>CM050679.1:3218003-5762108 GCA_027574665.1 Rhynochetos jubatus | reverse complement strand
CTCGCACTCGCCTCCGCCTCGGACTCGCAAGGTAAGAGGCGTTCCTTCCTTCGCAGGGGCGCGGGCCTGCCTCGAAAGGGGCCCCGGCTCGGCACGCCTCGCGCCGCTTTGGACTTGCACTCGCCTCCGCCTCGGACTCGCAAGGTAAGAGGCGTTCCTTCCTTCGCAGGGGCGCGGGCCTGCCTCGAAAGGGGCCCCGGCTCGGCTATCTGGGTCTCTTGTTGCTCTCGGTGCCACTCTGGGGGGTCGTGCCGCCGCTGTTAGCATTGCGCCGCCGCTGTGGGTCTCGCCGGCGCGCCTCGGTGTCGCTCTGGGGGGTCGTGCCGCCGCTGTTAGCATTGCGCTGCCGCTGTGGGTCTCGCCGGCACGCCTCGGTGTCGCTCTGGGGGGTCGTGCCGCCGCTGTTAGCGTTGCGCCGCCGCTGTGGGTCTCGCCGGCGCGCCTCGGTGCCGCTCTGGGGGGTCGTGCCGCCGCTGTTAGCGTCTCGCCGCCGCGCCTCGGTGCCGCTCTGGGGGGTCGTGTCGCCGCTGTGGGTCTCACCGCTGCCCTTGGAGTCGGCGCGCCTCGGTGCCGCTCTGGGGGTCGTGCCGCTGCTGTTAGCATTGCGCCGCCGCTGTGGGTCTCGCCGCCGCACCTCGGTGCCGCTCTGGGGGTCGTGTCGCCGCTGTTAGCGTTGCGCCGCCACTGTGGGTCTCGCCGCCGCCCTTGGAGTCGGCGCGCCTCGGTGCCGCTCTGGGGGTCGTGCCGCCGCTGTGGGTCTCGCCGCTGCCCTTGGAGTCGGCGCGCCTCGGTGCCGCTCTGGGGGTCGTGCCGCCGCTGTAGGTCTCACCGCTGCCCTTGGAGTCGGCGCGCCTTGGTGCCGCTCTGGGGGTCGTGCCGCCACTGTTAGCTTTGCGCCGCCGCCCTTGGAGTCGGCGCGCCTCGGTGCCGCTGTGGGTCTCGCCGCCGCCCTTGGTGTGGTGCTGCACTTCGCTGCCCCTCTTGGTCTCGTGGTGCCTCCTGGCCCCCTAGGATTTGGGGTGTCCCTGCACTCTTAAGGTAAGAGTCATTTCTTCCTTTAGTGGGACGCGGGCCTGCCTCGCAAGCAGCCCCAGCTCGGCATGCCCCCCTGCTGCTTCAGACTTCAATTTGCTCCGCCTCAGACTTGCCTCTGACTGTGAAGGTAAGAGGCATTCCTGCCATTGCAGCATCGCTGGCCTGCCTCGAAAGGGGCCCCAGCTTGACACACGGCCCCACCGCTTTGGACTTCGATTCACATTGGCCTCGCAAGGTAAGAGGCATTCTTTCCTTGGCAGCGCTGCTAGCCTGCCGCGAAAGAGGCCCCGGCGTAGTGTGCTGCCCCCATGCTTTGGACTCAATGCCTCTTAACTTGCGAGGCCGAGCCGAGTCGAGCAGAAGTCCGAGCCTATTTCCTTTGCAGTGCCGCTGGCCAGCCTTGAAAGGGGCCCCAGCTCGGCCCGGTGCCCCACAGCTACAGACAAGGACTTCGGCTCGGACACACATCTACCTCGGCCTCACCTCAGCCTCACCTGGGACTGGAAGGTAAGAGGCAGGCCTTCCTTTGCAGCGCTGCTGGCCTGCGTCAGGAGGGGCCATGGTTTGGTGTCTCTTGGTCTGCGGGTCGAATGCTGCTGGGACCTGGGTCTGAATTTCTCCTCGATTAGGGCTGAAATTGATCCTACAATAGACATGCAAGGCCTAAAGGGGGCGGGGCTTAAGGGACGAGGGGGCGGGGCTTAAGGGACGAGGGGGCGGGGCTTAAGGGACGAGGGGGCGGGGCTTAAGGGACGAGGGGGCGGGGCTTAAGGGACGAGGGGGCGGGGCTTAAGGGACGAGGGGGCGGGGCTTAAGGGACGAGGGGGCGGGGCTTAAGGGACGAGGGGGCGGGGCTTAAGGGACGAGGGGGCGGGGCTTAAGGGACGAGGGGGCGGGGCTTAAGGGACGAGGGGGCGGGGCTTAAGGGACGAGGGGGCGGGGCTTAAGGGACGAGGGGGCGGGGCTTAAGGGACGAGGGGGCGGGGCTTAAGGGACGAGGGGGCGGGGCTTAAGGGACGAGGGGGCGGGGCTTAAGGACGAGGGGGCGGGGCTTAAGGGACGAGGGGGCGGGGCTTAAGGGACGAGGGGGCGGGGCTTAAGGGACGAGGGGGCGGGGCTTAAGGGACGAGGGGGCGGGGCTTAAGGGACGAGGGGGCGGGGCTTAAGGGACGAGGGGGCGGGCTTAAGGGACGAGGGGGCGGGGCTTAAGGGACGAGGGGGCGGGGCTTAAGGGACGAGGGGGCGGGGCTTAAGGGACGAGGGGGCGGGGCTTAAGGACGAGGGGGCGGGGCTTAAGGGACGAGGGGGCGGGGCTTAAGGGACGAGGGGGCGGGGCTTAAGGGACGAGGGGGCGGGGCTTAAGGGACGAGGGGGCGGGGCTTAAGGGACGAGGGGGCGGGGCTTAAGGGACGAGGGGGCGGGGCTAAAGGGACGAGGGGGCGGGGCTAAAGGGACGAGGGGGCGGGGCTAAAGGGACGAGGGGGCGGGGCTTAAGGGACGAGGGGGCGGGGCTTAAGGGACGAGGGGGCGGGGCTTAAGGGACGAGGGGGCGGGGCTTAAGGGACGAGGGGGCGGGCTTAAGGGACGAGGGGGCGGGGCTAAAGGGACGAGGGGGCGGGGCTAAAGGGACGAGGGGGCGGGGCTAAAGGGACGAGGGGGCGGGGCTAAAGGGACGAGGGGGCGGGGCTAAAGGGACGAGGGGCGGGCTAAAGGGACGAGGGGGCGGGGCTAAAGGGACGAGGGGGCGGGGCTAAAGGGACGAGGGGGCGGGGCTAAAGGGACGAGGGGGCGGGGCTAAAGGGACGAGGGGGCGGGGCTAAAGGGACGAGGGGGCGGGGCTAAAGGGACGGGGGGGCGGGGCTAAAGGGACGGGGGGGCGGGGCTAAAGGGACGGGGGGGCGGGGCTAAAGGGACGGGGGGGCGGGGCTAAAGGGACGGGGGGGCGGGGCTAAAGGGACGGGGGGGCGGGGCTAAAGGGACGGGGGGGCGGGGCTAAAGGGACGGGGGGGCGGGGCTAAAGGGACGGGGGGGCGGGGCTAAAGGGACGGGGGGGCGGGGCTAAAGGGACGGGGGGGCGGGGCTAAAGGGACGGGGGGGCGGGGCTAAAGGGACGGGGGGGCGGGGCTAAAGGGACGGGGGGGCGGGGCTAAAGGGACGGGGGGGCGGGGCTAAAGGGACGGGGGGGCGGGGCTAAAGGGACGGGGGGGCGGGGCTAAAGGGACGGGGGGGCGGGGCTTAAGGGACGGGGGGGCGGGGCTTAAGGGACGGGGGGGCGGGGCTTAAGGGACGGGGGGGCGGGGCTTAAGGGACGGGGGGGCGGGGCTTAAGGGACGGGGGGGCGGGGCTAAAGGGACGGGGGGGCGGGGCTAAAGGGACGGGGGGGCGGGGCTAAAGGGACGGGGGGCGGGGAGGACGGGGGGGCGGGCTAAAGGGACGGGGGGGCGGGGCTTAAGGGACGGGGGGGCGGGGCTTAAGGGACGGGGGGGCGGGGCTTAAGGGACGAGGGGGCGGGGCTTAAGGGACGAGGGGGCGGGGCTTAAGGGACGAGGGGGCGGGGCTTAAGGGACGAGGGGGCGGGGCTTAAGGGACGAGGGGGCGGGGCTTAAGGGACGAGGGGGCGGGGCTTAAGGGACGAGGGGGCGGGGCTTAAGGGACGAGGGGGCGGGGCTTAAGGGACGAGGGGGCGGGGCTTAAGGGACGAGGGGGCGGGGCTTAAGGGACGAGGGGGCGGGCTTAAGGGACGAGGGGGCGGGGCTTAAGGGACGAGGGGGCGGGGCTTAAGGGACGAGGGGGCGGGGCTTAAGGGACGAGGGGGCGGGGCTTAAGGGACGAGGGGGCGGGGCTTAAGGGACGAGGGGGCGGGGCTTAAGGGACGAGGGGGCGGGCTTAAGGGACGAGGGGGCGGGGCTTAAGGGACGAGGGGGCGGGGCTTAAGGGACGAGGGGGCGGGGCTTAAGGGACGAGGGGGCGGGGCTTAAGGGACGAGGGGGCGGGGCTTAAGGGACGAGGGGGCGGGGCTTAAGGGACGAGGGGGCGGGGCTTAAGGGACGAGGGGGCGGGCTTAAGGGACGAGGGGGCGGGGCTTAAGGGACGAGGGGGCGGGGCTTAAGGGACGAGGGGGCGGGGCTTAAGGGACGAGGGGGCGGGGCTTAAGGGACGAGGGGGCGGGCTTAAGGGACGAGGGGGCGGGGCTTAAGGGACGAGGGGGCGGGGCTTAAGGGACGAGGGGGCGGGGCTTAAGGGACGAGGGGGCGGGGCTTAAGGGACGAGGGGGCGGGGCTTAAGGGACGAGGGGGCGGGGCTTAAGGGACGAGGGGGCGGGGCTTAAGGGACGAGGGGGCGGGGCTTAAGGGACGAGGGGGCGGGGCTTAAGGGACGAGGGGGCGGGGCTTAAGGGACGAGGGGGCGGGGCTTAAGGGACGAGGGGGCGGGGCTTAAGGGACGAGGGGGCGGGGCTTAAGGGACGAGGGGGCGGGGCTTAAGGGACGAGGGGGCGGGGCTTAAGGGACGAGGGGGCGGGGCTTAAGGGACGAGGGGGCGGGGCTTAAGGGACGAGGGGGCGGGGCTTAAGGGACGAGGGGGCGGGGCTTAAGGGACGAGGGGGCGGGGCTTAAGGGACGAGGGGGCGGGGCTTAAGGGACGAGGGGGCGGGGCTTAAGGGACGAGGGGGCGGGGCTTAAGGGACGAGGGGGCGGGGCTTAAGGGACGAGGGGGCGGGGCTTAAGGGACGAGGGGGCGGGGCTTAAGGGACGAGGGGGCGGGGCTTAAGGGACGAGGGGGCGGGGCTTAAGGGACGAGGGGGCGGGGCTTAAGGGACGAGGGGGCGGGGCTTAAGGGACGAGGGGGCGGGGCTTAAGGGACGAGGGGGCGGGGCTTAAGGGACGAGGGGGCGGGGCTTAAGGGACGAGGGGGCGGGGCTTAAGGGACGAGGGGGCGGGGCTTAAGGGACGAGGGGGCGGGGCTTAAGGGACGAGGGGGCGGGGCTTAAGGGACGAGGGGGCGGGGCTTAAGGGACGAGGGGGCGGGGCTTAAGGGACGAGGGGGCGGGGCTTAAGGGACGAGGGGGCGGGGCTTAAGGGACGAGGGGGCGGGGCTTAAGGGACGAGGGGGGGTTTCCTTTGAAAATGGGCTGAATTCAGGCCCAAATTTCTCCTGAATGCAGGATTGAATTTCTCCTAGTCTTGCCCATAATATCACCTGCACTTTGGCTCAAATTTTTCCTAGATTTGGACTTGAGTTTCTCCTGGACCTGGGGCTGAATTTCTCCTGGAGTTCGGGTGGACTCTCTCCTGGAATTGGACTGGAATTTCTGCTGCTCTTGGGCTGGAATTTCTCCTGGACCTGGCCTGCATTTTAGGCTGGAATGTCTCCTGGACTTAGGCCTAATTTTCTTCTAGATTTCGGGGGGACTATGTCCTGAAATTGAACGGGATGTTGGCTGCTCTTGGGCTAAAATTTCTCCTGGACTTGGGCTGCATTTTAGGCTGGAATTTCTGCTGCGCTTGGGCCAAATTTCTCCTCTTCTTGGACTGGATTTAGGCTGTAATTTCTCCTGGACTTGGGCCCAAATTTCTCCTGGTGTTTGGGTGGAATATCTCCTGGATTTGGACTGAAATTTCTCCTGCATGTGGGCTGGAATTTCTATTGGGCTCGGGGCTGAATTTCTCTTGACTTTTGGCTTGAATTTCTCCTGGACTTGGACTGGAATTTCTGCTGCACTTGGGCTGGAATTTCTCCTGGGCTTGTGCCTCTATTTTGGCTGGAATTACACCTGGTTTGAGGCCTGAATTTCTCTTAGCCCTGTACTTGAATTTCTCCTGGACTTAGTCTGCATTTTAGGCTGGAATGTCTGCTGGAGCTGGGACGAAATTTCTCCTCCACATGGACTGGATTTAGGCTTTAATTTCTCCTGCACGTGAGCCCAAATTTTTCCTGGAGTTTGGGTGGACTATCTCCGCCTCTTGGACTGGAATTTCTGCGGCATTTGGGCTGGAATTTCTCCTGGACTTGGGCCTCATTTTAGGCTGGAATTAGTCCTGGTTTGAGGCCTGAATTTCTCTAGGCTCTGATCTTTAATTTCTCCTGGATGTGGGGTGGATTTTGGATGTTCTTGGGCTGGAATTTCTCCTGGACCTGGCCTGCATTTTAGGCTGGAATTTCTCCTGGACATAGGCCTTATTTTCTCCTGGAGTTTGGTTGGACTATCTCCTGAAATTGGACTGGATTTTGCCTGCTCTTGGGCTAAAATTTCTGCTGGACTTGGGCTGCATTTTAGGCTGGATTTTCTCCTGGATCTGGGCCCAAATTTCTCCTCCACTTGGACTGGATTTTTGCTGTAATTTCTCCTGGATCTGGGCCCAAATTTCTCCTCCACTTGGGCTGGATTTAGGCTGTAATTTGTCCTGGACTTGGGCCCAATTTTCTCCTAGAGTTCGGGTGGACTATCTCCGGGACTCGGACTGGAATTACTGCTGCAGTTTGGATGGAATTTCTCCTAGACTTGGTCAAAATATCACCTGCACTTTGGCTCAAATTTTTCCTAGATTTGACTTGAATTTCTCCTGGATTTGGGCTGGAATTTCTCCTGGAGTTCGGGTGGACTCTCTCCTGGAATTGGACTGGAATTTCTGCTGCTCTTGGGCTGGAATTTCTCCTGGACTTGGGCCTCATTTTAGGCTGGAATTAGTCCTGGTTTGAGGCCTGAATTTCTCTAGGCCCTGTTCTTGAATTTCTCCTGGATGTGGGCTTGATTTTGGCAGCTCTTGGGCTGGAATTTCTCCTGGACCTGGCCTGCATTTTAGGCTGGAATGTCTCCTGGACTTAGGCCTAATTTTCTTCTGGATTTCGGGGGGACTATCTCCTGAAATTGGACGGGATGTTGGCTGCCCTTGGGCTAAAATTTCTGCTGGACTTGGGCTGTATTTTAGGCTGGATTTTCTCCTGGACTTGGGCCCGAATTTCTCCTGCACGTGGGCTAGAATTTCTATTGGGCTCAGGGCTGAATTTCTCTTGACTTTTGGCTTGAATTTCTCCTGCACATAGGTCTAAATTTCTTTTGGAGTTCGGGTGGACTATGTCCTGAAATTGGACTGGATTTCGGCTGCTCTTGGGCTAAAATTTCTGCTGGTCTTGGGCTGCATTTTAGGCTGGATTTTCTCCTGGACTTGGCCTGAATTTCTCCTGCACGTGGGCTGGAATTTCTATTGGGTTTAGGGCTGAATTTCTCCTGGACTTGGGCTGCATTTTAGCCTGGAATTTCTCCTGGAGCAGGGCCCAAATTTCTCCTCTTCTTGGTCTGGATTTAGGCTGTAATTTCTCCTGGACTTGGGCCTAATTTTAGGCTGGGATTACTCCTGGTTTCAGGCCTGAATTTCTCTAGGCCCTGTTCTTGAATTTCTCCTGAATGTGGGCTGGATTTTGGCTGCCCTTGGGCCTGAATGTCTCCTGGACTTGGGCTGCATTTTAGGCTGGATTTTCCTCTGGACTTGGGCCTGAATTTCTCCTGCACGTGAACTGGATTTTTGCTGCAATTTCTCCTGGACTTGGGCCCAAAATTCTCCTGGAGTTCAGATGGACTATCTCCTGGACTTGGACTGGAATTTCTGCAGGATTTGGGCTGGAATTTCTCCTGGACTTGGGCTTCATTTTAGGCTGGAATAACTCTTGGTTTGAGGCCTGAATTTCTCTAGGCCCTGTTCTTGAATTTCTCCTGGATGTGGGCTGGATTTTGGCTGCTCTTGGGCTGGAATTTCTCCTGGACTTGGACCCAAATTTCTCCTGGAGTTTGGGTGGACTATCTCCATGACTTGGACTGGAATTTCTGTGACATTTGGGCTGGAATGCCTCCTGGACATAGGCCTAATTTTCTCCTGGATTTCGGTTGGACTATCTCCTGAAATTGGACTGGATTTTGCCTGCTCTTGGGCTAAAATTTCTGCTGGACTTGGGCTGCATTTTAGGCTGGATTTTCTCCTGGATCTGGGCCCAAATTTCTCCTCCACTTGGACTGCATTTAGGCTGTAATTTCTCCTGGACTTGGGCTCAAATTTCTCCTAGAGTTCGGGTGGACTATCTCCGGGACTTGGACTGGAATTACTGCTGCACTTGGGCTGGAATTTCTCCTGGACTTGGGCCTCAATTTAGGCTGGAATTACTCCTGGTTTGAGGCCTGAATTTCTCTAGGCCTTGTTCTTGAATTTCTCCTGGATGTGGGCTGGATTTTGGCTGCCCTTGATCTAAAGCTTCTGCTGGACTTGCGCTGAATTTTAGGCCAGAATTTCTCCTAGACTTGGCCGCAATATCACCTGCATTTTGGTTCAAATTTTTCCTAGATTTGGACTTCAATTTCTCCTGGACTTGGGTCCAAATTTCTCCTGGAGTTCAGGTGGAGTATCTCCTGGAGTTGGACTGGAATTTCTGCAGGATTTGGGCTGGAATTTCTCCTGGACTTGGGCCTCATTTTAGGCTGGAATTACTCCTGGTTTGAGGCCTGAATTTCTCTAGGACCTGTTCTTGAAATTCTCCTCGCTATGGACTGGATTTTGGCTGCTCTTGTGCTAAAATTTCTCCTCGACTTTGGCTACATTTTAGGCTGGAATTTCTCCTGGATATGGGCTGGATTTATGCTGGAATTTCTCCTGGACTTGGGCATAATTTTCTCCTGCAGTTCGGGTTGACTATCTCCTGAAACTGGAGTGGAGTTTGGCTGCTCTTAGGCTAAAATTTCTGCTGGACTTGGGCTGCATTTTAGGCTGGATTTTCTCCTGGACTTGGGCCTGAATTTCTTCTGCACGCGGGCTGGAATTTCTGTTGGGCTTGGGGCTGAATTTCTCCTGGACATGGTCTGGATTTATGCTGGAATTTCTCCTGGACTTAGGCCTAAATATCTTTTGGAGTTCAGGTGGACTATCTCCTGGACTTGGACTGGAATTTCTGCTGCACTTGGGCTGCAATTTCTCCTGGCTACAGGGGCGAGAAGGTGTGCCTTCAGGGGTGAGGGGGCATGCTTTCAGTTGCGAGGGGGCGTGCCTTAAAGCTGGAGAGATCCAGGCCACAATGCAGGCCAAATTCGAGGTCACTTCCAGGGGAAACCTGGGCTCCAGCGCAGGTCAAATCTGGGATTCGGCGCAGGAGAAGTTGGAGCTGGCGTGCAGGAGCAATTTCAGGGAGTCCAGCAGAAATTGAAGGTTGCAGTGCAGGAGAAATTTTGGCCAGAGTTCAAGAGAAATTAGAGGGCACGTTGAGGAGAAATTCGGGCTCTACTACAGGGGAAATTTGGGCCAGAATCGAGGGGAAATTCAGACCCAAGTGCACGAGAAATTCTCACCCAAATCCTGGTGAAATTCAGGCCCAAGTCCCTATGAAATTCAGGCCCAATTCAGTGGGCCTCATGACATTTCCTCATTACAGTTAAGGATGAGAGGGAACTAAGACATGCCCTGCCAGCCCTGACCCTTCTGGCAGTCTGGGGAGATCAGCACCAGCTGGGAATGCCAACAAGAGCCTGCCCCAATTAAGGCCAGGCTGGGAGATTGCTTAGGCCTGAAGTCAATTATCTCATGACTCTCTAAATAGAGGGAGGCTCCATGGCTGACCCTTGCTTTCTCCTGGTCTGCAGGGGCTGCACCCAGCATGTCCCTTGGAGTGGGATGGCACTCAGAGCTCCACACCCCCCAGTTTGGGAAAGGAGAGAGCGGTCGACACGGCCTGGGCTGAAAAGCCTCCTGGAGGCTCAGCTCTGCTCCTGTTGAGACATGCTGACATGTGACGGGAAGGCTTGCACCGGGCTCCAGAAGCGTTTGAACAGGTACCTTCCTAGCAAGATGCGTATCTCCACGGCCATTTCTGTCTCTGGCGGGGGGAGCGTGTGCGTGCAGCTGCGTGCTGGGAACTGTGTTAACCCTTTGCTGGAGTTGCTGTGCTGATGGATGGAGAGTCGGGACCCGCTGGGGAATGGTGTGATCTGACTGTGGGCCAGATGGGAATAGTGTGAAGGGACTTTGTGCAAAACTTGGGGGCAGCATCAGTTCAAAGCCCAAACTCCACAGGTTGTGCTCCTGTCCCCAGTTCCTTAGGCATAAAGCGTTAGTCTGGAGTGGGGCCTGCGGTGGACCCAGCCGCAGGTGGATTTCTCTTCGGCGGAGTGTAGAAAGGCGTGGGAATCTGAGGTCCCAGCGTTGGAGAGATCTGAGGGACAGGTCTAGGACCTCTTCTTGAGTTTCTCCTGGATGTGGGCTGCATTTTAGAATGGAAATTCTCCTGGACTTGGGCCCAAATTTCTCCTAGAGATCGGGTGGACTATCTCCGGGATTTGGACTGGAATTCCTGTGGCACTTGGGCTGGAATTTCTCCTGGACATGGACCACATTTTAGGCTAGATTTAGTCCTGTTTTGAGGCCTGGCTTGCTCCACCCCCTGCTCTTGAGATTCTCCCGGATGTGGGCTGGATTTTGGCTGCCTTTTGGTCTGGAGCTTCTCGTGGTTTGGGGCCTGGCTTGCTCCACCCCCTGCTCTTGATATTCTCCCGGATGAGGGCTGGATGTTGGCTGCCTTTTGGGCTGGAGCTTCTCGTGGTTTGGGGCCTGCCTTGCTCCACCCCCTGCTCTTGAGATTCTCCCGGATGTGGGCTGCATTTTGGATGCCTTTTGGGCTGGAGCTTCTCGTGGTTTGAGGCCTGGCTTGCTCCACCCCCTGCTCTTGTGATTCTCCCTGAAGTGGGCTGCATTTTGGATGCCTTTTGGGCTGGAGTTTCTCGTGGTTTGGGGCCTGGCTTGCTCCACCCCCTGATCTTTATATTCTCCTGGATGTGGGCTGGAATTTGGCTTCCTTTTTGGCAGGAGCTACTCCTGGTTTGAGGCCTGGCTTGCTCCACCCCCTGCTCTTGAGATTCTCCCGGAGGTGGGCTGGATTTTGGCTGCCTTTTAGGCTGGAGCTTCTCGTGGTTTGAGGCCTGGCTTGATCTATCCCCTGTTCTTGAGATTCTCCCGGATATGGGCTGAATTTTAGCTGCATTTTGGACTGGAGCTTCTCTTGGATTGGAGCCTGGCTTGCTCCACCCCCTGCTCTTGATATTCTCCCGCAGTTGGGCTGCATTTTGGCTGCCTTTTGGGCTGGAGCTTCTCGTGGTTTTAGGCCTGGCTTGCTCCACCCCCCGCTCTTGATATTTTCCCCGATGTGGGCTGGATTTTGGCTGCCTTTTGGGCTGGAGCTTCTCATGGTTTAGGGTCTGGCTTGCTCCACCCCTTGCTCTTAATATTCTCCCGGATGTGGGCTGGAATTTGGCTGCCTTTTGGGCTGGAGCTTCTCGTGGTTTGAGGCCTGGCTTGCTCCACCCCCTGCTCTTGATATTCTCCGAGATATTGGCTGCATTTTGGCTGCCTTTTGGGCTGCAGCTTCTCGTGGTTAGAGGCCTGGCTTGCTGCACCACCTGTTCTTGAGATTCTCCCAGATGTGGGCTGCATTTTGGCTGCCTTTTGGGCTGGAGATTCTTGTGGTTTGAGACCTGGCTTGCTCCACCCCCTGCTCTTGAGATTCTCCCGGATGTGCGCTGGATTTTGGGTGCCTTTTGGGCTGGAGCTTCTCGTGGTTTGAGGCCTGGCTTGCTCCACCCCCTGCTCTTAAGGTTCTCGCGGATGTGGGCTGCATTTTGGCTGCCTTTTGGGCTGGAGCTTCTCGTGGTTTGAGGCCTGGCTTGCTCCACCCCCTGCTGTTGAGATTCTCCAGGAGGTGGGCTGGAATTTCGCTTCCTTTTTGGCAGAAGCTTCTCGTGGTTTGAGGCCTGGCTTGCTCCACCCCCTGCTCTTGAGATTCTCCCGGAGGTGGGCTGCATTTTGGCTGCCTTTTAGGCTGGAGCTTCTTGTGGTTTGAGGCCTGGCTTGCTCCACCCCCTGCTCTTGAGATTCTCCCGGATGGGGGTGGATTTTGGCTGCCTTTTGGGCTGGAGCTTCTCGTGGTTTGAGGCCTGGCTTGCTCCACCCCCTGCTCTTGATATTCTCCCCGAAGTGGGCTGCATTTAGGCTGCCTTTTGGGCTGGAGCTTCTCGTGGTTTGAGGCCTGGCTTGCTCCACCCCCTGCTCTTGATATTCTCCGAGATATTGGCTGCATTTTGGCTGCCTTTTGGGCTGGAGCTTCTCGTGGTTTGAGGCCTGGCTTGCTCCACCCCCCGCTATTGATATTTTCCCCGATGTGGGCTGCATTTTGGCTACATTTTGGGCTGGAGCTTCTCGTGGTTTGGGGCCTGGCTTGCTCCACCCCCTGCTCTTCATATTCTCCGAGATATTGGCTGCATTTTGGCTGCCTTTTGGGCTGCAGCTTCTCGTGGTTTGGGGCCTGGCTTGCTCCACCCCCTGCTCTTGAGATTCTCCCCGAAGTGGGAGGCATTTTTGGCTGAATTTTGGGCTGGAGCTTCTCGTGGTTTGAGGCCTGGCTTGCTCCACCCCCTGCTCTTGAGATTCTCCCGGAAGTGGGCTGGATTTTGGCTGCCTTTTGGGCTGGAGCTTCTCGTGGTTTGAGGCCTGGCTTGCTCCAGCTCCTACTCTTGATATTCTCCCAGATATAGGGTTGGATTTTGGCTACATTTTGGGCTGGAGCTTCTCGTGGTTTGGGGCCTGGCTTGCTCCACCCCTTGCTCTTAATCTTCTCCCTGATGTGGGCTGGATTTTGGCTGCCTTTTGGGCTGGAGCTTCACGTGGTTTGAGGCCTGGCTTCCTGCACCCCCTGCTCTTGAGGTTGTCCAAGATATAGGGTTGGATTTTGGCTCTCTTTGGGCTGGAGCTTTTCGTGGTTTGGGGCCTGTCTTGCTCCACCCCCTGCTCTTGAGATTCTCCTGGATGTGGTCTGCATTTTGGGTGCCTTTTGGACTGGAGCTTCTCGTGGTTTGGGGCCTGTCTTGCTCCACGCCCTGCTCTTGAGATTCTCCCGGATGTGGGCTGCATTTTGGCTGCATTTTGGGCTGGAGGTTCTCGTGGTTTGAGGCCAGGCTTGCTCCAGCTCCTACTCTTAAGTTTCTCCCGGATGTGGGCTGGATTTTGGATGCATTGTGGGCTGGAGCTTCTCGTGGTTTGAGGCCTGGATTGCTCCACCCCCTGCTCTTGAGATTCTCCCGGATGTGGGCTGGATTTTGGCTGCCTTTTGGGCTGGAGCTTCTCGTGGTTTGGGGCTCGGCTTGCTCCAACCCCTGCTCTTGATATTCTCCCGCATTTGGTCTACATTTTGGCTGCCTTTTGGGCTGGAGCTTCTCGTGGTTTGAGGCCTGGCTTGCTCCACCCCCTGCTGTTGAGATTCTCCAGGAGGTGGGCTGGAATTTCGCTTCCTTTTTGGCAGAAGCTTCTCGTGGTTTGAGGCCTGGCTTGCTCCACCCCCTGCTCTTGAGATTCTCCCGGAGGTGGGCTGGATTTTGGCTGCCTTTTAGGCTGGAGCTTCTTGTGGTTTGAGGCCTGGCTTGCTCCACCCCCTGCTCTTGAGATTCTCCCGGATGGGGGTGGATTTTGGCTGCCTTTTGGGCTGGAGCTTCTCGTGTTTTGAGGCATGGCTTGCTCCACCCCCTGCTCTTAAGATTCTCCCGGAGGTGGGCTGGATTTTGTCTGCATTTTGGGCTGGAGCTTCTCGTGGTTTGGGGCCTGGCTTGCTCCACCCCCTGCTCTTGAGATTCTCCCCGAAGTGGGAGGCATTTTTGGCTGAATTTTGGGCTGGAGCTTCTCGTGGTTTGAGGCCTGGCTTGCTCCACCCCCTGCTCTTGAGATTCTCCCGGAAGTGGGCTGGATTTTGGCTGCCTTTTGGGCTGGAGCTTCTCGTGGTTTGAGGCCTGGCTTGCTCCAGCTCCTACTCTTGATATTCTCCCAGATATAGGGTTGGATTTTGGCTACATTTTGGGCTGGAGCTTCTCGTGGTTTGGGGCCTGGCTTGCTCCACCCCTTGCTCTTAATCTTCTCCCTGATGTGGGCTGGATTTTGGCTGCCTTTTGGGCTGGAGCTTCACGTGGTTTGAGGCCTGGCTTCCTGCACCCCCTGCTCTTGAGGTTGTCCAAGATATAGGGTTGGATTTTGGCTCTCTTTGGGCTGGAGCTTTTCGTGGTTTGGGGCCTGTCTTGCTCCACCCCCTGCTCTTGAGATTCTCCTGGATGTGGTCTGCATTTTGGGTGCCTTTTGGACTGGAGCTTCTCGTGGTTTGGGGCCTGTCTTGCTCCACCCCCTGCTCTTGAGATTCTCCCGGATGTGGGCTGCATTTTGGCTGCATTTTGGGCTGGAGGTTCTCGTGGTTTGAGGCCTGGCTTGCTCCAGCTCCTACTCTTAAGATTCTCCCGGATGTGGGCTGGATTTTGGATGCATTGTGGGCTGGAGCTTCTCGTGGTTTGAGGCCTGGATTGCTCCACCCCCTGCTCTTGAGATTCTCCCGGATGTGGGCTGGATTTTGGCTGCCTTTTGGGCTGGAGCTTCTCGTGGTTTGGGGCTCGGCTTGCTCCAACCCCTGCTCTTGATATTCTCCCGCATTTGGTCTACATTTTGGCTGCATTTGGGCTGGAGCTTCTCGTGGTTTGAGGCCTGGCTTCCTCCACCCCCTGCTCTTGAGATTCTCCCAGATGTGGGCTGCATTTTGGCTGCCTTTTGGGCTGGAGCTTCTCGTGGTTTGAGGCCTGGCTTGCTCCACCCCCTGCTCTTGAGATTCTCCCAGATTTGGGCTGGATTTTGGCTGCCTTTTGGGCTGGAGCTTCTTGTGGTTTGAGGCCTGGCTTGCTCCACCCCCTGCTCTTGAGATTCTCCCGGATGGGGGTGGATTTTGGCTGCCTTTTGGGCTAGAGCTTCTCGTGGTTTGAGGCCTGGCTTGCTCCACCCCCTGCTCTTGATATTCTCCCCGAAGTGGGCTGCATTTAGGCTGCCTTTTGGGCTGGAGCTTCTCGTGGTTTGAGGCCTGGCTTGCTCCACCCCCTGCTCTTGATATTCTCCGAGATATTGGCTGCATTTTGGCTGCCTTTTGGGCTGGAGCTTCTCGTGGTTTGAGGCCTGGCTTGCTCCACCCCCCGCTATTGATATTTTCCCCGATGTGGGCTGCATTTTGGCTACATTTTGGGCTGGAGCTTCTCGTGGTTTGGGGCCTGGCTTGCTCCACCCCCTGCTCTTCATATTCTCCGAGATATTGGCTGCATTTTGGCTGGCTTTTGGGCTGCAGCTTCTCGTGGTTTGAGGCCTGGCTTGCTCCACCCCCTGCTCTTGAGATTCTCCCGGATGTGGGCTGGATTTTGGCTTCCTTTTGGGCTGGAGCTTCTCGTGTTTTGAGGCATGGCTTGCTCCACCCCCTGCTCTTAAGATTCTCCCGGAGGTGGGCTGGATTTTGTCTGCATTTTGGGCTGGAGCTTCTCGTGGTTTGGGGCCTGGCTTGCTCCACCCCCTGCTCTTGAGATTCTCCCCGAAGTGGGAGGCATTTTTGGCTGAATTTTGGGCTGGAGCTTCTCGTGGTTTGAGGCCTGGCTTGCTCCACCCCCTGCTCTTGAGATTCTCCCGGAAGTGGGCTGGATTTTGGCTGCCTTTTGGGCTGGAGCTTCTCGTGGTTTGAGGCCTGGCTTGCTCCAGCTCCTACTCTTGATATTCTCCCAGATATAGGGTTGGATTTTGGCTACATTTTGGGCTGGAGCTTCTCGTGGTTTGGGGCCTGGCTTGCTCCACCCCTTGCTCTTAATCTTCTCCCTGATGTGGGCTGGATTTTGGCTGCCTTTTGGGCTGGAGCTTCACGTGGTTTGAGGCCTGGCTTCCTGCACCCCCTGCTCTTGAGGTTGTCCAAGATATAGGGTTGGATTTTGGCTCTCTTTGGGCTGGAGCTTTTCGTGGTTTGGGGCCTGTCTTGCTCCACCCCCTGCTCTTGAGATTCTCCTGGATGTGGTCTGCATTTTGGGTGCCTTTTGGACTGGAGCTTCTCGTGGTTTGGGGCCTGTCTTGCTCCACCCCCTGCTCTTGAGATTCTCCCGGATGTGGGCTGCATTTTGGCTGCATTTTGGGCTGGAGGTTCTCGTGGTTTGAGGCCTGGCTTGCTCCAGCTCCTACTCTTAAGATTCTCCCGGATGTGGGCTGGATTTTGGATGCATTGTGGGCTGGAGCTTCTCGTGGTTTGAGGCCTGGATTGCTCCACCCCCTGCTCTTGAGATTCTCCAGGATGTGGTCTGGATTTTCGCTACATTTTGGGCTGGATCTTCTTGTGGTTTGAGGCCTGGCTTGCTCCACCCCCTGCTCTTGAGATTGTCCCGGATGTGGGCTGCATTTTGGCTGCCTTTTGGGCTGGAGCTTTTCGTGGTTTGAGGCCTGGCTTGCTCCACCCCCTGCTCTTGAGATTCTCCCGGATGTGGGCTGCATTTTGGCTGCCTTTTGGGCTGGAGCTTCTCGTGGTTTCATGCCTGGCTTGCTCCAACCCCTGCTCTTGAGATTCTCCCCGAAGTGGGAGGCATTTTTGGCAGAATTTTGGGCTGGAGCTTCTCGTGCTTTGGGGCCTCACTTGCTCCACCCCCTGCTCTTGAGATTCTCTTTCATGTGGGCTGCATTTTGGCTGCCTTTTCTGCTGGATCTTCTCGTGGTTTGAGGCCTGGCTTGCTCCATCCCCTGCTCTTGAGATTCTCCCGGATGTGGGCTGCATTTTGGCTGCATTTTGGGCTGGAGATTCTCGTGGTTTGAGGCCTGGCTTGCTCCAGCTCCTACTCTTGATATTCTCCCAGATATAGTGTAGGATTTTGGCTGCATTTTGCGCTGGAGCTTCTCGTGGTTTGAGGCCTGGCTTGCTCCATCCCCTGCTCTTGAGATTCTCCCGGAAGTGGGCTGGATTTTGGCTGCATTTTGGGCTGGAGCTTCTCGTGGTTTGAGGCCTGGCTTGCTCCTCCCCCTGCTCTTGAGATTCTCCCGGAAGTGGGCTGGATTTTGGCTGCCTTTTGGGCTGGAGCTTCTCGTGGTTTGAGGCCTGCCTTGCTCCACCCCCTGCTCTTGAGATTCTCCTCCATGTGGGCTGCATTTTGGCTGCATTTTGGGCTGGAGCTTCTCGTGGTTTGAGGCCTGGCTTGCTCCAGCTCCTACTCTTGATATTCTCCCAGATGTAGGGTTGGATTTTGGCTGCTTTTTGTGCTGGAGCTTCTCGTGGTTTGAGGCCTGGCTTGCTCCACCCACTGCTCTTGAGGTTGTCCAAGATATAGGGTTGGATTTTGGCTCTCTTTTGGGCTGGAGCTTTTCGTGGTTTGGGGCCTGCCTTGCTCCATCACGTGCTCTTGAGATTCTCCCGGATGTGGGCTGAATTTTGGCTGCTTTTTGGACTGGAGCTTTTCGTGGTTTGGGGCCTGGCTTGCTCCACCCCTTGCTCTTAATCTTCTCCCGGATGTGGGCTGGAATTTGGCTGCCTTTTGGGCTTGAGATTCTCGTGGTTTGAGGCCTGGCTTGCTCCACCCCCTGCTCTTCAGATTCTCCCGGATGTGGGCTGCATTTTGGCTGCCTTTTGGGCTGCAGCTTCTCATGGTTTGAGGCCTGGCTTGCTCCACCCCCTGCTCTTGAGATTCTCCCGGATGTGGGCTGGAGTTTGGCTGCATTTTGGGCTGGATCTTCTCGTGGTTTCAGGCCTGGCTTGCTCCAACCCCTGCTCTTGAGATTCTCCCCGAAGTGGGAGGCATTTTTGGCTGAATTTTGGGCTGGAGCTTCTCGTGGTTTGAGGCCTGGCTTGCTCCACCCCCTGCTCTTGAGATTCTCCCGGAAGTGGGCTGGATTTTGGATGCCTTTTGGGCTGGAGCTTCTCGTGGTTTGAGGCCTGGCTTGCTCCAGCTCCTACTCTTGATATTCTCCCAGATATAGGGTTGGATTTTGGCTACATTTTCGGCTGGAGCTTCTCGTGGTTTGGGGCCTGGCTTGCTCCACCCCTTGCTCTTAATCTTCTCCCTGATGTGGGCTGGATTTTGGCTGCCTTTTGGGCTGGAGCTTCACGTGGTTTGAGGCCTGGCTTCCTGCACCCCCTGCTCTTGAGGTTGTCCAAGATATAGGGTTGGATTTTGGCTCTCTTTTGGGCTGGAGCTTTTCGTGGTTTGGGGCCTGGCTTGCTCCAGCTCCTACTCTTAAGATTCTCCTGGATGTGGGCTGGATTTTGGATGCATTGTGGGCTGGAGCTTCTCGTGGTTTGAGGCCTGGATTGCTCCACCCCCTGCTCTTGAGATTGTCCCGGATGTGGGCTGGATTTTGGCTGCCTTTTGGGCTGGAGCTTCACGTGGTTTGAGGCCTGGTTTCCTGCACCCCCTGCTCTTGAGGTTGTCCAAGATATACGGTTGGATTTTGGCTCTCTTTTGGGCTGGAGCTTTTCGTGGTTTGGGGCCTGGCTTGGTCCACCCCGTGCTCTTGAGATTCTCCTGGATGTGGGCTGCATTTTGGATGCCATTTGGGCTGGAGCTTCTCGTGGTTTGAGGCCTGGCTTGCTCCACCCCCTGCTCTTGAGATTCTCCCGCAGTTGGGCTGCATTTTGGCTGTTTTTGGGCTGGAGCTTCTCGTGGTTTGAGGCCTGGCTTGCTCCTCCCCCTACTCTTGATATTCTCCTGCAGTTGGGCTGCATTTTGGCTGATTCTTGGGCTGGAGCTTCTCGTGGTTTGAGGCCTGGCTTGCTCCACCCCCTGCTCTTGAGATTCTCCCCGATGTGGGCTGCATTTTGGCTGCCTTTTGGGCTGGAGCTTCTCGTGGTTTGAGACCTGGCTTGCACCAACCCCTGCTCTTAATATTCTCCCGGATGTGGGCTGGAATTTGGCTGCCTTTTGTGCTGGAGCTTCTCGTGGTTTGAGGCCTGGCTTGCTCCACCCCCTGCTCTTGATATTCTCCTGGATGTGGGCTGGAGTTTGGCTGCATTTTGGGCTGGATCTTCTCGTGGTTTCAGGCCTGGCTTGCTCCAACCCCTGCTCTTGAGATTCTCCCCGAAGTGGGAGGCATTTTTGGCAGAATTTTGGGCTGGAGCTTCTCGTGGTTTGGGGCCTCACTTGCTCCGCCCCCTGCTCTTGAGATTCTCTTTCATGTGGACTGCATTTTGGCTGCCTTTTCTGCTGGATCTTCTCGTGGTTTGAGGCCTGGCTTGCTCCATCCCCTGCTCTTGAGATTCTCCCGGATGTGGGCTGCATTTTGGCTGCATTTTGGGCTGGAGATTCTCGTGGTTTGAGGCCAGGCTTGCTCCAGCTCCTACTCTTGATATTCTCCCAGATATAGTGTTGGATTTTGGCTGCATTTTGCGCTGGAGCTTCTCGTGGTTTGAGGCCTGGCTTGCTCCACCCCCTGCTCTTGAGATTCTCTTTCATGTGGGCTGCATTTTGGCTGCCTTTTCTGCTGGAACTTCTCGTGGTTTGAGGCCTGGCTTGCTCCATCCCCTGCTCTTGAGATTCTCCCGGAAGTGGGCTGGATTTTGGCTGCCTTTTGGGCTGGAGCTTCTCGTGGTTTGAGGCCTGGCTTGCTCCTCCCCCTGCTCTTGAGATTCTCCCGGAAGTGGGCTGGATTTTGGCTGCCTTTTGGGCTGGAGCTTCTCGTGGTTTGAGGCCTGCCTTGCTCCACCCCCTGCTCTTGATATTCTCCTCCATGTGGGCTGCATTTTGGCTGCCTTTTGGGCTTGAGATTCTCGTGGTTTGAGGCCTGGCTTGCCCCACCCCCTGCTCTTCAGATTCTCCCGGATTTGGGCTGCATTTTGGCTGCCTTTTGGGCTGGAGCTTCTCGTGGTTTGGGGCCTGGGTTGCTCCACCCCCTGCTCTTAAGATTCTCCCGGATGTGGGCTGGATTTTGGATGCATTGTGGGCTGGAGCTTCTCGTGGTTTGAGGTCTGGCTTGCTCCACCCCCTGCTCTTGAGATTGTCCAAGATATAGGGTTGGATTTTGGCTGCCTTTTGGGCTGGAGCTTCTCGTGGTTTGGGGCCTGGCTTGCTCCACCCCCTGCTATTGAGATTCTCCCCGAAGTGGGAGGCATTTTTGGCTGAATTTTGGGCTGGAGCTTCTCGTGGTTTGGGGCCTGGCTTGCTCCACCCACTGCTCTTGAGATTCTCCCGGATGTGGGCTGGATTTTGGCTGCCTTTTGGGCTGGAGCTTCTCGTGGTTTGAGGCCTGGCTTGCTCCACCCACTGCTCTTGATATTCTCCCGGATGTCGGCTGGATTTTGGCTGCCTTTTGGGCTGGAGCTTCTCGTGGTTTGAGGCCTGGCTTGCTCCACCCCCTGCTCTTGATATTCTCCCGGATGTGGGCTGCATTTTGGCTGCCTTTTGGGCTGGAGCTTCTCGTGGTTTGAGGCCTGGCTTCCTGCACCCCCTGCTCTTGAGGTTGTCCAAGATATAGGTTTGGATTTTGGCTCTCTTTTGTGCTGGAGCTTTTCGTGGTTTGGGGCCTGGCTTGCTCCACCCCGTGCTCTTGAGATTCTCCTGGATGTGGTCTGCATTTTGGGTGCCATTTGGGCTGGAGCTTCTCGTGGTTTGAGGCCTGGCTTGCTCCACCCCCTTCTCTTGATATTCTCTTCCATGTGGGCTGCATTTTGGCTGCCTTTTCTGCTGGAGCTTCTCGTGGTTTGAGGCCTGGCTTGCTCCATCCCCTGCTCTTGAGATTCTCCCGGATGTGGGCTGCATTTTGGCTGCATTTTGGGCTGGAGATTCTCGTGGTTTGAGGTCTGGCTTGCTCCACCCCCTGCTCTTCAGATTCTCCCGGATGTGGGCTGCATTTTGGCTGCCTTTTGGGCTGGATGTTCTCGTGGTTTGAGGCCTGGCTTGCTCCACCCCCTGCTCTTAAGATTCTCCCGGAAGTGGTCTGGATTTTGGATCCCTTGTGGGCTGGAGCTTCTCGTGGTTTGACGCCTGGATTGCTCCACCCCCTGCTCTTGAGATTCTCCCAGATGTGGGCTGGATTTTGGCTACATTTTGGGCTGGATCTTCTCGTGGTTTGAGGCCTGGCTTGCTCCACCCCCTGCTCTTGATATTCTCCTGGATGTGGGCTGGAGTTTGGCTGCATTTTGGGCTGGATCTTCTCGTGGTTTCAGGCCTGGCTTTCTCCAACCCCTGCTCTTGAGATTCTCCCCGAAGTGGGAGGCATTTTTGGCTGAATTTTGGGCTGGAGCTTCTCGTGGTGTGTGGGCTGGCTTGCTCCACCCCCTGCTCTTGAGATTCTCCCGGAAGTGGGCTGGATTTTGGCTGCCTTTTGGGCTGGAGCTTCTCGTGGTTTGAGGCCTGGCTTGCTCCACCCCCTGCTCTTGATATTCTCCTCCATGTGGGCTGCATTTTGGCTGCATTTTGGGCTGGAGCTTCTCGTGGTTTGAGGCCTGGCTTGCTCAACCCCCTGCTCTTGAGGTTCTCCCGGAGGTGGGCTGGATTTTGGCTGCCTTTTGGGCTGGAGCTTCACGTGGTTTGAGGCCTGGTTTCCTGCACCCCCTGCTCTTGAGGTTGTCCAAGATATACGGTTGGATTTTGGCTCTCTTTTGGGCTGGAGCTTTTCGTGGTTTGGGGCCTGGCTTGGTCCACGCCGTGCTCTTGAGATTCTCCTGGATGTGGGCTGCATTTTGGATGCCATTTGGGCTGGAGCTTCTCGTGGTTTGAGGCCTGGCTTGCTCCACCCCCTGCTCTTGATATTCTCCCGCAGTTGGGCTGCATTTTGGCTGTTTTTGGGCTGGAGCTTCTCGTGGTTTGAGGCCTGGCTTGCTCCTCCCCCTGCTCTTGATATTCTCCTGCAGTTGGGCTGCATTTTGGCTGATTCTTGGGCTGGAGCTTCTCGTGGTTTGAGGCCTGGCTTGCTCCACCCCCTGCTCTTGAGATTCTCCCCGATGTGGGCTGCATTTTGGCTGCCTTTTGGGCTGGAGCTTCTCGTGGTTTGAGACCTGGCTTGCTCCACCCCCTGCTCTTGATATTCTCCCAGAGGTGGGCTGGAGTTTGGCTGCATTTTGGGCTGAATCTTCTCGTGGTTTCAGGCCTGGCTTGCTCTAACTCCTGCTCTTGAGATTCTCCCCGAAGTGGGAGGCATTTTTGGCTGAATTTTGGGCTGGAGCTTCTCGTGGTTTGGGGCCTGGCTTGCTCCACCCCCTGCTCTTGAGATTCTCCCGGATGTGGGCTGCATTTTGGCTGCCTTTTGGGCTGGAACTTCTCGTGGTTTGAGGCCTGGCTTGCTCCAGCCCCTGCTCTTGAGATTCTCCCAGATGTGGGCTGCATTTTGGCTGCCTTTTGGGCTGGAGCTTCTTGTGGTTTGAGGCCTGGCTTGCTCCACCCCCTGCTCTTGAGATTCTCCTGGATGTGGGCTGCATTTTGGCTGCCTTTTGGGCTGGAGCTTCTCGTGGTTTGAGGCCTGGCTTCCTCCAGCTCCTACTCTTGATATTCTCCCAGATATAGGGTTTGATTTTGTCTGCCTTTTGTGCTGGAGCTTCTCGTGGTTTGAGGCCTGGCTTGCTCCACCCCCTGCTCTTAAGATTCTCCCGGAGTTGGTCTGGATTTTGGCTGCCTTGTGGGCTGGAGCTTCTCATGGTTTGAGGCCTGGCTTGCTCCACCCCCTGCTCTTGAGATTCTCCCGGAGGTGGGCTGGATTTTGGCTACATTTTGGGCTGGTTCTTCTCATGGTTTGAGGCCTGGCTTACTCCAACCCCTGCTCTTGAGATTGTCCAAGATATAGGGTTGGATTTTGGCTGCCTTTTGGACTGGAGCGTCTCGTGGTTTGGGGCCTGGCTTGCTCCACCCCCTGCTCTTGATATTCTCCTGGATGTGGTCTGCATTTTGGGTGCCATTTGGGCTGCAGCTTCTCGTGGTTTGAGGCCTGGCTTGCTCCACCCCCTGCTTTTGATATTCTTCTGGACGTGGGCTGGAGTTTGGCTGCATTTTGGGCTGGAGCTTCTCGTGGTTTCAGGCCTGGCTTGCTCCAACCCCTGCTCTTGAGATTCTCCCCGAAGTGGGAGGCATTTTTGGCAGAATTTTGGGCTGGAGCTTCTCGTGGTTTGGGGCCTGGCTTGCTCCACCCCCTGCTCTTGAGATTCTCCCGGATGTGGGCTGCATTTTGGCTGCCTTTTGGGCTGGAGCTTCTCATGGTTTGAGGCCTGGCTTGCTCCACCCCCTGCTCTTGATGATCTCCTCCATGTGGGCTGCATTTTGGCTGCCTTTTGGGCTGGAGCTTCTCGTGGTTTGAGGCCTGGTTTGCTCCATCTCCTACTCTTGATATTCTCCCAGATATAGGGTTGGATTTTGGCTGCATTTTGGGCTGGAGCTTCTCGTGGTTTGAGGCCTGGCTTGCTCCACCCCCTGCTCTTGAGATTCTCTCGGATGTGGGCTGCATTTTGGCTGCATTTTGGGCAGGAGCTTCTCGTGGTTTCAGGACTGGCTTGCTCCACCCCTGCTCTTGATATTTTCCCGGATGTGGGCTGGATTTTGGCTGCATTTTGGGCTGGAGCTTCTCGTGGTTTGAGGCCTGCCTTGCTCCACCCTCTGCTCTTGATATTCTCCAGGAGGTGGGCGGGATTTTGGCTGCATTTTGGGCTTTAGCTTTTCGTGGTTTGAGGCCTGGCTTGCTCCACCCCCTGCTCTTGAGATTCTCCCGGATGTGGGTGCATTTTGGCTGCATTTTGGGCTGGAGCTTCTCGTGGTTTGAGGCCTGGCTTGCTCCACACCCTGCTCTTGAGATTCTCCTGGAGGTGGGCTGCACTTTGGCTGTATTTAGGGCTGGAGCTTCTCGTGGTTTGAGGCCTGGCTTGCTCCACCCCCTGCTCTTGAGATTCTCCCGGAAGTGGGCTGGATTTTGGCTGCCTTTTGGGCTGGAGCTTCTCGTGGTTTGAGGCCTGGCTTGCTCCACCCCCTGTTCTTGAGATTCTCCCAGATGTGGGCTGGATTTTGGCTGCTTTTTGGGCTGGAGCTTCTCGTGGTTTGGGGGCTGGCTTGTTCCACCCCCTGCTCTTGAGATTCTCCCGGATGTGGGCTGCATTTTGGCTGCCTTTTGGGGCCTAGCTTCTCGTGATTTGAGGCCTGGCTTGCTCCACCCCCTGCTCTTGAGATTCTCCCGGATGTGGGCTGGATTTTGGCTGCATTTTGGGCTGGAGCTTCTCGTGGTTTGAGGCCTGACTTGCTCCAACCCCTGCTCTTGATATTCTCCCGGAGGTGGGCTGGATTTTGGCTGCATTTTGGGCTGGAGCTTCTCGTGGTTTGAGGCCTGGCTTGCTCCACCCCCTGCTCTTGATATTCTCCCCGAAGTGGGCTGGATTTTGGCTGCCTTTTGGGCTGGAGCTTCTCGTGGTGTGGGGCCTGGCTTGCTCCACCCCCTGCTCTTGATATCCTCCGGGATTTGGTCTGGATTTTGGCTGCTGTATGGGCTGGAGCTTCTCGTGGTTTGAGGCCTGGCTTGCTCCACCCCCTGCTCTTGATATTCTCCCGGAGGTGGCCTGGAATTTGGCTGCCTTTAGGGCTGGAGCTTCTCAAGGTTTGAGGCCTGGGTTGCTCCACCCCCTGCTCTTGAGATTCTCCCGGATGTGGGCTGCATTTTGGCTGCCTTTTGGGCTGGAGCTTCTCGTGGTTTGGGGGCTGGCTTGTTCCACCCCCTGCTCTTGATATTCTCTCGGATGTGGGCTGCATTTTGGCTGCCTTTTGGGGTCCAGCTTCTCGTGGTTTGAGGCCTGGCTTGCTCCACCCCCTGCTCTTGAGATTCTCCCAGATGTGGGCTGCATTTTGGCTGCATTTTGGGCTGGAGCTTCTCGTGGTTTGAGGCCTGGCTTGCTCCACCCCCTGCTCTTGAGAGTCTCCCGGAGGTGGGCTGGATTTTGGCTGCATTTTGGGCTGGAGCTTCTCATGGTTTGAGGCCTGGCTTTCTCCACCCCCTGCTCTTGATATTCTCCCCGAAGTGGGCTGCATTTTGGCTGCCTTTTGGGCTGGAGCTTCTCGTGGTTTGAGGCCTGGCTTGCTCCACCTCCTGCTCTTGATATTCTCCCGGATGTGGTCTGGAATTTGGCTGCCTTTTGGGCTGGAGCTTCTCGTGGTTTGGGGCCTGCCTTGCTCCACCCCCTGCTCTTGATATCCTCCGGGAGTTGGGCTGCATTTTGGCTGCCTTTTGGGCTGGAGCTTCTCGTGGTTTGAGGCCTGGCTTGCTCCACCCCCTGCTCTTGATATTCTCCCGGATGTGGGCTGCATTTTGGATGCCTTTTGGGCTGGAGCTTCTCGTGGTTTGAGGGCTGGCTTGCTCCACCCCCTGCTCTTGAGATTCTCCTGGATGTGGGCTGCATTTTGGCTGCCTTTTGGGCTGGAGATTGTCGTGGTTTGAGGCCTCGCTTGCTCCACCCCCTGCTCTTGAGATTCTCCCCGAGGTGGGCTGCATTTTGGCTGCATTTTGGGCTGGAGCTTCACGTGGTTTGGGGCCTGCCTTGCTCCACCCCCTGCTCTTGAGTTTCTCCCGAAGGTGGGCTGGATTTTGGCTACATTTTGGGCTGGAGCTTCTCATGGTTTGAGGCCTGGTTGCTCCACCCCCTGCTCTTGAGATTCTCCCACATGTGGGCTGGCTTTTGGCTGCCTTTTGGGCTGGAGCTTCTCGTGGTTTGGGGGCTGGCTTGTTCCACCCCCTGCTCTTGATATTCTCCCGGATGTGGGCTGCATTTTGGCTGCCTTTTGGGGTCTAGCTTCTCGTGGTTTGAGGCCTGGCTTGCTCCACCCCCTGCTCTTGATATTCTCCCCGAAGTGGGCTGGATTTTGGCTGCCTTTTGGGCTGGAGCTTCTCGTGGTTTAGGGGCTGGCTTGTTCCACCCCCTGCTCTTGATATTCTCCCGGATGTGGGCTGCATTTTGGCTGCCGTATGGGCTGGAGCTTCTCGTGGTTTGAGGCCTGGCTTGCTCCACCCCCTGCTCTTGATATTCTCCCGGATGTGGGCTGCATTTTGGCTGCCTTTTGGGCTGGAGATTGTCGTGGTTTGAGGCCTGGCTTGCTCCACCCCCTGCTCTTCAGATTCTCCCGGAGGTGGGCTGCATTTTGGCTGCATTTTGGGCTGGAGCTTCTCGTGGTTTGGGGCCTGCCTTGCTCCACCCCCTGCTCTTGAGTTTCTCCAGGAGGTGGGCTGGATTTTGGCTACATTTTGGGCTGGAGCTTCTCGTGGTTTGAGGCCTGGCTTGCTCCACCCCCTGCTCTTGAGATTCTCCCTGATGTAGGCTGGATTTTGGCTGCCTTTTGGGCTGGAGCTTCTCGTGGTTTGAGGCCTGGCTTGCTCCACCCCCTGCTCTTGAGATTCTCCTGGAGGTGGGCTGCATTTTGGCTGCCTTTTGGGCTGGATCTTCTCGTGGTTTGAGGCCTGGATTGCTCCACCCCCTGCTCTTGAGATTGTCCCCTAAGTGGGCTGGATTTTGGCTGCCTTTTGGGCTGGAGCTTCTCGTGGTTTGAGGCCTGGCTTGCTCCACCCCCTGCTCTTGATATTCTCATGGATGTGGGCTGCATTTTGGATGCCTTTTGGGCTGGAGCTTCTCGTGGTTTGAGGCCTAGCTTGCTCCACCCCCTGCTCTTGAGATTCTCCTGGATGTGGGCTGCATTTTGGCTGCCTTTTGGGCTGGAGATTGTCGTGGTTTGAGGCCTCGCTTGCTCCACCCCCTGCTCTTGAGATTCTCCCGGATTTGGGCTGCATTTTGGCTGAATTTTGGGCTGGAGCTTCTCGTGGTTTGAGGCCTGCCTTGCTCCACCCCCTGCTCTTGAGTTTCTCCCGGAGGTGGGCTGCATTTTGGCTACATTTTGGGCTGGAGCTTCTCGTGGTTTGAGGCCTGGCTTGCTCCACCCCCTCCTCTTGAGATTCTCCCGCAGGTGGGCTGGATTTTGGCTGCCTTTTTGGGCTGGAGCTTCTCGTGGTTTGAGGCCTGGCTTGCTCCACCCCCTGCTCTTGAGATTCTCCCGGATGTGGGCTGCATTTTGGCTGCATTTTGGGCTGGAGATTGTCGTGGTTTGAGGCCTCGCTTGCTCCACCCCCTGCTCTTGAGATTCTCCCGGAGGTGGGCTGCATTTTGGCTGCATTTTGGGCTGGAGCTTCTCGTGGTTTGAGGCCTGGCTTGCTCCACCTCCTGCTCTTGATTTTCTCCTGGATGTGGGCTGCATTTTGGCTGCCTTTTGGGCTGGAGCTTCTCGTGCTTTGGGGCCTGGCTTGCTCCACCCCCTGCTCTTGATATTCTCCCGGCGGTGGTCTGGAATTTGGCTGCTTTTTGGGCTGGAGCTTCTCGTGGTTTGGGGCCTGGCTTGCTCCACCCCCTGCTCTTGAGATTCTCCCGGAGGTGGGCTGGATTTTGGCTGCATTTTGGGCTGGAGTTTCTCGTGGTTTGAGGCCTGGCTTGCTCCACCCCCTGCTCTTGAGATTCTCCCGGATGTGGGCTGCATTTTGGCTGCCTTTTGGGCTGGAGCTTCTCGTGGTTTGGGGCCTGGCTTGCTCCACCCCCTGCTCTTGAGATTCTCCCAGATGTGGGCTGGCTTTTGGCTGCCTTTTGGGCTGGAGCTTCTCGTGGTTTGGGGGCTGGCTTGTTCCACCCCCTGCTCTTGATATTCTCCCGGATGTGGGCTGCATTTTGGCTGCCTTTTGGGGTCTAGCTTCTCGTGGTTTGAGGCCTGGCTTGCTCCACCCCCTGCTCTTGAGATTCTCCCAGATGTGGGCTGGATTTTGGCTGCCTTTTGGGCTGGAGCTTCTCGTGGTTTGGGGCCTGGCTTGCTCCACCCCCTGCTGTTGAGATTCTCCCGGATGTGGGCTGCATTTTGGGTGCCTTTTCGGCTTCAGCTTTTCGGGGTTTGAGGCCTGGCTTGCTCCACCCCCTGCTCTTGAGATTCTCCCGGAGGTGGGCTGCATTTTGGCTGCCATTTGGGCTGGAGCTTCTCGTGGCTTGAGGCCTGGCTTGCTCCACCTCCTGCTCTTGATATTCTCCTGGATGTGGGCTGCATTTTGGCTGCATTTTGGGCTGGAGCTTCTCGTGGTTTGAGGCCTCGCTTGCTCCACCCCCTGCTCTTGAGATTCTCCCTGAAGTGGGCTGCATTTTGGCTGCCTTTTGTGCTGGAGCTTCTCGTGGTTTGGGGTCTGGCTTGCTCCACCCCCTGCTCTTGAGATTCTCCTGGATGTGGGCTGCATTTTGGCTGCCATTTGGGCTGGAGCTTCTCGTGGTTTGAGGCCTGGCTTGCTCCCCCTCCTGCTCTTGATAGTCTCCTGGATGTGGGCTTCATTTTGGCTGCCTTTTGGGCTGGAGCTTCTCGTGCTTTGGGGCCTGGCTTGCTCCACCCCCTGCTCTTGATATTCTCCCGGATGTGGCCTGGAATTTGACTGCTTTTTGGGCTGGAGCTTCTCGTGGTTTGGGGCCTGGCTTGCTCCACCCCCTGCTCTTGAGATTCTCCCGGAGGTGGGCTGGGTTTGGCTGCCTTTTGGGCTGGAGCTTCTCGTGGTTTGAGGCCTGGCTTGCTCCACCCCCTGCTCTTGAGATTCTCCTGGAGGTGGGCTGGCTTTTGGCTGCCTTTTGGGCTGGAGCTTCTCGTGGTTTGAGGCCTGGCTTGCTCCACCCCCTGCTCTTGAGATTCTCCTCCAAGTGGGCTGGATTTTGGCTGCCTTTTGGGCTGGAGCTTCTTGTGCTTTGGGGGCTGGCTTGCTCCACCCCCTGCTCTTGAGATTCTCCTGGATGTGGGCTGCATTTTGGCTGCCTTTTGGGCTGGAGCTTCTCGTGGTTTGAGGCCTGGCTTGCTCCACCCCCTGCTCTTGAGATTCTCCTGGATGTGGGCTGCATTTTGGCTGCCTTTTGGGCTGGAGCTTCTCGTGGTTTGGGGCCTGGCTTGCTCCACCCCCTGTTCTTGAGATTCTCCCGGAGGTGGGCTGCATTTTGGCTGCCTTTTGGGCTGGAGCTTCTCGTGGTTTGGGGCCTGGCTTGCTCCACCCCCTGCTCTTGAGATTCTCCCACATGCGGGCTGGCTTTTGGCTGCCTTTTGGGCTGGAGCTTCTCGTGGTTTGGGGGCTGGCTTGTTCCCCCCCCTGCTCTTGATATTCTCCCGGATGTGGGCTGCATTTTGGCTGCCTTTTGGGGTCTAGCTTCTCGTGGTTTGAGGCCTGGCTTGCTCCACCCCCTGCTCTTGAGATTGTCCCGGAGGTGGGCTGCATTTTGGCTCCATTTTGGTTTGGAGCTTCTCGTGGTTTGAGGCCTGGCTGGCTCCACCCCCTGCTCTTGATATTCTCCCGGATCTGGGCTGGATTTTGGCTGCATTTTGGGCTGGAGCTTCTCATGGTTTGAGGCCTGGCTTGCTCCACCCCCTGCTCTAGATATTCTCCCGGATGTGGGCTGCATTTTGGCTGCCTTTTGGGCTGGAGCTTCTCGTGGTTTGGGGCCTGCCTTGCTCCACCCCCTGCTCTTGATATCCTCCGGGAGTTGGGCTGGATTTTGGCTGCCGTATGGGCTGGAGCTACTCGTGGTTTGAGGCCTGGATTGCTCCACCCCCTGCTCTTGAGATTCTCCCGGATGTGGGCTGCATTTTGGCTGCCTTTTGGGCTGGAGCTTCTCGTGGTTTGGGGCCTGGCTTGCTCCACCCCCTGCTCTTGAGATTCTCCCAGATGCGGGCTGGCTTTTGGCTGCCTTTTGGGCTGGAGCTTCTCGTGGTTTGGGGGCTGGCTTGTTCCACCCCCTGCTCTTGATATTCTCCCGGATGTGGGCTGCATTTTGGCTGCCTTTTGGGGTCTAGCTTCTCGTGGTTTGAGGCCTGGCTTGCTCCACCCCCTGCTCTTGATATCCTCCGGGAGTTGGGCTGCATTTTGGCTGCCGTATGGGCTGGAGCTTCTCGTGGTTTGAGGCCTGGATTGCTCCACCCCCTGCTCTTGAGATTGTCCCGTAAGTGGGCAGGATTTTGGCTGCCTTTTGGGCTGGAGCTTCTCGTGGTTTGAGGCCTGGCTTGCTCCACCCCCTGCTCTTGATACTTTCCCGGATGTGGGCTGCATTTTGGCTGCCTTTTGGGCTGGAGCTTCTCGTGGTTGAGGCCTGGCTTGCTCTACCCCCTGCTCTTGATATTCTCCCGGAGGTGGCCTGGAATTTGGCTGCTTTTTGGGCTGGAGCTTCTCGTGGTTTGAGGCCTGGCTTGCTCCACCCCCTGCTCTTGAGATTCTCCCGGATGTGGGCTGCATTTTGGCTGCCTTTTGGGCTGGAGCTTCTTGTGGTTTGAGGCCTGGCCTGCTCCACCCCCTGCTCTTGAGATTCTCCTGGATGTGGGCTGCATTTTGGCTGCCTTTTGGGCTGGAGATTGTCGTGGTTTGAGGCCTCGCTTGCTCCACCCCCTGCTCTTCAGATTCTCCCGGAGGTGGGCTGCATTTTGGCTGCCTTTTGGGCTGGAGCTTCTCGTGGTTTGGGGCCTGGCTTGCTCCACCCCCTGCTCTTGAGATTCTCCCGGAGGTGGTCTGCATTTTGGCTGCCTTTTGGGCTGGAGCTTCTCGTGGTTTGAGGCCTGGCTTGCTCCACCCCCTGCTCTTGAGATTCTCCCGTAGGTGGGCTGGCTTTTGTCTGCCTTTTGGGCTGGAGCTTCTCGTGGTTTGAGGCCTGGCTTGCTCCACCCCCTGCTCTTGAGATTCTCCCGGAGGTGGGCTGGATTTTGGCTGCCGTATGGGCTGGAGCTTCTCGAGGTTTGAGGCCTGGATTGCTCCACCCCCTGCTCTTGAGATTGTCCCCTAAGTGGGCTGGATTTTGGCTGCATTTTGGGCTGGAGCTTCTCATGGTTTGAGGCCTGGCTTGCTCCACCCCCTGCTCTTGAGATTCTCCCGGATATGGGCTGCATTTTGGCTGCCTTTTGGGCTGGAGCTTCTCGTGGTTTGGGGCCTGCCTTGCTCCAACCCCTGCTCTTGAGTTTCTCCCGGAGGTGGGCTGGATTTTGGCTACATTTTGGGCTGGAGCTTCTCGTGGTTTGAGGCCTGGCTTGGTCCACCCCCTGCTCTTGAGATTCTCCCGGAGGTGGGCTGGATTTTGGCTGCCTTTTGGGGTCTAGCTTCTCGTGGTTTGAGGCCTGGCTTGCTCCACCCCCTGCTCTTGAGATTCTTCCCGACGTGGGCTGCATTTTTGCAGAGTTTTGGGCTGGAGATGCTCGTGCTTTGGGGCCTGGCTTGCTCCACCCCCTGCTCTTGAGATTCTCCCGGATGTGGGCTGGCATTTGGCTGCCTTTTGGGCTGGAGCTTCTCGTGGTTTGAGGCCTGGCTTGCTCCACCCCCTGCTCTTGAGATTCTCCTGGAGGTGGGCTGGATTTTGGCTGCCTTTTTGGCTGGAGCTTCTCGTGGTTTGGGGCCTGGCTTTCTCCACCCCCTCCTCTTGAGATTCTCCTGGAGGTGGGCTGGATTTTGGCTGCCTTTAGGGCTGGAGCTTCTCATGGTTTGAGGCCTGGCTTGCTCCACCCCCTGCTCTTGAGATTCTCCCGGATGTGGGCTGCATTTTGGCTGCCTTTTGGGCTGGAGCTTCTCGTGGTTTGGGGCCTGGCTTGTTCAACCCCATTCTCTTGATATTCTCCCGGATGTGGGCTGTACTTTGGCTGCCTTTTGGGCTGGAGCTTCTCGTGGTTTGGGGCCTGCCTTGCTCCACCCCCTGCTCTTGATATCCTCCGGGAGTTGGGCTGCATTTTGGCTGCCTTTTGGGCTGGAGCTTCTCGTGGTTTGAGGCCTGGATTGCTCCACCCCCTGCTCTTGAGATTGTCCCCTAAGTGGGCAGGATTTTGGCTGCCTTTTGGGCTGGAGCTTCTCGTGGTTTGAGGCCTGGCTTGCTCCACCCCCTGCTCTTGATACTTTCCCGGATGTGGGCTGCATTTTGGCTGCCTTTTGGGCTGGAGCTTCTCATGGTTGAGGCCTGGCTTGCTCTACCCCCTGCTCTTGATATTCTCCCGGAGGTGGCCTGGAATTTGGCTGCTTTTTGGGCTGGAGCTTCTCGTGGTTTGAGGCCTGGCTTGCTCCACCCCCTGCTCTTGAGATTCTCCCGGATGTGGGCTGCATTTTGGCTGCCTTTTGGGCTGGAGCTTCTTGTGGTTTGAGGCCTGGCCTGCTCCACCCCCTGCTCTTGAGATTCTCCTGGATGTGGGCTGCATTTTGGCTGCCTTTTGGGCTGGAGATTGTCGTGGTTTGAGGCCTCGCTTGCTCCACCCCCTGCTCTTCAGATTCTCCCGGAGGTGGGCTGCATTTTGGCTGCCTTTTGGGCTGGAGCTTCTCGTGGTTTGGGGCCTGGCTTGCTCCACCCCCTGCTCTTGAGATTCTCCCGGAGGTGGTCTGCATTTTGGCTGCCTTTTGGGCTGGAGCTTCTCGTGGTTTGAGGACTGGCTTGCTCCACCCCCTGCTCTTGAGATTCTCCCGTAGGTGGGCTGGCTTTTGTCTGCCTTTTGGGCTGGAGCTTCTCGTGGTTTGAGGCCTGGCTTGCTCCACCCCCTGCTCTTGAGATTCTCCCGGAGGTGGGCTGGATTTTGGCTGCCGTATGGGCTGGAGCTTCTCGAGGTTTGAGGCCTGGATTGCTCCACCCCCTGCTCTTGAGATTGTCCCGGATATGGGCTGCATTTTGGCTGCCTTTTGGGCTGGAGCTTCTCGTGGTTTGGGGCCTGCCTTGCTCCAACCCCTGCTCTTGAGTTTCTCCCGGAGGTGGGCTGGATTTTGGCTACATTTTGGGCTGGAGCTTCTCGTGGTTTGAGGCCTGGCTTGGTCCACCCCCTGCTCTTGAGATTCTCCCGGAGGTGGGCTGGATTTTGGCTGCCTTTTGGGGTCTAGCTTCTCGTGGCTTGAGGCCTGGCTTGCTCCACCCCCTGCTCTTGAGATTCTTCCCGACGTGGGCTGCATTTTTGCAGAGTTTTGGGCTGGAGATTCTCGTGCTTTGGGGCCTGGCTTGCTCCACCCCCTGCTCTTGAGATTCTCCCGGATGTGGGCTGGCATTTGGCTGCCTTTTGGGCTGGAGCTTCTCGTGGTTTGAGGCCTGGCTTGCTCCACCCCCTGCTCTTGAGATTCTCCCGGATGTGGGCTGCATTTTGGCTGCCTTTTTGGCTGGAGCTTCTCGTGGTTTGGGGCCTGGCTTTCTCCACCCCCTCCTCTTGAGATTCTCCTGGAGGTGGGCTGGATTTTGGCTGCCTTTAGGGCTGGAGCTTCTCATGGTTTGAGGCCTGGCTTGCTCCACCCCCTGCTCTTGAGATTCTCCCGGATGTGGGCTGCATTTTGGCTGCCTTTTGGGCTGGAGCTTCTCGTGGTTTGGGGCCTGGCTTGTTCAACCCCATTCTCTTGATATTCTCCCGGATGTGGGCTGCATTTTGGCTGCCTTTTGGGCTGGAGCTTCTCGTGGTTTGAGGCCTGGCTTGCTCTACCCCCTGCTCTTGAGATTCTCCTGGATGTGGGCTGCATTTTGGCTGCATTTTGGGCTGGAGCTTCTCGTGATTTGGGGGCTGGCTTGCTCCATCCCCTGCTCTTGATATTCTCCCGGAGGTGGGCTGGCATTTGGCTGCCTTTTGGGCTGGAGCTTCTCGTGGTTTGAGGCCAGGCTTGCTCCACCCCCTGCTCTTGAGATTCTCCTGGGTGTTTGCTGCATTTTGGCTGCATTTTGGGCTGGAGCTTCTCGTGGTTTGGGGCCTGGCTTGCTCCACCCCCTGCTCTTGATTTTCTCCCGGATGTGGTCTGCATTTTGGCTGCCTTTTGGGCTGGAGCTTCTCGTGGTTTGAGGCCTGGCTTGCCCCACCCCCTGCTCTTGAGATTCTCCCCGAAGTGGGCTGCATTTTGACTACATTTTCGGCTTCAGCTTTTTGGGGTTTGAGGCCTGGCTTGCTCCACCCCCTGCTCTTGATGTTCTCCCGGAGGTGGGCTGAATTTTGTCTGCATTTTGGGCTGGAGCTTCTCGTGGTTTGAGGCCTGGCTTGCTCCACCCCCTGCTCTTGAGAATCTCCCAGATGTGGGCTGCATTTTGGTTGCCATTTGGGCTGGAGCTTCTCGTGGTTTGAGGCCTGGCTTGCTCCACCCCCTGCTCTTGAGATTCCCCTGGATGTGGGCTACATTTTGTCTGCCTTTTGGGCTGGAGCTTCTCGTGGTTTGAGGCCTGGCTTGCTCCACCCCCTGCTCTTGAGATTCTCCCGGATGTGGGCTGCATTTTGGCTGCCTTTTCGGCTTCAGCTTCTCGTGCTTTGGGGCCTGGCTTTCTCCACCCCCTGCTCTTGAGATTCTCCCGGATGTGGGCTGGAATTTGACTGCTTTTTGGGCTGGAGCTTCTCGTGGTTTGGGGCCTGGCTTGCTCCATCCCCTGCTCTTGAGATTCTCCTGGATGTGGGCTGCATTTTGGCTGCCTTTTCGGCTTCAGCTTCTCGTGCTTTGGGGCCTGGCTTTCTCCACCCCCTGCTCTTGAGATTCTCCCGGATGTGGGCTGGAATTTGACTGCTTTTTGGGCTGGAGCTTCTCGTGGTTTGGGGCCTGGCTTGCTCCATCCCCTGCTCTTGAGATTCTCCTGGATGTGGGCTGCATTTTGGCTGCCTTTTGGGCTGGAGCTTCTCGTGGTTTGGGGCCTGGCTTGCTCCACCCCCTGCTCTTGAGATTCTCCCGGATGTGGGCTGCATTTTGCTGCCTTTTGGGCTTCAGCTTCTCGTGGTTTGAGCCCTGGCTTGCTCCACCACCTGCTCTTGAGATTCTCCTGGATGTGGGCTGCATTTTGGCTGCCTGTTGGGCTGGAGATTCTCGTGGTTTGAGGCCTGGCTTGCTCCAGCCCCTGCTCTTGATATTCTCCCGGATGTGGGCTGCATTTTGCTGCCTTTTGGGCTTCAGCTTCTCGTGGTTTGAGCCCTGGCTTGCTCCACCCGCTGCTCTTGAGATTCTCCCGGATGTGGGCTGGATTTTGGCTGCATTTTGGTCTGGAGCTTCTCGTGGTTTGAGGCCTGGCTTGCTCCACCCCCTGCTCTTGAGATTCTCCCGGATGTGGGCTGCATTTTGGCTGCCTTTTGGGCTGGAGCTTCTCGTGGTTTGAGGCCTGGCTTGCTCCACCCCCTGCTCTTGAGATTCTCCCGGATGTGGGCTGGATTTTGGCTGCCTTTTGGGCTGGAGCTTCTCGTGGTTTGAGGCCTGGCTTGCTCCAGCCCCTGCTCTTGAGATTCTCCCGGATGTGGGCTGGCATTTGGCTGCCTTTTGGGCTGGAGCTTCTCGTGGTTTGAGGCCTGGCTTGCTCCACCCCCTGCTCTTGAGATTCTCCCGGAGGTGGGCTGCATTTTGGCTGCCTTTTGGGGTCTAGCTTCTCGTGGTTTGAGGCCTGGCTTGCTCCACCCCCTGCTCTTGAGATTCTTCCCGACGTGGGCTGCATTTTTGCAGAGTTTTGGGCTGGAGATTCTCGTGCTTTGGGGCCTGGCTTGCTCCACCCCCTGCTCTTGAGATTCTCCCGGATGTGGGCTGGCATTTGGCTGCCTTTTGGGCTGGAGCTTCTCGTGGTTTGAGGCCTGGCTTGCTCCACCCCCTGCTCTTGAGATTCTCCCGGATGTGGGCTGCATTTTGGCTGCCTTTTTGTCTGGAGCTTCTCGTGGTTTGGGGCCTGGCTTTCTCCACCCCCTCCTCTTGAGATTCTCCTGGAGGTGGGCTGGATTTTGGCTGCCTTTAGGGCTGGAGCTTCTCATGGTTTGAGGCCTGGCTTGCTCCACCCCCTGCTCTTGAGATTCTCCCGGATGTGGGCTGCATTTTGGCTGCCTTTTGGGCTGGAGCTTCTCGTGGTTTGGGGCCTGGCTTGTTCAACCACATTCTCTTGATATTCTCCCGGATGTGGGCTGCATTTTGGCTGCCTTTTGGGCTGGAGCTTCTCGTGGTTTGAGGCCTGGCTCGCTCTACCCCCTGCTCTTGAGATTATCCTGGATGTGGGCTGCATTTTGGCTGCCTTTTGGGCTGGAGCTTCTCGTGATTTGGGGGCTGGCTTGCTCCATCCCCTGCTCTTGATATTCTCCCGGAGGTGGGCTGGCATTTGGCTGCCTTTTGGGCTGGAGCTTCTCGTGGTTTGAGGCCAGGCTTGCTCCACCCCCTGCTCTTGAGATTCTCCTGGATGTTTGCTGCATTTTGGCTGCATTTTGGGCTGGAGCTTCTCGTGGTTTGGGGCCTGGCTTGCTCCACCCCCTGCTCTTGATTTTCTCCCGGATGTGGTCTGCATTTTGGCTGCCTTTTGGGCTGGAGCTTCTCGTGGTTTGAGGCCTGGCTTGCCCCACCCCCTGCTCTTGAGATTCTCCCCGAAGTGGGCTGCATTTTGACTACATTTTCGGCTTCAGCTTTTTGGGGTTTGAGGCCTGGCTTGCTCCACCCCCTGCTCTTGATGTTCTCCCGGAGGTGGGCTGAATTTTGTCTGCATTTTGGGGTGGAGCTTCTCGTGGTTTGAGGCCTGGCTTGCTCCACCCCCTGCTCTTGAGAATCTCCCAGATGTGGGCTGCATTTTGGTTGCCATTTGGGCTGGAGCTTCTCGTGGTTTGAGGCCTGGCTTGCTCCACCCCCTGCTCTTGAGATTCCCCTGGATGTGGGCTACATTTTGTCTGCCTTTTGGGCTGGGGCTTCTCGTGGTTTGAGGCCTGGCTTGCTCCACCCCCTGCTCTTGAGATTCTCCCGGATGTGGGCTGCATTTTGGCTGCCTTTTCGGCTTCAGCTTCTCGTGCTTTGGGGCCTGGCTTTCTCCACCCCCTGCTCTTGAGATTCTCCTGGATGTGGGCTGCATTTTGGCTGCCTTTTGGGCTGGAGCTTCTCGTGCTTTGGGGCCTGGCTTGCTCCACCCCCTGCTCTAGAGATTCTCCCGGATGTGGGCTGGAATTTGACTGCTTTTTGGGCTGGAGCTTCTCGTGGTTTGGGGCCTGGCTTGCTCCACCACCTGCTCTTGAGATTCTCCTGGATGTGGGCTGCATTTTGGCTGCCTTTTGGGCTGGAGCTTCTCGTGGTTTGGGGCCTGGCTTGCTCCACCCCCTGCTCTTGAGATTCTCCCGGATGTGGGCTGCATTTTGCTGCCTTTTGGGCTTCAGCTTCTCGTGGTTTGAGCCCTGGCTTGCTCCACCACCTGCTCTTGAGATTCTCCTGGATGTGGGCTGCATTTTGGCTGCCTTTTGGGCTGGAGCTTCTCGTGGTTTAGGGGCTGGCTTGTTCCACCCCCTGCTCTTGATATTCTCCCGGATGTGGGCTGCATTTTGCTGCCTTTTGGGCTTCAGCTTCTCGTGGTTTGAGCCCTGGCTTGCTCCACCCCCTGCTCTTGAGATTCTCCCGGATGTGGGCTGGATTTTGGCTGCATTTTGGTCTGGAGCTTCTCGTGGTTTGAGGCCTGGCTTGCTCCACCCCCTGCTCTTGAGATTCTCCCGGATGTGGGCTGCATTTTGGCTGCCTTTTGGGCTGGAGCTTCTCGTGGTTTGAGGCCTGGCTTGCTCCACCCCCTGCTCTTGAGATTCTCCCGGATGTGGGCTGGATTTTGGCTGCCTTTTGGGCTGGAGCTTCTCGTGGTTTGAGGCCTGGCTTGCTCCAGCCCCTGCTCTTGAGATTCTCCCGGATGTGGGCTGGCATTTGGCTGCCTTTTGGGCTGGAGCTTCTCGTGGTTTGAGGCCTGGCTTGCTCCACCCCCTGCTCTTGAGATTCTCCCGGAGGTGGGCTGCATTTTGGCTGCCTTTTGGGGTCTAGCTTCTCGTGGTTTGAGGCCTGGCTTGCTCCACCCCCTGCTCTTGAGATTCTCCTGGATGTGGGCTGCATTTTGGCTGCCTTTTGGGCTGGAGCTTCTCGTGGTTTGAGGCCTGGCTTGCTCCACCCCCTGCTCTTGAGATTCTCCCGGATGTGGGCTGGCATTTGGCTGCCTTTTGGGCTGGAGCTTCTCGTGGTTTGAGGCCTGGCTTGCTCCACCTCCTGCTCTTGATTTTCTCCTGGATGTGGGCTGCATTTTGGCTGCCTTTTGGGCTGGAGATTCTCGTGCTTTGGGGCCTGGCTTGCTCCACCCCCTGCTCTTGAGATTCTCCCGGATGTGGGCTGCATTTTGGCTGCCTTTTCGGCTTCAGCTTTTCGGGGTTTGAGGCCTGGCTTGCTCCACCCCCTGCTCTTGAGATTCTCCCGGAGGTGGGCTGGATTTTGTCTGCATTTTGGGCTGGAGCTTCTCGTGGTTTGGGGGCTGGCTTGCTACACCCCCTGCTCTTGAGATTCTCCCCGAAGTGGGCTGGATTTTGGCTGCATTTTGGGCTGGAGCTTCTCGTGGTTTGGGGGCTGGCTTGCTCCACCCCCTGCTCTTGAGATTCTCCCCGAAGTGGGCTGCATTTTGGCTGCCTTTTGGGGTCTAGATTCTCGTGGTTTGAGGCCTGGCTTGCTCCACCCCCTGCTCTTGAGATTCTCCCGGATGTGGGCTGGATTTTGGCTGCCTTTTTGGCTGGAGCTTCTCGTGCTTTGGGGCCTGGCTTGCTCCACCCCCTGCTCTTGAGATTCTCCCGGATGTGGGCTGCATTTTGGCTGCCTTTTGGGCTGGAGCTTCTCGTGGTTTGAGGCCTGGCTTGCTCCACCCCCTGCTCTTGAGATTCTCCCTGATGTGGTCTGCATTTTGGCTGCCTTTTGGGATGGAGCTTCTCGTGGTTTGAGGCCTGGCTTGCTCCACCTCCTGCTCTTGATTTTCTCCTGGATGTGGGCTGCATTTTGGCTGCCTTTTGGGCTGGAGCTTCTCGTGCTTTGGGGCCTGGCTTGCTCCACCACTTGCTCTTGAAATTCTCCCGGATGTGGGCTGCATTTTGGCTGCCTTTTCGGCTTCAGCTTTTCGGGGTTTGAGGCCTGGCTTGCTCCACCCCCTGCTCTTGAGATTCTCACGGATGTGGGCTGCATTTTGTCTGCATTTTGGGCTGGAGCTTCTCGTGGTTTGAGGCCTGGCTTGCTCCAGCCCCTGCTCTTGATATTCTCCCCGAAGTAGGCTGTATTTTGGCTGCATTTTGGGCTGGAGCTTCTCGTGGTTTGGGGGCTGGCTTGCTCCACCCCCTGCTCTTGAGATTCTCCAGGAGGTGGGCTGCATTTTGGCTGCCTTTTGGGTTGCAGCTTCTCGTGGTTTGAGGCCTGGCTTGCTCCACCCCCTGCTCTTGAGATTCTCCCGGATGTGGGCTGCATTTTGGCTGCCTTTTGGGCTGGAGCTTCTCGTGGTTTGAGGCCTGGCTTGCTCCATCCCCTGCTCTTGAGATTCTCCCGGATGTGGGCTGGATTTTGGCTGCCTTTTTGGTTGGAGATTCTCGTGCTTTGGGGCCTGGCTTGCTCCACCCCCTGCTCTTGAGATTCTCCCGGATGTGGGCTGCATTTTGGCTGCCTTTTCGGCTGGAGCTTCTCGTGGTTTGAGGCCTGGCTTTCTCCACCCCCTGCTCTTGAGATTCTCCCCGAAGTGGGCTGGATTTTGGCTGCCTTTTGGGCTGGAGCTTCTCGTGGTTTGGGGGCTGGCTTGCTCCACCCCCTGCTCTTGAGATTCTCCTGGATGTGGGCTGCATTTTGGCTGCCTTTTGGGCTGGAGCTTCTCGAGGTTTGAGGCCTGGCTTGCTCCACCTCCTGCTCTTGATATTCTCCTGGATGTGGGCTGGATTTTGGCTGCATTTTGGGCTGGAGCTTCTCGTGCTTTGGGGCCTGGCTTGCTCCACCCCCTGCTCTTGAGATTCTCCCGGATGTGGCCTGGAATTTGGCTGCATTTTGGGCTGGAGCTTCTCGTGGTTTGAGGCCTGGCTTGCTCCACCCCCTGCTCTTGAGATTCTCCCAGATGTGGGCTGGATTTTGGCTGCAGTTTGGGTTGGAGCTTCTCGTGGTTTGAGGCCTGCCTTGCTCCACCCCCTGCTCTTGAGATTCTCCCGGATATGCGCTGGATTTTGGCTGCTTTTTGGGCTGGAGCTTCTCGTGGTTTGGGGGCTGGCTTGTTCCACCCCCTGCTCTTGAGATTCTCCAGGAGGTGGGCTGCATTTTGGCTGCCTTTTGGGCTGGAGCTTCTCGTGGTTTGAGGCCTGGCTTGCTCCACCCCCTGCTCTTGAGATTCTCCCGGATGTTGGCTGGCTTTTGGCTTTCTTTTGGGCTGGAGCTTCTCGTGGTTTGGGGCCTGGCTTGCTCCACCCCCTGCTCTTGAGATTCTCCCGGAGTTGGGCTGCATTTTGACTACATTTTGGGCTGGAGCTTCTCGTGGTTTGAGGCCTGGCTTGCTCCACCCCCTGCTCTTGAGATTCTCCCGGATGTGGGCTGGATTTTGGCTGCCTTTTGGGCTGGAGCTTCTCGTGGTTTGAGGCCTGGCTTGCTCCACCCCCTGCTCTTGAGATTCTCCCGGATGTGGGCTGCATTTTGGCTGCATTTTGGGCTGGAACTTCTCGTGGTTTGAGGCCTGGCTTGCTCCACCCCCTGCTCTTGATATTCTCCCGGAGGTGGGCTGGATTTTGGCTGCCTTTTGGGCTGGAGCTTCTCGTGGTTTGAGGCCTGGCTTGCTCCACCCCCTGCTCTTGAGATTCTCCCGGATGTGGGCTGCATTTTGGCTGCCTTTTGGGGTCTAGCTTCTCGTGGTTTGAGGCCTGCCTTGCTCCACACCCTGCTCTTGAGATTCTCCCAGAGGTAGGCTGGATTTTGTCTGCCTTTTGGGCTGGAGCTTCTCGTGGTTTGAGGCCTGGCTTGCTCCACCCCCTGCTCTTGATATTCTCCCGGATGTGGGCTGCATTTTGGCTGCCTTTTGGGCTGGAGCTTCTCGTGGTTTGAGGCCTGGCTTGCTCCACCCCCTGCTCTCGAGATTCTCCCGGATGTGGGCTGGATTTTGGCTGCCTTTTTGGCTGGAGCTTCTCGTGCTTTGGGGCCTGGCTTGCTCCACACCCTGCTCTTGAGATTCTCCCCGAAGTAGGCTGGATTTTGGCTGCATTTTGGGCTGGAGCTTCTCGAGGTTTGAGGCCTGGCTTGCTCCACCCCCTGCTCTTGATATTCTCCCGGATGTGGGCTGCATTTTGGATGCCTTTAGGGCTGGAGCTTCTCGTGGTTTGAGGCCTGGCTTGCTCCACCCCCTGCTCTTGATATTTTCCTGGATGTGGGCTGGATTTTGGCTGCCTTTTGGGCTGGAGCTTCTCGTGGTTTGAGGCCTGGCTTGCTCCACCCCCTGCTCTTGAGATTCTCCAGGAGGTGGGCTGGCATTTGGCTGCCTTTTGGGCTGGAGCTTCTCGAGGTTTGAGGCCTGGCTTGCTCCACCCCCTGCTCTTGAGATTCTCCCGGATGTGGGCTGGATTTTGACTGCCTTTTGGGCTGGAGCTTCTCGTGCTTTGGGGCCTAGCTTGCTCCAGCCCCTGCTCTTGATATTCTCCCGGATGTGGTTTGGAATTTGGCTGCATTTTGGGCTGGAGCTTCTCGTGGTTTGAGGCCTGGCTTGCCCCACCCCCTGCTCATGAGATTCTCCCTGAAGTGGGCTGCATTTTGACTACATTTTGTGCTGGAGCTTCTTGTGGTTTGAGGCCTGGCTTGCTCCACCCCCTGCTCTTGAGATTCTCCCGGATGTAGGGCTGGATTTTGTCTGCATTTTGGGCTGGAGCTTCTCGTGGTTTGAGGCCTGGCTTGCTCCACCCCCTGCTCTTGAGATTCTCCCGGATATGGGCTGCATTTTGGCTGCTTTTTCGGCTTCAGCTTACCGTGGTTTGAGGCCTGGCTTGCTCCACCCCCTGCTCTTGAGATTCTCCAGGAGGTGGGCTGGCATTTGGCTGCCTTTTGGGCTGGAGCTTCTCGTGGTTTGAGGCCTGGCTTGCTCCACCCCCTGCTCTTGAGATTCTCCAGGAGTTGGGCTGCATTTTGGCTGCCTTTTGGGGTCTAGCTTCTTGTGGTTTGAGGCCTGGCTTGCTCCACCCCCTGCTCTTGAGATTCTCCCGGATGTGGGCTGCATTTTGGCTGCCTTTTGGGCTGGAGCTTCTCGTGGTTTGAGGCCTGGCTTGCTCCACCCCCTGCTCTTGAAATTCTTTCCGACGTGGGCTGGATTTTTGTGTGAGTTTTGGGCTTGAGATTCTCGTGCTTTGGGGCCTGGCTTGCTCCACACCCTGCTCCTGAAATTCTCCCGGATGTGGGCTGCATTTCGGCTGCCTTTTGGGCAGGAGCTTCTCGTGGTTTGAGGCCTGGCTTGCTCCACCTCCTGCTCTTGATTTTCTCCTGGATGTGGGCTGCATTTTGGCTGCCTTTTGGGCTGGAGCTTCTCGTGGTTTGGGGCCTGGCTTGCTCCACCCCCTGCTCTTGAGATTCTCCCGGATGTGGGCTGCATTTTGGCTGCCTTTTGGGATGGAGCTTCTTGTGGTTTGAGGCCTGGCTTGCCCCACCCCCTGCTCTTGAGATTCTCCCCGAAGTGGGCTGCATTTTGACTATATTTTCGGCTTCAGCTTTTTCGGGTTTGAGGCCTGGCTTGCTCCACCCCCTGCTCTTGAGATTCTCCCGGATGTGGGCTGGATTTTGGCTGCATTTTGGGCTGGAGCTTCTCGTGGTTTGAGGCCTGGCTTGCTCCACCCCCTGCTCTTGAGATTCTCCCGGATGTGGGCTGGCATTTGGCTGCCTTTTGGGCTGGAGCTTCTCGTGGTTTGAGGCCTGGCTTGCTCCACCCCCTGCTCTTGAGATTCTCCAGGAGGTGGGCTGGCATTTGGCTGCCTTTTGGGCTGGAGCTTCTCGTGGTTTGAGGCCTGGCTTGCTCCACCCCCTGCTCTTGATATTCTCCCGGATGTGGGCTGGATTTTGGCTGCATTTTGGGCTGGAGCTTCTCGTGGTTTGAGGCCTGGCTTGCACCAACCCCTGCTCTTGAGATTCTCCCGGATGTGGGCTGCATTTTGGCTGCCTTTTGGGCTGGAGCTTCTCGTGGTTTGGGGCCTGGCTTGCTCCACCCCCTGCTCCTGAAATTCTCCCGGATGTGGGCTGCATTTTGGCTGCCTTTTCGGCTGGAGCTTCTTGTGGTTTGAGGCCTGGCTTGCCCCACCCCCTGCTCTTGAGATTCTCCCCGAAGTGGGCTGCATTTTGACTATATTTTCGGCTTCAGCTTTTTCGGGTTTGAGGCCTGGCTTGCTCCACCCCCTGCTCTTGAGATTCTCCCGGATGTGGGCTGCATTTTGGCTGCATTTTGGGCTGGAGCTTCTCGTGGTTTGAGGCCTGGCTTGCTCCACCCCCTGCTCTTGAGATTCTCCAGGAGGTGGGCTGGCATTTGGCTGCATTTTGGGCTGGAGCTTCTCGTGGTTTGAGGCCTGGCTTGCTCCACCCCCTGCTCTTGAGATTCTCCCGGATGTGGGCTGGATTTTGGCTGCATTTTGGGCTGGAGCTTCTCGTGGTTTGAGGCCTGGCTTGCTCCACCCCCTGCTCTTGAGATTCTCCAGGAGGTGGGCTGGCATTTGGCTGCATTTTGGGCTGGAGCTTCTCGTGGTTTGAGGCCTGGCTTGCTCCACCCCCTGCTCTTGAGATTCTCCCGGATGTGGGCTGCATTTTGGCTGCTTTTTGGGCTGGAGCTTCTCGTGGTTTGAGGCCTGGCTTGCTCCACCCCCTGCTCTTGAGATTCTCCCGGATGTGGGCTGGCATTTGGCTGCCTTTTGGGCTGGAGCTTCTCGTGGTTTGAGGCCTGGCTTGCTCCACCCCCTGCTCTTGAGATTCTCCAGGAGGTGGGCTGGCATTTGGCTGCCTTTTGGGGTGGAGCTTCTCGTGGTTTGAGGCCTGGCTTGCTCCACCCCCTGCTCTTGATATTCTCCCGGATGTGGGCTGGATTTTGTCTGCATTTTGGGCTGGAGCTTCTCGTTGTTTGAGGCCTGGCTTGCACCAACCCCTGCTCTTGAGATTCTCCCGGATGTGGGCTGCATTTTGGCTGCCTTTTGGGCTGGAGCTTCTCGTGGTTTGGGGCCTGGCTTGCTCCACCCCCTGCTCCTGAAATTCTCCCGGATGTGGGCTGGATTTTGGCTGCCTTTTGGGCTGGAGCTTCTCGTGGTTTGGGGCCTGGCTTGCTCCACCCCCTGCTCTTGAGATTCTCCCGGATGTGGGCTGCATTTTGGCTGCATTTTGGGCTGGAGCTTCTCGTGCTTTGAGGCCTGGCTTGCTCCACCCCCTGCTCTTGAGATTCTCCCAGATGTGGGCTGGATTTTGGCTGCCTTTTCGGCTGGAGCTTCTCCTGGTTTGGGGCCTGGCTTGCTCCACCCCCTGCTCTTGAGATTCTCCCGGATGTGGGCTGCATTTTGGCTGCCTTTTGGGCTGGAGCTTCTCGTGCTTTGAGGCCTGGCTTGCTCCACCCCCTGCTCTTGAGATTCTCCCGGATGTGGGCTGCATTTTGGCTGCCTTTTGGGCTGGAGCTTCTCGTGGTTTGAGGCCTGGCTTGCTCCACCCCCTGCTCTTGAAATTCTTTCCGACGTGGGCTGGATTTTTGTGTGAGTTTTGGGCTTGAGATTCTCGTGCTTTGGGGCCTGGCTTGCTCCACACCCTGCTCCTGAAATTCTCCCGGATGTGGGCTGCATTTTGGCTGCATTTTGGGCTGGAGCTTCTCGTGGTTTGAGGCCTGGCTTGCTCCACCCCCTGCTCTTGAGATTCTCCCGGATGTGGGCTGCATTTTGGCTGCCTTTTGGGCTGGAGCTTCTTGTGGTTTGGGGCCTGGCTTGCTCCACCCCCTGCTCTTGAAATTCTCCCGGATGTGGGCTGCATTTTGGCTGCCTTTTGGGCTGGAGCTTCTCGTGGTTTGGGGCCTGGCTTGCTCCACCCCCTGCTCCTGAAATTCTCCCGGATGTGGGCTGGATTTTGGCTGCCTTTTGGGCTGGAGCTTCTCGTGCTTTGAGGCCTGGCTTGCTCCACCCCCTGCTCTTGAGATTCTCCCGGATGTGGGCTGCATTTTGGCTGCCTTTTGGGCTGGAGCTTCTCGTGGTTTGGGGCCTGGCTTGCTCCACCCCCTGCTCTTGAGATTCTCCCGGATGTGGGCTGCATTTTGGCTGCCTTTTGGGCTGGAGCTTCTTGTGGTTTGAGGCCTGGCTTGCCCCACCCCCTGCTCTTGAGATTCTCCCCGAAGTGGGCTGCATTTTGACTATATTTTCGGCTTCAGCTTTTTCGGGTTTGAGGCCTGGCTTGCTCCACCCCCTGCTCTTGAGATTCTCCCGGATGTGGGCTGGATTTTGGCTGCATTTTGGGCTGGAGCTTCTCGTGGTTTGAGGCCTGGCTTGCTCCACCCCCTGCTCTTGAGATTCTCCCGGATGTGGGCTGGCATTTGGCTGCCTTTTGGGCTGGAGCTTCTCGTGGTTTGAGGCCTGGCTTGCTCCACCCCCTGCTCTTGAGATTCTCCAGGAGGTGGGCTGGCATTTGGCTGCCTTTTGGGCTGGAGCTTCTCGTGGTTTGAGGCCTGGCTTGCTCCACCCCCTGCTCTTGATATTCTCCCGGATGTGGGCTGGATTTTGGCTGCATTTTGGGCTGGAGCTTCTCGTGGTTTGAGGCCTGGCTTGCACCAACCCCTGCTCTTGAGATTCTCCCGGATGTGGGCTGCATTTTGGCTGCCTTTTGGGCTGGAGCTTCTCGTGGTTTGGGGCCTGGCTTGCTCCACCCCCTGCTCCTGAAATTCTCCCGGATGTGGGCTGCATTTTGGCTGCCTTTTCGGCTGGAGCTTCTTGTGGTTTGAGGCCTGGCTTGCCCCACCCCCTGCTCTTGAGATTCTCCCCGAAGTGGGCTGCATTTTGACTATATTTTCGGCTTCAGCTTTTTCGGGTTTGAGGCCTGGCTTGCTCCACCCCCTGCTCTTGAGATTCTCCCGGATGTGGGCTGCATTTTGGCTGCATTTTGGGCTGGAGCTTCTCGTGGTTTGAGGCCTGGCTTGCTCCACCCCCTGCTCTTGAGATTCTCCAGGAGTTGGGCTGGCATTTGGCTGCATTTTGGGCTGGAGCTTCTCGTGGTTTGAGGCCTGGCTTGCTCCACCCCCTGCTCTTGAGATTCTCCCGGATGTGGGCTGGATTTTGGCTGCATTTTGGGCTGGAGCTTCTCGTGGTTTGAGGCCTGGCTTGCTCCACCCCCTGCTCTTGAGATTCTCCAGGAGGTGGGCTGGCATTTGGCTGCATTTTGGGCTGGAGCTTCTCGTGGTTTGAGGCCTGGCTTGCTCCACCCCCTGCTCTTGAGATTCTCCCGGATGTGGGCTGCATTTTGGCTGCTTTTTGGGCTGGAGCTTCTCGTGGTTTGAGGCCTGGCTTGCTCCACCCCCTGCTCTTGAGATTCTCCCGGATGTGGGCTGGCATTTGGCTGCCTTTTGGGCTGGAGCTTCTCGTGGTTTGAGGCCTGGCTTGCTCCACCCCCTGCTCTTGAGATTCTCCAGGAGGTGGGCTGGCATTTGGCTGCCTTTTGGGCTGGAGCTTCTCGTGGTTTGAGGCCTGGCTTGCTCCACCCCCTGCTCTTGATATTCTCCCGGATGTGGGCTGGATTTTGGCTGCATTTTGGGCTGGAGCTTCTCGTTGTTTGAGGCCTGGCTTGCACCAACCCCTGCTCTTGAGATTCTCCCGGATGTGGGCTGCATTTTGGCTGCCTTTTGGGCTGGAGCTTCTCGTGGTTTGGGGCCTGGCTTGCTCCACCCCCTGCTCCTGAAATTCTCCCGGATGTGGGCTGGATTTTGGCTGCCTTTTGGGCTGGAGCTTCTCGTGGTTTGGGGCCTGGCTTGCTCCACCCCCTGCTCTTGAGATTCTCCCGGATGTGGGCTGCATTTTGGCTGCATTTTGGGCTGGAGCTTCTCGTGCTTTGAGGCCTGGCTTGCTCCACCCCCTGCTCTTGAGATTCTCCCGGATGTGGGCTGGATTTTGGCTGCCTTTTCGGCTGGAGCTTCTCGTGGTTTGGGGCCTGGCTTGCTCCACCCCCTGCTCTTGAGATTCTCCCGGATGTGGGCTGCATTTTGGCTGCCTTTTCGGCTGGAGCTTCTTGTGGTTTGAGGCCTGGCTTGCCCCACCCCCTGCTCTTGATATTCTCCTGGATGTGGGCTGCATTTTGACTATATTTTCGGCTTCAGCTTTTTCGGGTTTGAGGCCTGGCTTGCTCCACCCACTGCTCTTGAGATTCTCCCGGATGTGGGCTGCATTTTGGCTGCATTTTGGGCTGGAGCTTCTCGTGGTTTGAGGCCTGGCTTGCTCCACCCCCTGCTCTTGAGATTCTCCAGGAGGTGGGCTGGCATTTGGCTGCATTTTGGGCTGGAGCTTCTCGTGGTTTGAGGCCTGGCTTGCTCCACCCCCTGCTCTTGAGATTCTCCCGGATGTGGGCTGGATTTTGGCTGCATTTTGGGCTGGAGCTTCTCGTGGTTTGAGGCCTGGCTTGCTCCACCCCCTGCTCTTGAGATTCTCCAGGAGGTGGGCTGGCATTTGGCTGCATTTTGGGCTGGAGCTTCTCGTGGTTTGAGGCCTGGCTTGCTCCACCCCCTGCTCTTGAGATTCTCCCGGATGTGGGCTGGATTTTGGCTGCCTTTTGGGCTGGAGCTTCTCGTGGTTTGGGGCCTGGCTTGCTCCACCCCCTGCTCTTGAGATTCTCCCGGATGTGGGCTGCATTTTGGCTGCCTTTTGGGCTGGAGCTTCTTGTGGTTTGAGGCCTGGCTTGCCCCACCCCCTGCTCTTGAGATTCTCCCCGAAGTGGGCTGCATTTTGACTATATTTTCGGCTTCAGCTTTTTCGGGTTTGAGGCCTGGCTTGCTCCACCCCCTGCTCTTGAGATTCTCCCGGATGTGGGCTGCATTTTGGCTGCATTTTGGGCTGGAGCTTCTCGTGGTTTGAGGCCTGGCTTGCTCCACCCCCTGCTCTTGAGATTCTCCCGGATGTGGGCTGGCATTTGGCTGCCTTTTGGGCTGGAGCTTCTCGTGGTTTGAGGCCTGGCTTGCTCCACCCCCTGCTCTTGAGATTCTCCAGGAGGTGGGCTGGCATTTGGCTGCCTTTAGGGCTGGAGCTTCTCGTGGTTTGAGGCCTGGCTTGCTCCACCCCCTGCTCTTGATATTCTCCCGGATGTGGGCTGGATTTTGGCTGCATTTTGGGCTGGAGCTTCTCGTGGTTTGAGGCCTGGCTTGCACCAACCCCTGCTCTTGAGATTCTCCCGGATGTGGGCTGCATTTTGGCTGCCTTTTGGGCTGGAGCTTCTCGTGGTTTGGGGCCTGGCTTGCTCCACCCCCTGCTCCTGAAATTCTCCCGGATGTGGGCTGGATTTTGGCTGCCTTTTGGGCAGGAGCTTCTCGTGGTTTGAGGCCTGGCTTGCTCCACCTCCTGCTCTTGATTTTCTCCTGGATGTGGGCTGCATTTTGGCTGCATTTTGGGCTGGAGCTTCTCGTGCTTTGAGGCCTGGCTTGCTCCACCCCCTGCTCTTGAGATTCTCCCGGATGTGGGCTGCATTTTGGCTGCCTTTTGGGCTGGAGCTTCTCGTGGTTTGGGGCCTGGCTTGCTCCACCCCCTGCTCTTGAGATTCTCCCGGATGTGGGCTGCATTTTGGCTGCCTTTTGGGCTGGAGCTTCTTGTGGTTTGAGGCCTGGCTTGCCCCACCCCATGCTCTTGAGATTCTCCCCGAAGTGGGCTGCATTTTGACTATATTTTCGGCTTCAGCTTTTTCGGGTTTGAGGCCTGGCTTGCTCCACCCCCTGCTCTTGAGATTCTCCCGGATGTGGGCTGCATTTTGGCTGCTTTTTGGGCTGGAGCTTCTCGTGGTTTGAGGCCTGGCTTGCTCCACCCCCTGCTCTTGAGATTCTCCAGGAGGTGGGCTGGCATTTGGCTGCCTTTTGGGCTGGAGCTTCTCGTGGTTTGAGGCCTGGCTTGCTCCACCCCCTGCTCTTGATATTCTCCCGGATGTGGGCTGGATTTTGGCTGCATTTTGGGCTGGAGCTTCTCGTGGTTTGAGGCCTGGCTTGCTCCACCCCCTGCTCTTGAGATTCTCCAGGAGGTGGGCTGGCATTTGGCTGCATTTTGGGCTGGAGCTTCTCGTGGTTTGAGGCCTGGCTTGCTCCACCCCCTGCTCTTGATATTCTCCCGGATGTGGGCTGGATTTTGGCTGCATTTTGGGCTGGAGCTTCTCGTGGTTTGAGGCCTGGCTTGCACCAACCCCTGCTCTTGAGATTCTCCCGGATGTGGGCTGCATTTTGGCTGCATTTTGGGCTCGAGCTTCTCGTGGTTTGGGGCCTGGCTTCCTCCACCCCCTGCTCCTGAAATTCTCCCGGATGTGGGCTGCATTTTGGCTGCCTTTTGGGCAGGAGCTTCTCGTGGTTTGAGGCCTGCCTTGCTCCACCTCCTGCTCTTGATTTTCTCCTGGATGTGGGCTGCATTTTGGCTGCATTTTGGGCTGGAGCTTCTCGTGCTTTGAGGCCTGGCTTGCTCCACCCCCTGCTCTTGAGATTCTCCCGGATGTGGGCTGCATTTTGGCTGCCTTTTGGGCTGGAGCTTCTCGTGGTTTGAGGCCTGGCTTGCTCCACCCCCTGCTCTTGAGATTCTCCTGGATGTGGGCTGCATTTTGGCTGCCTTTTGGGCTGGAGCTTCTCGTGGTTTGAGGCCTGGCTTGCTCCACCTCCTGCTCTTGATTTTCTCCTGGATGTGGGCTGCATTTTGGCTGCATTTTGGGCTGGAGCTTCTCGTGGTTTGAGGCCTGGCTTGCTCCACCTCCTGCTCTTGATATTCTCCCGGATGTGGGCTGCATTTTGGCTGATTCTTGGGCTGGAGCATCTCGTGGTTTGAGGCCTGGCTTGCTCCACCCCCTGCTCTTGAGATTCTCCCGGATGTGGGCTGCATTTTGGCTGCCTTTTGGGGTCTAGCTTCTCGTGGTTTGAGGCCTGGCTTGCTCCACCCCCTGCTCTTGAGATTCTCCCGGATGTGGGCTGCATTTTGGCTGCCTTTTGGGCTGGAGCTTCTCGTGCTTTGGGGCCTGGCTTGCTCCACCCCCTGCTCTTGAGATTCTCCCGGAGGTGGGCTGGATTTTGTCTGCATTTTGGGCTGGAGCTTCTCGTGGTTTGAGGCCTGGCTTGCTCCACCCCCTGCTCTTGAGATTCTCCTGGAGGTGGGCTGCATTTTGGCTGCCTTTTGGGCTGGAGCTTCTCGTGGTTTGAGGCCTGGCTTGCTCCACCTCCTGCTCTGGATATTCTCCTGGAGGTGGGCTGCATTTTGGCTGCCTTTTGGGCTGGAGCTTCTCGTGGTTTGAGGCCTGGCTTGCTCCACCCCCTGCTCTTGAGATTCTCCCGGATGTGGGCTGCATTTTGGCTGCCTTTTGGGCTGGAGCTTCTCGTGGTTTGAGGCCTGCCTTGCTCCACCCCCTGCTCTTGAGATTCTCCCGGAGGTGGGCTGCATTTTGGCTGCATTTTGGGCTGGAGCTTCTCGTGGTTTGGGGCCTGCCTTGCTCCACCCCCTGCTCTTGAGTTTCTCCCGTAGGTGGGCTGGATTTTGGCTACATTTTGGGCTGGAGCTTCTCGTGGTTTGAGGCCTGGTTGCTCCACCCCCTGCTCTTGATATTCTCCCAGATGCGGGCTGGCTTTTGGCTGCCTTTTGGGCTGGAGCTTCTCGTGGTTTGGGATCTGGCTTGTTCCACCCCCTGCTCTTGATATTCTCCCGGATGTGGGCTGCATTTTGGCTGCCTTTTGGGGTCTAGCTTCTCGTGGTTTGAGGCCTGGCTTGCTCCACCCCCTGCTCTTGATATTCTCCCCGAAGTGGGCTGGATTTTGGCTGCCTTTTGGGCTGGAGCTTCTCGTGGTTTAGGGGCTGGCTTGTTCCACCCCCTGCTCTTGATATTCTCCCGGATGTGGGCTGCATTTTGGCTACATTTTGGGCTGGAGCTTCTCGTGGTTTGGGGCCTGCCTTGCTCCACCCCCTGCTCTTGAGTTTCTCCCGGAGGTGGGCTGCATTTTGGCTACATTTTGGGCTGGAGCTTCTCGTGGTTTGAGGCCTGGCTTGCTCCACCCCCTGCTCTTGAGATTCTCCCGGATGTAGTTAGGATTTTGGCTGATACTTGGTCTGGAGCTTCTCGTGGTTTGAGGCCTGGCTTGCTCCACCCCCTGCTCTTGATATCCTCCGGGAGTTGGGCTGGATTTTGGCTGCCGTATGGGCTGGATCTTCTCGTGGTTTGAGGCCTGGATTGCTCCACCCCCTGCTCTTGAGATTGTCCCCTAAGTGGGCTGGATTTTGGCTGCCTTTTGGGCTGGAGCTTCTCGTGGTTTGAGGCCTGGCTTGCTCCACCCCCTGCTCTTGAGATTCTCCCGGAGGTGGGCTGGATTTTGTCTGCATTTTGGGCTGGAGTTTCTCGTGGTTTGAGGCCTGGCTTGCTCCACCCCCTGCTCTTGAGATTCTCCTGGAGGTGGGCTGCATTTTGGCTGCCTTTTGGGCTGGAGCTTCTCGTGGTTTGAGGCCTGGCTTGCTCCACCTCCTGCTCTGGATATTCTCCTGGAGGTGGGCTGCATTTTGGCTGCCTTTTGGGCTGGAGCTTCTCGTGGTTTGAGGCCTGGCTTGCTCCACCCCCTGCTCTTGAGATTCTCCCGGATGTGGGCTGCATTTTGGCTACATTTTGGGCTGGAGCTTCTCGTGGTTTGAGGCCTGGCTTGCTCCACCCCCTGCTCTTGAGATTCTCCCGGATGTGGGCTGCATTTTGGCTACATTTTGGGCTGGAGCTTCTCATGGTTTGAGGCCTGGTTGCTCCACCCCCTGCTCTTGAGATTCTCCCAGATGCGGGCTGGCTTTTGGCTGCCTTTTGGGCTGGAGCTTCTCGTGGTTTGGGGGCTGGCTTGTTCCACCCCCTGCTCTTGATATTCTCCCGGATGTGGGCTGCATTTTGGCTGCCTTTTGGGGTCTAGCTTCTCGTGGTTTGAGGCCTGGCTTGCTCCACCCCCTGCTCTTGATATTCTCCCCGAAGTGGGCTGGATTTTGGCTGCCTTTTGGGCTGGAGCTTCTCGTGGTTTAGGGGCTGGCTTGTTCCACCCCCTGCTCTTGATATTCTCCCGGATGTGGGCTGCATTTTGGCTGCCTTTTGGGCTGGAGCTTCTCGTGGTTTGAGGCCTGGCTTGCTCCACCCCCTGCTCTTGAGATTCTCCTGGATGTGGGCTGCATTTTGGCTGCCTTTTGGGCTGGAGATTGTCGTGGTTTGAGGCCTCGCTTGCTCCACCCCCTGCTCTTGAGATTCTCCCGGAGGTGGGCTGCATTTTGGCTGCATTTTGGGCTGGAGCTTCTCGTGGTTTGGGGCCTGGCTTGCTCCACCCCCTGCTCTTGAGTTTCTCCCGGAGGTGGGCTGGATTTTGGCTACATTTTGGGCTGGAGCTTCTCGTGGTTTGAGGCCTGGCTTGCTCCACCAACTGCTCTTGAGATTCTCCTGGATGTGGGCTGCATTTTGGCTGCCTTTTGGGCTGGAGCTTCTCGTGGTTTGAGGCCTGGCTTGCTCCACCTCCTGCTCTTGATATCCTCCGGGAGTTGGGCTGGATTTTGGCTGCCGTATGGGCTGGATCTTCTCGTGGTTTGAGGCCTGGATTGCTCCACCCCCTGCTCTTGAGATTGTCCCGGATGTGGGCTGCATTTTGGCTGCATTTTGGGCTGGAGCTTCTCGTGGTTTGAGGCCTGGCTTGCTCCACCCCCTGCTCTTGATATTCTCCCGGATGTGGGCTGCATTTTGGATGCCTTTTGGGCTGGAGCTTCTCGTGGTTTGAGGCCTGGCTTGCTCCACCCCCTGCTCTTGAGATTCTCCTGGAGGTGGGCTGCATTTTGGCTGCCTTTTGGGCTGGAGATTGTCGTGGTTTGAGGCCTCGCTTGCTCCACCCCCTGCTCTTGAGATTCTCCCGGAGGTGGGCTACATTTTGGCTGAATTTTGGGCTGGAGCTTCTCGTGGTTTGGGGCCTGTCTTGCTCCACTCCCTGCCCTTGAGTTTCTCCCGGAGGTGGGCTGGATTTTGGCTACATTTTGGGCTGGATCTTCTCGTGGTTTGAGGCCTGGCTTGCTCCACCCCCTGCTCTTGAGATTGTCCCCTAAGTGGGCTGGATTTTGGCTGCCTTTTGGGCTGGAGCTTCTCGTGGTTTGAGGCCTGGCTTGCTCCACCCCCTGCTCTTGATATTCTCCCGGATGTGGGCTGCATTTTGGATGCCTTTTGGGCTGGAGCTTCTCGTGGTTTGAGGCCTGGCTTGCTCCACCCCCTGCTCTTGATATTCTCCCGGATGTGGGCTGCATTTTGGATGCCTTTTGGGCTGGAGCTTCTCGTGGTTTGAGGCCTGGCTTGCTCCACCCCCTGCTCTTGAGATTCTCCTGGAGGTGGGCTGCGTTTTGGCTGCCTTTTGGGCTGGAGATTGTCGTGGTTTGAGGCCTCACTTGCTCCACCCCCTGCTCTTGAGATTCTCCCGGAGGTGGGCTACATTTTGGCTGAATTTTGGGCTGGAGCTTCTCGTGGTTTGGGGCCTGTCTTGCTCCACCCCCTGCCCTTGAGTTTCTCCCGGAGGTGGGCTGGATTTTGGCTACATTTTGGGCTGGAGCTTCTCGTGGTTTGAGGCCTGGCTTGCTCCACCCCCTGCTCTTGAGATTCTCCCGGAGGTGGGCTGGATTTTGGCTGCCTTTTGGGCTGGAGCTTCTCGTGGTTTGAGGCCTGGCTTGCTCCACCCCCTGCTCTTGAGATTCTCCCGGATGTGGGCTGCATTTTGGCTGCCTTTTGGGCTGGAGATTGTCGTGGTTTGAGGCCTCGCTTGCTCCACCCCCTGCTCTTGAGATTCTCCCGGAGGTGGGCTGCATTTTGGCTGCATTTTGGGCTGGAGCTTCTCGTGGTTTGAGGCCTGGCTTGCTCCACCCCCTGCTCTTGAGATTCTCCAGGAGGTGGGCTGCATTTTGGCTGCCTTTTGGGGTCTAGCTTCTCGTGCTTTGAGGCCTGGCTTGCTCCAACCCCTGCTCTTGAGATTCTCACGGATGTGGGCTGCATTTTGGCTGCCTTTTGGGCTGGAGCTTCTCGTGGTTTGAGGCCTGGCTTGCTCCACCTCCTGCTCTTGAGATTCTTCCCGCAGTTGGGCTGGATTTTTGGGTGAGTTTTGGGCTTGAGATTCTTGTGCTTTGGGGCCTGGCTTGCTCCACCCCCTGCTCCTGAAATTCTCCCGGATGTGGGCTGCATTTTGTCTGCCTTTTGGGCAGGAGCTTCTCGTGGTTTGAGGCCTGTCTTGCTCCACCTCCTGCTCTTGATTTTCTCCTGGATGTGGGCTGCATTTTGGCTGCCTTTTGGGCTGGAGCTTCTCGTGCTTTGGGGCCTGGCTTGCTCCACCCCCTGCTCTTGATATTCTCCCGGAGGTGGTCTGGAATTTGGCTGCTTTTTGGGCTGGAGCTTCTCGTGGTTTGAGGCCTGGCTTGCTCCACCCCCTGCTCTTGAGATTCTCCCGGAGGTGGGCTGCATTTTGGCTGCATTTTGGGCTGGAGTTTCTCGTGGTTTGAGGCCTGGCTTGCTCCACCCCCTGCTCTTGATATTCTCCCGGATGTGGGCTGCATTTTGGCTGCAGTTTGGGCTGGAGCTTCTCGTGGTTTGGGGCCTGGCTTGCTCCACCCCCTGTTCTTGAGATTCTCCCACATGCGGGCTGGCTTTTAGCTGACTTTTGGGCTGGAGCTTCTCGTGGTTTGAGGCCTGGCTTGTTCCACCCCCTGCTCTTGAGATTCTCCCAGATGTGGGCTGCATTTTGGCTGCGTTTTGGGCTGGAGCTTCTCGTGGTTTGAGGCCTGGCTTGCTCCACCCCCTGCTCTTGAGATTCTCCCGGAGGTGGGCTGGCTTTTGGCTGCCTTTTTGGCTGGAGCTTCTCGTGGTTTGGGGGCTGGCTTGTTCCACCCCCTGCTCTTGATATTCTCCCGGATGTGGGCTGCATTTTGGCTGCATTTTGGGGCTGGAGCTTCTCGTGGTTTGAGGCCTGGCTTGCTCCACCCCCTGCTCTTGAGATTCTCCTGGATGTGGGCTGGATTTTGGCTGCCTTTTGGGCTGGAGATTCTCGTGGTTTGAGGCCTGGCTTGCTCCACCCCCTGCTCTTGAGATTCTCCCGGATGTGGGCTGCATTTTGGGTGCCTTTTCGGCTTCAGCTTTTCGGGGTTTGAGGCCTGGCTTGCTCCACCCCCTGCTCTTGAGATTCTCCCCGAAGTGGGCTGCATTTTGGCTGCCATTTTGGGCTGGAGCTTCTCGTGGTTTGAGGCCTGGCTTGCTCCACCTCCTGCTCTTGATATTCTCCTGGATGTGGGCTGCATTTTGGCTGCCTTTTGTGCTGGAGCTTCTCGTGGTTTGGGGGCTGGCTTGCTCCACCCCCTGCTCTTGAGATTCTCCTGGATGTGGGCTGCATTTTGGCTGCCATTTGGACTGGAGCTTCTCGTGGTTTGAGGCCTGGCTTGCTCCACCTCCTGCTCTTGATATTCTCCTGGATGTGGGCTGCATTTTGGCTGCCTTTTGGGCTGGAGCTTCTCGTGCTTTGGGGCCTGGCTTGCTCCACCCCCTGCTCTTGATATTCTCCCGGATGTGGCCTGGAATTTGACTGCTTTTTGGGCTGGAGCTTCTCGTGGTTTGGGGCCTGGCTTGCTCCACCCCCTGCTCTTGAGATTCTCCCGGAGGTGGGCTGCATTTTGGCTGCCTTTAGGGCTGGAGGTTCTCATGGTTTGAGGCCTGGCTTGCTCCACTCCCTGCTCTTGAGATTCTCCTGGAGGTGGGCTGGCTTTTGGCTGCCTTTTGGGCTGGAGCTTCTCGTGGTTTGAGGCCTGCCTTGCTCCACCCCCTGCTCTTGAGATTCTCCCCGAAGTGGGCTGGATTTTGGCTGCCTTTTGGGCTGGAGCTTCTTGTGCTTTGGGGGCTGGCTTGCTCCACCCCCTGCTCTTGAGATTCTCCCGGAGGTGGGCTGCATTTTGGCTGCCTTTTGGGCTGGAGTTTCTCGTGGTTTGAGGCCTGGCTTGCTCCACCCCCTGCTCTTGATATTCTCCCGGATGTGGGCTGCATTTTGGCTGCAGTTTGGGCTGGAGCTTCTCGTGGTTTGGGGCCTGGCTTGCTCCACCCCCTGTTCTTGAGATTCTCCCACATGCGGGCTGGCTTTTAGCTGACTTTTGGGCTGGAGCTTCTCGTGGTTTGAGGCCTGGCTTGTTCCACCCCCTGCTCTTGAGATTCTCCCAGATGTGGGCTGCATTTTGGCTGCGTTTTGGGCTGGAGCTTCTCGTGGTTTGAGGCCTGGCTTGCTCCACCCCCTGCTCTTGAGATTCTCCCGGAGGTGGGCTGGCTTTTGGCTGCCTTTTTGGCTGGAGCTTCTCGTGGTTTGGGGGCTGGCTTGTTCCACCCCCTGCTCTTGATATTCTCCCGGATGTGGGCTGCATTTTGGCTGCATTTTGGGGCTGGAGCTTCTCGTGGTTTGAGGCCTGGCTTGCTCCACCCCCTGCTCTTGAGATTCTCCCAGATGTGGGCTGGATTTTGGCTGCCTTTTGGGCTGGAGATTCTCGTGGTTTGAGGCCTGGCTTGTTCCACCCCCTGCTCTTGAGATTCTCCCGGATGTGGGCTGCATTTTGGGTGCCTTTTCGGCTTCAGCTTTTCGGGGTTTGAGGCCTGGCTTGCTCCACCCCCTGCTCTTGAGATTCTCCCCGAAGTGGGCTGCATTTTGGCTGCCATTTTGGGCTGGAGCTTCTCGTGGTTTGAGGCCTGGCTTGCTCCACCTCCTGCTCTTGATATTCTCCTGGATGTGGGCTGCATTTTGGCTGCCTTTTGGGCTGGAGCTTCTCGTGGTTTGAGGCCTGGCTTGCTCCAGGCCCTGCTCTTGAGATTCTCCCGGAGGTGGGCTGCATTTTGGCTGCCTTTAGGGCTGGAGGTTCTCATGGTTTGAGGCCTTGCTTTCTCCACTCCCTGCTCTTGAGATTCTCCTGGAGGTGGGCTGGCTTTTGGCTGCCTTTTGGGCTGGAGCTTCTCGTGGTTTGAGGCCTGCCTTGCTCCACCCCCTGCTCTTGAGATTCTCCCCGAAGTGGGCTGGATTTTGGCTGCCTTTTGGGCTGGAGCTTCTTGTGCTTTGGGGGCTGTCTTGCTCCACCCCCTGCTCTTGAGATTCTCCTGGATGTGGGCTGCATTTTGGCTGCCTTTTGGGCTGGAGTTTCTCGTGGTTTGGGGCCTGGCTTGCTCCACCCCCTGCTCTTGAGATTCTCCCGGATGTGGGCTGGCTTTTGGCTGCCTTTTGGGCTGGAGCTTCTCGTGGTTTGGGGGCTGGCTTGTTCCACCCCCTGCTCTTGATATTCTCCCGGATGTGGGCTGCATTTTGGCTGCCTTTTGGGCTGGAGCTTCTCGTGGTTTGAGGCCTGGCTTGCTCCACCCCCTGCTCTTGAGATTCTCCCGGATGTGGGCTGGATTTTGGCTGCATTTTGGGCTGGAGCTTCTCATGGTTTGAGGCCTGGCTTCCTCCACCCCCTGCTCTTGAGATTCTCCTGGATGTGGGCTGCATTTTGGCTGCCTTTTGGGCTGGAGCTTCTCGTGGTTTGGGGCCTGCCTTGCTCCACCCCCTGCTCTTGATATCCTCCGGGAGTTGGGCTGGATTTTGGCTGCCGTATGGGCTGGAGCTTCTCGTGGTTTGAGGCCTGGATTGCTCCACCCCCTGCTGTTGAGATTGTCCCCTAAGTGGGCTGGATTTTGGCTGCATTTTGGGCTGGAGTTTCTCATGGTTTGAGGCCTGGCTTGCTCCACCCCCTGCTCTTGAGATTCTCCCGGATGTGGGCTGCATTTTGGCTGCCTTTTGGGCTGGAGCTTCTCGTGGTTTGGGGCCTGGCTTGCTCCACCCCCTGTTCTTGAGATTCTCCCAGATGCGGGCTGGCTTTTGGCTGCCTTTTGGGCTGGAGCTTCTCGTGGTTTGGGGCCTGCCCTGCTCCACCCCCTGCTCTTGATATCCTCCGGGAGTTGGGTTGGATTTTGGCTGCCGTATGGGCTGGAGCTTCTCGTGGTTTGAGGCCTGGATTGCTCCACCCCCTGCTCTTGAGATTGTCCCCTAAGTGGGCTGGATTTTGGCTGCCTTTTGGGCTGGAGCTTCTCGTGGTTTGAGGCCTGGCTTGCTCCACCCCCTGCTCTTGATATTTTCCCGGATGTGGGCTGGATTTTGGCTGCCGTTTGGGCTGGAGCTTCTCGTGGTTGAGGCCTGGCTTGCTCTACCCCCTGCTCTTGATATTCTCCCGGATGTGGGCTGCATTTTGGCTGCATTTTGGGCTGGAGCTTCTCGTGGTTTGAGGCCTGGCTTGCTCCACCCCCTGCTCTTGAGATTCTCCCGGATGTGGGCTGCATTTTGGCTGCCTTTTGGGCTGGAGCTTCTTGTGGTTTGAGGCCTGGCCTGCTCCACCCCCTGCTCTTGAGATTCTCCTGGATGTGGGCTGCATTTTGGCTGACTTTTGGGCTGGAGATTGTCGTGGTTTGAGGCCTCGCTTGCTCCACCCCCTGCTCTTCAGATTCTCCCGGAGGTGGGCTGCATTTTGGCTGCATTTTGGGCTGGAGCTTCTCGTGGTTTGGGGCCTGGCTTGCTCCACCCCCTGCTCTTGAGATTCTCCCGGAGGTGGTCTGCATTTTGGCTGCCTTTAGGGCTGGAGCTTCTCATGGTTTGAGGCCTGGCTTGCTCCACCCCCTGCTCTTGAGATTCTCCCGGAGGTGGGCTGGCTTTTGGCTGCCTTTTGGGCTGGAGCTTCTCGTGGTTTGAGGCCTGGCTTGCTCCACCCCCTGCTCTTGAGATTCTCCCGGAGGTGGGCTGGATTTTGGCTGCCGTATGGGCTGGAGATTCTCGTGGTTTGAGGCCTGGCTTGCTCCACCCCCTGCTCTTGAGATTGTCCCCTAAGTGGGCTGGATTTTGGCTGCATTTTGGGCTGGAGCTTCTCATGGTTTGAGGCCTGGCTTGCTCCACCCCCTGCTCTTGAGATTCTCCCTGAGGTGGGCTGCATTTTGGCTGCCTTTTGGGCTGGAGCTTCTCGTGGTTTGGGGCCTGGCTTGCTCCACCCCCTGCTCTTGAGATTCTCCCACATGCGGGCTGGCTTTTGGCTGCCTTTTGGGCTGGAGCTTCTCGTGGTTTGGGGGCTGGGTTGCTCCACCCCCTGCTCTTGAGATTCTCCCAGATGTGGGCTGCATTTTGGCTGCCTTTTGGGCTGGAGCTTCTCGTGGTTTGAGGCCTGGCTTGCTCCACCCCCTGCTCTTGAGATTCTCCTGGAGGTGGGCTGGATTTTGTCTGCATTTTGGGCTGGAGCTTCTCGTGGTTTGAGGCCTGGCTTGCTCCACCCCCTGCTCTTGATATTCTCCCGGAAGTGGGATGGATTTTGGCTGTCTTTTGGGCTGGAGCTTCTCGTGGTTTGAGGGCTGGCTTGTTCCACCCCCTGCTCTTGAGATTCTCCCGGATGTGGGCTGCATTTTGGCTGCCTTTAAGGCTGGAGCTTTTCGTGGTTTGGGGCCTGCCTTGCTCCACCCCCTGCTCTTGAGATTCTCCCAGATGTGGGCGGCATTTTGGCTGCCGTATGGGCTGGAGCTTCTCGTGGTTTGAGGCCTGGCTTGCTCCACCCCCTGCTCTTGAGATTCTCCCGGATGTGGGCTGCATTTTGGCTGCCTTTTGGGCTGGAGATTGTCGTGGTTTGAGGCCTCGCTTGCTCCACCCCCTGCTCTTGAGATTCTCCTGGAGGTGGGCTGGATTTTGGCTGCATTTTGGGCTGGAGCTTCTCGTGGTTTGAGGCCTGGCTTGCTCCACCCCCTGCTCTTGAGATTCTCCCGGATGTGGGCTGCATTTTGGCTGCCTTTTGGGCTGGAGCTTCTCGTGGTTTGAGGCCTGGCTTGCTCCACCCCCTGCTCTTGAGATTCTCCCGGATGTGGGCTGCATTTTGGATGCCTTTTGGGCTGGAGATTGTCGTGGTTTGAGGCCTCGCTTGCTCCACCCCCTGCTCTTGAGATTCTCCTGGAGGTGGGCTGGATTTTGGCTGCATTTTGGGCTGGAGCTTCTCGTGGTTTGGGGCCTGCCTTGCTCCACCCCCTGCTCTTGAGTTTCTCCCGGATGTGGGCTGGATTTTGGCTGCCTTTTGGGCTGGAGCTTCTCGTGGTTTGAGGCCTGGCTTGCTCCACCGCCTGCTCTTGAGATTCTTCCCGACGTGGGCTGCATTTTTGCAGAGTTTTTGGCTGGAGATTCTCGTGCTTTGAGGCCTGGCTTGCTCCACCCCCTGCTCTTGAGATTCTCCCGGATGTGGGCTGGCATTTGGCTGCCTTTTGGGCTGGAGCTTCTCGTGGTTTGAGGCCTGGCTTGCTCCACCCCCTGCTCTTGAGATTCTCCCGGATGTGGGCTGCATTTTGGCTGCCTTTTGGGCTGGAGCTTCTCGTGGTTTGAGGCCTGGCTTTCTCCACCCCCTCCTCTTGAGATTCTCCCGGAGGTGGGCTGGATTTTGGCTGCCTTTAGGGCTGGAGCTTCTCATGGTTTGAGGCCTGGCTTGCTCCACCCCCTGCTCTTGAGATTCTCCCGGATGTGGGCTGCATTTTGGCTGCCTTTTGGGCTGGAGCTTCTCGTGGTTTGGGGCCTGGCTTGATCAACCCCCTGCTCTAGATATTCTCCCGGATGTGGGCTGCATTTTGGCTGCCTTTTGGGCTGGAGCTTCTCGTGGTTTGAGGCCTGGCTTGCTCCACCCCCTGCTCTTGAGATTCTCCTGGATGTGGGCTGCATTTTGGCTGCATTTTGGGCTGGAGCTTCTCGTGGTTTGGGGGCTGGCTTGCTCCATCCCCTGCTCTTGATATTCTCCCGGAGGTGGGCTGGCATTTGGCTGCCTTTTGGGCTGGAGCTTCTCGTGGTTTGAGGCCTGGCTTGCTCCACCCCCTGCTCTTGAGATTCTCCAGGAGGTGGGCTGCATTTTGGCTGCCTTTTGGGGTCTAGCTTCTCGTGGTTTGAGGCCTGGCTTGCTCCAACCCCTGCTCTTGAGATTCTCCCTGATGTGGGCTGCATTTTGGCTGCCTTTTGGGCTGGAGCTTCTCGTGGTTTGAGGCCTGGCTTGCTCCACCTCCTGCTCTTGAGATTCTTCCCGACGTGGGCTGGATTTTTGGGTGAGTTTTGGGCTGGAGCTTCTCGTGGTTTGAGGCCTGGCTTGCTCCACCTCCTGCTCTTGATATTCTCCTGGATGTGGGCTGCATTTTGGCTGCCTTTTGGGCTGGAGTTTCTCGTGGTTTGGGGCCTGGCTTGCTCCACCCCCTGCTCTTGATTTTCTCCCGGATGTGGTCTGCATTTTGGCTGCCTTTTGGGCTGGAGCTTCTCGTGGTTTGAGGCCTGGCTTGCTCCACCCCCTGCTCTTGAGAATCTCCCGGATGTGGGCTGCATTTTGACTACATTTTTGGCTTCAGCTTTTTGGGGTTTGAGGCCTGGCTTGCTCCACCCCCTGCTCTTGATGTTCTCCCGGAGGTGGGCTGAATTTTGTCTGCATTTTGGGCTGGAGCTTCTCGTGGTTTGAGGCCTGGCTTGCTCCACCCCCTGCTCTTGAGAATCTCCCAGAGGTGGGCTGCATTTTGGCTGCCATTTGGGCTGGAGCTTCTCGTGGTTTGAGGCCTGGCTTGCTCCACCCCCTGCTCTTGAGATTCTCCCGGATGTGGGCTGCATTTTGGCTGCCTTTTGGGCTGTAGCTTCTCGTGCTTTGGGGCCTGGCTTGCTCCACCCCCTGCTCTTGAGATTCTCCCGGATGTGGGCTGGAATTTGACTGCTTTTTGGGCTGGAGCTTCTCGTGGTTTGGGGCCTGGCTTGCTCCACCACCTGCTCTTGAGATTCTCCTGCATGTGGGCTGCATTTTGGCTGCCTTTTGGGCTGGAGCTTCTCGTGCTTTGGGGCCTGGCTTGCTCCACCCCCTGCTCTAGAGATTCTCCCGGATGTGGGCTGGAATTTGACTGCTTTTTGGGCTGGAGCTTCTCGTGGTTTGGGGCCTGGCTTGCTCCACCACCTGCTCTTGAGATTCTCCTGCATGTGGGCTGCATTTTGGCTGCCTTTTGGGCTGGAGCTTCTCGTGCTTTGGGGCCTGGCTTGCTCCACCCCCTGCTCTAGAGATTCTCCCGGATGTGGGCTGGAATTTGACTGCTTTTTGGGCTGGAGCTTCTCGTGGTTTGGGGCCTGGCTTGCTCCACCACCTGCTCTTGAGATTCTCCCGGATGTGGGCTGCATTTTGGCTGCCTTTTGGGCTGGAGCTTCTCGTGGTTTGGGGCCTGGCTTGCTCCACCCCCTGCTCTTGATATCCTCCGGGAGTTGGGCTGGATTTTGGCTGCCGTATGGGCTGGAGCTTCTCGTGGTTTGGGGCCTGGCTTGCTCCACCCCCTGCTCTTGAGATTCTCCCGGATGTGGGCTGCATTTTGGCTGCCTTTTGGGCTGGAGCTTCTCGTGGTTTGAGGCCTGGCTTGCTCCACCCCCTGCTCTTGAGATTCTCCCGGATGTGGGCTGGCATTTGGCTGCCTTTTGGGCTGGAGCTTCTCGTGGTTTGAGGCCTGGCTTGCTCCACCCCCTGCTCTTGAGATTCTCCCGGATGTGGGCTGCATTTTGGCTGCCTTTTGGGGTCTAGCTTCTCGTGGTTTGAGGCCTGGCTTGCTCCACCCCCTGCTCTTGAGATTCTCCCGGATGTGGGCTGCATTTTGGCTGCATTTTGAGCTGGAGCTTCTCGTGGTTTGAGGCCTGGCTTGCTCCACCCCCTGCTCTTGATATTCTCCCGGAGGTGGGCTGCATTTTGGCTGCCTTTTGGGCTGGAGCTTCTCGTGGTTTGAGGCCTGGCTTGCTCCACCCCCTGCTCTTGAGATTCTCCCGGATGTGGGCTGCATTTTGGCTGCATTTTGGGCTGGAGCTTCTCGTGCTTTGAGGCCTGGCTTGCTCCAGCCCCTGCTCTTGATATTCTCCCGGATGTGGGCTGGCATTTGGCTGCCTTTTGGGCTGGAGCTTCTCGTGGTTTGAGGCCTGGCTTGCTCCACCTCCTGCTCTTGATTTTCTCCTGGATGTGGGCTGCATTTTGGCTGCCTTTTGGGCTGGAGATTCTCGTGCTTTGGGGCCTGGCTTGCTCCACCCCCTGCTCTTGAGATTCTCCCGGATGTGGGCTGCATTTTGGCTGCCTTTTCGGCTTCAGCTTTTCGGGGTTTGAGGCCTGGCTTGCTCCACCCCCTGCTCTTGAGATTCTCCCGGAGGTGGGCTGGATTTTGTCTGCATTTTGGGCTGGAGATTCTCGTGGTTTGAGGCCTGGCTTGCTCCACCCCCTGCTCTTGAGATTCTCCCCGAAGTGGGCTGGATTTTGGCTGCCTTTTGGGCTGGAGCTTCTCGTGGTTTGGGGGCTGGCTTGCTCCACCCCCTGCTCTTGAGATTCTCCCCAAAGTGGGCTGCATTTTGGCTGCCTTTTGGGGTCTAGATTCTCGTGGTTTGAGGCCTGGCTTGCTCCACCTCCTGCTCTTGATATTCTCCCGGATGTGGGCTGCATTTTGGCTGCCTTTTGGGCTGGAGCTTCTCGTGGTTTGAGCCCTGGCTTGCTCCACCCCCTGCTCTTGAGATTCTCCCGGATGTGGGCTGGATTTTGGCTGCATTTTGGTCTGGAGCTTCTCGTGGTTTGAGGCCTGGCTTGCTCCACCCCCTGCTCTTGAGATTCTCCCGGATGTGGGCTGCATTTTGGCTGCCTTTTGGGCTGGAGCTTCTCGTGGTTTGGGGCCTGGCTTGCTCCACCCCCTGCTCTTGATATCCTCCGGGAGTTGGGCTGGATTTTGGCTGCCGTATGGGCTGGAGCTTCTCGTGGTTTGAGGCCTGGCTTGCTCCACCCCCTGCTCTTGATATCCTCCGGGAGTTGGGCTGGATTTTGGCTGCCGTATGGGCTGGAGCTTCTCGTGGTTTGAGGCCTGGCTTGCTCCACCCCCTGCTCTTGATATTCTCCCGGAGGTGGGCTGCATTTTGGCTGCCTTTTGGGCTGGAGCTTCTCGTGGTTTGAGGCCTGGCTTGCTCCACCCCCTGCTCTTGAGATTCTCCCGGATGTGGGCTGCATTTTGGCTGCATTTTGGGCTGGAGCTTCTCGTGCTTTGAGGCCTGGCTTGCTCCAGCCCCTGCTCTTGATATTCTCCCGGATGTGGGCTGGCATTTGGCTGCCTTTTGGGCTGGAGCTTCTCGTGGTTTGAGGCCTGGCTTGCTCCACCTCCTGCTCTTGATTTTCTCCTGGATGTGGGCTGCATTTTGGCTGCTTTTTGGGCTGGAGCTTCTCGTGGTTTGGGGCCTGGCTTGCTCCACCCCCTGCTCTTGAGATTCTCCCGGATGTGGGCTGCATTTTCGCTGCCTTTTCGGCTTCAGCTTTTCGGGGTTTGAGGCCTGGCTTGCTCCACCCCCTGCTCTTGAGATTCTCCCGGAGGTGGGCTGGATTTTGTCTGCATTTTGGGCTGGAGATTCTCGTGGTTTGAGGCCTGGCTTGCTCCAGCCCCTGCTCTTGATATTCTCCCCGAAGTGGGCTGTATTTTGGCTGCATTTTGGGCTGGAGCTTCTCGTGGTTTGGGGGCTGGCTTGCTCCACCCCCTGCTCTTGAGATTCTCCCCGAAGTGGGCTGGATTTTGGCTGCCTTTTGGGCTGGAGCTTCTCGTGGTTTGGGGGCTGGCTTGCTCCACCCCCTGCTCTTGAGATTCTCCCCGAAGTGGGCTGCATTTTGGCTGCCTTTTGGGGTCTAGATTCTCGTGGTTTGAGGCCTGGCTTGCTCCACCTCCTGCTCTTGATATTCTCGTGGATGTGGGCTGCATTTTGGCTGCCTTTTGGGCTGGAGCTTCTCGTGGTTTGAGGCCTGACTTGCTCCACCCAATGCTCTTGAGATTCTCCCGGATGTGGGCTGCATTTTGGCTGCCTTTTGGGCTGGAGCTTCTCGTGGTTTGAGGCCTGGCTTGCTCCACCCCCTGCTCTTGAGTTTCTCCCTGATGTGGTCTGCATTTTGGCTGCCTTTTGGGATGGAGCTTCTCGTGGTTTGAGGCCTGGCTTGCTCCACCCCCTGCTCTTGATTTTCTCCTGGATGTGGGCTGCATTTTGGCTGCCTTTTGGGCTGGAGCTTCTCGTGGTTTGAGGCCTGGCTTGCTCCACCCCCTGCTCTTGAGATTCTCCCGGAGGTGGGCTGGATTTTGTCTGCATTTTGGGCTGGAGATTCCCGTGGTTTGGGGGCTGGCTTGCTCCACCCCCTGCTCTTGAGATTCTCCCGGATGTGGGCTGCATTTTGGCTGCCTTTTGGGCTGGAGCTTCTCGTGGTTTTAGGCCTGGCTTGCTCCGCCCCCTGCTCTTGAGATTCTCCCGGATGTGGGCTGCATTTTGGCTGCCTTTTGGGCTGGAGCTTCTCGTGGTTTGGGGGATGGCTTGTTCCACCCCCTGCTCTTGAGATTCTCCAGGAGGTGGGCTGCATTTTGGCTGCCTTTTGGGTTGCAGCTTCTCGTGGTTTGAGGCCTGGCTTGCTCCACCCCCTGCTCTTGAGATTCTCCCGGATGTGGGCTGGCTTTTGGCTGCATTTTGGGCTGGAGCTTCTCGTGGTTTGGGGGCTTTCTTGTTCCACCCACTGCTCTTGAGATTCTCCAGGAGGTGGGCTGCATTTTGGCTGCCTTTTGGGTTGCAGCTTCTAGTGGTTTGAGGCCTGGCTTGCTCCAAGCCCTGCTCTTGAGATTCTCCCGGATGTGGGCTGCATTTTGGCTGCCTTTTGGGCTGGAGCTTCACGTGGTTTGAGGCCTGGCTTGCTCCACACCCTGCTCTTGACATTCTCCCGGATGTGGGCTGGATTTTGGCTGCCTTTTGGGCTGGAGCTTCTCGAGGTTTGAGGCCTGGCATGCTCCACCCCCTGCTCTTGATATTCTCCCGGATGTGGGCTGCATTTTGGCTGCATTTTGGGCTGGAGCTTCTCGTGGTTTGAGGCCTGGCTTGCTCCACCCCCTGCTCTTGATATTCTCCCGGATGTGGGCTGCATTTTGGCTGCCTTTTCGGCTTCAGCTTCTCGTGGTTTGAGGCCTGGCTTGCTCCACCCCCTGCTCTTGAGATTCTCCCGGATGTGGGCTGGATTTTGGCTGCCTTTTTGGCTGGAGCTTCTCGTGCTTTGGGGCCTGGATTGCTCCACACCCTGCTCTTGAGATTCTCCCCGAAGTGGGCTGCATTTTGGCTGCCTTTTGGGCTGGAGCTTCACGTGGTTTGAGGCCTGGCTTGCTCCACCTCCTGCTCTTGATATTTTCCTGGATGTGGGCTGGATTTTGGCTGCCTTTTGGGCTGGAGCTTCTCATGGTTTGAGGCCTGGCTTGCTCCACCCCCTGCTCTTGAGATTCTCCAGGAGGTGGGCTGCATTTTGGCTGCCTTTTGGGTTGCAGCTTCTAGTGGTTTGAGGCCTGGCTTGCTCCAAGCCCTGCTCTTGAGATTCTCCCGGATGTGGGCTGCATTTTGGCTGCCTTTTGGGCTGGAGCTTCACGTGGTTTGAGGCCTGGCTTGCTCCACCCCCTGCTCTTGACATTCTCCCGGATGTGGGCTGGATTTTGGCTGCCTTTTGGGCTGGAGCTTCTCGAGGTTTGAGGCCTGGCATGCTCCACCCCCTGCTCCTGAAATTCTCCCGGATGTGGGCTGCATTTTGGCTTTCTTTTGGGCTGGAGCTTCTCGTGGTTTGAGGCCTGGCTTGCTCCACCCCCTGCTCTTGAGATTCTCCCGGATATGGGCTGCATTTTGGCTGCCTTTTGGGGTCTAGCTTCTTGTGGTTTGAGGCCTGGATTGCTCCACCCCCTGCTCTTGAGATTCTCCAGGAGGTGGGCTGCATTTTGGCTGCATTTTGGGGTCTAGCTTCTTGTGGTTTGAGGCCTGGCTTGCTCCACCCCCTGCTCTTGAGATTCTCCCGGATGTGGGCTGCATTTTGGCTGCCTTTTGGGCTGGAGCTTCTCGTGGTTTGAGGCCTGGCTTGCTCCACCCCCTGCTCTTGAAATTCTTCCCGACGTGGGCTGGATTTTTGGGTGAGTTTTGGGCTTGACATTCTCGTGCTTTGGGGCCTGGCTTGCTCCACCCCCTGCTCCTGAAATTCTCCCGGATGTGGGCTGCATTTTGGCTTTCTTTTGGGCTGGAGCTTCTCGTGGTTTGAGGCCTGGCTTGCTCCACCCCCTGCTCCTGAAATTCTCCCGGATGTGGGCTGCATTTTGGCTTTCTTTTGGGCTGGAGCTTCTCGTGGTTTGAGGCCTGGCTTGCTCCACCCCCTGCTCTTGAGATTCTCCCGGATGTAGGGCTGGATTTTGTCTGCATTTTGGGCTGGAGCTTCTCGTGGTTTGAGGCCTGGCTTGCTCCACCCCCTGCTCTTGATATTCTCCCGGATATGGGCTGCATTTTGGCTGCTTTTTAGGCTTCAGCTTCCCGTGGTTTGAGGCCTGGCTTGCTCCACCCCCTGCTCTTGAGATTCTCCCCGATGTGGTCTGGATTTTGGCTGCCTTTTGGGCTGGAGCTTCTCGAGGTTTCAGGCCTGGCTTGCTCCACCCCCTGCTCTTGATATTTTCCTGGATGTGGGCTGGATTTTGGCTGCCTTTTGGGCTGGAGCTTCTCGTGGTTTGAGGCCTGGCTTGCTCCAGCCCCTGCTCTTGAGATTCTCCAGGAGGTGGGCTGGCATTTGGCTGCCTTTTGGGCTGGAGCTTCTCGTGGTTTGAGGCCTGGCTTGCTCCACCCCCTGCTCTTGAGATTCTCCAGGAGGTGGGCTGCATTTTGGCTGCCTTTTGGGGTCTAGCTTCTTGTGGTTTGAGGCCTGGCTTGCTCCACCCCCTGCTCTTGAGATTCTCCCGGATGTGGGCTGCATTTTGGCTGCCTTTTGGGCAGGAGCTTCTCGTGGTTTGAGGCCTGCCTTGCTCCACCCCCTGCTCTTGATTTTCTCCCGGATGTGGGCTGCATTTTTGCTGCATTTTGGGCTGGAGCTTCTCGTGCTTTGGGGCCTGGCTTGCTCCACCCCCTGCTCTTGATATTCTCCCGGATGTGGTCTGGAATTTGGCTGCATTTTGGGCTGGAGCTTCTCGTGGTTTGGGGCCTGGCTTGCTCCACCCCCTGCTCTTGAGCTTCTCCCGGATGTGGGCTGCATTTTGGCTGCCTGTTGGGCTGGAGCTTCTCGTGGTTTGAGGCCTGGCTTGCTCCACCCCCTGCTCTTGAGATTCTCCCGGATGTGGGCTGCATTTTGGCTGCTTTTTGGGCTGGAGCTTCTCGTGGTTTGAGGCCTGGCTTGCTCCACCCCCTGCTCTTGATATTTTCCTGGATGTGGGCTGGATTTTGGCTGCCTTTTGGGCTCGAGCTTCTCGTGGTTTGAGGCCTGGCTTGCTCCACCCCCTGCTCTTGAGATTCTCCAGGAGGTGGGCTGGCATTTGGCTGCCTTTTGGGCTGGAGCTTCTCGTGGTTTGAGGCCTGGCTTGCTCCACCCCCTGCTCTTGAGATTCTCCCGGAGGTGGGCTGCATTTTGGCTGCCTTTTCGGCTTCAGCTTCTCGTGGTTTGAGGCCTGGCTTGCTCCACCCCCTGCTCTTGAGATTCTCCCGGATGTCGGCTGGATTTTGGCTGCCTTTTTGGCTGGAGCTTCTCGTGCTCTGGGGCCTGGCTTGCTCCATCCCCTGCTCTTGAGATTCTCCCGGATATGGGCTGCATTTTGGCTGCCTTTTGGGGTCTAGCTTCTTGTGGTTTGAGGCCTGGATTGCTCCACCCCCTGCTCTTGAGATTCTCCAGGAGGTGGGCTGGCTTTTGGCTGCATTTTGGGGTCTAGCTTCTTGTGGTTTGAGGCCTGGCTTGCTCCACCCCCTGCTCTTGAGATTCTCCCGGATGTGGGCTGCATTTTGGCTGCCTTTTGGGCTGGAGCTTCTCGTGGTTTGAGGCCTGGCTTGCTCCACCCCCTGCTCTTGAAATTCTTCCCGACGTGGGCTGGATTTTTGGGTGAGTTTTGGGCTTGACATTCTCGTGCTTTGGGGCCTGGCTTGCTCCACCCCCTGCTCCTGAAATTCTCCCGGATGTGGGCTGCATTTTGGCTTTCTTTTGGGCTGGAGCTTCTCGTGGTTTGAGGCCTGGCTTGCTCCACCCCCTGCTCCTGAAATTCTCCCGGATGTGGGCTGCATTTTGGCTTTCTTTTGGGCTGGAGCTTCTCGTGGTTTGAGGCCTGGCTTGCTCCACCCCCTGCTCTTGAGATTCTCCCGGATGTAGGGCTGGATTTTGTCTGCATTTTGGGCTGGAGCTTCTCGTGGTTTGAGGCCTGGCTTGCTCCACCCCCTGCTCTTGAGATTCTCCCGGATATGGGCTGCATTTTGGCTGCTTTTTCGGCTTCAGCTTCCCGTGGTTTGAGGCCTGGCTTGCTCCACCCCCAGCTCTTGAGATTCTCCTGGATGTGGGCTGCATTTTGGCTGCCTTTTGGGGTCTAGCTTCTTGTGGTTTGAGGCCTGGCTTGCTCCACCCCCTGCTCTTGAGATTCTCCCGGATGTGGGCTGCATTTTGGCTGCCTTTTGGGCTTCAGCTTCTCGTGGTTTGAGGCCTGGCTTGCTCCACCCCCTGCTCTTGAAATTCTTCCCGACGTGGGCTGGATTTTTGGGTGAGTTTTGGGCTTGAGATTCTCGTGCTTTGGGGCCTGGCTTGCTCCACACCCTGCTCCTGAAATTCTCCCGGATGTGGGCTGCATTTTGGCTGCCTTTTGGGCAGGAGCTTCTCGTGGTTTGAGGCCTGCCTTGCTCCAGCTCCTGCTCTTGATTTTCTCCTGGATGTGGGCTGCATTTTGGCTGCATTTTGGGCTGGAGATTCTCGTGCTTTGGGGCCTGGCTTGCTCCACCCCCTGCTCTTGATATTCTCCCGGATGTGGGCTGGAATTTGGCTGCATTTTGGGCTGGAGCTTCTCGTGCTTTGGGGCCTGGCTTGCTCCACCCCCTGCTCTTGAGCTTCTCCCGGATGTGGGCTGCATTTTGGCTGCCTGTTGGGCTGGAGCTTCTCGTGGTTTGAGGCCTGGCTTGCTCCACCCCCTGCTCTTGAGCTTCTCCCGGATGTGGGCTGGATTTTGGCTGCCTTTTGGGCTGGAGCTTCTCGTGGTTTGGGGCCTGGATTGCTCCACCCCCTGCTCTTGAAATTCTACCGGAGGTGGGCTGGGTTTTGGCTGCCTTTTGGGCTGGAGCTTCTCGTGGTTTGAGGCCTGGCTTGCCCCACCCCCTGCTCATGAGATTCTCCCTGAAGTGGGCTGCATTTTGACTACATTTTGGGCTGGAGCTTCTCGTGGTTTGAGGCCTGGCTTGCTCCACCCCCTGCTCTTGAGATTCTCCCGGATGTGTTTTGGATTTTGGCTGCATTTTGGGCTGGAGCTTCTCATGGTTTGAGGCCTGGCTTGCACCACCCCCTGCTCTTGATTTTCTCCCGGATGTGGGCTGCATTTTTGCTGCCTTTTGGGCTGGAGCTTCTCGTGGTTTGAGGCCTGGCTTGCTCCACCTCCTGCTCTTGATTTTCTCCTGGATGTGGGCTGCATTTTGGCTGCATTTTGGGCTGGAGCTTCTCGAGGTTTGAGGCCTGGCTTGCTCCACCCCCTGCTCTTGAGATTCTCCCCGAAGTGGGCTGCATTTTGACTATATTTTCGGCTTCAGCTTTTTCGGGTTTGAGGCCTGGCTTGCTCCACCCCCTGCTCTTGGGATTCTCCCGGATGTGGGCTGCATTTTGGCTGCATTTTGTGCTGGAGCTTCTCGTGGTTTGAGGCCTGGCTTGCTCCACCCCCTGCTCTTGAGATTCTCCTGGATGTGGGCTGCATTTTGGCTGCCTTTTGGGCTGGAGCTTCTCGTGGTTTGAGGCCTGGCTTGCTCCACCTCCTGCTCTTGATATTCTCCTGGATGTGGGCTGGATTTTGGCTGCCTTTTGGGCTGGAGCTTCTCGTGCTTTGGGGCCTGGCTTGCTCCACCCCCTGCTCTTGATATTCTCCCGGATGTGGGCTGCATTTTGGCTGCAGTTTGGGCTGGAGCTTCTCGTGGTTTGAGGCCTGCCTTGCTCCACCCCCTGCTCTTGAGATTCTCCCGGAGGTGGGCTGGATTTTGGCTGCTTTTTGGGCTGGAGCTTCTCGTGGTTTGGGGGCTGGCTTGTTAAACCCCCTGCTCTTGAGATTCTCCAGGAGGTGGGCTGCATTTTGGCTGCCTTTTGGGCTGTAGATTCTCGTGGTTTGAGGCCTGGCTTGCCCCACCCCCTGCTCATGAGATTCTCCCTGAAGTGGGCTGCATTTTGACTACATTTTGGGCTGGAGCTTCTCGTGGTTTGAGGCCTGGCTTGCTCCACCCCCTGCTCTTGAGATTCTCCCGGATGTGGGCTGGATTTTGGCTGCATTTTGGGCTGGAGCTTCTCGTGGTTTGAGGCCTGGCTTGCACCAACCCCTGCTCTTGAGATTCTCCCGGATGTGGGCTGCATTTTGGCTGCCTTTTGGGCTGGAGCTTCTCGTGGTTTGGGGCCTGGCTTGCTCCACCCCCTGCTCCTGAAATTCTCCCGGATGTGGGCTGGATTTTGGCTGCCTTTTGGGCAGGAGCTTCTCGTGGTTTGAGGCCTGGCTTGCTCCACCTCCTGCTCTTGATTTTCTCCTGGATGTGGGCTGCATTTTGGCTGCATTTTGGGCTGGAGCTTCTCGTGGTTTGAGGCCTGGCTTGCTCCACCCCCTGCTCTTGAGATTCTCCCGGATGAGGGCTGCATTTTGGCTGCCTTTTGGGCTGGAGCTTCTCGTGGTTTGAGGCCTGGCTTGCTCCACCCCCTGCTCTTGAGATTCTCCCGGATGTGGGCTGCATTTTGGCTGCCTTTTGGGCTGGAGCTTCTTGTGGTTTGAGGCCTGGCTTGCCCCACCCCCTGCTCTTGAGATTCTCCCCGAAGTGGGCTGCATTTTGACTATATTTTCGGCTTCAGCTTTTTCTGGTTTGAGGCCTGGCTTGCTCCACCCCCTGCTCTTGGGATTCTCCCGGATGTGGGCTGCATTTTGGCTGCATTTTGGGCTGGAGCTTCTCGTGGTTTGAGGCCTGGCTTGCTCCACCCCCTGCTCTTGAGATTCTCCCGGATGTGGGCTGGCATTTGGCTGCCTTTTGGGCTGGAGCTTCTCGTGGTTTGAGGCCTGGCTTGCTCCACCCCCTGCTCTTGAGATTCTCCAGGAGGTGGGCTGGCATTTGGCTGCCTTTTGGGCTGGAGCTTCCCGTGGTTTGAGGCCTGGCTTGCTCCACCCCCTGCTCTTGATATTCTCCCGGATGTGGGCTGGATTTTGGCTGCATTTTGGGCTGGAGCTTCTCGTGGTTTGAGGCCTGGCTTGCACCAACCCCTGCTCTTGAGATTCTCCCGGATGTGGGCTGCATTTTGGCTGCATTTTGGGCTATAGCTTCTCGTGGTTTGGGGCCTGGCTTGCTCCACCCCCTGCTCCTGAAATTCTCCCGGATGTGGGCTGGATTTTGGCTGCCTTTTGGGCAGGAGCTTCTCGTGGTTTGAGGCCTGGCTTGCTCCAACTCCTGCTCTTGATTTTCTCCTGGATGTGGGCTGCATTTTGGCTGCATTTTGGGCTGGAGCTTCTAGTGCTTTGAGGCCTGGCTTTCTCCACCCCCTGCTCTTGAGATTCTCCCCGAAGTGGGCTGGATTTTGGCTGCCTTTTGGGCTGGAGCTTCTCGTGGTTTGAGGCCTGGCTTGCTCCACCCCCTGCTCTTGAGATTCTCCTGGATGTGGGCTGCATTTTGGCTGCCTTTTGGGCTGGAGCTTCTCGTTTTTTGAGGCCTGGCTTGCTCCACCTCCTGCTCTTGATATTCTCCTGGATGTGGGCTGGATTTTGGCTGCCTTTTGGGCTGGAGCTTCTCGTGCTTTGGGGCCTGGCTTGCTCCACCCCCTGCTCTTGATATTCTCCCGGATGTGGGCTGGATTTTGGCTGTAGTTTGGGCTGGAGCTTCTCGTGGTTTGAGGCCTGCCTTGCTCCACCCGCTGCTCTTGAGATTCTCCCGGAGGTGGGCTGGATTTTGGCTGCTTTTTGGGCTGGAGCTTCTCGTGGTTTGGGGGCTGGCTTGTTAAACCCCCTGCTCTTGAGATTCTCCAGGAGGTGGGCTGCATTTTGGCTGCCTTTTGGGCTGGAGCTTCTCGTGGTTTGAGGCCTGGCTTGCTCCACCCCCTGCTCTTGAGATTCTCCCGGATGTTGGCTGGCTTTTGGCTGTCTTTTGGGCTGGAGCTTCTCGTGGTTTGGGGCCTGGCTTGCTCCACCCCCTGCTCTTGAGATTCTCCCGGATGTGGGCTGCATTTTGGCTGCATTTTGGGCTGGAGCTTCTCGTGGTTTGAGGCCTGGCTTGCACCAACCCCTGCTCTTGAGATTCTCCTGGATGTGGGCTGCATTTTGTCTGCCTTTTGGGCTGGAGCTTCTCGTGGTTTGAGGCCTGGCTTGCTCCACCCCCTGCTCTTGAGATTCTCCCGGATGTGGGCTGCATTTTGGCTGCCTTTTGGGGTCTAGCTTCTCGTGGTTTGAGGCCTGCCTTGCTCCACACCCTGCTCTTGAGATTCTCCTGGAGGTGGGCTGCATTTTGGCTGCATTTTGGGCTGGAGCTTCTCGTGGTTTGAGGCCTGGCTTGCTCCACCCCCTGCTCTTGAGATTCTCCCGGATGTGGGCTGCATTTTGGCTGCATTTTCGGATTCAGCTTCTCGTGGTTTGAGGCCTGGCTTGCTCCACCCCCTGCTCTTGAGATTCTCCCGGATGTGGGTGGATTTTGGCTGCCTTTTTGGCTGGAGCTTCTCGTGCTTTGGGGCCTGGCTTGCTCCACACCCTACTCTTGAGATTCTCCCCGAAGTGGGCTGGATTTTGGCTGCCTTTTGGGCTGGAGCTTCTCGAGGTTTGAGGCCTGGCTTGCTCCACCCCCTGCTCTTGATATTCTCCCGGATGTGGGCTGCATTTTGGCTGCTTTTTGGGCTGGAGCTTCTCGTGGTTTGAGGCCTGGCTTGCTCCACCCCCTGCTCTTGATATTTTCCTTGATGTGGGCTGGATTTTGGCTGCCTTTTGGGCTGGAGCTTCTCGTGGTTTGAGGCCTGGCTTGCTCCACCCCCTGCTCTTGAGATTCTCCAGGAGGTGGGCTGGCATTTGGCTGCCTTTTGGGCTGGAGATTCTCGTGGTTTGAGGCCTGGCTTGCTCCACCCCCTGCTCTTGAGATTCTCCCGGATGTTTACTGCATTTTGGCTGCCTTTTCGGATTCAGCTTCTCGTGGTTTGAGGCCTGGCTTGCTCCACCCCCTGCTCTTGAGATTCTCCCGGATGTGGGCTGGATTTTGGCTGCCTTTTGGGCTGGAGCTTCTCGCGGTTTGAGGCCTGGCTTGCTCCACCCCCTGCTCTTGAGATTCTCCCGGATATGGGCTGCATTTTGGCTGCCTTTTGGGGTCTAGCTTCTTGTGGTTTGAGGCCTGGCTTGCTCCACCCCCTGCTCTTGAGATTCTCCAGGAGGTGGGCTGCATTTTGGCTGCATTTTGGGCTGGAGCTTCTCGTAGTTTGGGGGCTGGCTTGCTCCACCCCCTGCTCTTGAGATTCTCCCGGATGTGGGCTGCATTTTGGCTGCCTTTTGGGCTGGAGCTTCTCGTGGTTTGAGGCCTGGCTTGCTCCACCCCCTGCTCTTGAAATTCTTCCCGAGGTGGGCTGGATTTTTGGGTGAGTTTTGGGCTTGAGATTCTCGTGCTTTGGGGCCTGGCTTGCTCCACCCCCTGCTCCTGAAATTCTCCCGGATGTGGGCTCTATTTTGGCTGCCTTTTGGGCAGGAGCTTCTCGTGGTTTGAGGCCTGCCTTGCTCCACCTCCTGCTCTTGATTTTCTCCTGGATGTGGGCTGCATTTTGGCTGCATTTTGGGCTGGAGCTTCTCGTGCTTTGGGGCCTGGATTGCTCCACCCCCTGCTCTTGATATTCTCCCGGATGTGGTCTGGAATTTGGCTGCATTTTGGGCTGGAGCTTCTCGTGGTTTGGGGCCTGGCTTGCTCCACCCCCTGCTCTTGAGATTCTCCCGGATGTGGGCTGCATTTTGGCTTTCTTTTGGGCTGGAGCTTCTCGTGGTTTGAGGCCTGGCTTGCTCCACCCCCTGCTCTTGAGATTCTCCTGGAGGTGGGCTGCATTTTGGCTGCATTTTGGGCTTCAGCTTTTTGGGGTTTGAGGCCTGGCTTGCAACACCCCCTGCTCTTGAGATTCTCCTGGAGGTGGGCTGGATTTTCGCTGCCTTTAGGGCTGGAGCTTCTCGTGGTTTGAGGCCTGGCTTGCTCCACCCCCTGCTCTTGATATTCTCCCGGATGTGGGCTGCATTTTGGCTGCATTTTCGGCTTCAGCTTCTCGTGGTTTGAGGCCTGGCTTGCTCCACCCCCTGCTCTTGAGATTCTCCTGGATGTGGGCTGCATTTTGGCTGCCTTTTGGGCTGGAGCTTCTCGTGGTTTGAGGCCTGGCTTGCTCCACCTCCTGCTCTTGATATTCTCCTGGATGTGGGCTGGATTTTGGCTGCCTTTTGGGCTGGAGCTTCTCGTGCTTTGGGGCCTGGCTTGCTCCACCCCCTGCTCTTGATATTCTCCCGGATGTGGGCTGGATTTTGGCTGCAGTTTGGGCTGGAGCTTCTCGTGGTTTGAGGCCTGCCTTGCTCCACTCCCTGCTCTTGAGATTCTCCCGGAGGTGGGCTGGATTTTGGCTGCTTTTTGGGCTGGAGCTTCTCGTGGTTTGGGGGCTGGCTTGTTAAACCCCCTGCTCTTGAGATTCTCCAGGAGGTGGGCTGCATTTTGGCTGCCTTTTGGGCTGGAGCTTCTCGTGGTTTGAGGCCTGGCTTGCTCCACCCCCTGCTCTTGAGATTCTCCCGGATGTTGGCTGGCTTTTGGCTGTCTTTTGGGCTGGAGCTTCTCGTGGTTTGGGGCCTGGCTTGCTCCACCCCCTGCTCTTGAGATTCTCCCGGATGTGGGCTGGATTTTGGCTGCATTTTGGGCTGGAGCTTCTCGTGGTTTGAGGCGTGGCTTGCACCAACCCCTGCTCTTGAGATTCTCCTGGATGTGGGCTGCATTTTGTCTGCCTTTTGGGCTGGAGCTTCTCGTGGTTTGAGGCCTGGCTTGCTCCACCCCCTGCTCTTGAGATTCTCCCGGATGTGGGCTGCATTTTGGCTGCCTTTTGGGGTCTAGCTTCTCGTGGTTTGAGGCCTGCCTTGCTCCACACCCTGCTCTTGAGATTCTCCTGGAGGTGGGCTGCATTTTGGCTGCATTTTGGGCTGGAGCTTCTCGTGGTTTGAGGCCTGGCTTGCTCCACCCCCTGCTCTTGATATTCTCCCGGATGTGGGCTGCATTTTGGCTGCATTTTGGGCTGGAGCTTCTCGTGCTTTGAGGCCTGGCTTGCTCCACCCCCTGCTCTTGAGATTCTCCCGGATGTGGGCTGGATTTTGGCTGCCTTTTTGGCTGGAGCTTCTCGTGCTTTGGGGCCTGGCTTGCTCCACACCCTACTCTTGAGATTCTCCCCGAAGTGGGCTGGATTTTGGCTGCCTTTTGGGCTGGAGCTTCTCGAGGTTTGAGGCCTGGCTTGCTCCACCCCCTGCTCTTGAGATTCTCCCGGATGTGGGCTGCATTTTGGCTGCTTTTTGGGCTGGAGCTTCTCGTGGTTTGAGGCCTGGCTTGCTCCACCCCCTGCTCTTGATATTTTCCTTGATGTGGGCTGGATTTTGGCTGCCTTTTGGGCTGGAGCTTCTCGTGGTTTGAGGCCTGGCTTGCTCCACCCCCTGCTCTTGAGATTCTCCAGGAGGTGGGCTGGCATTTGGCTGCCTTTTGGGCTGGAGATTCTCGTGGTTTGAGGCCTGGCTTGCTCCACCCCCTGCTCTTGAGATTCTCCCGGATGTGGGCTGCATTTTGGCTGCCTTTTCGGATTCAGCTTCTCGTGGTTTGAGGCCTGGCTTGCTCCACCCCCTGCTCTTGAGATTCTCCCGGATGTGGGCTGGATTTTGGCTGCCTTTTGGGCTGGAGCTTCTCGTGGTTTGAGGCCTGGCTTGCTCCACCCCCTGCTCTTGAGATTCTCCCGGATATGGGCTGCATTTTGGCTGCCTTTTGGGGTCTAGCTTCTTGTGGTTTGAGGCCTGGCTTGCTCCACCCCCTGCTCTTGAGATTCTCCAGGAGGTGGGCTGCATTTTGGCTGCATTTTGGGCTGGAGCTTCTCGTAGTTTGGGGGCTGGCTTGCTCCACCCCCTGCTCTTGAGATTCTCCCGGATGTGGGCTGCATTTTGGCTGCCTTTTGGGCTGGAGCTTCTCGTGGTTTGAGGCCTGCCTTGCTCCACCCCCTGCTCTTGAAATTCTTCCCGACGTGGGCTGGATTTTTGGGTGAGTTTTGGGCTTGAGATTCTCGTGCTTTGGGGCCTGGCTTGTTCCACCCCCTGCTCCTGAAATTCTCCCGGATGTGGGCTCTATTTTGGCTGCCTTTTGGGCAGGAGCTTCTCGTGGTTTGAGGCCTGCCTTGCTCCACCTCCTGCTCTTGATTTTCTCCTGGATGTGGGCTGCATTTTGGCTGCATTTTGGGCTGGAGCTTCTCGTGCTTTGGGGCCTGGATTGCTCCACCCCCTGCTCTTGATATTCTCCCGGATGTGGTCTGGAATTTGGCTGCATTTTGGGCTGGAGCTTCTTGTGGTTTGGGGCCTGGCTTGCTCCACCCCCTGCTCTTGAGCTTCTCCCGGATGTGGGCTGCATTTTGGCTTTCTTTTGGGCTGGAGCTTCTCGTGGTTTGAGGCCTGGCTTGCTCCACCCCCTGCTCTTGATATTCTCCCGGATGTGGGCTGGATTTTGGCTGCAGTTTGGGCTGGAGCTTCTCGTGGTTTGAGGCCTGCCTTGCTCCACCCCCTGCTCTTGAGATTCTCCCGGAGGTGGGCTGCATTTTGGCTGCCTTTTGGGATGGAGCTTCTCGTGGTTTGAGGCCTGGCTTGCTCCACACCCTGCTCTTGAGATTCTCCCGGATGTTGGCTGGTTTTGGCTGTCTTTTGGGCTGGAGCTTCTCGTGGTTTGAGGCCTGGCTTGCTCCACCCCCTGCCCTTGAGATTCTCCCGGATGTGGGCTGCATTTTGGCTGCCTTTTGGGGTCTAGCTTCTCGTGGTTTGAGGCCTGCCTTGCTCCACACCCTGCTCTTGAGATTCTCCTGGAGGTGGGCTGCATTTTGGCTGCATTTTGGGCTTCAGCTTTTTGGGGTTTGAGGCCTGGCTTGCTCCACCCCCTGCTCTTGAGATTCTCCTGGAGGTGGGCTGGATTTTGGCTGCCTTTAGGGCTGGAGCTTCTCGTGGTTTGAGGCCTGGCTTGCTCCACCCCCTGCTCTTGATATTCTCCCGGATGTGGGCTGCATTTTGGCTGCATTTTCGGCTTCAGCTTCTCGTGGTTTGAGGCCTGGCTTGCTCCACCCCCTGCTCTTGAGATTCTCCCGGATGTGGGCTGGATTTTGGCTGCCTTTTTGGCTGGAGCTTCTCGTGCTTTGGGGCCTGGCTTGCTCCACACCCTACTCTTGAGATTCTCCCCGAAGTGGGCTGGATTTTGGCTGCCTTTTGGGCTGGAGCTTCTCGAGGTTTGAGGCCTGGCTTGCTCCACCCCCTGCTCTTGATATTCTCCCGGATGTGGGCTGCATTTTGGCTGCTTTTTGGGCTGGAGCTTCTCGTGGTTTGAGGCCTGGCTTGCTCCACCCCCTGCTCTTGATATTTTCCTTGATGTGGGCTGCATTTTGGCTGCCTTTTGGGCTGGAGCTTCTCGTGGTTTGAGGCCTGGCTTGCTCCACCCCCTGCTCTTGAGATTCTCCAGGAGGTGGGCTGGCATTTGGCTGCCTTTTGGGCTGGAGATTCTCGTGGTTTGAGGCCTGGCTTGCTCCACCCCCTGCTCTTGAGATTCTCCCGGATGTGGGCTGCATTTTGGCTGCCTTTTCGGCTTCAGCTTCTCGTGGTTTGAGGCCTGGCTTTCTCCACCCCCTGCTCTTGAGATTCTCCCGGATGTGGGTTGGATTTTGGCTGCCTTTTGGGCTGGAGCTTCTTGTGGTTTGAGGCCTGGCTTGCTCCACCCCCTGCTCTTGAGATTCTCCAGGAGGTGGGCTGCATTTTGGCTGCATTTTGGGGTCTAGCTTCTTGTGGTTTGAGGCCTGGCTTGCTCCACCCCCTGCTCTTGAGATTCTCCCGGATGTGGGCTGCATTTTGGCTGCCTTTTGGGCTGGAGCTTCTCGTGGTTTGAGGCCTGGCTTGCTCCACCCCCTGCTCTTGAAATTCTTCCCGACGTGGGCTGCATTTTGGCTGCATTTTGGGCTGGAGCTTCTCGTGCTTTGGGGCCTGGCTTGCTCCACCCCCTGCTCTTGATATTCTCCCGGATGTGGTCTGGAATTTGGCTGCATTTTGGGCTGGAGCTTCTCGTGGTTTGGGGCCTGGCTTGCTCCACCCCCTGCTCTTGAGCTTCTCCCGGATGTGGGCTGCATTTTGGCTTTCTTTTGGGCTGGAGCTTCTCGTGGTTTGAGGCCTGGCTTGCTCCACCCCCTGCTCTTGAGATTCTCCCGGATGTAGGGCTGGATTTTGTCTGCATTTTGGGCTGGAGCTTCTCGTGGTTTGAGGCCTGGCTTGCTCCACCCCCTGCTCTTGATATTCTCCCGGATATGGGCTGCATTTTGGCTGCTTTTTCGGCTTCAGCTTCCCGTGGTTTGAGGCCTGGCTTGCTCCAGCCCCTGCTCTTGAGATTCTCCAGGAGGTGGGCTGGCATTTGGCTGCCTTTTGGGCTGGAGCTTCTCGTGGTTTGAGGCCTGGCTTGCTCCACCCCCTGCTCTTGAGATTCTCCAGGAGGTGGGCTGCATTTTGGCTGCCTTTTGGGGTCTAGCTTCTTGTGGTTTGAGGCCTGGCTTGCTCCACCCCCTGCTCTTGAGATTCTCCCGGATGTGGGCTGCATTTTGGCTGCATTTTGGGCTGGAGCTTCTCGTGGTTTGAGGCCTGCCTTGCTCCACCCCCTGCTCTTGAAACTCTTCCCGACGTGGGCTGGATTTTTGGGTGAGTTTTGGGCTTGAGATTCTCGTGGTTTGAGGCCTGCCTTGCTCCACCTCCTGCCCTTGATTTTCTCCTGGATGTGGGCTGCATTTTGGCTGCATTTTGGGCTGGAGCTTCTCGTGCTTTGGGGCCTGGCTTGCTCCACCCCCTGCTCTTGATATTCTCCCGGATGTGGTCTGGAATTTGGCTGCATTTTGGGCTGGAGCTTCTCGTGGTTTGGGGCCTGGCTTGCTCCACCCCCTGCTCTTGAGATTCTCCCGGATGTGGTCTGGATTTTGGCTGCCTTTTGGGCTGGAGCTTCTCGTGGTTTGGGGCCTGGCTTGCTCCACCCCCTGCTCTTGAAATTCTACCGGAGGTGGGCTGGGATTTGGCTGCCTTTTGGGCTGGAGCTTCTCGTGGTTTGGGGCCTGGCTTGCTCCACCCCCTGCTCCTGAAATTCTCCCGGATGTGGGCTGGATTTTTGCTGCCTTTTGGGCAGGAGCTTCTCGTGGTTTGAGGCCTGGCTTGCTCCACCTCCTGCTCTTGATTTTCTCCTGGATGTGGGCTGCATTTTGGCTGCATTTTGGGCTGGAGCTTCTCGTGCTTTGAGGCCTGGCTTGCTCCACCCCCTGCTCTTGAGATTCTCCCGGATGTGGGCTGGATTTTGGCTGCCTTTTGGGCTGGAGCTTCTCGTGGTTTGGGGCCTGGCTTGCTCCACCCCCTGCTCTTGAGATTCTCCCGGATGTGGGCTGCATTTTGGCTGCCTTTTGGGCTGGAGCTTCTTGTGGTTTGAGGCCTGGCTTGCCCCACCCCCTGCTCTTGAGATTCTCCCCGAAGTGGGCTGCATTTTGACTATATTTTCGGCTTCAGCTTTTTCGGGTTTGAGGCCTGGCTTGCTCCACCCCCTGCTCTTGAGATTCTCCCGGAGGTGGGCTGGATTTTGGCTGCCTTTTGGGCTGGAGCTTCTCGTGGTTTGGGGGCTGGCTTGTTCCACCCCCTGCTCGTGAGATTCTCCAGGAGGTGGGCAGCATTTTGGCTGCCTTTTGGGCTGGAGCTTCTCGTGGTTTGAGGCCTGGCTTGCTCCACTCCCTGCTCTTGAGATTCTCCCGGATGTGGGCTGCATTTTGGCTGCCTTTTGGGCTGGAGCTTCTCGTGGTTTGGGGCCTGGCTTGCTCCACCTCCTGCTCTTGATTTTCTCCTGTATTTGGGCTGCATTTTGGCTGCCTTTTGGGCTGGAGCTTCTCGTGGTTTGAGGCCTGGCTTGCTCCACCCCCTGCTCTTGAGATTCTCCAGGAGGTGGGCTGCATTTTGGCTGCCTTGTGGGGTCTAGCTTCTTGTGGTTTGAGGCCTGGCTTGCTCCACCCCCTGCTCTTGAGATTCTCCCGGATGTGGGCTGCATTTTGGCTGCCTTTTGGGCTGGAGCTTCTCGTGGTTTGAGGCCTGGCTTGCCCCACCCCCTGCTCTTGAGATTCTCCCTGAATTGGGCTGCATTTTGACTACATTTTGAGCTGGAGCTTCTCGTGGTTTGGGGGCTGGCTTGCTCCACTCCCTGCTCTTGAGATTATCCTGGATGTGGGCTGCATTTTGGCTTTCTTTTGGGCTGGAGCTTCTCGTGGTTTGAGGCCTGGCTTGCTCCACCTCCTGCTCTTGATATTCTCCCGGATGTGGGCTGCATTTTGGCTGATTCTTGGGCTGGAGCATCTCGTGGTTTGAGGCCTGGCTTGCTCCACCCCCTGCTCTTGAGATTCTCCCGGATGTGGGCTGCATTTTGGCTGCCTTTTGGGGTCTAGCTTCTCGTGGTTTGAGGCCTGGCTTGCTCCACCCCCTGCTCTTGAGATTCTCCCGGATGTGGGCTGCATTTTGGCTGCATTTTGGGCTGGAGCTTCTCGTGGTTTGAGGCCTGGCTTGCTCCACCCCCTGCTCTTGAGATTCTCCCGGATGTGGGCTGCATTTTGGCTGCCTTTTGGGGTCTAGCTTCTCGTGGTTTGAGGCCTGGCTTGCTCCACCCCCTGCTCTTGAGATTCTCCCGGATGTGGGCTGCATTTTGGCTGCATTTTGGGCTGGAGCTTCTCGTGGTTTGAGGCCTGGCTTGCTCCACCCCCTGCTCTTGAGATTCTCCCGGATGTGGGCTGCATTTTGGCTGCATTTTGGGCTTCAGCTTTTTGGGGTTTGAGGCCTGGCTTGCTCCACCCCCTGCTCTTGAGATTCTCCCGGAGGTGGGCTGGATTTTGTTTGCATTTTGGGCTGGAGCTTCTTGTGGTTTGAGGCCTGGCTTGCTCCACCCCCTGCTCTTGATATTCTCCTGGAGGTGGGCTGCATTTTGGCTGCATTTTGGGCTGGAGCTTCTCGTGATTTGAGGCCTGGCTTGCTCCACCCCCTGCTCTTGAGATTCTCCCGGATGTGGGCTGGATTTTGGCTGCCTTTTTGGCTGGAGCTTCTCGTGCTTTGGGGCCTGGCTTGCTCCACCCCCTGCTCTTGAGATTCTCCCGGATGTGGGCTGCATTTTGGCTGCTTTTTGGGCTGGAGCTTCTCGTGGTTTGAGGCCTGGCTTGCTCCACCCCCTGCTCTTGAGATTCTCCCGGATGTGGGCTGCATTTTGGCTGCTTTTTGGGCTGGAGCTTCTCGTGGTTTGAGGCCTGGCTTGCTCCACCCCCTGCTCTTGAGATTCTCCAGGAGGTGGGCTGGCATTTGGCTGCCTTTTGGGCTGGAGCTTCTCGTGGTTTGAGGCCTGGCTTGCTCCACCCCCCGCTCTTGAGATTCTCCCGGATGTGGGCTGCATTTTGGCTGCCTTTTGGGCTGGAGCTTCTCGTGGTTTGAGGCCTGGCTTTCTCCACCCCCTGCTCTTGAGATTCTTCCCGACATGGGCTGGATTTTTGGGTGAGTTTTGGGCTTGAGATTCTCGTGATTTGAGGCCTGGCTTGCTCCACCCCCTGCTCTTGAGATTCTCCCGGATGTGGGCTGGATTTTGGCTGACTTTTTGGCTGGAGCTTCTCGTGCTTTGGGGCCTGGCTTGCTCCACCCCCTGCTCTTGAGATTCTCCCGGATGTGGGCTGCATTTTGGGTGATACTTGGGCTGGAGCTTCTCGTGGTTTGAGGCCTGGCTTGCTCCACCCCCTGCTCTTGAGATTCTCCCGGATGTGGGCTGCATTTTGGCTGTCTTTTGGGCTGGAGCTTCTCGTGGTTTGGGGGCTGGCTTGTTCCACCCCCTGCTCGTGAGATTCTCCAGGAGGTGGGCAGCATTTTGGCTGCCTTTTGGGCTGGAGCTTCTCGTGGTTTGAGGCCTGGCTTGCTCCACCCCCTGCTCTTGAGATTCTCCCGGATGTGGGCTGCATTTTGGCTGCCTTTTGGGCTGGAGCTTCTCGTGGTTTGAGGCCTGGCTTGCCCCACCCACTGCTCTTGAGATTCTGCCCGATGTGGGCTGCATTTTGACTACATTTTGAGCTGGAGCTTCTCGTGGTTTGGGGGCTGGCTTGCTCCACTCCCTGCTCTTGAGATTATCCTGGATGTGGGCTGCATTTTGGCTTTCTTTTGGGCTGGAGCTTCTCGTGGTTTGGGGCCTGGCTTGCTCCACCTCCTGCTCTTGATATTCTCCCGGATGTGGGCTGCATTTTGGCTGATTCTTGGGCTGGAGCATCTCGTGGTTTGAGGCCTGGCTTGCTCCACCCCCTGCTCTTGAGATTCTCCCGGATGTGGGCTGCATTTTGGCTGCCTTTTGGGGTCTAGCTTCTCGTGGTTTGAGGCCTGGCTTGCTCCACCCCCTGCTCTTGAGATTCTCCCGGATGTGGGCTGCATTTTGGCTGCATTTTGGGCTGGAGCTTCTCGTGGTTTGAGGCCTGGCTTGCTCCACCCCCTGCTCTTGAGATTCTCCCGGATGTGGGCTGCATTTTGGCTGCATTTTGGGCTTCAGCTTTTTGGGGTTTGAGGCCTGGCTTTCTCCACCACCTGCTCTTGAGATTCTCCCGGAGGTTGGCTGGATTTTGGCTGCATTTTGGGCTGGAGCTTCTCGTGGTTTGAGGCCTGGCTTGCTCCACCCCCTGCTCTTGAGATTCTCCTGGAGGTGGGCTGCATTTTGGCTGCCTTTTGGGCTGGAGCTTCTCGTGGTTTGAGGCCTGGCTTGCTCCACCTCCTGTTCTGGATATTCTCCTGGAGGTGGGCTGGATTTTGGCTGACTTTTGGGCTGGAGCTTCTCGTGGTTTGAGGCCTGGCTTGCTCCACCCCCTGCTCTTGAGATTCTCCCGGATGTGGGCTGGATTTTGGCTGCCTTTTTGGCTGGAGCTTCTCGTGGTTTGAGGCCTGGCTTGCTCCACCCCCTGCTCCTGAAATTCTCCCGGATGTGGGCTGCATTTTGGCTTTCTTTTGGGCTGGAGCTTCTCGTGGTTTGAGGCCTGGCTTGCTCCACCCCCTGCTCTTGAGATTCTCCCGGATGTGGGCTGGCATTTGGCTGCCTTTTGGGCTGGAGCTTCTCGTGGTTTGAGGCCTGGCTTGCTCCACCCCCTGCTCTTGAGATTGTCCCGGATGTGGGCTGCATTTTGGCTGCCTTTTCGGCTTCAGCTTCTCGTGGTTTGAGGCCTGGCTTGCTCCAGCCCCTGCTCTTGAGATTCTCCCCGAAGTGGGCTGGATTTGGCTGCATTTTGGGCTGGAGCTTCTCGTGGTTTGGGGGCTGGCTTGCTCCACCCCCTGCTCTTGAGATTCTCCCCGAAGTGGGCTGGATTTGGCTGCATTTTGGGCTGGAGCTTCTCGTGGTTTGGGGGCTGGCTTGCTCCACCCCCTGCTCTTGAGATTCTCCCGGATGTGGTCTGGATTTTGGCTACCTTTTGGGCTGGAGCTTCTCGTGGTTTGAGGCCTGGCTTGCCCCACCCCCTGCTCTTGAGATTCTCCCTGAATTGGGCTGCATTTTGACTACATTTTGAGCTGGAGCTTCTCGTGGTTTGGGGGCTGGCTTGCTCCACTCTCTGCTCTTGAGATTCTCCCGGATGTGGGCTGCATTTTGGCTTTCTTTTGGGCTGGAGCTTCTCGTGGTTTGAGGCCTGGCTTGCTCCACCTCCTGCTCTTGAGATTCTCCCGGATGTGGGCTGCATTTTGGCTGCCTTTTGGGGTCTAGCTTCTCGTGGTTTGAGGCCTGGCTTGCTCCACCCCCTGCTCTTGAGATTCTCCCGGATGTGGGCTGCATTTTGGCTGCATTTTGGGCTGGAGCTTCTCGTGGTTTGAGGCCTGGCTTGCTCCACCCCCTGCTCTTGAGATTCTCCCGGATGTGGGCTGCATTTTGGGCTTCAGCTTTTTGGGGTTTGAGGCCTGGCTTGCTCCACCACCTGCTCTTGAGATTCTCCCGGAGGTGGGCTGGATTTTGTCTGCATTTTGGGCTGGAGCTTCTCGTGGTTTGAGGCCTGGCTTGCTCCACCCCCTGCTCTTGAGATTCTCCTGGAGATAGGCTGCATTTTGGCTGCCTTTTGGCTGGAGCTTCTCGTGGTTTGAGGCCTGGCTTACTCCACCTCCTGCTCTGGATATTCTCCTGGAGGTGGGCTGCATTTTGGCTGCCTTTTGGGCTGGAGCTTCTCGTGGTTTGAGGCCTGGCTTGCTCCACCCCCTGCTCTTGAGATTCTCCCGGATGTGGGCTGGATTTTGGCTGCCTTTTGGGCTGGAGCTTCTCGTGGTTTGAGGCCTGGCTTGCTCCACCCCCTGCTCTTGAGATTCTCCCGGATGTGGGCTGGATTTTGGCTGCATTTTGGGCTGGAGCTTCTCGTGGTTTGAGGCCTGGCTTGCTCCACCCCCTGCTCTTGAGATTCTCCCGGATGTGGGCTGGCATTTGGCTGCCTTTTGGGCTGGAGCTTCTCGTGGTTTGAGGCCTGGCTTGCTCCACCCCCTGCTCTTGAGATTCTCCCGGATGTGGGCTGCATTTTGGCTGCCTTTTCGGCTTCAGCTTCTCGTGGTTTGAGGCCTGGCTTGCTCCACCCCCTGCTCTTGAGATTCTCCCGGAGGTGGGCTGCATTTTGTCTGCCTTTTGGGCTGGAGATTCTCGTGGTTTGAGGCCTGGCTTGCTCCAGCCCCTGCTCTTGATATTCTCCCCGAAGTGGGCTGGATTTGGCTGCATTTTGGGCTGGAGCTTCTCATGGTTTGGGGGCTGGCTTGCTCCACCCCCTGCTCTTGAGATTCTCCCGGAGGTGGGCTGCATTTTGGCTGCCTTTTGGGCTGGAGCTTCTCGTAGTTTGGGGGCTGGCTTGCTCCACCCCCTGCTCTTGAGATTCTCCAGGAGGTGAGCTGCATTTTGGCTGCCTTTTGGGGTCTAGCTTCTCGTGGTTTGAGGCCTGGTTTGCTATACCCCTGCTCTTGAGATTCTCCCGGAGGTGGGCTGCATTTTGGCTGCATTTTGGGCTGGAGCTTCTCGTGGTTTGGGGCCTGGCTTGCTCCACCCCCTGCTCTTGAGATTCTCCCGGAGTTGGGCTGCATTTTGGCTGCCTTTTGGGCTGGAGCTTCTCGTGGTTTGGGGGCTGGCTTGCTCCACCCCCTGCTCTTGAGATTCTCCTGGAGGTGGGCTGCATTTTGGCTGCATTTTGGGCTGGAGCTTCTCGTAGTTTGGGGGCTGGCTTGCTCCACCCCCTGCTCTTGAGATTCTCCAGGAGGTGAGCTGCATTTTGGCTGCCTTTGGGGTCTAGCTTCCCGTGGTTTGAGGCCTGGCTTGCTCCACCCCCTGCTCTTGAGATTCTCCCGGATGTGGGCTGCATTTTGGTTGCCTTTTGGGCTGGAGCTTCTCGTGGTTTGAGGCCTGGCTTGCTCCACCTCCTGCTCTTGATATTCTCCTGGATGTGGGCTGCATTTTGGCTGCCTTTTGGGCTGGAGCTTCTCGTGGTTTGAGGCCTGGCTTGCTCTACCCCCTGCTCTTGAGATTCTCCTGGATGTGGGCTGCATTTTGGCTGCATTTTGGGCTGGAGCTTCTCGTGGTTTGAGGCCTGGCTTGCTCCACCCCCTGCTCCTGAGATTCTCCCGGATGTGGGCTGCATTTTGGCTGCCTTTTGGGGTCTAGCTTCTCGTGGTTTGAGGCCTGGCTTGCTCCACCCCCTGCTCTTGAGATTCTCCCGGATGTGGGCTGCATTTTGGCTGCATTTTGGGCTGGAGATTCTCGTGGTTTGAGGCCTGTCGTGCTCCACCCCCTGCTCTTGAGATTCTCCCGGATGTGGGCTGCATTTTGGCTGCATTTTGGGCTTCAGCTTTTTGGGGTTTGAGGCCTGGCTTGCTCCACCCCCTGCTCTTGAGATTCTCCCGGAGGTGGGCTGGATTTTGTTTGCATTTTGGGCTGGAGCTTCTTGTGGTTTGAGGCCTGGCTTGCTCCACCCCCTGCTCTTGATATTCTCCCCGAAGTGGGATGGATTTGGCTGCATTTTGGGCTGGAGCTTCTCGTGGTTTGGGGGCTGGCTTGCTCCACCCCCTGCTCTTGAGATTCTCCTGGAGGTGGGCTGCATTTTGGCTGCCTTTTGGGCTGGAGCTTCTCGTGGTTTGAGGCCTGGCTTGCTCCACCTCCTGCTCTGGATATTCTCCTGGAGGTGGGCTGCATTTTGGCTGCATTTTGGGCTGGAGCTTCTCGTGATTTGAGGCCTGGCTTGCTCCAACCCCTGCTCTTGAGATTCTCCCGGATGTGGGCTGGATTTTGGCTGCCTTTTTGGCTGGAGCTTCTCGTGCTTTGGGGCCTGGCTTGCTCCACCCCCTGCTCTTGAGATTCTCCCGGATGTGGGCTGCATTTTGGCTGCTTTTTGGGCTGGAGCTTCTCGTGGTTTGAGGCCTGGCTTGCTCCACCCCCTGCTCTTGAGATTCTCCCGGATGTGGGCTGCATTTTGGCTGCTTTTTGGGCTGGAGCTTCTCGTGGTTTGAGGCCTGGCTTGCTCCACCCCCTGCTCTTGAGATTCTCCCGTATGTGGACTGGATTTTGGCTGCCTTTCTGGCTGGAGCTTCTCGTGCTTTGGGGCCTGGCTTGCTCCACACCCTGCTCTTGAGATTCTCCCCGAAGTGGGCTGGATTTTGGCTGCATTTTGGGCTGGAGCTTCTCGAGGTTTGAGGCCTGGCTTGCTCCACCCCCTGCTCTTGAGATTCTCCCGGATGTGGGCTGCATTTGGCTGCCTTTTCGGCTTCAGCTTCTCGTGGTTTGAGGCCTGGCTTGCTCCACCCCCTGCTCTTGAGATTCTCCCGGATGTGGGCTGGATTTTGGCTGCCTTTTTGGCTGGAGCTTCTCGTGCTTTGGGGCCTGGCTTGCTCCACCCCCTGCTCTTGAGATTCTCCCGGATATGGGCTGCATTTTGGCTGCCTTTTGGGGTCTAGCTTCTTGTGGTTTGAGGCCTGTCTTGCTCCACCCCCTGCTCTTGAGATTCTCCCGGATATGGGCTGCATTTTGGCTGCCTTTTGGGCTGGAGCTTCTCGTGGTTTGAGGCCTGGCTTTCTCCACCCCCTGCTCTTGAGATTCTTCCCGACATGGGCTGGATTTTTGGGTGAGTTTTGGGCTTGAGATTCTCGTGCTTTGGGGCCTGGCTTGCTCGACCCCCTGCTCCTGAAATTCTCCCCGATGTGGGCTGCATTTTGGCTGCCTTTTGGGCAGGAGCTTCTCGTGGTTTGAGGCCTGGCTTGCTCCACCCCCTGCTCTTGATATTCTCCCGGATGTGGTCTGGAATTTGGCTGCATTTTGGGCTGGAGCTTCTCGTGGTTTGGGGCCTGGCTTGCTCCACCCCCTGCTCTTGAGATTCTCCTGTATGTGGGCTGCATTTTGGCTGCCTTTTGGGTTGCAGCTTCTCGTGGTTTGAGGCCTGGCTTGCTCCACCCCCTGCTCTTGAGATTCTCCCGGATGTGGGCTGGATTTTGGCTGCATTTTGGGCTGGAGCTTCTCGTGGTTTGAGGCTTGGCTTGCTCCATCCCCTGCTCTTGACATTCTCCCGGATGTGGGCTGGATTTTGGCTGCATTTTTGGCTGGAGCTTCTCGTGGTTTGAGGCCTGGCTTGCTCCACCCCCTGCTCTTGAGATTCTCCCCGAAGTGGGCTGGATTTTGGCTGCCTTTTGGGCTGGAGCTTCTCGAGGTTTGAGGCCTGGCTTGCTCCAGCCCCTGCTCTTGAGATTCTCCAGGAGGTGGGCTGGCATTTGGCTGCCTTTTGGGCTGGAGCTTCTCGTGGTTTGAGGCCTGGCTTGCTCCAGCCCCTGCTCTTGAGATTCTCCAGGAGGTGGGCTGGCATTTGGCTGCCTTTTGGGCTGGAGCTTCTCGTGGTTTGTGGCCTGGCTTGCTCCACCCCCTGCTCTTGAGATTCTCCAGGAGGTGGGCTGCATTTTGGCTGCCTTTTGGGGTCTAGCTTCTTGTGGTTTGAGGCCTGGCTTGCTCCACCCCCTGCTCTTGAGATTCTCCCGGATGTGGGCTGGATTTTGGCTGCCTTTTGGGCTGGAGCTTCTCGTGGTTTGGGGCCTGGCTTGCTCCACCCCCTGCTCCTGAAATTCTCCCGGATGTGGGCTGCATTTTGGCTGCCTTTTGGGCTGGAGCTTCTCGTGGTTTGGGGCCTGCCTTGCTCCACCTCCTGCTCTTGATTTTCTCCTGGATGTGGGCTGCATTTTGAGTGCATTTTGGGCTGGAGCTTCTCGTGCTTTGGGGCCTGGCTTGCTCCACCCCCTGCTCTTGATATTCTCCCGGATGTGGTCTGGAATTTGGCTGCATGTTGGGCTGGAGCTTCTCGTGGTTTTGGGCCTGGCTTGCTCCACCCCCTGCTCTTGAGCTTCTCCCGGATGTGGGCTGCATTTTGGCTGCCTTTTGGGCTGGAGCTTCTCGTGGTTTGAGGCCTGGCTTGCTCCACCCCCTGCTCTTGAGATTCTCCCGGTTGTGGGCTGCATTTTGACTACATTTTGGGCTGGAGCTTCTCGTGGTTTGGGGACTGGCTTGCTCCACTCCCTGCTCTTGAGATTCTCCTGGATGTGGGCTGCATTTTGGCTTTCTTTTGGGCTGGAGCTTCTCGTGGTTTGAGGCCTGGCTTGCTCCACCCCCTGCTCTTGAGATTCTCCCGGATGTGGGCTGGATTTTGTCTGCATTTTGGGCTTGAGCTTCTCGTGGTTTGAGGCCTGGCTTGCTCCACCCCCTGCTCTTGATATTCTCCCGGATATGGGCTGCATTTTGGCTGCCTTTTCGGCTTCAGCTTCCCGTGGTTTGAGGCCTGGCTTGCTCCACCCCCTGCTCTTGAGATTCTCCCCGAAGTGGGCTGGATTTTGGCTGCCTTTTGGGCTGGAGCTTCTCGAGGTTTGAGGCCTGGCTTGCTCCAGCCCCTGCTCTTGAGATTCTCCAGGAGGTGGGCTGGCATTTGGCTGCCTTTAGGGCTGGAGCTTCTCGTGGTTTGAGGCCTGGCTTGCTCCAGCCCCTGCTCTTGAGATTCTCCAGGAGGTGGGCTGGCATTTGGCTGCCTTTAGGGCTGGAGCTTCTCGTGGTTTGAGGCCTGGCTTGCTCCAGCCCCTGCTCTTGAGATTCTCCAGGAGGTGGGCTGGCATTTGGCTGCCTTTTGGGCTGGAGCTTCTCGTGGTTTGTGGCCTGGCTTGCTCCACCCCCTCCTCTTGAGATTCTCCAGGAGGTGGGCTGCATTTTGGCTGCATTTTGGGCTGGAGCTTCTCGTGGTTTGAGGCCTGGCTTGCTCCACCCCCTGCTCTTGAGATTCTCCCGGATGTGGGCTGCATTTTGGCTGCCTTTTGGGTTGGAGCTTCTCGTGGTTTGAGGCCTGGCTTGCTCCACCCCCTGCTCTTGATATTCTCCCGGATGTGGTCTGGAATTTGGCTGCATTTTGGGCTGGAGCTTCTCGTGGTTTGGGGCCTGGCTTGCTCCACCTCCTGCTCTTGAGCTTCTCCCGGATGTGGGCTGCATTTTGGCTGCCTTTTGGGCTGGAGCTTCTCGTGGTTTGAGGCCTGGCTTGCTCCACCCCCTGCTCTTGAGATTCTCCCGGATGTGGGCTGGATTTTGGCTGCCTTTTGGGCTGGAGCTTCTCGTGGTTTGGGTCCTGGCTTGCTCCACCCCCTGCTCTTGAAATTCTACCGGAGGTGGGCTGGGTTTTGGCTGCCTTTTGGGCTGGAGCTTCTCGTGGTTTGGGGCCTGGCTTGCTCCACCCCCTGCTCTTGAGATTCTCCCGGATGTGGGCTGCATTTTGGCTGCCTTTTGGGCTGGAGCTTCTTGTGGTTTGAGGCCTGGATTGCCCCACCCCCTGCTCTTGAGATTCTCCCCGAAGTGGGCTGCATTTTGACTATATTTTCGGCTTTAGCTTTTTCGGGTTTGAGGCCTGGCTTGCTCCACCCCCTGCTCTTGAGATTCTCCCGGATGTGGGCTGGCATTTGGCTGCCTTTTGGGCTGGAGCTTCTCGTGGTTTGAGGCCTGGCTTGCTCCACCCCCTGCTCTTGAGATTCTCCAGGAGGTGGGCTGGCATTTGGCTGCATTTTGGGCTGGAGCTTCTCGTGGTTTGAGGCCTGGCTTGCTCCACCCCCTGCTCTTGATATTCTCCCGGATGTGGGCTGGATATTGGCTGCATTTTGGGCTGGAGCTTCTCGTGGTTTGAGGCCTGGCTTGCACCAACCCCTGCTCTTGAGATTCTCCCGGATGTGGGCTGCATTTTGGCTGCCTTTTGGGCTGGAGCTTCTCGTGGTTTGGGGCCTGGCTTGCTCCACCCCCTGCTCCTGAAATTCTCCCGGATGTGGGCTGGATTTTGGCTGCCTTTTGGGCAGGAGCTTCTCGTGGTTTGAGGCCTGGCTTGCTCCACCTCCTGCTCTTGATTTTCTCCTGGATGTGGGCTGCATTTTGGCTGCATTTTGGGCTGGAGCTTCTCGTGCTTTGAGGCCTGGCTTGCTCCACCCCCTGCTCTTGAGATTCTCCCGGATGTGGGCTGGATTTTGGCTGCCTTTTGGGCTGGAGCTTCTCGTGGTTTGGGGCCTGGCTTGCTCCACCCCCTGCTCTTGAGATTCTCCCGGATGTGGACTGCATTTTGGCTGCCTTTTGGGCTGGAGCTTCTTGTGGTTTGAGGCCTGGCTTGCCCCACCCCCTGCTCTTGAGATTCTCCCCGAAGTGGGCTGCATTTTGACTATATTTTCGGCTTCACCTTTTTCGGGTTTGAGGCCTGGCTTGCTCCACCCCCTGCTCTTGAGATTCTCCCGGAGCTGGGCTGGATTTTGGCTGCATTTTGGGCTGGAGCTTCTCGTGGTTTTGGGCCTGGCTTGCTCCACCTCCTGCTCTTGATTTTCTCCTGGATGTGGGCTGCATTTTGGCTGCATTTTGGGGTCTAGCTTCTTGTGGTTTGAGGCCTGGCTTGCTCCACCCCCTGCTCTTGAGATTCTCCCGGATGTGGGCTGCATTTTGGCTGCCTTTTGGGGTCTAGCTTCTCGTGGTTTGAGGCCTGGCTTGCTCCACCCCCTGCTCTTGAGATTCTCCCGGATGTGGGCTGCATTTTGGCTGCATTTTTGGCTGGAGCTTCTCGTGGTTTGAGGCCTGGCTTGCTCCACCCCCTGCTCTTGAGATTCTCCCGGATGTGGGCTGCATTTTGGCTGCATTTTGGGCTTCAGCTATTTGGGGTTTGAGGCCTGGCTTGCTCCACCCCCGGCTCTTGAGATTCTCCCGGAGTTGGGCTGGATTTTGTCTGCATTTTGGGCTGGAGCTTCTCGTGGTTTGAGGCCTGGCTTGCTCCACCCCCTGCTCTTGATATTCTCCCCGAAGTGGGCTGGATTTGGCTGCATTTTGGGCTGGAGCTTCTCGTGGTTTGGGGGCTGGCTTGCTCCACCCCCTGCTCTTGAGATTCTCCGGGAGGTGGGCTGCATTTTGGCTGCCTTTTGGGCTGGAGCTTCTCGTGGTTTGAGGCCTGGCTTGCTCCACCTCCTGCTCTGGATATTCTCCTGGAGGTGGGCTGCATTTTGGCTGCCTTTTGGGCTGGAGCTTCTCGTGGTTTGAGGCCTGGCTTGCTCCACCCCCTGCTCTTGAGATTCTCCCGGATGTGGGCTGCATTTTGGCTGCCTTTTGGGCTGGAGCTTCTCGTGGTTTGAGGCCTGGCTTGCTCCACCCCCTGCTCTTGAGATTCTCCCGGATGTGGGCTGGATTTTGGCTCACTTTTAGGCTGGAGCTTCTCGTGCTTTGAGGCCTGGCTTGCTCCACCCCCTGCTCTTGAGATTCTCCCGGATGTGGGCTGGCATTTGGCTGCTTTTTGGGCTGGAGCTTCTCGTGGTTTGAGGCCTGCCTTGCTCCACCCCCTGCTCTTGAGATTCTCCCGGATGTGGGCTGCATTTTGGCTGCCTTTTCGGCTTCAGCTTCTCGTGGTTTGAGGCCTGGCTTGCTATAACCCCTGCTCTTGAGATTCTCCCGGAGGTGGGCTGCATTTTGGCTGCCTTTTGGGCTGGAGCTTCTCGTGGTTTGGGGCCTGGCTTGCTCCACCCCGTGCTCTTGAGATTCTCCCGGAGTTGGGCTGCATTTTGGCTGCCTTTTGGGCTGGAGCTTCTCGTGGTTTGGGGGCTGGCTTGCTCCACCCCCTGCTCTTGAGATTCTCCCGGATGTGGGCTGCATTTTGGCTGCCTTTTGGGCTGGAGCTTCTCGTAGTTTGGGGGCTGGCTTGCTCCACCCCCTGCTCTTGAGATTCTCCAGGAGGTGAGCTGCATTTTGGCTGCCTTTTGGGGTCTAGCTTCCCGTGGTTTGAGGCCTGGCTTGCTATAACCCCTGCTCTTGAGATTCTCCCGGAGTTGGGCTGCATTTTGGCTGCCTTTTGGGCTGGAGCTTCTCGTGGTTTGAGGCCTGGCTTGCTCCACCTCCTGCTCTTGATATTCTCCTGGATGTGGGCTGCATTTTGGCTGCCTTTTGGGCTGGAGCTTCTCGTGGTTTGGGGCCTGGCTTGCTCCACCCCCTGCTCTTGAGATTCTCCTGGATGTGGGCTGCATTTTGGCTGCCTTTTGGGCTGGAGCTTCTCGTGGTTTGAGGCCTGGCTTGCTCCACCCCCTGCTCTTGAGATTCTCCCGGATGTGGGCTGCATTTTGGCTGCCTTTTGGGGTCTAGCTTCTCGTGGTTTGAGGCCTGGCTTTCTCCACCCCCTGCTCTTGAGATTCTCCCGGATGTGGGCTGCATTTTGGCTGCATTTTGGTCTGGAGCTTCTCGTGGTTTGAGGCCTGCCTTCCTCCACCCCCTGCTCTTGAGATTCTCCCGGATGTGGGCTGCATTTTGTTTGCATTTTGGGCTGGAGCTTCTTGTGGTTTGAGGCCTGGCTTGCTCCACCCCCTGCTCTTGATATTCTCCCCGAAGTGGGCTGGATTTGGCTGCATTTTGGGCTGGAGCTTCTCGTGGTTTGGGGCCTGGCTTGCTCCACCTCCTGCTCTGGATATTCTCCTGGAGGTGGGCTGCATTTTGGCTGCCTTTTGGGCTGGAGCTTCTCGTGGTTTGGGGCCTGGCTTGCTCCACCCCCTGCTCCTGAAATTCTCCCGGATGTGGGCTGGATTTTGGCTGCCTTTTGGGCAGGAGCTTCTCGTGGTTTGAGACCTGGCTTGCTCCACCTCCTGCTCTTGATTTTCTCCTGGAAGTGGGCCGCATTTTGGCTGCATTTTGGGCTGGAGCTTCTCGTGGTTTGGGTCCTGGCTTGCTCCACCCCCTTCTCTTGAGATTCTCCCGCATGTCGGCTGCATTTTGGCTGCCTTTTGGGCTGGAGCTTCTTGTGGTTTGAGGCCTGGCTTGCCCCACCCCCTGCTCTTGAGATTCTCCCCGAAGTGGGCTGCATTTTGACTATATTTTCGGCTTCAGCTTTTTCGGGTTTGAGGCCTGGCTTGCTCCACCCCCTGCTCTTGAGATTCTCCCGGAGGTGGGCTGGATTTTGGCTGCATTTTGGGCTGGAGCTTCTCGTGGTTTGGGGCCTGGCTTGCTCCACCTCCTGCTCTTGATTTTCTCCTGGATGTGGGCTGCATTTTGGCTGCCTTGTGGGGTCTAGCTTCTTGTGGTTTGAGGCCTGGCTTGCTCCACCCCCTGCTCTTGAGATTGTCCCTGAATTGGGCTGCATTTTGACTACATTTTGGGCTGGAGCTTCTCGTGGTTTGAGGCCTGGCTTGCTCCACCCCCTGCTCTTGAGATTCTCCCGGATGTGGGCTGCATTTTGGCTGCCTTTTGGGGTCTAGCTTCTCGTGGTTTGAGGCCTGGCTTGCTCCACCCCCTGCTCTTGAGATTCTCCCGGATGTGGGCTGCATTTTGGCTGCATTTTGGGCTGGAGCTTCTCGTGGTTTGAGGCCTGGCTTGCTCCACCCCCTGCTCTTGAGATTCTCCAGGAGGTGGGCTGCATTTTGGCTGCATTTTGGGCTTCATCTATTTGGGGTTTGAGGCCTGGCTTGCTCCACCCCCGGCTCTTGAGTTTCTCCCGGAGTTGGGCTGGATTTTGGCTGCCTTTTGGGCTGGAGCTTCTCGTGGTTTGGGGCCTGGCTTGCTCCACCCCCTGCTCTTGAGATTCTCCCGGATGTGGACTGCATTTTGGCTGCCTTTTGGGCTGGAGCTTCTTGTGGTTTGAGGCCTGGCTTGCCCCACCCCCTGCTCTTGAGATTCTCCCCGAAGTGGGCTGCATTTTGACTATATTTTCGGCTTCAGCTTTTTCGGGTTTGAGGCCTGGCTTGCTCCACCCCCTGCTCTTGAGATTCTCCCGGATGTGGGCTGCATTTTGGCTGCCTTTTGGGCTGGAGCTTCTCGTGGTTTGAGGACTGGCTTGTTCCAACCCCTGCTCTTGAGATTCTCCCGGATGTGGGCTTCATTTTGGCTGCCTTTGGGGCTGGAGCTTCTCGTGGTTTTGGGCCTGGCTTGCTCCACCTCCTGCTCTTGATTTTCTCCTGGATGTGGGCTGCATTTTGGCTGCCTTGTGGGGTCTAGCTTCTTGTGGTTTGAGGCCTGGCTTGCTCCACCCCCTGCTCTTGAGATTCTCCCGGATGTGGGCTGCATTTTGGCTGCCTTTTGGGGTCTAGCTTCTCGTGGTTTGAGGCCTGGCTTGCTCCACCCCCTGCTCTTGAGATTCTCCCGGATGTGGGCTGCATTTTGGCTGCATTTTTGGCTGGAGCTTCTCGTGGTTTGAGGCCTGGCTTGCTCCACCCCCTGCTCTTGAGATTCTCCCGGATGTGGGCTGCATTTTGGCTGCATTTTGGGCTTCAGCTATTTGGGGTTTGAGGCCTGGCATGCTCCACCCCCGGCTCTTGAGATTCTCCCGGAGTTGGGCTGGATTTTGTCTGCATTTTGGGCTGGAGCTTCTCGTGGTTTGAGGCCTGGCTTGCTCCACCCCCTGCTCTTGATATTCTCCCCGAAGTGGGCTGGATTTGGCTGCATTTTGGGCTGGAGCTTCTCGTGGTTTGGGGGCTGGCTTGCTCCACCCCCTGCTCTTGAGATTCTCCGGGAGGTGGGCTGCATTTTGGCTGCCTTTTGGGCTGGAGCTTCTCGTGGTTTGAGGCCTGGCTTGCTCCACCTCCTGCTCTGGATATTCTCCTGGAGGTGGGCTGCATTTTGGCTGCCTTTTGGGCTGGAGCTTCTCGTGGTTTGAGGCCTGGCTTGCTCCACCCCCTGCTCTTGAGATTCTCCCGGATGTGGGCTGCATTTTGGCTGCCTTTTGGGCTGGAGCTTCTCGTGGTTTGTGGCCTGGCTTGCTCCACCCCCTGCTCTTGAGATTCTCCCAGATGTGGGCTGGATTTTGGCTCAATTTTAGGCTGGAGCTTCTCGTGCTTTGAGGCCTGGCTTGCTCCACCCCCTGCTCTTGAGATTCTCCCGGATGTGGGCTGCATTTTGGCTGCATTTTGGGCTGGAGCTTCTCGTGGTTTGGGGGCTGGCTTGCTCCACCCCCTGCTCTTGAGATTCTCCCGGATGTGGGCTGCATTTTGGCTGCCTTTTCGGCTGGAGCTTCTCGTGGTTTGAGGCCTGGCTTGCTATAACCCCTGCTCTTGAGATTCTCCCGGAGGTGGGCTGCATTTTGGCTGCCTTTTGGGCTGGAGCTTCTCGTGGTTTGGGGCCTGGCTTGCTCCACCCCGTGCTCTTGAGATTCTCCCGGAGTTGGGCTGCATTTTGGCTGCCTTTTGGGCTGGAGCTTCTCGTGGTTTGGGGGCTGGCTTGCTCCACCCCCTGCTCTTGAGATTCTCCCGGATGTGGGCTGCATTTTGGCTGCCTTTTGGGCTGGAGCTTCTCGTAGTTTGGGGGCTGGCTTGCTCCACCCCCTGCTCTTGAGATTCTCCAGGAGGTGAGCTGCATTTTGGCTGCCTTTTGGGGTCTAGCTTCCCGTGGTTTGAGGCCTGGCTTGCTATAACCCCTGCTCTTGAGATTCTCCCGGAGTTGGGCTGCATTTTGGCTGCCTTTTGGGCTGGAGCTTCTCGTGGTTTGAGGCCTGGCTTGCTCCACCTCCTGCTCTTGATATTCTCCTGGATGTGGGCTGCATTTTGGCTGCCTTTTGGGCTGGAGCTTCTCGTGGTTTGGGGCCTGGCTTGCTCCACCCCCTGCTCTTGAGATTCTCCTGGATGTGGGCTGCATTTTGGCTGCCTTTTGGGCTGGAGCTTCTCGTGGTTTGAGGCCTGGCTTGCTCCACCCCCTGCTCTTGAGATTCTCCCGGATGTGGGCTGCATTTTGGCTGCCTTTTGGGGTCTAGCTTCTCGTGGTTTGAGGCCTGGCTTGCTCCACCCCCTGCTCTTGAGATTCTCCCGGATGTGGGCTGCATTTTGGCTGCATTTTGGTCTGGAGCTTCTCGTGGTTTGAGGCCTGCCTTCCTCCACCCCCTGCTCTTGAGATTCTCCCGGATGTGGGCTGCATTTTGTTTGCATTTTGGGCTGGAGCTTCTTGTGGTTTGAGGCCTGGCTTGCTCCACCCCCTGCTCTTGATATTCTCCCCGAAGTGGGCTGGATTTGGCTGCATTTTGGGCTGGAGCTTCTCGTGGTTTGGGGCCTGGCTTGCTCCACCTCCTGCTCTGGATATTCTCCTGGAGGTGGGCTGCATTTTGGCTGCCTTTTGGGCTGGAGCTTCTCGTGGTTTGGGGCCTGGCTTGCTCCACCCCCTGCTCCTGAAATTCTCCTGGATGTGGGCTGGATTTTGGCTGCCTTTTGGGCAGGAGCTTCTCGTGGTTTGAGGCCTGGCTTGCTCCACCTCCTGCTCTTGATTTTCTCCTGGAAGTGGGCCGCATTTTGGCTGCATTTTGGGCTGGAGCTTCTCGTGGTTTGAGGCCTGGCTTGCTCCACCCCCTGCTCTTGAGATTCTCCCGGATGTGGGCTGGATTTTGGCTGCCTTTTGGGCTGGAGCTTCTCGTGGTTTGGGTCCTGGCTTGCTCCACCCCCTTCTCTTGAGATTCTCCCGCATGTGGGCTGCATTTTGGCTGCCTTTTGGGCTGGAGCTTCTTGTGGTTTGAGGCCTGGCTTGCCCCACCCCCTGCTCTTGAGATTCTCCCCGAAGTGGGCTGCATTTTGACTATATTTTCGGCTTCAGCTTTTTCGGGTTTGAGGCCTGGCTTGCTCCACCCCCTGCTCTTGAGATTCTCCCGGAGGTGGGCTGGATTTTGGCTGCATTTTGGGCTGGAGCTTCTCGTGGTTTGGGGCCTGGCTTGCTCCACCTCCTGCTCTTGATTTTCTCCTGGATGTGGGCTGCATTTTGGCTGCCTTGTGGGGTCTAGCTTCTTGTGGTTTGAGGCCTGGCTTGCTCCACCCCCTGCTCTTGAGATTGTCCCTGAATTGGGCTGCATTTTGACTACATTTTGGGCTGGAGCTTCTCGTGGTTTGAGGCCTGGCTTGCTCCACCCCCTGCTCTTGAGATTCTCCCGGATGTGGGCTGCATTTTGGCTGCCTTTTGGGGTCTAGCTTCTCGTGGTTTGAGGCCTGGCTTGCTCCACCCCCTGCTCTTGAGATTCTCCCGGATGTGGGCTGCATTTTGGCTGCATTTTGGGCTGGAGCTTCTCGTGGTTTGAGGCCTGGCTTGCTCCACCCCCTGCTCTTGAGATTCTCCAGGAGGTGGGCTGCATTTTGGCTGCATTTTGGGCTTCAGCTATTTGGGGTTTGAGGCCTGGCTTGCTCCACCCCCGGCTCTTGAGTTTCTCCCGGAGTTGGGCTGGATTTTGTCTGCATTTTGGGCTGGAGCTTCTCGTGGTTTGAGGCCTGGCTTGCTCCACCCCCTGCTCTTGAGATTCTCCCCGAAGTGGGCTTGATTTGGCTGCATTTTGGGCTGGAGCTTCTCGTGGTTTGAGGCCTGGCTTGCTCCACCTCCTGCTCTGGATATTCTCCTGGAGGTGGGCTGCATTTTGGCTGCCTTTTGGGCTGGAGCTTCTCGTGCTTTGAGGCCTGGCTTGCTCCACCCCCTGCTCTTGAGATTCTCCCGGATGTGGGCTGGCATTTGGCTGCTTTTTGGGCTGGAGCTTCTCGTGGTTTGAGGCCTGGCTTGCTCCACCCCCTGCTCTTGATATTCTCCCGGATGTGGGCTGCATTTTGGCTGCCTTTTCGGCTTCAGCTTCTCGTGGTTTGAGGCCTGGCTTGCTATAACCCCTGCTCTTGAGATTCTCCTGGAGGTGGGCTGCATTTTGGCTGCATTTTGGGCTGGAGCTTCTCGTAGTTTGGGGGCTGGCTTGCTCCACCCCCTGCTCTTGAGATTCTCCAGGAGGTGAGCTGCATTTTGGCTGCCTTTTGGGGTCTAGCTTCCCGTGGTTTGAGGCCTGGCTTGCTATAACCCCTGCTCTTGAGATTCTCCCGGAGTTGGGCTGCATTTTGGCTGCCTTTTGGGCAGGAGCTTCTCGTGGTTTGAGGCCTGGCTTGCTCCACCTCCTGCTCTTGATATTCTCCTGGATGTGGGCTGCATTTTGGCTGCCTTTTGGGCTGGAGCTTCTCGTGGTTTGGGGCCTGGCTTGCTCCACCCCCTGCTCTTGAGATTCTCCTGGATGTGGGCTGCATTTTGGCTGCCTTTTGGGCTGGAGCTTCTCGTGGTTTGAGGCCTGGCTTGCTCCACCCCCTGCTCTTGAGATTCTCCCGGATGTGGGCTGCATTTTGGCTGCCTTTTGGGCTGGAGCTTCTCGTGGTTTGAGGCCTGGCTTGCTCCACCCCCTGCTCTTGATATTCTCCCCGAAGTGGGCTGCATTTTGGCTGCATTTTGGGCTGGAGCTTCTCGTGGTTTGGGGGCTGGCTTGCTCCACCCCCTGCTCTTGAGATTCTCCTGGAGGTGGGCTGCATTTTGGCTGCCTTTTGGGCTGGAGCTTCTCGTGGTTTGAGGCCTGGCTTGCTCCACCCCCTGCTCTTGAGATTCTCCCGGATGTGGGCTGGATTTTGGCTGCCTTTCTGGCTGGAGCTTCTCGTGCTTTGGGGCCTGGCTTGCTCCACCCCCTGCTCTTGAGATTCTCCCGGATGTGGGCTGCATTTTGGCTGCTTTTTATGCTGGAGCTTCTCGTGGTTTGAGGCCTGGCTTGCTCCACCCCCTGCTCTTGATATTTTCCAGGAGGTGGGCTGGCCTTTGGCTGCTTTTTATGCTGGAGCTTCTCGTGGTTTGGGGGCTGGCTTGCTCCACCCCCTGCTCTTGAGATTCTCCTGGAGGTGGGCTGCATTTTGGCTGCCTTTTGGGCTGGAGCTTCTCGTGGTTTGAGGCCTGGCTTGCTCCACCTCCTGCTCTGGATATTCTCCTGGAGGTGGGCTGCATTTTGGCTGCCTTTTGGGCTGGAGCTTCTCGTGGTTTGAGGCCTGGCTTGCTCCACCCCCTGCTCTTGAGATTCTCCCGGATGTGGGCTGCATTTTGGCTGCCTTTTGGGCTGGAGCTTCTCGTGGTTTGTGGCCTGGCTTGCTCCACCCCCTGCTCTTGAGATTCTCCCAGATGTGGGCTGGATTTTGGCTCAATTTTAGGCTGGAGCTTCTCGTGCTTTGAGGCCTGGCTTGCTCCACCCCCTGCTCTTGAGATTCTCCCGGATGTGGGCTGGCATTTGGCTGCTTTTTGGGCTGGAGCTTCTCGTGGTTTGAGGCCTGGCTTGCTCCACCCCCTGCTCTTGAGATTCTCCCGGATGTGGGCTGCATTTTGGCTGCCTTTTCGGCTTCAGCTTCTCGTGGTTTGAGGCCTGGCTTGCTATAACCCCTGCTCTTGAGATTCTCCCGGAGGTGGGCTGCATTTTGGCTGCCTTTTGGGCTGGAGCTTCTCGTGGTTTGGGGCCTGGCTTGCTCCACCCCGTGCTCTTGAGATTCTCCCGGAGTTGGGCTGCATTTTGGCTGCCTTTTGGGCTGGAGCTTCTCGTGGTTTGGGGGCTGGCTTGCTCCACCCCCTGCTCTTGAGATTCTCCCGGATGTGGGCTGCATTTTGGCTGCCTTTTGGGCTGGAGCTTCTCGTAGTTTGGGGGCTGGCTTGCTCCACCCCCTGCTCTTGAGATTCTCCAGGAGGTGAGCTGCATTTTGGCTGCCTTTTGGGGTCTAGCTTCCCGTGGTTTGAGGCCTGGCTTGCTATAACCCCTGCTCTTGAGATTCTCCCGGAGTTGGGCTGCATTTTGGCTGCCTTTTGGGCTGGAGCTTCTCGTGGTTTGAGGCCTGGCTTGCTCCACCTCCTGCTCTTGATATTCTCCTGGATGTGGGCTGCATTTTGGCTGCCTTTTGGGCTGGAGCTTCTCGTGGTTTGGGGCCTGGCTTGCTCCACCCCCTGCTCTTGAGATTCTCCTGGATGTGGGCTGCATTTTGGCTGCCTTTTGGGCTGGAGCTTCTCGTGGTTTGAGGCCTGGCTTGCTCCACCCCCTGCTCTTGAGATTCTCCCGGATGTGGGCTGCATTTTGGCTGCCTTTTGGGGTCTAGCTTCTCGTGGTTTGAGGCCTGGCTTGCTCCACCCCCTGCTCTTGAGATTCTCCCGGATGTGGGCTGCATTTTGGCTGCATTTTGGTCTGGAGCTTCTCGTGGTTTGAGGCCTGCCTTCCTCCACCCCCTGCTCTTGAGATTCTCCCGGATGTGGGCTGCATTTTGTTTGCATTTTGGGCTGGAGCTTCTTGTGGTTTGAGGCCTGGCTTGCTCCACCCCCTGCTCTTGATATTCTCCCCGAAGTGGGCTGGATTTGGCTGCATTTTGGGCTGGAGCTTCTCGTGGTTTGGGGCCTGGCTTGCTCCACCTCCTGCTCTGGATATTCTCCTGGAGGTGGGCTGCATTTTGGCTGCCTTTTGGGCTGGAGCTTCTCGTGGTTTGGGGCCTGGCTTGCTCCACCCCCTGCTCCTGAAATTCTCCTGGATGTGGGCTGGATTTTGGCTGCCTTTTGGGCAGGAGCTTCTCGTGGTTTGAGGCCTGGCTTGCTCCACCTCCTGCTCTTGATTTTCTCCTGGAAGTGGGCCGCATTTTGGCTGCATTTTGGGCTGGAGCTTCTCGTGGTTTGAGGCCTGGCTTGCTCCACCCCCTGCTCTTGAGATTCTCCCGGATGTGGGCTGGATTTTGGCTGCCTTTTGGGCTGGAGCTTCTCGTGGTTTGGGTCCTGGCTTGCTCCACCCCCTTCTCTTGAGATTCTCCCGCATGTGGGCTGCATTTTGGCTGCCTTTTGGGCTGGAGCTTCTTGTGGTTTGAGGCCTGGCTTGCCCCACCCCCTGCTCTTGAGATTCTCCCCGAAGTGGGCTGCATTTTGACTATATTTTCGGCTTCAGCTTTTTCGGGTTTGAGGCCTGGCTTGCTCCACCCCCTGCTCTTGAGATTCTCCCGGAGGTGGGCTGGATTTTGGCTGCATTTTGGGCTGGAGCTTCTCGTGGTTTGGGGCCTGGCTTGCTCCACCTCCTGCTCTTGATTTTCTCCTGGATGTGGGCTGCATTTTGGCTGCCTTGTGGGGTCTAGCTTCTTGTGGTTTGAGGCCTGGCTTGCTCCACCCCCTGCTCTTGAGATTGTCCCTGAATTGGGCTGCATTTTGACTACATTTTGGGCTGGAGCTTCTCGTGGTTTGAGGCCTGGCTTGCTCCACCCCCTGCTCTTGAGATTCTCCCGGATGTGGGCTGCATTTTGGCTGCCTTTTGGGGTCTAGCTTCTCGTGGTTTGAGGCCTGGCTTGCTCCACCCCCTGCTCTTGAGATTCTCCCGGATGTGGGCTGCATTTTGGCTGCATTTTGGGCTGGAGCTTCTCGTGGTTTGAGGCCTGGCTTGCTCCACCCCCTGCTCTTGAGATTCTCCAGGAGGTGGGCTGCATTTTGGCTGCATTTTGGGCTTCAGCTATTTGGGGTTTGAGGCCTGGCTTGCTCCACCCCCGGCTCTTGAGTTTCTCCCGGAGTTGGGCTGGATTTTGTCTGCATTTTGGGCTGGAGCTTCTCGTGGTTTGAGGCCTGGCTTGCTCCACCCCCTGCTCTTGAGATTCTCCCCGAAGTGGGCTTGATTTGGCTGCATTTTGGGCTGGAGCTTCTCGTGGTTTGAGGCCTGGCTTGCTCCACCTCCTGCTCTGGATATTCTCCTGGAGGTGGGCTGCATTTTGGCTGCCTTTTGGGCTGGAGCTTCTCGTGCTTTGAGGCCTGGCTTGCTCCACCCCCTGCTCTTGAGATTCTCCCGGATGTGGGCTGGCATTTGGCTGCTTTTTGGGCTGGAGCTTCTCGTGGTTTGAGGCCTGGCTTGCTCCACCCCCTGCTCTTGATATTCTCCCGGATGTGGGCTGCATTTTGGCTGCCTTTTCGGCTTCAGCTTCTCGTGGTTTGAGGCCTGGCTTGCTATAACCCCTGCTCTTGAGATTCTCCTGGAGGTGGGCTGCATTTTGGCTGCATTTTGGGCTGGAGCTTCTCGTAGTTTGGGGGCTGGCTTGCTCCACCCCCTGCTCTTGAGATTCTCCAGGAGGTGAGCTGCATTTTGGCTGCCTTTTGGGGTCTAGCTTCCCGTGGTTTGAGGCCTGGCTTGCTATAACCCCTGCTCTTGAGATTCTCCCGGAGTTGGGCTGCATTTTGGCTGCCTTTTGGGCAGGAGCTTCTCGTGGTTTGAGGCCTGGCTTGCTCCACCTCCTGCTCTTGATATTCTCCTGGATGTGGGCTGCATTTTGGCTGCCTTTTGGGCTGGAGCTTCTCGTGGTTTGGGGCCTGGCTTGCTCCACCCCCTGCTCTTGAGATTCTCCTGGATGTGGGCTGCATTTTGGCTGCCTTTTGGGCTGGAGCTTCTCGTGGTTTGAGGCCTGGCTTGCTCCACCCCCTGCTCTTGAGATTCTCCCGGATGTGGGCTGCATTTTGGCTGCCTTTTGGGCTGGAGCTTCTCGTGGTTTGAGGCCTGGCTTGCTCCACCCCCTGCTCTTGATATTCTCCCCGAAGTGGGCTGCATTTTGGCTGCATTTTGGGCTGGAGCTTCTCGTGGTTTGGGGGCTGGCTTGCTCCACCCCCTGCTCTTGAGATTCTCCTGGAGGTGGGCTGCATTTTGGCTGCCTTTTGGGCTGGAGCTTCTCGTGGTTTGAGGCCTGGCTTGCTCCACCCCCTGCTCTTGAGATTCTCCCGGATGTGGGCTGGATTTTGGCTGCCTTTCTGGCTGGAGCTTCTCGTGCTTTGGGGCCTGGCTTGCTCCACCCCCTGCTCTTGAGATTCTCCCGGATGTGGGCTGCATTTTGGCTGCTTTTTATGCTGGAGCTTCTCGTGGTTTGAGGCCTGGCTTGCTCCACCCCCTGCTCTTGATATTTTCCAGGAGGTGGGCTGGCCTTTGGCTGCCTTTTGGGCTGGAGCTTCTCGTGGTTTGAGGCCTGGCTTGCTCCACCCCCTGCTCTTGAGATTCTCCCGGATGTGGGCTGCATTTTGGCTGCCTTTTCGGCTTCAGCTTCTCGTGGTTTGAGGCCTGGCTTGCTCCACCCCCTGCTCTTGAGATTCTCCCGGATGTGGGCTGGATTTTGGCTGCCTTTTTGGCTGGAGCTTCTCGTGCTTTGGGGCCTGGCTTGCTCCACCCCCAGCTCTTGAGATTCTCCCGGATATGGGCTGCATTTTGGCTGCCTTTTGGGGTCTAGCTTCTTGTGGTTTGAGGCCTGGCTTGCTCCACCCCCTGCTCTTGAGATTCTCCCGGAGGTGGGCTGGATTTTGGCTGCCTTTTTGGCTGGAGCTTCTCGTGCTTTGGGGCCTGGCTTGCTCCACCCCCTGCTCTTGAGATTGTCCCCGAAGTGGGCTGGATTTTGGCTGCCTTTTGGGCTGGAGCTTCTCGAGGTTTGAGGCCTGGCTTGCTCCACACCCTGCTCTTGATATTCTCCAGGAGGTGGGCTGCATTTTGGCTGCCTTTTGGGGTCTAGCTTCTTGTGGTTTGAGGCCTGGCTTGCTCCACCCCCTGCTCTTGAGATTGTCCCGGATGTGGGCTGCATTTTGGCTGCCTTTTGGGCTGGAGCTTCTCGTGGTTTGAGGCCTGGCTTGCTCCACCCCCTGCTCTTGAAATTCTTCCCGACGTGGGCTGGATTTTTGGGTGAGTTTTGGGCTTGAGATTCTCGTGCTTTGGGGCCTGGCTTGCTCCACACCCTGCTCCTGAAATTCTCCCGGATGTGGGCTGCATTTTGGCTACCTTTTGGGCAGGAGCTTCTCGTGGTTTGAGGCCTGCCTTGCTCCACCTCCTGCTCTTGATTTTCTCCTGGATGTGGGCTGCATTTTGGCTGCATTTTGGGCTGGAGCTTCTCGTGCTTTGGGGCCTGGCTTGCTCCACCCCCTGCTCTTGATATTCTCCCGGATGTGGTCTGGAATTTGGCTGCATTTTGGGCTGGAGCTTCTCGTGGTTTGGGGCCTGGCTTGCTCCACCACCTGCTCTTGATATTCTCCCGGATGTGGGCTGCATTTTGGCTGCATTTTGGGCTGGAGCTTCTCGTGGTTTGAGGCCTGGCTTGCACCAAACCCTGCTCTTGAGATTCTCCCGGATGTGGGCTGCATTTTGGCTGCCTTTTGGGCTGGAGCTTCTCGTGGTTTGAGGCCTGGCTTGCTCCACCCCCTGCTCCTGAAATTCTCCCGCATGTGGGCTGGATTTTGGCTGCCTTTTGGGCAGGAGCTTCTCGTGGTTTGAGGCCTGGCTTGCTCCACCTCCTGCTCTTGATTTTCTCCTGGATGTGGGCTGCATTTTGGCTGCATTTTGGGCTGGAACTTCTCGTGCTTTGAGGCCTGGCTTGCTCCACCCCCTGCTCTTGAGGTTCTCCCGGATGTGGGCTGGATTTTGGCTGCCTTTTGGGCTGGAGCTTCTCGTGGTTTGGGGCCTGGCTTGCTCCACCCCCTGCTCTTGAGATTCTCCCGGATGTGGGCTGCATTTTGACTATATTTTCGGCTTCAGCTTTTTCGGGTTTTAGGCCTGGCTTGCTCCACCCCCTGCTCTTGAGATTCTCCCCGAGGTGGGCTGGATTTTGGCTGCCTTTTGGGCTGGATCTTCTCGTGGTTTGGGGCCTGGCTTGCTCCACCCCCTGCTCTTGAGATTCTCCCGGAGTTGGGCTGCATTTTGGCTGCCTTTTGGGCAGGAGCTTCTCGTGGTTTGAGGCCTGGCTTGCTCCACCCCCTGCTCTTGAGATTCTCCAGGAGGTGGGCTGCATTTTGGCTGCCTTGTGGGGTCTAGCTTCTTGTGGTTTGAGGCCTGGCTTGCTCCACCCCCTGCTCTTGATATTCTCCCGGATGTGGGCTGCATTTTGGCTGCCTTTTGGGCTGGAGCTTCTCGTGGTTTGAGGCCTGGCTTGCCCCACCCCCTGCTCTTGAGATTCTCCCTGAATTGGGCTGCATTTTGACTACATTTTGGGCTGGAGCTTCTCGTGGTTTGAGGCCTGGCTTGCTCCACCTCCTGCTCTTGATATTCTCCCGGATGTGGGCTGCATTTTGGCTGCCTTTTGGGCTGGAGCTTTTTGGGGTTTGAGGCCTGGCTTGCTCCACCCCCTGCTCTTGAGATTCTCCCGGAGGTGGGCTGGATTTTGTCTGCATTTTGGGCTGGAGCATCTCGTGGTTTGAGGCCTGGCTTGCTCCACCCCCTGCTCTTGATATTCTCCCCGAAGTGGGCTGGATTTGGCTGCATTTTGGGCTGGAGCTTCTCGTGGTTTGGGGGCTGGCTTGCTCCACCCCCTGCTCTTGAGATTCTCCCGGATGTGGGCTGCATTTTGGCTGCCTTTTGGGCTGGAGCTTCTCGTGGTTTGAGGCCTGGCTTGCTCCACCCCCTGCTCTTGAGATTCTCCCGGATGTGGGCTGCATTTTGGCTGCCTTTTCGGCTTCAGCTTCTCATGGTTTGAGGCCTGGCTTGCTCCACCCCCTGCTCTTGAGATTCTCCCGGATGTGGGCTGGATTTTGGCTGCCTTTTTGGCTGGAGCTTCTCGTGCTTTGGGGCCTGGCTTGCTCCACGACCTGCTCTTGAGATTCTCCCGGATATGGGCTGCATTTTGGCTGCCTTTTGGGCTGGAGCTTCTCGTGGTTTGAGGCCTGGCTTGCTCCACCCCCTGCTCTTGAGATTCTCCCGGATGTGGGCTGCATTTTGGCTGCCTTTTGGGCTGGAGCTTCTCGTGGTTTGAAGCCTGGCTTGCTCCATCCCCTGCTCTTGACATTCTCCCGGATGTGGGCTGGATTTTGGCTGCCTTTTTGGCTGGAGCTTCTCGTGCTTTGGGGCCTGGCTTGCTCCACCCCCTGCTCTTGAGATTCTCCCCGAAGTGGGTTGGATTTTGGCTGCCTTTTGGGCTGGAGCTTCTCGAGGTTTGAGGCCTGGCTTGCTCCACCCCCTGCTCTTGATATTTTCCTGGATGTGGGCTGGATTTTGGCTGCCTTTTGGGCTGGAGCTTCTCGTGGTTTGAGGCCTGGCTTGCTCCAGCCCCTGCTCTTGAGATTCTCCAGGAGGTGGGCTGGCATTTGGCTGCCTTTTGGGCTGGAGCTTCTCGTGGTTTGAGGCCTGGCTTGCTCCACCCCCTGCTCTTGAGATTCTCCTGGATGTGGGCTGGATTTTGGCTGCCTTTTTGGCTGGAGCTTCTCGTGGTTTGAGGCCTGGCTTGCTCCACCCCCTGCTCTTGAGATTCTCCCGGAGGTGGGCTGGATTTTGTTTGCATTTTGGGCTGGAGCTTCTCGTGGTTTGAGGCCTGGCTTGCTCCACCCCCTGCTCTTGATATTCTCCCGGATGTGGGCTGCATTTTGGCTTTTTTTTGGGCTGGAGCTTCTCGTGGTTTGAGGCCTGGCTTGCTCCACCTCCTGCTCTTGATATTCTCCCGGATGTGGGCTGCATTTTGGCTGCCTTTTGGGCTGGAGCTTCTCGTGGTTTGAGGCCTGGCTTGCTCCACCCCCTGCTCTTGAGATTCTCCCGGATGTGGGCTGCATTTTGGCTGCCTTTTGGGCTGGAGCTTCTCGTGGTTTGAAGCCTGGCTTGCTCCATCCCCTGCTCTTGACATTCTCCCGGATGTGGGCTGGATTTTGGCTGCCTTTTTGGCTGGAGCTTCTCGTGCTTTGGGGCCTGGCTTGCTCCACCCCCTGCTCTTGAGATTCTCCCCGAAGTGGGTTGGATTTTGGCTGCCTTTTGGGCTGGAGCTTCTCGTGGTTTGAGGCCTGGCTTGCTCCAGCCCCTGCTCTTGAGATTCTCCAGGAGGTGGGCTGGCATTTGGCTGCCTTTTGGGCTGGAGCTTCTCGTGGTTTGAGGCCTGGCTTGCTCCACCCCCTGCTCTTGAGATTCTCCTGGATGTGGGCTGGATTTTGGCTGCCTTTTTGGCTGGAGCTTCTCGTGGTTTGAGGCCTGGCTTGCTCCACCCCCTGCTCTTGAGATTCTCCCGGATATGGGCTGCATTTTGGCTGCCTTTTGGGGTCTAGCTTCTTGTGGTTTGAGGCCTGGCTTGCTCCACCCCCTGCTCTTGAGATTCTCCCGGAGGTGGGCTGGATTTTGTTTGCATTTTGGGCTGGAGCTTCTCGTGGTTTGAGGCCTGGCTTGCTCCACCCCCTGCTCTTGATATTCTCCCGGATGTGGGCTGCATTTTGGCTTTTTTTTGGGCTGGAGCTTCTCGTGGTTTGAGGCCTGGCTTGCTCCACCTCCTGCTCTTGATATTCTCCCGGATGTGGGCTGCATTTTGGCTGCCTTTTGGGCTGGAGCTTCTCGTGGTTTGAGGCCTGGCTTGCTCCACCCCCTGCTCTTGAGATTCTCCCGGATGTGGGCTGCATTTTGGCTGCCTTTTGGGCTGGAGCTTCTCGTGGTTTGAGGCCTGGCTTGCTCCACCCCCTGCTCTTGATATTCTCCCCGAAGTGGGCTGGATTTGGCTGCCTTTTTGGCTGGAGCTTCTCGTGCTTTGGGGCCTGGCTTGCTCCACCCCCAGCTCTTGAGATTCTCCCGGATATGGGCTGCATTTTGGCTGCCTTTTGGGGTCTAGCTTCTTGTGGTTTGAGGCCTGGCTTGCTCCACCCCCTGCTCTTGAGATTCTCCCGGATGTGGGCTGGATTTTGGCTGCCTTTTTGGCTGGAGCTTCTCGTGCTTTGGGGCCTGGCTTGCTCCACCCCCTGCTCTTGAGATTGTCCCCGAAGTGGGCTGGATTTTGGCTGCCTTTTGGGCTGGAGCTTCTCGAGGTTTGAGGCCTGGCTTGCTCCACCCCCTGCTCTTGATATTCTCCAGGAGGTGGGCTGCATTTTGGCTGCCTTTTGGGGTCTAGCTTCTTGTGGTTTGAGGCCTGGCTTGCTCCACCCCCTGCTCTTGAGATTGTCCCGGATGTGGGCTGCATTTTGGCTGCCTTTTGGGCTGGAGCTTCTCGTGGTTTGAGGCCTGGCTTGCTCCACCCCCTGCTCTTGAAATTCTTCCCGAAGTGGGCTGGATTTTTGGGTGAGTTTTGGGCTTGAGATTCTCGTGCTTTGGGGCCTGGCTTGCTCCACACCCTGCTCCTGAAATTCTCCCGGATGTGGGCTGCATTTTGGCTACCTTTTGGGCAGGAGCTTCTCGTGGTTTGAGGCCTGCCTTGCTCCACCTCCTGCTCTTGATTTTCTCCTGGATGTGGGCTGCATTTTGGCTGCATTTTGGGCTGGAGCTTCTCGTGCTTTGGGGCCTGGCTTGCTCCACCCCCTGCTCTTGATATTCTCCCGGATGTGGTCTGGAATTTGGCTGCATTTTGGGCTGGAGCTTCTCGTGGTTTGGGGCCTGGCTTGCTCCACCACCTGCTCTTGAGCTTCTCCCGGATGTGGGCTGCATTTTGGCTGCATTTTGGGCTGGAGCTTCTCGTGGTTTGAGGCCTGGCTTGCACCAAACCCTGCTCTTGAGATTCTCCCGGATGTGGGCTGCATTTTGGCTGCCTTTTGGGCTGGAGCTTCTCGTGGTTTGAGGCCTGGCTTGCTCCACCCCCTGCTCCTGAAATTCTCCCGCATGTGGGCTGGATTTTGGCTGCCTTTTGGGCAGGAGCTTCTCGTGGTTTGAGGCCTGGCTTGCTCCACCTCCTGCTCTTGATTTTCTCCTGGATGTGGGCTGCATTTTGGCTGCATTTTGGGCTGGAACTTCTCGTGCTTTGAGGCCTGGCTTGCTCCACCCCCTGCTCTTGAGATTCTCCCGGATGTGGGCTGGATTTTGGCTGCCTTTTGGGCTGGAGCTTCTCGTGGTTTGGGGCCTGGCTTGCTCCACCCCCTGCTCTTGAGATTCTCCCGGATGTGGGCTGCATTTTGGCTGCCTTTTGGACTGGAGCTTCTTGTGGTTTGAGGCCTGGCTTGCCCCACCCCCTGCTCTTGAGATTCTCCCGGATGTGGGCTGCATTTTGACTATATTTTCGGCTTCAGCTTTTTCGGGTTTTAGGCCTGGCTTGCTCCACCCCCTGCTCTTGAGATTCTCCCGGAGGTGGGCTGGATTTTGGCTGCCTTTTGGGCTGGATCTTCTCGTGGTTTGGGGCCTGGCTTGCTCCACCCCCTGCTCTTGAGATTCTCCCGGAGTTGGGCTGCATTTTGGCTGCCTTTTGGGCAGGAGCTTCTCGTGGTTTGAGGCCTGGCTTGCTCCACCTCCTGCTGTTGATATTTTCCTGGATGTGGGCTGCATTTTGGCTGCCTTTTGGGCTGGAGCTTCTCGTGGTTTGAGGCCTGGCTTGCTCCACCCCCTGCTCTTGAGATTCTCCAGGAGGTGGCCTGCATTTTGGCTGCCTTGTGGGGTCTAGCTTCTTGTGGTTTGAGGCCTGGCTTGCTCCACCCCCTGCTCTTGATATTCTCCCGGATGTGGGCTGCATTTTGGCTGCCTTTTGGGCTGGAGCTTCTCGTGGTTTGAGGCCTGGCTTGCCCCACCCCCTGCTCTTGAGATTCTCCCTGAATTGGGCTGCATTTTGACTACATTTTGGGCTGGAGCTTCTCGTGGTTTGAGGCCTGGCTTGCTCCACCTCCTGCTCTTGATATTCTCCCGGATGTGGGCTGCATTTTGGCTGCCTTTTGGGCTGGAGCTTTTTGGGGTTTGAGGCCTGGCTTGCTCCACCCCCTGCTCTTGAGATTCTCCCGGAGGTGGGCTGGATTTTGTCTGCATTTTGGGCTGGAGCATCTCGTGGTTTGAGGCCTGGCTTGCTCCACCCCCTGCTCTTGATATTCTCCCCGAAGTGGGCTGGATTTGGCTGCATTTTGGGCTGGAGCTTCTCGTGGTTTGGGGGCTGGCTTGCTCCACCCCCTGCTCTTGAGATTCTCCCGGATGTGGGCTGCATTTTGGCTGCCTTTTGGGCTGGAGCTTCTCGTGGTTTGAGGCCTGGCTTGCTCCACCCCCTGCTCTTGAGATTCTCCCGGATGTGGGCTGCATTTTGGCTGCCTTTTCGGCTTCAGCTTCTCATGGTTTGAGGCCTGGCTTGCTCCACCCCCTGCTCTTGAGATTCTCCCGGATGTGGGCTGGATTTTGGCTGCCTTTTTGGCTGGAGCTTCTCGTGCTTTGGGGCCTGGCTTGCTCCACGACCTGCTCTTGAGATTCTCCCGGATATGGGCTGCATTTTGGCTGCCTTTTGGGCTGGAGCTTCTCGTGGTTTGAGGCCTGGCTTGCTCCACCCCCTGCTCTTGAGATTCTCCTGGATGTGGGCTGCATTTAGGCTGCCTTTTGGGCTGGAGCTTCTCGTGGTTTGAGGCCTGGCTTGCTCCATCCCCTGCTCTTGACATTCTCCCGGATGTGGGCTGGATTTTGGCTGCCTTTTTGGCTGGAGCTTCTCGTGCTTTGGGGCCTGGCTTGCTCCACCCCCTGCTCTTGAGATTCTCCCCGAAGTGGGTTGGATTTTGGCTGCCTTTTGGGCTGGAGCTTCTCGTGGTTTGAGGCCTGGCTTGCTCCAGCCCCTGCTCTTGAGATTCTCCAGGAGGTGGGCTGGCATTTGGCTGCCTTTTGGGCTGGAGCTTCTCGTGGTTTGAGGCCTGGCTTGCTCCACCCCCTGCTCTTGAGATTCTCCCGGATATGGGCTGCATTTTGGCTGCCTTTTGGGGTCTAGCTTCTTGTGGTTTGAGGCCTGGCTTGCTCCACCCCCTGCTCTTGAGATTCTCCCGGAGGTGGGCTGGATTTTGTTTGCATTTTGGGCTGGAGCTTCTCGTGGTTTGAGGCCTGGCTTGCTCCACCCCCTGCTCTTGAGATTCTCCCGGAGTTGGGCTGCATTTTGGCTGCCTTTTGGGCTGGAGCTTCTCGTGGTTTGAGGCCTGGCTTGCTCCACCTCCTGCTGTTGATATTTTCCTGGATGTGGGCTGCATTTTGGCTGCCTTTTGGGCTGGAGCTTCTCGTGGTTTGAGGCCTGGCTTGCTCCACCCCCTGCTCTTGAGATTCTCCAGGAGGTGGGCTGCATTTTGGCTGCCTTGTGGGGTCTAGCTTCTTGTGGTTTGAGGCCTGGCTTGCTCCACCCCCTGCTCTTGAGATTCTCCCGGATATGGGCTGCATTTTGGCTGCCTTTTGGGCTGGAGCTTCTCGTGGTTTGAGGCCTGGCTTGCCCCACCCCCTGCTCTTGAGATTCTCCCTGAATTGGGCTGCATTTTGACTACATTTTGGGCTGGAGCTTCTCGTGGTTTGAGGCCTGGCTTGCTCCACTCCCTGCTCTTGAGATTCTCCCGGATGTGGGCTGCATTTTGGCTGCCTTTTGGGCTGGAGCTTCTCATGGTTTGAGGCCTGGCTTGCTCCACCCCCTGCTCTTGAGATTCTCCCGGAGGTGGGCTGGATTTTGTCTGCATTTTGGGCTGGAGCATCTCGTGGTTTGAGGCCTGGCTTGCTCCACCCCCTGCTCTTGATATTTTCCCCGAAGTGGGCTGGATTTGGCTGCATTTTGGGCTGGAGCTTCTCGTGGTTTGGGGGCTGGCTTGCTCCACCCCCTGCTCTTGAGATTCTCCCGGATGTGGGCTGCATTTTGGCTGCCTTTTGGGCTGGAGCTTCTCGTGGTTTGAGGCCTGGCTTGCTCCACCCCCTGCTCTTGAGATTCTCCCGGATGTGGGCTGCATTTTGGCTGCCTTTTCGGCTTCAGCTTCTCATGGTTTGAGGCCTGGCTTGCTCCACCCCCTGCTCTTGAGATTCTCCCGGATGTGGGCTGGATTTTGGCTGCCTTTTTGGCTGGAGCTTCTCGTGCTTTGGGGCCTGGCTTGCTCCACGACCTGCTCTTGAGATTCTCCCGGATATGGGCTGCATTTTGGCTGCCTTTTGGGCTGGAGCTTCTCGTGGTTTGAGGCCTGGCTTGCTCCACCCCCTGCTCTTGAGATTCTCCCGGATGTGGGCTGCATTTTGGCTGCCTTTTGGGCTGGAGCTTCTCGTGGTTTGAGGCCTGGCTTGCTCCATCCCCTGCTCTTGACATTCTCCCGGATGTGGGCTGGATTTTGGCTGCCTTTTTGGCTGGAGCTTCTCGTGCTTTGGGGCCTGGCTTGCTCCACCCCCTGCTCTTGAGATTCTCCCCGAAGTGGGTTGGATTTTGGCTGCCTTTTGGGCTGGAGCTTCTCGTGGTTTGAGGCCTGGCTTGCTCCAGCCCCTGCTCTTGAGATTCTCCAGGAGGTGGGCTGGCATTTGGCTGCCTTTTGGGCTGGAGCTTCTCGTGGTTTGAGGCCTGGCTTGCTCCACCCCCTGCTCTTGAGATTCTCCTGGATGTGGGCTGGATTTTGGCTGCCTTTTTGGCTGGAGCTTCTCGTGGTTTGAGGCCTGGCTTGCTCCACCCCCTGCTCTTGAGATTCTCCCGGATATGGGCTGCATTTTGGCTGCCTTTTGGGGTCTAGCTTCTTGTGGTTTGAGGCCTGGCTTGCTCCACCCCCTGCTCTTGAGATTCTCCCGGAGGTGGGCTGCATTTTGTTTGCATTTTGGGCTGGAGCTTCTCGTGGTTTGAGGCCTGGCTTGCTCCACCCCCTGCTCTTGAGATTCTCCCGGAGGTGGGCTGCATTTTGGCTGCTTTTGGGCTGGAGCTTCTCGTGGTTTGAGGCCTGGCTTGCTCCACCTCCTGCTGTTGATATTTTCCTGGATGTGGGCTGCATTTTGGCTGCCTTTTGGGCTGGAGCTTCTCGTGGTTTGAGGCCTGGCTTGCTCCACCCCCTGCTCTTGAGATTCTCCAGGAGGTGGGCTGCATTTTGGCTGCCTTGTGGGGTCTAGCTTCTTGTGGTTTGAGGCCTGGCTTGCTCCACCCCCTGCTCTTGAGATTCTCCCGGATATGGGCTGCATTTTGGCTGCCTTTTGGGCTGGAGCTTCTCGTGGTTTGAGGCCTGGCTTGCCCCACCCCCTGCTCTTGAGATTCTCCCTGAATTGGGCTGCATTTTGACTACATTTTGGGCTGGAGCTTCTCGTGGTTTGAGGCCTGGCTTGCTCCACTCCCTGCTCTTGAGATTCTCCCGGATGTGGGCTGCATTTTGGCTGCCTTTTGGGCTGGAGCTTCTCATGGTTTGAGGCCTGGCTTGCTCCACCCCCTGCTCTTGAGATTCTCCCGGAGGTGGGCTGGATTTTGTCTGCATTTTGGGCTGGAGCTTCTCGTGGTTTGAGGCCTGGCTTGCTCCACCCCCTGCTCTTGAGATTCTCCCGGATATGGGCTGCATTTTAGCTGCCTTTTGGGGTCTAGCTTCTTGTGGTTTGAGGCCTGGCTTGCTCCACCCCCTGCTCTTGAGATTCTCCCGGAGGTGGGCTGGATTTTGTTTGCATTTTGGGCTGGAGCTTCTCGTGGTTTGAGGCCTGGCTTGCTCCACCCCCTGCTCTTGATATTCTCCCGGATGTGGGCTGCATTTTGGCTTTCTTTTGGGCTGGAGCTTCTCGTGGTTTGAGGCCTGGCTTGCTCCACCTCCTGCTCTTGATATTCTCCCGGATGTGGGCTGCATTTTGGCTGCCTTTTGGGCTGGAGCTTCTCGTGGTTTGAGGCCTGGCTTGCTCCACCCCCTGCTCTTGAGATTCTCCCGGATGTGGGCTGCATTTTGGCTGCCTTGTGGGGTCTAGCTTCTCGTGGTTTGAGGCCTGGCTTGCTCCACCCCCTGCTCTTGAGATTCTCCCGGATGTGGGCTGCATTTTGTCTGCATTTTGGGCTGGAGCTTCTCGTGGTTTGAGGCCTGGCTTGCTCCACCCCCTGCTCTTGATATTCTCCCCGAAGTGGGATGGATTTGGCTGTATTTTGGGCTGGAGCTTCTCGTGGTTTGGGGGCTGGCTTGCTCCACCCCCTGCTCTTGAGATTCTCCCGGATGTGGGCTGCATTTTGGCTGCCTTTTGGGCTGGAGCTTCTCGTGGTTTGAGGCCTGGCTTGCTCCACCCCCTGCTCTTGAGATTCTCCCGGATGTGGGCTGCATTTTGGCTGCCTTTTGGGCTGGAGCTTCTCATGGTTTGAGGCCTGGCTTGCTCCACCCCCTGCTCTTGAGATTCTCCCGGATGTGGGCTGGATTTTGGCTGCCTTTTTGGCTGGAGCTTCTCGTGCTTTGGGGCCTGGCTTGCTCCACCCCCTGCTCTTGAGATTCTCCCGGATATGGGCTGCATTTTGGGTGCCTTTTGGGGTCTAGCTTCTCGTGGTTTGAGGCCTGGCTTGCTCCACCCCCTGCTCTTGAGATTCTCCCGGATGTGGGCTGCATTTTGGCTGCCTTTTGGGCCAGAGCTTCTCGTGGTTTGAGGCCTGGCTTGCTCCACCCCCTGCTCTTGAGATTCTCCCCGAAGTGGGCTGGATTTTGGCTGCCTTTTGGGCTGGAGCTTCTGGAGGTTTGAGGCCTGGCTTGCTCCACCCCCTGCTCTTGATATTTTCCTGGATGTGGCCTGCATTTTGGCTGCCTTTTGGGCTGGAGCTTCTCGTGGTTTGAGGCCTGGCTTGCTCCAGCCCCTGCTCTTGAGATTCTCCAGTAGGTGGGCTGGCATTTGGCTGCCTTTTGGGCTGGAGCTTCTCATGGTTTGAGGCCTGGCTTGCTCCACCCCCTGCTCTTGAGATTCTCCCGGATGTGGGCTGGATTTTGGCTGCCTTTTTGGCTGGAGCTTCTCGTGCTTTGGGGCCTGGCTTGCTCCACACCCTGCTCTTGAGATTCTCCCGGATATGGGCTGCATTTTGGCTGCGTTTTGGGGTCTAGCTTCTTGTGGTTTGAGGCCTGGCTTGCTCCACCCCCTGCTCTTGAGATTCTCCCGGATATGGGCTGCATTTTGGCTGCCTTTTGGGCTGGAGCTTCTCGTGGTTTGAGGCCTGGCTTGCTCCACACCCTGCTCTTGAGATTCTCCCGGATGTGGGCTGCATTTTGGCTGCCTTTTGGGCTGGAGCTTCTCGTGGTTTGAGGCCTGGCTTGCTCCATCCCCTGCTCTTGACATTCTCCCGGATGTGGGCTGGATTTTGGCTGCCTTTTTGGCTGGAGCTTCTCGTGCTTTGGGGCCTGGCTTGCTCCACCCCCTGCTCTTGAGATTATCCCCGAAGTGGGCTGGATTTTGGCTGCCTTTTGGGCTGGAGCTTCTCGAGGTTTGAGGCCTGGCTTGCTCCACCCCCTGCTCCTGATATTTTCCTGGATGTGGGCTGGATTTTGGCTGCCTTTTGGGCTGGAACTTCTCGTGGTTTGAGGCCTGGCTTGCTCCAGCCCCTGCTCTTGAGATTCTCCAGGAGGTGGGCTGGCATTTGGCTGCCTTTTGGGCTGGAGCTTCTCGTGGTTTGAGGCCTGGCTTGCTCCACCCCCTGCTCTTGAGATTCTCCCGGATGTGGGCTGCATTTTGGCTGCCTCTTGGGCTGGAACTTCTCGTGGTTTGGGGCCTGGCTTGCTCCACCCCCTGCTCCTGAAATTCTCCCGGATGTGGGCTGGATTTTGGCTGCCTTTTGGGCAGCAGCTTCTCGTGGTTTGAGGCCTAGCTTGCCCCACCCCCTGCTCTTGAGATTCTCCCCGAAGTGGACTGCATTTTGACTATATTTTCGGCTTCATCTTTTTCGGGTTTGAGGCCTGGCTTGCTCCACCCCCTGCTCTTGAAATTCTACCGGAGGTGGGCTGGGATTTGGCTGCCTTTTGGGCTGGAGCTTCTCGTGGTTTGGGGCCTGGCTTGCTCCACCCCCTGCTCTTGAGATTCTCCCGGATGTGGGCTGCATTTTGGCTGCCTTTTGGGCAGGAGCTTCTCGTGGTTTGAGGCCTGGCTTGCTCCACCTCCTGCTCTTGATATTCTCCTGGATGTGGGCTGCATTTTGGCTGCCTTTTGGGCTGGAGCTTCTCGTGGTTTGAGGCCTGGCTTGCTCCACCCCCTGCTCTTGAGATTCTCCAGGAGGTGGGCTGCATTTTGGCTGCCTTGTGGGGTCTAGATTCTTGTGGTTTGAGGCCTGGCTTGCTCCACCCCCTGCTCTTGATTTTCTCCTGGATGTGGGCTGCATTTTGGCTGCATTTTGGGCTGGAGCTTCTCGTGGTTTGAGGCCTGGCTTGCTCCACACCCTGCTATTGATATTCTCCCGGATGTGGTCTGGAATTTGCCTGCATTTTGGGCTGGAGCTTCTCGTGGTTTGGGGCCTGGCTTGCTCCACCCCCTGCTCTTGAGCTTCTCCCGGATGTGGGCTGCATTTTGGCTGCCTTTTGGGCTGGAGCTTCTCGTGGTTTGAGGCCTGGCTTGCTCCACCCCCTGCTCTTGAGATTCTCCCGGATGTGGGCTGGATTTTGGCTGAATTTTGGGCTGGAGCTTCTCGTGGTTTGGGGCCTGGCTTGCTCCACCCCCTGCTCTTGAGATTCTCCCGGAGGTGGGCTGCATTTTGGCTGATTCTTGGGCTGGAACTTCTCGTGGTTTGGGGCCTGGCTTGCTCCACCCCCTGCTCCTGAAATTCTCCCGGATGTGGGCTGGATTTTGGCTGCCTTTTGGGCAGCAGCTTCTCGTGGTTTGAGGCCTGGCTTGCTCCACCCCCTGCTCTTGATTTTCTCCTGGATGTGGGCTGCATATTGGCTGCCTTTTGGGCTGGAGCTTCTCGTGGTTTGAGGCCTGGCTTGCTCCACCCCCTGCTCTTGAGATTCTCCCGGATGTGGGCTGGATTTTGGCTGCCTTTTGGGCTGGAGCTTCTCGTGGTTTGGGGCCTGGCTTGCTCCACCCCCTGCTCTTGAGATTCTCCCGGATGTGGGCTGCATTTTGGCTGCCTTTTGGGCTGGAGCTTCTTGTGGTTTGAGGCCTAGCTTGCCCCACCCCCTGCTCTTGAGATTCTCCCCGAAGTGGGCTGCATTTTGACTATATTTTCGGCTTCAGCTTTTTCGGGTTTGAGGCCTGGCTTGCTCCACCCCCTGCTCTTGAGATTCTCCCGGAGGTGGGCTGGATTTTGGCTGCATTTTGGGCTGGAGCTTCTCGTGGTTTGGGGCCTGGCTTGCTCCACCCCCTGCTCTTGAGATTCTCCCGGATGTGGGCTGCATTTTGGCTGCCTTTTGGGCAGGAGCTTCTCGTGGTTTGAGGCCTGGCTTGCTCCACCTCCTGCTCTTGATATTCTCCTGGATGTGGGCTGCATTTTGGCTGCCTTTTGGGCTGGAGCTTCTCGTGGTTTGAGGCCTGGCTTGCTCCACCCCCTGCTCTTGAGATTCTCCAGGAGGTGGGCTGCATTTTGGCTGCCTTGTGGGGTCTAGCTTCTTGTGGTTTGAGGCCTGGCTTGCTCCACCCCCTGCTCTTGATTTTCTCCTGGATGTGGGCTGCATTTTGGCTGCATTTTGGGCTGGAGCTTCTCGTGGTTTGAGGCCTGGCTTGCTCCACCCCCTGCTCTTGATATTCTCCCGGATGTGGTCTGGAATTTGCCTGCATTTTGGGCTGGAGCTTCTCGTGGTTTGGGGCCTGGCTTGCTCCACCCCCTGCTCTTGAGCTTCTCCCGGATGTGGGCTGCATTTTGGCTGCCTTTTGGGCTGGAGCTTCTCGTGGTTTGAGGCCTGGCTTGCTCCACCCCCTGCTCTTGAGATTCTCCCGGATGTGGGCTGGATTTTGGCTGACTTTTGGGCTGGAGCTTCTCGTGGTTTGGGGCCTGGCTTGCTCCACCCCCTGCTCTTGAGTTTCTCCCGGAGGTGGGCTGCATTTTGGCTGATTCTTGGGCTGGAACTTCTCGTGGTTTGGGGCCTGGCTTGCTCCACCCCCTGCTCCTGAAATTCTCCCGGATGTGGGCTGGATTTTGGCTGCCTTTTGGGCAGCAGCTTCTCGTGGTTTGAGGCCTGGCTTGCTCCACCTCCTGCTCTTGATTTTCTCCTGGATGTGGGCTGCATTTTGGCTGCATTTTGGGCTGGAGCTTCTCGTGGTTTGAGGCCTGGCTTGCTCCACCCCCTGCTCTTGAGATTCTCCCGGATGTGGGCTGGATTTTGGCTGCCTTTTGGGCTGGAGCTTCTCGTGGTTTGGGGCCTGGCTTGCTCCACCCCCTGCTCTTGAGATTCTCCCGGATGTGGGCTGCATTTTGGCTGCCTTTTGGGCTGGAGCTTCTTGTGGTTTGAGGCCTAGCTTGCCCCACCCCCTGCTCTTGAGATTCTCCCCGAAGTGGGCTGCATTTTGACTATATTTTCGGCTTCAGCTTTTTCGGGTTTGAGGCCTGGCTTGCTCCACCCCCTGCTCTTGAGATTCTCCCGGAGGTGGGCTGGATTTTGGCTGCATTTTGGGCTGGAGCTTCTCGTGGTTTGGGGCCTGGCTTGCTCCACCCCCTGCTCTTGAGATTCTCCCGGATGTGGGCTGCATTTTGGCTGCCTTTTGGGCAGGAGCTTCTCGTGGTTTGAGGCCTGGCTTGCTCCACCCCCTGCTCTTGATTTTCTCCTGGATGTGGGCTGCATTTTGGCTGCATTTTGGGCTGGAGCTTCTCGTGGTTTGAGGCCTGGCTTGCTCCACCCCCTGCTCTTGATATTCTCCCGGATGTGGTCTGGAATTTGCCTGCATTTTGGGCTGGAGCTTCTCGTGGTTTGGGGCCTGGCTTGCTCCACCCCCTGCTCTTGAGCTTCTCCCGGATGTGGGCTGCATTTTGGCTGCCTTTTGGGCTGGAGCTTCTCGTGGTTTGAGGCCTGGCTTGCTCCACCCCCTGCTCTTGAGATTCTCCCGGATGTGGGCCGGATTTTGGCTGACTTTTGGGCTGGAGCTTCTCGTGGTTTGGGGCCTGGCTTTCTCCACCCCCTGCTCTTGAGATTCTCCCGGAGGTGGGCTGCATTTTGGCTGATTCTTGGGCTGGAACTTCTCGTGGTTTGGGGCCTGGCTTGCTCCACCCCCTGCTCCTGAAATTCTCCCGGATGTGGGCTGGATTTTGGCTGCCTTTTGGGCAGCAGCTTCTCGTGGTTTGAGGCCTGGCTTGCTCCACCTCCTGCTCTTGATTTTCTCCTGGATGTGGGCTGCATTTTGGCTGCATTTTGGGCTGGAGCTTCTCGTGGTTTGAGGCCTGGCTTGCTCCACCCCCTGCTCTTGAGATTCTCCCGGATGTGGGCTGGATTTTGGCTGCCTTTTGGGCTGGAGCTTCTCGTGGTTTGGGGCCTGGCTTGCTCCACCCCCTGCTCTTGAGATTCTCCCGGATGTGGGCTGCATTTTGGCTGCCTTTTGGGCTGGAGCTTCTTGTGCTTTGAGGCCTAGCTTTCCCCACCCCCTGCTCTTGAGATTCTCCCCGAAGTGGGCTGCATTTTGACTATATTTTCGGCTTCAGCTTTTTCGGGTTTGAGGCCTGGCTTGCTCCACCCCCTGCTCTTGAGATTCTCCCGGAGGTGGGCTGGATTTTGGCTGCCTTTTGGGCTGGAGCTTCTCGTGGTTTGAGGCCTGGCTTGCTCCACCTCCTGCTCTGGATATTCTCCTGGAGGTGGGCTGCATTTTGGCTGCCTTTTGGGCTGGAGCTTCTCGTGGTTTGAGGCCTGTCTTGCTCCACCCCCTGCTCTTGAGATTCTCCCGGATGTGGGCTGGATTTTGGCTGCCTTTTGGGCTGGAGCTTCTCGTGGTTTGAGGCCTGGCTTGCTCGACCCCCTGCTCTTGAGATTCTCCCGGATGTGGGCTGGATTTTGGCTGCATTTTGGGCTGGAGCTTCTCGTGCTTTGAGGCCTGGCTTGCTCCACCCCCTGCTCTTGAGATTCTCCCGGATGTGGGCTGGCATTTGGTTGCATTTTGGGCTGGAGCTTCTCATGGTTTGAGGCCTGGCTTGCTCCACCCCCTGCTCTTGATATTCTCCCGGATGTGGGCTGCATTTTGGCTGCCTTTTCGGCTTCAGCTTCTCGTGGTTTGAGGCCTGGCTTGCTCCACCCCCTGCTCTTGAGATTCTCCAGGAGGTGGGCTGTATTTTGTCTGCCTTTTGGGCTGGAGCTTCTCGTGGTTTGAGGCCTGGCTTGCTCCAGCCCCTGCTCTTGAGATTCTCCCCGAAGTGGGCTGGATTTGGCTGCATTTTGGGCTGGAGCTTCTCGTGGTTTGGGGGCTGGCTTGCTCCACCCCCTGCTCTTGAGATTCTCCCGGAGTTGGGCTGCATTTTGGCTGCCTTTTGGGCTGGAGCTTCTTGTGGTTTGGGGGCTGGCTTGCTCCACCCCCTGCTCTTGAGATTCTCCTGGAGGTGGGCTGCATTTTGGCTGCCTTTTGGGCTGGAGCTTCTCGTAGTTTGGGGGCTGGCTTGCTCCACCCCCTGCTCTTGAGATTCTCCAGGAGGTGAGCTGCATTTTGGCTGCCTTTTGGGGTCTAGCTTCTCGTGGTTTGAGGCCTGGCTTGCTCCACCTCCTGCTCTTGATATTCTCCTGGATGTGGGCTGCATTTTGGCTGCCTTTTGGGCTGGAGCTTCTCGTGGTTTGAGGCCTGGCTTGCTCCACCCCCTGCTCTTGAGATTCTCCTGGATGTGGGCTGCATTTTGGCTGCCTTTTGGGCTGGAGCTTCTCGTGGTTTGAGGCCTGGCTTGCTCCACCCCCTGCTCTTGAGATTCTCCCGGATGTGGGCTGCATTTTGGCTGCCTTTTGGGGTCTAGCTTCTCGTGGTTTGAGGCCTGGCTTTCTCCACCCCCTGCTCTTGAGATTCTCCCGGATGTGGGCTGCATTTTGGCTGCCTTTTGGGCTGGAGCTTCTCGTGGTTTGGGGGCTGGCTTGCTCCACCCCCTGCTCTTGAGATTCTCCGGGAGGTGGGCTGCATTTTGGCTGCATTTTGGGCTGGAGCTTCTCGTGGTTTGAGGCCTGGCTTGCTCCACCTCCTGCTCTGGATATTCTCCTGGAGGTGGGCTGCATTTTGGCTGCCTTTTGGGCTGGAGCTTCTCGTGGTTTGAGGCCTGGCTTGCTCCACCCCCTGCTCTTGAGATTCTCCCGGATGTGGGCTGCATTTTGGCTGCCTTTTGGGCTGGAGCTTCTCGTGGTTTGAGGCCTGGCTTGCTCCACCCCCTGCTCTTGAGATTCTCCCGGATGTGGGCTGCATTTTGGCTGCCTTTTGGGCTGGAGCTTCTCGTGGTTTGAGGCCTGGCTTGCTCCACCCCCTGCTCTTGATATTCTCCTGGATGTGGGCTGGATTTGGCTGCATTTTGGGCTGGAGCTTCTAGTGGTTTGGGGGCTGGCTTGCTCCACCCCCTGCTCTTGAGATTCTCCAGGAGGTGAGCTGCATTTTGGCTGCCTTTTGGGGTCTAGCTTCTCGTGGTTTGAGGCCTGGCTTGCTATAACCCCTGCTCTTGAGATTCTCCCGGAGGTGGGCTGCATTTTGGCTGCCTTTTGGGCTGGAGCTTCTCGTGGTTTGGGGCCTGGCTTGCTCCACCCCCTGCTCCTGAAATTCTCCCGGATGTGGGCTGCATTTTGGCTGCCTTTTGGGCAGGAGCTTCTCGTGGTTTGAGGCCTGGCTTGCTCCACCTCCTGCTCTTGATATTCTCCTGGATGTGGGCTGCATTTTGGCTTTCTTTTGGGCTGGAGCTTCTCGTGGTTTGAGGCCTGGCTTGCTCCACCTCCTGCTCTTGATATTCTCCCGGATGTGGGCTGCATTTTGGCTGCCTTTTGGGGTCTAGCTTCTCGTGGTTTGAGGCCTGGCTTGCTCCACCCCCTGCTCTTGAGATTCTCCCGGATGTGGGCTGGATTTTGGCTGCATTTTGGGCTGGAGCTTCTCGTGCTTTGAGGCCTGGCTTGCTCCACCCCCTGCTCTTGAGATTCTCCCGGATGTGGGCTGGCATTTGGTTGCCTTTTGGGCTGGAGCTTCTCATGGTTTGAGGCCTGGCTTGCTCCACCCCCTGCTCTTGATATTCTCCCGGATGTGGGCTGCATTTTGGCTGCATTTTCGGCTTCAGCTTCTCGTGGTTTGAGACCTGGCTTGCTCCACCCCCTGCTCTTGAGATTCTCCCGGATGTGGGCTGTATTTTGTCTGCCTTTTGGGCTGGAGCTTCTCGTGGTTTGAGGCCTGGCTTGCTCCAGCCCCTGCTCTTGATATTCTCCCCGAAGTGGGCTGGATTTGGCTGCATTTTGGGCTGGAGCTTCTCGTGGTTTGGGGGCTGGCTTGCTCCACCCCCTGCTCTTGAGATTCTCCCGGAGTTGGGCTGCATTTTGGCTGCCTTTTGGGCTGGAGCTTCTCGTGGTTTGGGGGCTGGCTTGCTCCACCCCCTGCTCTTGAGATTCTCCTGGAGGTGGGCTGCATTTTGGCTGCCTTTTGGGCTGGAGCTTCTCGTAGTTTGGGGGCTGGCTTGCTCCACCCCCTGCTCTTGAGATTCTCCAGGAGGTGAGCTGCATTTTGGCTGCCTTTTGGGGTCTAGCTTCTCGTGGTTTGAGGCCTGGCTTGCTCCACCTCCTGCTCTTGATATTCTCCTGGATGTGGGCTGCATTTTGGCTGCCTTTTGGGCTGGAGCTTCTCGTGGTTTGAGGCCTGGCTTGCTCCACCCCCTGCTCTTGAGATTCTCCTGGATGTGGGCTGCATTTTGGCTGCCTTTTGGGCTGGAGCTTCTCGTGGTTTGAGGCCTGGCTTGCTCCACCCCCTGCTCTTGAGATTCTCCCGGATGTGGGCTGCATTTTGGCTGCCTTTTGGGGTCTAGCTTCTCGTGGTTTGAGGCCTGGCTTGCTATAACCCCTGCTCTTGAGATTCTCCCGGAGGTGGGCTGCATTTTGGCTGCCTTTTGGGCTGGAGCTTCTCGTGGTTTGAGGCCTGGCTTGCTCCACCCCCTGCTCTTGAGATTCTCCCGGATGTGGGCTGCATTTTGGCTGCCTTTTGGGCTGGAGCTTCTCGTGGTTTGAGGCCTGGCTTGCTCCACCCCCTGCTCTTGATATTCTCCTGGATGTGGGCTGGATTTGGCTGCATTTTGGGCTGGAGCTTCTAGTGGTTTGGGGGCTGGCTTGCTCCACCCCCTGCTCTTGAGATTCTCCAGGAGGTGAGCTGCATTTTGGCTGCCTTTTGGGGTCTAGCTTCTCGTGGTTTGAGGCCTGGCTTGCTATAACCCCTGCTCTTGAGATTCTCCCGGAGGTGGGCTGCATTTTGGCTGCCTTTTGGGCTGGAGCTTCTCGTGGTTTGGGGCCTGGCTTGCTCCACCCCCTGCTCCTGAAATTCTCCCGGATGTGGGCTGCATTTTGGCTGCCTTTTGGGCAGGAGCTTCTCGTGGTTTGAGGCCTGGCTTGCTCCACCTCCTGCTCTTGATATTCTCCTGGATGTGGGCTGCATTTTGGCTTTCTTTTGGGCTGGAGCTTCTCGTGGTTTGAGGCCTGGCTTGCTCCACCTCCTGCTCTTGATATTCTCCCGGATGTGGGCTGCATTTTGGCTGCCTTTTGGGGTCTAGCTTCTCGTGGTTTGAGGCCTGGCTTGCTCCACCCCCTGCTCTTGAGATTCTCCCGGATGTGGGCTGGATTTTGGCTGCATTTTGGGCTGGAGCTTCTCGTGCTTTGAGGCCTGGCTTGCTCCACCCCCTGCTCTTGAGATTCTCCCGGATGTGGGCTGGCATTTGGTTGCCTTTTGGGCTGGAGCTTCTCATGGTTTGAGGCCTGGCTTGCTCCACCCCCTGCTCTTGATATTCTCCCGGATGTGGGCTGCATTTTGGCTGCATTTTCGGCTTCAGCTTCTCGTGGTTTGAGACCTGGCTTGCTCCACCCCCTGCTCTTGAGATTCTCCCGGATGTGGGCTGTATTTTGTCTGCCTTTTGGGCTGGAGCTTCTCGTGGTTTGAGGCCTGGCTTGCTCCAGCCCCTGCTCTTGATATTCTCCCCGAAGTGGGCTGGATTTGGCTGCATTTTGGGCTGGAGCTTCTCGTGGTTTGGGGGCTGGCTTGCTCCACCCCCTGCTCTTGAGATTCTCCCGGAGTTGGGCTGCATTTTGGCTGCCTTTTGGGCTGGAGCTTCTCGTGGTTTGGGGGCTGGCTTGCTCCACCCCCTGCTCTTGAGATTCTCCTGGAGGTGGGCTGCATTTTGGCTGCCTTTTGGGCTGGAGCTTCTCGTAGTTTGGGGGCTGGCTTGCTCCACCCCCTGCTCTTGAGATTCTCCAGGAGGTGAGCTGCATTTTGGCTGCCTTTTGGGGTCTAGCTTCTCGTGGTTTGAGGCCTGGCTTGCTCCACCTCCTGCTCTTGATATTCTCCTGGATGTGGGCTGCATTTTGGCTGCCTTTTGGGCTGGAGCTTCTCGTGGTTTGAGGCCTGGCTTGCTCCACCCCCTGCTCTTGAGATTCTCCTGGATGTGGGCTGCATTTTGGCTGCCTTTTGGGCTGGAGCTTCTCGTGGTTTGAGGCCTGGCTTGCTCCACCCCCTGCTCTTGAGATTCTCCCGGATGTGGGCTGCATTTTGGCTGCCTTTTGGGGTCTAGCTTCTCGTGGTTTGAGGCCTGGCTTGCTATAACCCCTGCTCTTGAGATTCTCCCGGAGGTGGGCTGCATTTTGGCTGCCTTTTGGGCTGGAGCTTCTCGTGGTTTGGGGCCTGGCTTGCTCCACCCCCTGCTCCTGAAATTCTCCCGGATGTGGGCTGCATTTTGGCTGCATTTTGGGCAGGAGCTTCTCGTGGTTTGAGGCCTGGCTTGCTCCACCTCCTGCTCTTGATTTTCTCCTGGATGTGGGCTGCATTTTGGCTGATTCTTGGGCTGGAGCTTCTCGTGCTTTGGGGCCTGGCTTGCTCCACCCCCTGCTCTTGATATTCTCCCGGATGTGGGCTGGAATTTGGCTGCTTTTTGGGCTGGAGCTTCTCGTGGTTTGGGGCCTGGCTTGCTCCACCCCCTGCTCTTGATATTCTCCTGGATGTGGGCTGCATTTTGGCTGCCTTGTGGGGTCTAGCTTCTTGTGGTTTGAGGCCTGGCTTGCTCCACCCCCTGCTCTTGAGATTCTCCCGGATGTGGGCTGCATTTTGGCTGCCTTTTGGGCTGGAGCTTCTCGTGGTTTGAGGCCTGGCTTGCTCCACCCCCTGCTCTTGAGATTCTCCCGGATGTGGGCTGGATTTTGGCTGCATTTTGGGCTGGAGCTTCTCGTGGTTTGAGGCCTGGCTTGCTCCACTCCCTGCTCTTGAGATTCTCCTGGATGTGGGCTGCATTTTGGCTTTCTTTTGGGCTGGAGCTTCTCGTGCTTTGGGGCCTGGCTTGCTCCACCCCCTGCTCTTGATATTCTCCCGGATGTGGGCTGGAATTTGGCTGCTTTTTGGGCTGGAGCTTCTCGTGGTTTGGGGCCTGGCTTGCTCCACCCCCTGCTCTTGATATTCTCCTGGATGTGGGCTGCATTTTGGCTGCCTTGTGGGGTCTAGCTTCTTGTGGTTTGAGGCCTGGCTTGCTCCACCCCCTGCTCTTGAGATTCTCCCGGATGTGGGCTGCATTTTGGCTGCCTTTTGGGCTGGAGCTTCTCGTGGTTTGAGGCCTGGCTTGCTCCACCCCCTGCTCTTGAGATTCTCCTGGATGTGGGCTGCATTTTGACTACATTTTGGGCTGGAGCTTCTCGTGGTTTGAGGCCTGGCTTGCTCCACTCCCTGCTCTTGAGATTCTCCTGGATGTGGGCTGCATTTTGGCTTTCTTTTGGGCTGGAGCTTCTCGTGGTTTGAGGCCTGGCTTGCTCCACCCCCTGCTCTTGAGATTCTCCCGGATGTGGGCTGGATTTTGGCTGCATTTTGGGCTGGAGCTTCTCGTGCTTTGAGGCCTGGCTTGCTCCACCCCCTGCTCTTGAGATTCTCCCGGATGTGGGCTGGCATTTGGTTGCCTTTTGGGCTGGAGCTTCTCATGGTTTGAGGCCTGGCTTGCTCCACCCCCTGCTCTTGATATTCTCCCGGATGTGGGCTGCATTTTGGCTGCCTTTTCGGCTTCAGCTTCTCGTGGTTTGAGGCCTGGCTTGCTCCACCCCCTGCTCTTGAGATTCTCCAGGAGGTGGGCTGTATTTTGTCTGCCTTTTGGGCTGGAGCTTCTCGTGGTTTGAGGCCTGGCTTGCTCCAGCCCCTGCTCTTGATATTCTCCCCGAAGTGGGCTGGATTTGGCTGCATTTTGGGCTGGAGCTTCTCGTGGTTTGGGGCCTGGCTTGCTCCACCCCCTGCTCTTGAGATTCTCCCGGAGTTGGGCTGCATTTTGGCTGCCTTTTGGGCTGGAGCTTCTCGTGGTTTGGGGGCTGGCTTGCTCCACCCCCTGCTCTTGAGATTCTCCAGGAGGTGGGCTGCATTTTGGCTGCCTTTTGGGGTCTAGCTTCTCGTGGTTTGAGGCCTGGCTTGCTCCACCCCCTGCTCTTGAGATTCTCCTGGATGTGGGCTGCATTTTGGCTGCCTTTTGGGCTGGAGCTTCTCGTGGTTTGAGGCCTGGCTTGCTCCACCCCCTGCTCTTGAGATTCTCCTGTATGTGGGCTGCATTTTGGCTGCCTTTTGGGCTGGAGCTTCTCGTGGTTTGAGGCCTGGCTTGCTCCACCCCCTGCTCTTGAGATTCTCCCGGATGTGGGCTGCATTTTGGCTGCCTTTTGGGGTCTAGCTTCTCGTGGTTTGAGGCCTGGCTTGCTCCACCCCCTGCTCTTGAGATTCTCCCGGATGTGGGCTGCATTTTGGCTGCCTTTTGGGCTGGAGCTTCTCGTGGTTTGGGGGCTGGCTTGCTCCACCCCCTGCTCTTGAGATTCTCCGGGAGGTGGGCTGCATTTTGGCTGCATTTTGGGCTGGAGCTTCTCGTGGTTTGGGGGCTGGCTTGCTCCACCCCCTGCTCTTGAGATTCTCCGGGAGGTGGGCTGCATTTTGGCTGCATTTTGGGCTGGAGCTTCTCGTGGTTTGAGGCCTGGCTTGCTCCACCTCCTGCTCTGGATATTCTCCTGGAGGTGGGCTGCATTTTGGCTGCCTTTTGGGCTGGAGCTTCTCGTGGTTTGAGGCCTGGCTTGCTCCACCCCCTGCTCTTGAGATTCTCCCGGATGTGGGCTGCATTTTGGCTGCCTTTTGGGCTGGAGCTTCTCGTGGTTTGAGGCCTGGCTTGCTCCACCCCCTGCTCTTGAGATTCTCCCGGATGTGGGCTGCATTTTGGCTGCCTTTTGGGCTGGAGCTTCTCGTGGTTTGAGGCCTGGCTTGCTCCACCCCCTGCTCTTGATATTCTCCCCGAAGTGGGCTGGATTTGGCTGCATTTTGGGCTGGAGCTTCTAGTGGTTTGGGGGCTGGCTTGCTCCACCCCCTGCTCTTGAGATTCTCCAGGAGGTGAGCTGCATTTTGGCTGCCTTTTGGGGTCTAGCTTCTCGTGGTTTGAGGCCTGGCTTGCTATAACCCCTGCTCTTGAGATTCTCCCGGAGGTGGGCTGCATTTTGGCTGCCTTTTGGGCTGGAGCTTCTCGTGGTTTGGGGCCTGGCTTGCTCCACCCCCTGCTCCTGAAATTCTCCCGGATGTGGGCTGCATTTTGGCTGCATTTTGGGCAGGAGCTTCTCGTGGTTTGAGGCCTGGCTTGCTCCACCTCCTGCTCTTGATTTTCTCCTGGATGTGGGCTGCATTTTGGCTGCCTTTTGGGCTGGAGCTTCTCGTGCTTTGGGGCCTGGCTTGCTCCACCCCCTGCTCTTGATATTCTCCCGGATGTGGGCTGGAATTTGGCTGCTTTTTGGGCTGGAGCTTCTCGTGGTTTGGGGCCTGGCTTGCTCCACCCCCTGCTCCTGAAATTCTCCCGGATGTGGGCTGCATTTTGGCTGCATTTTGGGCAGGAGCTTCTCGTGGTTTGAGGCCTGGCTTGCTCCACCTCCTGCTCTTGATTTTCTCCTGGATGTGGGCTGCATTTTGGCTGCCTTTTGGGCTGGAGCTTCTCGTGCTTTGGGGCCTGGCTTGCTCCACCCCCTGCTCTTGATATTCTCCCGGATGTGGGCTGGAATTTGGCTGCTTTTTGGGCTGGAGCTTCTCGTGGTTTGGGGCCTGGCTTGCTCCAACCCCTGCTCTTGAGATTCTCCCGGAGGTGGGCTGGATTTTGTCTGCATTTTGGGCTGGAGCTTCTTGTGGTTTGAGGCCTGGCTTGCTACACCCCCTGCTCTTGATATTCTCCCCGAAGTGGGCTGGATTTGGCTGCATTTTGGGCTGGAGCTTCTCGTGGTTTGGGGGCTGGCTTGCTCCACCCCCTGCTCTTGAGATTCTCCTGGAGGTGGGCTGCATTTTGGCTTCCTTTTGGGCTGGAGCTTCTCGTGGTTTGAGGCCTGGCTTGCTCCACCCCCTGCTCTTGAGATTCTCCTGGATGTGGGCTGCATTTTGGCTGCCTTTTGGGCTGGAGCTTCTCATGCTTTGGGGCCTGGCTTGCTCCACACCCTGCTCTTGATCTTCTCCCGTATGTGGGCTGGAATTTGGCTGCTTTTTGGGCTGGAGCTTCTCGTGGTTTGGGGCCTGGCTTGCTCCACCCCCTGCTCTTGAGATTCTCCCGGATGTGGGCTGCATTTTGGCTGCCTTTTGGGTTCTAGCTTCTCGTGGTTTGAGGCCTGGCTTGCTCCACCCCCTGCTCTTGAGATTCTCCCGGAGGTGGGCTGGATTTTGGCTGCCTTTTGGGCTGGAGCTTCTCGTGTTTTGAGGCCTGGCTTGCTGAACCCCCTGCTCTTGAGATTCTCCCGGAGGTGGGCTGGATTTTGGCTGGCTTTTGGGCTGGAGATTGTCGTGGTTTGGGGGCTGGCTTGTTCCACCCCCTGCTCTTGAGATTCTCCAGGAGGTGGGCTGCATTTTGGCTGCCTTTTGGGCTGGAGCTTCTCGTGGTTTGAGGCCTGGCTTGCTCCACCCCCTGCTCTTGAGATTCTCCCGGATGTGGGCTGCATTTTGGCTGCCTTTTGGGGTCTAGCTTCTCATGGTTTGAGGCCTGGCTTGCTCCACTCCCTGCTCTTGAGATTCTCCCGGATGTTGGCTGGCTTTTGGATGCCTTTTGGGCTGGAGCTTCTCTGGTTTGAGGCCTGGCTTGCTCCACCCCCTGCTCTTGAGATTCTCCCGGAGGTGGTCTGGATTTTGGCTGCATTTTGGGCTGGAGCTTCTCGTGGTTTGGGGCCTGGCTTGCTCCATCCCCTGCTCTTGAGATTCTCCCGGAGGTGGGCTGGATTTTGGCTGCCTTTTGGGCTGGAGCTTCTCGTGGTTTGAGGCCTGGCTTGCCCCACCCCCTGCTCTTGAGATTCTCCCCGAAGTGGGCTGCATTTTGACTACGTTTTCGGCTTCAGCTTTTTCGGGTTTGAGGCCTGGCTTGCTCCAACCCCTGCTCTTGAGATTCTCCTGGATGTGGACTGGATTTTGGCTGCCTTTTGGGCTGGAGCTTCTCGTGGTTTTTGGGCTGGCTTTTTCCACCCCCTGCTCTTGAGATTCTCCAGGATGTGGGCTGCATTTTGGCTGCCTTTTGGGCTGGAGCTTGTCGTGGTTTGAGGCCTGGCTTTCTCCACCCCCTACTCTTGAGATTCTCCCGGATGTGGGCTGCATTTTGGCTGCCTTTTGGGTTCTAGCTTCTCGTGGTTTGAGGCCTGGCTTGCTCCACCCCCTGCTCTTGAGATTCTCCCGGATGTTGGCTGGCTTTTGGCTGCCTTTTGGGCTGGAGCTTCTCGTGGTTTGAGGCCTGGCTTGCTCCACCCCATGCTCTTGATATTCTCCCGCAGGTGGGCTGGATTTTGTCTGCATTTTGGGCTGGAGCTTCTTGTGGTTTGAGGCCTGGCTTGCTCCACCCCCTGCTCTTGAGATTCTCCTGGATGTGGGCTGCATTTTGGCTGCCTTTTGGGCTGGAGCTTCTCGTGGTTTGAGGCCTGGCTTGCTCCACCCCCTGCTCTTGAGATTCTCCAGGAGGTGGGCTGGCATTTGGCTGCCTTTTGGGGTCTAGCTTCTCGTGGTTTGAGGCCTGGCTTGCTCCACCCCCTGCTCTTGAGATTCTCCCCTAAGTGGGCTGCATTTTGGCTGCATTTTGGGCTGGAGCTTCTCGTGGTTTGAGGCCTGGCTTGCTCCACCCCCTGCTCTTGAGATTCTTCCCGACGTGGGCTGGATTTTTGGGTGAGTTTTGGGCTTGAGATTCTCGTGCTTTGGGGCCTGGCTTGCTCCACCCCCTGCTCCTGAAATTTTCCCGGATGTGGGCTGCATTTTGGCTGCATTTTGGGCAGGAGCTTCTCGTGGTTTGAGGCCTGGCTTGCTCCACACCCTGCTCTTGAGATTCTCCCCGAAGTGGGCTGGATTTGGCTGCCTTTTGGGCTGGAGCTTCTCGTGGTTTGGGGGCTGGCTTGCTCCACCCCCTGCTCTTGAGATTCTCCTGGAGGTGGGCTGCATTTTGGCTGCCTTTTGGGCTGGAGCTTCTCGTAGTTTGGGGGCTGGCTTGCTCCACCCCCTGCTCTTGAGATTCTCCAGGAGGTGAGCTGCATTTTGGCTGCCTTTTGGGGTCTAGCTTCTCGTGGTTTGAGGCCTGGCTTGCTATAACCCCTGCTCTTGAGATTCTCCCGGAGGTGGGCTGCATTTTGGCTGCCTTTTGGGCTGGAGCTTCTCGTGGTTTGGGGCCTGGCTTGCTCCACCCCCTGCTCCTGAAATTCTCCCGGATGTGGGCTGCATTTTGGCTGCCTTTTGGGCAGGAGCTTCTCGTGGTTTGAGGCCTGGCTTGCTCCACCTCCTGCTCTTGATTTTCTCCTGGATGTGGGCTGCATTTTGGCTGCATTTTGGGCTGGAGCTTCTCGTGCTTTGGGGCCTGGCTTGCTCCACCCCCTGCTCTTGATATTCTCCCGGATGTGGGCTGGAATTTGGCTGCTTTTTGGGCTGGAGCTTCTCGTGGTTTGAGGCCTGGCTTGCTCCACCCCCTGCTCTTGAGATTCTCCCGGATGTGGGCTGGATTTTGGCTGCCTTTTGGGCTGGAGCTTCTCGTGGTTTGAGGCCTGGCTTGCTCCACCCCCTGCTCTAGAGATTCTCCCAGATGTGGGCTGCATTTTGGCTGCCTTTTGGGCTGGAGCTTCTTGTGGTTTGAGGCCTGGCTTGCTCCACCCCCTGCTCTTGATATTCTCCCCGAAGTGGGCTGGATTTGGCTGCATTTTGGGCTGGAGCTTCTCGTGGTTTGGGGGCTGGCTTGCTCCACCCCCTGCTCTTGAGATTCTCCAGGAGGTGAGCTGCATTTTGGCTGCCTTTTGGGCTGGAGCTTCTCGTGGTTTGAGGCCTGGCTTGCTATAACCCCTCCTCTTGAGATTCTCCCGGAGGTGGGCTGCATTTTGGCTGCCTTTTGGGCTGGAGCTTCTCGTGGTTTGGGGCCTGGCTTGCTCCACCCCCTGCTCCTGAAATTCTCCCGGATGTGGGCTGGATATTGGCTGCCTTTTGGGCTGGAGCTTCTCGTGGTTTGAGGCCTGGCTTGCTCCACCCCCTGCTCTTGAGATTCTCCTGGATGTGGGCTGCATTTTAGCTGCCTTTTGGGCTGGAGCTTCTCGTGCTTTGGGGCCTGGCTTGCTCCACACCCTGCTCTTGATCTTCTCCCGGATGAGGGCTGGAATTTGGCTGCTTTTTGGGCTGGAGCTTCTCGTGGTTTGGGGCCTGGCTTGCTCCACCCCCTGCTCTTGAGATTCTCCCGGATATGGGCTGCATTTTGGCTGCATTTTGGGCTGTAGCTTCTCGTGGTTTGAGGCCTGGCTTGCTCTACCCCCTGCTCTTGAGATTCTCCTGGATGTGGGCTGGATTTTGGCTGCCTTTTGGGTTGGAGATTGTCGTGGTTTGGGGGCTGGCTTGTTCCACCCCCTGCTCTTGAGATTCTCCAGGAGGTGGGCTGCATTTTGGCTGCATTTTGGGCTGGAGCTTCTCGTGGTTTGAGGCCTGGCTTGCTCCACCCCCTGCTCTTGAGATTCTCCCGGATGTGGGCTGCATTTTGGCTGCCTTTTGGGGTCTAGCTTCTCATGGTTTGAGGCCTGGCTTGCTCCACCCCCTGCTCTTTAGATTCTCCCGGATGTTGGCTGGCTTTTGGCTGCCTTTTGGGCTGGAGCTTCTCTGGTTTGAGGCCTGGCTTGCTCCACCCCCTGCTCTTGAGATTCTCCCGGAGGTGGGCTGGATTTTGTCTGCATTTTGGGCTGGAGCTTCTCGTGGTTTGGGGCCTGGCTTGCTCCACCCCCTGCTCTTGAGATTCTCCCGGAGGTGGGCTGGATTCTGGCTGCCTTTTGGGCTGGAGCTTCTCGTGGTTTTTGGGCTGGCTTTTTCCACCCCCTGCTCTTGAGATTCTCCAGGATGTGGGCTGCATTTTGGCTGCCTTTTGGGCTGGAGCTTCTCGTGGTTTGAGGCCTGGCTTGCTCCACCCCCTGCTCTTGATATTCTCCCCGAAGTGGGCTGGATTTGGCTGCATTTTGGGCTGGAGCTTCTCGTGGTTTGGGGGCTGGCTTGCTCCACCCCCTGCTCTTGAGATTCTCCAGGAGGTGAGCTGCATTTTGGCTGCCTTTTGGGCTGGAGCTTCTCGTGGTTTGAGGCCTGGCTTGCTATAACCCCTCCTCTTGAGATTCTCCCGGAGGTGGGCTGCATTTTGGCTGCCTTTTGGGCTGGAGCTTCTCGTGGTTTGGGGCCTGGCTTGCTCCACCCCCTGCTCCTGAAATTCTCCCGGATGTGGGCTGGATTTTGGCTGCCTTTTGGGCTGGAGCTTCTCGTGGTTTGAGGCCTGGCTTGCTCCACCCCCTGCTCTTGAGATTCTCCTGGATGTGGGCTGCATTTTAGCTGCCTTTTGGGCTGGAGCTTCTCGTGCTTTGGGGCCTGGCTTGCTCCACACCCTGCTCTTGATCTTCTCCCGGATGAGGGCTGGAATTTGGCTGCTTTTTGGGCTGGAGCTTCTCGTGGTTTGGGGCCTGGCTTGCTCCACCCCCTGCTCTTGAGATTCTCCCGGATATGGGCTGCATTTTGGCTGCATTTTGGGCTGTAGCTTCTCGTGGTTTGAGGCCTGGCTTACTCTACCCCCTGCTCTTGAGATTCTCCTGGATGTGGGCTGGATTTTGGCTGCCTTTTGGGTTGGAGATTGTCGTGGTTTGGGGGCTGGCTTGTTCCACCCCCTGCTCTTGAGATTCTCCAGGAGGTGGGCTGCATTTTGGCTGCATTTTGGGCTGGAGCTTCTCGTGGTTTGAGGCCTGGCTTGCTCCACCCCCTGCTCTTGAGATTCTCCCGGATGTGGGCTGCATTTTGGATGCCTTTTGGGGTCTAGCTTCTCATGGTTTGAGGCCTGGCTTGCTCCACCCCCTGCTCTTTAGATTCTCCCGGATGTTGGCTGGCTTTTGGCTGCCTTTTGGGCTGGAGCTTCTCTGGTTTGAGGCCTGGCTTGCTCCACCCCCTGCTCTTGAGATTCTCCCGGAGGTGGGCTGGATTTTGGCTGCATTTTGGGCTGGAGCTTCTCGTGGTTTGGGGCCTGGCTTGCTCCACCCCCTGCTCTTGAGATTCTCCCGGAGGTGGGCTGGATTTTGGCTGCCTTTTGGGCTGGAGCTTCTCGTGGTTTTTGGGCTGGCTTTTTCCACCCCCTGCTCTTGAGATTCTCCAGGATGTGGGCTGCATTTTGGCTGCCTTTTGGGCTGGAGCTTCTCGTGGTTTGAGGCCTGGCTTGCTCCACCCCCTGCTCTTGAGATTCTCCCGGATGTGGGCTGCATTTTGGCTGCCTTTTGGGGTCTAGCTTCTCGTGGTTTGAGGCCTGGCTTGCTCCACCCCCTGCTCTTGAGATTCTCCCGGATGTTGGCTGGCTTTTGGCTGCCTTTTGGGCTGGAGCTTCTCGTGGTTTGTGGCCTGGCTTGCTCCACCCCCTGCTCTTGATATTCTCCCGCAGGTGGGCTGGATTTTGTCTGCATTTTGGGCTGGAGCTTCTTGTGGTTTGAGGCCTGGCTTGCTCCACCCCCTGCTCTGGATATTCTCCTGGAGGTGGGCTGCATTTTGGCTGCCTTTTGGGCTGGAGCTTCTCGTGGTTTGAGGCCTGGCTTGCTCCACCCCCTGCTCTTGAGATTCTCCTGGATGTGGGCTGGAGTTTGGCTGCCTTTTGGGCTGGAGCTTCTCGTGGTTTGAGGTCTGGCTTGCTCCACCCCCTGCTCTTGAGATTCTCCAGGAGGTGGGCTGGCATTTGGCTGCCTTTTGGGGTCTAGCTTCTCGTGGTTTGAGGCCTGGCTTGCTCCACCCCCTGCTCTTGAGATTCTCCCCTAAGTGGGCTGCATTTTGGCTGCCTTTTGGGCTGGAGCTTCTCGTGGTTTGGGGCCTGGCTTGCTCCACCCCCTGCTCTTGATATTCTCCCGGATGTGGGCTGCATTTTGGCTGCCTTTTGGGCTGGAGCTTCTCGTGGTTTGGGGCCTGGCTTGCTCCACCCCCTGCTCCTGAAATTCTCCCGGATGTGGGCTGCATTTTGGCTGCCTTTTGGGCTGGAGCTTCTCGTGCTTTGGGGCCTGGCTTGCTCCACCCCCTGCTCTTGATATTCTCCCGGATGTGGGCTGGAATTTGGCTGCTTTTTGGGCTGGAGCTTCTCATGGTTTGAGGCCTGGCTTGCTCCACCCCCTGCTCTTTAGATTCTCCCGGATGTTGGCTGGCTTTTGGCTGCCTTTTGGGCTGGAGCTTCTCTGGTTTGAGGCCTGGCTTGCTCCACCCCCTGCTCTTGAGATTCTCCCGGAGGTGGGCTGGATTTTGTCTGCATTTTGGGCTGGAGCTTCTCGTGGTTTGGGGCCTGGCTTGCTCCACCCCCTGCTCTTGAGATTCTCCCGGAGGTGGGCTGGATTCTGGCTGCCTTTTGGGCTGGAGCTTCTCGTGGTTTTTGGGCTGGCTTTTTCCACCCCCTGCTCTTGAGATTCTCCAGGATGTGGGCTGCATTTTGGCTGCCTTTTGGGCTGGAGCTTCTCGTGGTTTGAGGCCTGGCTTGCTCCACCCCCTGCTCTTGATATTCTCCCCGAAGTGGGCTGGATTTGGCTGCATTTTGGGCTGGAGCTTCTCGTGGTTTGGGGGCTGGCTTGCTCCACCCCCTGCTCTTGAGATTCTCCAGGAGGTGAGCTGCATTTTGGCTGCCTTTTGGGCTGGAGCTTCTCGTGGTTTGAGGCCTGGCTTGCTATAACCCCTCCTCTTGAGATTCTCCCGGATGTGGGCTGCATTTTGGCTGCCTTTTGGGCTGGAGCTTCTCGTGGTTTGGGGCCTGGCTTGCTCCACCCCCTGCTCCTGAAATTCTCCCGGATGTGGGCTGGATTTTGGCTGCCTTTTGGGCTGGAGCTTCTCGTGGTTTGAGGCCTGGCTTGCTCCACCCCCTGCTCTTGAGATTCTCCTGGATGTGGGCTGCATTTTAGCTGCCTTTTGGGCTGGAGCTTCTCGTGCTTTGGGGCCTGGCTTGCTCCAAACCCTGCTCTTGATCTTCTCCCGGATGAGGGCTGGAATTTGGCTGCTTTTTGGGCTGGAGCTTCTCGTGGTTTGGGGCCTGGCTTGCTCCACCCCCTGCTCTTGAGATTCTCCCGGATATGGGCTGCATTTTGGCTGCATTTTGGGCTGTAGCTTCTCGTGGTTTGAGGCCTGGCTTACTCTACCCCCTGCTCTTGAGATTCTCCTGGATGTGGGCTGGATTTTGGCTGCCTTTTGGGTTGGAGATTGTCGTGGTTTGGGGGCTGGCTTGTTCCACCCCCTGCTCTTGAGATTCTCCAGGAGGTGGGCTGCATTTTGGCTGCATTTTGGGCTGGAGCTTCTCGTGGTTTGAGGCCTGGCTTGCTCCACCCCCTGCTCTTGAGATTCTCCCGGATGTGGGCTGCATTTTGGCTGCCTTTTGGGGTCTAGCTTCTCATGGTTTGAGGCCTGGCTTGCTCCACCCCCTGCTCTTTAGATTCTCCCGGATGTTGGCTGGCTTTTGGCTGCCTTTTGGGCTGGAGCTTCTCTGGTTTGAGGCCTGGCTTGCTCCACCCCCTGCTCTTGAGATTCTCCCGGAGGTGGGCTGGATTTTGGCTGCATTTTGGGCTGGAGCTTCTCGTGGTTTGGGGCCTGGCTTGCTCCACCCCCTGCTCTTGAGATTCTCCCGGAGGTGGGCTGGATTTTGGCTGCCTTTTGGGCTGGAGCTTCTCGTGGTTTTTGGGCTGGCTTTTTCCACCCCCTGCTCTTGAGATTCTCCAGGATGTGGGCTGCATTTTGGCTGCCTTTCTGGCTGGAGCTTCTCGTGGTTTGAGGCCTGGCTTGCTCCACCCCCTGCTCTTGAGATTCTCCCGGATGTGGGCTGCATTTTGGCTGCCTTTTGGGGTCTAGCTTCTCGTGGTTTGAGGCCTGGCTTGCTCCACCCCCTGCTCTTGAGATTCTCCCGGATGTTGGCTGGCTTTTGGCTGCCTTTTGGGCTGGAGCTTCTCGTGGTTTGTGGCCTGGCTTGCTCCACCCCCTGCTCTTGATATTCTCCCGCAGGTGGGCTGGATTTTGTCTGCATTTTGGGCTGGAGCTTCTTGTGGTTTGAGGCCTGGCTTGCTCCACCCCCTGCTCTGGATATTCTCCTGGAGGTGGGCTGCATTTTGGCTGCCTTTTGGGCTGGAGCTTCTCGTGGTTTGAGGCCTGGCTTGCTCCACCCCCTGCTCTTGAGATTCTCCTGGATGTGGGCTGGAGTTTGGCTGCCTTTTGGGCTGGAGATTCTCGTGGTTTGAGGTCTGGCTTGCTCCACCCCCTGCTCTTGAGATTCTCCAGGAGGTGGGCTGGCATTTGGCTGCCTTTTGGGGTCTAGCTTCTCGTGGTTTGAGGCCTGGCTTGCTCCACCCCCTGCTCTTGAGATTCTCCCCTAAGTGGGCTGCATTTTGGCTGCCTTTTGGGCTGGAGCTTCTCGTGGTTTGGGGCCTGGCTTGCTCCACCCCCTGCTCTTGATATTCTCCCGGATGTGGGCTGCATTTTGGCTGCCTTTTGGGCTGGAGCTTCTCGTGGTTTGGGGCCTGGCTTGCTCCACCCCCTGCTCCTGAAATTCTCCCGGATGTGGGCTGCATTTTGGCTGCCTTTTGGGCTGGAGCTTCTCGTGCTTTGGGGCCTGGCTTGCTCCACCCCCTGCTCTTGATATTCTCCCGGATGTGGGCTGGAATTTGGCTGCTTTTTGGGCTGGAGCTTCTCGTGGTTTGAGGCCTGGCTTGCTCCACCCCCTGCTCTTGAGATTCTCCCAGAGGTGGGCTGCATTTTGGCTGCCTTTTGGGCTGGAGCTTCTCGTGGTTTGGGGCCTGGCTTGCTCCACCCCCTGCTCTTGAGATTCTCCCGGAGGTGGGCTGGATTTTGGCTGCCTTTTGGGCTGGAGCTTCTCGTGGTTTGAGGCCTGGCTTGCTCCACCCCCGCTCTTGAGATTCTCCCGGATGTGGGCTGCATTTTGGCTGCCTTTTGGGGTCTAGCTTCTCGTGGTTTGAGGCCTGGCTTGCTCCACCCCCTGCTCTTGAGATTCTCCCGGATGTGGGCTGCATTTTGGCTGCCTTTTGGGCTGGAGCTTCTCGTGGTTTGAGGCCTGGCTTGCTCCACCCCCTGCTCTTGAGATTCTCCCGGATGTGGGCTGGATTTTGGCTGCCTTTTGGGCTGGAGCTTTTCGTGGTTTGGGGCCTGGCTTGCTCCACCCCCTGCTCTTGAAATTCTACCGGAGGTGGGCTGGATTTTGGCTGCCTTTTGGGCTGGAGCTTCTCGTGGTTTGGGGGCTGGCTTGCTCCACCCCCTGCTCTTGAGATTCTCCCAGAGGTGGGCTGCATTTTGGCTGCCATTTGGGCTGGAGCTTCTCGTGCTTTGGGGCCTGGCTTTCTCCACCTCCTGCTCTTGATATTCTCCTGGATGTGGGCTGCATTTTGGCTGCATTTTGGGCTGGAGCTTCTCGTGGTTTGAGGCCTGGCTTGCTCCACCCCCTGCTCTTGAGATTCTCCCGGAGGTGGGCTGCATTTTGTCTGCATTTTGGGCTGGAGCTTCTCGTGGTTTGAGGCCTGGCTTGCTCCACCCCCAGCTCTTGATATTCTCCCAGATGTGGGCTGCATTTTGGCTGCCTTTTGGGCTGAAGCTTCTCGTGGTTTGAGGCCTGGCTTGCTCCACCCCCTGCTCTTGAGATTCTCCCAGATGTGGGCTGGATTTTGGCTGCCTTTTGGGCTGGAGCTTCTCGTGGTTTGAGGCCTGGCTTGCCCCACCCCCTGCTCTTGAGATTCTCCCTGAAGTGGGCTGCATTTTGACTACATTTTGGGCTGGAGCTTCTCGTGGTTTGGGGGCTGGCTTGCTCCACCCCCTGCTCTTGAGATTCTCCCGGATGTGGGCTGCATTTTGGCTGCCATTTGGGCTGGAGCTTCTCGTGGTTTGAGGCCTGGCTTGCTCCACCTCCTGCTCTTGATATTCTCCTGGATGTGGGCTGCATTTTGTCTGCCTTTTGGGGTCTAGCTTCTCGTGCTTTGAGGCCTGGCTTGCTCCACCCCCTGCTCTTGAGATTCTCCTGGATGTGGGCTGCATTTTGGCTGCCTTTTGGGCTGGAGCTTCTCGTGGTTTGAGGCCTGGCTTGCTCCACCCCCTGCTCTTGAGATTCTCCAGGAGGTGGGCTGGCATTTGGCTGCCTTTTGGGGTCTAGCTTCTCGTGGTTTGAGGCCTGGCTTGCTCCACCCCCTGCTCTTGAGATTCTCCTGGATGTGGGCTGCATTTTGGCTGCCTTTTGGGCTGGAGCTTCTCGTGGTTTGAGGCCTGGCTTGCTCCACCCCCTGCTCTTGAGATTCTTCCCGACGTGGGTTGGAATATTTGCGTGAGTTTTGCGCTTGAGATTCTCGTGCTTTGGGGCCTGGTTGCTCCACCCCCTGCTCCTGAAATTCTCCCGGATGTGGGCTGCATTTTGGCTGCATTTTGGGCAGGAGCTTCTCGTGGTTTGAGGCCTGGCTTGCTCCATCCCCTGCTCTTGAGATTCTCCCGGATGTGGGCTGGATTTTGGCTGCCTTTTGGGCTGGAGCTTTTCGTGGTTTGGGGCCTGGCTTGCTCCACCCCCTGCTCTTGAAATTCTACCGGAGGTGGGCTGGATTTTGGCTGCCTTTTGGGCTGGAGCTTCTCGTGGTTTGAGGTCTGGGTTGCCCCACCCCCTGCTCTTGAGATTCTCCCTGAAGTGGGCTGCATTTTGACTACATTTTGGGCTGGAGCTTCTCGTGGTTTGGGGCCTGGCTTGCTCCACCCCCTGCTCTTGAGATTCTCCTGGATGTGGGCTGCATTTTGGCTGCCATTTGGGCTGGAGCTTCTCGTGGTTTGGGGGCTGGCTCGTTCCAATCCCTGCTCTTGAGATTCTCCAGGATGTGGGCTGCATTTTGGCTGCCTTTTGGGGTCTAGCTTCTCGTGGTTTGAGGCCTGGCTTGCTCCACCCCCTGCTCTGGAGATTCTCCCGGATGTGGTCTGGAATTTGGCTGCATTTTGGGCTGGAGCTTCTCGTGGTTTGGGGGCTAACTTGTTCCACCCCCTGCTCTTGAGATTCTCCCCGAAGTGGGCTGCATTTTGGCTGCCTTTTGGGCTGGAGCTTCTCGTGGTTTGGGGCCTGGCTTGCTCCACCCCCTGCTCTTGATATTCTCCCGAACGTGGTCTGGAATTTGGCAGCATTTTGGGCTGGAGCTTCTCGTGGTTTGAGGCCTGGCTTGCTCCACCCCCTGCTCTTGAGATTCTCCCGGATGTGGGCTGCATTTTGGCTGCCTTTAGGGCTGGAGATTCTCGTGGTTTGGGGCCTGGCTTACTCCACCCCCTGCTCTTGATATTCTCCCGGATGTGGTCTGGAATTTGGCAGCTTTTTGGGCTGGAGCTTCTCGTGGTTTGGGGGCTGGCTTGCTCCACCCCCTGCTCTTGATATTCTCCCCGAAGTGGGCTGCATTTTGACTACATTTTGGGCTGGAGCTTCTCGTGGTTTGGGGGCTGGCTTGCTCCACCCCATGCTCTTGAGATTCTCCAGGATATGGGCTGCATTTTGGCTGCCTTTTGGGCTGGAGCTTCTCGTGGTTTGAGTCTTGGCTTGCTCCACCCCCTGCTCCTGAAATTCTCCCGGATGTGGGCTGGATTTTGGCTGCCTTTTGGGGTCTAGCTTCTCGTGGTTTGAGGCCTGGCTTGCTCCACCCCCTGCTCTTGACATTCTCCCAGATGTGGGCTGGATTTTGGCTGCCTTTTTGGCTGGAGCTTCTCGTGGTTTGGGGCCTGGCTTGCTCCACCCCCTGCTCTTGATATTCTCCCGGATGTGGGCTGCATTTTGGCTGCCTTTTCGGCTTCAGCTTTTCGGGGTTTGAGGCCTGGCTTGCTCCACCCCCTGCTCTTGAGATTCTCCCGGATGTGGGCTGGATTTTGGCTGCCTTTTCGGCTTCAGCTTTTCGGGGTTTGAGGCCTGGCTTGCTCCACCTCCTGCTCTTGAGATTCTCCCGGAGGTGGGCTGCATTTTGGCTGCCTTTTGGGCTGGAGCTTCTCGTGGTTTGAGGCCTGGCTTGCTCCACCCCCTGCTCCTGAATTTCTCCCGGATGTGGGCTGGATTTTGGCTGCTTTTTGGGCTGGAGCTTCTCGTGGTTTGAGGCCTGGATTGCCCCAGCCCCTGCTCTTGAGATTCTCCCGCATGTGGCCTGCATTTTGTCTACATTTTGGGCTGGAGCTTCTCGTGGTTTGGGGGCTGGCTTGCTCCACCCCCTGCTCTTGAGATTCTCCTGGAGGTGGGCTGCATTTTGTCTGCCTTTTGGGCTGGAGCTTCTCGTGGTTTGAGGCCTGCCTTGCTCCACCCCCTGCTCTTGAGATTCTCCAGGATGTGGGTTGGATTTTGGCTGCCTTTTGGGCTGGAGCTTCTCGTGGTTTGAGGCCTGGCTTGCTCCACCCCCTGCTCTTGAGATTCTCCCAGATGTGGGCTGGATTTTGGCTGCCTTTTGGGCTGGAGCTTCTCGTGGTTTGAGGCCTGGCTTGCCCCACCCCCTGCTCCTGAGATTCTCCCTGAAGTGGGCTGCATTTTGACTACATTTTGGGCTGGAGCTTCTCATGGTTTGGGGGCTGGCTTGCTCCACCCCCTGCTCTTGAGATTCTCCTGGAGGTGGGCTGCATTTTGGCTGCCTTTTGGGCTGGAGCTTCTCGTGGTTTGAGGCCTGGCTTGCTCCACCCCCTGCTCTTGAGATTCTCCCGGATGTGGGCTGCATGTTGTCTGCCTTTTGGGCTGGAGCTTCTCGTGTTTTGAGGCCTGGCTTGCTCCACCTCCTGCTCTTGATATTCTCGTGGATGTGGGCTGCATTTTGGCTGCCTTTTGGGCTGGAGCTTCTCGTGGTTTGAGGCCTGGCTTGCTCCACCCCCTGCTCTTGAGATTCTCCCAGATGTGGGCTGGATTTTGGCTGCATTTTGGGCTGGAGCTTCTCGTGGTTTGAGGCCTGGCTTGCCCCACCCCCTGCTCCTGAGATTCTCCCTGAAGTGGGCTGCATTTTGACTACATTTTGGGCTGGAGCTTCTCATGGTTTGGGGGCTGGCTTGCTCCACCCCCTGCTCTTGAGATTCTCCTGGAGGTGGGCTGCATTTTGGCTGCCTTTTGGGCTGGAGCTTCTCGTGGTTTGAGGCCTGGCTTGCTCCACCCCCTGCTCTTGATATTCTCCTGGATATGGGCTGGATTTTGGCTGCCTTTTGGGCTGGAGCTTCTCGAGGTTTGAGGCCTGGCTTGCTCCACCCCCTGCTCGTGAGATTCTCCTGGATGTGGGCTGCATTTTGGCTGCATTTTGGGCTGGAGCTTCTCGTGGTTTGGGGGCTGGCTTGTTCCAACCCCTGCTCTTGAGATTCTCCAGGAGGTGGCCTGCATTTTGGCTGCCTTTTGGGGTCTAGCTTCTCGTTTTTTGAGGCCTGTCTTTCTCCACCCCCTGCTCTTGAGATTCTCCCGGATGTGGGCTGCATTTTGGCTGCATTTTGGGCTGGAGCTTCTCGTGGTTTGAGGCCTGGCTTGCTCCACCTCCTGCTCTTGATATTCTCCTGGATATGGGCTGGATTTTGTCTGCCTTTTGGGCTGGAGCTTCTCGTGGTTTGAGGCCTGGCTTGCTCCACCACCAGCTCTTGATATTCTCCCGGATGTGGGCTGCATTTTGGCTGCCTTTTGGGCTGGAGCTTCTCGTGGTTTGGGGGCTGGCTTGCTCCACCCCCTGCTCTTGAGATTCTCCCGGATGTGGGCTGCATTTTGGCTGCCTTTTGGGCTGGAGCTTCTCGTGGTTTGAGGCCTGGCTTGCTCCACCCCCTGCTCTTGAGATTCTCCGCGAAGTGGGCTGGATTTTGGCTGCCTTTAAGGCTGGAGCTTCTCGTGGTTTGAGGCCTGGCTTGCTCCACCCCCTGCTCTTGAGATTCTCCCGGATGTGGGCTGCATTTTGGCTGCCTTTTGGGCTGGAGCTTCTCGTGGTTTGAGGCCTGGCTTGCTCCACCCCCTGCTCTTGAGATTCTCCCGGATGTGGGCTGCATTTTGGCTGCCTTTTAGGCTGGAGCTTCTCGTAGTTTGAGGCCTGGCTTGCTCCACCCCCTGCTCTTGAGATTCTCCCGGATGTGGGCTGCATTTTGGCTGCCTTTTGGGCTGCAGCTTCTCGTGGTTTGAGGCCTGGCTTGCTCCACCCCCTGCTCTTGAGATTCTCCTGGATGTGGGCTGCATATTGGCTGATTCTTGGGCTGGAGCTTCTCGTGGTTTGAGGCCTGGCTTGCTCCACCCCCTGCTCTTGAGATTCTCCCGGATGTGGGCTGCATTTTGGCTGTCTTTTGGGCTGGAGCTTCTCGTGGTTTGAGGCCTGGCTTGCTCCACCCCTGCTCTTGAGATTCTCCTGGATATGGGCTGGATTTTGGCTGCATTTTGGGCTGGAGCTTCTCGTGGTTTGAGGCCTGGCTTGCTCCACCCCCTGCTCTTGAGATTCTCCCGGATGTTGGCTGGCTTTTGGCTGCCTTTTGGGCTGGAGCTTCTTGTGGTTTGAGGCCTGGCTTGCTCCACCCCCTGCTCTTGAGATTCTCCTGGATGTGGGCTGCATTTTGGCTGCCTTTTGGGGTCTAGCTTCTCGTGGTTTGAGGCCTGGCTTGCTCCACCCCCTGCTCTTGAGATTCTCCCGGATGTGGGCTGCATTTTGGTTGCATTTTGGGCTGGAGCTTCTCGTGGTTTGAGGCCTGGCTTGCTACACCCCCTGCTCTTGAGATTCTCCCGGATGTGGGCTGCATTTTGGCTGCCTTTTGGGCTGGAGCTTCTCGTGGTTTGGGGGCTGGCTTTCTCCACCCCCTGCTCTTGAGATTCTCCCGCAGGTGGGCTGCATTTTGGCTGCCTTTTGGGCTGGAGCTTCTCGTGGTTTGAGGCCTGGCTTGCTCCACCCCCTGCTCTTGAGATTCTCCCGGATGTTGGCTGGCTTTTGGCTGCCTTTTGGGCTGGAGATTCTCGTGGTTTGAGGCCTGGCTTGCTCCACCCCCTGCTCTTGAGATTCTCCCGGATGTTGGCTGGCTTTTGTCTGCATTTTGGGCTGGAGCTTCTCGTGGTTTGAGGCCTGGCTTGCTCCACCCCCTGCTCTTGATATTCTCCCCGAAGTGGGCTGGATTTTGGCTGCATTTTGGGCTGGAGCTTCTTGTGGTTTGAGGCCTGGCTTGCTCCACCCCCTGCTCTTGAGATTCTCCTGGATGTGGGCTGCATTTTGGCTGCGTTTTGGGGTCTAGCTTCTCGTGGTTTGAGGCCTGGCTTGCTCCACCCCCTGCTCTTGAGATTCTCCCGGATGTGGGCTGCATTTTGGTTGCATTTTGGGCTGGAGCTTCTCGTGGTTTGAGGCCTGGCTTGCTACACCCCCTGCTCTTGAGATTCTCCCGGATGTGGGCTGCATTTTGGCTGCCTTTTGGGCTGGAGCTTCTCGTGGTTTGAGGCTTGGCTTGCCCCACCCCCTGCTCTTGAGATTCTCCCCGAAGTGGGCTGCATTTTCACTACATTTTGGGCTGGAGCTTCTCGTGGTTTGAGGCCTGGCTTGCTACACCCCCTGCTCTTGAGATTCTCCCGTATGTGGGCTGCATTTTGGCTGCATTTTGGGCTGGAGCTTCTCGTGGTTTGAGGCCTGGCTTGCTCCACCTCCTGCTCTTGATATTCTCCTGGATGTGGGCTGCATTTTGTCTGCCTTTTGGGCTGGAGCTTCTCGTGGTTTGAGGCTTGGCTTGCCCCACCCCCTGCTCTTGAGATTCTCCCGGATGTGGGCTGGATTTTGGCTGCCTTTTGGGCTGGAGCTTCTCGTGGTTTGAGGCCTGCCTTGCCCCACCCCCTGCTCTTGAGATTCTCCCCGAAGTGGGCTGCATTTTGACTACATTTTGGGCTGGAGCTTCTCGTGGTTTGGGGGCTGGCTTGCTCCACCTCATGCTCTTGAGATTCTCCTGGATGTGGGCTGCATTTTGGCTGCCATTTGGGCTGGAGCTTCTCGTGGTTTGAGGCCTGGCTTGCTCCACCTCCTGCTCTTGATATTCTCCTGGATGTGGGCTGCATTTTGTCTGCCTTTTGGGCTGGAGCTTCTCGTGGTTTGAGGCCTGGCTTGCTCCACCCCCTGCTCTTGAGATTCTCCCCGAAGTGGGCTGGATTTTGGCTGCATTTTGGACTGGAGCTTCTCGTGGTTTGGGGGCTGGCTTGCTCCACCCCCTGCTCTTGAGATTCTCCTGGATATGGGCTGCATTTTGGCTGCCTTTTGGGCTGGAGCTTCTCGTGGTTTGAGGCCTGGCTTGCTCCACCCCCTGCTCTTGAGATTCTCCCGGATGTGGGCTGCATTTTGGCTGCATTTTTTTCTGGAGCTTCTCGTGGTTTGGGGGCTGGCTTGTACCACCCCCTGCTTTTGAGATTCTCCAGGAGGTGGGCTGCATTTTGGCTGCATTTGGGGTCTAGCTTCTCGTGGTTTGAGGCCTGGCTTGCTCCACCCCCTGCTCTTGAGATTCTCCCGGAGGTGGGCTGCATTTTGGCTGCCTTTTGGGCTGGAGCTTCTCGTGGTTTGAGGCCTGGCTTGCTCCACCCCCTGCTCTTGAGATTCTCCCCGAAGTGGGCTGGATTTTGGCTGCCTTTAAGGCTGGAGCTTCTCGTGGTTTGAGGCCTGGCTTGCTCCACCCCCTGCTCTTGAGATTCTCCCGGATGTGGGCTGCATTTTGGCTGCCTTTTGGGCTGGAGCTTCTCGTGGTTTGAGGCCTGGCTTGCTCCACCCCCTGCTCTTGAGATTCTCCCGGATGTGGACTGCATTTTGGCTGCATTTTGGGCTGGAGCTTCTCGTGGTTTGAGGCCTGCCTTGCTCCACCCCCTGCTCTTGAGATTCTCCCGGATGTTGGCTGGCTTTTGGCTGCCTTTTGGGCTGGAGCTTCTCGTGGTTTGGGGGCTGGCTTGTTCCACCCCCTGCTCTTGAGATTCTCCAGGAGGTGCGCTGCATTTTGGCTGCCTTTTGGGGTCTAGATTCTCGTGGTTTGAGGCCTGGCTTGCTCCACCCCCTGCTCTTGAGATTCTCCCGGATGTGGGCTGCATTTTGGCTGCCTTTTGGGCTGGAGCTTCTTGTGGTTTGAGGCCTGGCTTGCTCCACCACCTGCTCTTGATATTCTCCCCGAAGTGGGCTGGATTTTGGCTGCCTTTTGGGCTGGAGCTTCTCGTGGTTTGAGGCCTGGCTTGCTCCACCCCCTGCTCTTGATATTCTCCCCGAAGTGGGCTGGATTTTGGCTGCCTTTTGGGCTGGAGCTTCTCGTGGTTTGAGGCCTGGCTTGCTCCACCCCCTGCTCTTGAGATTCTCCCGGATGTGGACTGCATTTTGGCTGCCTTTTGGGCTGGAGCTTCTCATGGTTTGAGGCCTGGCTTGCTCCACCCCCTGCTCTTGAGATTCTCCCGGATGTGGGCTGCATTTTGGCTGCATTTTGGGCTGGAGCTTCTCGTGGTTTGAGGCCTGGCTTGCTCCACCCCCTGCTCTTGAGATTCTCCTGGATGTGGGCTGCATACTGGCTGATTCTTGGGCTGGAGCTTCTCGCGGTTTGAGGCCTGGCTTGCTCCACCCCCTGCTCTTGAGTTTCTCCTGGATGTGGGCTGGATTTTGGCTGTCTTTTGGGCTGGAGCTTCTCGTGGTTTGAGGCCTGGCTTGCTCCACCCCCTGCTCTTGAGATTCTCCCGGATGTGGGCTGCATTTTGGCTGCCTTTTGGGCTGGAGCTTCTCGTGGTTTGAGGCCTGGCTTGCTCCACCCCCTGCTCTTGATATTCTCCCCGAAGTGGGCTGGATTTTGGCTGCCTTTTGGGCTGGAGCTTCTCGTGGTTTGAGGCCTGGCTTGCTCCACCCCCTGCTCTTGAGATTCTCCCGGATGTGGACTGCATTTTGGCTGCCTTTTGGGCTGGAGCTTCTCATGGTTTGAGGCCTGGCTTGCTCCACCCCCTGCTCTTGAGATTCTCCCGGATGTGGGCTGCATTTTGGCTGCATTTTGGGCTGGAGCTTCTCGTGGTTTGAGGCCTGGCTTGCTCCACCCCCTGCTCTTGAGATTCTCCTGGATGTGGGCTGCATACTGGCTGATTCTTGGGCTGGAGCTTCTCGCGGTTTGAGGCCTGGCTTGCTCCACCCCCTGCTCTTGAGTTTCTCCTGGATGTGGGCTGGATTTTGGCTGTCTTTTGGGCTGGAGCTTCTCGTGGTTTGAGGCCTGGCTTGCTCCACCCCCTGCTCTTGAGATTCTCCCGGATGTGGGCTGCATTTTGGCTGCCTTTTGGGCTGGAGCTTCTCGTGGTTTGAGGCCTGGCTTGCTCCGCCCCCTGCTCTTGAAATTCTCCCGGATGTGGGCTGCATTTTGGCTGCATTTTGGGCTGGAGTTTCTCGTGGTTTGAGGCCTGGCTTGCTCCGCCCCCTGCTCTTGAAATTCTCCCGGATGTGGGCTGCATTTTGGCTGCATTTTGGGCTGGAGTTTCTCGTGGTTTGAGGCCTGGCTTGCTCCACCCCCTGCTCTTGATATTCTCCCGGATGTGGGCTGCATTTTGGCTGCCTTTTGGGCTGGAGCTTCTCGTGGTTTGAGGCCTGCCTTGCTCCAGCCCCTGCTCTTGATATTCTCCCGGATGTGGGCTGCATTTTGGCTGCCTTTTGGGGTGGAGCTTCTCGAGATTTGAGGCCTGGCTTGCTCCACCCCCTGCTCTTGAGACTCTCCCGGATGTGGGCTGGATTTTGGCTGCTTTTTGGGCTGGAGCTTCTCGTGGTTTGAGGCCTGGCTTGCTCCACCTCCTGCTCTTGAGATTCTCCCAGATGTGGGCTGCATTTTGGCTGATTCTTGGGCTGGAGCTTCTCGTGGTTTGAGGCCTGGCTTGCTCTACCCCCTGCTCTTGAGATTCTCCCGGAGGTGGGCTGCATTTTGGCTGCCTTTTGGGCTGGAGCTTCTCGTGGTGTGAGGCTTGGCTTGCCCCACCCCCTGCTCTTGAGATTCTCCCCGAAGTGGGCTGCATTTTGACTACATTTTGGGCTGGAGATTCTCGTGGTTTGAGGCCTGGCTTGCTCCACCCCCTGCTCTTGAGATTCTACCGGATGTGGGCTGCATTTTGGCTGCTTTTTGGGCTGGAGCTTCTCGTGGTTTGAGGCCTGCCTTGCTCCACCCCCTGCTCTTGAGATTCTCCCGGATGTGGCCTGGAATTTGGCTGCTTTTTGGGCTGGAGCTTCTCGTGGTTTGAGGCCTGGCTTGCTCCAGCCCCTGCTCTTGAGATTCTCCCGGATGTGGGCTGAATTTTGGCTGCCTTTTGGGCTGGAGCTTCTCGTGGTTTGGGGCCTGGCTTGCTCCACCCCCTGCTCTTGAGATTCTCCCGGATGTGGGCTGGCTTTTGGCTGCATTTTGGGCTGGAGCTTCTCGTGGTTTGAGGCCTGGCTTGCTCCACCCCCTGCTCTTGAGATTCTCCCGGATGTGGGCTGCATTTTGGCTGCCTTTTGGGGTCTAGCTTCTCGTGGTTTGAGGCCTGGCTTACCCCACCCCCTGCTCTTGAGATTCTCCCGGATGTGGGCTGCATTTTGGCTGCCTTTTGGGCTGGAGCTTCTCGAGGTTTGAGGCCTGGCTTGCTCCACCCCCTGCTCTTGAGATTCTCCCGGATGTGGGCTGGCTTTTGGCTGCATTTTGGGCTGGAGCTTCTCGTGGATGGGGGCTGGCTTGTTCCACCCCCTGCTCTTGAGATTCTCCAGGAGGTGGCCTGCATTTTGGCTGCATTTTGGGGTCTAGCTTCTCGTGGTTTGAGGCCTGGCTTTCTCCACCCCCTGCTCTTGAGATTCTCCCGGATGTGGGCTGGATTTTGGCTGCGTTTTGGGATGGAGCTTCTCGTGCTTTGAGGCCTGGCTTGCTCCACCCCCTGCTCTTGATATTCTCCTGGATGTGGGCTGGCTTTTGGCTGCATTTTGTTCTGGAGCTTCTCGTGGTTTGGGGGCTGGCTTGTACCACCCCCTGCTCTTGAGATTCTCCAGGAGGTGGGCTGCATTTTGGCTGCCTTTTGGGGTCTAGCTTCTCGTGGTTTGAGGCCTGGCTTGCTCCACCCCCTGCTCTTGAGATTCTCCCGGATGTTGGCTGGCTTTTGGCTGCCTTTTGGGCTGGAGCTTCTCGTGCTTTGGGGCCTGGCTTGCTCCTCCCCCTGCTCTTGATATTCTCCCGGATGTGGTCTGGAATTTGGCTGCTTTTTGGGCTGGAGCTTCTCGTGGTTTGGGGCCTGGCTTTCTCCACCCCCTGCTCTTGAGATTCTCCTGGATGTGGGCTGCATTTTGGCTGCCTTTTGGGCTGGAGCTTCTCGTGCTTTGGGGCCTGGCTTGCTCCACCCCCTGCTCTTGAGATTCTCCCGGATGTGGGCTGCATTTTGGCTGCCTTTTGGGCTGGAGCTTCTCGTGGTTTGGGGCCTGGCTTGCTCCACCCCCTGCTCTTGAGATTCTCCCGGAGGTGGGCTGCATTTTGGCTGCATTTTGGGCTGGAGCTTCTCGTGGTTTGAGGCCTGGCTTGCTCCACCCCCTGCTCTTGATATTCTCCCAGATGTGGGCTGCATTTTGGCTGCCTTTAAGGCTGGAGCTTCTCGTGGTTTGAGGCCTGGCTTGCTCCACCCCCTGCTCTTGAGATTCTCCCGGATGTGGGCTGCATTTTGGCTGCCTTTTGGGCTGGAGCTTCTCGTGGTTTGAGGCCTGGCTTGCTCCACCCCCTGCTCTTGAGATTCTCCCGGATGTGGGCTGCATTTTGGCTGCCTTTTGGGCTGGAGCTTCTCGTGGTTTGGGGCCTGGCTTGCTCCACCCCCTGCTCTTGAGATTCTCCCGGAGGTGGGCTGCATTTTGGCTGCATTTTGGGCTGGAGCTTCTCGTGGTTTGAGGCCTGGCTTGCTCCACCCCCTGCTCTTGATATTCTCCCGGATGTGGGCTGCATTTTGGCTGCCTTTAAGGCTGGAGCTTCTCGTGGTTTGAGGCCTGGCTTGCTCCACCCCCTGCTCTTGAGATTCTCCCGGATGTGGGCTGCATTTTGGCTGCCTTTTGGGCTGGAGCTTCTCGTGGTTTGAGGCCTGGCTTGCTCCACCCCCTGCTCTTGAGATTCTCCCGGATGTGGGCTGCATTTTGGCTGCCTTTTGGGCTGGAGCTTCTCGTGGTTTGAGGCCTGGCTTGCTCCACCCCCTGCTCTTGAGATTCTCCCGGATGTGGGCTGCATTTTGGCTGCCTTTTGGGCTGGAGCTTCTCGTGGTTTGAGGCCTGGCTTGCTCCACCCCATGCTCTTGAGATTCTCCCGGATGTGGGCTGCATTTTGGCTGCATTTTGGGCGGGAGCTTCTCGTGGTTTGGGGGCTGGCTTGTTCCACCCCCTGCTCTTGAGATTCTCCTGGACGTGGGCTGCATTTTGGCTGCCTTTTGGGCTGGAGCTTCTCGTGGTTTGAGGCTTGGCTTGCCCCACCCCCTGCTCTTGAGATTCTCCCCGAAGTGGGCTGCATTTTCACTACATTTTGGGCTGGAGCTTCTCGTGGTTTGAGGCCTGGCTTGCTACACCCCCTGCTCTTGAGATTCTCCCGGATGTGGGCTGCATTTTGGCTGCATTTTGGGCTGGAGCTTCTCGTGGTTTGAAGCCTGGCTTGCTCGACCTCATGCTCTTGAGATTCTCCTGGACGTGGGCTGCATTTTGGCTGCCATTTGGGCTGGAGCTTCTCGTGGTTTGAGGCCTGGCTTGCTCCACCTCCTGCTCTTGAGATTCTCCTGGATGTGGGCTGCATTTTGTCTGCCTTTTGGGCTGGAGCTTCTCGTGGTTTGAGGCCTGGCTTGCTCCACCCCCTGCTCTTGAGATTCTCCCGGATGTGGGCTGCATTTTGGCTGCCTTTTGGGATGGAACTTCTCGTGCTTTGAGGCCTGGCTTGCTCCACACCCTGCTCTTGAGATTCTCCCCGAAGTGGGCTGCATTTTCACTACATTTTGGGCTGGAGCTTCTCGTGGTTTGAGGCCTGGCTTGCTACACCCCCTGCTCTTGAGATTCTCCTGGATGTGGGCTGGCTTTTGGCTGCATTTTGTTCTGGAGCTTCTCGTGGTTTGGGGGCTGGCTTGTACCACCCCCTGCTCTTGAGATTCTCCAGGAGGTGGGCTGCATTTTGGCTGCCTTTTGGGCTGGAGCTTCTCGTGGTTTGAGGCCTGGCTTGCTCCACCCCCTGCTCTTGAGATTCTCCCGGATGTTGGCTGGCTTTTGGCTGCCTTTTGGGCTGGAGCTTCTCGTGCTTTGGGGCCTGGCTTGCTCCTCCCCCTGCTCTTGATATTCTCCCGGATGTGGTCTGGAATTTGGCTGCTTTTTGGGCTGGAGCTTCTCGTGGTTTGAGACCTGGCTTGCTCCACCCCCTGCTCTTGAGATTCTCCCGGATGTGGACTGCATTTTGGCTGCCTTTTGGGCTGGAGCTTCTCGTGGTTTGAGACCTGGCTTGCTCCACCCCCTGCTCTTGAGATTCTCCCGGATGTGGCCTGGAATTTGGCTGCCTTTTGGGCAGGAGCTTCTCGTGGTTTGAGGCCTGGCTTGCTCCACCCCCTGCTCTTGAGATTCTCCTGGATGTGGGCTGCATTTTGGCTGCCTTTTGGGCTGGAGCTTCTCGTGGTTTGAGTCCTGGCTTGCTCCACCCCCTGCTCTTGAGATTCTCCCGGATGTGGGCTGCATTTTGGCTGCCTTTTGGGCTGGAGCTTCTCGTGGTTTGAGGCCTGCCTTGCTCCACCCCCTGCTCTTGAGATTCTCGAGGAGGTGGGCTGCATTTTGGCTGCCTTTTGGGGTCTAGCTTCTCGTGGTTTGAGGCCTGGCTTGCTCCACCCCCTGCTCTTGAGATTCTCCAGGATGTGGACTGCATTTTGGCTGCCTTTCGGGCTGGAGCTTCTCGTGGTTTAGGGGCTGGCTTGTTCCACCCCCTGCTCTTGAGATTCTCCAGGAGGTGGGCTGCATTTTGGCTGCCTTTTGGGGTCTAGATTCTCGTGGTTTGAGGCCTGGCTTGCTCCACCCCCTGCTCTTGAGATTCTCCCCGAAGTGGGCTGCATTTTCACTACATCTTGGGCTGGAGCTTCTCGTGGTTTGAGGCCTGGCTTGCTACACCCCCTGCTCTTGATATTCTCCCGGATGTGGGCTGCATTTTGGCTGCATTTTGGGCTGGAGCTTCTCGTGGTTTGAAGCCTGGCTTGCTCCACCTCATGCTCTTGAGATTCTCCTGGACGTGGGCTGCATTTTGGCTGCCATTTGGGCTGGAGCTTCTCGTGGTTTGAGGCCTGGCTTGCTCCACCTCCTGCTCTTGAGATTCTCCTGGATGTGGGCTGCATTTTGTCTGCCTTTTGGGCTGGAGCTTCTCGTGGTTTGAGGCCTGGCTTGCTCCACCCCCTGCTCTTGAGATTCTCCCGGATGTGGGCTGCATTTTGGCTGCCTTTTGGGATGGAGCTTCTCGTGCTTTGAGGCCTGGCTTGCTCCACCCCCTGCTCTTGATATTCTCCCCGAAGTGGGCTAGATTTTGGCTGCCTTTTGGGCTGGAGCTTCTCGTGGTTTGGGGCCTGGCTTGCTCCACCCCCTGCTCTTGAGATTCTCCTGGATATGGGCTGCATTTTGGCTGCCTTTTGGGCTGTAGCTTCTCGTGGTTTGAGGCCTGGCTTGCTCGAGCCCCTGCTCTTGAGATTCTCCTGGATGTGGGCTGGCTTTTGGCTGCATTTTGTTCTGGAGCTTCTCGTGGTTTGGGGGCTGGCTTGTACCACCCCCTGCTCTTGAGATTCTCCAGGAGGTGGGCTGCATTTTGGCTGCCTTTGGGGGTCTAGCTTCTCGTGGTTTGAGGCCTGGCTTGCTCCACCCCCTGCTCTTGAGATTCTCCCGGATGTTGGCTGGCTTTTGGCTGCCTTTTGGGCTGGAGCTTCTCGTGCTTTGGGGCCTGGCTTGCTCCTCCCCCTGCTCTTGATATTCTCCCGGATGTGGTCTGGAATTTGGCTGCTTTTTGGGCTGGAGCTTCTCGTGGTTTGGGGCCTGGCTTTCTCCACCCCCTGCTCTTGAGATTCTCCTGGATGTGGGCTGCATTTTGGCTGAATTTTGGGCTGGAGCTTCTCGTGGTTTGAGGCCTGGCTTGCTCCACCCCCTGCTCTTGAGATTCTCCCGGATGTGGGCTGCATTTTGGCTGCCTTTTGGGCTGGAGCTTCTCGTGGTTTGAGGCCTGGCTTGCTCCACCCCCTGCTCTTGAGATTCTCCCGGAGGTGGGCTGCATTTTGGCTGCATTTTGGGCTGGAGCTTCTCGTGGTTTGAGGCCTGGCTTGCTCCACCCCCTGCTCTTGAGATTCTCCCGGATGTGGGCTGCATTTTGGCTGCCTTTGAGGCTGGAGCTTCTCGTGGTTTGAGGCCTGGCTTGCTCCACCCCCTGCTCTTGAGATTCTCCCGGATGTGGGCTGCATTTTGGCTGCCTTTTGGGCTGGAGCTTCTCGTGGTTTGAGACCTGGCTTGCTCCACCCCCTGCTCTTGAGATTCTCCCGGATGTGGACTGCATTTTGGCTGCCTTTTGGGCTGGAGCTTCTCGTGGTTTGAGGCCTGGCTTGCTCCACCCCCTGCTCTTGATATTCTCCCGGAGGTGGCCTGGAATTTGGCTGCCTTTTGGGCAGGAGCTTCTCGTGGTTTGAGGCCTGGCTTGCTCCACCCCCTGCTCTTGAGATTCTCCTGGATGTGGGCTGCATTTTGGCTGCCTTTTGGGCTGGAGCTTCTCGTGGTTTGAGTCCTGGCTTGCTCCACCCCCTGCTCTTGAGATTCTCCCGGATGTGGGCTGGCTTTTGGCTGCATTTTGGGCTGGAGCTTCTCGTGGTTTGAGGCCTGCCTTGCTCCACCCCCTGCTCTTGAGATTCTCCAGGAGGTGGGCTGCATTTTGGCTGCCTTTTGGGGTCTAGCTTCTCGTGGTTTGAGGCCTGGCTTGCTCCACCCCCTGCTCTTGAGATTCTCCCGGATGTTGGCTGGCTTTTGGCTGCCTTTTGGGCTGGAGCTTCTCGTGCTTTGGGGCCTGGCTTGCTCCACCCCCTGCTCTTGATATTCTCCCGGATGTGGGCTGCATTTTGGCTGCCTTTTGGGCTGGAGCTTCTCGTGGTTTGAGGCCTGGCTTGCTCCACCCCCTGCTCTTGAGATTCTCCCGGATGTGGGCTGGCTTTTGGCTGCTTTTTGGGCTGGAGCTTCTCATGGTTGGAGGCCTGGCTTGCTCCACCCCCTGCTCTTGAGATTCTCCCAGATGTGGGCCGCATTTTGGCTGCATTTTGGGCTGGAGCTTCTCGTGGTTTGAGGCCTGGCTTGCTCCACCCCCTGCTCTTGAGATTCTCCCGGATGTGGGCTGCATTTTGGCTGCCTTTTTGGCTGGAGCTTCTCGTGGTTTGAGGCCTGACTTGCTCCACCCCCTGCTCTTGAGATTCTGCCGGATGTGGGCTGCATTTTGGCTGCCTTTTGGGCTGGAGCTTCTCGTGGTTTGAGGCCTGGCTTGCTCCACCCCCTGCTCTTGAGATTCTCCCGGATGTGGGCTGCATTTTGGCTGCCTTTTGGACTGGAGTTTCTCGTGGTTTGAGGCCTGGCTTGCTCCACCCCCTGCTTTTGATATTCTCCCGGATGTGGGCTGCATTTTGGCTGCCTTTTGGGCTGGAGCTTCTCGTGGTTTGAGGCCTGCCTTGCTCCACCACCTGCTCTTGAGATTCTCCCGGATGTGGGCTGGATTTTGGCTGCCTTTTGGGCTGGAGCTTCTCGTGGTTTGAGGCCTGGCTTGCTCCACCCCCTGCTCTTGAGATTCTCCCGGATGTGGGCTGCATTGTGGCTGATTCTTGGGCTGGAGCTTCTCGTGGTTTGAGGCCTGGCTTGCTCCACCCCCTGCTCTTGATATTCTCCCGGAGGTGGGCTGGATTTTGTCTGCCTTTTGGGCTGGAGCTTCTCGTGGATTGAGGCCTGGCTTGCTCCACCCCCTGCTCTTGATATTGTCCCAGATGTGGGCTGCATTTTCGCTAGTTTTTGGCTGGAACTTCTCGTGGTTTGAGACCTGGCTTTCTCCACCCCCTGCTCTTGAGATTCTCCCGGATGTGGTCTGCATATTGTCTGATTCTTGGGATGGAGCTTCTCGTGGTTTGAGGCCTGGCTTTCTCCACTCCCTGCTCTTGAGATTCTCCCGGATGTGGGCTGCATTTTGGCTGCCTTTTGGGCTGGAACTTCTCGTGGTTTGAGGCCTGGCTTTCTCCACCCCCTGCTCTTGAGATTCTCCCGGATGTGGGCTGCATATTGGCTGATTCTTGGGCTGGAGCTTCTCGTGGTTTGAGGCCTGGCTTGCTCCACCCCCTGCTCTTGATATTCTCCCGGATGTGGGCTGCATTTTGGCTGCCTTTTGGGCTGGAGCTTCTCGTGGTTTGAGGCCTGGCTTGCTCCACCCCCTGCTCTTGAGATTCTCCCGGAGGTGATCTGCATTTTGGCTGCCTTTTGGGCTGGAGCTTCTCGTGGTTTGAGACCTGGCGTACTCCACCCCCTGCTCTTGATATTCTCCCGGAGGTGGGCTGGATTTTGGCTGCCTTTTGGGCTGGAGCTTCTCGTGGTTTGAGGCCTGGCTTGCTCCACCCCCTGCTCTTGATATTGTCCCGGATGTGGGCTGCATTTTCGCTCGTTTCGGGCTGGAACTTCTCGTGGTTTGAGGCCTGGCTTGCTCCACCCCCTGCTCTTGAGATTCTCCCGGATGTGGGCTGCATTTTGGCTGATTCTTGGGCTGGAGCTTCTCGTGGTTTGAGGCCTGGCTTGCTCCACCCCCTGCTCTTGAGATTCTCCAGGAGGTGGGCTGGATTTTAGCTGCCTTTTATGCTGGAGCTTCTCGTGGTTTGAGGCCTGGCTTGCTCCACCCCCTGCTCTTGAGATTCTCCCGGATGTGGGCTGCATTTTGGCTGATTCTTGGGCTGCAGCTTCTCGTGGTTGGAGGCCTGGCTTGCTCCACCCCCTGCTCTTGAGATTCTCCCGGAGGTGGGCTGCATTTTGACTGATTCTTGGGCTGGAGCTTCTCGTGGTTTGAGGCCTGGCTTTCTCCACCCCCTGCTCTTGAGATTCTCCCGGATGTGGGCTGCATTTTGGCTGCCTTTTGGGCTGGAGCTTCTCGAGGTTTGAGGCCTGGCTTGCCCCACCCCCTGCTCTTGAGATTCTCCCGGATGTGGGCTGGATTTTGGCTGCCTTTTGGGCTGGAGCTTCTCGTGGTTTGAGGCCTGGCTTCCTCCACCCCCTGCTCTTGAGATTCTCCCGGATGTGGGCTGCATTTTGGCTGCCTTTTGGGCTGGAGCTTCTCGTGGTTTGAGGCCTGGCTTGCTCCACCCCCTACTCTTGAGATTCTCCCAGATGTAGGCTGCATTTTGGGTGATACTTGGGCTGGAGCTTCTCGTGGTTTGGGGCCTGGCTTGCTCCACCCCCTGCTCTTGAGATTCTCCCGGATGTGGGCTGCATTTTGGCTGATTCTTGGGCTGGAGCTTCTCGTGGTTTGAGTCCTGGCTTGCTCCACCCCCTGCTCTTGAGATTCTCCCGGATGTGGGCTGCATTTTGGCTGCATTTTGGGCTGGAGCTTCTCGTGGTTTGAGACCTGGCTTGCTCCACCCCCTGCTCTTGAGATTCTCCCGGATGTGGGCTGCATTTTGGCTGATTCTTGGGCTGGAGCTTCTCGTGGTTTGAGGCCTGGCTTGCTCCACCCCTGCTGTTGAGATTCCCCCGGAGGTGGGCTGCATTTTGGCTGCCTTTTGGGCTGGAGCTTCTCGAGGTTTGAGGCCTGGCTTGCTCCACCCCCTGCTATTGATATTCTCCCGGATGTGGGCTGCATTTTGGCTGCATTTTGGGCTGGAGTTTCTCGAGGTTTGAGGCCTGGCTTGCTCCACCCCCTGCTCTTGAGATTCTCCCGGATGTGGGCTGCATTTTGGCTGCATTTTGGGCTGGAGCTTCTCGTGGTTTGAGGCCTGGCTTGCTCCACCCCCTGCTCTTGATATTCTCCCGGATGTGGGCTGCATTTTGGCTGCATTTTGGGCTGGAGCTTCTCGTGGTTTGAGGCCTGGCTTGCTCCACCCCCTGCTCTTGAGATTCTCCCGGATGTGGGCTGCATTTTGGCTGCCTTTAGGGCTGGAGCTTCTCGTGGTTTGAGGCCTGGCTTGCTCCACCCCCTGCTCTTGAGATTCTCCCAGATGTGGGCTGCATTTTGGCTGCCTTTTGGGCTGGAGCTTCTCGTGGTTTGAGGCCTGGCTTGCTCCACCCCCTGCTCTTGAGATTCTCCCGGAGGTGGGCTGCATTTTGACTGATTCTTGGGCTGGAGCTTCTCGTGGTTTGAGGCCTGGCTTGCTCCACCCCTGCTGTTGAGATTCCCCCGGAGGTGCGCTGCATTTTGGCTGCCTTTTGGGCTGGAGCTTCTCGAGGTTTGAGGCCTGGCTTGCTCCACCCCCTGCTCTTGAGATTCTCCCGGATGTGGGCTGCATTTTGGCTGCCTTTTGGTCTGGAGCTTCTCGTGGTTTGAGACCTCGCTTGCTCCACCCCCTGCTCTTGAGATTCTCCCGGATGTGGGCTGCATTTTGGCTGCCTTTTGGGGTGGAGTTTCTGGAGGTTTGAGGCCTGGCTTGCTCCACCCCCTGCTCTTGAGATTCTCCCGGAGGTGGGCTGGATTTTGGCTGAATTTTGGGCTGTAGCTTCTCGTGGTTTGAGGCCTGGCTTGCTCCACCCCCTGCTCTTGAGATTCTCCCGGATGTGGGCTGCATTTTGGCTGCCTTTTGGGCTGGAGCTTCTCGTGGTTTGAGACCTGGCTTGCTCCACCCCCTGCTCTTGAGATTCTCCCGGATGTGGGCTGCATTTTGGCTGCATTTTGGGCTGGAGCTTCTCGTGGTTTGAGGCCTGGCTTGCTCCACCCCCTGCTCTTGAGATTCTCCCGGATGTGGGCTGCATTTTGGGTGATACTTGGGCTGGAGCTTCTCGTGGTTTGGGGCCTGGCTTTCTCCACCCCCTGCTCTTGAGATTCTCCCGGATGTGGGCTGGCATTTGGCTGCCTTTTGGGCTGGAGCTTCTCATGGTTTGAGGCCTGCCTTGCTCCACCCCCTGCTCTTGAGATTCTCCCGGATGTGGGCTGCATTTTGGCTGCCTTTTGGGGTCTAGCTTCTCGTGGTTTGAGGCCTGCCTTGCTCCACCCCCTGCTCTTGAGATTCTCCCGGATGTGGGCTGCATTTTGGCTGCCTTTTGGGCTGGAGCTTCTCGTGGTTTGAGGCCTGGCTTGCTCCACCCCCTGCTCTTGAAATTCTCCCAGATGTGGGCTGCATTTTGGCTGCCTTTTGGGCTGGAGCTTCTCGTGGTTTGAGGCCTGGCTTGCTCCACCCCCTGCTCTTGAGATTCTCCCGGAGGTGGGCTGCATTTTGACTGATTCTTGGGCTGGAGCTTCTCGTGGTTTGAGGCCTGGCTTGCTCCACCCCTGCTGTTGAGATTCCCCCGGAGGTGGGCTGCATTTTGGCTGCATTTTGGGCTGGAGCTTCTCGTGGTTTGAGACCTGGCTTGCTCCACCCCCTGCTCTTGAGATTCTCCCGGATGTGGGCTGCATTTTGGCTGCATTTTGGGCCGGAGCTTCTCGTGGTTTGAGGCCTGGCTTGCTCCACCCCCTGCTATTGAGATTCTCCCGGATGTGGGCTGCATTTTGGCTGCCTTTTGGGCTGGAGCTTCTCGTGGTTTGAGACCTGGCTTGCTCCACCCCCTGCTCTTGAGATTCTCCCAGATGTGGGCTGAATTTTGGCTGATTCTTGGGCTGGAGCTTCTCGTGGTTTGAGGCCTGGCTTGCTCCACCCCTGCTGTTGAGATTCCCCCGGAGGTGCGCTGCATTTTGGCTGCCTTTTGGGCTGGAGCTTCTCGAGGTTTGAGGCCTGGCTTGCTCCACCCCCTGCTCTTGAGATTCTCCCGGATGTGGGCTGCATTTTGGCTGCCTTTTGGGCTTGAGCTTCTCGTGGTTTGAGACCTCGCTTGCTCCACCCCCTGCTCTTGAGATTCTCCCGGATGTGGGCTGCATTTTGGCTGCCTTTTGGGGTGGAGTTTCTGGAGGTTTGAGGCCTGGCTTGCTCCACCCCCTGCTCTTGAGATTCTCCCGGAGGTGGGCTGGATTTTGGCTGAATTTTGGGCTGGAGCTTCTCGTGGTTTGAGACCTGGCTTGCTCCACCCCCTGCTCTTGAGATTCTCCCGGATGTGGGCTGCATTTTGGCTGCATTTTGGGCTGGAGCTTCTCGTGGTTTGAGGCCTGGCTTGCTCCACCCCCTGCTCTTGAGATTCTCCCGGATGTGGGCTGCATTTTGGGTGATACTTGGGCTGGAGCTTCTCGTGGTTTGGGGCCTGGCTTTCTCCACCCCCTGCTCTTGAGATTCTCCCGGATGTGGGCTGGCATTTGGCTGCCTTTTGGGCTGGAGCTTCTCATGGTTTGAGGCCTGGCTTGCTCCACCCCCTGCTCTTGAGATTCTCCCGGATGTGGGCTGCATTTTGGCTGCCTTTTGGGGTCTAGCTTCTCGTGGTTTGAGGCCTGCCTTGCTCCACCCCCTGCTCTTGAGATTCTCCCGGATGTGGGCTGCATTTTGGCTGCCTTTTGGGCTGGAGCTTCTCGTGGTTTGAGGCCTGGCTTGCTCCACCCCCTGCTCTTGAAATTCTCCCAGATGTGGGCTGCATTTTGGCTGCCTTTTGGGCTGGAGCTTCTCGTGGTTTGAGGCCTGGCTTGCTCCACCCCCTGCTCTTGAGATTCTCCCGGAGGTGGGCTGCATTTTGACTGATTCTTGGGCTGGAGCTTCTCGTGGTTTGAGGCCTGGCTTGCTCCACCCCTGCTGTTGAGATTCCCCCGGAGGTGGGCTGCATTTTGGCTGCATTTTGGGCTGGAGCTTCTCGTGGTTTGAGACCTGGCTTGCTCCACCCCCTGCTCTTGAGATTCTCCCGGATGTGGGCTGCATTTTGGCTGCATTTTGGGCCGGAGCTTCTCGTGGTTTGAGGCCTGGCTTGCTCCACCCCCTGCTCTTGAGATTCTCCCGGATGTGGGCTGCATTTTGGCTGCATTTTGGGCTGGAGCTTCTCGTGGTTTGAGGCCTGGCTTGCTCCACCCCCTGCTCTTGAGATTCTCCCAGATGTGGGCTGCATTTTGGGTGATACTTGGGCTGGAGCTTCTCGTGGTTTGAGGCCTGGCTTGCTCCACCCCCTGCTCTTGAGATTCTCCCGGATGTGGGCTGGATTTTGGCTTCCTTTTGGGCTGGAGCTTCTCGTGGTTTGAGGCCTGGCTTCCTCCACCCCCTGCTCTTGAGATTCTCCCGGATGTGGGCTGCATTTTGGCTGCATTTTGGGCTGGAGCTTCTCGTGGTTTGAGGCCTGGCTTGCTCCACCCCCTACTCTTGAGATTCTCCCGCATGTGGGCTGCATTTTGGCTGCATTTCGGGGTGGAGTTTCTGGAGGTTTGAGGCCTGGCTTGCTCCACCCCCTGCTCTTGATATTCTCCCGGAGGTGGGCTGGATTTTGGCTGAATTTTGGGCTGTAGCTTCTCGTGGTTTGAGGCCTGGCTTCCTCCACCCCCTGCTCTTGAGATTCTCCCGGATGTGGGCTGGATTTTGGCTGCCTTTTGGGCTGGAACTTCTCGTGGTTTGAGACCTGGCTTGCTCCACCCCCTACTCTTGAGATTCTCCCAGATGTGGGCTGTATTTTGGCTGCTTTTGGGCTGGAGCTTCTCGTGGTTTGAGGCCTGGCTTGCTCCACCCCCTGCTCTTGAGATTCTCCCGGATGTGGCCTGCATTTTGGCTGCCTTTTAGGGTCTACCTTCTCGTGGTTTGAGGCCTGCCTTGCTCCACCCCCTGCTCTTGATATACTCCCGGATGTGGGCTGCATTTTGGCTGCCTTTTGGGCTGGAGCTTCTCGTGGTTTGAGGCCTGGCTTGCTCCACCCCCTGCTCTTGAGATTCTCCCGGATGTGGGCTGCATTTTGGCTGCCTTTTGGGCTGGAGCTTCTCGTGGTTTGAGGCCTGGCTTGCTCCACACCCTGCTCTTGAGATTCTCCCGGATGTGGGCTGCATTTTGACTGATTCTTGGGCTGGAGCTTCTCGTGGTTTGAGGCCTGGCTTGCTCCACCCCTGCTGTTGAGATTCCCACGGAGGTGGGCTGCATTTTGGCTGCCTTTAGGGCTGGAGCTTCTCGTGGTTTGAGACCTGGCTTGCTCGACCCGCTGCTCTTGAGATTCTCCCTGATGTGGGCTGCATTTTGGCTGCCTTTTGGGCTGGAGCTTCTCGTGGTTTGAGGCCTGGCTTGCTCCACCCCCTGCTCTTGAGATTCTCCCAGATGTGGGCTGCATTTTGGCTGCCTTTTGGGCTGGAGCTTCTCGTGGTTTGAGGCCTGGCTTCCTCCACCCCCTACTCTTGAGATTCTCCCGGATGTGGGCTGGATTTTGGCTGCCTTTTGGGCTGGAACTTCTCAAGGTTTGAGGACTGGCTTGCTCCACCCCCTACTCTTGAGTTTCTCCCAGATGTGGGCTGCATTTTGGGTGATACTTGGGCTGGAGCTTCTCGTGGTTTGAGGCCTGCCTTGCTCCACCCCCTGCTCTTGAGATTCTCCCAGATGTGGGCTGCATTTTGGCTGATTCTTGGGCTGGAGCTTCTCGAGGTTTGAGGCCTGGCTTGCTCCACCCCCTGCTCTTGAGATTCTCCCGGATGTGGGCTGCATTTTGGCTGCGTTTTGGGCTGGAGCTTCTCGTGGTTTGAGACCTGGCTTGCTCCACCCCCTGCTCTTGAGATTCTCCTGGATGTGGGCTGCATTTTGGCTGCCTTTTGGGCTGGAGCTTCTCGTGGTTTGAGGCCTGGCTTCCTCCACCCCCTGCTCTTGAGATTCTCCCGGATGTGGGCTGCATTTTGGCTGCCTTTTGGGCTGGAACTTCTCAAGGTTTGAGGCCTGGATTGCTCCACCCCCTACTCTTGAGATTCTCCCAGATGTGGGCTGCATTTTGGCTGCCTTTTGGGCTGGAGCTTCTCGAGGTTTGAGGCCTGGCTTGCTCCACCCCCTGCTCTTGAGTTTCTCCCGGAGGTGGGCTGCATTTTGGCTGCATTTTGGGCTGGAGCTTCTCGTGGTTTGAGGCCTGGCTTGCTCCACCCCCTGCTCTTGAGATTCTCCCGGATGTGGGCTGCATTTTGGCTCCCTTTTGGGCTGGAGCTTCTCGTGGTTTGAGGCCTGGCTTGCTCCACCCCCTGCTCTTGAGATTCTCCCGGATGTGGGCTGTATTTTGACTGATTCTTGGGCTGGAGCTTCTCGTGGTTTGAGGCCTGGCGTGCTCCACCCCCTGCTCTTGAGATTCTCCCGGATGTGGGCTGCATTTTGGCTGACTTTTGGGCTGGAGCTTCTTGTGGTTTGAGGTCTGGCTTGCTCCACCCCCTGCTCTTGATATTCTCCCAGAGGTGGGCTGCATTTTGGCTGACATTTTGGGCTGGAACTTCTCGAGGTTTGAAGCCAGGCTTGCTCCACCCCCTGCTCTTGAGATTCTCCCGGATGTGGGCTGCATTTTGGCTGAATTTTGGGCTGGAGCTTCTCGTGGTTTGAGGCCTGGCTTGCTCCATCCCCTGCTCTTGAGATTCTCCCGGATGTGGGCTGCATTTTCGCTGCATTTTGGGCTGGAGCTTCTCGTGGTTTGAGGCCTGGCTTGCTCCACCCCCTGCTCCTGAGATTCTCCCGGATGTGGGCTGCATTTTGGCTGCCTTTTGGGCTGGAGCTTCTCGTGGTTTGAGTCCTGGCTTGCTCCAGCCCCTGCTCTTGAGATTGTCCCGGAGGTGGGCTGCATTTTGGCTGCCTTTTGGGCTGGAGCTTCTCGTGGTTTGAGGCCTGGCTTGCTCCACCCCCTGCTCTTGAGATTCTCCCGGATGTGGGGTGCATTTTGGTTGCCTTTTGGGCTGGAGCTTCTCGTGGTTTGAGGCCTGGCTTGCTCCACCCCCTGCTCTTGAGATTCTCCCGGATGTGGGCTGCATTTTGGCTGACTTTTGGGCTGGAGCTTCTCGAGGTTTGAGGCCTGGCTTGCTCCAACCCCTGCTCTTGAGATTCTCCCGGATGTGGGCTGGATTTTGGCTGCCTTTTGGGCTGGAGCTTCTCGTGGTTTGAGGCCTGGCTTCCTCCACCCCCTACTCTTGAGATTCTCCCGGATGTGGGCTGGATTTTGGCTGCCTTTTGGGCTGGAACTTCTCAAGGTTTGAGGACTGGCTTGCTCCACCCCCTACTCTTGAGTTTCTCCCAGATGTGGGCTGCATTTTGGGTGATACTTGGTCTGGAGCTTCTCGAGGTTTGAGGCCTGGCTTGCTCCATCCCCTGCTCTTGAGATTCTCCCGGATGTGGGCTGCATTTTGGCTGCCTTTTGGGCTGGAACTTCTCAAGGTTTGAGGCCTGGATTGCTCCACCCCCTACTCTTGAGATTCTCCCAGATGTGGGCTGCATTTTGGCTGCCTTTTGGGCTGGAGCTTCTCGAGGTTTGAGGCCTGGCTTGCTCCACCCCCTGCTCTTGAGTTTCTCCCGGAGGTGGGCTGCATTTTGGCTGCATTTTGGGCTGGAGCTTCTCGTGGTTTGAGGCCTGGCTTGCTCCACCCCCTGCTCTTGAGATTCTCCCGGATGTGGGCTGCATTTTGGCTCCCTTTTGGGCTGGAGCTTCTCGTGGTTTGAGGCCTGGCTTGCTCCACCCCCTGCTCTTGAGATTCTCCCGGATGTGGGCTGTATTTTGACTGATTCTTGGGCTGGAGCTTCTCGTGGTTTGAGGCCTGGCGTGCTCCACCCCCTGCTCTTGAGATTCTCCCGGATGTGGGCTGCATTTTGGCTGACTTTTGGGCTGGAGCTTCTTGTGGTTTGAGGTCTGGCTTGCTCCACCCCCTGCTCTTGATATTCTCCCAGAGGTGGGCTGCATTTTGGCTGACATTTTGGGCTGGAACTTCTCGAGGTTTGAAGCCAGGCTTGCTCCACCCCCTGCTCTTGAGATTCTCCCGGATGTGGGCTGCATTTTGGCTGAATTTTGGGCTGGAGCTTCTCGTGGTTTGAGGCCTGGCTTGCTCCATCCCCTGCTCTTGAGATTCTCCCGGATGTGGGCTGCATTTTCGCTGCATTTTGGGCTGGAGCTTCTCGTGGTTTGAGGCCTGGCTTGCTCCACCCCCTGCTCCTGAGATTCTCCCGGATGTGGGCTGCATTTTGGCTGCCTTTTGGGCTGGAGCTTCTCGTGGTTTGAGTCCTGGCTTGCTCCAGCCCCTGCTCTTGAGATTGTCCCGGAGGTGGGCTGCATTTTGGCTGCCTTTTGGGCTGGAGCTTCTCGTGGTTTGAGGCCTGGCTTGCTCCACCCCCTGCTCTTGAGATTCTCCCGGATGTGGGGTGCATTTTGGTTGCCTTTTGGGCTGGAGCTTCTCGTGGTTTGAGGCCTGGCTTGCTCCACCCCCTGCTCTTGAGATTCTCCCGGATGTGGGCTGCATTTTGGCTGCCTTTTGGGCTGGAGCTTCTCGTGGTTTGAGGCCTGGCTTCCTCCACCCCCTACTCTTGAGATTCTCCCGGATGTGGGCTGGATTTTGGCTGCCTTTTGGGCTGGAACTTCTCAAGGTTTGAGGACTGGCTTGCTCCACCCCCTACTCTTGAGTTTCTCCCAGATGTGGGCTGCATTTTGGGTGATACTTGGGCTGGAGCTTCTCGTGGTTTGAGGCCTGGCTTGCTCCACCCCCTGCTCTTGAGATTCTCCCAGATGTGGGCTGCATTTTGGCTGATTCTTGGTCTGGAGCTTCTCGAGGTTTGAGGCCTGGCTTGCTCCACCCCCTGCTCTTGAGATTCTCCCGGATGTGGGCTGCATTTTGGCTGCGTTTTGGGCTGGAGCTTCTCGTGGTTTGAGACCTGGCTTGCTCCACCCCCTGCTCTTGAGATTCTCCCGGATGTGGGCTGCATTTTGGCTGCCTTTTGGGCTGGAGCTTCTCGTGGTTTGAGGCCTGGCTTCCTCCACCCCCTGCTCTTGAGATTCTCCCGGATGTGGGCTGCATTTTGGCTGCCTTTTGGGCTGGAACTTCTCAAGGTTTGAGGCCTGGATTGCTCCACCCCCTACTCTTGAGATTCTCCCAGATGTGGGCTGCATTTTGGCTGCCTTTTGGGCTGGAGCTTCTCGTGGTTTGAGGCCTGGCTTGCTCCACCCCCTGCTCTTGAGTTTCTCCCGGAGGTGGGCTGCATTTTGGCTGCATTTTTGGCTGGAGCTTCTCGTGGTTTGAGGCCTGGCTTGCTCCACCCCCTGCTCTTGAGATTCTCCCGGATGTGGGCTGCATTTTGGCTCCCTTTTGGGCTGGAGCTTCTCGTGGTTTGAGGCCTGGCTTGCTCCACCCCCTGCTCTTGAGATTCTCCCGGATGTGGGCTGCATTTTGACTGATTCTTGGGCTGGAGCTTCTCGTGGTTTGAGGCCTGGCTTGCTCCACCCACTGCTCTTGAGATTCTCCCGGAGGTGGGCTGCATTTTGGCTGCCTTTAGGGCTGGAGCTTCTTGTGGTTTGAGGTCTGGCTTGCTCCACCCCCTGCTCTTGATATTCTCCCAGAGGTGGGCTGCATTTTGGCTGCCTTTTGGGCTGGAGCTTCTCGTGGTTTGAGGCCTGGCTTGCTCCACCCCCTGCTCTTGAGATTCTCCCGGATGTGGGCTGCATTTTGGCTGAATTTTGGGCTGGAGCTTCTCGTGGTTTGAGGCCTGGCTTGCTCCATCCCCTGCTCTTGAGATTCTCCCGGATGTGGGCTGCATTTTCGCTGCCTTTTGGGCTGGAGCTTCTCGTGGTTTGAGGCCTGGCTTGCTCCACCCCCTGCTCCTGAGATTCTCCCGGATGTGGGCTGCATTTTGGCTGCCTTTTGGGCTGGAGCTTCTCGTGGTTTGAGTCCTGGCTTGCTCCACCCCCTGCTCTTGAGATTCTCCCGGATGTGGGCTGCATTTTGGCTGCATTTTGGGCAGGAGCTTCTCGTGGTTTGAGACCTGGCTTGCTCCACCCCCTGCTCTTGAGATTCTCCCGGATGTGGGCTGCATTTTGGCTGCATTTTGGGCTGGAGCTTCTCGTGGTTTGAGGTCTAGCTTGCTCCACTCCCTGCTCTTGATATTCTCCCGGAGGTGGGCTGCATTTTGGCTGACATTTTGAGCTGGAACTTCTCGAGGTTTGAGGCCTGGCTTGCTCCACCCCCTGCTCTTGAGATTCTCCCGGATGTGGGCTGGATTTTGGCTGCTTTTTGGGCTGGAGCTTCTCGTGGTTTGAGGCCTGGCTTGCTCCACCCCCTGCTCTTGAGATTCTCCCGGATGTGGGCTGGATTTTGGCTTCCTTTTGGGCTGGAGCTTCTCGTGGTTTGAGGCCTGGCTTGCTCCACCCCCTGCTCTTGAGATTCTCCCGGAGGTGGGCTGCATTTTGGCTGCCTTTTGGGCTGGAGCTTCTCGTGGTTTGAGGCCTGGCTTGCTCCACCCCCTGCTCTTGAGATTCTCCCGGAGGTTGGCTGCATTTTGACTGATTCTTGGGCTGGAGCTTCTCGTGGTTTGAGGCCTGGCTTGCTCCACCCCTGCTGTTGAGATTCCCCCGGAGGTGGGCTGCATTTTGGCTGCCTTTTGGGCTGGAGCTTCTCGAGGTTTGAGGCCTGGCTTGCTCCACCCCCTGCTATTGATATTCTCCCGGATGTGGGCTGCATTTTGGCTGCATTTTGGGCTGGAGTTTCTCGAGGTTTGAGGCCTGGCTTGCTCCACCCCCTGCTCTTGAGATTCTCCCGGATGTGGGCTGCATTTTGGCTGCCTTTTGGGCTGGAGCTTCTCGTGGTTTGAGGCCTGGCTTGCTCCACCCCCTGCTCTTGATATTCTCCCGGATGTGGGCTGCATTTTGGCTGCCTTTTGGGCTGGAGCTTCTCGTGGTTTGAGGCCTGGCTTGCTCCACCCCCTGCTCTTGAGATTCTCCCGGATGTGGGCTGCATTTTGGCTGCCTTTTGGGCTGGAGCTTCTCGTGGTTTGAGGCCTGGCTTGCTCCACCCCCTGCTCTTGAGATTCTCCCAGATGTGGGCTGCATTTTGGCTGCCTTTTGGGCTGGAGCTTCTCGTGGTTTGAGGCCTGGCTTGCTCCACCCCCTGCTCTTGAGATTCTCCCGGAGGTGGGCTGCATTTTGACTGATTCTTGGGCTGGAGCTTCTCGTGGTTTGAGGCCTGGCTTGCTCCACCCCTGCTGTTGAGATTCCCCCGGAGGTGGGCTGCATTTTGGCTGCCTTTTGGGCTGGAGCTTCTCGAGGTTTGAGGCCTGGCTTGCTCCACCCCCTGCTCTTGAGATTCTCCCGGATGTGGGCTGCATTTTGGCTGCCTTTTGGGCTTGAGCTTCTCGTGGTTTGAGACCTCGCTTGCTCCACCCCCTGCTCTTGAGATTCTCCCGGATGTGGGCTGCATTTTGGCTGCATTTTGGGCTGGAGCTTCTCGTGGTTTGAGACCTGGCTTGCTCCACCCCCTGCTCTTGAGATTCTCCCGGATGTGGGCTGCATTTTGGCTGCATTTTGGGCCGGAGCTTCTCGTGGTTTGAGGCCTGGCTTGCTCCACCCCCTGCTATTGAGATTCTCCCGCATGTGGGCTGCATTTTGGCTGCATTTTGGGGTGGAGTTTCTGGAGGTTTGAGGCCTGGCTTGCTCCACCCCCTGCTCTTGAGATTCTCCCAGATGTGGGCTGCATTTTGGCTGCCTTTTGGGGTCTAGCTTCTCGTGGTTTGAGGCCTGCCTTGCTCCACCCCCTGCTCTTGAGATTCTCCCGGATGTGGGCTGCATTTTGGCTGCCTTTTGGGCTGGAGCTTCTCGTGGTTTGAGGCCTGGCTTGCTCCACCCCCTGCTCTTGAGATTCTCCCAGATGTGGGCTGCATTTTGGCTGCCTTTTGGGCTGGAGCTTCTCGTGGTTTGAGGCCTGGCTTGCTCCACCCCCTGCTCTTGAGATTCTCCCGGAGGTGGGCTGCATTTTGACTGATTCTTGGGCTGGAGCTTCTCGTGGTTTGAGGCCTGGCTTGCTCCACGCCTGCTGTTGAGATTCCCCCGGAGGTGGGCTGCATTTTGGCTGCATTTTGGGCTGGAGCTTCTCGTGGTTTGAGACCTGGCTTGCTCGAGCCCCTGCTCTTGAGATTCTCCCGGATGTGGGCTGCATTTTGGCTGCATTTTGGGCCGGAGCTTCTCGTGGTTTGAGGCCTGGCTTGCTCCACCCCCTGCTATTGAGATTCTCCCGCATGTGGGCTGCATTTTGGCTGCATTTTGGGGTGGAGTTTCTGGAGGTTTGAGGCCTGGCTTCCTCCACCCCCTGCTCTTGAGATTCTCCCGGAGGTGGGCTGGATTTTGGCTGAATTTTGGGCTGTAGCTTCTCGTGGTTTGAGGCCTGGCTTGCTCCACCCCCTGCTCTTGAGATTCTCCCGGATGTGGGCTGCATTTTGGCTGCCTTTTGGGCTGGAGCTTCTCGTGGTTTGAGACCTGGCTTGCTCCACCCCCTGCTCTTGAGATTCTCCCGGATGTGGGCTGCATTTTGGCTACATTTTGGGCTGGAGCTTCTCGTGGTTTGAGGCCTGGCTTGCTCCACCCCCTGCTCTTGAGATTCTCCCGGATGTGGGCTGCATTTTGGGTGATACTTGGGCTGGAGCTTCTCGTGGTTTGAGGCCTGGCTTGCTCCACCCCCTGCTCTTGAGATTCTCCCGGATGTGGGCTGGATTTTGGCTTCCTTTTGGGCTGGAGCTTCTCGTGGTTTGAGGCCTGGCTTCCTCCACCCCCTGCTCTTGAGATTCTCCCGGATGTGGGCTGCATTTTGGCTGCATTTTGGGCTGGAGCTTCTCGTGGTTTGAGGCCTGGCTTGCTCCACCCCCTACTCTTGAGATTCTCCCGCATGTGGGCTGCATTTTGGCTGCATTTTGGGGTGGAGTTTCTGGAGGTTTGAGGCCTGGCTTGCTCCACCCCCTGCTCTTGATATTCTCCCGGAGGTGGGCTGGATTTTGGCTGAATTTTGGGCTGTAGCTTCTCGTGGTTTGAGGCCTGGCTTCCTCCACCCCCTGCTCTTGAGATTCTCCCGGATGTGGGCTGGATTTTGGCTGCCTTTTGGGCTGGAACTTCTCGTGGTTTGAGGCCTGGATTGCTCCATCCCCTACTCTTGAGATTCTCCCAGATGTGGGCTGTATTTTGGCTGCTTTTGGGCTGGAGCTTCTCGTGGTTTGAGGCCTGGCTTGCTCCACCCCCTGCTCTTGAGATTCTCCCGGATGTGGCCTGCATTTTGGCTGCCTTTTGGGGTCTAGCTTCTCGTGGTTTGAGGCCTGCCTTGCTCCACCCCCTGCTCTTGATATACTCCCGGATGTGGGCTGCATTTTGGCTGCCTTTTGGGCTGGAGCTTCTCGTGGTTTGAGGCCTGGCTTGCTCCACCCCCTGCTCTTGAGATTCTCCCGGATGTGGGCTGCATTTTGGCTGCCTTTTGGGCTGGAGCTTCTCGTGGTTTGAGGCCTGGCTTGCTCGTCCCCCTGCTCTTGAGATTCTCCCGGATGTGGGCTGCATTTTGGCTGCCTTTTGGGCTGGAGCTTCTCGTGGTTTGAGGCCTGGCTTGCTCCACACCCTGCTCTTGAGATTCTCCCGGATGTGGGCTGCATTTTGGCTGCCTTTTGGGCTGGAGCTTCTCGTGGTTTGAGGCCTGGCTTGCTCCACCCCTGCTGTTGAGATTCCCACGGAGGTGGGCTGCATTTTGGCTGCCTTTTGGGCTGGAGCTTCTCGTGGTTTGAGACCTGGCTTGCTCGACCAGCTGCTCTTGAGATTCTCCCTGATGTGGGCTGCATTTTGGCTGCCTTTTGGGCTGGAGCTTCTCGAGGTTTGAGGCCTGGCTTGCTCCACCCCCTGCTCTTGATATTCTCCCGGATGTGGGCTGCATTTTGGCTGCCTTTTGGGCTGGAGCTTCTCGTGGTTTGAGGCCTGGCTTGCTCCACCCCCTGCTCTTGAGATTCTCCTGGATGTGGGCTGCATTTTGGCTGCCTTTTGGGCTGGAGCTTCTCGAGGTTTGAGGCCTGGCTTGCTCCACCCCCTGCTCTTGAGATTCTCCCGGATGTGGGCTGCATTTTGGCTGCCTTTTGGGCTGGAGCTTCTCGTGGTTTGAGGCCTGGCTTGCTCCACCCCCTGCTCTTGAGATTCTCCCAGATGTGGGCTGGATTTTGGCTGCCTTTTGGGCTGGAGCTTCTCGTGGTTTGAGGCCTGGCTTCCTCCACCCCCTACACTTGAGATTCTCCCGGATGTGGGCTGGATTTTGGCTGCCTTTTGGGCTGGAACTTCTCAAGGTTTTTCAGGACTGGCTTGCTCCACCCCCTACTCTTGAGTTTCTCCCAGATGTGGGCTGCATTTTGGCTGATACTTGGGCTGGAGCTTCTCGTGGTTTGAGGCCTGCCTTGCTCCACCCCCTGCTCTTGAGATTCTCCCAGATGTGGGCTGCATTTTGGCTGATTCTTGGGCTGGAGCTTCTCGAGGTTTGAGGCCTGGCTTGCTCCACCCCCTGCTCTTGAGATTCTCCCGGATGTGGGCTGCATTTTGGCTGCGTTTTGGGCTGGAGCTTCTCGTGGTTTGAGACCTGGCTTGCTCCACCCCCTGCTCTTGAGATTCTCCCGGATGTGGGCTGCATTTTGGCTGCCTTTTGGGCTGGAGCTTCTCGTGGTTTGAGGCCTGGCTTCCTCCACCCCCTGCTCTTGAGATTCTCCCGGATGTGGGCTGCATTTTGGCTGCCTTTTGGGCTGGAACTTCTCAAGGTTTGAGGCCTGGATTGCTCCACCCCCTACTCTTGAGATTCTCCCAGATGTGGGCTGCATTTTGGCTGCCTTTTGGGCTGGAGCTTCTCGTGGTTTGAGGCCTGGCTTGCTCCACCCCCTGCTCTTGAGTTTCTCCCGGAGGTGGGCTGCATTTTGGCTGCATTTTTGGCTGGAGCTTCTCGTGGTTTGAGGCCTGGCTTGCTCCACCCCCTGCTCTTGAGATTCTCCCGGATGTGGGCTGCATTTTGGCTGCCTTTTGGGCTGGAGCTTCTCGTGGTTTGAGTCCTGGCTTGCTCCACCCCCTGCTCTTGAGATTGTCCCGGAGGTGGGCTGCATTTTGGCTGCCTTTTGGGCTGGAGCTTCTCGTGGTTTGAGGCCTGGCTTGCTCCACCCCCTGCTCTTGAGATTCTCCCGGATGTGGGGTGCATTTTGGTTGCCTTTTGGGCTGGAGCTTCTCGTGGTTTGAGGCCTGGCTTCCTCCACCCCCTACTCTTGAGTTTCTCCCAGATGTGGGCTGCATTTTGGGTGATACTTGGGCTGGAGCTTCTCGTGGTTTGAGGCCTGCCTTGCTCCACCCCCTGCTCTTGAGATTCTCCCAGATGTGGGCTGCATTTTGGCTGATTCTTGGGCTGGAGCTTCTCGAGGTTTGAGGCCTGGCTTGCTCCACCCCCTGCTCTTGAGATTCTCCCGGATGTGGGCTGCATTTTGGCTGCGTTTTGGGCTGGAGCTTCTCGTGGTTTGAGACCTGGCTTGCTCCACCCCCTGCTCTTGAGATTCTCCCGGATGTGGGCTGCATTTTGGCTGCCTTTTGGGCTGGAGCTTCTCGTGGTTTGAGGCCTGGCTTCCTCCACCCCCTGCTCTTGAGATTCTCCCGGATGTGGGCTGGATTTTGGCTGCCTTTTGGGCTGGAGCTTCTCGTGGTTTGGGGCCTGGATTGCTCCACCCCCTACTCTTGAGATTCTCCCAGATGTGGGCTGCATTTTGGCTGCCTTTTGGGCTGGAGCTTCTCGTGGTTTGAGGCCTGGCTTGCTCCACCCCCTGCTCTTGAGTTTCTCCCGGAGGTGGGCTGCATTTTGGCTGCATTTTTGGCTGGAGCTTCTCGTGGTTTGAGGCCTGGCTTGCTCCACCCCCTGCTCTTGAGATTCTCCCGGATGTGGGCTGCATTTTGGCTCCCTTTTGGGCTGGAGCTTCTCGTGGTTTGAGGCCTGTCTTGCTCCACCCCCTGCTCTTGAGATTCTCCCGGATGTGGGCTGCATTTTGACTGATTCTTGGGCTGGAGCTTCTCGTGGTTTGAGGCCTGGCTTCCTCCACCCACTGCTCTTGAGATTCTCCCGGAGGTGGGCTGCATTTTGGCTGCCTTTAGGGCTGGAGCTTCTTGTGGTTTGAGGTCTGGCTTGCTCCACCCCCTGCTCTTGATATTCTCCCAGAGGTGGGCTGCATTTTGGCTGACATTTTGGGCTGGAACTTCTCGAGGTTTGAAGCCAGGCTTGCTCCACCCCCTGCTCTTGAGATTCTCCCGGATGTGGGCTGTATTTTGGCTGAATTTTGGGCTGGAGCTTCTCGTGGTTTGAGGCCTGGCTTGCTCCACCCCCTGCTCTTGAGATTCTCCCGGATGTGGGCTGCATTTTCGCTGCCTTTTGGGCTGGAGCTTCTCGTGGTTTGAGGCCTGGCTTGCTCCACCCCCTGCTCCAGAGATTCTCCCGGATGTGGGCTGCATTTTGGCTGCCTTTTGGGCTGGAGCTTCTCGTGGTTTGAGTCCTGGCTTGCTCCACCCCCTGCTCTTGAGATTCTCCCGGATGTGGGCTGCATTTTGGCTGCCTTTTGGGCTGGAGCTTCTCGTGGTTTGAGGCCTGGCTTGCTCCACCCCCTGCTCTTGAGATTCTCCCGGATGTGGGCTGCATTTTGGCTGACTTTTGGGCTGGAGCTTCTCGAGGTTTGAGGCCTGGCTTGCTCCAACCCCTGCTCTTGAGATTCTCCCGGATGTGGGCTGCATTTTGGCTGCCTTTTGGGCTGGAGATTCTCGTGGTTTGAGGCCTGGCTTGCTCCACCCCCTGCTCTTGATATTCTCCCGGATGTGGGCTGCATTTTGGCTGATTCTTGGGCTGGAGCTTCTCGTGGTTTGAGGCCTGGCTTGCTCCACCCCCTGCTCTTGAGATTCTCCTGGAGGTGGGCTGCATTTTGGCTGCCTTTTGGGCTGGAGCTTCTCGAGGTTTGAGGCCTGGCTTGCTCCACCCCCTGCTCTTGAGATTCTCCCGGATGTGGGCTGCATTTTGGCTGCCTTTTGGGCTGGAGCTTCTCGTGGTTTGAGGCCTGGCTTGCTCCACCCCCTGCTGTTGAGATTCTCCCGGATGTGGGCTGCATTTTGGCTACATTTTGGGCTGGAACTTCTCGTGGTTTGAGGCCTGGCTTGCTCCACCCTCTACTCTTGAGATTCTCCCGGATATGGTCTGCATTTTGGCTGATACTTGGGCTGGAGCTTCTCGTGGTTTGAGGCCTGGCTTGCTCCACCCCCTGCTCTTGAGATTCTCCCGGATGTGGGCTGCATTTTGGCTGCCTTTTGGGATGGAGCTTCTCGTGGTTTGAGGCCTGGCTTGCTCCACCCCCTGCTCTTGAGATTCTCCCAGATGTGGGCTGCATTTTGGCTGCCTTTTGGGCTGGAGCTTCTCGTGGTTTGAGGCCTGCCTTGCTCCACCCCCTGCTCTTGAGATTCTCCCGGATGTGGGCTGCATTTTGGCTGCCTTTTGGGCTGGAGCTTCTCGTGGTTTGAGGCCTGGCTTCCTCCACCCCCTGCTCTTGAGATTCTCCCGGATGTGGGCTGGATTTTGGCTGCCTTTTGGGCTGGAGCTTCTCGTGGTTTGGGGCCTGGATTGCTCCACCCCCTACTCTTGAGATTCTCCCAGATGTGGGCTGCATTTTGGCTGCCTTTTGGGCTGGAGCTTCTCGTGGTTTGAGGCCTGGCTTGCTCCACCCCCTGCTCTTGAGATTCTCCCGGAGGTGGGCTGCATTTTGGCTGCATTTTTGGCTGGAGCTTCTCGTGGTTTGAGGCCTGGCTTGCTCCACCCCCTGCTCTTGAGATTCTCCCGGATGTGGGCTGCATTTTGGCTCCCTTTTGGGCTGGAGCTTCTCGTGGTTTGAGGCCTGTCTTGCTCCACCCCCTGCTCTTGAGATTCTCCCGGATGTGGGCTGCATTTTGACTGATTCTTGGGCTGGAGCTTCTCGTGGTTTGAGGCCTGGCTTCCTCCACCCACTGCTCTTGAGATTCTCCCGGAGGTGGGCTGCATTTTGGCTGCCTTTAGGGCTGGAGCTTCTTGTGGTTTGAGGTCTGGCTTGCTCCACCCCCTGCTCTTGATATTCTCCCAGAGGTGGGCTGCATTTTGGCTGACATTTTGGGCTGGAACTTCTCGAGGTTTGAAGCCAGGCTTGCTCCACCCCCTGCTCTTGAGATTCTCCCGGATGTGGGCTGTATTTTGGCTGAATTTTGGGCTGGAGCTTCTCGTGGTTTGAGGCCTGGCTTGCTCCACCCCCTGCTCTTGAGATTCTCCCGGATGTGGGCTGCATTTTCGCTGCCTTTTGGGCTGGAGCTTCTCGTGGTTTGAGGCCTGGCTTGCTCCACCCCCTGCTCCAGAGATTCTCCCGGATGTGGGCTGCATTTTGGCTGCCTTTTGGGCTGGAGCTTCTCGTGGTTTGAGTCCTGGCTTGCTCCACCCCCTGCTCTTGAGATTCTCCCGGATGTGGGCTGCATTTTGGCTGCTTTTGGGCTGGAGCTTCTCGTGGTTTGAGGCCTGGCTTGCTCCACCCCCTGCTCTTGAGATTCTCCCGGATGTGGGCTGCATTTTGGCTGACTTTTGGGCTGGAGCTTCTCGAGGTTTGAGGCCTGGCTTGCTCCAACCCCTGCTGTTGAGATTCTCCCGGATGTGGGCTGCATTTTGGCTGCCTTTTGGGCTGGAGATTCTCGTGGTTTGAGGCCTGGCTTGCTCCACCCCCTGCTCTTGATATTCTCCCGGATGTGGGCTGCATTTTGGCTGATTCTTGGGCTGGAGCTTCTCGTGGTTTGAGGCCTGGCTTGCTCCACCCCCTGCTCTTGAGATTCTCCTGGAGGTGGGCTGCATTTTGGCTGCCTTTTGGGCTGGAGCTTCTCGAGGTTTGAGGCCTGGCTTGCTCCACCCCCTGCTCTTGAGATTCTCCCGGATGTGGGCTGCATTTTGGCTGCCTTTTGGGCTGGAGCTTCTCGTGGTTTGAGGCCTGCCTTGCTCCACCCCCTGCTCTTGAGTTTCTCCCGGATATGGGCTGCATTTTGGCTGCATTTTGGGCTGGAGCTTCTCGTGGTTTGAGGCCTGCCTTGCTCCACCCCCTGCTCTTGATATACTCCCGGATGTGGGCTGCATTTTGGCTGCCTTTTGGGCTGGAGCTTCTCGTGGTTTGGGGCCTGCCTTGCTCGAGCCCCTGCTCTTGAGATTCTCCCGGATGTGGGCTGGATTTTGGATGCATTTGGGCTGGAGCTTCTCGTGGTTTGAGGCCTGGCTTGCTCCACTTCCTGCTCTTGAGATTCTCCCGGATGTGGGCTGCATTTTGGCTGCCTTTTGGGCTGGAGCTTCTCGTGGTTTGAGGCCTGGCTTGCTCCACCCCCTGCTCTTGAAATTGTCCCGGATGTGGGCTGGATTTTGGCTGCCTTTTGGTGTGGAGCTTCTCGTGGTTTGAGGCCTGGCTTGCTCCACCCCCTGCTCTTGAGATAATCCCGGATGTGGGCTGCATTCTGGCTGCCTTTTGGGCTGGAGCTTCTCGTGGTTTGAGGCCTGGCTTGCTCCAGCCCCTGCTCTTGAGATTCTCCCGGATGTGGGCTGCATTTTGGCTGCCTTTTGGGGTGGAGCTTCTCGTGGTTTGAGGCCTGGCTTGCTCCACCCCCTGCTCTTGAGATTCTCCCGGATGTGGGCTGCATTTTGGCTGCCTTTTGGGCTGGAACTTCTCAAGGTTTGAGGACTGGCTTGCTCCACCCCCTACTCTTGAGTTTCTCCCAGATGTGGGCTGCATTTTGTCTGCCTTTTGGGCTGGAGCTTCTCGTGGTTTGAGGCCTGGCTTGCTCCACCCCCTGCTCTTGAGATTCTCCCGGATGTGGGCTGCATTTTGGCTGATTCTTGGGCTGGAGCTTCTCGTGGTTTGAGGCCTGGCTTGCTCCACCCCTGCTGTTGAGATTCTCCCGGAGGTGGGCTGCATTTTGGCTGAATTTTGGGCTGGAGCTTCTCGTGGTTTGAGGCCTGGCTTGCTCCACCCCCTGCTCTTGAGATTCTCCCAGATGTGGGCTGCATTTTGGCTGCCTTTTGAGCTGGAGCTTCTCGTGGTTTGAGGCCTGGCTTGCTCCACCCCCTGCTCTTGAGATTCTCCCGGATGTGGGCTGGATTTTGGCTGCCTTTTGGGCTGGAGCTTCTCGTGGTTTGAGGCCTGGCTTCCTCCACCCCCTGCTCTTGAGATTCTCCCGGATGTGGGCTGGATTTTGGCTGCCTTTTGGGCTGGAACTTCTCAAGGTTTGAGGCCTGGATTGCTAAACCCCCTACTCTTGAGATTCTCCAAGATGTGGGCTGCATTTTGGGTGATACTTCGGCTGGAGCTTCTCGTGGTTTGAGGCCTGGCTTGCTCCACCCCCTGCTCTTGAGTTTCTCCCGGAGGTGGGCTGCATTTTGACTGCCTTTTGGGCTGGAGCTTCTCGTGGTTTGAGGCCTGGCGTGCTCCACCCCCTGCTCTTGAGATTCTCCCGGATGTGGGCTGCATTTTGGCTGCCTTTTGGGCTGGAGCTTCTCATGGTTTGAGGCCTGGCTTGCTCCACCCCCTGCTCTTGAGATTCTCCCGGATGTGGGCTGCATTCTGGGTGAATCTTGGGCTGGAGCTTCTCGTGGTTTGAGGCCTGGCTTGCTCCACTCCCTGCGCTTGATATTCTCCCAGAGGTGGGCTGCATTTTGGCTGACATTTTGGGCTGGAGCTTCTCGTGCTTTGAGGCCTGGCTTGCTCCACCCCCTGCTCTTGAGATTCTCCCGGATGTGGGCTGCATTTTGGCTGCCTTTTGGGCTGGAGCTTCTCGAGGTTTGAGGCCTGGCTTGCTCCAACCCCTGCTCTTGAGATTCTCCCGGATGTGGGCTGCATTTTGGCTGCCTTTTGGGCTGGAGCTTCTCGTGGTTTGAGGCCTGGCTTGCTCCACCCCCTGCTCTTGATATTCTCCCGGATGTGGGCTGCATTTTGGCTGATTCTTGGGCTGGAGCTTCTCGTGGTTTGAGGCCTGGCTTGCTCCACCCCCTGCTCTTGAGATTCTCCTGGAGGTGGGCTCCACTTTGGCTGCCTTTTGGGCTGGATCTTCTCGAGGTTTGAGGCCTGGCTTGCTCCACCCCCTGCTCTTGAGATTCTCCCGGATGTGGGCTGCATTTTGGCTGCCTTTTGGGCTGGAGCTTCTCGTGGTTTGAGGCCTGGCTTGCTCCACCCCCTGCTCTTGAGATTCTCCCGGATGTGGGCTGCATTTTGGCTACATTTTGGGCTGGAACTTCTCGTGGTTTGAGGCCTGGCTTGCTCCACCCCCTACTCTTGAGATTCTCCCGGATATGGGCTGCATTTTGGCTGATACTTGGGCTGGAGCTTCTCGTGGTTTGAGGCCTGGCTTGCTCCACCCCCTGCTCTTGAGATTCTGCCGGATGTGGGCTGCATTTTGGCTGCCTTTTGGGCTGGAGCTTCTCGTGGTTTGAGGCCTGGCTTGCTCCACCCCCTGCTCTTGAGATTCTCCCGGATGTGGGCTGCATTTTGGCTGCATTTTGGGCTGGAGCTTCTCGTGGATTGAGGCCTGCCTTGCTCCACCCCCTGCTCTTGATATACTCCCGGATGTGGGCTGGATTTTGGCTGCCTTTTGGGCTGGAGCTTCTCGTGGTTTGAGGCCTGCCTTGCTCGAGCCCCTGCTCTTGAGATTCTCCCGGATGTGGGCTGGATTTTGGATGCCTTTTGGGCTGGAGCTTCTCGTGGTTTGAGGCCTGGCTTGCTCCACCCCCTGCTCTTGAGATTCTCCCGGATGTGGGCTGCATTTTGTCTGCCTTTTGGGCTGGAGCTTCTCGTGGTTTGAGGCCTGGCTTGCTCCACCCCCTGCTCTTGAAATTGTCCCGGATGTGGGCTGGATTTTGGCTGCCTTTTGGGCTGGAGCTTCTCGTGGTTTGAGACCTGGCTTGCTCCACCCCCTGCTCTTGAGATTCTCCCGGATGTGGGCTGCATTTTGGCTGACTTTTGGGCTGGAGCTTCTCGTGGTTTGAGGCCTGGCTTGCTCCACCCCCTGCTCTTGAGATTCTCCCGGATTTGGGCTGCATTTTGGCTGCCTTTTGCGGTGGAGCTTCTCGTGGTTTGAGGCCTGGCTTACTCCAACCCCTGCTCTTGAGATTCTCCCGGATGTGGGCTGCATTTTGGCTGACTTTTGGGCTGGAACTTCTCGTGATTTGAGGCCTGGCTTGCTCCACCCCCTACTCTTGAGTTTCTCCCAGATGTGGGCTGCATTTTGGGTGATACTTGGGCTGGAGCTTCTCGTGGTTTGAGGCCTGGCTTGCTCCACCCCCTGCTCTTGAGATTCTCCCGGATTTGGGCTGCATTTTGGCTGATTCTTGGGCTGGAGCTTCTCGTGGTTTGAGGCCTGGCTTGCTCCACCCCTGCTGTTGAGATTCCCCCGGAGGTGGGCTGCATTTTGGCTGAATTTTGGGCTGGAGCTTCTCGTGGTTTGAGGCCTGGCTTGCTCCACCCCCTGCTCTTGAGATTCTCCCGGATGTGGGCTGCATTTTGGCTGAATTTTGGGCTGGAGCTTCTCGGGGTTTGAGGCCTGGCTTGCTCCACCCCCTGCTCTTGAGATTCTCCCGGATGTGGGCTGCATTTTGGCTGCGTTTTGGGCTGGAGCTTCTCGTGGTTTGAGACCTGGCTTGCTCCACCCTCTGCTCTTGAGATTCTCCCAGATGTGGGCTGCATTTTGGCTGCATTTTGGGCTGGAGCTTCTCGTGGTTTGAGGCCTGGCTTGCTCCACCCCCTGCTCTTGAGATTCTCCCGGATGTGGGCTGCATTTTGGCTGCCTTTTGGGCTGGAGCTTCTCGTGGTTTGAGGCCTGGCTTCCTCCACCCCCTGCTCTTGAGATTCTCCCAGATGTGGGCTGCATTTTGGGTGATACTTCGGCTGGAGCTTCTCGTGGTTTGAGGCCTGGCTTGCTCCACCCCTGCTGTTGAGATTCCCCCGGAGGTGGGCTGCATTTTGGCTGAATTTTGGGCTGGAGCTTCTCGTGGTTTGAGGCCTGGCTTGCTCCACCCCCTGCTCTTGAGATTCTCCCGGATGTGGGCTGCATTTTGGCTGATACTTGGGCTGGAGCTTCTCGTGGTTTGAGGCCTGGCTTGCTCCACCCCCTGCTCTTGAGATTCTGCCGGATGTGGGCTGCATTTTGGCTGCGTTTTGGGCTGGAGCTTCTCGTGGTTTGAGACCTGGCTTGCTCCACCCCCTGCTCTTGAGATTCTCCCGGATTTGGGCTGCATTTTGGCTGATTCTTGGGCTGGAGCTTCTCGTGGTTTGAGGCCTGGCTTGCTCCACCCCTGCTGTTGAGATTCCCCCGGAGGTGGGCTGCATTTTGGCTGAATTTTGGGCTGGAGCTTCTCGAGGTTTGAGGCCTGGCTTGCTCCACCCCCTGCTCTTGAGATTCTCCCGGATTTGGGCTGCATTTTGGCTGATTCTTGGGCTGGAGCTTCTCGTGGTTTGAGGCCTGGCTTGCTCCACCCCTGCTGTTGAGATTCCCCCGGAGGTGGGCTGCATTTTGGCTGAATTTTGGGCTGGAGCTTCTCGAGGTTTGAGGCCTGGCTTGCTCCACCCCCTGCTCTTGAGATTCTCCCGGATGTGGGCTGCATTTTGGCTGAATTTTGGGCTGGAGCTTCTCGTGGTTTGAGGCCTGGCTTGCTCCACCCCCTGCTCTTGAGATTCTCCCGGATGTGGGCTGCATTTTGGCTGCCTTTTGGGCTGGAGCTTCTCGTGGTTTGAGACCTGGCTTGCTCCACCCTCTGCTCTTGAGATTCTCCCAGATGTGGGCTGCATTTTGGCTGCATTTTGGGCTGGAGCTTCTCGTGGTTTGAGGCCTGGCTTGCTCCACCCCCTGCTCTTGAGATTCTCCTGGATGTGGGCTGCATTTTGGGTGATACTTCGGCTGGAGCTTCTCGTGGTTTGAGGCCTGGCTTGCTCCACCCCTGCTGTTGAGATTCCCCCGGAGGTGGGCTGCATTTTGGCTGAATTTTGGGCTGGAGCTTCTCGAGGTTTGAGGCCTGGCTTGCTCCACCCCCTGCTCTTGAGATTCTCCCGGATGTGGGCTGCATTTTGGCTGCCTTTTGGGCTGGAGCTTCTCGTGGTTTGAGGCCTGGCTTGCTCCACCCCCTGCTCTTGAGATTCTCCCGGATGTGGGCTGCATTTTGGCTGCGTTTTGGGCTGGAGCTTCTCGTGGTTTGAGACCTGGCTTGCTCCACCCCCTGCTCTTGAGATTCTCCCGGATGTGGGCTGCATTTTGGCTGCCTTTTGGGCTGGAGCTTCTCGTGGTTTGAGGCCTGGCTTCCTCCACCCCCTGCTCTTGAGATTCTCCCAGATGTGGACTGCATTTTGGGTGATACTTCGGCTGGAGCTTCTCGTGGTTTGAGGCCTGGCTTGCTCCACCCCCTGCTCTTGAGATTCTCCCGGCGGTGGGCTGCATTTTGACTGCATTTTCGGCTGGAGCTTCTCGTGGTTTGAGGCCTGGTTTGCTCCACCCCCTGCTCTTGAGATTCTCCCGGATGTGTCCTGCATTTTGGCTGCTTTTGGGCTGGAGCTTCTCGTGGTTTGAGGCCTGGCGTGCTCCACCCCCTGCTCTTGAGATTCTCCCGGATGTGGGCTGCATTTTGGCTGCCTTTTGGGCTGGAGCTTCTCGTGGTTTGAGGCCTGGCTTGCTCCACCCCCTGCTCTTGAGATTCTCCCGGATGTGGGCTGCATTTTGGCTGCGTTTTGGGCTGGAGCTTCTCGTGGTTTGAGACCTGGCTTGCTCCACCCTCTGCTCTTGAGATTCTCCCAGATGTGGGCTGCATTTTGGCTGCCTTTTGGGCTGGAGCTTCTCGTGGTTTGAGGCCTGGCTTGCTCCACCCCCTGCTCTTGAGATTCTCCCGGATGTGGGCTGCATTTTGGCTGCCTTTTGGGCTGGAGCTTCTCGTGGTTTGAGGCCTGGCTTCCTCCACCCCCTGCTCTTGAGATTCTCCCAGATGTGGGCTGCATTTTGGGTGATACTTCGGCTGGAGCTTCTCGTGGTTTGAGGCCTGGCTTGCTCCACCCCCTGCTCTTGAGGTTCTCCCGGAGGTGGGCTGCATTTTGACTGGCTTTTCGGCTGGAGCTTCTCGTGGTTTGAGGCCTGGCTTGCTCCACCCCCTGCTCTTGAGATTCTCCCGGATGTGGGCTGCATTTTGGCTTCCTTTAGGGCTGGAGCTTCTCGTGGTTTGAGGCCTGGCTTGCTCCACCCCCTGCTCTTGAGATTCTCCCGGATGTGTCCTGCATTTTGGCTGCTTTTGGGCTGGAGCTTCTCGTGGTTTGAGGCCTGGCGTGCTCCACCCCCTGCTCTTGAGATTCTCCCGGATGTGGGCTGCATTTTGGCTGCCTTTTGGGCTGGAGCTTCTCGTGGTTTGAGGCCTGGCTTGCTCCACCCCCTGCTCTTGAGTTTCTCCCGGATATGGGCTGCATTTTGGCTGCATTTTGGGCTGGAGCTTCTCGTGGTTTGAGGCCTGCCTTGCTCCACCCCCTGCTCTTGATATACTCCCGGATGTGGGCTGCATTTTGGCTGCCTTTTGGGCTGGAGCTTCTCGTGCTTTGAGGCCTGCCTTGCTCGAGCACCTGCTCTTGAGATTCTCCCGGAGGTGGGCTGGATTTTGGATGCCTTTTGGGCTGGAGCTTCTCGTGGTTTGAGGCCTGGCTTGCTCCACTTCCTGCTCTTGAGATTCTCCCGGATGTGGGCTGCATTTTGGCTGCATTTTGGGCTGGAGCTTCTCGTGGTTTGAGGCCTGGCTTGCTCCACCCCCTGCTCTTGAAATTGTCCCAGATGTGGGCTGGATTTTGGCTGCCTTTTGGGCTCGAGCTTCTCGTGGTTTGAGGCCTGGCTTGCTCCACCCCCTGCTCTTGAGATAATCCCGGATGTGGGCTGCATTTTGGCTGCCTTTTGGGCTGGAGCTTCTCGTGGTTTGAGGCCTGGCTTGCTCCACCCCCTGCTCTTGAGATTCTCCCGGATGTGGGCTGGATTTTGGCTGCCTTTTGGGCTGGAGCTTCTCGTGGTTTGAGGCCTGGCTTGCTCCACCCCCTGCTCTTGAGATTCTCCCGGATTTGGGCTGCATTTTGGCTGCCTTTTGCGGAGGAGCTTCTCGTGGTTTGAGGCCTGGCTTACTCCAACCCCTGCTCTTGAGATTCTCCCAGATGTGGGCTGCATTTTGGGTGATACTTGGGCTGGAGCTTCTCGTGGTTTGAGGCCTGGCTTGCTCCACCCCCTACTCTTGAGGTTCTCCCGGATGTGGGCTGCATTTTGACTGGCTTTTCGGCTGGAGCTTCTCGTGGTTTGAGGCCTGCCTTGCTCCACCCCCTGCTCTTGAGATTCTCCCGGATGTGGGCTGCATTTTGACTGCCTTTTCGGCTGGAGCTTCTCGTGGTTTGAGGCCTGGTTTGCTCCACCCCCTGCTCTTGAGATTCTCCCGGATATGGGCTGCATTTTGGCTGATACTTGGGCTGGAGCTTCTCGTGGTTTGAGGCCTGGCTTGCTCCACCCCCTGCTCTTGAGATTCTCCCGGATGTGGGCTGCATTTTGACTGCCTTTTCGGCTGGAGCTTCTCGTGGTTTGAGGCCTGGCTTGCTCCACCCCCTACTCTTGAGATTCTCCCGGATACGGGCTGCATTTTGGCTGATACTTGGGCTGGAGCTTCTCGTGGTTTGAGGCCTGGCTTGCTCCACCCCCTGCTCTTGAGACACTCCCGGATGTGGGCTGCATTTTGGCTGCATTTTGGGCTGGAGCTTCTCGGGGTTTGAGGCCTGGCTTGCTCCACCCCCTGCTCTTGAGATTCTCCCGGATGTGGGCTGCATTTTGGCTGCCTTTTGGGCTGGAGCTTCTCGTGGTTTGAGGCCTGGCTTGCTCCACCCCCTGCTCTTGAGATTCTCCCAGATGTGGCCTGCATTTTGACTGATTCTTGGGCTGGAGCTTCTCGTGGTTTGAGGCCTGGCTTGCTCCAACCCCTGCTCTTGAGATTCTCCCGGATGTGGGCTGCATTTTGGCTGCCTTTTGGGCTGGAGCTTCTCGAGGTTTGAGGCCTGGCTTGCTCCACCCCCTGCTCTTGAGATTCTCCCAGATGTGGCCTGCATTTTGGCTGCCTTTTGGGCTGGAGCTTCTCGTGGTTTGAGGCCTGGCTTGCTCCACCCCCTGCTCTTGATATTCTCCCGGATGTGGGCTGCATTTTGGCTGCCTTTTGGGCTGGAGCTTCTCGAGGTTTGAGGCCTGGCTTGCTCCACCCCCTGCTCTTGAGATTCTCCCGGATGTGGGCTGCATTTTGACTGATTCTTGGGTTGGAGCTTCTCGTGGTTTGAGGCCTGGCTTGCTCCAACCCCTGCTGTTGAGATTCTCCCGGATGTGGGCTGCATTTTGACTGATTCGTGGGCTGGAGCTTCTCGTGGTTTGAGGCCTGGCTTGCTCCACCCCCTGCTGTTGAGATTCTCACGGAGGTGGGCTGCATTTTGGCTGTCTTTTGTGCTGGAGCTTCTCGTGGTTTGAGGCCTGGCTTGCTCCACCCCCTGCTCTTGAGATTCTCCCGGATTTGGGCTGCATTTTGGCTGCCTTTTGCGGAGGAGCTTCTCGTGGTTTGAGGCCTGGCTTACTCCAACCCCTGCTCTTGAGATTCTCCCAGATGTGGGCTGCATTTTGGGTGATACTTGGGCTGGAGCTTCTCGTGGTTTGAGGCCTGGCTTGCTCCACCCCCTGCTCTTGAGATTCTCCCGGATGTGGGCTGCATTTTGGCTGATTCTTGGGCTGGAGCTTCTCGTGGTTTGAGGCCTGGCTTGCTCCACCCCTGCTGTTGAGATTCTCCCGGAGGTGGGCTGCATTTTGGCTGAATTTTGGGCTGGAGCTTCTCGAGGTTTGAGGCCTGGCTTGCTCCACCCCCTGCTCTTGAGATTCTCCCGGATGTGGGCTGCATTTTGGCTGAATTTTGGGCTGGAGCTTCTCGTGGTTTGAGGCCTGGCTTGCTCCACCCCCTGCTCTTGAGATTCTCCCGGATGTGGGCTGCATTTTGGCTGCGTTTTGGGCTGGAGGTTCTCGTGGTTTGAGACCTGGCTTGCTCCACCCCCTGCTCTTGAGATTCTCCCGGATGTGGGCTGCATTTTGGCTGCCTTTTGGGCTGGAGCTTCTCGTGGTTTGAGGCCTGGCTTGCTCCACCCCCTACTCTTGAGGTTCTCCCGGATGTGGGCTGCATTTTGACTGGCTTTTCGGCTGGAGCTTCTCGTGGTTTGAGGCCTGGCTTGCTCCACCCCCTGCTCTTGAGATTCTCCCGGATGTGGGCTGCATTTTGACTGCCTTTTCGGCTGGAGCTTCTCGTGGTTTGAGGCCTGGTTTGCTCCACCCCCTGCTCTTGAGATTCTCCCGGATATGGGCTGCATTTTGGCTGATACTTGGGCTGGAGCTTCTCGTGGTTTGAGGCCTGGCTTGCTCCACCCCCTGCTCTTGAGATTCTCCCGGATGTGGGCTGCATTTTGACTGCCTTTTCGGCTGGAGCTTCTCGTGGTTTGAGGCCTGGCTTGCTCCACCCCCTGCTCTTGAGATTCTCCCGGATACGGGCTGCATTTTGGCTGATACTTGGGCTGGAGCTTCTCGTGGTTTGAGGCCTGGCTTGCTCCACCCCCTGCTCTTGAGATACTCCCGGATGTGGGCTGCATTTTGGCTGCATTTTGGGCTGGAGCTTCTCGGGGTTTGAGGCCTGGCTTGCTCCACCCCCTGCTCTTGAGATTCTCCCGGATGTGGGCTGCATTTTGGCTGCCTTTTGGGCTGGAGCTTCTCGTGGTTTGAGGCCTGGCTTGCTCCACCCCCTGTTCTTGAAATTGTCCCGGATGTGGGCTGGATTTTGGCTGCATTTTGGGCTGGAGCTTCTCGTGGTTTGAGGCCTGCCTTGCTCCACCCCCTGCTCTTGAGATTCTCCCGGAGGTGGGCTGCATTTTGGCTGCCTTTTGGGCTGGAGCTTTTCGTGGTTTGAGGCCTGGCTTGCTCCACCCCCTGCTCTTGAGATTCCCCCAGATGTGGCCTGCATTTTGACTGATTCTTGGGCTGGAGCTTCTCGTGGTTTGAGGCCTGGCTTGCTCCAACCCCTGCTCTTGAGATTCTCCCGGATGTGGGCTGCATTTTGGCTGCCTTTTGGGCTGGAGCTTCTCGTGGTTTGAGGCCTGGCTTGCTCCACCCCCTGCTCTTGAGATTCTCCCAGATGTGGCCTGCATTTTGGCTGCCTTTTGGGCTGGAGCTTCTCGTGGTTTGAGGCCTGGCTTGCTCCACCCCCTGCTCTTGATATTCTCCCGGATGTGGGCTGCATTTTGACTGATTCTTGGGTTGGAGCTTCTCGTGGTTTGAGGCCTGGCTTGCTCCAACCCCTGCTCTTGAGATTCTCCCGGATGTGGGCTGCATTTTGACTGATTCGTGGGCTGGAGCTTCTCGTGGTTTGAGGCCTGGCTTGCTCCACCCCCTGCTGTTGAGATTCTCACGGAGGTGGGCTGCATTTTGGCTGTCTTTTGTGCTGGAGCTTCTCGTGGTTTGAGGCCTGGCTTGCTCCACCCCCTGCTCTTGAGATTCTCCCGGATGTGGGCTGGATTTTGGCTGTCTTTTGGGCTGGAGCTTCTCGTGGTTTGAGGCCTGGCTTGCTCCACCCCGGCTGTTGAGATTCTCCCGGAGGTGGGCTGCATTTTGGCTGCCTTTTGGGCTGGAGCTTCTCGTGGTTTGAGGCCTGGCTTGCTCCACCCCCTGCTCTTGAGATTCTCCCGGATGTGGGCTGCATTTTGGCTGCCTTTTGGGCTGGAGCTTCTCGAGGTTTGAATCCTGGCTTGCTCCACCCCCTGCTCTTGAGATTCTCCCGGATGTGGCCTGCATTTTGACTGATTCTTGGGTTGGAGCTTCTCGTGGTTTGAATCCTGGCTTGCTCCACCCCGGCTGTTGAGATTCTCCCGGATGTGGGCTGCATTTTGGCTGCCTTTTGGGCTGGAGCTTCTCGAGGTTTGAGGCCTGGCTTGCTCCACCCCCTGCTCTTGAGATTCTCCCGGATGTGTCCTGCATTTTGGCTGCCTTTTGGGCTGGAGCTTCTCGTGGTTTGAGGCCTGGCTTGCTCCAACCCCTGCTCTTGAGATTCTCCCGGATGTGGGCTGCATTTTGGCAGCCTTTGGGGCTGGAGCTTCTCGTGGTTTGAGGCCTGGCTTGCTCCACCCCCTGCTCTTGAGATTCTCCCGGATGTGGCCTGCATTTTGGCTGCCTTTTGGGCTGGAGCTTCTCGTGGTTTGAGGCCTGGCTTGCTCCACCCCCTGCTCTTGATATTCTCCCGGATGTGGGCTGCATTTTGGCTGCCTTTTGGGCTGGAGCTTCTCGAGGTTTGAGGCCTGGCTTGCTCCACCCCCTGCTCTTGAGATTCTCCCGGATGTGGGCTGCATTTTGACTGATTCTTGGGTTGGAGCTTCTCGTGGTTTGAGGCCTTGCTTGCTCCAACCCCTGCTCTTGAGATTCTCCCGGATGTGGGCTGCATTTTGACTGATTCGTGGGCTGGAGCTTCTCGTGGTTTGAGGCCTGGCTTGCTCCACCCCCTGCTGTTGAGATTCTCACGGAGGTGGGCTGCATTTTGGCTGTCTTTTGTGCTGGAGCTTCTCGTGGTTTGAGGCCTGGCTTGCTCCACCCCCTGCTCTTGAGATTCTCCCGGATGTGGGCTGGATTTTGGCTGTCTTTTGGGCTGGAGCTTCTCGTGGTTTGAGGCCTGGCTTGCTCCACCCCCTGCTCTTGATATTCTCCCGGATGTGGGCTGCATTTTGGCTGCCTTTTGGGCTGGAGCTTCTCGTGGTTTGAGGCCTGGCTTGCTCCACCCCCTGCTCTTGATATTCTCCCGGATGTGGGCTGCATTTTGGCTGCATTTTGGGCTGGAGCTTCTCGTGGTTTGAGGCCTGGCTTGCTCCACCCCCTGCTCTTGAGATTCTCCCGGATGTGGGCTGCATTTTGGCTGCCTTTTGGGCTGGAGCTTCTCGTGGTTTGAGGCCTGGCTTACTCCAACCACTGCTCTTGAGATTCTCCCGGATGTGGGCTGCATTTTGGCTGCCTTTTGGGCTGGAGCTTCTCGAGGTTTGAGGCCTGGCTTGCTCCACCCACTGCTCTTGAGATTCTCCCAGATGTGGCCTGCATTTTGACTGATTCTTGGGCTGGAGCTTCTCGTGGTTTGAGGCCTGGCTTGCTCCAACCCTTGCTCTTGAGATTCTCCCGGATGTGGGCTGCATTTTGGCTGCCTTTTCGGGTCTAGCTTCTCGTGGTTTGAGGCCTGGCTTGCTCCAACCCCTGCTCTTGAGATTCTCCCGGATGTGGGCTGCATTTTGGCTGCCTTTTGGGCTGGAGCTTCTCGTGGTTTGAGGCCTGGCTTGCTCCACCCCCTGCTCTTGATATTCTCCCGGATGTGGGCTGCATTTTGGCTGCCTTTTGGGCTGGAGCTTCTCGTGGTTTGAGGCCTGGCTTGCTCCACCCCCTGCTCTTGAGATTCTCCCGGAGGTGGGCTGCATTTTGGCTGACTTTTGGGCTGGAGCTTCTCGTGGTTTGAGGCCTGGCTTACTCCAACCACTGCTCTTGAGATTCTCCCGGATGTGGGCTGCATTTTGGCTGCCTTTTGGGCTGGAGCTTCTCGAGGTTTGAGGCCTGGCTTGCTCCACCCCCTGCTCTTGAGATTCTCCCAGATGTGGCCTGCATTTTGACTGATTCTTGGGCTGGAGCTTCTCGTGGTTTGAGGCCTGGCTTGCTCCAACCCCTGCTCTTGAGATTCTCCCGGATGTGGGCTGCATTTTGGCTGCCTTTTCGGGTCTAGCTTCTCGTGGTTTGAGGCCTGGCTTGCTCCAACCCCTGCTCTTGAGATTCTCCCGGATGTGGGCTGCATTTTGGCTGCCTTTTGGGCTGGAGCTTCTCGTGGTTTGAGGCCTGGCTTGCTCCACCCCCTGCTCTTGATATTCTCCCGGATGTGGGCTGCATTTTGGCTGCCTTTTGGGCTGGAGCTTCTCGTGGTTTGAGGCCTGGCTTGCTCCACCCCCTGCTCTTGAGATTCTCCCGGAGGTGGGCTGCATTTTGGCTGACTTTTGGGCTGGAGCTTCTCGTGGTTTGAGGCCTGGCTTACTCCAACCACTGCTCTTGAGATTCTCCCGGATGTGGGCTGCATTTTGGCTGCCTTTTGGGCTGGAGCTTCTCGAGGTTTGAGGCCTGGCTTGCTCCACCCCCTGCTCTTGAGATTCTCCCAGATGTGGCCTGCATTTTGACTGATTCTTGGGCTGGAGCTTCTCGTGGTTTGAGGCCTGGCTTGCTCCAACCCCTGCTCTTGAGATTCTCCCGGATGTGGGCTGCATTTTGGCTGTCTTTTGGGGTCTAGCTTCTCGTGGTTTGAGGCCTGGCTTGCTCCACCCCCTGCTCTTGATATTCTCCCGGATGTGGGCTGCATTTTGGCTGCCTTTTGGGCTGGAGCTTCTCGAGGTTTGAGGCCTGGCTTGCTCCACCCCCTGCTCTTGAGATTCTCCCGGATGTGGGCTGCATTTTGGCTGCCTTTTGGGCTGGAGCTTCTCGTGGTTTGAGACCTGGCTTGCTCCACCCCCTGCTCTTGAGGTTCTCCCGGATGTGGGCTGCATTTTGGCTGAATTTTGGGCTGGAGCTTCTCATGGTTTGAGGCCTGGCTTGCTCCACCCCCTGCTCTTGAGATTCTCCCGGATGTGGGCTGGATTTTGGCTGCATTTAGGGCTGGAGCTTCTCATGGTTTGAGGCCTGGCTTGCTCCACCCCCTGCTCTTGAGATTCTCCCGGATGTGGGCTGGATTTTGGCTGAATTTTGGGCTGGAGCTTCTCATGGTTTGAGGCCTGGCTTGCTCCACCCCCTGCTCTTGAGATTCTCCCGGATGTGGGCTGCATTTTGGCTGCCTTTTGGGCTGGAGCTTCTCGAGGTTTGAGGCCTGGCTTGCTCCACCCCCTGCTCTTGAGATTCTCCCGGATGTGGGCTGCATTTTGACTGATTCTTGGGTTGGAGCTTCTCGTGGTTTGAGGCCTGGCTTGCTCCAACCCCTGCTCTTGAGATTCTCCCGGATGTGGGCTGCATTTTGACTGATTCGTGGGCTGGAGCTTCTCGTGGTTTGAGGCCTGGCTTGCTCCACCCCCTGCTGTTGAGATTCTCACGGAGGTGGGCTGCATTTTGGCTGTCTTTTGTGCTGGAGCTTCTCGTGGTTTGAGGCCTGGCTTGCTCCACCCCCTGCTCTTGAGATTCTCCCGGATGTGGGCTGGATTTTGGCTGTCTTTTGGGCTGGAGCTTCTCGTGGTTTGAGGCCTGGCTTGCTCCACCCCGGCTGTTGAGATTCTCCCGGAGGTGGGCTGCATTTTGGCTGCCTTTTGGGCTGGAGCTTCTCGTGGTTTGAGGCCTGGCTTGCTCCACCCCCTGCTCTTGAGATTCTCCCGGATGTGGGCTGCATTTTGGCTGCCTTTTGGACTGGAGCTTCTCGTGGTTTGAGGCCTGGCTTGCTCCACCCCCTGCTCTTGAGATTCTCCCGGATGTGGGCTGCATTTTGGCTGCCTTTTGGGCTGGAGCTTCTCGTGGTTTGAGGCCTGGCTTGCTCCACCCCCTGCTCTTGATATTCTCCCGCATGTGGGCTGCATTTTGGCTGCCTTTTGGGCTGGAGCTTCTCGTGGTTTGACGCCTGGCTTGCTCCACCCCCTGCTCTTGATATTCTCCCGGAGGTGGGCTGCATTTTGGCTGACTTTTGGGCTGGAGCTTCTCGTGGTTTGAGGCCTGGCTTGCTCCACCCCCTGCTCTTGAGATTCTCCCGGATGTGGGCTGCATTTTGGCTGCCTTTTGGGCTGGAGCTTCTCGTGGTTTGAGACCTGGCTTGCTCCACCCCCTGCTCTTGAGGTTCTCCCGGATGTGGGCTGCATTTTGGCTGAATTTTGGGCTGGAGCTTCTCATGGTTTGAGGCCTGGCTTGCTCCACCCCCTGCTCTTGAGATTCTCCCGGATGTGGGCTGGATTTTGGCTGCATTTAGGGCTGGAGCTTCTCATGGTTTGAGGCCTGGCTTGCTCCACCCCCTGCTCTTGAGATTCTCCCGGATGTGGGCTGCATTTTGGCTGCCTTTTGGGCTGGAGCTTCTCGAGGTTTGAGGCCTGGCTTGCTCCACCCCCTGCTCTTGAGATTCTCCCGGATGTGGGCTGCATTTTGACTGATTCTTGGGTTGGAGCTTCTCGTGGTTTGAGGCCTGGCTTGCTCCAACCCCTGCTCTTGAGATTCTCCCGGATGTGGGCTGCATTTTGACTGATTCGTGGGCTGGAGCTTCTCGTGGTTTGAGGCCTGGCTTGCTCCACCCCCTGCTGTTGAGATTCTCACGGAGGTGGGCTGCATTTTGGCTGTCTTTTGTGCTGGAGCTTCTCGTGGTTTGAGGCCTGGCTTGCTCCACCCCCTGCTCTTGAGATTCTCCCGGATGTGGGCTGGATTTTGGCTGTCTTTTGGGCTGGAGCTTCTCGTGGTTTGAGGCCTGGCTTGCTCCACCCCGGCTGTTGAGATTCTCCCGGAGGTGGGCTGCATTTTGGCTGCCTTTTGGGCTGGAGCTTCTCGTGGTTTGAGGCCTGGCTTGCTCCACCCCCTGCTCTTGAGATTCTCCCGGATGTGGGCTGCATTTTGGCTGCCTTTTGGACTGGAGCTTCTCGTGGTTTGAGGCCTGGCTTGCTCCACCCCCTGCTCTTGAGATTCTCCCGGATGTGGGCTGCATTTTGGCAGCCTTTGGGGCTGGAGCTTCTCGTGGTTTGAGGCCTGGCTTGCTCCACCCCCTGCTCTTGATATTCTCCCGCATGTGGGCTGCATTTTGGCTGCCTTTTGGGCTGGAGCTTCTCGTGGTTTGACGCCTGGCTTGCTCCACCCCCTGCTCTTGAGATTCTCCCGGAGGTGGGCTGCATTTTGGCTGACTTTTGGGCTGGAGCTTCTCGTGGTTTGAGGCCTGGCTTACTCCAACCACTGCTCTTGAGATTCTCCTGGATGTGGGCTGCATTTTGGCTGCCTTTTGGGCTGGAGCTTCTCGAGGTTTGAGGCCTGGCTTGCTCCACCCCCTGCTCTTGAGATTCTCCCAGATGTGGCCTGCATTTTGACTGATTCTTGGGCTGGAGCTTCTCGTGGTTTGAGGCCTGGCTTGCTCCAACCCCTGCTCTTGAGATTCTCCCGGATGTGGGCTGCATTTTGGCTGCCTTTTGGGGTCTAGCTTCTCGTGGTTTGAGGCCTGGCTTGCTCCACCCCCTGCTCTTGAGATTCTCCCGGATGTGGGCTGCATTTTGGCTGCCTTTTGGGCTGGAACTTCTCGTGGTTTGAGGCCTGGCTTGCTCCACCCCCTGCTCTTGAGATTCTCCCGGATGTGGGCTGCATTTTGGCTGCCTTTTGGGCTGGAGCTTCTCGAGGTTTGAATCCTGGCTTGCTCCACCCCCTGCTCTTGAGATTCTCCCGGATGTGGCCTGCATTTTGACTGATTCTTGGGTTGGAGCTTCTCGTGGTTTGAGGCCTGGCTTGCTCCAACCCCTGCTCTTGAGATTCTCCCGGATGTGGGCTGCGTTTTGACTGATTCTTGGGCTGGAGCTTCTCGTGGTTTGAGGCCTGGCTTGCTCCACCCCCTGCTGTTGAGATTCTCACGGAGGTGGGCTGCATTTTGGCTGTCTTTTGGGCTGGAGCTTCTCGTGGTTTGAGGCCTGGCTTGCTCCACCCCCTGCTCTTGAGATTCTCCCGGATGTGGGCTGGATTTTGGCTGTCTTTTGGGCTGGAGCTTCTCGTGGTTTGAGGCCTGGCTTGCTCCACCCCCTGCTCTTGATATTCTCCCGGATGTGGGCTGCATTTTGGCTGCATTTTGGGCTGGAGCTTCTCGTGGTTTGAGGCCTGGCTTGCTCCACCCCCTGCTCTTGAGATTCTCCCGGATGTGGGCTGCATTTTGGCTGCCTTTTGGGCTGGAGCTTCTCGAGGTTTGAGGCCTGGCTTGCTCCACCCCCTGCTCTTGAGATTCTCCCGGATGTGTCCTGCATTTTGGCTGCCTTTTGGGCTGGAGCTTCTCGTGGTTTGAGGCCTGGCTTGCTCCAACCCCTGCTCTTGAGATTCTCCCGGATGTGGGCTGCATTTTGGCAGCCTTTGGGGCTGGAGCTTCTCGTGGTTTGAGGCCTGGCTTGCTCCAACCCCTGCTCTTGAGATTCTCCCGGATGTGGGCTGCGTTTTGACTGATTCTTGGGCTGGAGCTTCTCGTGGTTTGAGGCCTGGCTTGCTCCACCCCCTGCTGTTGAGATTCTCACGGAGGTGGGCTGCATTTTGGCTGTCTTTTGGGCTGGAGCTTCTCGTGGTTTGAGGCCTGGCTTGCTCCACCCCCTGCTCTTGAGATTCTCCCGGATGTGGGCTGGATTTTGGCTGTCTTTTGGGCTGGAGCTTCTCGTGGTTTGAGGCCTGGCTTGCTCCACCCCCTGCTCTTGATATTCTCCCGGATGTGGGCTGCATTTTGGCTGCCTTTTGGGCTGGAGCTTCTCGTGGTTTGAGGCCTGGCTTGCTCCACCCCCTGCTCTTGAGATTCTCCCGGATGTGGGCTGCATTTTGGCTGCCTTTTGGGCTGGAGCTTCTCGAGGTTTGAGGCCTGGCTTGCTCCACCCCCTGCTCTTGAGATTCTCCCGGATGTGTCCTGCATTTTGGCTGCCTTTTGGGCTGGAGCTTCTCGTGGTTTGAGGCCTGGCTTGCTCCAACCCCTGCTCTTGAGATTCTCCCGGATGTGGGCTGCATTTTGGCAGCCTTTGGGGCTGGAGCTTCTCGTGGTTTGAGGCCTGGCTTGCTCCACCCCCTGCTCTTGAGATTCTCCCGGATGTGGGCTGCATTTTGGCTGCCTTTTGGGCTGGAGCTTCTCGTGGTTTGAGGCCTGGCTTGCTCCACCCCCTGCTCTTGATATTCTCCCGGATGTGGGCTGCATTTTGGCTGCCTTTTGGGCTGGAGCTTCTCGAGGTTTGAGGCCTGGCTTGCTCCACCCCCTGCTCTTGAGATTCTCCCGGATGTGGGCTGCATTTTGACTGATTCTTGGGTTGGAGCTTCTCGTGGTTTGAGGCCTTGCTTGCTCCAACCCCTGCTCTTGAGATTCTCCCGGATGTGGGCTGCATTTTGACTGATTCGTGGGCTGGAGCTTCTCGTGGTTTGAGGCCTGGCTTGCTCCACCCCCTGCTGTTGAGATTCTCACGGAGGTGGGCTGCATTTTGGCTGTCTTTTGTGCTGGAGCTTCTCGTGGTTTGAGGCCTGGCTTGCTCCACCCCCTGCTCTTGAGATTCTCCCGGATGTGGGCTGGATTTTGGCTGTCTTTTGGGCTGGAGCTTCTCGTGGTTTGAGGCCTGGCTTGCTCCACCCCCTGCTCTTGAGATTCTCCCGGATGTGGGCTGCATTTTGGCTGACTTTTGGGCTGGAGCTTCTCGTGGTTTGAGGCCTGGCTTGCTCCACCCCCTGCTCTTGATATTCTCCCGGATGTGGGCTGCATTTTGGCTGCATTTTGGGCTGGAGCTTCTCGTGGTTTGAGGCCTGGCTTGCTCCACCCCCTGCTCTTGAGATTCTCCCGGATGTGGGCTGCATTTTGGCTGCCTTTTGGGCTGGAGCTTCTCGTGGTTTGAGGCCTGGCTTACTCCAACCACTGCTCTTGAGATTCTCCCGGATGTGGGCTGCATTTTGGCTGCCTTTTGGGCTGGAGCTTCTCGAGGTTTGAGGCCTGGCTTGCTCCACCCCCTGCTCTTGAGATTCTCCCAGATGTGGCCTGCATTTTGACTGATTCTTGGGCTGGAGCTTCTCGTGGTTTGAGGCCTGGCTTGCTCCAACCCCTGCTCTTGAGATTCTCCCAGATGTGGGCTGCATTTTGGCTGTCTTTTGGGGTCTAGCTTCTCGTGGTTTGAGGCCTGGCTTGCTCCACCCCCTGCTCTTGATATTCTCCCGGATGTGGGCTGCATTTTGGCTGCCTTTTGGGCTGGAGCTTCTCGAGGTTTGAGGCCTGGCTTGCTCCACCCCCTGCTCTTGAGATTCTCCCGGATGTGGGCTGCATTTTGGCTGCCTTTTGGGCTGGAGCTTCTCGTGGTTTGAGACCTGGCTTGCTCCACCCCCTGCTCTTGAGGTTCTCCCGGATGTGGGCTGCATTTTGGCTGAATTTTGGGCTGGAGCTTCTCATGGTTTGAGGCCTGGCTTGCTCCACCCCCTGCTCTTGATATTCTCCCGGATGTGGGCTGGATTTTGGCTGCATTTAGGGCTGGAGCTTCTCATGGTTTGAGGCCTGGCTTGCTCCACCCCCTGCTCTTGAGATTCTCCCGGATGTGGGCTGGATTTTGGCTGAATTTTGGGCTGGAGCTTCTCATGGTTTGAGGCCTGGCTTGCTCCACCCCCTGCTCTTGAGATTCTCCCGGATGTGGGCTGCATTTTGGCTGCTTTTTGGGCTGGAGCTTCTCGTGGTTTGAGGCCTGGCTTGCTCCACCCCCTGCTCTTGAGATTCTCCCGGATGTGGGCTGCATTTTGGCTGATTCTTGGGGTGGAGCTTCTCGTGGTTTGAGACCTGGCTTGCTCCAACCCCTGCTCTTGAAATTGTCCCTGATGTGGGCTGGATTTTGGCTGCCTTTTGGGCTGGAGCTTCTCGTGGTTTGAGGCCTGCCTTGCTCGAGCCCCTGCTCTTGAGATTCTCCCGGATGTGGGCTGCATTTTGGCTGCTTTTTGGGCTGGAGCTTCTCGTGGTTTGAGGCCTGGCTTGCTCCACCCCCTGCTCTTGAGATTCTCCCGGAGGTGGGCTGCATTTTGGCTGCCTTTTGGGCTGGAGCTTCTCGAGGTTTGAGGCCTGGCTTGCTCCACCCCCTGCTCTTGAGATTCTCCCAGATGTGGGCTGAATTTTGGCTGCCTTTTGGGCTGGAGCTTCTCGTGGTTTGAGGCCTGGCTTGCTCCACCCACTGCTCTTGAGATTCTGCCCGATGTGGGCTGCATTTTGGCTGAATTTTGGGCTGGAGCTTCTCATGGTTTGAGGCCTGGCTTGCTCCACCCCCTGCTCTTGAGATTCTCCCGGATGTGGGCTGGATTTTGGCTGCATTTAGGGCTGGAGCTTCTCATGGTTTGAGGCCTGGCTTGCTCCACCCCCTGCTCTTGAGATTCTCCCGGATGTGGGCTGCATTTTGGCTGCTTTTTGGGCTGGAGCTTCTCGTGGTTTGAGGCCTGGCTTGCTCCACCCCCTGCTCTTGAGATTCTCCCGGATGTGGGCTGCATTTTGGCTGCCTTTTGGGCTGGAGCTTCTCGTGGTTTGAGGCCTGGCTTGCTCCACCCCCTGCTCTTGAGATTCTCCCGGATGTGGGCTGCATTTTGACTGATTCTTGGGCTGGAGGTTCTCGTGGTTTGAGGCCTGGCTTGCTCCACCCCCTGCTCTTGAGGTTCTCCTGGATGTGGGCTGCATTTTGGCTGCCTTTTGGGCTGGAGCTTCTCGAGGTTTGAGGCCTGGCTTGGTCCACCCCCTGCTCTTGAGATTCTCCCAGATGTGGGCTGAATTTTGGCTGCCTTTTGGGCTGGAGCTTCTCGAGGTTTGAGGCCTGGCTTGCTCCACCCCCTGCTCTTGAGATTCTGCCCGATGTGGGCTGCATTTTGGCTGAATTTTGGGCTGGAGCTTCTCATGGTTTGAGGCCTGGCTTGCTCCACCCCCTGCTCTTGAGATTCTCCCAGATGTGGGCTGCATTTTGGCTGCATTTAGGGCTGGAGCTTCTCATGGTTTGAGGCCTGGCTTGCTCCACCCCCTGCTCTTGAGATTCTCCCGGATGTGGGCTGGATTTTGGCTGCCTTTTGGGCTGGAGCTTCTCGTGGTTTGAGGCCTGGCTTGCTCCACCCCCTGCTCTTGAGATTCTCCCGGATGTGGGCTGCATTTTGGCTGCCTTTTGGGCTGGAGCTTCTCGTGGTTTGAGGCCTGGCTTGCTCCACCCCCTGCTCTTGAGATTCTCCCGGATGTGGGCTGCATTTTGGCTGCTTTTTGGGCTGGAGCTTCTCGTGGTTTGAGGCCTGGCTTGCTCCACCCCCTGCTCTTGAGATTCTCCCGGATGTGGGCTGCATTTTGGCTGCCTTTTGGGCTGGAGCTTCTCGAGGTATGAGGCCTGCCTTGCTCCACCCCCTGCTCTTGAGATTCTCCCGGATGTGGGCTGCATTTTGACTGATTCTTGGGCTGGAGCTTCTCGAGGTTTGAGGCCTGGCTTGCTCCACCCCCTGCTCTTGAGATTCTCCCGGATGTGGGCTGCATTTTGGCTGTCTTTTGGGCTGGAGCTTCTCGTGGTTTGAGGCCTGGCTTGCTCCACCCCCTGCTCTTGAGATTCTCCCGGATGTGGGCTGCATTTTGGCTGATTCTTGGTCTGGAGCTTCTCGTGGTTTGAGACCTGGCTTGCTCCACCCCCTGCTCTTGATATTCTCCCTGATGTGGGCTGCATTTTGGCTGCCTTTAGGGCTGGAGCTTCTTGTGGTTTGAGGCCTGCCTTGCTCCACCCCCTGCTCTTGAGATTCTCCCGGATGTGGGCTGCATTTTGGCTGCCTTTTGGGGTCTAGCTTCTTGTGGTTTGAGGCCTGGCTTGCTCCACCCCCTGCTCTTGATATTCTCCCAGAGGTGGGCTGCAATTTGGCTGACATTTTGGGCTGGAGCTTCTCATGGTTTGAGGCCTGGCTTGCTCCAACCCTGCTCTTGATATTCTCCTGGATGTGGGCTGCATTTTGGTTGCTTTTTGGGCTGGAGCTTCTCGTGGTTTGAGGCCTGGATTTCTCCAAACTCTGCCTTTGAGATTCTCCCGGATGTGGGCTGCATTTTGGGTGCCTTTTGGGCTGGAGCTTCTCGTGGTTTGAGGCCTGGCTTGCTCCACCCCCTGCTCTTGATATACTCCCGAATGTGGGCTGCATTTTGGCTGCCTTTTGGGCTGGAGCTTCTCGTGGTTTGAGGCCTGGCTTGCTCCACCCCCTGCTCTTGATATTCTCGTGGATGTGTGCTGGATTTTGGCTGCCTTTTGGGCTGGAGCTTCTCGTGGTTTGAGGCCTGGCTTGCTCCACCCCCTTCTCTTGAGATTCTCCCGAATATGGGCTGGATTTTGGCTGCCTTTTGGGCTGGAGCTTCTCGTGGTTTGAGGCCTGGCTTGCTCCAACCCCTGCTCTTGATATTCTCCCGGATGTGGGCTGCATTTTGGCTGCCTTTTGGGCTGGAGCTTCTCGTGGTTTGAGGCCTGGCTTGCTCCACCCCCTGCTCTTGAGATTCTCCCGGAGGTGGGCTGCATTTTGGCTGCCTTTTGGGCTGGAGCTTCTCGAGGTTTGAGGCCTGGCTTGCTCCACCCCCTGCTCTTGCAATTCTCCCGGATGTGGGCTGCATTTTGGCTGATTCTTGGGCTGGAGCTTCTCGAGGTTTGAGGCCTGGCTTGGTCCACCCCCTGCTCTTGAGATTCTCCCAGATGTGGGCTGAATTTTGGCTGCCTTTTGGGATGGAGCTTCTCGAGGTTTGAGGCCTGGCTTGCTCCACCCCCTGCTCTTGAGATTCTGCCCGATGTGGGCTGCATTTTGGCTGAATTTTGGGCTGGAGCTTCTCATGGTTTGAGGCCTGGCTTGCTCCACCCCCTGCTCTTGAGATTCTCCCGGATGTGGGCTGGATTTTGGCTGCATTTAGGGCTGGAGCTTCTCATGGTTTGAGGCCTGGCTTGCTCCACCCCCTGCTCTTGAGATTCTCCCGGATGTGGGCTGGATTTTGGCTGAATTTTGGGCTGGCGCTTCTCATGGTTTGAGGCCTGGCTTGCTCCACCCCCTGCTCTTGAGATTCTCCCGGATGTGGGCTGCATTTTGGCTTTCTTTTGGGCTGGAGCTTCTCGTGGTTTGAGGCCTGGCTTGCTCCACCCCCTGCTCTTGAGATTCTCCCGGATGTGGGCTGCATTTTGGCTGCTTTTTGGGCTGGAGCTTCTCGTGGTTTGAGGCCTGGCTTGCTCCACACCCTGCTCTTGAGATTCTCCCGGATGTGGGCTGCATTTTGGCTGCCTTTTGGGCTGGAGCTTCTCGAGGTATGAGGCCTGGCTTGCTCCACCCCCTGCTCTTGAGATTCCCCCGGATGTGGGCTGCATTTTGACTGATTCTTGGGCTGGAGCTTCTCGAGGTTTGAGGCCTGGCTTGCTCCACCCCCTGCTCTTGAGATTCTCCCGGATGTGGGCTGGATTTTGGCTGCATTTAGGGCTGGAGCTTCTCATGGTTTGAGGCCTGGCTTGCTCCACCCCCTGCTCTTGAGATTCTCCCGGATGTGGGCTGGATTTTGGCTGAATTTTGGGCTGGCGCTTCTCATGGTTTGAGGCCTGGCTTGCTCCACCCCCTGCTCTTGAGATTCTCCCGGATGTGGGCTGCATTTTGGCTTTCTTTTGGGCTGGAGCTTCTCGTGGTTTGAGGCCTGGCTTGCTCCACCCCCTGCTCTTGAGATTCTCCCGGATGTGGGCTGCATTTTGGCTGCTTTTTGGGCTGGAGCTTCTCGTGGTTTGAGGCCTGGCTTGCTCCACACCCTGCTCTTGAGATTCTCCCGGATGTGGGCTGCATTTTGGCTGCCTTTTGGGCTGGAGCTTCTCGAGGTATGAGGCCTGCCTTGCTCCACCCCCTGCTCTTGAGATTCCCCCGGATGTGGGCTGCATTTTGACTGATTCTTGGGCTGGAGCTTCTCGAGGTTTGAGGCCTGGCTTGCTCCACCCCCTGCTCTTGAGATTCTCCCGGATGTGGGCTGCATTTTGGCTGTCTTTTGGGCTGGAGCTTCTCGTGGTTTGAGGCCTGGCTTGCTCCACCCCCTGCTCTTGAGATTCTCCCGGATGTGGGCTGCATTTTGGCTGATTCTTGGTCTGGAGCTTCTCGTGGTTTGAGACCTGGCTTGCTCCATCCCCTGCTCTTGATATTCTCCCGGATGTGGGCTGCATTTTGGCTGCCTTTAGGGCTGGAGCTTCTTGTGGTTTGAGGCCTGCGTTGCTCCACCCCCTGCTCTTGAGATTCTCCCGGATGTGGGCTTCATTTTGGCTGCCTTTTGGGGTCTAGCTTCTTGTGGTTTGAGGCCTGGCTTGCTCCACCCCCTGCTCTTGATATTCTCCCAGAGGTGGGCTGCAATTTGGCTGACATTTTGGGCTGGAGCTTCTCATGGTTTGAGGCCTGGCTTGCTCCAACCCTGCTCTTGATATTCTCCTGGATGTGGGCTGCATTTTGGCTGCTTTTTGGGCTGGAGCTTCTCGTGGTTTGAGGCCTGGATTTCTCCAAACTCTGCCTTTGAGATTCTCCCGGATGTGGGCTGCATTTTGGCTGCCTTTTGGGCTGGAGCTTCTCGTGGTTTGAGGCCTGGCTTGCTCCACCCCCTGCTCTTGATATACTCCCGAATGTGGGCTGCATTTTGGCTGCCTTTTGGGCTGGAGCTTCTCGTGGTTTGAGGCCTGGCTTGCTCCACCCCCTGCTCTTGATATTCTCATGGATGTGTGCTGGATTTTGGCTGCCTTTTGGGCTGGAGCTTCTCGTGGTTTGAGGCCTGGCTTGCTCCACCCCCTTCTCTTGAGATTCTCCCGAATATGGGCTGGATTTTGGCTGCCTTTTGGGCTGGAGCTTCTCGTGGTTTGAGGCCTGGCTTGCTCCACCCCCTGCTCTTGAGATTCTCCCGGATGTGGGCTGCATTTTGGCTGCCTGTTGGGCTGGAGCTTCTCGAGGTTTGAGGCCTGGCTTGCTCCACCCCCTGCTCTTGAAATTCTCCCGGATGTGGGCTGCATTTTGGCTGATTCTTGGGCTGGAGCTTCTCGTGGTTTGAGACCTGGCTTGCTCCACCCCCTGCTCTTGAGATTCTCCCGGATGTGGGCTGCATTTTGGCTGCCTTTTGGGCTGGAGCTTCTCGTGGTATGGGGGCTGGCTTGCTCCACCCCCTGCTCTTGAGATTCTCCCCGATGTGGGCTGCATTTTGGCTGAATTTTGGGCTGGAGCTTCTCGAGGTTTGAGGCCTGGCTTGCTCCACCCACTGCTCTTGAGATTCTCCTGGATGTGGGCTGCATTTTGACTGATTCTTGGGCTGGAGCTTCTCGTGGTTTGGGGGCTGGCTTGCTCCACCCCCTGCTCTTGAGATTCTCCCGGATGTGGGCTGCATTTTGGCTGCCTTTTGGGCTGGAGCTTCTCGTGGTTTGGGGGCTGGCTTGCTCCACCCCCTGCTCTTGAGATTCTCCCCGATGTGGGCTGCATTTTTTCTGAATTTTGGGCTGGAGCTTTTCATGGTTTGAGGCCTGGCTTGCTCCACCCCCTGCTCTTGAGATTCTCCCGGATGTGGGCTGCATTTTGGCTGCCTTTTGGGCTGGAGCTTCTCGTGGTTTGAGGCCTGGCTTGCTCCACCCCCTGCTCTTGAGATTCTCCCGGATGTGGGCTGCATTTTGGCTGAAATTTGGGCTGGAGCTTCTTGTGGTTTGAGGCCTGGATTGCTCCACCCCCTGCTCTTGAGATTCTCCCGGAGGTGGGCTGCATTTTGGCTGCCTTTGGGGCTGGAGCTTCTCATGGTTTGAGGCCTGGCTTGCTCCACCCCCTGCTCTTGAGATTCTCCCGGATGTGGGCTGCATTTTGGCTGCCTTTTGGGCTGGAGCTTCTCGTGGTTTGAGGCCTGGATTGCTCCACCCCCTGCTCTTGAGATTCTCCCGGAGGTGGGCTGCATTTTGGCTGCCTTTTGGGCTGGAGCTTCTCGAGGTTTGAGGCCTGGCTTGCTCCACCCCCTGCTCTTGAGATTCTCCTGGATGTGGGCTGCATTTTGACTGATTCTTGGGCTGGAGCTTCTCGTGGTTTGAGGCCTGGCTTGCTCCACCCCCTGCTCTTGATATTCTCCAGGATGTGGGCTGCATTTTGGCTGATTCTTGGGCTGGAGCTTCTCGTGGTTTGAGACCTGGCTTGCTCCACCCCCTGCTCTTGAGATTCTCCCGGATGTGGGCTGCATTTTGGCTGATTCTTGGGCTGGAGCTTCTCGTGGTTTGAGACCTGGCTTGATCCACCCCCTGCTCTTGAGATTCTCCCGGATGTGGGCTGCATTTTGGCTGCCTTTAGGGCTGGAGCTTCTCGTGGTTTGAGGCCTGGCTTGCTCCACCCCCTGCTCTTGAGATTCTGCCCGATGTGGGCTGCATTTTGGCTGAATTTTGGGCTGGAGCTTCTCATGGTTTGAGGCCTGCCTTGCTCAACCCCCTGCTCTTGAGATTCTGCCCGAAGTGGGCTGCATTTTGGCTGAATTTTTGGCTGGAGCTTCTCATGGTTTGAGGCCTGCCTTGCTCGAGCCCCTGCTCTTGAGATTCTCCCGGATGTGGGCTGGATTTTGGCCTCTTTTTGGGCTGGAGCTTCTCGTGGTTTGAGGCCTGGCTTGCTCCACCCCCTGCTCGTGAGATTCTCCCGGAGGTGGGCTGCATTTTGGCTGCCTTTTGGGCTGGAGCTTCTCGTGGTTTGAGACCTGGCTTGCTCCACCCCCTGCTCTTGAGATTCTCCCGGATGTGGGCTGCATTTTGGCTGCCTTTTGGGCTGGAGCTTCTCGAGGTTTGAGGCCTGGCTTGCTCCACCCCCTGCTCTTGAGATTCTCCCGGATGTGGGCTGCATTTTGACTGATTCTTGGGCTGGAGCTTCTCGTGGTTTGAGGCCTGGCTTCCTCCACCCACTGCTCTTGAGATTCTGCCCGATGTGGGCTGCATTTTGGCTGAATTTTGGGCTGGAGCTTCTCATGGTTTGAGGCCTGGATTGCTCCACCCCCTGCTCTTGAGATTCTCCCGGATGTGGGCTGCATTTTGGCTGCCTTTTGGGCTGGAGCTTCTCGTGGTTTGAGGCCTGGATTGCTCCACCCCCTGCTCTTGAGATTCTCCCGGAGGTGGGCTGCATTTTGGCTGCATTTTGGGCTGGAGCTTCTCGAGGTTTGAGGCCTGGCTTGCTCCACCCCCTGCTCTTGAGATTCTCCCGGATGTGGGCTGCATTTTGACTGATTCTTGGGCTGGAGCTTCTCGTGGTTTGAGGCCTGGCTTGCTCCACCCCCTGCTCTTGATATTCTCCAGGATGTGGGCTGCATTTTGGCTGATTCTTGGGCTGGAGCTTCTCGTGGTTTGAGACCTGGCTTGCTCCACCCCCTGTTCTTGAGATTCTCCCGGATGTGGGCTGCATTTTGACTGATTCTTGGGCTGGAGCTTCTCGTGGTTTGAGGCCTGGCTTGCTCCACCCACTGCTCTTGAGATTCTGCCCGATGTGGGCTGCATTTTGGCTGAATTTTGGGCTGGAGCTTCTCATGGTTTGAGGCCTGGCTTGCTCCACCCCCTGCTCTTGAGATTCTCCCGGATGTGGGCTGCATTTTGGCTGCCTTTAGGGCTGGAGCTTCTCATGGTTTGAGGCCTGGCTTGCTCCACCCCCTGCTCTTGAGATTCTCCCGCATGTGGGCTGCATTTTGGCTGAATTTTGGGCTGGAGCTTCTCGTGGTTTGAGGCCTGGCTTGCTCCACCCCCTGCTCTTGAGATTCTCCCGGATGTGGGCTGCATTTTGGCTGCCTTTTGGGCTGGAGCTTCTCGTGGTTTGAGGCCTGGCTTGCTCCACCCCCTGCTCTTGAGATTCTCCCGGATGTGGGCTGCATTTTGACTGATTCTTGGGCTGGAGCTTCTCGTGGTTTGAGGCCTGCCTTGCTCCACCCCCTGCTCTTGAGATTCTCCCGGAGGTGGGCTGCATTTTGGCTGCCTTTTGGGCTGGAGCTTCTCGAGGTTTGAGGCCTGGCTTGCTCCACCCCCTGCTCTTGAGATTCTCCCGGATGTGGGCTGCATTTTGGCTGTATTTTGGGCTGGAGCTTCTCGAGGTTTGAGGCCTGGCTTGCTCCACCCCCTGCTCTTGAGATTCTCCCGGATGTGGGCTGCATTTTGGCTGATTCTTGGGCTGGAGTTTCTCGTGGTTTGAGACCTGGCTTGCTCCACCCCCTGCTCTTGAGATTCTCCCGGATGTGGGCTGCATTTTGGCTGCCTTTTGGGCTGGAGCTTCTCGTGGTTTGAGGCCTGGCTTGCTCCACCCCCTGCTCTTGAGATTCTCCCGGATGTGGGCTGGATTTTGGCTGCCTTTAGGGCTGGAGCTTCTCATGGTTTGAGGCCTGGCTTGCTCCACCCCCTGCTCTTGAGATTCTCCCGGATGTGGGCTGCATTTTTTCTGCCTTTTGGGCTGGAGCTTCTCGTGGTTTGAGGCCTGGCTTGCTCCACCCCCTGCTCTTGAGATTCTCCCGGATGTGGGCTGCATTTTGGCTGCCTTTTGGGCTGGAGCTTCTCGTGATTTGAGGCCTGGCTTGCTCCACCCCCTGCTCTTGATATTCTCCCAGAGGTGGGCTGCATTTTGGCTGACATTTTGGGCTGGAGCTTCTCGTGCTTTGAGGCCTGGCTTGCTCCACCCCCTGCTCTTGAGATTCTCCCGCATGTGGGCTGCATTTTGGCTGCCTTTAGGGCTGGAGCTTCTTGTGGTTTGAGGCCTGGCTTGCTCCACCCCCTGCTCTTGAGATTCTCCCAGAGGTGGGCTGCATTTTGGCTGACATTTTGGGCTGCAGCTTCTCATGGTTTGAGGCCTGGCTTGCTCCACCCCCTGCTCTTGAGATTCTCCCGGAGGTGGGCTGCATTTTGGCTGCCTTTTGGGCTCGAGCTTCTCGTGGTTTGAGGCCTGCCTTGCTCCACCCCCTGCTCTTGATATTCTCCCAGAGGTGGGCTGCATTTTGGCTGACATTTTGGGCTGCAGCTTCTCATGGTTTGAGGCCTGGCTTGCTCCACCCCCTGCTCTTGATATTCTCCCGGATGTGGGCTGGATTTTGGCTGCCTTTAGGGCTGGAGCTTCTCGTGGTTTGAGGCCTGGCTTGCTCCACCCCCTGCTCTTGAGATTGTCCCGGATGTGGGCTGCATTTTGGCTGCTTTTTGAGCTGGAGCTTCTCGTGGTTTGAGGCCTGGATTTCTCCAAACTCTTCCGTTGAGATTCTCCCAGATGTGGGCTGCATTTTGGCTGCCTTTTGGGCTGGAGCTTCTCGTGGTTTGAGGCCTGGCTTGCTCCACCCCCTGCTCTTGAAATTGTCCCGGATGTGGGCTGGATTTTGGCTGCATTTTTGGGCTGGAGCTTCTCGTGGTTTGGGGCCTGGCTTGCTCCACCCCCTGCTCTTGATATACTCCCGGATGTGGGCTGCATTTTGATTGATTCTTGGGCTGGAGCTTCTCGTGGTTTGAGGCCTGGCTTGCTCCACCCACTGCTCTTGAGATTCTGCCCGATGTGGGCTGCATTTTGGCTGAATTTTGGGCTGGAGCTTCTCATGGTTTGAGGCCTGGCTTGCTCCACCCCCTGCTCTTGAGATTCTCCCGGATGTGGGCTGCATTTTGGCTACCTTTAGGGCTGGAGCTTCTCATGGTTTGAGGCCTGGCTTGCTCCACCCCCTGCTCTTGAGATTCTCCCGGATGTGGGCTGGATTTTGGCTGAATTTTGGGCTGGAGCTTCTCGTGGTTTGAGGCCTGGCTTGCTCCACCCCCTGCTCTTGAGATTCTCCCGGATGTGGCCTGCATTTTGGCTGCTTTTTGGGCTGGAGCTTCTCGTGGTTTGAGGCCTGGCTTGCTCCACCCCCTGCTCTTGAGATTCTCCCGGATGTGGGCTGCATTTTGGCTGCCTTTTGGGCTGGAGCTTCTCGTGGTTTGAGGCCTGGCTTGCTCCACCCCCTGCTCTTGAGATTCTCCCGGATGTGGGCTGCATTTTGGCTGCCTTTTGGGCTGGAGCTTCTCGAGGTTTGAGACCTGGCTTGCTCCACCCCCTGCTCTTGAGATTCTGCCCGATGTGGGCTGCATTTTGGCTGCCTTTTGGGCTGGAGCTTCTCGAGGTTTGAGGCCTGGCTTGCTCCACCCCCTGCTCTTGAGATTCTCCCGGATGTGGGCTGCATTTTGGCTGCATTTTGGGCTGGAGCTTCTCGTGGTTTGAGGCCTGGCTTGCTCCACCCCCTGCTCTTGAGATTCTCCCATATGTGGGCTGCATTTTGGCTGCCTTTTGGGCTGGATCTTCTTGTGGTTTGAGGCCTGGCTTGCTCCACCCCCTGCTCTTGATATTCTCCCAGATGTGTGCTGCATTTTGGCTGACATTTTGGGCTGGAGCTTCTCATGGTTTGAGGCCTGGCTTGCTCCACCCCCTGCTCTTGAGATTCTCCCGGATGTGGGCTGGATTTTGGCTGCCTTTAGGGCTGGAGCTTCTCGTGGTTTGAGGCCTGGCTTGCTCCACCCCCTACTCTTGAGATTCTTCCGGATGTGGGCTGCATTTTGGCTGCGTTTTGGGCTGGAGCTTCTCGTGGTTTGAGGCCTGCCTTGCTCCACCCCCTGCTCTTGAGATTCTCCCGGATGTGGGCTGCATTTTGGCTGCCTTTTGGGCTGGAGCTTCTCGTGGTTTGAGGCCTGGCTTGCTCCACCCCCTGCTCTTGAGATTCTCCCATATGTGGGCTGCATTTTGGCTGCCTTTTGGGCAGGAGCTTCTTGTGGTTTGAGGCCTGGCTTGCTCCACTCCCTGCTCTTCATATTCTCCCAGAGGTGTGCTGCATTTTGGCTGACATTTTGGGCTGGAGCTTCTCATGGTTTGAGGCCTGGCTTGCTCCACCCCCTGCTCTTGAGATTCTCCCGGATGTGGGCTGGATTTTGGCTGCCTTTAGGGCTGGAGCTTCTCGTGGTTTGAGGCCTGGCTTGCTCCATCCCCTACTCTTGAGATTCTCGCGGAGGTGGGCTGCATTTTGGCTGCCTTTTGGGCTGGAGCTTCTCGTGGTTTGAGGCCTGCCTTGCTCCACCCCCTGCTCTTGAGATTGTCCCGGATGTGGGCTGGATTTTGGCTGCATTTAGGGCTGGAGCTTCTCGTGGTTTGAGGCCTGGCTTTCTCCACCCCCTGCTCTTGAGATTCTCCTGGATGTGGGCTGCATTTTGGCTGCCTTTTGGGCTGGAGCTTCTCGTGGTTTGAGGCCTGGCTTGCTCCACCCCCTGCTCTTGATATACTCCCGGATGTGGGCTGCATTTTGGCTGCCTGTTGGGCTGGAGCTTCTCGTGGTTTGAGGCCTGGCTTGCTCGAGCCCCTGCTGTTGAGATTCTCCAGGATGTGGGCTGGATTTTGGCTGCTTTTTGGGCTGGAGCTTCTCGTGGTTTGAGGCCTGGCTTGCTCCACCCCCTGCTCTTGAGATTCTCCCGGATGTGGGCTGCATTTTGGCTGCCTTTTGGGCTGGAGCTTCTCGTGGTTTGAGGCCTGGCTTGCTCCACCCCCTGCTCTTGAGATTCTCCCGGATGTGGGCTGCATTTTGGCTGCCTTTTGGGCTGGAGCTTCTCGTGGTTTGAGGCCTGGCTTGCTCCACCCCCTGCTCTTGAGATTCTCCCGGATGTGGGCTGCATTTTGGCTGCCTTTTGGGCTGGAGCTTCTCGTGGTTTGAGGCCTGGCTTGCTCCACCCCTGCTTTTGTGATTCTCCCGGATGTGGCCTGCATTTTGGCTGATTCTTGGGCTGGCGCTTCTCGTGGTTTGAGGCCTGGCTTCCTACACCCCCTGCTCTTGAGATTCTCCCGGATGTGGGCTGCATTTTGGCTGCCTTTTGGGCTGGAGCTTCTCCTGGTTTGAGGCCTGGCTTGCTCCACCCCCTGCTCTTGAGATTGTCCCGGATGTGGGCTGCATTTTGGCTGCCTTTTGGGCTGGAGCTTCTCGTGGTTTGAGGCCTGGCTTGCTCCACCCCCTGCTCTTGAGATTCTCCCGGATGTGGGCTGCATTTTGGCTGCCTTTTGGGCTGCAGCTTCTCGAGGTTTGAGGCTTGCCTTGCTCCACCCCCTGCTCTTGAGATTCTCCCGGATGTGGGCTGCATTGTGGCTGCCTTTTGGGTTGGAGCTTCTCGAGGTTTGAGGCCTGGCTTGCTCCACCCCCTGCTCTTGATATTCTCCTGGATGTGGGCTGCGTTTTGGCTGCATTTTCGGCTGGAGCTTCTTGAGGTTTGAGGCCTGGCTTGCTCCACCCCCTGCTCTTGAGATTCTCCCGGATGTGGGCTGCATTTTGGCTACCTTTTGGGCTGGAGCTTCTCGTGGTTTGAGGCCTGGCTTGCTCCACCCCCTGCTCTTGAGATTCTTCCGGATGTGGGCTGGATCTTCGCTGCATTTTGGGCTGGAGCTTCTCGTGGTTTGAGGCCTGGCTTGCTCCACCCACTGCTCTTGAGATTCTCCCGGATGTGGGCTGCATTTTGGCTGAATTTTGGGCTGGAGCTTCTCGTGGTTTGAGGCCTGCCTTGCTCCACACCCTGCTCTTGAGATTCTCCCGGAGGTGGGCTGCATTTTGGCTCCCTTTTGGGTTGGAGCTTCTCGTGGTTTGAAGCCTGGCTTTCTCCAAACTCTGCCTCGGAGATTCTCCCGGAGGTGGGCTGCATTTTGGCTACATTTTGGGCTGGAGTTTCTCGTGGTTTGAGGCCTGGCTTGCTCCACCCCCTGCTCTTGAGATTCTCCCGGAGGTGGGCTGCATTTTGGCTGCCTTTTGGGCTGGAGCTTCTCGTGGTTTGAGGCCTGGCTTGCTCCACTCCCTGCTCTTGAGATTCTCCCGGATGTGGGCTGCATTTTGGCTGCCTTTTGGGCTGGAGCTTCTCATGGTTTGAGGCCTGGCTTGCTCCACCCCCCGCTCTTGAGAATCTCCCGGATGTGGGCTGGATTTTGGCTGCATTTTGGGCTGGAGCTTCTCGAGGTTTGAGGCCTGGCTTGCTCCACCCCCTGCTCTTGAGAATCTCCCGGATGTGGGCTGGATTTTGGCTGCCTTTTGGGCTGGAGCTTCTCGTGGTTTGAGGCCTGGCTTGCTCCACCCCCTGCTTTTCATATGCTCCTGGATGTGGGCTGCATTTTGGCTGATACTTGGGCTGGAGCTTCTCGTGGTTTGAGGCCTGGCTTCCTGCACCCCCTGCTCTTGAGATTCTCCTGGATGTGGGCTGCATTTTGGCTGCCTTTTGGGCTGGAGCTTCTCGTGGTTTGAGGCCTGGCTTGCTCCATCCCCTGCTCTTGAGATTCTCCCGGATGTGGGCTGCATTTTGGCTGCCTTTTGGGCTGGAGCTTCTCGTGGTTTGAGGCCTGGCTTGCTCCACCCCCTGCTCTTGAGATTCTCCCGGATGTGGGCTGCATTTTGGCTGCCTTTTGGGCTGCAGCTTCTCGAGGTTTGAGGCTTGCCTTGCTCCACCCCCTGCTCTTGAGATTCTCCCGGATGTGGGCTGGATTTTGGCTGTCTTTTGGGCTGGAGATTCTCATGGTTTGAGGCCTGGTATGCTCCACCTCCTGCTCTTGAGATTCTCCCGGATGTGGGCTGCATTTTGGCTGCATTTTGGGCTGGAGCTTCTCATGGTTTGAGGCCTGGCTTGCTCCACTCCCTGCTCTTGAGATTCTCCCGGATGTGGGCTGCATTGTGGCTGCATTTTGGGTTGGAGATTCTCGAGGTTTGAGGCCTGGCTTGCTCCACCCCCTGCTCTTGATATTCTCCTGGATGTGGGCTGCATTTTGGCTGCCTTTTGGGCTGGAGCTTCTTGAGGTTTGAGGCCTGGCTTGCTCCACCCCCTGCTCTTGAGATTCTCCCGGATGTGGGCTGCATTTTGGCTGAATTTTGGGCTGGAGCTTCTCGTGGTTTGAGGCCTGGCTTGCTCCACCCCCTGCTCTTGAGATTCTTCCGGATGTGGGCTGGATCTTCGCTGCCTTTTGGGCTGGAGCTTCTCGTGGTTTGAGGCCTGGCTTGCTCCACCCCCTGCTCTTGAGATTCTCCCGGATGTGGGCTGCATTTTGGCTCCCTTTTGGGTTGGAGCTTTTCGTGGTTTGAAGCCTGGCTTTCTCCAAACTCTGCCTCGGAGATTCTCCCGGAGGTGGGCTGCATTTTGGCTGCCTTTTGGGCTGGAGCTTCTCATGGTTTGAGGCCTGGCTTGCTCCACCCCCTGCTCTTGAGATTCTCCCGGATGTGGGCTGCATTTTGGCTACATTTTGGGCTGGAGTTTCTCGTGGTTTGAGGCCTGGCTTGCTCCACCCCCTGCTCTTGAGATTCTCCCGGAGGTGGGCTGCATTTTGGCTGCCTTTTGGGCTGGAGCTTCTCGTGGTTTGAGGCCTGGCTTGCTCCACACCCTACTCCTGATATTCTCCCGGATGTGGGCTGGATTTTGGCTGCCTTTTGGGCTGGAGCTTCTCGTGGTTTGAGGCCTGGCTTGCTCCACCCCCTGCTCTTGGGATTCTCCCGGATGTGGGCTGGATTTTGGCTGCCTTTAGGGCTGGAGCTTCTCGTGGTTTGAGGCCTGGCTTGCTCCATCCCCTGCTCTTGAGATTCTCCCGGATGTGGGCTGCATTTTGGCTGCCTTTTGGGGTGGAGCTTCTCGTGGTTTGAGGCCTGGCTTGCTCCACCCCCTGCTCTTGAGATTCTCCCGGATGTGGGCTGCATTTTGGCTGATACTTGGGCTGGAGCTTCTCGTGGTTTGAGGCCTGTCGTGCTCCAACCCCTGCTCTTCATATTCTTTTGGATGTGGGCTGCATTTTGGCTGCCTTTTGGGCTGGAGCTTCTCGTGGTTTGAGGCCTGGCTTGCTCCACCTCCTACTCTTGAGATTCTCTCGGATGTGGGCTGCATTTTGGCTGCATTTTGGGCTGGAGCTTCTCATGGTTTGAGGCCTGGCTTGCTCCACCCCCTGCTCTTGATATTCTCCCGGATGTGGGCTGCATTTTGGCTGATACTTGGGCTGGAGATTCTCGTGGTTTGGGGCCTGGCTTGCTCCACCCCCTGCTCTTGAAATTGTCCCGGATGTGGGCTGCATTTTGGCTGCCTTTTGGGCTGGAGCTTCTCGTGGTTTGAGGCCTGGCTTGCTCCACCCCCTGCTCTTGAGATTCTCCCGGATGTGGGCTGCATTTTGGCTGCCTTTTGGGCTGGAGCTTCTCGTGGTTTGAGGCCTGCCTTGCTCCACCCCCTGCTCTTGAGATTCTCCCGGATGTGGGCTGCATTTTGGCTGCATTTTGGGCTGGAGCTTCTCATAGTTTGAGGCCTGGCTTGCTCCACCCCCTGCTCTTGAGATTCTCCCGGATGTGGGCTGCATTTTGGCTGCCTTTTGGGCTGGAGCTTCTCGTGGTTTGAGGCCTGGCTTGCTCCACCCCCTGCTCTTGAGATTCTCCCGGATGTGGGCTGTATTTTGGCTGCCTTTTGGGCTGGAGCTTCTCGAGGTTTGAGGCCTGGCTTGCTCCACCCCCTGCTCTTGAGAATCTCCCGGATGTGGGCTGGATTTTGGCTGCATTTTGGGCTGGAGCTTCTCGTGGTTTGAGGCCTGGTTTGCTCCACCCCCTGCTCTTGAGATTCTCCCGGATGTGGGCTGCATTCTGGGTGAATCTTGGGCTGGAGCTTCTCGTGGTTTGAGGCCTGGCTTGCTCCACCCCCTGCTCTTGAGATTCTCCCGGATGTGGCCTGCATTTTGGCTGCCTTTTGGGCTGGAACTTCTCGTGGTTTGAGGCCTGGCTTGCTCCACCCCCTGCTCTTGAGATTCTCCCGTATGTGGGCTGCATTTTGGCTGCCTTTTGGGCTGGAGCTTCTCATGGTTTGAGGCCTGGCTTGCTCCACCCCCTGCTCTTGAGATTCTCCCGGATGTGGGCTGGATTTTGGCTGCCTTTTGGGCTGGAGCTTCTCGTGGTTTGAGGCCTGGCTTGCTCCACCCCCTGCTCTTGAGATTCTCCAGGAGGTGGGCTGGATTTTGGCTGCCTTTTGGGCTGGAGCTTCTCGTGCTTTGAGGCCTGGCTTGCTCCACCCACTGCTCTTGAGATTCTCCCGGATGTGGGCTGCATTTTGGCTGCCTTTTGGGCTGGAACTTCTCGTGCTTTGAGGCCTGGCTTGCTCCACCCACTGCTCTTGAGATTCTCCTGGATGTGGGCTGCATTTTGGCTGCCTTTTGGGCTGGAGCTTCTCATGGTTTGAGGCCTGGCTTGCTCCACCCCCTACTCTTGATATTCTCCCGGATGTGGGCTGGATTTTGGCTGCCTTGTGGGCTGGAGCTTCTCGTGGTTTGAGGCCTGGCTTGCTCCAACCCCTGCTCTTGAGATTCTCCCGGATGTGGGCTGGATTTTGGCTGCCTTTTGGGCTGGAGCTTCTCGTGGTTTGAGGCCTGGCTTGCTCCACTCCCTGCTCTTGATATTCTCCCGGATGTGGGCTGGATTTTCGCTGCCTTTTGGGCTGGAGCTTCTCGTGGTTTGAGGCCTGGCTTGCTCCACCCCCTGCTCTTGAGATTCTCCCGGACGTGGGCTGCATTTTGGCTGCCTTTTGGGCTTGAGCTTCTCATGGTTTGAGGCCTGGCTTGCTCCACCACCTACTCTTGATATTCTCCCGGATGTGGGCTGCATATTGGCTGATACTTGGGCTGGAGATTCTCGAGGTTTGGGGCCTGGCTTGCTCCACCCCCTGCTCTTGAAATTGTCCCGGATGTGGGCTGCATTTTGGCTGATACTTGGGCTGGAGCTTCTCGTGTTTTGAGGCCTGGCTTGCTCCACCCCCTGCTCTTGATATTCTCCCGGATGTGGGCTGCATTTTGGCTGCATTTTGGGCTGGAGCTTCTCGAGGTTTGAGGCCTGGCTTGCTCCACCCCCTGCTCTTGAGAATCTCCCGGATGTGGGCTGCATTTTGGCTGCATTTTGGGCTGGAGCTTCTCGAGGTTTGAGGCCTGGCTTGTTCCACCCCCTGCTCTTGAGAATCTCCCGGATGTGGGCTGGATTTTGGCTGCATTTTGGGCTGGAGCTTCTCGTGGTTTGAGGCCTGGCTTGCTCCACACCCTGCTCTTCATATGCTCCTGGATATGGGCTGCATTTTGGCTGATACTTGGGCTGGAGCTTCTCGTGGTTTGAGGCCTGCCTTGCTCCACCCCTGCTCTTGAGATTCTCCCGGATGTGGGCTTCATTCTGGGTGATTCTTGGGCTGGAGCTTCTCGTGGTTTGAGGCCTGGCTTGCTCCACCCCCTGCTCTTGAGATTCTCCCGGATGTGGGCTGCATTTTGGCTACATTTTGGGCTGCAGCTTCTCGTGGTTTGAGGCCTGGCTTGCTGCACCCCCTGCTCTTGAGATTCTCCTGGATGTGGGCTGCATTTTGGCTGCCTTTTGGGCTGGAGCTTCTCATGGTTTGAGGCCTGGCTTGCTCCACCCCCTGCTCATGAGATTCTCCCGGATGTGGGCTGCATTTTGGCTGCCGTTTGGGCTGCAGCTTCTCGTAGTTTGAGGCCTGCCTTGCTCCACCCCCTGCTCTTGAGAATCTCCCGGATGTGGGCTGGATTTTGGCTGCTTTTTGGGCTGGAGCTTCTCGTGGTTTGAGGCCTGGCTTGCTCCACCCCCTGCTCTTGAGATTCTCCTGGATGTGGGCTGCATTATGGCTACATTTTGTGCTGGAGCTTCTCGTGGTTTGAGGCCTGGCTTGCTCCACCCCCTGCTCTTGAGATTCTCCCGGATGTGGGCTGCATTTTGGCTGCCTTTTGGGCTGGAGCTTCTCGTGGTTTGAGGCCTGGCTTGCTCCACTTCCTACTCTTGATATTCTCCCGGATGTGGGCTGGATTTTGGCTGCGTTTTGGGCTGGAGCTTCTCGTGGTTTGAGGCCTGGCTTCCTCCAAACCCTGCTCTTGAGATTCTCCCGGATGTGGGCTGCATTTTGGCTGATACTTGGGCTGGAGATTCTCGTGGTTTGGGGCCTGGCTTGCTCCACCCCCTGCTCTTGAAATTGTCCCAGATGTGGGCTGCATTTTGGCTGCCTTTTGGGCTGGAGCTTCTCGTGGTTTGAGGCCTGGCTTGCTCCACCCCCTGCTCTTGAGATTCTCCCGGATGTGGGCTGCATTTTGGCTGCCTTTTGGGCTGGAGCTTCTCGTGGTTTGAGGCCTGGCTTGCTCCACCCCCTGCTCTTGAGAATCTCCCGGATGTGGGCTGGATTTTGGCTGAATTTTGGGCTGGAGCTTCTCGTGGTTTGAGGCCTGGCTTGCTCCACCCCCTGCTCTTGAGATTCTCCCGGATGTGGCCTGCATTTTGGCTGCCTTTTGGGCTGGAGCTTCTCGTGGTTTGAGGCCTGGCTTGCTCCACCCCCTGCTCTTGAGATTCTCCCGGATGTGGGCTGCATTTTGGCTGCCTTTTGGGCTGGAGCTTCTCATGGTTTGAGGCCTGGCTTGTTCCACCCCCTGCTCTTGAGAATCTCCCGGATGTGGGCTGGATTTTGGCTGCCTTTTGGGCTGGAGCTTCTCGTGGTTTGAGGCCTGCCTTGCTCCACCCCTGCTCTTGAGATTCTCCCGGATGTGGGCTGCATTCTGGGTGATTCTTGGGCTGGAGCTTCTCGTGGTTTGAGGCCTGGCTTGCTCCACCCGCTGCTCTTGAGATTCTCCCGGATGTGGCCTGCATTTTGGCTGCCTTTTGGGCTGGAGCTTCTCGTGGTTTGAGGCCTGGCTTGCTCCCCCCCCTGCTCTTGAGATTCTCCCAGATGTGGGCTGCATTTTGGCTGCCTTTTGGGCTGGAGCTTCTCGTGGTTTGAGGCCTGCCTTGCTCCACTCCCTGCTCTTGAGATTCTCCCGGATGTGGGCTGCATTCTGGGTGATTCTTGGGCTGGAGCTTCTCGTGGTTTGAGGCCTGGCTTGCTCCACCCCCTGCTCTTGAGATTCTCCTGGATGTGGCCTGCATTTTGGCTGCCTTTAGGGCTGGAGCTTCTCGAGGTTTGAGGCCTGACTTGCTCCACCCCCTACTCTTGAGATTCTCCCGGATGTGGGCTGCATTTTGGCTGCCTTTTGGGCTGGAGCTTCTCGTGTTTTGAGGCCTGGCTTGCTCCACCCCCTGCTCTTGAGATTCTCCCGGATGTGGGCTGCATTTTGGCTGCCTTTTGGGCTGGAGCTTCTCGTGGTTTGAGGCCTGGCTTGCTCCACCCCCTGCTCTTGAGATTCTCCCGGATGTGGGCTGGATTTTGGCTGCCTTTTGGGCTGGAGCTTCTCGTGGTTTGAGGCCTGGCGTGCTCCACCCCCTGCTCTTCATATTCTTTTGGATGTGGGCTGCATTTTGGCTGCCTTTTGGGCTGGAGATTCTCGAGGTTTGAGGCCTGGCTTGCTCCACCCCCTACTCTTGAGATTCTCCCGGATGTGGCCTGCATTTTGGCTGCCTTTTGGACTGGAGCTTCTCGTGGTTTGAGGCCTGGCTTGCTCCACCCCCTGCTCTTGAGATTCTCCCGGATGTGGGCTGCATTTTGGCTGCCTTTTGGGCTGGAGCTTCTCGTGGTTTGAGGCCTGGCTTGCTCCACCCCCTGCTCTTGAGATTCTCCCGGATGTGGGCTGGATTTTGGCTGCCTTTTGGGCTGGAGCTTCTCGTGGTTTGAGGCCTGGCTTGCTCCACCTCCTACTCTTGATATTCTCCTGGATGTGGGCTGGATTTTGGCTGCCTTTTGGGCTGGAGATTCTCGTGGTTTGAGGCCTGGCTTGCTCCACCCCCTGCTCTTGAGATTCTCCCGGATGTGGGCTGCATTTTGGCTGATACTTGGGCTGGAGATTCTCGTGGTTTGGGGCCTGGCTTGCTCCACCCCCTGCTCTTGAAATTGTCCCAGATGTGGGCTGCATTTTGGCTGCCTTTTGGGCTGGAGCTTCTCGTGGTTTGAGGCCTGGCTTGCTCCACCCCCTGCTCTTGAGATTCTCCCGGATGTGGGCTGGATTTTGGCTGCATTTTGGGCTGGAGCTTCTCGTGGTTTGAGGCCTGGCGTGCTCCACCCCCTGCTCTTCATATTCTTTTGGATGTGGGCTGCATTTTGGCTGAATTTTGGGCTGGAGCTTCTCGAGGTTTGAGGCCTGGCTTGCTCCACCCCCTACTCTTGAGATTCTCCCGGATGTGGCCTGCATTTTGGCTGCCTTTTGGACTGGAGCTTCTCGTGGTTTGAGGCCTGGCTTGCTCCACCCCCTGCTCTTGATATTCTCCCGCATGTGGGCTGCATTTTGGTTGCCTTTTGGGCTGGAGCTTCTCGTGGTTTGAGCTCTGGCTTGCTCCAGCTCCTACTCTTGATATTCTCCTGGATGTGGGCTGGATTTTGGCTGCCTTTTGGGCTGGAGCTTCTCGAGGTTTGAGGCCTGGCTTGCTCCACCCCCTGCTCTTGAGATTCTCCCGGATGTGGGCTGCATTTTGGCTGCCTTTTGGGCTGGAGCTTCTCGTGGTTTGAGGCCTGGCTTGCTCCACCCCCTGCTCTTGATATTCTCCCGGATGTGGGCTGCATTTTGGCTGATACTTGGGCTGGAGATTCTCGTGGTTTGGGGCCTGGCTTGCTCCACCCCCTGCTCTTGAAATTGTCCCAGATGTGGGCTGCATTTTGGCTGCCTTTTGGGCTGGAGCTTCTCGTGGTTTGAAGGCCTGGCTTGCTCCACCCCCTGCTCTTGAGATTCTCCCGGATGTGGGCTGCATTTTGGCTGCCTTTTGGGCTGGAGCTTCTCGTGGTTTGAGGCCTGGCTTGCCTCACCCCCTGCTCTTGAGAATCTCCCGGATGTGGGCTGGATTTTGGCTGCATTTTGGGCTGGAGCTTCTCGTGGTTTGAGGCCTGGCTTGCTCCACCCCCTGCTCTTGAGATTCTCCCGGATGTGGGCTGGATTTTGGCTGCATTTTGGGCTGGAGCTTCTCGTGGTTTGAGGCCTGGCGTGCTCCACCCCCTGCTCTTCATATTCTTTTGGATGTGGGCTGCATTTTGGCTACCTTTTGGGCTGGAGCTTCTCGTGGTTTGAGGCCTGGCGTGCTCCACCCCCTGCTCTTGATATTCTCCCGGATGTGGGCTGCATTTTGGCTGCCTTTTGGGCTGGAGCTTCTCGTGGTTTGAGGCCTGGCTTGCTCCACCCCCTGCTCTTGAGATTCTCCCGGATGTGGGCTAGATTTTGGCTGCATTTTGGGCTGGAGCTTCTCGAGGTTTGAGGCCTGGCTTGCTCCACCCCCTGCTCTTGAGAATCTCCCGGATGTGGGCTGGATTTTGGCTGCATTTTGGGCTGGAGCTTCTCGTGGTTTGAGGCCTGGCTTGCTCCACCCACTGCTCTTGAGATTCTCCCGGATGTGGGCTGCATTCTGGGTGATTCTTGGGGTGGAGCTTCTCGTGGTTTGAGGCCTGGCTTGCTCGACCCCCTGCTCTTGAGATTCTCCCGGATGTGGGCTGCATTTTGGCTGCATTTTGGTCTGGAGCTTCTCGTAGTTTGAGGCCTGGCTTGCTCCACCCCCTGCTCTTGAGATTCTCCCGGATGTGGGCTGGATTTTGGCTGCATTTTGGGCTGGAGCTTCTCGTGGTTTGAGGCCTGGCGTGCTCCAGTCCCTCCTCTTCATATTCCTTTGGATGTGGGCTGCATTTTGGCTGCCTTTTGGGCTGGAGCTTCTCGTGGTTTGAGGCCTGGCTTGCTCCACCTCCTACTCTTGATATTCTCCCGGATGTGGGCTGGATTTTGGCTGCCTTTTGGGCGGGAGCTTCTCGAGGTTTGAGGCCTGGCTTGCTCCACCCCCTGCTCTTGAGATTCTCCCGGATGTGGGCTGGATTTTGGCTGCATTTTGGGCTGGAACTTCTCATGATTTGAGGCCTGGCTTGCTCCACCCCCTGCTCTTGATATTCTCCCGGATGTGGGCTGCATTTTGGCTGCCTTTTGGGCTGGAGCTTCTCGTGGTTTGAGGCCTGGCTTGCTCCACCCCCTGCTCTTGAGATTCTCCCGGATGTGGGCTGCATTTTGGCTGCCTTTTGGGCTGGAGCTTCTCGTGGTTTGAGGCCTGGCGTACTCCACCCCCTGCTCTTGATATTCTCCCGGATGTGGGCTGCATTTTGGCTGCCTTTTGGGCTGGAGCTTCTCGTGGTTTGAGGCCTGCCTTGCTCCACCCCCTGCTCTTGAGATTCTCCCGGATGTGGGCTGCATTCTGGGTGATTCTTGGGCAGGAGCTTCTCGTGGTTTGAGGCCTGGCTTGCTCCACCCCCTGCTCTTGAGATTCTCCCGGATGTGGGCTAGATTTTGGCTGCATTTTGGGCTGGAGCTTCTCGAGGTTTGAGGCCTGGCGTGCTCCACTCCCTCCTCTTCATATTGCTTTGGATGTGGGCTGCATTTTGGCTGCCTTTTGGGCTGGAGCTTCTCGTGGTTTGAGGCCTGGCTTGCTCGACCCCCTGCTCTTGAGATTCTCCCGGATGTGGGCTGCATTTTGGCTACCTTTTGGGCTGGAGCTTCTCGTGGTTTGAGGCCTGGCTTGCTCCACCCCCTGCTCTTGAGATTCTCCCCGATGTGGGCTGCATTTTGGCTGCCTTTTGGGCTGGAGCTTCTCGTGGTTTGAGGCCTGGCTTGCTCCACCTCCTACTCTTGATATTCTCCCGGATGTGGGCTGGATTTTGGCTGCCTTTTGGGCGGGAGCTTCTCGAGGTTTGAGGCCTGGCTTGCTCCACCCCCTGCTCTTGAGATTCTCCCGGATGTGGGCTGGATTTTGGCTGCCTTTATGGCTGGAGCTTCTCGAGGTTTGAGGCCTGGCTTGCTCCACCCCCTACTTTTGAGAATCTCCCGGATGTGGGCTGGATTTTGGCTGCATTTTGGGCTGGAGCTTCTCGAGGTTTGAGGCCTGGCTTGCTCCACCCCCTGCTCTTGAGAATCTCCCGGATGTGGGCTGGATTTTGGCTGCATTTTGGGCTGGAGCTTCTCGTGGTTTGAGGCCTGGCTTGCTCCACCCCCTGCTCTTGAGATTCTCCCGGATGTGGGCTGCATTTTGGCTGCATTTTGGTCTGGAGCTTCTCGTGGTTTGAGGCCTGGCTTGCTCCACCCCCTGCTCTTGATTCTCCCGGATGTGGGCTAGATTTTGGCTGCCTTTTGGGCTGGAGCTTCTCGTGGTTTGAGGCCTGGCGTGCTCCACTCCCTCCTCTTCATATTCCTTTGGATGTGGGCTGCATTTTGGCTGCCTTTTGGGCTGGAGCTTCTCGTGGTTTGAGGCCTGGCTTGCTCCACCTCCTACTCTTGATATTCTCCCGGATGTGGGCTGGATTTTGGCTGCCTTTTGGGCGGGAGCTTCTCGTGGTTTGAGGCCTGGCTTGCTCCACCCCCTGCTCTTGAGATTCTCCCGGATGTGGGCTGCATTTTGGCTGCCTTTTGGGCTGCAGCTTCTCGAGGTTTGAGGCTTGCCTTGCTCCACCCCCTGCTCTTGAGATTCTCCCGGATGTGGGCTGGATTTTGGCTGTCTTTTGGGCTGGAGATTCTCATGGTTTGAGGCCTGGTATGCTCCACCTCCTGCTCTTGAGATTCTCCCGGATGTGGGCTGCATTTTGGCTGCATTTTGGGCTGGAGCTTCTCATGGTTTGAGGCCTGGCTTGCTCCACTCCCTGCTCTTGAGATTCTCCCGGATGTGGGCTGCATTGTGGCTGCATTTTGGGTTGGAGATTCTCGAGGTTTGAGGCCTGGCTTGCTCCACCCCCTGCTCTTGATATTCTCCTGGATGTGGGCTGCATTTTGGCTGCCTTTTGGGCTGGAGCTTCTTGAGGTTTGAGGCCTGGCTTGCTCCACCCCCTGCTCTTGAGATTCTCCCGGATGTGGGCTGCATTTTGGCTGAATTTTGGGCTGGAGCTTCTCGTGGTTTGAGGCCTGGCTTGCTCCACCCCCTGCTCTTGAGATTCTTCCGGATGTGGGCTGGATCTTCGCTGCCTTTTGGGCTGGAGCTTCTCGTGGTTTGAGGCCTGGCTTGCTCCACCCCCTGCTCTTGAGATTCTCCCGGATGTGGGCTGCATTTTGGCTCCCTTTTGGGTTGGAGCTTTTCGTGGTTTGAAGCCTGGCTTTCTCCAAACTCTGCCTCGGAGATTCTCCCGGAGGTGGGCTGCATTTTGGCTGCCTTTTGGGCTGGAGCTTCTCATGGTTTGAGGCCTGGCTTGCTCCACCCCCTGCTCTTGAGATTCTCCCGGATGTGGGCTGCATTTTGGCTACATTTTGGGCTGGAGTTTCTCGTGGTTTGAGGCCTGGCTTGCTCCACCCCCTGCTCTTGAGATTCTCCCGGAGGTGGGCTGCATTTTGGCTGCCTTTTGGGCTGGAGCTTCTCGTGGTTTGAGGCCTGGCTTGCTCCACACCCTACTCCTGATATTCTCCCGGATGTGGGCTGGATTTTGGCTGCCTTTTGGGCTGGAGCTTCTCGTGGTTTGAGGCCTGGCTTGCTCCACCCCCTGCTCTTGGGATTCTCCCGGATGTGGGCTGGATTTTGGCTGCCTTTAGGGCTGGAGCTTCTCGTGGTTTGAGGCCTGGCTTGCTCCATCCCCTGCTCTTGAGATTCTCCCGGATGTGGGCTGCATTTTGGCTGCCTTTTGGGGTGGAGCTTCTCGTGGTTTGAGGCCTGGCTTGCTCCACCCCCTGCTCTTGAGATTCTCCCGGATGTGGGCTGCATTTTGGCTGATACTTGGGCTGGAGCTTCTCGTGGTTTGAGGCCTGTCGTGCTCCAACCCCTGCTCTTCATATTCTTTTGGATGTGGGCTGCATTTTGGCTGCCTTTTGGGCTGGAGCTTCTCGTGGTTTGAGGCCTGGCTTGCTCCACCTCCTACTCTTGAGATTCTCTCGGATGTGGGCTGCATTTTGGCTGCATTTTGGGCTGGAGCTTCTCATGGTTTGAGGCCTGGCTTGCTCCACCCCCTGCTCTTGATATTCTCCCGGATGTGGGCTGCATTTTGGCTGATACTTGGGCTGGAGATTCTCGTGGTTTGGGGCCTGGCTTGCTCCACCCCCTGCTCTTGAAATTGTCCCGGATGTGGGCTGCATTTTGGCTGCCTTTTGGGCTGGAGCTTCTCGTGGTTTGAGGCCTGGCTTGCTCCACCCCCTGCTCTTGAGATTCTCCCGGATGTGGGCTGCATTTTGGCTGCCTTTTGGGCTGGAGCTTCTCGTGGTTTGAGGCCTGCCTTGCTCCACCCCCTGCTCTTGAGATTCTCCCGGATGTGGGCTGCATTTTGGCTGCATTTTGGGCTGGAGCTTCTCATAGTTTGAGGCCTGGCTTGCTCCACCCCCTGCTCTTGAGATTCTCCCGGATGTGGGCTGCATTTTGGCTGCCTTTTGGGCTGGAGCTTCTCGTGGTTTGAGGCCTGGCTTGCTCCACCCCCTGCTCTTGAGATTCTCCCGGATGTGGGCTGTATTTTGGCTGCCTTTTGGGCTGGAGCTTCTCGAGGTTTGAGGCCTGGCTTGCTCCACCCCCTGCTCTTGAGAATCTCCCGGATGTGGGCTGGATTTTGGCTGCATTTTGGGCTGGAGCTTCTCGTGGTTTGAGGCCTGGTTTGCTCCACCCCCTGCTCTTGAGATTCTCCCGGATGTGGGCTGCATTCTGGGTGAATCTTGGGCTGGAGCTTCTCGTGGTTTGAGGCCTGGCTTGCTCCACCCCCTGCTCTTGAGATTCTCCCGGATGTGGCCTGCATTTTGGCTGCCTTTTGGGCTGGAACTTCTCGTGGTTTGAGGCCTGGCTTGCTCCACCCCCTGCTCTTGAGATTCTCCCGTATGTGGGCTGCATTTTGGCTGCCTTTTGGGCTGGAGCTTCTCATGGTTTGAGGCCTGGCTTGCTCCACCCCCTGCTCTTGAGATTCTCCCGGATGTGGGCTGGATTTTGGCTGCCTTTTGGGCTGGAGCTTCTCGTGGTTTGAGGCCTGGCTTGCTCCACCCCCTGCTCTTGAGATTCTCCAGGAGGTGGGCTGGATTTTGGCTGCCTTTTGGGCTGGAGCTTCTCGTGCTTTGAGGCCTGGCTTGCTCCACCCACTGCTCTTGAGATTCTCCCGGATGTGGGCTGCATTTTGGCTGCCTTTTGGGCTGGAACTTCTCGTGCTTTGAGGCCTGGCTTGCTCCACCCACTGCTCTTGAGATTCTCCTGGATGTGGGCTGCATTTTGGCTGCCTTTTGGGCTGGAGCTTCTCATGGTTTGAGGCCTGGCTTGCTCCACCCCCTACTCTTGATATTCTCCCGGATGTGGGCTGGATTTTGGCTGCCTTGTGGGCTGGAGCTTCTCGTGGTTTGAGGCCTGGCTTGCTCCAACCCCTGCTCTTGAGATTCTCCCGGATGTGGGCTGGATTTTGGCTGCCTTTTGGGCTGGAGCTTCTCGTGGTTTGAGGCCTGGCTTGCTCCACTCCCTGCTCTTGATATTCTCCCGGATGTGGGCTGGATTTTCGCTGCCTTTTGGGCTGGAGCTTCTCGTGGTTTGAGGCCTGGCTTGCTCCACCCCCTGCTCTTGAGATTCTCCCGGACGTGGGCTGCATTTTGGCTGCCTTTTGGGCTTGAGCTTCTCATGGTTTGAGGCCTGGCTTGCTCCACCACCTACTCTTGATATTCTCCCGGATGTGGGCTGCATATTGGCTGATACTTGGGCTGGAGATTCTCGAGGTTTGGGGCCTGGCTTGCTCCACCCCCTGCTCTTGAAATTGTCCCGGATGTGGGCTGCATTTTGGCTGATACTTGGGCTGGAGCTTCTCGTGTTTTGAGGCCTGGCTTGCTCCACCCCCTGCTCTTGATATTCTCCCGGATGTGGGCTGCATTTTGGCTGCATTTTGGGCTGGAGCTTCTCGAGGTTTGAGGCCTGGCTTGCTCCACCCCCTGCTCTTGAGAATCTCCCGGATGTGGGCTGCATTTTGGCTGCATTTTGGGCTGGAGCTTCTCGAGGTTTGAGGCCTGGCTTGTTCCACCCCCTGCTCTTGAGAATCTCCCGGATGTGGGCTGGATTTTGGCTGCATTTTGGGCTGGAGCTTCTCGTGGTTTGAGGCCTGGCTTGCTCCACACCCTGCTCTTCATATGCTCCTGGATATGGGCTGCATTTTGGCTGATACTTGGGCTGGAGCTTCTCGTGGTTTGAGGCCTGCCTTGCTCCACCCCTGCTCTTGAGATTCTCCCGGATGTGGGCTTCATTCTGGGTGATTCTTGGGCTGGAGCTTCTCGTGGTTTGAGGCCTGGCTTGCTCCACCCCCTGCTCTTGAGATTCTCCCGGATGTGGGCTGCATTTTGGCTACATTTTGGGCTGCAGCTTCTCGTGGTTTGAGGCCTGGCTTGCTGCACCCCCTGCTCTTGAGATTCTCCTGGATGTGGGCTGCATTTTGGCTGCCTTTTGGGCTGGAGCTTCTCATGGTTTGAGGCCTGGCTTGCTCCACCCCCTGCTCATGAGATTCTCCCGGATGTGGGCTGCATTTTGGCTGCCGTTTGGGCTGCAGCTTCTCGTAGTTTGAGGCCTGCCTTGCTCCACCCCCTGCTCTTGAGAATCTCCCGGATGTGGGCTGGATTTTGGCTGCTTTTTGGGCTGGAGCTTCTCGTGGTTTGAGGCCTGGCTTGCTCCACCCCCTGCTCTTGAGATTCTCCTGGATGTGGGCTGCATTATGGCTACATTTTGTGCTGGAGCTTCTCGTGGTTTGAGGCCTGGCTTGCTCCACCCCCTGCTCTTGAGATTCTCCCGGATGTGGGCTGCATTTTGGCTGCCTTTTGGGCTGGAGCTTCTCGTGGTTTGAGGCCTGGCTTGCTCCACTTCCTACTCTTGATATTCTCCCGGATGTGGGCTGGATTTTGGCTGCGTTTTGGGCTGGAGCTTCTCGTGGTTTGAGGCCTGGCTTCCTCCAAACCCTGCTCTTGAGATTCTCCCGGATGTGGGCTGCATTTTGGCTGATACTTGGGCTGGAGATTCTCGTGGTTTGGGGCCTGGCTTGCTCCACCCCCTGCTCTTGAAATTGTCCCAGATGTGGGCTGCATTTTGGCTGCCTTTTGGGCTGGAGCTTCTCGTGGTTTGAGGCCTGGCTTGCTCCACCCCCTGCTCTTGAGATTCTCCCGGATGTGGGCTGCATTTTGGCTGCCTTTTGGGCTGGAGCTTCTCGTGGTTTGAGGCCTGGCTTGCTCCACCCCCTGCTCTTGAGAATCTCCCGGATGTGGGCTGGATTTTGGCTGAATTTTGGGCTGGAGCTTCTCGTGGTTTGAGGCCTGGCTTGCTCCACCCCCTGCTCTTGAGATTCTCCCGGATGTGGCCTGCATTTTGGCTGCCTTTTGGGCTGGAGCTTCTCGTGGTTTGAGGCCTGGCTTGCTCCACCCCCTGCTCTTGAGATTCTCCCGGATGTGGGCTGCATTTTGGCTGCCTTTTGGGCTGGAGCTTCTCATGGTTTGAGGCCTGGCTTGTTCCACCCCCTGCTCTTGAGAATCTCCCGGATGTGGGCTGGATTTTGGCTGCCTTTTGGGCTGGAGCTTCTCGTGGTTTGAGGCCTGCCTTGCTCCACCCCTGCTCTTGAGATTCTCCCGGATGTGGGCTGCATTCTGGGTGATTCTTGGGCTGGAGCTTCTCGTGGTTTGAGGCCTGGCTTGCTCCACCCGCTGCTCTTGAGATTCTCCCGGATGTGGCCTGCATTTTGGCTGCCTTTTGGGCTGGAGCTTCTCGTGGTTTGAGGCCTGGCTTGCTCCCCCCCCTGCTCTTGAGATTCTCCCAGATGTGGGCTGCATTTTGGCTGCCTTTTGGGCTGGAGCTTCTCGTGGTTTGAGGCCTGCCTTGCTCCACTCCCTGCTCTTGAGATTCTCCCGGATGTGGGCTGCATTCTGGGTGATTCTTGGGCTGGAGCTTCTCGTGGTTTGAGGCCTGGCTTGCTCCACCCCCTGCTCTTGAGATTCTCCTGGATGTGGCCTGCATTTTGGCTGCCTTTAGGGCTGGAGCTTCTCGAGGTTTGAGGCCTGACTTGCTCCACCCCCTACTCTTGAGATTCTCCCGGATGTGGGCTGCATTTTGGCTGCCTTTTGGGCTGGAGCTTCTCGTGTTTTGAGGCCTGGCTTGCTCCACCCCCTGCTCTTGAGATTCTCCCGGATGTGGGCTGCATTTTGGCTGCCTTTTGGGCTGGAGCTTCTCGTGGTTTGAGGCCTGGCTTGCTCCACCCCCTGCTCTTGAGATTCTCCCGGATGTGGGCTGGATTTTGGCTGCCTTTTGGGCTGGAGCTTCTCGTGGTTTGAGGCCTGGCGTGCTCCACCCCCTGCTCTTCATATTCTTTTGGATGTGGGCTGCATTTTGGCTGCCTTTTGGGCTGGAGATTCTCGAGGTTTGAGGCCTGGCTTGCTCCACCCCCTACTCTTGAGATTCTCCCGGATGTGGCCTGCATTTTGGCTGCCTTTTGGACTGGAGCTTCTCGTGGTTTGAGGCCTGGCTTGCTCCACCCCCTGCTCTTGAGATTCTCCCGGATGTGGGCTGCATTTTGGCTGCCTTTTGGGCTGGAGCTTCTCGTGGTTTGAGGCCTGGCTTGCTCCACCCCCTGCTCTTGAGATTCTCCCGGATGTGGGCTGGATTTTGGCTGCCTTTTGGGCTGGAGCTTCTCGTGGTTTGAGGCCTGGCTTGCTCCACCTCCTACTCTTGATATTCTCCTGGATGTGGGCTGGATTTTGGCTGCCTTTTGGGCTGGAGATTCTCGTGGTTTGAGGCCTGGCTTGCTCCACCCCCTGCTCTTGAGATTCTCCCGGATGTGGGCTGCATTTTGGCTGATACTTGGGCTGGAGATTCTCGTGGTTTGGGGCCTGGCTTGCTCCACCCCCTGCTCTTGAAATTGTCCCAGATGTGGGCTGCATTTTGGCTGCCTTTTGGGCTGGAGCTTCTCGTGGTTTGAGGCCTGGCTTGCTCCACCCCCTGCTCTTGAGATTCTCCCGGATGTGGGCTGGATTTTGGCTGCATTTTGGGCTGGAGCTTCTCGTGGTTTGAGGCCTGGCGTGCTCCACCCCCTGCTCTTCATATTCTTTTGGATGTGGGCTGCATTTTGGCTGAATTTTGGGCTGGAGCTTCTCGAGGTTTGAGGCCTGGCTTGCTCCACCCCCTACTCTTGAGATTCTCCCGGATGTGGCCTGCATTTTGGCTGCCTTTTGGACTGGAGCTTCTCGTGGTTTGAGGCCTGGCTTGCTCCACCCCCTGCTCTTGATATTCTCCCGCATGTGGGCTGCATTTTGGTTGCCTTTTGGGCTGGAGCTTCTCGTGGTTTGAGCTCTGGCTTGCTCCAGCTCCTACTCTTGATATTCTCCTGGATGTGGGCTGGATTTTGGCTGCCTTTTGGGCTGGAGCTTCTCGAGGTTTGAGGCCTGGCTTGCTCCACCCCCTGCTCTTGAGATTCTCCCGGATGTGGGCTGCATTTTGGCTGCCTTTTGGGCTGGAGCTTCTCGTGGTTTGAGGCCTGGCTTGCTCCACCCCCTGCTCTTGATATTCTCCCGGATGTGGGCTGCATTTTGGCTGATACTTGGGCTGGAGATTCTCGTGGTTTGGGGCCTGGCTTGCTCCACCCCCTGCTCTTGAAATTGTCCCAGATGTGGGCTGCATTTTGGCTGCCTTTTGGGCTGGAGCTTCTCGTGGTTTGAAGGCCTGGCTTGCTCCACCCCCTGCTCTTGAGATTCTCCCGGATGTGGGCTGCATTTTGGCTGCCTTTTGGGCTGGAGCTTCTCGTGGTTTGAGGCCTGGCTTGCCTCACCCCCTGCTCTTGAGAATCTCCCGGATGTGGGCTGGATTTTGGCTGCATTTTGGGCTGGAGCTTCTCGTGGTTTGAGGCCTGGCTTGCTCCACCCCCTGCTCTTGAGATTCTCCCGGATGTGGGCTGGATTTTGGCTGCATTTTGGGCTGGAGCTTCTCGTGGTTTGAGGCCTGGCGTGCTCCACCCCCTGCTCTTCATATTCTTTTGGATGTGGGCTGCATTTTGGCTACCTTTTGGGCTGGAGCTTCTCGTGGTTTGAGGCCTGGCGTGCTCCACCCCCTGCTCTTGATATTCTCCCGGATGTGGGCTGCATTTTGGCTGCCTTTTGGGCTGGAGCTTCTCGTGGTTTGAGGCCTGGCTTGCTCCACCCCCTGCTCTTGAGATTCTCCCGGATGTGGGCTAGATTTTGGCTGCATTTTGGGCTGGAGCTTCTCGAGGTTTGAGGCCTGGCTTGCTCCACCCCCTGCTCTTGAGAATCTCCCGGATGTGGGCTGGATTTTGGCTGCATTTTGGGCTGGAGCTTCTCGTGGTTTGAGGCCTGGCTTGCTCCACCCACTGCTCTTGAGATTCTCCCGGATGTGGGCTGCATTCTGGGTGATTCTTGGGGTGGAGCTTCTCGTGGTTTGAGGCCTGGCTTGCTCGACCCCCTGCTCTTGAGATTCTCCCGGATGTGGGCTGCATTTTGGCTGCATTTTGGTCTGGAGCTTCTCGTAGTTTGAGGCCTGGCTTGCTCCACCCCCTGCTCTTGAGATTCTCCCGGATGTGGGCTGGATTTTGGCTGCATTTTGGGCTGGAGCTTCTCGTGGTTTGAGGCCTGGCGTGCTCCAGTCCCTCCTCTTCATATTCCTTTGGATGTGGGCTGCATTTTGGCTGCCTTTTGGGCTGGAGCTTCTCGTGGTTTGAGGCCTGGCTTGCTCCACCTCCTACTCTTGATATTCTCCCGGATGTGGGCTGGATTTTGGCTGCCTTTTGGGCGGGAGCTTCTCGAGGTTTGAGGCCTGGCTTGCTCCACCCCCTGCTCTTGAGATTCTCCCGGATGTGGGCTGGATTTTGGCTGCATTTTGGGCTGGAACTTCTCATGATTTGAGGCCTGGCTTGCTCCACCCCCTGCTCTTGATATTCTCCCGGATGTGGGCTGCATTTTGGCTGCCTTTTGGGCTGGAGCTTCTCGTGGTTTGAGGCCTGGCTTGCTCCACCCCCTGCTCTTGAGATTCTCCCGGATGTGGGCTGCATTTTGGCTGCCTTTTGGGCTGGAGCTTCTCGTGGTTTGAGGCCTGGCGTACTCCACCCCCTGCTCTTGATATTCTCCCGGATGTGGGCTGCATTTTGGCTGCCTTTTGGGCTGGAGCTTCTCGTGGTTTGAGGCCTGCCTTGCTCCACCCCCTGCTCTTGAGATTCTCCCGGATGTGGGCTGCATTCTGGGTGATTCTTGGGCAGGAGCTTCTCGTGGTTTGAGGCCTGGCTTGCTCCACCCCCTGCTCTTGAGATTCTCCCGGATGTGGGCTAGATTTTGGCTGCATTTTGGGCTGGAGCTTCTCGAGGTTTGAGGCCTGGCGTGCTCCACTCCCTCCTCTTCATATTGCTTTGGATGTGGGCTGCATTTTGGCTGCCTTTTGGGCTGGAGCTTCTCGTGGTTTGAGGCCTGGCTTGCTCGACCCCCTGCTCTTGAGATTCTCCCGGATGTGGGCTGCATTTTGGCTACCTTTTGGGCTGGAGCTTCTCGTGGTTTGAGGCCTGGCTTGCTCCACCCCCTGCTCTTGAGATTCTCCCCGATGTGGGCTGCATTTTGGCTGCCTTTTGGGCTGGAGCTTCTCGTGGTTTGAGGCCTGGCTTGCTCCACCTCCTACTCTTGATATTCTCCCGGATGTGGGCTGGATTTTGGCTGCCTTTTGGGCGGGAGCTTCTCGAGGTTTGAGGCCTGGCTTGCTCCACCCCCTGCTCTTGAGATTCTCCCGGATGTGGGCTGGATTTTGGCTGCCTTTATGGCTGGAGCTTCTCGAGGTTTGAGGCCTGGCTTGCTCCACCCCCTACTTTTGAGAATCTCCCGGATGTGGGCTGGATTTTGGCTGCATTTTGGGCTGGAGCTTCTCGAGGTTTGAGGCCTGGCTTGCTCCACCCCCTGCTCTTGAGAATCTCCCGGATGTGGGCTGGATTTTGGCTGCATTTTGGGCTGGAGCTTCTCGTGGTTTGAGGCCTGGCTTGCTCCACCCCCTGCTCTTGAGATTCTCCCGGATGTGGGCTGCATTTTGGCTGCATTTTGGTCTGGAGCTTCTCGTGGTTTGAGGCCTGGCTTGCTCCACCCCCTGCTCTTGATTCTCCCGGATGTGGGCTAGATTTTGGCTGCCTTTTGGGCTGGAGCTTCTCGTGGTTTGAGGCCTGGCGTGCTCCACTCCCTCCTCTTCATATTCCTTTGGATGTGGGCTGCATTTTGGCTGCCTTTTGGGCTGGAGCTTCTCGTGGTTTGAGGCCTGGCTTGCTCCACCTCCTACTCTTGATATTCTCCCGGATGTGGGCTGGATTTTGGCTGCCTTTTGGGCGGGAGCTTCTCGTGGTTTGAGGCCTGGCTTGCTCCACCCCCTGCTCTTGAGATTCTCCCGGATGTGGGCTGGATTTTGGCTGCATTTTGGGCTGGAACTTCTCATGATTTGAGGCCTGGCTTGCTCCACCCCCTGCTCTTGATATTCTCCCGGATGTGGGCTGCATTTTGGCTGATACTTGGGCTGGAGATTCTCGTGGTTTGGGGCCTGGCTTGCTCCACCCCCTGCTCTTGAATTTGTCCCGGATGTGGGCTGCATTTTGGCTGCCTTTTGGGCTGGAGCTTCTCGAGGTTTGAGGCCTGGCTTGCTCCACCCCCTGCTCTTGAGATTCTCCCGGATGTGGGCTGCATTTTGGCTGCCTTTTGGGCTGGAGCTTCTCGTGGTTTGAGGCCTGCCTTGCTCCACACCCTGCTCTTGAGATTCTCCCGGATGTGGGCTGCATTTTGGCTGCCTTTTGGGCTGGAGCTTCTCGAGGTTTGAGGCCTGGCTTGCTCCACCCCCTGCTCTTGAGATTCTCCCTGATGTGGGCTGGATTTTGGCTGCATTTTGGGCTGGAGCTTCTCGAGGTTTGAGGCCTGGCATGCTCCACCCCCTGCTCTTGAGAATCTCCCGGATGTGGGCTGGATTTTGGCTGCATTTTGGGCTGGAGCTTCTCGTGGTTTGAGGCCTGGCTTGCTCCACCCACTGCTCTTGAGATTCTCCAGGGGGTGGGCTGCATTCTGGGTGGTTCTTGGGGTGGAGCTTCTCGTGGTTTGAGGCCTGGCTTGCTCGACCTCCTGCTCTTGAGATTCTCCCGGATGTGGCCTGCATTTTGGCTGCCTTTTGGGCTGGAGATTCTCGTGGTTTGAGGCCTGGCTTGCTCCACCCACTGCTCTTGAGATTCTCCCGGATGTGGGCTGCATTTTGGCTGATACTTGGGCTGGAGCTTCTCGTGGTTTGAGGCCTGGCTTGCTCCACCCCCTGCTCTTGAGATTCTCCCGGATGTGGGCTGCATTTGGCTGCCTTTTGGGCTGGAGCTTCTCGTGGTTTGAGGCCTGGCTTGCTCCACCCCCTGCTCTTGAGATTCTCCCGGATGTGGGCTGGATTTTGGCTGCCTTTAGGGCTGGAGCTTCTCGTGGTTTGAGGTCTGGCTTGCTCCACCCCCTGCTCTTGAGATTCTCCCGGAGGTGGGCTGCATTTGGCTGACTTTTGGGCTGGAGCTTCTCGTGGTTTGAGGCCTGGCTTGCTCCACCCCCTGCTCTTGAGATTATCCTCGATGTGGGTTAGATTTTGGCTGCATTTTGGGCTGGAGCTTCTCGTGGTTTGAGGCCTGGCTTGCTCCACCCCCTGCTCTTGAGATTCTCCCGGAGGTGGGCTGCATTTGGCTGCCTTTTGGGCTGGAGCTTCTCGTGGTTTGAGGCCTGGCTTGCTCCACCCCCTGCTCTTGAGATTCTCCTGGATGTGGGCCAGATTTTGGCTGCATTTTGGGCTGGAGCTTCTCATGGTTTGAGGCCTGGCTTGCTCCACCCCTGCTCTTGAGATTCTCCCGGAGGTGGGCTGCATTTTGGCTGCATTTTGGGCTGGAGCTTCTCGTGGTTTGAGGCCTGGCTTGCTCCACCCCCTGCTCTTGAGATTCTCCCGGATGTGGGCTGGATTTTGGCTGCCTTTTGGGCTGGAGCTTCTCATGGTTTGAGGCCTGGCTTGCTCCACCCCCTGCTCTTGAGATTCTCCCGGAGGTGGGCTGGATTTTGGCTGCCTTTTGGGCTGGAGCTTCTCGTGGTTTGAGGCCTGGCTTCCTCCACGTCCTGCTCTTGATATTCTCCCGGATGTGGGCTGCATTTTGGCTGATACTTGGGCTGGAGCTTCTCGTGGTTTGGGGCCTGGCTTGCTCCAACCCCTGCTCTTGAAATTGTCCCGGATGTGGGCTGCATTTTGGCTGCTTTTTGGGCCGGAGCTTCTCGTGGTTTGAGGCCTGGCTTGCTCCACCCCCTGCTCTTGAGATTCTCCCGGAGGTGGGCTGCATTTGGCTGCCTTTTGGGCTGGAGCTTCTCGAGGTTTGAGGCCTGGCTTGCTCCACCCCCTGCTCTTGAGATTCTCCCGGATGTGGGCTGGATTTTGGCTGCATTTTGGGCTGGAGCTTCTCATGGTTTGAGGCCTGGCTTGCTCCACCCCCTGCTCTTGAGATTCTCCCGGAGGTGGGCTGCATTTGGCTGCCTTTTGGGCTGGAGCTTCTCGAGGTTTGAGGCCTGGCTTGCTCCACCCCCTGCTCTTGAGATTCTCCCGGATGTGGGCTGCATTCTGGGTGATTCTTGGGCTGGAGCTTCTCGTGGTTTGAGGCCTGGCTTGCTCCACCCCCTGCTCTTGAGATTCTCCCGGATGTGGGCTAGATTTTGGCTGCATTTTGGGCTGGAGCTTCTCGTGGTTTGAGGCCTGACGTGCTCCACCCCCTGCTCTTCATATTCTTTTGGATGTGGGCTGGATTTTGGCTGCCTTTTGGGCTGGAGCTTCTCAGGGTTTGAGGCCTGGCTTGCTCCACCCCCTGCTCTTGAGATTCTCCCAGATGTGGGCTGCATTTTGGCTACATTTTGTGCTGGATCTTCTCGTGGTTTGAGGCCTGGCTTGCTCCACCCCCTGCTCTTGAGGATCTCCCGGATGTGGGCTGCATTTTGGCTGCCTTTTGGGCTGGAGCTTCTCGTGGTTTGAGGCCTGGCTTGCTCCACCCCCTGCTCTTGAGATCATCCCTGATTTGGGCTGCATTTTGACTATATTTTGGGCTGGAGCTTCTCGTGGTTTGAGGCCTGCCTTGCTCCACCCCCTGCTCTTGAGATTCTCCCGGATGTGGGCTGGATTTTGGCTGCCTTTTGGGCTGGAGCTTCTCGTGGTTTGAGGCCTGGCTTGCTCCACCCCCTACTCTTGATATTCTCCCGGATGTGGGCTGGATTTTGGCTGCCTTTTGGGCTGGAGCTTCTCATGGTTTGAGGCCTGGCTTGCTCCACCCCCTGCTCTTGAAATTCTCCTGGATGTGGGCTGCATTCTGGGTGATTCTTGGGCTGGAGCTTCCAATGGTTTGAGGCCTGGCTTGCTCCACCCCCTGCTCTTGAGATTCTCCCGGATGTGGGCTGGATTTTGGCTGCCTTTAGGGCTGGAGCTTCTCGTGGTTTGAGGCCTGGCTTGCTCCACCCCCTGCTCTTGAGATTCTCCCGGATGTGGGCTGCATTTTGGCTACATTTTGTGCTGGAGCTTCTCGTGGTTTGGGGCCTGGCTTGCTCCAACCCCTGCTCTTGAATTTGTCCCGGATGTGGGCTGCATTTTGGCTGCCTTTTGGGCTGGAGCTTCTCGAGGTTTGAGGCCTGGCTTGCTCCACCCCCTGCTCTTGAGATTCTCCCGGATGTGGGCTGCATTTTGGCTGCCTTTTGGGCTGGAGCTTCTCGTGGTTTGAGGCCTGCCTTGCTCCACACCCTGCTCTTGAGATTCTCCCGGATGTGGGCTGCATTTTGGCTGCCTTTTGGGCTGGAGCTTCTCGAGGTTTGAGGCCTGGCTTGCTCCACCCCCTGCTCTTGAGAATCTCCCGGATGTGGGCTGCATTTTGGCTGCATTTTGGGCTGGAGCTTCTCGAGGTTTGAGGCCTGGCATGCTCCACCCCCTGCTCTTGAGAATCTCCCGGATGTGGGCTGGATTTTGGCTGCATTTTGGGCTGGAGCTTCTCGTGGTTTGAGGCCTGGCTTGCTCCACCCACTGCTCTTGAGATTCTCCAGGAGGTGGGCTGCATTCTGGGTGATTCTTGGGGTGGAGCTTCTCGTGGTTTGAGGCCTGGCTTGCTCCACCTCCTGCTCTTGAGATTCTCCCGGATGTGGCCTGCATTTTGGCTGCCTTTTGGGCTGGAGCTTCTCGTGGTTTGAGGCCTGGCTTGCTCCACCCCCTGCTCTTGAGATTCTCCCGGATGTGGGCTGCATTTGGCTGCCTTTTGGGCTGGAGCTTCTCGTGGTTTGAGGCCTGGCTTGCTCCACCCCCTGCTCTTGAGATTCTCCTGGATGTGGCCTGCATTTTGGCTGCCTTTTGGGCTGGAGCTTCTCGTGGTTTGAGGCCTGGCTTGCTCCACCCCCTGCTCTTGAGATTCTCCCGGATGTGGGCTGGATTTTGGCTGCCTTTAGGGCTGGAGCTTCTCGTGGTTTGAGGTCTGGCTTGCTCCACCCCCTGCTCTTGAGATTCTCCCGGAGGTAGGCTGCATTTCGCTGCCTTTTGGGATGGAGCTTCTCGTGGTTTGAGGCCTGGCTTGCTCCACCCCCTGCTCTTGAGATTATCCTCGATGTGGGCTAGATTTTGGCTGCATTTTGGGCTGGAGCTTCTCGTGGTTTGAGGCCTGGCTTGCTCCACCCCCTGCTCTTGAGATTCTCCCGGAGGTGGGCTGCATTTGGCTGCCTTTTGGGCAGGAGCTTCTCGTGGTTTGAGGCCTGGCTTGCTCCACCCCCTGCTCTTGAGATTCTCCTGGATGTGGGCTAGATTTTGGCTGCATTTTGGGCTGGAGCTTCTCATGGTTTGAGGCCTGGCTTGCTCCACCCCTGCTCTTGAGATTCTCCCGGAGGTGGGCTGCATTTTGGCTGCATTTTGGGCTGGAGCTTCTCGTGGTTTGAGGCCTGGCTTGCTCCACCCCCTGCTCTTGAGATTCTCCCGGAGGTGGGCTGGATTTTGGCTGCCTTTTGGGCTGGAGCTTCTCGTGGTTTGAGGCCTGGCTTCCTCCACGTCCTGCTCTTGAGATTCTCCCGGATGTGGGCTGCATTTTGGCTGATACTTGGTCTGGAGCTTCTCGTGGTTTGGGGCCTGGCTTGCTCCAACCCCTGCTCTTGAAATTGTCCCGGATGTGGGCTGCATTTTGGCTGCTTTTTGGGCCGGAGCTTCTCGTGGTTTGAGGCCTGGCTTGCTCCACCCCCTGCTCTTGAGATTCTCCCGGATGTGGGCTGCATTTTGGCTGCATTTTCGGCTGGAGCTTCTCGTGGTTTGAGGCCTGGCTTGCTCCACCCCCTGCTCTTGAGATTCTCCCGGATTTGGGCTGCATTTTCGCTGCCTTTTGGGTTGGAGCTTCTCGTGGTTTGAGGCCTGGCTTGCTCCACCCCCTGCTCTTGAGATTCTCCCGGATGTGGGCTGGATTTTGGCTGCATTTTGGGCTGGAGCTTCTCGTGGTTTGAGGCCTGGCTTGCTCCACCCACTGCTCTTGAGATTCTCCAGGAGGTGGGCTGCATTCTGGGTGATTCTTGGGGTGGAGCTTCTCGTGGTTTGAGGCCTGGCTTGCTCCACCTCCTGCTCTTGAGATTCTCCCGGATGTGGCCTGCATTTTGGCTGCCTTTTGGGCTGGAGCTTCTCGTGGTTTGAGGCCTGGCTTGCTCCACCCCCTGCTCTTGAGATTCTCCCGGATGTGGGCTGCATTTGGCTGCCTTTTGGGCTGGAGCTTCTCGTGGTTTGAGGCCTGGCTTGCTCCACCCCCTGCTCTTGAGATTCTCCTGGATGTGGCCTGCATTTTGGCTGCCTTTTGGGCTGGAGCTTCTCGTGGTTTGAGGCCTGGCTTGCTCCACCCCCTGCTCTTGAGATTCTCCCGGATGTGGGCTGGATTTTGGCTGCCTTTAGGGCTGGAGCTTCTCGTGGTTTGAGGCCTGGCTTGCTCCACCCCCTGCTCTTGAGATTCTCCCGGAGGTAGGCTGCATTTGGCTGCCTTTTGGGCTGGAGCTTCTCGTGGTTTGAGGCCTGGCTTGCTCCACCCCCTGCTCTTGAGATTCTCCCGGAGGTGGGCTGGATTTTGGCTGCCTTTTGGGCTGGAGCTTCTCGTGGTTTGAGGCCTGGCTTCCTCCACGTCCTGCTCTTGATATTCTCCCGGATGTGGGCTGCATTTTGGCTGATACTTGGGCTGGAGCTTCTCGTGGTTTGGGGCCTGGCTTGCTCCAACCCCTGCTCTTGAAATTGTCCCGGATGTGGGCTGCATTTTGGCTGCTTTTTGGGCCGGAGCTTCTCGTGGTTTGAGGCCTGGCTTGCTCCACCCCCTGCTCTTGAGATTCTCCCGGATGTGGGCTGCATTTTGGCTACATTTTCGGCTGGAGCTTCTCGTGGTTTGAGGCCTGGCTTGCTCCACCCCCTGCTCTTGAGATTCTCCCGGATTTGGGCTGCATTTTCGCTGCCTTTTGGGTTGGAGCTTCTCGTGGTTTGAGGCCTGGCTTGCTCCACCCCCTGCTCTTGAGATTCTCCCGGAGGTGGGCTGCATTTGGCTGCCTTTTGGGCTGGAGCTTCTCGTGGTTTGAGGCCTGGCTTGCTCCACCCCCTGCTCTTGAGATTCTCCTGGATGTGGCCTGCATTTGGCTGCCTTTTGGGCTGGAGCTTCTCGTGGTTTGAGGCCTGGCTTGCTCCACCCCCTGCTCTTGAGATTCTCCTGGATGTGGGCTAGATTTTGGCTGCATTTTGGGCTGGAGCTTCTCGAGGTTTGAGGCCTGGCTTGCTCCACCCCCTGCTCTTGAGATTCTCCCGGATGTGGGCTGGATTTTGGCTGCATTTTGGGCTGGAGCTTCTCATGGTTTGAGGCCTGGCTTGCTCCACCCCCTGCTCTTGAGATTCTCCCGGAGGTGGGCTGCATTTGGCTGCCTTTGGGGCTGGAGCTTCTCGTGGTTTGAGGCCTGGCTTGCTCCACCCCCTGCTCTTGAGATTTTCCTGGATGTGGGCTAGATTTTGGCTGCATTTTGGGCTGGAGCTTCTCGTGGTTTGAGGCCTGGCTTGCTCCACCCCCTGCTCTTGAGATTCTCCCGGATGTGGGCTGCATTTTGGCTACATTTTGGGCTGGAGCTTCTCGTGGTTTGAGGCCTGGCTTGCTCCACCCCCTGCTCTTGAGATTCTCCCGGGTGTGGGCTGCATTTTGGCTGCCTTTAGGGCTGGAGCTTCTCGTGGTTTGAGGCCTGGCTTGCTCCACCCCCTGCTCTTGAGATTCTCTCGGATGTGGGCTGCATTTTGGCTGCCTTTTGGGTTGGAGCTTCTCGAGGTTTGAGGCCTGGCTTGCTCCACTCCCTGCTCTTGAGATTCTCCCGGATGTGGGCTGCATTTTGGCTGCATTTTGGGCTGGAGCTTCTCATGGTTTGAGGCCTGGCTTGCTCCACCCCCTGCTCTTGAAATTCTCCCGGATGTGGGCTGGATTTTGGCTGCCTTTTGGGCTGGAGCTTCTCGTGGTTTGAGGCCTGGCTTGCTCCACCCCCTGCTCTTGAGATTCTCCCGGATGTGGGCTGCATTCTGGGTGATTCTTGGGCTGGAGCTTCTCGTGGTTTGAGGCCTGGCTTGCTCCACCCCCTGCTCTTGAGATTCTCCCGCATTTTGGGCTGCATTTTGGCTGCATTTTGGGCTGGAGCTTCTCGTGGTTTGAGGCCTGGCTTGCTCCACCCCCTGCTCTTGAGATTCTCCCGGATGTGGGCTGGATTTTGGCTGCATTTTGGGCTGGAGCTTCTCGTGGTTTGAGGCCTGACGTGCTCCACCCCCTGCTCTTCATATTCTTTTGGATGTGGGCTGGATTTTGGCTGCCTTTTGGGCTGGAGCTTCTCGTGGTTTGAGGCCTGGCTTGCTCCACCCACTGCTCTTGAGATTCTCCAGGAGGTGGGCTGCATTCTGGGTGATTCTTGGGGTGGAGCTTCTCGTGGTTTGAGGCCTGGCTTGCTCCACCTCCTGCTCTTGAGATTCTCCCGGATGTGGGCTGCATTTGGCTGCCTTTAGGGCTGGAGCTTCTCGTGGTTTGAGGCCTGGCTTGCTCCACCCCCTGCTCTTGAGATTCTCCCGGATGTGGGCTGCATTTGGCTGCCTTTTGGGCTGGAGCTTCTCGTGGTTTGAGGCCTGGCTTGCTCCACCCCCTGCTCTTGAGATTCTCCTGGATGTGGCCTGCATTTTGGCTGCCTTTTGGGCTGGAGCTTCTCGTGGTTTGAGGCCTGGCTTGCTCCACCCCCTGCTCTTGAGATTCTCCCGGATGTGGGCTGGATTTTGGCTGCCTTTAGGGCTGGAGCTTCTCGTGGTTTGAGGTCTGGCTTGCTCCACCCCCTGCTCTTGAGATTCTCCCGGAGGTAGGCTGCATTTGGCTGCCTTTTGGGCTGGAGCTTCTCGTGGTTTGAGGCCTGGCTTGCTCCACCCCCTGCTCTTGAGATTATCCTCGATGTGGGCTAGATTTTGGCTGCATTTTGGGCTGGAGCTTCTCGTGGTTTGAGGCCTGGCTTGCTCCACCCCCTGCTCTTGAGATTCTCCCGGAGGTGGGCTGCATTTGGCTGCCTTTTGGGCTGGAGCTTCTCGTGGTTTGAGGCCTGGCTTGCTCCACCCCCTGCTCTTGAGATTCTCCTGGATGTGGGCTAGATTTTGGCTGCATTTTGGGCTGGAGCTTCTCATGGTTTGAGGCCTGGCTTGCTCCACCCCTGCTCTTGAGATTCTCCCGGAGGTGGGCTGCATTTTGGCTGCATTTTGGGCTGGAGCTTCTCGTGGTTTGAGGCCTGGCTTGCTCCACCCCCTGCTCTTGAGATTCTCCCGGAGGTGGGCTGGATTTTGGCTGCCTTTTGGGCTGGAGCTTCTCGTGGTTTGAGGCCTGGCTTCCTCCACGTCCTGCTCTTGATATTCTCCCGGATGTGGGCTGCATTTTGGCTGATACTTGGGCTGGAGCTTCTCGTGCTTTGGGGCCTGGCTTGCTCCAACCCCTGCTCTTGAAATTGTCCCGGATGTGGGCTGCATTTTGGCTGCTTTTTGGGCCGGAGCTTCTCGTGGTTTGAGGCCTGGCTTGCTCCACCCCCTGCTCTTGAGATTCTCCCGGATGTGGGCTGCATTTTGGCTACATTTTCGGCTGGAGCTTCTCGTGGTTTGAGGCCTGGCTTGCTCCACCCCCTGCTCTTGAGATTCTCCCGGATTTGGGCTGCATTTTCGCTGCCTTTTGGGTTGGAGCTTCTCGTGGTTTGAGGCCTGGCTTGCTCCACCCCCTGCTCTTGAGATTGTCCCGGAGGTGGGGTGCATTTGGCTGCCTTTTGGGCTGGAGCTTCTCGTGGTTTGAGGCCTGGCTTGCTCCACCCCCTGCTCTTGAGATTCTCCTGGATGTGGCCTGCATTTGGCTGCCTTTTGGGCTGGAGCTTCTCGTGGTTTGAGGCCTGGCTTGCTCCACCCCCTGCTCTTGAGATTCTCCTGGATGTGGGCTAGATTTTGGCTGCATTTTGGGCTGGAGCTTCTCGAGGTTTGAGGCCTGGCTTGCTCCACCCCCTGCTCTTGAGATTCTCCCGGATGTGGGCTGGATTTTGGCTGCATTTTGGGCTGGAGCTTCTCATGGTTTGAGGCCTGGCTTGCTCCACCCCCTGCTCTTGAGATTCTCCCGGAGGTGGGCTGCATTTGGCTGCCTTTGGGGCTGGAGCTTCTCGTGGTTTGAGGCCTGGCTTGCTCCACCCCCTGCTCTTGAGATTCTCCCGGGTGTGGGCTGCATTTTGGCTGCCTTTAGGGCTGGAGCTTCTCGTGGTTTGAGGCCTGGCTTGCTCCAGCCCCTGCTCTTGAGATTCTCTCGGATGTGGGCTGCATTTTGGCTGCCTTTTGGGTTGGAGCTTCTCGAGGTTTGAGGCCTGGCTTGCTCCACTCCCTGCTCTTGAGATTCTCCCGGATGTGGGCTGCATTTTGGCTGCATTTTGGGCTGGAGCTTCTCATGGTTTGAGGCCTGGCTTGCTCCACCCCCTGCTCTTGAAATTCTCCCGGATGTGGGCTGGATTTTGGCTGCCTTTTGGGCTGGAGCTTCTCGAGGTTTGAGGCCTGGCTTGCTCCACCCCCTGCTCTTGAGATTCTCCCGGATGTGGGCTGCATTCTGGGTGATTCTTGGGCTGGAGCTTCTCGTGGTTTGAGGCCTGGCTTGCTCCACCCCCTGCTCTTGAGATTCTCCCGCATTTTGGGCTGCATTTTGGCTGCCTTTTGGGCTGGAGCTTCTCGTGGTTTGAGGCCTGGCTTGCTCCACCCCCTGCTCTTGAGATTCTCCCGGATGTGGGCTGGATTTTGGCTGCATTTTGGGCTGGAGCTTCTCGTGGTTTGAGGCCTGGCTTGCTCCACCCCCTGCTCTTGAGATTCTCCCAGATGTGGGCTGCATTTTGGCTACATTTTGTGCTGGATCTTCTCGTGGTTTGAGGCCTGGCTTGCTCCACCCCCTGCTCTTGAGGATCTCCCGGATGTGGGCTGCATTTTGGCTGCCTTTTGGGCTGGAGCTTCTCGTGGTTTGAGGCCTGGCTTGCTCCACCCCCTGCTCTTGAGATCATCCCTGAATTGGGCTGCATTTTGACTATATTTTGGGCTGGAGCTTCTCGAGGTTTGAGGACTGCCTTGCTCCACCCCCTGCTCTTGAGATTCTCCCGGATGTGGGCTGCATTTTGGCTGCATTTTGGGCTGGAGCTTCTCGTGGTTTGAGGCCTGGCTTGCTCCACACCCTGCTCTTCATATGCTCCTGGATATGGGCTGAATTTTGGCTGAATTTTGGGCTGGAGCTTCTCGTGGTTTGAGGCCTGGTTTGCTCCACCCCCTGCTCTTGAAATTCTCCCGGATGTGGGCTGCATTTTGGCTGCCTTTTGGGCTGGAGCTTCTCGTGGTTTGAGGCCTGGCTTGCTCCACCCCCTGCTCTTGAGATTCTCCCGGATGTGGGCTGCATTTTGGCTGCCTTTTGGGCTGGAGCTTCTCGAGGTTTGAGGCCTGGCTTGCTCCACCCCCTGCTCTTGAGAATCTCCCGGATGTGGGCTGGATTTTGGCTGCATTTTGGGATGGAGCTTCTCGTGGTTTGAGGCCTGGATTGCTCCACACCCTGCTCTTCATATGCTCCTGGATGTGGTTTGCATTTTGGCTGACACTTGGGCTGGAGCTTCTCGTGGTTTGAGGCCTGGCTTGCTCCACCCCCTGCTCTTGATATTCTCCCGGATGTGGGCTGGATTTTGGCTGCCTTTTGGGCTGGAGCTTCTCGTGGTTTGAGGCCTGCCTGGCTCCACCCCCTGCTCTTGAAATTCTCCTGGATGTGGGCTGGATTTTGGCTGCATTTTTGGCTGGAGCTTCTCGTGGTTTGAGGCCTGCCTTGCTCCACCCCCTGCTCTTGAGATTCTCCCGGATGTGGGCTGCATTCTGGGTGATTCTTGGGCTGGAGCTTCTCGTGGTTTGAGGCCTGGCTTGCTCCACCCCCTGCTCTTGAGATTCTCCCGGATGTGGGCTGCATTCTGGGTGATTCTTGGGCTGGAGCTTCTCGTGGTTTGAGGCCTGGCTTGCTCCACCCCCTGCTCTTGAGATTCTCCCGGATGTGGCCTGCATTTTGGCTGCATTTTGGGATGGAGCTTCTCGTGGTTTGAGGCCTGGCTTGCTCCACACCCTGCTCTTCATATGCTCCTGGATGTGGGCTGCATTTTGACTGATACTTGGGCTGGAGCTTCTCGAGGTTTGAGGCCTGGCTTGCTCCACCCCCTGCTCTTGAAATTCTACTGGATGTGGGCTGGATTTTGGCTACATTTTGGGCTGGAGCTTCTCGTGGTTTGAGGCCTGCCTTGCTCCACCCCCTGCTCTTGAGATTCTCCCGGATGTGGGCTGCATTTTGGCTGCATTTTGGGCTGGAGCTTCTCATGGTTTGAGGCCTGGCTTGCTCCACTCCCTGCTCTTGATATTCTCCCGGATGTGGGCTGCATTTTGGCTGCATTTTGGGCTGGAGCTTCTCGTGGTTTGAGGCCTGGCTTGCTCCACCCCCTCCTCTTGAGATTCTCCCGGATGTGGGCTGGATTTTGGCTGCCTTTAGGGCTGGAGCTTCTCGTGGTTTGAGGCCTGGCTTGCTCCACCCCCTGCTCTTGAGATTCTCCCGGATGTGGGCTGCATTTTGGCTGCCTTTTGGGCTGGAGCTTCTCGTGGTTTGAGGCCTGGCTTGCTCCACCCCCTGCTCTTGAGATTCTCCCGGATGTGGGCTGCATTTTGGCTGATACTTGGGCTGGAGCTTCTCGTGGTTTGAGGCCTGGCTTGCTCCACCCCCTGCTCTTGAAATTCTCCTGGATGTGGGCTGGATTTTGGCTGCCTTTTGGGCTGGAGCTTCTCGTGGTTTGAGGCCTGCCTTTCTCCACCCCCTGCTCTTGAGATTCTCCCGGATGTGGGCTGCATTCTGGGTGATTCTTGGGCTGGAGCTTCTCGTGGTTTGAGGCCTGGCTTGCTCCACCCCCTGCTCTTGAGATTCTCCCGGATGTGGCCTGCATTTTGGCTGCTTTTTGGGCTGGAGCTTCTCGTGGTTTGAGGCCTGGCTTGCTCCACCCCCTGCTCTTGAGATTCTCCCGGATGTGGGCTGGATTTTGGCTGCCTTTAGGGCTGGAGCTTCTCGTGGTTTGAGGCCTGGCTTGCTCCACCCCCTGCTCTTGAGATTCTCCCGGATGTGGGCTGCATTTTGGCTGCATTTTGGGCTAGAGCTTCTCGTGGTTTGAGGCCTAGCGTGCTCCACCCCTCCTCTTCATATTCTCCCGGATGTGGGCTGCATTTTGGCTGCCTTTTGGGCTGGAGCTTCTCGTGGTTTGAGGCCTGGCTTGCTCCACCCTCTGCTCTTGATATTCTCCCGGATGTGGGCTGCATTTTGGCTGCCTTTTGGGCTGGAGCTTCTCGTGGTTTGAGGCCTGGCTTGCTCCAACCCCTGCTCTTGAGATTCTCCCGGATGTGGGCTGCATTTTGGCTGCCTTTTGGGCTGGAGCTTCTCGTGGTTTGAGGCCTGGCTTGCTCCACCCCCTGCTCTTGAGATTCTCCCGCATGTGGGCTGCATTTTGGCTGCCATTTGGGCTGGAGCTTCTCGTGGTTTGAGGCCTGGCTTGCTCCACCCCCTGCTCTTGAGAATCTCCCGGATGTGGGCTGGATTTTGGCTGCATTTTGGGCTGGAGCTTCTCGTGGTTTGAGGCCTGGCTTGCTCCACATCCTGCTCTTCATATGCTCCTGGATGTGGGCTGCATTTTGGCTGATACTTGGGCTGGAGCTTCTCGTGGTTTGAGGCCTGGCTTGCTCCACATCCTGCTCTTCATATGCTCCTGGATGTGGGCTGCATTTTGGCTGATACTTGGGCTGGAGCTTCTCGTGGTTTGAGGCCTGGCTTGCTCCACCCCCTGCTCTTGAGATTCTCCCGGATGTGGGCTGCACTCTGGGTGATTCTTGGGGTGGAGCTTCTCGTGGTTTGAGGCCTGGCTTGCTCCACCCCCTGCTCTTGAGAATCTCCCGGATGTGGGCTGGATTTTGGCTGCATTTTAGGCTGGAGCTTCTCGTGGTTTGAGGCCTGGCTTGCTCCACACCCTGCTCTTCATATGCTCCTGGATGTGTTCTGCATTTTGGCTGATACTTGTGCTGGAGCTTCTCGTGGTTTGAGGCCTGGCTTGCTCCACCCCCTGCTCTTGAAATTCTCCTGGATGTGGGCTGGATTTTGGCTGCCTTTTGGGTTGGATCTTCTCGTGGTTTGAGGCCTGGCTTGCTCCACCCCCTGCTCTTGAGATTCTCCCGGATGTGGGCTGCATTCTGGGTGATTCTTGGGCTGGAGCTTCTCGTGGTTTGAGGCCTGGCTTGCTCCACCCCCTGCTCTTGAGATTCTCCTGGATGTGGGCTGCATTTTGGCTGCCTTTTGGGCTGGAGCTTCTCGTGGTTTGAGGCCTGGCTTGCTCCACCCCCTGCTCTTGAGATTCTCCCGGATGTGGGCTGGATTTTGGCTGCCTTTTGGGCTGGAGCTTCTCGTGGTTTGAGGCCTGGCTTGCTCCTCACCCTGCTATTCATATGCTCCTGGATGTGGGCTGGATTTTGGCTGATACTTGGGCTGGAGCTTCTCGTGGTTTGAGGCCTGGCTTGCTCCATCCCCTGCTCTTGAAATTCTCCTGGATGTGGGCTGGATTTTGGCTGCCTTTTGGGCTGGACCTTCTCGTGGTTTGAGGCCTGCCTTGCTCCACCCCCTGCTCTTGAGATTCTCCCGGATGTGGGCTGCATTCTGGGTGATTCTTGGGCTGGAGCTTCTCGTGGTTTGAGGCCTGGCTTGCTCCACCCCCTGCTCTTGAGATTCTCCTGGATGTGGGCTGCATTTTGGCTGCCTTTTGGGCTGGAGCTTCTCGTGGTTTGAGGCCTGGCTTGCTCCACCCCCTGCTCTTGAGATTCTCCCGGATGTGGGCTGCATTTTGGCTGCCTTTAGGGCTGGAGCTTCTCGTGGTTTGAGGCCTGGCTTGCTCCACCCCCTGCTCTTGAGATTCTCCCGCAGGTGGGCTGCAATTTGGCTACATTTTGGGCTGGAGCTACTCGTGGTTTGAGGCCTGGCTTGCTCCACCCCCTGCTCTTGAGATTCTCCCGGATGTGGGCTGGATTTTGGCTGCCTTTAGGGCTGGAGCTTCTCGTGGTTTGAGGCCTGGCTTGCTCCACCCCCTGCTCTTGAGATTCTCCCGGATGTGGGCTGCATTTTGGCTGCATTTTGGGCTAGAGCTTCTCGTGGTTTGAGGCCTGGCGTGCTCCACCCCTCCTCTTCATATTCTCCCGGATGTGGGCTGCATTTTGGCTGCCTTTTGGGCTGGAGCTTCTCGTGGTTTGAGGCCTGGCTTGCTCCACCCCCTGCTCTTGAGATTCTCCCGGATGTGGGCTGCATTTTGGCTGCCTTTAGGGCTGGAGCTTCTCGTGGTTTGAGGCCTGGCTTGCTCCACCCCCTGCTCTTGAGATTCTCCCGGATTTGGGCTGGATTTTGGCTGCATTTTGGGCTGGAGCTTCTCGTGGTTTGAGGCCTGGCTTGCTCCACCCCCTGCTCTTGAGATTCTCCCGGATGTGGGCTGCATTTTGGCTGCCTTTTGGGCTGGAGCTTCTCGTGGTTTGAGGCCTGGCTTGCTCCACCTCCTACTCTTGATATTCTCCCGGATGTGGGCTGGATTTTGGCTGCCTTTTGGGCTGGAGCTTCTCGTGGTTTGAGGCCTGGCTTGCTCCGCCCTCTGCTCTTGATATTCTCCCGGATGTGGGCTGCATTTTGGCTGCCTTTTGGGCTGGAGCTTCTCGTGGTTTGAGGCCTGGCTTGCTCCACCCTCTGCTCTTGAGATTCTCCCAGATGTGGGCTGCATTTTGGCTGCCTTTTGGGCTGGAGCTTCTCGTGGTTTGAGGCCTGGCTTGCTCCACCCCCTGCTCTTGAGATTCTCCCGCATGTGGGCTGCATTTTGGCTGCCATTTGGGCTGGAGCTTCTCGTGGTTTGAGGCCTGGCTTGCTCCACCCCCTGCTCTTGAGAATCTCCCGGATGTGGGCTGGATTTTGGCTGCATTTTGGGCTGGAGCTTCTCGTGGTTTGAGGCCTGGCTTGCTCCACATCCTGCTCTTCATATGCTCCTGGATGTGGGCTGCATTTTGGCTGATACTTGGGCTGGAGCTTCTCGTGGTTTGAGGCCTGGCTTGCTCCACATCCTGCTCTTCATATGCTCCTGGATGTGGGCTGCATTTTGGCTGATACTTGGGCTGGAGCTTCTCGTGGTTTGAGGCCTGGCTTGCTCCACCCCCTGCTCTTGAGATTCTCCCGGATGTGGGCTGCATTCTGGGTGATTCTTGGGGTGGAGCTTCTCGTGGTTTGAGGCCTGGCTTGCTCCACCCCCTGCTCTTGAGAATCTCCCGGATGTGGGCTGGATTTTGGCTGCATTTTAGGCTGGAGCTTCTCGTGGTTTGAGGCCTGGCTTGCTCCACACCCTGCTCTTCATATGCTCCTGGATGTGTTCTGCATTTTGGCTGATACTTGTGCTGGAGCTTCTCGTGGTTTGAGGCCTGGCTTGCTCCACCCCCTGCTCTTGAAATTCTCCTGGATGTGGGCTGGATTTTGGCTGCCTTTTGGGTTGGATCTTCTCGTGGTTTGAGGCCTGGCTTGCTCCACCCCCTGCTCTTGAGATTCTCCCGGATGTGGGCTGCATTCTGGGTGATTCTTGGGCTGGAGCTTCTCGTGGTTTGAGGCCTGGCTTGCTCCAACCCCTGCTCTTGAGATTCTCCTGGATGTGGGCTGCATTTTGGCTGCCTTTTGGGCTGGAGCTTCTCGTGGTTTGAGGCCTGGCTTGCTCCACCCCCTGCTCTTGAGATTCTCCCGGATGTGGGCTGGATTTTGGCTGCCTTTTGGGCTGGAGCTTCTCGTGGTTTGAGGCCTGGCTTGCTCCTCACCCTGCTATTCATATGCTCCTGGATGTGGGCTGGATTTTGGCTGATACTTGGGCTGGAGCTTCTCGTGGTTTGAGGCCTGGCTTGCTCCATCCCCTGCTCTTGAAATTCTCCTGGATGTGGGCTGGATTTTGGCTGCCTTTTGGGCTGGACCTTCTCGTGGTTTGAGGCCTGCCTTGCTCCACCCCCTGCTCTTGAGATTCTCCCGGATGTGGGCTGCATTCTGGGTGATTCTTGGGCTGGAGCTTCTCGTGGTTTGAGGCCTGGCTTGCTCCACCCCCTGCTCTTGAGATTCTCCTGGATGTGGGCTGCATTTTGGCTGCCTTTTGGGCTGGAGCTTCTCGTGGTTTGAGGCCTGGCTTGCTCCACCCCCTGCTCTTGAGATTCTCCCGGATGTGGGCTGGATTTTGGCTGCCTTTAGGGCTGGAGCTTCTCGTGGTTTGAGGCCTGGCTTGCTCCACCCCCTGCTCTTGAGATTCTCCCGCAGGTGGGCTGCAATTTGGCTACATTTTGGGCTGGAGCTACTCGTGGTTTGAGGCCTGGCTTGCTCCACCCCCTGCTCTTGAGATTCTCCTGGATGTGGGCTGCATTTTGGCTGCCTTTAGGGCTGGAGCTTCTCGTGGTTTGAGGCCTGGCTTGCTCGACCCCCTGCTCTTGAGATTCTCCCGGATGTGGGCTGCATTTTGGCTGATACTTGGGATGGAGATTCTCGTGGTTTGGGGCCTGGCTTGCTCCACCCCCTGCTCTTGAAATTTTCCCGGATGTGGGCTGCATTTTGGCTGCCTTTTGGGCTGGAGCTTCTCGTGGTTTGAGGCCTGGTTTGCTCCACCCCCTGCTCTTGAGATTCTCCCGGATGTGGGCTGCATTTTGGCTGCCTTTTGGGCTGGAGCTTCTCGTGGTTTGAGGCCTGGCTTGCTCCCCCCCCTGCTCTTGAGATTCTCCCGGATGTGGGCTAGATTTTTTCTGCCTTTTGGGCTGGAGCTTCTCGTGGTTTGAGGCCTGGCTTGTTCCACACCCTGCTCTTGAAATTCTCCTGGATGTGGGCTGGATTTTGGCTGCCTTTTGGTCTGGAGCTTCTCGTGGTTTGAGGCCTGGCTTGCTCCACCCCCTGCTCTTGAGATTCTCCCGGATGTGGGCTGCATTTTGGCTGCCTTTTGGGCTGGAGCTTCTCGAGGTTTGAGGCCTGGCTTGCTCCACCCCCTGCTCTTGAGATTCTCCTGGATGTGGGCTGCATTTTGGCTGCCTTTTGGGCTGGAGCTTCTCGTGGTTTGGGGCCTGGCTTGCTCCACCCCCTGCTCTTGAGATTCTCCCGGATGTGGGCTGCATATTTTCTGCCTTTTGGGCTGGAGCTTCTCGTGGTTTGAGGCCTGGCTTGCTCCACACCCTGCTCTTGAGATTCTCCCGGATGTGGGCTGCATTTTGGCTACATTTTGGGCTGGAGCTTCTCGTGGTTTGAGGCCTGGCTTGCTCCAACCCCTGCTCTTGAGATTCTCCCGGATGTGGGCTGCATTTTGGCTGCCTTTTGGGTTGGAGCTTCTCGTGGTTTGAGGCCTGGCTTGCTCCATCCCCTGCTCTTGAAATTCTCCTGGATGTGGGCTGGATTTTGGCTGCCTTTTGGGCTGGACCTTCTCGTGGTTTGAGGCCTGCCTTGCTCCACCCCCTGCTCTTGAGATTCTCCCGGATGTGGGCTGCATTCTGGGTGATTCTTGGGCTGGAGCTTCTCGTGGTTTGAGGCCTGGCTTGCTCCACCCCCTGCTCTTGAGATTCTCCCGCAGGTGGGCTGCAATTTGGCTACATTTTGGGCTGGAGCTACTCGTGGTTTGAGGCCTGGCTTGCTCCACCCCCTGCTCTTGAGATTCTCCCGGATGTGGGCTGGATTTTGGCTGTCTTTAGGGCTGGAGCTTCTCGTGGTTTGAGGCCTGGCTTGCTCCACCCCCTACTCTTGAGATTCTCCCGGATGTGGGCTGCATTTTGGCTGATACTTGGGCTGGAGATTCTCGTGGTTTGGGGCCTGGCTTGCTCCACCCCCTGCTCTTGAAATTTTCCCGGATGTGGGCTGCATTTTTGCTGCCTTTTGGGCTGGAGCTTCTCGTGGTTTGAGGCCTGGCTTGCTCGACCCCCTGCTCTTGAGATTCTCCCGGATGTGGGCTGCATTTTGGCTGCCTTTTGGGCTGGAGCTTCTCGTGGTTTGAGGCCTGGCTTGCTCCCCCCCCTGCTCTTGAGATTCTCCCGGATGTGGGCTAGATTTTTTCTGCCTTTTGGGCTGGAGCTTCTCGTGGTTTGAGGCCTGGCTTGCTCCACCCCCTGCTCTTGAGATTCTCCTGGATGTGGGCTGCATTTTGGCTGACTTTTGGGCTGGAGCTTCTCGTGGTTTGAGGCCTGGCTTGCTCCACCCCCTGCTCTTGAGATTCTCCCGGATGTGGGCTGGATTTTGGCTGCCTTTAGGGCTGGAGCTTCTCGTGGTTTGAGGCCTGGCTTGCTCGACCCCCTACTCTTGAGATTCTCCCGGATGTGGGCTGCATTTTGGCTGATACTTGGGCTGGAGATTCTCGTGGTTTGGGGCCTGGCTTGCTCCACCCCCTGCTCTTGAAATTTTCCCGGATGTGGGCTGCATTTTGGCTGCCTTTTGGGCTGGAGCTTCTCGTGGTTTGAGGCCTGGCTTGCTCGACCCCCTGCTCTTGAGATTCTCCCGGATGTGGGCTGCATTTTGGCTGCCTTTTGGGCTGGAGCTTCTCGTGGTTTGAGGCCTGGCTTGCTCCCCCCCCTGCTCTTGAGATTCTCCCGGATGTGGGCTAGATTTTTTCTGCCTTTTGGGCTGGAGCTTCTCGTGGTTTGAGGCCTGGCTTGCTCCACACCCTGCTCTTGAAATTCTCCTGGATGTGGGCTGGATTTTGGCTGCCTTTTGGGCTGGAGCTTCTCGTGGTTTGAGGCCTGCCTTTCTCCACCCGTTGCTCTTGAGATTCTCCCGGATGTGGGCTGCATTCTGGGTGATTCTTGGGCTGGAGCTTCTCGTGGTTTGAGGCCTGGCTTGCTCCACCCCCTGCTCTTGAGATTCTCCCGGATGTGGCCTGCATTTTGGCTGCTTTTTGGGCTGGAGCTTCTCGTGGTTTGAGGCCTGGCTTGCTCCACCCCCTGCTCTTGAGATTCTCCCGGATGTGGGCTGGATTTTGGCTGCCTTTAGGGCTGGAGCTTCTCGTGGTTTGAGGCCTGGCTTGCTCCACCCCCTGCTCTTGAGATTCTCCCGGATGTGGGCTGCATTTTGGCTGCATTTTGGGCTAGAGCTTCTCGTGGTTTGAGGCCTGGCGTGCTCCACCCCTCCTCTTCATATTCTCCCGGATGTGGGCTGCATTTTGGCTGCCTTTTGGGCTGGAGCTTCTCGTGGTTTGAGGCCTGGCTTGCTCCACCCCCTGCTCTTGAGATTCTCCCGGATGTGGGCTGCATTCTGGGTGATTCTTGGGCTGGAGCTTCTCGTGGTTTGAGGCCTGGCTTGCTCCACCCCCTGCTCTTGAGATTCTCCCGGATGTGGGCTGCTTTTTGGCTGCATTTTGGGCTGGAGCTTCTCGTGGTTTGAGGCCTGGCTTGCTCCACCCCCTGCTCTTGAGATTCTCCCGGATGTGGGCTAGATTTTTTCTGCCTTTTGGGCTGGAGCTTCTCGTGGTTTGAGGCCTGGCTTGCTCCACCCCCTGCTCTTGAGATTCTCCCGGATGTGGGCTGCATTTTGGCTGCCTTTTGGGCTGGAGCTTCTCGTGGTTTGAGGCCTGGCTTGCTCCACCCCCTGCTCTTGAGATTCTCCTGGTTGTGGGCTAGATTTTGGCTGCCTTTTGGGCTGGAGCTTCTCGTGGTTTGAGGCCTGGCTTGCTCGACCCCCTGCTCTTGAGATTCTCCCGGATGTGGCCTGCATTTTGGCTGCCTTTAGGGCTGGAGCTTCTCGTGGTTTGAGGCCTGGCTTGCTCCACCCCCTGCTCTTGAGATTCTCCCGGATTTGGGCTGGATTTTGGCTGCATTTTGGGCTGGAGCTTCTCGTGGTTTGAGGCCTGGCTTGCTCCACCCCCTGCTCTTGAGATTCTCCCGGATGTGGGCTGCATTTTGGCTGCCTTTTGGGCTGGAGCTTCTCGTGGTTTGAGGCCTGGCTTGCTCCACCTCCTACTCTTGATATTCTCCCGGATGTGGGCTGGATTTTGGCTGCCTTTTGGGCTGGAGCTTCTCGTGGTTTGAGGCCTGGCTTGCTCCACCCTCTGCTCTTGATATTCTCCCGGATGTGGGCTGCATTTTGGCTGCCTTTTGGGCTGGAGCTTCTCGTGGTTTGAGGCCTGGCTTGCTCCACCCCCTGCTCTTGAGATTCTCCCGCATGTGGGCTGCATTTTGGCTGCCATTTGGGCTGGAGCTTCTCGTGGTTTGAGGCCTGGCTTGCTCCACCCCCTGCTCTTGAGAATCTCCCGGATGTGGGCTGGATTTTGGCTGCATTTTGGGCTGGAGCTTCTCGTGGTTTGAGGCCTGGCTTGCTCCACATCCTGCTCTTCATATGCTCCTGGATGTGGGCTGCATTTTGGCTGATACTTGGGCTGGAGCTTCTCGTGGTTTGAGGCCTGGCTTGCTCCACATCCTGCTCTTCATACGCTCCTGGATGTGGGCTGCATTTTGGCTGATACTTGGGCTGGAGCTTCTCGTGGTTTGAGGCCTGGCTTGCTCCACCCCCTGCTCTTGAGATTCTCCCGGATGTGGGCTGCATTCTGGGTGATTCTTGGGGTGGAGCTTCTCGTGGTTTGAGGCCTGGCTTGCTCCACCCCCTGCTCTTGAGAATCTCCCGGATGTGGGCTGCATTTTGGCTGCATTTTAGGCTGGAGCTTCTCGTGGTTTGAGGCCTGGCTTGCTCCACACCCTGCTCTTCATATGCTCCTGGATGTGTTCTGCATTTTGGCTGATACTTGTGCTGGAGCTTCTCGTGGTTTGAGGCCTGGCTTGCTCCACCCCCTGCTCTTGAAATTCTCCTGGATGTGGGCTGGATTTTGGCTGCCTTTTGGGTTGGATCTTCTCGTGGTTTGAGGCCTGGCTTGCTCCACCCCCTGCTCTTGAGATTCTCCCGGATGTGGGCTGCATTCTGGGTGATTCTTGGGCTGGAGCTTCTCGTGGTTTGAGGCCTGGCTTGCTCCACCCCCTGCTCTTGAGATTCTCCTGGATGTGGGCTGCATTTTGGCTGCCTTTTGGGCTGGAGCTTCTCGTGGTTTGAGGCCTGGCTTGCTCCACCCCCTGCTCTTGAGATTCTCCCGGATGTGGGCTGGATTTTGGCTGCCTTTTGGGCTGGAGCTTCTCGTGGTTTGAGGCCTGGCTTGCTCCTCACCCTGCTATTCATATGCTCCTGGATGTGGGCTGGATTTTGGCTGATACTTGGGCTGGAGCTTCTCGTGGTTTGAGGCCTGGCTTGCTCCATCCCCTGCTCTTGAAATTCTCCTGGATGTGGGCTGGATTTTGGCTGCATTTTGGGCTGGACCTTCTCGTGGTTTGAGGCCTGCCTTGCTCCACCCCCTGCTCTTGAGATTCTCCCGGATGTGGGCTGCATTCTGGGTGATTCTTGGGCTGGAGCTTCTCGTGGTTTGAGGCCTGGCTTGCTCCACCCCCTGCTCTTGAGATTCTCCTGGATGTGGGCTGCATTTTGGCTGCCTTTTGGGCTGGAGCTTCTCGTGGTTTGAGGCCTGGCTTGCTCCACCCCCTGCTCTTGAGATTCTCCCGGATGTGGGCTGGATTTTGGCTGCCTTTAGGGCTGGAGCTTCTCGTGGTTTGAGGCCTGGCTTGCTCCACCCCCTGCTCTTGAGATTCTCCCGCAGGTGGGCTGCAATTTGGCTACATTTTGGGCTGGAGCTACTCGTGGTTTGAGGCCTGGCTTGCTCCACCCCCTGCTCTTGAGATTCTCCTGGATGTGGGCTGCATTTTGGCTGCCTTTAGGGCTGGAGCTTCTCGTGGTTTGAGGCCTGGCTTGCTCGACCCCCTGCTCTTGAGATTCTCCCGGATGTGGGCTGCATTTTGGCTGATACTTGGGATGGAGATTCTCGTGGTTTGGGGCCTGGCTTGCTCCACCCCCTGCTCTTGAAATTTTCCCGGATGTGGGCTGCATTTTGCCTGCCTTTTGGGCTGGAGCTTCTCGTGGTTTGAGGCCTGGTTTGCTCCACCCCCTGCTCTTGAGATTCTCCCGGATGTGGGCTGCATTTTGGCTGCCTTTTGGGCTGGAGCTTCTCGTGGTTTGAGGCCTGGCTTGCTCCCCCCCCTGCTCTTGAGATTCTCCCGGATGTGGGCTAGATTTTTTCTGCCTTTTGGGCTGGAGCTTCTCGTGGTTTGAGGCCTGGCTTGCTCCACCCCCTGCTCTTGAGATTCTCCTGGATGTGGGCTGCATTTTGGCTGCCTTTTGGGCTGGAGCTTCTCGTGGTTTGGGGCCTGGCTTGCTCCACCCCCTGCTCTTGAGATTCTCCCGGATGTGGGCTGCATATTTTCTGCCTTTTGGGCTGGAGCTTCTCGTGGTTTGAGGCCTGGCTTGCTCCACCCCCTGCTCTTGAGATTCTCCCGGATGTGGGCTGCATTTTGGCTACATTTTGGGCTGGAGCTTCTCGTGGTTTGAGGCCTGGATTGCTCCTCACCCTGCTATTCATATGCTCCTGGATGTGGGCTGGATTTTGGCTGATACTTGGGCTGGAGCTTCTCGTGGTTTGAGGCCTGGCTTGCTCCATCCCCTGCTCTTGAAATTCTCCTGGATGTGGGCTGGATTTTGGCTGCCTTTTGGGCTGGACCTTCTCGTGGTTTGAGGCCTGCCTTGCTCCACCCCCTGCTCTTGAGATTCTCCCGGATGTGGGCTGCATTCTGGGTGATTCTTGGGCTGGAGCTTCTCGTGGTTTGAGGCCTGGCTTGCTCCACCCCCTGCTCTTGAGATTCTCCTGGATGTGGGCTGCATTTTGGCTGCCTTTTGGGCTGGAGCTTCTCGTGGTTTGAGGCCTGGCTTGCTCCACCCCCTGCTCTTGAGATTCTCCCGGATGTGGGCTGGATTTTGGCTGCCTTTAGGGCTGGAGCTTCTCGTGGTTTGAGGCCTGGCTTGCTCCACCCCCTGCTCTTGAGATTCTCCCGGATGTGGGCTGGATTTTGGCTGTCTTTAGGGCTGGAGCTTCTCGTGGTTTGAGGCCTGGCTTGCTCCACCCCCTGCTCTTGAGATTCTCCCGGATGTGGGCTGCAATTTGGCTACATTTTGGGCTGGAGCTACTCGTGGTTTGAGGCCTGGCTTGCTCCACCCCCTGCTCTTGAGATTCTCCCGGATGTGGGCTGGATTTTGGCTGTCTTTAGGGCTGGAGCTTCTCGTGGTTTGAGGCCTGGCTTGCTCGACCCCCTACTCTTGAGATTCTCCCGGATGTGGGCTGCATTTTGGCTGATACTTGGGCTGGAGATTCTCGTGGTTTGGGGCCTGGCTTGCTCCACCCCCTGCTCTTGAGATTCTCCCGGATGTGGGCTGGATTTTGGCTGCCTTTTGGGCTGGAGCTTCTCGTGGTTTGAGGCCTGGCTTGCTCGACCCCCTGCTCTTGAGATTCTCCCGGATGTGGGCTGCATTTTGGCTGCCTTTTGGGCTGGAGCTTCTCGTGGTTTGAGGCCTGGCTTGCTCCCCCCCCTGCTCTTGAGATTCTCCCGGATGTGGGCTAGATTTTTTCTGCCTTTTGGGCTGGAGCTTCTCGTGGTTTGAGGCCTGGCTTGCTCCACCCCCTGCTCTTGAGATTCTCCTGGATGTGGGCTGCATTTTGGCTGCCTTTTGGGCTGGAGCTTCTCGTGGTTTGAGGCCTGGCTTGCTCCACCCCCTGCTCTTGATATTCTCCCGGATGTGGGCTGGATTTTGGCTGCCTTTAGGGCTGGAGCTTCTCGTGGTTTGAGGCCTGGCTTGCTCCACCCCCTGCTCTTGAGATTCTCCCGCAGGTGGGCTGCAATTTGGCTACATTTTGGGCTGGAGCTACTCGTGGTTTGAGGCCTGGCTTGCTCCACCCCCTGCTCTTGAGATTCTCCCGGATGTGGGCTGGATTTTGGCTGCCTTTAGGGCTGGAGCTTCTCGTGGTTTGAGGCCTGGCTTGCTCGACCCCCTACTCTTGAGATTCTCCCGGATGTGGGCTGCATTTTGGCTGATACTTGGGCTGGAGATTCTCGTGGTTTGGGGCCTGGCTTGCTCCACCCCCTGCTCTTGAAATTTTCCCGGATGTGGGCTGCATTTTGGCTGCCTTTTGGGCTGGAGCTTCTCGTGGTTTGAGGCCTGGCTTGCTCGACCCCCTGCTCTTGAGATTCTCCCGGATGTGGGCTGCATTTTGGCTGCCTTTTGGGCTGGAGCTTCTCGTGGTTTGAGGCCTGGCTTGCTCCCCCCCCTGCTCTTGAGATTCTCCCGGATGTGGGCTAGATTTTTTCTGCCTTTTGGGCTGGAGCTTCTCGTGGTTTGAGGCCTGGCTTGCTCCACCCCCTGCTCTTGAGATTCTCCCGGATGTGGCCTGCATTTTGGCTGCATTTAGGGCTGGAGCTTCTCGTGGTTTGAGGCCTGGCTTGCTCCACCCCCTGCTCTTGAGATTCTCCCCGAAGTGGGCTGGATTTTGGCTGCATTTTGGGCTGGAGCTTCTCGTGGTTTGAGGCCTGGCTTGCTCCACCCCCTGCTCTTGAGGTTCTCCCAGATGTGGGCTGCATATTGGCTGCCTTTTGGGCTGGAGCTTCTCGTGGTTTGGGGCCTGGCTTGCTCCACCCCCTGCTCTTGAGATTCTCCCGGATGTGGGCTGAATTTTGGCTGCCTTTTGGGCTGGAGCTTCTCGAGGTTTGAGGCCTGGCTTGCTCCACCCCCTGCTCTTGAGATTCTCCCGGATGTGGGCTGCAATCTGGGTGATACTTGGGCTGGAGATTCTCGTGGTTTGGGGCCTGGCTTGCTCCACCCCCTGCTCTTGAAATTTTCCCGGATGTGGGCTGCATTTTGGCTGCCTTTTGGGCTGGAGCTTCTCGTGGTTTGAGGCCTGGCTTGCTCCCCCCCCTGCTCTTGAGATTCTCCCGGATGTGGGCTAGATTTTTTCTGCCTTTTGGGCTGGAGCTTCTCGTGGTTTGAGGCCTGGCTTGCTCCACACCCTGCTCTTGAAATTCTCCTGGATGTGGGCTGGATTTTGGCTGCCTTTTGGGCTGGAGATTCTCGTGGTTTGAGGCCTGGCTTGCTCCACCCCCTGCTCTTGAGATTCTCCCGGATGTGGGCTGCATTTTGGCTGCCTTTTGGGCTGGAGCTTCTCGAGGTTTGAGGCCTGGCTTGCTCCACCCCCTGCTCTTGAGATTCTCCTGGATGTGGGCTAGATTTTGGCTGCCTTTTGGGCTGGAGCTTCTCGTGGTTTGAGGCCTGGCTTGCTCCACCCCCTGCTCTTGAGATTCTCCCGGATGTGGCCTGCATTTTGGCTGCCTTTAGGGCTGGAGCTTCTCGTGGTTTGAGGCCTGGCTTGCTCCACCCCCTGCTCTTGAGATTCTCCCCGAAGTGGGCTGGATTTTGGCTGCATTTTGGGCTGGAGCTTCTCGTGGTTTGAGGCCTGGCTTGCTCCACCCCCTGCTCTTGAGATTCTCCCGGATGTGGGCTGCATTTTGGCTGCCTTTTGGGCTGGAGCTTCTCGTGGTTTGAGGCCTGGCTTGCTCCACCTCCTACTCTTGATATTCTCCCGGATGTGGGCTGGATTTTGGCTGCCTTTTGGGCTGGAGCTTCTCGTGGTTTGACGCCTGGCTTGCTCCACCCCCTGCTCTTGATATTCTCCCGGATGTGGGCTGCATTTTGGCTGCCTTTTGGGCTGGAGCTTCTCGTGGTTTGGGGCCTGGCTTGCTCCACCCCCTGCTCTTGAGATTCTCCCGCAAGTGGGCTGCATTTTTTCTGCCTTTTGGGCTGGAGCTTCTCGTGGTTTGAGGCCTGGCTTGCTCCACCCCCTGCTCTTGATATTCTCCCGGATGTGGGCTGCATATTTTCTGCCTTTTGGGCTGGAGCTTCTCGTGGTTTGAGGCCTGGCTTGCTCCACCCCCTGCTCTTGAGATTCTCCCGGATGTGGGCTGCATTTTGGCTACATTTTGGGCTGGAGCTTCTCGTGGTTTGAGGCCTGGCTTGCTCCAACCCCTGCTCTTGAGATTCTCCCGGATGTGGGCTGCATTTTGGCTGCCTTTTGGGCTGGAGCTTCTCGTGGTTTGAGGCCTGGCTTGCTCCACCCCCTGCTCTTGAGATTCTCCCGGATGTGGGCTGCATTCTGGGTGATTCTTGGGGTGGAGCTTCTCGTGGTTTGAGGCCTGGCTTGCTCCACCCCCTGCTCTTGAGATTCTCCCGGAGGTGGGCTGCAATTTGGCTGCATTTTGGGCTGGAGCTTCTCGTGGTTTGAGGCCTGGCTTGCTCCACCCCCTGCTCTTGAGATTCTCCCGGATGTGGGCTGCATTTTGGCTGCCTTTAGGGCTGGAGCTTCTCGTGGTTTGAGGCCTGGCTTGCTCGACCCCCTACTCTTGATATTCTCCCGGATGTGGGCTGCATTTTGGCTGATACTTGGGCTGGAGATTCTCGTGGTTTGGGTCCTGGCTTGCTCCACCCCCTGCTCTTGAAATTTTCCTGGATGTGGGCTGGATTTTGGCTGCATTTTGGGCTGGAGCTTCTCGTGGTTTGAGGCCTGGCTTGCTCCACCCCCTGCTCTTGAGATTCTCCCGGATGTGGGCTGCATTTTGGCTGCCTTTTGGGCTGAAGCTTCTCGTGGTTTGAGGCCTGGTTTGCTCCACCCCCTGCTCTTGAGATTCTCCCGGATGTGGGCTGCATTTTGGCTGCCTTTTGGGCTGGAGCTTCTCGAGGTTTGAGGCCTGGCTTGCTCCACCCCCTGCTCTTGAGATTCTCCCGGATGTGGGCTGCATTTTGGCTGCCTTTTGGGCTGGAGCTTCTCGTGGTTTGAGGCCTGGCTTGCTCCACCCCCTGCTCTTGAGATTCTCCCGGATGTGGGCTGCATTCTGGGTGATTCTTGGGCTGGAGCTTCTCGTGGTTTGAGGCCTGGCTTGCTCCACCCCCTGCTCTTGAGATTCTCCCGGATGTGGGCTGCATTTTGGCTGCCTTTTGGGCTGGAGCTTCTCATGGTTTGAGGCCTGGCTTGCTCCCCCCCCTGCTCTTGAGATTCTCCCGGATGTGGGCTAGATTTTTTCTGCCTTTTGGGCTGGAGCTTCTCGTGGTTTGAGGCCTGGCTTGCTCCACACCCTGCTCTTGAAATTCTCCTGGATGTGGGCTGGATTTTGGCTGCCTTTTGGGCTGGAGATTCTCGTGGTTTGAGGCCTGGCTTGCTCCACCCCCTGCTCTTGAGATTCTCCCGGATGTGGGCTGCATTTTGGCTGCCTTTTGGGCTGGAGCTTCTCGAGGTTTGAGGCCTGGCTTGCTCCACCCCCTGCTCTTGAGATTCTCCTGGATGTGGGCTAGATTTTGGCTGCCTTTTGGGCTAGAGCTTCTCGTGGTTTGAGGCCTGGCTTGCTCGACCCCCTGCTCTTGAGATTCTCCCGGATGTGGCCTGCATTTTGGCTGCCTTTAGGGCTGGAGCTTCTCGTGGTTTGAGGCCTGGCTTGCTCCACCCCCTGCTCTTGAGATTCTCCCGGATTTGGGCTGGATTTTGGCTGCATTTTGGGCTGGAGCTTCTCGTGGTTTGAGGCCTGGCTTGCTCCACCCCCTGCTCTTGAGATTCTCCCGGATGTGGGCTGGATTTTATCTGCCTTTTGGGCTGGAGCTTCTCGTGGTTTGAGGCCTGGCTTGCTGCACCTCCTACTCTTGATATTCTCCCGGATGTGGGCTGCATTTTTTCTGCCTTTTGGGCTGGAGCTTCTCGTGGTTTGAGGCCTGGCTTGCTCCACCCCCTGCTCTTGAGATTCTCCCGGATGTGGGCTGCATTTTGGCTGCCTTTTGGGCTGGAGCTTCTCGAGGTTTGAGGCCTGGCTTGCTCCACCCCCTGCTCTTGAGAATCTCCCGGATGTGGGCTGGATTTTGGCTGCATTTTGGGCTGGAGCTTCTCGTGGTTTGAGGCCTGGATTGCTCCACACCGTGCTCTTCATATGCTCCTGGATGTGGTTTGCATTTTGGCTGACACTTGGGCTGGAGCTTCTCGTGGTTTGAGGCCTGGCTTGCTCCACCCCCTTCTCTTGATATTCTCCTGGATGTGGGCTGGATTTTGGCTGCCTTTTGGGCTGGAGCTTCTCGTGGTTTGAGGCCTGCCTGGCTCCACCCCCTGCTCTTGAAATTCTCCTGGATGTGGGCTGCATTTTGGCTGCATTTTTGGCTGGAGCTTCTCGTGGTTTGAGGCCTGCCTTGCTCCACCCCCTGCTCTTGAGATTCTCCCGGATGTGGGCTGCATTCTGGGTGATTCTTGGGCTGGAGCTTCTCGTGGTTTGAGGCCTGGCTTGCTCCACCCCCTGCTCTTGAGATTCTCCCGGATGTGGGCTGGATTTTGGCTGCATTTTGGGATGGAGCTTCTCGTGGTTTGAGGCCTGGCTTGCTCCACACCCTGCTCTTCATATGCTCCTGGATGTGGGCTGCATTTTGACTGATACTTGGGCTGGAGCTTCTCGAGGTTTGAGGCCTGGCTTGCTCCACCCCCTGCTCTTGAGATTCTCCCGGATGTGGGCTGCATTCTGGGTGATTCTTGGGCTGGAGCTTCTCGTGGTTTGAGGCCTGGCTTGCTCCAACCCGTGCTCTTGAGATTCTCCCGCAGGTGGGCTGCAATTTGGCTGCATTTTGGGCTGGAGCTTCTCGTGGTTTGAGGCCTGGCGTGCTCCACCCCCTCCTCTTCATATTCTTTTGGATGTGGGCTGCATTTTGGCTGCCTTTTGGGCTGGAGATTCTCCTGGTTTGAGGCCTGGCTTGCTCGACCCCCTACTCTTGAGATTCTCCCGGATGTGGGCTGCATTTTGGCTGATACTTGGGCTGGAGATTCTCGTGGTTTGGGGCCTGGCTTGCTCCACCCCCTGCTCTTGAAATTTTCCCGGATGTGGGCTGCATTTTGGCTGCCTTTTGGGCTGGAGCTTCTCGTGGTTTGAGGCCTGGCTTGCTCCACCCCCTGCTCTTGAGATTCTCCCGGATGTGGGCTGCATTTTGGCTGCCTTTTGGGCTGGAGCTTCTCGTGGTTTGAGGCCTGGTTTGCTCCACCCCCTGCTCTTGAGATTCTCCCGGATGTGGGCTGCATTTTGGCTGCCTTTTGGGCTGGAGCTTCTCGTGGTTTGAGGCCTGGCTTGCTCCACCCCCTGCTCTTGATATTCTCCCGGATGTGGGCTGCATTCTGGGTGATTCTTGGGCTGGAGCTTCTCGTGGTTTGAGGCCTGGCTTGCTCCACCCCCTGCTCTTGAGATTCTCCCGGATGTGGGCTGGATTTTGGCTGCATTTTGGGCTGGAGCTTCTCGTGGTTTGAGGCCTGGCTTGCTCCACCCCCTGCTCTTGAGATTCTCCCGGATGTGGGCTAGATTTTTTCTGCCTTTTGGGCTGGAGCTTCTCGTGGTTTGAGGCCTGGCTTGCTCCACACCCTGCTCTTGAAATTCTCCTGGATGTGGGCTGCATTTTGGCTGCATTTTGGGCTGGAGATTCTCGAGGTTTGAGGCCTGGCTTGCTCCACCCCCTGCTCTTGAGATTCTCCCGGATGTGGGCTGCATTTTGGCTGCCTTTTGGGCTGGAGCTTCTCGTGGTTTGAGGCCTGGCTTGCTCCACCCCCTGCTCTTGAGATTCTCCTGGTTGTGGGCTAGATTTTGGCTGCCTTTTGGGCTGGAGCTTCTCGTGGTTTGAGGCCTGGCTTGCTCGACCCCCTGCTCTTGAGATTCTCCCGGATGTGGGCTGCATTTTGGCTGCCTTTTGGGCTGGAGCTTCTCGTGGTTTGAGGCCTGGCTTGCTCCACCCCCTGCTCTTGATATTCTCCCGGATGTGGGCTGCATTCTGGGTGATTCTTGGGCTGGAGCTTCTCGTGGTTTGAGGCCTGGCTTGCTCCACCCCCTGCTCTTGAGATTCTCCCGGATGTGGGCTGGATTTTGGCTGCATTTTGGGCTGGAGCTTCTCGTGGTTTGAGGCCTGGCTTGCTCCACCCCCTGCTCTTGAGATTCTCCCGGATGTGGGCTAGATTTTTTCTGCCTTTTGGGCTGGAGCTTCTCGTGGTTTGAGGCCTGGCTTGCTCCACACCCTGCTCTTGAAATTCTCCTGGATGTGGGCTGCATTTTGGCTGCATTTTGGGCTGGAGATTCTCGAGGTTTGAGGCCTGGCTTGCTCCACCCCCTGCTCTTGAGATTCTCCCGGATGTGGGCTGCATTTTGGCTGCCTTTTGGGCTGGAGCTTCTCGTGGTTTGAGGCCTGGCTTGCTCCACCCCCTGCTCTTGAGATTCTCCTGGTTGTGGGCTAGATTTTGGCTGCCTTTTGGGCTGGAGCTTCTCGTGGTTTGAGGCCTGGCTTGCTCGACCCCCTGCTCTTGAGATTCTCCCGGATGTGGCCTGCATTTTGGCTGCCTTTAGGGCTGGAGCTTCTCGTGGTTTGAGGCCTGGCTTGCTCCACCCCCTGCTCTTGAGATTCTCCCGGATGTGGGCTGGATTTTGGCTTCCTTTTGGGCTGGAGCTTCTCGTGGTTTGAGGCCTGGCTTGCTCCACCCCCTGCTCTTGAGATTCTCCCGGATGTGGGCTGCATTTTGGCTGCCTTTTGGGCTGGAGCTTCTCGTGGTTTGAGGCCTGGCTTGCTCCACCTCCTACTCTTGATATTCTCCCGGATGTGGGCTGCATTTTGGCTGCCTTTTGGGCTGGAGCTTCTCGTGGTTTGAGGCCTGGCTTGCTCCACCCCCTGCTCTTGATATTCTCCCGGATGTGGGCTGCATTTTGGCTGCCTTTTGGGCTGGAGCTTCTCGTGGTTTGAGGCCTGGCTTGCTCCACCCCCTGCTCTTGAGATTCTCCCGGATGTGGGCTGCATTTTGGCTGATACTTGGGCTGGAGCTTCTCGTGGTTTGAGGCCTGGCTTGCTCCAACCCCTGCTCTTGAGATTCTCCCGGATGTGGGCTGCATTTTGGCTGCCTTTTGGGCTGGAGCTTCTCGTGGTTTGGGGCCTGGCTTGCTCCACCCCCTGCTCTTGATATTCTCCCGGATGTGGGCTGCATTTTTTCTGCCTTTTGGGCTGGAGCTTCTCGTGGTTTGAGGCCTGGCTTGCTCCACCCCCTGCTCTTGAGATTCTCCCGGATGTGGGCTGCATTTTGGCTCCCTTTTGGGCTGGAGCTTCTCGAGGTTTGAGGCCTGGCTTGCTCCACCCCCTGCTCTTGAGAATCTCCCGGATGTGGGCTGGATTTTGGCTGCCTTTTGGGCTGGAGCTTCTCGTGGTTTGAGGCCTGGATTGCTCCACACCCTGCTCTTCATATGCTCCTGGATGTGGTTTGCATTTTGGCTGACACTTGGGCTGGAGCTTCTCGTGGTTTGAGGCCTGGCTTGCTCCACCCCCTGCTCTTGAGATTCTCCCAGAGGTGGGCTGGATTTTGGCTGCATTTTGGGATGGAGCTTCTCGTGGTTTGAGGCCTGGCTTGCTCCACACCCTGCTCTTCATATGCTCCTGGATGTGGGCTGCATTTTGACTGATACTTGGGCTGGAGCTTCTCGAGGTTTGAGGCCTGGCTTGCTCCACCCCCTGCTCTTGAAATTCTACTGGATGTGGGCTGGATTTTGGCTACATTTTGGGCTGGAGCTTCTCGTGGTTTGAGGCCTGCCTTGCTCCACCCCCTGCTCTTGAGATTCTCCCGGATGTGGGCTGCATTTTGGCTGCATTTTGGGCTGGAGCTTCTCATGGTTTGAGGCCTGGCTTGCTCCAACCCCTGCTCTTGAGATTCTCCCGGATGTGGGCTGCATTTTGGCTGCATTTTGGTCTGGAGCTTCTCGTGGTTTGAGGCCTGGCTTGCTCCACACCCTGCTCTTGAGATTCTCCCGGATGTGGGCTGCATTTTGGCTGCCTTTTGGGCTGGAGCTTCTCGTGGTTTGAGGCCTGGCTTGCTCCACCCCCTGCTCTTGAGATTCTCCTGGTTGTGGGCTAGATTTTGGCTGCCTTTTGGGCTGGAGCTTCTCGTGGTTTGAGGCCTGGCTTGCTCCACCCCCTGCTCTTGAGATTCTCCCGGATGTGGCCTGCATTTTGGCTGCCTTTAGGGCTGGAGCTTCTCGTGGTTTGAGGCCTGGCTTGCTCCACCCCCTGCTCTTGAGATTCTCCCGGATGTGGGCTGGATTTTGGCTTCCTTTTGGGCTGGAGCTTCTCGTGGTTTGAGGCCTGGCTTGCTCCACCCCCTGCTCTTGAGATTCTCCCGGATGTGGGCTGCATTTTGGCTGCCTTTTGGGCTGGAGCTTCTCGTGGTTTGAGGCCTGGCTTGCTCCACCTCCTACTCTTGATATTCTCCCGGATGTGGGCTGCATTTTGGCTGCCTTTTGGGCTGGAGCTTCTCGTGGTTTGAGGCCTGGCTTGCTCCACCCCCTGCTCTTGATATTCTCCCGGATGTGGGCTGCATTTTGGCTGCCTTTTGGGCTGGAGCTTCTCGTGGTTTGAGGCCTGGCTTGCTCCACCCCCTGCTCTTGAGATTCTCCCGGATGTGGGCTGCATTTTGGCTGATACTTGGGCTGGAGCTTCTCGTGGTTTGAGGCCTGGCTTGCTCCAACCCCTGCTCTTGAGATTCTCCCGGATGTGGGCTGCATTTTGGCTGCCTTTTGGGCTGGAGCTTCTCGTGGTTTGGGGCCTGGCTTGCTCCACCCCCTGCTCTTGATATTCTCCCGGATGTGGGCTGCATTTTTTCTGCCTTTTGGGCTGGAGCTTCTCGTGGTTTGAGGCCTGGCTTGCTCCACCCCCTGCTCTTGAGATTCTCCCGGATGTGGGCTGCATTTTGGCTCCCTTTTGGGCTGGAGCTTCTCGAGGTTTGAGGCCTGGCTTGCTCCACCCCCTGCTCTTGAGAATCTCCCGGATGTGGGCTGGATTTTGGCTGCCTTTTGGGCTGGAGCTTCTCGTGGTTTGAGGCCTGGATTGCTCCACACCCTGCTCTTCATATGCTCCTGGATGTGGTTTGCATTTTGGCTGACACTTGGGCTGGAGCTTCTCGTGGTTTGAGGCCTGGCTTGCTCCACCCCCTGCTCTTGAGATTCTCCCAGAGGTGGGCTGGATTTTGGCTGCATTTTGGGATGGAGCTTCTCGTGGTTTGAGGCCTGGCTTGCTCCACACCCTGCTCTTCATATGCTCCTGGATGTGGGCTGCATTTTGACTGATACTTGGGCTGGAGCTTCTCGAGGTTTGAGGCCTGGCTTGCTCCACCCCCTGCTCTTGAAATTCTACTGGATGTGGGCTGGATTTTGGCTACATTTTGGGCTGGAGCTTCTCGTGGTTTGAGGCCTGCCTTGCTCCACCCCCTGCTCTTGAGATTCTCCCGGATGTGGGCTGCATTTTGGCTGCATTTTGGGCTGGAGCTTCTCATGGTTTGAGGCCTGGCTTGCTCCAACCCCTGCTCTTGAGATTCTCCCGGATGTGGGCTGCATTTTGGCTGCATTTTGGTCTGGAGCTTCTCGTGGTTTGAGGCCTGGCTTGCTCCACACCCTGCTCTTGAGATTCTCCCGGATGTGGGCTGGATTTTGGCTGCCTTTAGGGCTGGAGCTTCTCGTGGTTTGAGGCCTGGCTTGCTCCACCCCCTGCTCTTGAGATTCTCCCGGATGTGGGCTGCATTTTGGCTGCCTTTTGGGCTGGAGCTTCTCGTGGTTTGAGGCCTGGCTTGCTCCACCCCCTGCTCTTGAGATTCTCCCGGATGTGGGCTGCATTTTGGCTGATACTTGGGCTGGAGCTTCTCGTGGTTTGAGGCCTGGCTTGCTCCACCCCCTGCTCTTGAAATTCTCCTGGATGTGGGCTGCATTTTGGCTGTCTTTTGGGCTGGAGCTTCTCGTGGTTTGAGGCCTGGCTTGCTCCACCCCCTGCTCTTGAGATTCTCCCGGATGTGGCCTGCATTTTGGCTGCCTTTTGGGCTGGAGCTTCTCGTGGTTTGAGGCCTGGCTTGCTCCACACCCTGCTCTTCATATGGTCCTGGATGTGGGCTGCATTTTGGCTGATACTTGAGCTGGAGCTTCTCGAGGTTTGAGGCCTGGCTTTCTCCACCCCCTGCTCTTGAAATTCTCCTGGATGTGGGCTGGATTTTGGCTGCCTTTTGGGCTGGAGATTCTCGTGGTTTGAGGCGTGCCTGGCTCCACCCCCTGCTCTTCATATTCCTTTGCATGTGGGCTGCATTTTGGCTGCCTTTTGGGCTGGAGCTTCTCGTGCTTTGAGGCCTGGCTTGCTCGACCCCCTACTCTTGAGATTCTCCCGGATGTGGGCTGCATTTTGGCTGATACTTGGGCTGGAGATTCTCGTGGTTTGGGGCCTGGCTTGCTCCACCCCCTGCTCTTGAAATTTTCCCGGATGTGGGCTGCATTTTGGCTGCCTTTTGGGCTGGAGCTTCTCGTGGTTTGAGGCCTGGCTTGCTCCACCCCCTGCTCTTGAGATTCTCCCGGATGTGGGCTGGATTTTGGCTGCCTTTTGGGCTGGAGCTTCTCGTGGTTTGAGGCCTGGCTTGCTCCACCCCCTGCTCTTGAGATTCTCCCGGATGTGGGCTAGATTTTGGCTGCCTTTTGGGCTGGAGCTTCTCGTGGTTTGAGGCCTGGCTTGCTCCACCCCCTGCTCTTGAGATTCTCCCGGATGTGGGCTGCATTTTGGCTGATACTTGGGCTGGAGCTTCTCGTGGTTTGAGGCCTGGCTTGCTCCACCCCCTGCTCTTGAAATTGTCCCGGATGTGGGCTGCATTTTTTCTGCCTTTTGGGCTGGAGCTTCTCGTGGTTTGAGGCCTGGCTTGCTCCACCCCCTGCTCTTGAGATTCTCCCGGATGTGGGCTGCATTTTGGCTGCCTTTTGGGCTGGAGCTTCTCGTGGTTTGAGGCCTGGCTTGCTCCACCCCCTGCTCTTGAGATTCTCCCGGATGTGGGCTGCATTTTGGCTGCCTTTTGGGCTGGAGCTTCTCGTGGTTTGAGGCCTGGCTTGCTCCAACCCCTGCTCTTGAGATTCTCCCGGATGTGGGCTGCATTTTGGCTGCCTTTTGGGCTGGAGCTTCTCGTGGTTTGAGGCCTGGCTTGCTCCACCCCCTGCTCTTGAGATTCTCCCGGATGTGGGCTGCATTTTGGCTGCCATTTGGGCTGGAGCTTCTCGAGGTTTGAGGCCTGGCTTGCTCCACCCCCTGCTCTTGAGAATCTCCCGGATGTGGGCTGGATTTTGGCTGCATTTTAGGCTGGAGCTTCTCGTGGTTTGAGGCCTGGCTTGCTCCACACCCTGCTCTTCATATGCTCCTGGATGTGTTCTGCATTTTGGCTGATACTTGTGCTGGAGCTTCTCGTGGTTTGAGGCCTGGCTTGCTCCACCCCCTGCTCTTGAAATTCTCCTGGATGTTGGCTGGATTTTGGCTGCATTTTGGGTTGGAGCTTCTCGTGGTTTGAGGCCTGGCTTGCTCCACCCCCTGCTCTTGAGATTCTCCCGGATGTGGGCTGCATTCTGGGTGATTCTTGGGCTGGAGCTTCTCGTGGTTTGAGGCCTGGCTTGCTCCACCCCCTGCTCTTGAGATTCTCCTGGATGTGACCTGCATTTTGGCTGCGTTTTGGGCTGGAGCTTCTCGTGGTTTGAGGCCTGGCTTGCTCCACCCCCTGCTCTTGAGATTCTCCCGGATGTGGGCTGGATTTTGGCTGCCTTTTGGGCTGGAGCTTCTCGTGGTTTGAGGCCTGGCTTGCTCCTCACCCTGCTATTCATATGCTCCTGGATGTGGGCTGGATTTTGGCTGATACTTGGGCTGGAGCTTCTCGTGGTTTGAGGCCTGGCTTGCTCCTCACCCTGCTATTCATATGCTCCTGGATGTGGGCTGGATTTTGGCTGATACTTGGGCTGGAGCTTCTCGTGGTTTGAGGCCTGGCTTGCTCCATCCCCTGCTCTTGAAATTCTCCTGGATGTGGGCTGGATTTTGGCTGCCTTTTGGGCTGGAGCTTCTCGTGGTTTGAGGCCTGCCTTGCTCCACCCCCTGCTCTTGAGATTCTCCCGCAGGTGGGCTGCAATTTGGCTGCATTTTGGGCTGGAGCTTCTCGTGGTTTGAGGCCTGGCTTGCTCCACCCCCTGCTCTTGATATTCTCCCGGATGTGGGCTGGATTTTGGCTGCCTTTAGGGCTGGAGCTTCTCGTGGTTTGAGGCCTGGCTTGCTCCACCCCCTACTCTTGAGATTCTCCCGGATGTGGGCTGCATTTTGGCTGATACTTGGGCTGGAGATTCTCGTGGTTTGGGGCCTGGCTTGCTCCACCCCCTGCTCTTGAAATTTTCCCGGATGTGGGCTGCATTTTGGCTGCCTTTTGGGCTGGAGCTTCTCGTGGTTTGAGGCCTGGCTTGCTCCACACCCTGCTCTTCATATGCTCCTGGATGTGGGCTGCATTTTGACTGATACTTGGGCTGGAGCTTCTCGAGGTTTGAGGCCTGGCTTGCTCCACCCCCTGCTCTTGAAATTCTACTGGATGTGGGCTGGATTTTGGCTACATTTTGGGCTGGAGCTTCTCGTGGTTTGAGGCCTGCCTTGCTCCACCCCCTGCTCTTGAGATTCTCCCGGATGTGGGCTGCATTTTGGCTGCATTTTGGGCTGGAGCTTCTCATGGTTTGAGGCCTGGCTTGCTCCAACCCCTGCTCTTGAGATTCTCCCGGATGTGGGCTGCATTTTGGCTGCATTTTGGTCTGGAGCTTCTCGTGGTTTGAGGCCTGGCTTGCTCCACACCCTGCTCTTGAGATTCTCCCGGATGTGGGCTGGATTTTGGCTGCCTTTAGGGCTGGAGCTTCTCGTGGTTTGAGGCCTGGCTTGCTCCACCCCCTGCTCTTGAGATTCTCCCGGATGTGGGCTGCATTTTGGCTGCCTTTTGGGCTGGAGCTTCTCGTGGTTTGAGGCCTGGCTTGCTCCACCCCCTGCTCTTGAGATTCTCCCGGATGTGGGCTGCATTTTGGCTGATACTTGGGCTGGAGCTTCTCGTGGTTTGAGGCCTGGCTTGCTCCACCCCCTGCTCTTGAAATTCTCCTGGATGTGGGCTGCATTTTGGCTGTCTTTTGGGCTGGAGCTTCTCGTGGTTTGAGGCCTGGCTTGCTCCACCCCCTGCTCTTGAGATTCTCCCGGATGTGGCCTGCATTTTGGCTGCCTTTTGGGCTGGAGCTTCTCGTGGTTTGAGGCCTGGCTTGCTCCACACCCTGCTCTTCATATGGTCCTGGATGTGGGCTGCATTTTGGCTGATACTTGAGCTGGAGCTTCTCGAGGTTTGAGGCCTGGCTTTCTCCACCCCCTGCTCTTGAAATTCTCCTGGATGTGGGCTGGATTTTGGCTGCCTTTTGGGCTGGAGATTCTCGTGGTTTGAGGCGTGCCTGGCTCCACCCCCTGCTCTTCATATTCCTTTGCATGTGGGCTGCATTTTGGCTGCCTTTTGGGCTGGAGCTTCTCGTGCTTTGAGGCCTGGCTTGCTCGACCCCCTACTCTTGAGATTCTCCCGGATGTGGGCTGCATTTTGGCTGATACTTGGGCTGGAGATTCTCGTGGTTTGGGGCCTGGCTTGCTCCACCCCCTGCTCTTGAAATTTTCCCGGATGTGGGCTGCATTTTGGCTGCCTTTTGGGCTGGAGCTTCTCGTGGTTTGAGGCCTGGCTTGCTCCACCCCCTGCTCTTGAGATTCTCCCGGATGTGGGCTGGATTTTGGCTGCCTTTTGGGCTGGAGCTTCTCGTGGTTTGAGGCCTGGCTTGCTCCACCCCCTGCTCTTGAGATTCTCCCGGATGTGGGCTAGATTTTGGCTGCCTTTTGGGCTGGAGCTTCTCGTGGTTTGAGGCCTGGCTTGCTCCACCCCCTGCTCTTGAGATTCTCCCGGATGTGGGCTGCATTTTGGCTGATACTTGGGCTGGAGCTTCTCGTGGTTTGAGGCCTGGCTTGCTCCACCCCCTGCTCTTGAAATTGTCCCGGATGTGGGCTGCATTTTTTCTGCCTTTTGGGCTGGAGCTTCTCGTGGTTTGAGGCCTGGCTTGCTCCACCCCCTGCTCTTGAGATTCTCCCGGATGTGGGCTGCATTTTGGCTGCCTTTTGGGCTGGAGCTTCTCGTGGTTTGAGGCCTGGCTTGCTCCACCCCCTGCTCTTGAGATTCTCCAGGATGTGGGCTGCATTTTGGCTGCCTTTTGGGCTGGAGCTTCTCGTGGTTTGAGGCCTGGCTTGCTCCAACCCCTGCTCTTGAGATTCTCCCGGATGTGGGCTGCATTTTGGCTGCCTTTTGGGCTGGAGCTTCTCGTGGTTTGAGGCCTGGCTTGCTCCACCCCCTGCTCTTGAGATTCTCCCGGATGTGGGCTGCATTTTGGCTGCCATTTGGGCTGGAGCTTCTCGAGGTTTGAGGCCTGGCTTGCTCCACCCCCTGCTCTTGAGAATCTCCCGGATGTGGGCTGGATTTTGGCTGCATTTTAGGCTGGAGCTTCTCGTGGTTTGAGGCCTGGCTTGCTCCACACCCTGCTCTTCATATGCTCCTGGATGTGTTCTGCATTTTGGCTGATACTTGTGCTGGAGCTTCTCGTGGTTTGAGGCCTGGCTTGCTCCACCCCCTGCTCTTGAAATTCTCCTGGATGTTGGCTGGATTTTGGCTGCATTTTGGGTTGGAGCTTCTCGTGGTTTGAGGCCTGGCTTGCTCCACCCCCTGCTCTTGAGATTCTCCCGGATGTGGGCTGCATTCTGGGTGATTCTTGGGCTGGAGCTTCTCGTGGTTTGAGGCCTGGCTTGCTCCACCCCCTGCTCTTGAGATTCTCCTGGATGTGACCTGCATTTTGGCTGCGTTTTGGGCTGGAGCTTCTCGTGGTTTGAGGCCTGGCTTGCTCCACCCCCTGCTCTTGAGATTCTCCCGGATGTGGGCTGGATTTTGGCTGCCTTTTGGGCTGGAGCTTCTCGTGGTTTGAGGCCTGGCTTGCTCCTCACCCTGCTATTCATATGCTCCTGGATGTGGGCTGGATTTTGGCTGATACTTGGGCTGGAGCTTCTCGTGGTTTGAGGCCTGGCTTGCTCCTCACCCTGCTATTCATATGCTCCTGGATGTGGGCTGGATTTTGGCTGATACTTGGGCTGGAGCTTCTCGTGGTTTGAGGCCTGGCTTGCTCCATCCCCTGCTCTTGAAATTCTCCTGGATGTGGGCTGGATTTTGGCTGCCTTTTGGGCTGGAGCTTCTCGTGGTTTGAGGCCTGCCTTGCTCCACCCCCTGCTCTTGAGATTCTCCCGCAGGTGGGCTGCAATTTGGCTGCATTTTGGGCTGGAGCTTCTCGTGGTTTGAGGCCTGGCTTGCTCCACCCCCTGCTCTTGATATTCTCCCGGATGTGGGCTGGATTTTGGCTGCCTTTAGGGCTGGAGCTTCTCGTGGTTTGAGGCCTGGCTTGCTCCACCCCCTACTCTTGAGATTCTCCCGGATGTGGGCTGCATTTTGGCTGATACTTGGGCTGGAGATTCTCGTGGTTTGGGGCCTGGCTTGCTCCACCCCCTGCTCTTGAAATTTTCCCGGATGTGGGCTGCATTTTGGCTGCCTTTTGGGCTGGAGCTTCTCGTGGTTTGAGGCCTGGCTTGCTCCACCCCCTGCTCTTGAGATTCTCCCGGATGTGGGCTGCATTTTGGCTGCCTTTTGGGCTGGAGCTTCTCGTGGTTTGAGGCCTGGCTTGCTCCACCCCCTGCTCTTGAGATTCTCCCGGATGTGGGCTAGATTTTTTCTGCCTTTTGGGCTGGAGCTTCTCGTGGTTTGAGGCCTGGCTTGCTCCACACCCTGCTCTTGAAATTCTCCTGGATGTGGGCTGGATTTTGGCTGCCTTTTGGGCTGGAGATTCTCGTGGTTTGAGGCCTGGCTTGCTCCACCCCCTGCTCTTGAGATTCTCCCGGATGTGGGCTGCATTTTGGCTGCCTTTTGGGCTGGAGCTTCTCGAGGTTTGAGGCCTGGCTTGCTCCACCCCCTGCTCTTGAGATTCTCCTGGATGTGGGCTAGATTTTGGCTGCCTTTTGGGCTGGAGCTTCTCGTGGTTTGAGGCCTGGCTTGCTCGACCCCCTGCTCTTGAGATTCTCCCGGATGTGGCCTGCATTTTGGCTGCCTTTAGGGCTGGAGCTTCTCGTGGTTTGAGGCCTGGCTTGCTCCACCCCCTGCTCTTGAGATTCTCCCGGATTTGGGCTGGATTTTGGCTGCATTTTGGGCTGGAGCTTCTCGTGGTTTGAGGCCTGGCTTGCTCCACCCCCTGCTCTTGAGATTCTCCCGGATGTGGGCTGGATTTTGGCTGCCTTTTGGGCTGGAGCTTCTCGTGGTTTGAGGCCTGGCTTGCTCCACCTCCTACTCTTGATATTCTCCCGGATGTGGGCTGCATTTTGGCTTCATTTTGGGCTGGAGCTTCTCGTGGTTTGGGGCCTGGCTTGCTCCACCCCCTGCTCTTGATATTCTCCCGGATGTGGGCTGCATTTTTTCTGCTTTTTGGGCTGGAGCTTCTCGTGGTTTGAGGCCTGGCTTGCTCCACCCCCTGCTCTTGAGATTCTCCCGGATGTGGGCTGCATTTTGGCTGCCTTTTGGGCTGGAGCTTCTCGTGGTTTGAGGCCTGGCTTGCTCCACCCCCTGCTCTTGAGCTTCTCCCGGATGTGGGCTGCATTTTGGCTGCCTTTTGGGCTGGAGCTTCTCGTGGTTTGAGGCCTGGCTTGCTCCACCCCCTGCTCTTGAGATTCTCCCGGATGTGGGCTGCATTCTGGGTGAATCTTGGGGTGGAGCTTCTCGTGGTTTGAGGCCTGGCTTGCTCCACCCCCTGCTCTTGAGATTCTCCCGGATGTGGGCTGGATTTTGGCTGCCTTTAGGGCTGGAGCTTCTCGTGGTTTGAGGCCTGGCTTGCTCGACCCCCTACTCTTGATATTCTCCCGGATGTGGGCTGCATTTTTGGCTGATACTTGGGCTGGAGATTCTCGTGGTTTGGGGCCTGGCTTGCTCCACCCCCTGCTCTTGAAATTTTCCCGGATGTGGGCTGCATTTTGGCTGCCTTTTGGGCTGGAGCTTCTCGTGGTTTGAGGCCTGGCTTGCTCCCCCCCCTGCTCTTGAGATTCTCCCGGATGTGGGCTAGATTTTTTCTGCCTTTTGGGCTGGAGCTTCTCGTGGTTTGAGGCCTGGCTTGCTCCACACCCTGCTCTTGAAATTCTCCTGGATGTGGGCTGGATTTTGGCTGCCTTTTGGGCTGGAGATTCTCGTGGTTTGAGGCCTGGCTTGCTCCACCCCCTGCTCTTGAGATTCTCCCAGATGTGGGCTGCATTTTGGCTGCCTTTTGGGCTGGAGCTTCTCGAGGTTTGAGGCCTGGCTTGCTCCACCCCCCGCTCTTGAGATTCTCCCGGATGTGGGCTAGATTTTGGCTGCCTTTTGGGCTGGAGCTTCTCGTGGTTTGAGGCCTGGCTTGCTCGACCCCCTGCTCTTGAGATTCTCCCGGATGTGGGCTGCATTTTGGCTGCCTTTAGGGCTGGAGCTTCTCGTGGTTTGAGGCCTGGCTTGCTCCACCCCCTGCTCTTGAGATTCTCCCGGATTTGGGCTGGATTTTGGCTGCATTTTGGGCTGGAGCTTCTCGTGGTTTGAGGCCTGGCTTGCTCCACCCCCTGCTCTTGAGATTCTCCCGGATGTGGGCTGGATTTTGTCTGCATTTTGGGCTGGAGCTTCTCGTGGTTTGAGGCCTGCTTGCTCCACCTCCTACTCTTGATAATCTCCCGGATGTGGGCTGGATTTTGGCTGCCTTTTGGGCTGGAGCTTCTCGTGGTTTGAGGCCTGGCTTGCTCCACCCCCTACTCTTGAGATTCTCCCGGATGTGGGCTGCATTCTGGGTGATTCTTGGGGTGGAGCTTCTCGTGGTTTGAGGCCTGGCTTGCTCCACCCCCTGCTCTTGAGATTCTCCCGGATGTGGGCTGCATTTTGGCTGCATTTTGGGCTGGAGCTTCTCGTGGTTTGAGGCCTGGCTTGCTCCACCCCCTGCTCTTGAGATTCTCCCGGATGTGGGCTGCATTTTGGCTACATTTTGGGCTGGAGCTTCTCGTGGTTTGAGGCCTGGCTTGCTCCAACCCCTGCTCTTGAGATTCTCCCGGATGTGGGCTGCATTTTGGCTGATACTTGTGCTGGAGCTTCTCGTGGTTTGAGGCCTGGCTTGCTCCACCCCCTGCTCTTGATATTCTCCCGGATGTGGGCTGCATTTTGGCTGCCTTTTGGGTTGGAGCTTCTCGTGGTTTGAGGCCTGCCTTGCTCCACCCCCTGTTCTTGAGATTCTCCCGGATGTGGGCTGCATTCTGGGTGATTCTTGGGCTGGAGCTTCTCGTGGTTTGAGGCCTGGCTTGCTCCACCCCCTACTCTTGATATTCTCCCGGATGTGGGCTGGATTTTGGCTGCCTTTTGGGCTGGAGCTTCTCATGGTTTGAGGCCTGGCTTGCTCCACCCCCTGCTCTTGAGATTCTCCCGGATGTGGGCTGGATTTTGGCTGCCTTTAGAGCTGGAGCTTCTCGAGGTTTGAGGCCTGGCTTGCTCCACCCCCTGCTCTTGAGATTCTCCCGGATGTGGGCTGCATTTTGGCTGCCTTTAGGGCTGGAGCTTCTCGTGGTTTGAGGCCTGGCTTGCTCCACCCCCTGCTCTTGAGATTCTCCCGGATTTGGGCTGGATTTTGGCTGCATTTTGGGCTGGAGCTTCTCGTGGTTTGAGGCCTGGCTTGCTCCACCCCCTGCTCTTGAGATTCTCCCGGATGTGGGCTGGATTTTGGCTGCCTTTTGGGCTGGAGCTTCTCATGGTTTGAGGCCTGGCTTGCTCCACCCCCTGCTCTTGAGATTCTCCCGGATGTGGGCTGGATTTTGGCTGCCTTTTGGGCTGGAGCTTCTCGTGGTTTGAGGCCTGGCTTGCTCCACCTCCTACTCTTGATATTCTCCCGGATGTGGGCTGCATTTTGGCTGCCTTTTGGGCTGGAGCTTCTCGTGGTTTGGGGCCTGGCTTGCTCCACCCCCTGCTCTTGATATTCTCCCGGATGTGGGCTGCATTTTTTCTGCCTTTTGGGCTGGAGCTTCTCGTGGTTTGAGGCCTGGCTTGCTCCACCCCCTGCTCTTGAGATTCTCCCGGATGTGGGCTGCATTTTGGCTGCCTTTTGGGCTGGAGCTTCTCGTGGTTTGAGGCCTGGCTTGCTCCACCCCCTGCTCTTGAGATTCTCCCGGATGTGGGCTGCATTTTGGCTGCCTTTTGGGCTGGAGCTTCTCGTGGTTTGAGGCCTGGCTTGCTCCACCCCCTGCTCTTGAGATTCTCCCGGATGTGGGCTGCATTCTGGGTGAATCTTGGGGTGGAGCTTCTCGTGGTTTGAGGCCTGGCTTGCTCCACCCCCTGCTCTTGAGATTCTCCCGGATGTGGGCTGGATTTTGGCTGCCTTTAGGGCTGGAGCTTCTCGTGGTTTGAGGCCTGGCTTGCTCCACACCCTGCTCTTGAAATTCTCCTGGATGTGGGCTGCATTTTGGCTGCCTTTTGGGCTGGAGATTCTCGTGGTTTGAGGCCTGGCTTGCTCCACCCCCTGCTCTTGAGATTCTCCCGGATGTGGGCTGCATTTTGGCTGCCTTTTGGGCTGGAGCTTCTCGAGGTTTGAGGCCTGGCTTGCTCCACCCCCTGCTCTTGAGATTCTCCCGGATGTGGGCTAGATTTTGGCTGCCTTTTGGGCTGGAGCTTCTCGTGGTTTGAGGCCTGGCTTGCTCGACCCCCTGCTCTTGAGATTCTCCCGGATGTGGCCTGCATTTTGGCTGCCTTTAGGGCTGGAGCTTCTCGTGGTTTGAGGCCTGGCTTGCTCCACCCCCTGCTCTTGAGATTCTCCCGGATTTGGGCTGGATTTTGTCTGCATTTTGGGCTGGAGCTTCTCGTGGTTTGAGGCCTGCTTGCTCCACCTCCTACTCTTGATAATCTCCCGGATGTGGGCTGGATTTTGGCTGCCTTTTGGGCTGGAGCTTCTCGTGGTTTGAGGCCTGGCTTGCTCCACCCCCTGCTCTTGAGATTCTCCCGGATGTGGGCTGCATTCTGGGTGATTCTTGGGGTGGAGCTTCTCGTGGTTTGAGGCCTGGCTTGCTCCACCCCCTGCTCTTGAGATTCTCCCGGATGTGGGCTGGATTTTGGCTGCCTTTAGGGCTGGAGCTTCTCGTGGTTTGAGGCCTCGCTTGCTCCACCCCCTGCTCTTGAGATTCTCCCGGATGTGGGCTGCATTTTGGCTACATTTTGGGCTGGAGCTTCTCGTGGTTTGAGGCCTGGCTTGCTCCAACCCCTGCTCTTGAGATTCTCCCGGATGTGGGCTGCATTTTGGCTGATACTTGTGCTGGAGCTTCTCGTGGTTTGAGGCCTGGCTTGCTCCACCCCCTGCTCTTGATATTCTCCCCGATGTGGGCTGGATTTTGGCTGCCTTTTGGGTTGGAGCTTCTCGTGGTTTGAGGCCTGCCTTGCTCCACCCCCTGTTCTTGAGATTCTCCCGGATGTGGGCTGCATTCTGGGTGATTCTTGGGCTGGAGCTTCTCGTGGTTTGAGGCCTGGCTTGCTCGACCCCCTGCTCTTGAGATTCTCCCGGATGTGGCCTGCATTTTGGCTGCCTTTAGGGCTGGAGCTTCTCGTGGTTTGAGGCCTGGCTTGCTCCACCCCCTGCTCTTGAGATTCTCCCGGATTTGGGCTGGATTTTGGCTGCATTTTGGGCTGGAGCTTCTCGTGGTTTGAGGCCTGGCTTGCTCCACCCCCTGCTCTTGAGATTCTCCCGGATGTGGGCTGGATTTTGGCTGCCTTTTGGGCTGGAGCTTCTCGTGGTTTGAGGCCTGGCTTGCTCCACCTCCTACTCTTGATATTCTCCCGGATGTGGGCTGCATTTTGGCTGCCTTTTGGGCTGGAGCTTCTCGTGGTTTGGGGCCTGGCTTGCTCCACCCCCTGCTCTTGATATTCTCCCGGATGTGGGCTGCATTTTTTCTGCTTTTTGGGCTGGAGCTTCTCGTGGTTTGAGGCCTGGCTTGCTCCACCCCCTGCTCTTGAGATTCTCCCGGATGTGGGCTGCATTTTGGCTGCCTTTTGGGCTGGAGCTTCTCGTGGTTTGAGGCCTGGCTTGCTCCACCCCCTGCTCTTGAGATTCTCCCGGATGTGGGCTGCATTTTGGCTGCCTTTTGGGCTGGAGCTTCTCGTGGTTTGAGGCCTGGCTTGCTCCACCCCCTGCTCTTGAGATTCTCCCGGATGTGGGCTGGATTTTGGCTGCCTTTAGGGCTGGAGCTTCTCGTGGTTTGAGGCCTGGCTTGCTCGACCCCCTACTCTTGATATTCTCCCGGATGTGGGCTGCATTTTGGCTGATACTTGGGCTGGAGATTCTCGTGGTTTGGGGCCTGGCTTGCTCCACCCCCTGCTCTTGAAATTTTCCCGGATGTGGGCTGCATTTTGGCTGCCTTTTGGGCTGGAGCTTCTCGTGGTTTGAGGCCTGGCTTGCTCCCCCCCCTGCTCTTGAGATTCTCCCGGATGTGGGCTAGATTTTTTCTGCCTTTTGGGCTGGAGCTTCTCGTGGTTTGAGGCCTGGCTTGCTCCACACCCTGCTCTTGAAATTCTCCTGGATGTGGGCTGGATTTTGGCTGCCTTTTGGGCTGGAGATTCTCGTGGTTTGAGGCCTGGCTTGCTCCACCCCCTGCTCTTGAGATTCTCCCGGATGTGGGCTAGATTTTGGCTGCCTTTTGGGCTGGAGCTTCTCGTGGTTTGAGGCCTGGCTTGCTCGACCCCCTGCTCTTGAGATTCTCCCGGATGTGGCCTGCATTTTGGCTGCCTTTTGGACTGGAGCTTCTCGTGGTTTGAGGCCTGGCTTGCTCCACCCCCTGCTCTTGAGATTCTCCCGGATTTGGGCTGGATTTTGGCTGCATTTTGGGCTGGAGCTTCTCGTGGTTTGAGGCCTGGCTTGCTCCACCCCCTGCTCTTGAGATTCTCCCGGATGTGGGCTGGATTTTGTCTGCATTTTGGGCTGGAGCTTCTCGTGGTTTGAGGCCTGCTTGCTCCACCTCCTACTCTTGATAATCTCCTGGATGTGGGCTGGATTTTGGCTGCCTTTTGGGCTGGAGCTTCTCGTGGTTTGAGGCCTGGCTTGCTCCACCCCCTGCTCTTGAGATTCTCCCGGATGTGGGCTGCATTCTGGGTGATTCTTGGGGTGGAGCTTCCCGTGGTTTGAGGCCTGGCTTGCTCCACCCCCTGCTCTTGAGATTCTCCCGGATGTGGGCTGCATTTTGGCTGCCTTTTGGGCTGGAGCTTCTCGTGGTTTGAGGCCTCGCTTGCTCCACCCCCTGCTCTTGAGATTCTCCCGGATGTGGGCTGCATTTTGGCTACATTTTGGGCTGGAGCTTCTCGTGGTTTGAGGCCTGGCTTGCTCCAACCCCTGCTCTTGAGATTCTCCCGGATGTGGGCTGCATTTTGGCTGATACTTGTGCTGGAGCTTCTCGTGGTTTGAGGCCTGGCTTGCTCCACCCCCTGCTCTTGATATTCTCCCCGATGTGGGCTGGATTTTGGCTGCCTTTTGGGTTGGAGCTTCTCGTGGTTTGAGGCCTGCCTTGCTCCACCCCCTGTTCTTGAGATTCTCCCGGATGTGGGCTGCATTCTGGGTGATTCTTGGGCTGGAGCTTCTCGTGGTTTGAGGCCTGGCTTGCTCCACCCCCTACTCTTGATATTCTCCCGGATGTGGGCTGGATTTTGGCTGCCTTTTGGGCTGGAGCTTCTCGTGGTTTGAGGCCTGGCTTGCTCCACCCCCTGCTCTTGAGATTCTCCCAGATGTGGGCTGGATTTTGGCTGCCTTTTGGGCTGGAGCTTCTCGAGGTTTGAGGCCTGGCTTGCTCCACCCCCTGCTCTTGAGATTCTCCCGGATGTGGGCTGCATTTTGGCTGCCTTTAGGGCTGGAGCTTCTCGTGGTTTGAGGCCTGGCTTGCTCCACCCCCTGCTCTTGAGATTCTCCCGGATGTGGGCTAGATTTTGGCTGCCTTTTGGGCTGGAGCTTCTCGTGGTTTGAGGCCTGGCTTGCTCGACCCCCTGCTCTTGAGATTCTCCCGGATGTGGCCTGCATTTTGGCTGCCTTTTGGACTGGAGCTTCTCGTGGTTTGAGGCCTGGCTTGCTCCACCCCCTGCTCTTGAGATTCTCCCGGAGGTGGGCTGGATTTTGGCTGCATTTTGGGCTGGAGCTTCTCGTGGTTTGAGGCCTGGCTTGCTCCACCCCCTGCTCTTGAGATTCTCCCGGATGTGGGCTGGATTTTGTCTGCATTTTGGGCTGGAGCTTCTCGTGGTTTGAGGCCTGCTTGCTCCACCTCCTACTCTTGATAATCTCCTGGATGTGGGCTGGATTTTGGCTGCCTTTTGGGCTGGAGCTTCTCGTGGTTTGAGGCCTGGCTTGCTCCACCCCCTGCTCTTGAGATTCTCCCGGATGTGGGCTGCATTCTGGGTGATTCTTGGGGTGGAGCTTCCCGTGGTTTGAGGCCTGGCTTGCTCCACCCCCTGCTCTTGAGATTCTCCCGGATGTGGGCTGCATTTTGGCTGCCTTTTGGGCTGGAGCTTCTCGTGGTTTGAGGCCTCGCTTGCTCCACCCCCTGCTCTTGAGATTCTCCCGGATGTGGGCTGCATTTTGGCTACATTTTGGGCTGGAGCTTCTCGTGGTTTGAGGCCTGGCTTGCTCCAACCCCTGCTCTTGAGATTCTCCCGGATGTGGGCTGCATTTTGGCTGATACTTGTGCTGGAGCTTCTCGTGGTTTGAGGCCTGGCTTGCTCCACCCCCTGCTCTTGATATTCTCCCCGATGTGGGCTGGATTTTGGCTGCCTTTTGGGTTGGAGCTTCTCGTGGTTTGAGGCCTGCCTTGCTCCACCCCCTGTTCTTGAGATTCTCCCGGATGTGGGCTGCATTCTGGGTGATTCTTGGGCTGGAGCTTCTCGTGGTTTGAGGCCTGGCTTGCTCCACCCCCTACTCTTGATATTCTCCCGGATGTGGGCTGGATTTTGGCTGCCTTTTGGGCTGGAGCTTCTCGTGGTTTGAGGCCTGGCTTGCTCCACCCCCTGCTCTTGAGATTCTCCCGGATGTGGGCTGGATTTTGGCTGCCTTTTGGGCTGGAGCTTCTCGAGGTTTGAGGCCTGGCTTGCTCCACCCCCTGCTCTTGATATTCTCCCGGATGTGGGCTGCATTTTTTCTGCCTTTTGGGCTGGAGCTTCTCGTGGTTTGAGGCCTGGCTTGCTCCACCCCCTGCTCTTGAGATTCTCCCGGATGTGGGCTGCATTTTGGCTGCCTTTTGGGCTGGAGCTTCTCGTGGTTTGAGGCCTGGCTTGCTCCACCCCCTGCTCTTGAGATTCTCCCGGATGTGGGCTGAATTTGGATGCCTTTTGGGCTGGAGCTTCTCGTGGTTTGAGGCCTGGCTTGCTCCACCTCCTACTCTTGATATTCTCCCGGATGTGAGCTGGATTTTGGCTGCCTTTTGGGCTGCAGCTTCTCGTGGTTTGAGGCCTGGCTTGCTCCCCCCCCTGCTCTTGAGATTCTCCCGGATGTGGGCTGCATTTTGGCTGCCTTTTGGGCTGGAGCTTCTCGTGGTTTGAGGCCTGGCTTGCTCCACCCCCTGCTCTTGAGATTCTCCCGGATGTGGGCTGCATTTTGGCTGCCTTTTGGGCTGGAGCTTCTCGTGGTTTGAGGCCTGGCTTGCTCCACCCCCTGCTCTTGAGATTCTCCCGGATGTGGGTTGCATTTTGGCTTCCTTTAGGGCTGGAGCTTCTCGTGGTTTGAGGCCTGGCTTGCTCCACCCCCTGCTCTTGAGATTCTCCCGGATGTGGGCTGCATTTTGGCTGCCTTTTGGGCTGGAGCTTCTCGTGGTTTGAGGCCTGGCTTGCTCCACCCCCTGCTCTTGAGATTCTCCCGGATGTGGGCTGCATTCTGGGTGAATCTTGGGGTGGAGCTTCTCGTGGTTTGAGGCCTGGCTTGCTCCACCCCCTGCTCTTGAGATTCTCCCGGATGTGGGCTGGATTTTGGCTGCCTTTAGGGCTGGAGCTTCTCGTGGTTTGAGGCCTGGCTTGCTCCACCCCCTACTCTTGATATTCTCCCGGATGTGGGCTGCATTTTGGCTGATACTTGGGCTGGAGATTCTCGTGGTTTGGGGCCTGGCTTGCTCCACCCCCTGCTCTTGAAATTTTCCCGGATGTGGGCTGCATTTTGGCTGCCTTTTGGGCTGGAGCTTCTCGTGGTTTGAGGCCTGGCTTGCTCCCCCCCCTGCTCTTGAGATTCTCCCGGATGTGGGCTAGATTTTTTCTGCCTTTTGGGCTGGAGCTTCTCGTGGTTTGAGGCCTGGCTTGCTCCACCCCCTGCTCTTGAAATTCTCCCGGATGTGGGCTGGATTTTGGCTGCCTTTTGGGCTGGAGATTCTCGTGGTTTGAGGCCTGGCTTGCTCCACCCCCTGCTCTTGAGATTCTCCCGGATGTGGGCTGCATTTTGGCTGCCTTTTGGGCTGGAGCTTCTCGAGGTTTGAGGCCTGGCTTGCTCCACCCCCTGCTCTTGAGATTCTCCCGGATGTGTGCTAGATTTTGGCTGCCTTTTGGGCTGGAGCTTCTCGTGGTTTGAGGCCTGGCTTGCTCCACCCCCTGCTCTTGAGATTCTCCCGGATGTGGCCTGCATTTTGGCTGCCTTTAGGCCTGGAGCTTCTCGTGGTTTGAGGCCTGGCTTGCTCCACCCCCTGCTCTTGAGATTCTCCCGGATTTGGGCTGGATTTTGGCTGCATTTTGGGCTGGAGCTTCTCGTGGTTTGAGGCCTGGCTTGCTCCACCCCCTGCTCTTGAGATTCTCCCGGATGTGGGCTGGATTTTGTCTGCATTTTGGGCTGGAGCTTCTCGTGGTTTGAGGCCTGGCTTGCTCCACCTCCTACTCTTGATAATCTCCCGGATGTGGGCTGGATTTTGGCTGCCTTTTGGGCTGGAGCTTCTCGTGGTTTGAGGCCTGGCTTGCTCCACCCCCTGCTCTTGAGATTCTCCCGGATGTGGGCTGCATTCTGGGTGATTCTTGGGGTGGAGCTTCTCGTGGTTTGAGGCCTGGCTTGCTCCACCCCCTGCTCTTGAGATTCTCCCGGATGTGGGCTGCATTTTGGCTGCCTTTTGGGCTGGAGCTTCTCGTGGTTTGAGGCCTCGCTTGCTCCACCCCCTGCTCTTGAGATTCTCCCGGATGTGGGCTGCATTTTGGCTACATTTTGGGCTGGAGCTTCTCGTGGTTTGAGGCCTGGCTTGCTCCAACCCCTGCTCTTGAGATTCTCCCGGATGTGGGCTGCATTTTGGCTGATACTTGTGCTGGAGCTTCTCGTGGTTTGAGGCCTGGCTTGCTCCACCCCCTGCTCTTGATATTCTCCCCGATGTGGGCTGTATTTTGGCTGCCTTTTGGGTTGGAGCTTCTCGTGGTTTGAGGCCTGCCTTGCTCCACCCCCTGTTCTTGAGATTCTCCCGGATGTGGGCTGCATTCTGGGTGATTCTTGGGCTGGAGCTTCTCGTGGTTTGAGGCCTGGCTTGCTCCACCCCCTACTCTTGATATTCTCCCGGATGTGGGCTGGATTTTGGCTGCCTTTTGGGCTGGAGCTTCTCATGGTTTGAGGCCTGGCTTGCTCCACCCCCTGCTCTTGAGATTCTCCCGGATGTGGGCTGGATTTTGGCTGCCTTTAGGGCTGGAGCTTCTCGAGGTTTGAGGCCTGGCTTGCTCCACCCCCTGCTCTTGAGATTCTCCCGGATGTGGGCTGCATTTTGGCTGCCTTTTGGGCTGGAGCTTCTCGAGGTTTGAGGCCTGGCTTGCTCCACCCCCTACTCTTGATATTCTCCCGGATGTGGGCTGGATTTTGGCTGCATTTTGGGCTGGAGCTTCTCATGTTTTGAGGCCTGGCTTGCTCCACCCCCTGCTCTTGAGATTCTCCCGGATGTGGGCTACATTCTGGGTGATTCTTGGGCTGGAGCTTCTCATGGATTGAGGCCTGGCTTGCTCCACCCACTGCTCTTGAGATTCTCCCGGATGTGGGCTGCATTTTGGCTGCCTTTAGGGCTGGAGCTTCTCATGGTTTGAGGCCTGGCTTGCTCCACCCCCTGCTCTTGAGATTCTCCCGGATGTGGGCTGGATTTTGGCTGCATTTTGGGCTGGAGCTTCTCGTGGTTTGAGGCCTGGCTTGCTCCACCCCCTGCTCTTGAGATTCTCCCGGATGTGGGCTGCATTTTGGCTGCCTTTTGGGCTGGAGCTTCTCGTGGTTTGAGGCCTGGCTTGCTCGACCCCCTGCTCTTGAGATTCTCCCGGATGTGGGCTGCATTTTGGCTGCCTTTTGGGCTGGAGCTTCTCGTGGTTTGAGGCCTGGCTTGCTCCACCCACTGCTCTTGAGATTCTCCCGGATGTGGGCTGAATTTGGATGCCTTTTGGGCTGGAGCTTCTCGTGGTTTGAGGCCTGGCTTGCTCCACCCCCTGCTCTTGATATTCTCCCGGATGTGAGCTGGATTTTGGCTGCCTTTTGGGCTGCAGCTTCTCGTGGTTTGAGGCCTGGCTTGCTCCCCCCCCTGCTCTTGAGATTCTCCCGGATGTGGGCTGCATTTTGGCTGCCTTTTGGGCTGGAGCTTCTCGTGGTTTGAGGCCTGGCTTGCTCCACCCCCTGCTCTTGAGATTCTCCCGGATGTGGGCTGCATTTTGGCTGCCTTTTGGGCTGGAGCTTCTCGTGGTTTGAGGCCTGGCTTGCTCCACCCCCTGCTCTTGAGATTCTCCCGGATGTGGGTTGCATTTTGGCTTCCTTTAGGGCTGGAGCTTCTCGTGGTTTGAGGCCTGGCTTGCTCCACCCCCTGCTCTTGAGATTCTCCCGGATGTGGGCTGCATTTTGGCTGCCTTTTGGGCTGGAGCTTCTCGTGGTTTGAGGCCTGGCTTGCTCCACCCCCTGCTCTTGAGATTCTCCCGGATGTGGGCTGCATTCTGGGTGAATCTTGGGGTGGAGCTTCTCGTGGTTTGAGGCCTGGCTTGCTCCACCCCCTGCTCTTGAGATTCTCCCGGATGTGGGCTGGATTTTGGCTGCCTTTAGGGCTGGAGCTTCTCGTGGTTTGAGGCCTGGCTTGCTCGACCCCCTACTCTTGATATTCTCCCGGATGTGGGCTGCATTTTGGCTGATACTTGGGCTGGAGATTCTCGTGGTTTGGGGCCTGGCTTGCTCCACCCCCTGCTCTTGAAATTTTCCCGGATGTGGGCTGCATTTTGGCTGCCTTTTGGGCTGGAGCTTCTCGTGGTTTGAGGCCTGGCTTGCTCCCCCCCTGCTCTTGAGATTCTCCCGGATGTGGGCTAGATTTTTTCTGCCTTTTGGGCTGCAGCTTCTCGTGGTTTGAGGCCTGGCTTGCTCCACCCCCTGCTCTTGAAATTCTCCCGGATGTGGGCTGGATTTTGGCTGCCTTTTGGGCTGGAGATTCTCGTGGTTTGAGGCCTGGCTTGCTCCACCCCCTGCTCTTGAGATTCTCCCGGATGTGGGCTGCATTTTGGCTGCCTTTTGGGCTGGAGCTTCTCGAGGTTTGAGGCCTGGCTTGCTCGACCCCCTGCTCTTGAGATTCTCCCGGATGTGGGCTGAATTTGGATGCCTTTTGGGCTGGAGCTTCTCGTGGTTTGAGGCCTGGCTTGCTCCACCCCCTGCTCTTGATATTCTCCCGGATGTGAGCTGGATTTTGGCTGCCTTTTGGGCTGCAGCTTCTCGTGGTTTGAGGCCTGGCTTGCTCCCCCCCCTGCTCTTGAGATTCTCCCGGATGTGGGCTGCATTTTGGCTGCCTTTTGGGCTGGAGCTTCTCGTGGTTTGAGGCCTGGCTTGCTCCACCCCCTGCTCTTGAGATTCTCCCGGATGTGGGCTGCATTTTGGCTGCCTTTTGGGCTGGAGCTTCTCGTGGTTTGAGGCCTGGCTTGCTCCACCCCCTGCTCTTGAGATTCTCCCGGATGTGGGCTGCATTCTGGGTGAATCTTGGGGTGGAGCTTCTCGTGGTTTGAGGCCTGGCTTGCTCCACCCCCTGCTCTTGAGATTCTCCCGGATGTGGGCTGGATTTTGGCTGCCTTTAGGGCTGGAGCTTCTCGTGGTTTGAGGCCTGGCTTGCTCGACCCCCTACTCTTGATATTCTCCCGGATGTGGGCTGCATTTTGGCTGATACTTGGGCTGGAGATTCTCGTGGTTTGGGGCCTGGCTTGCTCCACCCCCTGCTCTTGAAATTTTCCCGGATGTGGGCTGCATTTTGGCTGCCTTTTGGGCTGGAGCTTCTCGTGGTTTGAGGCCTGGCTTGCTCCCCCCCTGCTCTTGAGATTCTCCCGGATGTGGGCTAGATTTTTTCTGCCTTTTGGGCTGGAGCTTCTCGTGGTTTGAGGCCTGGCTTGCTCCACCCCCTGCTCTTGAAATTCTCCCGGATGTGGGCTGCATTTTGGCTGCCTTTTGGGCTGGAGCTTCTCGAGGTTTGAGGCCTGGCTTGCTCCACCCCCTGCTCTTGAGATTCTCCCGGATGTGTGCTAGATTTTGGCTGCCTTTTGGGCTGGAGCTTCTCGTGGTTTGAGGCCTGGCTTGCTCGACCCCCTGCTCTTGAGATTCTCCCGGATGTGGCCTGCATTTTGGCTGCCTTTAGGCCTGGAGCTTCTCGTGGTTTGAGGCCTGGCTTGCTCCACCCCCTGCTCTTGAGATTCTCCCGGATGTGGGCTGCATTCTGGGTGATTCTTGGGGTGGAGCTTCTCGTGGTTTGAGGCCTGGCTTGCTCCACCCCCTGCTCTTGAGATTCTCCCGGATGTGGGCTGCATTTTGGCTGCCTTTTGGGCTGGAGCTTCTCGTGGTTTGAGGCCTCGCTTGCTCCACCCCCTGCTCTTGAGATTCTCCCGGATGTGGGCTGCATTTTGGCTACATTTTGGGCTGGAGCTTCTCGTGGTTTGAGGCCTGGCTTGCTCCACCCCCTGCTCTTGAGATTCTCCCGGATGTGGGCTGCATTTTGGCTGATACTTGTGCTGGAGCTTCTCGTGGTTTGAGGCCTGGCTTGCTCCACCCCCTGCTCTTGATATTCTCCCCGATGTGGGCTGTATTTTGGCTGCCTTTTGGGTTGGAGCTTCTCGTGGTTTGAGGCCTGCCTTGCTCCACCCCCTGTTCTTGAGATTCTCCCGGATGTGGGCTGCATTCTGGGTGATTCTTGGGCTGGAGCTTCTCGTGGTTTGAGGCCTGGCTTGCTCCACCCCCTACTCTTGAGATTCTCCCGGATGTGGGCTGGATTTTGGCTGCCTTTTGGGCTGGAGCTTCTCATGGTTTGAGGCCTGGCTTGCTCCACCCCCTGCTCTTGAGATTCTCCCGGATGTGGGCTGGATTTTGGCTGCCTTTAGGGCTGGAGCTTCTCGAGGTTTGAGGCCTGGCTTGCTCCACCCCCTGCTCTTGAGATTCTCCCGGATGTGGGCTGCATTTTGGCTGCCTTTTGGGCTGGAGCTTCTCGAGGTTTGAGGCCTGGCTTGCTCCACCCCCTACTCTTGATATTCTCCCGGATGTGGGCTGGATTTTGGCTGCATTTTGGGCTGGAGCTTCTCATGGTTTGAGGCCTGGCTTGCTCCACCCCCTGCTCTTGAGATTCTCCCGGATGTGGGCTACATTCTGGGTGATTCTTGGGCTGGAGCTTCTCGTGGTTTGAGGCCTGGCTTGCTCCACCCCCTGCTCTTGAGATTCTCCCGGATGTGGCCTGCATTTTGGCTGCCTTTTGGGCTGGAGCTTCTCATGGATTGAGGCCTGGCTTGCTCCACCCACTGCTCTTGAGATTCTCCCGGATGTGGGCTGCATTTTGGCTGCCTTTAGGGCTGGAGCTTCTCATGGTTTGAGGCCTGGCTTGCTCCACCCCCTGCTCTTGATATTCTCCCGGATGTGGGCTGCATTTTGGCTGCCTTGTGGGCTGGAGCTTCTCGTGGTTTGAGGCCTGGCTTGCTCGACCCCCTGCTCTTGAGATTCTCCCGGATGTGGGCTGCATTTTGGCTGCCTTTTGGGCTGGAGCTTCTCGTGGTTTGAGGCCTGGCTTGCTCGACCCCCTGCTCTTGAGATTCTCCCGGATGTGGGCTGAATTTGGATGCCTTTTGGGCTGGAGCTTCTCGTGGTTTGAGGCCTGGCTTGCTCCACCTCCTACTCTTGATATTCTCCCGGATGTGAGCTGGATTTTGGCTGCCTTTTGGGCTGCAGCTTCTCGTGGTTTGAGGCCTGGCTTGCTCCACCCCCTGCTCTTGAGATTCTCCCGGATGTGGGTTGCATTTTGGCTGATACTTGGGCTGGAGATTCTCGTGGTTTGGGGCCTGGCTTGCTCCACCCCCTGCTCTTGAAATTTTCCCGGATGTGGGCTGCATTTTGGCTGCATTTTTGGGCTGGAGCTTCTCGTGGTTTGAGGCCTGGCTTGCTCCCCCCCCTGCTCTTGAGATTCTCCCGGATGTGGGCTAGATTTTTTCTGCCTTTTGGGCTGGAGCTTCTCGTGGTTTGAGGCCTGGCTTGCTCCACCCCCTGCTCTTGAAATTCTCCCGGATGTGGGCTGCATTTTGGCTGCCTTTTGGGCTGGAGCTTCTCGAGGTTTGAGGCCTGGCTTGCTCCACCCCCTGCTCTTGAGATTCTCCCGGATGTGTGCTAGATTTTGGCTGCCTTTTGGGCTGGAGCTTCTCGTGGTTTGAGGCCTGGCTTGCTCGACCCCCTGCTCTTGAGATTCTCCCGGATGTGGCCTGCATTTTGGCTGCCTTTAGGCCTGGAGCTTCTCGTGGTTTGAGGCCTGGCTTGCTCCACCCCCTGCTCTTGAGATTCTCCCGGATGTGGGTTGCATTTTGGCTGCATTTTGGGCTGGAGCTTCTCGTGGTTTGAGGCCTGCCTTGCTCCACACCCTGCTCTTGAGATTCTCCCGGATGTGGGCTGCATTTTGGCTGCATTTTGGGCTGGAGCTTCTCGTGGTTTGAGGCCTGGCTTGCTCCACCTCCTACTCTTGATAATCTCCCGGATGTGGGCTGGATTTTGGCTGCCTTTTGGGCTGGAGCTTCTCGTGGTTTGAGGCCTGGCTTGCTCCACCCCCTGCTCTTGAGATTCTCCCGGATGTGGGCTGCATTCTGGGTGATTCTTGGGGTGGAGCTTCTCGTGGTTTGAGGCCTGGCTTGCTCCACCCCCTACTCTTGATATTCTCCCGGATGTGGGCTGGATTTTGGCTGCCTTTTGGGCTGGAGCTTCTCATGGTTTGAGGCCTGGCTTGCTCCACCCCCTGCTCTTGAGATTCTCCCGGATGTGGGCTGGATTTTGGCTGCATTTAGGGCTGGAGCTTCTCGAGGTTTGAGGCCTGGCTTGCTCCACCCCCTGCTCTTGAGATTCTCCCGGATGTGGGCTGCATTTTGGCTGCCTTTTTGGCTGGAGCTTCTCGAGGTTTGAGGCCTGGCTTGCTCCACCCCCTACTCTTGATATTCTCCCGGATGTGGGCTGGATTTTGGATGCATTTTGGGCTGGAGCTTCTCATGGTTTGAGGCCTGGCTTGCTCCACCCCCTGCTCTTGAGATTCTCCCGGATGTGGGCTACATTCTGGGTGATTCTTGGGCTGGAGCTTCTCGTGGTTTGAGGCCTGGCTTGCTCCACCCCCTGCTCTTGAGATTCTCCCGGATGTGGCCTGCATTTTGGCTGCCTTTTGGGCTGGAGCTTTTCATGGATTGAGGCCTGGCTTGCTCCACCCACTGCTCTTGAGATTCTCCCGGATGTGGGCTGCATTTTGGCTGCCTTTAGGGCTGGAGCTTCTCATGGTTTGAGGCCTGGCTTGCTCCACCCCCTGCTCTTGATATTCTCCCGGATGTGGGCTGGATTTTGGCTGCCTTGTGGGCTGGAGCTTCTCGTGGTTTGAGGCCTGGCTTGCTCCACCCCCTGCTCTTGAGATTCTCCCGGATGTGGGCTGCATTTTGGCTGCCTTTTGGGCTGGAGCTTCTCGTGGTTTGAGGCCTGGCTTGCTCGACCCCCTGCTCTTGAGATTCTCCCGGATGTGGGCTGCATTTTGGCTGCCTTTTGGGCTGGAGCTTCTCGTGGTTTGAGGCCTGGCTTGCTCCACCCACTGCTCTTGAGATTCTCCCGGATGTGGGCTGAATTTGGATGCCTTTTGGGCTGGAGCTTCTCGTGGTTTGAGGCCTGGCTTGCTCCACCTCCTACTCTTGATATTCTCCCGGATGTGAGCTGGATTTTGGCTGCCTTTTGGGCTGCAGCTTCTCGTGGTTTGAGGCCTGGCTTGCTCCCCCCCCTGCTCTTGAGATTCTCCCGGATGTGGGCTGCATTTTGGCTGCCTTTTGGGCTGGAGCTTCTCGTGGTTTGAGGCCTGGCTTGCTCCACCCCCTGCTCTTGAGATTCTCCCGGATGTGGGCTGCATTTTGGCTGCCTTTTGGGCTGGAGCTTCTCGTGGTTTGAGGCCTGGCTTGCTCCACCCCCTGCTCTTGAGATTCTCCCGGATGTGGGTTGCATTTTGGCTTCCTTTAGGGCTGGAGCTTCTCGTGGTTTGAGGCCTGGCTTGCTCCACCCCCTGCTCTTGAGATTCTCCCAGATGTGGGCTGCATTTTGGCTGCATTTTGGGCTGGAGCTTCTCGTGGTTTGAGGCCTGGCTTGCTCCACCCACTGCTCTTGAGATTCTCCCGGATGTGGGCTGAATTTGGATGCCTTTTGGGCTGGAGCTTCTCGTGGTTTGAGGCCTGGCTTGCTCCACCTCCTACTCTTGATATTCTCCCGGATGTGAGCTGGAATTTGGCTGCCTTTTGGGCTGCAGCTTCTCGTGGTTTGAGGCCTGGCTTGCTCCACCCCCTGCTCTTGAGATTCTCCCAGATGTGGGATTCATTTTGGCTGCATTTTCGGTTGGAGCTTCTCGTGGTTTGAGGCCTGGCTTGCTCGACCCCCTGCTCTTGAGATTCTCCCGGATGTGGCCTGCATTTTGGCTGCCTTTAGGCCTGGAGCTTCTCGTGGTTTGAGGCCTGGCTTGCTCCACCCCCTGCTCTTGAGATTCTCCCGGATGTGGGCTGGATTTTGGCTGCATTTTGGGCTGGAGCTTCTCGTGGTTTGAGGCCTGCCTTGCTCCACACCCTGCTCTTGAGATTCTCCCGGATGTGGGCTGCATTTTGGCTGCATTTTGGGCTGGAGCTTCTCGTGGTTTGAGGCCTGGCTTGCTCCACCTCCTACTCTTGATAATCTCCCGGATGTGGGCTGGATTTTGGCTGCCTTTTGGGCTGGAGCTTCTCGTGGTTTGAGGCCTGGCTTGCTCCACCCCCTGCTCTTGAGATTCTCCCGGATGTGGGCTGCATTCTGGGTGATTCTTGGGGTGGAGCTTCTCGTGGTTTGAGGCCTGGCTTGCTCCACCCCCTACTCTTGATATTCTCCCGGATGTGGGCTGGATTTTGGCTGCCTTTTGGGCTGGAGCTTCTCATGGTTTGAGGCCTGGCTTGCTCCACCCCCTGCTCTTGAGATTCTCCCGGATGTGGGCTGGATTTTGGCTGCATTTAGGGCTGGAGCTTCTCGAGGTTTGAGGCCTGGCTTGCTCCACCCCCTGCTCTTGAGATTCTCCCGGATGTGGGCTGCATTTTGGCTGCCTTTTTGGCTGGAGCTTCTCGAGGTTTGAGGCCTGGCTTGCTCCACCCCCTACTCTTGATATTCTCCCGGATGTGGGCTGGATTTTGGATGCATTTTGGGCTGGAGCTTCTCATGGTTTGAGGCCTGGCTTGCTCCACCCCCTGCTCTTGAGATTCTCCCGGATGTGGGCTACATTCTGGGTGATTCTTGGGCTGGAGCTTCTCGTGGTTTGAGGCCTGGCTTGCTCCACCCCCTGCTCTTGAGATTCTCCCGGATGTGGCCTGCATTTTGGCTGCCTTTTGGGCTGGAGCTTTTCATGGATTGAGGCCTGGCTTGCTCCACCCACTGCTCTTGAGATTCTCCCGGATGTGGGCTGCATTTTGGCTGCCTTTAGGGCTGGAGCTTCTCATGGTTTGAGGCCTGGCTTGCTCCACCCCCTGCTCTTGATATTCTCCCGGATGTGGGCTGGATTTTGGCTGCCTTGTGGGCTGGAGCTTCTCGTGGTTTGAGGCCTGGCTTGCTCCACCCCCTGCTCTTGAGATTCTCCCGGATGTGGGCTGCATTTTGGCTGCCTTTTGGGCTGGAGCTTCTCGTGGTTTGAGGCCTGGCTTGCTCGACCCCCTGCTCTTGAGATTCTCCCGGATGTGGGCTGCATTTTGGCTGCCTTTTGGGCTGGAGCTTCTCGTGGTTTGAGGCCTGGCTTGCTCCACCCACTGCTCTTGAGATTCTCCCGGATGTGGGCTGAATTTGGATGCCTTTTGGGCTGGAGCTTCTCGTGGTTTGAGGCCTGGCTTGCTCCACCTCCTACTCTTGATATTCTCCCGGATGTGAGCTGGATTTTGGCTGCCTTTTGGGCTGCAGCTTCTCGTGGTTTGAGGCCTGGCTTGCTCCCCCCCCTGCTCTTGAGATTCTCCCGGATGTGGGCTGCATTTTGGCTGCCTTTTGGGCTGGAGCTTCTCGTGGTTTGAGGCCTGGCTTGCTCCACCCCCTGCTCTTGAGATTCTCCCGGATGTGGGCTGCATTTTGGCTGCCTTTTGGGCTGGAGCTTCTCGTGGTTTGAGGCCTGGCTTGCTCCACCCCCTGCTCTTGAGATTCTCCCGGATGTGGGTTGCATTTTGGCTGCCTTGTGGGCTGGAGCTTCTCGTGGTTTGAGGCCTGGCTTGCTCCACCCCCTGCTCTTGAGATTCTCCCAGATGTGGGCTGCATTTTGGCTGCATTTTGGGCTGGAGCTTCTCGTGGTTTGAGGCCTGGCTTGCTCCACCCACTGCTCTTGAGATTCTCCCGGATGTGGGCTGAATTTGGATGCCTTTTGGGCTGGAGCTTCTCGTGGTTTGAGGCCTGGCTTCCTCCACCTCCTACTCTTGATATTCTCCCGGATGTGAGCTGGAATTTGGCTGCCTTTTGGGCTGCAGCTTCTCGTGGTTTGAGGCCTGGCTTGCTCCACCCCCTGCTCTTGAGATTCTCCCAGATGTGGGATTCATTTTGGCTGCATTTTCGGTTGGAGCTTCTCGTGGTTTGAGGCCTGGCTTGCTCCACCCCCTGCTCTTGAGATTCTCCCGGATGTGGCCTCCATTTTGGCTACATTTTGGGCTGGAGCTTCTCGTGGTTTGAGGCCTGGCTTGCTCCACCCCCTGCTCTTGAGATTCTCCCAGATGTGGGCTGCATATTGGCTGCCTTTTGGGCTGGAGCTTCTCGTGGTTTGAGGCCTGGCTTGCTCCACCCCCTGCTGTTGAGATTCTCCCGGAGGTGGGCTGAATTTTGGCTGCCTTTTGGGCTGGAGCTTCTCAAGGTTTGAGGCCTGGCTTGCTCCACCCCCTGCTCTTGAGATTCTCCCGGATATGGGCTGCATTTTGGCTGCCTTTTGGTCTGGAACTTCTCGTGGTTTGAGGCCTTGCTTACTCCAAACTCTGCCATTGAGATTCTCAACGAGGTGGGCTGGATTTTGGCTGCCATTTGGGCTGGAGCTTCTCGTGGTTTGAGGCCTGGCTTGCTCCACCCCCTGCTCTTGAGATTCTCCCGGATGTGGGCTGGATTTTGGCTGCATTTTGGGCTGGAGCTTCTCGAGATTTGAGGCCTGTCTTGCTCCACCCCCTGCTCTTGAGAATCTCCCGGATGTGGGCTGGATTTTGGCTGCATTTTGGGCTGGAGATTCTCGTGGTTTGAGGCCTGGCTTGCTCCACACCCTGCTCTTGAGAATCTCCCGGATGTGGGCTGGATTCTGGGTGACTCTTGGGCTGGAGCTTCTCGTGGTTTGAGGCCTGGCTTGCTCCACCCCCTGCTCTTGAGATTCTCCCGGATATGGGCTGCATTCTGGGTGATTCTTGGTCTGGAGCTTCTCGTGGTTTGAGGCCTGGCTTGCTCCACCCCCTGCTCTTGAGATTCTCCCGGATGTGGCCTGCATTTTGGCTGCCTTTTGGGCTGGAGCTTCTCGTGGATTGAGGCCTGGCTTGCTCCACCCCCTGCTCTTGATATTCTCCTGGATGTGGGCTGGATTTTGGCTGCCTTGTGGGCTGGAGCTTCTCGTGGTTTGAGGCCTGGCTTGCTCCACCCCCTGCTCTTGAGATTCTCCCGGATGTGGGCTGCATTTTGGCTGCCTTTTGGGCTGGAGCTTCTCGTGGTTTGAGGCCTGGCTTGCTCCACCCCCTGCTCTTGAGATTCTCCCGGATGTGGGCTGCATTTTGGCTGCCTTTTGGGCTGGAGCTTCTCGTGGTTTGAGGCCTGGCTTGCTCGACCCCCTGCTCTTGAGATTCTCCCGGATGTGGCCTGTATTTTGGCTGCCTTTTGGGCTGGAGCTTCTCGTGGTTTGAGGCCTGGCTTGCTCCACCCACTGCTCTTGAGATTCTCCCGGATCTGGGCTGCATTTTGGATGCCTTTTGGGCTGGAGCTTCTCGTGGTTTGAGGCCTGGCTTGCTCCCCCCCCTGCTCTTGAGATTCTCCCGGATGTGGGCTGCATTTTGGCTGCCTTTTGGGCTGGAGCTTCTCGTGGTTTGAGGCCTGGCTTGCTCTACCCCCTGCTCTTGAGATTCTCCCGGATGTGGGCTGCATTTTGGCTGCCTTTTGGGCTGGAGCTTCTCGTGGTTTGAGGCCTGGCTTGCTCCACCCCCTGCTCTTGAAATTCTCCTGGATGTGGGCTGGATTTTGGCTGCCTTTTGGGCTGGAGCTTCTCGTGGTTTGAGGCCTGCCTTGCTCCACACCCTGCTCTTGAGATTCTCCCGGATGTGGGCTGCATTCTGGGTGATTCTTGGGCTGGAGCTTCTCGTGGTTTGAGGTCTGGCTTGCTCCACCCCCTGCTCTTGAGATTCTCCCGGATGTGGCCTGCATTTTGGCTGCCTTGTGGGCTGGAGCTTCTCGTGGTTTGAGGCCTGTCTTGCTCCACCCCCTGCTCTTGAGATTCTCCCGGATGTGGGCTGCATTTTGGCTGCATTTTGGGCTGGAGCTTCTCATGGTTTGAGGCCTGGATTGCTCCACCCCCTACTCTTGATATTCTCCCGGATGTGGGCTGCATTTTGGCTGCCTTGTGGGCTGGAGCTTCTCGTGGTTTGAGGCCTGGCTTGCTCCACCCCCTGCTCTTGAGATTCTCCCGGATGTGGGCTGGATTTTGGCTGCCTTTAGGGCTGGAGCTTCTCGTGGTTTGAGGCCTGGCTTGCTCCACCCCCTGCTCTTGAGATTCTCCCGGATGTGGGCTGGATTTTGGCTGCCTTTTGGGCTGGAGCTTCTCGTGGTTTGAGGCCTGGCTTGCTCCACCCCCTGCTCTTGAGATTCTCCCAGATGTGGGATGCATTTTGGCTGCATTTTGGGCTGGAGCTTCTCGTGGTTTGAGGCCTGGCGTGCTCCACCCCCTGCTCTTCATATTCTTTTGGATATGGGCTGAATTTTGGCTGCATTTTGGGCTGGAGCTTCTCGTGGTTTGAGGCCTGGCTTGCTCCACCCCCTGCTCTTGAAATTCTCCCGGATGTGGGCTGCATTTTGGCTGCCTTTTGGGCTGGAGCTTCTCGTGGTTTGAGGCCTGGCTTGCTCCACCCCCTGCTCTTGAGATTCTCCCGGATGTGGGCTGCATTTTGGCTGACTTTTGGGCTGGAGCTTCTTGTGGTTTGGGGCCTGGCTTGCTCCACCCCCTGCTCTTGAGATTCTCCCGGATGTGGGCTGCATTTTGGCTGTCTTTTGGGCTGGAGCTTCTCGTGGTTTGAGGCCTGGCTTGCTCCACCCCCTGCTCTTGAGATTCTCCTGGATGTGGGCTGCATTTTGGCTGCATTTTGTGCTGGAGCTTCTCGAGGTTTGAGGCCTGGCTTGCTCCACACACTGCTCTTCATATGATCCTGGATGTGGGCTGCATTTTGGCTGATACTTGGGCTGGAGCTTCTCGTGGTTTGAGGCCTGGCTTGCTCCACCCCCTGCTCTTGAGATTCTCCCGGATGTGGGCTGGATTTTGGCTGCCTTTTGGGCTGGAGCTTCTCGTGGTTTGAGGCCTGGCTTGCTCCACCCCCTGCTCTTGAGATTCTCCCAGATGTGGGCTGCATATTGGCTGCCTTTTGGGCTGGAGCTTCTCGTGGTTTGAGGCCTGGCTTGCTCCACCCCCTGCTCTTAAGATTCTCCCGGATGTGGGCTGAATTTTGGCTGCCTTTTGGGCTGGAGCTTCTCATGGTTTGAGGCCTGGCTTGCTCCACCCCCTGCTCTTGAGATTCTCCCGGATGTGGGCTGGATTTTGGCTGCCTTTTGGGCTGGAGCTTCTCGTGGTTTGAGGCCTGGCTTGCTCCACCCCCTGCTCTTGAGATTCTCCCGGATGTGGCCTGCATTTTGGCTGCCTTTTGGGCTGGAGCTTCTCGTGGTTTGAGGCCTGGCTTGCTCCAAACCCTGCTCTTGAGATTCTCCCGGATGTGGGCTGCATTTTGGCTGCCTTTTGGCTGGAGCTTCTCGTGGTTTGAGGCCTGGCTTGCTCCACCCCCTGCTCTTGAGATTCTCCCGGATGTGGGCTGCATTTTGGCTGCCTTTTGGGCTGGAGCTTCTCGTGGTTTGAGGCCTGGCTTGCTCCACCCCCTGCTCTTGAAATTCTCCTGGATGTGGGCTGGATTTTGGCTGCCTTTTGGGCTGGAGCTTCTCGTGGTTTGAGGCCTGGCTTGCTCCACCCCCTGCTCTTGAGATTCTCCCGGATGTGGGCTGCATTTTGGCTTCCTTTAGGGCTGGAGCTTCTCGTGGTTTGAGGCCTGGCTTGCTCCACCCCCTGCTCTTGAAATTGTCCCGGATGTGGGCTGCATTTTGGCTGCCTTTTGGGCTGGAGCTTCTCGTGGTTTGAGGCCTGGCGTGCTCCACCCCCTGCTCTTCATATTCTTTTGGATGTGGGCTGAATTTTGGCTGCATTTTGGGCTGGAGCTTCTCGTGGTTTGAGGCCTGGCTTGCTCCACCCTCTGCTTTTGAGATTCTCCCGGATGTGGGCTGCATTTTTGCTGCATTTTGGGCTGGAGCTTCTTGTGTTTTGGGGCCTGGCTTGCTCCACCCCCTGCTCTTGAGATTCTCCCGGATGTGGCCTGCATTTTGGCTGTATTTTGGCCTGGAGCTTCTCGTGGTTTGAGGCCTGGCTTGCTCCACCCACTGCTCTTGAGATTCTCCCGGATGTGGGCTGCATTTTGGCTGCCTTTTGGGCTGGAGCTTCTCGAGGTTTGAGGCCTGGCTTGCTCCACACACTGCTCTTCATATGATCCTGGATGTGGGCTGCATATTGGCTGCCTTTTGGGCTGGAGCTTCTCGTGGTTTGAGGCCTGGCTTGCTCCACCCCCTGCTCTTAAGATTCTCCCGGATGTGGGCTGAATTTTGGCTGCCTTTTGGGCTGGAGCTTCTCGTGGTTTGAGGCCTGGCTTGCTCCACCCACTGCTCTTGAGATTCTCCCGGATGTGGGCTGCATTTTGGCTGCCTTTTGGGCTGGAGCTTCTCATGGTTTGAGGCGTGGCTTGCTCCACCCCCTGCTCTTGATATTCTCCCGGATGTGGGCTGGATTTTGGCTGCCTTGTGGGCTGGAGCTTCTCGTGGTTTGAGGCCTGGCTTGCTCCACCCCCTGCTCTTGAGATTCTCCCGGATGTGGGCTGCATTTTGGCTGCCTTTTGTGCTGGAGCTTCTCGAGGTTTGAGGCCTGGCTTGCTCCACACACTGCTCTTCATATGATCCTGGATGTGGGCTGCATATTGGCTGCCTTTTGGGCTGGAGCTTCTCGTGGTTTGAGGCCTGGCTTGCTCCACCCCCTGCTCTTAAGATTCTCCCGGATGTGGGCTGAATTTTGGCTGCCTTTTGGGCTGGAGCTTCTCGTGGTTTGAGGCCTGGCTTGCTCCACCCACTGCTCTTGAGATTCTCCCGGATGTGGGCTGCATTTTGGCTGCCTTTTGGGCTGGAGCTTCTCATGGTTTGAGGCGTGGCTTGCTCCACCCCCTGCTCTTGATATTCTCCCGGATGTGGGCTGGATTTTGGCTGCCTTGTGGGCTGGAGCTTCTCGTGGTTTGAGGCCTGGCTTGCTCCACCCCCTGCTCTTGAGATTCTCCCGGATGTGGGCTGCATTTTGGCTTCCTTTAGGGCTGGAGCTTCTCGTGGTTTGAGGCCTGGCTTGCTCCACCCCCTGCTCTTGAGATTCTCCCAGATGTGGGATGCATTTTGGCTGCCTTTTGGGCTGGAGCTTCTCGTGGTTTGAGGCCTGGCGTGCTCCCCCCCCTGCTCTTCATATTCTTTTGGATGTGGGCTGAATTTTGGCTGCCTTTTGGTCTGGAGCTTCTCGAGGTTTGAGGCCTGGCTTGCTCCACCCCCTGCTCTTGAGATTCTCCTGGATGTGGGCTGCATTTTGGCTGCCTTTTGGGCTGGAGCTTCTCGTGGTTTGAGGCCTGCCTTGCTCCACCCCCTGCTCTTGAGATTCTCCCGGATGTGGGCTGGATTTTGGCTGCCTTTTGGGCTGGAGGTTCTCGTGGTTTGAGGCGTGGCTTGCTCCACCCCCTGCTCTTGAGATTCTCCCGGATGTGGGCTGCATTTTGGCTGCCTTTTGGGCTGGAGCTTCTCGTGGTTTGAGGCCTGGCTTGCTCCACACCCTGCTCTTCATATGCTCCTGGATGTGGGCTGCATTTTGGCTGATACTTGGGCTGGAGCTTCTCGTGGTTTGAGGCCTGGCTTGCTCCACCCCCTGCTCTTGAGATTCTCCCGGATGTGGGCTGCATTCTGGGTGATTCTTGGGCTGGAGCTTCTCGTGGTTTGAGGCCTGGCGTGCTCCACCCCCTGCTCTTCATATTCTTTTGGATGTGGGCTGAATTTTGGCTGCCTTTTGGTCTGGAGCTTCTCGAGGTTTGAGGCCTGGCTTGCTCCACCCCCTGCTCTTGAGATTCTCCCGGATGTGGGCTGCATTTTGGCTTCCTTTAGGGCTGGAGCTTCTCGTGGTTTGAGGCCTGGCTTGCTCCACCCCCTGCTCTTGAGATTCTCCCGGATGTTGCCTGGATTTTGGCTGCCTTTTGGGCTGGAGCTTCTCGTGGTTTGAGGCCTGGCTTACTCCAAACACTGCCTTTGAGATTCTCCCCGAGGTGGGCTGGATTTTGGCTGCCTTTTGGGCTGGAGCTTCTTGTGGTTTGAGGCCTGGCTTGCTCCACCCCCTGCTCTTGAGATTCTCCCGGATGTGGGCTGCATTTTGGCTGCCTTTTGGGCTGGAGCTTCTCGTGGATTGAGGCCTGGCTTGCTCCACCCACTGCTCTTGAGATTCTCCCGGATGTGGGCTGGATTTTGGCTGCCTTTTGGGCTGGAGCTTCTCATGGTTTGAGGCGTGGCTTGCTCCACCCCCTGCTCTTGAGATTCTCCCGGATGTGGGCTGGATTTTGGCTGCCTTGTGGGCTGGAGCTTCTCGTGGTTTGAGGCCTGGCTTGCTCCACCCCCTGCTCTTCATATTCTTTTGGATGTGGGCTGCATTTTGGCTGTCTTTTGGGCTGGAGCTTCTTGTGGTTTGAGGCCTGGCTTGCTCCACCCCATGCTCTTGAGATTCTCCCGGATGTGGGCTGCATTTTGGCTGCATTTTGGGCTGGAGCTTCTCGTGGTTTGAGGCCTGGCTTGCTCCACCCCCTGCTCTTGAGATTCTCCCGGATGTGGGCTGCATTCTGGGTGATTCTTGGGCTGGAGCTTCTCGTGGTTTGAGGCCTGGCTTGCTCCACCCCCTGCTCTTGAGATTCTCCCGGATGTGGGCTGCATTTTGGCTGCCTTTTGGGCTGGAGCTTCTCGTGGATTGAGGCCTGGCTTGCTCCACCCACTGCTCTTGAGATTCTCCCGGATGTGGGCTGCATTTTGGCTGCCTTTTGGGCTGGAGCTTCTCATGGTTTGAGGCGTGGCTTGCTCCACCCCCTGCTCTTGAGATTCTCCCGGATGTGGGCTGGATTTTGGCTGCCTTGTGGGCTGGAGCTTCTCGTGGTTTGAGGCCTGGCTTGCTCCACCCCCTGCTCTTCATATTCTTTTGGATGTGGGCTGCATTTTGGCTGCATTTTGTGCTGGAGCTTCTCGAGGTTTGAGGCCTGGCTTGCTCCACACACTGATCTTCATATGATCCTCGATGTGGGCTGCATTTTGGCTGATACTTGGGCTGGAGCTTCTCGTGGTTTGAGGCCTGGCTTGCTCCACCCCCTGCTCTTGAGATTCTCCCGGATGTGGGCTGGATTTTGGCTGCCTTTTGGGCTGGAGCTTCTCGTGGTTTGAGTCCTGGCTTGCTCCACCCCCTGCTCTTGAGATTCTCCCAGATGTGGGCTGCATATTGGCTGCCTTTTGGGCTGGAGCTTCTCGTGGTTTGAGGCCTGGCTTGCTCCACCCCCTGCTCTTAAGATTCTCCCGGATGTGGGCTGCATTTTGGCTGCCTTTTGGGCTGGAGCTTCTCGTGGATTGAGGCCTGGCTTGCTCCACCCACTGCTCTTGAGATTCTCCCGGATGTGGGCTGCATTTTGGCTGCCTTTTGGGCTGGAGCTTCTCATGGTTTGAGGCGTGGCTTGCTCCACCCCCTGCTCTTGATATTCTCCCGGATGTGGGCTGGATTTTGGCTGCCTTGTGGGCTGGAGCTTCTCGTGGTTTGAGGCCTGGCTTGCTCCACCCCCTGCTCTTAAGATTCTCCCGGATGTGGGCTGAATTTTGGCTGCCTTTTGGGCTGGAGCTTCTCGTGGTTTGAGGCCTGGCTTGCTCCACCCACTGCTCTTGAGATTCTCCCGGATGTGGGCTGCATTTTGGCTGCCTTTTGGGCTGGAGCTTCTCATGGTTTGAGGCGTGGCTTGCTCCACCCCCTGCTCTTGATATTCTCCCGGATGTGGGCTGGATTTTGGCTGCCTTGTGGGCTGGAGCTTCTCGTGGTTTGAGGCCTGGCTTGCTCCACCCCCTGCTCTTGAGATTCTCCCGGATGTGGGCTGCATTTTGGCTGCCTTTTGTGCTGGAGCTTCTCGAGGTTTGAGGCCTGGCTTGCTCCACACACTGCTCTTCATATGATCCTGGATGTGGGCTGCATATTGGCTGCCTTTTGGGCTGGAGCTTCTCGTGGTTTGAGGCCTGGCTTGCTCCACCCCCTGCTCTTAAGATTCTCCCGGATGTGGGCTGAATTTTGGCTGCCTTTTGGGCTGGAGCTTCTCGTGGTTTGAGGCCTGGCTTGCTCCACCCACTGCTCTTGAGATTCTCCCGGATGTGGGCTGCATTTTGGCTGCCTTTTGGGCTGGAGCTTCTCATGGTTTGAGGCGTGGCTTGCTCCACCCCCTGCTCTTGATATTCTCCCGGATGTGGGCTGGATTTTGGCTGCCTTGTGGGCTGGAGCTTCTCGTGGTTTGAGGCCTGGCTTGCTCCACCCCCTGCTCTTGAGATTCTCCCGGATGTGGGCTGCATTTTGGCTTCCTTTAGGGCTGGAGCTTCTCGTGGTTTGAGGCCTGGCTTGCTCCACCCCCTGCTCTTGAGATTCTCCCAGATGTGGGATGCATTTTGGCTGCCTTTTGGGCTGGAGCTTCTCGTGGTTTGAGGCCTGGCGTGCTCCCCCCCCTGCTCTTCATATTCTTTTGGATGTGGGCTGAATTTTGGCTGCCTTTTGGTCTGGAGCTTCTCGAGGTTTGAGGCCTGGCTTGCTCCACCCCCTGCTCTTGAGATTCTCCTGGATGTGGGCTGCATTTTGGCTGCCTTTTGGGCTGGAGCTTCTCGTGGTTTGAGGCCTGCCTTGCTCCACCCCCTGCTCTTGAGATTCTCCCGGATGTGGGCTGGATTTTGGCTGCCTTTTGGGCTGGAGGTTCTCGTGGTTTGAGGCCTGCCTTGCTCCACCCCCTGCTCTTGAGATTCTCCCGGATGTGGGCTGCATTCTGGGTGATTCTTGGGCTGGAGCTTCTCGTGGTTTGAGGCCTGGCTTGCTCCACCCCCTGCTCTTGAGATTCTCCCGGATGTGGGCTGCATTTTGGCTGCGTTTTGGGCTGGAGCTTCTCGTGGTTTGAGGCCTGGCTTGCTCCACCCACTGCTCTTGAGATTCTCCCGGATGTGGGCTGCATTTTGGCTGCCTTTTGGGCTGGAGCTTCTCATGGTTTGAGGCGTGGCTTGCTCCACCCCCTGCTCTTGATATTCTCCCGGATGTGGGCTGGATTTTGGCTGCCTTGTGGGCTGGAGCTTCTCGTGGTTTGAGGCCTGGCTTGCTCCACCCCCTGCTCTTGAGATTCTCCCAGATGTGGGCTGCATTTTGGCTTCCTTTAGGGCTGGAGCTTCTCGTGGTTTGAGGCCTGGCTTGCTCCACCCCCTGCTCTTGAGATTCTCCCAGATGTGGGATGCATTTTGGCTGCCTTTTGGGCTGGAGCTTCTCGTGGTTTGAGGCCTGGCGTGCTCCACCCCCTGCTCTTCATATTCTTTTGGATGTGGGCTGAATTTTGGCTGCCTTTTGGTCTGGAGCTTCTCGAGGTTTGAGGCCTGGCTTGCTCCACCCCCTGCTCTTGAGATTCTCCCGGATGTGGGCTGCATTTTGGCTTCCTTTAGGGCTGGAGCTTCTCGTGGTTTGAGGCCTGGCTTGCTCCACCCCCTGCTCTTGAGATTCTCCCGGATGTTGCCTGGATTTTGGCTGCCTTTTGGGCTGGAGCTTCTCGTGGTTTGAGGCCTGGCTTACTCCAAACACTGCCTTTGAGATTCTCCCCGAGGTGGGCTGGATTTTGGCTGCCTTTTGGGCTGGAGCTTCTTGTGGTTTGAGGCCTGGCTTGCTCCACCCCCTGCTCTTGAGATTCTCCCGGATGTGGGCTGCATTTTGGCTGCCTTTTGGGCTGGAGCTTCTCGTGGATTGAGGCCTGGCTTGCTCCACCCACTGCTCTTGAGATTCTCCCGGATGTGGGCTGCATTTTGGCTGCCTTTTGGGCTGGAGCTTCTCATGGTTTGAGGCGTGGCTTGCTCCACCCCCTGCTCTTGATATTCTCCCGGATGTGGGCTGGATTTTGGCTGCCTTGTGGGCTGGAGCTTCTCGTGGTTTGAGGCCTGGCTTGCTCCACCCCCTGCTCTTCATATTCTTTTGGATGTGGGCTGCATTTTGGCTGTCTTTTGGGCTGGAGCTTCTTGTGGTTTGAGGCCTGGCTTGCTCCACCCCATGCTCTTGAGATTCTCCCGGATGTGGGCTGCATTTTGGCTGCATTTTGGGCTGGAGCTTCTCGTGGTTTGAGGCCTGGCTTGCTCCACCCCCTGCTCTTGAGATTCTCCCGGATGTGGGCTGCATTCTGGGTGATTCTTGGGCTGGAGCTTCTCGTGGTTTGAGGCCTGGCTTGCTCCACCCCCTGCTCTTGAGATTCTCCCGGATGTGGGCTGCATTTTGGCTGCCTTGTGGGCTGGAGCTTCTCGTGGATTGAGGCCTGGCTTGCTCCACCCACTGCTCTTGGGATTCTCCCGGATGTGGGCTGCATTTTGGCTGCCTTTTGGGCTGGAGCTTCTCATGGTTTGAGGCGTGGCTTGCTCCACCCCCTGCTCTTGAGATTCTCCCGGATGTGGGCTGGATTTTGGCTGCCTTGTGGGCTGGAGCTTCTCGTGGTTTGAGGCCTGGCTTGCTCCACCCCCTGCTCTTCATATTCTTTTGGATGTGGGCTGCATTTTGGCTGCATTTTGTGCTGGAGCTTCTCGAGGTTTGAGGCCTGGCTTGCTCCACACACTGATCTTCATATGATCCTCGATGTGGGCTGCATTTTGGCTGATACTTGGGCTGGAGCTTCTCGTGGTTTGAGGCCTGGCTTGCTCCACCCCCTGCTCTTGAGATTCTCCCGGATGTGGGCTGGATTTTGGCTGCCTTTTGGGCTGGAGCTTCTCGTGGTTTGAGGCCTGGCTTGCTCCACCCCCTGCTCTTGAGATTCTCCCAGATGTGGGCTGCATATTGGCTGCCTTTTGGGCTGGAGCTTCTCGTGGTTTGAGGCCTGGCTTGCTCCACCCCCTGCTCTTAAGATTCTCCCGGATGTGGGCTGAATTTTGGCTGCCTTTTGGGCTGGAGCTTCTCGAGGTTTGAGGCCTGGCTTGCTCCACCCCCTGCTCTTGAGATTCTCCCGGATGTGGGCTGCATTTTGGCCCACTTTTGGGCAGAAGCTTCTCATGGTTTGAGGCCTGCCTTGCTCCACCCCCTGCTCTTGATATTCTCCTGGATGTGGGCTGCATTTTGGCTGCCTTTTGGGCTGGAGCTTCTCGTGGTTTGAGGCCTGCCTTGCTCCACCCCCTGCTCTTGAGATTCTCCCGGATGTGGGCTGCATTTTGGCTGCCTTTTGGGCTGGAGCTTCTCGTGGTTTGAGGCCTGGCTTGCTCCACCCCCTGCTCTTGAGATTCTCCCCGAGGTGGCCTGCATTTTGGCTGCCTTTTGGGCTGGAGCTTCTCGTGGTTTGAGGCCTGGCTTGCTCCACCCCCTGCTCTTGAGATTCTCCTGGATGTGGGCTGCATTTTGGCTGCATTTTGGGCTGGAGCTTCTCGTGGTTTGAGGCCTGGCTTGCTCCACACCCTGCTCTTCATATGCTCCTGGATGTGGGCTGCATTTTGGCTGATACTTGGGCTGGAGCTTCTCGTGGTTTGAGGCCTGGCTTGCTCCAACCCCTGCTCTTGAGATTCTCCCGGATGTGGGCTGCATTCTGGGTGATTCTTGGGCTGGAGCTTCTTGTGGTTTGAGGCCTGGCTTGCTCCACCCCCTGCTCTTGAGTTTCTCCCGGATGTGGCCTGCATTTTGGCTGCCTTTTGGGCTGGAGCTTCTCGTGGTTTGAGGCCTTGCTTGCTCCACCCCCTGCTCTTGAGATTCTCCCGGACGTGGGCTGCATTTTGGCTGCATTTTGGGCTGGAGCTTCTCGTGGTTTGAGGCCTGGCTTGCTCCACCCCCTGCTCTTGAGATTCTCCCGGATGTGGGCTGCATTTCGGCTGATACTTGGGCTGGAGCTTCTCGTGGTTTGAGGCCTGGCTTGCTCTACCCCCTGCTCTTGAGATTCTCCCGGATGTGGGCTGCATTTTGGCTGCCTTTTGGGCTGGAGCTTCTCGTGGTTTGAGGCCTGGCTTGCTCCACCCCCTGCTCTTGAAATTCTCCTGGATGTGGGCTGGATTTTGGCTGCCTTTTGGGCTGGAGCTTCTCGTGGTTTGAGGCCTGCCTTGCTCCACCCCCTGCTCTTGAGATTCTCCCGGATGTGGGCTGCATTCTGGGTGATTCTTGGGCTGGAGCTTCTCGTGGTTTGAGGTCTGGCTTGCTCCACCCCCTGCTCTTGAGATTCTCCCGGATGTGGGCTGCATTTTTGCTGCCTTTTGGGCTGGAGCTTCTCGTGGTTTGAGGCCTGGATTGCTCCACCCCCTACTCTTGATATTCTCCCGCATGTGGGCTGCATTTTGGCTGCCTTGTGGGCTGGAGCTTCTCGTGGTTTGAGGCCTGGCTTGCTCCACCCCCTGCTCTTGAGATTCTCCCGGATGTGGGCTGGATTTTGGCTGCCTTTAGGGCTGGAGCTTCTCGTGGTTTGAGGCCTGGCTTGCTCCACCCCCTGCTCTTGAGGTTCTCCCGGATGTGGGCTGGATTTTGGCTGCCTTTTGGGCTGGAGCTTCTCGTGGTTTGAGGCCTGGCTTGCTGCACCCCCTGCTCTTGAGATTCTCCGGATGTGGGCTGTATTTTGGCTTACTTTAGGGCTGGAGCTTCTCGTGGTTTGAGGCCTGGCTTGCTCCACCCCCTGCTCTTGAGATTCTCCTAGATGTGGGATGCATTTTGGCTGCCTTTTGGGCTGGAGCTTCTCCTGGTTTGAGGCCTGGCGTGCTCCACCCCCTGCTCTTCATATTCTTTTGGATGTGGGCTGAATTTTGGCTGCATTTTGGGCTGGAGCTTCTCGTGGTTTGAGGCCTGGCTTGCTCCACCCTCTGCTCTTGAGATTCTCCCTGATGTGGGCTGCATTTTGGCTGTCTTTTGGGCTGGAGCTTCTCGTGGTTTGAGGCCTGGCTTGCTCCACCCCCTGCTCTTGATATTCTCCTGGATGTGGGCTGCATTTTGGCTGCATTTTGGGCTGGAGCTTCTCGTGGTTTGAGGCCTGGCTTGCTCCACCCCCTGCTCTTGAGATTCTCCCGGATGTGGGCTGCATTTTGGCTGCCTTTTGGACTGGAGCTTCTCGTGGTTTGAGGCCTGGCTTGCTCCACCCCCTGCTCTTGAGATTCTCCCGGATGTGGGCTGCATTTTGGCTGCATTTTGGGCTGGAGCTTCTCGTGGTTTGAGGCCTGGCTTGCTCCACCCCCTGCTCTTGAAATTGTCCCGGATGTGGGCTGCATTTTGGCTGCCTTTTGGGCTGGAGCTTCTCGTGGTTTGAGGCCTGGCGTGCTCCACCCCCTGCTCTTCATATTCTTTTGGATGTGGGCTGAATTTTGGCTGCATTTTGGGGTGGAGCTTCTCGTGGTTTGAGGCCTGGCTTGCTCCACCCTCTGCTTTTGAGATTCTCCCGGATGTGGGCTGCATTTTTGCTGCATTTTGGGCTGGAGCTTCTTGTGTTTTGGGGCCTGGCTTGCTCCACCCCCTGCTCTTGAGATTCTCCCGGATGTGGCCTGCATTTTGGCTGTATTTTGGCCTGGAGCTTCTCGTGGTTTGAGGCCTGGCTTGCTCCACCCCCTGCTCTTGATATTCTCCCGGATGTGGGCTGGATTTTGGCTGCCTTGTGGGCTGGAGCTTCTCGTGGTTTGAGGCCTGGCTTGCTCCACCCCCTGCTCTTGAGATTCTCCCGGATGTGGGCTGCATTTTGGCTTCCTTTAGGGCTGGAGCTTCTCGTGGTTTGAGGCCTGGCTTGCTCCACCCCCTGCTCTTGAGATTCTCCCAGATGTGGGATGCATTTTGGCTGCCTTTTGGGCTGGAGCTTCTCGTGGTTTGAGGCCTGGCGTGCTCCCCCCCCTGCTCTTCATATTCTTTTGGATGTGGGCTGAATTTTGGCTGCCTTTTGGTCTGGAGCTTCTCGAGGTTTGAGGCCTGGCTTGCTCCACCCCCTGCTCTTGAGATTCTCCTGGATGTGGGCTGCATTTTGGCTGCCTTTTGGGCTGGAGCTTCTCGTGGTTTGAGGCCTGCCTTGCTCCACCCCCTGCTCTTGAGATTCTCCCGGATGTGGGCTGGATTTTGGCTGCCTTTTGGGCTGGAGGTTCTCGTGGTTTGAGGCCTGCCTTGCTCCACCCCCTGCTCTTGAGATTCTCCCGGATGTGGGCTGCATTTTGGCTGCCTTTTGGGCTGGAGCTTCTCGTGGTTTGAGGCCTGGCTTGCTCCACACCCTGCTCTTCATATGCTCCTGGATGTGGGCTGCATTTTGGCTGATACTTGGGCTGGAGCTTCTCGTGGTTTGAGGCCTGGCTTGCTCCACCCCCTGCTCTTGAGATTCTCCCGGATGTGGGCTGCATTCTGGGTGATTCTTGGGCTGGAGCTTCTCGTGGTTTGAGGCCTGGCTTGCTCCACCCCCTGCTCTTGAGATTCTCCCGGATGTGGGCTGCATTTTGGCTGCATTTTGGGCTGGAGCTTCTCGTGGTTTGAGGCCTGGCTTGCTCCACCCACTGCTCTTGAGATTCTCCCGGATGTGGGCTGCATTTTGGCTGCCTTTTGGGCTGGAGCTTCTCATGGTTTGAGGCGTGGCTTGCTCCACCCCCTGCTCTTGATATTCTCCCGGATGTGGGCTGCATTTTGGCTGCCTTGTGGGCTGGAGCTTCTCGTGGTTTGAGGCCTGGCTTGCTCCACCCCCTGCTCTTGAGATTCTCCCAGATGTGGGCTGCATTTTGGCTTCCTTTAGGGCTGGAGCTTCTCGTGGTTTGAGGCCTGGCTTGCTCCACCCCCTGCTCTTGAGATTCTCCCAGATGTGGGATGCATTTTGGCTGCCTTTTGGGCTGGAGCTTCTCGTGGTTTGAGGCCTGGCGTGCTCCACCCCCTGCTCTTCATATTCTTTTGGATGTGGGCTGAATTTTGGCTGCCTTTTGGTCTGGAGCTTCTCGAGGTTTGAGGCCTGGCTTGCTCCACCCCCTGCTCTTGAGATTCTCCCGGATGTGGGCTGCATTTTGGCTTCCTTTAGGGCTGGAGCTTCTCGTGGTTTGAGGCCTGGCTTGCTCCACCCCCTGCTCTTGAGATTCTCCCGGATGTTGCCTGGATTTTGGCTGCCTTTTGGGCTGGAGCTTCTCGTGGTTTGAGGCCTGGCTTACTCCAAACACTGCCTTTGAGATTCTCCCCGAGGTGGGCTGGATTTTGGCTGCCTTTTGGGCTGGAGCTTCTCGTGGTTTGAGGCCTGGCTTGCTCCACCCCCTGCTCTTCATATTCTTTTGGATGTGGGCTGCATTTTGGCTGTCTTTTGGGCTGGAGCTTCTCGTGGTTTGAGGCCTGGCTTGCTCCACCCCCTGCTCTTGATATTCTCCCAGATGTGGGCTGCATTTTGGCTGCATTTTGTGCTGGAGCTTCTCGAGGTTTGAGGCCTGGCTTGCTCCACACACTGCTCTTCATATGATCCTCGATGTGGGCTGCATTTTGGCTGATACTTGGGCTGGAGCTTCTCGTGGTTTGAGGCCTGGCTTGCTCCACCCCCTGCTCTTGAGATTCTCCCGGATGTGGGCTGGATTTTGGCTGCCTTTTGGGCTGGAGCTTCTCGTGGTTTGAGGCCTGGCTTGCTCCACCCCCTGCTCTTGAGATTCTCCCAGATGTGGGCTGCATATTGGCTGCCTTTTGGGCTGGAGCTTCTCGTGGTTTGAGGCCTGGCTTGCTCCACCCCCTGCTCTTGAGATTCTCCCAGATGTGGGCTGAATTTTGGCTGCCTTTTGGGCTGGAGCTTCTCGAGGTTTTAGGCCTGGCTTGCTCCACCCCCTGCTCTTGAGATTCTCCCGGATGTGGGCTGGATTTTGGCTGCCTTTTGGGCTGGAGCTTCTCGTGGTTTGAGGCCTGCCTTGCTCCACCCCCTGCTCTTGAGATTCTCCCGGATGTGGGCTGCATTCTGGGTGATTCTTGGGCTGGAGCTTCTTGTGGTTTGAGGCCTGGCTTGCTCCACCCCCTGCTCTTGAGTTTCTCCCGGATGTGGCCTGCATTTTGGCTGCCTTTTGGGCTGGAGCTTCTCGTGGTTTGAGGCCTGGCTTGCTCCACCCCCTGCTCTTGAGATTCTCCCGGACGTGGGCTGCATTTTGGCTGCATTTTGGGCTGGAGCTTCTCGTGGTTTGAGGCCTGGCTTGCTCCACACCCTGCTCTTCATATGCTCCTGGATGTGGGCTGCATTTTGGCTGATACTTGGGCTGGAGCTTCTCGTGGTTTGAGGCCTGGCTTGCTCTACCCCCTGCTCTTGAGATTCTCCCGGATGTGGGCTGCATTTTGGCTGCCTTTTGGGCTGGAGCTTCTCGTGGTTTGAGGCCTGGCTTGCTCCACCCCCTGCTCTTGAAATTCTCCTGGATGTGGGCTGGATTTTGGCTGCCTTTTGGGCTGGAGCTTCTCGTGGTTTGAGGCCTGCCTTGCTCCACCCCCTGCTCTTGAGATTCTCCCGGATGTGGGCTGCATTCTGGGTGATTCTTGGGCTGGAGCTTCTCGTGGTTTGAGGTCTGGCTTGCTCCACCCCCTGCTCTTGAGATTCTCCCGGATGTGGGCTGCATTTTGGCTGCCTTTTGGGCTGGAGCTTCTCGTGGTTTGAGGCCTGGCTTGCTCCACCCCCTGCTCTTGAGATTCTCCCGGATGTGGGCTGCATTTTGGCTGCATTTTGGGCTGGAGCTTCTCATGGTTTGAGGCCTGGATTGCTCCACCCCCTACTCTTGATATTCTCCCGGATGTGGGCTGCATTTTGGCTGCCTTGTGGGCTGGAGCTTCTCGTGGTTTGAGGCCTGGCTTGCTCCACCCCCTGCTCTTGAGATTCTCCCGGACGTGGGCTGGATTTTGGCTGCCTTTAGGGCTGGAGCTTCTCGTGGTTTGAGGCCTGGCTTGCTCCACCCCCTGCTCTTGAGATTCTCCCGGAGGTGGGCTGCATTTTGGCTTCCTTTTGGGCTGGAGCTTCTCGTGGTTTGAGGCCTGGCTTGCTCCACCCCCTGCTCTTGAGATTCTCCTGGAGGTGGGCTGCATTTTGGCTTCCTTTAGGGCTGGAGCTTCTCGTGGTTTGAGGCCTGGCTTGCTCCACCCCCTGCTCTTGAGATTCTCCCAGATGTGGGCTGGATTTTGGCTGCCTTGTGGGCTGGAGCTTCTCGTGATTTGAGGCCTGCCTTGCTCCACCCCCTGCTCTTGAGATTCTCCCGGATGTGGGCTGCATTTTGGCTTCCTTTAGGGCTGGAGCTTCTCGTGGTTTGAGGCCTGGCTTGCTCCACCCCCTGCTCTTGAGATTCTCCCAGATGTGGGATGCATTTTGGCTGCCTTTTGGGCTGGAGCTTCTCGTGGTTTGAGGCCTGGCGTGCTCCACCCCCTGCTCTTCATATTCTTTTGGATGTGGGCTGAATTTTGGCTGCCTTTTGGTCTGGAGCTTCTCGAGGTTTGAGGCCTGGCTTGCTCCACCCCCTGCTCTTGAGATTCTCCCGGATGTGGGCTGCATTTTGGCTTCCTTTAGGGCTGGAGCTTCTCGTGGTTTGAGGCCTGCCTTGCTCCACCCCCTGCTCTTGAGATTCTCCCGGATGTGGGCTGGATTTTGGCTGCCTTTTGGGCTGGAGCTTCTCGTGGTTTGAGGCCTGGCTTACTCCAAACACTGCCTTTGAGATTCTCCCCGAGGTGGGCTGGATTTTGGCTGCCTTTTGGGCTGGAGCTTCTTGTGGTTTGAGGCCTGGCTTGCTCCACCCCATGCTCTTGAGATTCTCCCGGATGTGGGCTGCATTTTGGCTGCATTTTGGGCTGGAGCTTCTCGTGGTTTGAGGCCTGGCTTGCTCCACACCCTGCTCTTCATATGCTCCTGGATGTGGGCTGCATTTTGGCTGATACTTGGGCTGGAGCTTCTCGTGGTTTGAGGCCTGGCTTGCTCCACCCCCTGCTCTTGAGATTCTCCCGGATGTGGGCTGCATTCTGGGTGATTCTTGGGCTGGAGCTTCTCGTGGTTTGAGGCCTGGCTTGCTCCACCCCCTGCTCTTGAGATTCTCCCGGATGTGGGCTGCATTTTGGCTGCCTTTTGGGCTGGAGCTTCTCGTGGATTGAGGCCTGGCTTGCTCCACCCACTGCTCTTGAGATTCTCCCGGATGTGGGCTGCATTTTGGCTGCATTTTGTGCTGGAGCTTCTCGAGGTTTGAGGCCTGGCTTGCTCCACACACTGATCTTCATATGATCCTCGATGTGGGCTGCATTTTGGCTGATACTTGGGCTGGAGCTTCTCGTGGTTTGAGGCCTGGCTTGCTCCACCCCCTGCTCTTGAGATTCTCCCGGATGTGGGCTGGATTTTGGCTGCCTTTTGGGCTGGAGCTTCTCGTGGTTTGAGGCCTGGCTTGCTCCACCCCCTGCTCTTGAGATTCTCCCAGATGTGGGCTGCATATTGGCTGCCTTTTGGGCTGGAGCTTCTCGTGGTTTGAGGCCTGGCTTGCTCCACCCCCTGCTCTTAAGATTCTCCCGGATGTGGGCTGAATTTTGGCTGCCTTTTGGGCTGGAGCTTCTCGAGGTTTGAGGCCTGGCTTGCTCCACCCCCTGCTCTTGAGATTCTCCCGGATGTGGGCTGGATTTTGGCTCACTTTTGGGCAGAAGCTTCTCATGGTTTGAGGCCTGCCTTGCTCCACCCCCTGCTCTTGATATTCTCCTGGATGTGGGCTGCATTTTGGCTGCCTTTTGGGCTGGAGCTTCTCGTGGTTTGAGGCCTGCCTTGCTCCACCCCCTGCTCTTGAGATTCTCCCAGATGTGGGCTGCATTTTGGCTGCCTTTTGGGCTGGAGCTTCTCGTGGTTTGAGGCCTGGCTTGCTCCACCCCCTGCTCTTGAGATTCTCCTGGATGTGGGCTGCATTTTGGCTGCATTTTGGGCTGGAGCTTCTCGTGGTTTGAGGCCTGGCTTGCTCCACACCCTGCTCTTCATATGCTCCTGGATGTGGGCTGCATTTTGGCTGATACTTGGGCTGGAGCTTCTCGTGGTTTGAGGCCTGGCTTGCTCCAACCCCTGCTCTTGAGATTCTCCCGGATGTGGGCTGCATTCTGGGTGATTCTTGGGCTGGAGCTTCTTGTGGTTTGAGGCCTGGCTTGCTCCACCCCCTGCTCTTGAGTTTCTCCCGGATGTGGCCTGCATTTTGGCTGCCTTTTGGGCTGGAGCTTCTCGTGGTTTGAGGCCTGGCTTGCTCCACCCCCTGCTCTTGAGATTCTCCCGGACGTGGGCTGCATTTTGGCTGCATTTTGGGCTGGAGCTTCTCGTGGTTTGAGGCCTGGCTTGCTCCACACCCTGCTCTTCATATGCTCCTGGATGTGGGCTGCATTTCGGCTGATACTTGGGCTGGAGCTTCTCGTGGTTTGAGGCCTGGCTTGCTCTACCCCCTGCTCTTGAGATTCTCCCGGATGTGGGCTGCATTTTGGCTGCCTTTTGGGCTGGAGCTTCTCGTGGTTTGAGGCCTGGCTTGCTCCACCCCCTGCTCTTGAAATTCTCCTGGATGTGGGCTGGATTTTGGCTGCCTTTTGGGCTGGAGCTTCTCGTGGTTTGAGGCCTGCCTTGCTCCACCCCCTGCTCTTGAGATTCTCCCGGATGTGGGCTGCATTCTGGGTGATTCTTGGGCTGGAGCTTCTCGTGGTTTGAGGTCTGGCTTGCTCCACCCCCTGCTCTTGAGATTCTCCCGGATGTGGGCTGCATTTTTGCTGCCTTTTGGGCTGGAGCTTCTCGTGGTTTGAGGCCTGGATTGCTCCACCCCCTACTCTTGATATTCTCCCGCATGTGGGCTGCATTTTGGCTGCCTTGTGGGCTGGAGCTTCTCGTGGTTTGAGGCCTGGCTTGCTCCACCCCCTGCTCTTGAGATTCTCCCGGATGTGGGCTGCATTTTGGCTGCCTTTAGGGCTGGAGCTTCTCGTGGTTTGAGGCCTGGCTTGCTGCACCCCCTGCTCTTGAGATTCTCCGGATGTGGGCTGTATTTTGGCTTACTTTAGGGCTGGAGCTTCTCGTGGTTTGAGGCCTGGCTTGCTCCACCCCCTGCTCTTGAGATTCTCCCAGATGTGGGATGCATTTTGGCTGCCTTTTGGGCTGGAGCTTCTCGTGGTTTGAGGCCTGGCGTGCTCCACCCCCTGCTCTTCATATTCTTTTGGATGTGGGCTGAATTTTGGCTGCCTTTTGGGCTGGAGCTTCTCGTGGTTTGAGGCCTGGCTTGCTCCACCCTCTGCTCTTGAGATTCTCCCTGATGTGGGCTGCATTTTGGCTGTCTTTTGGGCTGGAGCTTCTCGTGGTTTGAGGCCTGGCTTGCTCCACCCCCTGCTCTTGATATTCTCCTGGATGTGGGCTGCATTTTGGCTGCATTTTGGGCTGGAGCTTCTCGTGGTTTGAGGCCTGGCTTGCTCCACCCCCTGCTCTTGAGATTCTCCCGGATGTGGGCTGCATTTTGGCTGCCTTTTGGACTGGAGCTTCTCGTGGTTTGAGGCCTGGCTTGCTCCACCCCCTGCTCTTGAGATTCTCCCGGATGTGGGCTGCATTTTGGCTGCCTTTTGGGCTGGAGCTTCTCGTGGTTTGAGGCCTGGCTTGCTCCACCCCCTGCTCTTGAGATTCTCCCGGATGTGGGCTAGATTTTAGCTGCATTTTGGGCTGGAGCTTCTCGTGGTTTGAGGCCTGGCGTGCTCCACCCCCTGCTCTTCATATTCTTTTGGATGTGGGCTGCATTTTGGCTTCTTTTTGGGCTTGAGCTTCTCGTGGTTTGAGGCCTGGCTTGCTCGACCCCCTGCTCTTGAGATTCTCCCGGAGGTGGGCTGCATTTTGGCTGCCTTTTGGGCTGGAGCTTCTCGTGGTTTGAGGCCTGGCTTGCTCCACCCCCTACTCTTGATATTCTCCCGGATGTGGGCTGCATTTTGGCTGCCTTTTGGGCTGGAGCTTCTCGAGGTTTGAGGCCTGGCTTGCTCCACCCCCTGCTCTTGATATTCTCCCGGATGTGGGCTGCATTTTGGCTGCCTTTTGGGCTGGAGCTTCTCATGGTTTGAGGCGTGGCTTGCTCCACCCCCTGCTCTTGATATTCTCCCGGATGTGGGCTGGATTTTGGCTGCCTTGTGGGCTGGAGCTTCTCGTGGTTTGAGGCCTGGCTTGCTCCACCCCCTGCTCTTCATATTCTTTTGGATGTGGGCTGCATTTTGGCTGTCTTTTGGGCTGGAGCTTCTTGTGGTTTGAGGCCTGGCTTGCTCCACCCCATGCTCTTGAGATTCTCCCGGATGTGGGCTGCATTTTGGCTGCATTTTGGGCTGGAGCTTCTCGTGGTTTGAGGCCTGGCTTGCTCCACCCCCTGCTCTTGAGATTCTCCCGGATGTGGGCTGCATTTTGGCTGCATTTTGGGCTGGAGCTTCTCGAGGTTTGAGGCCTGGCTTGCTCCACACACTGCTCTTCATATGATCCTGGATGTGGGCTGCATTTTGGCTGATACTTGGGCTGGAGCTTCTCGTGGTTTGAGGCCTGGCTTGCTCCACCCCCTGCTCTTGAGATTCTCCCGGATGTGGGCTGGATTTTGGCTGCCTTTTGGGCTGGAGCTTCTCGTGGTTTGAGGCCTGGCTTGCTCCACCCCCTGCTCTTGAGATTCTCCCAGATGTGGGCTGCATATTGGCTGACTTTTGGGCTGGAGCTTCTCGTGGTTTGTGGCCTGGCTTGCTCCACCCCCTGCTCTTGAGATTCTCCCGGATGTGGGCTGAATTTTGGCTGCCTTTTGGGCTGGAGCTTCTCGAGTTTTGAGGCCTGGCTTGCTCCACCCCCTGCTCTTGATATTCTCCTGGATGTGGGCTGCATTTTGGCTGCCTTTTGGGCTGGAGCTTCTCGTGGTTTGAGGCCTGCCTTGCTCCACCCCCTGCTCTTGAGATTCTCCCGGATGTGGGCTGCATTTTGGCTGCCTTTTGGGCTGGAGCTTCTCGTGGTTTGAGGCCTGGCTTACTCCAAACTCTGCCATTGAGATTCTCCCCGAGGTGGGCTGCATTTTGGCTGCTTTTTGGGCTGGAGATTCTCGTGGTTTGAGGCCTGGCTTGCTCCACCCCCTGCTCTTGAGATTCTCCCGGATGTGGGCTGGATTTTGGCTGCCTTTTGGGCTGGAGATTCTCGTGGTTTGAGGCCTGGCTTGCTCCACCCCCTGCTCTTGAGATTCTCCCGGATGTGGGCTGCATTTTGGCTGCCTTTTGGGCTGGAGCTTCTCGTGGTTTGAGGCCTGGCTTGCTCCACCCACTGCTCTTGAGATTCTCCCTGATGTGGGCTGCATTTTGGCTGCCTTTAGGGCTGGAGCTTCTCGTGGTTTGAGGCCTCGCTTGCTCCACCCCCTACTCTTGATATTCTCCCGGATGTGGGCTGCATTTTGGCTGCCTTTTGGGCTGGAGCTTCTCGTGGTTTGAGGCCTGGCTTGCTCCACCCCCTGCTCTTGATATTCTCCTGGATGTGGGCTGCATTTTGGCTGCCTTTAGGGCTGGAGCTTCTCGTGGTTTGAGGCCTGGCTTGCTCCACCCCCTGCTCTTGAGATTCTCCCGGATGTGGGCTGCATTTTGGCTGCCTTTTGGGGTGGAGCTTCTCGAGGTTTGAGGCCTGGCTTGCTCCACCCCCTGCTCTTGAGATTCTCCCGGATGTGGGCTGCATTTTGGCTGCCTTTAGGGCTGGAGCTTCTCGTGGTTTGAGGCCTGGCTTGCTCCACCCCCTGCTCTTGAGATTCTCCCGGATGTGGGCTGCATTTTGGCTGCATTTTGGGCTGGAGCTTCTCGAGGTTTGAGGCCTGGCTTGCTCCACACACTGCTCTTCATATGATCCTGGATGTGGGCTGCATTTTGGCTGATACTTGGGCTGGAGCTTCTCGTGGTTTGAGGCCTGGCTTGCTCCACCCCCTGCTCTTGAGATTCTCCCGGATGTGGGCTGCATTTTGGCTGCCTTTTGGGCTGGACCTTCTCGAGGTTTGAGGCCTGGCTTGCTCCACCCCCTGCTCTTGAGATTCTCCCGGATGTGGGCTGCATTTTGGCTGAATTTTGGGCTGGAGCTTCTCGTGGTTTGAGGCCTGGCTTGCTCCACCCCCTGCTCTTGATATTCTCCTGGATGTGGGCTGCATTTTGGCTGCCTTTTGGGCTGGAGCTTCTCAAGGTTTGAGGCCTGGCTTGCTCCACCCCCTGCTCTTGAGATTCTCCCGGATGTGGGCTGCATTTTGGCTGCCTTTTGGGCTGGAGCTTCTCGTGGTTTGAGGCCTGGCTTACTCCAAACTCTGCCATTGAGATTCTCCCTGAGGTGGGATGGATTTTGGCTGCCTTTTGGGCTGGAGCTTCTCGTGGTTTGAGGCCTGGCTTGCTCCACCCCCTGCTCTTGAGATTCTCCCGGATGTGGGCTGCATTTTGGCTGCCTTTTGGGCTGGAGCTTCTCGTGGTTTGAGGCCTGGCTTGCTCCACCCCCTGCTCTTGAGATTCTCCCGGATGTGGGCTGCATTTTGGCTGCTTTAGGGCTGGAGCTTCTCGTGGTTTGAGGCCTCGCTTGCTCCACCCCCTACTCTTGATATTCTCCCGGATGTGGGCTGCATTTTGGCTGCCTTTTGGGCTGGAGCTTCTCGTGGTTTGAGGCCTGGCTTGCTCCACCCCCTGCTCTTGAGATTCTCCCGGATGTGGGCTGCATTTTGGCTGCCTTTAGGGCTGGAGCTTCTCGTGGTTTGAGGCCTGGCTTGCTCCACCCCCTGCTCTTGAGATTCTCCCGGATGTGGGCTGCATTTTGGCTGCCTTTTGGGCTGGAGCTTCTCGAGGTTTGAGGCCTGGCTTGCTCCACACACTGCTCTTCATATGATCCTGGATGTGGGCTGCATTTTGGCTGATACTTGGGCTGGAGCTTCTCGTGGTTTGAGGCCTGGCTTGCTCCACCCCCTGCTCTTAAGATTCTCCCGGATGTGGGCTGAATTTTGGCTGCCTTTTGGGCTGGAGCTTCTCGTGGTTTGAGGCCTGGCTTGCTCCACCCCCTGCTCTTGAGATTCTCCCGGATGTGGGCTGCATTTTGGCTGCCTTTAGGGCTGGAGCTTCTCGTGGTTTGAGGCCTGGCTTGCTCCAACCCCTGCTCTTGAGATTCTCCCGGATGTGGGCTGCATTTTGGCTGCATTTTGGGCTGGAGCTTCTCGAGGTTTGAGGCCTGGCTTGCTCCACACACTGCTCTTCATATGATCCTGGATGAGGGCTGCATTTTGGCTGATACTTGGGCTGGAGCTTCTCGTGGTTTGAGGCCTGGCTTGCTCCACCCCCTGCTCTTAAGATTCTCCCGGATGTGGGCTGAATTTTGGCTGCCTTTTGGGCTGGAGCTTCTCGAGGTTTGAGGCCTGGCTTGCTCCACCCCCTGCTCTTGAGATTCTCCCGGATGTGGCCTGGATTTTGGCTCACTTTTGGGCAGAAGGTTCTCATGGTTTGAGGCCTGGCTTGCTCCACCCCCTGCTCTTGATATTCTCCTGGATGTGGGCTGCATTTTGGCTGCCTTTTGGGCTGGAGCTTCTCAAGGTTTGAGGCCTGGCTTGCTCCACCCCCTGCTCTTGAGATTCTCCCGGATGTGGGCTGGATTTTGGCTGCCTTTTGGGCTGGAGCTTCTCGTGGTTTGAGGCCTGGCTTACTCCAAACTCTGCCATTGAGATTCTCCCCGAGGTGGGATGGATTTTGGCTGCCTTTTGGGCTGGAGCTTCTCGTGGTTTGAGGCCTGGCTTGCTCCACCCCCTGCTCTTGAGATTCTCCCGGATGTGGGCTGCATTTTGGCTGCCTTTTGGGCTGGAGCTTCTCGTGGTTTGAGGCCTGGCTTGCTCCACCCCCTGCTCTTGAGATTCTCTCGGATGTGGGCTGAATTTTGGCTGCATTTTCGGCTGGAGCTTCTCGTGGTTTGAGGCCTGGCTTGCTCCACACACTCCTCTTCATTTGATCCTGGATGTGGGCTGGATTTTGGCTGCCTTTTGGGCTGGAGCTTCTCGTGGTTTGAGGCCTGGCTTGCTCCACCCCCTGCTCTTGAAATTCTCCCGGATGTGGGCTGCATTTTGGCTGCCATTTGGGCTGGAGCTTCTCGTGGTTTGAGGCCTGGCTTGCTCCACCCCCTGCTCTTGAGATTCTCCCGGATGTGGGCTGCATTTTGGCTGCCTTTTGGGATGGAGCTTCTCGTGGTTTGGGACCTGGCTTGCTCCACCCCCTGCTCTTGATATTCTCCCGGATGTGGGCTGCATTTTGGCTGTCTTTTGGGCTGGAGCTTCTCGTGGTTTGAGGCCTGGCTTGCTCCACCCCCTGCTCTTGATATTCTCCTGGATGTGGGCTGCATTTTGGCTGCATTTTGGGCTGGAGCTTCTCGTGGTTTGAGGCCTGGCTTGCTCCACCCCCTGCTCTTGAGATTCTCCCGGATGTGGGCTGCATTTTGGCTGATACTTGGGGTGGAGCTTCTCGTGGTTTGAGGCCTGGCTTGCTCCACCCCCTGCTGTTGAGATTCTCCCGGATGTGGGCTGGAATTTGGCTGAATTTTGGGCTGGAGCTTCTCGTGGTTTGAGGCCTGGCTTGCTCCACCCCCTGCTCTTGAGATTCTCCCGGATGTGGGCTGCATATTGGCTGCCTTTTGGGGTGGAGCTTCTCGTGGTTTGAGGCCTGGCTTGCTCCACCCCCTGCTCTTGAGATTCTCCCCGAGGTGGCCTGCATTTAGGCTGCCTTTTGGGCTGGAGCTTCTCGTGGTTTGAGGCCTGGCTTGCTCCACCCCCTGCTCTTGAGATTCTCCCGGATGTGGGCTGGATTTTGGCTGCCTTTTGGGCTGGAGCTTCTCGTGGTTTGAGGCCTGGCTTGCTCGACCCCCTGCTCTTGAGATTCTCTCGGATGTGGGCTGCATTTTGGCTGCATTTTGGGCTGGAGCTTCTCGTGGTTTGAGGCCTGGCGTGCTCCAACCCCTGCTCTTCATATTCTTTTGGATGTGGGCTGCATTTTGGCTGCATTTTGGGCTGGAGCTTCTCGTGGTTTGAGGCCTGGCTTGCTCCACCCCCTGCTCTTGAGATTCTCCCGGATGTGGGCTGCATTTTGGCTGCCTTTTGGGCTGGAGCTTCTCGTGGTTTGAGGCCTGGCTTGCTCCACCCCCTGCTCTTAAGATTCTCCCGGATGTGGGCTGAATTTTGGCTGAATTTTGGGCTGGAGCTTCTCGAGGTTTGAGGCCTGGCTTGCTCCACCCCCTGTTCTTGAGATTCTCCCGGATGTGGGCTGAATTTTGGCTGATACTTGGGCTGGAGATTCTCGTGGTTTGAGGCCTGGCTTGCTCCACCCCCTGCTCTTGAGATTCTCCCGGATGTGGGCTGCATTTTGGCTGCCTTTTGGGCTGGAGCTTCTCGTGGTTTGAGGCCTGGCTTGCTCCACCCCCTGCTCTTGAGATTCTCCCAGATGTGGGCTGCATATTGGCTGCCGTTTGGGCTGGAGCTTATCGTGGTTTGTGGCCTGGCTTGCTCCACCCCCTGTTCTTAAGATTCTCCCGGATGTGGGCTGAATTTTGGCTGCCTTTGAGGCTGGAGCTTCTCGAGGTTTGAGGCCTGGCTTGCTCCACCCCCTGCTCTTGATATTCTCCCAGATGTGGGCTGGATTTTGGCTCACTTTTGGGCAGAAGCTTCTCATGGTTTGAGGCCTGGCTTGCTCCACCCCCTGCTCTTGATATTCTCCTGGATGTGGGCTGCATTTTGGCTGCCTTTTGGGCTGGAGCTTCTCGTGGTTTGAGGCCTGGCTTGCTCCACCCCCTGCTCTTGAGATTCTCCCGGAGGTGGGCTGGATTTTGGCTGCCTTTTGGGCTGGAGCTTCTCGTGGTTTGAGGCCTGGCTTGCTCCACCCCCTGCTCTTGAGATTCTCCCGGATGTGGGCTGGATTTTGGCTGCCTTTTGGGCTGGAGCTTCTCGTGGTTTGAGGCCTGGCTTGCTCCACCCCCTGCTCTTGATATTCTCCCGGATATGGGCTGCATTTTGGCTGCCTTTTGGGCTGGAGCTTCTCGTGGTTTGAGGCCTGCCTTGCTCCACCCCCTGCTCTTGAGATTCTCCCGGAGGTGGGCTGGATTTTGGCTGCCTTTTGGGCTGGAGCTTCTCGTGGTTTGAGGCCTGGCTTGCTCCACCCCCTGCTCTTGAGATTCTCCCGGATGTGGGCTGGATTTTGGCTGCCTTTTGGGCTGGAGCTTCTCGTGGTTTGAGGCCTGGCTTGCTCCACCCCCTGCTCTTGATATTCTCCCGGATATGGGCTGGATTTTGTCTGCCTTTTGGGCTGGAGCTTCTCGTTGTTTGAGGCCTGGCTTGCTCCAACCCCTGCTCTTGAGATTCTCCCGGATGTGGGCTGCATTTTGGCTGCCTTTTGGGCTGGAGCTTCTCATGCTTTGAGGCCTGGCTTGCTCCACCCCCTGCTCTTGATATTCTCCCGGATGTGGGCTGCATTTTGGCTGCATTTTGGGCTGGAGCTTCTCGTGGTTTGAGACCTGGCTTGCTCCACCCCCTGCTCTTGATATTTTCGCGGATGTGGGCTGCATTTTGGCTGCTTTTTGGGCTGCAGCTTCTCATGTTTTGAGGCCTGGCTTGCTCCACCCCCTGCTCTTGAGATTCTCCTGGATGTGGACTGCATTTTGGCTGCCTTTTGGGCTGGAGCTTCTCGTGGTTTGAGGCCTGCCTTGCTCCACACACTGCTCTTCATATGATCCTGGATATGGGCTGCATTTTGGCTGATACTTGGGCTGGAGCTTCTCGTGGTTTGAGGCCTGGCTTGCTCCACCCCCTGCTCTTGAGATTCTCCCAGATGTGGGCTGCATATTGGCTGCCTTTTGGGCTGGAGCTTCTCGTGGTTTGTGGCCTGGCTTGCTCCACCCCCTGCTCTTAAGATTCTCCCGGATGTGGGCTGAATTTTGGCTGCCTTTTGGGCTGGAGCTTCTCGAGGTTTGAGGCCTGGCTTGCTCCACCCCCTGCTCTTGAGATTCTCCCAGATGTGGGCTGGATTTTGGCTCACTTTTGGGCAGAAGGTTCTGATGGTTTGAGGCCTGGCTTGCTCCACCCCCTGCTCTTGAGATTCTCCCGGATGTGGGCTGGATTTTGGCTGCCTTTTGGGCTGGAGCTTCTCGTGGTTTGAGGCCTGGCTTGCTCGACCCCCTGCTCTTGAGATTCTCTCGGATGTGGGCTGCATTTTGGCTGCATTTTGGGCTGGAGCTTCTCGTGGTTTGAGGCCTGGCTTACTCCAAACTCTGCCATTGAGATTCTCCCGGATGTGGGCTGCATTTTGGCTGCCTTTTGGGCTGGAGCTTCTCGTGGTTTGAGGCCTGGCTTGCTCCACCCCCTGCTCTTGATATTCTCCCGGATATGGGCTGGATTTTGTCTGCATTTTGGGCTGGAGCTTCTTGTGGTTTGAGGCCTGGCTTGCTCCAACCCCTGCTCTTGAGATTCTCCCGGATGTGGGCTGCATTTTGGCTGCCTTTTGGGCTGGAGCTTCTCGTGGTTTGAGGCCTGCCTTGCTCCACACACTGCTCTTCATATGATCCTGGATATGGGCTGCATTTTGGCTGATACTTGGGCTGGAGCTTCTCGTGGTTTGAGGCCTGGCTTGCTCCACCCCCTGCTCTTGAGATTCTCCCAGATGTGGGCTGCATATTGGCTGCCTTTTGGGCTGGAGCTTCTCGTGGTTTGTGGCCTGGCTTGCTCCACCCCCTGCTCTTAAGATTCTCCCGGATGTGGGCTGGATTTTGGCTCACTTTTGGGCAGAAGGTTCTCATGGTTTGAGGCCTGGCTTGCTCCACCCCCTGCTCTTGAGATTCTCCCGGATGTGGGCTGGATTTTGGCTGCCTTTTGGGCTGGAGCTTCTCGTGGTTTGAGGCCTGGCTTGCTCGACCCCCTGCTCTTGAGATTCTCCCGGATGTGGGCTGCATTTTGGCTGCATTTTGGGCTGGAGCTTCTCGTGGTTTGAGGCCTGGCTTACTCCAAACTCTGCCATTGAGATTCTCCCCGAGGTGGGCTGGATTTTGGCTGCCTTTTGGGCTGGAGCTTCTCGTGGTTTGAGGCCTGGATTGCTCCACCCCCTGCTCTTGAGATTCTCCCGGATGTGGGCTGCATTTTGGCTGCCTTTTGGGCTGGAGCTTCTCGTGGTTTGAGGCCTGGCTTGCTCCACCCCCTGCTCTTGAGATTCTCTCGGATGTGGGCTGCATTTTGGCTGCATTTTGGGCTGGAGCTTCTCGTGGTTTGAGGCCTGGCTTGCTCCACCCCCTGCTCTTCATATTATTTTGGATGTGGGCTGAATTTTGGCTGCATTTTGGGCTGGAGCTCCTCGTGGTTTGAGGCCTGGCTTGCTCCACACACTGCTCTTCATATGATCCTGGATGTGGGCTGCATTTTGGCTGATACTTGGGCTGGAGCTTCTCGTGGTTTGAGGCCTGGCTTGCTCCACCCCCTGCTCTTGAGATTCTCCCGGATGTGGGCTGCCTTTTGGCTGCATTTAGGGCTGGAGCTTCTCGTGGTTTGAGGCCTGGCTTGCTCCACCCCCTGCTCTTGAGGTTCTCCCGGATGTGGGCTGCATTTTGGCTGATACTTGGGCTGGAGCTTCTCGTGGTTTGAGGCCTGGCTTGCTCCACCCCCTGCTCTTGAGATTCTCCCGGATGTGGGCTGGATTTTGGCTGCCTTTTGGGCTGGAGCTTCTCGTGGTTTGAGGCCTGGCTTGCTCCACCCCCTGCTCTTGATATTCTCCTGGATGTGGGCTGCATTTTGGCTGCCTTTTGGGCTGGAGCTTCTCGTGGTTTGAGGCCTGGCTTGCTCCACCCCCTGCTCTTGAGATTCTCCCGGATGTGGGCTGCATTTTGGCTGCTTTTTGGGCTGGAGCTTCTCGTGGTTTGAGGCCTGGCTTGCTCCACCCCCTGCTCTTGAGATTCTCCCGGATGTGGGCTGGATTTTGGCTGCCTTTTGGGCTGGAGCTTCTCGTGGTTTGAGGCCTGGCTTGCTCCACCCCCTGCTCTTGAGATTCTCCCAGATGTGGGCTGCATATTGGCTGCCTTTTTGGCTGGAGCTTCTCGTGGTTTGAGGCCTGGCTTGCTCCACCCCCTGCTCTTGAGATTCTCCTGGATGTGGGCTGCATTTTGGGTGATACTTCGGCTGGAGCTTCTCGTGGTTTGAGGCCTGGCTTGCTCCACCCCCTGCTCTTGAGATTCTCCCGGATGTGGGCTGCATTTTGGCTGCCTTTTGGGCTAGGAGCTTCTCGTGGTTTGAGGCCTGGCTTACTCCAAACTCTGCCATTGAGATTCTCCCCGACGTGGGCTGGATTTTGGCTGCATTTTGGGCTGGAGCTTCTCGTGGTTTGAGGCCTGGCTTGCTCCACACCCTGCTCTTCATATGCTCCTGGATGTGGGCTGCATTCTGGGTGATTCTTGGGCTGGAGCTTCTCGTGGTTTGAGGCCTGGCTTGCTCCACCCCCTGCTCTTGAGGTTCTCCCGGATGTGGGCTGCATTTTGGCTGCCTTTTGGGCTGGAGCTTCTCGTGGTTTGAGGCCTGCCTTGCTCCACCCCCTGCTCTTGAGATTCTCCCGGATGTGGGCTGCATTTTGGCTGCCTTTTGGGCTGGAGCTTCTCGTGGTTTGAGGCCTGGCTTGCTCCACCCCCTGCTCTTGAGATTCTCCCGGATGTGGGCTGGAGTTTGGCTGCCTTTTGGGCTGGAGCTTCTCGTGGTTTGAGGCCTGGCTTGCTCCACCCCCTGCTCTTGAGATTCTCCAGGAGGTGGGCTGCATTTTGGCTGCCTTTTGGGCTGGAGCTTCTCGTGGTTTGAGGCCTGGCTTGCTCCACCCCCTGCTCTTAAGATTCTCCCGGATGTGGGCTGCATATTGGGAGCCGTTTGGGCTGGAGCTTCTCGTGGTTTGTGGCCTGGCTTGCTCCACCCCCTGCTCTTAAGATTCTCCCGGAGGTGGGCTGAATTTTGGCTGCCTTTGGGTCTGGAGCTTCTCGAGGTTTGAGGCCTGGCTTGCTCCACCCCCTGCTCTTGAGATTCTCCCGGATGTGGGCTGCATTTTGGCTGCCTTTTGGGCTGGAGCTTCTCGAGGTTTGAGGCCTGGCTTGCTCCACCCCCTGCTCTTGAGATTCTCCCGGATGTGGGCTGGATTTTGGCTGCCTTTTGGGCTGGAGATTCTCATGGTTTGAGGCCTGGTATTCTCCACCTCCTGCTCTTGAGATTCTCCCGGATGTGGGCTGCATTTTGGCTGCCTTTTGGGCTGGAGCTTCTCATGGTTTGAGGCCTGGCTTGCTCCACCCCCTGCTCTTGAGATTCTCCCGGAGGTGGGCTGGATTTTGGCTGCCTTTTGGGCTGGAGCTTCTCGTGGTTTGAGGCCTGGCTTGCTCCACCCCCTGCTCTTGATATTCTCCCGGATGTGGGCTGGATTTTGGCTGCCTTTTGGGCTGGAGCTTCTCGTGGTTTGAGGCCTGGCTTGCTCCACCCCCTGCTCTTGAGATTCTCTCGGATGTGGGCTGCATTTTGGCTGCCTTTTGGGCTGGAGCTTCTCGTGGTTTGAGGCCTGGCTTACTCCAAAATCTGCCATTGAGATTCTCCCCGAGGTGGGCTGGATTTTGGCTGCCTTTTGGGCTGGAGCTTCTCGTGGTTTGAGGCCTGGCTTGCTCCACCCCCTGCTCTTGAGATTCTCCCGGATGTGGGCTGGATTTTGGCTGCCTTTTGGGCTGGAGCTTCTCGTGGTTTGAGGCCTGGCTTGCTCCACCCCCTGCTCTTGAGATTCTCTCGGATGTGGGCTGCATTTTGGCTGCATTTTGGGCTGGAGCTTCTCGTGGTTTGAGGCCTGGCTTGCTCCACCCCCTGCTCTTCATATTATTTTGGATGTGGGCTGAATTTTGGCTGCATTTTGGGCTGGAGCTCCTCGTGGTTTGAGGCCTGGCTTGCTCCACACACTACTCTTCATATGATCCTGGATGTGGGCTGCATTTTGGCTGATACTTGGGCTGGAGCTTCTCGTGGTTTGAGGCCTGCCTTGCTCCACCCCCTGCTCTTGAGATTCTCCTGGATGTGGGCTGCATTTTGGCTGCCTTTCGGGCTGGAGCTTCTCGAGGTTTGAGGCCTGGCTTGCTCCACCCCCTGCTCTTGAGATTCTCCCGGATGTGGGCTGGATTTTGGCTGCCTTTTGGGCTGGAGCTTCTCGTGGTTTGAGGCCTGGCTTGCTCCAACCCGTGCTCTTTATATTCCCCCAGAATTGGGCTGGATTTTGGCTGCATTTTGGGCTGGAGCTTCTCGTGGTTTGAGGCCTGGCTTGCTCCAACCCGTGCTCTTGATATTCTCCCGGATGTGGGCTGGATTTTGGCTGCCTTTTGGGCTGGAGCTTCTCGTGGTTTGAGGCCTGGCTTGCTCCAACCCGTGCTCTTGATATTCTCCCGGATGTGGGCTGGATTTTGGCTGCCTTTTGGGCTGGAGCTTCTCATGGTTTGAGGCCTGGCTTGCTCCACCCCCTGCTCTTGAGTTTCTCCCGGATGTGGGCTGCATTTTGGCTGCCTTTTGGGCTGGAGCTTCTCGAGTTTTGAGGCCTGGCTTGCTCCACCCCCTGCTCTTGAGATTCTCCCGGATGTGGACTGCATTTTGACTGATTCTTGGGCAGGAGCTTCTCGTGGTTTGAGGCCTGGCTTGCTCCACCCCCTGCTGTTGAGATTCTCCCGGAGGTGGGCTGCATTTTGGCTGCCTTTTGGGCTGGAGCTTCTCGTGGTTTGAGGCCTGGCTTGCTCCACCCCCTGCTCTTGAGATTCTCCCGGATGTGGGCTGGATTTTGGCTGCCTTTTGGGCTGGAGCTTCTCGTGGTTTGAGGCCTGGCTTGCTCCACCCCCTGCTCTTGAGATTCTGCCCGATGTGGGCTGAATTTTGGCTGAATTTTGGGCTGGAGCTTCTCATGGTTTGAGGCCTGGCTTGCTCCACCCCCTGCTCTTGAGTTTCTCCCGGATGTGGGCTGCATATTGGCTGCATTTAGGGCTGGAGCTTCTCATGGTTTGAGGCCTGGCTTGCTCCACCCCCTGCTCTTGAGATTCTCCTGGATGTGGGCTGGATTTTGGCTGAATTTTGGGCTGGAGCTTCTCATGGTTTGAGGCCTGGCTTGCTCCACCCCCTGCTCTTGAGATTCTCCCGGATGTGGGCTGCATTTTGGCTGCATTTTGGGCTGGAGCTTCTCGTGGTTTGAGGCCTGGCTTGCTCCACCCACTGCTCTTGAGATTCTCCCGGATGTGGGCTGCCTTTTGGCTGCCTTTTGGGCTGGAGCTTCTCGTGGTTTGAGGCCTGGCTTTCTCCACCCCCTGCTCTTGAGATTCTCCCGGATGTGGGCTGCATTTTGGCTGCCTTTTGGGCTGGAGCTTCTCGTGGTTTGAGGCCTGGCTTGCTCCACCCCCTGCTCTTGAGATTCTCCCGGATATGGGCTGCATTTTGACTGATTCTTGGGCTGGAGCTTCTCGAGGTTTGAGGCCTGGCTTGCTCCACCCCCTGCTCTTGAAATTCTCCCTGATGTGGGCTGCATTTTGGCTAACATTTGGGCTGGAGCTTATCATGGTTTGAGGCCTGGCTTGCTCGAGCCCCTGCTCTTGAGATTCTCCCGGATGTGGGCTGGATTTTGGCTGCTTTTTGGGCTGGAGCTTCTCGTGGTTTGAGGCCTGGCTTGCTCCACCCCCTGCTCTTGATATTCTCCCAGAGGTGGGCTGCATTTTGGCTGCCTTTTGGGCTGGAGCTTCTCGTGGTTTGAGGCCTGCCTTGCTCCACCCCCTGCTCTTGAGATTCTCCCGGATGTGGGCTGCATTTTGGCTGCCTTTTGGGCTGGACCTTCTCGAGGTTTGAGGCCTCGCTTGCTCCACCCCCTGCTCTTGAGATTCTCCCGGATGTGGGCTGCATTTTGACTGATTCTTGGGCTGGAGCTTCTCGTGGTTTGAGGCCTGGCTTGCTCCAACCCCTGCTGTTGAGATTCTCCCGGATGTGGGCTGCAATTTGGGTGCATTTTGGGCTGGAGCTTCTCATGGTTTGAGGCCTGGCTTGCTCCACCCCCTGCTCTTGAGATTCTCCCGGATGTGGGCTGCATTTTGGCTGCTTTTTGGGCTGGAGCTTCTCGTGGTTTGAGGCCTGGCTTGCTCCACCCCCTGCTCTTGAGATTCTCCCGGATGTGGGCTGCATTTTGGCTGCCTTTTGGGCTGGAGCTTCTCGTGGTTTGAGGCCTGGCTTGCTCCACCCCCTGCTCTTGAGATTCTCCCTGATGTGGGCTGCATTTTGGCTGCATTTTGGGCTGGAGCTTCTCATGGTTTGAGGCCTGGCTTGCTCCCCTCCGTGCTCTTGATATTCTCCCAGAGGTGTGCTGGATTTTGGCTGCATTTTGGGCTGGAGCTTCTCGTGGTTTGAGGCCTGGCTTGCTCTCCTCCCTGCTCTTGATATTCACCCAGATGTGGGCTGGATTTTGGCTGCATTTTGGGCTGGAGGTTCTCGTGGTTTGAGGCCTGGCTTGCTCCAACCCGTGCTCTTGATATTCTCCCGGATGTGGGCTGGATTTTGGCTGCCTTTTGGGCTGGAGCTTCTCATGGTTTGAGGCCTGGCTTGCTCCACCCCCTGCTCTTGAGTTTCTCCCGGATGTGGGCTGCATTTTGGCTGCCTTTTGGGCTGGAGCTTCTCATGGTTTGAGGCCTGGCTTGCTCCACCCCCTGCTCTTGAGATTCTCCCGCATGTGGGCTGCATTTTGGCTACATTTTGGGCTGGAGCTTCTCGTGGTTTGAGGCCTCGCTTGCGCCCCTCCGTGCTCTTGATTTTCTCCCAGAGGTGGGCTGCATTTTGGCTGCATTTTGGGCTGGAGCTCCTCGTGGTTTGAGGCCTGGCTTGCACTCCTCCCTGCTCTTGATATTCACCCAGATGTGGGCTGGATTTTGGCTGCATTTTGGGCTGGAGCTTCTCGTGGTTTGAGGCCTGGCTTGCTCCAACCCGTGCTCTTGATATTCTCCCGGATGTGGGCTGGATTTTGGCTGCCTTTTGGGCTGGAGCTTCTCATGGTTTGAGGCCTGGCTTGCTCCACCCCCTGCTCTTGAGTTTCTCCCGGATGTGGGCTGCATTTTGGCTGCCTTTTGGGCTGGAGCTTCTCGTGGTTTGAGGCCTGGCTTGCTCCACCCCCTGCTCTTGAGATTCTCACGGATGTGGGCTGCATTTTGGCTACATTTTGGGCTGGAGCTTCTCGTGGTTTGAGGCCTCGCTTGCGCCCCTCCGTGCTCTTGATATTCTCCCGGATGTGGGCTGGATTTTGGCTGCATTTTGGGCTGGAGCTTCTCGTGGTTTGAGGCCTGGCTTGCTCCACTCCCTGCTCTTCAGATTCTCCCGGATGTGGGCTGCATTTTGGCTGCCTTTTGGGCTGGAGCTTCTCGTGGTTTGAGGCCTGGCCTGCTCCACCCCCTGCTCTTGAGATTCTCCCGGATGTGGGCTGCATTTTGGCTGCCTTTTGGGCTGGAGCTTCTCGTGGTTTGAGGCCTGGCTTGCTCCACTCCCTGCTCTTCAGATTCTCCCGGATGTGGGCTGCATTTTGGCTGCCTTTTGGGCTGGAGCTTCTCGTGGTTTGAGGCCTGGCTTGCTCCACCCCCTGCTCTTGAGATTCTCCCGGATGTGGGCTGGATTTTGGCTGCCTTTTGAGCTGGAGCTTCTCGAGGTTTGAGGCCTGGCTTGCTCCACCCCCTGCTCTTGAGATTCTGCCCGATGTGGGCTGCATTTTGGCTGAATTTTGGGCTGGAGCTTCTCATGGTTTGAGGCCTGGCTTGCTCCACCCCCTGCTCTTGAGATTCTCCCGGATGTGGGCTGGATTTTGGCTGAATTTTGGGCTGGAGCTTCTCATGGTTTGAGGCCCGGCTTGCTCCAACCCCTGCTCTTGAGATTCTCCCGGATGTGGGCTGCATTTTGGCTGATTCTTGGGCTGGAGCTTCTCGTGGTTTGAGGCCTGGCTTGCTCCACCCCCTGCTCTTGAGATTCTCCCGGATGTGGGCTGCATTTTGGCTGCCTTTTGGGCTGGAGCTTCTCGTGGTTTGAGGCCTGGCTTGCTCCACCCCCTGCTCTTGAGATTCTCCCGGATGTGGGCTGCATTTTGGCTGCCTTTTGGGCTGGAGCTTCTCGTGGTTTGAGGCCTGGCTTGCTCCACCCCCTGCTCTTGAGATTCTCCCGGATGTGGGCTGCATTTTGACTGATTCTTGGGCTGGAGCTTCTCGAGGTTTGCGGCCTGGCTTGCTCCACCCCCTGCTCTTGAGATTCTCCCGGATGTCGGCTGCATTTTGGCTGTCTGTTGTGCTGGAGTTTCTCGTGGTTTGAGGCCTGGCTTGCTCCACCCCCTGCTCTTGAGATTCTCCCGGATGTGGGCTGCATTTTGGCTGCCTTTTGGGCTGGAGCTTCTCGTGGTTTGAGGCCTGGCTTGCTCCACCCCCTGCTCTTGAGATTCTCCCGGATGTGGGCTGCATTTTGACTGCCTTTTGGGCTGGAGCTTCTCGTGGTTTGAGGCCTGGCTTGCTCCACCCCCTGCTCTTGAGATTCTCCCGGATGTGGGCTGCATTTTGGCTGATTCTTGGGCTGGAGCTTCTCGTGGTTTGAGACCTGGCTTGCTCCACACCCTGCTCTTGAGATTCTCCCGGATGTGGGCTGCATTTTGGCTGCCTTTTGGCCTGGAGCTTCTCGTGGTTTGAGGCCTGGCTTGCTCCACCCCCTGCTCTTGAGTTTCTCCTGGATGTTGGCTGGATTTTGGCTTCATTTTGGGCTGGAGCTTCTCATGGTTTGAGGCCTGGCTTGCTCCACCCCCTGCTCTTGATATTCTCCCTGATGTGGGCTGGATTTTGGCTGCCTTTTGGGCTGGAGCTTCTCGTGGTTTGAGGCCTGGCTTCCTCCACCCCCTGCTCTTGAGATTCTCCCTGATGTGGGCTGGATTTTGACTGCCTTTTGGGCTGGAGCTTCTCGTGGTTTGAGGCCTGGCTTGCTCCACCCCATGCTCTTGAGATTCTGCCGGAGGTGGGCTGGATTTTGGCTGCCTTTTGGGCTGGAGCTTCTCGTGGTTTGAGGCCTGGCTTCCTCCACCCCCTGCTCTTGAGATTTTCCCTGATGTGGGCTGGATTTTGGCTGCCTTTTGGGCTGGAGCTTCTTGTGGTTTGAGGCCTGGCTTGCTCCCCTCCATGCTCTTTATATTCCCCCAGAATTGGGCTGGATTTTGGCTGCCTTTGGGGCTGGAGCTTCTCGTGGTTTGAGGCCTGGCTTGCTCCACCCCCTGCTCTTGAGATTCTCCCGGATGTGGGCTGCATTTTGGCTAACTTTTGGGCAGGAGCTTCTCATGGTTTGACGCCTGGCTTGCTCCCCTCCGTGCTCTTGATATTCACCCAGATGTGGGCTGGATTTTGGCTGCATTTTGGGCTGGAGCTTCTCGTGGTTTGAGGCCTGGCTTGCTCCAACCCGTGCTCTTGATATTCTCCCGGATGTGGGCTGGATTTTGGCTGCCTTTTGGGCTGGAGCTTCTCGTGGTTTGAGGCCTGCCTTGCTCCAACCCGTGCTCTTGATATTCTCCCGGATGTGGGCTGGATTTTGGCTGCCTTTTGGGCTGGAGCTTCTCATGGTTTGAGGCCTGGCTTGCTCCACCCCCTGCTCTTGAGTTTCTCCCGGATGTGGGCTGGATTTTGGGTGCCTTTTGGGCTGGAGCTTCTCGTGGTTTGAAGCCTGGCTTGCTCCACCCCCTGCTCTTGACATTCTCCCGGATGTGGGCTGCATTTTGGCTGCATTTTGGGCTGGAGCTTCTCGTGGTTTGAGGCCTCGCTTGCGCCCCTCCGTGCTCTTGATATTCTCCCAGAGGTGGGCTGGATTTTGGCTGCCTTTTGGGCTGGAGCTCCTCGTGGTTTGAGGCCTGGCTTGCTCCACCCCCTGCTCTTGAGATTCTCCCGGATGTGGGCTGCATTTTGGCTGCCTTTTGGGCTGGAGCTTCTCGTGGTTTGAGGCCTGGCTTGCTCCACCCCCTGCTCTTGAAATTCTCCTGGATGTGGGCTGGATTTTGGCTGCCTTTTGGGCTGGAGCTTCTCGTGGTTTGAGGCCTGGCTTGCTCCACCCCCTGCTCTTGAGTTTCTCCTGGATGTTGGCTGGATTTTGGCTTCATTTTGGGCTGGAGCTTCTCATGGTTTGAGGCCTGGCTTGCTCCACCCCCTGCTCTTGAGATTCTCCCTGATGTGGGCTGGATTTTGGCTGCCTTTTGGGCTGGAGCTTCTCGTGGTTTGAGGCCTGGCTTCCTCCACCCCCTGCTCTTGAGATTCTCCCTGATGTGGGCTGGATTTTGACTGCCTTTTGGGCTGGAGCTTCTCGTGGTTTGAGGCCTGGCTTGCTCCACCCCATGCTCTTGAGATTCTGCCGGAGGTGGGCTGGATTTTGGCTGCCTTTTGGGCTGGAGCTTGTCGTGGTTTGAGGCCTGGCTTCCTCCACCCCCTGCTCTTGAGATTTTCCCTGATGTGGGCTGGATTTTGGCTGCCTTTTGGGCTGGAGCTTCTTGTGGTTTGAGGCCTGGCTTGCTCCCCTCCATGCTCTTTATATTCCCCCAGAATTGGGCTGGATTTTGGCTGCCTTTGGGGCTGGAGCTTCTCGTGGTTTGAGGCCTGGCTTGCTCCACCCCCTGCTCTTGAGATTCTCCCGGATGTGGGCTGCATTTTGGCTAACTTTTGGGCAGGAGCTTCTCATGGTTTGACGCCTGGCTTGCTCCCCTCCGTGCTCTTGATATTCACCCAGATGTGGGCTGGATTTTGGCTGCATTTTGGGCTGGAGCTTCTCGTGGTTTGAGGCCTGGCTTGCTCCAACCCGTGCTCTTGATATTCTCCCGGATGTGGGCTGGATTTTGGCTGCCTTTTGGGCTGGAGCTTCTCGTGGTTTGAGGCCTGCCTTGCTCCAACCCGTGCTCTTGATATTCTCCCGGATGTGGGCTGGATTTTGGCTGCCTTTTGGGCTGGAGCTTCTCATGGTTTGAGGCCTGGCTTGCTCCACCCCCTGCTCTTGAGTTTCTCCCGGATGTGGGCTGGATTTTGGGTGCCTTTTGGGCTGGAGCTTCTCGTGGTTTGAAGCCTGGCTTGCTCCACCCCCTGCTCTTGACATTCTCCCGGATGTGGGCTGCATTTTGGCTGCATTTTGAGCTGGAGCTTCTCGTGGTTTGAGGCCTCGCTTGCGCCCCTCCGTGCTCTTGATATTCTCCCAGAGGTGGGCTGGATTTTGGCTGCCTTTTGGGCTGGAGCTCCTCGTGGTTTGAGGCCTGGCTTGCTCCACCCCCTGCTCTTGAGATTCTCCCGGATGTGGGCTGCATTTTGGCTACCTTTTGGGCTGGAGCTTCTCGTGGTTTGAGGCCTCGCTTGCGCCCCTCCGTGCTCTTGATATTCTCCCAGAGGTGGGCTGGATTTTGGCTGCCTTTTGGGCTGGAGCTCCTCGTGGTTTGAGGCCTGGCTTGCTCTCCTCCCTGCTCTTGATATTCACCCAGATGTGGGCTGCATTTTGGCTGCATTTTGGGCTGGAGCTTCTCGTGGTTTGAGGCCTGGCTTGCTCCACCCCCTGCTCTTGAGATTCTCCCGGATGTGGGCTGCATTTTGTCTTCCTTTTGGGCTGGAGCTTCTCGTGGTTTGAGGCCTGGCTTGCTCCACTCCCTGCTCTTGAGATTCTCCCGGATGTGGGCTGCATTTTGGCTGCCTTTTGGGCTGGAGCTTCTCGTGGTTTGAGGCCTGGCTTGCTCCACCCCCTGCTCTTGAGATTTTCCCTGATGTGGGCTGGATTTTGGCTGCCTTTTGGGCTGGAGCTTCTTGTGGTTTGAGGCCTGGCTTGCTCCCCTCCATGCTCTTTATATTCCCCCAGAATTGGGCTGGATTTTGGCTGCCTTTGGGGCTGGAGCTTCTCGTGGTTTGAGGCCTGGCTTGCTCCACCCCCTGCTCTTGAGATTCTCCCGGATGTGGGCTGCATTTTGGCTAAATTTTGGGCAGGAGCTTCTCATGGTTTGACGCCTGGCTTGCTCCCCTCCGTGCTCTTGATATTCACCCAGATGTGGGCTGGATTTTGGCTGCATTTTGGGCTGGAGCTTCTCATGGTTTGAGGCCTGGCTTGCTCCACCCCCTGCTCTTGAGTTTCTCCCGGATGTGGGCTGGATTTTGGCTGCCTTTTGGGCTGGAGCTTCTCGTGGTTTGAAGCCTGGCTTGCTCCACCCCCTGCTCTTGACATTCTCCCGGATGTGGGCTGCATTTTGGCTAGCTTTTGGGCTGGAGCTTCTCGTGGTTTGAGGCCTCGCTTGCGGCCCTCCGTGCTCTTGATATTCTCCCAGAGGTGGGCTGGATTTTGGCTGCCTTTTGGGCTGGAGCTCCTCGTGGTTTGAGGCCTGGCTTGCTCCACCCCCTGCTCTTGAGATTCTCCCGGATGTGGGCTGCATTTTGGCTACCTTTTGGGCTGGAGCTTCTCGTGGTTTGAGGCCTCGCTTGCGCCCCTCCGTGCTCTTGATATTCTCCCAGAGGTGGGCTGGATTTTGGCTGCCTTTTGGGCTGGAGCTCCTCGTGGTTTGAGGCCTGGCTTGCTCTCCTCCCTGCTCTTGATATTCACCCAGATGTGGGCTGCATTTTGGCTGCATTTTGGGCTGGAGCTTCTCGTGGTTTGAGGCCTGGCTTGCTCCACCCCCTGCTCTTGAGATTCTCCTGGATGTGGGCTGCATTTTGTCTTCCTTTTGGGCTGGAGCTTCTCGTGGTTTGAGGCCTGGCTTGCTCCACTCCCTGCTCTTCAGATTCTCCCGGATGTGGGCTGCATTTTGGCTGCCTTTTGGGCTGGAGCTTCTCGTGGTTTGAGGCCTGGCTTGCTCCACCCCCTGCTCTTGAAATTGTCCCGGATGTGGGCTGGATTTTGGCTGCATTTTGGGCTGGAGCTTCTCGTGGTTTGAGGCCTGGCTTGCTCCACCCCCTGCTCTTGAGATTCTCCCAGAGGTGGGCTGCATTTTGGCTGCATTTTGGGCTGGAGCTTCTCGTGGTTTGAGGCCTGGCTTGCTCCACCCCCTGCTCTTGAGATTCTCCCGGATGTGGGCTGCATTTTGGCTGCCTTTTGGGCTGGACCTTCTCGAGGTTTGAGGCCTGGCTTGCTCCACCCCCTGCTCTTGAGATTCTCCCGGATGTGGGCTGCATTTTGGCTGAATTTTGGGCTGGAGCTTCTCATGGTTTGAGGCCTGGCTTGCTCCACCCCCTGCTCTTGAGATTCTCCCGGATGTGGGCTGCATTTTGGTTGCTCTTTGGGCTGGAGCTTCTCGTGGTTTGAGGCCTGGCTTGCTCCACCCCCTGCTCTTGAGATTTTCCCGGATGTGGGCTGGATTTTGGCTGCCTTTTGGGCTGGAGCTTCTCGTGGTTTGAGGCCTGGCTTGCTCCACCCCCTGCTCTTGAGGTTCTCCCGGATGTGGGCTGCATTTTGACTGATTCTTGGGCTGGAGCTTCTCGAGGTTTGAGGCCTGGCTTGCTCCACCCCCTGCTCTTGAGATTCTCCCGGATGTGGGCTGCATTTTGGCTGTCTTTTGGGCTGGAGCTTCTCGTGGTTTGAGGCCTGGCTTGCTCCACCCCCTGCTCTTGATATTCTCCCGGAGGTGGGCTGCATTTTGGCTGCCTTTTGGGCTGGAGCTTCTCGTGGTTTGAGGCCTGGCTTGCTCTCCTCCCTGCTCTTGATATTCACCCAGATGTGGGCTGCATTTTGGCTGCCTTTTGGGCTGGAGCTTCTCGTGGTTTGAGGCCTGGCTTGCTCCACCCCCTGCTCTTGAGATTCTCCCGGATGTGGGCTGCATTTTGTCTTCCTTTTGGGCTGGAGCTTCTCGTGGTTTGAGGCCTGGCTTGCTCCACCACCTGCTCTTGAAATTGTCCCGGATGTGGGCTGGATTTTGGCTGCCTTTTGGGCTGGAGCTCCTCGTGGTTTGAGGCCTGGCTTGCTCCACCCCCTGCTCTTGAGATACTCCCGGATGTGGGCTGCATTTTGGCTGCCTTTTGGGCTGGAGCTTCTCGAGATTTGAGGCCTGGCTTGCTCGAGCCCCTGCTCTTGAGATTCTCCCGGATGTGGGCTGGATTTTGGCCTCTTTTTGGGCTGGAGCTTCTCGTGGTTTGAGGCCTGGCTTGCTCCACCCCCTGCTCTTGATATTCTCCCAGAGGTGGGCTGCATTTTGGCTGCCTTCTGGGCTGGAGCTTCTCGTGGTTTGAGGCCTGGCTTGCTCCACCCCCTGCTCTTGAGATTCTCCCGGATGTGGGCTGCATTTTGGCTGCCTTTTGGGCTGGACCTTCTCGAGGTTTGAGGCCTGGCTTGCTCCACCCCCTGCTCTTGAGATTCTCCCGGATGTGGGCTGCATTTTGGCTGCCTTTTGGGCTGGACCTTCTCGAGGTTTGAGGCCTGGCTTGCTCCACCCCCTGCTCTTGAGATTCTCCCGGATGTGGGCTGCATTTTGGCTGAATTTTGGGCTGGAGCTTCTCGTGGTTTGAGGCCTGGCTTGCTCCACCCCCTGCTCTTGAGGTTCTCCCGGATGTGGGCTGGATTTTGGCTGCCTTTTGGGCTGGAGCTTCTCGAGGTTTGAGGCCTGGCTTGCTCCACCCCCTGCTCTTGATATTCTGCGCGATGTGGGCTGCATTTTGGCTGAATTTTGGGCTGGAGATTCTCATGGTTTGAGGCCTGGCTTGCTCCCCTCCGTGCTCTTGATATTCTCCCAGAGGTGGGCTGGATTTTGGCTGCATTTTGGGCTGGAGCTTCTCGTGGTTTGAGGCCTGGCTTGCTCTCCTCCCTGCTCTTGATATTCACCCAGATGTGGGCTGGATTTTGGCTGCATTTTGGGCTGGAGCTTCTCGTGGTTTGAGGCCTGGCTTGCTCCAACCCGTGCTCTTGATATTCTCCCAGATGTGGGCTGCATTTTGGCTGCCTTTTGGGCTGGAGCTTCTCGTGGTTTGAGGCCTGGCTTGCTCCAACCCGTGCTCTTGATATTCTCCCGGATGTGGGCTGGATTTTGGCTGCCTTTTGGGCTGGAGCTTCTCATGGTTTGAGGCCTGGCTTGCTCCACCCCCTGCTCTTGAGATTCTCCCGGATGTGGGCTGCATTTTGGCTACCTTTTGAGCTGGAGCTTCTCGTGGTTTGAGGCCTCGCTTGCGCCCCTCCGTGCTCTTGAGATTCTCCCGGATGTGGGCTGGATTTTGGCTGCATTTTGGGCTGGAGCTCCTCGTGGTTTGAGGCCTGGCTTGCTCTCCTCCCTGCTCTTGATATTCACCCAGATGTGGGCTGCATTTTGGCTGCATTTTGGGCTGGAGCTTCTCGTGGTTTGAGGCCTGGCTTGCTCCACCCCCTGCTCTTGAAATAGTCCCGGATGTGGGCTGGATTTTGGCTGCCTTTTGGGCTGGAGCTTCTCGTGGTTTGAGGCCTGGCTTGCTCCACCCCGTGCTCTTGATATTCTCCCAGAGGTGGGCTGGATTTTGGCTGCCTTTTGGGCTGGAGCTTCTCGTGGTTTGAGGCCTGGCTTGCTCCACCCCCTGCTCTTGAGATTCTCCCGGATGTGGGCTGCATTTTGGCTGATTCTTGGGCTGGAGCTTCTCGTGGTTTGAGGCCTGCCTTGCTCCACCCCCTGCTCTTGAGTTTCTCCCGGATGTGGGCTGGATTTTGGCTGCATTTTGGGCTGGAGCTTCTCGTGGTTTGAGGCCTGGCTTGCTCCACCCCCTGCTCTTGATATTCTCCCTGATGTGGGCTGCATTTTGGCCGAATTTTGGGCTGGAGCTTCTCATGGTTTGAGACCTGGCTTGCTCCACCCCCTGCTCTTGAGTTTCTCCCGGATGTGGGCTGCATATTGGCTGCATTTAGGGCTGGAGCTTCTCATGGTTTGAGGCCTGGCTTGCTCCACCCCCTGCTCTTGAGATTCTCCCGGATGTGGGCTGGATTTTGGCTGAATTTTGGGCTGGAGCTTCTCGTGGTTTGAGGCCTGCCTTGCTCCAACCCGTGCTCTTGATATTCTCCCGGATGTGGGCTGGATTTTGGCTGCCTTTTGGGCTGGAGCTTCTCATGGTTTGAGGCCTGGCTTGCTCCACCCCCTGCTCTTGAGATTCTCCCGGATGTGGGCTGCATTTTGGCTGCCTTTTGGGCTGGAGCTTCTTGTGGTTTGAGGCCTGGCTTGCTCCACCCCCTGCTCGTGAGATTCTCCCGGATGTGGCCTGCATTTTGGCTGCCATTTTTAGGTGGAACTTCTCATGGTTTGAGGCCTGGCTTGCTCCTGCCCCTGCTCTTGAGATTCTCCCGGATGTGGGCTGGATTTTGTCTGCCTTTTGGGCTGGAGCTTCTCGTGGTTTGAGGCCTGGCTTGCTCCACCCCCTGCTCTTGAGAGTCTCCTGGAGGTGGGCTGCATTTTGGCTGCCTTTTGGTCTGGAGCTTCTCGTGGTTTGAGGCCTGGCTTGCTCCACCCCCTGCTGTTGAAATTCTCCCAGAGGTGGGCTGCATTTTGGCTGCCATTTTGGGGTGGAACTTCTCGAGGTTTGAGGCCTGGCTTGCTCCACCCCCTGCTCTTGAGATTCTCCCGGAGGTGGGCTGCATTTTGGCTGCCTTTTGGGCTGGAACTTCTCGTGGATTGAGGCCTGCCTTGCTCCACCCCCTGCTCTTGATATTCTCCCGGATGTGGGCTGCATTTTGGATGATTCTTGGGCTGGAACTTCTCGTGGTTTGAGGCCTGGCTTGCTCCACCCCCTGCTCTTGAGATTCTCCCAGATGTGGGCTGCATTTTGGCTGCCTTTTGGGCTGGAGCTTCTCGTGGTTTGAGGCCTGGCTTGCTCCAACCCCCTGCTCTTGAGATTCTCCCAGATATGGGCTGCATTTTGGCTGCCTTTTCGGCTGGAACTTCTCGTGGTTTGAGGCCTGTCTTACTCCACCCCCTGCTCTTGAGATTCTCCCGGATGTGTGCCGCATTTTGGCTGATTCTTGGGCTGGAGGTTCTCGTGGTTTGAGGCCTGGCTTGCTCCACCCCCTCCTCTTGATATTCTCCCGGATGTGGGCTGGATTTTGGCTGCCTATTGGGCTGGAGCTTCTCGAGGTTGGAGGCCTGGCTTGCTCCACCCCCTGCTCTGAATATTCTCCCGGATGTGGCCTGCATTTTGTCTGCCATTTTGGGGTGGAACTTCTCATGGTTTGAGGCCTGGCTTGCTCCACCCCCTGCTCTTGAGATTCTCCCAGATGTGGGCTGCATTTTGGCTGCTTTTTGGGCTGGAGCTTCTCGTGGTTTGAGGCCTGTCTTGCTCCACCCCCTGCTCTTGAGAGTCTCCTGCAGGTGGGCTGCATTTTGGCTGCCTTTTGGGCTGGAGCTTCTCGTGGTTTGAGGCCTGGCTTGCTCCACCCCCTGCTCGTGAGATTCTCCCCGATGTGGCCTGCATTTTGGCTGCCATTTTTGGGTGGAACTTCTCATGGTTTGAGGCCTGGCTTGCTCCACCCCCTGCTCTTGTGATTCTCCCGGATGTGGGCTGCATTTTGGCTGCATTTTGGGCTGGAGCTTCTCGTGGTTTGAGGCCTGGCTTGCTCCACCCCCTGCTCTTGTGATTCTCCCGGATGTGGGCTGCATTTTGGCTGTCTTTTGGACTGGAGGTTTTCGAGGTTTGAGGCCTGGCTTGCTCCACACCCTGCTCTAGATATTTTCCCGGATGTGGGCTGCATTTTGGCTGCATTTTGGGCTGGAGCTTCTCATGGTTTGAGGCCTGGCTTGCTCCACCCCCTGCTCTTGAGATTCTCCCGGATGTGGGCTGCATTTTTGCTGCCTTTTGGGCTGGAGCTTCTCGTGGTTTGAGGCCTGGCTTGCTCCACCCCCTGCTGTTGAAATTCTCCCAGAGGTGGGCTGCATTTTGGCTGCCATTTTGGGGTGGAACTTCTCGAGGTTTGAGGCCTGGCTTGCTCCACCCCCTGCTCTTGAGATTCTCCCGGATGTGGGCTGCATTTTGGCTGATTCTTGGGCTGGAACTTCTCGTGGATTGAGGCCTGGCTTGCTCCACCCCCTGCTCTTGAGATTCTCCCGGATGTGGGCTGCATTTTGGATGATTCTTGGGCTGGAACTTCTCGTGGTTTGAGGCCTGGCTTGCTCCACCCCCTGCTCTTGAGATTCTCCCAGATGTGGGCTGCATTTTGGCTGCCTTTTGGGCTGGAGCTTCTCGTGGTTTGAGGCCTGGCTTGCTCCAACCCCCTGCTCTTGAGATTCTCCCAGATATGGGCTGCATTTTGGCTGCCTTTTCGGCTGGAACTTCTCGTGGTTTGAGGCCTGTCTTACTCCACCCCCTGCTCTTGAGATTCTCCCGGATGTGTGCCGCATTTTGGCTGATTCTTGGGCTGGAGCTTCTCGTGGTTTGAGGCCTGGCTTGCTCCACCCCCTCCTCTTGATATTCTCCCAGATGTGGGCTGGATTTTGGCTGCCTATTGGGCTGGAGCTTCTCGAGGTTGGAGGCCTGGCTTGCTCCACCCCCTGCTCTGAATATTCTCCCGGATGTGGCCTGCATTTTGGCTGCTTTTTGGGCTGGAGCTTCTCGTGGTTTGAGGCCTGTCTTGCTCCACCCCCTGCTCTTGAGAGTCTCCTGCAGGTGGGCTGCATTTTGGCTGCCTTTTGGGCTGGAGCTTCTCGTGGTTTGAGGCCTGGCTTGCTCCACCCCCTGCTCGTGAGATTCTCCCCGATGTGGCCTGCATTTTGGCTGCCATTTTTGGGTGGAACTTCTCATGGTTTGAGGCCTGGCTTGCTCCACCCCCTGCTCTTGTGATTCTCCCGGATGTGGGCTGCATTTTGGCTGCATTTTGGGCTGGAGCTTCTCGTGGTTTGAGGCCTGGCTTGCTCCACCCCCTGCTCTTGTGATTCTCCCGGATGTGGGCTGCATTTTGGCTGTCTTTTGGACTGGAGGTTTTCGAGGTTTGAGGCCTGGCTTGCTCCACACCCTGCTCTAGATATTTTCCCGGATGTGGGCTGCATTTTGGCTGCATTTTGGGCTGGAGCTTCTCATGGTTTGAGGCCTGGCTTGCTCCACCCCCTGCTCTTGAGATTCTCCCGGATGTGGGCTGCATTTTTGCTGCCTTTTGGGCTGGAGCTTCTCGTGGTTTGAGGCCTGGCTTGCTCCACCTCCTGCTCTTGAGATTCTCCCGGATGTGCGCTGCATTTTGGCTGCCATTTTGGGGTGGAACTTCTCATGGTTTAAGGCCTGGATTGCTCCAACCACTGCTCTTGAGATTCTCCCGGATGTGGGCTGCATTTTGGCTGCCTTTTGGGCTGGAGCTTCTCGTGGTTTGAGGCCTGGCTTGCTCCACCCCCTGCTCTTGATATTCTCCCGGATGTGGGCTGCATTTTGGCTGCTTTTTGGGCTGGAGCTTCTCATGGTTTGAGGCCTGGCTTGCTCCAACCCCCTGCTCTTGAGATTCTCCCAGATGTGGGCTGCATTTTGGCTGCCTTTTGGGCTGGAGCTTCTCGTGGTTTGAGGCCTGGCTTGCTCCACCCCCAGCTCTTGAGATTCTCCCAGATATGGGCTAGATTTTGGCTGCCTTTTGGGCTGGAGCTTCTCGTGGTTTGAGGCCTGGCTTGCTCCACCCCCTACTCTTGAGATTCTCCTGGATGTGCACTGCATTTTAGCTGCCTTTTTGGGGTGGAACTTCTCGTGGTTTGAGGCCTGGCTTGCTCCACCCCCTGCTCTTGAGAATCTCCCTGATGTGGGCTGCATTTTGGCTGATTCTTGGGCTGGAGTTTCTCGTGGTTTGAGGCCTGTCTTGCTCCACCTTCTGCTCTTCATATTCTCCCGGATGTGGGCTGCATTTTGGCTGCATTTTGGGCTGGAGCTTATCGTAGTTTGAGGCCTGGCTTGCTCCACCCCCTGCTCTTGAGATTCTCCCGGATGTGGGCTGCATTTTGGCTGCCATTTTGGGGTGGAACTTCTCATGGTTTGAGGCCTGGCTTGCTCCTGCCCCTGCTCTTGAGATTCTCCCGGATGTGCTCTACATTTTGGCTGCCTTTTGGGCTGGAGTTTCTCGTGGTTTCAGGCCTGTCTTGCTCCACCCCCTGCTCTTGAGATTCTCCCGGATGTGGGCTGCATTTTGGCTGCATTTTGGGCTAGAGCTTCTCGTGGTTTGTGGCCTGTCTTGCTCCACCCCCTGCTCTTGAGAGTCTCCTGGAGGTGGGCTGCATTTTGGCTGCCTTTTGGGCTGGAGCTTCTCATGGTTTGAGGCCTGGCTTGCTCCAACCCCTGCTCTTGAGATTCTCCCGGATGTGGGCTGTATTTTGGCTGCATTTTGGGCTGGAGCTTCTCGTGGTTTGAGGCCTGGCTTGCTCCACCCCCTGCTCTTGATATTCTCCCGGATGTGGGCTGCATGTTGGCTGCCTTTTGGGCTGGAGCTTCTCATGGTTTGAGGCCTGGCTTGCTCCACCCCCTGCTCTTGAGATTCTCCCGGATGTGGGCTGTATTTTGGCTGCATTTTGGGCTGGAGCTTCTCGTGGTTTGAGGCCTGCCTTGCTCCACCCCCTGCTCTTGAGATTCTCCCGGATGTGTGCTGCATTTTGGCTGCCTTTTGGGCTGGAGCTTCTCGTGGTTTGAGGCCTGGCTTGCTCCACCCCCTGCTCTTGAGATTCTCCCGGATGTGGGCTGGATTTTGGCTGCCTTTTGGGCTGGAGCTTCTCATGGTTTGAGGCCTGGCTTGCTCCACCCCCTGCTCTTGAGATTCTCCCGGATGTGGGCTGCATTTTGGCTGCCTTTTGGGCTGGAGCTTCTCGTGGTTTGAGGCCTGGCTTGCTCCACCCCCTGCTCTTGAGAATCTCCCGGATGTGCGCTGCATTTAGGCTGCCCTTTTGGGGTGGAACTTCTCGTGGTTTGAGGCCTGGCTTGCTCCACCCCCTGCTCTTCATATTCTCCCCGATGTGGGCTGCATTTTGGCTGCCTTTTGGGCTCGAGCTTCTCGTGGTTTGAGGCCTGGCTTGCTCCACCCAATGCTCTTGAGATTCTCCCGGATGTGGGCTGGATTGTGGCTGCTTTTTGGGCTGGAGCTTCTCCTGGTTTGAGGCCTGGCTTGCTCCACCCCCTGCTCTTGAGATTCCCCCGGATGTGGGCTGCATTTTGGTTGCCTTTTGGGCTGGAGCTTCTCGTGGTTTGAGGCCTGGCTTGCTCCACCCCCTGCTCTTGAGATTCTCCCTGATGTGGGCTGGATTTTGGCTGATTCTTGGGCTGGAGCTTCTCGTGGTTTGTGGCCTGGCTTTCTCCACCCCCTGCTCTTGAGATTCTTCTGGATGTGGGCTGTATTTTGGCTGCATTTTGGGCTGGAGCTTCTCGTGGTTTGAGGGCTGGCTTGCTCCACCCCCTGCTCTTGAGATTCTCCCGGAGGTGGGCTGCATTTTGGCTGCCTTTTGGGCTGGAGCTTCTCGTGGTTTGAGGCCTGGCTTGCTCCACCCCCTGCTCTTGAGAATCTCCCGGATGTGCGCTGCATTTAGGCTGCCCTTTTGGGGTGGAACTTCTCGTGGTTTGAGGCCTGGCTTGCTCCACCCAATGCTCTTGAGATTCTCCCCGATGTGGGCTGGATTTTGGCTGCTTTTTGGGCTGGAGCTTCTCGTGGTTTGAGGCCTGGCTTGCTCCACCCCCTGCTCTTGAGATTCTCCCGGATGTGGGCTGCATTTTGGTTGCCTTTTGGGCTGGAGCTTCTCGTGGTTTGAGGCCTGGCTTGCTCCACCCCCTGCTCTTGATATTCCCCCGGATGTGGGCTGCATTTTGGTTGCCTTTTGGGCTGGAGCTTCTCGTGGTTTGAGGCCTGGCTTGCTCCACCCCCTGCTCTTGAGATTCTCCCGGATGTGGGCTGGATTTTGGCTGATTCTTGGGCTGGAGCTTCTTGTGGTTTGAGGCCTGGCTTGCTCGACCCCCTGCTCTTGAGATTCTCCCGCATGTGGGCTGCATTTTGGCTGCCTTTTGGGCTGGAGCTTCTCGTGGTTTGTGGCCTGTCTTGCTCCACCCCCTGCTCTTGAGAGTCTCCCGGAGGTGGGCTGCATTTTGGCTGCCTTTTGGGCTGGAGCTTCTCGTGGTTTGAGGCCTGGCTTGCTCCACCCCCTGCTCTTGAGATTCTCCCGGATGTGGGCTGTATTTTGGCTGCATTTTGGGCTGGAGCTTCTCGTGGTTTGAGGCCTGGCTTGCTCCACCCCCTGCTCTTGATATTCTCCCGGATGTGGGCTGCATGTTGGCTGCATTTTGGGCTGGAGCTTCTCATGGTTTGAGGCCTGGCTTGCTCCACCCCCTGCTCTTGAGATTCTCCCGGATGTGGGCTGTATTTTGGCTGCATTTTGGGCTGGAGCTTCTCGTGGTTTGAGGCCTGCCTTGCTCCACCCCCTGCTCTTGAGATTCTCCCGGATGTGGGCTGGATTTTGGCTGCCTTTTGGGCTGGAGCTTCTCATGGTTTGAGGCCTGGCTTGCTCCAACCCCTGCTCTTGAGATTCTCCCGGAGGTGGGCTGCATTTTGGCTGCCTTTTGGGCTGGAGCTTCTCGTGGTTTGAGGCCTGGCTTGCTCCACCCCCTGCTCTTGAGAATCTCCCGGATGTGCGCTGCATTTAGGCTGCCCTTTTGGGGTGGAACTTCTCGTGGTTTGAGGCCTGGCTTGCTCCACCCCCTGCTCTTCATATTCTCCCCGATGTGGGCTGCATTTTGGCTGCCTTTTGGGCTCGAGCTTCTCGTGGTTTGAGGCCTGGCTTGCTCCACCCCCTGCTCTTGAGATTCTCCCGGATGTGGGCTGGATTTTGGCTGCCTTTTGGGCTGGAGCTTCTCGTGGTTTGAGGCCTGCCTTGCTCCAACCCGTGCTCTTGATATTCTCCCGGATGTGGGCTGGATTTTGGCTGCCTTTTGGGCTGGAGCTTCTCATGGTTTGAGGCCTGGCTTGCTCCACCCCCTGCTCTTGAGTTTCTCCCGGATGTGGGCTGGATTTTGGGTGCCTTTTGGGCTGGAGCTTCTCGTGGTTTGAAGCCTGGCTTGCTCCACCCCCTGCTCTTGACATTCTCCCGGATGTGGGCTGCATTTTGGCTGCATTTTGGGCTGGAGCTTCTCGTGGTTTGAGGCCTCGCTTGCGCCCCTCCGTGCTCTTGATATTCTCCCAGAGGTGGGCTGGATTTTGGCTGCCTTTTGGGCTGGAGCTCCTCGTGGTTTGAGGCCTGGCTTGCTCCACCCCCTGCTCTTGAGATTCTCCCGGATGTGGGCTGCATTTTGGCTGCCTTTTGGGCTGGAGCTTCTCGTGGTTTGAGGCCTGGCTTGCTCCACCCCCTGCTCTTGAAATTCTCCTGGATGTGGGCTGGATTTTGGCTGCCTTTTGGGCTGGAGCTTCTCGTGGTTTGAGGCCTGGCTTGCTCCACCCCCTGCTCTTGAGTTTCTCCTGGATGTTGGCTGGATTTTGGCTTCATTTTGGGCTGGAGCTTCTCATGGTTTGAGGCCTGGCTTGCTCCACCCCCTGCTCTTGAGATTCTCCCTGATGTGGGCTGGATTTTGGCTGCCTTTTGGGCTGGAGCTTCTCGTGGTTTGAGGCCTGGCTTCCTCCACCCCCTGCTCTTGAGATTCTCCCTGATGTGGGCTGGATTTTGACTGCCTTTTGGGCTGGAGCTTCTCGTGGTTTGAGGCCTGGCTTGCTCCACCCCATGCTCTTGAGATTCTGCCGGAGGTGGGCTGGATTTTGGCTGCCTTTTGGGCTGGAGCTTGTCGTGGTTTGAGGCCTGGCTTCCTCCACCCCCTGCTCTTGAGATTTTCCCTGATGTGGGCTGGATTTTGGCTGCCTTTTGGGCTGGAGCTTCTTGTGGTTTGAGGCCTGGCTTGCTCCCCTCCATGCTCTTTATATTCCCCCAGAATTGGGCTGGATTTTGGCTGCCTTTGGGGCTGGAGCTTCTCGTGGTTTGAGGCCTGGCTTGCTCCACCCCCTGCTCTTGAGATTCTCCCGGATGTGGGCTGCATTTTGGCTAACTTTTGGGCAGGAGCTTCTCATGGTTTGACGCCTGGCTTGCTCCCCTCCGTGCTCTTGATATTCACCCAGATGTGGGCTGGATTTTGGCTGCATTTTGGGCTGGAGCTTCTCGTGGTTTGAGGCCTGGCTTGCTCCAACCCGTGCTCTTGATATTCTCCCGGATGTGGGCTGGATTTTGGCTGCCTTTTGGGCTGGAGCTTCTCGTGGTTTGAGGCCTGCCTTGCTCCAACCCGTGCTCTTGATATTCTCCCGGATGTGGGCTGGATTTTGGCTGCCTTTTGGGCTGGAGCTTCTCATGGTTTGAGGCCTGGCTTGCTCCACCCCCTGCTCTTGAGTTTCTCCCGGATGTGGGCTGGATTTTGGGTGCCTTTTGGGCTGGAGCTTCTCGTGGTTTGAAGCCTGGCTTGCTCCACCCCCTGCTCTTGACATTCTCCCGGATGTGGGCTGCATTTTGGCTGCATTTTGAGCTGGAGCTTCTCGTGGTTTGAGGCCTCGCTTGCGCCCCTCCGTGCTCTTGATATTCTCCCAGAGGTGGGCTGGATTTTGGCTGCCTTTTGGGCTGGAGCTCCTCGTGGTTTGAGGCCTGGCTTGCTCCACCCCCTGCTCTTGAGATTCTCCCGGATGTGGGCTGCATTTTGGCTACCTTTTGGGCTGGAGCTTCTCGTGGTTTGAGGCCTCGCTTGCGCCCCTCCGTGCTCTTGATATTCTCCCAGAGGTGGGCTGGATTTTGGCTGCCTTTTGGGCTGGAGCTCCTCGTGGTTTGAGGCCTGGCTTGCTCTCCTCCCTGCTCTTGATATTCACCCAGATGTGGGCTGCATTTTGGCTGCATTTTGGGCTGGAGCTTCTCGTGGTTTGAGGCCTGGCTTGCTCCACCCCCTGCTCTTGAGATTCTCCCGGATGTGGGCTGCATTTTGTCTTCCTTTTGGGCTGGAGCTTCTCGTGGTTTGAGGCCTGGCTTGCTCCACTCCCTGCTCTTGAGATTCTCCCGGATGTGGGCTGCATTTTGGCTGCCTTTTGGGCTGGAGCTTCTCGTGGTTTGAGGCCTGGCTTGCTCCACCCCCTGCTCTTGAGATTTTCCCTGATGTGGGCTGGATTTTGGCTGCCTTTTGGGCTGGAGCTTCTTGTGGTTTGAGGCCTGGCTTGCTCCCCTCCATGCTCTTTATATTCCCCCAGAATTGGGCTGGATTTTGGCTGCCTTTGGGGCTGGAGCTTCTCGTGGTTTGAGGCCTGGCTTGCTCCACCCCCTGCTCTTGAGATTCTCCCGGATGTGGGCTGCATTTTGGCTAAATTTTGGGCAGGAGCTTCTCATGGTTTGACGCCTGGCTTGCTCCCCTCCGTGCTCTTGATATTCACCCAGATGTGGGCTGGATTTTGGCTGCATTTTGGGCTGGAGCTTCTCATGGTTTGAGGCCTGGCTTGCTCCACCCCCTGCTCTTGAGTTTCTCCCGGATGTGGGCTGGATTTTGGCTGCCTTTTGGGCTGGAGCTTCTCGTGGTTTGAAGCCTGGCTTGCTCCACCCCCTGCTCTTGACATTCTCCCGGATGTGGGCTGCATTTTGGCTAGCTTTTGGGCTGGAGCTTCTCGTGGTTTGAGGCCTCGCTTGCGGCCCTCCGTGCTCTTGATATTCTCCCAGAGGTGGGCTGGATTTTGGCTGCCTTTTGGGCTGGAGCTCCTCGTGGTTTGAGGCCTGGCTTGCTCCACCCCCTGCTCTTGAGATTCTCCCGGATGTGGGCTGCATTTTGGCTACCTTTTGGGCTGGAGCTTCTCGTGGTTTGAGGCCTCGCTTGCGCCCCTCCGTGCTCTTGATATTCTCCCAGAGGTGGGCTGGATTTTGGCTGCCTTTTGGGCTGGAGCTCCTCGTGGTTTGAGGCCTGGCTTGCTCTCCTCCCTGCTCTTGATATTCACCCAGATGTGGGCTGCATTTTGGCTGCATTTTGGGCTGGAGCTTCTCGTGGTTTGAGGCCTGGCTTGCTCCACCCCCTGCTCTTGAGATTCTCCTGGATGTGGGCTGCATTTTGTCTTCCTTTTGGGCTGGAGCTTCTCGTGGTTTGAGGCCTGGCTTGCTCCACTCCCTGCTCTTCAGATTCTCCCGGATGTGGGCTGCATTTTGGCTGCCTTTTGGGCTGGAGCTTCTCGTGGTTTGAGGCCTGGCTTGCTCCACCCCCTGCTCTTGAAATTGTCCCGGATGTGGGCTGGATTTTGGCTGCATTTTGGGCTGGAGCTTCTCGTGGTTTGAGGCCTGGCTTGCTCCACCCCCTGCTCTTGAGATTCTCCCAGAGGTGGGCTGCATTTTGGCTGCATTTTGGGCTGGAGCTTCTCGTGGTTTGAGGCCTGGCTTGCTCCACCCCCTGCTCTTGAGATTCTCCCGGATGTGGGCTGCATTTTGGCTGCCTTTTGGGCTGGACCTTCTCGAGGTTTGAGGCCTGGCTTGCTCCACCCCCTGCTCTTGAGATTCTCCCGGATGTGGGCTGCATTTTGGCTGAATTTTGGGCTGGAGCTTCTCATGGTTTGAGGCCTGGCTTGCTCCACCCCCTGCTCTTGAGATTCTCCCGGATGTGGGCTGCATTTTGGTTGCTCTTTGGGCTGGAGCTTCTCGTGGTTTGAGGCCTGGCTTGCTCCACCCCCTGCTCTTGAGATTTTCCCGGATGTGGGCTGGATTTTGGCTGCCTTTTGGGCTGGAGCTTCTCGTGGTTTGAGGCCTGGCTTGCTCCACCCCCTGCTCTTGAGGTTCTCCCGGATGTGGGCTGCATTTTGACTGATTCTTGGGCTGGAGCTTCTCGAGGTTTGAGGCCTGGCTTGCTCCACCCCCTGCTCTTGAGATTCTCCCGGATGTGGGCTGCATTTTGGCTGTCTTTTGGGCTGGAGCTTCTCGTGGTTTGAGGCCTGGCTTGCTCCACCCCCTGCTCTTGATATTCTCCCGGAGGTGGGCTGCATTTTGGCTGCCTTTTGGGCTGGAGCTTCTCGTGGTTTGAGGCCTGGCTTGCTCTCCTCCCTGCTCTTGATATTCACCCAGATGTGGGCTGCATTTTGGCTGCCTTTTGGGCTGGAGCTTCTCGTGGTTTGAGGCCTGGCTTGCTCCACCCCCTGCTCTTGAGATTCTCCCGGATGTGGGCTGCATTTTGTCTTCCTTTTGGGCTGGAGCTTCTCGTGGTTTGAGGCCTGGCTTGCTCCACCACCTGCTCTTGAAATTGTCCCGGATGTGGGCTGGATTTTGGCTGCCTTTTGGGCTGGAGCTCCTCGTGGTTTGAGGCCTGGCTTGCTCCACCCCCTGCTCTTGAGATACTCCCGGATGTGGGCTGCATTTTGGCTGCCTTTTGGGCTGGAGCTTCTCGAGATTTGAGGCCTGGCTTGCTCGAGCCCCTGCTCTTGAGATTCTCCCGGATGTGGGCTGGATTTTGGCCTCTTTTTGGGCTGGAGCTTCTCGTGGTTTGAGGCCTGGCTTGCTCCACCCCCTGCTCTTGATATTCTCCCAGAGGTGGGCTGCATTTTGGCTGCCTTCTGGGCTGGAGCTTCTCGTGGTTTGAGGCCTGGCTTGCTCCACCCCCTGCTCTTGAGATTCTCCCGGATGTGGGCTGCATTTTGGCTGCCTTTTGGGCTGGACCTTCTCGAGGTTTGAGGCCTGGCTTGCTCCACCCCCTGCTCTTGAGATTCTCCCGGATGTGGGCTGCATTTTGGCTGCCTTTTGGGCTGGACCTTCTCGAGGTTTGAGGCCTGGCTTGCTCCACCCCCTGCTCTTGAGATTCTCCCGGATGTGGGCTGCATTTTGGCTGAATTTTGGGCTGGAGCTTCTCGTGGTTTGAGGCCTGGCTTGCTCCACCCCCTGCTCTTGAGGTTCTCCCGGATGTGGGCTGGATTTTGGCTGCCTTTTGGGCTGGAGCTTCTCGAGGTTTGAGGCCTGGCTTGCTCCACCCCCTGCTCTTGATATTCTGCGCGATGTGGGCTGCATTTTGGCTGAATTTTGGGCTGGAGATTCTCATGGTTTGAGGCCTGGCTTGCTCCCCTCCGTGCTCTTGATATTCTCCCAGAGGTGGGCTGGATTTTGGCTGCATTTTGGGCTGGAGCTTCTCGTGGTTTGAGGCCTGGCTTGCTCTCCTCCCTGCTCTTGATATTCACCCAGATGTGGGCTGGATTTTGGCTGCATTTTGGGCTGGAGCTTCTCGTGGTTTGAGGCCTGGCTTGCTCCAACCCGTGCTCTTGATATTCTCCCAGATGTGGGCTGCATTTTGGCTGCCTTTTGGGCTGGAGCTTCTCGTGGTTTGAGGCCTGGCTTGCTCCAACCCGTGCTCTTGATATTCTCCCGGATGTGGGCTGGATTTTGGCTGCCTTTTGGGCTGGAGCTTCTCATGGTTTGAGGCCTGGCTTGCTCCACCCCCTGCTCTTGAGATTCTCCCGGATGTGGGCTGCATTTTGGCTACCTTTTGAGCTGGAGCTTCGCGTGGTTTGAGGCCTCGCTTGCGCCCCTCCGTGCTCTTGAGATTCTCCCGGAGGTGGGCTGGATTTTGGCTGCATTTTGGGCTGGAGCTCCTCGTGGTTTGAGGCCTGGCTTGCTCTCCTCCCTGCTCTTGATATTCACCCAGATGTGGGCTGCATTTTGGCTGCATTTTGGGCTGGAGCTTCTCGTGGTTTGAGGCCTGGCTTGCTCCACCCCCTGCTCTTGAAATAGTCCCGGATGTGGGCTGGATTTTGGCTGCCTTTTGGGCTGGAGCTTCTCGTGGTTTGAGGCCTGGCTTGCTCCACCCCGTGCTCTTGATATTCTCCCAGAGGTGGGCTGGATTTTGGCTGCCTTTTGGGCTGGAGCTTCTCGTGGTTTGAGGCCTGGCTTGCTCCACCCCCTGCTCTTGAGATTCTCCCGGATGTGGGCTGCATTTTGGCTGATTCTTGGGCTGGAGCTTCTCGTGGTTTGAGGCCTGCCTTGCTCCACCCCCTGCTCTTGAGTTTCTCCCGGATGTGGGCTGGATTTTGGCTGCATTTTGGGCTGGAGCTTCTCGTGGTTTGAGGCCTGGCTTGCTCCACCCCCTGCTCTTGATATTCTCCCTGATGTGGGCTGCATTTTGGCCGAATTTTGGGCTGGAGCTTCTCATGGTTTGAGACCTGGCTTGCTCCACCCCCTGCTCTTGAGTTTCTCCCGGATGTGGGCTGCATATTGGCTGCATTTAGGGCTGGAGCTTCTCATGGTTTGAGGCCTGGCTTGCTCCACCCCCTGCTCTTGAGATTCTCCCGGATGTGGGCTGGATTTTGGCTGAATTTTGGGCTGGAGCTTCTCGTGGTTTGAGGCCTGCCTTGCTCCAACCCGTGCTCTTGATATTCTCCCGGATGTGGGCTGGATTTTGGCTGCCTTTTGGGCTGGAGCTTCTCATGGTTTGAGGCCTGGCTTGCTCCACCCCCTGCTCTTGAGATTCTCCCGGATGTGGGCTGCATTTTGGCTGCCTTTTGGGCTGGAGCTTCTTGTGGTTTGAGGCCTGGCTTGCTCCACCCCCTGCTCGTGAGATTCTCCCGGATGTGGCCTGCATTTTGGCTGCCATTTTTAGGTGGAACTTCTCATGGTTTGAGGCCTGGCTTGCTCCTGCCCCTGCTCTTGAGATTCTCCCGGATGTGGGCTGGATTTTGTCTGCCTTTTGGGCTGGAGCTTCTCGTGGTTTGAGGCCTGGCTTGCTCCACCCCCTGCTCTTGAGAGTCTCCTGGAGGTGGGCTGCATTTTGGCTGCCTTTTGGTCTGGAGCTTCTCGTGGTTTGAGGCCTGGCTTGCTCCACCCCCTGCTGTTGAAATTCTCCCAGAGGTGGGCTGCATTTTGGCTGCCATTTTGGGGTGGAACTTCTCGAGGTTTGAGGCCTGGCTTGCTCCACCCCCTGCTCTTGAGATTCTCCCGGAGGTGGGCTGCATTTTGGCTGCCTTTTGGGCTGGAACTTCTCGTGGATTGAGGCCTGCCTTGCTCCACCCCCTGCTCTTGATATTCTCCCGGATGTGGGCTGCATTTTGGATGATTCTTGGGCTGGAACTTCTCGTGGTTTGAGGCCTGGCTTGCTCCACCCCCTGCTCTTGAGATTCTCCCAGATGTGGGCTGCATTTTGGCTGCCTTTTGGGCTGGAGCTTCTCGTGGTTTGAGGCCTGGCTTGCTCCAACCCCCTGCTCTTGAGATTCTCCCAGATATGGGCTGCATTTTGGCTGCCTTTTCGGCTGGAACTTCTCGTGGTTTGAGGCCTGTCTTACTCCACCCCCTGCTCTTGAGATTCTCCCGGATGTGTGCCGCATTTTGGCTGATTCTTGGGCTGGAGGTTCTCGTGGTTTGAGGCCTGGCTTGCTCCACCCCCTCCTCTTGATATTCTCCCGGATGTGGGCTGGATTTTGGCTGCCTATTGGGCTGGAGCTTCTCGAGGTTGGAGGCCTGGCTTGCTCCACCCCCTGCTCTGAATATTCTCCCGGATGTGGCCTGCATTTTGTCTGCCATTTTGGGGTGGAACTTCTCATGGTTTGAGGCCTGGCTTGCTCCACCCCCTGCTCTTGAGATTCTCCCAGATGTGGGCTGCATTTTGGCTGCTTTTTGGGCTGGAGCTTCTCGTGGTTTGAGGCCTGTCTTGCTCCACCCCCTGCTCTTGAGAGTCTCCTGCAGGTGGGCTGCATTTTGGCTGCCTTTTGGGCTGGAGCTTCTCGTGGTTTGAGGCCTGGCTTGCTCCACCCCCTGCTCGTGAGATTCTCCCCGATGTGGCCTGCATTTTGGCTGCCATTTTTGGGTGGAACTTCTCATGGTTTGAGGCCTGGCTTGCTCCACCCCCTGCTCTTGTGATTCTCCCGGATGTGGGCTGCATTTTGGCTGCATTTTGGGCTGGAGCTTCTCGTGGTTTGAGGCCTGGCTTGCTCCACCCCCTGCTCTTGTGATTCTCCCGGATGTGGGCTGCATTTTGGCTGTCTTTTGGACTGGAGGTTTTCGAGGTTTGAGGCCTGGCTTGCTCCACACCCTGCTCTAGATATTTTCCCGGATGTGGGCTGCATTTTGGCTGCATTTTGGGCTGGAGCTTCTCATGGTTTGAGGCCTGGCTTGCTCCACCCCCTGCTCTTGAGATTCTCCCGGATGTGGGCTGCATTTTTGCTGCCTTTTGGGCTGGAGCTTCTCGTGGTTTGAGGCCTGGCTTGCTCCACCCCCTGCTGTTGAAATTCTCCCAGAGGTGGGCTGCATTTTGGCTGCCATTTTGGGGTGGAACTTCTCGAGGTTTGAGGCCTGGCTTGCTCCACCCCCTGCTCTTGAGATTCTCCCGGATGTGGGCTGCATTTTGGCTGATTCTTGGGCTGGAACTTCTCGTGGATTGAGGCCTGGCTTGCTCCACCCCCTGCTCTTGAGATTCTCCCGGATGTGGGCTGCATTTTGGATGATTCTTGGGCTGGAACTTCTCGTGGTTTGAGGCCTGGCTTGCTCCACCCCCTGCTCTTGAGATTCTCCCAGATGTGGGCTGCATTTTGGCTGCCTTTTGGGCTGGAGCTTCTCGTGGTTTGAGGCCTGGCTTGCTCCAACCCCCTGCTCTTGAGATTCTCCCAGATATGGGCTGCATTTTGGCTGCCTTTTCGGCTGGAACTTCTCGTGGTTTGAGGCCTGTCTTACTCCACCCCCTGCTCTTGAGATTCTCCCGGATGTGTGCCGCATTTTGGCTGATTCTTGGGCTGGAGCTTCTCGTGGTTTGAGGCCTGGCTTGCTCCACCCCCTCCTCTTGATATTCTCCCAGATGTGGGCTGGATTTTGGCTGCCTATTGGGCTGGAGCTTCTCGAGGTTGGAGGCCTGGCTTGCTCCACCCCCTGCTCTGAATATTCTCCCGGATGTGGCCTGCATTTTGGCTGCTTTTTGGGCTGGAGCTTCTCGTGGTTTGAGGCCTGTCTTGCTCCACCCCCTGCTCTTGAGAGTCTCCTGCAGGTGGGCTGCATTTTGGCTGCCTTTTGGGCTGGAGCTTCTCGTGGTTTGAGGCCTGGCTTGCTCCACCCCCTGCTCGTGAGATTCTCCCCGATGTGGCCTGCATTTTGGCTGCCATTTTTGGGTGGAACTTCTCATGGTTTGAGGCCTGGCTTGCTCCACCCCCTGCTCTTGTGATTCTCCCGGATGTGGGCTGCATTTTGGCTGCATTTTGGGCTGGAGCTTCTCGTGGTTTGAGGCCTGGCTTGCTCCACCCCCTGCTCTTGTGATTCTCCCGGATGTGGGCTGCATTTTGGCTGTCTTTTGGACTGGAGGTTTTCGAGGTTTGAGGCCTGGCTTGCTCCACACCCTGCTCTAGATATTTTCCCGGATGTGGGCTGCATTTTGGCTGCATTTTGGGCTGGAGCTTCTCATGGTTTGAGGCCTGGCTTGCTCCACCCCCTGCTCTTGAGATTCTCCCGGATGTGGGCTGCATTTTTGCTGCCTTTTGGGCTGGAGCTTCTCGTGGTTTGAGGCCTGGCTTGCTCCACCTCCTGCTCTTGAGATTCTCCCGGATGTGCGCTGCATTTTGGCTGCCATTTTGGGGTGGAACTTCTCATGGTTTAAGGCCTGGATTGCTCCAACCACTGCTCTTGAGATTCTCCCGGATGTGGGCTGCATTTTGGCTGCCTTTTGGGCTGGAGCTTCTCGTGGTTTGAGGCCTGGCTTGCTCCACCCCCTGCTCTTGATATTCTCCCGGATGTGGGCTGCATTTTGGCTGCTTTTTGGGCTGGAGCTTCTCATGGTTTGAGGCCTGGCTTGCTCCAACCCCCTGCTCTTGAGATTCTCCCAGATGTGGGCTGCATTTTGGCTGCCTTTTGGGCTGGAGCTTCTCGTGGTTTGAGGCCTGGCTTGCTCCACCCCCAGCTCTTGAGATTCTCCCAGATATGGGCTGGATTTTGGCTGCCTTTTGGGCTGGAGCTTCTCGTGGTTTGAGGCCTGGCTTGCTCCACCCCCTACTCTTGAGATTCTCCTGGATGTGCACTGCATTTTAGCTGCCTTTTTGGGGTGGAACTTCTCGTGGTTTGAGGCCTGGCTTGCTCCACCCCCTGCTCTTGAGAATCTCCCTGATGTGGGCTGCATTTTGGCTGATTCTTGGGCTGGAGTTTCTCGTGGTTTGAGGCCTGTCTTGCTCCACCTTCTGCTCTTCATATTCTCCCGGATGTGGGCTGCATTTTGGCTGCATTTTGGGCTGGAGCTTATCGTAGTTTGAGGCCTGGCTTGCTCCACCCCCTGCTCTTGAGATTCTCCCGGATGTGGGCTGCATTTTGGCTGCCATTTTGGGGTGGAACTTCTCATGGTTTGAGGCCTGGCTTGCTCCTGCCCCTGCTCTTGAGATTCTCCCGGATGTGCTCTACATTTTGGCTGCCTTTTGGGCTGGAGTTTCTCGTGGTTTCAGGCCTGTCTTGCTCCACCCCCTGCTCTTGAGATTCTCCCGGATGTGGGCTGCATTTTGGCTGCATTTTGGGCTAGAGCTTCTCGTGGTTTGTGGCCTGTCTTGCTCCACCCCCTGCTCTTGAGAGTCTCCTGGAGGTGGGCTGCATTTTGGCTGCCTTTTGGGCTGGAGCTTCTCATGGTTTGAGGCCTGGCTTGCTCCAACCCCTGCTCTTGAGATTCTCCCGGATGTGGGCTGTATTTTGGCTGCATTTTGGGCTGGAGCTTCTCGTGGTTTGAGGCCTGGCTTGCTCCACCCCCTGCTCTTGATATTCTCCCGGATGTGGGCTGCATGTTGGCTGCCTTTTGGGCTGGAGCTTCTCATGGTTTGAGGCCTGGCTTGCTCCACCCCCTGCTCTTGAGATTCTCCCGGATGTGGGCTGTATTTTGGCTGCATTTTGGGCTGGAGCTTCTCGTGGTTTGAGGCCTGCCTTGCTCCACCCCCTGCTCTTGAGATTCTCCCGGATGTGTGCTGCATTTTGGCTGCCTTTTGGGCTGGAGCTTCTCGTGGTTTGAGGCCTGGCTTGCTCCACCCCCTGCTCTTGAGATTCTCCCGGATGTGGGCTGGATTTTGGCTGCCTTTTGGGCTGGAGCTTCTCATGGTTTGAGGCCTGGCTTGCTCCACCCCCTGCTCTTGAGATTCTCCCGGATGTGGGCTGCATTTTGGCTGCCTTTTGGGCTGGAGCTTCTCGTGGTTTGAGGCCTGGCTTGCTCCACCCCCTGCTCTTGAGAATCTCCCGGATGTGCGCTGCATTTAGGCTGCCCTTTTGGGGTGGAACTTCTCGTGGTTTGAGGCCTGGCTTGCTCCACCCCCTGCTCTTCATATTCTCCCCGATGTGGGCTGCATTTTGGCTGCCTTTTGGGCTCGAGCTTCTCGTGGTTTGAGGCCTGGCTTGCTCCACCCAATGCTCTTGAGATTCTCCCGGATGTGGGCTGGATTGTGGCTGCTTTTTGGGCTGGAGCTTCTCCTGGTTTGAGGCCTGGCTTGCTCCACCCCCTGCTCTTGAGATTCCCCCGGATGTGGGCTGCATTTTGGTTGCCTTTTGGGCTGGAGCTTCTCGTGGTTTGAGGCCTGGCTTGCTCCACCCCCTGCTCTTGAGATTCTCCCTGATGTGGGCTGGATTTTGGCTGATTCTTGGGCTGGAGCTTCTCGTGGTTTGTGGCCTGGCTTTCTCCACCCCCTGCTCTTGAGATTCTTCTGGATGTGGGCTGTATTTTGGCTGCATTTTGGGCTGGAGCTTCTCGTGGTTTGAGGGCTGGCTTGCTCCACCCCCTGCTCTTGAGATTCTCCCGGAGGTGGGCTGCATTTTGGCTGCCTTTTGGGCTGGAGCTTCTCGTGGTTTGAGGCCTGGCTTGCTCCACCCCCTGCTCTTGAGAATCTCCCGGATGTGCGCTGCATTTAGGCTGCCCTTTTGGGGTGGAACTTCTCGTGGTTTGAGGCCTGGCTTGCTCCACCCAATGCTCTTGAGATTCTCCCCGATGTGGGCTGGATTTTGGCTGCTTTTTGGGCTGGAGCTTCTCGTGGTTTGAGGCCTGGCTTGCTCCACCCCCTGCTCTTGAGATTCTCCCGGATGTGGGCTGCATTTTGGTTGCCTTTTGGGCTGGAGCTTCTCGTGGTTTGAGGCCTGGCTTGCTCCACCCCCTGCTCTTGATATTCCCCCGGATGTGGGCTGCATTTTGGTTGCCTTTTGGGCTGGAGCTTCTCGTGGTTTGAGGCCTGGCTTGCTCCACCCCCTGCTCTTGAGATTCTCCCGGATGTGGGCTGGATTTTGGCTGATTCTTGGGCTGGAGCTTCTTGTGGTTTGAGGCCTGGCTTGCTCGACCCCCTGCTCTTGAGATTCTCCCGCATGTGGGCTGCATTTTGGCTGCCTTTTGGGCTGGAGCTTCTCGTGGTTTGTGGCCTGTCTTGCTCCACCCCCTGCTCTTGAGAGTCTCCCGGAGGTGGGCTGCATTTTGGCTGCCTTTTGGGCTGGAGCTTCTCGTGGTTTGAGGCCTGGCTTGCTCCACCCCCTGCTCTTGAGATTCTCCCGGATGTGGGCTGTATTTTGGCTGCATTTTGGGCTGGAGCTTCTCGTGGTTTGAGGCCTGGCTTGCTCCACCCCCTGCTCTTGATATTCTCCCGGATGTGGGCTGCATGTTGGCTGCATTTTGGGCTGGAGCTTCTCATGGTTTGAGGCCTGGCTTGCTCCACCCCCTGCTCTTGAGATTCTCCCGGATGTGGGCTGTATTTTGGCTGCATTTTGGGCTGGAGCTTCTCGTGGTTTGAGGCCTGCCTTGCTCCACCCCCTGCTCTTGAGATTCTCCCGGATGTGGGCTGGATTTTGGCTGCCTTTTGGGCTGGAGCTTCTCATGGTTTGAGGCCTGGCTTGCTCCAACCCCTGCTCTTGAGATTCTCCCGGAGGTGGGCTGCATTTTGGCTGCCTTTTGGGCTGGAGCTTCTCGTGGTTTGAGGCCTGGCTTGCTCCACCCCCTGCTCTTGAGAATCTCCCGGATGTGCGCTGCATTTAGGCTGCCCTTTTGGGGTGGAACTTCTCGTGGTTTGAGGCCTGGCTTGCTCCACCCCCTGCTCTTCATATTCTCCCCGATGTGGGCTGCATTTTGGCTGCCTTTTGGGCTCGAGCTTCTCGTGGTTTGAGGCCTGGCTTGCTCCACCCCCTGCTCTTGAGATTCTCCCGGATGTGGGCTGCATTTTGGCTGCATTTTGGGCTGGAGCTTCCCGTGGTTTGAGGCCTGGCTTGCTCCACCCCCTGCTCTTGATATTCCCCCGGATGTGGGCTGCATTTTGGTTGCTTTTTGGGCTGGAGCTTCTCGTGGTTTGAGGCCTGGCTTGCTCCACCCCCTGCTCTTGAGATTCTCCCTGATGTGGGCTGGATTTTGGCTGATTCTTGGGCTGGAGCTTCTTGTGGTTTGAGGCCTGGCTTGCTCCACCCCCTGCTCTTGAGATTCTCCCGGATGTGGGCTGCATTTTGGCTGCCTTTTGGGCTGGAGCTTCTCGTGGTTTGAGGCCTGCCTTGCTCCACCCCCTGCTCTTGAGATTCTCCCGGATGTGGGCTGCATTTTGGCTGCCTTTTGGGTTGGAGCTTCTCGTGTTTTGAGGCCTGGCTTGCTCCACCCCCTGCTCTTGATATTCCCCCGGATGTGGGCTGCATTTTGGTTGCCTTTTGGGCTGGAGCTTCTCGTGGTTTGAGGCCTGGCTTGCTCCACCCCCTGCTCTTGAGAATCTCCCGGATGTGGGCTGCATTTAGGCTGCCCTTTTGGGGTGGAACTTCTCGTGGTTTGAGGCCTGGCTTGCTCCACCTTCTGCTCTTCATATTCTCCCCGATGTGGGCTGCATTTTGGCTGCCTTTTGGGCTGGAGCTTCTCGTGGTTTGAGGCCTGGCTTGCTCCACCCCCTGCTCTTGAGAATCTCCCGGATGTGCGCTGCATTTAGGCTGCCCTTTTGGGGTGGAACTTCTCGTGGTTTGAGGCCTGGCTTGCTCCACCCAATGCTCTTGAGATTCTCCCCGATGTGGGCTGGATTTTGGCTGCTTTTTGGGCTGGAGCTTCTCGTGGTTTGAGGCCTGTCTTGCTCCACCCCCTGCTCTTGAGATTCTCCTGGATGTGGGCTGCATTTTGGTTGCCTTTTGGGCTGGAGCTTCTCGTGGTTTGAGGCCTGGCTTGCTCCACCCCCTGCTCTTCAGATTCTCCCGGATGTGGGCTGCATGTTGGCTGCCTTTTGGGCTGGAGCTTCTCATGGTTTGAGGCCTGGCTTGCTCCACCCCCTGCTCTTGAGATTCTCCCGGATGTGGGCTGTATTTTGGCTGCATTTTGGGCTGGAGCTTCTCGTGGTTTGAGGCCTGCCTTGCTCCACCCCCTGCTCTTGAGATTCTCCCGGATGTGTGCTGCATTTTGGCTGCCTTTTGGGCTGGAGCTTCTCGTGGTTTGAGGCCTGGCTTGCTCCACCCCCTGCTCTTGAGATTCTCCCGGATGTGGGCTGGATTTTGGCTGCCTTTTGCGCTGGAGCTTCTCATGGTTTGAGGCCTGGCTTGCTCCAACCCCTGCTCTTGAGATTCTCCCGGAGGTGGGCTGCATTTTGGCTGCCTTTTGGGCTGGAGTTTCTCGTGGTTTGAGGCCTGGCTTGCTCCACCCCCTGCTCTTGAGAATCTCCCGGATGTGCGCTGCATTTAGGCTGCCCTTTTGGGGTGGAACTTCTCGTGGTTTGAGGCCTGGCTTGCTCCACCCAATGCTCTTGAGATTCTCCCGATGTGGGCTGGATTTTGGCTGCTTTTTGGGCTGGAGCTTCTCGTGGTTTGAGGCCTGGCTTGCTCCACCCCCTGCTCTTGAGATTCTCCCGGATGTGGGCTGCATTTTGGCTGCATTTTGGGCTGGAGCTTCCCGTGGTTTGAGGCCTGGCTTGCTCCACCCCCTGCTCTTGATATTCCCCCGGATGTGGGCTGCATTTTGGTTGCCTTTTGGGCTGGAGCTTCTCGTGGTTTGAGGCCTGGCTTGCTCCACCCCCTGCTCTTGAGATTCTCCAGGAGGTGGGCTGGATTTTGGCTGATTCTTGGGCTGGAGCTTCTTGTGGTTTGAGGCCTGGCTTGCTCCACCCCCTGCTCTTGAGATTCTCCCGGATGTGGGCTGCATTTTGGCTGCCTTTTGGGCTGGAGCTTCTCGTGGTTTGAGGCCTGCCTTGCTCCACACCCTGCTCTTGAGATTCTCCCGGATGTGGGCTGCATTTTGGCTGCCTTTTGGGTTGGAGCATCTCGTGTTTTGAGGCCTGGCTTGCTCCACCCCCTGCTCTTGATATTCCCCCGGATGTGGGCTGCATTTTGGTTGCCTTTTGGGCTGGAGCTTCTCGTGGTTTGAGGCCTGGCTTGCTCCACCCCCTGCTCTTGAGAATCTCCCGGATGTGGGCTGCATTTAGGCTGCCCTTTTGGGTTGGAACTTCTCGTGGTTTGAGGCCTGGCTTGCTCCACCTTCTGCTCTTCATATTCTCCCCGATGTGGGCTGCATTTTGGCTGCCTTTTGGGCTCGAGCTTCTCGTGGTTTGAGGCCTGGCTTGCTCCACCCCCTGCTCTTGAGAATCTCCCGGATGTGCGCTGCATTTAGGCTGCCCTTTTGGGGTGGAACTTCTCGTGGTTTGAGGCCTGGCTTGCTCCACCCAATGCTCTTGAGATTGTCCCCGATGTGGGCTGGATTTTGGCTGCATTTTGGGCTGGAGCTTCTCGTGGTTTGAGGCCTGTCTTGCTCCACCCCCTGCTCTTGAGATTCTCCTGGATGTGGGCTGCATTTTGGTTGCCTTTTGGGCTGGAGCTTCTCGTGGTTTGAGGCCTGGCTTGCTCCACCCCCTGCTCTTGAGATTCTCCCGGATGTGGGCTGGATTTTGGCTGATTCTTGGGCTGGAGCTTCTTGTGGTTTGAGGCCTGGCTTGCTCGACCCCCTGCTCTTGAGATTCTCCCGGATGTGGGCTGCATTTTGGCTGCCTTTTGGGCTGGAGCTTCTCGTGGTTTGTGGCCTGTCTTGCTCCACCCCCTGCTCTTGAGAGTCTCCTGGAGGTGGGCTGCATTTTGGCTGCCTTTTGGGCTGGAGCTTCTCGTGGTTTGAGGCCTGGCTTGCTCCACCCCCTGCTCTTGAGATTCTCCCGGATGTGGGCTGTATTTTGGCTGCATTTTGGGCTGGAGCTTCTCGTGGTTTGAGGCCTGGCTTGCTCCACCCCCTGCTCTTGAGAATCTCCTGGAGGTGGGCTGCATGTTGGCTGCCTTTTGGGCTGGAGCTTCTCGTGGTTTGAGGCCTGGCTTGCTCCACCCCCTGCTCTTGAGATTCTCCCGGATGTGGGCTGGATTTTGGCTGCCTTTTGCGCTGGAGCTTCTCATGGTTTGAGGCCTGGCTTGCTCCAACCCCTGCTCTTGAGATTCTCCGGGAGGTGGGCTGCATTTTGGCTGCCTTTTGGGCTGGAGCTTCTCGTGGTTTGAGGCCTGGCTTGCTCCACCCCCTGCTCTTGAGAATCTCCCGGATGTGCGCTGCATTTAGGCTGCCCTTTTGGGGTGTAACTTCTCGTGGTTTGAGGCCTGGCTTGCTCCACCCAATGCTCTTGAGATTCTCCCGATGTGGGCTGGATTTTGGCTGCTTTTTGGGCTGGAGCTTCTCGTGGTTTGAGGCCTGGCTTGCTCCACCCCCTGCTCTTGAGATTCTCCCGGATGTGGGCTGCATTTTGGCTGCATTTTGGGCTGGAGCTTCCCGTGGTTTGAGGCCTGGCTTGCTCCACCCCCTGCTCTTGATATTCCCCCGGATGTGGGCTGCATTTTGGTTGCCTTTTGGGCTGGAGCTTCTCGTGGTTTGAGGCCTGGCTTGCTCCACCCCCTGCTCTTGAGATTCTCCAGGAGGTGGGCTGGATTTTGGCTGATTCTTGGGCTGGAGCTTCTTGTGGTTTGAGGCCTGGCTTGCTCCACCCCCTGCTCTTGAGATTCTCCCGGATGTGGGCTGCATTTTGGCTGCCTTTTGGGTTGGAGCTTCTCGTGTTTTGAGGCCTGGCTTGCTCCACCCCCTGCTCTTGATATTCCCCCGGATGTGGGCTGCATTTTGGTTGCCTTTTGGGCTGGAGCTTCTCGTGGTTTGAGGCCTGGCTTGCTCCACCCCCTGCTCTTGAGAATCTCCCGGATGTGGGCTGCATTTAGGCTGCCCTTTTGGGTTGGAACTTCTCGTGGTTTGAGGCCTGGCTTGCTCCACCTTCTGCTCTTCATATTCTCCCCGATGTGGGCTGCATTTTGGCTGCCTTTTGGGCTCGAGCTTCTCGTGGTTTGAGGCCTGGCTTGCTCCACCCCCTGCTCTTGAGAATCTCCCGGATGTGCGCTGCATTTAGGCTGCCCTTTTGGGGTGGAACTTCTCGTGGTTTGAGGCCTGGCTTGCTCCACCCAATGCTCTTGAGATTGTCCCCGATGTGGGCTGGATTTTGGCTGCCTTTTGGGCTGGAGCTTCTCGTGGTTTGAGGCCTGTCTTGCTCCACCCCCTGCTCTTGAGATTCTCCTGGATGTGGGCTGCATTTTGGTTGCCTTTTGGGCTGGAGCTTCTCGTGGTTTGAGGCCTGGCTTGCTCCACCCCCTGCTCTTGAGATTCTCCCGGATGTGGGCTGCATTTTGGCTGCCTTTTGGGCTGGAGCTTCTCGTGGTTTGTGGCCTGTCTTGCTCCACCCCCTGCTCTTGAGAGTCTCCTGGAGGTGGGCTGCATTTTGGCTGCCTTTTGGACTGGAGCTTCTCGTGGTTTGAGGCCTGGCTTGCTCCACCCCCTGCTCTTGAGATTCTCCCGGATGTGGGCTGTATTTTGGCTGCATTTTGGGCTGGAGCTTCTCGTGGTTTGAGGCCTGGCTTGCTCCACCCCCTGCTCTTGAGAGTCTCCTGGAGGTGGGCTGCATGTTGGCTGCCTTTTGGGCTGGAGCTTCTCATGGTTTGAGGCCTGGCTTGCTCCACCCCCTGCTCTTGAGATTCTCCCGGATGTGGGCTGTATTTTGGCTGCCTTTTGGGCTGGAGCTTCTCGTGGTTTGAGGCCTGCCTTGCTCCACCCCCTGCTCTTGAGATTCTCCCGGATGTGTGCTGCATTTTGGCTGCCTTTTGGGCTGGAGCTTCTCGAGGTTTGAGGCCTGGCTTGCTCCACTCCCTGCTCTTGAGATTCTCCCGGATGTGGGCTGGATTTTGGCTGCCTTTTGGGCTGGAGCTTCTCATGGTTTGAGGCCTGGCTTGCTCCAACCCCTGCTCTTGAGATTCTCCCGGAGGTGGGCTGCATTTTGGCTGCCTTTTGGGCTGGAGCTTCTCGTGGTTTGAGGCCTGGCTTGCTCCACCCCCTGCTCTTGAGAATCTCCCGGATGTGCGCTGCATTTAGGCTGCCCTTTTGGGGTGGAACTTCTCGAGGTTTGAGGCCTGGCTTGCTCCACCCCCTGCTCTTCATATTCTCCCCGATGTGGGCTGCATTTTGGCTGCCTTTTGGGCTGGAGCTTCTCGTGGTTTGAGGCCTGGCTTGCTCCACCCCATGCTCTTGAGAATCTCCCGGATGTGCGCTGCATTTAGGCTGCCCTTTTGGGGTGGAACTTCTCGTGGTTTGAGGCCTGGCTTGCTACACCCAATGCTCTTGAGATTCTCCCCGATGTGGGCTGGATTTTGGCTGCTTTTTGGGCTGGAGCTTCTCGTGGTTTGAGGCCTGGCTTGCTCCACCCCCTGCTCTTGAGATTCTCCCGGATGTGGGCTGCATTTTGGCTTCATTTTGGGCTGGAGATTCCCGTGGTTTGAGGCCTGGCTTGCTCCACCCCCTGCTCTTGATATTCCCCCGGATGTGGGCTGCATTTTGGGTGCCTTTTGGGCTGGAGCTTCTCGTGGTTTGAGGCCTGGCTTGCTCCACCCCCTGCTCTTGAGATTCTCCCTGATGTGGGCTGGATTTTGGCTGATTCTTGGGCTGGAGCTTCTTGTGGTTTGAGGCCTGGCTTGCTCCACCCCCTGCTCTTGAGATTCTCCCGGATGTGGGCTGCATTTTGGCTGCCTTTTGGGCTGGAGCTTCTCGTGGTTTGAGGCCTGCCTTGCTCCACACCCTGCTCTTGAGATTCTCCCGGATGTGGGCTGCATTTTGGCTGCCTTTTGGGCTGGAGCTTCTCGTGGTTTGAGGCCTGCCTTGCTCCACCCCCTGCTCTTGAGATTCTCCCGGATGTGGGCTGCATTTTGGCTGCCTTTTGGGCTGGAGCTTCTCGTGGTTTGAGGCCTGGCTTGCTCCACCCCCTGCTCTTGATATTCCCCCGGATGTGGGCTGCATTTTGGTTGCCTATTGGGCTGGAGCTTCTCGTGGTTTGAGGCCTGGCTTGCTCCACCCCCTGCTCTTGAGAATCTCCCGGATGTGGGCTGCATTTAGGCTGCCCTTTTGGGGTGGAACTTCTCGTGGTTTGAGGCCTGGCTTGCTCCACCTTCTGCTCTTCATATTCTCCCCGATGTGGGCTGCATTTTGGCTGCCTTTTGGGCTCGAGCTTCTCGTGGTTTGAGGCCTGGCTTGCTCCACCCCCTGCTCTTGAGAATCTCCCGGATGTGCGCTGCATTTAGGCTGCACTTTTGGGGTGGAACTTCTCGTGGTTTGAGGCCTGTCTTGCTCCACCCCCTGCTCTTGAGATTCTCCCGGATGTGGGCTGCATTTTGGTTGCCTTTTGGGCTGGAGCTTCTCGTGGTTTGAGGCCTGGCTTGCTCCACCCCCTGCTCTTGATATTCCCCCGGATGTGGGCTGCATTTTGGCTGCCTTTTGGGCTGGAGCTTCTCGTGGTTTGAGGCCTGGCTTGCTCCACCCCCTGCTCTTGATATTCCCCCGGATGTGGGCTGCATTTTGGCTGCCTTTTGGGCTGGAGCTTCTCGTGGTTTGAGGCCTGGCTTGCTCCACCCCCTGCTCTTGAGATTCTCCCGGATGTGGGCTGGATTTTGGCTGCCTTTTGGGCTGGAGCTTCTCGTGGTTTGAGGCCTGGCTTGCTCCACCCCCTGCTCTTGAGATTCTCCCGGATGTGTGCGGCATTTTGGCTGCCTTTTGGGCTGGAGCTTCTCGTGGTTTGAGGCCTGGCTTGCTCCACCCCCTGCTCTTGAGATTCTCCCGGATGTGGGCTGGATTTTGGCTGCCTTTTGGGCTGGAGCTTCTCATGGTTTGAGGCCTGGCTTGCTCCACCCCCTGCTCTTGAGATTCTCCCGGAGTTGGGCTGCATTTTGGCTGCATTTTGGGCTGGAGCTTCTCGTGGTTTGAGGCCTGGCTTGCTCCACCCCCTGCTCTTGAGAATCTCCCGTATGTGCGCTGCATTTAGGCTGCCCTTTTGGGCTGGAACTTCTCGTGGTTTGAGGCCTGGCTTGCTCCACCCCCTGCCCTTCATATTCTCCCCGATGTGGGCTGGATTTTGGCTGCTTTTTGGGCTGGAGCTTCTCGTGGTTTGAGGCCTGCCTTGCTCCACCCCCTGCTCTTGAGATTCTCCCGGATGTGGGCTGCATTTTGGCTGCCTTTTGGGTTGGAGCTTCTCGTGTTTTGAGGCCTGGCTTGCTCCACCCCCTGCTCTTGATATTCCCCCGGATGTGGGCTGCATTTTGGTTGCGTTTTGGGCTGGAGCTTCTCGTGGTTTGAGGCCTGGCTTGCTCCACCCCCTGCTCTTGAGAATCTCCCGGATGTGGGCTGCATTTAGGCTGCCCTTTTGGGGTGGAACTTCTCGTGGTTTGAGGCCTGGCTTGCTCCACCTTCTGCTCTTCATATTCTCCCGGATGTGGGCTGCATTTTGGCTGCCTTTTGGGCTCGAGCTTCTCGTGGTTTGAGGCCTGGCTTGCTCCATCCCCTGCTCTTGAGATTCTCCCGGATGTGGGCTGCATTTTGGCTGCCTTTTGGGCTGGAGCTTCTCGTGGTTTGTGGCCTGGCTTTCTCCACCCCCTGCTCTTGAGATTCTTCCAGATGTGGGCTGTATTTTGGCTGCATTTTGGGCTGGAGCTTCTCGTGGTTTGAGGCCTGGCTTGCTCCACCCCCTGCTCTTGAGATTCTCCCGGATGTGGGCTGGATTTTGGCTGCCTTTTGGGCTGGAGCTTCTCGTGGTTTGAGGCCTGGCTTGCTCCACCCCCTGCTCTTGAGATTCTCCCGGATGTGGGCTGCATTTTGGCTGTCTTTTGGGCTGGAGCTTCTTGTGGTTTGAGGCCTGGCTTTCTCCACCCCCTGCTCTTGAGATTCTCCCGGATGTGGGCTGCATTTTGGCTGCCTTTTGGGCTGGAGCTTCTCGTGGTTTGAGGCCTGGTTTGCTCCACCCCCTGCTCTTGAGATTCTCCCGGATGTGGGCTGCATTTTGGCTGATTCTTGGGCTGGAGCTTCTCGTGGTTTGAGGCCTGGCTTGCTCCACCCCCTGCTCTTGATATTCTCCTGGATGTGGGCTGCATTTTGGCTGCTTATTGGGCTGGAGCTTCTCGTGGTTTGAGGCCTGGCTTGCTCCACCCCCTGCTCTTGAGATTCTCCCGGAGGTGGGCTGCATTTTGGCTGATTCTTGGGCTAGAGATTCTCGTGGTTTGAGGCCTGGCTTGCTCCACCCCCTGCTCTTGAGATTCTCCAGGATGTGGACTGCATTTTGGCTGCCTTTTGGGCTGGAGCTTCTCGTAGTTTGAGGCCTGGCTTGCTCCACCCCCTGCTCTTGAGATTCTCCCGGATGTGGGCTGTATTTTGGCTGCATTTTGGGCTGGAGCTTCTCGTGGTTTGAGGCCTGGCTTGCTCCACCCCCTGCTCTTGAGATTCTCCCGGATGTGGGCTGGATTTTGGCTGCCTTTTGGGCTGGAGCTTCTCGTGGTTTGAGGCCTGGCTTGCTCCACCCCCTGCTCTTGAGATTCTCCCGGATGTGGGCTGCATTTTGGCTGTCTTTTGGGCTGGAGCTTCTTGTGGTTTGAGGCCTGGCTTTCTCCACCCCCTGCTCTTGAGATTCTCCCGGATGTGGGCTGCATTTTGGCTGCCTTTTGGGCTGGAGCTTCTCGTGGTTTGAGGCCTGGTTTGCTCCACCCCCTGCTCTTGAGATTCTCCCGGATGTGGGCTGCATTTTGGCTGATTCTTGGGCTGGAGCTTCTCGTGGTTTGAGGCCTGGCTTGCTCCACCCCCTGCTCTTGATATTCTCCTGGATGTGGGCTGCATTTTGGCTGCTTATTGGGCTGGAGCTTCTCGTGGTTTGAGGCCTGGCTTGCTCCACCCCCTGCTCTTGAGATTCTCCCGGAGGTGGGCTGCATTTTGGCTGATTCTTGGGCTAGAGATTCTCGTGGTTTGAGGCCTGGCTTGCTCCACCCCCTGCTCTTGAGATTCTCCAGGATGTGGACTGCATTTTGGCTGCCTTTTGGGCTGGAGCTTCTCGTAGTTTGAGGCCTGGCTTGCTCCACCCCCTGCTCTTGAGATTCTCCCGGATGTGGGCTGCATTTTGGCTGTCTTTTGGGCTGGAGCTTCTTGTGGTTTGAGGCCTGTCTTGCTCCACCCCCTGCTCTTGATATTCCCCCGGATGTGGGCTGGATTTTGGCTGCTTTTCGGGCTGGAGCTTCTCGTGGTTTGAGGCCTGGCTTGCTCCACCCCCTGCTCTTGAAATTCTCCCGGATGTGGGCTGCATTTTGGCTGATTCTTGGGCTAGAGATTCTCGTGGTTTGAGGCCTGGCTTGCTCCGCCCCCTGCTCTTGATATTCTCCTGGATGTGGGCTGCATTTTGGCTGCTTATTGGGCTGGAGCTTATCGTGGTTTGAGGCCTGGCTTGCTCCACCCCCTGCTCTTGAGATTCTCCCGGAGGTGGGCTGCATTTTGGCTGATTCTTGGGCTGGAGTTTCTCGTGGTTTGAGGCCTGTCTTGCTCCACCCCCTGCTCTTGAGATTCTCCCGGATGTGGGCTGCATTTTGGCTGCATTTTGGGCTGGAGCTTCTCGTAGTTTGAGGCCTGGCTTGCTCCACCCCCTGCTCTTGAGATTCTCCCGGATGTGGCCTGCATTTTTGCTGCATTTTGGGGTGGAGATTCTCGTGGTTTGGGGCATGGCTGGCTCCACCCCCTGCTCTTGAGATTCTCCCGGATGTGGGCTGCATTTTTGCTGCCTTTTGGGCTGGAACTTCTCGTGGTTTGAGGCCTGGCTTGCTCCACCCCCTGCTCTTGAGATTCTCCCGGATGTGGGCTGCATTTTGGCTGATTCTTGGGCTGGAGTTTCTCGTGGTTTGAGGCCTGTCTTGCTCCACCCCCTGCTCTTGAGATTCTCCCGGATGTGGGCTGCATTTTGGCTGCATTTTGGGCTGGAGCTTCTCATGGTTTGAGGCCTGGCTTGCTCCTGCCCCTGCTCTTGAGATTCTCCCGGATGTGGGCTACATTTTGGCTGCCTTTTGGGCTGGAGATTCTCGTGGTTTGGGGCATGGCTGGCTCCACCTCCTGCTCTTGAGATTCTCCCGGATGTGGGCTGCATTTTGGCTGCATTTTGGGCTGGAGCTTCTCGTGGTTTGAGGCCTGTCTTGCTCCACCCCCTGCTCTTGAGATTCTCCTGGAGGTGGGCTTCATTTTGGCTGCCTTTTGGGCTGGAGCTTCTCATGGTTTGAGGCCTGGCTTGCTCCACCCCCTGCTCTTGAGATTCTCCCGGAGGTGGGCTGCATGTTGGCTGCCTTTTGGGCTGGAGCTTCTCGTGGTTTGAGGCCTGCCTTGCTCCTCCCCCTGCTCTTGAGATTCTCCTAGATGTGTGCCGCATTTTGGCTGATTCTTGGGCTAGAGCTTCTCGTGGTTTGAGGCCTGGCTTGCTCCACCCCCTGCTCTTGAGATTCTCCCGGATGTGGGCTGCATTTTGGCTGATTCTTGGGCTGGAGCTTCTCGTGGTTTGAGGCCTGGCTTGCTCCACCCCCTGCTCTTGAGATTCTCCTGGATGTGGGCTGCATTTTGGCTGCTTATTGGGCTGGAGCTTATCGTGGTTTGAGGCCTGGCTTGCTCCACCCCCTGCTCTTGAGATTCTCCCGGAGGTGGGCTGCATTTTGGCTGCTTTTTGGGCTGGAGCTTCTCGTGGTTTGAGGCCTGGCTTGCTCCACCCCCTGCTCTTGAGATTCTCCCGGAGGTGGGCTGCATTTTGGCTGCTTTTTGGGCTGGAGCTTCTCGTGGTTTGAGGCCTGGCTTGCTCCACCCCCTGCTCTTGAGATTCTCCCGGAGGTGGGCTGCATTTTGGCTGATTCTTGGGCTGGAGTTTCTCGTGGTTTGAGGCCTGTCTTGCTCCACCCCCTGCTCTTGAGATTCTCCCGGATGTGGGCTGCATTTTGGCTGCAATTTGGGCTGGAGCTTCTCGTAGTTTGAGGCCTGGCTTGCTCCACCCCCTGCTCTTGAGATTCTCCCGGATGTGGCCTGCATTTTTGCTGCCATTTTGGGGTGGAGATTCTCGTGGTTTGGGGCATGGCTGGCTCCACCCCCTGCTCTTGAGATTCTCCCGGATGTGGGCTGCATTTTTGCTGCCTTTTGGGCTGGAACTTCTCGTGGTTTGAGGCCTGGCTTGCTCCACCCCCTGCTCTTGAGATTCTCCTGGATGTGCGCTGCATTTTAGCTGCCTTTTTGGGGTGGAACTTCTCGTGGTTTGAGGCCTGGCTTGCTCCACCCCCTGCTCTTGAGATTCTCCCGGATGTGGGCTGCATTTTGGCTGATTCTTGGGCTGGAGTTTCTCGTGGTTTGAGGCCTGTCTTGCTCCACCCCCTGCTCTTGAGATTCTCCCGGATGTGGGCTGCATTTTGGCTGCATTTTGGGCTGGAGCTTCTCATGGTTTGAGGCCTGGCTTGCTCCTGCCCCTGCTCTTGAGATTCTCCCGGATGTGGGCTACATTTTGGCTGCCTTTTGGGCTGGAGATTCTCGTGGTTTGGGGCATGGCTGGCTCCACCTCCTGCTCTTGAGATTCTCCCGGATGTGGGCTGCATTTTGGCTGCATTTTGGGCTGGAGCTTCTCGTGGTTTGTGGCCTGTCTTGCTCCACCCCCTGCTCTTGAGATTCTCCTGGAGGTGGGCTTCATTTTGGCTGCCTTTTGGGCTGGAGCTTCTCATGGTTTGAGGCCTGGCTTGCTCCACCCCCTGCTCTTGAGATTCTCCCGGAGGTGGGCTGCATGTTGGCTGCCTTTTGGGCTGGAGCTTCTCGTGGTTTGAGGCCTGCCTTGCTCCTCCCCCTGCTCTTGAGATTCTCCTAGATGTGTGCCGCATTTTGGCTGATTCTTGGGCTAGAGCTTCTCGTGGTTTGAGGCCTGGCTTGCTCCACCCCCTGCTCTTGAGATTCTCCCGGATGTGGGCTGCATTTTGGCTGATTCTTGGGCTGGAGCTTCTCGTGGTTTGAGGCCTGGCTTCCTCCACCCCCTGCTCTTGATGTTCTCCCGGATGTGGGCTGCATTTTGGCTGCCTTTTGGGCTGGAGCTTCTCGTGGTTTGAGGCCTGGCTTGCTCCACCCCCTGCTCTTGATGTTCTCCCGGATGTGGGCTGCATTTTGGCTGCCTTTTGGGCTGGAGCTTCTCGTGGTTTGAGGCCTGGCTTGCTCCACCCCCTGCTCTTGAAATTCTCCCAGAGGTGGGCTGCATTTTGGCTGCCTTTTGGGCTGGAGCTTCTTGTGGTTTGAGGCCTGGCTTGCTCCACCCCCTGCTCTTGAGATTCTCCCGGAGGTGGGCTGCATTTTGGCTGATTCTTGGGCTGGAACTTCTCATGGTTTGAGGCCTGGCTTGCTCCACCCCCTGCTCTTGATATTCTCCCCGATGTGGGCTGCATTATGACTGCTTTTTTGGGCTGGAGCTTCTCGTGGTTTGAGGCCTGGCTTGCTCCACCCCCTGCTCTTGATATTCTCCCCGATGTGGGCTGCATTATGACTGCTTTTTTGGGCTGGAGCTTCTCGTGGTTTGAGGCCTGGCTTGCTCCACCCCCTGCTCTTGTGATTCTCCCGGATGTGGGCTGCATTTTGGCTGCCTTTTGGGCTGGAACTTCTCGTGGTTTGAGGCCTGGCTTGCTCCACCCCCTGCCCTTGATATTCTCCCGGATGTGGTCTGCATTTTGGCTGCCTTTTGGGCTGGAGCTTCTCGTGGTTTGAGGCCTGGCTTGCTCCACCCCCTGCTCTTGATATTCTCCCAGATGTGGGCTGCATTTTGGCTGCCTTTTGGACTGGAGCTTCTCGTGGTTTGAGGCCTGGCTTGCTCCACCCCCTGCTCTTGAGATTCTCCCGGATGTGTGCGGCATTTTGGCTGCCTTTTGGGCTGGAGCTTCTCGTGGTTTGAGGCCTGGCTTGCTCCACCCCCTGCTCTTGAGATTCTCCCGGATGTGGGCTGGATTTTGGCTGCCTTTTGGGCTGGAGCTTCTCATGGTTTGAGGCCTGGCTTGCTCCAACCCCTGCTCTTGAGATTCTCCCGGAGTTGGGCTGCATTTTGGCTGCGTTTTGGGCTGGAGCTTCTCGTGGTTTGAGGCCTGGCTTGCTCCACCCCCTGCTCTTGAGAATCTCCCGTATGTGCGCTGCATTTAGGCTGCCCTTTTGGGGTGGAACTTCTCGTGGTTTGAGGCCTGGCTTGCTCCACCCCCTGCCCTTCATATTCTCCCCGATGTGGGCTGGATTTTGGCTGCTTTTTGGGCTGGAGCTTCTCGTGGTTTGAGGCCTGCCTTGCTCCACCCCCTGCTCTTGAGATTCTCCCGGATGTGGGCTGCATTTTGGCTGCCTTTTGGGTTGGAGCTTCTCGTGTTTTGAGGCCTGGCTTGCTCCACCCCCTGCTCTTGATATTCCCCCGGATGTGGGCTGCATTTTGGTTGCCTTTTGGGCTGGAGCTTCTCGTGGTTTGAGGCCTGGCTTGCTCCACCCCCTGCTCTTGAGAATCTCCCGGATGTGGGCTGCATTTAGGCTGCCCTTTTGGGGTGGAACTTCTCGTGGTTTGAGGCCTGGCTTGCTCCACCTTCTGCTCTTCATATTCTCCCCAATGTGGGCTGCATTTTGGCTGCCTTTTGGGCTCGAGCTTCTCGTGGTTTGAGGCCTGGCTTGCTCCACCCCCTGCTCTTGAGAATCTCCCGGATGTGCGCTGCATTTAGGCTGCCCTTTTGGGGTGGAACTTCTCGTGGTTTGAGGCCTGGCTTGCTCCACCCAATGCTCTTGAGATTCTCCCCGATGTGGGCTGGATTTTGGCTGCTTTTTGGGCTGGAGCTTCTCGTGGTTTGAGGCCTGGCTTGCTCCACCCCCTGCTCTTGAGATTCTCCCGGATGTGGGCTGCATTTTGGTTGCCTTTTGGGCTGGAGCTTCTCGTGGTTTGAGGCCTGGCTTGCTCCACCCCCTGCTCTTGAGATTCTTCCAGATGTGGGCTGTATTTTGGCTGCATTTTGGGCTGGAGCTTCTCGTGGTTTGAGGCCTGGCTTGCTCCACCCCCTGCTCTTGAGATTCTCCCGGATGTGGGCTGGATTTTGGCTGCCTTTTGGGCTGGAGCTTCTCGTGGTTTGAGGCCTGGCTTGCTCCACCCCCTGCTCTTGAGATTCTCCCGGATGTGGGCTGCATTTTGGCTGTCTTTTGGGCTGGAGCTTCTTGTGGTTTGAGGCCTGGCTTGCTCCACCCCCTGCTCTTGAGATTCTCCCGGATGTGGGCTGCATTTTGGCTGCCTTTTGGGCTGGAGCTTCTCGTGGTTTGAGGCCTGGTTTGCTCCACCCCCTGCTCTTGAGATTCTCCCGGATGTGGGCTGCATTTTGGCTGATTCTTGGGCTGGAGCTTCTCGTGGTTTGAGGCCTGGCTTGCTCCACCCCCTGCTCTTGATATTCTCCTGGATGTGGGCTGCATTTTGGCTGCTTATTGGGCTGGAGCTTCTCGTGGTTTGAGGCCTGGCTTGCTCCACCCCCTGCTCTTGAGATTCTCCCGGATGTGGGCTGCATTTTGGCTGATTCTTGGGCTGGAGCTTCTCGTGGTTTGAGGCCTGCCTTGCTCCACCCCCTGCTCTTGAAATTCTCCCGGATGTGGGCTGCATTTTGGCTGATTCTTGGGCTAGAGATTCTCGTGGTTTGAGGCCTGGCTTGCTCCACCCCCTGCTCTTGAGATTCTCCAGGATGTGGACTGCATTTTGGCTGCCTTTTGGGCTGGAGCTTCTCGTAGTTTGAGGCCTGGCTTGCTCCACCCCCTGCTCTTGAGATTCTCCCGGATGTGGGCTGCATTCTGGGTGAATCTTGGGGTGGAGCTTCTCGTGGTTTGAGGCCTGGCTTGCTCCACCCCCTGCTCTTGAAATTCTCCCGGATGTGGGCTGCATTTTGGCTGATTCTTGGGCTAGAGATTCTCGTGGTTTGAGGCCTGGCTTGCTCCACCCCCTGCTCTTGAGATTCTCCCGGATGTGGGCTGGATTTTGGCTGCTTTTTGGGCTGGAGCTTCTCGTGGTTTGAGGCCTGGCTTGCTCCACCCCCTGCTCTTGAGATTCTCCCGGAGGTGGGCTGCATTTTGGCTGCTATTTGGGCTGGAGCTTCTCGTGGTTTGAGGCCTGGCTTGCTCCACCCCCTGCTCTTGAGATTCTCCCGGAGGTGGGCTGCATTTTGGCTGATTCTTCGGCTGGAGTTTCTCGTGGTTTGAGGCCTGTCTTGCTCTCCCCCTGCTCTTGAGATTCTCCCGGATGTGGGCTGCATTTTGGCTGCATTTTGGGCTGGAGCTTCTCGTAGTTTGAGGCCTGGCTTGCTCCACCCCCTGCTCTTGAGATTCTCCCGGATGTGGCCTGCATTTTTGCTGCCATTTTGGGGTGGAGATTCTCGTGGTTTGAGGCCTGGCTTGCTCCACCCCCCGCTCTTGAGATTCTCCTGGATGTGCGCTGCATTTTAGCTGCCTTTTTGGGGTGGAACTTCTCGTGGTTTGAGGCCTGGGTTGCTCCACCCCCTGCTCTTGAGATTCTCCCGGATGTGGGCTGCATTTTGGCTGATTCTTGGGCTGGAGTTTCTCGTGGTTTGAGGCCTGTCTTGCTCCACCCCCTGCTCTTGAGATTCTCCCGGATGTGGGCTGCATTTTGGCTGCATTTTGGGCTGGAGCTTCTCATGGTTTGAGGCCTGGCTTGCTCCTGCCCCTGCTCTTGAGATTCTCCCGGATGTGGGCTACATTTTGGCTGCCTTTTGGGCTGGAGATTCTCGTGGTTTGGGGCATGGCTGGCTCCACCTCCTGCTCTTGAGATTCTCCCGGATGTGGGCTGCATTTTGGCTGCATTTTGGGCTGGAGCTTCTCGTGGTTTGTGGCCTGTCTTGCTCCACCCCCTGCTCTTGAGAGTTTCCTGGAGGTGGGCTTCATTTTGGCTGCCTTTTGGGCTGGAGCTTCTCATGGTTTGAGGCCTGGCTTTCTCCACCCCCTGCTCTTGAGATTCTCCCGGAGGTGGGCTGCATGTTGGCTGCCTTTTGGGCTGGAGCTTCTCGTGGTTTGAGGCCTGCCTTGCTCCTCCCCCTGCTCTTGAGATTCTCCTAGATGTGTGCCGCATTTTGGCTGATTCTTGGGCTGGAGCTTCTCGTGGTTTGAGGCCTGGCTTGCTCCACCCCCTGCTCTTGAGCTTCTCCCGGATGTGGGCTGGATTTTGGCTGCCTTTTGGGCTGGAGCTTCTCACGGTTTGAGGCCTGGCTTGCTCCAACCCCTGCTCTTGAGATTCTCCCGGATGTGGGCTGCATTTTGGCTGCCTTTTGGGCTGGAGCTTCTCGTGGTTTGAGGCCTGGCTTGCTCCACCCCCTGCTCTTGAGATTCTCCCGGATGTGGGCTGCATTTTGGCTGCCTTTTGGGCTGGAGCTTCTCGTGGTTTGAGGCCTGGCTTGCTCCACCCCCTGCTCTTGAGAATCTCCCGTATGTGCGCTGCATTTAGGCTGCCCTTTTGGGGTGGAACTTCTCGTGGTTTGAGGCCTGGCTTGCTCCACCTTCTGCTCTTCATATTCTCCCCGATGTGGGCTGCATTTTGGCTGCCTTTTGGGCTCGAGCTTCTCGTGGTTTGAGGCCTGGCTTGCTCCACCCCCTGCTCTTGAGAATCTCCCGGATGTGCGCTGCATTTAGGCTGCCCTTTTGGGGTGGAACTTCTCGTGGTTTGAGGCCTGGCTTGCTCCACCCCCTGCTCTTGAGATTCTCCCGGATGTGGGCTGCATTTTGGTTGCCTTTTGGGCTGGAGCTTCTCGTGGTTTGAGGCCTGGCTTGCTCCACCCCCTGCTCTTGATATTCCCCCGGATGTGGGCTGCATTTTGGCTGCCTTTTGGGCTGGAGCTTCTCGTGGTTTGAGGCCTGGCTTGCTCCACCCCCTGCTCTTGAGATTCTCCCGGATGTGGGCTGGATTTTGGCTGATTCTTGGGCTGGAGCTTCTTGTGGTTTGAGGCCTGGCTTGCTCCACCCCCTGCTCTTGAGATTCTCCCGGATGTGGGCTGCATTTTGGCTGCCTTTTGGGCTGGAGCTTCTCGTGGTTTGTGGCCTGGCTTTCTCCACCCCCTGCTCTTGAGATTCTTCCAGATGTGGGCTGTATTTTGGCTGCATTTTGGGCTGGAGCTTCTCGTGGTTTGAGGCCTGGCTTGCTCCACCCCCTGCTCTTGAGATTCTCCCGGATGTGGGCTGGATTTTGGCTGCCTTTTGGGCTGGAGCTTCTCGTGGTTTGAGGCCTGGCTTGCTCCACCCCCTGCTCTTGAGATTCTCCCGGATGTGGGCTGCATTTTGGCTGTCTTTTGGGCTGGAGCTTCTTGTGGTTTGAGGCCTGGCTTGCTCCACCCCCTGCTCTTGAGATTCTCCCGGATGTGGGCTGCATTTTGGCTGCATTTTGGGCTAGAGATTCTCGTGGTTTGAGGCCTGGCTTGCTCCGCCCCCTGCTCTTGATATTCTCCTGGATGTGGGCTGCATTTTGGCTGCTTATTGGGCTGGAGCTTCTCGTGGTTTGAGGCCTGGCTTGCTCCACCCCCTGCTCTTGATATTCTCCCGGAGGTGGGCTGCATTTTGGCTGCTTTTTGGGCTGGAGCTTCTCGTGGTTTGAGGCCTGGCTTGCTCCACCCCCTGCTCTTGAGATTCTCCCGGAGGTGGGCTGCATTTTGGCTGATTCTTGGGCTGGAGTTTCTCGTGGTTTGAGGCCTGGCTTGCTCCACCCCCTGCTCTTGAGATTCTCCCGGATGTGGGCTGCATTTTGGCTGCATTTTGGGCTGGAGCTTCTCGTAGTTTGAGGCCTGGCTTGCTCCACCCCCTGCTCTTGAGATTCTCCCGGATGTGGCCTGCATTTTTGCTGCCATTTTGGGGTGGAGATTCTCGTGGTTTGGGGCATGGCTGGCTCCACCCCCTGCTCTTGAGATTCTCCCGGATGTGGGCTGCATTTTTGCTGCCTTTTGGGCTGGAACTTCTCGTGGTTTGAGGCCTGGCTTGCTCCACCCCCCGCTCTTGAGATTCTCCTGGATGTGCGCTGCATTTTAGCTGCCTTTTTGGGGTGGAACTTCTCGTGGTTTGAGGCCTGGGTTGCTCCACCCCCTGCTCTTGAGATTCTCCCGGATGTGGGCTGCATTTTGGCTGATTCTTGGGCTGGAGTTTCTCGTGGTTTGAGGCCTGTCTTGCTCCACCCCCTGCTCTTGAGATTCTCCCGGATGTGGGCTGCATTTTGGCTGCATTTTGGGCTGGAGCTTCTCATGGTTTGAGGCCTGGCTTGCTCCTGCCCCTGCTCTTGAGATTCTCCCGGATGTGGGCTACATTTTGGCTGCCTTTTGGGCTGGAGATTCTCGTGGTTTGGGGCATGGCTGGCTCCACATCCTGCTCTTGAGATTCTCCCGGATGTGGGCTGCATTTTGGCTGCATTTTGGGCTGGAGCTTCTCGTGGTTTGTGGCCTGTCTTGCTCCACCCCCTGCTCTTGAGAGTCTCCTGGAGGTGGGCTTCATTTTGGCTGCCTTTTGGGCTGGAGCTTCTCATGGTTTGAGGCCTGGCTTGCTCCACCCCCTGCTCTTGAGATTCTCCCGGAGGTGGGCTGCATGTTGGCTGCCTTTTGGGCTGGAGCTTCTCGTGGTTTGAGGCCTGCCTTGCTCCTCCCCCTGCTCTTGAGATTCTCCTAGATGTGTGCCGCATTTTGGCTGCTTTTTGGGCTGGAGCTTCTCGTGGTTTGAGGCCGGGCTTGCTCCACCCCCTGCTCTTGAGATTCTCCCGGATGTGGCCTGCATTTTGTCTGATTCTTGGGCTGGAGCTTCTCGTGGTTTGTGGCCTGGCTTTCTCCACCCCCTGCTCTTGAGATTCTTCCAGATGTGGGCTGTATTTTGGCTGCATTTTGGGCTGGAGCTTCTCGTGGTTTGAGGCCTGGCTTGCTCCACCCCCTGCTCTTGAGATTCTCCCGGATGTGGGCTGGATTTTGGCTGCCTTTTGGGCTGGAGCTTCTCGTGGTTTGAGGCCTGGCTTGCTCCACCCCCTGCTCTTGAGATTCTCCCGCATGTGGGCTGCATTTTGGCTGTCTTTTGGGCTGGAGCTTCTTGTGGTTTGAGGCCTGGCTTGCTCCACCCCCTGCTCTTGAGATTCTCCCGGATGTGGGCTGCATTTTGGCTGCTCTTTGGGCTGGAGCTTCTCGTGGTTTGAGGCCTGGTTTGCTCCACCCCCTGCTCTTGAGATTCTCCCGGATGTGGGCTGCATTTTGGCTGCCTTTTGGGCTGGAGCTTCTCGTGGTTTGAGGCCTGGCTTGCTCCACCCCCTGCTCTTGAGATTCTCCTGGATGTGGGCTGCATTTTGGCTGCTTATTGGGCTGGAGCTTCTCGTGGTTTGAGGCCTGGCTTGCTCCACCCCCTGCTCTTGAGATTCTCCCGGATGTGGGCTGCATTTTGGCTGATTCTTGGGCTGGAGCTTCTCGTGGTTTGAGGCCTGGCTTGCTCCACCCCCTGCTCTTGAAATTCTCCCGGATGTGGGCTGCATTTTGGCTGATTCTTGGGCTAGAGATTCTCGTGGTTTGAGGCCTGGCTTGCTCCACCCCCTGCTCTTGAGATTCTCCAGGATGTGGACTGCATTTTGGCTGCCTTTTGGGCTGGAGCTTCTCGTAGTTTGAGGCCTGGCTTGCTCCACCCCCTGCTCTTGAGATTCTCCCGCATGTGGGCTGCATTTTGGCTGTCTTTTGGGCTGGAGCTTCTTGTGGTTTGAGGCCTGTCTTGCTCCACGCCCTGCTCTTGAGATTCTCCCGGATGTGGGCTGGATTTTGGCTGCTTTTTGGGCTGGAGCTTCTCGTGGTTTGAGGCCTGGCTTGCTCCACCCCCTGCTCTTGAAATTCTCCCGGATGTGGGCTGCATTTTGGCTGATTCTTGGGCTAGAGATTCTCGTGGTTTGAGGCCTGGCTTGCTCCGCCCCCTGCTCTTGATATTCTCCTGGATGTGGGCTGCATTTTGGCTGCTTATTGGGCTGGAGCTTATCGTGGTTTGAGGCCTGGCTTGCTCCACCCCCTGCTCTTGAGATTCTCCCGGAGGTGGGCTGCATTTTGGCTGCTTTTTGGGCTGGAGCTTCTCGTGGTTTGAGGCCTGGCTTGCTCCACCCCCTGCTCTTGAGATTCTCCCGGAGGTGGGCTGCATTTTGGCTGATTCTTGGGCTGGAGTTTCTCGTGGTTTGAGGCCTGTCTTGCTCCACCCCCTGCTCTTGAGATTCTCCCGGATGTGGGCTGCATTTTGGCTGCATTTTGGGCTGCAGCTTCTCGTAGTTTGAGGCCTGGCTTGCTCCACCCCCTGCTCTTGAGATTCTCCCGGATGTGGCCTGCATTTTTGCTGCCATTTTGGGGTGGAGATTCTCGTGGTTTGGGGCATGGCTGGCTCCACCCCCTGCTCTTGAGATTCTCCCGGATGTGGGCTGCATTTTTGCTGCCTTTTGGGCTGGAACTTCTCGTGGTTTGAGGCCTGGCTTGCTCCACCCCCCGCTCTTGAGATTCTCCTGGATGTGCGCTGCATTTTAGCTGCCTTTTTGGGGTGGAACTTCTCGTGGTTTGAGGCCTGGGTTGCTCCACCCCCTGCTCTTGAGATTCTCCCGGATGTGGGCTGCATTTTGGCTGATTCTTGGGCTGGAGTTTCTCGTGGTTTGAGGCCTGTCTTGCTCCAACCCCCTGCTCTTGAGATTCTCCCGGATGTGGGCTGCATTTTGGCTGCATTTTGGGCTGGAGATTCTCGTGGTTTGGGGCATGGCTGGCTCCACCTCCTGCTCTTGAGATTCTCCCGGATGTGGGCTGCATTTTGGCTGCATTTTGGGCTGGAGCTTCTCGTGGTTTGTGGCCTGTCTTGCTCCACCCCCTGCTCTTGAGAGTCTCCTGGAGGTGGGCTTCATTTTGGCTGCCTTTTGGGCTGGAGCTTCTCATGGTTTGAGGCCTGGCTTCCTCCACCCCCTGCTCTTGAGATTCTCCCGGATTTGGGCTGCATTTTGGCTGAATTTTGGGCGGGAGCTTCTCGTGGTTTGAGGCCTGGCTTGCTCCACCCCCTGCTCTTGATGTTCTCCCGGATGTGGGCTGCATTTTGGCTGCCTTTTGGGCTGGAGCTTCTCGTGGTTTGAAGCCTGGCTTGCTCCACCCCCTGCTCTTGAAATTCTCCCAGAGGTGGGCTGCATTTTGGCTGCCTTTTGGGCTGGAGCTTCTTGTGGTTTGAGGCCTGGCTTGCTCCACCCCCTGCTCTTGAGATTCTCCCGGATGTGGGCTGCATTTTGGCTGATTCTTGGGCTGGAACTTCTCATGGTTTGAGGCCTGGCTTGCTCCACCCCCTGCTCTTGATATTCTCCCCGATGTGGGCTGCATTATGACTGCTTTTTTGGGCTGGAGCTTCTCGTGGTTTGAGGCCTGGCTTGCTCCACCCCCTGCTCTTGTGATCCTCCCGGATGTGGGCTGCATTTTGGCTGCCTTTTGGGCTGGAGCTTCTCGTGGTTTGAGGCCTGGCTTGCTCCACCCCCTGCCCTTGATATTCTCCCGGATGTGGGCTGCATTTTGGCTGCCTTTTGGGCTGGAGCTTCTCGTGGTTTGAGGCCTGGCTTGCTCCACCCCCTGCTCTTGAGATTCTCCAGGATGTGGGCTGCATTTTGGCTGCCTTTTGGACTGGAGCTTCTCGTGGTTTGAGGCCTGGCTTGCTCCACCCCCTGCTCTTGAGATTCTCCCGGATGTGTGCGGCATTTTGGCTGCCTTTTGGGCTGGAGCTTCTCGTGGTTTGAGGCCTGGCTTGCTCCACCCCCTGCTCTTGAGATTCTCCCGGATGTGGGCTGGATTTTGGCTGCCTTTTGGGCTGGAGCTTCTCATGGTTTGAGGCCTGGCTTGCTCCAACCCCTGCTCTTGAGATTCTCCCGGAGTTGGGCTGCATTTTGGCTGCCTTTTGGGCTGGAGCTTCTCGTGGTTTGAGGCCTGGCTTGCTCCACCCCCTGCTCTTGAGAATCTCCCGTATGTGCGCTGCATTTAGGCTGCCCTTTTGGGGTGGAACTTCTCGTGGTTTGAGGCCTGGCTTGCTCCACCCCCTGCTCTTGAGATTCTCCCGGATGTGGGCTGCATTTTGGCTGCCTTTTGGGTTGGAGCTTCTCGTGTTTTGAGGCCTGGCTTGCTCCACCCCCTGCTCTTGATATTCCCCCGGATGTGGGCTGCATTTTGGTTGCCTTTTGGGCTGGAGCTTCTCGTGGTTTGAGGCCTGGCTTGCTCCACCCCCTCTTCTTGAGATTCTCCCGGATGTGGGCTGCATTTTGGCTGTCTTTTGGGTTGGAGCTTCTCGTGGTTTGAGGCCTGGCTTGCTCCACCCCCTGCTCTTGAGATTCTCCCGGATGTGGGCTGCATTTTGGCTGCCTTTTGGGCTGGAGCTTCTCGTGGTTTGAGGCCTGGCTTGCTCAAATCCCTGCTCTTGAGATTCTCCCGGATGTGGGCTGCATTTTGGCTGAATCTTGGGCTGGAGCTTCTCGTGGTTTGAGGCCTGGCTTGCTCCACCCCCTGCTCTTGAGATTCTCCCGGATGTGGGCTGGATTTTGGCTGCCTTTTGGGCTGGAGCTTCTCGTGGTTTGAGGCCTGGCTTGCTCCACCCCCTGCTCTTGAGATTCTCCCGGATGTGGGCTGCATTTTGGCTGTCTTTTGGGCTGGAGCTTCTTGTGGTTTGAGGCCTGGCTTGCTCCAACCCCAGCTCTTGAGATTCTCCCGGATGTGGGCTGCATTTTGTTTGCTCTTTGGGCTGGAGCTTCTCGTGGTTTGAGGCCTGGCTTGCTCCACCCCCTGCTCTTGATATTCTCCCCTATGTGGGCTGCATTATGACTGCATTTTTGGGCTGGAGCTTCTCGTGGTTTGAGGCCTGGCTTGCTCCACCCCCTGCTCTTGTGATCCTCCCGGATGTGGGCTGCATTTTGGCTGCCTTTTGGGCTGGAGCTTCTCGTGGTTTGAGGCCTGGCTTGCTCCACCCCCTGCCCTTGATATTCTCCCGGATGTGGGCTGCATTTTGGCTGCCTTTTGGGCTGGAGCTTCTCGTGGTTTGAGGCCTGGCTTGCTCCACCCCCTGCTCTTGAGATTCTCCAGGATGTGGGCTGCATTTTGGCTGCATTTTGGGCTGGAGCTTCTCGTGGTTTGAGGCCTGGCTTGCTCCACCCCCTGCTCTTGAGATTCTCCCGGATGTGTGCTGCATTTTGGCTGCCTTTTGGGCTGGAGCTTCTCGTGGTTTGAGGCCTGGCTTGCTCCACCCGCTGCTCTTGAGATTCTCCCGGATGTGGGCTGGATTTTGGCTTCCTTTTGGGCTGGAGCTTCTTGTGGTTTGAGGCCTGGCTTGCTCCACCCCCTGCTCTTGAGATTCTCCCGGATGTGGGCTGCATTTTGGCTGTCTTTTGGGCTGGAGCTTCTTGTGGTTTGAGGCCTGGCTTGCTCCACCCCCTGCTCTTGAGATTCTCCCGGATGTGGGCTGCATTTTGGCTGCTTTTTGGGCTAGAGATTCTCGTGGTTTGAGGCCTGGCTTGCTCCACCCTCTGCTCTTGATATTCTCCCCGATGTGGGCTGGATTTTGGTTGCTTATTGGGCTGGAGCTTCTCGTGGTTTGAGGCCTGGCTTGCTCCACCCCCTGCTCTTGAGATTCTCAGGGAGGTGGGCTGCATTTTGGCTGCTTTTTGGGCTGGAGCTTCTCGTGGTTTGAGGCCTGGCTTGCTCCACCCCCTGCTCTTGAGATTCTCCCGGATGTGGGCTGCATTTTGGTTGCTCTTTGGGCTGGAGCTTCTCGTGGTTTGAGGCCTGGCTTGCTCCACCCCCTGCTCTTGAGATTCTACCGGATGTGGGCTGCATTTTGGCTGCCTTTTGGGCTGGAGCTTCTTGTGGTTTGAGGCCTGGCTTGCTCCACCCCCTGCTCTTGAGATTCTCCCGGAGGTGGGCTGCATTTTGGCTGATTCTTGGGCTGGAACTTCTCGTGGTTTGAGGCCTGGCTTGCTCCACCCCCTGCTCTTGATATTCTCCCCGATGTGGGCTGCATTATGACTGCTTTTTTGGGCTGGAGCTTCTCGTGGTTTGAGGCCTGGCTTGCTCCACCCCCTGCTCTTGTGATCCTCCCGGATGTGGGCTGCATTTTGGCTGCCTTTTGGGCTGGAGCTTCTCGTGGTTTGAGGCCTGGCTTGCTCCACCCCCTGCTCTTGAGATTCTCCAGGATGTGGGCTGCATTTTGGCTGCATTTTGGGCTGGAGCTTCTCGTGGTTTGAGGCCTGGCTTGCTCCACCCCCTGCTCTTGAGATTCTCCCGGATGTGTGCTGCATTTTGGCTGCCTTTTGGGCTGGAGCTTCTCGTGGTTTGAGGCCTGGCTTGCTCCACCCGCTGCTCTTGAGATTCTCCCGGATGTGGGCTGGATTTTGGCTGCCTTTTGGGCTGGAGCTTCTCATGGTTTGAGGCCTGGCTTGCTCCAACCCCTGCTCTTGAGATTCTCCCGGAGGTGGGCTGCATTTTGGCTGCTTTTTGGGCTGGAGCTTCTCGTGGTTTGAGGCCTGGCTTGCTCCACCCCCTGCTCTTCATATTCTCCCCGATGTGGGCTGGATTTTGGCTGCTTTTTGGGCTGGAGCTTCTCGTGGTTTGAGGCCTGGCTTGCTCCACCCCCTGCTCTTGAGATTCTCCCAGATGTGGGATGCATTTTGGCTGCCTTTTGGGTTGGAGCTTCTCGTGGTTTGAGGCCTGGCTTGCTCCACCCCCTGCTCTTGAGATTCTCCCGGATGTGGGCTGCATTTTGGCTGAATTTTGGGCGGGAGCTTCTCGTGGTTTGAGGCCTGGCTTGCTCCACCCCCTGGTCTTGAGATTCTCCCGGATGTGGGCTGCATTTTGGCTGTCTTTTGGGCTGGAGCTTCTCGTGGTTTGAGGCCTGGCTTGCTCCATCCCCTGCTCTTGAGATTCTCCAGGATGTGGGCTGCATTTTGGCTGCCTTTTGGGCTGGAGCTTCTCGTGGTTTGAGGCCTGGCTTGCTCAAATCCCTGCTCTTGAGATTCTCCCTGATGTGGTCTGCATTTTGGCTGAATCTTGGGCTGGAGCTTCTCGTGGTTTGAGGCCTGGCTTGCTCCACCCCCTGCTCTTGAGATTCTCCCGGATGTGGGCTGCATTTTGGCTGCCTTTTGGGCTGGAGCTTCTCGTGGTTTGAGGCCTGGCTTGCTCCACCCCCTGCTCTTGAGATTCTCCCGGATTTGGGCTGCATTTTGGCTGCCTGTTGGGCTGGAGCTTCTCGTGGTTTGAGGCCTGGCTTGCTCCACCCCCTGCTCTTGAGATTCTCTCGGATGTGGGCTGCATTTTGGCTGCCTTTTGGGCTGGAGCTTCTCGTGGTTTGAGGCCTGGCTTGCTCCACCCCCTGCTCTTGAGATTCTCCCGGATGTGGGCTGCATTTTGGCTGCCTTTTGGGCTGGAGCTTCCTGTGGTTTGAGGCCTGGCTTGCTCCACCCCCTGCTCTTGAGATTCTCCCGGAGGTGGGCTGCATTTTGGCTGCTTTTTGGGCTGGAGCTTCTCGTGGTTTGAGGCCTGGCTTGCTCCACCCCCTGCTCTTCATATTCTCCCCGATGTGGGCTGGATTTTGGCTGCTTTTTGGGCTGGAGCTTCTCGTGGTTTGAGGCCTGGCTTGCTCCACCCCCTGCTCTTGAGATTCTCCCAGATGTGGGCTGCATTTTGGCTGCCTTTTGGGTTGGAGCTTCTCGTGGTTTGAGGCCTGGCTTGCTCCACCCCCTGCTCTTGAGATTCTCCCGGATGTGGGCTGCATTTTGGCTGAATTTTGGGCGGGAGCTTCTCGTGGTTTGAGGCCTGGCTTGCTCCACCCCCTGGTCTTGAGATTCTCCCGGATGTGGGCTGCATTTTGGCTGTCTTTTGGGCTGGAGCTTCTCGTGGTTTGAGGCCTGGCTTGCTCCATCCCCTGCTCTTGAGATTCTCCAGGATGTGGGCTGCATTTTGGCTGCCTTTTGGGCTGGAGCTTCTCGTGGTTTGAGGCCTGGCTTGCTCAAATCCCTGCTCTTGAGATTCTCCCTGATGTGGTCTGCATTTTGGCTGAATCTTGGGCTGGAGCTTCTCGTGGTTTGAGGCCTGGCTTGCTCCACCCCCTGCTCTTGAGATTCTCCCGGATGTGGGCTGCATTTTGGCTGATTCTTGGGCTGGAGCTTCCTGTGGTTTGAGGCCTGGCTTGCTCCACCCTCTGCTCTTGAGATTCTCCCGGAGGTGGGCTGCATTTTCGCTGCATTTTGGGCTGGAGCTTCTCGTGGTTTGAGGCCTGGCTTGCTCCACCTCCTACTCTTGAGATTCTCCCGGATGTGGGCTGGATTATGGCTGCCTTTTGGGCTGGAGCTTCTCGTGGTTTGAGGCCTGGCTTGCTCCACCCCCTGCTCTTGAGATTCTTCAGGATGTGGGCTGCATTTTGGCTGATTCTTGGGCTAGAGATTCTCGTGGTTTGAGGCCTGGCTTGCTCCGCCCCCTGCTCTTGATATTCTCCCGGATGTGGGCTGCATTTTGGCTGAATTTTGGGCTGGAGCTTCTCGTGGTTTGAGGCCTGGCTTCCTCCACCCCCTGCTCTTGAGATTCTACCGGATGTGGGCTGCATTTTGGTTGCTCTTTGGGCTGGAGCTTCTCGTGGTTTGAGGCCTGGCTTGCTCCACCCCCTGCTCTTGAGATTCTCCCAGATATGGGCTGCATTTTGGCTGCCTATTGGGCTGGAGCTTCTCATGGTTTGAGGCCTGGCTTGCTCCACCCCCTGCTCTTGAGATTCTCCCGGATGTGGGCTGGAGTTTGGCTGCCTTTTGGGCTGGAGCTTCTCGTGGTTTGGGGCCTGGCTTGCTTCATCCCCTGGTTTTGAAATTCTCCCGGATTTGGCCTGGAGTTTGGCTTCCTTTTGGGCTGGAGCTTCTCGTGGTTTGAGGCCTGCCTTCCTCCAACCCCTGCTCTTGATATTCTCCTGGATGTGGGCTGCATTTTTGCTGCAATTTAGGCTGGAGCTTCTCGTGGTTTGAGGCCTGGCTTGCTCTACCCCCTGCTCTTGATATTCTCCCAGATGTGGGCTGCATTTTGGCTGCCTTTTGGGCTGGAGCTTCTCGTGGTTTGAGGCCTGCATTGCTCCAACCCCAGCTCTTGCTATTCTCCCGGATGTGGGCTGGATTTTGGCTGCCTTTTGGGCTGGAAATTCTCGTGGTTTGAGGCCTGGCTTGCTCCACCCCCTGCTCTTGAGATTGTCCCGGATGTGGGCTGCATTTTGGCTGCCTTTTGGGCTGGAGCTTCTCGTGGTTTGAGGCGTGGCTTGCTCCACCCCCTGCTCTTGATATTTTCCCGTATGTGTGCTGCATTTTGGCTGCTTTTTGGGCTGGAGCTTCTCATGGTTTGAGGCCTGGCTTGCTCCACCCCCTGCTCTTGAGATTCTCCCGGATGTGGGCTGCATTTTGGCTGCATTTTGGGCTGGAGCTTCTCGTGGTTTGAGGCCTGGCTTGCTCCACTCCCTGCTCTTGATATTCTCCCGGATGTGGGCTGCATTTTGGCTGCTCTTTGGGCTGGAAATTCTCGTGGTTTGAGGGCTGGATTGCTCCACCCCCTCCTCTTGAGATTCTCCCGGATGTGGGCTGCATTTTGGCTGCCTTTTGGGCTGGAGCTTCTCGCGGTTTGAGGCCTGGCTTGCTCCACCCCCTGCTCTTGAGATTCTCCTGCATGTGGGCTGCATTTTGGCTGCTTTTTGGGCTGCAGCTTCTCGTGGTTCGAGGCCTGGCTTGCTCCAGCCCTTGCTATTGAGATTCTCTGGGATGTGGGCTGGATTTAGGCTGCTTTTTGGGCTGGAGCTTCTTGTGGTTTGAGGCCTGCCTTGCTCCACCACCTGCTCTTGATATTCTCCCGGGTGTGGGCTGGATTTGGCTGCCTTTTGGGATGGAGCTTCTCATGGTTTGAGCCCTGGCTTGCTCCACCCCCTGCTCTTGAGATTCTCCCGGATGTGGGCTGCATTTTGGCTGCATTTTGGGCTGGAGCTTCTCGTGGTTTGAGGCCTGCCTTGCTCCACCCCTTGCTATTGAGATTCTCTGGGATGTGGGCTGGATTTTGGCTGATTTTTGGGCTGGAGCTTCTCTTGGTTTGAGGCCTGCGTTGCTCCACCCCCTGCTCTTGATATTCTCCCGGGTGTGGGCTGGATTTGGCTGCATTTTGGGCTGGAGCTTCTCGTGGTTTGAGGTCTGGCTTGCTCCACCCCCTGCTCTTGAGATTCTCCCGGATGTGGGCTGCATTTTGGCTGCCTTTTGGGCTGGAGCTTCTCGTGGTTTGAGGCCTGGCTTGCTCCACCCCCTGCTCTTGAGATTCTGCCGGATGTGGGCTGGATTTTGGCTGCCTTTTGGGCTGGAGCTTCTCGTGGCTTGGGGCATGGTTGGCTCCACCTCCTGCTCTTGAGATTCTCCCGGAGGTGGGCTGCATTTTGGTTGCCCTTTAGGCTGGAGCTTCTCATGGTTTGAGGCCTGGCTTGCTCCACCCCCTGCTCTTGATATTCTCCCAGATGTGGGCTGCATTTTGGCTGCTTTTTGGGCTGCAGCTTCTCGTGGTTTGAGGCCTGGCTTGCTCCACCCCTTGCTATTGAGATTCTCTGGGATGTGGGCTGGATTTTGGCTGCTTTTTGGGCTGGAGCTTCTCGTGGTTTGAGGCCTGCCTTGCTCCACCCCCTGCTTTTGATATTCTCCCGGGTGTGGGCTGGATTTGGCTGCCTTTTGGGATGGAGCTTCTCATGGTTTGAGCCCTGGCTTGCTCCACCCCCTGCTCTTGAGATTCTCCCGGATGTGGGCTGTATTTTGGATGCTTTTTGGGCTGGAGCTTCTCGTGGTTTGAGGCCTGCCTTGCTCCACCCCCTGCTCTTGAGATTCTCTGGGATATGGGCTGGATTTTGGCTGCTTTTTGGGCTGGAGCTTCTCTTGGTTTGAGGCCTGGCTTGCTCCACCCCCTGCTCTTGAGATTCTCCCGGGTGTGGGCTCGATTTGGCTGCATTTTGGGCTGGAGCTTCTCGTGGTTTGAGGTCTGGCTTGCTCCACCCCCTGCTCTTGAGATTCTCCCGGATGTGGGCTGCATTTTGGCTGCCTTTTGGGCTGGAAATTCTCGTGGTTTGAGGCCTGGCTTGCTCCATCCCCTGCTCTTGAAATTCTCCCGGATGTGGGCTCGATTTGGCTGCATTTTGGGCTGGAGCTTCTCGTGGTTTGAGGTCTGGCTTGCTCCACCCCCTGCTCTTGAGATTCTCCCAGATGTGGGCTGCATTTTGGCTGCCTTTTGGGCTGGAGCTTCTCGTGGTTTGAGGCCTGCATTGCTCCAACCCCAGCTCTTGCTATTCTCCCGGATGTGGGCTGGATTTTGGCTGCCTTTTGGGCTGGAAATTCTCGTGGTTTGAGGCCTGGCTTGCTCCACCCCGTGCTCTTGAGATTGTCCCGGATGTGGGCTGCATTTTGGCTGCCTTTTGGGCTGGAGCTTCTCGTGGTTTGAGGCGTGGCTTGCTCCACCCCCTGCTCTTGATATTTTCCCGTATGTGTGCTGCATTTTGGCTGCTTTTTGGGCTGGAGCTTCTCATGGTTTGAGGCCTGGCTTGCTCCACCCCCTGCTCTTGAGATTCTCCCGGATGTGGGCTGCATTTTGGCTGCATTTTGGGCTGGAGCTTCTCGTGGTTTGAGGCCTGGCTTGCTCCACTCCCTGCTCTTGATATTCTCCCGGATATGGGCTGCATTTTGGCTGCTCTTTGGGCTGGAAATTCTCGTGGTTTGAGGGCTGGATTGCTCCACCCCCTCCTCTTGAGATTCTCCCGGATGTGGGCTGCATTTTGGCTGCCTTTTGGGCTGGAGCTTCTCGTGGTTTGAGGCCTGGCTTGCTCCACCCCCTGCTCTTGAGATTCTCCTGCATGTGGGCTGCATTTTGGCTGCTTTTTGGGCTGCAGCTTCTCGTGGTTCGAGGCCTGGCTTGCTCCAGCCCTTGCTATTGAGATTCTCTGGGATGTGGGCTGGATTTTGGCTGCTTTTTGGGCTGGAGCTTCTTGTGGTTTGAGGCCTGCCTTGCTCCACCACCTGCTCTTGATATTCTCCCGGGTGTGGGCTGGATTTGGCTGCCTTTTGGGATGGAGCTTCTCATGGTTTGAGCCCTGGCTTGCTCCACCCCCTGCTCTTGAGATTCTCCCGGATGTGGGCTGCATTTTGGCTGCATTTTGGGCTGGAGCTTCTCGTGGTTTGAGGCCTGCCTTGCTCCACCCCTTGCTATTGAGATTCTCTGGGATGTGGGCTGGATTTTGGCTGACTTTTGGGCTGGAGCTTCTCTTGGTTTGAGGCCTGCGTTGCTCCACCCCCTGCTCTTGATATTCTCCCGGGTGTGGGCTGGATTTGGCTGCATTTTGGGCTGGAGCTTCTCGTGGTTTGAGGTCTGGCTTGCTCCACCCCCTGCTCTTGAGATTCTCCCGGATGTGGGCTGCATTTTGGCTGCCTTTTGGGCTGGAGCTTCTCGTGGTTTGAGGCCTGGCTTGCTCCACCCCCTGCTCTTGAGATTCTGCCGGATGTGGGCTGGATTTTGGCTGCCTTTTGGGCTGGAGCTTCTCGTGGCTTGGGGCATGGTTGGCTCCACCTCCTGCTCTTGAGATTCTCCCGGAGGTGGGCTGCATTTTGGTTGCCCTTTAGGCTGGAGCTTCTCATGGTTTGAGGCCTGGCTTGCTCCACCCCCTGCTCTTGATATTCTCCCAGATGTGGGCTGCATTTTGGCTGCTTTTTGGGCTGCAGCTTCTCGTGGTTTGAGGCCTGGCTTGCTCCACCCCTTGCTATTGAGATTCTCTGGGATGTGGGCTGGATTTTGGCTGCTTTTTGGGCTGGAGCTTCTCGTGGTTTGAGGCCTGCCTTGCTCCACCCCCTGCTTTTGATATTCTCCCGGGTGTGGGCTGGATTTGGCTGCCTTTTGGGATGGAGCTTCTCGTGGTTTGAGGCCTGGCTTGCTCCACCCCTTGCTATTGAGATTCTCTGGGATGTGGGCTGGATTTTGGCTGCTTTTTGGGCTGGAGCTTCTCATGGTTTGAGGCCTGGCTTGCTCCACCCCCTGCTCTTGAGATTCTCCCGGATGTGGGCTGTATTTTGGATGCTTTTTGGGCTGGAGCTTCTCGTGGTTTGAGGCCTGCCTTGCTCCACCCCCTGCTCTTGAGATTCTCTGGGATATGGGCTGGATTTTGGCTGCCTCTTGAACTGGAGTTTCTCGTGGTTTGAGGTCTGGCTTGCTCCACCCCCTGCTCTTGAGATTCTCCCGCATGTGGGCTGCATTTTGGCTGCCTTTTGGGCTGGAAATTCTCGTGGTTTGAGGCCTGGCTTGCTCCATCCCCTGCTCTTGAAATTCTCCCGGATGTGGGCTGGAGTTTAGCTGCATTTTGGGCATGGAGCTTCTCGTGGTTTGAGGCCTGGCTTGCTCCACCCCCTGCTCTTGAGATTCTCCCGGATGTGGGCTGCATTTTGGCTGCCTCTTGAACTGGAGTTTCTCGTGGTTTGGGGGCTGGCTTGCTCCACCCCCTGCTCTTGAGATTCTCCCGGATGTGGGCTGGATTTTGGCTGCATTTTGGGCTGGAGCTTCTCGTGGTTTGAGGCCTGGCTTGCTCCACCCCCTGCTCTTGAGATTCTCCAGGATGTGGTCTGCATTTTGGTTGCTCTTTGGGCTGGAGCTTCTCGTGGTTTGAGGCCTGCCTTGCTCCACCCCCTGCTCTTGAGATTCTCCCGGAGGTGGGCTGCATTTTGGCTGCCTTTTGGGCTGGAGCTTCTCGTGGTTTGAGGCCTGGCTTGCTCCACCCCCTGCTCTTGAGATTCTCCCGGATGTGGGCTGCATTTTGGCTGCCTTTTGGGCTGGAGCTTCTCGTGGTTTGAGGCCTGGCTTCCTCCACCACCTGCTCTTGAGAGTCTCCCGGATGTGGTCTGCATTTTGGTTGCTCTTTGGGCTGGAGCTTCTCGTGGTTTGAGGCCTGGCTTGCTCCACCCCCTGCTCTTGAGATTCTCCCGTATGTGTGCTGCATTTTGGCTGCCTTTTGGGCTGGAGCTTTTCGTGGTTTGAGGCCTGGCTTGCTCCACCCCCTGCTCTTGAGATTCTCCCAGATGTGGGCTGCATTTTGACTGCCTATTGGGCTGGAGCTTCTCATGGTTTGAGGCCTGGCTTGCTCCACCCCCTGCTCTTGAGATTCTCCCGGATGTGGGCTGCATTTTGGCTGCCTTTTGGGCTGGAGATTCTCGTGGTTTGAGGCCTGGCTTGCTCCATCCCCTGCTCTTGATATTCTCCCGGATGTGGGCTGCATTTTGGCTGCCTTTTGGGCTGGAGCTTCTCGTGGTTTGAGGCCTGGCTTGCTCCACCCCCTGCTCTTGATATTCTCCCGGATGTGGGCTGCATTTTGGCTGAATTTTGGGCTGGAGCTTCTCGTGGTTTGAGGCCTGGCTTGCTCCACCCCCTGCTCTTGAGATTCTCCCGGATGTGGGCTGCATTTTGGTTGCTCTTTGGGCTGGAGCTTCTCGTGGTTTGAGGCCTGCCTTGCTCCACCCCCTGCTCTTGAGATTCTCCCGGATATGGGCTGCATTTTGGCTGCATTTTGGGCTGGAGCTTTTCGTGGTTTGAGGCCTGGCTTGCTCCACCCCCTGCTCCTGAGATTCTCCCAGATGTGGGCTGCATTTTGGCTACATTTTGGGCTGGAGCTTCTCGTGGTTTGAGGCCTGGCTTGCTCCACCCCCTGCTCTTGAGATTCTCCCGGATGTGGGCTGGAGTTTGGCTGCCTTTTGGGCTGGAGCTTCTCGTGGTTTGAGGCCTGCCTTCCTCCAACCCCTGCTCTTGATATTCTCCTGGATGTGGGCTGCATTTTTGCTGCCATTTAGGCTGGAGCTTCTCGTGGTTTGAGGCCTGGCTTGCTCTACCCCCTGCTCTTGATATTCTCCCAGATGTGGGCTGCATTTTGGCTGCATTTTGGGCTGGAGCTTCTCGTGGTTTGAGGCCTGGCTTGCTCCACCCCCTGCTCTTGAGATTCTCCCGGATGTGGGCTGCATTTTGGCTGCATTTTGGGTTGGAGATTCTCGTGGTTTGAGGCGTGGCTTGCTCCACCCCCTGCTCTTGATATTTTCCCGTATGTGTGCTGCATTTTGGCTGCTTTTTGGGCTGGAGCTTCTCATGCTTTGAGGCCTGGTTTTCTCCACCCCCTGCTCTTGAGATTCTCCCGGATGTGGGCTGCATTTTGGCTGCATTTTGGGTTGGAGATTCTCGTGGTTTGAGGCGTGGCTTGCTCCACCCCCTGCTCTTGATATTTTCCCGTATGTGTGCTGCATTTTGGCTGCTTTTTGGGCTGGAGCTTCTCATGGTTTGAGGCCTGGCTTGCTCCACCCCCTGCTCTTGAGATTCTCCCGGATGTGGGCTGCATTTTGGCTGCATTTTGGGCTGGAGCTTCTCGTGGTTTGAGGCCTGGCTTGCTCCACCCCCTGCTCTTGAGATTCTCCCGGATGTGGGCTGCATTTTGTCTGCTCTTTGGGATGGAAATTCTCGTGGTTTGAGGCCTGGCTTGCTCCACCCCTTGCTCTTGAGATTCTCCCGGATGTGGGCTGGATTTTGGCTGCCTTTTGGGCTGGAGCTTCTCGTGGTTTGGGGCATGGCTGGCTCCACCTCCTGCTCTTGAGATTCTCCCGGATGTGGGCTGCATTTTGGTTGCTCTTTGGGCTGGAGCTTCTCGTGGTTTGAGGCCTGGCTTGCTCCACCCCCTGCTCTTGAGATTCTCCTGCATGTGGGCTGCATTTTGGCTGCTTTTTGGGCTTCAGCTTCTCGTGGTTTGAGGCCTGGCTTGCTCCACCCCTTGCTATTGAGATTCTCTGGGATGTGGGCTGGATTTTGGCTGCTTTTTGGGCTGGAGCTTCTCGTGGTTTGAGGCCTGCCTTGCTGCACCACCTGCTCTTGAGATTCTCCCGGGTGTGGGCTGGATTTGGCTGCCTTTTGGGATGGAGCTTCTCATGGTTTGAGTCCTGGCTTGCTCCACCCCCTGCTCTTGAGATTCTCCCCGATGTGGGCTGCATTTTGGCTGCCTTTTGGGCTGGAAATTCTCGTGGTTTGAGGCCTGCCTTGCTCCATCCCCTGCTCTTGAAATTCTCCCGGATGTGGGCTGGATTTTAGCTGCATTTTGGGCATGGAGCTTCTCGTGGTTTGAGGCCTGGCTTGCTCCACCCCCTGCTCTTGAGATTCTCCCGGATGTGGGCTGCATTTTGGCTGCCTCTTGAACTGGAGCTTCTCGTGGTTTGAGGCCTGGCTTGCTCCACCCCCTGCTCTTGAGATTCTCCCGGATGTGGGCTGCATTTTGGTTGCTCTTTGGGCTGGAGCTTCTCGTGGTTTGAGGCCTGCCTTGCTCCACCCCCTGCTCTTGAGATTCTCCCGGAGGTGGGCTGCATTTTGGCTGCCTTTTGGGCTGGAGCTTCTCGTGGTTTGAGGCCTGGCTTGCTCCACCCCCTGCTCTTGAGATTCTCCCGGATGTGGGCTGCATTTTGGCTGCATTTTGAGCTGGAGCTTCTCGTGGTTTGAGGCCTGGCTTCCTCCACCCCCTGCTCTTGAGATTCTCCCGGATGTGGGCTGGATTTTGGCTGCCTTTTGGGCTGGAGCTTTTCGTGGTTTGAGGCCTGGCTTGCTCCACCCCCTGCTCTTGAGATTCTCCCTGATGTGGGCTGCATTTTGGCTGCCTTTTGGGCTGGAGCTTCTCGTGGTTTGAGGCCTGCATTGCTCCAACCCCAACTCTTGCTATTCTCCCGCAGGTGGGCTGGGTTTTGGCTGACATTTGGGCTGGAAATTCTCGTGGTATGAGTCCTGGCTTGCTCCACCCCCCGCCCATGATATTCTCCCGGAGATGGCCTGTATTTTGGCTGCGTTTTGGGCTGGAGCTTCTCGTGGTTTGAGGCCTGGCTTGCTCCACCCCCTGCTCTTGAAATTGTCCCGGATGTGGGCTGCATTTTGGCTGCCTTTTGGGCTGGAGATTCTCATGCTTTGAGGCCTGGCTTGCTCCACCCCCTGCTCTTGAGATTCTCCCGGATGTGGGCTGCATTTTGGCTGCCTTTTGGGCTGGAGCTTCTCGTTGTTTGAGGCCTGGCTTGCTCCACCCCCTGCTCTTGAGATTCTCCCGGATGTGGGCTGGATTTTGGCTGCCTTTTGGGCTGGAGCTTCTCGAGGTTTGCGGCCTGGCTTGCTCCACCCCCTGCTCTTGAGATTCTCCCGGATGTGGGCTGCATTTTGGCTGCATTTTGGGCTGGACCTTCTCGTGGTTTGAGGCCTGGCTTGCTCCACCCCCTGCTCTTGATATTTTCCCGGAGGTGGGCTGCATTTTGGCTGCTTTTTGGGCTGGAGCTTCTTATGGTTTGAGGCCTGGCTTGCTCCACCCCCTGCTCTTGAGATTCTCCCGCATGTGGTCTGCATTTTGGCTGCCTTTTGGTCTGGAGCTTCTCGTGGTTTGGGGCCTGGCTTGCTCCACCCCTTGCTCTTGAGATTCTCCCACATGTGGGCTGTATTTTGGCTGCGTTTTGGGCTGGAGCTTCTCGTGGTTTGAGGCCTGCATTGCTCCAACCCCAGCTCTTGCTATTCTCCCGCAGGTGGGCTGGATTTTTGCTGACATTTGGGCTGGAGCTTCTCGTGGTTTGAGGCCTGGCTTGCTCCAACCCCTGCTCTTGATATTCTCCCGGAGATGGCCTGTATTTTGGCTGCGTTTTGGGCTGGAGCTTCTCGTGGTTTGAGGCCTGGCTTGCTCCACCCCCTGCCCATGATATTCTCCCGGATGTGGGCTGCATTTTGGCTGCCTTTTTGGGCTGGAAATTCTCGTGGTTTGAGGCCTGGCTTGCTCCACCCCCTGCTCTTGAGATTCTTTCGGATGTGGGCTGCATTTTGGTTGCCTTTTGGGCTGGAGCTTCTCGTGGTTTGAGGCCTGGCTTGCTCCACCCCCTGCTCTTGAGATTCTCCCGGATGTGGGCTGCATTTTGGCTGCCTTTTGGGCTGGAGCTTCTCGTGGTTTGAGGCCTGGCTTGCTCCACCCCCTGCTCTTGAGATTCTCCCGGATGTGGGCTGCATTTTGGCTGAATTTTGGGCTGGAGCTTCTCGTGGTTTGAGGCCTGGCTTGCTCCACCCCCTGCTCTTGATATTCTCCCAGAGGTGGTCTGCATTTTGGCTGCCTTTTGGGCTGGAGCTTCTCGTGGTTTGAGGCCTGGCTTGCTTCATCAACTGGTTTTGAAATTCTCCCGGATTTGGGCTGGAGTTTGGCTGCCTTTTGGGCTGGAGCTTCTCGTGGTTTGAGGCCTGGCTTGCTCCAACCCCTGCTCTTGATATTCTCCTGGATGTGGGCTGCATTTTTGCTGCCATTTAGGCTGGAGCTTCTCGTGGTTTGAGGCCTGGCTTGCTGTACCCCCTGCTCTTGAGATTCTTTCGGATGTGGGTTGCATTTTGGTTGCCTTTTGGGCTGGAGCTTCTCGTGGTTTGAGGCCTGGCTTGCTTCATCCCCTGGTTTTGAAATTCTTCCAGATTTGGGCTGGAGTTTGGCTGCTTTTTGGGCTGGAGCTTCTCGTGGTTTGAGGCCTGGCTTGCTCTACCCCCTGCTCTTGAGATTCTCCCGGATGTGGGCTGGATTTTGGTTGACATTTGGGCTGGAGCTTCTCGAGGTTTGGGGCCTGGCTTGCTCCACCCCCTGCTCTTGAGATTTTCCCGGATGTTGGCTGCATTTTGGCTGCTTTTTGGGCTGGAGCTTCTCGTGGTTTGAGGCCTGGCTTGCTCCACCCCCTGCTCTTGAGATTCTCCCGGATGTTTGCTGCATTTTGTCTGCCTTTTGGGCTGGAGCTTCTCGTGGTTTGAGGCCTGGCTTGCTCCACTCCCTGCCCATGATATTCTCCCGGATGTGGGCTACATTTTTTGGTGCTTTTTGGGCTGGAAATTCTCGTGGTTTGAGGCCTGGCTTGCTCCACCCCCTGCTCTTGAGATTCTCCCGGATGTGGGCTGCATTTTGGCTGCCTTTTGGGCTGGAGCTTCTCGTTGTTTGGTGCATGGCTGGCTCCACCCCCTGCTCTTGAGATTATCCTGGATGTGCGCTGAATTTGGCTGCCTTTTGGGCTGGAGCTTCTCGTTGTTTGAGGCCTGGCTTGCTCCAACCCCTGCTCTTGAGATTCTCCCGGATGTGGGCTGCATTTTGGCTGCCTTTTGGGCTGGAGATTCTCGTGGTTTGAGGCCTGGCTTGCTCCACCCCCTGCTCTTGAGATTCTCCCGGATGTGGGCTGCATTTTGGCTGCTTTTTGGGCTGGAGCTTCTCGTGGTTTGAGACCTGGCTTGCTCCACCCCCTGCTCTTGATATTTTCGCGGATGTGGGCTGCATTTTGGCTGCATTTTGGGCTGCAGCTTCTCATGTTTTGAGGCCTGGCTTGCTCCACCCCCTGCTCTTGAGATTCTCCCGGATGTGGGCTGCATTTTGGCTGCCTTTTGGGCTGGAGCTTCTCGTGGTTTGGGGCCTGGCTTGCTCCACCCCTTGCTCTTGAGATTCTCCCACATGTGGGCTGGATTTTGGCTGCGTTTTGGGCTGGAGCTTCTCGTGGTTTGAAGCCTGGCTTGCTCCACCCCCTGATCTTGAGATTCTCCCAGATGTGGGCTGGATTTTGGCTGCATTTTGGGCTGGAGCTTCTCGTGGTTTGAGGCCTGCATTGCTCCAACCCCAGCTCTTGCTATTCTCCCGCAGGTGGGCTGGATTTTGGCTGACATTTGGGCTGGAAATTCTCGTGGTTTGAGTCCTGGCTTGCTCCACCCCCTGCTCTTGAGATTCTCCCAGATGTGGGCTGCATTTTGGCTGCCTTTTTGGGCTGGAGCTTTTCGTGGTTTGAGGCCTGGCTTGCTCCACCCCCTGCTCTTGAGATTCTGCCGGATGTGGGCTGCATTTTGGCTGCCTTTTGGGCTGGAGCTTCTCGTGGTTTCAGGCCGGGCTTGCTTCATCCCCTGGTTTTGAAATTCTCCCGGATTTGGGCTGGAGTTTGGGTGCCTTTTGGGCTGGAGCTTCTCGTGGTTTGAGGCCTGGCTTGCTCCAACCCCTGCTCTTGATATTCTCCTGGATGTGGGCTGCAATTTTGCTGCCATTTAGGCTGGAGCTTCTCGTGGTTTGAGGCCTGGCTTGCTCCACGCCCTGCTCTTGAGATTCTCCCGGATGTGGGCTGCATTTTGGCTGCATTTTGGGCTGGAGGTTCTCATGCTTTGAGGCCTGGCTTGCTCCAACCCCTGCTCTTGATATTCTCCCATATGTGGGCTGCATTTTGGCTGCATTTTGGGCTGGAGCTTCTCGTGGTTTGAGGCCTGGCTTGCTCCACCCCCTGCTCTTGATATTTTCCCGGATGTGGGCTGCATTTTGGCTGCTTTTTGGGCTGGAGCTTTTCGTGGTTTGAGGCCTGGCTTGCTCCACCCCCTGCTCTTGAGATTCTCCCGGATGTGGGCTGCATTTTGGCTGCCTTTTGGGCTGGAGCTTCTCGTGGTTTGAGGCCTGGCTTGCTCTACTCCCTGCCCATGATATTCTCCCTGATGTGGGCTGCATTTTGGCTGCTTTTTGGGCTGGAGCTTCTCGTGGTTTGAGGCCTGGCTTGCTCCACCCCCTGCTCTTGAGATTCTCCCGGATGTGGGCTGTCTTTTGGCTCCCTTTTGGGCTGGAGCTTCTCGTGGTTTGAGGCCTGCCTTGCTCCAACCCCTGCTCTTGATATTCTCCCGGAGGTGGGCTGCATTTTGGCTGCCCTTTGGGCTAGAGCTTCTCGTGGTTTGAGGCCTGGCTTGCTCGACCCCGTGCTCTTGAGATTCTCCCGGATGTGGGCTGCATTTTGGCTGCCTTTTGGTCTGGAGCTTCTCGTGGTTTGAGGCCTGGCTTGCTTCATCCCCTGGTTTTGAGATTCTCCCGGATTTGGGCTGGAGTTTGGCTGCCTTTTGGGCTGGAGCTTCTCGTGGTTTGAGGACTGGCTTGCTCTACCCCCTGCTCTTGAGATTCTCCCGGATGTGGGCTGGATTTTGGCTGCCTTTTGGGCTGGAAATTCTCGTGGTTTGAGGCCTGGCTTGCTCCACCCCCTGGTCTTGAGATTGTCCCGGATGTGGGCTGCATTTTGGCTGCCTTTTGGGCTGGAGGTTCTCATGCTTTGAGGCCTGGATTGCTCCAACCCCTGCTCTTGATATTCTCCCATATGTGGGCTGCATTTTGGCTGCCTTTTGGGCTGAAGATTCTTGTGGTTTGAGGCCTGGCTTGCTCCACCCCCTGCTCTTGATATTTTCCCGGATGTGGGCTGGATTTCGGCTGCATTTTGGCTGGAGCTTCTCGTGGTTTGAGGCCTGGCTTGCTCCACTCCCTGCCCATGATATTCTCCCGGATGTGGGCTGCATTTTGGCTGCTTTTTGGGCTGGAGCTTTTCGTGGTTTGAGACCTGGCTTGCTCCACCACCTGCTCTTGAGATTCTCCCGCATGTGGGCTGCATTTTGGCTGCCTTTTGGGCTGGAGCTTCTCGTTGTTTGGGGCATGGCTGGCTCCACCCCCTGCTCTTGAGATTCTCCCGGATGTGGGCTGCATTTTGGTTGCTCTTTGGGCTGGAGCTTCTCGTGGTTTGAGGCCTGGCTTGCTCCACCCCCTGCTCTTGAGATTCTCCCGGATGTGGGCTGCATTTTGGCTGCCTTTTGGGCTGGAGCTTCTCGTGGTTTGAGGCCTGGCTTGCTCCAGCCCCTGCTCTTGAGATTCTCCCGGATGTGGGCTGCATTTTCGCTGCCTTTTGGGCTGGAGCTTCTCGTGGTTTGAGGCCTGGCTTGCTCCACCCCCTGCTCTTGAGATTCTCCCGGATGTGGGCTGGATTTCGGCTGCATTTTGGCTGGAGCTTCTCGTGGTTTGAGGCGTGGCTTGCTCCACTCCCTGCCCATGATATTCTCCCGGATGTGGGCTGCATTTTGGCTGCTTTTTGGGCTGGAGCTTCTCGTGGTTTGAGGCCTGGCTTGCTCCACCCCCTGCTCTTGAGATTCTCCCGCATGTGGGCTGCATTTTGGCTGCATTTTGGGCTGGAGCTTCTCGTTGTTTGGGGCATGGCTGGCTCCACCCCCTGCTCTTGAGATTCTCCCGGATGTGGGCTGCATTTTGTCTGCCTTTGGGGCTGGAGCTTCTCGTGGTTTGAGGCCTGGCTTGCTCCAGCCCCTGCTCTTGAGATTCTCCCGGATGTGGGCTGCATTTTCGCTGCCTTTTGGGCTGGAGCTTCTCGTGGTTTGAGGCCTGGCTTGCTCCACCCCCTGCTCTTGAGATTCTCCCGGATGTGGGCTGCATTTTGGCTGCATTTTGGGCTGGAGCTTCTCGTGGTTTGAGGCCTGCCTTGCTCCACCCCCTGCTCTTGATATTCTCCCAGATGTGGGCTGCATTTTGGCTGCCCTTTGGGCTGGAGCTTCTCGTGGTTTGAGGCCTGGCTTGATCGACCCCGTGCTCTTGAGATTCTCCCGGATGTGGGCTGTATTTTGGCTGCCTTTTGGGCTGGAGCTTCTCGTGGTTTGAGGCCTGGCTTGCTCCACCCCCTGCTCTTGAGATTCTCCCAGATGTGGGCTGCATTTTGGCTGCTTTTTGGCCTGGAGCTTCTCGTGGTTTGAGGCCTGCCTTGCTCCACCCCCTGCTCTTGAGATTCTCCCGGAGCTGGCCTGTAATTTGACTGCGTTTTGGGCTGGAGCTTCTCGTGTTTTGAGGCCTGGCTTGCTCCACCCCCTGCTCTTGATATTCTCCCGGATGTGGGCTGCATTTTGGCTGCATTTTGGGCTGGAGCTTCTCGTGGTTTGAGGCCTGCCTTGCTCCACCCCCTGCTCTTGAGATTCTCCCGGATGTGGGCTGCATTTTGGCTGCATTTTGGGCTGGAGCTTCTCGTGGTTTGAGGCCTGGCTTGCTCCAACCCCTGCTCTTGATATTCTCCCGGATGTGGGCTGGAGTTTAGCTGCATTTTGGGCTGGAGCTTCTCGCGGTTTGAGGCCTGGCTTTCGCCACCAACAGCTCTTGATATTCTCCCAGATGTGCGCTGGATTTTAGCTGCATTTTGAGGTGGAGCTTCTCGTGGTTTGAGGCCTGGCTTGCTCCACCCCCTGCTCTTGAGATTCTCCCGGATGTGGGCTGCATTTTGACTGCCTTTTGGGCTGGAGCTTCTCGCGGTTTGGGGCCTGGCTTCTCCACCCCCTGCTCTTGAGATTCTCCCAGATGTGGGCTGCATTTTGACTTCCTTTTGGGCTGGAGCTTCTCGTGGTTTGAGGCCTGGCTTGCTCCACCCCCTGCTCTTGAGATTCTCCCGGATGTGGGCTGGAATTTCGCTGCCCTTTGGGCTCTAGATTCTCGTGGTTTGAGGCCTGGCTTGCTCGACCCCCTGCTATTCAGATTCTCCCGGATGTGGGCTGCATTTTGGCTGCCTTTTGGGCTGGAGCTTCTCGTGGTTTGAGGCCTGGCTTGCTCCACCCCCTGCTCTTGATATTCTCCCAGATGTGGGCTGCATTTTGGCTGCCTTTTGGGCTGGAGCTTCTCGTGGTTTGAGGCCTGCATTGCTCCAACCCCAGCTCTTGCTATTCTCCCGCAGGTGGGCTGCATTTTGGCTGACATTTGGGCTGGAAATTCTCGTGATTTGAGGCCTGGCTTGCTCTACCCCCTGCTCTTGATATTCTCCTGGATGTGGGCTGGATTTTGGCTGCTTTTTGGGCTGGAGCTTCTCGTGGTTTGAGGCCTGGCTTGCTCCACCCCCTGCTCTTGAGATTCTCCCGGCTCTGGGCTGGAGTTTGGCTGCCTTTTGGGCTGGAGCTTCTCGTGGTTTGAGGCCTGGCTTGCTCCACCCCCTGCTCTTGAGATTCTCCCGCATGTGGGCTGCATTTTGGCTGCCTTTTGGGCTGGAGCTTCTCATGGTTTGAGGCCTGGCTTGCTCCACACCCTGCTCTTGATATTCTCCCGGATGTGGGCTGCATTTTGGCTGCCTTTTGGGCTGGAGCTTCTTGTGGTTTGAGGCCTGGATTGCTCCAACCCCTGCTCTTGATATTCTCTCGGATGTGGGCTGGAGTTTAGCTGCATTTTGGGCTACAGCTTCTCGCGGTTTGAGGCCTGGCTTTCGCCACCAAAAGCTCTTGATATTCTCCCAGATGTGCGCTGGATTTTAGCTGTCTTTTGGGCTGGAGCTTCTCGTGGTTTGAGGCCTGGCTTGCTCCACCCCCTGCTCTTGAGATTCTCCCGGATGTGGGCTGCATTTTGGCTGCCTTTTGGGCTGGAGCTTCTCGTGGTTTGGGGCCTGGCTTGCTCCACCCCCTGCTCTTGATATTCTCCCCTATGTGGGCTGCATTATGACTTCATTTTGGGCTGGAGCTTCTCATGGTTTGAGGCCTGGCTTGCTCCACCCCCTGCTCTTGAGATTCTCCCAGATGTGGGCTGGATTTTCGCTGCCCTTTGGGCTGGAGATTCTCGTGGTTTGAGGCCTGGCTTGCTCCACCCCCTGCTCTTGAGATTCTCCCGGATGTGGGCTGGAGTTTGGCTGCCTTTTGGGCTGGAGATTCTCGTGGCTGGAGGCCTGGCTTGCTCCACCCCCTGCTCTTGAGATTCTCCCTGATGTGGGCTGCATTTTGGCTGCCTTTTGGGCTGGAGGTTCTTGTGGTTTGAGGCCTGGCTTGCTCCACCCCCTGCTCTTGAGATTCTCCCGGATGTGGGCTGGAGTTTGGCTGCCTTTTGGGCTGGAGATTCTCGTGGCTGGAGGCCTGGCTTGCTCCACCCCCTGCTCTTGAGATTCTCCCTGATGTGGGCTGCATTTTGGCTGCCTTTTGGGCTGGAGCTTCTCGTTGTTTGGGGCATGGCTGGCTCCACCCCCTGCTCTTGAGATTCTCCCGGATGTGGGCTGCATTTTGGTTGCTCTTTGGGCTGGAGCTTCTCGTGGTTTGAGGCCTGGCTTGCTCCACCCCCTGCTCTTGAGATTCTCCCGGATGTGGGCTGCATTTTGGCTGCCTTTTGGGCTGGAGCTTCTCGTGGTTTGAGGCCTGGCTTGCTCCAGCCCCTGCTCTTGAGATTCTCCCGGATGTGGGCTGCATTTTCGCTGCCTTTTGGGCTGGAGCTTCTCGTGGTTTGAGGCCTGGCTTGCTCCACCCCCTGCTCTTGAGATTCTCCCGGATGTGGGCTGGATTTCGGCTGCATTTTGGCTGGAGCTTCTCGTGGTTTGAGGCCTGGCTTGCTCCACTCCCTGCCCATGATATTCTCCCGGATGTGGGCTGCATTTTGGCTGCTTTTTGGGCTGGAGCTTCTCGTGGTTTGAGGCCTGGCTTGCTCCACCCCCTGCTCTTGAGATTCTCCCGCATGTGGGCTGCATTTTGGCTGCATTTTGGGCTGGAGCTTCTCGTTGTTTGGGGCATGGCTGGCTCCACCCCCTGCTCTTGAGATTCTCCCGGATGTGGGCTGCATTTTGTCTGCCTTTGGGGCTGGAGCTTCTCGTGGTTTGAGGCCTGGCTTGCTCCAGCCCCTGCTCTTGAGATTCTCCCGGATATGGGCTGCATTTTCGCTGCCTTTTGGGCTGGAGCTTCTCGTGGTTTGAGGCCTGGCTTGCTCCACCCCCTGCTCTTGAGATTCTCCCGGATGTGGGCTGCATTTTGACTGCCTTTTGGGCTGGAGCTTCTCGCGGTTTGGGGCCTGGCTTCTCCACCCCCTGCTCTTGAGATTCTCCCAGATGTGGGCTGCATTTTGACTTCCTTTTGGGCTGGAGCTTCTCGTGGTTTGAGGCCTGGCTTGCTCCACCCCCTGCTCTTGAGATTCTCCCGGATGTGGGCTGGAATTTCGCTGCCCTTTGGGCTCTAGATTCTCGTGGTTTGAGGCCTGGCTTGCTCGACCCCCTGCTATTCAGATTCTCCCGGATGTGGGCTGCATTTTGGCTGCCTTTTGGGCTGGAGCTTCTCGTGGTTTGAGGCCTGGCTTGCTCCACCCCCTGCTCTTGATATTCTCCCAGATGTGGGCTGCATTTTGGCTGCCTTTTGGGCTGGAGCTTCTCGTGGTTTCAGGCCTGCATTGCTCCAACCCCAGCTCTTGCTATTCTCCCGCAGGTGGGCTGCATTTTGGCTGACATTTGGGCTGGAAATTCTCGTGATTTGAGGCCTGGCTTGCTCTACCCCCTGCTCTTGATATTCTCCTGGATGTGGGCTGGATTTTGGCTGCTTTTTGGGCTGGAGCTTCTCGTGGTTTGAGGCCTGGCTTGCTCCACCCCCTGCTCTTGAGATTCTCCCGGCTCTGGGCTGGAGTTTGGCTGCCTTTTGGGCTGGAGCTTCTCGTGGTTTGAGGCCTGGCTTGCTCCACCCCCTGCTCTTGAGATTCTCCCGCATGTGGGCTGCATTTTGGCTGCCTTTTGGGCTGGAGCTTCTCATGGTTTGAGGCCTGGCTTGCTCCACACCCTGCTCTTGATATTCTCCCGGATGTGGGCTGCATTTTGGCTGCCTTTTGGGCTGGAGCTTCTTGTGGTTTGAGGCCTGGATTGCTCCAACCCCTGCTCTTGATATTCTCTCGGATGTGGGCTGGAGTTTAGCTGCATTTTGGGCTACAGCTTCTCGCGGTTTGAGGCCTGGCTTTCGCCACCAAAAGCTCTTGATATTCTCCCAGATGTGCGCTGGATTTTAGCTGTCTTTTGGGCTGGAGCTTCTCGTGGTTTGAGGCCTGGCTTGCTCCACCCCCTGCTCTTGAGATTCTCCCGGATGTGGGCTGCATTTTGGCTGCCTTTTGGGCTGGAGCTTCTCGTGGTTTGGGGCCTGGCTTGCTCCACCCCCTGCTCTTGATATTCTCCCATATGTGGGCTGCATTATGACTTCATTTTGGGCTGGAGCTTCTCATGGTTTGAGGCCTGGCTTGCTCCACCCCCTGCTCTTGAGATTCTCCCAGATGTGGGCTGGATTTTCGCTGCCCTTTGGGCTGGAGATTCTCGTGGTTTGAGGCCTGGCTTGCTCCACCCCCTGCTCTTGAGATTCTCCCGGATGTGGGCTGGAGTTTGGCTGCCTTTTGGGCTGGAGATTCTCGTGGCTGGAAGCCTGGCTTGCTCCACCCCCTGCTCTTGAGATTCTCCCTGATGTGGGCTGCATTTTGGCTGCCTTTTGGGCTGGAGGTTCTTGTGGTTTGAGGCCTGGCTTGCTCCACCCCCTGCTCTTGAGATTCTCCCTGATGTGGGCTGGAGTTTGGCTGCCTTTTGGGCTGGAGATTCTCGTGGCTGGAGGCCTGGCTTGCTCCACCCCCTGCTCTTGAGATTCTCCCTGATGTGGGCTGCATTTTGGCTGCCTTTTGGGCTGGAGCTTCTCGTTGTTTGGGGCATGGCTGGCTCCACCCCCTGCTCTTGAGATTCTCCCGGATGTGGGCTGCATTTTGGTTGCTCTTTGGGCTGGAGCTTCTCGTGGTTTGAGGCCTGGCTTGCTCCACCCCCTGCTCTTGAGATTCTCCCGGATGTGGGCTGCATTTTGGCTGCCTTTTGGGCTGGAGCTTCTCGTGGTTTGAGGCCTGGCTTGCTCCAGCCCCTGCTCTTGAGATTCTCCCGGATGTGGGCTGCATTTTCGCTGCCTTTTGGGCTGGAGCTTCTCGTGGTTTGAGGCCTGGCTTGCTCCACCCCCTGCTCTTGAGATTCTCCCGGATGTGGGCTGGATTTCGGCTGCATTTTGGCTGGAGATTCTCGTGGTTTGAGGCCTGGCTTGCTCCACTCCCTGCCCATGATATTCTCCCGGATGTGGGCTGCATTTTGGCTGCTTTTTGGGCTGGAGCTTCTCGTGGTTTGAGGCCTGGCTTGCTCCACCCCCTGCTCTTGAGATTCTCCCGCATGTGGGCTGCATTTTGGCTGCATTTTGGGCTGGAGCTTCTCGTTGTTTGGGGCATGGCTGGCTCCACCCCCTGCTCTTGAGATTCTCCCGGATGTGGGCTGCATTTTGTCTGCCTTTGGGGCTGGAGCTTCTCGTGGTTTGAGGCCTGGCTTGCTCCAGCCCCTGCTCTTGAGATTCTCCCGGATGTGGGCTGCATTTTCGCTGCCTTTTGGGCTGGAGCTTCTCGTGGTTTGAGGCCTGGCTTGCTCCACCCCCTGCTCTTGAGATTCTCCCGGATGTGGGCTGCATTTTGGCTGCATTTTGGGCTGGAGCTTCTCGTGGTTTGAGGCCTGCCTTGCTCCACCCCCTGCTCTTGATATTCTCCCAGATGTGGGCTGCATTTTGGCTGCCCTTTGGGCTGGAGCTTCTCGTGGTTTGAGGCCTGGCTTGATCGACCCCGTGCTCTTGAGATTCTCCCGGATGTGGGCTGTATTTTGGCTGCCTTTTGGGCTGGAGCTTCTCGTGGTTTGAGGCCTGGCTTGCTCCACCCCCTGCTCTTGAGATTCTCCCAGATGTGGGCTGCATTTTGGCTGCTTTTTGGCCTGGAGCTTCTCGTGGTTTGAGGCCTGCCTTGCTCCACCCCCTGCTCTTGAGATTCTCCCGGAGCTGGCCTGTAATTTGACTGCGTTTTGGGCTGGAGCTTCTCGTGTTTTGAGGCCTGGCTTGCTCCACCCCCTGCTCTTGATATTCTCCCGGATGTGGGCTGCATTTTGGCTGCATTTTGGGCTGGAGCTTCTCGTGGTTTGAGGCCTGCCTTGCTCCACCCCCTGCTCTTGAGATTCTCCCGGATGTGGGCTGCATTTTGGCTGCATTTTGGGCTGGAGCTTCTCGTGGTTTGAGGCCTGGCTTGCTCCAACCCCTGCTCTTGATATTCTCCCGGATGTGGGCTGGAGTTTAGCTGCATTTTGGGCTGGAGCTTCTCGCGGTTTGAGGCCTGGCTTTCGCCACCAACAGCTCTTGATATTCTCCCAGATGTGCGCTGGATTTTAGCTGCATTTTGCGGTGGAGCTTCTCGTGGTTTGAGGCCTGGCTTGCTCCACCCCCTGCTCTTGAGATTCTCCCGGATGTGGGCTGCATTTTGAGTGCCTTTTGGGCTGGAGCTTCTCGCGGTTTGGGGCCTGGCTTCTCCACCCCCTGCTCTTGAGATTCTCCCAGATGTGGGCTGCATTTTGACTTCCTTTTGGGCTGGAGCTTCTCGTGGTTTGAGGCCTGGCTTGCTCCACCCCCTGCTCTTGAGATTCTCCCGGATGTGGGCTGGAATTTCGCTGCCCTTTGGGCTCTAGATTCTCGTGGTTTGAGGCCTGGCTTGCTCGACCCCCTGCTATTCAGATTCTCCCGGATGTGGGCTGCATTTTGGCTGCCTTTTGGGCTGGAGCTTCTCGTGGTTTGAGGCCTGGCTTGCTCCACCCCCTGCTCTTGATATTCTCCCAGATGTGGGCTGCATTTTGGCTGCCTTTTGGGCTGGAGCTTCTCGTGGTTTGAGGCCTGCATTGCTCCAACCCCAGCTCTTGCTATTCTCCCGCAGGTGGGCTGCATTTTGGCTGACATTTGGGCTGGAAATTCCCGTGATTTGAGGCCTGGCTTGCTCTACCCCCTGCTCTTGATATTCTCCTGGATGTGGGCTGGATTTTGGCTGCTTTTTGGGCTGGAGCTTCTCGTGGTTTGAGGCCTGGCTTGCTCCACCCCCTGCTCTTGAGATTCTCCCGGCTCTGGGCTGGAGTTTGGCTGCCTTTTGGGCTGGAGCTTCTCGTGGTTTGAGGCCTGGCTTGCTCCACCCCCTGCTCTTGAGATTCTCCCGCATGTGGGCTGCATTTTGGCTGCCTTTTGGGCTGGAGCTTCTCATGGTTTGAGGCCTGGCTTGCTCCACACCCTGCTCTTGATATTCTCCCGGATGTGGGCTGCATTTTGGCTGCCTTTTGGGCTGGAGCTTCTTGTGGTTTGAGGCCTGGATTGCTCCAACCCCTGCTCTTGATATTCTCTCGGATGTGGGCTGGAGTTTAGCTGCATTTTGGGCTACAGCTTCTCGCGGTTTGAGGCCTGGCTTTCGCCACCAAAAGCTCTTGATATTCTCCCAGATGTGCGCTGGATTTTAGCTGTCTTTTGGGCTGGAGCTTCTCGTGGTTTGAGGCCTGGCTTGCTCCACCCCCTGCTCTTGATATTCTCCCCTATGTGGGCTGCATTTTGGCTGCCTTTTGGGCTGGAGCTTCTCGTGGTTTGGGGCCTGGCTTGCTCCACCCCCTGCTCTTGATATTCTCCCCTATGTGGGCTGCATTATGACTTCATTTTGGGCTGGAGCTTCTCATGGTTTGAGGCCTGGCTTGCTCCACCCCCTGCTCTTGAGATTCTCCTGGAGGTGGCCTGTATTTTGGCTGCGTTTTGGGCTGGAGCTTCTCGTGGTTTGAGGCCTGGCTTGCTCCACCCCCTGCTCTTGAGATTCTCCCACATGTGGGCTGCATTTTGGCTGCCTTTTGGGCTGGAGCTTCTCGTGGTTTGAGGCCTGCATTGCTCCAACCCCAGCTCTTGCTATTCTCCCGCAGGTGGGCTGCCTTTTGGCTGACATTTGGGCTGGAAATTCTCGTGATTTGAGGCCTGGCTTGCTCCACCCCCTGCTCTTGATATTCTCCCGGATGTGGGCTGCATTTTGGCTGCATTTTGGGCTGGAGCTTCTCGTGGTTTGAGGCCTGCCTTGCTCCACCCCCTGCTCTTGAGATTCTCCTGGATGTGGGCTGCATTTTGGCTGCCTTTTGGGGTGGAGCTTCTCATGCTTTGAGGCCTGGCTTGCTCCAACCCCTGCTCTTGATATTCTCCCGGATGTGGGCTGGAGTTTAGCTGCATTTTGGGCTGGAGCTTCTCGCGGTTTGAGGCCTGGCTTTCGCCACCAACAGCTCTTGATATTCTCTCAGATGTGCGCTGGATTTTAGCTGCATTTTGGGCTGGAGATTCTCGTGGTTTGAGGCCTGCCTTGCTCCACCCCCTGCTCTTGAGATTCTCCCGTCTCTGGGCTGGAGTTTGGCTGCCTTTTGGGCTGGAGCTTCTCGTGGTTTGAGGCCTGGCTTGCTCCAACCCCAGCTCTTGCTATTCTCCCGCAGGTGGGCTGCCTTTTGGCTGACATTTGGGCTGGAAATTCTCGTGATTTGAGGCCTGGCTTGCTCCACCCCCTGCTCTTGATATTCTCCCGGATGTGGGCTGCATTTTGGCTGCATTTTGGGCTGGAGCTTCTCGTGGTTTGAGGCCTGCCTTGCTCCACCCCCTGCTCTTGAGATTCTCCTGGATGTGGGCTGCATTTTGGCTGCCTTTTGGGGTGGAGCTTCTCATGCTTTGAGGCCTGGCTTGCTCCAACCCCTGCTCTTGATATTCTCCCGGATGTGGGCTGGAGTTTAGCTGCATTTTGGGCTGGAGCTTCTCGCGGTTTGAGGCCTGGCTTTCGCCACCAACAGCTCTTGATATTCTCTCAGATGTGCGCTGGATTTTAGCTGCATTTTGGGCTGGAGCTTCTCGTGGTTTGAGGCCTGGCTTGCTCCACCCCCTGCTCTTGAGATTCTCCCGGCTCTGGGCTGGAGTTTGGCTGCCTTTTGGGCTGGAGCTTCTCGTGGTTTGAGGCCTGGCTTGCTCCACCCCCTGCTCTTGAGATTCTCCCGCATGTGGGCTGCATTTTGGCTGCCTTTTGGGCTGGAGCTTCTCATGGTTTGAGGCCTGGCTTGCTCCACACCCTGCTCTTGATATTCTCCCGGATGTGGGCTGCATTTTGGCTGCCTTTTGGGCTGGAGCTTCTTGTGGTTTGAGGCCTGGATTGCTCCAACCCCTGCTCTTGATATTCTCTCGGATGTGGGCTGGAGTTTAGCTGCATTTTGGGCTACAGCTTCTCGCGGTTTGAGGCCTGGCTTTCGCCACCAAAAGCTCTTGATATTCTCCCAGATGTGGGCTGGATTTTCGCTGCCCTTTGGGCTGGAGATTCTCGTGGTTTGAGGCCTGGCTTGCTCCACCCCCTGCTCTTGAGATTCTCCCGGATGTGGGCTGGAGTTTGGCTGCCTTTTGGGCTGGAGCTTCTCGTGGCTGGAGGCCTGGCTTGCTCCACCCCCTGCTCTTGAGATTCTCCCTGATGTGGGCTGCATTTTGGCTGCCTTTTGGGCTGGAGGTTCTTGTGGTTTGAGGCCTGGCTTGCTCCACCCCCTGCTCTTGAGATTCTCCCGGATGTGGGCTGGAGTTTGGCTGCCTTTTGGGCTGGAGATTCTCGTGGCTGGAGGCCTGGCTTGCTCCACCCCCTGCTCTTGAGATTCTCCCTGATGTGGGCTGCATTTTGGCTGCCTTTTGGGCTGGAGCTTCTCGTGGTTTGGGGCCTGGCTTGCTCCACCCCCTGCTCTTGAGATTCTCCCAGATGTGGGCTGCATTTTGACTTCCTTTTGGGCTGGAACTTCTCATGGTTTGAGGCCTGGCTTGCTCCACCCCCTGCTCTTGAGATTCTCCCGGATGTGGGCTGGAATTTCGCTGCCCTTTGGGCTCTAGATTCTCGAGGTTTGAGGCCTGGCTTGCTCCACCCCCTGCTATTCAGATTCTCCCGGATGTGGGCTGCATTTTGGCTGCGTTTTGGGCTGGAGCTTCTCGTGGTTTGGGGCCTGGCTTGCTCCACCCCCTGCTCTTGAGATTCTCCCACATGTGGGCTGTATTTTGGCTGCGTTTTGGGCTGGAGCTTCTCGTGGTTTGAGGCCTGGCTTGCTCCACCCCCTGCTCTTGATATTCTCCTGGAGGTGGCCTGTATTTTGGCTGCGTTTTGGGCTGGAGCTTCTCGTGGTTTGAGGCCTGGCTTGCTCCACCCCCTGCTCTTGAGATTCTCCAGAAGGTGGGCTGCATTTTGGCTGCATTTTGGGCTGGAGCTTCTCGCGGTTTGAGGCCTGGCTTGCTCCAACCCCAGCTCTTGCTATTCTCCCGCAGGTGGGCTGCCTTTTGGCTGACATTTGGGCTGGAAATTCTCGTGATTTGAGGCCTGGCTTGCTCCACCCCCTGCTCTTGATATTCTCCCGGATGTGGGCTGCATTTTGGCTGCATTTTGGGCTGGAGCTTCTCGTGGTTTGAGGCCTGCCTTGCTCCACCCCCTGCTCTTGAGATTCTCCTGGATGTGGGCTGCATTTTGGCTGCCTTTTGGGGTGGAGCTTCTCATGCTTTGAGGCCTGGCTTGCTCCAACCCCTGCTCTTGATATTCTCCCGGATGTGGGCTGCATTTTGGCTGCCTTTTGGGCTGGAGCTTCTCGTGGTTTGAGGCCTGCCTTGCTCCACCCCCTGCTCTTGAGATTCTCCCGGATGTGGGCTGCATTTTGGCTGCCTTTTGGGCTGGAGCTTCTCGTGGTTTGGGGCCTGGCTTCTCCACCCCCTGCTCTTGAGATTCTCCCAGATGTGGGCTGCATTTTGACTTCCTTTTTTAGCTGGAGCTTCTCGTGGTTTGAGGCCTGGCTTGCTCCACCCCCTGCTCTTGAGATTCTCCCGGATGTGGGCTGGAATTTCGCTGCCCTTTGGGCTCTAGATTCTCGTGGTTTGAGGCCTGGCTTGCTCGACCCCCTGCTATTCAGATTCTCCCGGATGTGGGCTGAATTTTGGCTGCCTTTTGGGCTGGAGCTTCTCGTGGTTTGAGGCCTGGCTTGCTCCACCCCCTGCTCTTGATATTCTCCCGGAGGTGGGCTGAATTTTGGCTGCCTTTTGGGCTGGAGCTTCTCGTGGTTTGAGGCCTGGCTTGCTCCACCCCCTGCTCTTGATATTCTCCCGGAGGTGGCCTGTATTTTGGCTGCGTTTTGGGCTGGAGCTTCTCGTGGTTTGAGGCCTGGCTTGCTCCACCCCCTCCTCTTGATATTCTCCCAGATGTGGGCTGCATTTTGGCTGCCTTTTGGGCTGGAGCTTCTCGTGGTTTGAGGCCTGCATTGCTCCAACCCCAGCTCTTGCTATTCTCCCGCAGGTGGGCTGCATTTTGGCTGCCTTTTGGGCTGAAGCTTCTCATGGTTTGAGGCCTGGCTTGCTCCACCCCCTGCTCTTGATATTCTCCCGCAGGTGGGCTGCATTTTGGCTGCCTTTTGGGCTGGAGCTTCTTGTGGTTTGAGGCCTGGATTGCTCCAACCCCTGCTCTTGAGATTCTCTCGGATGTGGGCTGGAGTTTAGCTGCATTTTGGGCTAGAGCTTCTCGCGGTTTGAGGCCTGGATTTCGCCACCAAAAGCTCTTGAGACTCTCCCGGATGTGGTCTGCATTTTGGCTGCCTTTTGGGCTGGAGCTTCTCGTGGTTTGGGGCCTGGCTTGCTCCACCCTCTGCTCTTGAGATTCTCCAAGATGTGGGCTGCATTTTGACTTCATTTTGGGCTGGAGCTTCTCATGGTTTGAGGCCTGGCTTGCTCCACCCCCTGCTCTTGAGATTCTCGCAGATGTGGGCTGGATTTTCGCTGCCCTTTGGGCTGGAGATTCTCGTGGTTTGAGGCCTGACTTGCTCCACCCCCTGCTCTTGAGATTCTCCCGGATGTGGGCTGGAGTTTGGCTGCCTTTTGGGCTGGAGATTCTCGTGGCTGGAGGCCTGGCTTGCTCCACCCCCTGCTCTTGAGTTTCTCCCTGATGTGGGCTGCATTTTGGCTGCCTTTTGGGCTGTAGGTTCTTGTGGTTTGTGGCCTGGATTGCTCCACCCCCTGCTCTTGAGATTCTCCCGGAGGTGGGCTGGAGTTTAGCTGCATTTTCCTCTAGAGCTTCACGTGGTTTGAGGCCTGCCTTGCCCCCCCCCCCGCTCTTGAGATTCTCCCTGATGTGGGCTGCATTTTGGCTGCTTTTTGGGCTGGAGATTCTCGTGGTTTGAGGCCTGCCTTGCTCCACCCCCTGCTCTTGATATTCTCCCGGATGTGGGCTGGAGTTTAGCTGCATTTTGGGCTGGAGCTTCTCGCGGTTTGAGGCCTGGCTTTCGCCACCAACAGCTCTTGATATTCTCCCAGATGTGCGCTGGATTTTAGCTGCATTTTGAGGTGGAGCTTCTCGTGGTTTGAGGCCTGGCTTGCTCCACCCCCTGCTCTTGAGATTCTCCCGGATGTGGGCTGGATTTTGGCTGCTTTTTGGGCTGGAGCTTCTCGTGGTTTGAGGCCTGGCTTGCTCCACCCCCTGCTCTTGAGATTCTCCCGGATGTGGGCTGCATTTTGGCTGCGTTTTGGGCTGGAGCTTCTCGTGCTTTGAGGCCTGGCTTGCTCCACCCCCTGCTCTTGATATTCTCCCGGAGGTGGCCTGTATTTTGGCTGCGTTTTGGGCTGGAGCTTCTCGTGGTTTGAGGCCTGGCTTGCTCCACCCCCTGCTCTTGAGATTCTCCCACATGTGGGCTGCATTTTGGCTGCCTTTTGGGCTGGAGCTTCTAGTGGTTTGAGGCCTGGCTTGCTCCACCCCCTGCTCTTGATATTCTCCCAGATGTGGGCTGCATTTTGGCTGCCTTTTGGGCTGGAGCTTCTCGTGGTTTGAGGCCTGCATTGCTCCAACCCCGGCTCTTGCTATTCTCCCGTAGGTGGGCTGCATTTTGGCTGACATTTGGGCTGGAAATTCTCGTGATTTGAGGCCTGGCTTGCTCCACCCCCTGCTCTTGATATTCTCCTGGATGTGGGCTGGATTTTCGCTGCACTTTGGGCTGGAGATTCTCGTGGTTTGAGGCCTGACTTGCTCCACCCCCTGCTCTTGAGATTCTCCCGGATGTGGGCTGGAGTTTGGCTGCCTTTTGGGCTGGAGATTCTCGTGGCTGGAGGCCTGGCTTGCTCCACCCCCTGCTCTTGAGATTCTCCCTGATGTGGGCTGCATTTTGGCTGCCTTTTGGGCTGGAGGTTCTTGTGGTTTGAGGCCTGGCTTGCTCCACCCCCTGCTCTTGAGATTCTCCCGGAGGTGGGCTGGAGTTTAGCTGCATTTTCCTCTAGAGCTTCACGTGGTTTGAGGCCTGGCTTGCCCCCCCCCCTGCTCTTGAGATTCTCCCTGATGTGGGCTGCATTTTGGCTGCTTTTTGGGCTGGAGCTTCTCGTGGTTTGAGGCCTGCCTTGCTCCACCCCCTGCTCTTGAGATTCTCCCGGAGGTGGCCTGTATTTTTACTGCGTTTTGGGCTGGAGCTTCTCGTGGTTTGAGGCCTGGCTTGCTCCACCCCCTGCTCTTGAGATTCTCCCGGATGTGGGCTGCATTTTGGCTGCATTTTGGGCTGGAGCTTCTCGTGGTTTGAGGCCTGCCTTGCTCCACCCCCTGCTCTTGAGATTCTCCTGGATGTGGGCTGCATTTTGGCTGCCTTTTGGGGTGGAGCTTCTCATGCTTTGAGGCCTGGCTTGCTCCAACCCCTGCTCTTGATATTCTCCCGGATGTGGGCTGGAGTTTAGCTGCATTTTGGGCTGGAGCTTCTCGCGGTTTGAGGCCTGGCTTTCGCCACCAACAGCTCTTGATATTCTCCCAGATGTGCGCTGGATTTTAGCTGCATTTTGAGGTGGAGCTTCTCGTGGTTTGAGGCCTGGCTTGCTCCACCCCCTGCTCTTGAGATTCTCCCGGATGTGGGCTGCATTTTGGCTGCCTTTTGGGCTGGAGCTTCTCGTGGTTTGGGGCCTGGCTTGCTCCACCCCCTGCTCTTGAGATTCTCCCAGATGTGGGCTGCATTTTGACTTCCTTTTGGGCTGGAGCTTCTCGTGGTTTGAGGCCTGGCTTGCTCCACCCCCTGCTCTTGAGATTCTCCCGGATGTGGGCTGGAATTTCGCTGCCCTTTGGGCTCTAGATTCTCGTGGTTTGAGGCCTGGCTTGCTCCACCCCCTGCTCTTGATATTCTCCCGGAGGTGGCCTGTATTTTGGCTGCGTTTTGGGCTGGAGCTTCTCGTGGTTTGAGGCCTGGCTTGCTCCACCCCCTGCTCTTGAGATTCTCCCACATGTGGGCTGCATTTTGGCTGCCTTTTGGGCTGGAGCTTCTAGTGGTTTGAGGCCTGGCTTGCTCCACCCCCTGCTCTTGATATTCTCCCAGATGTGGGCTGCATTTTGGCTGCATTTTGGGCTGGAGCTTCTCGTGGTTTGAGGCCTGGCTTGCTCCACCCCCTGCTCTTGATATTCTCCTGGATGTGGGCTGGATTTTCGCTGCACTTTGGGCTGGAGATTCTCGTGGTTTGAGGCCTGACTTGCTCCACCCCCTGCTCTTGATATTCTCCCGGATGTGGGCTGGAGTTTGGCTGCCTTTTGGGCTGGAGATTCTCGTGGCTGGAGGCCTGGCTTGCTCCACCCCCTGCTCTTGAGATTCTCCCTGATGTGGGCTGCATTTTGGTTGCCTTTTGGGCTGGAGGTTCTTGTGGTTTGAGGCCTGGATTGCTCCACCCCTGCTCTTGAGATTCTCCCGGAGGTGGGCTGGAGTTTAGCTGCATTTTCCTCTAGAGCTTCTCGTGGTTTGAGGCCTGGCTTGCCCCCCCCCCTGCTCTTGAGATTCTCCCTGATGTGGGCTGCATTTTGGCTGCCTTTTGGGGTGGAGCTTCTCATGCTTTGAGACCTGGCTTGCTCCAACCCCTGCTCTTGATATTCTCCCGGATGTGGGCTGGAGTTTAGCTGCATTTTGGGCTGGAGCTTCTCGCGGTTTGAGGCCTGGCTTTCGCCACCAACAGCTCTTGAGATTCTCCCGGATGTGGGCTGCATTTTGGCTGCCTTTTGGGCTGGAGCTTCTCGTGGTTTGAGGCCTGGCTTGCTCCATCCCCTGCTCTTGAGATTCTCCCGGAGGTGGGCTGCATTTTGACTTCCTTTTGGGCTGGAGCTTCTCATGGTTTGAGGCCTGGCTTGCTCCACCCCCTGCTCTTGAGATTCTCCCGGATGTGGGCTGGAATTTCGCTGCGCTTTGGGCTCTAGATTCTCGTGGTTTGAGGCCTGGCTTGCTCGACCCCCTGCTATTCAGATTCTCCCGGATGTGGGCTGCATTTTGGCTGCGTTTTGGGCTGGAGCTTCTCGTGCTTTGAGGCCTGGCTTGCTCCACCCCCTGCTCTTGAGATTCTCCCACATGTGGGCTGTATTTTGGCTGCGTTTTGGGCTGGAGCTTCTCGTGGTTTGAGGCCTGGCTTGCTCCACCCCCTGCTCTTGATATTCTCCTGGACGTGGCCTGTATTTTGGCTGCGTTTTGGGCTGGAGCTTCTCGTGGTTTGAGGCCTGGCTTGCTCCACCCCCTGCTCTTGAGATTCTCCCACATGTGGGCTGCATTTTGGCTGCCTTTTGGGCTGGAGCTTCTAGTGGTTTGAGGCCTGGCTTGCTCCAACCCCAGCTCTTGCTATTCTCCCGCAGGTGGGCTGCATTTTGGCTGATATTTGGGCTGGAAATTCTCGTGATTTGAGGCCTGGCTTGCTCCACCCCCTGCTCTTGATATTCTCCTGGATGTGGGCTGCATTTTGGCTGCCTTTTGGGCTGGAGCTTCTCGTGGTTTGAGGCCTGGCTTGCTCCACCCCCTGCACTTGAGATTCTCCCGGATGTGGGCTGGAGTTTGGCTGCCTTTTGGGCTGGAGCTTCTCGTGGTTTGAGGCCTGGCTTGCTCCACCCCCTGCTCTTGAGATTCTCCCGGATGTGGGCTGCATTTTGGCTGCCTTTTGGGCTGGAGCTTCTTGTGGTTTGAGGCCTGGCTTGCTCCACCCCCTGCTCTTGAGATTCTCCTGGATGTGGGCTGCATTTTGGCTGCCTTTTGGGCTGGAGCTTCTCAAGGTTTGGGGCCTGGCTTGCTCCACCCTCTGCTCTTGATATTCTCCCAGATGTGGGCTGCATTTTGGCTGCCTTTTGTGCTGGAGCTTCTCAAGGTTTGGGGCCTGGCTTGCTCCACCCTCTGCTCTTGAGATTCTCCAGGATGTGGGCTGCATTTTGGCTGCATTTTGGGCTGGAGCTTCTCGTGGTTTGAGGCCTGCCTTGCTCCACCCCCTGCTCTTGATATTCTCCCGGGTGTGGGCTGGATTTTGGCTGCCTTTTGGGCTGGAGCTTCTCATGGTTTGAGGCCTGGCTTGCTCCACCCCCTGCTCTTGAGATTCTCCCGGATGTTTGCTGCATTTTGGCTGCTTTTCGGCTGGAGCTTCTCATGGTTTGAGGCCTGGCTTGCTCCACCCCCTGCTCTTGATATTCTCCCGGATGTTGGCTGGATTTTGGCTGTTTTTAGGGCTGGAGCTTCTCGTGGTTTGAGGCCTGGCTTCCTCCACCCCCTGCTCTTGAGATTCTCCCGGATGTGGGCTGGATTTTGGCTGCATTTTGGGCTGGAGCTTCTCGTGGTTTGGGGCATGGCTGGCTCCAAACCCTGCTCTTGAGATTCTCCCGGATGTGGGCTGCATTTTGGTTGCTCTTTGGGCTGGAGCTTCTCGTGGTTTGAGGCCTGGCTTGCTCCACCCCCTGCTCTTGAGATTCTCCCGGAGGTGGGCTGCATTTTGGCTGCCATTTGGGCTGGAGCTTCTCGTGGTTTGAGGCCTGGCTTGCTCCACGCCTTGCTCTTGAGATTCTCCCGGACGTGGTCTGGATTTTAGCTGCATTTTCCTCTAGAGCTTCTCGTGGTTTGAGGCCTGGCTTGCTCCACCCCCTGCTCTTGAGATTCTCCCGGATGTGGGCTGGATTTTAGCTGCCTTTTGGGCTGGAGCTTCTCGTGGTTTGGGGCATGGCTGGCTCCACCCCCTGCTCTTGAGATTCTCCCGGATGTGGGCTGCATTTTGGTTGCTCTTTGGGCTGGAGCTTCTCGTGGTTTGAGGCCTGGCTTGCTCCACCCCCTGCTCTTGAGATTCTCCCGGATGTGGGCTGCATTTTGGCTGCATTTTTGGCTGGAGCTTCTCGTGGTTTGAGGCCTGGCTTTCTCCACACCCTGCTCTTGAGATTCTCCCGGATGTGGGCTGGAGTTTAGCTGCATTTTGGGCTGGAGCTTCTCGCGGTTTGAGGCCTGGCTTTCGCCACCAACAGCTCTTGATATTCTCTCAGATGTGCGCTGGATTTTAGCTGCATTTTGAGGTGGAGCTTCTCGTGGTTTGAGGCCTGGCTTGCTCCACCCCCTGCTCTTGAGATTCTCCCGGATGTGGGCTGCATTTTGGCTGCCTTTTGGGCTGGAGCTTCTCGTGGTTTGGGGCCTGGCTTCTCCACCCCCTGCTCTTGAGATTCTCCCAGATGTGGGCTGCATTTTGACTTCCTTTTTTAGCTGGAGCTTCTCGTGGTTTGAGGCCTGGCTTGCTCCACCCCCTGCTCTTGAGATTCTCCCGGATGTGGGCTGGAATTTCGCTGCCCTTTGGGCTCTAGATTCTCGTGGTTTGAGGCCTGGCTTGCTCGACCCCCTGCTCTTGAGATTCTCCCGGATGTGGGCTGAATTTTGGCTGCCTTTTGGGCTGGAGCTTCTCGTGGTTTGGGGCCTGGCTTGCTCCACCCCCTGCTCTTGAGATTCTCCCACATGTGGGCTGTATTTTGGCTGCCTTTTGGGCTGGAGCTTCTCGTGGTTTGAGGCCTGGCTTGCTCCACCCCCTGCTCTTGATATTCTCCCGGAGGTGGCCTGTATTTTGGCTGCGTTTTGGGCTGGAGCTTCTCGTGGTTTGAGGCCTGGCTTGCTCCACCCCCTCCTCTTGATATTCTCCCAGATGTGGGCTGCATTTTGGCTGCCTTTTGGGCTGGAGCTTCTCGTGGTTTGAGGCCTGCATTGCTCCAACCCCAGCTCTTGCTATTCTCCCGCAGGTGGGCTGCATTTTGGCTGCCTTTTGGGCTGAAGCTTCTCATGGTTTGAGGCCTGGCTTGCTCCACCCCCTGCTCTTGATATTCTCCCGCAGGTGGGCTGCATTTTGGCTGCCTTTTGGGCTGGAGCTTCTTGTGGTTTGAGGCCTGGATTGCTCCAACCCCTGCTCTTGAGATTCTCTCGGATGTGGGCTGGAGTTTAGCTGCATTTTGGGCTAGAGCTTCTCGCGGTTTGAGGCCTGGATTTCGCCACCAAAAGCTCTTGAGACTCTCCCGGATGTGGGCTGCATTTTGGCTGCCTTTTGGGCTGGAGCTTCTCGTGGTTTGGGGCCTGGCTTGCTCCACCCTCTGCTCTTGAGATTCTCCAAGATGTGGGCTGCATTTTGACTTCATTTTGGGCTGGAGCTTCTCATGGTTTGAGGCCTGGCTTGCTCCACCCCCTGCTCTTGAGATTCTCGCAGATGTGGGCTGGATTTTCGCTGCCCTTTGGGCTGGAGATTCTTGTGGTTTGAGGCCTGACTTGCTCCACCCCCTGCTCTTGAGATTCTCCCGGATGTGGGCTGGAGTTTGGCTGCCTTTTGGGCTGGAGATTCTCGTGGCTGGAGGCCTGGCTTGCTCCACCCCCTGCTCTTGAGTTTCTCCCTGATGTGGGCTGCATTTTGGCTGCCTTTTGGGCTGGAGGTTCTTGTGGTTTGTGGCCTGGATTGCTCCACCCCCTGCTCTTGAGATTCTCCCGGAGGTGGGCTGGAGTTTAGCTGCATTTTCCTCTAGAGCTTCACGTGGTTTGAGGCCTGGCTTGCCCCCCCCCCCTGCTCTTGAGATTCTCCCTGATGTGGGCTGCATTTTGGCTGCTTTTTGGGCTGGAGATTCTCGTGGTTTGAGGCCTGCCTTGCTCCACCCCCTGCTCTTGAGATTCTCCCGGAGGTGGCCTGTATTTTGACTGCGTTTTGGGCTGGAGCTTCTCGTGGTTTGAGGCCTGGCTTGCTCCACCCCCTGCTCTTGAGATTCTCCCGGATGTGGGCTGCATTTTGGCTGCATTTTGGGCTGGAGCTTCTCGTGGTTTGAGGCCTGGCTTGCTCCACCCCCTGCTCTTGAGATTCTCCTGGATGTGGGCTGCATTTTGGCTGCCTTTTGGGGTGGAGCTTCTCATGCTTTGAGGCCTGGCTTGCTCCAACCCCTGCTCTTGATATTCTCCCGGATGTGGGCTGGAGTTTAGCTGCATATTGGGCTGGAGCTTCTCGCGGTTTGAGGCCTGGCTTTCGCCACCAACAGCTCTTGATATTCTCCCAGATGTGCGCTGGATTTTAGCTGCATTTTGAGGTGGAGCTTCTCGTGGTTTGAGGCCTGGCTTGCTCCACCCCCTGCTCTTGAGATTCTCCCGGATGTGGGCTGGATTTTGGCTGCTTTTTGGGCTGGAGCTTCTCGTGGTTTGAGGCCTGGCTTGCTCCACCCCCTGCTCTTGAGATTCTCCCGGATGTGGGCTGCATTTTGGCTGCCTTTTGGGATGGAGCTTCTCGTGGTTTGAGGCCTGGCTTGCTCCACCCCCTGCTCTTGATATTCTCCCGGAGGTGGCCTGTATTTTGGCTGACATTTGGGCTGGAAATTCTCGTGAATTGAGGCCTGGCTTGCTCCACCCCCTGCTCTTGATATTCTCCTGGATGTGGGCTGGATTTTCGCTGCACTTTGGGCTGGAGATTCTCGTGGTTTGAGGCCTGACTTGCTCCACCCCCTGCTCTTGAGATTCTCCCGGATGTGGGCTGGAGTTTGGCTGCCTTTTGGGCTGGAGATTCTCGTGGCTGGAGGCCTGGCTTGCTCCACCCCCTGCTCTTGAGATTCTCCCTGATGTGGGCTGCATTTTGGCTGCCTTTTGGGCTGGAGGTTCTTGTGGTTTGGGGCCTGGATTGCTCCACCCCCTGCTCTTGAGATTCTCCCGGAGGTGGGCTGGAGTTTAGCTGCATTTTCCTCTAGAGCTTCACGTGGTTTGAGGCCTGGCTTGCCCCCCCCCCTGCTCTTGAGATTCTCCCCGATGTGGGCTGCATTTTGGCTGCTTTTTGGGCTGGAGATTCTCGTGGTTTGAGGCCTGCCTTGCTCCACCCCCTGCTCTTGAGATTCTCCCGGAGGTGGCCTGTATTTTTACTGCGTTTTGGGCTGGAGCTTCTCGTGGTTTGAGGCCTGGCTTGCTCCACCCCCTGCTCTTGATATTCTCCCGGATGTGGGCTGCATTTTGGCTGCATTTTGGGCTGGAGCTTCTCGTGGTTTGAGGCCTGGCTTGCTCCACCCCCTGCTCTTGAGATTCTCCTGGATGTGGGCTGCATTTTGGCTGCCTTTTGGGGTGGAGCTTCTCATGCTTTGAGGCCTGGCTTGCTCCAACCCCTGCTCTTGATATTCTCCCGGATGTGGGCTGGAGTTTAGCTGCATTTTGGGCTGGAGCTTCTCGCGGTTTGAGGCCTGGCTTTCGCCACCAACAGCTCTTGATATTCTCCCAGATGTGCGCTGGATTTTAGCTGCATTTTGAGGTGGAGCTTCTCGTGGTTTGAGGCCTGGCTTGCTCCACCCCCTGCTCTTGAGATTCTCCCGGATGTGGGCTGCATTTTGGCTGCCTTTTGGGCTGGAGCTTCTCGTGGTTTGGGGCCTGGCTTGCTCCACCCCCTGCTCTTGAGATTCTCCCAGATGTGGGCTGCATTTTGACTTCCTTTTGGGCTGGAGCTTCTCGTGGTTTGAGGCCTGCCTTGCTCCACCCCCTGCTCTTGAGATTCTCCTGGATGTGGGCTGCATTTTGGCTGCCTTTTGGGGTGGAGCTTCTCATGCTTTGAGGCCTGGCTTGCTCCAACCCCTGCTCTTGATATTCTCCTGGATGTGGGCTGGAGTTTAGCTGCATTTGGGCTGGAGCTTCTCGCGGTTTGAGGCCTGGCTTTCGCCACCAACAGCTCTTGATATTCTCCCAGATGTGCGCTGGATTTTAGCTGCATTTTGAGGTGGAGCTTCTCGTGGTTTGAGGCCTGGCTTGCTCCACCCCCTGCTCTTGAGATTCTCCCGGATGTGGGCTGCATTTTGGCTGCCTTTTGGGCTGGAGCTTCTCGTGGTTTGGGGCCTGGCTTGCTCCACCCCCTGCTCTTGAGATTCTCCCAGATGTGGGCTGCATTTTGACTTCCTTTTGGGCTGGAGCTTCTCGTGGTTTGAGGCCTGGCTTGCTCCACCCCCTGCTCTTGAGATTCTCCCGGATGTGGGCTGGAATTTCGCTGCCCTTTGGGCTCTAGATTCTCGTGGTTTGAGGCCTGGCTTGCTCCACCCCCTGCTCTTGATATTCTCCCGGAGGTGGCCTGTATTTTGGCTGCGTTTTGGGCTGGAGCTTCTCGTGGTTTGAGGCCTGGCTTGCTCCACCCCCTGCTCTTGAGATTCTCCCACATGTGGGCTGCATTTTGGCTGCCTTTTGGGCTGGAGCTTCTAGTGGTTTGAGGCCTGGCTTGCTCCACCCCCTGCTCTTGATATTCTCCCAGATGTGGGCTGCATTTTGGCTGCCTTTTGGGCTGGAGCTTCTCGTGGTTTGAGGCCTGCATTGCTCCAACCCCGGCTCTTGCCATTCTCCCGCAGGTGGGCTGCATTTTGGCTGACATTTGGGCTGGAAATTCTCATGATTTGAGGCCTGGCTTGCTCCACCCCCTGCTCTTGATATTCTCCTGGATGTGGGCTGGATTTTCGCTGCACTTTGGGCTGGAGATTCTCGTGGTTTGAGGCCTGACTTGCTCCACCCCCTGCTCTTGAGATTCTCCCGGATGTGGGCTGGAGTTTGGCTGCCTTTTGGGCTGGAGATTCTCGTGGCTGGAGGCCTGGCTTGCTCCACCCCCTGCTCTTGAGATTCTCCCTGATGTGGGCTGCATTTTGGCTGCCTTTTGGGCTGGAGGTTCTTGTGGTTTGAGGCCTGGCTTGCTCCACCCCTGCTCTTGAGATTCTCCCGGAGGTGGGCTGGAGTTTAGCTGCATTTTCCTCTAGAGCTTCTCGTGGTTTGAGGCCTGGCTTGCCCCCCCCCCTGCTCTTGAGATTCTCCCTGATGTGGGCTGCATTTTGGCTGCCTTTTGGGGTGGAGCTTCTCATGCTTTGAGACCTGGCTTGCTCCAACCCCTGCTCTTGATATTCTCCCGGATGTGGGCTGGAGTTTAGCTGCATTTTGGGCTGGAGCTTCTCGCGGTTTGAGGCCTGGCTTTCGCCACCAACAGCTCTTGATATTCTCCCAGATGTGCGCTGGATTTTAGCTGCATTTTGAGGTGGAGCTTCTCGTGGTTTGAGGCCTGGCTTGCTCCACCCCCTGCTCTTGAGATTCTCCCGGATGTGGGCTGCATTTTGGCTGCCTTTTGGGCTGGAGCTTCTCGTGGTTTGAGGCCTGGCTTGCTCCATCCCCTGCTCTTGAGATTCTCCCGGAGGTGGGCTGCATTTTGACTTCCTTTTGGGCTGGAGCTTCCCATGGTTTGAGGCCTGGCTTGCTCCACCCCCTGCTCTTGAGATTCTCCCGGATGTGGGCTGGAATTTCGCTGCGCTTTGGGCTCTAGATTCTCGTGGTTTGAGGCCTGGCTTGCTCGACCCCCTGCTATTCAGATTCTCCCGGATGTGGGCTGCATTTTGGCTGCGTTTTGGGCTGGAGCTTCTCGTGCTTTGAGGCCTGGCTTGCTCCACCCCCTGCTCTTGAGATTCTCCCACATGTGGGCTGTATTTTGGCTGCGTTTTGGGCTGGAGCTTCTCGTGGTTTGAGGCCTGGCTTGCTCCACCCCCTGCTCTTGATATTCTCCTGGACGTGGCCTGTATTTTGGCTGCGTTTTGGGCTGGAGCTTCTCGTGGTTTGAGGCCTGGCTTGCTCCACCCCCTGCTCTTGAGATTCTCCCACATGTGGGCTGCATTTTGGCTGCCTTTTGGGCTGGAGCTTCTAGTGGTTTGAGGCCTGGCTTGCTCCAACCCCAGCTCTTGCTATTCTCCCGCAGGTGGGCTGCATTTTGGCTGCCTTTTGGGCTGGAAATTCTCGTGGTTTGAGGCCTGGCTTGCTCCACCCCCTGCTCTTGATATTCTCCTGGATGTGGGCTGGATTTTGGCTGCCTTTTGGGCTGGAGCTTCTCGTGGTTTGAGGCCTGGCTTGCTCCACCCCCTGCTCTTGAGATTCTCCCGGATGTGGGCTGGAGTTTGGCTGCCTTTTGGGCTGGAGCTTCTCGTGGTTTGAGGCCTGGCTTGCTCCACCCCCTGCTCTTGAGATTCTCCCGCATGTGGGCTGCATTTTGGCTGCCTTTTGGGCTGGAGGTTCTTGTGGTTTGAGGCCTGGATTGCTCCACCCCCTGCTCTTGAGATTCTCCCGGATGTGGGCTGCATTTTGGCTGCATTTTCCTCTAGAGCTTCTCGTGGTTTGAGGCCTGGCTTGCTCCACCCCCTGCTCTTGAGATTCTCCTGGATGTGGGCTGCATTTTGGCTGCCTTTTGGGCTGGAGCTTCTCAAGGTTTGGGGCCTGGCTTGCTCCACCCTCTGCTCTTGATATTCTCCCAGATGTGGGCTGCATTTTGGCTGCCTTTTGGGCTGGAGCTTCTCAAGGTTTGGGGCCTGGCTTGCTCCACCCTCTGCTCTTGATATTCTCCAGGATGTGGGCTGCATTTTGGCTGCATTTTGGGCTGGAGCTTCTCGTGGTTTGAGGCCTGCCTTGCTCCACCCCCTGCTCTTGATATTCTCCCGGGTGTGGGCTGGATTTTGGCTGCCTTTTGGGCTGGAGCTTCTCATGGTTTGAGGCCTGGCTTGCTCCACCCCCTGCTCTTGAGATTCTCCCGGATGTTTGCTGCATTTTGGCTGCCTTTTCGTCTGGAGCTTCTCATGGTTTGAGGCCTGGCTTGCTCCACCCCCTGCTCTTGATATTCTCCCGGATGTTGGCTGGATTTTGGCTGTTTTTAGGGCTGGAGCTTCTCGTGGTTTGAGGCCTGGCTTCCTCCACACCCTGCTCTTGAGATTCTCCCGGATGTGGGCTGGATTTTGGCTGCATTTTGGGCTGGAGCTTCTCGTGGTTTGGGGCATGGCTGGCTCCACCCCCTGCTCTTGAGATTCTCCCGGATGTGGGCTGCATTTTGGTTGCTCTTTGGGCTGGAGCTTCTCGTGGTTTGAGGCCTGCATTGCTCCACCCCCTGCTCTTGAGATTCTCCCGGATGTGGGCTGGAGTTTGGCTGCCTTTTGGGCTGGAGCTTCTCGTGGTTTGAGGCCTGGCTTGCTCCACCCCCTGCTCTTGAGATTCTCCCGGGGGTGGGCTGCATTTTGGCTGCCTTTTGGGCTGGAGGTTCTTGTGGTTTGAGGCCTGGATTGCTCCACCCCCTGCTCTTGAGATTCTCCCGGATGTGGGCTGCATTTTCGCTGCATTTTCCTCTAGAGCTTCTCGTGGTTTGAGGCCTGGCTTGCTCCACCACCTGCTCTTGAGATTCTCCTGGATGTGGGCTGCATTTTGGCTGCCTTTTGGGCTGGAGCTTCTCAAGGTTTGGGGCCTGCCTTGCTCCACCCCCTGCTCTTGATATTCTCCCGGGTGTGGGCTGGATTTTGGCTGCCTTTTGGGCTGGAGCTTCTCATGGTTTGAGGCCTGGCTTGCTCCACCCCCTGCTCTTGAGATTCTCCCGGAGGTGGGCTGCATTTTGGCTGCCATTTGGGCTGGAGCTTCTCGTGGTTTGAGGCCTGGCTTGCTCCACGCCTTGCTCTTGAGATTCTCCCGGACGTGGTCTGGATTTTAGCTGCATTTTCCTCTAGAGCTTCTCGTGGTTTGAGGCCTGGCTTGCTCCACCATCTTCTCTTGATATTCTCCCGGATGTGGGCTGGATTTTAGCTGCCTTTTGGGCTGGAGCTTCTCGTGGTTTGGGGCATGGCTGGCTCCACCCCCTGCTCTTGAGATTCTCCCGGATGTGGGCTGCATTTTGGTTGCTCTTTGGGCTGGAGCTTCTCGTGGTTTGAGGCCTGGCTTGCTCCACCCCCTGCTCTTGAGATTCTCCCGGAGGTGGACTGCATTTTGGCTGCATTTTTGACTGGAGCTTCTCGTGGTTTGAGGCCTGGCTTTCTCCACACCCTGCTCTTGAGATTCTCCCGGATGTGGGCTGCATTTTGGCTGCCTTTTGGGCTGGAGCTTCTCGTGGTTTGAGGCCTGCCTTGCTCCACCCCCTGCTCTTGAGATTCTCCCGGATATGGGCTGCATTTTGGCTGCATTTTGGGATGGAGCTTCCTGTGGTTTGAGGCCTGGCTTGCTCCACCTCCTGCTCTTGAGATTCTCCCAGATGTTGGCTGGAGTTTGGCTGCCTTTTGGGCTGGAGCTTCTCGTGGTTTGAGGCCTGCCTTCCTCCAACCTCTGCTCTTGATATTCTCCTGGATGTGGGCTGCATTTTGGCTGCCTTTTGGGCTGGAGCTTCTCATGCTTTGAGGCCTGGCTTGCTCCACCCCCTGCTCTTGAGATTCTCCCGGATGTGGGCTGGATTTTGGCTGCCTTTTGGGCTGGAGCTTCTCCTGGTTTGAGGCCTGGCTTGCTCCAACCTCTGCTCTTGATATTCTCTTGGATGAGGGCTGCATTTTGGCTGCCTTTTGGGCTGGAGCTTCTCATGCTTTGAGGCCTGGCTTGCTCCACCCCCTGCTCTTGAGATTCTCCCGGATGTGGGCTGCATTTTGGCTGCCTTTTGGGCTGGAGCTTCTCATGTTTGAGGCCTGGCTTGCTCCACCCCCTGCTCTTGAGATTCTCCCGGATGTGGGTGGATTTTGGCTGCCTTTTGGGCTGGAGCTTCTCGTGGTTTGAGGCCTGGCTTGCTCCACCCCCAGCTCTTGAGATTCTCCTGGATGTGGGCTGGATTTTGGCTGCATTTTGGGCTGGAGCTTCTCGTGGTTTGGGGCATGGCTGGCTCCACCCCCTGCTCTTGAGATTCTCCCGGATGTGGGCTGCATTTTGGTTGCTCTTTGGGCTGGAGCTTCTCGTGGTTTGAGGCCTGGCTTGCTCCACCCCCTGCTCTTGATATTCTCCCATATGTGGGCTGCATTTTGGTTGCTCTTTGGGCTGGAGCTTCTCGTGGTTTGAGGCCTGGCTTACTCCACCCCCTGCTCTTGATATTCTCCCGGAGGTGGGCTGCATTTTGGTTGCCATTTGGGCTGGAGCTTCTCGTGGTTTGAGGCCTGCCTTGCTCCACCCCCTGCTCTTGATATTCTCCCGGGTGTGGGCTGGATTTTGGCTGCCTTTTGGGCTGGAGCTTCTCATGGTTTGAGGCCTGGCTTGCTCCACCCCCTGCTCTTGAGATTCTCCCGGATGTTTGCTGCATTTTGGCTGCCTTTTCGGCTGGAGCTTCTCATGGTTTGAGGCCTGGTTTGCTCCACCCCCTGCTCTTGATATTCTCCCGGATGTTGGCTGGATTTTGGCTGCATTTTGGGCTGGAGCTTCTCGTGATTTGGGGCATGGCTGGCTCCAAACCCTGCTCTTGAGATTCTCCCGGATGTGGGCTGCATTTTGGTTGCTCTTTGGGCTGGAGCTTCTCGTGGTTTGAGGCCTGGCTTGCTCCACCCCCTGCTCTTGAGATTCTCCCGGAGGTGGGCTGCATTTTGGCTGCCATTTGGGCTGGAGCTTCTCGTGGTTTGAGGCCTGGCTTGCTCCACGCCTTGCTCTTGAGATTCTCCCGGACGTGGTCTGGATTTTAGCTGCATTTTCCTCTAGAGCTTCTCGTGGTTTGAGGCCTGGCTTGCTCCACCATCTTCTCTTGATATTCTCCCGGATGTGGGCTGGATTTTAGCTGCCTTTTGGGCTGGAGCTTCTCGTGGTTTGGGGCATGGCTGGCTCCACCCCCTGCTCTTGAGATTCTCCCGGATGTGGGCTGCATTTTGGTAGCATTTTGGGCTGGAGCTTCTCGTGGTTTGAGGCCTGGCTTGCTCCACCCCCTGCTCTTGAGATTCTCCCGGAGGTGGACTGCATTTTGGCTGCATTTTTGGCTGGAGCTTCTCGTGGTTTGAGGCCTGGCTTTCTCCACACCCTGCTCTTGAGATTCTCCCGGATGTGGGCTGCATTTTGGCTGCCTTTTGGGCTGGAGCTTCTCGTGGTTTGAGGCCTGCCTTGCTCCACCCCCTGCTCTTGAGATTCTCCCGGATGTGGGCTGCATTTTGGCTGCATTTTGGGATGGAGCTTCCTGTGGTTTGAGGCCTGGCTTGCTCCACCTCCTGCTCTTGAGATTCTCCCAGATGTTGGCTGGAGTTTGGCTGCCTTTTGGGCTGGAGCTTCTCGTGGTTTGAGGCCTGCCTTCCTCCAACCTCTGCTCTTGATATTCTCCTGGATGTGGGCTGCATTTTGGCTGCCTTTTGGGCTGGAGCTTCTCATGCTTTGAGGCCTGGCTTGCTCCACCCCCTGCTCTTGAGATTCTCCCGGATGTGGGCTGGATTTTGGCTGCCTTTTGGGCTGGAGCTTCTCCTGGTTTGAGGCCTGGCTTGCTCCAACCTCTGCTCTTGATATTCTCTTGGATGAGGGCTGCATTTTGGCTGCCTTTTGGGCTGGAGCTTCTCATGCTTTGAGGCCTGGCTTGCTCGACCCCCTGCTATTCAGATTCTCCCGGATGTGGGCTGCATTTTGGCTGCCTTTTGGGCTGGAGCTTCTCATGTTTGAGGCCTGGCTTGCTCCACCCCCTGCTCTTGAGATTCTCCCGGATGTGGGTGGATTTTGGCTGCCTTTTGGGCTGGAGCTTCTCGTGGTTTGAGGCCTGGCTTGCTCCACCCCCAGCTCTTGAGATTCTCCTGGATGTGGGCTGGATTTTGGCTGCATTTTGGGCTGGAGCTTCTCGTGGTTTGGGGCATGGCTGGCTCCACCCCCTGCTCTTGAGATTCTCCCGGATGTGGGCTGCATTTTGGTTGCTCTTTGGGCTGGAGCTTCTCGTGGTTTGAGGCCTGGCTTGCTCCACCCCCTGCTCTTGAGATTCTCCCATATGTGGGCTGCATTTTGGTTGCTCTTTGGGCTGGAGCTTCTCGTGGTTTGAGGCCTGGCTTACTCCACCCCCTGCTCTTGATATTCTCCCGGAGGTGGGCTGCATTTTGGTTGCCATTTGGGCTGGAGCTTCTCGTGGTTTGAGGCCTGCCTTACTCCACGCCTTGCTCTTGAGATTCTCTCGGAAGTGGTCTGCATTTGGCTGCCTATTGGGCTGGAGCTTCTCGTGGTTTGAGGCCTGGCTTGCTCCACCCCCTGCTCTTGAGTTTCTCCCGGATGTGGGCTGCATTTTGGCTGCATTTTGGGCTGGATCTTCTCGTGGTTTGAGGCCTGGCTTGCTCCACCCCCTGCTCTTGATATTCTCCGAGATGTGGGCTGCATTTTCGCTGCCGTTTGGGCTGGAGATTCTCGTGGTTTGAGGCCTGGCTTGCTCCACACCCTGCTCTTGAGATTCTCCCTTATATGGGCTGGATTTTGGCTGCCTTTTGGGCTGGAGCTTCTCGTGGTTTGAGGCCTGGATTGCTCCACCTCCTGCTCTTGAGACTCTCCCGGATGTTGGCTGGAGTTTGGCTGCCTTTTGGGCTGGAGCTTGTCGTGGTTTGAGGCCTGCCTTCCTCGAACCTCTGCTCTTGATATTCTCCTGGATGTGGGCTGCATTTTGGCTGCCTTTTGGGCTGGAGCTTCTCATGGTTTGAGGCCTGGCTTGCTCCACCCCCTGCTCTTGAGATTCTCCCGGATGTTTGCTGCATTTTGGCTGCCTTTTCGGCTGGAGCTTCTCATGGTTTGAGGCCTGGCTTGCTCCACCCCCTGCTCTTGATATTCTCCCGGATGTTGGCTGGATTTTGGCTGTTTTTAGGGCTGGAGCTTCTCGTGGTTTGAGGCCTGGCTTCCTCCACCCCCTGCTCTTGAGATTCTCCCGGATGTTGGCTGGATTTTGGCTGCATTTTGGGCTGGAGCTTCTCGTGGTTTGGGGCATGGCTGGCTCCAAACCCTGCTCTTGAGATTCTCCCGGATGTGGGCTGCATTTTGGTTGCTCTTTGGGCTGGAGCTTCTCGTGGTTTGAGGCCTGGCTTGCTCCACCCCCTGCTCTTGAGATTCTCCCGGAGGTGGGCTGCATTTTGGCTGCCATTTGGGCTGGAGCTTCTCGTGGTTTGAGGCCTGGCTTGCTCCACGCCTTGCTCTTGAGATTCTCCCGGACGTGGTCTGGATTTTAGCTGCATTTTCCTCTAGAGCTTCTCGTGGTTTGAGGCCTGGCTTGCTCCACCATCTTCTCTTGATATTCTCCCGGATGTGGGCTGGATTTTAGCTGCCTTTTGGGCTGGAGCTTCTCGTGGTTTGGGGCATGGCTGGCTCCACCCCCTGCTCTTGAGATTCTCCCGGATGTGGGCTGCATTTTGGTTGCTCTTTGGGCTGGAGCTTCTCGTGGTTTGAGGCCTGGCTTGCTCCACCCCCTGCTCTTGAGATTCTCCCGGAGGTGGACTGCATTTTGGCTGCATTTTTGGCTGGAGCTTCTCGTGGTTTGAGGCCTGGCTTTCTCCACACCCTGCTCTTGAGATTCTCCCGGATGTGGGCTGCATTTTGGCTGCCTTTTGGGCTGGAGCTTCTCGTGGTTTGAGGCCTGCCTTGCTCCACCCCCTGCTCTTGAGATTCTCCCGGATGTGGGCTGCATTTTGGCTGCATTTTGGGCTGGAGCTTCCTGTGGTTTGAGGCCTGGCTTGCTCCACCTCCTGCTCTTGAGATTCTCCCAGATGTTGGCTGGAGTTTGGCTGCCTTTTGGGCTGGAGCTTCTCGTGGTTTGAGGCCTGCCTTCCTCCAACCACTGCTCTTGATATTCTCCTGGATGTGGGCTGCATTTTGGCTGCCTTTTGGGCTGGAGCTTCTCATGCTTTGAGGCCTGGCTTGCTCCACCCCCTGCTCTTGAGATTCTCCCGGATGTGGGCTGGATTTTGGCTGCCTTTTGGGCTGGAGCTTCTCCTGGTTTGAGGCCTGGCTTGCTCCAACCTCTGCTCTTGATATTCTCTTGGATGAGGGCTGCATTTTGGCTGCCTTTTGGGCTGGAGCTTCTCATGCTTTGAGGCCTGGCTTGCTCCACCCCCTGCTCTTGAGATTCTCCCGGATGTGGGTGGATTTTGGCTGCCTTTTGGGCTGGAGCTTCTCGTGGTTTGAGGCCTGGCTTGCTCCACCCCCAGCTCTTGAGATTCTCCTGGATGTGGGCTGGATTTTGGCTGCATTTTGGGCTGGAGCTTCTCGTGGTTTGGGGCATGGCTGGCTCCACCCCCTGCTCTTGAGATTCTCCCGGATGTGGGCTGCATTTTGGTTGCTCTTTGGGCTGGAGCTTCTCGTGGTTTGAGACCTGGCTTGCTCCACCCCCTGCTCTTGATATTCTCCCATATGTGGGCTGCATTTTGGTTGCTCTTTGGGCTGGAGCTTCTCGTGGTTTGAGGCCTGGCTTACTCCACCCCCTGCTCTTGATATTCTCCCGGAGGTGGGCTGCATTTTGGTTGCCATTTGGGCTGGAGCTTCTCGTGGTTTGAGGCCTGCCTTACTCCACGCCTTGCTGTTGAGATTCTCTCGGAAGTGGTCTGCATTTGGCTGCCTATTGGGCTGGAGCTTCTCGTGGTTTGAGGCCTGGCTTGCTCCACCCCCTGCTCTTGAGTTTCTCCCGGATGTGGGCTGCATTTTGGCTGCATTTTGGGCTGGATCTTCTCGTGGTTTGAGGCCTGGCTTGCTCCACCCGCTGCTCTTCAGATTCTCCCGGATGTGGGCTGGATTTTGGCTGCATTTTTGGGCTGGAGCTTCTCGTGCTTTGAGGCCTGGCTTGCTCCACCCCCTGCTCTTGAGATTCTCCAAGATTTGGGCTGCATTTTGGCTGCCTTTTGGGCTGGAGATTCTCGTGGTTTGAGGCCTGCATTGCTCCAACCCCAGCTCTTGATATTCTCCTGCAGGTGGTCTGCATTTTGGCTGCATTTCCGGCTGGATCTTCTCGTGGTTTGGGGCCTGGCTTGCTCCACCCCCTGCTCTTGAGATTCTCCCACATGTGGGCTGCATTTTGGCTGCCTTTTGGCCTGGAGCTTCTAGTGGTTTGAGGCCTGGCTTGCTCCAACCCCAGCTCTTGCTATTCTCCCGCAGGTGGGCTGCATTTTGGCTGATATTTGGGCTGGAAATTCTCGTGATTTGAGGCCTGGCTTGCTCCACCCCCTGCTCTTGATATTCTCCTGGATGTGGGCTGGATTTTGGCTGCCTTTTGGGCTGGAGCTTCTCGTGGTTTGAGGCCTGGCTTGCTCCACCCCCTGCTCTTGAGATTCTCCCGGATGTGGGCTGGAGTTTGGCTGCCTTTTGGGCTGGAGCTTCTCGTGGTTTGAGGCCTGGCTTGCTCCACCCCCTGCTCTTGAGATTCTCCCGCATGTGGGCTGCATTTTGGCTGCCTTTTGGGCTGGAGGTTCTTGTGGTTTGAGGCCTGGATTGCTCCACCCCCTGCTCTTGAGATTCTCCCGGATGTGGGCTGCATTTTGGCTGCATTTTCCTCTAGAGCTTCTCGTGGTTTGAGGCCTGGCTTGCTCCACCCCCTGCTCTTGAGATTCTCCTGGATGTGGGCTGCATTTTGGCTGCCTTTTGGGCTGGAGCTTCTCAAGGTTTGGGGCCTGGCTTGCTCCACCCTCTGCTCTTGATATTCTCCCAGATGTGGGCTGCATTTTGGCTGCCTTTTGGGCTGGAGCTTCTCAAGGTTTGGGGCCTGGCTTGCTCCACCCTCTGCTCTTGAGATTCTCCAGGATGTGGGCTGCATTTTGGCTGCATTTTGGGCTGGAGCTTCTCGTGGTTTGAGGCCTGCCTTGCTCCACCCCCTGCTCTTGATATTCTCCCGGGTGTGGGCTGGATTTTGGCTGCCTTTTGGGCTGGAGCTTCTCATGGTTTGAGGCCTGGCTTGCTCCACCCCCTGCTCTTGAGATTCTCCCGGATGTTTGCTGCATTTTGGCTGCCTTTTCGGCTGGAGCTTCTCATGGTTTGAGGCCTGGCTTGCTCCACCCCCTGCTCTTGATATTCTCCCGGATGTTGGCTGGATTTTGGCTGTTTTTAGGGCTGGAGCTTCTCGTGGTTTGAGGCCTGGCTTCCTCCACCCCCTGCTCTTGAGATTCTCCCGGATGTGGGCTGGATTTTGGCTGCATTTTGGGCTGGAGCTTCTCGTGGTTTGGGGCATGGCTGGCTCCAAACCCTGCTCTTGAGATTCTCCCGGATGTGGGCTGCATTTTGGTTGCTCTTTGGGCTGGAGCTTCTCGTGGTTTGAGGCCTGGCTTGCTCCACCCCCTGCTCTTGAGATTCTCCCGGAGTTGGGCTGCATTTTGGCTGCCATTTGGGCTGGAGCTTCTCGTGGTTTGAGGCCTGGCTTGCTCCACGCCTTGCTCTTGAGATTCTCCCGGACGTGGTCTGGATTTTAGCTGCATTTTCCTCTAGAGCTTCTCGTGGTTTGAGGCCTGGCTTGCTCCACCATCTTCTCTTGATATTCTCCCGGATGTGGGCTGGATTTTAGCTGCCTTTTGGGCTGGAGCTTCTCGTGTTTTGGGGCATGGCTGGCTCCACCCCCTGCTCTTGAGATTCTCCCGGATGTGGGCTGCATTTTGGTTGCTCTTTGGGCTGGAGCTTCTCGTGGTTTGAGGCCTGGCTTGCTCCACCCCCTGCTCTTGAGATTCTCCCGGAGGTGGACTGCATTTTGGCTGCCTTTTGGGCTGGAGCTTCTCGTGGTTTGAGGCCTGCCTTGCTCCACCCCCTGCTCTTGAGATTCTCCCGGATGTGGGCTGCATTTTGGCTGCATTTTGGGCTGGAGCTTCCTGTGGTTTGAGGCCTGGCTTGCTCCACCTCCTGCTCTTGAGATTCTCCCAGATGTTGGCTGGAGTTTGGCTGCCTTTTGGGCTGGAGCTTCTCGTGGTTTGAGGCCTGCCTTCCTCCAACCTCTGCTCTTGATATTCTCCTGGATGTGGGCTGCATTTTGGCTGCCTTTTGGGCTGGAGCTTCTCATGCTTTGAGGCCTGGCTTGCTCCACCCCCTGCTCTTGAGATTCTCCCGGATGTGGGCTGGATTTTGGCTGCCTTTTGGGCTGGAGCTTCTCCTGGTTTGAGGCCTGGCTTGCTCCAACCTCTGCTCTTGATATTCTCTTGGATGAGGGCTGCATTTTGGCTGCCTTTTGGGCTGGAGCTTCTCATGCTTTGAGGCCTGGCTTGCTCCACCCCCTGCTCTTGAGATTCTCCCGGATGTGGGCTGCATTTTGGCTGCCTTTTGGGCTGGAGCTTCTCATGTTTGAGGCCTGGCTTGCTCCACCCCCTGCTCTTGAGATTCTCCCGGATGTGGGTGGATTTTGGCTGCCTTTTGGGCTGGAGCTTCTCGTGGTTTGAGGCCTGGCTTGCTCAACCCCCAGCTCTTGAGATTCTCCTGGATGTGGGCTGGATTTTGGCTGCATTTTGGGCTGGAGCTTCTCGTGGTTTGGGGCATGGCTGGCTCCACCCCCTGCTCTTGAGATTCTCCTGGATGTGGGCTGCATTTTGGTTGCTCTTTGGGCTGGAGCTTCTCGTGGTTTGAGGCCTGGCTTGCTCCACCCCCTGCTCTTGATATTCTCCCATATGTGGGCTGCATTTTGGTTGCTCTTTGGGCTGGAGCTTCTCGTGGTTTGAGGCCTGGCTTGCTCCACCCCCTGCTCTTGATATTCTCCCGGAGGTGGGCTGCATTTTGGTTGCCATTTGGGCTGGAGCTTCTCGTGGTTTGAGGCCTGCCTTACTCCACGCCTTGCTCTTGAGATTCTCTCGGAAGTGGTCTGCATTTGGCTGCCTATTGGGCTGGAGCTTCTCGTGGTTTGAGGCCTGGCTTGCTCCACCCCCTGCTCTTGAGTTTCTCCCGGATGTGGGCTGCATTTTGGCTGCATTTTGGGCTGGATCTTCTCGTGGTTTGAGGCCTGGCTTGCTCCACCCCCTGCTCTTGATATTCTCCGAGATGTGGGCTGCATTTTCGCTGCCGTTTGGGCTGGAGATTCTCGTGGTTTGAGGCCTGGCTTGCTCCACACCCTGCTCTTGAGATTCTCCCTTATATGGGCTGGATTTTGGCTGCCTTTTGGGCTGGAGCTTCTCGTGGTTTGAGGCCTGGATTGCTCCACCTCCTGCTCTTGAGACTCTCCCGGATGTTGGCTGGAGTTTGGCTGCCTTTTGGGCTGGAGCTTGTCGTGGTTTGAGGCCTGCCTTCCTCGAACCTCTGCTCTTGATATTCTCCTGGATGTGGGCTGCATTTTGGCTGCCTTTTGGGCTGGAGCTTCTCATGCTTTGAGGCCTGGCTTGCTCCACCCCCTGCTCTTGAGATTCTCCCGGATGTGGGCTGCATTTTGGCTGCCTTTTGGGCTGGAGCTTCTCATGTTTGAGGCCTGGCTTGCTCCACCCCCTGCCCATGATATTCTCCCGGATGTGGGCTGGATTTTGGCTACCTTTTGGCCTGGAGCTTCTCGTGGTTTGAGGCCTGGCTTCCTCCACCCCTTGCTCTTGAGATTCTCCCGGATGTGGGCTGCAATTTGGCTGCCTATTAAGCTGGAGCTTCTCGTGGTTTGAGGCCTGGCTTGCTCCACCCGCTGCTCTTCAGATTCTCCCGGATGTGGGCTGGATTTTGGCTGCATTTTTGGGCTGGAGCTTCTCGTGCTTTGAGGCCTGGCTTGCTCCACCCCCTGCTCTTGAGATTCTCCAAGATTTGGGCTGCATTTTGGCTGCCTTTTGGGCTGGAGATTCTCGTGGTTTGAGGCCTGCATTGCTCCAACCCCAGCTCTTGATATTCTCCTGCAGGTGGGCTGCATTTTGGCTGCCTTTTGGGCTGGAGCTTCTCGTGGTTTGAGGCCTGGCTTCCTCCATTCCCTGCTTTTGATATTCTCCCGGATTTGGGCTGGAGGTTAGCTGCATTTTGGGCTGGAGCTTCTCATGGTTTGAGGCCTGGCTTGCTCCAGCCCCTGCTCTTGAGATTCTCCCGGATGTGGGCTGCATTTTGGCTGCATTTGGGCTGGAGCTTCTCGTGGTTTGAGGCCTGCATTGCTCCAACCCCAGCTCTTGATATTCTCCTGCAGGTGGGCTGGATTTTGGCTGACTTTTGGGCTGGAAATTCTCATGGTTTGAGGCCTGCCTTGCTCCATCCCCTGCTCTTGAAATTCTCCCTGATGTGGGCTGGAGTTCAGCTGCATTTTGGGCTAGAGCTTCTCGTGGTTTGAGGCCTGACTTGCTCCAGCCCCTGCTCATAATATTCTCCCAGATGTGCGCTGGATTTCGGCTGAATTTTGGGCTGGAGCTTCTCGTGGTTTGAGGCCTGCCTTGTTCCACCCCCTGCTCTTGAGATTCTCCCATATGTGGGCTGCATTTTGGCTGCCTTTTGGGCTGGAGCTTCTCGTGGTTTGAGGCCTGCATTGTTCCAACCCCTGCTCTTGATATTCTCCTGCAGGTGGGCTTGATTTTGGCTGACTTTTGGGCTGGAAAATCTCGTGGTTTGAGGCCTGCCTTGCTCCATCCCCTGCTCTTGAAATTCTCCCCGATGTGGGCTGGAGTTTAGCTGCATTTTGGGCTGGAGATTCTCGGGCTTTGAGGCCTGACTTGCTCCACCCCCTGCTCATAATATTCTCCCAGATGTGCGCTGGATTTCGGCTGAATTTTGGGCTGGAGCTTCTCGTGGTTTGAGGCCTGCCTTGTTCCACCCCCTGCTCTTGATATTCTCCCGGATGTGGGCTGCATTTTGGCTGCCTTTTGGGCTGGAGCTTCTCGTGGTTTGAGGCCTGGCTTCCTCCATTCCCTGCTTTTGATATTCTCCCGGATGTGGGCTGGATTTTGGCTGCATTTTGGGCTGGAGCTTCTCATGGTTTGAGGCCTGGCTTGCTCCAGCCCTGCTCTTGAGATTCTCACGGAGGTGGGCTGGATTTTGGCTGCATTTTGGGCTGGAGCTTCTCGTGCTTTGAGGCCTGGCTTGCTCCACCCCCTGCTCTTGAGATTCTCCCGGATGTGGGCTGGATTTTGGCTGCCTTTTGGGCTGGAGCTTCTCGTGGTTTGAGGCCTGGCTTGCTCCACCCCCTGCTCTTGATATTCTCCTGGAGGTGGCCTGTATTTTGGCTGCGTTTTGGGCTGGAGCTTCTCGTGGTTTGAGGCCTGGCTTGCTCCACCCCCTGCTCATAATATTCTCCCAGATGTGCGCTGGATTTCGGCTGAATTTTGGGCTGGAGCTTCTCGTGGTTTGAGGCCTGGCTTGCTCCAGCCCCTGCTCTTGATATTCTCCCGGAGGTGGGCTGCATTTTGGCTGCTTTTTGGGCTGGAGCTTCTCGTGGTTTGAGCCCTGGCTTGCTCCACCCCCTGCTCTTGAGATTCTCCCGGATGTGGGCTGGATTTTCGCTGCCGTTGGGGCTGGAGCTTCTCGTGGTTTGAGGCCTGGCTTGCTCCACCCCTGCTCTTGAGATTCTCCCGGAGGTGGCCTGCATTTTGGCTGCTTTTTGGGCTGGATCTTCTCGTGGTTTGAGGCCTGGCTTGCTCCACCCCCTGCTCTTGATATTCTCCCGGAGGTGGGCTGCATTTTGGCTGTATTTCGGATGGAGCTTCTCGTGGTTTGGGGCCTGGCTTGCTCCACCCCCTGCCCTTGATATTCTCCCGGATGATTGCTGGAGTTTGGATTTGGAGAATTTCAGGAGCAGGGGGTGGAGCAAGCCAGGCCACAAACCTCGAGAAGCTCCAGCCCAGAAAGGCAGCCAAAATCCAGCCCACCTCCGGGAGAATATGAAGAGCAGGGGATGGAGCAAGCCAGGCCTGAAACCACGAGAAGCTCCAGCCCAAAAGGCAGCCAAAATGCAGCCCACATCCGGGAGAATATCAAGAGCAGGGGGTGGAGCAATCCAGGCCTCAAACCACGAGAAACTCCAGCCCAAAATGCAGCCAAACTCTAGCCGACCTCTGGGAGAATCTGAAGAGCAGGGGGTGGAACAAGCCAGGCCTCAAACCACAAGAAACTCCAGCCCAAAAAGCAGCCAAAGTCCAGCCCACATCAGGGAGAATCTCAAGAGCAGGGGTTGGAGCAAGGCAGGCCTCAAACCACGAGAAGCTCCAGCCCAAAAGGCAGCCAAAATACAGCCCACATACGGGAGAATCTCAAGAGCAGGGCGTGGAGCAAGCCAGGCCTCAAACCACGAGAAGCTCCAGCTCAAAATGCAGCCAAAATGCAGCCCACATCCGGGACAATATCAAGAGAAGGGGGTGGAGCAAGCCAGGCCTCAAACCACGAGAATTTCCAGCAAAAAAGGCAGCCAAAAGGCAGCCAAAATCCAGCCCACCTCCGGGAGAATATGAAGAGCAGGGGGTGGAGCAAGCCAGGCCTCAAACCATGAGAAGCTCCAGCCCAAAATCCAGCAAAAATCCAGCGCATATCCGGGAGAAACTCAAGAGCAGGGGGTGGAGCAAGCCAGGCCTCAAACCACGAGAAGCTCCAGCCCAAAATGCAACCAAACTCCAGCCCACATCCGGGAGAATCTCAAGAGCAGGGGGTGGAGCAAGCCAGGCCTCAACACACAAGAAGCTCCAGCCCAAAAGCCAGCACAAATCCAGCGCACATCCGGGAGAATCTCAAGAGCAGGGGGTGGAGCAAGCCAGGCCTCAAACCATGAGAAGCTCCAGCCCAAAAGGCAGCCAAAATGCAGCCCATATCCGGGAGAATCTCAAGAGCAGGGGGTGGAGCAAGCCAGGCCTCAAACCACGAGAAGTTCCAGCCCAAACGGCAGCCAAAATCCATCCCACTTCCGGGAGAAACTCAAGAGCAGGGGGTGGAGCAATCCAGGCCACAAACCACTAGAAGCTCCATCCCAAAATGCAGCCAAAATGCAGACCACATGCGGGAGAATATCAAGAGCAGGGGGTGGAGCAATGCAGGCCTCAAACCACGAGAAGCTCCAGCCCAAAAGGCAGCCAAAATGCAGCCCACATCCGGGAGAATATCAAGAGCAGGGGGTGGAGCAAGCAAGGCCTCAAACCATGAGAAGCTCCAGCCCAAAAGGCAGCCAAAATGCAGCCCACCTCCGGGAGAAACTCAAGAGCAGGGGTTGGAGCAAGCCAGGCCTCAAACCACGAGAAGCTCCAGCCCAAAAGGCAGCCAAAATGCAGCCCACATCCAGGAGAATCTCAAGAGCAGGGGGTGGAGCAAGCCAGGCCTCAAACCACGAGAAGATCCAGCCCAAAAGGCAGCAAAAATGCAGCCCACATCTGGGAGAATATCAAGAGCAGGGGGTGGAGCAAGCCAGGCCTCAAACCACGAGAAGCTCCAGCCCAAAAGGAGAGCCAAAAATCCAGCCCACATCCGGGAGAATTTCAAGAGCAGGGCGTGGAGCAAACCAGGCCTCAAACCACGAGAAGCTCCAGCCCAAAATGAAGCCAAAATGCAGCCCACATCCGGGAGAATCTCAAGAGCAGGGGGTGGAGCAATCCAGGCCTCAAACCACGAGAAGCTCCAGCCCAAAAGTCAGCCAAAATGCAGCCCACATCCGGGAGAATCTCAAGAGCAGGGGGTGGAGCAAGCCAGTCCTCAAACCACGAGAAGCTCCAGCCCAAAAGGCAGCCAAAATGCAGCCCACATCCGGGAGAATCTCAAGAGCAGGGGGTGGAGCAAGCCAGGCCTCAAACCACGAGAAGCTCCAGCCCAAAATGCAGCCAAAATCCAGCCCACATCCGGGAGAATCTCAAGAGCAGGGGGTGGAGCAAGCCAGGCCTCAAACCACGAGAAGCTCCAGCCCAAAAGACAGCCAAAATCCATCCCACATCCGGGAGAATCTCAAGAGCAGGGGTTGGAGCAAGCCAGGCCTAAAACCACAAGAACCTCGAGCTCAAAAGGCAGCCAAAATGCAGCCCACATCCGGGGGAATATCAAGAGCAGGGGGTGGAGCAAGCCAGGCCTCAAACCACGAGAAGCTCCAGCCCAAAAGACAGCCAAAATCCATCCCACATCCGGGAGAATCTCAAGAGCAGGGGTTGGAGCAAGCCAGGCCTAAAACCACAAGAACCTCGAGCTCAAAAGGCAGCCAAAATGCAGCCCACATCCGGGGGAATATCAAGAGCAGGGGGTGGAGCAAGCCAGGCCTCAAACCACAAGAACCTCGAGCTCAAAAGGCAGCCAAAATGCAGCCCACATCCGGGAGAATCTCAAGAGCAGGGGGTGGAGCAAGCCAGGCCTCAAACCTCGAGAAGCTCCAGCCCAAATTCAGCCAAAATGCAGCCCACATCCGGGAGAATCTCAAGAGCAGGGGGTGGAGCAAGCCAGGCCTCAAACCACGAGAAACTCCAGCCCAAAAGGCAGCCAAAATCCAGCCCACATCTGGGAGAATCTCAAGAGCAGGGGGTGGAGCAAGCCAGGCCTCAAACCACGAGAAGCTCCAGCCCAAAATGCAGCCAAAATGCAGCCCACCTCCGGGAGAATCTCAAGAGCAGGGGGTGGAGCAAGCCAGGCCTCAAACCACGAGAAGCTCCAGCCCAAAATGCAGCCAAAATGCAGCCCACATCCGGGAGAATCTCAAGAGCAGGGGGTGGAGCAAGCCAGGCCTCAAACCACGAGAAGCTCCAGCCCAAAAGACAGCCAAAATCCATCCCACATCCGGGAGAATCTCAAGAGCAGGGGGTGGAGCAAGCCAGGCCTCAAACCACAAGAACCTCGAGCTCAAAAGGCAGCCAAAATGCAGCCCACATCCGGGAGAAACTCAAGAGCAGGGGGTGGAGCAAGCCAGGCCTCAAACCACAAGAACCTCGAGCTCAAAAGGCAGCCAAAATGCAGCCCACATCCGGGAGAAACTCAAGAGCAGGGGGTGGAGCAATCCAGGCCACAAACCACTAGAAGCTCCATCCCAAAATGCAGCCAAAATGCAGACCACATGCGGGAGAATATCAAGAGCAGGGGGTGGAGCAATGCAGGCCTCAAACCACGAGAAGCTCCAGCCCAAAAGGCAGCCAAAATGCAGCCCACATACGGGAGAATATCAAGAGCAGGGGGTGGAGCAAGCCAGGCCTCAAACCATGAGAAGCTCCAGCCCAAAAGGCAGCCAAAATGCAGCCCACCTCCGGGAGAAACTCAAGAGCAGGGGGTGGAGCAAGCCAGGCCTCAAACCACGAGAAGATCCAGCCCAAAAGGCAGCAAAAATGCAGCCCACATCTGGGAGAATCTCAAGAGCAGGGGGTGGAGCAAGCCAGGCCTCAAACCACGAGAAGCTCCAGCCGAAAAGGAGAGCCAAAAATCCAGCCCACATCCGGGAGAATTTCAAGAGCAGGGCGTGGAGCAAGCCAGGCCTCAAACCACGAGAAGCTCCAGCCCAAAAGGCAGCCAAATCCAGCCCACGTCCCGGAGAAACTCAAGAGCAGGGGGTGGAGCAAGCCAGGCCTCAAACCACGAGAAGCTCCAGCCCAAAAGGCAGCCAAAATGCAGCCCACATCCGGGAGAATCTCAAGAGCAGGGGGTGGAGCAATCCAGGCCTCAAACCACGAGAAGCTCCAGCCCAAAAGTCAGCCAAAATGCAGCCCACATCCGGGAGAATCTCAAGAGCAGAGGGTGGAGCAAGCCAGGCCTCAAACCACGAGAAACTCCAGCCCAAAAGGCAGCCAAAATCCAGCCCACATCTGGGAGAATCTCAAGAGCAGGGGGTGGAGCAAGCCAGGCCTCAAACCACGAGAAGCTCCAGCCCAAAATGCAGCCAAAATGCAGCCCACATCCGGGAGAATCTCAAGAGCAGGGGGTGGAGCAAGCCAGGCCTCAAACCACGAGAAGCTCCAGCCCAAAATGCAGCCAAAATCCAGCCCACATCCGGGAGAATCTCAAGAGCAGGGGGTGGAGCAAGCCAGGCCTCAAACCACGAGAAGCTCCAGCCCAAAAGACAGCCAAAATCCATCCCACATCCGGGAGAATCTCAAGAGCAGGGGTTGGAGCAAGCCAGGCCTAAAACCACAAGAACCTCGAGCTCAAAAGGCAGCCAAAATGCAGCCCACATCCGGGAGAATCTCAAGAGCAGGGGGTGGAGCAAGCCAGGCCTCAAACCACAAGAACCTCGAGCTCAAAAGGCAGCCAAAATGCAGCCCACATCCGGGAGAATCTCAAGAGCAGGGGGTGGAGCAAGCCAGGCCTCAAACCTCGAGAAGCTCCAGCCCAAATTCAGCCAAAATGCAGCCCACATCCGGGAGAATCTCAAGAGCAGGGGGTGGAGCAAGCCAGGCCTCAAACCACGAGAAACTCCAGCCCAAAAGGCAGCCAAAATCCAGCCCACATCTGGGAGAATCTCAAGAGCAGGGGGTGGAGCAAGCCAGGCCTCAAACCACGAGAAGCTCCAGCCCAAAAGACAGCCAAAATCCATCCCACATCCGGGAGAATCTCAAGAGCAGGGGGTGGAGCAAGCCAGGCCTCAAACCACAAGAACCTCGAGCTCAAAAGGCAGCCAAAATGCAGCCCACCTCCGGGAGAATCTCAAGAGCAGGGGGTGGAGCAAGCCAGGCCTCAAACCACAAGAACCTCGAGCTCAAAAGGCAGCCAAAATGCAGCCCACATCCGGGAGAATCTCAAGAGCAGGGGGTGGAGCAAGCCAGGCCTCAAACCTCGAGAAGCTCCAGCCCAAAATGAGAGCCAAAATGCAGCCCACATGCGGGAGAATCTCAAGAGCAGGGGGTGGAGCAAGCCAGGCCTCAAACCTCGAGAAGCTCCAGCCCAAAATGAGAGCCAAAATCCAGCGCACATCCGGGAGAATCTCAAGAGCATGGGGTGGAGCAAGCCAGACCTCAAACCACGAGAAGCTCCAGCCCAAACTACAGCCAAAATGCAGCCCACATCTGGGAGAATATCAAGAGCAGGGGGTGGAGCAAGCCAGGCCTCAAAACACAAGAAACTCCAGCCCAAAAAGCAGCCAAAATCCAGCCCACCTGCAGGAGAATCTCAAGAGCAGGGGGTGGAGCAAGCCAGGCCTCAAACCATGAGAAGCTCCAGCCCAAAAGGCAGCCAAACTCCAGCCCACATCCGGGAGAATCTCAAGAGCAGGGTGTGAAGCAAGCAGGCCACAATCCACGAGAAGCTCCAGTCCAAAAGTCAGCCAAAATCCAGCCCACTTCCGGGAGACTACCAAGAGCAGGGGGTGGAGCAAGCCAGGCCTCAAACCACAAGAAGCTCCAGCCCAATTTTCAGCCACAATCCAGCCCACATCCGGGAGAATATCAAGAGCAGGGGGTGGAGCAAGCCAGGCCTCAAACCACGAGAAGCTCCAGCCCAAAAAAAGCCACAATCCAGCCCACATCCGGGAGAATCTCAAGAGCAGGGGGTGGAGCAAGCCAGGCCTCAAAACACAAGAAACTCCAGCCCAAAAAGCAGCCAAAATCCAGCCTACCTGCAGGAGAATCTCAAGAGCAGGGGGTGGAGCAAGCCAGGCCTCAAACCATGAGAAGCTCCAGCCCAAAAGGCAGCCAAAATGCAGCCCACCTCCTGGAGAATCTCAAGAGCAGGGGGTGGAGCAAGCCAGGCCTCAAACCACGAGAAGCTCCAGCTCAAAAGGCAGCCAAAATGCAGCCCACATCCGGGAGAATATGAAGAGCAGGGAGTGGAGCAATCCAGGCCACAAACCACGAGAAGCTCCAGCCCAAAAGGCAGCCAAACTCCAGCCCACATCCGGGAGAATCTCAAGAGCAGGGTGTGAAGCAAGCAGGCCACAATCCACGAGAAGCTCCAGTCCAAAAGTCAGCCAAAATCCAGCCCACTTCCGGGAGACTACCAAGAGCAGGGGGTGGAGCAAGCCAGGCCTCAAACCACAAGAAGCTCCAGCCCAATTTTCAGCCACAATCCAGCCCACCTCCGGGAGAATATCAAGAGCAGGGGGTGGAGCAAGCCAGGCCTCAAACCACGAGAAGCTCCAGCCCAAAAGGCAGCCAAAATGCAGCCCACATCCGGGAGAATCTCAAGAGCAGGGGGTGGAGCAAGCCAGGCCTCAAACCACGAGAAGCTCCAGCCCAAAAGGCAGACAAAATGCAGCCCACCTCAGTGAGAATCTCAAGAGCAGGGGGTGGAGCAAGCCAGGCCTCAAACCACGAGAAGCTCCAACTCAAAATGCAGCGAAAATGCAGCCCACATCTGGGAGAATCTGAAGAGCAGGGGGTGGAGCAAGCCAGGCCTCAAACCATGAGAAGCTCCAGCTCAAAAATCAGCCAAAATGCAGCCCACATCCGGGAGAATCTCAAGAGCAGGGAGTGGAGCAAGCCAGGCCTCAAACCACGAGAAGCTCCAGCCCAAAAGGCAGCCAAAATCCAGCCCACTTCCGGGAGACTACCAAGAGCAGGAAGTGAAGCAAGCCAGGCCTCAAACCACGAGAAGCTCCAGCCCAAAAGGCAGCCAAAATCCAGCCCACTTCCGGGAGAATTTCAAGAGCAGGGGGTGGAGCAAGGCAGGCCTCAAACCACGAGAAGCTCCAGCCCAAAAGTCAGCCAAAATGCAGCCCACATCCGGGAGAATCTCAAGAGCAGGGGGTGGAGCAAGCCAGGCCTCAAACCACGAGAAGCTCCAGCCCAAAAGGCAGCCAAAATGCAGCCCACATATGGGAGAATCTCAAGAGCAGGGCGTGGAGCAAGCCAGGCCTCAAACCACAAGAAGCTCCAGCCCAAAAGTCAGCCACAATCCAGCCCACCTCCGGGAGAAACTCAAGAGCAGGGGGTGGAGCAAGCCAGGCCTCAAACCAGGAGAATCTCCAGCCCAAAATGCAGCCAAAATCCAGCCCACATCCGGGAGAATATCAAGAGCAGGGTGTGAAGCAAGCAGACCACAAACCACGAGAAGCTCCAGCCCAAAAGTCAGCCAAAATCCAGCCCACATGCGGGAGAATATCAAGAGCAGGGGTTGGAGCAAGGCAGGCCTCAAACCACTAGAAGCTCCAGCCCAAAATGCAGCCAAATCCAGCCCACGTCCCGGAGAAATTCGAGAGCAGGGGGTGGAGGAAGCCAGGCCTCAAACCACGAGAAGCTCCAGCCCAAAATGCAGCCAAAATGCAGCCCACATCCGGGAGAATCTCAAGAGCAGGGGGTGGAGCAAGCCAGGCCTCAAACCACGAGAAGCTCCAGCCCAAAAGGCAGCCAAACTCCAGCCCACCTCTGGGAGAATATCAAGAGCAGGGGGTGGAGCAAGCCAGGCCTCAAACCACGAGAAGCTCCAGCTCAAAATGCAGCGAAACTGCAGCCCACCTCTGGGAGAATCTCAAGAGCAGGGGGTGGAGCAAGCCAGGCCTCAAACCACGAGAAGCTCCAGCTCAAAATGCAGCGAAAATGCAGCCCACCTCTGGGAGAATCTCAAGAGCAGGGGGTGGAGCAAGCCAGGCCTCAAACCACGAGAAGCTCCAGCCCAAAGGGCAGCCAAAATGCAGCCCACATCCGGGAGAATCTCAAGAGCAGGGGGTGGAGCAAGCCGGTCCACAAACCACGGGAAGCTCCAGCCGAAGAATCAGCCAAAATGCAGCCCACATCCGGGAGAATCTCAAGAGCAGGGGGTGGAGCAAGCCAGGCCTCAAACCACGAGAAGCTCCAGCCCAAAAGGCAGCCAAAATGCAGCCCACCTCCTGGAGAATCTCAAGAGCAGGGGGTGGAGCAAGCCAGGCCTCAAACCACGAGAAGCTCCAGCCCAAAAGGCAGCCAAAATCCAGCCCACCTCCGGGAGAATCTCAAGAGCAGGGGGTGGAGCAAGCCAGGCCTCAAACCACGAGAAGCTCCAGCCCAAGAATCAGCCAAAATGCAGCCCACATCCGGGAGAATCTCAAGAGTAGGTGGTGGAGAAAGCCAGGCCTCAAACCACGAGAAGCTCCAGCCCAAGAATCAGCCAAAATGCAGTCCACCTCCGGGAGAATCTCAAGAGCAGGGGGTGGAGCAAGCCAGGCCTCAAACCACGAGAAGCTCCAGCCCAAAAGGCAGCCAAAATGCAGCCCACCTCCGGGAGAATCTCAAGAGCAGGGGGTGGAGCAAGCCAGGCCTCAAACCACGAGAAGCTCCAGCCCAAAAGGCAGCCAAAATGCAGCCCACCTCCGGGAGAATCTCAAGAGCAGGGGGTGGAGCAAGCCAGGCCTCAAACCACGAGAAGCTCCAGCCCAAAATGCAGCCAAAATGCAGCCCACCTCCGGGAGAATCTCAAGAGCAGGGGGTGGAGCAAGCCAGGCCTCAAACCACGAGAAGCTCCAGCCCAAAAGGCAGCCAAAATGCAGCCCACCTCCGGGAGAATCTCAAGAGCAGGGGGTGGAGCAAGCCAGGCCTCAAACCACGAGAAGCTCCAGCCCAAAAGGCAGCCAAAATGCAGCCCACCTCCGGGAGAATTTCAAGAGCAGGGGGTGGAGCAAGCCAGGCCTCAAACCACGGGAAGCTCCAGCCCAAGAATCAGCCAAAATGCAGCCCACATCGGGGAGAATCTCAAGAGCAGGGGGTGGAGCAAGCCAGGCCTCAAACCACGAGAAGCTCCAGGCCAAAAGGCAGCCAAAATGCAGCCCACATGCGGGAGAATCTCAATAGCAGGTGGTGGAGCAAGCCAGGCCTCAAACCACGAGAAGCTCCAGCCCAAGAATCAGCCAAAATGCAGCCCACATCCGGGAGAATCTCAAGAGCAGGGGGTGGAGCAAGGCAGGCCTTAAACCACGAGAAGCTCCAGCCCAAAAGGCAGCCAAAATGCAGCCCACATCCGGGAGAATATCAAGAGCAGGCGGTGGAGCAAGCCAGGCCTCAAACCACGAGAATTTCCAGCCCAAAAAGGCAGCCAAAATGCAGCCCACATCCGGGAGAATCTCAAGAGCAGGGGGTGGAGCAAGCCAGGCCTCAAACCACGAGAAGCTCCAGCCCAAAAGGCAGCCAAAATGCAGCCCACATCCGGGAGAATCTCAAGAGCAGGGGGTGGAGCAAGGCAGGCCTCAAACCACGAGAAGCTCCAGCCCAAAAGGCAGCCAAAATGCAGCCCACCTCCGGGAGAATCTCAAGAGCAGGGGGTGGAGCAAGCCAGGCCTCAAACCACGAGAAGCTCCAGCCCAACATGTAGCCAAAATGCAGCCCACATCCAGGAGAATCTCAAGACCAGGGGTTGGAGCAAGCCAGGCCTCAAACCTCGAGAAGCTCCAGCCCAAAAGGGAGCCAAAATGCAGCCCACATCCGGGAGAATCTCAAGAGCAGGGGGTGGAGCAAGCCAGGCCTCAAACCACGAGAAGCTCCAGCCCAAAAGGCAGCCAAAATGCAGCCCACATCCGGGAGAATCTCAAGAGCAGGGGGTGGAGCAAGCCAGGCCTCAAACCACGGGAAGCTCCAGCCCAATAATCAGCCAAAATGCAGCCCACATCCGGGAGAATCTCAAGAGCAGGGGGTGGAGCAAGCCAGGCCTCAAACCACGAGAAGCTCCAGCACAAAATGCAGCCAAAATGCAGCCCACATCCGGGAGAATCTCAAGAGCAGGGGGTGGAGCAAGCCAGGCCTCAAACCACAAGAAACTCGAGCCCAAAAGGCAGCCAAAATCCAGCCCACATCCGGGAGAATCTCAAGAGCAGGGGGTGGAGCAAGGCAGGCCTCAAACCACGAGAAGCTCCAGCCCAAAAGGCAGCCAAAATGCAGCCCACCTCCGGGAGAATCTCAAGAGCAGGGGGTGGAGCAAGCCAGGCCTCAAACCATGAGAAGCTCCAGCCCAAAATGTAGCCAAAATGCAGCCCACATCCAGGAGAATATCAAGAGCAGGGGGTGGAGCAAGCCAGGCCTCAAAGCTCGAGAAGCTCCAGCCCAAAAGCCAGCCAAAATCCAGCCCATATCCGGGAGAATCTCAAGAGCAGGGGGTGGAGCAAGCCAGGCCTCAAACCACGAGAAGCTCCAGCCCAAAAGTCAGCCAAAATGCAGCCCACATCCGGGAGAATCTCAAGAGCAGGGGGTGGAGCAAGCCAGGCCTCAAACCACGGGAAGCTCCAGCCCAAGAATCAGCCAAAATGCAGCCCACACCTGGGAGAATCTCAAGAGCAGGGGGTGGAGCAAGCCAGGCCTCAAACCACGAGAAGCTCCAGCCCAAAAGGCAGCCAAAATGCAGCCCACCTCCGGGAGAATCTCAAGAACAGGGGTTGGAGCAAGCCAGGCCTCAAACCACGAGAAGCTCCAGCCCAAAATGCAGCCAAAATGCAGCCCACTTCCGGGTGAATCTCAAGAGCAGGTGGTGGAGCAAGCCAGGCCTCAAACCACGAGAAGCTCCAGCCCAAAAGGCAGCCAAAATGCAGCCCACATCCGGGAGAATCTCAAGAGCAGGGGGTGGAGCAAGCCAGGCCTCAAACCACGGGAAGCTCCAGCCCAATAATCAGCCAAAATGCAGCCCACATCCGGGAGAATCTCAAGAGCAGGGGGTGGAGCAAGCCAGGCCTCAAACCACGAGAAGCTCCAGCCCAAAAGGCAGCCAAAATCCAGCCCATATCCGGGAGAATCTCAAGAGCAGGGGGTGGAGCAAGCCAGGCCTCAAACCACGAGAAGCTCCAGCCCAAAAGGCAGCCAAAATCCAGCCCACATGCGGGAGAATCTCAAGAGCATTGGGTGGAGCAAGCCAGGCCTCAAACCACGAGAAGCTCCAGCCCAAAAGGCAGCCAAAATGCAGCCCACATCCGGGAGAATCTCAAGAGCAGGGGGTGGAGCAAGCCAGGCCTCAAACCACGGGAAGCTCCAGCCCAAGAATCAGCCAAAATGCAGCCCACATCCGGGACAATCTCAAGAGCAGGGGGTGGAGCAAGCCAGGCCTCAAACCACGAGAAGCTCCAGCCCAAAAGGCAGCCAAAATCCAGCCCACCTCCGGGAGAATCTCAAGAGCAGGGGGTGGAGCAAGCCAGGCCTCAAACCACGAGAAGCTCCAGCCCAAAATGCAGCCAAAATGCAGCCCACATCCGGGAGAATCTCAAGAGCAGGAGGTGGAGCAAGCCAGGCCACAAACCTCGAGAAGCTCCAGCCCAAAATGAAGCCAAAATGCAGCCTACCTCCAGGAGAATCTCAAGAGCAGGGGGTGGAGCAAGCCAGGCCTCAAACCACGAGAAGCTCCAGCCCAAAAGGCAGCCAAAATGCAGCCCACCTCCGGGAGAATTTCAAGAGCAGGGGGTGGAGCAAGCCAGGCCTCAAACCACGAGAAACTCCAGCCCAAAAGGCAGCCAAAATGCAGCCCACATCCGGGAGAATCTCAAGAGCAGGGGGTGGAGCAAGCCAGGCCTCAAAGCTCGAGAAGCTCCAGCCCAAAAGGCAGCCAAAATGCAGCCCACCTCCGGGAGAATCTCAAGAGCAGGGGGTGGAGCAAGCCAGGCCTCAAAGCACGAGAAGCTCCATCCCAAAAGGCAGCCAAAATGCAGCCCACATCCCGGAGAATATCAAGAGCAGGGGGTGGAGCAAGCCAGGCCTCAAACCACGGGAAGCTCCAGCCCAAGAATCAGCCAAAATGCAGCCCACATCCGGGAGAATCTCAAGAGCAGGGGGTGGAGCAAGCCAGGCCTCAAACCACGAGAAGCTCCAGCCCAAAATGCAGCCAAAATGCATCCCACATCCGGGAGAATCTCAAGAGCAGGGGGTGGAGCAATCCAGGCCTCAAACCACGAGAAGCTCCAGCCCAAAAGGCAGCCAAAATGCAGCCCACATCCGGGAGAATCTCAAGAGCAGGGGGTGGAGCAAGCCAGGCCTCAAACCACGAGAAGCTCCAGCCCAAAATGCAGCCAAAATGCAGCCCACCTCCGGGAGAATCTCAAGAGCAGGGGGTGGAGCAAGGCAGGCCTCAAACCACGAGAAGCTCCAGCCCAAAAGGCAGCCAAAATGCAGCTCACATCCAGGAGAATATGAAGAGCAGGGGGTGGAGCAAGGCAGGCCTCAAACCACAAGAAGCTCCAGCCCAAAATGCAGCCAAAATCCAGCCCACTTCCGGGAGAATTTCAAGAGCAGGGGGTGGAGCAAGCCAGGCCTCAAACCACGAGAAACTCCAGCCCAAAAGGCAGCCAAAATGCAGCCCACATCCGGGAGAATCTCAAGAGCAGGGGGTGGAGCAAGCCAGGCCTCAAAGCTCGAGAAGCTCCAGCCCAAAAGGCAGCCAAAATGCAGCCCACCTCCGGGAGAATCTCAAGAGCAGGGAGTGGAGCAAGCCAGGCCTCAAACCACGAGAAGCTCCAGCCCAAAAGGCAGCCAAAATGCAGCCCACATCCGGGAGAATCTCAAGAGCAGGGGGTGGAGCAAGCCAGGCCTCAAACCACGGGAAGCTCCAGCCCAAGAATCAGCCAAAATGCAGCCCACTTAGGGGAGAATCTCAAGAGCAGGGGGTGGAGCAAGCCAGGCCTCAAAGCACGAGAAGCTCCATCCCAAAAGGCAGCCAAAATGCAGCCCACATCCCGGAGAATATCAAGAGCAGGGGGTGGAGCAAGCCAGGCCTCAAACCACGGGAAGCTCCAGCCCAAGAATCAGCCAAAATGCAGCCCACATCCGGGAGAATCTCAAGAGCAGGGGGTGGAGCAAGCCAGGCCTCAAACCACGAGAAGCTCCAGCCCAAAAGGCAGCCAAAATCCAGCCCACATCCAGGAGAATCTCAAGAGCAGGGGGTGGAGCAAGCCAGGCCTCAAACCACGAGAAGCTCCAGCCCAAAATGCAGCCAAAATGCAGCCCACCTCCGGGAGAATCTCAAGAGCAGGGGGTGGAGCAAGGCAGGCCTCAAACCACGAGAAGCTCCAGCCCAAAAGGCAGCCAAAATGCAGCTCACATCCAGGAGAATATGAAGAGCAGGGGGTGGAGCAAGGCAGGCCTCAAACCACAAGAAGCTCCAGCCCAAAATGCAGCCAAAATCCAGCCCACTTCCGGGAGAATCTCAAGAGTAGGGGGTGGAGCAAGGCAGGCCTCAAACCTCGAGAAGCTCCAGCCCTAAAGGCAGCCAAAATCAAGACCACATGCGGGAGAACATCAAGAGCAGGGTGTGGAGCAAGGCAGGCCTCAAACCACGAGAAGCTCCAGCCCAAAAGGCAGCCAAAATGCAGCCAATATCTCGGGGAATATCAAGAGCAGTGGGTGGAGCAAGCCAGGCCTCAAACCGCGAGAAGCTCCAGCCCAAAAGGAAGCCAAACTCCAGCCCACATCCAGGAGAATCTCAAGAGCAGGGGGTGGAGCAAGCCAGGCCTCAAACTACGAGAAGCTCCAGCCAAAAGGCAGCCAAAATGCAGCCCACCTCCGGGAGAATCTCAAGAGCAGGGGGTGGAGCAAGGCAGGCCTCAAACCACGAGAAGCTCCAGCCCGAAAGGCAGCCAAAATCAAGACCACATCCGGGAGAACATCAAGAGCAGGGGGTGGAGCAAGCCAGGCCTCAAACCTCGAGAAGCTCCAGCCCAAAAGGCAGCCAAAATGCAGCCCACATCCGGGAGAATCTCAAGAGCAGGGGGTGGAGCAATCCAGGCCTCAAACCACGAGAAGCTCCAGCCCAAAAGGCAGCCAAAATGCAGCCCACATCCGGGAGAATCTCAAGAGCAGGGGGTGGAGCAAGGCAGGCCTCAAACCACGAGAAGCTCCAGCCCAAAATGCAGCCAAAATGCAGCCCACCTCCGGGAGAATCTCAAGAGCAGGGGGTGGAGCAAGGCAGGCCTCAAACCACGAGAAGCTCCAGCCCAAAAGGCAGCCAAAATGCAGCCCACATCTGGGAGAATCTCAAGAGCAGGGGGTGGAGCAAGCCAGGCCACAAACCTCGAGAAGCTCCAGCCCAAAATGAAGCCAAAATGCAGCCTACCTCCAGGGGAATCTCAAGAGCAGGGGGTGGAGCAAGCCAGGCCTCAAACCACGAGAAGCTCCAGCCCAAAAGGCAGCCAAAATGCAGCCCACTTCCGGGAGAATCTCAAGAGCAGGGGGTGGAGCAAGCCAGGCCTCAAACCACGGGAAGCTCCAGCCCAAGAATCAGCCAAAATGCAGCCCACATCTGGGAGAATCTCAAGAGCAGGGGTTGGAGCAAGCCAGGCCTCAAACCACGAGAAGCTCCAGCCCAAATGGCAGCCAAAATCCAGCCCACCTCCGGGAGAATCTCAAGAGCAGGGGGTGGAGCAAGGCAGGCCTCAAACCACGAGAAGCTCCAGCCCAAAATGCAGCCAAAATGCAGCCCACATCCGGGAAAATCTCAAGAGCAGGAGGTGGAGCAAGCCAGGCCACAAACCTCGAGAAGCTCCAGCCCAAAATGAAGCCAAAATGCAGCCCACTTCCGGGAGAATTTCAAGAGCAGGGGGTGGAGCAAGCCAGGCCTCAAACCACGAGAAGCTCCAGCCCAAAAGGCAGCCAAAATGCAGCCCACCTCCGGGAGAATCTCAAGAGCAGGGGGTGGAGCATGCCAGGCCTCAAACCACGAGAAGCTCCAGCCCAAAAGGCAGCCAAAATGCAGCCCACCTCCGGGAGAATCTCAAGAGCAGGGGGTGGAGCAAGGCAGGCCTCAAACCACGAGAAGCTCCAGCCCAAAAGGCAGCCAAAATGCAGCCCACATGCGGGAGAATATCAAGAGCAGGCGGTGGAGCAAGCCAGGCCTCAAACCACGAGAAGCTCCAGCCCAAAAGGCAGCCAAAATGCAGCCCACATCCGAGAGAATCTCAAGAGCAGGGGGTGGAGCAAGCCAGGCCTCAAACCACGAGAAGCTCCGGCCCAACAGGCAGCGAAATTCCAGCCCACCTCCGGGAAAATCTCAAGAGCAGGGGGTGGAGCAAGCCAGGCCTCAAACCATGAGAAGCTCCAGCCCAACATGTAGCCAAAATGCAGCCCACATACAGGAGAATCTCAAGAGCAGGGGGTGGAGCAAGCCAGGCCTCAAACCTCGAGAAGCTCCAGCCCAAAAGGGAGCCAAAATCCAGCCCACATCCGGGAGAATCTCAAGAGCAGGGGGTGGAGCAAGCCAGGCCTCAAACCACGAGAAGCTCCAGCCCAAAAGGCAGCCAAAATCCAGAACACCTCCGGGAGAATCTCAAGAGCAGGGGGTGGAGCAAGCCAGGCCTAAAACCACGAGAAGCTCCAGCCCAAGAATCAGCCAAAATGCAGCCCACTTAGGGGAGAATCTCAAGAGCAGGGGGTGGAGCAAGCCAGGCCTCAAAGCACGAGAAGCTCCATCCCAAAAGGCAGCCAAAATGCAGCCCACATCCCGGAGAATCTCAAGAGCAGGGGGTGGAGCAAGCCAGGCCTCAAACCACGAGAAGCTCCAGCCCCAAAGGCAGACAAAATTAAGCCCACCTCCGGGAGAATCTCAAGAGCAGGGGGTGGAGCAAGCCAGGCCTCAAACCATGAGAAGCTCCAGCCCAACATGTAGCCAAAATCCAGCCCACATCCGGGAGAATCTCAAGAGCAGGGGGTGGAGCAAGCCAGGCCTCAAACCACGAGAAGCTCCAGCCCAAAATGTAGCCAAAATGCAGAACACATCCGGGAGAATCTCAAGAGCAGGGGGTGGAGCAAGCCAGGCCTCAAACCACGAGAAGCTCCAGCCCAAAATTTAGCCAAAATGCAGAACACATCCGGGAGAATCTCAAGAGCAGGGGGTGGAGCAAGCCAGGCCTCAAACCACGAGAAGCTCCAGCCCAAAATGAAGCCAAAATGCAGCCCACATCTGGGAGAATCTCAAGAGCAGGGGGTGGAGCAAGCCAGGCCTCAAACCACGAGAAGCTCCAGCCCAAGAATCAGCCAAAATGCAGGCCACATCCGGGAGAATCTCAAGAGCAGGGGGTGGAGCAAGCCAGGCCTCAAAGCACGAGAAGCTCCAGCCCAAAATTCAGCCAAAATGCAGCCCACATCGGGGAGAATCTCAAGAGCAGAGGGTGGAGCAAGCCAGGCCTCAAACCACGGGAAGCTCCAGCCCAAAATTCAGCCAAAATGCAGCCCACATCGGGGAGAATCTCAAGAGCAGGGGGTGGAGCAAGCCAGGCCTCAAACCACGAGAAGCTCCAGCCCCAAAGGCAGACAAAATGATGCCCACCTACGGGAGAATCTCAAGAGCAGGGGGTCGAGCAAGCCAGGCCTCAAACCACAAGAAGCTCCAGCAAGAAAAGGCAGCCAAAATCCAGCCCACCTCCGGGAGAATCTCAAGAGCAGGGGGTGGAGCAAGCCAGGACTCAAACCACGAGAAGCTCCAGCCCAAAATGTAGCCAAAATGCAGCCCACATGCGGGAGAATCTCAAGAGCAGGGGGTGGAGCAAGCCAGGCCTCAAACCACGAGAAGCTCCAGCCCAAAAGGCAGCCAAAATGCAGCCCACATCTGGGAGAATCTCAAGAGCAGGGGGTGGAGCAAGCCAGGCCTCAAACCACGAGAAGCTCCAGCCCCAAAGGCAGCCAAAATGCAGCCCACATCCGGGAGAATCTCAAGAGCAGGGGGTGGAGCAAGCCAGGCCTCAAACCACGAGAAGCTCCAGCCCAAGATACAGCCAAAATGCAGCCCACTTAGGGGAGAATCTCAAGAGCAGGGGGTGGAGCAACCCAGGCCTCAAACCACGAGTAGCTCCAGCCCAAAAGGCAGCCAAAATGCAGCCCACATCCGAGAGAATCTCAAGATCAGGGGGTCGAGCAAGCCAGGCCTCAAACCACGGGAAGCTCCAGCCCAAGAATCAGCCAAAATGCAGCCCACATCCGGGAGAATCTCAAGAGCAGGGGGTGGAGCAAGCCAGGCCTCAAACCACGAGAAGCTCCAGCCCCAAAGGCAGCCAAAATGAAGCCCACATCCGGGAGAATATCAAGAGCAGGGGGTGGAGCAAGCCAGGCCTCAAACCACAAGAAGCTCCAGCCCAAAAGGCAGCCAAAATCCAGCCCACATCCGGGAGAATCTCAAGAGCAGGGGGTGGAGCAAGCCAGGCCTCAAACCACGAGAAGCTCCAGCCCAAAATGCAGCCAAAATGCAGCCCACATCCGGGAGAATCTCAAGAGCAGGGGGTGGAGCAAGCCAGGCCTCAAACCATGAGAAGCTCCAGCCCAAAATGTAGCCAAAATGCAGCCCACACCCAGGAGAATCTCAAGAGCAGGGGGTGGAGCAAGCCAGGCCTCAAACCTCGAGAAGCTCCAGCCCAAAAGGGAGCCAAAATCCAGCCCACATCCGGGAGAATCTCAAGAGCAGGGGGTGGAGCAAGCCAGGCCTCAAACCACGAGAAGCTCCAGCCCAAAATGCAGCCAAAATGCAGCCCACATCCGGGAGAATCTCAAGAGCAGGGGGTGGAGCAAGCCAGGCCTCAAACCACGAGAAGCTCCAGCCCAAAATGAAGCCAAAATGCAGCCAACCTCCAGGAGAATCTCAAGAGCAGGGGGTGGAGCAAGGCAGGCCTCAAACCACGAGAAGCTCCAGCCCAAAAGGCAGCCAAAATGCAGCCCACCTCCGGGAGAATCTCAAGAGCAGGGGGTGGAGCAATCCAGGCCTCAAACCACGAGAAGCTCCAGCCCAAAATGCAGCCAAAATGCTGCCCACCACCGGGAGAATCTCAAGAGCAGGGGGAGGAGCAAGCCAGGCCTCAAACCACGAGAAGCTCCAGCCCAAGAATCAGCCAAAATGCAGCCCACATCCGGGAGAATCTCAAGAGCAGGGGGTGGAGCAAGCCAGGCCTCAAACCACGAGAAGCTCCAGCCCAAGAATCATCCAAAATGCAGCCCACATCCGGGAGAATCTCAAGAGCAGGGGGTGGAGCAAGCCAGGCCACAAACCTCGAGAATCTCCAGCCCAAAATGAAGCCAAAATGCAGCCCACATCTGGGAGAATATCGAGAGCAGGGGGTCGAGCAAGCCAGGCCTCAAACCACGAGAAGCTCCAGCCCAAAAGGCAGCCAAAATGCAGCCCACGTCCGGGAGAATCTCAAGAGCAGGGGGTGGAGCAAGCCAGGCCTCAAACCACGAGAAGCTCCAGCCCAAAATGCAGCCAAAATGCAGCCCACCTCCGGGAGAATCTCAAGAGCAGGGTGTGGAGCAAGCCAGGCCTCAAACCACGAGAAGCTCCAGCCCAAAAGGCAGCCAAAATGCAGCCCACATCGGGGAGAATCTCAAGAGCAGGGGGTGGAGCAAGCCAGGCCTCAAACCACGAGAAGCTCCAGCCCAACATGTAGCCAAAATCCAGCCCACATCCGGGAGAATATCAAGAGCAGGGGGTGGAGCAAGCCAGGCCTCAAACCACAAGAAGCTCCAGTCCAAAAGGCAGCCAAAAGGCAGCCCACATCCGGGAGAATCTCAAGAGCAGGGGGTGGAGCAAGCCAGGCCGCAAACCTCGAGAAGCTCCAGCCCAAAAGGCAGCCAAAATGCAGCCCACCTCCGGGAGAATCTCAAGAGCAGGGGGTGGAGCAAGCCAGGCCTCAAACCACGAGAAGCTCCAGCCCAAGAAACAGCCAAAATGCAGCCCACTTAGGGGAGAATCTCAAGAGCAGGGGGTGGAGCAAGCCAGGCCTCAAACCACGAGAAGCTCCAGCCCAAAAGGCAGCCAAAATGCAGCCCACATCCGAGAGAATCTCAAGAGCAGGGGGTGGAGCAAGCCAGGCCTCAAACCACGGGAAGCTCCAGCCCAAGAATCAGCCAAAATGCAGCCCACATCCGGGAGAATCTCAAGAGCAGGGGGTGGAGCAAGCCAGGCCTCAAACCACGAGAAGCTCCAGCCCCAAAGGCAGCCAAAATGAAGCCCACATCCGGGAGAATATCAAGAGCAGGGGGTGGAGCAAGCCAGGCCTCAAACCACGAGAAGCTCCAGCCCAAAAGGCAGCCAAAATCCAGCCCACCTCCGGGAGAATCTCAAGAGCAGGGGGTGGAGCAAGCCAGGCCTCAAACCACGAGAAGCTCCAGCCCAAAAGGCAGCCAAAATGCAGCCCACATCCGGGAGAATCTCAAGAGCAGGGGGTGGAGCAAGCCAGGCCTCAAACCATGAGAAGCTCCAGCCCAAAAGGCAGCCAAAATGCAGCCCACTTGCGGGAGAATCTCAAGAGCAGGGGGTGGAGCAAGCCAGGCCTCAAACCACGAGAAGCTACAGCCCAAAAAGCAGCCAAAATGCTTCCCACCTCCGGGAGAATCTCAAGAGCAGGGGGAGGAGCAAGCCAGGCCTCAAACCACGGGAAGCTGCAGCCCAAGAATCAGCCAAAATGCAGCCCACATCCGGGAGAATCTCAAGAGCAGGGACTGGAGCAAGGCAGGCCTCAAACCACGAGAAGCTCCAGCCCAAGAATCAGCCAAAATGCAGCCCACATCCGGGAGAATCTCAAGAGCAGGGGGTGGAGCAGGCCAGGCCACAAACCTCGAGAAGCTCCAGCCAAAAATGAAGCCAAAATGCAGCCCACATCTGGGAGAATATCGAGAGCAGGGGGTGGAGCAAGCCAGGCCTCAAACCACGAGAAGCTCCAGCCCAAAAGGCAGCCAAAATGCAGCCCACATCCGGGAGAATCTCAAGAGCAGGGGGTGGAGCAAGCCAGGCCTCAAACCACGAGAAGCTCCAGCCCAAAATGCAGCCAAAATGCAGCCCACCTCCGGGAGAATCTCAAGAGCAGGGGGTGGAGCAAGGCAGGCCTCAAACCACGAGAAGCTCCAGCCCAAGAATCAGCCAAAATGCAGCCCACATCCGGGAGAATCTCAAGAGCAGGGGGTGGAGCAAGCCAGGCCACAAACCTCGAGAAGCTCCAGCCCAAAATGAAGCCAAAATGCAGCCCACATCTGGGAGAATATCGAGAGCAGGGGGTGGAGCAAGCCAGGCCTCAAACCACGAGAAGCTCCAGCCCAAAAGGCAGCCAAAATCCAGCCCACCTCCGGGAGAATCTCAAGAGCAGGGGGTGGAGCAAGCCAGGCCTCAAACCACGAGAAGCTCCAGCCCAAAATGCAGCCAAAATGCAGCCCACCTCCGGGAGAATCTCAAGAGCAGGGGGTGGAGCAAGCCAGGCCTCAAACCACGAGAAGCTCCAGCCCAAAAAGCAGCCAAAATGCAGCCCACATCCGGGAGAATCTCAAGAGCAGGGGGTGGAGCAAGCCAGGCCACAAACCTCGAGAAGCTCCAGCCCAAAATGAAGCCAAAATGCAGCCCACATCTGGGAGAATATCGAAAGCAGGGTGTGGAGCAAGCCAGGCCTCAAACCACGAGAAGCTCCAGCCCAAAAGGCAGCCAAAATGCAGCCCACATCTGGGAGAATCTCAAGAGCAGGGGGTGGAGCAAGCCAGGCCTCAAACCACGAGAAGCTCCAGCCCAAAAGGCAGCCAAAATGCAGCCCACATCCGGGAGAATCTCAAGAGCAGGGGGTGGAGCAAGCCAGGCCTCAAACCACGAGAAGCTCCAGCCCAAAATGCAGCCAAAATGCAGCCCACATCCGGGAGAATTTCAAGAGCAGGGGGTGGAGCAAGCCAGGCCTCAAACCACGAGAAGCTCCAGCCCAAAAGGCAGCCAAAATGCAGCCCACATCTGGGAGAATATCGAGAGCAGGGGGTGGAGCAAGCCAGGCCTCAAACCACGAGAAGCTCCAGCCCAAAAGGCAGCCAAAATCCAGCCCACCTCCGGGAGAATCTCAAGAGCAGGGGGTGGAGCAAGCCAGGCCTCAAACCACGAGAAGCTCCAGCCCAAAATGCAGCCAAAATGCAGCCCACCTCCGGGAGAATCTCAAGAGCAGGGGGTGGAGCAAGCCAGGCCTCAAACCACGAGAAGCTCCAGCCCAAAAAGCAGCCAAAATGCAGCCCACATCCGGGAGAATCTCAAGAGCAGGGGGTGGAGCAAGCCAGGCCACAAACCTCGAGAAGCTCCAGCCCAAAATGAAGCCAAAATGCAGCCCACATCTGGGAGAATATCGAAAGCAGGGTGTGGAGCAAGCCAGGCCTCAAACCACGAGAAGCTCCAGCCCAAAAGGCAGCCAAAATGCAGCCCACATCTGGGAGAATCTCAAGAGCAAGGGGTGGAGCAAACCAGGCCTCAAACCACGAGAAGCTCCAGCCCAAAAGGCAGCCAAAATGCAGCCCACATCCGGGAGAATCTCAAGAGCAGGGGGTGGAGCAAGGCAGGCCCCAAACCTCGAGAAGCTGCATCCCAAAATTAAGCCAAAATCCAGCCCACATCCGGGAGAATCTCAAGAGCAGGGGGTGGAGAAAGCCAGGCCTCAAACCTCGAGAAGCTCCAGCCCAAAACGCAGCCAAAATGCAGCCCACCTCCAGGAGAATCTCAAGAGCAGGGGGTGGAGCAAGCCAGGCCTCAAACCACGAGAAGCTCCAGCCCAAAAGTCAGCCAAAATGCAGCCCACAACCAGGAGAATCTCAAGAGCAGGGGGTGGAGCAAGCCAGGCCTCAAACCACGAGAAGCTCCAGCCCAAGAATCAGCCAAAATGCAGCCCACCTCCGGGAGAATCTCAAGAGCAGGGGGTGGAGCAAGCCAGGCCTCAAACCACGGGAAGCTCCACCCCAAAATGCAGCCAAAATGCAGCCCACATCCGGGAGAATCTCAAGAGCAGGGAGTGGAGCAAGCCAGGCCTCAAACCACGAGAAGCTCCAGCCCAAAAGGCAGCCAAAATGCAGCCCACATCCGGGAGAATCTCAAGAGCAGGGGGTGGAGCAAGCCAGGCCTCAAACCACGAGAAGCTCCAGCCCAAAAGGCAGCCAAAATGCAGCCCACATCCGGGAGAATCTCAAGAGCAGGGGGTGGAGCAAGCCAGGCCTCAAACCACGAGAAGCTCCAGCCCAAAATGCAGCCAAAATGCAGCCCACATCCGGGAGAATCTCAAGAGCAGGGGGTGGAGCAAGCCAGGCCTCAAACCACGAGAAGCTCCAGCCCTAAAAGCAGCCAAAATGCAGCCCACATCCGGGAGAATCTCAAGAGCAGGGGGTGGAGCAAGGCAGGCCTCAAACCACGAGAAGCTCCAGCCCAAAAGGCAGCCAAAATGCAGCCCACATCCGGGAGAATCTCAAGAGCAGGGGGTGGAGCAAGCCAGGCCTCAAACCACAAGAAGCTCCAGCCCAAGAATCAGCCAAAATCCAGCCCACATCCGGGAGAATCTCAAGAGCAGGGGGTGGAGCAAGCCAGGCCTCAAACCACGAGAAGCTCCAGCCCAAAAGGCAGCCAAAATCCAGCCCAGATCCGGGAGAATCTCAAGAGCAGGGGGTGGAGCAAGCCAGGCCTCAAACCACGAGAAGCTCCAGCCCAAAAGGCAGCCAAAATGCAGCCCACCTCCGGGAGAATCTCAAGAGCAGGGGGTGGAGCAAGCCAGGCCACAAACCACGAGAAGATCCAGCCCAAAATGAAGCCAAAATGCAGCCCACCTCCGGGAGAATCTCAAGAGCAGGGTGTGGAGCAAGCCAGGCCTCAAACCTCGAGAAGCTCCAGCCCAAAAGGCAGCCAAAATCCAGCCCACCTCCGGGAGAATCTCAAGAGCAGGGGGTGGAGCAAGCCAGGCCTCAACCCTCGAGAAGCTCCAGCCCAAAAGGCAGCCAAAATCCAGCCCACATCCGGGAGAATCTCAAGAGCAGGGGGTGGAGCAAGGCAGGCCTCAAACCACGAGAAGCTCCAGCCCAAAATGCAGCCAAAATTCAGCCCATATCTGGGAGAATCTCAATAGCAGGGGGTGGAGCAAGCCAGGCCACAAACCACGAGAAGCTCCAGCCCAAAATGAAGCCAAAATCCACCCACATACGGGAGAATATCAAGAGCAGGGGGTGGAGCAAGCCAGGCCTCAAACCACGAGAAGCTCCAGCCCAAAAGGCAGCCAAAATGCAGCCCACCTCCAGGAGAATCTCAAGAGCAGGGGGTGGAGCAAGCCAGGCCTCAAACCACGAGAAGCTCCAGCCCAAAAGGCAGCCAAAATGCAGCACACATCCGGGAGAATCTCAAGAGCAGGGGGTGGAGCAAGCCAGGCCTCAAACCACGAGAAGCTCCAGCCCAAAAGGCAGCCAAAATCCAGCCCACATCCGGGAGAATCTCAAGAGCAGGGGGTGGAGCAAGCCAGGCCTCAAACCACGAGAAGCTCCAGCCCAAAAGGCAGCCAAAATGCAGCCCACATCCGGGAGAATCTCAAGAGCAGGGGGTGGAGCAAGCCAGGCCTCAAACCACGAGAAGCTCCAGCCCAAAAGGCAGCCAAAATGCAGCCCACCTCCAGGAGAATCTCAAGAGCAGGGTGTGGAGCAAGCCAGGCCACAAACCATGAGAAGCTCCAGCCCAAAAGGCAGCCAAAATGCAGCCCTCATCCGGGAGAATCTCAAGAGCAGGGGGTGGAGCAAGACAGGCCTCAAACCACGAGAAGCTCCAGCCCAAGAATCAGCCAAAATGCAGCCCACATCCGGGAGAATCTCAAGAGCAGGGGGTGGAGCAAGCCAGGCCACAAACCTCGAGAATCTCCAGCCCAAAATGAAGCCAAAATGCAGCCCACATCTGGGAGAATATCGAGAGCAGGGGGTCGAGCAAGCCAGGCCTCAAACCACGAGAAGCTCCAGCCCAAAAGGCAGCCAAAATGCAGCCCACGTCCGGGAGAATCTCAAGAGCAGGGGGTGGAGCAAGCCAGGCCTCAAACCACGAGAAGCTCCAGCCCAAAATGCAGCCAAAATGCAGCCCACCTCCGGGAGAATCTCAAGAGCAGGGTGTGGAGCAAGCCAGGCCTCAAACCACGAGAAGCTCCAGCCGAAAAGGCAGCCAAAATGCAGCCCACATCGGGGAGAATCTCAAGAGCAGGGGGTGGAGCAAGCCAGGCCTCAAACCACGAGAAGCTCCAGCCCAACATGTAGCCAAAATCCAGCCCACATCCGGGAGAATATCAAGAGCAGGGGGTGGAGCAAGCCAGGCCTCAAACCACAAGAAGCTCCAGTCCAAAAGGCAGCCAAAATGCAGCCCACCTCCGGGAGAATCTCAAGAGCAGGGGGTGGAGCAAGCCAGGCCTCAAACCACGAGAAGCTCCAGCCCAAGAAACAGCCAAAATGCAGCCCACTTAGGGGAGAATCTCAAGAGCAGGGGGTGGAGCAAGCCAGGCCTCAAACCACGAGAAGCTCCAGCCCAAAAGGCAGCCAAAATGCAGCCCACATCCGAGAGAAACTCAAGAGCAGGGGGTGGAGCAAGCCAGGCCTCAAACCACGGGAAGCTCCAGCCCAAGAATCAGCCAAAATGCAGCCCACATCCGGGAGAATCTCAAGAGCAGGGGGTGGAGCAAGCCAGGCCTCAAACCACGAGAAGCTCCAGCCCCAAAGGCAGCCAAAATGAAGCCCACATCCGGGAGAATATCAAGAGCAGGGGGTGGAGCAAGCCAGGCCTCAAACCACGAGAAGCTCCAGCCCAAAAGGCAGCCAAAATCCAGCCCACCTCCGGGAGAATCTCAAGAGCAGGGGGTGGAGCAAGCCAGGCCTCAAACCACGAGAAGCTCCAGCCCAAAAGGCAGCCAAAATGCAGCCCACATCCGGGAGAATCTCAAGAGCAGGGGGTGGAGCAAGCCAGGCCTCAAACCATGAGAAGCTCCAGCCCAAAAGGCAGCCAAAATGCAGCCCACTTGCGGGAGAATCTCAAGAGCAGGGGGTGGAGCAAGGCAGGCCTCAAACCACGAGAAGCTCCAGCCCAAGAATCAGCCAAAATGCAGCCCACATCCGGGAGAATCTCAAGAGCAGGGGGTGGAGCAAGCCAGGCCACAAACCTCGAGAAGCTCCAGCCCAAAATGAAGCCAAAATGCAGCCCACATCTGGGAGAATATCGAGAGCAGGGGGTGGAGCAAGCCAGGCCTCAAACCACGAGAAGCTCCAGCCCAAAAGGCAGCCAAAATCCAGCCCACCTCCGGGAGAATCTCAAGAGCAGGGGGTGGAGCAAGCCAGGCCTCAAACCACGAGAAGCTCCAGCCCAAAATGCAGCCAAAATGCAGCCCACCTCCGGGAGAATCTCAAGAGCAGGGGGTGGAGCAAGCCAGGCCTCAAACCACGAGAAGCTCCAGCCCAAGAATCAGCCAAAATGCAGCCCACATCCGGGAGAATCTCAAGAGCAGGGGGTGGAGCAAGCCAGGCCACAAACCTCGAGAAGCTCCAGCCCAAAATGAAGCCAAAATGCAGCCCACATCTGGGAGAATATCGAAAGCAGGGTGTGGAGCAAGCCAGGCCTCAAACCACGAGAAGCTCCAGCCCAAAAGGCAGCCAAAATGCAGCCCACATCTGGGAGAATCTCAAGAGCAGGGGGTGGAGCAAGCCAGGCCTCAAACCACGAGAAGCTCCAGCCCAAAAGGCAGCCAAAATGCAGCCCACATCCGGGAGAATCTCAAGAGCAGGGGGTGGAGCAAGCCAGGCCTCAAACCACGAGAAGCTCCAGCCCAAAATGCAGCCAAAATGCAGCCCACATCCGGGAGAATTTCAAGAGCAGGGGGTGGAGCAAGCCAGGCCTCAAACCACGAGAAGCTCCAGCCCAAAAGGCAGCCAAAATGCAGCCCACATCTGGGAGAATATCGAGAGCAGGGGGTGGAGCAAGCCAGGCCTCAAACCACGAGAAGCTCCAGCCCAAAAGGCAGCCAAAATCCAGCCCACCTCCGGGAGAATCTCAAGAGCAGGGGGTGGAGCAAGCCAGGCCTCAAACCACGAGAAGCTCCAGCCCAAAATGCAGCCAAAATGCAGCCCACCTCCGGGAGAATCTCAAGAGCAGGGGGTGGAGCAAGCCAGGCCTCAAACCACGAGAAGCTCCAGCCCAAAAAGCAGCCAAAATGCAGCCCACATCCGGGAGAATCTCAAGAGCAGGGGGTGGAGCAAGCCAGGCCACAAACCTCGAGAAGCTCCAGCCCAAAATGAAGCCAAAATGCAGCCCACATCTGGGAGAATATCGAAAGCAGGGTGTGGAGCAAGCCAGGCCTCAAACCACGAGAAGCTCCAGCCCAAAAGGCAGCCAAAATGCAGCCCACATCTGGGAGAATCTCAAGAGCAAGGGGTGGAGCAAACCAGGCCTCAAACCACGAGAAGCTCCAGCCCAAAAGGCAGCCAAAATGCAGCCCACATCCGGGAGAATCTCAAGAGCAGGGGGTGGAGCAAGGCAGGCCCCAAACCTCGAGAAGCTGCATCCCAAAATTAAGCCAAAATCCAGCCCACATCCGGGAGAATCTCAAGAGCAGGGGGTGGAGCAAGCCAGGCCTCAAAACACGAGAAGCTCCAGCCCAAAACGCAGCCAAAATGCAGCCCACCTCCAGGAGAATCTCAAGAGCAGGGGGTGGAGCAAGCCAGGCCTCAAACCACGAGAAGCTCCAGCCCAAAAGTCAGCCAAAATGCAGCCCACAACCAGGAGAATCTCAAGAGCAGGGGGTGGAGCAAGCCAGGCCTCAAACCACGAGAAGCTCCAGCCCAAGAATCAGCCAAAATGCAGCCCACCTCCGGGAGAATCTCAAGAGCAGGGGGTGGAGCAAGCCAGGCCTCAAACCACGGGAAGCTCCACCCCAAAATGCAGCCAAAATGCAGCCCACATCCGGGAGAATCTCAAGAGCAGGGAGTGGAGCAAGCCAGGCCTCAAACCACGAGAAGCTCCAGCCCAAAAGGCAGCCAAAATGCAGCCCACATCGGGGAGAATCTCAAGAGCAGGGGGTGGAGCAAGCCAGGCCTCAAACCACGAGAAGCTCCAGCCCAAAAGGCAGCCAAAATGCAGCCCATATCCGGGAGAATCTCAAGAGCAGGGGGTGGAGCAAGCCAGGCCTCAAACCACGAGAAGCTCCAGCCCAAAATGCAGCCAAAATGCAGCCCACATCCAGGAGAATCTCAAGAGCAGGGGGTGGAGCAAGCCAGGCCTCAAACCACGAGAAGCTCCAGCCCTAAAAGCAGCCAAAATGCAGCCCACATCCGGGAGAATCTCAAGAGCAGGGGGTGGAGCAAGCCAGGCCTCAAACCACGAGAAGCTCCAGCCCAAAAGGCAGCCAAAATCCAGCCCAGATCCGGGAGAATCTCAAGAGCAGGGGGTGGAGCAAGCCAGGCCTCAAACCACGAGAAGCTCCAGCCCAAAAGGCAGCCAAAATGCAGCCCACCTCCGGGAGAATCTCAAGAGCAGGGGGTGGAGCAAGCCAGGCCACAAACCACGAGAAGATCCAGCCCAAAATGAAGCCAAAATGCAGCCCACCTCCGGGAGAATCTCAAGAGCAGGTTGTGGAGCAAGCCAGGCCTCAAACCTCGAGAAGCTCCAGCCCAAAAGGCAGCCAAAATCCAGCCCACATCCGGGAGAATCTCAAGAGCAGGGGGTGGAGCAAGGCAGGCCTCAAACCACGAGAAGCTCCAGCCCAAAATGCAGCCAAAATGCAGCCCATATCTGGGAGAATCTCAATAGCAGGGGGTGGAGCAAGCCAGGCCACAAACCACGAGAAGCTCCAGCCCAAAATGAAGCCAAAATCCACCCACATACGGGAGAATATCAAGAGCAGGGGGTGGAGCAAGCCAGGCCTCAAACCACGAGAAGCTCCAGCCCAAAAGGCAGCCAAAATGCAGCCCACCTCCAGGAGAATCTCAAGAGCAGGGGGTGGAGCAAGCCAGGCCTCAAACCACGAGAAGCTCCAGCCCAAAAGGCAGCCAAAATGCAGCCCACATCCGGGAGAATCTCAAGAGCAGGGCGTGGAGCAAGCCAGGCCTCAAACCACGAGAAGCTCCAGCCCAAAAGGCAGCCAAAATCCAGCCCACATCCGGGAGAATCTCAAGAGCAGGGGGTGGAGCAAGCCAGGCCTCAAACCACGAGAAGCTCCAGCCCAAAATGCAGCCAAAATGCAGCCCACCTCCGGGAGAATCTCAAGAGCAGGGGGTGGAGCAAGCCAGGCCTCAAACCACGAGAAGATCCAGCCCAAAAGGCAGCCGAAATCCAGCCCACATCCGGGAGAATCTCAAGAGAAGGGGGTGGAGCAAGCCAGGCCTCAAACCACGAGAAGCTCCAGCCCAAAAGGCAGCCAAAATGCAGCCCACCTCCAGGAGAATCTCAAGAGCAGGGTGTGGAGCAAGCCAGGCCACAAACCATGAGAAGCTCCAGCCCAAAAGGCAGCCAAAATGCAGCCCTCATCCGGGAGAATCTCAAGAGCAGGGGGTGGAGCAAGCCAGGCCTCAAACCACGAGAAGCTCCAGCCCAAGAATCAGCCAAAATGCAGCCCACCTCCGGGAGAATCTCAAGAGCAGGGGGTGGAGCAAGCCAGCCCTCAAACCACGAGAAGCTCCAGCCCAAAAGGCAGCCAAAATGCAGCCCACATCCGGGAGAATCTCAAGAGCAGGGGGTGGAGCAAGCCAGGCCTCAAACCACAAGAAGCTCCAGCCCAACAGACAGCCAAAATGCAGCCCACATCCGGGAGAATCTCAAGAGCAGGGGGTGGAGCAAGCCAGGCCTCAAACCACGAGAAGCTCCAGCCCAAAAGGCAGCCAAAATGCAGCCCACATCCGGGAGAATCTCAAGAGCAGGTGGTGGAGCAAGCCAGGCCTCAAACCACAAGAAGCTCCAGCCCAAGAATCAGCCAAAATGCAGCCCACATCCGGGAGAATCTCAAGAGCAGGGGGTGGAGCAAGCCAGGCCTCAAACCACGAGAAGCTCCAGCCCAACAGACAGCCAAAATGCAGCCCACATCCGGGAGAATATCAAGAGCAGGGGGTGGAGCAAGCCAGGCCTCAAACCACGAGAAGCTCCAGCCCAAAATGCAGCCAAAATGCAGCCCACATCCAGGAGAATCTCAAGAGCAGGTGGTGGAGCAAGCCAGGCCTCAAACCACGAGAAGCTCCAGACCAAAAGGCAGCCAAAATGCAGCCCACATCCGGGAGAATCTCAAGAGCAGGGGGTGGAGCAATCCAGGCCTCAAACCACGAGAAGCTCCAGCCCAAAAGGCAGCCAAAATGCAGCCCACATCCGGGAGAATCTCAAGAGCAGGGGGTGGAGCAAGCCAGGCCTCAAACCACGAGAAGCTCCAGCCCAAGAATCAGCCAAAATGCAGCCCACATCCGGGAGAATCTCAAGAGCAGGGGGTGGAGCAAGCCAGGCCTCAAACCACGAGAAGCTCCAGCCCAAGAATCAGCCAAAATGCAGCCCACATCCGGGAGAATCTCAAGAGCAGGTGGTGGAGCAAGCCAGGCCTCAAACCACGAGGAGCTCCAGCCCAAAATGGAGCCAAAATTTAGCCCACATCCGGGAGAATCTCAAGAGCAGGGGGTGGAGCAAGCCAGGCCTCAAACCACGGGAAGCTCCAGCCCCAAAGGCAGCCAAAATGCAGCCCACATCCGGGAGAATCTCAAGAGCAGGGGGTGGAGCAAGCCAGGCCTCAAACCACGAGAAGCTCCAGCCCAAAAGGCAGCCAAAATCCAGCCCACCTCCTGGAGAATCTCAAGAGCAGGGGGTGGAGCAAGCCAGGCCTCAAACCACGAGAAGCTCCAGCCCAAAAGGCAGCCAAAATGCAGCCCACATCCGGGAGAATCTCAAGAGCAGGGGTTGGAGCAAGCCAGGCCTCAAACCACGAGAAGCTCCAGCCCAAAAGGCAGCCAAAATGCAGCCCACATCCGAGAGAATATCAAAAGCAGGTGGTGGAGCAAGCCAGGTCTCAAACCACGAGAAGCTCCAGCCCAAAAGGCAGCCAAAATGAAGCCCATATCCGGGAGAATCTCAAGAGCAGGGGGTGGAGCAAGCCAGGCCTCAAACCACAAGAAGCTCCAGCCAAAGAAGCAGCCAAAATGCAGCCCACATCCGGGAGAATCTCAAGAGCAGGGGGTGGAGCAAGCCAGGCCTCAAACCACGAGAAGCTCCAGCCAAAAAGGCAGCCAAAATGCAGCCCACATCCGGGAGAATCTCAAGAGCAGGGGGTGGAGCAAGCCAGGCCTCAAACCACGGGAAGCTCCAGCCCAAAATGAAGCCAAAATGCAGCCCACATCCGGGAGAATCTCAAGAGCAGGGGGTGGAGCAAGCCAGGCCTCAAACCACGAGAAGCTCCAGCCAAAAAGGCAGCCAAAATGCAGCCCACATCCGGGAGAATCTCAAGAGCAGGGGGTGGAGCAAGCCAGGCCTCAAACCACGAGAAGCTCCAGCCCAAAATGCAGCCAAATTCAGCCCACATCCAAGAGAATATCAAGAGCAGGGGGTGGAGCAAGCCAGGCCTCAAACCACGAGAAGCTCCAGCCCAAAAGGCAGCCAAAATGCAGACCACATCCGGGAGAATATCAAGAGCAGGGGGTGGAGAAAGCCAGGCCTCAAACCACGGGAAGCTCCAGCCCAAAAGGCAGCCAAAATGCAGCCCACATCCGGGAGAATCTCAAGAGCAGGGCGTGGAGCAAGCCAGGCCTCAAACCACGAGAAGCTCCAGCCCAAAAGGCAGCCAAAATGCAGCCCACATCCGGGAGAATCTCAAGAGCAGGGGGTGGAGCAAGCCAGGCCTCAAACCACGGGAAGCTCCAGCCCAAGAATCATCGAAATGCAGCCCACATCCGGGAGAATCTCAAGAGCAGGGGGTGGAGCAAGCCAGGCCTCAAACCATGAGAAGCTCCAGCCCAAAAGGCAGCCAAAATTCAGCCCACATCCGGGAGAATATCAAGAGCAGGGGGTGGAGCAAGCCAGGCCTCAAACCACGAGAAGCTCCTGCCAAAGAATCAGCCAAAATGCAGACCACATCCGGGAGAATCTCAAGAGCAGGGGGTGGAGCAAGCCAGGCCTCAAACCACGAGAAGCTCCAGCCCAAAATGCAGCCAAAATGCAGCCCACATCCGGGAGAATCTCAAGAGCAGGTGGTGGAGCAAGCCAGGCCTCAAACCACGAGAAGCTCCAGCCCAAAATGAATCCAAAATCCACCCACATCCGGGAGAATCTCAAGAGCAGGGGGTGGAGCAAGGCAGGCCTCAAACCACGAGAAGCTTCAGCCCAAAAGGCAGCCAAAATGCAACCCACATCCTGGAGAATCTCAAGAGCAGGGGGTGGAGCAAGCCAGGCCTCAAACCACGAGAAGCTCCAGCCCAAAAGGCAGCCACAATCCAGCCCACATCTGGGAGAATCTCAAGAGCAGGGGGTGGAGCAAGCCAGGCCTCAAACCACGAGAAGCTCCAGCACAAAAGGCAGCCAAAATGCAGCCCACATCCGGGAGAATCTCAAGAGCAGGGGGTGGAGCAAGCCAGGCCTCAAACCTCGAGAAGCTCCAGCCCAAGAATCAGCCAAAATGCAGCCCACATCCGGGAGAATCTCAAGAGCAGGGGGTGGAGCAAGGCAGGCCTCAAACCACGAGAAGCTCCAGCCCAAAAGGCAGCCAAAATGCAGCCCACATCCGGGAGAATCTCAAGAGCAGGGGGTGGAGCAAGCCAGGCCTCAAACCACAAGAAGCTCCAGCCCAAGAATCAGCCAAAATGCAGCCCACATCCGGGATAATCTCAAGAGCAGGGTGTGGAGCAAGCCAGGCCTCAAACCACGAGAAGCTCCAGCCCAAAAGGCAGCCAAAATGCAGCCCACATCCGGGAGAATCTCAAGAGCAGGGGGTGGAGCAAGCCAGGCCTCAAACCAAGAGAAGCTCCAGCCCAAAATGCAGCCAAAATGCAGCCCACATCGGGGAGAATCTCAAGAGCAGGTGGTGGAGCAAGCGAGGCCTCAAACCACAAGAAGCTCCTGCCAAAGAATCAGCCAAAATGCAGACGACATCCGGGAGAATATCAAGAGCAGGGGGTGGAGCAAGCCAGGCCTCAAACCACGAGAAGCTCCAGCCCAAAATGCAGCCAAAATGCAGCCCATATCCGGGAGAATCTCAAGAGCAGGTGGTGGAGCAAGCGAGGCCTCAAACCACAAGAAGCTCCTGCCAAAGAATCAGCCAAAATGCAGCCCACCTCCGGGAGAATCTCAAGAGCAGGGGGTGGAGCAAGCCAGGCCTCAAACCACGAGAAGCTCCAGCCCAAAAGGCAGCCAAAATGCAGCCCACATCCGGGAGAATCTCAAGAGCAGGGGGTGGAGCAAGCCAGGCCTCAAACCACAAGAAGCTCCAGCCCAAGAATCAGTCAAAATCCAGCCCACATCCGGGAGAATCTCAAGAGCAGGGGGTGGAGCAAGGCAGGCCTCAAACCACGAGAAGCTCCAGCCCAAAAGGCAGCCAAAATCCAGCCCACCTCCGGGAGAATCTCAAGAGCAGGGGGTGGAGCAAGCCAGGCCTCAAACCACGAGAAGCTCCAGCCCAAGAATCAGCCAAAATGCAGCCCACATCCGGGAGAATCTCAAGAGCAGGGGGTGGAGCAAGGCAGGCCTCAAACCACGAGAAGCTTCAGCCCAAAAGGCAGCCAAAATGCAACCCACATCCGGGAGAATCTCAAGAGCAGGGGGTGGAGCAAGCCAGGCCTCAAACCACGAGAAGCTCCAGCCCAAAAGGCAGCCACAATCCAGCCCACATCTGGGAGAATCTCAAGAGCAGGGGGTGGAGCAAGCCAGGCCTCAAACCACGAGAAGCTCCAGCACAAAAGGCAGCCAAAATGCAGCCCACATCCGGGAGAATCTCAAGAGCAGGGGGTGGAGCAAGCCAGGCCTCAAACCTCGAGAAGCTCCAGCCCAAGAATCAGCCAAAATGCAGCCCACATCCGGGAGAATCTCAAGAGCAGGGGGTGGAGCAAGGCAGGCCTCAAACCACGAGAAGCTCCAGCCCAAAAGGCAGCCAAAATGCAGCCCACATCCGGGAGAATCTCAAGAGCAGGGGGTGGAGCAAGCCAGGCCTCAAACCACAAGAAGCTCCAGCCCAAAAGGCAGCCAAAATGCAGCCCACCTCCGGGAGAATATCAAGAGCAGGGGGTGGAGCAAGCCAGGCCACAAACCACGAGAAGCTCCACCCCAAAATGAAGCCAAAATGCAGCCCACATCCGGGAGAATCTCAAGAGGAGGGGGTGGAGCAAGCCAGCCCTCAAACCACGAGAAGCTCCAGCCCAAAAGGGAGACAAAATCCAGCCCACATCCGGGAGAATATCAAGAGCAGGGTGTGGAGCAAGCCAGGCCTCAAACCACAAGAAGTTCCAGCCCAAGAATCAGGCAAAATGCAGCCCACCTCCGGGAGAATCTCAAGAGCAGGGGGTGGAGCAAGCCAGGCCTCAAACCACGAGAAGCTCCAGCCCAAAATGCAGCCAAAATACAGCCCACATCTGGAAGAATCTCAAGAGCAGGGGGTGGAGAAAGCCAGGCCACAAACCACGAGAACCTCCAGACCAAAAGGCAGCCAAAATCCAGCCCACATCCGGGAGAATCTCAAGAGCAGGGGGTGGAGCAAGCCAGGCCTCAAACCACGAGAAGCTCCAGCCCAAAAGGCAGCGAAAATGCAGCCCACATCCGGGAGAATCTCAAGAGCAGGGGGTGGAGCAAGCCAGGCCTCAAACCTCGAGAAGCTCCAGCCCAAAAGGCAGCCAAAATGCAGCCCACCTCCGGGAGAATCTCAAGAGCAGGGGGTGGAGCAAGCCAGGCCACAAACCACGAGAAGCTCCAGCCCAAAAGGCAGCCAAAATGCAGCCCATATCTGGGAGAATCTCAAGAGCAGGGGGTGGAGCAAGCCAGGCCACGAACCACGAGAAGCTCCAGCACAAAATGAAGCCAAAATCCACCCACATCCGGGAGAATATCAAGAGCAGGGGGGGGAGCAAGCCAGGCCTCAAAGCACGAAAAGATACAGCCAAAGAATCAGCCAAAATGCAGCCCACATCCGGGAGAATATCAAGAGCAGGGGGTGGAGCAAGCCAGGCCTCAAACCACGGGAAGCTCCACCCCAAAATGCAGCCAAAATGCAGCCCACATCCGGGAGAATCTCAAGAGCAGGGGGTGGAGCAAGCCAGGCCTCAAACCACGAGAAGCTCCAGCCCAAAATGCAGCCAAAATACAGCCCACATCCGGGAGAATATCAAGAGCAGGGGGTGGAGCAAGCCAGGCCTCAAACCACGAGAAGCTCCAGCCCAAGAATCAGCCAAAATGCAGCCCACATCCGTGAGAATCTCAAGAGCAGGGGGTGGAGCAAGCCAGGCCTCAAACCACAAGAAGCTCCAGCCCAAGAATCAGCCAAAATGCAGCCCACCTCCGGGAGAATCTCAAGAGCAGGGGGTGGAGGAAGCCAGGCCCCAAACCTCGAGAAGCTCCAGCCCAAAAGGCAGCCAAACTCCAGCCCACCTCCGGGAGAATCTCAAGAGCAGGGGGTGGAGCAAGGCAGGCCTCAAACCACGAGAAGCTCCAGCCCAAAAGGCAGCCAAAATGCAGCCCACCCCCGGGAGAATCTCAAGAGCAGGGGGTGGAGCAAGCCAGGCCTCAAACCACGAGAAGCTCCAGCCCAAAATTCAGCCAAAATGCAGCCCACATCCGGGAGAATCTCAAGAGCAGGGGGTGGAGCAAGCCAGGCCTCAAACCTCGAGAAGCTCCAGCCCAAGAATCAGCCAAAATGCAGCCCACATCCGGGAGAATATCAAGAGCAGGCGGTGGAGCAAGCCAGGCCTCAAACCACGAGAAGCTCCAGCCCAAAAGGCAGCCAAAATGCAGCCCACATCCGGGAGAATCTCAAGAGCAGGGGGTGGAGCAAGCCAGGCCTCAAACCACAAGAAGCTCCAGCCCAAGAATCAGCCAAAATGCAGCCCACATCCGGGAGAATCTCAAGAGCAGGGTGTGGAGCAAGCCAGGCCTCAAACCACGAGAAGCTCCAGCCGAAAAGGCAGCCAAAATGCAGCCCACCTCCGGGAGAATCTCAAGAGCAGGGGGTGGAGCAAGCCAGGCCACAAACCACGAGAAGCTCCACCCCAAAATGAAGCCAAAATGCAGCCCACATCCGGGAGAATCTCAAGAGGAGGGGGTGGAGCAAGCCAGCCCTCAAACCACGAGAAGCTCCAGCCCAAAATGCAGCCAAAATACAGCCCACATCTGGAAGAATCTCAAGAGCAGGGGGTGGAGAAAGCCAGGCCACAAACCACGAGAAGCTCCAGCCCAAAAGGCAGCCAAAATGCAGCCCACATCCGGGAGAATCTCAAGAGCAGGGGGTGGAGCAAGCCAGGCCTCAAACCACGAGAAGCTCCAGCCCAAAAGGCAGCGAAAATGCAGCCCACATCCGGGAGAATCTCAAGAGCAGGGGGTGGAGCAAGCCAGGCCTCAAACCTCGAGAAGCTCCAGCCCAAAAGGCAGCCAAAATGCAGCCCACCTCCGGGAGAATCTCAAGAGCAGGGGGTGGAGCAAGCCAGGCCACAAACCACGAGAAGCTCCAGCCCAAAATGCAGCCAAAATGCAGCCCATATCTGGGAGAATCTCAAGAGCAGGGGGTGGAGCAAGCCAGGCCACGAACCACGAGAAGCTCCAGCACAAAATGAAGCCAAAATCCACCCACATACGGGAGAATATCAAGAGCAGGGGGTGGAGCAAGCCAGGCCTCAAAGCACGAGAGGCTACAGCCCAAAAGGCAGCCAAAATGCAGCCCACATGCGGGAGAATCTCAAGAGCAGGGGGGGGAGCAAGCCAGGCCTCAAAGCACGAAAAGATACAGCCAAAGAATCAGCCAAAATGCAGCCCACATCCGGGAGAATATCAAGAGCAGGGGGTGGAGCAAGCCAGGCCTCAAACCACGGGAAGCTCCACCCCAAAATGCAGCCAAAATGCAGCCCACCTCCGGGAGAATCTCAAGAGCAGGGGGTGGAGCAAGCCAGGCCTCAAACCACGAGAAGCTCCAGCCCAAAAGGCAGCCAAAATCCAGCCCACCTCCTGGAGAATATCAAGAGCAGGGGGTGGAGCAAGCCAGGCCTCAAACCACGAGAAGCTCCAGCCCAAGAATCAGCCAAAATGCAGCCCACATCCGTGAGAATCTCAAGAGCAGGGGGTGGAGCAAGCCAGGCCTCAAACCACGAGAAGCTCCAGCCCAAAAGGCAGCCAAAATGCAGCCCACCTCCGGGAGAATCTCAAGAGCAGGGGGTGGAGCAAGCCAGGCCTCAAACCACGAGAAGCTCCAGCCCAAAATGCAGCCAAAATGCAGCCCACATCCGGGAGAATCTCAAGAGGAGGAGGTGGAGCAAGCCAGCCCTCAAACCACGAGAAGCTCCAGCCCAAAAGGCAGCGAAAATCCAGCCCACATCCGGGAGAATCTCAAGAGCAGGGGGTGGAGCAAGCCAGGCCTCAAACCTCGAGAAGCTCCAGCCCAAAAGGCAGCCAAACTCCAGCCCACCTCCGGGAGAATCTCAAGAGCAGGGGGTGGAGCAAGGCAGGCCTCAAACCACGAGAAGCTCCAGCCCAAAAGGCAGCCAAAATGCAGCCCACCCCCGGGAGAATCTCAAGAGCAGGGGGTGGAGCAAGCCAGGCCTCAAACCACGAGAAGCTCCAGCCCAAAAGGAAGCCAAAATGCAGCCCACATCCGGGAGAATCTCAAGAGCAGGGGGTGGAGCAAGCCAGGCCTCAAACCTCGAGAAGCTCCAGCCCAAGAATCAGCCAAAATGCAGCCCACATCCGGGAGAATATCAAGAGCAGGCGGTGGAGCAAGCCAGGCCTCAAACCACGAGAAGCTCCAGCCCAAAAGGCAGCCAAAATGCAGCCCACATCCGGGAGAATCTCAAGAGCAGGGGGTGGAGCAAGCCAGGCCTCAAACCACAAGAAGCTCCAGCCCAAGAATCAGCCAAAATGCAGCCCACATCCGGGAGAATCTCAAGAGCAGGGTGTGGAGCAAGCCAGGCCTCAAACCACGAGAAGCTCCAGCCGAAAAGGCAGCCAAAATGCAGCCCACCTCCGGGAGAATCTCAAGAGCAGGGGGTGGAGCAAGCCAGGCCACAAACCACGAGAAGCTCCACCCCAAAATGAAGCCAAAATGCAGCCCACATCCGGGAGAATCTCAAGAGGAGGGGGTGGAGCAAGCCAGCCCTCAAACCACGAGAAGCTCCAGCCCAAAATGCAGCCAAAATACAGCCCACATCTGGAAGAATCTCAAGAGCAGGGGGTGGAGAAAGCCAGGCCACAAACCACGAGAAGCTCCAGCCCAAAAGGCAGCCAAAATGCAGCCCACATCCGGGAGAATCTCAAGAGCAGGGGGTGGAGCAAGACAGGCCTCAAACCACGAGAAGCTCCAGCCCAAAAGGCAGCGAAAATGCAGCCCACATCCGGGAGAATCTCAAGAGCAGGGGGTGGAGCAAGCCAGGCCTCAAACCTCGAGAAGCTCCAGCCCAAAAGGCAGCCAAAATGCAGCCCACCTCCGGGAGAATCTCAAGAGCAGGGGGTGGAGCAAGCCAGGCCACAAACCACGAGAAGCTCCAGCCCAAAATGCAGCCAAAATGCAGCCCATATCTGGGAGAATCTCAAGAGCAGGGGGTGGAGCAAGCCAGGCCACGAACCACGAGAAACTCCAGCACAAAATGAAGCCAAAATCCACCCACATACGGGAGAATATCAAGAGCAGGGGGTGGAGCAAGCCAGGCCTCAAAGCACGAGAGGCTACAGCCCAAAAGGCAGCCAAAATGCAGCCCACATGCGGGAGAATCTCAAGAGCAGGGGGTGGAGCAAGCCAGGCCTCAAACCTCAAGAAGCTCCAGCCGAACAGACAGCCAAAATGCAGCCCACATCCGGGAGAATGTCAAGAGCAGGGGGTGGAGCAAGCCAGGCCTCAAACCACGGGAAGCTCCACCCCAAAATGCAGCCAAAATGCAGCCCACATCCGGGAGAATCTCAAGAGCAGGGGGTGGAGCAAGCCAGGCCTCAAACCACGAGAAGCTCCAGCCCAAAAGGCAGCCAAAATCCAGCCCACCTCCGGGAGAATCTCAAGAGCAGGGGGTGGAGCAAGCCAGGCCTCAAACCACGAGAATCTCTAGCCCAAGAATCAGCCAAAATGCAGCCCACATCCGGGACAATCTCAAGAGCAGGGGGTGGAGCAAGCCAGGCCTCAAACCAAGAGAAGCTCCAGCCCAAGTATCAGCCAAAATGCAGCCCACATCCGGGAGAATCTCAAGAGCAGGGGGTGGAGCAAGGCAGGCCTCAAACCACGAGAAGCTCCAGCCCAAAAGGCAGCCAAAATGCAGCCCACCTCCGGGAGAATCTCAAGAGCAGGGGGTGGAGCAAGCCAGGCCCCAAACCACGAGAAGCTCCAGCCCAAAAGGCAGCCAAAATGCAGCCCACCTCCGGGAGAATCTCAAGAGCAGGGGGTGGAGCAAGCCAGGCCACAAACCACGAGAAGCTCCAGCCCAAAATGAAGCCAAAATGCAGCCCACATCCGGGAGAATCTCAAGAGGAGGAGGTGGAGCAAGCCAGCCCTCAAACCACGAGAAGCTCCAGCCCAAAAGGCAGCGAAAATCCAGCCCACATCCGGGAGAATCTCAAGAGCAGGGGGTGGAGCAAGCCAGGCCTCAAACCTCGAGAAGCTCCAGCCCAAAAGGCAGCCAAACTCCAGCCCACCTCCGGGAGAATCTCAAGAGCAGGGTGTGGAGCAAGTCAGGCCTCAAACCACGAGAAGCTCCAGCCCAAAAGAGAGCCAAAATGCAGCCCACATCTGGGAGAATCTCAAGAGCAGGGGGTGGAGCAAGCCAGGCCTCAAACCACGAGAAGCTCCAGCCCAAGAATCAGCCAAAATGCAGCCCACATCCGGGACAATCTCAAGAGCAGGGGGTGGAGCAAGCCAGGCCTCAAACCAAGAGAAGCTCCAGCCCAAGTATCATCCAAAATGCAGCCCACATCCGGGAGAATCTCAAGAGCAGGGGGTGGAGCAAGGCAGGCCTCAAACCACGAGAAGCTCCAGCCCAAAAGGCAGCCAAAATGCAGCCCACCTCCGGGAGAATCTCAAGAGCAGGGGGTGGAGCAAGCCAGGCCACAAACCACAAGAAGCTCCAGCCCAAAATGAAGCCAAAATGCAGCCCACATCCGGGAGAATCTCAAGAGGAGGAGGTGGAGCAAGCCAGCCCTCAAACCACGAGAAGCTCCAGCCCAAAAGGCAGCGAAAATCCAGCCCACATCCGGGAGAATCTCAAGAGCAGGGGGTGGAGCAAGCCAGGCCTCAAACCACGAGAAGCTCCAGCCCCAAAGGCAGACAAAATGATGCCCACCTACGGGAGAATCTCAAGAGCAGGGGGTCGAGCAAGCCAGGCCTCAAACCACAAGAAGCTCCAGCAAGAAAAGGTAGCCAAAATCCAGCCCACCTCCGGGAGAATCTCAAGAGCAGGGGGTGGAGCAAGCCAGGCCTCAAACCACGAGAAGCTCCAGCCCAAAAGGCAGCCAAAATGCAGCCCACATCCGGGAGAATCTCAAGAGCAGGGGGTGGAGCAAGCCAGGCCTCAAACCACGAGAAGCTTCAGCCCAAAAGGCAGCCAAAATGCAGCCCACCTCCGGGAGAATCTCAAGAGCAGGGGGTGGAGCAAGCCAGGCCTCAAACCACGGGAAGCTCCACCCCTAAATGCAGCCAAAATGCAGCCCACATCCGGGAGAATCTCAAGAGCAGGGGGTGGAGCAAGCCAGGCCTCAAACCACGAGAAGCTCCAGCCCAAAAGGCAGCCAAAATGGAGCCCACATCCAGGAGAATCTCAAGAGCAGGGGGTGGAGCAAGCCAGGCCTCAAACCACGAGAAGCTTCAGCCCAAAAGGCAGCCAAAATGCAGCCCACCTGCGGGAGAATCTCAAGAGCAGGGGGTGGAGCAAGCCAGGCCTCAAACCACGGGAAGCTCCACCCCTAAATGCAGCCAAAATGCAGCCCACATCCGGGAGAATCTCAAGAGCAGGGGGTGGAGCAAGCCAGGCCTCAAACCACGAGAAGCTTCAGCCCAAAAGGCAGCCAAAATGCAGCCCACATCCGGGAGAATCTCAAGAGCAGGGGGTGGAGCAAGCCAGGCCTCAAACCACGAGAAGCTTCAGCCCAAAAGGCAGCCAAAATGCAGCCCACCTGCGGGAGAATCTCAAGAGCAGGGGGTGGAGCAAGCCAGGCCTCAAACCACGGGAAGCTCCACCCCTAAATGCAGCCAAAATGCAGCCCACATCCGGGAGAATCTCAAGAGCAGGGGGTGGAGCAAGCCAGGCCTCAAACCACGAGAAGCTCCAGCCCAAAAGGCAGCCAAAATGCAGCCCACATCCGGGAGAATCTCAAGAGCAGGGGGTGGAGGAAGCCAGGCCTCAAACCACGAGAAGCTCCAGCCCAAAGAGCAACCAAAATGCAGCCCATATCCGGGAGAATCTCAAGAGCAGGGGGTGGAGCCAGCCATGCCCCAAACAATGAGAAGCTCCAGCCCAAAAGGCAGCCAAAATGCAGCCCACATGCGGGAGAATCTCAAGAGCAGGGGGTGGAGCAAGCCAGGCCTCAAACCACGAGAAGCTTCAGCCCAAAAGGCAGCCAAAATCCAGCCCACCTCCGGGAGAATCTCAAGAGCAGGGGGTGGAGCAAGGCAGGCCTCAAACCTTGAGAAGCTCCAGCCCAAAAGGCAGCCAAAATCCAGCCCACATCCGGGAGAATCTCAAGAGCAGGGGGAGGAGCAAGCCAGTCCTCAAACCACGAGAAGCTCCACCCCAAAATGCAGCCAAAATGCAGCCCACATCCGGGAGAATCTCAAGAGCAGGGGGTGGAGCAAGCCAGGCCTCAAACCACGAGAAGCTCCAGCCCAAAAGGCAGCCAAAATGCAGCCCACATCCGGGAGAATCTCAAGAGCAGGGGGGGGAGCAAGCCAGGCCTCAAACCACGAGAAGCTCCAGCCCAAAATGCAGCCAAAATGCAGCCCACATCCGGGAGAATCTCAAGAGCAGGGGGTGGAGAAAGCCAGGCCTCAAACCACGAGAAGCTCCAGCCCAAAAGGCAGCCAAAATCCAGCCCACATCCGGGAGAATCTCAAGAGCAGGGGGTGGAGCAAGCCAGGCCTCAAACCACGAGAAGCTCCAGCCCAAAAGGCAGCCAAAATCCAGCCCACCTCCGGGAGAATCTCAAGAGCAGGGGGTGGAGCAAGCCAGGCCTCAAACCACGAGAAGCTCCAGCCCAAGAATCAGCCAAAATGCAGCCCACATCCGGGACAATCTCAAGAGCAGGGGGTGGAGCAAGCCAGGCCTCAAACCAAGAGAAGCTCCAGCCCAAGTATCAGCCAAAATGCAGCCCACATCCGGGAGAATCTCAAGAGCAGGGGGTGGAGCAAGCCAGGCCTCAAACCACGAGAAGCTTCAGCCCAAAAGGCAGCCAAAATGCAGCCCACATCCGGGAGAATCTCAAGAGCAGGGGGTGGAGCAAGCCAGGCCTCAAACCACGAGAAGCTTCAGCCCAAAAGGCAGCCAAAATGCAGCCCACCTGCGGGAGAATCTCAAGAGCAGGGGGTGGAGCAAGCCAGGCCTCAAACCACGGGAAGCTCCACCACTAAATGCAGCCAAAATGCAGCCCACATCCGGGAGAATCTCAAGAGCAGGGGGTGGAGCAAGCCAGGCCTCAAACCACGAGAAGCTCCAGCCCAAAAGGCAGCCAAAATGCAGCCCACATCCGGGAGAATCTCAAGAGCAGGGGGTGGAGGAAGCCAGGCCTCAAACCACGAGAAGCTCCAGCCCAAAGAGCAACCAAAATGCAGCCCATATCCGGGAGAATCTCAAGAGCAGGGGGTGGAGCCAGCCATGCCCCAAACAATGAGAAGCTCCAGCCCAAAAGGCAGCCAAAATGCAGCCCACATGCGGGAGAATCTCAAGAGCAGGGGGTGGAGCAAGCCAGGCCTCAAACCACGAGAAGCTTCAGCCCAAAAGGCAGTCAAAATCCAGCCCACCTCCGGGAGAATCTCAAGAGCAGGGGGTGGAGCAAGGCAGGCCTCAAACCTTGAGAAGCTCCAGCCCAAAAGGCAGCCAAAATCCAGCCCACATCCGGGAGAATCTCAAGAGCAGGGGGAGGAGCAAGCCAGTCCTCAAACCACGAGAAGCTCCACCCCAAAATGCAGCCAAAATGCAGCCCACATCCGGGAGAATCTCAAGAGCAGGGCGTGGAGCAAGCCAGGCCTCAAACCACGAGAAGCTCCAGCCCAAAAGGCAGCCAAAATGCAGCCCACATCCGGGAGAATCTCAAGAGCAGGGGGGGGAGCAAGCCAGGCCTCAAACCACGAGAAGCTCCAGCCCAAAATGCAGCCAAAATGCAGCCCACATCCGGGAGAATCTCAAGAGCAGGGGGTGGAGAAAGCCAGGCCTCAAACCACGAGAAGCTCCAGCCCAAAAGGCAGCCAAAATCCAGCCCACATCCGGGAGAATCTCAAGAGCAGGGGGTGGAGCAAGCCAGGCCTCAAACCACGAGAAGCTCCAGCCCAAAAGGCAGCCAAAATCCAGCCCACCTCCGGGAGAATCTCAAGAGCAGGGGGTGGAGCAAGCCAGGCCTCAAACCACGAGAAGCTCCAGCCCAAGAATCAGCCAAAATGCAGCCCACATCCGGGACAATCTCAAGAGCAGGGGGTGGAGCAAGCCAGGCCTCAAACCAAGAGAAGCTCCAGCCCAAGTATCAGCCAAAATGCAGCCCACATCCGGGAGAATCTCAAGAGCAGGGGGTGGAGCAAGCCAGGCCCCAAACCACGAGAAGCTCCAGCCCAAAAGGCAGCCAAAATGCAGCCCACCTCCGGGAGAATCTCAAGAGCAGGGGGTGGAGCAAGCCAGGCCCCAAACCACGAGAAGCTCCAGCCCAAAAGGCAGCCAAAATGCAGCCCACCTCCGGGAGAATCTCAAGAGCAGGGGGTGGAGCAAGCCAGGCCACAAACCACGAGAAGCTCCAGCCCAAAATGAAGCCAAAATGCAGCCCACATCCGGGAGAATCTCAAGAGGAGGAGGTGGAGCAAGCCAGCCCTCAAACCACGAGAAGCTCCAGCCCAAAAGGCAGCGAAAATCCAGCCCACATCCGGGAGAATCTCAAGAGCAGGGGGTGGAGCAAGCCAGGCCTCAAACCTCGAGAAGCTCCAGCCCAAAAGGCAGCCAAACTCCAGCCCACCTCCGGGAGAATCTCAAGAGCAGGGTGTGGAGCAAGGCAGGCCTCAAACCACGAGAAGCTCCAGCCCAAAAGAGAGCCAAAATGCAGCCCACATCTGGGAGAATCTCAAGAGCAGGGGGTGGAGCAAGGCAGGCCTCAAACCACGAGAAGCTCCAGCCCAAAAGGCAGCCAAAATCCAGCCCACATCCGGGAGAATCTCAAGAGCAGGGGGTGGAGCAAGCCAGGCCTCAAACCACGAGAAGCTCCAGCCCAAAAGGCAGCCAAAATCCAGCCCACCTCCGGGAGAATCTCAAGAGCAGGGGGTGGAGCAAGCCAGGCCTCAAACCACGAGAAGCTCCAGCCCAAGAATCAGCCAAAATGCAGCCCACATCCGGGACAATCTCAAGAGCAGGGGGTGGAGCAAGCCAGGCCTCAAACCAAGAGAAGCTCCAGCCCATGTATCAGCCAAAATGCAGCCCACATCCGGGAGAATCTCAAGAGCAGGGGGTGGAGCAAGGCAGGCCTCAAACCACGAGAAGCTCCAGCCCAAAAGGCAGCCAAAATGCAGCCCACCTCCGGGAGAATCTCAAGAGCAGGGGGTGGAGCAAGCCAGGCCCCAAACCACGAGAAGCTCCAGCCCAAAAGGCAGCCAAAATGCAGCCCACCTCCGGGAGAATCTCAAGAGCAGGGGGTGGAGCAAGCCAGGCCACAAACCACGAGAAGCTCCAGCCCAAAATGAAGCCAAAATGCAGCCCACATCCGGGAGAATCTCAAGAGGAGGAGGTGGAGCAAGCCAGCCCTCAAACCACGAGAAGCTCCAGCCCAAAAGGCAGCGAAAATCCAGCCCACATCCGGGAGAATCTCAAGAGCAGGGGGTGGAGCAAGCCAGGCCTCAAACCTCGAGAAGCTCCAGCCCAAAAGGCAGCCAAACTCCAGCCCACCTCCGGGAGAATCTCAAGAGCAGGGTGTGGAGCAAGGCAGGCCTCAAACCACGAGAAGCTCCAGCCCAAAATAGAGCCAAAATGCAGCCCACATCTGGGAGAATCTCAAGAGCAGGGGGTGGAGCAAGCCAGGCCTCAAACCACAAGAATCTCCAGCCCAAGAATCAGCCAAAATGCAGCCCACATCCGGGAGAATCTCAAGAGCAGGGGGTGGAGCAAGCCAGGCCTCAAACCACAAGAAGCTCCAGCCCAAGAATCAGCCAAAATCCAGCGCACCTCAGTGAGAATCTCAAGAGCAGGGGGTGGAGCAAGCCAGGCCCCAAACCACGAGAAGCTCCAGCCCAAAATGAAGCCAAAATGCAGCCCACCTCCGGGAGAATCTCAAGAGCAGGGGGTGGAGCAAGCCAGGCCTCAAACCTCGAGAAGCTCCAGCCCAAAAGGCAGCCAAAATGCAGCCCACATCCGGGAGAATCTCAAGGGCAGGGGGTGGAGCAAGGCAGGCCTCAAACCACGAGAAGCTCCAGCCCAAAATGCAGCCAAAATGCAGCCCATATCTGGGAGAATCTCAAGAGCAGGGGGTGGAGCAAGCCAGGTCACAAACCACGAGAAGCTCCAGCCCAAAATGAATCCAAAATCCACCCACATACGGGAGAATATCAAGAGCAGGGGGTGGAGAAAGCCAGGCCTCAAACCACGAGAAGCTCCAGCCCAAAAGGCAGCCAAAATGCAGCCCACATCCGGGAGAATATCAAGAGCAGGGGGTGGAGCAAGCCAGGCCTCAAAGCACGAGAAGCTCCAGCCCAAAAGGCAGCCAAAATGCAGACCACATCCGGGAGAATCTCAAGAGCAGGGGGTGGAGCAAGCCAGGCCTCAAACCACGAGAAGCTCCAGCCCAAAAGGCAGCCAAAATGCAGCCCACATCCGGGAGAATCTCAAGAGCAGGGGGTGGAGCAAGCCAGGCCTCAAACCACGAGAAGCTTCAGCCCAAAAGGCAGCCAAAATGCAGCCCACCTGCGGGAGAATCTCAAGAGCAGGGGATGGAGCAAGCCAGGCCTCAAACCACGAGAAGCTCCAGCCCAAAATGCAGCCAAAATGCAGCCCACATCCGGGAGAATCTCAAGAGCAGGGGGTGGAGCAAGCCAGGCCTCAAACCACGGGAAGCTCCACCCCAAAATGCAGCCAAAATGCAGCCCACATCCGGGAGAATCTCAAGAGCAGGGGGTGGAGCAAGCCAGGCCTCAAACCACGAGAAGCTCCAGCCCAAAATGCAGCCAAAATTCCGCCCACATCCGGGAGAATCTCAAGAGCAGGGGCTGGAGCAAGCCAGGCCTCAAACCACGAGAAGATCCAGCCCAAAAGGCAGCCAAAATGCAGCCCACATCCGGGAGAATCTCAAGAGCAGGGGGTGGAGGAAGCCAGGCCTCAAACCACGAGAAGCTCCAGCCCAAAGTGCAACCAAAATGCAGCCCACATCCGGGAGAATCTCAAGAGCAGGGGGTGGAGCCAGCCATGCCCCAAACAATGAGAAGCTCCAGCCCAAAAGGCAGCCAAAATGCAGCCCACATGCGGGAGAATCTCAAGAGCAGGGGGTGGAGCAAGCCAGGCCCCAAACCACGAGATGCTTCAGCCCAAAAGGCAGCCAAAATCCAGCCCACCTCCGGGAGAATCTCAAGAGCATGGGGTTTAGCAAGCCAGGCCTCAAACCTTGAGAAGCTCCAGCCCAAAAGGCAGCCAAAATCCAGCCCACATCCGGGAGAATCTCAAGAGCAGGGGGAGGAGCAAGCCAGTCCTCAAACCACGAGAAGCTCCACCCCAAAATGCAGCCAAAATGCAGCCCACATCCGGGAGAATCTCAAGAGCAGGGCGTGGAGCAAGCCAGGCCTCAAACCACGAGAAGCTCCAGCCCAAAAGGCAGCCAAAATGCAGCCCACATCCGGGAGAATCTCAAGAGCAGGGGGTGGAGCAAGCCAGGCCTCAAACCACGAGAAGCTCCAGCCCAAAATGCAGCCAAAATGCAGCCCACATCCGGGAGAATCTCAAGAGCAGGGGGTGGAGAAAGCCAGGCCTCAAACCACGAGAAGCTCCAGCCCAAAAGGCAGCCAAAATCCAGCCCACATCCGGGAGAATCTCAAGAGCAGGGGGTGGAGCAAGCCAGGCCTCAAACCACGAGAAGCTCCACCCCAAAATGCAGCCAAAATGCAGCCCACATCCGGGAGAATATCAAGAGCAGGGGGTGGAGCAAGCCAGGCCTCAAACCACGAGAAGCTCCAGCCCAAAAGGCAGCGAAAATGCAGCCCACATCCGGGAGAATCTCAAGAGCAGGGGGTGGAGCAAGCCAGGCCTCAAACCACGAGAAGCTCCAGCCCAAAAGGCAGCCAAAATCCAGCCCACATCCGGGAGAATCTCAAGAGCAGGGGGTGGAGCAAGCCAGGCCTCAAACCACGAGAAGCTCCAGCCCAAAAGGTAGCCAAAATGCAGCCCACCTCCGGGAGAATCTCAAGAGCAGGGGGTGGAGCAAGCCAGGCCTCAAACCATGAGAAGCTCCAGCCCAAGAATCAGCCAAAATGCAGCCCTCATCCGGGAGAATCTCAAGAGCAGGGGGTGGAGCAAGTCAGGCCTCAAACCACAAGAAGCTCCAGCCCAAAAGGCAGCCAAAATGCAGCCCACATCCGGGAGAATCTCAAGAGCAGGGGGTGGAGCAAGCCAGGCCTCAAACCACGAGAAGCTCCAGCCCAAAAGGCAGCCAAAATGCAGCCCACATCCAGGAGAATCTCAAGAGCAGGGGGTGGAACAAGCCAGGCCTCAAACCTTGAGAAGCTCCAGCCCAAAAGGCAGCCAAAATGCAGCCCACATCTTGGAGAATCTCAAGAGCAGGGGGTGGAGCAAGCCAGGCCTCAAACCACGAGAAGCTCCAGCCCAAAAGGTAGCCAAAATGCAGCCCACCTCCGGGAGAATCTCAAGAGCAGGGGGTGGAGCAAGCCAGGCCTCAAACCATGAGAAGCTCCAGCCCAAGAATCAGCCAAAATGCAGCCCTCATCCGGGAGAATCTCAAGAGCAGGGGGTGGAGCAAGCCAGGCCTCAAACCATGAGAAGCTCCAGCCCAAGAATCAGCCAAAATGCAGCCCACATCCGGGAGAATCTCAAAAGCAGGGGGTGGAGCAAGCCAGGCCTCAAACCACGAGAAGCTCCAGCCCAAATGGCAGCCAAAATGCAGCCCACATCCGGGAGAATATCAAGAGCAGGGGGTGGAGCAAGCCAGGCCTCAAACCACGAGAAGCTCCAGCCCAAATGGCAGCCAAAATGCAGCCCACATCCGGGAGAATCTCAAGAGCAGGGGGTGGAGCAAGCCAGGCCTCAAACCACGGGAAGCTGAAGCCCAAGAATCAGCCAAAATGCAGCCCACATCCGGGAGAATCTCAAGAGCAGGGGGTGGAGCAAGCCAGGCCTCAAACCACGAGAAGCTCCAGCCCAAAAGGCAGCCAAAATGCAGCCCACATCAGGGAGAATCTCAAGAGCAGGGGGTGGAGCAAGCCAGGCCTCAAACCACGAGAATCTCAAGCCCAAGAATCAGCCAAAATGCAGCCCACATCCGGGAGAATCCCAAGAGCAGGGGGTGGAGCAAGCCAGGCCTCAAACCACGAGAAGCTCCAGCCCAAGAATCAGCCAAAATGCAGCCCACATCCGGGAGAATCTCAAGAGCAGGTGGTGGAGCAAGCCAGGCCTCAAACCACGAGGAGCTCCAGCCCAAAATGGAGCCAAAATTTAGCCCACATCCGGGAGAATCTCAAGAGCAGGGGGTGGAGCAAGCCAGGCCTCAAACCACGAGAAGGTTCCAGCCCAAAAGGCAGCCAAAATGCAGCCCACATCCCGGAGAATCTCAAGAGCAGGGGGTGGAGCAAGCCAGGCCTCAAACCACGGGAAGCTCCAGCCCCAAAGGCAGCCAAAATGCAGACCACATCCGGGAGAATCTCAAGAGCAGGGGGTGGAGCAAGCCAGGCCTCAAACCACGAGAAGCTCCAGCCCAAAAGGCAGCCAAAATGCAGCCCACATCCAGGAGAATCTCAAGAGCAGGTGGTGGAGCAAGCCAGGCCTCAAACCACAAGAAGCTCCAGCCAAAGAATCAGCCAAAATGCAGCCCACATCCGGGAGAATATCAAGAGCAGGGGGTGGAGCAAGCCAGGCCTCAAACCACGAGAAGCTCCAGCACAAAATGCAGCCAAAATGCAGCCCACATCCGGGAGAATCTCAAGAGCAGGGGGTGGAGCAAGCCAGGCCTCAAACCACGAGAAGCTCCAGCCCAAAAGGCAGCCAAAATGCAGCCCACATCCGGGAGAATCTCAAGAGCAGGTGGTGGAGCAAGCCAGGCCTCAAACCACGAGAAGCTCCAGCCCAAAATTCAGCCAAAATGCAGCCCACATCCGGGAGAATCTCAAGAGCAGGGGGTGGAGCAAGCCAGGCCTCAAACCACGAGAAGCTCCAGTCCAAAAGGCAGCCAAAATGCAGCCCACATCCGAGACAATATCAAGAGCAGGTGGCGGAGCAAGCCAGGCCTCAAACCACGAGAAGCTCCAGCCCAAAAGGCAGCCAAAATCCAGCCCACATCCGGGAGAATCTCAAGAGCAGGGGGTGGAGCAAGCCAGGCCTCAAACCACGAGAAGCTCCAGCCCAAAATGCAGCCAAAATTCAGCACACATCCGGGAGAATATCAAGAGCAGGGGGTGGAGCAAGCCAGGCCTCAAACCACGAGAAGCTCCAGCTCAATAGGCAACAAAAATGCAGCCCACATGTGGGAGAATCTCAAGAGCAGGGGGTGGAGCAACCCAGGCCTCAAACCACGAGAAGCTCCAGCCCTAAAGGCAGCCAAAATGCAGCCCACATCCGGGAGAATCTCAAGAGCAGGGGGTGGAGCAAGCCAGGCCTCAAACCACGAGAAGCTCCAGCCCAAAAGGCAGCCAAAATGCAGCCCACATCCGGGAGAATCTCAAGAGCAGGGGGTGGAGCAAGCCAGGCCTCAAACCACGAGAAGCTCCATCCCAAAAGGCAGCCAAAATGCAGCCCACATCCGGGAGAATCTCAAGAGCAGGGGGTGGAGCAAGCCAGGCCTCAAACCACGAGAAGCTCCAGCCCAAAAGGGAGCCAAAATGCAGCCCACATCCGGGAGAATCTCAAGAGCAGGGGGTGGAGCAAGCCAGGCCTCAAACCACGAGAATCTCAAGCCCAAGAATCAGCCAAAATCCAGCCCACATCCGGGAGAATCTCAAGAGCAGGGGGTGGAGCAAGCCAGGCCTCAAACCACGAGAAGCTCCAGCCCAAGAATCAGCCAAAATGCAGCCCACATACGGGAGAATCTCAAGAGCAGGTGGTGGAGCAAGCCAGGCCTCAAACCACGAGGACCTCCAGCCCAAAATGGAGCCAAAATTTAGCCCACATCCGGGAGAATCTCAAGAGCAGGGGGTGGAGCAAGCCAGGCCTCAAACCACGAGAAGGTTCCAGCCCAAAAGGCAGCCAAAATGCAGCCCACATCCCGGAGAATCTCAAGAGCAGGGGGTGGAGCAAGCCAGGCCTCAAACCACGGGAAGATCCAGCCCCAAAGGCAGCCAAAATGCAGCCCACATCCAGGAGAATCTCAAGAGCAGGGGGTGGAGCAAGCCAGGCCTCAAACCACGAGAATCTCCAGCCCAAAAGGCAGCCAAAATGCAGCCCACATCCAGGAGAATCTCAAGAGCAGGTGGTGGAGCAAGCCAGGCCTCAAACCACAAGAAGCTCCAGCCAAAGAATCAGCCAAAATGCAGCCCACATCCGGGAGAATATCAAGAGCAGGGGGTGGAGCAAGCCAGGCCTCAAACCACGAGAAGCTCCAGCACAAAATGCAGCCAAAATGCAGCCCACATCCGGGAGAATATCAAGAGCAGGGGGTGGAGCAAGCCAGGCCTCAAACCACGAGAAGCTCCAGCACAAAATGCAGCCAAAATGCAGCCCACATCCAGGAGCATATCAAGAGCAGGGAGTCGAGCAAGCCAGGCCTCAAACCTTGAGAAGCTCCAGCCCAAAAGGGAGCCAAAATGCAGCCCACATCCGGGAGAATCTCAAGAGCAGGGGGTGGAGCAAGCCAGGCCTCAAACCACGAGAAGCTCCAGCCCAAAAGGCAGCCAAAATGCAGCCCACATCCGGGAGAATCTCAAGAGCAGGTGGTGGAGCAAGCCAGGCCTCAAACCACGAGAAGCTCCAGCCCAAAATTCAGCCAAAATGCAGCCCACATCCGGGAGAATCTCAAGAGCAGGGGGTGGAGCAAGCCAGGCCTCAAACCACGAGAAGCTCCAGTCCAAAAGGCAGCCAAAATGCAGCCCACATCCGAGAGAATATCAAGAGCAGGTGGCGGAGCAAGCCAGGCCTCAAACCACGAGAAGCTCCAGCCCAAAAGGCAGCCAAAATGCAGCCCACATCCGGGAGAATATCAAGAGCAGGTGGCGGAGCAAGCCAGGCCTCAAACCACGAGAAGCTCCAGCACAAAATGCAGCCAAAATGCAGACCACATCCGGGAGAATCTCAAGAGCAGGGGGTGGAGCAAGCCAGGCCTCAAACCACGAGAAGCTCCAGCCCAAAAGGCAGCCAAAATGCAGCCCACATCCGGGAGAATCTCAAGAGCAGGGGGTGGAGCAAGCCAGGCCTCAAACCACGAGAAGCTCCAGCCCAAAAGGCAGCCAAAATGCAGCCCACATCTGGGAGAATCTCAAGAGCAAGGGGTGGAGCAAACCAGGCCTCAAACCACGAGAAGCTCCAGCCCAAAAGGCAGCCAAAATGCAGCCCACATCCGGGAGAATCTCAAGAGCAGGGGGTGGAGCAAGGCAGGCCCCAAACCTCGAGAAGCTGCATCCCAAAATTAAGCCAAAATCCAGCCCACATCCGGGAGAATCTCAAGAGCAGGGGGTGGAGAAAGCCAGGCCTCAAACCTCGAGAAGCTCCAGCCCAAAAGGCAGCCAAAATGCAGCCCACATCCGGGAGAATCTCAAGAGCAGGGGGTGGAGCAAGCCAGGCCTCAAACCATGAGAAGCTCCAGCCCAAAAAGCAGCCAAAATGCAGCCCACATCCGGGAGAATCTCAAGAGCAGGTGGTGGAGAAAGCCAGGCCTCAAACCACGAGAAGCTCCAGCCCAACAGGCAGCCAAAATGCAGCCCACCTCCGGGAGAATCTCAAGAGCAGGGGGTGGAGCAAGCCAGGCCTCAAACCACGGGAAGCTCCAGCCCAAAAGGCAGCCAAAATGCAGCGCACATCCGGGAGAATCTCAAGAGCAGGGGGTGGAGCAAGCCAGGCCTCAAACCACGAGAAGCTCCAGCCCAAAATGCAGCCAAAATGCAGCCCACATCCGGGAGAATCTCAAGAGCAGGGGGTGGAGCAAGCCAGGCCTCAAACCACGAGAAGCTCCAGCCCAAAAGGCAGCCAAAATGCAGCCCATATCCGGGAGAATCTCAAGAGCAGGTGGTGGAGCAAGCCAGGCCTCAAACCACAAGAAGCTCCAGCCAAAGAATCAGCCAAACTGCAGCCCACCTCCGGGAGAATCTCAAGAGCAGGGGGTGGAGCAAGCCAGGCCTCAAACCACGAGAAGCTCCTGCCAAAGAATCAGCCAAAATGCAGCCCAAATCCGGGAGAATCTCAAGAGCAGGGGGTGGAGCAAGCCAGGCCTCAAACCACGAGAAGCTCCAGCCCAAAAGGCAGCCAAAATGCAGCCCACCTCTGGGAGAATCTCAAGAGCAGGGGGTGGAGCAATCCAGGCCTCAAACCACGAGAAGCTCCAGCCCAAAAGGCAGCCAAAATGCAGACCACATCCGGGAGAATATCAAGAGCAGGGGGTGGAGCAAGCCAGGCCTCAAACCACGAGAAGCTCCAGCCCAAAAGGCAGCCAAAATCCAGACCACATCCGGGAGAATCTCAAGAGCAGGGGGTAGAGGAAGCCAGGCCTCAAACCACGGGAAGCTCCAGCCCAAAACGCAGCCAAAATGCAGCCCACATCTGGGAGAATCTCAAGAGCAGGGGGTGGAGCAAGCCAGGCCTCAAACCACGAGAAGCTCCAGCCCAAAAGGCAGCCAAAATTCAGCCCACATTTGGGAGAATATCAAGAGCAGGGGGTGGAGCAAGCCAGGCCTCAAACCACGAGAAGCTTCAACCCAAAAGGCAGCCAAAATGCAACCCACATCCGGGAGAATCTCAAGAGCAGGGGGTGGAGCAAGCCAGGCCTCAAACCACGAGAAGCTCCATCCCAAAAGGCAGCCAAAATGCAGCCCATATCCGGGAGAATCTCAAGAGCAGGGGGTGGAGCAAGCCAGGCCTCAAACCACGAGAAGCTCCAGCCCAAAATGCAGCCAAAATGCAGCCCACATCCGGGAGAATCTCAAGAGCAGGTGGTGGAGCAAGCCAGGCCTCAAACCACGAGAAGCTCCAGCCCAAAAGGCAGCCAAAATGCAGCCCACCTCCGGGAGAATATCAAGAGCAGGGGGTGGAGCAAGCCAGGCCTCAAACCACGAGAAGCTCCAGCCCAAAAGGCAGCCAAAATGCAGCCCACATCCGAGAGAATATCAAGAGCAGGTGGTGGAGAAAGCAGGCCTCAAACCACGAGAAGCTCCAGCCCAAAAGGCAGCCAAAATGCAGCCCACATCCAGGAGAATTTCAAGAGCAGGTGGTGGAGCAAGCCAGGCGTCAAACCACAAGAAGCTCCAGCCAAAGAATCAGCCAAAATGCAGCCCACCTCCGGGAGAATCTCAAGAGCAGGGGGTGGAGCAAGCCAGGCCTAAAACCACGAGAAGCTCCAGCACAAAATGCAGCCAAAATGCAGCCCACATCCGGGAGAATCTCAAGAGCAGGGGGTGGAGCAAGCCAGGCCTCAAACCACGAGAAGCTCCAGCCCAAAAGGCAGCCAAAATGCAGCCCACATCCAGGAGCATATCAAGAGCAGGGGGTGGAGCAAGCCAGGCCTCAAACCTTGAGAAGCTCCAGCCCAAAATGCAGCCAAAATGCAGCCCACATCCGGGAGAATATCAAGAGCAGGGGGTGGAGCAAGCCAGGCCTCAAACCACGAGAAGCTCCAGCCCAAAAGGCAGCCAAAATGCAGCCCACCTCCGGGAGAATCTCAAGAGCAGGGGGTGGAGCAAGCCAGGCCTCAAACCACGAGAAGCTCCAGCCCAAAATGCAGCCAAAATGCAGCCCACCTCCGGGAGAATCTCAAGAGCAGGGGGTGGAGCAAGCCAGGCCTCAAACCACGAGAAGCTCCAGCCCAAAAGGCAGCCAAAATGCAGCCCACATCCGGGAGAATCTCAAGAGCAGGGGATGGAGCAAGCCAGGCCTCAAACCACGAGAAGCTCCAGCCCAAAAGGCAGCCAAAATGCAGCCCACATCCGAGAGAATATCAAGAGCAGGTGGTGGAGCAAGCGAGGCCTCAAACCACGAGAAGCTCCAGCCCAAAATGCATCCAAAATGCAGCCCATATCCGGGAGAATCTCAAGAGCAGGGGGTGGAGCAAGCCAGGCCTCAAACCACGAAAAGCTCCAGCCAAAGAATCAGCCAAAATGCAGCCCACCTCCGGGAGAATCTCAAGAGCAGGGGGTGGAGCAAGCCAGGCCTCAAACCACGAGAAGCTCCAGCCCAAAAGGCAGCCAAAATGCAGACCACATCCGGGAGAATATCAAGAGCAGGGGGTGGAGCAAGGCAGGCCTCAAACCACGGGAAGCTCCAGCCCAAAAGGCAGCCAAAATGCAGCCCACATCCGGGAGAATCTCAAGAGCAGGGGGTGGAGCAAGCCAGCCCTCAAACCACGAGAAGCTCCAGCCCAAAAGGCAGCCAAAATGCAGACCACATCCCGGAGAATCTCAAGAGCAGGGGGTGGAGGAAGCCAGGCCTCAAACCACGGGAAGCTCCAGCCCAAGAATCATCCAATATGCAGCCCACTTAGGGGAGAATCTAAAGAGCAGGGGATGGAGCAAGCCAGGCCTCAAACCACGAGAAGCTCCAGCCCAAAAGGCAGCCAAAATTCCGCCCACATCCGGGAGAATCTCAAGAGCAGGGGGTGGAGCATGCCAGGCCTCAAACCACGAGAAGCTTCAACCCAAAAGGCAGCCAAAATGCAGCCCACATCCGGGAGAATCTCAAGAGCAGGGGGTGGAGCAAGCCAGGCCATAAACCAGGAGAAGCTCCAGCCCAAAATGCAGCCAAAATGCAGCCCACATCCGGGAGAATCTCAAGAGCAGGTGGTGGAGCAAGCCAGGCCTCAAACCACGAGAAGCTCCAGCCCAACAGGCAGCCAAAATGCAGCCCACATCCGGGAGAATCTCAAGAGCAGGGGGTGGAGCAAGCCAGGCCTCAAACCACGAGAAGCTCCAGCCCAAAAGGCAGCCAAAATGCAGCCCACATCCGGGAGAATCTCAAGAGCAGGGGGTGGAGCAAGCCAGGCCTCAAACCACGAGAAGCTCCAGACCAAAAGGCAGCCAAAATGCAGCCCACATCCAGGAGCATATCAAGAGCAGGGGTTCGAGCAAGCCAGGCCTCAAACCTTGAGAAGCTCCAGCCCAAAAGGGAGCCAAAATGCAGCCCACATCCGGGAGAATATCAAGAGCAGGGGGTGGAGCAAGCCAGGCCTCAAACCACGAGAAGCTCCAGCCCAAGAATCAGCCAAAATGCAGCCCACCTCCGGGAGAATCTCAAGAGCAGGGGGTGGAGCAAGCCAGGCCTCAAACCACGGGAAGCTCCAGCCCAAAATGCAGCCAAAATGCAGCCCACATCCGGGAGAATCTCAAGAGCAGGGGGTGGAGCAAGCCAGGCCTCAAACCACGAGAAGCTCCAGCCCAAAAGGCAGCCAAAATGCAGCCCACATCCGGGAGAATATCAAGAGCAGGGGGTGGAGCAAGCCAGGCCTCAAACCACGAGAAGCTCCAGCCCAAAAGGCAGCCAAAATGCAGCCCACCTCCGGGAGAATCTCAAGAGCAGGGGGTGGAGCAAGCCAGGCCTCAAACCACGAGAAGCTCCAGCCCAAAAGGCAGCCAAAATGCAGCCCACATCCGGGAGAATCTCAAGAGCAGGGTGTGGAGCAAGCCAGGCCTCAAACCACGAGAAGCTCCAGCCCAAAAGGCAGCCAAAATGCAGCCCACACCTGGGAGAATCTCAAGAGCAGGTGGTGGAGCAAGCCAGGCCTCAAACCACGAGAAGCTCCAGCCCAAAAGGCAGCCAAAATGCAGCCCACATCCAGGAGCATATCAAGAGCAGGGGTTCGAGCAAGCCAGGCCTCAAACCTTGAGAAGCTCCAGCCCAAAAGGGAGCCAAAATGCAGCCCACATCCGGGAGAATATCAAGAGCAGGGGGTGGAGCAAGCCAGGCCTCAAACCACGAGAAGCTCCAGCCCAAGAATCAGCCAAAATGCAGCCCACCTCCGGGAGAATCTCAAGAGCAGGGGGTGGAGCAAGCCAGGCCTCAAACCACGGGAAGCTCCAGCCCAAAATGCAGCCAAAATGCAGCCCACATCCGGGAGAATCTCAAGAGCAGGGGGTGGAGCAAGCCAGGCCTCAAACCACGAGAAGCTCCAGCCCAAAAGGCAGCCAAAATGCAGCCCACATCCCGGAGAATCTCAAGAGCAGGGGGTGGAGCAAGCCAGGCCTCAAACCACGAGAAGCTCCAGCCCAAAAGGCAGCCAAAATGCAGCCCACATCCTAGAGAATATCTAGAGCAGGTGGTGGAGCAAGCCAGGCCTCAAACCACGAGAAGCTCCAGCCCAAAAGGCAGCCAAAATGCAGCCCATATCCAGGAGAATCTCAAGAGCAGGTGGTGGAGCAAGCGAGGCCTCAAACCACAAGAAGCTCCAGCCAAAGAATCAGCCAAAATGCAGCCCACATCCGGGAGAATCTCAAGAGCAGGGGGTGGAGCAAGCCAGGCCTCAAACCACGAGAAGCTCCAGCCCAAAAGGCAGCCAAAATGCAGCCCACATCCCGGAGAATCTCAAGAGCAGGGGGTGGAGCAAGCCAGGCCTCAAACCACGAGAAGCTCCAGCCCAAAAGGCAGCCAAAATGCAGCCCACATCCTAGAGAATCTCAAGAGCAGGTGGTGGAGCAAGCCAGGCCTCAAACCACGAGAAGCTCCAGCCCAAAAGGCAGCCAAAATGCAGCCCATATCCAGGAGAATCTCAAGAGCAGGTGGTGGAGCAAGCGAGGCCTCAAACCACAAGAAGCTCCAGCCAAAGAATCAGCCAAAATGCAGCCCACATCCAGGAGAATCTCAAGAGCAGGGGGTGGAGCAAGCCAGGCCTCAAACCACGAGAAGCTCCAGCCCAAAAGGCAGCCAAAATGCAGCCCACATCCGGGAGAATCTCAAGAGCAGGGGGTGGAGCAAGCCAGGCCTCAAACCACGAGAAGCTCCAGCTTAAAAGGCAGCCAAAATCCAGCCCACATCCGGGAGAATCTCAAGAGCAGGGGGTGGAGCAAGCCAGGCCTCAAACAACGAGAAGCTCCAGCCCAAAAGGGAGCCAAAATCCAGCCCAAATCCGGGAGAATATCAAGAGCAGGGGGTGGAGCAAGCCAGGCCTCAAACCACGAGAAGCTCCAGCCCAAAAGGCAGCCAAAATGCAGCCCACATCCGGGAGAATCTCAAGAGCAGGGGGTGGAGCAAGGCAGGCCTCAAACCACGGGAAGCTCCAGCCCAAAAGGCAGCCAAAATTCAGCCCACATCCGGGAGAATATCAAGAGCAGGGGGTGGAGCAAGCCAGGCCTCAAACCACGAGAAGCTCCAGCCCAAAAGGCAGCCAAAAGGCAGCCCACATCCGGGAGAATCTCAAGAGCAGGGGGTGGAGCAAGCCAGGCCTCAAACCACGAGAAGCTCCAGCCCAAAAGGCAGCCAAATTGCAGCCCATATCCGGGAGAATCTCAAGAGCAGGTGGTGGAGCAAGCCAGGCCTCAAAGCACAAGAAGCTCCAGCCAAAGAATCAGCCAAAATGCAGCCCACCTCCGGGAGAATATCAAGAGCAGGGGTTGGAGCAAGCCAGGCCTCAAACCACGAGAAGCTCCAGCCCAAAAGGCAGCCAAAATGCAGCCCACATCCGGGAGAATCTCAAGAGCAGGGGGTGGAGCAAGCCAGGCCTCAAACCACGAGAAGCTCCAGCCCAAAAGGCAGCCAAAATGCAGCCCACCTCCGGGAGAATCTCAAGAGCAGGGGGTGGAGCAAGGCAGGCCTCAAACCACGGGAAGCTCCAGCCCAAAAGTCAGCCAAAATGCAGCCCACAGCCGGGAGAATCTCAAGAGCAGGGGGTGGAGCAAGCCAGGCCTCAAACCACGAGAAGCTCCAGCCCAAAATGCAGCCAAAATGCAGACCACATCCGGGAGAATCTCAAGAGCAGGGGGTGGAGGAAGCCAGGCCTCAAACCACGGGAAGCTCCAGCCCAAGAATCATCCAAAATGCAGCCCTCATCCAGGAGAATCTCAAGAGCAGGGGGTGGAGCAAGCCAGGCCACAAACCACGAGAAGCTCCAGCCCAAAATGGAGCCAAAATGCAGCCCATATCCGGGAGAATCTCAAGAGCAGGGGGTGGAGCAAGCCAGGCCTCAAACCACGAGAAGCTCCAGCCCAAAAGGCAGCCAAAATGCAGCCCACATCCGAGAGAATCTCAAGAGCAGGGGGTGGAGCAAGCGAGGCCTCAAACCACAAGAAGCTCCTGCCAAAGAATCAGACAAAATGCAGACCACATCCGGGAGAATATCAAGAGCAGGGGGTGGAGCAAGCCAGGCCTCAAACCACGAGAAGCTCCAGCCCAAAAGGCAGCCAAAATGCAGCCCACATCCAGGAGAATCTCAAGAGCAGGGGGTGGAGCAAGGCAGGCCTCAAACCACGGGAAGCTCCAGCCCAAAAGGCAGCCAAAATGCAGCCCACATCCGGGAGAATCTCAAGAGCAGGGCGTGGAGCAAGCCAGGCTTCAAACCACGAGAAGCTCCAGCCCAAAAGGCAGCCAAAATGCAGACCACATCCGGGAGAATCTCAAGAGCAGGGGGTAGAGGAAGCCAGGCCTCAAACCACGGGAAGCTCCAGCCCAAGAATCATCCAAAAAGCAGCCCACATCTGGGAGAATCTCAAGAGCAGGGGGTGGAGCAAGCCAGGCCTCAAACCACGAGAAGCTCCAGCCCAAAAGGCAGCCAAAATGCAGCCCACATTTGGGAGAATATCAAGAGCAGGGGGTGGAGCAAGCCAGGCCTCAAACCACGAGAAGCTTCAACCCAAAAGGCAGCCAAAATGCAGCCCACATCCGGGAGAATCTCAAGAGCAGGGGGTGGAGCAAGGCAGGCCTCAAACCACGAGAAGCTCCAGCCCAAAAGGCAGCCAAAATGCAGCCCATATCCGGGAGAATCTCAAGAGCAGGGGGTGGAGCAAGGCAGGCCTCAAACCACGGGAAGCTCCAGCCCAAAAGGCAGCCAAAATGCAGCCCACATCCGGGAGAATCTCAAGAGCAGGGCGTGGAGCAAGCCAGGCCTCAAACCACGAGAAGCTCCAGCCCAAAAGGCAGCCAAAATGCAGACCACATCCGGGAGAATCTCAAGAGCAGGGGGTAGAGGAAGCCAGGCCTCAAACCACGGGAAGCTCCAGCCCAAGAATCATCCAAAATGCAGCCCACATCTGGGAGAATCTCAAGAGCAGGGGGTGGAGCAAGCCAGGCCTCAAACCACGAGAAGCTCCAGCCCAAAAGGCAGCCAAAATGCAGCCCACATCCGGGAGAATATCAAGAGCAGGGGGTGGAGCAAGCCAGGCCTCAAACCACGAGAAGCTTCAACCCAAAAGGCAGCCAAAATGCAGCCCACATCCGGGAGAATCTCAAGAGCAGGGGGTGGAGCAAGCCAGGCCTCAAACCACGAGAAACTCCAGCCCAAAAGGCAGCCAAAATGCAGCCCACATCCGGGAGAATCTCAAGAGCAGGGGGTGGAGCAAGGCAGGCCTCAAACCACGAGAAGCTCCAGCCCAAAATGCAGCCAAAATGCAGCCCACATCCGGGAGAATCTCAAGAGCAGGGGGTGGAGCAAGCCAGGCCTCAAACCACGAGAAGCTCCAGCCCAACAGGCAGCCAAAATGCAGCCCACCTCCGGGAGAATATCAAGAGCAGGGGGTGGAGCAAGCCAGGCCTCAAACCACGAGAAGCTCCAGCCCAAAAGGCAGCCAAAATACAGCCCACATCCGAGAGAATATCAAGAGCAGGTGGTGGAGGAAGCCAGGCCTCAAACCACGGGAAGCTCCAGCCCAAGAATCATCCAAAATGCAGCCCACATCCGGGAGAATCTCAAGAGCAGGGGGTGGAGCAAGCGAGGCCTCTAACCATGAGAAGCTCCTGCCAAAGAATCAGCCAAAATGCAGCCCAAATCCGGGAGAATATCAAGAGCAGGGGGTGGAGCAAGCCAGGCCTCAAACCACGAGAAGCTCCAGACCAAAAGGCAGCCAAAATGCAGCCCACCTCTGGGAGAATCTCAAGAGCAGGGGGTGGAGCAAGCCAGGCCTCAAACCACGAGAAGCTCCAGCCCAAAAGGCACACAAAATGCAGACCACATCCGGGAGAATATCAAGAGCAGGGGGTGGAGCAAGCCAGGCCTCAAACCACGAGAAGCTCCAGCCCAAAAGGCAGCCAAAATCCAGACCACATCCGGGAGAATCTCAAGAGCAGGGGGTAGAGGAAGCCAGGCCTCAAACCACGGGAAGCTCCAGCCCAAGAATCATCCAAAATTCAGCCCACATCCGGGAGAATATCAAGAGCAGGGGGTGGAGCAAGCCAGGCCTCAAACCACGAGAAGCTCCATCCCAAAATGCAGCCAAAATGCAGCCCATATCCGGGAGAATCTCAAGAGCAGGGGGTGGAGCAAGCCAGGCCTCAAACCACGAGAAGCTCCAGCCCAAAATGCAGCCAAAATGCAGCCCACATCCGGGAGAATCTCAAGAGCAGGTGGTGGAGCAAGCCAGGCCTCAAACCACGAGAAGCTCCAGCCCAAAAGGCAGCCAAAATTCAGCCCACATTTGGGAGAATATCAAGAGCAGGGGGTGGAGCAAGCCAGGCCTCAAACCACGAGAAGCTTCAACCCAAAAGGCAGCCAAAATGCAGCCCACATCCGGGAGAATCTCAAGAGCAGGGGGTGGAGCAAGGCAGGCCTCAAACCACGAGAAGCTCCAGCCCAAAAGGCAGCCAAAATGCAGCCCATATCCGGGAGAATCTCAAGAGCAGGGGGTGGAGCAAGGCAGGCCTCAAACCACGGGAAGCTCCAGCCCAAAAGGCAGCCAAAATGCAGACCACATCCGGGAGAATCTCAAGAGCAGGGCGTGGAGCAAGCCAGGCCTCAAACCACGAGAAGCTCCAGCCCAAAAGGCAGCCAAAATGCAGACCACATCCGGGAGAATCTCAAGAGCAGGGGGTAGAGGAAGCCAGGCCTCAAACCACGGGAAGCTCCAGCCCAAGAATCATCCAAAATGCAGCCCACATCTGGGAGAATCTCAAGAGCAGGGGGTGGAGCAAGCCAGGCCTCAAACCACGAGAAGCTCCAGCCCAAAAGGCAGCCAAAATTCAGCCCACATCCGGGAGAATATCAAGAGCAGGGGGTGGAGCAAGCCAGGCCTCAAACCACGAGAAGCTTCAACCCAAAAGGCAGCCAAAATGCAGCCCACATCCGGGAGAATCTCAAGAGCAGGGGGTGGAGCAAGCCAGGCCTCAAACCACGAGAAACTCCAGCCCAAAAGGCAGCCAAAATGCAGCCCACATCCGGGAGAATCTCAAGAGCAGGGGGTGGAGCAAGGCAGGCCTCAAACCACGAGAAGCTCCAGCCCAAAATGCAGCCAAAATGCAGCCCACATCCGGGAGAATCTCAAGAGCAGGGGGTGGAGCAAGCCAGGCCTCAAACCACGAGAAGCTCCAGCCCAACAGGCAGCCAAAATGCAGCCCACCTCCGGGAGAATATCAAGAGCAGGGGGTGGAGCAAGCCAGGCCTCAAACCACGAGAAGCTCCAGCCCAAAAGGCAGCCAAAATACAGCCCACATCCGAGAGAATATCAAGAGCAGGTGGTGGAGGAAGCCAGGCCTCAAACCACGGGAAGCTCCAGCCCAAGAATCATCCAAAATGCAGCCCACATCCGGGAGAATCTCAAGAGCAGGGGGTGGAGCAAGCGAGGCCTCTAACCATGAGAAGCTCCTGCCAAAGAATCAGCCAAAATGCAGCCCAAATCCGGGAGAATATCAAGAGCAGGGGGTGGAGCAAGCCAGGCCTCAAACCACGAGAAGCTCCAGCCCAAAAGGCAGCCAAAATGCAGCCCACCTCTGGGAGAATCTCAAGAGCAGGGGGTGGAGCAAGCCAGGCCTCAAACCACGAGAAGCTCCAGCCCAAAAGGCAGCCAAAATGCAGACCACATCCGGGAGAATATCAAGAGCAGGGGGTGGAGCAAGCCAGGCCTCAAACCACGAGAAGCTCCAGCCCAAAAGGCAGCCAAAATCCAGACCACATCCGGGAGAATCTCAAGAGCAGGGGGTAGAGGAAGCCAGGCCTCAAACCACGGGAAGCTCCAGCCCAAGAATCATCCAAAATTCAGCCCACATCCGGGAGAATATCAAGAGCAGGGGGTGGAGCAAGCCAGGCCTCAAACCACGAGAAGCTTCAACCCAAAAGGCAGCCAAAATGCAGCCCACATCCGGGAGAATCTCAAGAGCAGGGGGTGGAGCAAGCCAGGCCTCAAACCACGAGAAGCTCCATCCCAAAATGCAGCCAAAATGCAGCCCATATCCGGGAGAATCTCAAGAGCAGGGGGTGGAGCAAGCCAGGCCTCAAACCACGAGAAGCTCCAGCCCAAAATGCAGCCAAAATGCAGCCCACATCCGGGAGAATCTCAAGAGCAGGTGGTGGAGCAAGCCAGGCCTCAAACCACGAGAAGCTCCAGCCAAAGAATCAGCCAAAATGCAGCCCACCTCCGGGAGAATCTCAAGAGCAGGGGGTGGAGCAAGCCAGGCCTCAAACCACGAGAAGCTCCAGCCCAAAAGGCAGCCAAAATCCAGCCCACATCCGGGAGAATATCAAGAGCAGGGGGTGGAGCAAGCCAGGCCCCAAACCACGAGAAGCTCCAGCCCAAAAGGCAGCCAAAATGCAGCCCACATCCGGGAGAATCTCAAGAGCAGGGGGTGGAGCAAGCCAGGCCTCAAACCACGAGAAGCTCCAGACCAAAATGCAGCCAAAATGCAGCCCACATCCGGGAGAATTTCAAGAGCAGGGGGTGGAGCAAGCCAGGCCTCAAACCACAAGAAGCTCCAGCCAAAGAATCAGCCAAAATGCAGCCCATATCCGGGAGAATCTCAAGAGCAGGGGGTGGAGCAAGCCAGGCCTCAAACCACGAGAAGCTCCAGCACAAAATGCAGCCAAAATGCAGCCCACATCCGGGAGAATCTCAAGAGCAGGGGGTGGAGCAAGCCAGGCCTCAAACCACGAGAAGCTCCAGCCCAAAAGGCAGCCAAAATGCAGCCCACATCCAGGAGCATATCAAGAGCAGGGGGTGGAGCAAGCCAGGCCTCAAACCTTGAGAAGCTCCAGCCCAAAATGCAGCCAAAATGAAGCCCACATCCGGGAGAATTTCAAGAGCAGGGGGTGGAGCAAGCCAGGCCTCAAACCACGAGAAGCTCCAGCCCAAAATGCAGCCAAAATCCAGCCCACATCCGGGAGAATATCAAAAGCAGGGGGTGGAGCAAGCCAGGCCTCAAACCACGAGAAGCTCCAGCCCAAAAGGCAGCCAAAATCCATCCCACATCCGGGAGAATCTCAAGAGCAGGGGGTGGAGCAAGGCAGGCCTCAAACCACGAGAAGCTCCAGCCCAAAAGGCAGCCAAAATGCAGCCCACATCCGAGAGAATATCAAGAGCAGGTGGTGGAGCAAGCCAGGCCTCAAACCACGAGAAGCTCCAGCCCAAAAGGCAGCCAAAATGCAGCCCATATCGGGGAGAATCTCAAGAGCAGGGGGTGGAGCAAGCCAGGCCTCAAACCACGAGAAGCTCCAGCCAAAGAATCAGCCAAAATGCATCCCATCTCCGGGAGAATCTCAAGAGCAGGGGGTGGAGCAAGCCAGGCCTCAAACCACGAGAAGCTCCAGCCCAAAAGGCAGCCAAAATGCAGACCACATCCGGGAGAATATCAAGAGCAGGGGGTGGAGCAAGCCAGGCCTCAAACCACGAGAAGCTCCAGTCCAAAAGGCAGCCAAAATGCAGCCCAAATCTGGGAGAATCTCAAGAGCAGGGGGTGGAGCAAGGCAGGCCTCAAACCACGGGAAGCTCCAGCCCAAAAGGCAGCCAAAATGCAGCCCACATCCGGGAGAATCTCAAGAGCAGGGGGTGGAGCAAGCCAGGCCTCAAACCACGAGAAGCTCCAGCCCAAAAGGCAGCCAAAATGCAGACCACATCCCGGAGAATCTCAAGAGCAGGGGGTGGAGGAAGCCAGGCCTCAAATCACGGGAAGCTCCAGCCCAAGAATCATCCAATATGCAGCCCACTTAGGGGAGAATCTAAAGAGCAGGGGGTGGAGCATGCCAGGCCTCAAACCTCGAGAAGCTTCAACCCAAAAGGCAGCCAAAATGCAGCCCACATCCGGGAGAATCTCAAGAGTAGGGGGTGGAGCAAGCCAGGCCTCAAACCACGAGAAGCTCCAGCCCAACAGGCAGCCAAAATTCAGCCCACCTCCGGGAGAATCTCAAGAGCAGGGGGTGGCCAAGCCAGGCCTCAAACCACGGGAAGCTCCAGCCCAAAATGCAGCCAAAATGCAGCCCACATCCGGGAGAATCTCAAGAGCAGGGGGTGGAGCAAGCCAGGCCTCAAACCATGAGAAGCTCCAGCCCAAAAGGCAGCGAAAATGCAGCCCACATCCGGGAGAATCTCAAGAGCAGGGGGTGGAGCAAGCCAGGCCTCAAACCACGAGAATCTCCAGCCCAAAAGGCAGCCAAAATGCAGCCCACATCCGAGAGAATATCTAGAGCAGGTGGTGGAGCAAGCCAGGCCTCAAACCACGAGAAGCTCCAGCCCAAAAGGCAGCCAAAATGCAGCCCATATCCAGGAGAATCTCAAGAGCAGGTGGTGGAGCAAGCCAGGCCTCAAACCACAAGAAGCTCCAGCCAAAGAATCAGCCAAAATGCAGCCCACATCCGGGAGAATCTCAAGAGCAGGGGGTGGAGCAAGCCAGGCCTCAAACCACGAGAAGCTCCAGCCCAAAAGGCAGCCAAAATGCAGCCCACATCCGGGAGAATCTCAAGAGCAGGGGGTGGAGCAAGCCAGGCCTCAAACCACGAGAAGCTCCAACCCAAAAGGCAGCCAAATTCAGCCCACATCCAAGAGAATATCAAGAGCAGGGGGTGGAGCAAGCCAGGCCTCAAACCACGAGAAGCTCCAGCCCAAAAGGCAGCCAAAATGCAGCCCACATCCGGGAGAATCTCAAGAGCAGGGGGTGGAGCAAGCCAGGCCTCAAACCACGAGAAGATCCAGACCAAAAGGCAGCCGAAATCCAGCCCACATCCGGGAGAATCTCAAGAGAAGGGGGTGGAGCAAGCCAGGCCTCAAACCACGAGAAGATCCAGACCAAAAGGCAGCCGAAATCCAGCCCACATCCGGGAGAATCTCAAGAGAAGGGGGTGGAGCAAGCCAGGCCTCAAACCACGAGAAGCTCCAGCCCAAAAGGGAGCCAAAATGCAGCCCACATCTGGGAGAATCTCAAGAGCAGGGGGTGGAGCAAGCCAGGCCTCAAACCACGAGAAGCTCCAGCCAAAGAATCAGCCAAAATGCAGCCCACATCCGGGAGAATCTCAAGAGCAGGGGGTGGAGCAAGCCATGCCTCAAACCACGAGAAGCTCCAGCCCAAAAGGCAGCCAAAATGCAGCCCACATCCGAGAGAATATCTAGAGCAGGTGGTGGAGCAAGCCAGGCCTCAAACCACGAGAAGCTCCATCCCAAAAGGCAGCCAAAATGCAGCCCATATCCGGGAGAATCTCAAGAGCAGGTGGTGGAGCAAGCGAGGCCTCAAACCACGAGAAGCTCCAGCCCAAAAGGCAGCCAAAATTCAGCCCACATCCGGGAGAATATCAAGAGCAGGGGGTGGAGCAAGCCAGGCCTCAAACCACGAGAAGCTTCAACCCAAAAGGCAGCCAAAATGCAGCCCACATCCGGGAGAATCTCAAGAGCAGGGGGTGGAGCAAGGCAGGCCTCAAACCACGAGAAGCTCCATCCCAAAATGCAGCCAAAATGCAGCCCATATCCGGGAGAATCTCAAGAGCAGGGGGTGGAGCAAGCCAGGCCTCAAACCACGAGAAGCTCCAGCCCAAAATGTAGCCAAAATGCAGCCCACATCCGGGAGAATCTCAAGAGCAGGTGGTGGAGCAAGCCAGGCCTCAAACCACGAGAAGCTCCAGCCCAACAGGCAGCCAAAATGCAGCCCACCTCCGGGAGAATATCAAGAGCAGGGGGTGGAGCAAGCCAGGCCTCAAACCACGAGAAGCTCCAGCCCAAAAGGCAGCCAAAATGCAGCCCACATCCGAGAGAATATCAAGAGCAGGTGGTGGAGCAAGCCAGGCCTCAAACCACGAGAAGCTCCAGCCCAAAACGCAGCCAAAATGCAGCCCACATCCGGGAGAAACTCAAGAGCAGGGGGTGGAGCAAGCGAGGCCTCAAACCACAAGAAGCTCCAGCCAAAGAATCAGCCAAAATGCAGCCCACCTCCGGGAGAATCTCAAGAGCAGGGGGTGGAGCAAGCCAGGCCTCAAACCACGAGAAGCTCCAGCCCAAAATGCAGCCAAAATGCAGCCCACATCCGGGAGAATATCAAGAGCAGGGGGTGGAGCAAGCCAGGCCTCAAACCACGAGAAGCTCCAGCACAAAATGCAGCCAAAATGCAGCCCATATCCGGGAGAATCTCAAGAGCAGGGGGTGGAGCAAGCCAGGCCTCAAACCACGAGAAGCTCCAGCCCAAAAGGCAGCCAAAATGCAGCCCACATCCAGGAGCATATCAAGAGCAGGGGGTGGAGCAAGCCAGGCCTCAAACCTTGAGAAGCTCCAGCCCAAAATGCAGCCAAAATGCAGCCCACATCCGGGAGAATATCAAGAGCAGGGGGTGGAGCAAGCCAGGCCTCAAACCACGAGAAGCTCCAGCCCAAAAGGCAGCCAAAATGCAGCCCACCTCCGAGAGAATCTCAAGAGCAGGGGGTGGAGCAAGCCAGGCCTCAAACCACGAGAAGCTCCAGCCCAAAATGCAGCCAAAATGCAGCCCACATCCAGGAGAATCTCAAGAGCAGGGGGTGGAGCAAGGCAGGCCTCAAACCACGAGAAGCTCCAGCCCAAAAGGCAGCCAAAATGCAGCCCACATCCGGGAGAATCTCAAGAGCAGGGGGTGGAGCAAGGCAGGCCTCAAACCACGAGAAGCTCCAGCCCAAAAGGCAGCCAAAATGCAGCCCACATCCGGGAGAATATCAAGAGCAGGTGGTGGAGCAAGCCATTCCTCAAACCACGAGAAGCTCCAGCCAAAGAATCAGCCAAAATGCAGCCCACCTCCGGGAGAATCTCAAGAGCAGGGGGTGGAGCAAGCCAGGCCTCAAACCACGAGAAGCTCCAGCCAAAGAATCAGCCAAAATGCAGCCCACCTCCGGGAGAATCTCAAGAGCAGGGGGTGGAGCAAGCCAGGCCTCAAACCACGAGAAGCTCCAGCCCAAAAGGCAGCCAAAATGCAGACCACATCCGGGAGAATATCAAGAGCAGGGGGGGGAGCAAGGCAGGCCTCAAACCACCGGAAGCTCCAGTCCAAAAAGCAGCCAAAATGCAGCCCAAATCTGGGAGAATCTCAAGAGCAGGGGGTGGAGCAAGGCAGGCCTCAAACCACGGGAAGCTCCAGCCCAAAAAGGCAGCCAAAATGCAGCCCACATGCGGGAGAATATCAGGAGCAGGGGGTGGAGCAAGCCAGGCCTCAAACCACGAGAAGCTCCAGCCCAAAATGCAGCCAAAATGCAGCCCACATCCGGGAGAATCTCAAGAGCAGGTGGTGGAGCAAGCCAGGCCTCAAACCACGAGAAGCTCCAGCCCAACAGGCAGCCAAAATGCAGCCCACCTCTGGGAGAATATCAAGAGCAGGGGGTGGAGCAAGCCAGGCCTCAAACCACGAGAAGCTCCAGCCCAAAAGGCAGCCAAAATGCAGCCCACATCCGGGAGAATATCAAGAGCAGGGGGTGGAGCAAGCCAGGCCTCAAACCACGAGAAGCTCCAGCCCAAAAGGCAGCCAAAATGCAGCATACCTCCGGGAGAATCTCAAGAGCAGGGGGTGGAGCAAGCCAGGCCTCAAACCACGGGAAGCTCCAGCCCAAAAGGCAGCCAAAATGCAGCCCATATCCAGGAGAATCTCAAGAGCAGGTGGTTTTGCAAGCCAGGCCTCAAACCACGAGAAGCTCCAGCCCAAAAGGCAGCCAAAATGCAGCCCACATCCGGGAGAATCTCAAGAGCAGGGGGTGGAGCAAGCCAGGCCTCAAACCACGAGAAGCTCCAGCCCAAAAGGCAGCCGAAATCCAGCCCACATCCGGGAGAATCTCAAGAGAAGGGGGTGGAGCAAGCCAGGCCTCAAACCACGAGAAGCTCCAGCCCAAAAGGGAGCCAAAATGCAGCCCAAATCTGGGAGAATCTCAAGAGCAGGTGGTGGAGCAAGCCAGGCCTCAAAGCACGAGAAGCTCCAGCCCAAAAGGCAGCCAAAATGCAGCCCACATCCGGGAGAATCTCAAGAGCAGGGGGTGGAGCAAGCCAGGCCTCAAACCACGAGAAGCTCCAGCCCAAAAGGCAGCCAAAATGCAGCCCACATCCGGGAGAATATCAAGAGCAGGAGGTGGAGCAAGCCAGGCCTCAAACCACAAGAAGCTCCAGCCAAATAATCAGCCAAAATGCAGCCCACATCCGGGAGAATCTCAAGAGCAGGGGGTGGAGCAAGCCAGGCCTCAAACCACGAGAAGCTCCAGCCCAAAAAGCAGCCAAAATGCAGCCCACATCCGGGAGAATCTCAAGAGCAGGGGGTGGAGGAAGCCAGGCCTCAAACCACGGGAAGCTCCAGCCCAAGAATCATCCAAAATGCAGCCCACATCCAGGAGAATCTCAAGAGCAGGGGGTGGAGCAAGCCAGGCCTCAAACCACGAGAAGCTCCAGCCCAAAATGCAGCCAAAATGCAGCCCACCTCTGGGAGAATCTCAAGAGCAGGGGGTGGAGCAAGCCAGGCCTCAAACCACGGGAAGCTCCAGCCCAAAATGCAGCCAAAATGCAGCCCACATCCGGGAGAATCTCAAGAGCAGGGGGTGGAGCAAGCCAGGCCTCAAACCACGAGAAGCTCCAGCCCAAAAGGCAGCCAAAATGCAGCCCACATCCGGGAGAATCTCAAGAGCAGGGGGTGGAGCAAGCCAGGCCTCAAACCACGAGAAGCTCCAGCCCAAAAGGCAGCCAAAATGCAGCCCACATCCGAGAGAATATCAAGAGCAGGTGGTGGAGCAAGCCAGGCCTCAAACCACGAGAAGCTCCAGCTTAAAAGGCAGCCAAAATGCAGCCCACATCCGAGAGAATCTCAAGAGCAGGGGGTGGAGCAAGGCAGGCCTCAAACCACGAGAAGCTCCAGCCCAAAAGGCAGCCAAAATGCAGACCACATCCAAGAGAATCTCAAGAGCAGGGGGTGGAGGAAGCCAGGCCTCAAACCACGGGAAGCTCCAGCCCAAGAATCATCCAATATGCAGCCCACTTACGGGAGAATCTAAAGAGCAGGGGGTGGAGCAAGCCAGGCCTCAAACCACGAGAAGCTCCAGCCCAAAAGGCAGCCAAAATTCAGCCCACATCCGGGAGAATCTCAAGAGCAGGGGGTGGAGCAAGCCAGGCCTCAAACCACGAGAAGCTCCAGCCCAAAAGGCAGCCAAAATGCAGCCCACCTCCAGGAGAATCTCAAGAGCAGGGGGTGGAGCAAGCCAGGCCTCACACCACGGGAAGCTCCAGCCCAAAATGCAGCCAAAATGCAGCCCACCTCCGGGAGAATCTCAAGAGCAGGGGGTGGAGCAAGCCAGGCCTCAAACCACGAGAAGCTCCAGCCCAAAAGGCAGCCAAAATGCAGCCCACATCCGGGAGAATATCAAGAGCAGGTGGTGGAGCAAGCCAGGCCTCAAACCATGAGAAGCTCCAGCTTAAAAGGCAGCCAAAATGCAGCCCACATCCGGGAGAATCTCAAGAGCAGGTTGTGGAGCAAGCCAGGCCTCAAACCACGAGAAGGTCCTGCCCAAAAGGCAGCCAAATTCCAGTCCACATCCGGGAGAATCTCAAGAGCAGGGGGTGGAGCAAGCCAGGCCTCAAACCACGAGAAGATCCAGCCCAAAAGGCAGCCGAAATGCAGCCCACATCCGGGAGAAACTCAAGAGCAGGGGGTGGAGCAAGCCAGGCCTCAAACCACGAGAAGCTCCAGCCCAACAGGCAGCCAAAATGCAGCCCACCTCCGGGAGAATATCAAGAGCAGGGGGTGGAGCAAGCCAGGCCTCAAACCACGAGAAGCTCCAGCCCAAAAGGCAGCCAAAATGCAGCCCACATCCGGGAGAATCTCAAGAGCAGGGGGTGGAGCAAGCCAGGCCTCAAACCACGAGAAGCTCCAGCCCAAAAGGCAGCCAAAATGCAGCCCACATCCGAGAGAATATCAAGAGCAGGTGGTGGAGCAAGCCAGGCCTCAAACCACAAGAAGCTCCAGCCCAAAAGGCAGCCAAAATGCAGCCCATATCCGGGAGAATCTCAAGAGCAGGGGGTGGAGCAATGCAGGCCTCAAACCACGAGAAGCTCCAGCCAAAGAATCAGCCAAAATGCAGCCCACCTCCGGGAGAATCTCAAGAGCAGGGGGTGGAGCAAGCCAGGCCTCAAACCACGAGAAGCTCCAGCCCAAAAGGCAGCCAAAATGCAGCACACATCCGGGAGAATCTCAAGAGCAGGGGGTGGAGCAAGCCAGGCCTCAAACCACGAGAATCTCCAGTCCAAAAGGCAGCCAAAATGCAGCCCACATCTGGGAGAATCTCAAGAGCAGGGGGTGGAGCAAGGCAGGCCTCAAACCACGAGAAGCTCCAACCAAAGAATCATGCAATATGCAGCCCACTTAGGGGAGAATCTAAAGAGCAGGGGGTGGAGCAAGCCAGGCCTCAAACCACGAGAAGATCCAGCCCAAAAGGCAGCCGAAATCCAGCCCACATCCGGGAGAATCTCAAGAGCAGGGGGTGGAGCAAGCCAGGCCTCAAACCACGAGAAGCTCCAGCTTAAAAGGCAGCCAAAATGCAGCCCACATCCGGGAGAATCTCAAGAGCAGGGGGTGGAGCAAGCCAGGCCTCAAACCACGAGAAGATCCAGCCCAAAAGGCAGCCAAAATGCAGCCCACATCCGGGAGAATATCAAGAGCAGGGGGTGGAGCAAGCCAGGCCTCAAACCACGAGAAGCTCCAGCCCAAAAGGCAGCCAAAATCCAGCCCATATCCGGGAGAATCTCAAGAGAAGGGGGTGGAGCAAGCCAGGCCCCAAACCACGAGAAGCTCCAGCCCAAAATGCAGCCAAAATGCAGCCCACAACCAGGAGAATTTCAAGAGCAGGGGGTGGAGCAAGCCAGGCCTCAAACCACGAGAAGCTCCAGCTTAAAAGGCAGCCAAAATGCAGCCCACATCCGGGAGAATCTCAAGAGCAGGTGGTGGAGCAAGCCAGGCCTCAAACCACGAGAAGCTCCAGCCCAAAAGGCAGCCAAAATGCAGCCCACATCCGGGAGAATCTCAAGAGCAGGGGGTGGAGCAAGGCAGGCCTCAAACCACGGGAAGCTCCAGCCCAAGAATCATCCAAAATGCAGCCCACATCCGGGAGAATCTCAAGAGCAGGGGGTGGAGCAAGGCAGGCCTCAAACCACGAGAAGCTCCAGCCCAAAAGGCAGCCAAAATGCAGCCCACATGCGGGAGAATCTCAAGAGCAGGGGGTGGAGCAAGGCAGGCCTCAAACCACGAGAAGCTCCAGCCCAAAAGGCAGCCAAAATGCAGCCCACATCCGGGAGAAACTCAAGAGCAGGGGGTGGAGCAAGCCAGGCCTCAAACCACAAGAAGCTCCAGCCAAAGAATCAGCCAAAATGCAGCCCACATCCGGGAGAATCTCAAGAGCAGGGGGTGGAGCAAGGCAGGCCTCAAACCACGAGAAGCTCCAGCCCAAAAGGCAGCCAAAATGCAGCCCACATCCGGGAGAATATCAAGAGCAGGGGGTGGAGCAAGCCAGGCCTCAAACCACGGGAAGATCCAGCCCAAGAATCAGCCAAAATGCAGCCCATATCCGGGAGAATCTCAAGAGCAGGGGGTGGAACAAGCCAGGCCTCAAACCACAAGAAGCTCCTGCCCAAAATGCAGCCAAAATGCAGCCCACATCCGGGAGAATCTCAAGAGCAGGGGGTGGAGCAAGCCAGGCCTCAAACCACGGGAAGCTCCAGCCCAAAAGGCAGCCAAAATGCAGCCCACATCCGGGAGAATCTCAAGAGCAGGGGGTGGAGCAAGCCAGGCCTCAAACCACGAGAAGCTCCAGCCCAAATGGCAGCCAAAATGCAGCCCACATCCGGGAGAATCTCAAGAGCAGGGGGTGGAGCAAGCCAGGCCTCAAACCACGAGAAGCTCCAGCCCTAAAGGCAGCCAAAATGCAACCCACATCCGGGAGAATCTCAAGAGCAGGGGGTGGAGCAAGCCAGGCCTCAAACCACGAGAAGCTCCAGCCCAAAATGCAGCCAAAATGCAGCCCACATCCGGGAGAATCTCAAGAGCAGGTGGTGGAACAAGCCAAGCCTCAAACCACAAGAAGCTCCTGCCCAAAAGGCAGCCAAAATGCAGCCCACCTCCGGGAGAATCTCAAGAGCAGGGGGTGGAGCAAGCCAGGCCTCAAACCACGAGAAGCTCCAGCCCAAAAGGCAGCCAAAATGCAGCCCACATCCGGGAGAATCTCAAGAGCAGGGGGTGGAGCAAGGCAGGCCTCAAACCACGAGAAGCTCCAGCCCAAAAGGCAGCCAAAATGCAGCCCACATCCGGGAGAATATCAAGAGCAGGGGGTGGAGCAAGCCAGGCCCCAAACCACGAGAAGCTCCAGCCCAAAAGGCAGACAAAATGCAGCCCACCTCCGGGAGAATCTCAAGAGCAGGGGGTGGAGCAAGGCAGGCCTCAAACCACGAGAAGCTCCAGCCCAAAATGCAGCCAATATGCAGCCCACCTCCGGGAGAACCTCAAGAGCAGGGGGTGGAGCAAGGCAGGCCTCAAACCACGAGAAGCTCCAGCCCAAAAGGCAGCCAAAATGCAGCCCACATCCGGGAGAATCTCAAGAGCAGGCGGTGGAGCAAGCCAGGCCACAAACCACGAGAAGCTCCAGCCCAAAATGCAGCCAAAATGCAGCCCACATCCGGGAGAATCTCAAGAGCAGGGGGTGGAGCAAGCCAGGCCTCAAACCACGAGAAGCTCCAGCCCAAAAGGCAGCCAAAATTCAACCCACATCCGGGAGAATCTCAAGAGCAGGGGGTGGAGCAAGCCAGGCCTCAAACCACGAGAAGCTCCAGCCCAAAATGCAGCCAAAATGCAGCCCACATCCGGGAGAATCTCAAGAGCAGGTGGTGGAAAAAGCCAGGCCTCAAACCACAAGAAGCTCCTGCCCAAAAGGCAGCCAAAATGCAGCCCATATCCGGGAGAATCTCAAGAGCAGGTGGTGGAGCAAGCCAGGCCTCAAACCACGAGAAGCTCCAGCCCAAAAGGCAGCCAAAATGCAGCCCACATCCGGGAGAATCTCAAGAGCAGGGGGTGGAGCAAGCCAGGCCTCAAACCACGAGAAACTCCAGCCCAACAGGCAGTAAAAATGCAGCCCACATACGAGAGAATCTCAAGAGCAGGGGGTGGAGCAAGGCAGGCCTCAAACCACGAGAAGCTCCAGCCCAAAAGGCAGCCAAAATGCAGCCCACATCCGAGAGAATATCAAGAGCAGGTGGTGGAGCAAGGCAGGCCTCAAACCACGAGAAGCTCCAGCCCAAAAGGCAGCCAAAATGCAGCCCATATCCGGGAGAATCTCAAGAGCAGGTGGTGGAGCAAGCCAGGCCTAAAACCACAAGAAGCTCCAACCAAAGAATCAGCCAAAATGCAGCCCACATCCGGGAGAATCTCAAGAGCAGGGGGTGGAGCAAGCCAGGCCTCAAACCACGAGAAGCTCCAGCCCAAAAGGCAGCCAAAATTCAACCCACATCCGGGAGAATCTCAAGAGCAGGGGGTGGAGCAAGCCAGGCCTCAAACCACGAGAAGCTCCAGCCCAAAATGCAGCCAAAATGCAGCCCACATCCGGGAGAATCTCAAGAGCAGGTGGTGGAAAAAGCCAGGCCTCAAACCACAAGAAGCTCCTGCCCAAAAGGCAGCCAAAATGCAGCCCACCTCCGGGAGAATCTCAAGAGCAGGGGGTGGAGCAAGCCAGGCCTCAAACCACGAGAAGCTCCAGCCCAAAATGCAGCCAAAATGCAGCCCACATCCGGGAGAATCTCAAGAGCAGGGGGTGGAGCAAGGCAGGCCTCAAACCACGAGAAGCTCCAGCCCAAAAGGCAGCCAAAATGCAACCCACATCCGGGAGAATCTCAAGAGCAGGGGGTGGAGCAAGCCAGGCCTCAAACCACGAGAAGCTCCAGCCCAACAGGCAGTAAAAATGCAGCCCACATCCGAGAGAATCTCAAGAGCAGGGTGTGGAGCAAGGCAGGCCTCAAACCACAAGAAGCTCCAGCCCAAAAGGCAGCCAAAATGCAGCCCACATCCGAGAGAATATCAAGAGCAGGAGGTGGAGCAAGCCAGGCCTCAAACCACGAGAAGCTCCAGCCCTAAAGGCAGCCAAAATGCAGCCCATATCCGGGAGAATCTCAAGAGAAGGTGGTGGAGCAAGCCAGGCCTCAAACCACGAGAAGCTCCAGCCCAAGAATCATCCAAAATGCAGCCCACATCCGGGAGAATCTCAAGAGCAGGGGGTGGAGGAAGCCAGGCCTCAAACCACGGGAAGCTCCAGCCCAAATGGCAGCCAAAATGCAGCCCACATCCGGGAGAATCTCAAGAGCAGGGGGTGGAGCAAGCCAGGCCTCAAACCACGAGAAACTCCAGCCCAACAGGCAGTAAAAATGCAGCCCACATACGAGAGAATCTCAAGAGCAGGGGGTGGAGCAAGGCAGGCCTCAAACCACGAGAAGCTCCAGCCCAAAAGGCAGCCAAAATGCTGCCCACATCCGAGAGAATATCAAGAGCAGGTGGTGGAGCAAGGCAGGCCTCAAACCACGAGAAGCTCCAGCCCAAAAGGCAGCCAAAATGCAGCCCATATCCGGGAGAATCTCAAGAGCAGGTGGTGGAGCAAGCCAGGCCTCAAACCACAAGAAGCTCCAACCAAAGAATCAGCCAAAATGCAGCCCACATCCGGGAGAATCTCAAGAGCAGGGGGTGGAGCAAGCCAGGCCTCAAACCACGAGAAGCTCCAGCCCAAAAGGCAGAAAAAATTCAACCCACATCCGGGAGAATCTCAAGAGCAGGGGGTGGAGCAAGCCAGGCCTCAAACCACGAGAAGCTCCAGCCCAAAATGCAGCCAAAATGCAGCCCACATCCGGGAGAATCTCAAGAGCAGGTGGTGGAAAAAGCCAGGCCTCAAACCACAAGAAGCTCCTGCCCAAAAGGCAGCCAAAATGCAGCCCACCTCCGGGAGAATCTCAAGAGCAGGGGGTGGAGCAAGCCAGGCCTCAAACCACGAGAAGCTCCAGCCCAAAATGCAGCCAAAATGCAGCCCACATCCGGGAGAATCTCAAGAGCAGGGGGTGGAGTAAGGCAGGCCTCAAACCACGAGAAGCTCCAGCCCAAAAGGCAGCCAAAATGCAACCCACATCCGGGAGAATCTCAAGAGCAGGGGGTGGAGCAAGCCAGGCCTCAAACCACGAGAAGCTCCAGCCCAACAGGCAGTAAAAATGCAGCCCACATCCGAGAGAATCTCAAGAGCAGGGTGTGGAGCAAGGCAGGCCTCAAACCACAAGAAGCTCCAGCCCAAAAGGCAGCCAAAATGCAGCCCACATCCGAGAGAATATCAAGAGCAGGAGGTGGAGCAAGCCAGGCCTCAAACCACGAGAAGCTCCAGCCCTAAAGGCAGCCAAAATGCAGCCCATATCCGGGAGAATCTCAAGAGCAGGTGGTGGAGCAAGCCAGGCCTCAAACCACGAGAAGCTCCAGCCCAAGAATCATCCAAAATGCAGCCCACATCCGGGAGAATCTCAAGAGCAGGGGGTGGAGGAAGCCAGGCCTCAAACCACGGGAAGCTCCAGCCCAAATGGCAGCCAAAATGCAGCCCACATCCGGGAGAATCTCAAGAGCAGGGGGTGGAGCAAGCCAGGCCTCAAACCACGAGAAGCTCCAGCCCAACAGGCAGTAAAAATGCAGCCCACATCCGAGAGAATCTCAAGAGCAGGGGGTGGAGCAAGGCAGGCCTCAAACCACGAGAAGCTCCAGCCCAAAAGGCAGCCAAAATGCAGCCCACATCCGAGAGAATATCAAGAGCAGGTGGTGGAGCAAGGCAGGCCTCAAACCACGAGAAGCTCCAGCCCAAAATGCAGCCAAAATGCAGCCCACCTCCTGGAGAATCTCAAGAGCAGGGGGTGGAGCAAGGCAGGCCTCAAACCACGAGAAGCTCCAGCCCAAAAAGCAGAAGAAATCCAGCGCACATCCGGGAGAATCTCAAGAGCAAGGGGTGGAGCAAGCCAGGCCTCAAACCACGAGAATCGCCAGCACAAAAGGCAGCCAAAAGGCAGTCCACATCCTTGAGAATCTCAAGAGCAGGGGTTGGAGCAAGCCAGGCCTCAAACCACGAGAAGCTCCAGCCCAAAAGGCAGCCAAAATGCAGCCCACATCCGGGAGAATCTCAAGAGCAGGGGGTGGAGCAAGCCAGGCCTCAAACCACGAGAAGCTCCAGCCCAAAAGGCAGCCAAAATGCAGCCCACATCCGGGAGAATCTCAAGAGCAGGTGGTGGAGCAAGCCAGGCCTCAAACCACGAGAAGCTCCAGCCCAAAATGCAGCCAAAATCCAGCCCACATCCGGGAGAATCTCAAGAGCAGGGGGTGGAGCAAGCCAGGCCTCAAACTACGAGAACCTCCAGTCCAAAAGGCAGCCAAAAGGCAGCCCACATCCGGGAGAATCTCAAGAGCAGGGGGTGGAGCAAGCCAGGCCTCAAACCACGAGAAGCTCCAGCCCAAAATGTAGCCAAAATGCAGACCACATCTGGGAGAATATCAAGAGCAGGGGGTGGAGCAAGCCAGCCCCCAAACCACGAGAATCTCCAGCCCAAAAGGCAGCCAAAATGCAGCCCACATCCGGGAGAATCTCAAGAGCAGGGGGTGGAGCAAGCCAGGCCTCAAACCACGAGAATCTCCAGATCAAAAGGCAGCCAAAATGCAGCCCACATCCGGGAGAATCTCAAGAGCAGGGGGTGGAGCAAGGCAGGCCTCAAACCTCGGGAAGCTGCAGCCCAAAATGCAGCCAAAATGCAGCCCACATACGGGAGAATCTCAAGAGCAGGGGGTGGAGCAAGCCAGGCCTCAAACCACGGGAAGCTCCAGCCCAAGAATCATCCAATATGCAGCCCACCTCCGGGAGAATATCAAGAGCAGGGGGTGGAGCACGCCACGCCTCAAACCACGAGAAGCTCCAGCCAAAGAATCAGCCAAAATGCAGCCCACCTCCGGGAGAATCTCAAGAGCAGGGGGTGGAGTAAGCCAGGCCTCAAACCACAAGAAGCTCCAGCCCAAAAGGCAGCCAAAATGCAGCCCACATCCGGGAGAATCTCAAGAGCAGGGGGTGGAGCAAGCCAGGCCTCAAACCACGAGAAGCTCCAGCCCAAAATGTAGCCAAAATGCAGACCACATCTGGGAGAATATCAAGAGCAGGGGGTGGAGCAAGCCAGCCCCCAAACCACGAGAATCTCCAGCCCAAAAGGCAGCCAAAATGCAGCCCACATCCGGGAGAATCTCAAGAGCAGGGGGTGGAGCAAGCCAGGCCTCAAACCACGAGAATCTCCAGATCAAAAGGCAGCCAAAATGCAGCCCACATCCGGGAGAATCTCAAGAGCAGGGGGTGGAGCAAGGCAGGCCTCAAACCTCGGGAAGCTGCAGCCCAAAATGCAGCCAAAATGCAGCCCACATACGGGAGAATCTCAAGAGCAGGGGGTGGAGCAAGCCAGGCCTCAAACCACGGGAAGCTCCAGCCCAAGAATCATCCAATATGCAGCCCACCTCCGGGAGAATCTCAAGAGCAGGGGGTGGAGTAAGCCAGGCCTCAAACCACAAGAAGCTCCAGCCCAAAAGGCAGCCAAAATGCAGCCCACATCCGGGAGAATCTCAAGAGCAGGGGGTGGAGCAAGCCAGGCCTCAAACCACGAGAAGCTCCAGCCCAAAATGTAGCCAAAATGCAGACCACATCTGGGAGAATATCAAGAGCAGGGGGTGGAGCAAGCCAGGCCTCAAACCACGAGAAGCTCCAGCCCAAAAGGCAGCCAAAATGCAGCCCACATCCGGGAGAATCTCAAGAGCAGGGGGTGGAGCAAGCCAGGCCTCAAACCACGAGAATCTCCAGCCCAAAAGGCAGCCAAAATGCAGCCCACATCCGGGAGAATCTCAAGAGCAGGGGGTGGAGCAAGGCAGGCCTCAAACCACGGGAAGCTGCAGCCCAAAATGCAGCCAAAATGCAGCCCACATACGGGAGAATCTCAAGAGCAGGGGGTGGAGCAAGCCAGGCCTCAAACCACGGGAAGCTCCAGCCCAAGAATCATCCAATATGCAGCCCACCTCCGGGAGAATATCAAGAGCAGGGGGTGGAGCACGCCACGCCTCAAACCACGAGAAGCTCCAGCCAAAGAATCAGCCAAAATGCAGCCCACCTCCGGGAGAATCTCAAGAGCAGGGGGTGGAGTAAGCCAGGCCTCAAACCACAAGAAGCTCCAGCCCAAAAGGCAGTCAAAATCCAGCCCACATCCGGGAGAAACTCAAGAGCAGGGGGTGGAGCAAGCCAGGCCTCAAACCACGATAACCTCCATCCCAAAATGCAGCCAAAAGGCAGCCCACATCCGGGAGAATCTCAAGAGCAGGGGGTGGAGCAAGCCAGGCCTCAAACCACGAGAAGCTCCAGCCCAAAATGTAGCCAAAATGCAGCTCACATCGGGGAGAATATCAAGAGCAGGGGGTGGAGCAAGCCAGGCCTCAAACCACGAGAATCTCCAGCCCAAAAGGCAGCCAAAATGCAGCCCACATCCGGGAGAATCTCAAGAGCAGGGGGTGGAGCAAGCCAGGCCTCAAACCACGAGAATCTCCAGATCAAAAGGCAGCCAAAATGCAGCCCACATCCGGGAGAATCTCAAGAGCAGGGGGTGGAGCAAGGCAGGCCTCAAACCACGGGAAGCTGCAGCCCAAAATGCAGCCAAAATGCAGCCCACATACGGGAGAATCTCAAGAGCAGGGGGTGGAGCAAGCCAGGCCTCAAACCACGGGAAGCTCCAGCCCAAGAATCATCCAATATGCAGCCCACCTCCGGGAGAATATCAAGAGCAGGGGGTGGAGCACGCCACGCCTCAAACCACGAGAAGCTCCAGCCAAAGAATCAGCCAAAATGCAGCCCACCTCCGGGAGAATCTCAAGAGCAGGGGGTGGAGTAAGCCAGGCCTCAAACCACAAGAAGCTCCAGCCCAAAAGGCAGCCAAAATCCAGCCCACATCCGGGAGAAACTCAAGAGCAGGGGGTGGAGCAAGCCAGGCCTCAAACCACGAGAAGCTCCATCCCAAAATGCAGCCAAAATGCAGCCCACATCCGGGAGAATCTCAAGAGCAGGGGGTGGAGCAAGCCAGGCCCCAAAGCACGAGAAGCTAGACCCCAAAATGCAGCCAAAATGCAGCCCACATCCGGGAGAATCTCAAGAGCAGGGGGTGGAGCAAGCCAGGCCTCAAAGCACGAGAAGCTCCAGCCCAAAAGGCAGCCAAAATGCAGCCCACATCCGGGAGAATCTCAAGAGCAGGGGGTGGAGCAAGCCAGGCCTCAAACCACGAGAAGCTCCAGCCCAAAAGGCAGCCAAAATCCAGCCCACATCCGGGAGAATCTCAAGAGCAGGGGGTGGAGCAAGCCAGGCCTCAAACCACGAGAAGCTCCAGCCCAAAAGGCAGCCAAAATGCAGACCACATCCCGGAGAATCTCAAGAGCAGGGGGTGGAGGAAGCCAGGCCTCAAACCACGGGAAGCTCCAGCCCAAGAATCATCCAAAATGCAGCCCACATCCGGGAGAATATCAAGAGCAGGGGGTGGAGCAAGCCAGGCCTCAAACCACGAGAAGCTCCAGCCCAAAAGGCAGCCAAAATGCAGCCCACATCCGGGAGCATATCAAGAGCAGGGGGTGGAGCAAGCCAGGCCTCAAACCACGAGAAGCTCCAGCCCAAAAGGCAGCCAAAATGCAGCCCACATCCGGGAGAATCTCAAGAGCAGGGGGTGGAGCAAGCCAGGCCTCAAACCACGAGAAGCTCCAGCCCAAAAGGCAGCCAAAATCCAGCCCACATCCGGGAGAATATCAAGAGCAGGGGGTGGAGCAAGTCAGGCCTCAAACCATGAGAACCTCCAGCCCCAAAGGCAGCCAAAATGCAGCCCACATCCGGGAGAATCTCAAGAGCAGGGGGTGGAGCAAGCCAGGCCTCAAACCACAAGAAACTTCAGCCCAAAATGCAGCCAAAATGCAGCCCACTTCGCAGAGAATCTCAAGAGCAGGGGGTGGAGCAAGCCAGGCCTCAAACCACGAGAAGCTCCAGCCCAAAATGCAGCCAAATTCCAGACCACATCCGGGAGAATATCAAGAGCAGGGGGTGGAGCAAGACAGGCCCCAAAGCACGAGAAGCTCCAGCCCAAAATGCAGCCAAAATGCTGCCCACATTCAAGAGAATCTGAAGAGCAGGGGGTGGAGCAAGCCAGGCCTCAAACCACGAGAAGCTCCAGCCCAAAAGGCAGCCAAAATGCAGCCCACATCCGGGAGAATCTCAAGAGCAGGGTGTGGAGCAAGCCAGGCCCCAAACCACGAGAAGCTCCAGCCCAAATTGCAGCCAAAAGCCAGCCCACATCCGGGAGAATCTCAAGAGCCGGGGTGGAATAAGCCAGCCCCAAAACCACGAGAAGCTCCAGCCCAAAATGCAGCCAAAATGCAGCCCACATCCGGGAGAATCTCAAGAGCAGAGGGTGGAGCAAGCCAGTTCCCAAACCACGAGAAGCTCCAGCCCAAAATGCAGCCAAAATGCTGCCCACATCCAAGAGAATCTGAAGAGCAGGTGGTGGAGCAAGCCAGGCCTCAAACCACGAGAAGCTCCAGCCCAAAATGCAGCCAAAATGCAGCCAAAATGCAGCCCACATCCAGGAGAATATCAAGAGCAGGGGGTGGAGCAAGCCAGGCCTCAAACCACGAGAAGCTCCAGCCCAACAGGCAGCCAAAATGCAGCCCACATCCTGGAGAATCTCAAGAGCATGGGGTGGAGCAAGCCAGCCCCCAAACCACGAGAAGCTCCAGCCCAAAATGTAGTCAAAATGCAGCCCACTTCGGGGAGAATCTCAAGAGCAGGGGGTGGGGCAAGCCAGGCCTCAAAACACGAGAAGCTCCAGCCCAAAAGGCAGCCAAAATCCAGCCCACCTCCGGGAGAATCTCAAGAGCAGGGGGTGGAGCAAGCCAGGCCCCAAACCTCGAGAAGCTCCAGCCCAAAATGCAGCCAAATTCCAGACCACATCCGGGAGAATATCAAGAGCAGGGGGTGGAGCAAGCCAGGCCCCAAAGCACGAGAAGCTCCAGCCCAAAATGCAGCCAAAATGCTGCCCACATCCAAGAGAATCTGAAGAGCAGGGGGTGGAGCAAGCCAGGCCTCAAACCACGAGAAGCTCCAGCCCAAAAGGCAGCCAAAATGCAGCCCACATCCGGGAGAATCTCAAGAGCAGGGGGTGGAGCAAGCCAGGCCCCAAACCACGAGAAGCTCCAGCCCAAATTGCAGCCAAAAGCCAGCCCACATCCGGGAGAATCTCAAGAGCAGGGGTGGAATAAGCCAGCCCCAAAACCACGAGAAGCTCCAGCCCAAAATGCAGCCAAAATGCAGCCCACATCCGGGAGAATCTCAAGAGCAGAGGGTCGAGCAAGCCAGGCCTCAAACCACGAGAAGCTCCAGCCCAAATTGCAGCCAAAAGCCAGCCCACATCCGGGAGAATCTCAAGAGCAGGTGTGGAATAAGCCAGCCCCAAAACCACGAGAAGCTCCAGCCCAAAATGCAGCCAAAATGCAGCCCACATCCGGGAGAATCTCAAGAGCAGAGGGTGGAGCAAGCCAGGCCCCAAACCACGAGAAGCTCCAGCCCAAAAAGCAGCCAAATTCCAGGCCACATCCGGGAGAATATCAAGAGCAGGGCGTGGAGCAAGCCAGGCCCCAAAGCACGAGAAGCTCCAGCCAAAAAGGCAGCCAAAATCCAGCCCACATCCGGGAGAATCTCAAGAGCAGGGGGTGGAGCAAGCCAGGCCTCAAACCACGAGAAGCTCCAGCCCAAAAGGCAGCCAAAATGCAGCCCATATCCAGGAGAATCTCAAGAGCAGGGGGTGGAGCAAGCCAGGCCACAAACCACGAGAAGCTCCAGCCCAAAATGTAGTCAAAATGCAGCCCACATCCTGGAGAATCTCAAGAGCAGGGGGTGGGGCAAGCCAGGTCTCAAACCACGAGAAGCTCCAGCCCAACTTGCAGCCAAAAGCCAGCCCACATCTGGGAGAATCTCAAGAGCAGAGGGTGGAGCAAGCCAGGCCTCAAACCACGAGAAGCTCCAGCCCAAATTGCAGCCAAAAGCCAGCCCACATCCGGGAGAATCTCAAGAGCCGGGGTGGAATAAGCCAGCCCCAAAACCACGAGAAGCTCCAGCCCAAAATGCAGCCAAAATGCAGCCCACATCCGGGAGAATCTCAAGAGCAGAGGGTGGAGCAAGCCAGGCCCCAAACCACGAGAAGCTCCAGCCCAAAAAGCAGCCAAATTTCAGGCCACATCCGGGAGAATATCAAGAGCAGGGCGTGGAGCAAGCCAGGCCCCAAAGCACGAGAAGCTCCAGCCAAAAAGGCAGCCAAAATCCAGCCCACCTCAGGTAGAATTTCAAGAGCAGGGGGTGGAGCAAGCCAGGCCCCAAACCACGAGAAGCTCCAGCCCAAAAGGCAGCCAAAATGCAGACCACATCCGGGAGAATCTCAAGAGCAGGGGGTGGAGCAAGCCAGGCCTCAAACCACGAGAAGCTCCAGCCCAAAAGGCAGCCAAAATGCAGCCCACATCCGGGAGAATCTCAAGAGCAGGGGGTGGAGCAAGCCAGGCCTCAAACCACGAGAAGCTCCAGCCCAAAAGGCAGCCAAAATGCAGCCCACATCCGGGAGAATCTCAAGAGCAGGGGGTGGAGCAAGCCAGGCCTCAAACCACGAGAAGCTCCAGCCCAAAAGGCAGCCAAAATGCAGCCCACCTCCTGGAGAATCTCAAGAGCAGGGGGTGGAACGAGCCAGCCCCCAAACCACGAGAAGCTCCAGCCCAAAAGGCAGCCAAAATCCAGCCCACCTCAGGTAGAATTTCAAGAGCAGGGGGTGGAGCAAGCCAGGCCCCAAACCACGAGAAGCTCCAGCCCAAAAGGCAGCCAAAATGCAGCCCACATCCGGGAGAATCTCAAGAGCAGGGGGTGGAGCAAGCCAGGCCTCAAACCACGAGAAGCTCCAGCCCAAAAGGCAGCCAAAATGCAGCCCACATCCGGGAGAATCTCAAGAGCAGGGGGTGGAGCAAGCCAGGCCTCAAACCACGAGAAGCTCCAGCCCAAAAGGCAGCCAAAATGCAGCCCACATCCGGGAGAATCTCAAGAGCAGGGGGTGGAGCAAGCCAGGCCTCAAACCACGAGAAGCTCCAGCCCAAAAGGCAGACAAAATGCAGCCCACATCCAGGAGAATATCAAGAGCAGGAGGTGGAGCAAGCCAGGCCTCAAACCACGAGAAGCTCCAGCCCAAATGGCAGCCAAAATGCAGCCCACATCCAGGAGAATCTCAAGAGCAGGGGGTGGAGCAAGCCAGCCCCCAAACCACGAGAAGCTCCAGCCCAAAATGTAGTCAAAATGCAGCCCACTTCGGGGAGAATCTCAAGAGCAGGGGGTGGGGCAAGCCAGGCCTCAAACCACGAGAAGCTCCAGCCCAAAAGGCAGCCAAAATGCAGGCCACCTCGGGGAGAATCTCAAGAGCAGGGGGTGGAGCAAGCCAGGCCTCAAACCACGAGAAGCTCCAGCCCAAAAGGCAGCCAAAATGCAGCCCACATCCAGGAGAATATCAAGAGCAGTAGGTGGAGAAAGCCAGGCCTCAAACCACGAGAAGCTCCAGCCCAAAATGCAGCCAAAATGCAGCCCACATCCGGGAGAATCTCAAGAACAGGGGGTGGAGCAAGCCAGCCCCCAAACCACGAGAAGCTCCAGCCCAAAAGGCAGCCAAAATGCAGACCACTTCGGGGAGAATCTCAAGAGCACGGGGGTGGGGCAAGCCAGGCCTCAAACCACGAGAATCTCCAGCCCAAAAGGCAGCCAAAATCCAGCCCACCTCCGGTAGAATTTCAAGAGCAGGGGGTGGAGCAAGCCAGGCCCCAAACCACGAGAAGCTCCAGCCCAAAAGGCAGCCAAATTCCAGATCACATCCGGGAGAATATCAAGAGCAGGGGGTGGAGCAAGCCAGGCCCCAAAGCACGAGAATCTCTAGCCCAAAATGCAGCCAAAATGCAGCCCACATCCAGGAGAAAATCAAGAGCAGGAGGTGGAGCAAGCCAGGCCTCAAACCACGAGAATCTCAAGCCCAAAAGTCACCCAAAAATCCAGCCCACGTCGGGAAGAATCTCAAGAGCAGGGGTTGGAGCAAGCCAGGCCTCAAACCAGGAGAAGCTCCAGCCCAAAAGGCAGCCAAAATCCAGCCCACCTCCGGGAGAATCTCAAGAGCAGGGGGTGGAGCAAGCCAGGCCCCAAACCACGAGAAGGTCCAGCCCAAAAGGCAGCCAAAATCCAGCCCACATCCGGGAGAATCTCAAGAGCAGGGGGTGGAGCAAGCCAGGCCTCAAACCACGAGAAGCTCCAGCCCAAAAGGCAGCCAAAATGCTGCCCACGTCGGGAAGAATCTCAAGAGCAGGGGTTGGAGCAAGCCAGGCCTCAAACCACGAGAAGCTCCAGCCCAAAAGGCAGCCAAAATCCAGCCCACCTCTGGGAGAATCTCAAGAGCAGGGGGTGGAGCAAGCCAGGCCCCAAACCACGAGAAGGTCCAGCCCAAAAGGCAGCTAAAATCCAGCCCACATCCGGGAGAATCTCAAGAGCAGGGGGTGGAGCAAGCCAGGCCTCAAACCACGAGAAGCTCCAGCCCAAAAGGCAGCCAAAATGCAGCCCATATCCGGGAGAATCTCAAGAGCAGGGGGTGGAGCAAGCCAGGCCCCAAACCACGAGAAGCTCCAGCCCAAAAAGCAGCCAAATTCCAGCCCACGTCCGGGAGAATATCAAGAGCAGGGGGTGGAGCAAGCCAGGCCCCAAAGCACGAGAAGCTCCAGCCCAAAAGGCAGCCAAAATGCAGCCCACATCCGGGAGAATTTCAGGAGCAGGGGGTGGAGCAAGCCAGGCCTCAAACCACGAGAAGCTCCAGCCCAAAAGGGAGCCAAAATGCCAGCCCACATCCGGGAGAATCTCAAGAGCAGGGGGTGGAGCAAGCCAGACCTCAAAGCACGAGTAGCTCCAGCCCAAAATGCAACCAAAATCCAGCCCACATCCGGGAGAATCTCAAGAGCAGGGGGTGGAGCAAGCCAGGCCTCAAACCACGAGAAGCTCCAGCCCAAAAGGCAGCCAAAAGACAGCCAACATCCGGGAGAATCTCAAGAGCAGGGGGTGGAGCAAGCCAGGCCTCAAACCACGAGAAGCTAGACCCCAAAAGGCAGCCAAAATGCAGCCAACATCCGGGAGAATCTCAAGAGCAGGGGGTGGAGCAAGCCAGGCCTCAAACCACGAGAAGCTCCAGCCCAAAAGGCAGCCAAAATCCACCCCACCTCCTGGAGAATCTCAAGAGCAGGGGGTGGAACAAGCCAGCCCCCAAACCACGAGAAGCTCCAGCCCAAAATGCAGCCAAAATCCAGCCCACATCCAGGAGAATCTCAAGAGCAGGGGGTGGAGCAAGCCAGGCCTCAAACCCGAAAAAGCTGAAGCCGAAAATGTAGTCAAAATGCAGCCCACATCCGGGAGAATCTCAAGAGCAGGGGCTGGAGCAAGCCAGCCCCCAAACCACGAGAAGCTGTAGCCCAAAAAGCAGCCAAAATGCAGCCCACCTCCAGGAGAATCTCAAGAGCAGGGGCTGGAGCAAGCCAGGCCTCAAACCACGAGAATCTCGAGCCCAAAAGGCAGCCAAAATACAGCCCACCTCCGGGAGAATCTCAAGAGCAGGGGGTGGAGCAAGCCAGGCCTCAAACCACGAGAAGCTGAAGCCGAAAAGGCAGCCAAAATGCAGCCCACATCCGGGAGAATATCAAGAGCAGGGGGTGGAGCAAGCCAGGCCTCAAACCATGAGAAGCTCCAGCCCAAAAGGCAGCCAAATGCCAGCCCACATCCGGGAGAATCTCAAGAGCAGGGGGTGGAGCAAGCCAGGCCTCAAAGCACGAGAAGCTCCAGCCCAAAAGGCAGCCAAATCCAGCCCACATCCGGGAGAATCTCAAGAGCAGGGGGTGGAGCAAGCCAGGCCTCAAACCACGAGAAGCTAGACCCCAAAAGGCAGCCAAATGCCAGCCCACCTCCTGGAGAATCTCAAGAGCAGGGGGTGGAGCAAGCCAGGCCTCAAACCACGAGAAGCTCAAGCCCAAAAGGCAGCCAAAATGCAGCCCACATCCGGGAGAATCTCAAGAGCAGGGGGAGGAGCAAGGCAGGCCTCAAACCACGAGAAGCTCCAGCCCAAAAGGCAGCCAAAATGCAGCCCACTTCCAGGAGAATATCCAGAGCAGGAGGTGGAGCAAGCCAGGCCTCAAACCACGAGAAGCTCAAGCCCAAAAGGCAGCCAAAATGCAGCCCACAACCAGGAGAATCTCAAGAGCAGGGGGTGGAGCAAGCCAGGCCCCAAACCACGAGAAGCTCCAGCCCAAAAGGCAGCCAAAATGCAGCCCACCTCCGGGAGAATCTCAAGAGCAGGGGGTGGAGCAAGCCAGCCCCCAAACCACGAGAAGCTCCAGCCCAAAATGCAGCCAAATCCAGCCCACTTCGGGGAGAATATCAAGAGCAGGGGGTGGAGCAAGCCAGGCCTCAAACCACGAGAAGCTCCAGCCCAAATGCAGCCAAAATCCAGCCCACCTCCGGGAGAATCTCAAGAGCAGGGGGTGGAGCAAGCCAGGCCTCAAACCCCAAAAAGTTGAAGCCCAAAATGCAGCCAAAATGCAGCCCACATCCGGGAGAATCTCAAGAGCAGGGGGTGGAGCAAGCCAGCCCCCAAACCACGAGAAGCTGTAGCCCAAAAGGCAGCCAAAATGCAGCCCACCTCCAGGAGAATCTCAAGAGCAGGGGCTGGAGCAAGCCAGGCCTCAAACCACGAGAATCTCCAGCCCAAAAGGCAGCCAAAATACAGCCCACCTCCGGGAGAATCTCAAGAGCAGGGGGTGGAGCAAGCCAGGCCTCAAACCACGAGAAGCTCCAGCCCAAAAGGCAGCCAAAATGCAGCCCACATCCGGGAGAATATCAAGAGCAGGGGGTGGAGCAAGCCAGGCCTCAAACCATGAGAAGCTCCAGCCCAAAAGGCAGCCAAAATGCAGCCCACATCCGGGAGAATCTCAAGAGCAGAGGGTGGAGCAAGCCAGGCCTCAAAGCACGAGAAGCTCCAGCCCAAAATGCAGCCAAAATCCAGCCCACATCCGGGAGAATCTCAAGAGCAGGGGGTGGAGCAAGCCAGGCCTCAAACCACGAGAAGCTAGACCCCAAAAGGCAGCCAAATGCCAGCCCACCTCCTGGAGAATCTCAAGAGCAGGGGGTGGAGCAAGCCAGGCCTCAAACCAAGAGAAGCTCAAGCCCAAAATGCAGCCAAAATGCAGCCCACCTCCAGGAGAATCTCAAGAGCAGGGGGTGGAGCAAGCCAGCCCCCAAACCACGAGAAGCTCCAGCCCAAAATGCAGCCAAATCCAGCCCACTTCGGGGAGAATCTCAAGAGCAGGGGGTGGAGCAAGCCAGGCCTCAAACCACGAGAAGCTCCAGCCCAAAATGCAGCCAAAATCCAGCCCACATCCGGGAGAATCTCAAGAGCAGGGGCTGGAGCAAGCCAGGCCTCAAACCACGAGAAGCTAGACCCCAAAAGGCAGCCAAAATGCAGCCCACATCCGGGAGAATCTCAAGAGCAGGGGGTGGAGCAAGCCAGGCCCCAAAGCACGAGAAGCTCCAGCCCAAAAGAAAGCCAAAATGCAGCCCACATCCAGCAGAATCTCAAGAGCAGGGAGTGGAGCAAGCCAGCCCCCAAACCACGAGAAGCTCCAGCCCAAAATGTAGTCAAAATGCAGCCCACCTCCGGGAGAATCTCAAGAGCAGGGGGTGGAGCAAGCCAGGCCTCAAACCCCAAGAAGCTAGACCCCAAAAGGCAGCCAAAATGCAGCCCACCTCCTGGAGAATCTCAAGAGCAGGGTTGGAGCAAGCCAGGCCTCAAACCACGAGAAGCTCCAGCCCAAAAGGCAGCCAAAATACAGCCCACATCCAGGAGAAAATCAAGAGCAGGAGGTGGAGCAAGCCAGGCCTCAAACCACGAGAAGCTCCAGCCCAAAAGGCAGCCAAAATGCTGCCCACCTCCTGGAGAATCTCAAGAGCAGGGGGTGGAACAAGCCAGCCCCCAAACCACGAGAAGCTCCAGCCCAAATGCAGCCAAAATCCAGCCCACCTCCGGGAGAATCTCAAGAGCAGGGGGTGGAGCAAGCCAGGCCTCAAACCACGAGAAGATCCAGCCCAAAAGGCAGCCAAAATGCAGCCCACATCCGGGAGAATCTCAAGAGCAGGGGGTGGAGCAAGCCAGGCCCCAAACCACGAGAAGCTCCAGCCCAAAAAGCTGCCAAATTCCAGATCACATCCGGGAGAATCTCAAGAGCAGGGGGTGGAGCAAGCCAGGCCTCAAACCACGAGAAGCTCCAGCCCAAAAGGCAGCCAAAATGCAGCCCACATCCAGGAGAATCTCAAGAGCAGGGGGTGGAGCAAGCCAGGCCTCAAACCACAAGAAGCTCCAGCCCAAAATGCAGACAAAATCCAGCCCACCTGCGGGAGAATATCAAGAGCAGGGGGTGGAGCAAGCCAGGCCTCAAACCACGAGAAGCTCCAGCCCAAAAGGCAGCCAAAAGCCAGCCAACATCCGGGAGAATCTCAAGAGCAGGGGGTGGAGCAAGCCAGGCCTCAAACCCCAAAAAGCTGAAGCCCAAAATGCAGCCAAAATGCTGCCCACATCCGGGAGAATCTCAAGAGCAGGGGGTGGAGCAAGCCAGCCCCCAAACCACGAGAAGCTGTAGCCCAAAAGGCAGCCAAATAACAGCCCACCTCCAGGAGAATCTCAAGAGCAGGGGGTGGAGCAAGCCAGGCCTCAAACCACGAGAATCTCCAGCCCAAAATGCAGCCAAATCCAGCCCACTTCGGGGAGAATATCAAGAGCAGGGGGTGGAGCAAGCCAGGCCTCAAACCACAAGAAGCTAGACCCCAAAAGGCAGCCAAAATGCATCCCACCTCCTGGAGAATCTCAAGAGCAGGGGGTGGAGCAAGCCAGGCCTCAAACCACGAGAAGCTCCAGCCCAAAAGGCAGCCAAAATGCAGCCCACATCCGGGAGAATCTCAAGAGCAGGGCGTGGAGCAAGCCAGTCCCCAAAGCACGAGAAGCTCCAGCCAAAAATGCAGCCAAAATCCAGCCCAACTCCGGGAGAATGTCAAGAGCAGGGGATGGAGCAAGCCAGGCCTCAAACCACGAGAAGCTCCAGCCCAAAAGGCAGCCAAAATGCAGCCCACATCCGGGAGAATCTCAAGAGCAGGGCGTGGAGCAAGCCAGGCCTCAAACCACGAGAAGCTGCAACCCAAAAGGCAGCCAAAATGCAGCCCACCTCCTGGAGAATCTCAAGAGCAGGGGGTGGAACAAGCCAGCCCCCAAACCACGAGAAGCTCCAGCCCAAAAGGCAGCCAAAATCCAGCCCACATCCATGAGAATATCAAGAGCAGGAGGTGGAGCAAGCCAGGCCTCAAACCACGAGAATCTCCAGCCCAAAAGGCAGCCAAAATGCAGCCCACCTCCAGGAGAATCTCAAGAGCAGGGGCTGGAGCAAGCCAGGCCTCAAACCACGAGAATCTCCAGCCCAAAAGGCAGCCAAAATACAGCCCACCTCCGGGAGAATCTCAAGAGCAGGGCGTGGAGCAAGCCAGGCCTCAAACCACGAGAAGCTGAAGCCGAAAAGGCAGCCAAAATGAAGCCCACATCCGGGAGAATATCAAGAGCAGGGGGTGGAGCAAGCCAGGCCTCAAACCATGAGAAGCTCCAGCCCAAAAGGCAGCCAAATGCCAGCCCACATCCGGGAGAATCTCAAGAGCAGAGGGTGGAGCAAGCCAGGCCTCAAAGCACGAGAAGCTCCAGCCCAAAATGCAGCCAAAATCCAGCCCATATCCGGGAGAATCTCAAGAGCAGGGGGTGGAGCAAGCCAGGCCTCAAACCACGAGAAGCTCAAGCCCAAAAGGCAGCCAAAATGCAGCCCACCTCCAGGAGAATCTCAAGAGCAGGGAGTGGAGCAAGCCTGCCCCCAAACCACGAGAAGCTCCAGCCCAAAATGCAGCCAAATCCAGCCCACTTCGGGGAGAATATCAAGAGCAGGGGGTGGAGCAAGCCAGGCCTCAAACCACGAGAAGCTCCAGCCCAAAATGCAGACAAAATCCAGCCCACTTCCGGGAGAATCTCAAGAGCAGGGGGTGGAGCAAGCCAGGCCTCAAACCCCAAAAAGCTGAAGACCAAAATGCAGCCAAAATGCAGCCCACATCCGGGAGAATCTCAAGAGCAGGGGGTGGAGCAAGGCAGGCCTCAAACCACGAGAAGCTCCAGCCCAAAATGCAGCCAAAATGCAGCCCACATCCGGGAGAATCTCAAGAGCAGGGGGTGGAGCAAGCCAGGCCTCAAACCACGAGAAGCTAGACCCCAAAAGGCAGCCAAAATGCAGCCCACATCCGGGAGAATCTCAAGAGCAGGGGTTGGAGCAAGCCAGGCCCCAAAGCACGAGAAGCTCCAGCCCAAAAGAAAGCCAAAATGCAGCCCACATCCAGCAGAATCTCAAGAGCAGGGAGTGGAGCAAGCCAGCCCCCAAACCACGAGAAGCTCCAGCCCAAAATGTAGTCAAAATGCAGCCCACATCCGGGAGAATATCAAGAGCAGGAGGTGGAGCAAGCCAGGCCTCAAACCACAAGAAGCTAGACCCCAAAAGGCAGCCAAAATGCAGCCCACCTCCTGGAGAATCTCAAGAGCAGGGTTGGAGCAAGCCAGGCCTCAAACCACGAGAAGCTCCAGCCCAAAAGGCAGCCAAAATGCAGCCCACCTCCGGGAGAATCTCAAGAGCAGGGGGTGGAGCAAGCCAGGCCTCAAACCACGAGAAGCTCCAGCCCAAAAGGCAGCCAAAATCCAGCCCACCTCCGGGAGAATCTCAAGAGCAGGGGGTGGAGCAAGCCAGGCCCCAAACCACGAGAAGCTCCAGCCCAAAAGGCAGCCAAAATGCAGCCCACATCCGGGAGAATCTCAAGAGCACGGGGTGGAGCAAGCCAGGCCCCAAACCACGAGAAGCTCCAGCCCAAAAAGCTGCCAAATTCCAGATCACATCCGGGAGAATCTCAAGAGCAGGGGGTGGAGCAAGCCAGGCCTCAAACCACGAGAAGCTCCAGCCCAAAAGGCAGCCAAAATCCAGCCCACCTCCAGGAGAATCTCAAGAGCAGGGGGTGGAGCAAGCCAGGCCTCAAACCACGAGAAGCTCCAGCCAAAAATGCAGCCAAAATGCTGCCCACATCCGGGAGAATATCAAGAGCAGGGGGTGGAGCAAGCCAGCCCCCAAACCACGAGAAGCTGTAGCCCAAAAGGCAGCCAAAATGCAGCCCACCTCCAGGAGAATCTCAAGAGCAGGGGGTGGAGCAAGCCAGGCCTCAAACCACGAGAATCTCCAGCCCAAAAGGCAGACAAAATCCAGCTCACCTCCGGGAGAATCTCAAGAGCAGGGGGTGGAGCAAGCCAGGCCTCAAACCACGAGAAGCTCCAGCCCAAAATGCAGACAAAATCCAGCCCACTTCCGGGAGAATCTCAAGAGCAGGGGGTGGAGCAAGCCAGGCCTCAAACCCCAAAAAGCTGAAGACCAAAATGCAGCCAAAATGCAGCCCACATCCGGGAGAATCTCAATAGCAGGGGGTGGAGCAAGGCAGGCCTCAAACCACGAGAAGCTCCAGCCCAAAAGGCAGCCAAAATGCAGCCCACATCCGGGAGAATCTCAAGAGCAGGGGGTGGAGCAAGCCAGGCCTCAAACCACGAGAAGCTAGACCCCAAAAGGCAGCCAAAATGCAGCCCACATCCGGGAGAATCTCAAGAGCAGGGGTTGAGCAAGCCAGGCCCCAAAGCACGAGAAGCTCCAGCCCAAAAGAAAGCCAAAATGCAGCCCACATCCAGCAGAATCTCAAGAGCAGGGGGTGGAGCAAGCCAGGCCTCAAACCACAAGAAGCTAGACCCCAAAAGGCAGCCAAAATGCAGCCCACCTCCTGGAGAATCTCAAGAGCAGGGGGTGGAGCAAGCCAGGCCTCAAACCACGAGAAGCTCCAGCCCAAAAGGCAGCCAAAATGCAGCCCAACTGCGGGAGAATATCAAGAGCAGGGGGTGGAGCAAGCCAGGCCTCAAACCACGAGAAGCTTCAGCCCAAAAGGCAGCCAAAATGCAGCCCACCTGCGGGAGAATCTCAAGAGCAGGGGGTGGAGCAAGCCAGGCCTCAAACCACGAGAAGCTCCAGCCCAAAAGGCAGCCAAAATGCAGCCCACATATAGGAGGAAGTCAAGAGCAGGAGGTGGAGCAAGCCAGGCCTCAAACCACGAGAAGCTCCAGCCCAAAAGGCAGCCAAAATGCAGCCCACATATAGGAGGAAGTCAAGAGCAGGAGGTGGAGCAAGCCAGGCCTCAAACCACGAGAAGCTCCAGCCCAAAAGGCAGCCAAAAGCCAGCCAACATCCGGGAGAATCTCAAGAGCAGGGGGTGGAGCAAGCCAGGCCTCAAACCACGAGAAGCTCCAGCCCAAAAGGCAGCCAAAATGCTGCCCACCTCCTGGAGAATCTCAAGAGCAGGGGGTGGAACAAGCCAGCCCCCAAACCACGAGAAGCTCCAGCCCAAAAGGCAGCCAAAATCCAGCCCACCTCCGGGAGAATCTCAAGAGCAGGGGGTGGAGCAAGCCAGGCCTCAAACCCGAAAAAGCTGAAGCCGAAAATGTAGTCAAAATGCAGTCCACTTCGGGGAGAATCTCAAGAGCAGGGGGTGGGGCAAGCCAGGCCTCAAACCACAAGAAGCTCAAGCCCAAAATGCAGCCAAAATGCAGCCCACATCCGGGAGAATCTCAAGAGCAGGGGGTGGAGCAAGCCAGGCCACAAACCACGAGAAGCTACAGCCCAAAAGGCAGCCAAAATGCAGCCCACATCCGGGAGAATCTCAAGAGCAGGGGGTGGAGCAAGCCAGGCCTCAAACCACGAGAAGCTCCAGCCCAAAAGGCAGCCAAAATGCAGCCCACATCCGGGAGAATTTCAGGAGCAGGGGGTGGAGCAAGCCAGGCCCCAAACCACGAGAAGCTCCAGCCCAAAAGGCAGCCAAAATGCAGCCCACATCCGGGAGAATCTCAAGAGCAGGGGTTGGTGCAAGCCAGGCCTCAAACCACGAGAAGCTCCAGCCCAAAAGGCAGCCAAAATGCAGCCCACATCCGGGAGAATCTCAAGAGCAGGGGGTGGAGCAAGCCAGGCCTCAAACCACGAGAAGCTCCAGCCCAAAAGGCAGCCAAAATGCAGCCCACATCCGGGAGAATATCAAGAGCAGGGGGTGGAGCAAGCCAGGCCTCAAACCACGAGAAGCTCCAGCCCAAAATGCAGCCAAAATCCAGCCCAAATCCGGGAGAATCTCAAGAGCAGGGGGTGGAGCAAGCCAGGCCTCAAACCACGAGAAGCTCCAGCCCAAAAGGCAGCCAAAATGCAGCCCACATCCAGGAGAATATCAAGAGCAGGAGGTGGAGCAAGCCAGGCCTCAAACCACGAGAAGCTCCAGCCCAAAAGGCAGCCAAAATGCAGCCCACATCCGGGAGAATCTCAAGAGCAGGGGCTGGAGCAAGCCAGGCCTCAAACCACGAGAAGCTCCAGCCCAAAATGCAGCCAAAATCCAGCCCAAATCCGGGAGAATCTCAAGAGCAGGGGGTGGAGCAAGCCAGGCCTCAAACCACGAGAAGCTCCAGCCCAAAAGGCAGCCAAAATGCAGCCCACATCCAGGAGAATATCAAGAGCAGGAGTTGGAGCAAGCCAGGCCTCAAACCACGAGAAGCTCCAGCCCAAAAGGCAGCCAAAATGCAGCCCACCTCCAGGAGAATCTCAAGAGCAGGGGGTGGAGCAAGCCAGCTCCCAAACCACGAGAAGCCCCAGCCCAAAATGCAGCCAAATCCAGCCCACTTCGGGGAGAATATCAAGAGCAGGGGGTGGAGCAAGCCAGGCCTCAAACCACGAGAATCTCCAGCCCAAAATGCAGACAAAATCCAGCCCACCTCCGGGAGAATCTCAAGAGCAGGGGGTGGAGCAAGCCAGGCCTCAAACCACGAGAAGCTGAAGCCGAAAATGCAGCCAAAATGCAGCCCATATCCGGGAGAATATCAAGAGCAGGGGGTGGAGCAAGCCAGGCCTCAAACCACGAGAAGCTCCAGCCCAAAAGGCAGCCAAAATGCAGCCCACATCCGGGAGAAGCTCAAGAGCAGGGGGTGGAGCAAGCCAGGCCCCAAACCACGAGAAGCTCCAGGCCAAAATGCAGCCAAAATGCAGCCCACATCCAGGAGAAAATCAAGAGCAGGAGGTGGAGCAAAGCAGGCCTCAAAGCACGAGAATCTCAAGCCCAAAACTCACCCAAAAATCCAGCCCACGTCGGGAAGAATCTCAAGAGCAGGGGGTGGAGCAAGCCAGGCCTCAAACCACGAGAAGCTCCAGCCCAAAAGGCAGCCAAAATGCAGCCCACATCCGGGAGAATCTCAAGAGCAGGGCGTGGAGCAAGCCACGCCCCAAAGCACGAGAAGCTCCAGCCAAAAAGGCAGCCAAAATCCAGGCCACATCCGGGAGAATGTCAAGAGCAGGGGGTGGAACAAGCCAGCCCCCAAACCACGAGAAGCTCCAGCCCAAAATGCATCCAAAAGCCAGCCCACATCCGGGAGAATCTCAAGAGCAGGGGGTGGAGCAAGCCACGCCCCAAAGCACGAGAAGCTCCAGCCCAAAAGGCAGCCAAAATCCAGCCCACATCCAGGAGAATATCAAGAGCAGGAGGTGGAGCAAGCCAGGCCTCAAACCACGAGAATCTCCAGCCCAAAAGGCAGCCAAAATGCAGCCCACATCCAGGAGAATCTCAAGAGCAGGGGGTGGAGCAAGCCAGCCCCCAAACCACGAGAAGCTCCAGCCCAAAAGGCAGCCAAAATCCAGCCCACATCCGGGAGAAACTCAAGAGCAGGGGGTGGAGCAAGCCAGGCCCCAAACCACGAGAATCTCCAGCCCAAAATGCAGCCAAATTCCAGACCACATCCGGGAGAATCTCAAGAGCAGGGGGTGGAGCAAGCCAGGCCTCAAACCACGAGAAGCTCCAACCCAAAAGGCAGCGAAAATGCAGCCCAAATCCGGGAGAATCTCAAGAGCAGGGGTTGGAGCAAGCCAGGCCTCAAACCACGAGAAGCTCCAGCCCAAAAGGCAGCCAAAATGCAGCCCACATCCGAGAGAATATCTAGAGCAGGTGGTGGAGCAAGCCAGGCCTCAAACCACGAGAATCTCCTGCCCAAAAGGCAGCCAAAATGCAGCCCACATCCAGGAGAATCTCAAGAGCAGGGGGTGGAGCAAGCCAGCCCCCAAACCACGAGAATCTCCAGCCCAAAATGCAGCCAAATTCCAGACCACATCCGGGAGAATCTCAAGAGCAGGGGGTGGAGCAAGCCAGGCCTCAAACCACGAGAAGCTCCAACCCAAAAGGCAGCGAAAATGCAGCCCAAATCCGGGAGAATCTCAAGAGCAGGGGTTGGAGCAAGCCAGGCCTCAAACCACGAGAAGCTCCAGCCCAAAAGGCAGCCAAAATGCAGCCCACATCCGAGAGAATATCTAGAGCAGGTGGTGGAGCAAGCCAGGCCTCAAACCACGAGAAGCTCCAGCCCAAAAGGCAGACAAAATGCAGCCCACCTCCAGGAGAATCTCAAGAGCAGGGGGTGGAGCAAGCCAGGCCTCAAACCACGAGAAGCTCCAGCCCAAAAGAAAGCCAAAATGCAGCCCACATCCAGGAGAATCTCAAGAGCAGGGAGTGGAGCAAGCCAGCCCCCAAAACACGAGAAGCTCCAGCCCAAAATGTAGTCAAAATGCAGCCCAATTCAGGGAGAATCTCAAGAGCAGGGGGTGGGGCAAGCCAGGCCTCAAACCACGAGAAGCTCCAGCCCAAAAGGCAGCCAAAATGCAGCCCACATCCAGGAGAATATCAAGAGCAGGGGGTGGAGCAAGCCAGGCCTCAAGCCACAAGAAGCTAGACCCCAAAAGGCAGCCAAAATGCAGCCCACCTCCTGGAGAATCTCAAGAGCAGGGGGTGGAGCAAGCCAGGTCTCAAACCCCAAAAAGCTGAAGCCGAAAATGCAGCCAAAATGCAGCCCAAATCCGGGAGAATATCAAGAGCAGGGTGTGGAGCAAGGCAGGCCTCAAACCACGAGAAGCTCCAGCCCAAAATGCAGCCAAAATCCAGCCCACATGCGGGAGAATCTCAAGAGCAGGGGGTGGAGAAAGCCAGGCCTCAAACCACGAGAAGCTAGACCCCAAAAGGCAGCCAAAATACAGCCCACCTCCTGGAGAATCTCAAGAGCAGGGTCTGGAGCAAGCCAGGCCCCAAAGCACGAGAAGCTCCAGCCCAAAAGAAAGCCAAAATGCAGCCCACATCCAGCAGAATCTCAAGAGCAGGGAGTGGAGCAAGCCAGCCCCCAAACCACGAGAAGCTCCAGCCCAAAATGTAGTCAAAATGCAGCCCACATCCGGGAGAATCTCAAGAGTACTGGGTGGAGCAAGCCAGGCCTCAAACCACGAGAAGCTCCTGCCCAAAAGGCAGCCAAAATGCAGCCCACATCCAGGAGAAAATCAAGAGCAGGAGGTGGAGCAAGCCAGGCCTCAAACCACGAGAAGCTCCTGCCCAAAAGGCAGCCAAAATCCAGGCCACATCCGGGAGAATCTCAAGAGCAGGGGGTGGAGCAAGCCAGGCCTCAAACCACGAGAAGCTCCAGCCCAAAAGGCAGCCAAAATGCAGCCCACATCCGGGAGAATCTCAAGAGCAGGGGGTGGAGAAAGCCAGGCCCCAAACCACGAGAAGCTCCAGCCCAAAAGGCAGCCAAAATCCAGGCCACATCCGGGAGAATCTCAAGAGCAGGGGGTGGAGCAAGCCAGGCCTCAAACCACGAGAAGCTCCAGCCCAAAAGGCAGCCAAAATGCAGCCCACATCCGGGAAAATTTCAGGAGCAGGGGGTGGAGCAAGCCAGGCCCCAAACCACGAGAAGCTCCAGCCCAAAAGGCAGCCAAAATGCAGCCCACATCCGGGAGAATCTCAAGAGCAGGGGTTGGTGCAAGCCAGGCCTCAAACCACGAGAAGCTCCAGCCCAAAATGCAGCCAAAATGCAGCCCACCTCCGGGAGAATCTCAAGAGCAGGGGGTGGAGCAAGCCAGGCCTCAAACCACGAGAAGCTCCAGCCCAAAAGGCAGCCAAAATGCAGCCCACCTCCGGGAGAATCTCAAGAGCAGGGGGTGGAGCAAGCCAGGCCTCAAACCACGAGAAGCTCCAGCCCAAAAGGCAGCCAAATGCCAGCCCACCTCTTAGAGAATCTCAAGAGCAGGGGGTGGAGCAAGCCAGGCCTCAAACCACGAGAAGCTCCAGCCCAAAAGGCAGCCAAAATCCAGCCCACATCCGGGAGAATCTCAAGAGCAGGGGGTGGAGCAAGCCAGGCCCCAAACCACGAGAAGCTCCAGCCCAAAAGGCAGCCAAAATGCAGCCCACATCCAGGAGAATCTCAAGAGCAGGGGGTGGAGAAAGCCAGGCCTCAAACCACGGGAAGCTCCAGCCCAAAAGGCAGCCAAAATCCAGCCCACATCCGGGAGAATCTCAAGAGCAGGGGGTGGAGAAAGCCAGGGCTCAAACCACGAGAAGCTCCAGCCCAAAAGGCAGCAAAATGCAGCCCACATCCGTGAGAATATCAAGAGCAGGGGGTGGAACAAGCCAGCCCCTAAACCATGAGAAGCTCCAGCGCAAAAGGAAGCCAAAATCCAGCCCACTTCGGGGAGAATATCAAGAGCAGGGGGTGGAGCAAGCCAGGCCTCAAACCACGAGAAGCTCCAGCCCAAAATGCATCCAAAAGCCAGCCCACTTCCGGGAGAATCTCAAGAGCAGGGGGTGGAGCAAGCCAGGCCTCAAACCCCGAAAAGGAGAAGACCAAAATGCAGCCAAAATGCAGCCCACATCTGGGAGAATCTCAAGAGCAGGGGGTGGAGCAAGGCAGGCCTCAAACCACGAGAAGATCCAGCCCAAAATGCAGCCAAAATGCAGCCCACATCCGGGAGAATCTCAAGAGCAGGGGGTGGAGCAAGCCAGGCCTCAAACCACGAGAAGCTAGACCCCAAAATGCAGCCAAAATGCAGCCCACATCCGGGAGAATCTCAAGAGCAGGGGGTGGAGCAAGCCAGGCCCCAAAGCACGAGAAGCTCCAGCCCAAAAGAAAGCCAAAATGCAGCCCACATCCAGCAGAATCTCAAGAGCAGGGAGTGGAGCAAGCCAGCCCCCAAACCACGAGAAGCTACAGCCCAAAATGTAGTCAAAATGCAGCCCACATCCGGGAGAATCTCAAGAGTAGTGGGTGGAGCAAGCCAGGCCTCAAACCACGAGAAGCTCCAGCCCAAAAGGCAGCCAAAATGCAGCCCACATCCAGGAGAAAATCAAGAGCAGGAGGTGGAGCAAGCCAGGCCTCAAACCACGAGAAGCTCCAGCCCAAAAGGCAGCCAAAATCCAGGCCACATCCGGGAGAATCTCAAGAGCAGGGGGTGGAGAAAGCCAGGCCTCAAACCACGAGAAACTCCAGCCCAAAAAGCAGCCAAAATTCAGGCCACATCCAGGAGAATCTCAAGAGCAGGGGGTGGAGCAAGCCAGGCCTCAAACCTCGAGAAGCTCCAGCCCAAAAGGCAGCCAAAATCCAGCCCACCTCCGGGAGTATCTCAAGAGCAGGGGTGGAGCAAGCCAGGCCTCAAACCACGAGAAGCTCCAGCCCAAAAGGCAGCCAAAATCCAGGCCACATCCGGGAGAATCTCAAGAGCAGGGGGTGGAGCAAGCCAGGCCTCAAACCACGAGAAGCTCCAGCCCAAAAGGCAGCCAAAATGCAGCCCACATCCGGGAGAATTTCAGGAGCAGGGGGTGGAGCAAGCCAGGCCCCAAACCACGAGAAGCTCCAGCCCAAAAGGCAGCCAAAATGCAGCCCACATCCGGGAGAATCTCAAGAGCAGGGGGTGGAGCAAGCCAGGCCTCAAACCACGAGAAGCTCCAGCCCAAAATGCAGCCAAATGCCAGCCCACCTCCTGGAGAATCTCAAGAGCAGGGGGTGGAGCAAGCCAGGCCTCAAACCACGAGAAGCTCCAGCCCAAAAGGCAGCCAAATGCCAGCCCACATCCGGGAGAATATCAAGAGCAGGGGGTGGAGCAAGCCAGGCCTCAAACCACGAGAAGCTGTAGCCCAAAATGCAGCCAAAATCCAGCCCAAATCCGGGAGAATCTCAAGAGCAGGGGGTGGAGCAAGCCAGGCCTCAAACCACGAGAAGCTCCAGCCCAAAAGGCAGCCAAATTGCAGCCCACATCCAGGAGAATCTCAAGAGCAGGGGGTGGAGCAAGCCAGGCCTCAAACCACGAGAAGCTCCAGCCCAAAAGGCAGCCAAAATCCAGCCCACATTTAAAAGAATATGAAGAGCAGGGGGTGGAGCAAGCCAGGCCTCAAACCACGAGAAGCTCCAGCCCAAAAGGCAGCCAAAATGCAGCCCACCTCCAGGAGAATCTCAAGAGCAGGGGGTGGAGCAAGCCAGCTCCCAAACCACGAGAAGCCCCAGCCCAAAATGCAGCCAAATCCAGCCCACTTCGGGGAGAATATCAAGAGCAGGGGCTGGAGCAAGCCAGGAATCAAACCACGAGAATCGCCAGCCCAAAATGCAGAAAAAATCCAGCCCACCTCCGAGAGAATCTCAAGAGCAGGGGGTGGAGCAAGCCAGGCCTCAAACCACGAGAAGCTGAAGCCGAAAATGCAGCCAAAATGCAGCCCATATCCGGGAGAATATCAAGAGCAGGGGGTGGAGCAAGCCAGGACTCAAACCACGAGAAGCTCCAGCCCAAAAGGCAGCCAAAATGCAGCCCACATCCGGGAGAAGCTCAAGAGCAGGGGGTGGAGCAAGCCAGGCCCCAAACCACGAGAAGCTCCAGCCCAAAATGCAGCCAAATTCCAGCCCACATCCGGGAGAATATCAAGAGCAGGGGGTGGAGCAAGCCAGGCCCCAAAGCACGAGAAGCTCCAGCCCAAAACTCACCCAAAAATCCAGCCCACGTCGGGAAGAATTTCAAGAGCAGGGGGTGGAGCAAGCCAGGCCTCAAACCACGAGAAGCTCCAGCCCAAAAGGCAGCCAAAATGCATCACACCTCCTGGAGAATCTCAAGAGCAGGGGGGGGAGCAAGCCAGGCCTCAAACCACGAGAATCTCCAGCCCAAAAGGCAGCCAAAATGCAGCCCACATCCGGGACAATCTCAAGAGCAGGGCGTGGAGCAAGCCAGGCCTCAAACCACGAGAAGCTCCAGCCCAAAAGGCAGCCAAAATGCAGCCCACATCCGGGAGAATCTCAAGAGCAGGGGGTGGAGCAAGCCAGCCCCCAAACCACGAGAAGCTCCAGCCCAAAAGGCAGCCAAAATACAGCCCACCTCCTGGAGAATCTCAAGAGCAGGGTCTGGAGCAAGCCAGGCCCCAAAGCACGAGAAGCTCCAGCCCAAAAGAAAGCCAAAATGCAGCCCACATCCAGCAGAATCTCAAGAGCAGGGAGTGGAGCAAGCCAGCCCCCAAACCACGAGAAGCTCCAGCCCAAAATGTAGTCAAAATGCAGCCCACATCCGGGAGAATCTCAAGAGTACTGGGTGGAGCAAGCCAGGCCTCAAACCACGAGAAGCTCCAGCCCAAAAGGCAGCCAAAATGCAGCCCACATCCAGGAGAAAATCAAGAGCAGGAGGTGGAGCAAGCCAGGCCTCAAACCACGAGAAGCTCCTGCCCAAAAGGCAGACAAAATCCAGGCCATATCCGGGAGAATCTCAAGAGCAGGGGGTGGAGCAAGCCAGGCCTCAAACCACGAGAAGCTCCAGCCCAAAAGGCAGCCAAAATGCAGCCCACATCCGGGAGAATCTCAAGAGCAGGGGGTGGAGCAAGCCAGGCCCCAAACCACGAGAAGCTCCAGCCCAAAAGGCAGCCAAAATCCAGCCCACATCCGGGAGAATCTCAAGAGCAGGGGGTGGAGCAAGCCAGGCCTCAAACCACGAGAAGCTCCAGCCCAAAAGGCAGCCAAAATGCAGCCCACATCCGGGAAAATTTCAGGAGCAGGGGGTGGAGCAAGCCAGGCCCCAAACCACGAGAAGCTCCAGCCCAAAAGGCAGCCAAAATGCAGCCCACATCCGGGAGAATCTCAAGAGCAGGGGTTGGTGCAAGCCAGGCCTCAAACCACGAGAAGCTCCAGCCCAAAATGCAGCCAAAATCCAGCCCACATCCGAGAGAATCTCAAGAGCAGGGGGTGGAGCAAGCCAGGCCTCAAACCACGAGAAGCTCCAGCCCAAAAGGCAGCCAAATGCCAGCCCACCTCCTAGAGAATCTCAAGAGCAGGGGGTGGAGAAAGCCAGGGCTCAAACCACGAGAAGCTCCAGCCCAAAAGGCAGCAAAATGCAGCCCACATCCGTGAGAATATCAAGAGCAGGGGGTGGAACAAGCCAGCCCCTAAACCATGAGAAGCTCCAGCGCAAAAGGAAGCCAAAATCCAGCCCACTTCGGGGAGAATATCAAGAGCAGGGGGTGGAGCAAGCCAGGCCTCAAACCACGAGAAGCTCCAGCCCAAAATGCATCCAAAAGCCAGCCCACTTCCGGGAGAATCTCAAGAGCAGGGGGTGGAGCAAGCCAGGCCTCAAACCCCGAAAAGGAGAAGACCAAAATGCAGCCAAAATGCAGCCCACATCTGGGAGAATCTCAAGAGCAGGGGGTGGAGCAAGGCAGGCCTCAAACCACGAGAAGCTCCAGCCCAAAATGCAGCCAAAATGCAGCCCACATCCGGGAGAATCTCAAGAGCAGGGGGTGGAGCAAGCCAGGCCTCAAACCACGAGAAGCTAGACCCCAAAATGCAGCCAAAATGCAGCCCACATCCGGGAGAATCTCAAGAGCAGGGGGTGGAGCAAGCCAGGCCCCAAAGCACGAGAAGCTCCAGCCCAAAAGAAAGCCAAAATGCAGCCCACATCCAGCAGAATCTCAAGAGCAGGGAGTGGAGCAAGCCAGCCCCCAAACCACGAGAAGCTCCAGCCCAAAATGTAGTCAAAATGCAGCCCACATCCGTTAGAATCTCAAGAGTAGTGGGTGGAGCAAGCCAGGCCTCAAACCACGAGAAGCTCCAGCCCAAAAGGCAGCCAAAATGCAGCCCACATCCAGGAGAAAATCAAGAGCAGGAGGTGGAGCAAGCCAGGCCTCAAACCACGAGAAGCTCCTGCCCAAAAGGCAGCCAAAATCCAGGCCACATCCGGGAGAATCTCAAGAGCAGGGGGTGGAGCAAGCCAGGCCCCAAACCACGAGAAGCTCCAGCCCAAAAGGCAGCCAAAATCCAGCCCACATCAGGGAAAATCTCAAGAGCAGGGGGTGGAGCAAGCCAGGCCTCAAACCACGAGAAGCTCCAGCCCAAAAGGCAGCCAAAATGCAGCCCACCTCCAGGAGAATCTCAAGAGCAGGGGGTGGAGCAAGCCAGCTCCCAAACCACGAGAAGCCCCAGCCCAAAATGCAGCCAAATCCAGCCCACTTCGGGGAGAATATCAAGAGCAGGGGCTGGAGCAAGCCAGGACTCAAACCACGAGAATCTCCAGCCCAAAATGCAGAAAAAATCCAGCCCACCTCCGAGAGAATCTCAAGAGCAGGGGGTGGAGCAAGCCAGGCCTCAAACCACGAGAAGCTGAAGCCGAAAATGCAGCCAAAATGCAGCCCATATCCGGGAGAATATCAAGAGCAGGGGGTGGAGCAAGCCAGGACTCAAACCACGAGAAGCTCCAGCCCAAAAGGCAGCCAAAATGCAGCCCACATCCAGGAGAAGCTCAAGAGCAGGGGGTGGAGCAAGCCAGGCCCCAAACCACGAGAAGCTCCAGCCCAAAATGCAGCCAAATTCCAGCCCACATCCGGGAGAATATCAAGAGCAGGGGGTGGAGCAAGCCAGGCCCCAAAGCACGAGAAGCTCCAGCCCAAAAGGCAGCCAAAATGCAGCCCACATCCAGGAGAAAATCAAGAGCAGGAGGTGGAGCAAGGCAGGCCTCAAAGCACGAGAATCTCAAGCCCAAAACTCACCCAAAAATCCGGCCCACGTCGGGAAGAATTTCAAGAGCAGGGGGTGGAGCAAGCCAGGCCTCAAACCACGAGAAGCTGCAGCCCAAAAGGCAGCCAAAATGCAGCCCACATCTGTGAGAATCTCAAGAGCAGGGGGTGGAGCAAGCCAGGCCTCAAACCACAAGAAGCTAGACCCCAAAAGGCAGCCAAAATGCAGCCCACATCCGGGACAATCTCAAGAGCAGGGCGTGGAGCAAGCCAGGCCTCAAACCACGAGAAGCTCCAGCCAAAAAGGCAGCCAAAATGCAGCCCACATCCGGGAGAATGTCAAGAGCAGGAGGTGGAGCAAGCCAGGCCTCAAACCACGAGAATCTCCAGCCCAAAAGGCAGCCAAAATGCAGCCCACATCCAGGAGAATCTCAAGAGCAGGGGGTGGAGCAAGCCAGCCCCCAAACCACGAGAAGCTCCAGCCCAAAAGGCAGCCAAAATCCAGCCCACATCCGGGAGAAACTCAAGAGCAGGGCGTGGAGAAAGCCAGGCCCCAAACCACGAGAATCTCCAGCCTAAAATGCAGCCAAATTCCAGACCACATCCGGGAGAATATCAAGAGCAGGGGGTGGAGCAAGCCAGGCCTCAAACCACAAGAAGATCCAGCCCAAAAGGCAGCCAAATGCCAGCCCACCTCCTGGAGAATCTCAAGAGCAAGGGGTGGAGCAAGCCAGGCCTCAAACCACGAGAAGCTCCAGCCCACAAGGCAGCCAAAATCCAGCCCACATCCAGGAAAATATCAAGAGCAGGGGGTGGAGAAAGCCAGGCCTCAAACCACGAGAAGCTCCAGCCCAAAAAGCAGCCAAAATGCAGGCCACATCCGGGAGAATCTCAAGAGCAGGGGGTGGAGCAAGCCAGGCCTCAAACCTCGAGAAGCTCTAGCCCAAAAGGCAGCCAAAATCCAGCCCACATCCGGGAGAATCTCAAGAGCAGGGGGTGGAGCAAGCCAGGCCTCAAACCCCAAAAAGCTGAAGCCCAAAATGCAGCCAAAATGCAGCCCACATCCGGGAGAATCTCAAGAGCAAGGGGTGGAGCAAGCCAGGCCTCAAACCACGAGAAGCTCCAGCCCAAAAGGCAGACAAAATGCAGCCCACATCCAGGAGAATCTCAAGAGCAGGGGGTGGAGCAAGCCAGGCCTCAAACCACGAGAAGCTCCAGCCCAAAAGAAAGCCAAAATGCAGCCCACATCCAGGAGAATCTCAAGAGCAGGGAGTGGAGCAAGCCAGCCCCCAAACCACGAGAAGCTCCAGCACAAAATGTAGTCAAAATGCAGCCCAATTCAGGGAGAATCTCAAGAGCAGGGAGTGGAGCAAGCCAGCCCCCAAACCACGAGAAGCTCCAGCCCAAAATGCAGCCAAAATGCAGCCCACATCCGCGAGAACCTCAAGAGCAGGGGGTGGAGCAAGCCAGGCCTCAAACCACGAGAAGCTCCAACCCAAAATGCAGACAAAATCCAGCCCACCTCCGGGAGAATCTCAAGAGCAGGGGGTGGAGCAAGCCAGGCCTCAAACCCCAAAAAGCTGCAACCCAAAAGGCAGCCAAAATGCAGCCCACCTCCTGGAGAATCTCAAGAGCAGGGGGTGGAGCAAGCCAGGCCTCAAACCACGAGAAGCTCCAGCCCAAAATGCATCCAAAAGCCAGCCCACATCCGGGAGAATCTCAAGAGCAGGGGGTGGAGCAAGCCACGCCCCAAAGCACGAGAAGCTCCAGCCCAAAAGGCAGCCAAAATCCAGCCCACATCCAGGAGAATATCAAGAGCAGGAGGTGGAGCAAGCCAGGCCTCAAACCACGAGAATCTCCAGCCCAAAAGGCAGCCAAAATGCAGCCCACATCCAGGAGAATCTCAAGAGCAGGGGGTGGAGCAAGCCAGCCCCCAAACCACGAGAAGCTCCAGCCCAAAAGGCAGCCAAAATCCAGCCCACATCCGGGAGAAACTCAAGAGCAGGGGGTGGAGAAAGCCAGGCCACAAACCACGAGAATCTCCAGCCCAAAATGCAGCCAAATTCCAGACCACATCCGGGAGAATATCAAGAGCAGGGGGTGGAGTAAGCCAGGCCTCAAACCACAAGAAGATCCAGCCCAAAAGGCAGCCCAATGCCAGCCCACCTCCTGGAGAATCTCAAGAGCAGGGGGTGGAGCAAGCCAGGCCTCAAACCACAAGAAGCTCCAGCACAAAAGGCAGCCAAAATCCAGCCCACATCCAGGAAAATATCAAGAGCAGGGGGTGGAGAAAGCCAGGCCTCAAACCACGAGAAACTCCAGCCCAAAAAGCAGCCAAAATTCAGGCCACATCCGGGAGAATCTCAAGAGCAGGGGGTGGAGCAAGCCAGGCCTCAAACCTCGAGAAGCTCCAGCCCAAAATGCAGACAAAATCCAGCCCACCTCCGGGAGAATCTCAAGAGCAGGGGGTGGAGCAAGCCAGGCCTCAAACCCCAAAAAGCTGAAGCCCAAAATGCAGCCAAAATGCAGCCCACATCCGGGAGAATCTCAAGAGCAGGGGGTGGAGCAAGCCAGGCCTCAAACCACGAGAAGCTAGACCCCAAAAGGCAGCCAAAATGCAGCCCACATCCGGGAGACTCTCAAGAGCAGGGGGTGGAGCAAGCCAGGCCTCAAACCACGAGAAGCTCCAGCCCAAAAGGCAGACAAAATGCAGCCCACATCCAGGAGAATCTCAAGAGCAGGGAGTGGAGCAATCCAGCCCCCAAACCACGAGAAGCTCCAGCCCAAAATGTAGTCAAAATGCAGCCCAATTCAGGGAGAATCTCAAGAGCAGGGAGTGGAGCAAGCCAGCCCCCAAACCACGAGAAGCTCCAGCCCAAAAGGCAGCCAAAATGCAGCCCACATCCGCGAGAACCTCAAGAGCAGGGGGTGGAGCAAGCCAGGCCTCAAACCACGAGAAGCTCCAACCCAAAATGCAGACAAAATCCAGCCCACATCCGGGAGAATCTCAAGAGCAGGGGGTGGAGCAAGCCAGGCCTCAAACCCCAAAAAGCTGAAGCCGAAAATGCAGCCAAAATGCAGCCCACATCTGGGAGAATCTCAAGAGCAGGGGGTGGAGCAAGCCAGGCCTCAAACCACGAGAAGCTCCAGCCCAAAAGGCAGCCAAAAGCCAGCCCACCTCCGGGAGAATCTCAAGAGCAGTGGGTGGAGCAAGCCAGGCCTCAAACCATGAGAAGCTCCAGCCCTAAAGGCAGCCAAAATGCAGCCCACATCCGGGAGAATCTCAAGAGCAGGGGGTGGAGCAAGCCAGGCCCCAAACCACGAGAAGCTCCACCCGAAAATTCAGCCAAAAATGCAGCCCACTTCGCAGAGAATCTCAAGAGCAGGGCGTGGAGCAAGCCAGGCCCCAAACCACGAGAAGCTCCAGCCCACAAGGCAGCCAAAATCCAGCCCACCTCCGGGAGAATCTCAAGAGCAGGGGGTGGAGCAAGCCAGGCCTCAAAACACGAGAAGCTCCAGCCCAAAAGGCAGCCAAAATGCAGCCCACATCCGGGAGAATATCAAGAGCAGGGGGAGGAGCAAGCCAGGTCTCAAACCACGAGAAGCTTCAGCCCAAAAGGCAGCCAAAATGCAGCCCACATCCGGGAGAATATCAAGAGCAGGGGGTGGAGAAAGTCAGGCCTCAAACCACGAAAAGCTCCAGCCTAAAATGCAGCCAAATTCCAGACCACATCCACGAAAATATCAAGAGCAGGGGCTGGAGCAAGCCAGGCCTCAAACCACGAGAAGCTCCAGCCCAAAAGGCAGCCAAAATGCAGCCCACGTCCGGGAGAATCTCAAGAGCAGAGGGTGGAGCAAGCCAGGTCTGAAACCACGAGAAGCTCCAGCACAAAATGCAGCCAAAATCCAGCCCTACATCCGGGAGAATCTCAAGAGCAGGGGGTGGAGCAAGCCAGGCCTCAAACCACGAGAAGCTCCAGCCCAAAAGGCAGCCAAAATCCAGCCCACATCCGGGAGAATCTCAAGAGCAGGGGGTGGAGCAAGCCAGGCCCCAAACCACGAGAAGCTCCACCCGAAAATTCAGCCAAAATTGCAGCCCACTTCGCAGAGAATCTCAAGAGCAGGGGTGGAGCAAGCCAGGCCTCAAACCACGAGAAGCTCCAGCCCACAAGGCAGCCAAAATCCAGCCCACCTCCGGGAGAATCTCAAGAGCAGGGGGTGGAGCAAGCCAGGCCTCAAAACACGAGAAGCTCAAGCCCAAAAGGCAGCCAAAATGCAGCCCACATCCGGGAGAATATCAAGAGCAGGGGGAGGAGCAAGCCAGGTCTCAAACCACGAGAAGCTAAAGCCCAAAAGGAAGCCAAATTCCAGCCCACATCCGGGAGAATCTCAAGAGCAGGGGGTGGAGCAAGCCAGGCCTCAAACCACGAGAAGCTCCAGCACAAAAGGCAGCCAAAATCCAACCCTATATCTGGGAGAATATCAAGAGTAGGAGCTGGAGTAAGCCAGGCCTCAAACCACGAGAAGCTCCAGCCCAAAAGGCAGCCAAAATGCAGCCCACATCCGGGAGAATCTCAAGAGCAGAGGGTGGAGCAAGCCAGGCCTCAAACCCCGAGAAGCTCCAGCCCAAAAGGCAGCCAAAATCCAACCCTATATCTGGGAGAATATCAAGAGTAGGAGCTGGAGTAAGCCAGGCCTCAAACCACGAGAAGCTCCAGCCCAAAAGGCAGCCAATATCCAACCCTATATCTGGGAGAATCTCAAGAGCAGGGGGTGGAGCAAGCCAGGCCTCAAACCACGAGAAGAACCAGCCCAAAATGTAGCCAAAATCCAGCCCACCTCCGGGAGAATCTCAAGAGCAGGGGGTGGAGCAAGCCAGGCCTCAAACCACGAGAAGCTCCAGCACAAATGTCAGCCAAATACCAGCCCACATCGGGGAGAATATGAAGAGCAGGGGCTGGAGCAAGCCAGGTCTCAAACCACGAGAAGCTCCAGCCCAAAAGGCAGCCAAAATGCAGCCCACATCCAGGAGAATATCAAGAGCAGGGGGTGGAGCAAGCCAGGCCTCAAACCACGAAAAGCTCCAGCCTAAAATGCAGCCAAATTCCAGCTCACATCCACGAAAATATCAAGAGCAGAGGGTGGAGCAAGCCAGGCCTCAAACCACGAGAAGTTCCAGCCCAAAAGGCAGCCAAAATGCAGCCCACCTCCGGGAGAATCTCAAGAGCAGGGGGTGGAGTAAGCCAGGCCTCAAACCACGAGAAGCTCCACCCGAAAATTCAGCCAAAAATGCAGCCCACTTCGCAGAGAATCTCAAGAGCAGGGGGTGGAGCAAGCCAGGCCTGAAACCACGAGAAGATCCAGCCCAAAATGCAGCCAAACTCCAGCCCACCTCTGGGAGAATCTCAAGAGCAGGGGGTGGAGCAATCCAGGCCTCAAACCACGAGAAGCTCCAGCACAAAAGGCAGCCAAACTCCAGCCCACATCCGGGAGAAACTCAAGAGCAGGGGCTGGAGCAAGACCGGCCCCAAACCACGAGAAGCTCCAGCCCAAAGGCAGCCAAAACACAGCCCACCTGCGGGAGAATATCAAGAGCAGGGGGTGGAGCAAGACAGGCCCCAAACCACGAGAAGCTCCAGTCCAAAAAGCAGCCAAAATTCAGCCCACATCCGGGAGAATCTCAAGAGCACGGGGTGGAGCAAGACAGGCCCCAAACCACGAGAAGCTCCAGTCCAAAAAGCAGCCAAAATTCAGCCCACATCCGGGAGAATCTCAAGAGCACGGGGTGGAGCAAGCCAGGCCCCAAACCACGAAAAGCTCGAGCCCAAAAGAGAGCCAAAATCCAACTCTATATCTTGGACAACCTCAAGAGCAGGGGGTGCAGGAAGCCAGGCCTCAAACCACGTGAAGCTCCAGCCCAAAAGGCAGCCAAAATCCAGCCCACCTCCGGGAGAACCTCAAGAGCAGGGGGTGGAGCAAGCCAGGCCTCAAACCACGAGAAGCTCCAGCACAAAAAGCAGCCAAAATCCAACCCTATATCTGGGAGAATCTCAAGAGCAGGGGGTGGAGCAAGCCAGGCCTCAAACCACGAGAAGCTCCAGCCCAAAAGGCAGCCAAAATGCAGCCCACTTCCGGGAGAATCTCAAGAGCAGGGGGTGGAGCAAGGCAGGCCTCAAACCACGAGAAGCTCCAGCCCAAAGGGCAGCCAATATCCAGCCCACATCCGGGAGAATCTCAAGAGCAGGGGGTGGAGCAAGCCAGGCCTCAAACCACGAGAAGCTCCAGCACAAAAGGCAGCCAAAATCCAGCCCACATCTGGGAGAATATCAAGAGCAGGGGGTGGAGCAAGCCAGGCCTCAAACCACGAGAAGCTCCAGCCCAAGAATCAGCCAAAATGCAGCCCACATCCGGGAGAATCTCAAGAGCAGGGGGTGGAGCAAGCCAGGCCTCAAACCTCGAGAAGCTCCAGCCCAGGAATCAGCCAAAATGCAACGCACATCCGGGAGAATCTCAAGAGCAGGGGGTGGAGCAAGGCAGGCCTCAAACCACGAGAAGCTCCAGCCCAAAGGGCAGCCAAAATGCAGCCCACATCCGGGAGAATCTCAAGAGCAGGGCGTGGAGCAAGCCAGGCCTCAAACCATGAGAAGCTCCAGCCCACAATGCATCCAAAATCCAGCCCACATCCGGGAGAATCTTAAGAGCAGGGGGTGGAGCAAGCCAGGCCTGAAACCACGAGAAGCTCCAGCGCAAAAGGCAGGCAAAATCCAACCCTATATCTGGGAGAATATCAAGAGTAGGAGCTGGAGCAAGCCAGGCCTCAAACCACGAGAAGCTCCAGCCCAAAAGGCAGCCAAAATGCAGCCCACATCCGGGAGAATCTCAAGAGCAGGGGGTGGAGCAAGCCAGGCCTCAAACCACGAGAAGCTCCAGCCCAAATGGCACCCAAAATGCAGACCACATCCAGGAGAATATCAAGAGCAGGGGGTGGAGCAAGCCAGGCCCCAAACCACGAGAAGCTCCAGCCCAAAATTCAGCCAAAAATGCATCCCACTTCGGGGAGAATCTCAAGAGCGGGGGATGGAGCAAGCCAGGCCTAAAACCACGAGAAGCTCCAGCCCAAAAGTCAGCCAAAATCCAGCCCACATCCGGAAGAATCTCAAGAGCAGGGGGTGGAGCAAGGCAGGCCTCAAACCACGAGAAGCTCCAGCCCAAAAACGCAGCCAAAATCCAACCCTATATCTTGGACAATCTTAAGAGCAGGGGGTGGAGCAAGCCAGGCCTCAAACCACGAGAAGCTCCAGCCCAAAAGGCAGCCAAAATCCAACACTATATCTTGGAGAATATCAAGAGTAGGAGCTGGAGCAAGCCAGGCCTCAAACCACGTGAAGCTCCAGCCCAAAATGCAGCCAAAATGCAGCCCACATGGAAGAGAATCTCAAGAGCAGGGGGTGGAGCAAGCCAGGCCCCAAACCACGAGAAGCTCCAGCCCAAAAGGCAGCCAAAATCCAACCCTATATCTGGGAGAATATCAAGAGTAGGAGCTGGAGCAAGCCAGGCCTCAAACCACGAGAAGCTCCAGCCCAAAATTCAGCCAAAAATTCATCCCACTTCGGGGAGAATCTCAAGAGCAGGGGGTGCAGCAAGCCAGGCCCCAAACCACGAGAAGCTCCAGCCCAAATGGCACCCAAAATGCAGACCACCTCCAGGAGAATATCAAGAGCAGGGGGTGGAGCAAGCCAAGCCCCAAACCACGAGAAGTTCCAGCCAAACAGCCGGCCAAAATCCAGCCCACATCCGGGAGAATCTCAAGAGCAGGGGGTGGAGCAAGCCAGGCCCCAAACCACGAGAAGCTCCAGCCGAAAACTCAGCCAAAAATGCAGCCCACTTCCAGGAGAATATCAAGAGAAGGGGTTGGAGCAAGCCATGCCTCAAACCAAGAGAAGCTCCAGCCCAAAATGCAGACAAAATCCAGCCCACCTCCGGGAGAATCTTAAGAGCAGGGGGTGGAGCAAGCCAGGCCTCAAACCACGAGAAGCTCCAGCCCAAAAAGCAGCCAAAATCCAGGACACATCCGGGAGAATCTCAAGAGCAGGGGGTGGAGCAAGGCAGGCCTCAAACCACGAGAAGCTCCAGCCCAAAAACGCAGCCAAAATCCAACCCTATATCTTGGACAATCTTAAGAGCAGGGGGTGGAGCAAGCCAGGCCTCAAACCACGAGAAGCTCCAGCCCAAAAGGCAGCCAAAATCCAACACTATATCTTGGAGAATATCAAGAGTAGGAGCTGGAGCAAGCCAGGCCTCAAACCACGAGAATCTCCAGCCCAAAATGCAGCCAAAATGCAGCCCACATGGAAGAGAATCTCAAGAGCAGGGGGTGGAGCAAGCCAGGCCCCAAACCACGAGAAGCTCCAGCCCAAAAGGCAGCCAAAATCCAACCCTATATCTGGGAGAATATCAAGAGTAGGAGCTGGAGCAAGCCAGGCCTCAAACCACGAGAAGCTCCAGCCCAAAATTCAGCCAAAAATTCATCCCACTTCGGGGAGAATCTCAAGAGCAGGGGGTGCAGCAAGCCAGGCCCCAAACCACGAGAAGCTCCAGCCCAAATGGCACCCAAAATGCAGACCACCTCCAGGAGAATATCAAGAGCAGGGGGTGGAGCAAGCCAAGCCCCAAACCACGAGAAGTTCCAGCCAAAAAGCCGGCCAAAATCCAGCCCACATCCGGGAGAATCTCAAGAGCAGGGGGTGGAGCAAGCCAGGCCCCAAACCACGAGAAGCTCCAGCCGAAAACTCAGCCAAAAATGCAGCCCACTTCCAGGAGAATATCAAGAGAAGGGGTTGGAGCAAGCCATGCCTCAAACCAAGAGAAGCTCCAGCCCAAAATGCAGACAAAATCCAGCCCACCTCCGGGAGAATCTTAAGAGCAGGGGGTGGAGCAAGCCAGGCCTCAAACCACGAGAAGCTCCAGCCCAAAAAGCAGCCAAAATCCAGGACACATCCGGGAGAATCTCAAGAGCAGGGGGTGGAGCAAGGCAGGCCTCAAACCACGAGAAGCTCCAGCCCAAAAACGCAGCCAAAATCCAACCCTATATCTTGGACAATCTTAAGAGCAGGGGGTGGAGCAAGCCAGGCCTCAAACCACGAGAAGCTCCAGCCCAAAAGGCAGCCAAAATCCAACACTATATCTTGGAGAATATCAAGAGTAGGAGCTGGAGCAAGCCAGGCCTCAAACCACGAGAATCTCCAGCCCAAAATGCAGCCAAAATGCAGCCCACATGGAAGAGAATCTCAAGAGCAGGGGGTGGAGCAAGCCAGGCCCCAAACCACGAGAAGCTCCAGCCCAAAAGGCAGCCAAAATCCAACCCTATATCTGGGAGAATATCAAGAGTAGGAGCTGGAGCAAGCCAGGCCTCAAACCACGAGAAGCTCCAGCCCAAAATTCAGCCAAAAATTCATCCCACTTCGGGGAGAATCTCAAGAGCAGGGGGTGCAGCAAGCCAGGCCCCAAACCACGAGAAGCTCCAGCCCAAATGGCACCCAAAATGCAGACCACCTCCAGGAGAATATCAAGAGCAGGGGGTGGAGCAAGCCAAGCCCCAAACCACGAGAATTTCCAGCCAAAAAGCCGGCCAAAATCCTGCCCACATCCGGGAGAATCTCAAGAGCAGGGGGTGGAGCAAGCCAGGCCCCAAACCACGAGAAGCTCCAGCCCAAAATGCAGACAAAATCCAGCCCACCTCCGGGAGAATCTTAAGAGCAGGGGGTGGAGCAAGCCAGGCCTCAAACCACGAGAAGCTCCAGCCCAAAAAGCAGCCAAAATCCAGGACACATCCGGGAGAATCTGAAGAGCAGGGGGTGGAGCAAACCAGGCCTCAAACCACGAGAAGCTCCAGCCCAAAAGGCAGCCAAAATGCAGCCCACATGGAAGAGAATCTCAACAGCAGGGGTTGGAGCAAGCCAGGCCTCAAACCACGTGAAGCTCCAGCCCAAAAGGCAGCCAAAATGCAGACCACATCCGGGAGAATCTTAAGAGCAGGGGGTGGAGCAAGCCAGGCCTCAAACCACGAGAAGCTCCAGTCCAAAAGGCAGCCAAAATGCAGACAATATCTCGGAGAATATCAAGAGCAGGGGGTGGAACAATCCAGGCCTCAAACCACGAGAAGCTCCAGCCCAAAATGCAGCCAAAATGCAGCCCAAATCCGGGAGAATCTCAAGAGCAGGGGGTGGAGCAAGCCAGGCCTCAAACCACGAGAAGCTCCAGCCCAAAAGGCATCCAAAATGCAGCCCACATCCGGGAGAATCTCAAGAGCAGGGGGTGGAGCAAGCCAGGCCTCAAACCACGAGAAGCTCCAGCCCAAAAGGCATCCAAAATGCAGCCCACATCCTGGAGAATCTCAAGAGCAGGGGGTGGAGGAATCCAGGCCACAAACCATGAGAAGCTCCAGCCCAAAAGGCAGCCAAAATCCAGCCCAAATCTGGGAGAATCTCAAGAGCAGGGGGTGGAGCAAGCCCAGCCTCAAACCACGAGAAGCTCCAGCCCAAAAGGCAGCCAAAAATGCAGCCCACTTCGGGGAGAATCTCAAGAGCAGGGGGTGGAGCAAGCCAGGCCCCAAACCACGAGAAGCTCCAGGCCAAAAAGCAGCCAAAATTCAGCCCACCTCCTGGAGAATCTCAAGAGCAGGGGGTGGAGCAAGCCAGGCCTCAAACCACGAGAAGCTCCAGCCCAAAAGTCAGCCAATATGCAGCCGACATCCGGGAGAATCTCAAGAGCAGGGGGTGGAGCAAGCCAGGCCCCAAACCACGAGAAGCTCCAGCCCAAAAGGCAGCCAATATGCAGCCGACATCCGGGAGAATCTCAAGAGCAGGGGGTGGAGCAAGCCAGGCCCCAAACCACGAGAAGCTCCAGCCCAAAAGGCAGCCAAAATCCAGTCCTACATCCGGGAGAATCTCAAGAGCAGGGGGTGGAGCAAGCCAGGCCTCAAACCACGAGAAGCTCCAGCCCTAAATGAGCCAAAATGCAGCCCACATCCAGGAAAATATCAGGAGAAGGGGGTGGAGCAAGCCTGGTCTCAAACCACGAGAAGCTCCAGCCCTAAATGAGCCAAAATGCAGCCCACATCCGGGAGAATATCAAGAGCAGGGGGTGGAGCAAGAACAGCCTCAAACCACGAGAAGCTCCAGCCCAAAAGGCAGCCAAAAATGCAGCCCACTTCGGGGAGAATCTCAAGAGCAGGGGGTGGAGCAAGCCAGGCCCCAAACCACGAGAAGCTCCAGGCCAAAAAGCAGCCAAAATTCAGCCCACCTCCTGGAGAATCTCAAGAGCAGGGGGTGGAGCAAGCCAGGCCTCAAACCACGAGAAGCTCCAGCCCAAAAGTCAGCCAATATGCAGCCCAATTCGGGGAGAATCTCAAGAGCAGGGGGTGGAGCAAGCCCGGCCCCAAACCACGAGAAGCTCCAGCCCAAAAGGCAGCCAAAATGCAGCCCACACCCAGGAGAATATCAAGAGCATGGGGTGGAGCAAGCCAGGCCCCAAACCACGAGAAGCTCCAGCCCAAAAAGCAGCCAAAATTCAGCCCACCTCCGGGAGAATCTCAAGAGCAGGGGGTGGAGCAAGCCCGGCCCCAAACCACGAGAAGCTCCAGCCCAAAAAACAGCCAAAATGCAGCCCACACCCAGGAGAATATCAAGAGCAGGGGGTGGAGCAAGCCAGGCCTCAAACCATGAGAATCTCCAGCCCAAAATGTAGCCAAAATCCAGCCCACATCCGGGAGAATCTCAAGAGCAGGGGGTGGAGCAAGGCAGGCCTCAAACCACGAGAAGCTCCAGCCCAAAAGGCAGCCAAAATCCAGCCCTATATCTGGGAGAATCTCAAGAGCAGGGGGTGGAGCAAGCCAGGCCTCAAACCACGAGAAGCTCCAGCCCAAAATATAGGCAAATTCCAGCCCACCTGCGGGAGAATATTAAGAGCAGGGGGTGGAGCAAACCAGGCCCCAAACCACGAGAACCTCCCACCCAAAGGCAGCCAAAATGCAGCCCACATCTGGGAGAATTTCAAGAGCAGGGGTTGGAGCAGGCCAGGCCCCAAACCACGAGAAGCTCCAGCCCAAAATTCAGGCAAAAATGCAGCCCACATCCGGGAGAATCTCAAGAGCAGGGGGTGGAGCAAGCCAGGCCCCAAACCACGAGAAGCTCCGGCCCAAAATTCAGCCAAAATCCAGCCCACATCCGGAAGAATCTCAAGAGCAGGGGGTGGAGCAAGCCAGGCCTCAAACCACGAGAAGCTCCAGCCCAAAATTCAGCCAAATTCCAGCCCATTTCCAGGAGAATATCAAGAGCAGGGGGTGGAGCATGCCAGGCCTCAAACCACGAGAAGCTCCAGCATAAAAGGCAGCCAAAATTCAACCCTATATCTGGGAGAATATCAAGAGTAGGAGCTGGAGCAAGCCAGGCCTCAAACCACGAGAAGCTCCAGCCCAAAAGGCAGCCAAAATGCAGCCCAAATCCGGGAGATATCACGAGAAGGGTGTGGAACAAGCCAGGCCTCAAACCACGAGAAGCTCCAGCCCAAAAGTCAGCCAATATCCAGCCGACATCCGGGAGAATCTCAAGAGCAGGGGGTGGAGCAAGGCAGGCCCCAAACCACGAGAAGCTCCAGCCCAAAAGGCAGCCAAAATGCAGCCCACACCCAGGAGAATATCAAGAGCAGGGGGTGGAGCAAGCCAGGCCCCAAACCACGAGAAGCTCCAGTCCAAAAAGCAGCCAAAATTCAGCCCACCTCCGGGAGAATCTCAAGAGCAGGGGGTGGAGCAAGCCAGGCCTCAAACCATGAGAAGCTCCAGCCCAAAATGTAGCCAAAATCCAGCCCACATCCCGGAGAATATCAAGAGCAGGGGGTGGAGCAAGGCAGGCCTCAAACCACGAGAAGCTGCAGCCCAAAAGGCAACCAAAATGCAGACCACATCCAGGAGAATATCAAGAGCAGGTGATGGAGCAAGCCAGGCCTCAAACCACGAGAAGCTCCAGCCCAAAAGGCAGCCAAAATCCAGCCCTATATCTGGGAGAATCTCAAGAGCAGGGGGTGGAGCAAGCCAGGCCTCAAACCACGAGAAGCTCCAGCCCAAAATATAGGCAAATTCCAGCCCACCTCCGGGAGAATATTAAGAGCAGGGGGTGGAGCAAACCAGGCCCCAAACCACGAGAACCTCCAACCCAAAGGCAGCCAAAATGCAGCCCACATCTGGGAGAATTTCAAGAGCAGGGGTTGGAGCAAGCCAGGCCCCAAACCACGAGAAGCTCCAGCCCAAAATTCAGGCAAAAATGCAGCCCACATCCGGGAGAATCTCAAGAGCAGGGGGTGGAGCAAGCCAGGCCCCAAACCACGAGAAGCTCCAGCCCAAAATTCAGCCAAAATCCAGCCCACATCCGGAAGAATCTCAAGAGCAGCGGGTGGAGCAAGCCAGGCCTCAAACCACGAGAAGCTCCAGCCGAAAAGGCAGCCAAATTCCAACACTGTATCTTGCACAATCTCAAGAGCAGAGGGTGGAGCAAGACAGGCCTCAAACCACGAGAAGCTCCAGCCAAAAAGTCAGCCAAAATCCAGCCCATTTCCAGGAGAATATCAAGAGCAGGGGGTGGAGCAAGCCAGGCCCCAAACCACGAGAAGCTCCAGCCCAAAATTCAGGCAAAAATGCAGCCCACATCCGGAAGAATCTCAAGAGCAGGGGGTGGAGCAAGCCAGGCCTCAAACCACGAGAAGCTCCAGAAACAAAAGGCAGCCAAAATTCAACCCTGTATCTGGAAGAATATCAAGAGTAGGAGCTGGAGCAAGCCAGGCCTCAAACCACGAGAAGCTCCAGCCCTAAATGAGCCAAAATGCAGCCCACATCCAGGAAAATATCAGGAGAAGGGGGTGGAGCAAGCCCGGTCTCAAACCACGAGAAGCTCCATCTCTAAATGAGCCAAAATGCAGCCCACATCCGGGAGAATATCAAGAGCAGGGGGTGGAGCAAGCCCGGCCTCAAACCACGAGAAGCTCCAGCCCAAAAGGCAGCCAAAAATGCAGCCCACTTCGGGGAGAATCTCAAGAGCAGGGGGTGGAGCAAGCCAGGCCCCAAACCACGAGAAGCTCCAGCCCAAAAGGCAGCCAAAATCCAGCCCTCATCTGGGAGAATATCAAGAGCAGGGGGTGGAGCAAGCCAGGACTCAAACCACGAGAAGCTCCTGCCAAAAAGGAAGCGAAATTCCAGCCCACCTCCTTGAGAATCTCAAGAGCAGGGGGTGAGCAAGCCAGGCCTCAAACCACGAGAAGCTCCAGCCCAAAAGGCAGCCAAAATGTAGCCCAAATGCGGGAGAATATCAAGAGCAGGGGTTGGATCAAGCCAGGCCCCAAACCACGAGAAGCTCCAGCCCAAAATTCAGCCAAAATCCAGCCCACCTCCGGGAGAATCTCAAGAGCAGGGGGTGGAGCAAGCCAGGCCTCAAACCACGAGAAGCTCCAGCCCAAAAGGCAGCCAAAAATGCAGCCCACTTCGGGGAGAATCTCAAGAGCAGGGGGTGGAGCAAGCCAGGCCTCAAACCACGAGAAGCTCCAGCCCAAAAGGCAGCCAAAATCCAGCCCTATATCTGGGAGAATCTCAAGAGCAGGGGGTGGAGCAAGCCAGGCCTCAAATCACGAGAAGCTCCAGCCCAAAATATAGGCAAATTCCAGCCCACATCCGGGAGAATATTAAGAGCAGGGGGTGGAGCAAGCCAGGCCCCAAACCACGAGAAGCTCCAGCCCAAAATTCAGCCAAAATCCAGCCCACATCCGGAAGAATCTCAAGAGCAGGGGGTGGAGCAAGCCAGGCCTCAAACCACGAGAAGCTCCAGCCCAAAAGGCAGCCAAATTCCAACACTATATCTTGCACAATCTCAAGAGCAGAGGGTGGAGCAAGACAGGCCTCAAACCACGAGAAGCTCCAGCCCAAAAGGCAGCCAAAATCCAGCCCACATCCGGCAGAATCTCAAGAGCAGGGGTTGGAGCAAGCCAGGCCTCAAACCACGAGAAGCTCCAGCATAAAAGGCAGCCAAAATTCAACCCTGTATCTGGGAGAATATCAAGAGTAGGAGCTGGAGCAAGCCAGGCCTCAAACCACGAGAAGCTCCAGCACAAAAGGCAGCCAAAATCCATCCCACATCCTGGAAAATATCAGGAGAAGGGGGTGGAGCAAGCCAGGTCTCAAACCACGAGAAGCTCCAGCCCTAAATGAGCCAAAATGCAGCCCACATCCAGGAAAATATCAGGAGAAGGGGGTGGAGCAAGCCAGGTCTCAAACCACGAGAAGCTCCAGCCCTAAATGAGCCAAAATGCAGCCCACATCCGGGAGAATATCAAGAGCAGGGGGTGGAGCAAGCCAGGCCTCAAACCACGAGAAGCTCCAGCCCTAAATGCAGCCAAAAATGCAGCCCACTTCGGGGAGAATATCAAGAGCAGGGGGTGGAGCAAGCCCGGCCTCAAACCACGAGAAGCTCCAGCCCAAAAGGCAGCCAAAAATGCAGCCCACATCCGGGAGAATCTCAAGAGCAGGGGGTGGAGCAAGCCAGGCCCCAAACCACGAGAAGCTCCAGGCAAAAAGCAGCCAAAATTCAGCCCTCCTCCGGGAGAATATCAAGAGCAGGGGGTGGAGCAAGCCAGGCCTCAAACCACGAGAAGCTCCTGCCAAAAAGGAAGCGAAATTCCAGCCCACCTCCTTGAGAATCTCAAGAGCAGGGGGTGGAGAGAGCCAGGCCCCAAACCACGAGAAGCTCCAGCCCAAAATGCAGCCAAAATCCAGCCCACATCCGGAAGAATCTCAAGAGCAGGGGGTGGAGCAAGCCAGGCCCCAAACCACGAGAACCTCCAGCCCAAAGGCAGCCAAAATGCAGCCCACATCTGGGAGAATTTCAAGAGCAGGAGTTGGAGCAAGCCAGGCCCCAAACCACGAGAAGCTCCAGCCCAAAATTCAGGCAAAAATGCAGCCCACATCCGGGAGAATCTCAAGAGCAGGGGGTGGAGCAAGCCAGGCCCCAAACCACGAGAAGCTCCAGCCCAAAATTCAGCCAAAATCCAGCCCACATCCGGAAGAATCTCAAGAGCAGGGGGTGGAGCAAGCCAGGCCTCAAACCACGAGAAGCTCCAGCCCAAAACGCAGCCAAATTCCAACCCTATATCTTGCACAATCTCAAGAGCAGAGGGTGGAGCAAGACAGGCCTCAAACCACGAGAAGCTCCAGCCCAAAATTCAGCCAAAATCCAGCCCATTTCCAGGAGAATATCAAGAGCAGGGGGTGGAGCAAGCCAGGCCTCAAACCACGAGAAGCTCCAGCATAAAAGGCAGCCAAAATCCAACCCTATATCTGGGAGAATATCAAGAGTAGGAGCTGGAGCAAACCAGGCCTCAAACCACGAGAAGCTCCAGCCCTAAAATCAGCCAATATCCAGCCGACATCCGGGAGAATCTCAAGAGCAGGGGGTGGAGCAAGCCAGGCCTCAAACCACGAGAAGCTCCAGCCCAAAAGGCAGCCAAAATCAAACCCACATCCAGGAAAATATCAAGAGAAGGGGGTGGAGCAAGCCAGGCCTCAAACCACGAGAAGCTCCAGCCCAAAAGGCAGCCAAAATGCAGCCCACATCCGGGAGAATCTCAAGAGCAGGGGGTGGAGCAAGCCAGGTCTCAAACCACGAGAAGCTCCAGCCCAAAATGCAGCCAAAATGCAGCCCACCTCCGGGAGAATCTCAAGAGTAGGGGGTAGAGCAAGCCAGGCCTCAAACCACGAGAAGCTGCAGCCCACAAGGCAGTCAAAATGCAGACCACATCCAGGAGAATCTCAAGAGCAGGGGGTGGAGCAAGCCAGGTCTCAAACCACGAGAAGCTCCAGCCCAAAAAGCAGCCAAAATCCAACCCTATATCTGGGAGAATCTCAAGAGCAGGGGGTGGAGCAAGCCAGGCCTCAAACCACGAGAATCTCCAGCCCAAAAGGCAGCCAAAATCCAGCCCACATCCGGGAGAATCTCAAGAGCAGGGGGTGAAGCAAGCCAGGCCTCATGCCACGAGATGCTCTAGCCCAAGATGCAGCCAAAATGCAGCCCATCTCCAGAAGAATATCAAGAGCAGGGGTTGGAGCAAGCCAGGCCTCAAACCACGAGAAGCTCCAGCCCAAAAGTCAGCCAAAATCCCGCCAAAATCGGGGAGAATCTCAAGAGCAGGGGGTGGAGCAAGCCAGGTCTCAAACCACGAGAAGCTCCAGCCCTAAATGAGCCAAAATGCAGCCCACATCCAGGAAAATATCAGGAGAAGGGGGTGGAGCAAGCCAGGTCTCAAACCACGAGAAGCTCCAGCCCTAAATGAGCCAAAATGCAGCCCACATCCGGGAGAATATCAAGAGCAGGGGGTGGAGCAAGCCAGGCCTCAAACCACGAGAAGCTCCAGCCCTAAATGCAGCCAAAAATGCAGCCCACTTCGGGGAGAATATCATGAGCAGGGGGTGGAGCAAGCCCGGCCTCAAACCACGAGAAGCTCCAGCCCAAAAGGCAGCCAAAAATGCAGCCCACATCCGGGAGAATCTCAAGAGCAGGGGGTGGAGCAAGCCAGGCCCCAAACCACGAGAAGCTCCAGGCCAAAAAGCAGCCAAAATTCAGCCCTCCTCCGGGAGAATATCAAGAGCAGGGGGTGGAGCAAGCCAGGCCTCAAACCACGAGAAGCTCCTGCCAAAAAGGAAGCGAAATTCCAGCCCACCTCCTTGAGAATCTCAAGAGCAGGGGGTGGAGAGAGCCAGGCCCCAAACCACGAGAAGCTCCAGCCCAAAATGCAGCCAAAATCCAGCCCACATCCGGAAGAATCTCAAGAGCAGGGGGTGGAGCAAGCCAGGCCCCAAACCACGAGAACCTCCAGCCCAAAGGCAGCCAAAATGCAGCCCACATCTGGGAGAATTTCAAGAGCAGGAGTTGGAGCAAGCCAGGCCCCAAACCACGAGAAGCTCCAGCCCAAAATTCAGGCAAAAATGCAGCCCACATCCGGGAGAATCTCAAGAGCAGGGGGTGGAGCAACCCAGGCCCCAAACCACGAGAAGCTCCAGCCCAAAATTCAGCCAAAATCCAGCCCACATCCGGAAGAATCTCAAGAGCAGGGGGTGGAGCAAGCCAGGCCTCAAACCACGAGAAGCTCCAGCCCAAAAGGCAGCCAAATTCCAACCCTATATCTTGCACAATCTCAAGAGCAGAGGGTGGAGCAAGACAGGCCTCAAACCACGAGAAGCTCCAGCCCAAAATTCAGCCAAAATCCAGCCCATTTCCAGGAGAATATCAAGAGCAGGGGGTGGAGCAAGCCAGGCCTCAAACCACGAGAAGCTCCAGCATAAAAGGCAGCCAAAATCCAACCCTATATCTGGGAGAATATCAAGAGTAGGAGCTGGAGCAAACCAGGCCTCAAACCACGAGAAGCTCCAGCCCTAAAATCAGCCAATATCCAGCCGACATCCGGGAGAATCTCAAGAGCAGGGGGTGGAGCAAGCCAGGCCTCAAACCATGAGAAGCTCCAGCCCAAAGTCAGCCAAAATGCAGCCCAACTGCGGGAGAATCTCAAGAGCAGGGGGTGGAGCAAGCCAGGCCTCAAACCACGAGAAGCTCCAGCCCAAAAGGCAGCCAAAATCCAACCCACATCCAGGAAAATATCAAGAGAAGGGGGTGGAGCAAGCCAGGCCTCAAACCACGAGAAGCTCCAGCCCAAAAGGCAGCCAAAATGCAGCCCACATCCGGGAGAATCTCAAGAGCAGGGGGTGGAGCAAGCCAGGTCTCAAACCACGAGAAGCTCCAGCCCAAAATGCAGCCAAAATGCAGCCCACCTCCGGGAGAATCTCAAGAGTAGGGGGTAGAGCAAGCCAGGCCTCAAACCACGAGAAGCTGCAGCCCACAAGGCAGTCAAAATGCAGACCACATCCAGGAGAATCTCAAGAGCAGGGGGTGGAGCAAGCCAGGTCTCAAACCACGAGAAGCTCCAGCCCAAAAAGCAGCCAAAATCCAACCCTATATCTGGGAGAATCTCAAGAGCAGGGGGTGGAGCAAGCCAGGCCTCAAACCACGAGAATCTCCAGCCCAAAATGCAGCCAAAATCCAGCCCACATCCGGGAGAATCTCAAGAGCAGGGGGTGAAGCAAGCCAGGCCTCATGCCACGAGATGCTCTAGCCCAAGATGCAGCCAAAATGCAGCCCATCTCCAGAAGAATATCAAGAGCAGGGGTTGGAGCAAGCCAGGCCTCAAACCACGAGAAGCTCCAGCCCAAAAGTCAGCCAAAATCCCGCCAAAATCGGGGAGAATATCAAGAGCAGGGGGTGGAGCAAGCCAGGCCTCAAACCACGAGAAGTTCCAGCCCAAAAGGCAGCCAAAATCCAGCCCCCATCCGGGAGAATCTCAAGAGCAGGGGGTGGAGCAAGCCAGGTCTCAAACCACGAGAATCTCCAGCCCAAAGGCAGCCAAAATTCAGCCCACATCCAGGAGAATCTCAAGAGCAGGGTGTGGAGCAAGCCAGGCCTCAAACCACGAGAAGCTCCAGCCCAAAAGGCAGCCAAAATGCAGCCCACATCTGGGAGAATATCAAGAGCAGGGGGTGGAGCAAGCCAGGCCTCAAACCACGAGAAGCTCCAGCCCAAAAGTCAGCCAAACTCCAGCCCACATCCGGGAGAATCTCAAGAGCAGGGGGTGGAGCAAGCCAGGCCTCAAACCACGAGAAGCTCCAGCCCAAAATGCAGCCAAATTCCAACCCTATATCTGGGACAATATCAAGAGCAGGGAGTGGAGCAAGCCAGGCCTCAAACCACAAGAAGCTCCAGCCCAAAATGCAGCCAAAATGCAGGCCACAACCGGGAGAATCTCAAGAGCAGGGGGTGGAGCAAGCCAGGCCTCAAAACAGGACTAAATCTAGCCAAAAATATGGTCCTTGTCCAGAAGAAATTCCAGCCCAAGTGCCACAGGAATTCCAGTCCACATCCCGGAGATAGTCCACCCGATCTCTAGGAGAAATTTGGGCCCAAGTCCAGGAGAATTTCCATTCTAAAATGCAGCCCACATCCAGGAGAAACTCAAGAAGAGGTCCGAGACCTGTCCCTCAGATCTCTCCAACGCTGGGACGTCAGATTCCCACGCCTTTCTACACTCCGCCGAAGAGAAAGCCACCTGCGGCTGAGTCCACCGCAGGCCCCACTCCAGACTAACGCTTTATGCCTAAGGAATTGGGGACAGGAGCACAACCTGTGGAGTTTGGGCTTTGAACTGATGCTGCCCCCAAGTTTTGCACAAAGTCCCTTCACACTATTCCCATCTGGCCCACAGTCAGATCACACCATTCCCCAGCGGGTCCCGACTCTCCATCCATCAGCGCAGCAACTCCAGCAAAGGGTTAACACAGTTCCCAGCACGCAGCTGCACGCACACGCTCCCCCCGCCAGAGACAGAAATGGCCGTGGAGATACGCATCTTGCTAGGAAGGTACCTGTTCAAACGCTTCTGGAGCCCGGTTCAAGCCTTCCCGTCTCATGTCAGCATGTCTCAACGGGAGCAGGGCTGAGCCTCCAGGAGGGTTTTCACCCCAGGCCGTGTCGACCGCTCTCTCCTTTCCCAGACTGGGGGGTGTGGAGCTCTGAGTGCCATCCCACTCCAAGGGACATGCTGGGTGCAGCCCCTGCAGACCAGGAGAAAGCAAGGGTCAGCCATGGAGCCTCCCTCTATTTAGAGAGTCATGAGATAATTGACTTCAGGCCTAAGCAATCTCCCAGCCTGGCCTTAATTGGGGCAGGCTCTTGTTGGCATTCCCAGCTGGTGCTGATCTCCCCAGACTGCCAGAAGGGTCAGGGCTGGCAGGGCATGTCTTAGTTCCCTCTCATCCTTAACTGTAATGAGGAAATGTCATGAGGCCCACTGAATTGGGCCTGAATTTCATAGGGACTTGGGTCTGAATTTCACCAGGATTTGGGTGAGAATTTCTCGTGCACTTGGGTCTGAATTTCCCCTCGATTCTGGCCCAAATTTCCCCTGTAGTAGAGCCCGAATTTCTCCTCAACGTGCCCTCTAATTTCTCTTGAACTCTGGCCAAAATTTCTCCTGCACTGCAACCTTCAATTTCTGCTGGACTCCCTGAAATTGCTCCTGCATGCCAGCTCCAATTTCTCCTGCGCCGAATCCCAGATTTGACCTGCGCTGGAGCCCAGGTTTCCCCTGGAAGTGACCTCGAATTTGGCCTGCATTGTGGCCTGGATCTCTCCAGCTTTAAGGCACGCCCCCTCGCAACTGAAAGCACGCCCCCTCACCCCTGAAGGCACACCTTCTCGCCCCTGTAGCCAGGAGAAATTGCAGCCCAAGTGCAGCAGAAATTCCAGTCCAAGTCCAGGAGATAGTCCACCTGAACTCCAAAAGATATTTAGGCCTAAGTCCAGGAGAAATTCCAGCATAAATCCAGACCATGTCCAGGAGAAATTCAGCCCCAAGCCCAACAGAAATTCCAGCCCGCGTGCAGAAGAAATTCAGGCCCAAGTCCAGGAGAAAATCCAGCCTAAAATGCAGCCCAAGTCCAGCAGGAATTTTAGCCTAAGAGCAGCCAAACTCCACTCCAGTTTCAGGAGATAGTCAACCCGAACTGCAGGAGAAAATTATGCCCAAGTCCAGGAGAAATTCCAGCATAAATCCAGCCCATATCCAGGAGAAATTCCAGCCTAAAATGTAGCCAAAGTTGAGGAGAAATTTTAGCACAAGAGCAGACAAAATCCAGTCCATAGCGAGGAGAATTTCAAGAACAGGTCCTAGAGAAATTCAGGCCTCAAACCAGGAGTAATTCCAGCCTAAAATGAGGCCCAAGTCCAGGAGAAATTCCAGCCCAAGAGCAGCAGAAATTCCAGTCCAACTCCAGGAGATACTCCACCTGAACTCCAGGAGAAATTTGGACCCAAGTCCAGGAGAAATTGAAGTCCAAATCTAGGAAAAATTTGAACCAAAATGCAGGTGATATTGCGGCCAAGTCTAGGAGAAATTCTGGCCTAAAATTCAGTGCAAGTCCAGCAGAAGCTTTAGATCAAGGGCAGCCAAAATCCAGCCCACATCCAGGAGAAATTCAAGAACAAGGCCTAGTGAAATTCAGGCCTCAAACCAGGAGTAATTCCAGCCTAAATTGAGGCCCAAGTCCAGGAGAAATTCCAGCCCAAGTGCAGCAGTAATTCCAGTCCAAGTCCCGGAGATAGTCCACCCGAACTCTAGGAGAAATTTGAGCCCAAGTCCAGGAGAAATTACAGCCTAAATGCAGTCCAAGTGGAGGAGAAATTTGGGCCCAGATCCAGGAGAAAATCCAGCCTAAAATGCAGCCCAAGTCCAGCAGAAATTTTAGCCCAAGAGCAGGCAAAATCCAGTCCAATTTCAGGAGATAGTCCAACCGAACTCCAGGAGAAAATTAGGCCTATGTCCAGGAGGCATTCCAGCCCAAATGTCGCAGAAATTCCAGTCCAAGTCATGGAGATAGTCCACCCAAACTCCAGGAGAAATTTGGGTCCAAGTCCAGGAGAAATTCCAGCCCAAGAGCAGCCAAAATCCAGCCCACATCCAGGAGAAATTCAAGAACAGGGCCTAGAGAAATTCAGGCCTCAAACCAAGAGTTATTCCAGCCTAAAATGAAGCCCAAGTCCAGGAGAAATTCCAGCCCAAATCCTGCAGAAATTCCAGTCCAAGTCCAGGAGATAGTCCATCTGAACTCCAGGAGAATTTTGGGCCCAAGTCCAGGAGAAATTGCAGCAAAAATCCAGTTCACGTGCAGGAGAAATTCAGGCCCAAGTCCAGAGGAAAATCCAGCCTAAAATGCAGCCCAAGTCCAGGAGACATTCAGGCCCAAGAGCAGCCAAAATCCAGCCCACATTCAGGAGAAATTCAAGAACAGGGCCTAGAGAAATTCAGGCCTGAAACCAGGAGTAATCCCAGCCTAAAATTAGGCCCAAGTCCAGGAGAAATTACAGCCTAAATCCAGACCAAGAAGAGGAGAAATTTGGGCCCTGCTCCAGGAGAAATTCCAGGCTAAAATGCAGCCCAAGTCCAGGAGAAATTCAGCCCTAAACCCAACAGAAATTCCAGCCCACGTGCAGGAGAAATTCAGGCCAAGTCCAGGAGAAAATCCAGCCTAAAATGCAGCCCAAGACCAGCAGAAATTTTAGCCCAAGAGCAGCCGAAATCCAGTCCAATTTCAGGACATAGTCCACCCGAACTCCAAAAGAAATTTAGACCTATGTGCAGGAGAAATTCAAGCCAAAAGTCAAGAGAAATTCAGCCCTGAGCCCAATAGAAATTCTAGCCCACGTGCAGGAGAAATTTGGGCCCAAGTCCAGGAGAAAATCCAGCCTAAAATACAGCCCAAGTCCAGCAGAAATTTTAGCCCAAGAGCAGCCAACATCCCGTCCAATTTCAGGAGATAGTCCCCCCGAAATCCAGAAGAAAATTAGGCCTAAGTCCAGGAGACATTCCAGCCTAAAATGCAGGCCAGGTCCAGGAGAAATTCCAGCCCAAGAGCTGCCAAAATCAAGCCCACATCCAGGAGAAATTCAAGAACAGGGCCTAGAGAAATTCAGGCCTCAAACCAGGACTAATTCCAGCCTAAAATGAGGCCCAAGTCCAGGAGAAATTCCAGCCCAAGAGCAGCAGAAATTCCAGTCCAATTCCAGGAGAGAGTCCACCCGAACTCCAGGAGAAATTCCAGCCCAAATCCAGGAGAAATTCAAGTCAAATCTAGGAAAAATTTGAGCCAAAGTGCAGGTGATATTTTGACCAAGTCTAGGAGAAATTCCATCCAAACTGCAGCAGTAATTCCAGTCCGAGTCCCGGAGATAGTCCACCCGAATTCTAGGAGAAAATTGGGCCCAAGTCCAGGACAAATTACAGCCTAAATCCAGCCCAAGTGGAGGAGAAATTTGGGCCCAGATCCAGGAGAAATTACAGCAAAAATCCAGTCCAAGTGGAGGAGAAATTTGGGCCCAGATACAGGAGAAAATCCAGCCTAAAATGCAGCCCAAGTCCAGCAGAAATTTTAGCCCAAGAGCAGGCAAAATCCAGTCCAATTTCAGGAGATAGTCCAACCAAACTCCAGGAGAAAATAAGGCCTATGTCCAGGAGAAATTCCAGCCTAAAATGCAGGCCAGGTCCAGGAGAAATTCCAGCCCAAGAACATCCAAAATCCACCCCACATCCAGGAGAAATTAAAGATCAGAGCCTAGAGAAATTCAGGCCTCAAACCAGGACTAATTCCAGCCTAAAATGAGGCCCAAGTCCAGGAGAAATTCCAGCCCAAATGCCGCAGAAATTCCAGTCCAAGAGGCGGAGATAGTCCACCCAAACTCCAGGAAAAATTTGGGCTCACGTGCAGGAGAAATTAAAGCCTAAATCCAGTCCATGTGGAGGAGAAATTTCGTCCCAGCTCCAGCAGACATTCCAGCCTAAAATACAGACTAAGTCCAGGAGAAATTCAAGTACAGGGCTAAAAGAAATTCAGGCCTCAAACCAGGTGTAATTCCAGCCAAAATAGAGGCACAAGCCCAGGAGAAATTCCAGCCCAAGTGCAGCAGAAATTCCAGTCCAAGTCCAGGAGAAATTCAAGCCAAAAGTCAAGAGAAATTCAGCCCCGAGCCCAATAGAAATTCCAGCCCACATGCAGGAGAAATTTCAGCCCAAATCCAGGAGATATTCCACCCAAACACCAGGAGAAATTTGGGCCCAAGTCCAGGAGAAATTACAGCCTAAATCCAGTCCAAGAAGAGGAGAAATTTGGCCCAAGCGCAGCAGAAATTCCAGCCTAAAATGCAGCCCAAGTCCAGGAGAAATTCAGCCCTAAACCCAATAGAAATTCAGGCCCAAGTGCAGGAGAAATTCAGGCCCAAGTCCAGGAGAAAATCCAGCCTAAAATGCAGCCCAAGTCCAGCAGAAATTTTAGCCCAAGAGCAGCCAACATCCCGTCCAATTTCAGGAGATAGTCCAACCGAACTCCAGGAGAAAATTAGGCCTAAGTCCAGGAGACATTCCAGCCTAAAATGCAGGCCAGGTCCAGGAGAAATTCCAGCCCAAGAGCAGCAGAAATTCCAGTCCAATTCCAGGAGAGAGTCCACCCGAACTCCAGGAGAAATTCAGCCCCAGGTCCAGGAGAAATTCAAGTCCAAATCTAGGAAAAATTTGAGCCAAAGTGCAGGTGATATTATGGGCAAGACTAGGAGAAATTCAATCCTGCATTCAGGAGAAATTTGGGCCTGAATTCAGCCCATTTTCAAAGGAAACCCCCCTCGTCCCTTAAGCCCCGCCCCCTCGTCCCTTAAGCCCCGCCCCCTCGTCCCTTAAGCCCCGCCCCCTCGTCCCTTAAGCCCCGCCCCCTCGTCCCTTAAGCCCCGCCCCCTCGTCCCTTAAGCCCCGCCCCCTCGTCCCTTAAGCCCCGCCCCCTCGTCCCTTAAGCCCCGCCCCCTCGTCCCTTAAGCCCCGCCCCCTCGTCCCTTAAGCCCCGCCCCCTCGTCCCTTAAGCCCCGCCCCCTCGTCCCTTAAGCCCCGCCCCCTCGTCCCTTAAGCCCCGCCCCCTCGTCCCTTAAGCCCCGCCCCCTCGTCCCTTAAGCCCCGCCCCCTCGTCCCTTAAGCCCCGCCCCCTCGTCCCTTAAGCCCCGCCCCCTCGTCCCTTAAGCCCCGCCCCCTCGTCCCTTAAGCCCCGCCCCCTCGTCCCTTAAGCCCCGCCCCCTCGTCCCTTAAGCCCCGCCCCCTCGTCCCTTAAGCCCCGCCCCCTCGTCCCTTAAGCCCCGCCCCCTCGTCCCTTAAGCCCCGCCCCCTCGTCCCTTAAGCCCCGCCCCCTCGTCCCTTAAGCCCCGCCCCCTCGTCCCTTAAGCCCCGCCCCCTCGTCCCTTAAGCCCCGCCCCCTCGTCCCTTAAGCCCCGCCCCCTCGTCCCTTAAGCCCCGCCCCCTCGTCCCTTAAGCCCCGCCCCCTCGTCCCTTAAGCCCCGCCCCCTCGTCCCTTAAGCCCCGCCCCCTCGTCCCTTAAGCCCCGCCCCCTCGTCCCTTAAGCCCCGCCCCCTCGTCCCTTAAGCCCCGCCCCCTCGTCCCTTAAGCCCCGCCCCCTCGTCCCTTAAGCCCCGCCCCCTCGTCCCTTAAGCCCCGCCCCCTCGTCCCTTAAGCCCCGCCCCCTCGTCCCTTAAGCCCCGCCCCCTCGTCCCTTAAGCCCCGCCCCCTCGTCCCTTAAGCCCCGCCCCCTCGTCCCTTAAGCCCCGCCCCCTCGTCCCTTAAGCCCCGCCCCCTCGTCCCTTAAGCCCCGCCCCCTCGTCCCTTAAGCCCCGCCCCCTCGTCCCTTAAGCCCCGCCCCCTCGTCCCTTAAGCCCCGCCCCCTCGTCCCTTAAGCCCCGCCCCCTCGTCCCTTAAGCCCCGCCCCCTCGTCCCTTAAGCCCCGCCCCCTCGTCCCTTAAGCCCCGCCCCCTCGTCCCTTAAGCCCCGCCCCCTCGTCCCTTAAGCCCCGCCCCCTCGTCCCTTAAGCCCCGCCCCCTCGTCCCTTAAGCCCCGCCCCCTCGTCCCTTAAGCCCCGCCCCCTCGTCCCTTAAGCCCCGCCCCCTCGTCCCTTAAGCCCCGCCCCCTCGTCCCTTAAGCCCCGCCCCCTCGTCCCTTAAGCCCCGCCCCCTCGTCCCTTAAGCCCCGCCCCCTCGTCCCTTAAGCCCCGCCCCCTCGTCCCTTAAGCCCCGCCCCCTCGTCCCTTAAGCCCCGCCCCCTCGTCCCTTAAGCCCCGCCCCCTCGTCCCTTAAGCCCCGCCCCCTCGTCCCTTAAGCCCCGCCCCCTCGTCCCTTAAGCCCCGCCCCCTCGTCCCTTAAGCCCCGCCCCCTCGTCCCTTAAGCCCCGCCCCCTCGTCCCTTAAGCCCCGCCCCCTCGTCCCTTAAGCCCCGCCCCCTCGTCCCTTAAGCCCCGCCCCCTCGTCCCTTAAGCCCCGCCCCCTCGTCCCTTAAGCCCCGCCCCCTCGTCCCTTAAGCCCCGCCCCCTCGTCCCTTAAGCCCCGCCCCCTCGTCCCTTAAGCCCCGCCCCCTCGTCCCTTAAGCCCCGCCCCCTCGTCCCTTAAGCCCCGCCCCCTCGTCCCTTAAGCCCCGCCCCCTCGTCCCTTAAGCCCCGCCCCCTCGTCCCTTAAGCCCCGCCCCCTCGTCCCTTAAGCCCCGCCCCCTCGTCCCTTAAGCCCCGCCCCCTCGTCCCTTAAGCCCCGCCCCCTCGTCCCTTAAGCCCCGCCCCCTCGTCCCTTAAGCCCCGCCCCCTCGTCCCTTAAGCCCCGCCCCCTCGTCCCTTAAGCCCCGCCCCCTCGTCCCTTAAGCCCCGCCCCCTCGTCCCTTAAGCCCCGCCCCCTCGTCCCTTAAGCCCCGCCCCCTCGTCCCTTAAGCCCCGCCCCCTCGTCCCTTAAGCCCCGCCCCCTCGTCCCTTAAGCCCCGCCCCCTCGTCCCTTAAGCCCCGCCCCCTCGTCCCTTAAGCCCCGCCCCCTCGTCCCTTAAGCCCCGCCCCCTCGTCCCTTAAGCCCCGCCCCCTCGTCCCTTAAGCCCCGCCCCCTCGTCCCTTAAGCCCCGCCCCCTCGTCCCTTAAGCCCCGCCCCCTCGTCCCTTAAGCCCCGCCCCCTCGTCCCTTAAGCCCCGCCCCCTCGTCCCTTAAGCCCCGCCCCCTCGTCCCTTAAGCCCCGCCCCCTCGTCCCTTAAGCCCCGCCCCCTCGTCCCTTAAGCCCCGCCCCCTCGTCCCTTAAGCCCCGCCCCCTCGTCCCTTAAGCCCCGCCCCCTCGTCCCTTAAGCCCCGCCCCCTCGTCCCTTAAGCCCCGCCCCCTCGTCCCTTAAGCCCCGCCCCCTCGTCCCTTAAGCCCCGCCCCCTCGTCCCTTAAGCCCCGCCCCCTCGTCCCTTAAGCCCCGCCCCCTCGTCCCTTAAGCCCCGCCCCCTCGTCCCTTAAGCCCCGCCCCCTCGTCCCTTAAGCCCCGCCCCCTCGTCCCTTAAGCCCCGCCCCCTCGTCCCTTAAGCCCCGCCCCCTCGTCCCTTAAGCCCCGCCCCCTCGTCCCTTAAGCCCCGCCCCCTCGTCCCTTAAGCCCCGCCCCCTCGTCCCTTAAGCCCCGCCCCCTCGTCCCTTAAGCCCCGCCCCCTCGTCCCTTAAGCCCCGCCCCCTCGTCCCTTAAGCCCCGCCCCCTCGTCCCTTAAGCCCCGCCCCCTCGTCCCTTAAGCCCCGCCCCCTCGTCCCTTAAGCCCCGCCCCCTCGTCCCTTAAGCCCCGCCCCCTCGTCCCTTAAGCCCCGCCCCCTCGTCCCTTAAGCCCCGCCCCCTCGTCCCTTAAGCCCCGCCCCCTCGTCCCTTAAGCCCCGCCCCCCCGTCCCTTAAGCCCCGCCCCCCCGTCCCTTAAGCCCCGCCCCCCCGCCCCCTTAGCCCCGCCCCCCCGCCCCCTTAGCCCCGCCCCCCCCGCCCCCTTAGCCCCGCCCCCCCGCCCCCTTAGCCCCGCCCCCCCGCCCCTTTAGCCCCGCCCCCCCGCCCCTTTAGCCCCGCCCCCCCGCCCCTTTAGCCCCGCCCCCCCGCCCCTTAAGCCCCGCCCCCCCGCCCCTTAAGCCCCGCCCCCCCGCCCCTTAAGCCCCGCCCCCCCGCCCCTTAAGCCCCGCCCCCTCGCCCCTTAAGCCCCGCCCCCTCGCCCCTTAAGCCCCGCCCCCTCGCCCCTTAAGCCCCGCCCCCTCGCCCCTTTAGCCCCGCCCCCTCGCCCCTTTAGCCCCGCCCCCTCGCCCCTTAAGCCCCGCCCCCTCGCCCCTTAAGCCCCGCCCCCTCGCCCCTTAAGCCCCGCCCCCTCGCCCCTTAAGCCCCGCCCCCTCGCCCCTTAAGCCCCGCCCCCTCGCCCCTTAAGCCCCGCCCCCTCGCCCCTTTAGCCCCGCCCCCTCGCCCCTTAAGCCCCGCCCCCTCGCCCCTTAAGCCCCGCCCCCTCGCCCCTTTAGCCCCGCCCCCTCGCCCCTTTAGCCCCGCCCCCTCGCCCCTTTAGCCCCGCCCCCTCGCCCCTTTAGCCCCGCCCCCTCGCCCCTTTAGCCCCGCCCCCTCGCCCCTTAAGCCCCGCCCCCTCGCCCCTTAAGCCCCGCCCCCTCGCCCCTTAAGCCCCGCCCCCTCGCCCCTTAAGCCCCGCCCCCTCGCCCCTTAAGCCCCGCCCCCTCGCCCCTTAAGCCCCGCCCCCTCGCCCCTTAAGCCCCGCCCCCTCGCCCCTTAAGCCCCGCCCCCTCGCCCCTTAAGCCCCGCCCCCTCGCCCCTTAAGCCCCGCCCCCTCGCCCCTTAAGCCCCGCCCCCTCGCCCCTTAAGCCCCGCCCCCTCGCCCCTTAAGCCCCGCCCCCTCGCCCCTTAAGCCCCGCCCCCTCGCCCCTTAAGCCCCGCCCCCTCGCCCCTTAAGCCCCGCCCCCTCGCCCCTTAAGCCCCGCCCCCTCGCCCCTTAAGCCCCGCCCCCTCGCCCCTTTAGCCCCGCCCCCTCGCCCCTTTAGCCCCGCCCCCTCGCCCCTTTAGCCCCGCCCCCTCGCCCCTTTAGCCCCGCCCCCTCGCCCCTTTAGCCCCGCCCCCTCGCCCCTTTAGCCCCGCCCCCTCGCCCCTTTAGCCCCGCCCCCTCGCCCCTTTAGCCCCGCCCCCTCGCCCCTTTAGCCCCGCCCCCTCGCCCCTTTAGCCCCGCCCCCTCGCCCCTTTAGCCCCGCCCCCTCGCCCCTTTAGCCCCGCCCCCTCGCCCCTTTAGCCCCGCCCCCTCGCCCCTTTAGCCCCGCCCCCTCGCCCCTTTAGCCCCGCCCCCTCGCCCCTTTAGCCCCGCCCCCTCGCCCCTTAAGCCCCGCCCCCTCGCCCCTTAAGCCCCGCCCCCTCGCCCCTTAAGCCCCGCCCCCTCGCCCCTTAAGCCCCGCCCCCTCGCCCCTTAAGCCCCGCCCCCTCGCCCCTTAAGCCCCGCCCCCTCGCCCCTTAAGCCCCGCCCCCTCGCCCCTTAAGCCCCGCCCCCTCGCCCCTTAAGCCCCGCCCCCTCGCCCCTTAAGCCCCGCCCCCTCGCCCCTTAAGCCCCGCCCCCTCGCCCCTTAAGCCCCGCCCCCTCGCCCCTTAAGCCCCGCCCCCTCGCCCCTTAAGCCCCGCCCCCTTTAGCCCCGCCCCCTTTAGCCCCGCCCCCTTTAGCCCTTGCATGTCTATTGTAGGATCAATTTCAGCCCTAATCGAGGAGAAATTCAGACCCAGGTCCCAGCAGCATTCGACCCGCAGACCAAGAGACACCAAACCATGGCCCCTCCTGACGCAGGCCAGCAGCGCTGCAAAGGAAGGCCTGCCTCTTACCTTCCCAGTCCCAGGTGAGGCTGAGGTGAGGCCGAGGTAGATGTGTGTCCGAGCCGAAGTCCTTGTCTGTAGCTGTGGGGCACCGGGCCGAGCTGGGGCCCCTTTCAAGGCTGGCCAGCGGCACTGCAAAGGAAATAGGCTCGGACTTCTGCTCGACTCGGCTCGGCCTCGCAAGTTAAGAGGCATTGAGTCCAAAGCATGGGGGCAGCACACTACGCCGGGGCCTCTTTCGCGGCAGGCTAGCAGCGCTGCCAAGGAAAGAATGCCTCTTACCTTGCGAGGCCAATGTGAATCGAAGTCCAAAGCGGTGGGGCCGTGTGTCAAGCTGGGGCCCCTTTCGAGGCAGGCCAGCGCTGCTGCAATGGCAGGAATGCCTCTTACCTTCACAGTCAGAGGCAAGTCTGAGGCGGAGCAAATTGAAGTCTGAAGCAGCAGGGGGGCATGCCGAGCTGGGGCTGCTTGCGAGGCAGGCCCGCGTCCCACTAAAGGAAGAAATGACTCTTACCTTAAGAGTGCAGGGACACCCCAAATCCTAGGGGGCCAGGAGGCACCACGAGACCAAGAGGGGCAGCGAAGTGCAGCACCACACCAAGGGCGGCGGCGAGACCCACAGCGGCACCGAGGCGCGCCGACTCCAAGGGCGGCGGCGCAAAGCTAACAGTGGCGGCACGACCCCCAGAGCGGCACCAAGGCGCGCCGACTCCAAGGGCAGCGGTGAGACCTACATCGGCGGCATGACCCTCAGAGCGGCACCGAGGCACGCCGACTCCAAGGGCGGCGGCGAGACCCAGAGCGGCGGCGAGACCCACAGCGGCCCTTGCAACGCTAACAGCGGCGGCACGACCCCCAGAGCGGCACCGAGTCGCGCCGACTCCAAGGGCGGCGGCGAGACCCACAGCGGCGGCGCAACGCTAACAGCGGCGACACGAATCCCCAGAGCGGCACCGAGGTGCGGCGGCGAGCCCCACAGCGGCGGCGCAATGCTAACAGCAGCTGCAAGACCCCCAGAGCGGCACCGAGGCGCGCCGACTCCAAGGGCGGCGGCGAGACCCAGAGCGGCGGCGCAACGCTAACAGCGGCGGCACGACCCCCAGAGCGGCACCGAGGCGCGCCGACTCCAAGGGCGGCGGCGAGACCCAGAGCGGCGGCGCAACGCTAACAGCGGCGGCACGAGCCCCAGAGCGGCACCGAGGCGCGCCGACTCCAAGGGCGGCGGCGAGACCCACAGCGGCGGCGCAACGCTAACAGCGGCGGCACGAGCCCCAGAGCGGCACCGAGGCGCGCCGACTCCAAGGGCGGCGGCGAGACCCACAGTGGCGGCGCAACGCTAACAGCGGCGACACGACCCCCAGAGCGGCACCGAGGTGCGGCGGCGAGACCCACAGCGGCAGCGCAATGCTAACAGCAGCGGCACGACCCCCAGAGCGGCACCGAGGCGCGACGACTCCAAGGGCGGCGGCGAGACCCACAGCGGCAGCGCAACGCTAACAGCGGCGGCACGACCCCCAGAGCGGCACCGAGGCGCGACGACTCCAAGGGCAGCGGTGAGACCCACAGCGGCGACACGACCCCCCAGAGCGGCACCGAGGCGCGGCGGCGAGACGCTAACAGCGGCGGCACGACCCCCCAGAGCGGCACCGAGGCGCGCCGGCGAGACCCACAGCGGCGGCGCAACGCTAACAGCGGCGGCACGACCCCCCAGAGCGGCACCGAGGCGCGCCGGCGAGACCCACAGCGGCGGCGCAATGCTAACAGCGGCGGCACGACCCCCCAGAGCGGCACCGAGAGCAACAAGAGACCCAGATAGCCGAGCCGGGGCCCCTTTCGAGGCGGGCCCACGCCCCTGCGAAGGAAGGAACGCCTCTTACCTTGCGAGTCCGAGGCGGAGGCGAGTGCGAGTCCAAAGCGGCGCGAGGCGTGCCGAGCCGGGGCCCCTTTCGAGGCAGGCCCGCGCCCCTGCGAAGGAAGGAACGCCTCTTACCTTGCGAGTCCGAGGCGGAGGCGAGTGCGAGTCCGAAGCGGCGCGAGGCGTGCCGAGCCGGGGCCCCTTTCGAGGCAGGCCCGCGCCCCTGCGAAGGAAGGAACGCCTCTTACCTTGCGAGTCCGAGGCGGAGGCGAGTGCGAGTCCGAAGCGGGGCGAGGCGTGCCGAGCCAGGGCCCCTTTCGAGGCAGGCCCGCGCCCCTGCGAAGGAAGGAACGCCGCTTACCTTGCGAGTCCGAGGCGGAGGCGAGTGCGAGTCCGAAGCGGCGCGAGGCGTGCCGAGCCGGGGCCCCTTTCGAGGCAGGCCCGCTCCCCTGCGAAGGAAGGAACTCCTCTTACCTTGCGAGTCCGAGGCGGCACGAGGCGTACCGAGCCGGGGCCCCCTTCGAGGCAGGCCCGCGCCCCTGCGAAGGAAGGAACGCCTCTTACCTTGCGAGTCCGAGGCGGAGGCGAGTGCGAGTCCGAAGCGGCGCGAGGCGTGCCGAGCCGGGGCCCCTTTCGAGGCAGGCCCGCGCCCCTGCGAAGGAAGGAACGCCTCTTACCTTGCGAGTCCGAGGCGGAGGCGAGTGCGAGTCCAAAGCGGCGCGAGGCGTGCCGAGCCGGGGCCCCTTTCGAGGCAGGCCCGCGCCCCTGCGAAGGAAGGAACGCCTCTTACCTTGCGAGTCCGAGGCGGAGGCGAGTGCGAGTCCAAAGCGGCGCGAGGCGTGCCGAGCCAGGGCCCCTTTCGAGGCAGGCCCGCTCCCCTGCGAAGGAAGGAACTCCTCTTACCTTGCGAGTCCGAGGCGGCACGAGGCGTACCGAGCCGGGGCCCCCTTCGAGGCAGGCCCGCGCCCCTGCGAAGGAAGGAACGCCTCTTACCTTGCGAGTCCGAGGCGGAGGCGAGTGCGAGTCCAAAGCGGCGCGAGGCGTGCCGAGCCGGGGCCCCTTTCGAGGCAGGCCCGCTCCCCTGCGAAGGAAGGAACTCCTCTTACCTTGCGAGTCCGAGGCGGCACGAGGCGTACCGAGCCGGGGCCCCCTTCGAGGCAGGCCCGCGCCCCTGCGAAGGAAGGAACGCCTCTTACCTTGCGAGTCCGAGGCGGCACGAGGCGTGCCGAGCCGGGGCCCCTTTCGAGGCAGGCCCGCGCCCCTGCGAAGGAAGGAACGCCTCTTACCTTGCGAGTCCGAGGCGGAGGCGAGTGCGAGTCCGAAGCGGCGCGAGGCGTGCCGAGCCGGGGCCCCTTTCGAGGCAGGCCCGCGCCCCTGCGAAGGAAGGAACGCCTCTTACCTTGTGAGTCCGAGGCGGCGCGAGGCGTGCCGAGCCGGGGCCCCTTTCGAGGCAGGCCCGCGCCCCTGCGAAGGAAGGAATGCCTCTTACCTTAAGAGTGCAGGGACGCCCCAAGTCTGAGGGGGCCAGGAGGCGCCACGACACCAAGAGTAGCACCCAGACCAAGAGTGGCAGTGAAGCGCACCACCACACCACGAGCGGCGCAACACTAACAGCGGCGGCGAGGCCCCCAGAGCGGCAACGAGGCGCGCCAGCTCCAAGAGCGGCGCGCGGCGGCACAACGGTAACAGCGGCGGCGAGACCCCCAGAGCGGCAACGAGGCGCACCGGCTCCAAGAGCGGCGCGCGGCGGCACAACGGTAACAGCGGCGGCGAGACCCCCAGAGCGGCAACGAGGCGCGCCGGCTCCAAGAGCGGCGCGAGACCCCCAGAGCGGCGGCGCAACGGTAACAGCGACGGCAAGACCCCCAGAGCGGCAACGAGGCGCGCCGGCTCCAAGAGCGGCGCGAGACCCCCAGAGCGGCGGCGCAACGGTAACAGCGGCGGCGAGACCCCCAGAGCGGCAACGAGGCGCGCCGGCTCCAAGAGCGGCGCGCGGCAGCGCAACGCTAACAGCGACGGCGAGACCCCCAGAGCGGCAACGAGGCGCGCCGGCTCCAAGAGCGGCGCGAGACCCCCAGAGCGGCGGCGCAACAGTAACAGCGGCGGCGAGACCCCCAGAGCGGCAACGAGGCGCGCCGGCTCCAAGAGCGGCGCGCGGCAGCGCAACAGTAACAGCGGCGGCGAGACCCCCAGAGCGGCAACGAGGCGCGCCGGCTCCAAGAGCGGCGCGCGGCAGCGCAACGCTAACAGCGGCGGCGAGACCCCCAGAGCGGCAATGAGGCGCGCCGGCTCCAAGAGCGGCGCGAGACCCCCAGCAGCGACATAACGCTAACAGCAGCGGCAAGACAGCAGCAGCACGACACCCAGAGCAGCAACGAGGCGTGCCGACTCCAAGAGTGGCGCGAGACCCACAATGGCGGCGCAACACCCAGAGCAGCAGCGAGGCACACCACAGCACCAAGAGCAACAAGAGACCCAGATTGCCAAGCCGTGGCCCCTTTCGAGGCAGGCCTGCATCCGTGGAAAGGAAGGAATGCCTCTTACCTTAAGAGTGCAGGGACACCCCAAGTCTGAGGGGGCCAAGGGGCTCCATGAGACCAAGAGCACTGCCACACCAAGAGTGGCGTGAGACTCACAATGGCGGTGCAACCACAAGAGCAGCACGACATCAAGGGCAGCGGCGAGGCACACCACCACACTAAGGAGCAGCGTGACAGCCAGAGTGGCAGCGAGCCATGCCACACCACCTATAGAGTTGCAAGTCCAAGTGCATTGCAACAAGAGCAGCACAAACCCCAGAGCAGCAGCGAGGTGTGCAGCAACAGCGAGAGCGGCAGTGAGAGCCAGACCATCGAGCCGGGGCACCTTTCGAGGTGGACCAGCGTCCCTGCAAAGGAAGGAATGTGTCCTACCTTCAGAGTCCAGGGATGCCCAAAGTCCGAAGCAGCAAGTAGGTGCCGCGACACCAAGAGCAGCGGGCCAGAATGCCGAGCTGGGGCCCCTTTTGAGGTGGGCCAGCATCCCTGCAAACAAAGGAATACCTCTTACCTTCAGAGTCCAGTAACGCCCTGGGCCCCAGGCGGCAAGGAGGCGCGCCGAGACCAAGAGCAGCAGTGAGTCGCACCACCACACCAACAGCGGTGCAAGACCCAGAGTGGCAGCGAGGCACGCAGACTCCAAGAGAGGCGTGAAACCCAAAGCACCGCAACAAGAGCGTCACGACACCCAGAGCGGTGGCGAGGCGCACCAACTCCAAGAGCAGCGCGACGGCGAGACACAGAGCACCAAGCCAGTGAGCCTTTCGCGGCTGGCCAGCGTCCCTGCAAAGAAGGAAAGCCTCCTACCTTCAGAGTCCAGGGACACCCCAAGTCCCAGGCGGCAAGGAGGCGCCGTGACACCAAGAGCGACGGGGCAGCACGCCGAGCCAGGGTTCCTTTCGAGGTAGGTCAGCGTCCCTGCAAAAGAAGGAACGCCTCCTACCTTCAGAGTCCACGGATGCCCCAAGTCCGAGGTGGCGAGGAGGCGCCACGAGATCAAGAGCAGCACTGAGACCAAGAGCAGCGGCGAGGCACACTGCGACACCCAGAGCGGCAGCAACGCCCAGAGTGGTGAGCCAGGGGCCCCTTTCAAGGCACCCCAGTGTCTCTGCAAAGGAAGGAATGCCTCGTACCTTCAGAGTCCAGGGTTGCCCCAAGTCCCAGGCAGCACGAGACCAAGAGTGGTGCGAGTGTTAAAAATTCTTCCCCGGACAAAGCGGGTTGCTCGAGGTATGCTATTTATTTAATCAAAACTCAGAGTTGGGTCACCACCTCAGTGAGTGGCCAATGGCCCAAGATCTCACACATTTTTTACACCGTTCAATCAATACCCATTACAAAAGGTCCAAAGTCTTTGTATATTTCCACTTGGCCTTTCAGTCCCCAAACTTCACCATTTCCCAAAGACCACCACAATCCCCCGTCTCAGCTGCATTCTTCTGTTCTGGTTCCGAGCCTCGGTTCAGTTACAGGGTCTTCTTTGGGTCGCCGTCTCCGTAATCACTCTTCTGCCATTTCTGTCCTGCGCAATTCTGAGACAGGCTTTGAGATGTACTATTAAGGGTTTACCTTCATTAATTAATCGCTCTTTGTTCAAACCGTCTCTGCGTGATTAGCTTGACTGGGTTTGAAACCGGCCTTGGGTGGGTCTGTACAAGGAGCAGGCTGAGAGCAAACATTCTGGGCCTGTCGAGCGGTATTTCTGCACTTTACAACACCCCAAACCTCAGACCTAAACCTGCACTAGGGACTAGGAAAGATTCCTTTACAGAGATTCAGAAGCACTGTCCCACCCAGGTCACCAAAACAAGGGATAACCCTCTTCGCACCAACACAACATTAAGAAACAGCATCCACTCGATTGCAGACAGTGCTGTTCAGGGGATCGCTCCACCTCTCGTGCCTGCCATACGTTGCATCAGCCAAGGCTTCTATCCTCCCCTCACATACATATGGTAGGCGTGGCATTTCCCAGAATGTTTGTCCATCTTCACTCTAATTCCTGGAACTAATTATCATACTTACGTGGTCATGACAAATGCAGCCTGCGTCTCTCAGGGCCTTCGTGGGCGTTCTTCCGTGGTCTCTGGCGGTGGCTTAAGAGGCGACTCTGTGTCCTTTCCATGAACGCCCAGTCTTCTTTCCATATATGGTTTTGCCACGTCACCGCCCTCTGCGTGCGGAATTCCTTAAGCACCTTGTCCTGCTTTCCACTGGCATCTGTTGATCCGCGCTCCCTGAGGATGTGCCCGTCACACTTGACAAAGCTACGTTGTCACAGTCTTCTTGATCTGTGGACCTTGCATTCTCGCCCGAGGCCCCTGATAACACACTCTTGGCCTTGGCCCTGTAGAGGAGGGTAAAAAGTGGGACAAGTATTTATCTATAAGTTTCTCTGAGGTGAGAAGTTGAAAGGTTTGTGAGTAGTCTCCAGGAGATGGCACCCAAAGCACCCGGGTGATGACAATACCAGACGCACGTAGCAGATTGCTCCTACCACCTCTGTTAGGTCACCCAGCCAAGCAACACCCTTCAGCCAGGCTAATACAGTAACGATCGGCACATTAAGGAACTCGTAGGGCAGAACATCCCACCGTTCTGATCACAACTCTGAGAGCAAAGGGGTTGACATCCTGACCAGCCACCACCAAAATACTACAGTGAACACTTCTCATCAGTCCATTCTAACATGCAGGAATCGGATGATCTGTCACTATCTCAACCCCTCGGGCCCCACCTGGGGCACAAGACAGGACTGTCGTCATTTAACCCAGCCAGCAACAGAGCTCTGAACGGCCACTCGCTCACCTCCCCCTCCTATACAGGGGCAGGAGAGCCAGAGAAAAGATGAGAAAGCTCACAAGGTAAGAGAGTAGCAACTTAAAAGTCAAAGAATAAAGTAACAATACTAATAATACTACTGATAACATGCAATAGAAAAGTCCACCACGACTACTCATAGATTTTGAGAAAACTGTGTTAAACACCGGTGTTATCAGCACAAACCCAAAACACAACCTCTTACTGGCTGTCCTTAAGGAATTTAACACTTTAAAAATACCTTGAAAATGCAAATAGCAATAAGGCAGAAGAAATACAGAGAAGATGTAAGGAATGAAGACGTTGAAATAAATTCAAGAAAGGGCGCTAAAGAGAGGGAGAAGTGGAAGGAATTTTAAAAAGAAACCGAGTACAAGAAACAGACCAGAATTACAACATCAAAACAGGGAAATGGATAAGGGACAACACACGACAAGAGTTTGAAAAGTGATTTGATACAAGAAACAGAGGATTACAGAACAGGGAGACAGCTAGAAAGGACCCTGATAATATGGAACAGGAAGCTAACTGCATGGAAACACAGACTAGAAATTTCTAAATCACCCAAGTACAGGACAGAGAGAGATGGAGGGAAACCAAAAATAATTAATGGGTGAAGAGGCAGAGAGCAGAGTCAGCAGAAGAGAATCAAATGTCAGGGAGCCAGCCAGGCCAGTGACCACCACAGAAGGAGGCAGAAGCAGAGACCAAGGGCAGGAAAGCAGAGAGAGTGGGGTGTGCAGGAGACATGACAGGACTCACCACAGCTCTGAAGAGCAGGAACCCTTTACCACTCCTTCCATCTCTGAACTTCCCCTGCCCCCTCAACAGCACTGCTTCCCAGGCAGCCCCTTTGTAGCTGGAGCCCCACCCCGTGCAGGGCTGGCCCCATCCTCAGCCTCACGGGCCACACCTGGGGCTGCCCCAGCCCCAGCTGGAACCCATGAGGAACAGGGGCAATGGCCAAAGCCCCACAGCATATCAACCCTCACCTGAGGGCTGAGATGGTGGCTTTGCAGCAGGAACTCGAGGCTTAATGCAATAAAAGCTGCTGGCTCACAGCAATCCAGAAGGAGATAACGGTGACAGGCAATGTTGAGAAACACCCCAGCAATTTTTTGGGAGCTTCTGCCCTTCCTGCAAAGTGGCAGGACCAGACTCTCCTGTCTTTGCTTACAGAACTCTACACCAACACCCAGGAGGGCACAGCTGAGCAGCTCTGTCCTTTGCCAGTGACACCCTGGATCCCTGGAGGACAGTTGAAGATGATCAGCGTAAGTTTAAGGGGAAAACTGTTGTCTGGGTGGGAATGGGCTTCTTCACTGTGGGCTCAGTGGGTGGGTGGGAAATGCTGCTGCTGCTGAACAACGGGGGATCAACCACGCTAATTCCCCAGGAATGCTGAGGAAGGAGCAATTTTGGTGCAGTGCCGTGCTCCTCTTAACAGGCCTTTGCAATCCCAATTGTCCCTGGAGCTGTGCTCTTTCTGCTTCTCCAGACACTAACCCTAGCCCTAACCCTAAGAATGGCAGGTCACGCTTTCCGGCCACGCCCCCCCTGCATTCCAGCTATGACAACTGCGGTAGGAGCAATGCCAGTGCAGTGTCATGCTGCTCTTGGCAGGCCTTTGCAATCCCAACTATCCCTGGACCTGGGGGCTTTCTCGTTCTCCAGAAGCTGTTTTTCTCCCTGGCTGTATGTGCTGCACCCTGTCACCATCTCTGTCCCTCCTTTGTCCTTCCTCTCCTTCCCCTTGCCGCCTCTCTCTCCTTCTGTCCTGCTCACTGACCCTACATGTTCTCGCTCCAGCTCTGCAGGGCCCCTCGGCCCCATTTTTCTTGGCTTCTCTCCCTCTCTGGCCATTTCTGACCTTTCTGTCTCTGCTCCTCGGTTTCCTCCCTTGGCTTCTTTTTCTCTCTCCTGTCCTCTGTCCTGCTCCCATCACAGCATTTTCTTCTTCCCTTTCTCTGCCCCACTCCCCATCCCTCTTTTTCTTTCTCCACCCCGCTGCACTGCTCTCTGCCTTCCTTCCCCACCCTCCACCCCTCCATCATTATCCTTTTGTCCCTTGTCATCTCTCCACCCCTCTGTCCCACTCCCCATCCCTGATTTTCCTATTCCATTTCTCTGTGCGGCTTTCGGGCCCTGTTTTTCCTCTGGCTCCATCTCCCTGTCCTTGTTCCTGTTGCTCTCGCTTGCTCTCTATCCCAGTGTGCTGCTCCTCATCCCCCTGTGTTTCTCTGGATCCCATTTTCTTGCTCCCTGTCCCTCCCCTCTATCCCTCTCTTCTTCCTCCCACCTGGATTTTCCTCTCTCCATCCCTCTGCTCCCATTGCTCCTTTCTCCATCTCTCAGTCCTGCTCCCTGCCCCTTTCCTCCTCTCGCTGTCTTTCTGTCCCGCTCCCTCTCCCGTTATTCTGCCTTTGTCCCTCTGTCCTGGTGCCTGTTTGCTGCTTTCTAGGAGTATCCCCCGGTCCGTCCAGCTGTCCCCATTCTCCTCCTTCTCTTCCCTGCTCCAGCCCTACTTTCTCCTGCTCCCTCTCTGTCCCGCAGCCCATCAGCATCTTTTTTCCTTCTCCATCTCTTTGTCTTCACCTGCATTTGGTCCCCCCAGCCCCACCCCCAGTCCCTCTGTCCTCTTCCTTTCCCTGCTCTTTGTCTCTGCACATCCCACACTCTGTTCCCGTCTCTCTCTCTGCCCTCGAGCCTTCCTTTTCCTTCCTTCTTTATCTCTGCGTTCCTCTCCTGCTGCTCCTCAGTGCTTTCCATCCGTTCCTTTGTCCCACTCCCTGGCCCTTACGGCCGTCAGTCACTCTGGCCTGTTGCCCATTGTTAGTTTTGCCAGCTGCATCCCACCGCCCTGCTTCCCATTCGTCTCCTCTGGCTCAGTCCTCCTGGCCTGCTCCCTGGTGGGATTTTCCCTTTCTCCAGCTCTGACCCGCTCCCCACCCCTCTCTGTTTCTCTCTGTCACCCTTCCCAGTTCCCTGTGCCCCTCTCTCTGCAGTCTCATGTCCCGGTCCCTGTCCCTCTCTGTGCCGCTCCATCCCTCTGTCCCTGGCCTCGTGCCTGGTTTTCCTTGCTCCATGTCTGTCCTGCTGCCCAGCGCTGGCCGGTTCCTTTTCCGGACTTGTTTGGGGTGTTTTCTCCTCTCTTGGTGGCTCTGCTGCTGTTCTTGCCCCTGATGTTTTCCCTCTCCCCGTGCCCTCCCCTGCTGGCTGTCCTCTCCCCCAGTGTCCTGCTGGCTCTTCCCCGTCCTCTCTGAGGACGTTTCCCCTCGCTCTATCCCTCTGGCTGCTCCCTGGCAGGATTTGGTTGTTGTCTGGAGTTCCGCTTAGCCCGGCTCTATTTTGTCATTCCCCGTCTCTCTCTGCTGCTCCCCGTCCTCCCCTTTATCTCTCCTTCTTTTCCTTTTCCTGTCCCTCTGCTTTCCCTACCCTGCTACCCACAGCCAGGATTCTGCTCCCAAAGGGCCCCACATGTCCAACACCAGGTGAGATTAAAGGCAGCTGTAATGTCTTCTCCTGTCCTCAGGGATCAGTTGATCCCCCGTTGTTCAGCAGCAGCAGCATTTCCCACCCACCCACTGAGCCCACAGTGAAGAAGCCCATTCCCACCCAGACAACAGTTTTCCCCTTAAACTTACGCTGATCATCTTCAACTGTCCTCCAGGGATCCAGGGTGTCACTGGCAAAGGACAGAGCTGCTCAGCTGTGCCCTCCTGGGTGTTGGTGTAGAGTTCTGTAAGCAAAGACAGGAGAGTCTGGTCCTGCCACTTTGCAGGAAGGGCAGAAGCTCCCAAAAAATTGCTGGGGTGTTTCTCAACATTGCCTGTCACCGTTATCTCCTTCTGGATTGCTGTGAGCCAGCAGCTTTTATTGCATTAAGCCTCGAGTTCCTGCTGCAAAGCCACCATCTCAGCCCTCAGGTGAGGGTTGATATGCTGTGGGGCTTTGGCCATTGCCCCTGTTCCTCATGGGTTCCAGCTGGGGCTGGGGCAGCCCCAGGTGTGGCCCGTGAGGCTGAGGATGGGGCCAGCCCTGCACGGGGTGGGGCTCCAGCTACAAAGGGGCTGCCTGGGAAGCAGTGCTGTTGAGGGGGCAGGGGAAGTTCAGAGATGGAAGGAGTGGTAAAGGGTTCCTGCTCTTCAGAGCTGTGGTGAGTCCTGTCATGTCTCCTGCACACCCCACTCTCTCTGCTTTCCTGCCCTTGGTCTCTGCTTCTGCCTCCTTCTGTGGTGGTCACTGGCCTGGCTGGCTCCCTGACATTTGATTCTCTTCTGCTGACTCTGCTCTCTGCCTCTTCACCCATTAATTATTTTTGGTTTCCCTCCATCTCTCTCTGTCCTGTACTTGGGTGATTTAGAAATTTCTAGTCTGTGTTTCCATGCAGTTAGCTTCCTGTTCCATATTATCAGGGTCCTTTCTAGCTGTCTCCCTGTTCTGTAATCCTCTGTTTCTTGTATCAAATCACTTTTCAAACTCTTGTCGTGTGTTGTCCCTTATCCATTTCCCTGTTTTGATGTTGTAATTCTGGTCTGTTTCTTGTACTCGGTTTCTTTTTAAAATTCCTTCCACTTCTCCCTCTCTTTAGCGCCCTTTCTTGAATTTATTTCAACGTCTTCATTCCTTACATCTTCTCTGTATTTCTTCTGCCTTATTGCTATTTGCATTTTCAAGGTATTTTTAAAGTGTTAAATTCCTTAAGGACAGCCAGTAAGAGGTTGTGTTTTGGGTTTGTGCTGATAACACCGGTGTTTAACACAGTTTTCTCAAAATCTATGAGTAGTCGTGGTGGACTTTTCTATTGCATGTTATCAGTAGTATTATTAGTATTGTTACTTTATTCTTTGACTTTTAAGTTGCTACTCTCTTACCTTGTGAGCTTTCTCATCTTTTCTCTGGCTCTCCTGCCCCTGTATAGGAGGGGGAGGTGAGCGAGTGGCCGTTCAGAGCTCTGTTGCTGGCTGGGTTAAATGACGACAGTCCTGTCTTGTGCCCCAGGTGGGGCCCGAGGGGTTGAGATAGTGACAGATCATCCGATTCCTGCATGTTAGAATGGACTGATGAGAAGTGTTCACTGTAGTATTTTGGTGGTGGCTGGTCAGGATGTCAACCCCTTTGCTCTCAGAGTTGTGATCAGAACGGTGGGATGTTCTGCCCTACGAGTTCCTTAATGTGCCGATCGTTACTGTATTAGCCTGGCTGAAGGGTGTTGCTTGGCTGGGTGACCTAACAGAGGTGGTAGGAGCAATCTGCTACGTGCGTCTGGTATTGTCATCACCCGGGTGCTTTGGGTGCCATCTCCTGGAGACTACTCACAAACCTTTCAACTTCTCACCTCAGAGAAACTTATAGATAAATACTTGTCCCACTTTTTACCCTCCTCTACAGGGCCAAGGCCAAGAGTGTGTTATCAGGGGCCTCGGGCGAGAATGCAAGGTCCACAGATCAAGAAGACTGTGACAACGTAGCTTTGTCAAGTGTGACGGGCACATCCTCAGGGAGCGCGGATCAACAGATGCCAGTGGAAAGCAGGACAAGGTGCTTAAGGAATTCCGCACGCAGAGGGCGGTGACGTGGCAAAACCATATATGGAAAGAAGACTGGGCGTTCATGGAAAGGACACAGAGTCGCCTCTTAAGCCACCGCCAGAGACCACGGAAGAACGCCCACGAAGGCCCTGAGAGACGCAGGCTGCATTTGTCATGACCACGTAAGTATGATAATTAGTTCCAGGAATTAGAGTGAAGATGGACAAACATTCTGGGAAATGCCACGCCTACCATATGTATGTGAGGGGAGGATAGAAGCCTTGGCTGATGCAACGTATGGCAGGCACGAGAGGTGGAGCGATCCCCTGAACAGCACTGTCTGCAATCGAGTGGATGCTGTTTCTTAATGTTGTGTTGGTGCGAAGAGGGTTATCCCTTGTTTTGGTGACCTGGGTGGGACAGTGCTTCTGAATCTCTGTAAAGGAATCTTTCCTAGTCCCTAGTGCAGGTTTAGGTCTGAGGTTTGGGGTGTTGTAAAGTGCAGAAATACCGCTCGACAGGCCCAGAATGTTTGCTCTCAGCCTGCTCCTTGTACAGACCCACCCAAGGCCGGTTTCAAACCCAGTCAAGCTAATCACGCAGAGACGGTTTGAACAAAGAGCGATTAATTAATGAAGGTAAACCCTTAATAGTACATCTCAAAGCCTGTCTCAGAATTGCGCAGGACAGAAATGGCAGAAGAGTGATTACGGAGACGGCGACCCAAAGAAGACCCTGTAACTGAACCGAGGCTCGGAACCAGAACAGAAGAATGCAGCTGAGACGGGGGATTGTGGTGGTCTTTGGGAAATGGTGAAGTTTGGGGACTGAAAGGCCAAGTGGAAATATACAAAGACTTTGGACCTTTTGTAATGGGTATTGATTGAACGGTGTAAAAAATGTGTGAGATCTTGGGCCATTGGCCACTCACTGAGGTGGTGACCCAACTCTGAGTTTTGATTAAATAAATAGCATACCTCGAGCAACCCGCTTTGTCCGGGGAAGAATTTTTAACACTCGCACCACTCTTGGTCTCGTGCTGCCTGGGACTTGGGGCAACCCTGGACTCTGAAGGTACGAGGCATTCCTTCCTTTGCAGAGACACTGGGGTGCCTTGAAAGGGGCCCCTGGCTCACCACTCTGGGCGTTGCTGCCGCTCTGGGTGTCGCAGTGTGCCTCGCCGCTGCTCTTGGTCTCAGTGCTGCTCTTGATCTCGTGGCGCCTCCTCGCCACCTCGGACTTGGGGCATCCGTGGACTCTGAAGGTAGGAGGCGTTCCTTCTTTTGCAGGGACGCTGACCTACCTCGAAAGGAACCCTGGCTCGGCGTGCTGCCCCGTCGCTCTTGGTGTCACGGCGCCTCCTTGCCGCCTGGGACTTGGGGTGTCCCTGGACTCTGAAGGTAGGAGGCTTTCCTTCTTTGCAGGGACGCTGGCCAGCCGCGAAAGGCTCACTGGCTTGGTGCTCTGTGTCTCGCCGTCGCGCTGCTCTTGGAGTTGGTGCGCCTCGCCACCGCTCTGGGTGTCGTGACGCTCTTGTTGCGGTGCTTTGGGTTTCACGCCTCTCTTGGAGTCTGCGTGCCTCGCTGCCACTCTGGGTCTTGCACCGCTGTTGGTGTGGTGGTGCGACTCACTGCTGCTCTTGGTCTCGGCGCGCCTCCTTGCCGCCTGGGGCCCAGGGCGTTACTGGACTCTGAAGGTAAGAGGTATTCCTTTGTTTGCAGGGATGCTGGCCCACCTCAAAAGGGGCCCCAGCTCGGCATTCTGGCCCGCTGCTCTTGGTGTCGCGGCACCTACTTGCTGCTTCGGACTTTGGGCATCCCTGGACTCTGAAGGTAGGACACATTCCTTCCTTTGCAGGGACGCTGGTCCACCTCGAAAGGTGCCCCGGCTCGATGGTCTGGCTCTCACTGCCGCTCTCGCTGTTGCTGCACACCTCGCTGCTGCTCTGGGGTTTGTGCTGCTCTTGTTGCAATGCACTTGGACTTGCAACTCTATAGGTGGTGTGGCATGGCTCGCTGCCACTCTGGCTGTCACGCTGCTCCTTAGTGTGGTGGTGTGCCTCGCCGCTGCCCTTGATGTCGTGCTGCTCTTGTGGTTGCACCGCCATTGTGAGTCTCACGCCACTCTTGGTGTGGCAGTGCTCTTGGTCTCATGGAGCCCCTTGGCCCCCTCAGACTTGGGGTGTCCCTGCACTCTTAAGGTAAGAGGCATTCCTTCCTTTCCACGGATGCAGGCCTGCCTCGAAAGGGGCCACGGCTTGGCAATCTGGGTCTCTTGTTGCTCTTGGTGCTGTGGTGTGCCTCGCTGCTGCTCTGGGTGTTGCGCCGCCATTGTGGGTCTCGCGCCACTCTTGGAGTCGGCACGCCTCGTTGCTGCTCTGGGTGTCGTGCTGCTGCTGTCTTGCCGCTGCTGTTAGCGTTATGTCGCTGCTGGGGGTCTCGCGCCGCTCTTGGAGCCGGCGCGCCTCATTGCCGCTCTGGGGGTCTCGCCGCCGCTGTTAGCGTTGCGCTGCCGCGCGCCGCTCTTGGAGCCGGCGCGCCTCGTTGCCGCTCTGGGGGTCTCGCCGCCGCTGTTACTGTTGCGCTGCCGCGCGCCGCTCTTGGAGCCGGCGCGCCTCGTTGCCGCTCTGGGGGTCTCGCCGCCGCTGTTACTGTTGCGCCGCCGCTCTGGGGGTCTCGCGCCGCTCTTGGAGCCGGCGCGCCTCGTTGCCGCTCTGGGGGTCTCGCCGTCGCTGTTAGCGTTGCGCTGCCGCGCGCCGCTCTTGGAGCCGGCGCGCCTCGTTGCCGCTCTGGGGGTCTCGCCGCCGCTGTTACCGTTGCGCCGCCGCTCTGGGGGTCTCGCGCCGCTCTTGGAGCCGGCGCGCCTCGTTGCCGCTCTGGGGGTCTTGCCGTCGCTGTTACCGTTGCGCCGCCGCTCTGGGGGTCTCGCGCCGCTCTTGGAGCCGGCGCGCCTCGTTGCCGCTCTGGGGGTCTCGCCGCCGCTGTTACCGTTGTGCCGCCGCGCGCCGCTCTTGGAGCCGGTGCGCCTCGTTGCCGCTCTGGGGGTCTCGCCGCCGCTGTTACCGTTGTGCCGCCGCGCGCCGCTCTTGGAGCCGGCGCGCCTCGTTGCCGCTCTGGGGGTCTCGCCGCCGCTGTTACCGTTGTGCCGCCGCGCGCCGCTCTTGGAGCCGGTGCGCCTCATTGCCGCTCTGGGGGTCTCGCCGCCGCTGTTAGCGTTGCGCTGCCGCGCGCCGCTCTTGGAGCCGGCGCGCCTCGTTGCCGCTCTGGGGGTCTCGCCGCCGCTGTTACTGTTGCGCTGCCGCGCGCCGCTCTTGGAGCCGGCGCGCCTCGTTGCCGCTCTGGGGGTCTCGCCGCCGCTGTTACTGTTGCGCCGCCGCTCTGGGGGTCTCGCGCCGCTCTTGGAGCCGGCGCGCCTCGTTGCCGCTCTGGGGGTCTCGCCGTCGCTGTTAGCGTTGCGCTGCCGCGCGCCGCTCTTGGAGCCGGCGCGCCTCGTTGCCGCTCTGGGGGTCTCGCCGCCGCTGTTACCGTTGCGCCGCCGCTCTGGGGGTCTCGCGCCGCTCTTGGAGCCGGCGCGCCTCGTTGCCGCTCTGGGGGTCTTGCCGTCGCTGTTACCGTTGCGCCGCCGCTCTGGGGGTCTCGCGCCGCTCTTGGAGCCGGCGCGCCTCGTTGCTGCTCTGGGGGTCTCGCCGCCGCTGTTACCGTTGTGCCGCCGCGCGCCGCTCTTGGAGCCGGTGCGCCTCGTTGCCGCTCTGGGGGTCTCGCCGCCGCTGTTACCGTTGTGCCGCCGCGCGCCGCTCTTGGAGCTGGCGCGCCTCGTTGCCGCTCTGGGGGCCTCGCCGCCGCTGTTAGTGTTGCGCCGCTCGTGGTGTGGTGGTGCGCTTCACTGCCACTCTTGGTCTGGGTGCTACTCTTGGTGTCGTGGCGCCTCCTGGCCCCCTCAGACTTGGGGCGTCCCTGCACTCTTAAGGTAAGAGGCATTCCTTCCTTCGCAGGGGCGCGGGCCTGCCTCGAAAGGGGCCCCGGCTCGGCACGCCTCGCGCCGCCTCGGACTCACAAGGTAAGAGGCGTTCCTTCCTTCGCAGGGGCGCGGGCCTGCCTCGAAAGGGGCCCCGGCTCGGCACGCCTCGCGCCGCTTCGGACTCGCACTCGCCTCCGCCTCGGACTCGCAAGGTAAGAGGCGTTCCTTCCTTCGCAGGGGCGTGGGCCTGCCTCGAAAGGGGCCCCGGCTCGGCACGCCTCGTGCCGCCTCGGACTCGCAAGGTAAGAGGCGTTCCTTCCTTCGCAGGGGCGTGGGCCTGCCTCGAAAGGGGCCCCGGCTCGGCACGCCTCGTGCCGCCTCGGACTCGCAAGGTAAGAGGCGTTCCTTCCTTCGCAGGGGCGCGGGCCTGCCTCGAAGAGGGCCCCGGCTCGGTACGCCTCGTGCCGCCTCGGACTCGCAAGGTAAGAGGAGTTCCTTCCTTCGCAGGGGAGCGGGCCTGCCTCGAAAGGGGCCCCGGCTCGGCACGCCTCGCGCCGCTTCGGACTCGCACTCGCCTCCGCCTCGGACTCGCAAGGTAAGAGGCGTTCCTTCCTTCGCAGGGGCGCGGGCCTGCCTCGAAGGGGGCCCCGGCTCGGTACGCCTCGTGCCGCCTCGGACTCGCAAGGTAAGAGGAGTTCCTTCCTTCGCAGGGGAGCGGGCCTGCCTCGAAAGGGGCCCTGGCTCGGCACGCCTCGCGCCGCTTTGGACTCGCACTCGCCTCCGCCTCGGACTCGCAAGGTAAGAGGAGTTCCTTCCTTCGCAGGGGAGCGGGCCTGCCTCGAAAGGGGCCCCGGCTCGGCACGCCTCGCGCCGCTTCGGACTCGCACTCGCCTCCGCCTCGGACTCGCAAGGTAAGAGGCGTTCCTTCCTTCGCAGGGGCGCGGGCCTGCCTCGAAAGGGGCCCCGGCTCGGCACGCCTCGCGCCGCTTCGGACTCGCACTCGCCTCCGCCTCGGACTCGCAAGGTAAGCGGCGTTCCTTCCTTCGCAGGGGCGCGGGCCTGCCTCGAAAGGGGCCCCGGCTCGGCACGCCTCGCGTCGCTTCGGACTCGCACTCGCCTCCGCCTCGGACTCGCAAGGTAAGAGGCGTTCCTTCCTTCGCAGGGGCGCGGGCCTGCCTCGAAAGGGGCCCCGGCTCGGCACGCCTCGCGCCGCTTCGGACTCGCACTCGCCTCCGCCTCGGACTCGCAAGGTAAGAGGCGTTCCTTCCTTCGCAGGGGCGCGGGCCTGCCTCGAAAGGGGCCCCGGCTCGGCACGCCTCGCGCCGCTTTGGACTCGCACTCGCCTCCGCCTCGGACTCGCAAGGTAAGAGGCGTTCCTTCCTTCGCAGGGGCGTGGGCCCGCCTCGAAAGGGGCCCCGGCTCGGCTATCTGGGTCTCTTGTTGCTCTCGGTGCCGCTCTGGGGGGTCGTGCCGCCGCTGTTAGCATTGCGCCGCCGCTGTGGGTCTCGCCGGCGCGCCTCGGTGTCGCTCTGGGGGGTCGTGCCGCCGCTGTTAGCGTTGCGCCGCCGCTGTGGGTCTCGCCGGCGCGCCTCGGTGCCGCTCTGGGGGGTCGTGCCGCCGCTGTTAGCGTCTCGCCGCCGCGCCTCGGTGCCGCTCTGGGGGGTCGTGTCGCCGCTGTGGGTCTCACCGCTGCCCTTGGAGTCGTCGCGCCTCGGTGCCGCTCTGGGGGTCGTGCCGCCGCTGTTAGCGTTGCGCTGCCGCTGTGGGTCTCGCCGCCGCCCTTGGAGTCGTCGCGCCTCGGTGCCGCTCTGGGGGTCGTGCCGCTGCTGTTAGCATTGCGCCGCCGCTGTGGGTCTCGCCGCCGCCCTTGGAGTCGGCGCGCCTCGGTGCCGCTCTGGGGCTCGTGCCGCCGCTGTTAGCGTTGCTCCGCCGCTGTGGGTCTCGCCGCCGCCCTTGGAGTCGGCGCGCCTCGGTGCCGCTCTGGGGCTCGTGCCGCCGCTGTTAGCGTTGCGCCGCCGCTCTGGGTCTCGCCGCCGCCCTTGGAGTCGGCGCGCCTCGGTGCCGCTCTGGGGGTCTTGCAGCTGCTGTTAGCATTGCGCCGCCGCTGTGGGGCTCGCCGCCGCACCTCGGTGCCGCTCTGGGGATTCGTGTCGCCGCTGTTAGCGTTGCGCCGCCGCTGTGGGTCTCGCCGCCGCCCTTGGAGTCGGCGCGACTCGGTGCCGCTCTGGGGGTCGTGCCGCCGCTGTTAGCGTTGCGCCGCCGCTGTGGGTCTCGCCGCCGCTCTGGGTCTCGCCGCCGCCCTTGGAGTCGGCGTGCCTCGGTGCCGCTCTGGGGGTCGTGCCGCCGCTGTGGGTCTCGCCGCTGCCCTTGGAGTCGGCGCGCCTCGGTGCCGCTCTGGGGGTCGTGCCGCCGATGTAGGTCTCACCGCTGCCCTTGGAGTCGGCGCGCCTTGGTGCCGCTCTGGGGGTCGTGCCGCCACTGTTAGCTTTGCGCCGCCGCCCTTGGAGTCGGCGCGCCTCGGTGCCGCTGTGGGTCTCGCCGCCGCCCTTGGTGTGGTGCTGCACTTCGCTGCCCCTCTTGGTCTCGTGGTGCCTCCTGGCCCCCTAGGATTTGGGGTGTCCCTGCACTCTTAAGGTAAGAGTCATTTCTTCCTTTAGTGGGACGCGGGCCTGCCTCGCAAGCAGCCCCAGCTCGGCATGCCACCCTGCTGCTTCAGACTTCAATTTGCTCCGCCTCAGACTTGCCTCTGACTGTGAAGGTAAGAGGCATTCCTGCCATTGCAGCATCGCTGGCCTGCCTCGAAAGGGGCCCCAGCTTGACACACGGCCCCACCGCTTTGGACTTCGATTCACATTGGCCTCGCAAGGTAAGAGGCATTCTTTCCTTGGCAGCGCTGCTAGCCTGCCGCGAAAGAGGCCCCGGCGTAGTGTGCTGCCCCCATGCTTTGGACTCAATGCCTCTTAACTTGCGAGGCCGAGCCGAGTCGAGCAGAAGTCCGAGCCTATTTCCTTTGCAGTGCCGCTGGCCAGCCTTGAAAGGGGCCCCAGCTCGGCCCGGTGCCCCACAGCTACAGACAAGGACTTCGGCTCGGACACACATCTACCTCGGCCTCACCTCAGCCTCACCTGGGACTGGGAAGGTAAGAGGCAGGCCTTCCTTTGCAGCGCTGCTGGCCTGCGTCAGGAGGGGCCATGGTTTGGTGTCTCTTGGTCTTCGGGTCGAATGCTGCTGGGACCTGGGTCTGAATTTCTCCTCGATTAGGGCTGAAATTGATCCTACAATATACATGCAAGGGCTAAAGGGGGCGGGGCTAAAGGGGCGAGGGGGCGGGGCTAAAGGGGCGAGGGGGCGGGGCTTAAGGGGCGAGGGGGCGGGGCTTAAGGGGCGAGGGGGCGGGGCTTAAGGGGCGAGGGGGCGGGGCTTAAGGGGCGAGGGGGCGGGGCTAAAGGGGCGAGGGGGCGGGGCTAAAGGGGCGAGGGGGCGGGGCTAAAGGGGCGAGGGGGCGGGGCTAAAGGGGCGAGGGGGCGGGGCTAAAGGGGCGAGGGGGCGGGGCTAAAGGGGCGAGGGGGCGGGGCTAAAGGGGCGAGGGGGCGGGGCTAAAGGGGCGAGGGGGCGGGGCTAAAGGGGCGAGGGGGCGGGGCTTAAGGGGCGAGGGGGCGGGGCTTAAGGGGCGAGGGGGCGGGGCTTAAGGGGCGAGGGGGCGGGGCTTAAGGGGCGAGGGGGCGGGGCTTAAGGGGCGAGGGGGCGGGGCTTAAGGGGCGAGGGGGCGGGGCTTAAGGGGCGAGGGGGCGGGGCTTAAGGGGCGAGGGGGCGGGGCTTAAGGGGCGAGGGGGCGGGGCTTAAGGGGCGAGGGGGCGGGGCTTAAGGGGCGAGGGGGCGGGGCTTAAGGGGCGAGGGGGCGGGGCTTAAGGGGCGAGGGGGCGGGGCTTAAGGGGCGAGGGGGCGGGGCTTAAGGGGCGAGGGGGCGGGGCTTAAGGGGCGAGGGGGCGGGGCTTAAGGGGCGAGGGGGCGGGGCTTAAGGGGCGAGGGGGCGGGGCTTAAGGGGCGAGGGGGCGGGGCTTAAGGGGCGAGGGGGCGGGGCTTAAGGGGCGAGGGGGCGGGGCTTAAGGGGCGAGGGGGCGGGGCTTAAGGGGCGAGGGGGCGGGGCTTAAGGGGCGAGGGGGCGGGGCTTAAGGGGCGAGGGGGCGGGGCTTAAGGGGCGAGGGGGCGGGGCTTAAGGGGCGAGGGGGCGGGGCTTAAGGGGCGAGGGGGCGGGGCTTAAGGGGCGAGGGGGCGGGGCTTAAGGGGCGAGGGGGCGGGGCTTAAGGGGCGAGGGGGCGGGGCTTAAGGGGCGAGGGGGCGGGGCTTAAGGGGCGAGGGGGCGGGGCTTAAGGGGCGAGGGGGCGGGGCTTAAGGGGCGAGGGGGCGGGGCTTAAGGGGCGAGGGGGCGGGGCTTAAGGGGCGAGGGGGCGGGGCTTAAGGGGCGAGGGGGCGGGGCTTAAGGGGCGAGGGGGCGGGGCTTAAGGGGCGAGGGGGCGGGGCTTAAGGGGCGAGGGGGCGGGGCTTAAGGGGCGAGGGGGCGGGGCTTAAGGGGCGAGGGGGCGGGGCTTAAGGGGCGAGGGGGCGGGGCTTAAGGGGCGAGGGGGCGGGGCTTAAGGGGCGAGGGGGCGGGGCTTAAGGGGCGAGGGGGCGGGGCTTAAGGGGCGAGGGGGCGGGGCTTAAGGGGCGAGGGGGCGGGGCTTAAGGGGCGAGGGGGCGGGGCTTAAGGGGCGAGGGGGCGGGGCTTAAGGGGCGAGGGGGCGGGGCTTAAGGGGCGAGGGGGCGGGGCTTAAGGGGCGAGGGGGCGGGGCTTAAGGGGCGAGGGGGCGGGGCTTAAGGGGCGAGGGGGCGGGGCTTAAGGGGCGAGGGGGCGGGGCTTAAGGGGCGAGGGGGCGGGGCTTAAGGGGCGAGGGGGCGGGGCTTAAGGGGCGAGGGGGCGGGGCTTAAGGGGCGAGGGGGCGGGGCTTAAGGGGCGAGGGGGCGGGGCTTAAGGGGCGAGGGGGCGGGGCTTAAGGGGCGAGGGGGCGGGGCTTAAGGGGCGAGGGGGCGGGGCTTAAGGGGCGAGGGGGCGGGGCTTAAGGGGCGAGGGGGCGGGGCTTAAGGGGCGAGGGGGCGGGGCTTAAGGGGCGAGGGGGCGGGGCTTAAGGGGCGAGGGGGCGGGGCTTAAGGGGCGAGGGGGCGGGGCTTAAGGGGCGAGGGGGCGGGGCTTAAGGGGCGAGGGGGCGGGGCTTAAGGGGCGAGGGGGCGGGGCTTAAGGGGCGAGGGGGCGGGGCTTAAGGGGCGAGGGGGCGGGGCTTAAGGGGCGAGGGGGCGGGGCTTAAGGGGCGAGGGGGCGGGGCTTAAGGGGCGAGGGGGCGGGGCTTAAGGGGCGAGGGGGCGGGGCTTAAGGGGCGAGGGGGCGGGGCTTAAGGGGCGAGGGGGCGGGGCTTAAGGGGCGAGGGGGCGGGGCTTAAGGGGCGAGGGGGCGGGGCTTAAGGGGCGAGGGGGCGGGGCTTAAGGGGCGAGGGGGCGGGGCTTAAGGGGCGAGGGGGCGGGGCTTAAGGGGCGAGGGGGCGGGGCTTAAGGGGCGAGGGGGCGGGGCTTAAGGGGCGAGGGGGCGGGGCTTAAGGGGCGAGGGGGCGGGGCTTAAGGGGCGAGGGGGCGGGGCTTAAGGGGCGAGGGGGCGGGGCTTAAGGGGCGAGGGGGCGGGGCTTAAGGGGCGAGGGGGCGGGGCTTAAGGGGCGAGGGGGCGGGGCTTAAGGGGCGAGGGGGCGGGGCTTAAGGGGCGAGGGGGCGGGGCTTAAGGGGCGAGGGGGCGGGGCTTAAGGGGCGAGGGGGCGGGGCTTAAGGGGCGAGGGGGCGGGGCTTAAGGGGCGAGGGGGCGGGGCTTAAGGGGCGAGGGGGCGGGGCTTAAGGGGCGAGGGGGCGGGGCTTAAGGGGCGAGGGGGCGGGGCTTAAGGGGCGAGGGGGCGGGGCTTAAGGGGCGAGGGGGCGGGGCTTAAGGGGCGAGGGGGCGGGGCTTAAGGGGCGAGGGGGCGGGGCTTAAGGGGCGAGGGGGCGGGGCTTAAGGGGCGAGGGGGCGGGGCTTAAGGGGCGAGGGGGCGGGGCTTAAGGGGCGAGGGGGCGGGGCTTAAGGGGCGAGGGGGCGGGGCTTAAGGGGCGAGGGGGCGGGGCTTAAGGGGCGAGGGGGCGGGGCTTAAGGGGCGAGGGGGCGGGGCTTAAGGGGCGAGGGGGCGGGGCTAAAGGGGCGAGGGGGCGGGGCTAAAGGGGCGAGGGGGCGGGGCTAAAGGGGCGAGGGGGCGGGGCTAAAGGGGCGAGGGGGCGGGGCTAAAGGGGCGAGGGGGCGGGGCTAAAGGGGCGAGGGGGCGGGGCTAAAGGGGCGAGGGGGCGGGGCTAAAGGGGCGAGGGGGCGGGGCTAAAGGGGCGAGGGGGCGGGGCTAAAGGGGCGAGGGGGCGGGGCTAAAGGGGCGAGGGGGCGGGGCTAAAGGGGCGAGGGGGCGGGCTAAAGGGGCGAGGGGGCGGGGCTAAAGGGGCGAGGGGGCGGGGCTAAAGGGGCGAGGGGGCGGGGCTAAAGGGGCGAGGGGGCGGGGCTAAAGGGGCGAGGGGGCGGGGCTAAAGGGGCGAGGGGGCGGGGCTAAAGGGGCGAGGGGGCGGGGCTAAAGGGGCGAGGGGGCGGGGCTAAAGGGGCGAGGGGGCGGGGCTAAAGGGGCGAGGGGGCGGGGCTAAAGGGGCGAGGGGGCGGGGCTAAAGGGGCGAGGGGGCGGGGCTAAAGGGGCGAGGGGGCGGGGCTAAAGGGGCGAGGGGGCGGGGCTAAAGGGGCGAGGGGGCGGGGCTAAAGGGGCGAGGGGGCGGGGCTAAAGGGGCGAGGGGGCGGGGCTAAAGGGGCGAGGGGGCGGGGCTAAAGGGGCGAGGGGGCGGGGCTAAAGGGGCGAGGGGGCGGGGCTAAAGGGGCGAGGGGGCGGGGCTAAAGGGGCGAGGGGGCGGGGCTAAAGGGGCGAGGGGGCGGGGCTAAAGGGGCGAGGGGGCGGGGCTAAAGGGGCGAGGGGGCGGGGCTAAAGGGGCGAGGGGGCGGGGCTAAAGGGGCGAGGGGGCGGGGCTAAAGGGGCGAGGGGGCGGGGCTAAAGGGGCGAGGGGGCGGGGCTAAAGGGGCGAGGGGGCGGGGCTAAAGGGGCGAGGGGGCGGGGCTAAAGGGGCGAGGGGGCGGGGCTAAAGGGGCGAGGGGGCGGGGCTAAAGGGGCGAGGGGGCGGGGCTAAAGGGGCGAGGGGGCGGGGCTAAAGGGGCGAGGGGGCGGGGCTAAAGGGGCGAGGGGGCGGGGCTAAAGGGGCGAGGGGGCGGGGCTAAAGGGGCGAGGGGGCGGGGCTAAAGGGGCGAGGGGGCGGGGCTAAAGGGGCGAGGGGGCGGGGCTAAAGGGGCGAGGGGGCGGGGCTAAAGGGGCGAGGGGGCGGGGCTAAGGGGCGAGGGGGCGGGGCTTAAGGGGCGAGGGGGCGGGGCTTAAGGGGCGAGGGGGCGGGGCTTAAGGGGCGAGGGGGCGGGGCTTAAGGGGCGAGGGGGCGGGGCTTAAGGGGCGAGGGGGCGGGGCTTAAGGGGCGAGGGGGCGGGGCTTAAGGGGCGAGGGGGCGGGGCTTAAGGGGCGAGGGGGCGGGGCTTAAGGGGCGAGGGGGCGGGGCTTAAGGGGCGAGGGGGCGGGGCTTAAGGGGCGAGGGGGCGGGGCTTAAGGGGCGAGGGGGCGGGGCTTAAGGGGCGAGGGGGCGGGGCTTAAGGGGCGAGGGGGCGGGGCTTAAGGGGCGAGGGGGCGGGGCTTAAGGGGCGAGGGGGCGGGGCTTAAGGGGCGAGGGGGCGGGGCTTAAGGGGCGAGGGGGCGGGGCTTAAGGGGCGAGGGGGCGGGGCTTAAGGGGCGAGGGGGCGGGGCTTAAGGGGCGAGGGGGCGGGGCTTAAGGGGCGAGGGGGCGGGGCTTAAGGGGCGAGGGGGCGGGGCTTAAGGGGCGAGGGGGCGGGGCTTAAGGGGCGAGGGGGCGGGGCTTAAGGGGCGAGGGGGCGGGGCTTAAGGGGCGAGGGGGCGGGGCTTAAGGGGCGAGGGGGCGGGGCTTAAGGGGCGAGGGGGCGGGGCTTAAGGGGCGAGGGGGCGGGGCTTAAGGGGCGAGGGGGCGGGGCTTAAGGGGCGAGGGGGCGGGGCTTAAGGGGCGAGGGGGCGGGGCTTAAGGGGCGAGGGGGCGGGGCTTAAGGGGCGAGGGGGCGGGGCTTAAGGGGCGAGGGGGCGGGGCTTAAGGGGCGAGGGGGCGGGGCTTAAGGGGCGAGGGGGCGGGGCTTAAGGGGCGAGGGGGCGGGGCTTAAGGGGCGAGGGGGCGGGGCTTAAGGGGCGAGGGGGCGGGGCTTAAGGGGCGAGGGGGCGGGGCTTAAGGGGCGAGGGGGCGGGGCTTAAGGGGCGAGGGGGCGGGGCTTAAGGGGCGAGGGGGCGGGGCTTAAGGGGCGAGGGGGCGGGGCTTAAGGGGCGAGGGGGCGGGGCTTAAGGGGCGAGGGGGCGGGGCTTAAGGGGCGAGGGGGCGGGGCTTAAGGGGCGAGGGGGCGGGGCTTAAGGGGCGAGGGGGCGGGGCTTAAGGGGCGAGGGGGCGGGGCTTAAGGGGCGAGGGGGCGGGGCTTAAGGGGCGAGGGGGCGGGGCTTAAGGGGCGAGGGGGCGGGGCTTAAGGGGCGAGGGGGCGGGGCTTAAGGGGCGAGGGGGCGGGGCTTAAGGGGCGAGGGGGCGGGGCTTAAGGGGCGAGGGGGCGGGGCTTAAGGGGCGAGGGGGCGGGGCTTAAGGGGCGAGGGGGCGGGGCTTAAGGGGCGAGGGGGCGGGGCTTAAGGGGCGAGGGGGCGGGGCTTAAGGGGCGAGGGGGCGGGGCTTAAGGGGCGAGGGGGCGGGGCTTAAGGGGCGAGGGGGCGGGGCTTAAGGGGCGAGGGGGCGGGGCTTAAGGGGCGAGGGGGCGGGGCTTAAGGGGCGAGGGGGCGGGGCTTAAGGGGCGAGGGGGCGGGGCTTAAGGGGCGAGGGGGCGGGGCTTAAGGGGCGAGGGGGCGGGGCTTAAGGGGCGAGGGGGCGGGGCTTAAGGGGCGAGGGGGCGGGGCTTAAGGGGCGAGGGGGCGGGGCTTAAGGGGCGAGGGGGCGGGGCTTAAGGGGCGAGGGGGCGGGGCTTAAGGGGCGAGGGGGCGGGGCTTAAGGGGCGAGGGGGCGGGGCTTAAGGGGCGAGGGGGCGGGGCTTAAGGGGCGAGGGGGCGGGGCTTAAGGGGCGAGGGGGCGGGGCTTAAGGGGCGAGGGGGCGGGGCTTAAGGGGCGAGGGGGCGGGGCTTAAGGGGCGAGGGGGCGGGGCTTAAGGGGCGAGGGGGCGGGGCTTAAGGGGCGAGGGGGCGGGGCTTAAGGGGCGAGGGGGCGGGGCTTAAGGGGCGAGGGGGCGGGGCTTAAGGGGCGAGGGGGCGGGGCTTAAGGGGCGAGGGGGCGGGGCTTAAGGGGCGAGGGGGCGGGGCTTAAGGGGCGAGGGGGCGGGGCTTAAGGGGCGAGGGGGCGGGGCTTAAGGGGCGAGGGGGCGGGGCTTAAGGGGCGAGGGGGCGGGGCTTAAGGGGCGAGGGGGCGGGGCTTAAGGGGCGAGGGGGCGGGGCTTAAGGGGCGAGGGGGCGGGGCTTAAGGGGCGAGGGGGCGGGGCTTAAGGGGCGAGGGGGCGGGGCTTAAGGGGCGAGGGGGCGGGGCTTAAGGGGCGAGGGGGCGGGGCTTAAGGGGCGAGGGGGCGGGGCTTAAGGGGCGAGGGGGCGGGGCTTAAGGGGCGAGGGGGCGGGGCTTAAGGGGCGAGGGGGCGGGGCTTAAGGGGCGAGGGGGCGGGGCTTAAGGGGCGAGGGGGCGGGGCTTAAGGGGCGAGGGGGCGGGGCTTAAGGGGCGAGGGGGCGGGGCTTAAGGGGCGAGGGGGCGGGGCTTAAGGGGCGAGGGGGCGGGGCTTAAGGGGCGAGGGGGCGGGGCTTAAGGGGCGAGGGGGCGGGGCTTAAGGGGCGAGGGGGCGGGGCTTAAGGGGCGAGGGGGCGGGGCTTAAGGGGCGAGGGGGCGGGGCTTAAGGGGCGAGGGGGCGGGGCTTAAGGGGCGAGGGGGCGGGGCTTAAGGGGCGAGGGGGCGGGGCTTAAGGGGCGAGGGGGCGGGGCTTAAGGGGCGAGGGGGCGGGGCTTAAGGGGCGAGGGGGGTTTCCTTTGAAAATGGGCTGAATTCAGGCCCAAATTTCTCCTGAATGCAGGATTGAATTTCTCCTAGTCTTGCCCATAATATCACCTGCACTTTGGCTCAAATTTTTCCTAGATTTGGACTTGAATTTCTCCTGGACCTGGGGCTGAATTTCTCCTGGAGTTCGGGTGGACTCTCTCCTGGAATTGGACTGGAATTTCTGCTGCTCTTGGGCTGGAATTTCTCCTGGACCTGGCCTGCATTTTAGGCTGGAATGTCTCCTGGACTTAGGCCTAATTTTCTCCTGGAGTTCGGTTGGACTATCTCCTGAAATTGGACGGGATGTTGGCTGCTCTTGGGCTAAAATTTCTGCTGGACTTGGGCTGCATTTTAGGCTGGATTTTCTCCTGGACTTGGGCCTGAATTTCTCCTGCACTTGGGCCTGAATTTCTATTGGGTTTAGGGCTGAATTTCTCCTGGACTTGGGCTGCATTTTAGGCTGGAATTTCTGCTGCGCTTGGGCCAAATTTCTCCTCTTCTTGGACTGGATTTAGGCTGTAATTTCTCCTGGACTTGGGCCCAAATTTCTCCTGGTGTTTGGGTGGAATATCTCCTGGATTTGGGCTGAAATTTCTCCTGCATGTGGGCTGGAATTTCTATTGGGCTCGGGGCTGAATTTCTCTTGACTTTTGGCTTGAATTTCTCCTGGACTTGGACTGGAATTTCTGCTGCACTTGGGCTGGAATTTCTCCTGGGCTTGTGCCTCTATTTTGGCTGGAATTACACCTGGTTTGAGGCCTGAATTTCTCTTAGCCCTGTACTTGAATTTCTCCTGGACTTAGTCTGCATTTTAGGCTGGAATGTCTGCTGGAGCTGGGACGAAATTTCTCCTCCACATGGACTGGATTTAGGCTTTAATTTCTCCTGCACGTGAGCCCAAATTTTTCCTGGAGTTTGGGTGGACTATCTCCGCCTCTTGGACTGGAATTTCTGCGGCATTTGGGCTGGAATTTCTCCTGGACTTGGGCCTCATTTTAGGCTGGAATTAGTCCTGGTTTGAGGCCTGAATTTCTCTAGGCTCTGATCTTTAATTTCTCCTGGATGTGGGGTGGATTTTGGATGTTCTTGGGCTGGAATTTCTCCTGGACCTGGCCTGCATTTTAGGCTGGAATTTCTCCTGGACATAGGCCTTATTTTCTCCTGGAGTTTGGTTGGACTATCTCCTGAAATTGGACTGGATTTTGCCTGCTCTTGGGCTAAAATTTCTGCTGGACTTGGGCTGCATTTTAGGCTGGATTTTCTCCTGGATCTGGGCCCAAATTTCTCCTCCACTTGGACTGGATTTTTGCTGTAATTTCTCCTGGATCTGGGCCCAAATTTCTCCTCCACTTGGGCTGGATTTAGGCTGTAATTTGTCCTGGACTTGGGCCCAATTTTCTCCTAGAGTTCGGGTGGACTATCTCCGGGACTCGGACTGGAATTACTGCTGCAGTTTGGATGGAATTTCTCCTAGACTTGGTCAAAATATCACCTGCACTTTGGCTCAAATTTTTCCTAGATTTGACTTGAATTTCTCCTGGATTTGGGCTGGAATTTCTCCTGGAGTTCGGGTGGACTCTCTCCTGGAATTGGACTGGAATTTCTGCTGCTCTTGGGCTGGAATTTCTCCTGGACTTGGGCCTCATTTTAGGCTGGAATTAGTCCTGGTTTGAGGCCTGAATTTCTCTAGGCCCTGTTCTTGAATTTCTCCTGGATGTGGGCTTGATTTTGGCAGCTCTTGGGCTGGAATTTCTCCTGGACCTGGCCTGCATTTTAGGCTGGAATGTCTCCTGGACTTAGGCCTAATTTTCTTCTGGATTTCGGGGGGACTATCTCCTGAAATTGGACGGGATGTTGGCTGCTCTTGGGCTAAAATTTCTGCTGGACTTGGGCTGTATTTTAGGCTGGATTTTCTCCTGGACTTGGGCCCGAATTTCTCCTGCACGTGGGCTAGAATTTCTATTGGGCTCAGGGCTGAATTTCTCTTGACTTTTGGCTTGAATTTCTCCTGCACATAGGTCTAAATTTCTTTTGGAGTTCGGGTGGACTATGTCCTGAAATTGGACTGGATTTCGGCTGCTCTTGGGCTAAAATTTCTGCTGGTCTTGGGCTGCATTTTAGGCTGGATTTTCTCCTGGACTTGGCCTGAATTTCTCCTGCACGTGGGCTGGAATTTCTGTTGGGTTTAGGGCTGAATTTCTCCTGGACTTGGGCTGCATTTTAGCCTGGAATTTCTCCTGGAGCAGGGCCCAAATTTCTCCTCTTCTTGGACTGGATTTAGGCTGTAATTTCTCCTGGACTTGGGCCTAATTTTAGGCTGGGATTACTCCTGGTTTCAGGCCTGAATTTCTCTAGGCCCTGTTCTTGAATTTCTCCTGAATGTGGGCTGGATTTTGGCTGCTCTTGGGCCTGAATGTCTCCTGGACTTGGGCTGCATTTTAGGCTGGATTTTCCTCTGGACTTGGGCCTGAATTTCTCCTGCACGTGAACTGGATTTTTGCTGCAATTTCTCCTGGACTTGGGCCCAAAATTCTCCTGGAGTTCAGATGGACTATCTCCTGGACTTGGACTGGAATTTCTGCAGGATTTGGGCTGGAATTTCTCCTGGACTTGGGCTTCATTTTAGGCTGGAATAACTCTTGGTTTGAGGCCTGAATTTCTCTAGGCCCTGTTCTTGAATTTCTCCTGGATGTGGGCTGGATTTTGGCTGCTCTTGGGCTGGAATTTCTCCTGGACTTGGACCCAAATTTCTCCTGGAGTTTGGGTGGACTATCTCCATGACTTGGACTGGAATTTCTGCGACATTTGGGCTGGAATGCCTCCTGGACATAGGCCTAATTTTCTCCTGGAGTTCGGTTGGACTATCTCCTGAAATTGGACTGGATTTTGCCTGCTCTTGGGCTAAAATTTCTGCTGGACTTGGGCTGCATTTTAGGCTGGATTTTCTCCTGGATCTGGGCCCAAATTTCTCCTCCACTTGGACTGCATTTAGGCTGTAATTTCTCCTGGACTTGGGCTCAAATTTCTCCTAGAGTTCGGGTGGACTATCTCTGGGACTTGGACTGGAATTACTGCTGCACTTGGGCTGGAATTTCTCCTGGACTTGGGCCTCAATTTAGGCTGGAATTACTCCTGGTTTGAGGCCTGAATTTCTCTAGGCCTTGTTCTTGAATTTCTCCTGGATGTGGGCTGGATTTTGGCTGCCCTTGATCTAAAGCTTCTGCTGGACTTGCACTGAATTTTAGGCCAGAATTTCTCCTAGACTTGGCCGCAATATCACCTGCATTTTGGTTCAAATTTTTCCTAGATTTGGACTTCAATTTCTCCTGGACTTGGGTCCAAATTTCTCCTGGAGTTCAGGTGGAGTATCTCCTGGAGTTGGACTGGAATTTCTGCAGGATTTGGGCTGGAATTTCTCCTGGACTTGGGCCTCATTTTAGGCTGGAATTACTCCTGGTTTGAGGCCTGAATTTCTCTAGGACCTGTTCTTGAAATTCTCCTCAATATGGACTGGATTTTGTCTGCTCTTGTGCTAATATTTCTCCTCGACTTTGACTACATTTTAGGCTGGAATTTCTCCTGGATATGGGCTGGATTTATGCTGGAATTTCTCCTGGACTTGGGCATAATTTTCTCCTGCAGTTCGGGTTGACTATCTCCTGAAACTGGAGTGGAGTTTGGCTGCTCTTAGGCTAAAATTCCTGCTGGACTTGGGCTGCATTTTAGGCTGGATTTTCTCCTGGACTTGGGCCTGAATTTCTTCTGCACGCGGGCTGGAATTTCTGTTGGGCTTGGGGCTGAATTTCTCCTGGACATGGTCTGGATTTATGCTGGAATTTCTCCTGGACTTAGGCCTAAATATCTTTTGGAGTTCAGGTGGACTATCTCCTGGACTTGGACTGGAATTTCTGCTGCACTTGGGCTGCAATTTCTCCTGGCTACAGGGGCGAGAAGGTGTGCCTTCAGGGGTGAGGGGGCGTGCTTTCAGTTGCGAGGGGGCGTGCCTTAAAGCTGGAGAGATCCAGGCCACAATGCAGGCCAAATTCGAGGTCACTTCCAGGGGAAACCTGGGCTCCAGCGCAGGTCAAATCTGGGATTCGGCGCAGGAGAAATTGGAGCTGGCATGCAGGAGCAATTTCAGGGAGTCCAGCAGAAATTGAAGGTTGCAGTGCAGGAGAAATTTTGGCCAGAGTTCAAGAGAAATTAGAGGGCACGTTGAGGAGAAATTCGGGCTCTACTACAGGGGAAATTTGGGCCAGAATCGAGGGGAAATTCAGACCCAAGTGCACGAGAAATTCTCACCCAAATCCTGGTGAAATTCAGACCCAAGTCCCTATGAAATTCAGGCCCAATTCAGTGGGCCTCATGACATTTCCTCATTACAGTTAAGGATGAGAGGGAACTAAGACATGCCCTGCCAGCCCTGACCCTTCTGGCAGTCTGGGGAGATCAGCACCAGCTGGGAATGCCAACAAGAGCCTGCCCCAATTAAGGCCAGGCTGGGAGATTGCTTAGGCCTGAAGTCAATTATCTCATGACTCTCTAAATAGAGGGAGGCTCCATGGCTGACCCTTGCTTTCTCCTGGTCTGCAGGGGCTGCACCCAGCATGTCCCTTGGAGTGGGATGGCACTCAGAGCTCCACACCCCCCAGTCTGGGAAAGGAGAGAGCGGTCGACACGGCCTGGGGTGAAAACCCTCCTGGAGGCTCAGCCCTGCTCCCGTTGAGACATGCTGACATGCGACGGGAAGGCTTGAACCGGGCTCCAGAAGCGTTTGAACAGGTACCTTCCTAGCAAGATGCGTATCTCCACAGCCATTTCTGTCTCTGGCGGGGGGAGTGTGTGCGTGCAGCTGCGTGCTGGGAACTGTGTTAACCCTTTGCTGGTGTTGCTGCGCTGATGGATGGAGAGTCGGGACCCGCTGGGGAATGGTGTGATCTGACTGTGGGCCAGATGGGAATAGTGTGAAGGGACTTTGTGCAAAACTTGGGGGCAGCATCAGTTCAAAGCCCAAACTCCACAGGTTGTGCTCCTGTCCCCAGTTCCTTAGGCATAAAGCGTTAGTCTGGAGTGGGGCCTGCGGTGGACCCAGCCGCAGGTGGATTTCTCTTCGGCGGAGTGTAGAAAGGCGTGGGAATCTGACGTCCCAGCGTTGGAGAGATCTGAGGGACAGGTCTCGGACCTCTTCTTGAGTTTCTCCTGGATGTGGGCTGCATTTTAGAATGGAAATTCTCCTGGACTTGGGCCCAAATTTCTCCTAGAGATCGGGTGGACTATCTCCGGGATTTGGACTGGAATTCCTGTGGCACTTGGGCTGGAATTTCTCCTGGACATGGACCACATTTTAGGCTAGATTTAGTCCTGTTTTGAGGCCTGGCTTGCTCCACCCCCTGCTCTTGAGATTGTCCCAGATATAGAGTTGGAATTTGGCTGCCTTTTGGGCTGGAGCTTCTCGTGGTTTGAGGCCTGGCTTGCTCCACCCCCTGCTCTTGAGATTCTTCCGGATGTGGTCTGCATTTTGGCTGCCTTTTTGGGCTGGAGCTTCTCGTGGTTTCAGGCCTGGCTTGCTCCAACCCCTGCTCTTGTGATTCTCCCGGTTGTGGGCTGCATTTTGGCTGTCTGTTGGGCTGGAGCTTCTCGTGGTTTGGGGCCTGGCTTGCTCCACCCCCTGCTCTTGAGATTCTCACGGATGGGGGCTGGATTTTGGCTGCCTTTTGGGTGGAACTTCTCGTGGTTTGAGGCCTGGCTTGCTCCACCCCCTGCTCTTGATATTGTCCCAGATATAGGGTTGGAATTTGGCTGAATCTTGGGCTGGAGCTTCTCATGGTTTGAGGCCTGGTTTGCTCCAACCCCTGCTCTTGAGTTTCTCCAGGATGTGGGCTGCATTTTGGCTGATTCTTGGGCTGGAGCTTCTCGTGGTTTGAGGCCTGGCTTGCTCCACCCCCTGCTCTTGAGATTCTCCCGGATGTGGGCTGCATTTTGGCTTGCTTTTGGGCAGGAGCTTCTCGTGGTTTGAGGCCTGGCTTGCTCCACTCCTGTTCTTGATATTCTCCCGGATGTGGGTAGGATTTTGGCTGCCTTTTGGGCTGGAACTTCTCGTGGTTTGAGGCCTGGCTTGCTCCACTCCCTGCTCTTGATAGTCTCCCGGAGGTGGGCTGCATTTTGGCTGCATTTTGGGATGGAGCTTCTCGTGGTTTGAGGCCTGGCTTGCTCCACCCACTGCTCTTGAGATTCTCCCGGATGTGGTTAGGATTTTGGATGCTTTTTGGGCTGGAGCTTTTCGTGGTTTGAGGCCTGGCTTGCTCCAACCCCTGCTCTTGAGATTCTCCCGGATGTGGTTAGGATTTTGGCTGCTTTTTGGGCTGGAGCTTCTCGTGGTTTGAGGCCTGGCTTGCTCCACTCCATGCTCTTGATATTCTCCCGGATGTGGGCTGCATTTTGGCTGCCTTTTGGGCTGGAGCTTCTCGTGGTTTGAGGCCTGGCTTGCTCCACCCCCTGCTCTTGAGATTCTCCCGGATGTGGCCTGCATTTTGGCTGCATTTTGGGCTGGAGCTTCCCAAGCTTTGAGGCCTGGCTTGCTCCACCCCCTGCTCTTGAGATTCTCCCGGATGTGGGCTGGATTCTGGCTGCCTGTTGGGCTGGAGCTTCTCATGGTTTAAGGCCTGGCTTGCTCCACCCCCTGCTCTTGAGGTTCTCCCGGATGTGGGCTGCAGTTTGGCTGCTTTTTGGGCTGGAGATTCTCGTGGTTTGAGGCCTGGCTTGCTCCACCCCCTGCTCTTGAGATTCTCCCAGAGGTGGGCTGCATTTTTGCTGCCTTTTGGGCTGGAGCTTCTCGTGGTTTGAGGCCTGGCTTGCTCTAGCCCCTGCTCTTGAGATTCTCTGGGAGTTGGGCTGGAATTTGGCTACATTTTGGGCTTTAGATTTTCGTGGTTTGAGGCCTGGCTTGCTCCACCCCCTGCTCTTGAGATTCTCCCGGATGTGGGCTGCATTTTGGCTGCATTTTGGGCTGGAGCTTCTCATGGTTGGAGGCCTGGCTTGCTCCACCTCCTGCTCTTGATATTCTCCCGGATGTGGTCTGCATTTTCGCTGCTTTTTGGGCTGCAGCTTCTTGTGGTTTGAAGCCTGGCTTGCTCCACCCCCTGCTCTTGAGATTCTCCCGGATGTGGGCTGCATTTTGGCTGCCTTTTGGGCTGGAGCTTCTCGAGGTTTGAGGCCTGCCTTGCTCCACCCCGTGCTCCTGATATTCTCCCGGATTTGGGCTGGATTTTGGCTGCCTTTTGGGCTTTAGCTTTTCGTAGTTTGAGGCCTGGCTTGCTCCACCCCCTGCTCTTGAGATTCTCCCGGATATGTGCTGGATTGTGGGCTGCCTTTTGGGCTGGAGCTTCTCGTGGTTTGAGGCCTGGCTTGCTCCACCCCCTGCTCTTGAGATTCTCCCGGATGTGGACTGCATTTTGGCTGCCTTTTGGGCTGGAGCCTCTCGTGGTTTGAGGCCTGGCTTGCTCCACCCCCTGCTCTTGAGATTCTCCAGGATGTGGGCTGCATTTTGGCTGCCTTTTGGGGTCTAGCTGCTCGTGGTTTGAGGCCTGGCTTGCTCCACTCCCTGCTCTTGAGATTCTCCAGGAGGTGGGCTGCATTTTGGCTGCATTTTGGGGTCTAGCTTCTCGTGGTTTGAGGCCTGGCTTGCTCCACCCCCTGCTCTTGATATTCTCCTGGATGTGGGCTGGAATATGGCTGCCTTTTGGCCTGGAGCTTCTCGTGGTTTGAGGCCTGGCTTGCTCCAACACCTGCTCTTGATATTCTCCCGGATGTGGGTAGGATTTTGGCTGCCTATTGGGCTGGAGCTTCTCGTGGTTTGGGGCCTGTCTTGCTCCACTCCTGCTCTTGATATTCTCCCGGATGTGGGTAGGATTTTGGCTGCCTTTTGGGCTGGAGCTTCTCGTGGTTTGAGGCCTGGCTTGCTCCACCCCCTGCTCTTGAGATTCTCCCGGATGTGGGCTGCATTTTGGCTGCCTTTTGGGCTGGAGCTTCTCGTGGTTTGAGGCCTGGCTTGCTCCACCCCCTGCTCTTGAGATTCTCCTGGATGTGGGCTGCATTTTGGCTGCCTGTTGGGCTGGAGCTTCTCGTGGTTTAGAGGCCTGGCTTGCTCCAACCCCTGCTCTTGAGATTCTCCCGGATGTGGGCTGCATTTTGGCTGCCTTTTGGGCTGGAGCTTCTCGTGCTTTGAGGCCTGTCTTGCTCCACCCCCTGCTCTTGAGATTCTCCCGGATGTGGTTAGGATTTTGGCTGCTTTTTGGGCTGGAGCTTCCCGTGGTTTGAGGCCTGCCTTGCTCCACCCCCTGCTCTTGAGATTCTCCCGGATGTGGTTAGGATTTTGGCTGCTTTTTGGGCTGGAGCTTCTCGTGGTTTGAGGCCTGGCTTGCTCAACCCCCTGCTCTTGAGGTTCTCCCGGATGTGGGCTGCATTTTGGCTGCTTTTTGGGCTGGAGCTTCTCGTGGTTTGAGGCCTGGCTTGCTCCACCCCCTGCTCTTGAGATTCTCCCAGAGGTGGGCTGCATTTTTCCTGCCTTTTGGGCTGGAGCTTCTCATGGTTTGAGGCCTGGCTTGCTCTAGCCCCTGCTCTTGAGATTCTCCCGGATGTGGGCTGGAATTTGGCTACATTTTGGGCTTTAGATTTTCGTGGTTTGAGGCCTGGCTTGCTCCACCCCCTGCTCTTGAGATTCTATCGGATGTGGGCTGCATTTTGGCTGCATTTTGGGCTGGAGCTTCTCATGGTTGGAGGCCTGGCTTGCTCCACCTCCTGCTCTTGATATTCTCCCGGATGTGGTCTGCATTTTCGCTGCTTTTTGGGCTGCAGCTTCTTGTGGTTTGAAGCCTGGCTTGCTCCACCCCCTGCTCTTGAGATTCTCCCGGATGTGGGCTGTATTTTGGCTGCCTTTTGGGCTGGAGCTTCTCGAGGTTTGAGGCCTTCCTTGCTCCACCCCGTGCTCCTGATATTCTCCCGGATTTGGGCTGGATTTTGGCTGCCTTTTGGGCTTTAGCTTTTCGTAGTTTGAGGCCTGGCTTGCTCCAGCCCCTGCTCTTGAGATTCTCCCGGATGTGGTCTGAATTTTTGCTGCCTTTTGGGCCTTAGCTTTTCGTAGTTTGAGGCCTGGCTTGCTCCACCCCCTGCTCTTGAGATTCTCCCGGATGTGGGCTGCATTTTGGGCTGGAGCTTCTCATGGTTTGAGGCCTGCCTTGCTCCACCCCCTGCTCTTGATATTGTCCCGGATGTGGGCTGCATTTTGGCTGCCTTTTGGGCTGGAGCTTCTCGTGGTTTGAGGCCTGGCTTGCTCCACCCCCTGCTCTTGAGATTCTCCTGGATGTGGCCTGCATTTTGGCTGCCTTTTGGGCTGGAGCTTCTCGTGGTTTGAGGCCTGGCTTGCTCCACCCCCTGATCTTGAGATTCTCCCGGATGTGGGCTGCATTTTGGCTGCTTTTTGGCCTGGAGCTTCTCGTGGTTTGAGGCCTGGCTTGCTCCACCCCCTGCTCTTGAGATTCTCCCGGAGGTGGTTAGGATTTTGGCTGCTTTTTGGGCTGGAGCTTCTCCTGGTTTGAGGCCTGGCTTGCTCCAACCCCTGCTCTTGAGATTCTCCCGGATGTGGGCTGCATTTTGGCTGCCTTTTGGGCTGGAGCTTCTCGTGGTTTGAGGCCTGGCTTGCTCCACCCCCTGCTCTTGAGATTCTCCCTGAGGTGGGCTGGATTTTGGCTGCCTTTTGTGCTGGAGCTTCTCGTGGTTTGTAGCCTGGATTGCTCCACCCCCTGCTCTTGAGATTCTCCCGGATGTGGGCTGCATTTTGGCTGCCTTTTGGGCTGGAGCTTCTCGTGGTTTGAGGCCTAGCTTGCTCCACACCCTGCTCTTGAGATTCTCCCGGATGTGGGCTGCATTTTGGCTGCCTGTTGGGCTGGAGCTTCTCGTGGTTTGAGGCCTGGCTTGCTCCACCCCCTGCTCTTGAAATTCTCCCGGATGTGGGCTGCATTTTGGCTGCCTTTTGGGCTGGAGCTTCTCGTGGTTTGAGGCCTGGCTTGCTCCAACCCCTGCTCTTGAGATTCTCCCGGATGTGTCCGGAATTTTGGCTGCATTTTGGGCTGGAGCTTCTCGTGGTTTGAGGCCTATCTTGCTCCACCCCCTGCTCTTGAGATTCTCCCGGAGGTGGTTAGGATTTTGGCTGTTTTTTGGGCTGGAGCTTCTCGTGGTTTGAGGCCTGGCTTGCTCCAAATCCTGCTCTTGAGATTCTCCCGGATGTGGGCTGCATTTTGGCTTCATTTTGGGCTGGAGCTTCTCGTGGTTTGAGGCCTGGCTTGCTCCACCCCCTGCTCTTGATATTCTCCCAGATGTGGGCTGCATTTTGGCTGCCTTTTGGGCTGGAGCTTCTCGTGGTTTGAGGCCTGGCTTGCTCCACCCCCTGCTCTTGAGATTCTCCCGGATGTGGGCTGCATTTTGGCTGCCTTTTGGGCTGGAGCTTCTCGTGGTTTGAGGCCTGGCTTGCTCCACCCCCTGCTCTTGAGATTCTCCCGGATGTGGGCTGCATTTTGGCTGCCTTTTGAGCTGGAGCTTCTCGTGGTTTGTAGCCTGGCTTGCTCCACCCACTGCTCTTGAGATTCTCCTGGATGTGTTCTGCATTTTGGCTGCCTATTGGGATGGAGCTTCTCGTGGTTTGAGGCCTGGCTTGCTCCACCCCCTGCTCTTGAGATTCTCCCGGATGTGGGCTGCATTTTGGCTGCCTTTTGGGCTGGAGCTTCTCGTGGTTTAGAGGCCTGGCTTGCTCCACCCCATGCTCTTGAGTTTCTCCCGGATGTGGGCTGCATTTTGGCTGCCTTTTGGGCTGGAGCTTCTCGTGGTTTGAGGCCTGGCTTGCTCCACCCCCTGCTCTTGAGATTCTCCCTGATGTGTCCTGAATTTTGACTGCCTTTTGGGCTGGAGCTTCTCGTGGTTTGAGGCCTGGCTTGCTCCACCCCCTGCTCTTGAGATTCTCCCAGATGTGGGCTGCATTTTGGCTGCCTTTTGGGATGGAGGTTATTGTGGTTTGAGGCCTGGCTTGCTCCACCCCCTGCTCTTGAGATTCTCCCGGATGTGGGCTGCATTTTGGCTGCCTTTTGGGCTGCAGCTTCTCGTGGTTTGAGGCCTGGCTTGCTCCACCCCCTGCTCTTGAGATTCTCCCGGATGTGGGCTGCATTTTGGCTGCCTTTTGGGCTGGAGCTTCTCGTGGTTTGAGGCCTGTCTTGCTCCACCCACTGCTCTTGAGATTCTCCCGGATGTGGGCTGCATTTTGGCTGCCTTTTGGGCTGGAGCTTCTCGTGGTTTAGAGGCCTGTCTTGCTCCACCCCCTGCTCTTGAGATTCTCCCGGATGTGTCCGGAATTTTGGCTGCCTTTTGGGCTGGATCTTCTTGTGGTTTGAGGCCTGGCTTGCTCCACCCCCTGCTCTTGAGATTCTCCCGGATGTGGGCTGGATTTTGGCTGCCTTTTGGGCTGGAGCTTCTCGTGGTTTGAGGCCTGGCTTGCTCCACCCCCTGCTCTTGAGATTCTCCCAGATGTGGGCTGCATTTTGGCTGCCTTTTGGGCTGGAGCTTCTCGTGGTTTGAGGCCTGGCTTGCTCCACCCCCTGCTCTTGAGATTCTCCCGGATGTGGGCTGCATTTTGGCTGCCTTTTGGGCTGGAGCTTCTCGTGGTTTGAGGCCTGTCTTGCTCCACCCCCTGCTCTTGAGATTCTCCCGGAGGTGGTTAGGATTTTGGCTGTTTTTTGGGCTGGAGCTTCTCGTGGTTTGAGGCCTGGCTTGCTCCACCCCCTGCTCTTGAGATTCTCCCGGATGTGGGCTGCATTTTGGCTGCCTTTTGGGCTGGAGCTTCTCGTGGTTTGAGGCCTGTCTTGCTCCACCCCCTGCTCTTGAGATTCTCCCGGAGGTGGTTAGGATTTTGGCTGTTTTTTGGGCTGGAGCTTCTCGTGGTTTGAGGCCTGGCTTGCTCCACCCCCTGCTCTTGAGATTCTCCCTGATGTGTCCTGAATTTTGACTGCCTTTTGGGCTGGAGCTTCTCGTGGTTTGAGGCCTGGCTTGCTCCACCCCCTGCTCTTGAGATTCTCCCGGATGTGGGCTGCATTTTGGCTGCCTTTTGGGATGGAGGTTATTGTGGTTTGAGGCCTGGCTTGCTCCACCCCCTGCTCTTGAGATTCTCCCGGATGTGGGCTGCATTTTGGCTGCCTTTTGGGCTGGAGCTTCTCGTGGTTTGAGGCCTGGCTTGCTCCACCCCCTGCTCTTGAGATTCTCCCGGATGTGGGCTGCATTTTGGCTGCCTTTTGGGCTGGAGCTTCTCGTGGTTTGAGGCCTGGCTTGCTCCACCTACTGCTCTTGAGATTCTCCCGGATGTGGGCTGCATTTTGGCTGCCTTTTGGGCTGGAGCTTCTCGTGGTTTAGAGGCCTGGCTTGCTCCACTCACTGCTCTTTAAACTCTCCCGGAGGTGGTTAGGATTTTGGCTGCTTTTTGGGCTGGAGCTTCTCGTGGTTTGAGGCCTGGCTTGCTCCACCCCCTGCTCTTGAGATTCTCCCGGATGTGGGCTGCATTTTGGCTGCATTTTGGGCTGGGGCTTCTCGTGGTTTGAGGCCTGGCTTGCTCCACCCCCTGCTCTTGAGATTCTCCCGGATGTGGTTAGGATTTTGGCTGCTTTTTGGGCTGGAGCTTCTCGTGGTTTGAGGCCTGCCTTGCTCCAACCCCTGCTCTTGAGATTCTCCCGGATGTGGGCTGCATTTTGGCTGCCTTTTGGGCTGGAGCTTCTCGTGGTTTGAGGCCTGGCTTGCTCCACCCCCTACTCTTGAAATTGTCCCGGATGTGGGCTGCATTTTGGCTGCCTGTTGGGCTGGAGCTTCTCGTGGTTTGAGGCCTGGCTTGCTCCAACCCCTGCTCTTGAGATTCTCCTGGATGTGTCCGAAATTTTGCCTGCCTTTTGGGCTGGAGCTTCTCGTGGTTTGAGGCCTGTCTTGCTCCACCCCCTGCTCTTGAGATTCTCCCGGAGGTGGTTAGGATTTTGGCTGTTTTTTGGGCTGGAGCTTCTCGTGGTTTGGGGCCTGGCTTGCTCCACCCCCTGCTCTTGAGATTCTCCCGGATGTGGGCTGCATTTTGGCTGCTTTTTGGGCTGGAGATTCTCGTGGTTTGAGGCCTGGCTTGCTCCACCCCCTGCTCTTGAGATTCTCCCGGAGGTGGTTAGGATTTTGGCTGTTTTTTGGGCTGGAGCTTCTCGTGGTTTGGGGCCTGGCTTGCTCCACCCCCTGCTCTTGAGATTCTCCCGGATGTGGGCTGGATTTTGGCTGCCTTTTGGGCTGGAGCTTCTCGTGGTTTGAGGCCTGGCTTGCTCCACCCCCTGCTCTTGATATTCTCCCAGATGTGGGCTGCATTTTGGCTGGCTTTTGGGCTGGAGCTTCTCGTGGTTTGAGGCCTGGCTTGCTCCACCCCCTGCTCTTGAGCTTCTCCCGGATGTGGGTTGCATTTTGGCTGCCTGTTGGGCTGGAGCTTCTCGAGGTTTGAGGCCTGGCTTGCTCCACTCCCTGCTCTTGAGATTCTCCGCGAAGTGGGCTGCATTTTGGCTGCCTTTTGGGCTGAAGCTTCTCGTGGTTTGAGGTCTGGCTTGCTCCACCCCCTGCTCTTGAGATTCTCCCGGATGTGGGCTGCATTTTGACTGCATTTTGGGCTGGAGCTTCTCCTGGTTTGAGGCCTGGCTTGCTCCAACCCTGCTCTTGAGATTCTCCCGGATGTGGGCTGCATTTTGGATGATACTTGGGCTGGAGATTCTCGTGGTTTGAGGCCTGGCTTGCTCCAACCCCTGCTCTTGAGATTCTCCTGGATGTGTCCGAAATTTTGCCTGCCTTTTGGGCTGGAGCTTCTCGTGGTTTGAGGCCTGTCTTGCTCCACCCCCTGCTCTTGAGATTCTCCCGGAGGTGGTTAGGATTTTGGCTGTTTTTTGGGCTGGAGCTTCTCGTGGTTTGGGGCCTGGCTTGCTCCACCCCCTGCTCTTGAGATTCTCCCGGATGTGGGCTGCATTTTGGCTGCTTTTTGGGCTGGAGATTCTCGTGGTTTGAGGCCTGGCTTGCTCCACCCCCTGCTCTTGAGATTCTCCCGGAGGTGGTTAGGATTTTGGCTGTTTTTTGGGCTGGAGCTTCTCGTGGTTTGGGGCCTGGCTTGCTCCACCCCCTGCTCTTGAGATTCTCCCGGATGTGGGCTGGATTTTGGCTGCCTTTTGGGCTGGAGCTTCTCGTGGTTTGAGGCCTGGCTTGCTCCACCCCCTGCTCTTGATATTCTCCCAGATGTGGGCTGCATTTTGGCTGGCTTTTGGGCTGGAGCTTCTCGTGGTTTGAGGCCTGGCTTGCTCCACCCCCTGCTCTTGAGCTTCTCCCGGATGTGGGCTGCATTTTGGCTGCCTGTTGGGCTGGAGCTTCTCGAGGTTTGAGGCCTGGCTTGCTCCACTCCCTGCTCTTGAGATTCTCCGCGAAGTGGGCTGCATTTTGGCTGCCTTTTGGGCTGAAGCTTCTCGTGGTTTGAGGTCTGGCTTGCTCCACCCCCTGCTCTTGAGATTCTCCCGGATGTGGGCTGCATTTTGACTGCATTTTGGGCTGGAGCTTCTCCTGGTTTGAGGCCTGGCTTGCTCCAACCCTGCTCTTGAGATTCTCCCGGATGTGGGCTGCATTTTGGCTGCCTTTGGGCTGGAGCTTCTCGTGGTTTGAGGCCTGGCTTGCTCCACCCCCTGCTCTTGAGATTCTCCCGGAGGTGGGCTGCATTTTGGCTGATACTTGGGCTGGAGCTTCTCGTGGTTTGAGGCCTGGCTTGCTCCACCCCCTGCTCTTGAGATTCTCCCGGATGTGGGCTGCATTTTGGCTGCCTTTTGGGCTGGAGCTTCTCGTGGTTTGAGGCCTGGCTTGCTCGACCCCCTGCTCTTGAGATTCTCCCGGATGAGGGCTGCATTTTGGCTGCCTTTTGGGCTGGAGCTTCTCGTGGTTTGAGGCCTAGCTTGCTCCACCCCCTGCTCTTGAGATTCTCCCGGATGTGGGCTGCATTTTGGCTGCCTTTTGGGCTGGAGCTTCTCATGGTTTGAGGCCTGGCTTGCTCCACCCCCTGCTCTTGAGATTCTCCCCGAAGTGGGCTGGATTTTGGCTGCCTTTTGGGCTGGAGCTTCTCGAGGTTTGAGGCCTGGCTTGCTCCACCCCCTGCTCTTGAGATTCTCCCGGATGTCGGCTGCATTTTGGCTGCCTTTGGGCTGGAGCTTCTCGTGGTTTGAGGCCTGGCTTGCTCCACCCCCTGCTCTTGAGATTCTCCCGGATGTGGGCTGCATTTTGGCTGCCTTTTGGGCTGGAGCTTCTCGTGGTTTGAGGCCTGGCTTGCTCCACCCCCTGCTCTTGAGATTCTCCCGGATGTGGGCTGCATTTTGGCTGACTCTTGGGCTGGAGCTTCCCGTGGTTTGAGGTCTGGCTTGCTCCACCCCCTGCTCTTGAGATTCTTCCACATGTGGGCTGCATTTCGGCTGCCTGTTGGGCTGGAGCTTCTCGAGGTTTGAGGCCTGGCTTGTTCCACCCCCTGCTCTTGAGATTCTCCCGGATGTGGGCTGCATTTTGGCTGCGTTTTGGGCTGGAGCTTCTCGTGGTTTGAGGCCTGGCTTGCTCCACCTCCTGCTCTTGAGATTCTCCCGGATGTCGGCTGCATTTTGGCTGATTCTTGGGCTGGAGCTTCCCGTGGTTTGAGGCCTGGCTTGCTCCAGCCCCTGCTCTTGAGATTCTCCCGAATGTGGGCTGCATTTTGGCTGCCTTTTGGGCTGGAGCTTCTCGTGGTTTGAGGCCTGGCTTGCTCCACCCCCTGCTCTTGAGATTATTCCAGATGTGGGCTGCATTTTGGCTGCCTGTTGGGCTGGAGCTTCTCGTGGTTTGAGGCCTGGCTTGCTCCACCCCCTGCTCTTGAGATTCTCCCGGATGTGGGCTGCATTTTGGCTGCCTTTTGAGCTGGAGCTTCTCGTGGTTTGTAGCCTGGCTTGCTCCACCCCCTGCTCTTGATATTCTCCTGGATGTGTTCTGCATTTTGGCTGCCTATTGGGCTGGAGCTTCTCGTGGTTTGAGGCCTGGCTTGCTCCACCCCCTGCTCTTGAGATTCTCCCGGATGTGGGCTGCATTTTGGCTGCCTTTTGGGCTGCAGCTTCTCGTGGTTTAGAGGCCTGGCTTGCTCCACCCCCTGCTCTTGAGATTCTCCCGGACGTAGGCTGCATTTTGGCTGCCTTTTGGGCTGGAGCTTCTCGTGGTTTGAGGCCTGGCTTGCTCCACCCCCTGCTCTTGAGATTCTCCCGGATGTGATCTGCATTTTGGTTGCGTTTTGGGCTGGAGCTTCTCGTGGTTTGAGGCCTAGCTTGCTCCACCCCCTGCTCTTGATATTCTCCTGGATGTGGGCTCCATTTTGGCTGCCTTTTGGGCTGGAGCTTCTCGTGGTTTGAGGCCTGGCTTGCTCCACCCCCTGCTCTTGAGATTCTCCTGGATGTGGGCTGCATTTTGGCTGCCTTTTGGGCTGGAGCTTCTCGTGGTTTGAGGCCTGGATTGCTCCACCCCCTGCTCTTGAGATTCTCCCGGATGTGGGCTGCATTTTGGCTGCATTTTGGGCTGGAGCTTCTCGTGGTTTGAGGTCTGGCTTGCTCCACCCCCTGCTCTTGAGATTCTCCCGGATGTGGGCTGAATTTTCGCTGCATTTTGGGCTGGAGCTTCTCCTGGTTTGAGGCTTGGATTGCTCCACCCCCTGCTGTTGATATTCTCCTGGATGTGATCTGCATTTTGGCTGCGTTTTGGGCTGGAAATTCTCGTGGTTTGAGGCCTGGCTTGCTCCACCCCCTGCTCTTGAGATTCTCCCGGATGTCGGCTGCATTTTGGCTGAATCTTGGGCTGGAGCTTCCCGTGGTTTGAGGCCTGGCTTGCTCCACCGCCTGCTCTTGAGATTCTCCCGGATGTGGGCTGCATTTTGGCTGCCTTTTGGGCTGGAGCTTCTCGTGGTTTGAGGCCTGGCTTGCTCCACCCCCTGCTCTTGAGATTCTCCCGGATGTGGGCTGCATTTTGGCTGCCTTTTGGGCTGGAGCTTCTCGTGGTTTGTGGCCTGGCTTGCTCCACCCCCTGCTCTTGAGATTCTCCCGGATGTGGGCTGCATTTTGGATGATTATTGGGCTGGAGCTTCTCGTGGTTTGAGGCCTGGCTTGCTCCACCCCCTGCTCTTGAGATTCTCCCGGATGTCGGCTGCATTTTGGCTGCATTTTGGGCTGGAGCTTCCCGTTGTTTGAGGCCTGGCTTGCTCCACCCCCTGCTCTTGAGATTCTCCCGGATGTGGGCTGCATTTTGGCTGCTTTTTGGGCTGGAGCTTCCCGTGGTTTGAGGCCTGGCTTGCTCCACCCCCTGCTCTTGAGATTCTCCCGGACGTAGGCTGCATTTTGGCTGCCTTTTGGGCTGGAGCTTCTCGAAGTTTGTGGCCTGGCTTGCTCCACCCCCTGCTCTTGAGATTCTCCCCGATGTGGGCTGCATTTTGGCTGCCTTTTGGGTTGAAGCTTCTCATGGTTTGAGGCCTGGCTTGCTCCACCCCCTGCTCTTGATATTCTCCCGGATGTGGGCTGCATTTTGGCTGCCTATTGGGCTGGAGCTTCTCGTGGTTTGAGGCCTGGCTTGCTCCACCTCCTGCTCTTGAGATTCTCCCGGATGTGGGCTGCATTTTGGATGATTCTTGGGCTGGAGCTTCTCGTGGTTTGAGGCCTAGCTTGCTCCACCCCCTGCTCGTGATATTCTCCCGGACGTGGCCTGCATTTTGGCTGCCTTTTGGGCTGGAGCTTCTCGTGGTTTGAAGCCTGGCTTGCTCCACCCCCTGCTCTTGAGATTCTCCCGGATGTCGGCTGGATTTTGGCTGCCTTTTGGTCTGGAGCTTCCCGTGGTTTGAGGCCTGACTTGCTCCACCCCCTGCTCTTGAGATTCTCCCGGATGTGGGCTGCATTTTGGCTGCATTTTGGGCTGGAGCTTCTCGTGGTTTGAGGCCTGGCTTGCTCCACCCCCTGCTCTTGAGATTCTCCCGGATGTGGGCTGCATTTTGGCTGCCTTTTGGTCTAGAGCTTCTCGTGCTTTGAGGCCTGGTTTGATCAACCCCTGCTGTTGATATTATCCTGGATGTGATCTGCATTTCGGTTGCGTTTTGGGCTGGAGCTTCTCGTGGTTTGAGGCCTAGCTTGCTCCACCCCCTGCTCTTGAGATTCTCCCGGATGTGGTCTGCATGTTGGCTGCCTTTTGGGCTGGAGCTTCTCGTGGTTTGAAGCCTGGCTTGCTCCACCCCCTGCTCTTGCTATTCTCCCGGATGTGGGCTGCATTTTGGCTGCCTTTTGGGCTGGAGCTTCTCGTGGTTTGAGGCCTGGCTTGCTCCACCCCCTGCTCTTGAGATTCTCCCGGATGTCGGCTGCATTTTGGCTGCCTTTGGGCTGGAGCTTCTCGTGGTTTGAGGCCTGGCTTGCTCCACCCCCTGCTCTTGAGATTCTCCCGGATGTGGGCTGGATTTTGGCTGCCTTTTGGGCTGGAGCTTCTCGTGGTTTGAGGCCTGGCTTGCTCCACCCCCTGCTCTTGAGATTCTCCCGGATGTGGGCTGCATTTTGGCTGACTCTTGGGCTGGAGCTTCCCGTGGTTTCAGGTCTGGCTTGCTCCACCCCCTGCTCTTGAGATTCTTCCACATGTGGGCTGCATTTCGGCTGCCTGTTGGGCTGGAGCTTCTCGAGGTTTGAGGCCTGGCTTGTTCCACCCCCTGCTCTTGAGATTCTCCCGGATGTGGGCTGCATTTTGGCTGCGTTTTGGGCTGGAGCTTCTCGTGGTTTGAGGCCTGCCTTGCTCCACCCCCTGCTCTTGAGATTCTCCCGGATGTCGGCTGCATTTTGGCTGCCTTTGGGCTGGAGCTTCTCGTGGTTTGAGGCCTGGCTTGCTCCACCCCCTGCTCTTGAGATTCTCCCGGATGTGGGCTGGATTTTGGCTGCCTTTTGGGCTGGAGCTTCTCGTGGTTTGAGGCCTGGCTTGCTCCACCCCCTGCTCTTGAGATTCTCCCGGATGTGGGCTGCATTTTGGCTGACTCTTGGGCTGGAGCTTCCCGTGGTTTGAGGTCTGGCTTGCTCCACCCCCTGCTCTTGAGATTCTTCCATATGTGGGCTGCATTTCGGCTGCCTGTTGGGCTGGAGCTTCTCGAGGTTTGAGGCCTGGCTTGTTCCACCCCCTGCTCTTGAGATTCTCCCGGATGTGGGCTGCATTTTGGCTGCCTTTTGGGCTGGAGCTTCTCGTGGTTTGAGGCCTGGCTTGCTCCACCTCCTGCTCTTGAGATTCTCCCGGATGTCGGCTGCATTTTGGCTGAATCTTGGGCTGGAGCTTCCCGTGGTTTGAGGCCTGGCTTGCTCCAGCCCCTGCTCTTGAGATTCTCCCGGATGTGGGCTGCATTTTGGCTGCCTTTTGGGCTGGAGCTTCTCGTGGTTTGAGGCCTGCCTTGCTCCACCCCCTGCTCTTGAGATTATTCCAGATGTGGGCTGCATTTTGGCTGCCTGTTGGGCTGGAGCTTCTCGTGGTTTGAGGCCTGGCTTGCTCCACCCCCTGCTCTTGAGATTCTCCCGGATGTGGGCTGCATTTTGGCTGCCTTTTGAGCTGGAGCTTCTCGTGGTTTGTAGCCTGGCTTGCTCCACCCCCTGCTCTTGATATTCTCCTGGATGTGTTCTGCATTTTGGCTGCCTATTGGGATGGAGCTTCTCGTGGTTTGAGGCCTGGCTTGCTCCACCCCCTGCTCTTGAGATTCTCCCGGATGTGGGCTGCATTTTGGCTGCCTTTTGGGCTGGAGCTTCTCGTGGTTTAGAGGCCTGTCTTGCTCCACCCCCTGCTCTTGAGATTCTCCCGGACGTAGGCTGCATTTTGGCTGCCTTTTGGGCTGGAGCTTCTCGTGGTTTGAGGCCTGGCTTGCTCCACCCCCTGCTCTTGAGATTCTCCCGGATGTGATCTGCATTTTGGTTGCGTTTTGGGCTGGAGCTTCTCGTGGTTTGAGGCCTAGCTTGCTCCACCCCCTGCTCTTGATATTCTCCTGGATGTGGGCTCCATTTTGGCTGCCTTTTGGGCTGGAGCTTCTCGTGGTTTGAGGCCTGGCTTGCTCCACCCCCTGCTCTTGAGATTCTCCTGGATGTGGGCTGCATTTTGGCTGCCTTTTGGGCTGGAGCTTCTCGTGGTTTGAGGCCTGGATTGCTCCACCCCCTGCTCTTGAGATTCTCCCGGATGTGGGCTGCATTTTGGCTGCATTTTGGGCTGGAGCTTCTCGTGGTTTGAGGTCTGGCTTGCTCCACCCCCTGCTCTTGAGATTCTCCCGGATGTGGGCTGAATTTTCGCTGCATTTTGGGCTGGAGCTTCTCCTGGTTTGAGGCTTGGATTGCTCCACCCCCTGCTGTTGATATTCTCCTGGATGTGATCTGCATTTTGGCTGCGTTTTGGGCTGGAGCTTCTCGTGGTTTGAGGCCTGGCTTGCTCCACCCCCTGCTCTTGAGATTCTCCCGGATGTCGGCTGCATTTTGGCTGAATCTTGGGCTGGAGCTTCCCGTGGTTTGAGGCCTGGCTTGCTCCACCGCCTGCTCTTGAGATTCTCCCGGATGTGGGCTGCATTTTGGCTGCCTTTTGGGCTGGAGCTTCTCGTGGTTTGAGGCCTGGCTTGCTCCACCCCCTGCTCTTGAGATTCTCCCGGATGTGGGCTGCATTTTGGCTGCCTTTTGGGCTGGAGCTTCTTGTGGTTTGAGGCCTGTCTTGCTCCACCACCTGCTCTTGAGATTCTCTCGGATGTGGGCTGCATTTTGGCTGCCTTTTGGGCTGGAGCTTCTCATGGTTTGAGGCCTGGCTTGCTCCACCCCCTGCTCTTGAGATTCTCCCGGATGTGGGCTGCATTTTGGCTGCCTTTTGGGCTGGAGCTTCTCGTGGTTTGAGGCCTGGCTTGCTCCACCCCCTGCTCTTGAGATTCTCCCGGATGTGGGCTGCATTTTGGCTGCCTTTTGGGCTAGAGCTTCTCGTGCTTTGAGGCCTGGTTTGATCAACCCCTGCTGTTGATATTCTCCTGGATGTGATCTGCATTTTGGTTGCGTTTTGGGCTGGAGCTTCTCGTGGTTTGAGGCCTAGCTTGCTCCACCCCCTGCTCTTGAGATTCTCCCAGACGTGGTCTGCATTTTGGCTGCCTTTTGGGCTGGAGCTTCTCGTGGTTTGAAGCCTGGCTTGCTCCACCCCCTGCTCTTGCTATTCTCCCGGATGTGGGCTGCATTTTGGCTGCCTTTTGGGCTGGAGCTTCCGGTGGTTTGAGGCCTGCCTTGCTCCACCCCCTGCTCTTGAGATTCTCCAGGATGTCGGCTGCATTTTGGCTGCCTTTTGGGCTGGAGATTCTCGTGGTTTGAGGCCTGGCTTGCTCCACCCCCTGCTCTTGAGATTCTCCCGGAGGTGGGCTGCATTTTGGCTGCCTTTTGGGCTGGAGCTTCTCGTGGTTTGAGGCCTGGCTTGCTCCACCCCCTGCTCTTGAGATTCTCCCGGATGTCGGCTGAATTTTGGCTGCCTTTTGGGCTGGAGCTTCCCGTGGTTTCAGGCCTGGCTTGCTCCACCCCCTGCTCTTGAGATTCTCCCGGATGTGGGCTGCATTTTGGCTGCCTGTTGGGCTGGAGCTTCTCGTGGTTTGAGGCCTGGCTTGCTCCAACCCCTGCTCTTGAGATTCTCCCGGATGTGGGCTGCATTTTGGCTGCCTTTTGGGCTGGAAATTCTCGTGGTTTGAGGCCTAGATTTGTCCACCCCCTGCTCTTGAGATTCTCCCAGACGTGGTCTGCATTTTGGCTGCCTTTTGGGCTGGAGCTTCTCGTGGTTTGAAGCCTGGCTTGCTCCACCCCCTGCTCTTGAGATTCTCCCGGATGTCGGCTGCATTTTGGCTGCCTTTTGGGCTGGAGCTTCCGGTGGTTTGAGGCCTGGCTTGCTCCACCCCCTGCTCTTGAGATTCTCCAGGATGTCGGCTGCATTTTGGCTGCCTTTTGGGCTGGAGATTCTCGTGGTTTGAGGCCTGGCTTGCCCCACCCCCTGCTCTTGAGATTCTCCCGGATGTGGGCTGCATTTTGGCTGCCTTTTGGGCTGGAGCTTCTCGTGGTTTGAGGCCTGGCTTGCTCCACCCCCTGCTCTTGAGATTCTCCCGGATGTCGGCTGAATTTTGGCTGCCTGTTGGGCTGGAGCTTCTCGTGGTTTGAGGCCTGGCTTGCTCCACCCCCTGCTCTTGAGATTCTCCCGGATGTGGGCTGCATTTTGGCTGCCTTTTGGGCTGGAAATTCTCGTGGTTTGAGGCCTGGCTTGCCCCACCCCCTGCTCTTGAGATTCTCCCGGATGTGGGCTGCATTTTGGCTGCCTGTTGGGCTGGAGCTTCTCATGGTTTGAGGTCTGGCTTGCCCCACCCTCTGCTCTTGAGATTCTCCCGGAGGTGGGCTGGATTTTGGCTGCCTTTTGGGCTGGAGATTCTCGTGGTTTGAGGCCTGGCTTGCTCCACCCCCTGCTCTTGATATTCTCCCGGATGTGGGCTGCATTTTGGCTGCATATTGGGCTGGAGCTTCCCGTGGTTTGAGGCCTGGCTTGCTCCACCCCCTGCTCTTGAGCTTCTCCCGGATGTGGTCTGCATTTTGGCTGCCTTTTGGGCTGGAGCTTCTCGTGGTTTGAGGCCTGGCTTGCTCCACCCCCTGCTCTTGAGATTCTCCCGGATGTCGGCTGCATTTTGGCTGCCTTTTGGGCTGGAGCTTCTCGTGGTTTGAGGCCTGGCTTGCTCCAGCCCCTGCTCTTGAGATTCTCCCGGATGTGGGCTGAATTTTGGCTGCCTGTTGGGCTGGAGCTTCTCGTGGTTTGAGGCCTGGCTTGCTCCACCCCCTGCTCTTGAGATTCTCCCGGATGTGGGCTGCATTTTGGCTGCCTTTTGGGCTGGAAATTCTCGTGGTTTGAGGCCTGGCTTGCCCCACCCTCTGCTCTTGAGATTCTCCCGGAGGTGGGCTGGATTTTGGCTGCCTTTTGGGCTGGAGATTCTCGTGGTTTGAGGCCTGGCTTGCTCCACCCCCTGCTCTTGATATTCTCCCGGATGTGGGCTGCATTTTGGCTGCATATTGGGCTGGAGCTTCCCGTGGTTTGAGGCCTGGCTTGCTCCACCCCCTGCTCTTGAGCTTCTCCCGGATGTGGTCTGCATTTTGGCTGCCTTTTGGGCTGGAGCTTCTCGTGGTTTGAGGCCTGGCTTGCTCCACCCCCTGCTCTTGAGATTCTCCCGGATGTCGGCTGCATTTTGGCTGCCTTTTGGGCTGGAGCTTCTCGTGGTTTGAGGCCTGGCTTGCTCCACCCCCTGCTCTTGAGATTCTCCCGGATGTGGGCTGCATTTTGGCTGCCTTTTGGGCTGGAGCTTCCCGTGGTTTGAGGCCTGGCTTGCTCCACCCCCTGCTCTTGAGATTCTCCCGGATGTAGGCTGCATTTTGGCTGCCTTTTGGGCTGGAGCTTCTCGAAGTTTGTGGCCTGGCTTGCTCCACCCCCTGCTCTTGAGATTCTCCCGGATGTGGGCTGCATTTTGGCTGCCTTTTGGGTTGAAGCTTCTCATGGTTTGAGGCCTGGCTTGCTCCACCCCCTGCTCTTGATATTCTCCTGGATGTGGGCTGCATTTTGGCTGCCTATTGGGCTGGAGCTTCTCGTGGTTTGAGGCCTGGCTTGCTCCACCTCCTGCTCTTGAGATTCTCCCGGATGTGGGCTGCATTTTGGATGATTCTTGGGCTGGAGCTTCTCGTGGTTTGAGGCCTAGCTTGCTCCACCCCCTGCTCTTGATATTCTCCCGGACGTGGCCTGCATTTTGGCTGCCTTTTGGGCTGGAGCTTCTCGTGGTTTGAAGCCTGGCTTGCTCCACCCCCTGCTCTTGAGATTCTCCCGGATGTCGGCTGGATTTTGGCTGCCTTTTGGTCTGGAGCTTCCCGTGGTTTGAGGCCTGCCTTGCTCCACCCCCTGCTCTTGAGATTCTCCCGGATGTGGGCTGCATTTTGGCTGCATTTTGGGCTGGAGCTTCTCGTGGTTTGAGGCCTGGCTTGCTCCACCCCCTGCTCTTGAGATTCTCCCGGATGTGGGCTGCATTTTGGCTGCCTTTTGGGCTAGAGCTTCTCGTGCTTTGAGGCCTGGTTTGATCAACCCCTGCTGTGGATATTCTCCTGGATGTGATCTGCATTTTGGTTGCGTTTTGGGCTGGAGCTTCTCGTGGTTTGAGGCCTAGCTTGCTCCACCCCCTGCTCTTGAGATTCTCCCAGACGTGGTCTGCATTTTGGCTGCCTTTTGCGCTGGAGCTTCTCGTGGTTTGAAGCCTGGCTTGCTCCACCCCCTGCTCTTGAGATTCTCCCGGATGTCGGCTGCATTTTGGCTGCCTTTTGGGCTGGAGCTTCCGGTGGTTTGAGGCCTGCCTTGCTCCACCCCCTGCTCTTGAGATTCTCCAGGATGTCGGCTGCATTTTGGCTGCCTTTTGGGCTGGAGATTCTCGTGGTTTGAGGCCTGGCTTGCTCCACCCCCTGCTCTTGAGATTCTCCCGGATGTGGGCTGCATTTTGGCTGCCTTTTGGGCTGGAGCTTCTCGTGGTTTGAGGCCTGGCTTGCTCCACCCCCTGCTCTTGAGATTCTCACGGATGTCGGCTGAATTTTGGCTGCCTTTTGGGCTGGAGCTTCTCGTGGTTTCAGGCCTGGCTTGCTCCACCCCCTGCTCTTGAGATTCTCCCGGATGTGGGCTGCATTTTGGCTGCCTGTTGGGCTGGAGCTTCTCGTGGTTTGAGGCCTGGCTTGCTCCACCCCCTGCTCTTGAGATTCTCCCGGATGTGGGCTGCATTTTGGCTGCCTGTTGGGCTGGAAATTCTCGTGGTTTGAGGCCTGGCTTGCCCCACCCCCTGCTCTTGAGATTCTCCCGGATGTGGGCTGCATTTTGGCTGCCTGTTGGGCTGGAGCTTCTCGTGGTTTGAGGCCTGGCTTGCTCCACCCCCTGCTCTTGAGATTCTCCCGGAGGTGGGCTGGATTTTGGCTGCCTTTTGGGCTGGAGATTCTCGTGGTTTGAGGCCTGGCTTGCTCCACCCCCTGCTCTTGAGATTCTCCCGGATGTGGGCTGCATTTTGGCTGCCTTTTGGGCTGGAGCTTCTCGTGGTTTGAGGCCTGGCTTGCTCCACCCCCTGCTCTTGAGATTCTCCCGGATGTGGGCTGCATTTTGGCTGATTCTTGGGCTGGAGCTTCCCGTGGTTTGAGGCCTGGCTTGCTCCACCCCCTGCTCTTGAGATTCTCCCGGATGTGGTCTGCATTTTGGCTGCCTTTTGGGCTGGAGCTTCTCGTGGTTTGAGGCCTGGCTTGCTCCACCCCCTGCTCTTGAGATTCTCCCGGATGTGGGCTGCATTTTGGCTGACTTTTGGGCTGGAGCTTCCCGTGGTTTCAGGCTTGCCTTGCTCCACCCCCTGCTCTTGAGATTCTCCCGGATGTCGGCTGCATTTTGGCTGCCTTTTGGGCTGGAGCTTCTCGTGGTTTGAGGCCTGGCTTGCTCCACCCCCTGCTCTTGAGATTCTCCCGGATGTGGGCTGCATTTTGGCTGAATCTTTGGCTGGAGCTTCTCGTGGTTTGAGGCCTGGCTTGCTCCACCCCCTGCTCTTGAGATTCTCCCGGATGTGGGCTGGATTTTGGCTCCCTTTTGGGCTGGAGATTCTCAAGGTTTGAGGCCTGGCTTGCTCCACCCCCTGCTCTTGATATGCTCCTTTGGATGTGGCCTGCATTTTGGCTGCATTTTGGGCTGGAGCTTCTCGTGGTTTGAGGCCTGGCTTGCTCCACCCCCTGCTCTTGAGATTCTCCCGGATGTGGGCTGCATTTTGGGCTGGAGCTTCTCGTGGTTTGAGGCCTGGCTTGCTCCACCTCCTGCTCTTGATATTCTCCCGGATGTGGGCTGCATTTTGGCTGCCTTTTGGGCTGGAGCTTCTCGTGGTTTGAGGCCTGGCTTGCTCCACCCCCTGCTCTTGAGATTCTCCCGGATGTGGGCTGGATTTTGGCTGCCTTTTGGGCTGGAGCTTCTCGTGGTTTGAGGCCTGGCTTGCTCCACCCCCTGCTCTTGATATTCTCCCGGATGTGGGCTGCATTTTGGCTGATTCTTTGGCTGGAGCTTCTCGTGGTTTGAGGCCTTTCTTGCTCCACCCCCTGCTCTTGAGATTCTCCCGGATGTGGGCTGGATTTTGGCTGCCTTTTGGGATGGAAATTCTCGTGGTTTGAGGCCTGGCTTGCCCCACCCCCTGCTCTTGAGATTCTCCCGGATGTGGGCTGCATTTTGGCTGCCTGTTGGGCTGGAGCTTCTCGTGGTTTGAGGTCTGGCTTTCCCCACCCCCTGCTCTTGAGATTCTCCCGGAGGTGGGCTGGATTTTGGCTGCCTTTTGGGCTGGAGATTCTCGTGGTTTGAGGCCTGGCTTGCTCCACCCCCTGCTCTTGAGATTCTCCTGGATGTGGGCTGCATTTTGGCTGCATATTGGGCTGGAGCTTCTCGTGGTTTGAGGCCTGCCTTGCTCCACCCCCTGCTCTTGAGATTCTCCCGGATGTGGGCTGCATTTTGGCTGATTCTTGGGCTGGAGCTTCCCGTGGTTTGAGGCCTGGCTTGCTCCACCCCCTGCTCTTGAGATTCTCCCGGATGTGGTCTGCATTTTGGCTGCCTTTTGGGCTGGAGCTTCTCGTGGTTTGAGGCCTGGCTTGCTCCACCCCCTGCTCTTGAGATTCTCCCGGATGTCGGCTGCATTTTGGCTGCCTTTTGGGCTGGAGCTTCCCGTGGTTTCATGCCTGCCTTGCTCCACCCCCTGCTCTTGAGATTCTCCCGGATGTCGGCTGCATTTTGGCTGCCTTTTGGGCTGGAGCTTCACGTGGTTTGAGGCCTGGCTTGCTCCACCCCCTGCTCTTGAGATTCTCCCGGATGTGGGCTGCATTTTGGCTGAATCTTTGGCTGGAGCTTCTTGTGGTTTGAGGCCTGGCTTGCTCCACCCCCTGCTCTTGAGATTCTCCCGCATGTGGCCTGTTTTTGGCTGCCTTTTGGGCTGGAGCTTCTCATGGTTTGAGGCCTGGCTTGCTCCACCCCCTGCTCTTGAGATTCTCCCGGATGTGGGCTGGATTTTGGCTCCCTTTTGGGCTGGAGCTTCTCAAGGTTTGAGGCCTGGCTTGCTCGACCCCCTGCTCTTGATATGCTCCTTTGGATGTGGGCTGCATTTTGGCTGCCTTTTGGGCTGGAGCTTCTCGTGGTTTGAGGCCTGGCTTGCTCCACCTCCTGCTCTTGATATTCTCCCGGATGTGGGCTGCATTTTGGCTGCATTTTGTGCTGGAGCTTCTCGTGGTTTGAGGCCTGGCTTGCTCCACCCCCTGCTCTTGAGATTCTCCCGGATGTGGGCTGCATTTTGGCTGCCTTTTGGGCTGGAGCTTCTCGTGGTTTGAGGCCTGGCTTGCTCCACCCCCTGCTCTTGAGATTCTCCCGGATGTGGGCTGCATTTTGGCTGATTCTTTGGCTGGAGCTTCTCGTGGTTTGAGGCCTTTCTTGCTCCACCCCCTGCTCTTGAGATTCTCCCGGATGTGGGCTGCATTTTGGCTGCCTTTTGGGATGGAAATTCTCGTGGTTTGAGGCCTGGCTTGCCCCACACCCTGCTCTTGAGATTCTGCCGGATGTGGGCTGCATTTTGGCTGCCTGTTGGGCTGGAGCTTCTCGTGGTTTGAGGCCTGGCTTGCCCCACCCCCTGCTCTTGAGATTCTCCCGGAGGTGGGCTGGATTTTGGCTGCCTTTTGGGCTGGAGCTTCTCGTGGTTTGAGGCCTGGCTTGCTCCACCCCCTGCTCTTGATATTCCCCCGGATGTGGGCTGCATTTTGGCTGCATTTTGGGCTGGAGCTTCTCGTGGTTTGAGGCCTGGCTTGCTCCACCCTCTGCTCTTGATATTCTCCCGGAGGTGGGCTGCATTTTGGCTGCATTTTGGGCTGGAGCTTCTCGTGGTTTGAGGCCTGGCTTGCTCCACCCCCTGCTCTTGAGATTCTCCCGGATGTGGGCTGCATTTTGGCTGACTCTTGGGCTGGAGCTTCTCGTGGTTTGAGGCCTGGCTTGCTCCACCCCCTGCTCTTGAGATTCTCCCGGATGTGGGCTGCATTTTGGCTTCCTTTTGGGCTGGAGCTTCTCGTGGTTTGAGGCCTGGCTTGCTCCACCCCCTGCTCTTGATATTCTCCAGGATGTGAGCTGCATTTTGGCTGATTCTTGGGCTGGAGCTTCTCGTGGTTTGAGGCCTGCCTTGCTCCACCCCCTGCTCTTGAGATTCTCCCGGATGTGGGCTGCATTTTGGCTGCCTTTTGGGCTGGAGCTTCTCGTGGTTTGAGGCCTGGCTTGCTCCACCCCCTGCTCTTGATATTCTCACGGATGTGGGCTGCATTTTGGCTGCATTTTGGGCTGGAGATTCTCGTGGTTTGAGGCCTGGCTTGCTCCACCCCCTGCTCTTGAGATTCTCCCGGAGGTGGGCTTCATTTTGGCTGCATTTTGTGCTGGAGCTTCTCGTGGTTTGAGGCCTGGCGTGCTCCACCCCCTGCTCTTGATATTCTCCCGGATGTGGGCTGGATTTTGGCTGATTCTTTGGCTGGAGCTTCTTGTGGTTTGAGGCCTGGCTTGCTCCACCCCCTGCTCTTGAGATTCTCCCGGATGTGGGCTGCATTTTGGCTGCCTTTTGGGCTGGAGCTTCTCGTGGTTTGAGGCCTGGCTTGCTCCACCCCCTGCTCTTGAGATTCTCCCGGATGTGGGCTGTATTTTGGCTGCCTTTTGGGCTGGAGCTTCCCGTGGTTTGAGGCCTGCCTTGCTCCACCCCCTGCTCTTGAGATTCTCCCGGATGTGGGCTGCATTTTGGCTGCCTTTTGGGCTGGAGCTTCTCGTGGTTTGAGGCCTGGCTTGCTCCACCCCGTGCTCTTGAGATTCTCCTGGATGTGGGCTGCATTTTGGCTGCCTGTTGGGCTGGAGCTTCTCGTGGTTTGAGGCCTGGCTTGCTCCACCCCCTGCTCTTGAGATTCTCCCGGATGTGGGCTGCATTTTGGCTGCATTTTGGGCTGGAGCTTCCCGTGGTTTGAGGCCTGGCTTGCTCCACCCCCTGCTCTTGATATTCTCCTGTATGTGGGCTGCATTTTGGCTGCCTATTGGGCTGGAGCTTCTCGTGGTTTGAGGCCTGGCTTGCTCCACCTCCTGGTCTTGAGATTCTCCCGGATGTGGGCTGCATTTTGGATGATTCTTGGGCTGGAGCTTCTCGTGGTTTGAGGCCTAGCTTGCTCCACCCCCTGCTCTTGATATTCTCCCGGACGTGGCCTGCATTTTGGCTGCCTTTTGGGCTGGAGCTTCTCGTGGTTTGAAGCCTGGCTTGCTCCACCCCCTGCTCCTGAGATTCTCCCGGATGTCGGCTGGATTTTGGCTGCCTTTTGGTCTGGAGCTTCCCGTGGTTTGAGGCCTGCCTTGCTCCACCCCCTGCTCGTGAGATTCTCCCGGATGTGGGCTGCATTTTGGCTGCATTTTGGGCTGGAGCTTCTCGTGGTTTGAGGCCTGGCTTGCTCCACCCGCTGCTCTTGAGATTCTCGCGGATGTGGGCTGCATTTTGGCTGCCTTTTGGGCTAGAGCTTCTCGTGCTTTGAGGCCTGGCTTGCTCCACCCCCTGCTCTTGAGATTCTCCCGGATGTGGGCTGCATTTTGGCTGCCTGTTGGGCTGGAGCTTCTCGTGGTTTGAGGCCTGGCTTGCTCCACCCCCTGCTCTTGAGATTCTCCCGGATGTGGGCTGCATTTTGGCTGCCTTTTGGGCTGGAAATTCTCGTGGTTTGAGGCCTGGCTTGCCCCACCCCCTGCTCTTGAGATTCTCCCGGATGTGGGCTGCATTTTGGCTGCCTGTTGGGCTGGAGCTTCTCGTGGTTTGAGGTCTGGCTTGCCCCACCCCCTGCTCTTGAGATTCTCCCGGATGTGGGCTGCATTTTGGCTGCCTTTTGGGCTGGAGCTTCTCATGGTTTGAGGCCTGGCTTGCTCCACCCCCTGCTCTTGAGATTCTCCCGGATGTGGGCTGCATTTTGGCTGCATATTGGGCTGGAGCTTCTCGTGGTTTGAGGCCTGGCTTGCTCCACCCCCTGCTCTTGAGATTCTCCCGGATGTGGGCTGCATTTTGGCTGATTCTTGGGCTGGAGCTTCTCGTGGTTTGAGGCCTTTCTTGCTCCACCCCCTGCTCTTGAGATTCTCCCGGATGTGGGCTGCATTTTGGCTGCCTTTTGGGCTGGAGCTTCTCGTGGTTTGAGGCCTGGCTTGCTCCACCCCCTGCTCTTGATATTCTCCCAGATGTGGGCTGCATTTTGGCTGCCTTTTGGGCTGGAGCTTCTCGAGGTTTGAGGCCTGGCTTGCTCCACCCCCTGCTCTTGAGATTCTCCGCGAAGTGGGCTGCATTTTGGCTGCCTTTTGGGCTGAAGCTTCTCGTGGTTTGAGGCCTGGCTTGCTCCACCCCCTGCTCTTGAGATTCTCCCGGAGCTGGGCTGCATTTTGGCTGCCTTTTGGGCTGGAGCTTCTCGTGGTTTGAGGCCTGGCTTGCTCCACCCCCTGCTCTTGAGATTCTCCCGGAAGTGGGCTGCATTTTGGCTGACTCTTGGGCTGGAGCTTCTCGTGGTTTGAGGCCTGGCTTGCTCCACCCCCTGCTCTTGAGATTCTCCCGGATGTGGGCTGCATTTTGGCTTCCTTTTGGGCTGGAGCTTCTCGTGGTTTGAGGCCTGGCTTGCTCCACCCCCTGCTCTTGATATTCTCCCGGATGTGAGCTGCATTTTGGCTGATTCTTGGGCTGGAGCTTCCCGTGGTTTGAGGCCTGCCTTGCTCCACCCCGTGCTCTTGAGATTCTCCCGGAGGTGGGCTGCATTTTGGCTGCCTTTTGGGATGGAGGTTATCGTGGTTTGAGGCCTGGCTTGCTCCACCCCCTGCTCTTGAGATTCTCCCGGATGTGGGCTGCATTTTGGCTGCCTGTTGGGCTGGAGCTTCTCGTGGTTCGAGGCCTGGCTTGCTCCACCCCCTGCTCTTGAGATTCTCCCGGATGTGGGCTGCATTTTGGCTGCATTTTGGGCTGGAGCTTCTCGTGGTTTGAGGCCTGGCTTGCTCCACCCCCTGCTCTTGAGTTTCTCCCGGATGTGGGCTGGATTTTGGCTGCCTTTTGGCCTGGAGCTTCTCGTGGTTTGAGGCCTGGCTTGCTCCACCCCCTGCTCTTGAGATTCTCCCGGATGTGGGCTGCATTTTGGCTGCCTGTTGGGCTGGAGCTTCTCGTGGTTTGAGGCCTGGCTTGCTCCACCCCCTGCTCTTGAGATTCTCCGCGAAGTGGGCTGGATTTTGGCTGCCTTTTGGGCTGGAGCTTCTCATGCTTTGAGGCCTGGCTTGCTCCACCCCCTGCTCTTGAGATTCTTCCAGATGTGGTCTGGATTTTGGCTGCCTTTTGGGCTGGAGCTTCTCGTGGTTTGTGGCCTGGCTTGCTCCACCCCCTGCTCTTGAGATTCTCCCCGATGTGGGCTGCATTTTGGCTGCCTTTTGGGTTGAAGCTTCTCGTGGTTTGAGGCCTGGCTTGCTCCACCCCCTGCTCTTGATATTCTCCTGGATGTGGGCTGCATTTTGGCTGCCTTTTGGGATGGAGGTTATCGTGGTTTGAGGCCTGGCTTGCCCCACCCCCTGCTCTTGATATTCTCCCGGAGGTGGGCTGGATTTTGGCTGCCTTTTGGGCTGGAGCTTCTCGTGGTTTGAGGCCTGGCTTGCTCCACCCCCTGCTCTTGATATTCCCCCGGATGTGGTCTGTATTTTGGCTGCATTTTGGGCTGGAGATTCTCGTGGTTTGAGGCCTGGCTTGCTCCACCCCCTGCTCTTGAGATTCTCCCGGATGTGGGCTGCATTTTGGCTGCATTTTGGGCTGGAGCTTCTCGTGGTTTGAGGCCTGGCTTGCGCCACCCCCTGCTCTTGATATGCTCCTTTGGATGTGGGCTGCATTTTGGCTGCCTTTTTGGGCTGGAGCTTCTCGTGGTTTGAGGCCTGGCTTGCTCCACCTCCTGCTCTTGATATTCTCCCGGATGTGGGCTGCATTTTGGCTGCCTTTTGGGCTGGAGCTTCTCGTGGTTTGAGGCCTGGCTTGCTCCACCCCCTGCTCTTGAGATTCTCCCGGATGTGGGCTGCATTTTGGCTGCCTGTTGGTCTGGAGCTTCTCGTGGTTTGAGGCCTGGCTTGCTCCACCCCCTGCTCTTGAGATTCTCCCGGATGTGGGCTGGATTTTGGCTGCCTTTTGGGCTGGAGCTTCTCGTGGTTTGAGGCCTGGCTTGCCCCACCCCCTGCTCTTGAGATTCTCCCGGAGGTGGGCTGGATTTTGGCTGCCTTTTGGGCTGGAGCTTCTCGTGGTTTGAGGCCTGGCTTGCTCCACCCCCTGCTCTTGATATTCCCCCGGATGTGGTCTGTATTTTGGCTGCATTTTGGGCTGGAGATTCTCGTGGTTTGAGGCCTGGCTTGCTCCACCCCCTGCTCTTGAGATTCTCCCGGATGTGGGCTGCATTTTGGCTGCCTTTTGGGCTGGAGCTTCTCGAGGTTTGAGGCCTGGCTTGCTCCACCCAGTGCTCTTGAGATTCTCCCGGATGTGGGCTGGATTTCGGCTGCCTTTTGGGATGGAGGTTATCGTGGTTTGAGGCCTGGCTTGCTCCACCCCCTGCTCTTGAGATTCTCCCGGATGTGGGCTGCATTTTGGCTGCCTGTTGGGCTGGAGCTTCTCGTGGTTTGAGGCCTGGCTTGCTCCACCCCCTGCTCTTGAGATTCTCCCGGATGTGGGCTGCATTGTGGCTGCCTGTTGGGCTGGAGCTTCTTGTGGTTTGAGGCCTGGCTTGCTCCACCCCCTGCTCTTGAGATTCTCCGCGAAGTGGGCTGCATTTTGGCTGCCTTTTGGGCTGAAGCTTCTCGTGGTTTGAGGCCTGGCTTGCTCCACCCCCTGCTCTTGAGATTCTCCCGGATGTGGGCTGCATTTTCGCTGCATTTTGGGCTGGAGCTCCTCCTGGTTTGAGGCCTGGCTTGCTCCACCCCCTGCTCTTGAGATTCTCCCGGATGTGGGCTGCATTTTGGCTGATTCTTTAGCTGGAGCTTCTCGTGGTTTGAGGCCTGGCTTGCTCCACCCCCTGCTCTTGAGATTCTCCCGGATGTGGGCTGCATTTTGGCTGACTCTTGGGCTGGAGCTTCCCGTGGTTTGAGGTCTGGCTTGCTCCACCCCGTGCTCTTGAGATTCTTTCAGATGTGGGCTGCATTTTGGCTGCATTTTGGGCTGGAGCTTCTCGTGGTTTGAGGCCTGGCTTGCTCCACCCCCTGCTCTTGAGATTCTCCCGGATGTGGGCTGCATTTTGGCTGCCTGTTGGGCTGGAGCTTCTCGTGGTTTGAGGCCTGGCTTGCTCCACCCCCTGCTCTTGAGATTCTCCCGGATGTGGGCTGCATTTTGGCTGCATTTTGGGCTGGAGCTTCTCGTGGTTTGAGGCCTGGCTTGCTCCACCCCCTGCTCTTGAGTTTCTCCGCGAAGTGGGCTGCATTTTGGCTGCCTTTTGGGCTGGAGCTTCTCGTGGTTTGAGTCCTGGCTTGCTCCACCCCCTGCTCTTGAGATTCTCCCGGATGTGGGCTGCATTGTGGCTGCCTGTTGGGCTGGAGCTTCTTGTGGTTTGAGGCCTGGCTTGCTCCACCCCCTGCTCTTGAGATTCTCCGCGAAGTGGGCTGCATTTTGGCTGCCTTTTGGGCTGAAGCTTCTCGTGGTTTGAGGCCTGGCTTGCTCCACCCCCTGCTCTTGAGATTCTCCCGGATGTGGGCTGCATTTTCGCTGCATTTTGGGCTGGAGCTCCTCCTGGTTTGAGGCCTGGCTTGCTCCACCCCCTGCTCTTGAGATTCTCCCGGATGTGGGCTGCATTTTGGCTGATTCTTTAGCTGGAGCTTCTCGTGGTTTGAGGCCTGGCTTGCTCCACCCCCTGCTCTTGAGATTCTCCCGGATGTGGGCTGCATTTTGGCTGACTCTTGGGCTGGAGCTTCCCGTGGTTTGAGGTCTGGCTTGCTCCACCCCGTGCTCTTGAGATTCTTCCAGATGTGGGCTGCATTTTGGCTGCATTTTGGGCTGGAGCTTCTCGTGGTTTGAGGCCTAGCTTGCTCCACCCCCTGCTCTTGAGATTCTCCAGATGTGGGCTGGATTTTCGCTGCCTTTTTGGTCTGGAGCTTCTCGTGGTTTGAGGCCTGGCTTGCTCCACCCCCTGCTCTTGAGATTCTCTCGGATGTGGGCTGCATTTTGGCTGCCTTTTGGGCTGGAGGTTCTCGTGGTTTGAGGCCTGGCTTGCTCCACCCCCTGCTCTTGATATTCTCCCGGATGTGAGCTGCATTTTGGCTGCCTTTTGTAATGGAGCTTCTCGTGGTTTGAGGCCTGGCTTGCTCCACCCCCTGCTCTTGAGATTCTCCCGGATGTGGGCTGCATTTTGGCTGCCTTTTGGCCTGGAGCTTCTCGTGGTTTGAGGCCTGGCTTGCTCCACCCCCTGCTCTTGAGATTCTCCCGGAGGTGGGCTGCATTTTGGCTGATACTTGGGCTGGAGCTTCTCGTGGTTTGAGGCCTGGCTTGCTCCACCCCCTGCTCTTGAGATTCTCCCGGACGTGGGCTGCATTTTGGCTGATTCTTGGGCTGGAGCTTCTCGTGGTTTGAGGCCTGGCTTGCTCCAACCCCTGCTCTTGAGATTCTCCCGGACGTGGGCTGCATTTTGGCTGCATTTTGGGCTGGAGATTCTCGTGGTTTGAGGCCTGGCTTGCTCCACCCCCTGCTCTTGAGATTCTCCGCGAAGTGGGCTGCATTTTGGCTGCCTTTTGGGCTGAAGCTTCTCGTGGTTTGAGGCCTGGCTTGCTCCACCCCCTGCTCTTGAGATTCTCCCGGATATGGGCTGCATTTTCGCTGCATTTTGGGCTGGAGCTTCTCGTGGTTTGAGGCCTGGCTTGCTCCACCCCCTGCTCTTGAGATTCTCCCGGATGTGGGCTGCATTTTGGCTGATTCTTTGGCTGGAGCTTCTCGTGGTTTGAGGCCTGGCTTGCTCCACCCCCTGCTCTTGAGATTCTCCCGGATGTGGGCTGCATTTTGGCTGCCTTTTGGGCTGGAGCTTCTCGTGGTTTGAGTCCTGGCTTGCTCCACCCCCTGCTCTTGATATTCTCCCGGATGTGGGCTGCATTTTGGCTGCCTTTTGTAAGGGAGCTTCCCGTGGTTTGAGGCCTGGCTTGCTCCACCCCTTGCTCTTGAGATTCTCCCGGATGTGGGCTGGATTTCGGCTGCCTTTTGGGCTGGAGCTTCTCGTGGTTTGAGGCCTGGCTTGCTCCACCCCCTGCTCTTGAGATTCTCCCGGATGTGGGCTGCATTTTGGCTGCCTTTTGGGCTGGAGCTTCTCGTGGTTTGAGGCCTGGCTTGCTCCACTCCCTGCTCTTGAGATTCTCCCGGATGTGGGCTGCATTTTGGCTGCCTTTTGGGCTGGAGCTTCTCGTGGTTTGAGGCCTGGCTTGCTCCACCCCCTGCTCTTGAGATTCTCCCGGATGTGGGCTGCATTTTGGCTCCCTTTTGGGCTGGAGCTTCTCAAGGTTTGAGGCCTGGTTTGCTCGACCCCCTGCTCTTGATATGCTCCTGGATGTGGGCTGCATTTTGGCTGCCTTTTGGGCTGGAGCTTCCCGTGGTTTGAGGCCTGGCTTGCTCCACCCCCTGCTCTTGAGATTCTCCCGGATGTGGGCTGCATTTTGGCTGATTCTTTGGCTGGAGCTTCGCGTGGTTTGAGGCCTGGCTTGCTCCACCACCTGCTCTTGAGATTCTCCCGGATGTGGGCTGCATTTTGGCTGCCTTTTGGGCTGGAGCTTCTCGTGGTTTGAGGCCTGGCTTGCTCCACCCCCTGCTCTTGAGATTCTCCCGGAGGTGGGCTGCATTTTGGCTGCCTTTTGGGCTGGAGCTTCCCGTGGTTTGAGGCCTGGCTTGCTCCACCCCCTGCTCTTGAGATTCTCCCTGATGTGGGCTGCATTTTGGATGCCTTTTGGGCTGGAGCTTCTCGTGGTTTGAGACCTGGCTTGCTCCACCCCCTGCTCTTGAGATTGTCCCGGATGTGGGCTGGATTTTGGCTGCATTTTGGGCTGGATCTTCTCGTGGTTTGAGGCCTGGCTTGCTCCACCCCCTGCTCTTGAGATTCTCCCGGATGTGGGCTGCATTTTGGATGATTCTTGGGCTGGAGCTTCTCGTGGTTTGAGGCCTGGCTTCCTCCACCCCCTGCTCTTGAGATTCTCCCGGATGTGGTCTGCATTTTGGCTGCCTTTTGGTCTGGAGCTTCTCATGGTTTGAGGCCTGGCTTGCTCCACCCCCTGCTCTTGAAATTCTCCCGGATGTGGGCTGGAGTATAGCTGCATTTTGGGCATGGAGCTTCTCTTGGTTTGAGGCCTGTCTTGTCCACCACGTGCTCTTGATATTCTCCCGGTCATGGGCTGGAATTGGCTGCCTTTTGGGCTGGAGCTTCTCATGGTTTGAGCCCTGGCTTGCTCCACCCCCTGCTCTTGAGATTCTCCCGGATGTGGGCTGCATTTTGGCTGCATTTTGGGCTGGAAATTCTCGTGATTTGAGGCCTGCCTTGCTCCATCCCCTGCTCTTGAAATTCTCCCGGATGTGGGCTGGAGTTTAGCTGCATTTTGGGCATGGAGCTTCTCGTGGTTTGAGGCCTGGCTTGCTCCACCCCCTGCTCTTGAGATTCTCCCGGATGTGGGCTGGAGTTTGGCTGCCTTTTGGGCTGGAGCTTCTCGTGGTTTGAGGCCTGGCTTGCTCCACTCCCTGCCCATGATATTCTCCCGGATGTGGGCTGCATTTTGGCTGCATTTTGGGCTGGAGCTTCTCGTGGTTTGAGGCCTGCCTTGCTCCACCCCCTGCTCTTGAGATTCTCCCGGAGGTGGGCTGCATTTTGGCTGCCTTTCGGGCTGGAGCTTCTCGTGGTTTGAGGCCTGGCTTGCTCCACCCCCTGCTCTTGAGATTCTCCCGGATGTGGGCTGCATTTTGGCTGCATTTTGGGCTGGAGCTTCTCGTGGTCTGAGTCCTGGCTTCCTCCACCCCCTGCTCTTGAGATTCTCCCGGATGTGGGCTGCATTTTGGTTGCCATTTTGGGCTGGAGCTTCTCGTGGTTTGAGGCCTGGCTTGCTCCACCCCCTGCTCTTGAGATTCTCCCGGATGTGGGCTGCATTTTTGCTGCCTTTTGGGCTGGAGCTTCTCGTGGTTTGAGGCCTGGCTTGCTCCACCCCCTGCTCTTGAGATTCTCCCGGATGTGGGCTGCATTTTGGCTGCATTTTGGGCTGGAGCTTCTCGTGGTTTGAGGCCTGGCTTCCTCCACCCCCTGCTCTTGAGATTCTCCCGGATGTGGGCTGCATTTTGGCTGCATTTTGGGCTGGAGCTTCTCATGGTTTGAGGCCTGGCTTGCTCCACCCCCTGCTCTTGAGATTCTCCCGGATGTGGGCTGCATTTTGGCTGTCTGTTGGGCTGGAGCTTCTTGTGGTTTGAGGCCTGCCTTGCTCCACCCCCTGCTCTTGAGATTCTCCCGGATGTGGGCTGCATTTTGGCTGCCTTTTGGGCTGAAGCTTCTCGTGGTTTGGGGCATGGCTGGCTCCACCCCCTGCTCCTGATATTCTCCCAGATGTGGGCTGCATTTTGGTTGCTCTTTGGGCTGGAGCTTCTCGTGGTTTGAGGCCTGGCTTGCTCCACCACCTGCTCTTGAGATTCTCCCGGATGTGGGCTGGATTTGGCTGCCTTTTGGGCTGGAGCTTCTCATGGTTTGAGCCCTGGCTTGCTCCATCCCCTGCTCTTGAGATTCTCCCGGATGTGGGCTGCATTTTGGCTGCCTTTTGGGCTGGAGCTTCTCGTGGTTTGAGGCCTGGCTTGCTCCACCTCCTGCTCTTGATATTCTCCCGGATGTGGGCTGGATTTGGCTGCCTTTTGGGCTGGAGATTCTCGTGGTTTGAGTCCTGGCTTGCTCCTCTCCCTGCCCATGATATTCTCCCGGATGTGGGCTGCATTTTGGCTGCCTTTTGGGCTGGAGCTTCTCGTGGTTTGAGGCCTGCCTTGCTCCACCCCCTGCTCTTGATATTCTCCCGGATGTGGGCTGCATTTTGGCTGCCTTTTGGGCTGGAGCTTCTCGTGGTTTGAGGCGTGCCTTGCTCCATCCCCTGCTCTTGATATTCTCCCGGATGTGGGCTGCATTTTGGCTGCATTTTGGGCTGGAGCTTCTCGTGGTTTGTGGCCTGGCTTGCTCCACCCCCTGCTCTTGAGATTCTCCCGGATGTGGGCTGCATTTTGGCTGCCTTTTGTGCTGCAGCTTTTCGTGGTTTGAGGCCTGGCTTGCTCCACCCCCTACTCTTGAGATTCTCCGGGATGTGGGCTGCATTTTGGCTGCCTTTTGGGCTGGAGCTTCTCGTGGTTTGAGGCCTGGCTTGCTCCACCCCCTGCTCTTGAGATTCTCCCGGATCTGGGCTGGATTTTGGCTGCCTTTTGGGCTGGAGATTCTCGTGGTCTGAGGCCTGGCTTGCTCCACCCCCTGCTCTTGAGATTCTCCCGGACGTGGGCTGCATTTTGGCTGCCTTTTGGGCTGGAGCTTCTCGTGGTTTGAGGCCTGGCTTGCTCCACGCCCTGCTCTTGAGATTCTCCCGGATGTGGGCTGGATTTTGGCTGCCTTTTGGGCTGGAGATTCTCGTGGTCTGAGGCCTGGCTTGCTCCACCCCCTGCTCTTGAGATTCTCCCGGATGTGGGCTGCATTTTGGCTGCCTTTTGGGCTGGAGCTTCTCGTGGTTTGAGGCCTGGCTTGCTCCACCCCCTGCTCTTGAGATTCTCCCGGATGTGGGCTGCATTTTGGCTGCCTTTTGGGCTGGAGCTTCTCATGGTTTGAGGCCTGGCTTGCTCCACCCCCTGCTCTTGAGATTCTCCCGGATGTGGGCTGCATTTTGGCTGCCTTTTGGGCTGGAGCTTCTCGTGGTTTGAGGCCTGGCTTGCTCCATCCCCTGCTCTTGATATTCTCCCGGATGTGGGCTGCATTTTGGCTGCTTTTTGGGCTGGAGCTTCTCGTGGTTTGAGGCCTGGCTTCCTCCACCCCCTGCCCATGATATTCTCCCGGATGTGGGCTGCATTTTGGCTGCCTTTTTGGGCTGGAGTTTCTCGTGGTTTGAGGCCTGGCTTGCTCCACCCCCTGCTCTTGAGATTCTCCCGGATGTGGGCTGCATTTTGGTTGCCATTTTGGGCTGGAGCTTCTCGTGGTTTGAGGCCTGGCTTGCTCCACCCCCCGCTCTTGAGATTCTCCCGGATGTGGGCTGCATTTTGGCTGCCTTTTGGGCTGGAGCTTTTCGTGGTTTGAGGCCTGGCTTGCTCCACACCCTACTCTTGAGATTCTCCCGGATGTGGGCTGCATTTTGACTGCATTTTGGGCTGGAGCTTCTCGTGGTTTGAGGCCTGGCTTCCTCCACCCCCTGCCCATGATATTCTCCCGGATGTGGGCTGCATTTTGGCTGCCTTTTTGGGCTGGAAATTCTCGTGGTTTGAGGCCTGGCTTGCTCCACCCCCTGCTCTTGAGATTCTCCCGGATGTGGGCTGCATTTTGGCTGCCTTATGGGCTGGAGCTTCTCGTGGTTTGAGGCCTGGCTTGCTCCACCCCCTGCTCTTGAGATTCTCCCGGATGTGGGCTGCATTTTGGCTGCCTTTTTGGGCTGGAAATTCTCGTGGTTTGAGGCCTCGCTTGCTCCACCCCCTGCTCTTGAGATTCTCCCGGATGTGGGCTGCATTTTGGCTGCCTTTTGGGCTGGAGCTTCTCGTGGTTTGAGGCCTGGCTTGCTCCACCCCCTGCTCTTGGGATTCTCTCGGATGTGGGCTGCATTTTGGCTGCCTTTTTGGGCTGGAGTTTCTCGTGGTTTGAGGCCTGGCTTGCTCCACCCCCTGCTCTTGAGATTCTCCCGGATGTGGGCTGCATTTTGGCTGCATTTTGGGCTGGAGCTTCTCGTGGTTTGAGGCCTGCCTTGCTCCAGCCCCTGCTCTTGAGATTCTCACGGATGTGGGCTGTGTTTTTCCTACATTTTGGGCTGGAGCTTCTCGTGGTTTGAGGCCTGGCTTGCTCCACCCCCTGCTCTTGATATTCTCCCGGATGTGGGCTGCATTTTGGCTGCTTTTTGGGCTGGAGCTTCTCGTGGTTTGAGGCCTGGCTTGCTCCACCCCCTGCTCTTGAGATTGTCCCAGATGTGGGCTGCGTTTTGGCTGCCTTTTGGGCTGGAGCTTCTCGTGGTTTGAGGCCTGGCTTGCTCCAACCCCAGCTCTTGCTATTCTCCCGGATGTGGGCTGGATTTTGGCTGACATTTGGGCTGGAGCTTCTCGTGGTTTGAGGCCTGGCTTGCTCCACCCCCTGCTCTTGAGATTCTCCCGGATGTGGGCTGCATTTTGGCTGCCTTTTGGGCTGGAGCTTCTCATGCTTTGAGGCCTGGCTTGCTCCAACCCCTGCTCTTGAGATTCTCCCGGATGTGGGCTGCATTTTGGCTGCATTTTGGGCTGGAGCTTCTCGTGGTTTGAGGCCTGGCTTGCTCCACCCCCTGCTCTTGAGATTCTCCTGCATGTAGGCTGCATTTTGGCTGCTTTTTGGGCTGCAGCTTCTCGTGGTTTGAGGCCTGCCTTGCTCCACCCCTTGCTATTGAGATTCTCTGGGATGTGGGCTGGATTTTGGCTGCTTTTTGGGCTGCAGCTTCTCGTGGTTTGAGCCCTGGCTTGCTCCACCCCCTGCTCTTGAGATTCTCCCGGATGTGGGCTGCATTTTGGCTGCCTTTTGGGCTGGAAATTCTCGTGGTTTGAGGCCTGCCTTGCTCCATCCCCTGCTCTTGAAATTCTCCCGGATGTGGGCTGGAGTTTAGCTGCATTTTGGGCATGGAGCTTCTCGTGGTTTGAGGCCTGCCTTGCTCCACCCCCTGCTCTTGAGATTCTCCCGGATGTGGGCTGGAGTTTGGCTGCCTTTTGGGCTGGAGCTTCTCGTGGTTTGAGGCCTGGCTTGCTCCACACCCTGCTCTTGATATTCTCCCGGATGTGGGCTGGATTTTGGCTGCCTTTTGGGCTGGAGATTCTCGTGGTTTGAGTCCTGGCTTGCTCCACTCCCTGCCCATGATATTCTCCCGGATGTGGGCTGCATTTTGGCTGCCTTTTGGGCTGGAGCTTCTCGTGCTTTGAGGCCTGGCTTTCTCCATTTCCTGCTCTTGAGATTCTCCCGGATGTGGGCTGGATTTTGGCTGCCTTTTGGGCTGGAGCTTCTCGTGGTTTGAGGCGTGCCTTGCTCCATGCCCTGCTCTTGAGATTGTCCCGGATGTGGGCTGCATTTTGGCTGCCTTTTGGGCTGGAGCTTCTCGTGGTTTGGGGCCTGGCTTGCTCCACCCCCTGCTCTTGAGATTCTCCTGGATGTGGGCTGCATTTTGGCTGACATTTGGGCTGGAAATTCTCATGGTTTGAGGCCTGCCTTGCTCCACCCCCAGCCCATGATATTCTCCCGGATGTGGGCTGCATTTTGGCTGCCTTTTTGGGCTGGAGCTTCTCGTGGTTTGAGGCCTGGCTTGCTCCACCCCCTGCTCTTGAGATTCTCCCGGATGTGGGCTGCATTTTGGCTGCCTTTTGGGCTGGAGCTTCTCGTGGTTTGAGGCCTGCCTTGCTCCACCCCCTGCTCTTGATATTCTTCCAGAGGTGGGCTGCATTTTGGCTGCCTTTTGGGATGGAGCTTCTCGTGGTTTGAGGCCTGGCTTGCTCCACCCCCTTCTCTTGATATTCTCCCAGATGTGGGCTGCATTTTGGCTGCCCTTTGGGCTGGAGCTTCTCGTGGTTTGAGGCCTGGCTTGCTCCACCCCCTGCTCTTGATATTCTTCCGGAGGTGGGCTGTATTTTGGCTGCGTTTTGGGCTGGAGCTTCTCGAGGTTTGAGGCCTGGCTTGCTCCACCCCCTGCTCTTGATATTCTCCCAGATGTGGGCTGCATTTTGACTTCTTTTTGGGCTGGAGCTTCTCATGGTTTGAGGCCTGGCTTGCTCCACCCCCTGCTCTTGAGATTCTCCCGGATGTTGGCTGGATTTTCGCTGCTCTTTGGGCTCTAGATTCTCGTGGTTTGAGGCCTGTCTTGCTCCACCCCCTGCTCTTGATATTCTCCCGGATGTGGGCTGCATTTTGGCTGCCTTTTCGGGCTGGAAATTCTCGTGGTTTGAGGCCTCGCTTGCTCCACCCCCTGCTCTTGAGATTCTCCCGGATGTGGGCTGCATTTTGGCTGCCTTTTGGGCTGGAGCTTCTCGTGGTTTGAGGCCTGGCTTGCTCCACCCCCTGCTCTTGAGATTCTCCCGGATGTGGGCTGCATTTTATCTGCCTATTGGGCTGGAGCTTCTCATGGTTTGAGGCCTGGCTTGCTCCACCCCCTGCTCTTGAGATTCTCCCGGATGTGGGCTGCATTTTGGCTGCCTTTTGGGCTGGAGCTTCTCGTGGTTTGAGGCCTGGCTTGCTCCATCCCCTGCTCTTGATATTCTCCCGGATGTGGGCTGCATTTTGGCTGCATTTTGGGCTGGAGCTTCTCGTGGTTTGAGGCCTGGCTTCCTCCACCCCCTGCCCATGATATTCTCCCGGATGTGGGCTGCATTTTGGCTGCATTTTGCGCTGGAGCTTCTCGTGGTTTGAGGCCTGGCTTCCTCCACCCCCTGCCCATGATATTCTCCCGGATGTGGGCTGCATTTTGGCTGCCTTTTTGGGCTGGAGTTTCTCGTGGTTTGAGGCCTGGCTTGCTCCACCCCCTGCTCTTGAGATTCTCCCGGATGTGGGCTGCATTTTGGCTGCCTTTTGGGCTGGAGCTTCTCATGCTTTGAGGCCTGGCTTGCTCCACCCCCTGCTCTTGATATTCTCCCGGATGTGGGCTGCATTGTGGCTGCATTTTGGGCTGGAGCTTCTCGTGGTTTGAGGCCTGGCTTGCTCCACCCCCTGCTCTTGAGATTCTCCTGCATGTAGGCTGCATTTTGGCTGCTTTTTGGGCTGCAGCTTCTCGTGGTTTGAGGCCTGCCTTGCTCCACCCCTTGCTATTGAGATTCTCTGGGATGTGGGCTGCATTTTGGCTGCTTTTTGGGCTGGAGCTTCTCGTGGTTTGAGGCCTGCCTTGCTCCACCACCTGCTCTTGATATTCTCCCGGATGTGGGCTGGATTTGGCTGCCTTTTGGGCTGGAGCTTCTCATGGTTTGAGCCCTGGCTTGCTCCACCCCCTGCTCTTGAGATTCTCCCGGATGTGGGCTGCATTTTGGCTGCCTTTTGGGCTGGAAATTCTCGTGGTTTGAGGCCTTCCTTGCTCCATCCCCTGCTCTTGAAATTCTCCCGGATGTGGGCTGGAGTTTAGCTGCATTTTGGGCATGGAGCTTCTCGTGGTTTGAGGCCTGGCTTGCTCCACCCCCTGCTCTTGCTATTCTCCCGGATATGGGCTGGATTTTGGCTGCCTTTTGGGCTGGAGATTCTCGTGGTTTGAGTCCTGGCTTGCTCCACTCCCTGCCCATGATATTCTCCCGGATGTGGGCTGCATTTTGGCTGCATTTTGGTCTGGAGCTTCTCGTGATTTGAGGCCTGCCTTGCTCCACCCCCTGCTCTTGAGATTCTCCCGGATGTGGGCTGCATTTTGGCTGCCTTTTGGGCTGGAGCTTCTCGTGGTTTGAGGCCTGGCTTGCTCCACCCCCTGCTCTTGATATTCTCCCGGATGTGGGCTGCATTTTGGCTGCTTTTTGGGCTGGAGCTTCTCGTGGTTTGAGGCCTGGCTTGCTCCACCCCCTGCTCTTGAGATTGTCCCAGATGTGGGCTGCGTTTTGGCTGCCTTTTGGGCTGGAGCTTCTCGTGGTTTGAGGCCTGGCTTGCTCCAACCCCAGCTCTTGCTATTCTCCCGGATGTGGGCTGGATTTTGGCTGACATTTGGGCTGGAGCTTCTCGTGGTTTGAGGCCTGGCTTGCTCCACCCCCTGCTCTTGAGATTCTCCCGGATGTGGGCTGCATTTTGGCTGCCTTTTGGGCTGGAGCTTCTCATGCTTTGAGGCCTGGCTTGCTCCAACCCCTGCTCTTGAGATTCTCCCGGATGTGGGCTGCATTTTGGCTGCATTTTGGGCTGGAGCTTCTCGTGGTTTGAGGCCTGGCTTGCTCCACCCCCTGCTCTTGAGATTCTCCTGCATGTAGGCTGCATTTTGGCTGCTTTTTGGGCTGCAGCTTCTCGTGGTTTGAGGCCTGCCTTGCTCCACCCCTTGCTATTGAGATTCTCTGGGATGTGGGCTGGATTTTGGCTGCTTTTTGGGCTGCAGCTTCTCGTGGTTTGAGCCCTGGCTTGCTCCACCCCCTGCTCTTGAGATTCTCCCGGATGTGGGCTGCATTTTGGCTGCCTTTTGGGCTGGAAATTCTCGTGGTTTGAGGCCTGCCTTGCTCCATCCCCTGCTCTTGAAATTCTCCCGGATGTGGGCTGGAGTTTAGCTGCATTTTGGGCATGGAGCTTCTCGTGGTTTGAGGCCTGCCTTGCTCCACCCCCTGCTCTTGAGATTCTCCCGGATGTGGGCTGGAGTTTGGCTGCCTTTTGGGCTGGAGCTTCTCGTGGTTTGAGGCCTGGCTTGCTCCACACCCTGCTCTTGATATTCTCCCGGATGTGGGCTGGATTTTGGCTGCCTTTTGGGCTGGAGATTCTCGTGGTTTGAGTCCTGGCTTGCTCCACTCCCTGCCCATGATATTCTCCCGGATGTGGGCTGCATTTTGGCTGCCTTTTGGGCTGGAGCTTCTCGTGCTTTGAGGCCTGGCTTTCTCCATTTCCTGCTCTTGAGATTCTCCCGGATGTGGGCTGGATTTTGGCTGCCTTTTGGGCTGGAGCTTCTCGTGGTTTGAGGCGTGCCTTGCTCCATGCCCTGCTCTTGAGATTGTCCCGGATGTGGGCTGCATTTTGGCTGCCTTTTGGGCTGGAGCTTCTCGTGGTTTGGGGCCTGGCTTGCTCCACCCCCTGCTCTTGAGATTCTCCTGGATGTGGGCTGCATTTTGGCTGACATTTGGGCTGGAAATTCTCATGGTTTGAGGCCTGCCTTGCTCCACCCCCAGCCCATGATATTCTCCCGGATGTGGGCTGCATTTTGGCTGCCTTTTTGGGCTGGAAATTCTCGTGGTTTGAGGCCTGGCTTGCTCCACCCCCTGCTCTTGAGATTCTCCCGGATGTGGGCTGCATTTTGGCTGCCTTTTGGGCTGGAGCTTCTCGTGGTTTGAGGCCTGCCTTGCTCCACCCCCTGCTCTTGATATTCTTCCAGAGGTGGGCTGCATTTTGGCTGCCTTTTGGGATGGAGCTTCTCGTGGTTTGAGGCCTGGCTTGCTCCACCCCCTTCTCTTGATATTCTCCCAGATGTGGGCTGCATTTTGGCTGCCCTTTGGGCTGGAGCTTCTCGTGGTTTGAGGCCTGGCTTGCTCCACCCCCTGCTCTTGATATTCTTCCGGAGGTGGGCTGTATTTTGGCTGCGTTTTGGGCTGGAGCTTCTCGAGGTTTGAGGCCTGGCTTGCTCCACCCCCTGCTCTTGATATTCTCCCAGATGTGGGCTGCATTTTGACTTCTTTTTGGGCTGGAGCTTCTCATGGTTTGAGGCCTGGCTTGCTCCACCCCCTGCTCTTGAGATTCTCCCGGATGTTGGCTGGATTTTCGCTGCTCTTTGGGCTCTAGATTCTCGTGGTTTGAGGCCTGTCTTGCTCCACCCCCTGCTCTTGATATTCTCCCGGATGTGGGCTGCATTTTGGCTGCCTTTTCGGGCTGGAAATTCTCGTGGTTTGAGGCCTCGCTTGCTCCACCCCCTGCTCTTGAGATTCTCCCGGATGTGGGCTGCATTTTGGCTGCCTTTTGGGCTGGAGCTTCTCGTGGTTTGAGGCCTGGCTTGCTCCACCCCCTGCTCTTGAGATTCTCCCGGATGTGGGCTGCATTTTATCTGCCTATTGGGCTGGAGCTTCTCATGGTTTGAGGCCTGGCTTGCTCCACCCCCTGCTCTTGAGATTCTCCCGGATGTGGGCTGCATTTTGGCTGCCTTTTGGGCTGGAGCTTCTCGTGGTTTGAGGCCTGGCTTGCTCCATCCCCTGCTCTTGATATTCTCCCGGATGTGGGCTGCATTTTGGCTGCATTTTGGGCTGGAGCTTCTCGTGGTTTGAGGCCTGGCTTCCTCCACCCCCTGCCCATGATATTCTCCCGGATGTGGGCTGCATTTTGGCTGCATTTTGCGCTGGAGCTTCTCGTGGTTTGAGGCCTGGCTTCCTCCACCCCCTGCCCATGATATTCTCCCGGATGTGGGCTGCATTTTGGCTGCCTTTTTGGGCTGGAGTTTCTCGTGGTTTGAGGCCTGGCTTGCTCCACCCCCTGCTCTTGAGATTCTCCCGGATGTGGGCTGCATTTTGGCTGCCTTTTGGGCTGGAGCTTCTCATGCTTTGAGGCCTGGCTTGCTCCACCCCCTGCTCTTGATATTCTCCCGGATGTGGGCTGCATTTTGGCTGCATTTTGGGCTGGAGCTTCTCGTGGTTTGAGGCCTGCCTTGCTCCACCCCTTGCTATTGAGATTCTCTGGGATGTGGGCTGCATTTTGGCTGCTTTTTGGGCTGGAGCTTCTCGTGGTTTGAGGCCTGCCTTGCTCCACCACCTGCTCTTGATATTCTCCCGGATGTGGGCTGGATTTGGCTGCCTTTTGGGCTGGAGCTTCTCATGGTTTGAGCCCTGGCTTGCTCCACCCCCTGCTCTTGAGATTCTCCCGGATGTGGGCTGCATTTTGGCTGCCTTTTGGGCTGGAAATTCTCGTGGTTTGAGGCCTTCCTTGCTCCATCCCCTGCTCTTGAAATTCTCCCGGATGTGGGCTGGAGTTTAGCTGCATTTTGGGCATGGAGCTTCTCGTGGTTTGAGGCCTGGCTTGCTCCACCCCCTGCTCTTGCTATTCTCCCGGATATGGGCTGGATTTTGGCTGCCTTTTGGGCTGGAGATTCTCGTGGTTTGAGTCCTGGCTTGCTCCACTCCCTGCCCATGATATTCTCCCGGATGTGGGCTGCATTTTGGCTGCATTTTGGTCTGGAGCTTCTCGTGATTTGAGGCCTGCCTTGCTCCACCCCCTGCTCTTGAGATTCTCCCGGATGTGGGCTGCATTTTGGCTGCCTTTTGGGCTGGAGCTTCTCGTGGTTTGAAGCCTGGCTTGCTCCACCCCCTGCTCTTGAGATTCTCCCGGATGTGGGCTGCATTTTGGCTGCCTTTTGGGCTGGAGCTTCTCGTGGTTTGAGGCCTGCCTTGCTCCACCCCCTTCTCTTGATATTCTCCCAGATGTGGGCTGCATTTTGGCTGCCCTTTGGGCTGGAGCTTCTCGTGGTTTGAGGCCTGCCTTGCTCCACCCCCTGCTCTTGAAATTCTCCCGGATGTGGGCTGGAGTTTAGCTGCATTTTGGGCATGGAGCTTCTCGTGGTTTGAGGCCTGGCTTGCTCCACCTCCTGCTCTTGAGATTCTCCCGGATGTGGGCTGGAGTTTGGCTGCCTTTTGGGCTGGAGATTCTCGTGGTTTGAGTCCTGGCTTCCTCCACCCCCTGCTCTTGAGATTCTCCCGGATGTGGGCTGTATTTTGGCTGCGTTTTGGGCTGGAGCTTCTCGTGGTTTGAGGCGTGCCTTGCTCCATGCCCTGCTCTTGAGATTGTCCCGGATGTGGGCTGCATTTTGGCTGCCTTTTGGGCTGGAGCTTCTCGTGGTTTGAGGCCTGGCTTGCTCCACCCCCTACTCTTGAGATTCTCCCGGATGTGGGCTGCATTTTGGCTGCATTTTGGGCTGGAGCTTCTCGTGGTTTGAGGCCTGGCTTCCTCCACCCCCTGCCCATGATATTCTCCCGGATGTGGGCTGCATTTTGGCTGCATTTTTGGGCTGGAAATTCTCGTGGTTTGAGGCCTGGCTTGCTCCACCCCCTGCTCTTGAGATTCTCCCGGATGTGGGCTGCATTTCGGCTGCCTTTAGGGCTGGAGCTTCTCATGGTTTGAGGCCTGGCTTGCTCCACCCCCTGCTCTTGAGATTCTCCCGGATGTGGGCTGCATTTTGGCTGCCTTTTGGGCTGGAGCTTCTCGTGGTTTGAGGCCTGGCTTGCTCCACCCCCTGGTTTTGAAATTCTCCCGGATTTGGTCTGGAGTTTGGATGCCTTTTGGGCTGGAGCTTCTCGTGGTTTGAGGCCTGGCTTGCTCCACCCCCTGCTCCTGAGATTCTCCCTGATGTGGGCTGCATTTTTACTGCATTTTGGGCTGGAGCTTCTCGTGGTTTGAGGCCTGGCTTGCTCGACCCCCTGCTCTTGAGATTCTCCCGGATGTGGGCTGCATTTTGGCTGCCTTTTGGGCTGGAGCTTCTCGTGGTTTGGGGCCTGGCTTGCTCCACCCCCTTCTCTTGAGATTGTCCCGGATGTGGGCTGCATTTTGGCTGCCTTTTGGGCTGGAGCTTCTCGTGGTTTGGGGCCTGGCTTGCTCCACCCCCTGCTCTTGAGATTCTCCCGGATGTGGGCTGCATTTTGGCTGACATTTGGGCTGGAAATTCTCGTGGTTTGAGGCCTGCCTTGCTCCACCCCCAGCCCATGATATTCTCCCGGATGTGGTCTGCATTTTGGCTGCCTTTTTGGGCTGGAGCTTCTCGTGGTTTGAGGCCTGGCTTGCTCCACCCCCTGCTCTTGAGATTCTCCCGGATGTGGGCTGCATTTTGGCTGCCTTTTGGGCTGGAGCTTCTCGAGGTTTGAGGCCTGCCTTCCTCCAACCCCAGCTCTTGCTATTCTCCCGGATGTGGGCTGGGTTTTGGCTGACATTTGGGGTGGAAATTCTCGTGGTTTGAGGCCTGGCTTGCTCCACCCCCTGCTCTTGATATTCTCCCATATGTGGGCTGCATTTTGGCTGCATTTTGGGCTGGAGCTTCTCGTGGTTTGAGGCCTGGCTTGCTCCACCCCCCGCTCTTGATATTTTCCCGGATGTGGGCTGCATTTTGGCTGCTTTTTGGACTGGAGCTTCTCGTGGTTTGAGGCCTGGCTTGCTCCACCCCCTGCTCTTGAGATTCTCCCGGATGTGGGCTGCATTTTGGCTCCCTTTTGGGCTGGAGCTTCTCGTGGTTTGAGGCCTGGCTTGCTCCACCCCCTGCTCTTGAGATTCTCCCGGATGTGGGCTGCATTTTGGCTGCCTTTTGGGCTGGAGCTTCTCGTGGTTTGAGGCCTGCCTTGCTCCACCCCCTTCTCTTGATATTCTCCCAGATGTGGGCTGCATTTTGGCTGCCCTTTGGGCTGGAGCTTCTCGTGGTTTGAGGCCTGCCTTGCTCCACCCCTTGCTATTGAGATTCTCTGGGATGTGGGCTGGATTTTGGCTGCTTTTTGGGCTGGAGCTTCTCGTGGTTTGAGGCCTGCCTTGCTCCACCACCTGCTCTTGATATTCTCCCGGATGTGGGCTGGATTTGGCTGCCTTTTGGGCTGGAGCTTCTCATGGTTTGAGCCCTGGCTTGCTCCACCCCCTGCTCTTGAGATTCTCCCGGATGTGGGCTGCATTTTGGCTGCCTTTTGGGCTGGAGCTTCTCGTGGTTTGAGGCCTGCCTTGCTCCATCCCCTGCTCTTGAAATTCTCCCGGATGTGGGCTGGAGTTTAGCTGCATTTTGGGCATGGAGCTTCTCGTGGTTTGAGGCCTGGCTTGCTCCACCCCCTGCTCTTGCTATTCTCCCGGATATGGGCTGGATTTTGGCTGCCTTTTGGGCTGGAGATTCTCGTGGTTTGAGTCCTGGCTTGCTCCACTCCCTGCCCATGATATTCTCCCGGATGTGGGCTGCATTTTGGCTGCATTTTGGTCTGGAGCTTCTCGTGATTTGAGGCCTGCCTTGCTCCACCCCCTGCTCTTGAGATTCTCCCGGATGTGGGCTGCATTTTGGCTGCCTTTTGGGCTGGAGCTTCTCGTGGTTTGAAGCCTGGCTTGCTCCACCCCCTGCTCTTGAGATTCTCCCGGATGTGGGCTGCATTTTGGCTGCCTTTTGGGCTGGAGCTTCTCGTGGTTTGAGGCCTGCCTTGCTCCACCCCCTTCTCTTGATATTCTCGCAGATGTGGGCTGCATTTTGGCTGCCCTTTGGGCTGGAGCTTCTCGTGGTTTGAGGCCTGCCTTGCTCCACCCCTTGCTATTGAGATTCTCTGGGATGTGGGCTGGATTTTGGCTGCTTTTTGGGCTGGAGCTTCTCGTGGTTTGAGGCCTGCCTTGCTCCACCACCTGCTCTTGATATTCTCCCGGATGTGGGCTGGATTTGGCTGCCTTTTGGGCTGGAGCTTCTCATGGTTTGAGCCCTGGCTTGCTCCACCCCCTGCTCTTGAGATTCTCCCGGATGTGGGCTGCATTTTGGCTGCCTTTTGGGCTGGAGCTTCTCGTGGTTTGAGGCCTGCCTTGCTCCATCCCCTGCTCTTGAAATTCTCCCGGATGTGGGCTGGAGTTTAGCTGCATTTTGGGCATGGAGCTTCTCGTGGTTTGAGGCCTGGCTTGCTCCACCCCCTGCTCTTGCTATTCTCCCGGATATGGGCTGGATTTTGGCTGCCTTTTGGGCTGGAGATTCTCGTGGTTTGAGTCCTGGCTTGCTCCACTCCCTGCCCATGATATTCTCCCGGATGTGGGCTGCATTTTGGCTGCATTTTGGTCTGGAGCTTCTCGTGATTTGAGGCCTGCCTTGCTCCACCCCCTGCTCTTGAGATTCTCCCGGATGTGGGCTGCATTTTGGCTGCCTTTTGGGCTGGAGCTTCTCGTGGTTTGAAGCCTGGCTTGCTCCACCCCCTGCTCTTGAGATTCTCCCGGATGTGGGCTGCATTTTGGCTGCCTTTTGGGCTGGAGCTTCTCGTGGTTTGAGGCCTGCCTTGCTCCACCCCCTTCTCTTGATATTCTCGCAGATGTGGGCTGCATTTTGGCTGCCCTTTGGGCTGGAGCTTCTCGTGGTTTGAGGCCTGCCTTGCTCCACCCCTTGCTATTGAGATTCTCTGGGATGTGGGATGGATTTTGGCTGCTTTTTGGGCTGGAGCTTCTCGTGGTTTGAGGCCTGCCTTGCTCCACCCCCTGCTCTTGAAATTCTCCCGGATGTGGGCTGGAGTTTAGCTGCATTTTGGGCATGGAGCTTCTCGTGGTTTGAGGCCTGGCTTGCTCCACCCCCTGCTCTTGAGATTCTCCCGGATGTGGGCTGGAGTTTGGCTGCATTTTGGGCTGGAGATTCTCGTGGTTTGAGGCCTGGCTTCCTCCACTCCCTGCTCTTGATATTCTCCCGGATGTGGGCTGCATTTTGGCTGCATTTTGGGCTGGAGCTTCTCGTGGTTTGAGGCCTGCCTTGCTCCACCCCCTGCTCTTGAGATTCTCCCGGATGTGGGCTGCATTTTGGCTGCATTTTGGGCTGGAGCTTCTCGTGGTTTGAGGCGTGCCTTGCTCCATCCCCTGCTCTTGATATTCTCCCGGATGTGGGCTGCATTTTGGCTGCATTTTGGGCTGGAGCTTCTCGTGGTTTGAGTCCTGGCTTCCTCCACCCCCTGCTCTTGAGATTCTCCCTGATGTGGGCTGCATTTTGGATGCCATTTTGGGCTGGAGCTTCTCGTGGTTTGAGGCCTGGCTTGCTCCAACCCCTGCTCTTGAGATTCTCCCGGATGTGGGCTGCATTTTGGCTGCCTTTTGGGCTGGAGCTTTTCGTGGTTTGAGGCCTGGCTTGCTCCACCCCCTGCTCTTGAGATTCTCCCGGATGTGGGCTGCATTTTGGCTGCCTTTTGGGCTGGAGCTTCTCGTGGTTTGAGGCCTGGCTTCCTCCACCCCCTGCCCATGATATTCTCCCGGATGTGGGCTGCATTTTGGCTGCATTTTTGGGCTGGAAATTCTCGTGGTTTGAGGCCTCGCTTGCTACACCCCCTGCTCTTGAGATTCTCCCGGATGTGGGCTGCATTTTGGCTGCCTTTTGGGCTGGAGCTTCTCGTGGTTTGAGGCCTGGCTTGCTCCACCCCCTGCTCTTGAGATTCTCCCGGATGTGGGCTGCATTTTGGCTGCCTTTTGGGCTGGAGCTTCTCGAGGTTTGAGGCCTGGCTTGCTTCATCCCCTGGTTTTGAAATTCTCCCGGATTTGGGCTGGAGTTTGGCTGCCTTTTGGGCTGGAGCTTCTCGTGGTTTGAGGCCTGCCTTCCTCCAACCCCAGCTCTTGCTATTCTCCCGGATGTGGGCTGGATTTTGGCTGACATTTGGGGTGGAAATTCTCGTGGTTTGAGGCCTGGCTTGCTCCACCCCCTGCTCTTGAGATTCTCCTGGATGTGGGCTGCATTTTGGCTGCATTTTGGGCTTGAGGTCCTCATGCTTTGAGGCCTGGATTGCTCCACCCCCTGCTCTTGATATTCTCCCATATGTGGGCTGCATTTTGGCTGCCTTTTGGGCTGGAGATTCTCGTGGTTTGAGTCCTGGCTTGCTCCACCCCCTGCCCATGATATTCTCCCGGATGTGGGCTGCATTTTGGCTGCATTTTGGTCTGGAGCTTCTCGTGGTTTGAGGCCTGCCTTGCTCCACCCCCTTCTCTTGATATTCTCCCAGATGTGGGCTGCATTTTGGCTGCCCTTTGGGCTGGAGCTTCTCGTGGTTTGAGGCCTGGCTTGCTCCACCCCCTGCTCTTGATATTCTTCCGGAGGTGGGCTGTATTTTGGCTGCGTTTTGGGCTGGAGCTTCTCGTGGTTTGAGGCCTGGCTTGCTCCACCCCCTGCTCTTGATATTCTCCCAGATGTGGGCTGCATTTTGACTTCTTTTTGGGCTGGAGCTTCTCATGGTTTAAGCCCTGGCTTGCTCCACCCCCTGCTCTTGAGATTCTCCCGGATGTTGGCTGGATTTTCGCTGCCCTTTGGGCTCTAGATTCTCGTGGTTTGAGGCCTGTCTTGCTCCACCCCCTGCTCTTGATATTCTCCCAGATGTGGGCTGGATTTGGCTGCCTTTTGGGCTGGAGCTTCTCATGGTTTGAGCCCTGGCTTGCTCCACACCCTGCTCTTGCTATTCTCCCGGATGTGGGCTGGATTTTGGCTGCCTTTTGGGCTGGAGATTCTGGTGGTTTGAGTCCTGGCTTGCTCCACTCCCTGCCCATGATATTCTCCCGGATGTGGGCTGCATTTTGGCTGCATTTTGGTCTGGAGCTTCTCGTGGTTTGAGGCCTGGCTTGCTCCACCCCCTGCTCTTGAGATTCTCCCGGATGTGGGCTGCATTTTGGCTGCCTTTTGGGCTGGAGCTTCTCGTGGTTTGAGGCGTGCCTTGCTCCATCCCCTGCTCTTGATATTCTCCCGGATGTGGGCTGCATTTTGGCTGCATTTTGGGCTGGAGCTTCTCGTGGTTTGAGTCCTGGCTTCCTCCACCCCCTGCTCTTGAGATTCTCCCGGATGTGGGCTGCATTTTGGTTGCCATTTTGGGCTGGAGCTTCTCGTGGTTTGAGGCCTGGCTTGCTCCACCCCCTACTCTTGAGATTCTCCCGGATGTGGGCTGCATTTTGGCTGCATTTTGGGCTGGAGATTCTCGTGGTTTGAGGCCTGGCTTCCTCCACCCCCTGCCCATGATATTCTCCCGGATGTGGGCTGCATTTTGGCTGCATTTTTGGGCTGGAAATTCTCGTGGTTTGAGGCCTCGCTTGCTCCACCCCCTGCTCTTGAGATTCTCCCGGATGTGGGCTGCATTTTGGCTGCCTTTTGGGCTGGAGCTTCTCGTGGTTTGAGGCCTGGCTTGCTCCACCCCCTGCTCTTGAGATTCTCCCGGATGTGGGCTGCATTTTGGCTGCCTTTTGGGCTGGAGCTTCTCGTGGTTTGAGGCCTGGCTTGCTCCACCCCCTGGTTTTGAAATTCTCCCGGATTTGGTCTGGAGTTTGGATGCCTTTTGGGCTGGAGCTTCTCGTGGTTTGAGGCCTGGCTTGCTCCACCCCCTGCTCTTGAGATTCTCCCGGATGTGGGCTGCATTTTGGCTGCATTTTGGGCTGGAGCTTCTCGTGGTTTGAGGCCTGGCTTGCTCCACCCCCTGCTCTTGAGATTCTCCCGGATGTGGGCTGCATTTTGGCTGCCTTTTGGGCTGGAGCTTCTCATGGTTTGGGGCCTGGCTTGCTCCACCCCCTGCTCTTGAGATTCTCCCGGATGTGGGCTGCATTTTGGCTGTCTTTTGGGCTGGAGCTTCTCGTGGTTTGGGGCCTGGCTTGCTCCACTCCCTGCCCATGATATTCTCCCGGATGTGGGCTGCATTTTGGCTGCATTTTGGTCTGGAGCTTCTCGTGGTTTGAGGCCTGCCTTGCTCCACCCCCTGCTCTTGAGATTCTCCCGGATGTGGGCTGCATTTTGGCTGCCTTTTGGGCTGGAGCTTCTCGTGGTTTGAGGCGTGCCTTGCTCCATCCCCTGCTCTTGATATTCTCCCGGATGTGGGCTGCATTTTGGCTGCATTTTGGGCTGGAGCTTCTCGTGGTTTGAGTCCTGGCTTCCTCCACCCCCTGCTCTTGAGATTCTCCCGGATGTGGGCTGCATTTTGGTTGCCATTTTGGGCTGGAGCTTCTCGTGGTTTGAGGCCTGGCTTGCTCCACCCCCTACTCTTGAGATTCTCCCGGATGTGGGCTGCATTTTGGCTGCATTTTGGGCTGGAGCTTCTCGTGGTTTGAGGCCTGGCTTGCTCCACCCCCTGCCCATGATATTCTCCCGGATGTGGGATGGATTTTGGCTGCTTTTTGGGCTGGAGCTTCTCGTGGTTTGAGGCCTGTCTTGCTCGAGCCCCTGCTCTTGATATTCTCCCGGATGTGGGCTGCATTTTGGCTGCCTTTTGGGCTGGAGCTTCTCGTGGTTTGAGGCCTGGCTTGCTCCACCCCCTGCTCTTGAGATTCTCCCGGATGTGGGCTGCATTATGGCTGCCTTTTGGGCTGGAGCTTCTCGTGGTTTGAGGCCTGGCTTGCTCCACCCCCTGGTTTTGAAATTCTCCCGGATTTGGTCTGGAGTTTGGATGCCTTTTGGGCTGGAGCTTCTCGTGGTTTGAGGCCTGGCTTGCTCCACCCCCTGCTCCTGAGATTCTCCCTGATGTGGGCTGCATTTTTACCGCATTTTGGGCTGGAGCTTCTCGTGGTTTGAGGCCTGGCTTGCTCGACCCCCTGCTCTTGAGATTCTCCCGGATGTGGGCTGCATTTTGGCTGCCTTTTGGGCTGGAGCTTCTCATGGTTTGGGGCCTGGCTTGCTCCACCCCCTGCTCTTGAGATTCTCCCGGATGTGGGCTGCATTTTGGCTGCCTTTTGGGCTGGAGCTTCTCGTGGTTTGGGGCCTGGCTTGCTCCACCCCCTGCTCTTGAGATTCTCCCGGATGTGGGCTGCATTTTGGCTGACATTTGGGCTGGAAATTCTCGTGGTTTGAGGCCTGCCTTGCTCCACCCACAGCCCATGATATTCTCCCGGATGTGGGCTGCATTTTGGCTGCCTTTTTGGGCTGGAGCTTCTCGTGGTTTGAGGCCTGGCTTGCTCCACCCCCTGCTCTTGAGATTCTCCCGGATGTGGGCTGCATTTTGGCTGCCTTTTGGGCTGGAGCTTCTCGTGGTTTGAGGCCTGGCTTGCTCCACCCCCTGCTCTTGATATTCTTCCAGAGGTGGGCTGCATTTTGACTGCCATTTGGGATGGAGCTTCTCGTGGTTTGAGGCCTGGCTTTCTTCATCCCCTGGTTTTGAAATTCTCCCGGATTTGGGCTGGAGTTTGGCTGCCTTTTGGGCTGGAGCTTCTCGTGTTTTGAGGCCTGCCTTCCTCCAACCCCAGCTCTTGCTATTCTCCTGGATGTGGGCTGGATTTTGGCTGACATTTGGGGTGGAAATTCTCGTGGTTTGAGGCCTGGCTTGCTCCACCCCCTGCTCTTGAGATTCTCCCGGATGTGGGCTGCATTTTGGCTGCCTTTTGGGCTTGAGGTTCTCATGCTTTGAGCCCTGGATTGCTCCACCCCCTGCTCTTGATATTCTCCCATATGTGGGCTGCATTTTCGCTGCATTTTGGGCTGGAGCTTCTCGTGGTTTGAGGCCTGGCTTGCTCCACCCCCCGCTCATGATATTTTCCCGGATGTGGGCTGCATTTTGGCTGCTTTTTGGACTGGAGCTTCTCGTGGTTTGAGGCCTGGCTTGCTCCACCCCCTGCTCTTGAGATTCTCCCGGATGTGGGCTGGATTTTGGCTACATTTTGGGCTGGAGCTTCTCGTGGTTTGAGGCCTGGCTTGCTCCACCCCCTGCTCTTGAGATTCTCCCGGATGTGGGCTGGATTTTGTCTGCCTTTTGGGCTGGAGCTTCTCGTGGTTTGAAGCCTGGCTTGCTCCACCCCCTGCTCTTGAGATTCTCCCAGATGTGGGCTGCATTTTGGCTGCCCTTTGGGCTGGAGATTCTCGTGGTTTGAGGCCTGGCTTGCTCCACCCCCTGCTCTTGATATTCTTCCGGAGGTGGGCTGTATTTTGGCTGTGTTTTGGGCTGGAGCTTCTCGTGGTTTGAGGCCTGGCTTGCTCCACCCCCTGCTCTTGATATTCTCCTGGATGTGGGCTGCATTTTGACTTCTTTTTGGGCTGGAGCTTCTCATGGTTTGAGGCCTGGCTTGCTCCACCCCCTGCTCTTGAGATTCTCCCGGATGTTGGCTGGATTTTCGCTGCCCTTTGGGCTCTAGATTATCGTGGTTTGAGGCCTGTCTTGCTCCACCCCCTGCTCTTGATATTCTCCCGGATGTGGGCGGCATTTTGGCTGCCATTTGGGCTGGAGCTTCTCGTGGTTTGAGGCCTGGCTTGCTCCAGCCCCTGCTCTTGAGATTCTCCCGGATGTGGGCTGTCTTTTGGCTCCATTTTGGGCTGGAGCTTCTCGTGGTTTGAGGCCTGGCTTGCTCCACCCCCTGCTCTTGATATTCTCCCGGATGTGGGCTGCATTTTGGCTGCCTTTTGGGCTGGAGCTTCTCGTGGTTTGAGGCCTGGCTTGCTCCACCCCCTGCTCTTGAGATTCTCCTGGATGTGGGCTGCATTTTGGCTGCCTTTTGGGCTGGAGCTTCTCGTGGTTTGAGGCCTGCCTTGCTCCACCCCCTGCTCTTGATATTCTCCCAGATCTGGGCTGCATTTTGGCTGCCCTTTGGGCTACAGCTTCTCGTGGTTTGAGGCCTGGCTTGCTCAACCCCCTGCTCTTGAGATTCTCCTGCATGTGGGCTGCATTTTGGCTGCCTTTTGGGCTGGAGCTTCTCGTGGTTTGGGGCCTGGCTTGCTCCACCCCCTGCTCTTGAGATTCTCCCACATGTGGGCTGCATTTTGGCTGACATTTGGGCTGGAAATTCTCGTGGTTTGAGGCCTGGCTTGCTCCACCCCCAGCCCATGATATTCTCCCGGATGTGGGCTGCATTTTGGCTGCCTTTTTGGGCTGGAGCTTCTCGTGGTTTGAGGCCTGGCTTGCTCCACCCCCTGCTCTTGAGATTCTCCCGGATGTGGGCTGCATTTTGGCTGCCTTTTGGGCTGGAGCTTCTCATGGTTTGAGGCCTGGCTTGCTCCATCCCGTGCTCTTGAGATTCTCCCGGATGTGGGCTGCATTTTGGCTGCTTTTTGGGCTGGAGCTTCTCGTGGTTTGAGGCCTGGCTTGCTCCACCCCCTGCTCTTGATATTCTCCCAGAGGTGGGCTGCATTTTGGCTGCCTTTTGGGATGGAGCTTCTCGTGGTTTGAGGCCTGGCTTGCTCCACCCCCTGCTCTTGATATTCTCCCATATGTGGGCTGCATTTTGGCTGCATTTTGGGCTGGAGCTTCTCGTGGTTTGAGGCCTGGCTTGCTCCACCCCCCGCTCTTGATATTCTCCCGGATGTGGGCTGCATTTTGGCTGGTTTTTGGACTGGAGCTTCTCGTGGTTTGAGGCCTGGCTTGCTCCACCCCCTGCTCTTGAGATTCTCCCGGATGTGGGCTGCATTTTGGTTCCCTTTTGGGCTGGAGCTTCTCGTGGTTTGAGGCCTGGCTTGCTCCACCCCCTGCTCTTGAGATTCTCCCGGATGTGGGCTGCATTTTGGCTGCCTTTTGGGCTGGAGCTTCTCGTGGTTTGAGGCCTGGCTTGCTCCACCCCCTGCTCTTGAGATTCTCCCGGATGTGGGCTGCATTTTGGCTGCCTTTAGGGCTGGAGCTTCTCGTGGTTTGAGGCCTGGCTTGCTCCACCCCCTTCTCTTGATATTCTCCCACACGTGGGCTGCATTTTGGCTGCATTTTGGGCTGGAGCTTCTCGTGGTTTGAGGCCTGGCTTGCTCCACCCCCCGCTCTTGATATTTTCCCGGATGTGGGCTGCATTTTGGCTGCTTTTTGGACTGGAGCTTCTCGTGGTTTGAGGCCTGGCTTGCTCCACCCCCTGCTCTTGAGATTCTCCCGGATGTGGGCTGCATTTTGGCTGCCTTTTGGGCTGGAGCTTCTCGTGGTTTGAGGCCTGGCTTGCTCCACCCCCTGCTCTTGAGATTCTCCCGGATGTGGGCTGTATTTTGGCTGCGTTTTGGGCTGGAGCTTCTCGTGGTTTGAGGCCTGGCTTGCTGCACCCCCTGCTCTTGAGATTCTCCCGGATGTTGGCTGGATTTTCGCTGCCCTTTGGGCTCTAGATTCTCGTGGTTTGAGGCCTGGCTTGCTCCACCCCCTTCTCTTGATATTCTCCCAGATGTGGGCTGCATTTTGGCTGCATTTTGGGCTGGAGCTTCTCGTGGTTTGAGGCCTGGCTTGCTCCACTCCCCGCTCTTGATATTTTCCCGGATGTGGGCTGCATTTTGGCTGCTTTTTGGACTGGAGCTTCTCGTGGTTTGAGGCCTGGCTTGCTCCACCCCCTGCTCTTGAGATTCTCCCGGATGTGGGCTGCATTTTGGCTGCCTTTTGGGCTGGAGCTTCTCGTGGTTTGAGGCCTGGCTTGCTCCACCCCCTGCTCTTGAGATTCTCCCGGATGTGGGCTGCATTTTGGCTGCCTTTTGGGCTGGAGCTTCTCGTGGTTTGAGGCCTGGCTTGCTCCACCCCCTGTTCTTGATATTCTCCCAGATGTGGGCTGCATTTTGGCTGCATTTTGGGCTGGAGCTTCTCGTGGTTTGAGGCCTGGCTTGCTCCACCCCCTGCTCTTGATATTCTTCCGGAGGTGGGCTGTATTTTGGCTGCGTTTTGGGCTGGAGCTTCTCGTGGTTTGAGGCCTGGCTTGCTCCACCCCCTGCTCTTGAGATTCTCCCGGATGTTGGCTGGATTTTCGCTGCCCTTTGGGCTCTAGATTCTCGTGGTTTGAGGCCTGTCTTGCTCCACCCCCTGCTCTTGATATTCTCCCGGATGTGGGCTGCATTTTGGCTGCCATTTGGGCTGGAGCTTCTCGTGGTTTGAGGCCTGGCTTGCTCCAGCCCCTGCTCTTGAGATTCTCCCGGATGTGGGCTGTCTTTTGGCTCCCTTTTGGGCTGGAGCTTCTCGTGGTTTGGGGCCTGGCTTGCTCCACACCCTGCTCTTGATATTCTCCCGGATGTGGGCTGCATTTTGGCTGCCTTTTGGGCTGGAGCTTCTCGTGGTTTGAGGCCTGGCTTGCTCCACCCCCTGCTCTTGAGATTCTCCTGGATGTGGGCTGCATTTTGGCTGCCTTTTGGGCTGGAGCTTCTCGTGGTTTGAGGCCTGCCTTGCTCCAGCCCCTGCTCTTGAGATTCTCCCGGATGTGGGCTGCATTTTGGCTGATTCTTGGGCTGGAGCTTCTCGTCGTTTGAGGCCTGGCTTGCTCCACCCCCTGCTCTTGAGATTCTCCTGGATGTGGGCTGCATTTTGGCTGCCTTTTGGGCTGGAGCTTCCCGTGGTTTGAGGCCTGGCATGCTCCACCCCCTGCTCTTGAGATTCTCCTGGACGTGGGCTGCATTTTGGCTGCATTTTGGGCTGGAGCTTCTCGTGGTTTGAGGCCTGGATTGCTCAACCCCCTGCTCTTGAGATTCTCCCTGATGTGGGCTGCATTTTGGCTGCCTTTTGGGCTGGAGCTTCTCGTGGTTTGGGGCCTGCCTTGCTCCACCCCCTGCCCTTGAGATTCTCCCGGAGGTGGGCTGCATTTTGGCTGCCTTTTGGGATGGAAATTCTCGTGGTTTGAGGCCTGGCTTGCTCCACACCCTGCTCTTGAGATTCTCCCGGATGTGGGCTGCATTTTGGCTCCCTTTTGGGCTGGAGCTTCTTGTGGTTTGAGGCCTGGCTTGCTCCACCCCCTGCTCTTGAGATTCTCCCGGAGTTGGGCTGGATTTTGGCTGCCTTTTGTGCTGGAGCTTCTCGTGGTTTGAGGCCTGGCTTGCTCCACCCCCTGCTCTTGAGATTCTCCCGGATGTGGGCTGCATTTTGGCTGATTCTTGGGCTGGAGCTTCTCGTGGTTTGAGGCCTGGCTTGCTCCACCCCCTGCTCTTGAGATTCTCCTGGATGTGGGCTGCATTTTGGCTGCATTTTGGGCTGGAGCTTCTCGTGGTTTGAGGCCTGGCTTGCTCAACCCCCTGCTCTTGAGATTCTCCCTGATGTGGGCTGCATTTTGGCTGCATTTTGGGCTGGAGCTTCTCGTGGTTTGAGGCCTGGCTTGCTCCACCCCCTGCTCTTGAGATTCTCCCAGATGTGGGCTGCATTTTGGCTGCCCTTTGGGCTACAGTTTCTCGTGGTTTGAGGCCTGGCTTGCTCAACCCCCTGCTCTTGAGATTCTCCCGGATGTGGGCTGCATTTTGGCTGTCTTTTGGGCTGGAGCTTCTCGTGGTTTGGGGCCTGGCTTGCTCCACCCCCTGCTCTTGAGATTCTCCCACATGTGGGCTGTATTTTGGCTGCCTTTTGGGCTGGAGCTTCTCGTGGTTTGAGGCCCGGCTTGCTCCACCCCCTGCTCTTGAGATTCTCCCGGATGTGGGCTGCATTTTGGCTGCCTTTTGGGCTGGAGCTTCTTGTGGTTTGAGGCCTGGCTTGCTCCACCCCCTGCTCTTGAGATTCTCCCGGAGTTGGGCTGGATTTTGGCTGCCTTTTGTGCTGGAGCTTCTCGTGGTTTGAGGCCTGGCTTGCTCCACCCCCTGCTCTTGAGATTCTCCCGGATGTGGGCTGCATTTTGGCTGATTCTTGGGCTGGAGCTTCTCGTGGTTTGAGGCCTGGCTTGCTCCACCCCCTGCTCTTGAGATTCTCCTGGATGTGGGCTGCATTTTGGCTGCCTTTTGGGCTGGAGCTTCCCGTGGTTTGAGGCCTGGCTTGCTCCACCCCCTGCTCTTGAGATTCTCCTGGATGTGGGCTGCATTTTGGCTGCATTTTGGGCTGGAGCTTCTCGTGGTTTGAGGCCTGGCTTGCTCAACCCCCTGCTCTTGAGATTCTCCCTGATGTGGGCTGCATTTTGGCTGCATTTTGGGCTGGAGCTTCTCGTGGTTTGAGGCCTGGCTTGCTCCACCCCCTGCCCTTGAGATTCTCCCGGAGGTGGGCTGCATTTTGGCTGCATTTTGGGCTGGAGCTTCTCGTGGTTTGAGGCCTGGCTTGCTCCACCCCCTGCTCTTGAGATTCTCCCGGAGGTGGGATGGATTTTGGCTGCCTTTTGGGCTGGAGCTTCTCGTGGTTTGAGGCCTGGCTTGCTCCAGCCCCTGCTCTTGAGATTCTCCCGGATGTGGGCTGCATTTTGGCTGATTCTTGGGCTGGAGCTTCCCGTGGTTTGAGGCCTGGCTTGCTCCACCCCCTGCTCTTGAGATTTTCCCGGAGGTGGGCTGCATTTTGGCTGCATTTTGGGCTGGAGCTTCTCGTGGTTTGAGGCCTGACTCGCTCCAACCCCTGCTCTTGATATTCTCCCGGATGTGGGCTGCATTTTGGCTGCCATTTGGGCTGGAGCTTCTCGTGGTTTGAGGCCTGGCTTGCTCCACCCCCTGCTCTTGAGATTCTCCCGGAGGTGGGCTGTCTTTTGGCTCCCTTTTGGGCTGGAGCTTCTCGTGGTTTGAGGCCTGGCTTGCTCCACCCCCTGCTCTTGAGATTCTCCTGGATGTGGGCTGCATTTTGGCTGCATTTTGGGCTGGAGCTTCTCGTGGTTTGAGGCCTGGCTTGCTCCACCCCCTGCCCTTGAGATTCTCCCGGAGGTGGGCTGCATTTTGGCTGCATTTTGGGCTGGAGCTTCTCGTGGTTTGAGGCCTGGCTTGCTCCACCCCCTGCTCTTGAGATTCTCCCGGAGGTGGGCTGGATTTTGGCTGCCTTTTGGGCTGGAGCTTCTCGTGGTTTGAGGCCTGGCTTGCTCCACCCCCTGCTCTTGAGATTCTCCCGGAGGTGGGCTGCATTTTGGCTGCCTTTTGGGCTGGAGCTTCTCGTGGTTTGAGGCCTGGCTTGCTCCACCCCCTGCTCTTGAGATTCTCCCGGATGTGGGCTGCATTTTGGCTGCCTTTTGGGCTGGAGCTTCTCATGGTTTGAGGCCTGGCTTGCTCCACCCCCTGCTCTTGATATTCTCCTGGATGTGGGCTGCATTTTGGCTGCATTTTGTGCTGGAGCTTCTCGTGGTTTGAGGCCTGGCTTGCTCCACCCCCTGCTCTTGAGATTCTCCCGGATGTGGGCTGGATTTTGGCTGCATTTTGTGCTGGAGCTTCTCGTGGTTTGAGGCCTGGCTTGCTCCACCCCCTGCTCTTGAGATTCTCCTGGACGTGGGCTGCATTTTGGCTGCATTTTGGGCTGGAGCTTCTCGTGGTTTGAGGCCTGGCTTGCTCCACCCCCTGCTCTTGAGATTCTCCCGGATGTGGGCTGCATTTTGGCTGCATTTGGGGCTGGAGCTTCTCGTGGTTTGAGGCCTGGCTTGCTCCACCCCCTACTCTTGAGATTCTCCCGGAGGTGGGCTGCATTTTGGCTGCATTTTGGGCTGGAGCTTCTCGTGGTTTGAGGCCTGGCTTGCTCCACCCCCTGCTCTTGAGATTCTCCCGGAGGTGGGCTGGATTTTGGCTGCCTTTTGGGCTGGAGCTTCTTGTGGTTTGAGGCCTGGCTTGCTCCAGCCCCTGCTCTTGAGATTCTCCCGGAGGTGGGCTGGATTTTGGCTCCCTTTTGGGCTGGAGCTTCTCGAGGTTTGAGGCCTGGCTTGCTCCACCCCCTGCTCTTGAGATTCTCCTGGATGTGGGCTGCATTTTGGCTACATTTTGGGCTGGAGCTTCTCATGGTTTGAGGCCTGGCTTGCTCCAGCCCCTGCTCTGGAGATTCTCCCGGATGTGGGCTGCATTTTGGCTGCCTTTTGGGCTGGAGCTTCTCGTGGTTTGAGGCCTGGCTTGCTCCACCCCCTGCTCTTGAGATTCTCCCGGATGTGGGCTGCATATTGGCCGATTCTTGGGCTGGAGCTTCTCGTGGTTTGAGGCCTGGCTTGCTCCATCCCCTGCTCCTGAGATTCTCCCGGATGTGGGCTGCATTTTGGCTGATTCTTGGGCTGGAGCTTCTCGTGGTTTGAGGCCTGGCTTGCTCCACCCCCTGCTCTTGATATTCTCCCGGATGTGGGCTGCATTTTCGCTGGTTTTGGGCTGGAACTTCTCGTGGTTTGAGGCCTGGCTTGCTCCACCCCCTGCTCTTGAGATTCTCCCGGATGTGGGCTGCATTTTGGCTGCCTTTTGGGCTGGAACTTCTCATGGTTTGAGGCCTGGCTTTCTCCACCCCCTGCTCTTGAGATTCTCCCGGATGTGGGCTGCATATTGGCTGATTCTTGGGCTGGAGCTTCTCGCGGTTTGAGGCCTGGCTTGCTCCACCCCCTGCTCTTGAGATTCTCCCGGATGTGGGCTGCATATTGGCCGATTCTTGGGCTGGAGCTTCTCGTGGTTTGAGGCCTGGCTTGCTCCACCCCCTGCTCTTGATATTCTCCTGGATGTGGGCTGCATTTTGGCTGCCTTTTGGGCTGGAGCTTCTCGTGGTTTGAGGCCTGGCTTGCTCCACCCCCTGCTCTTGAGATTCTCCCGGATGTGGGCTGCATTTTGGCCGATTCTTGGGCTGGAGCTTCTCGTGGTTTGAGGCCTGGCTTGCTCCATCCCCTGCTCCTGAGATTCTCCCTGATGTGGTCTGCATTTTGGCTGTCTTTTGGGCTGGAGCTTCTCGAGGTTTGTGGCCTGGCTTGCTCCACCCCCTGCTCTTGAGATTCTCCCGGATGTGGGCTGCATTTTGGCTGCCTTTTGGGCTGGAGCTTCTCGTGGTTTGAGGCCTGGCTTGCTCCACCCCCTGCTCTTGAGATTCTCCCGGATGTGGGCTGCATTTTGGCTCCCTTTTGGGCTGGAGCTTCTCGAGGTTTGAGGCCTGGCTTGCTCCACCCCCTGCTCTTGAAATTCTCCTGGATGTGGGCTGGATTTTGGCTACATGTTGGGCTGGAGCTTCTCATGCTTTGAGGCCTGGCTTGCTCCACCCCCTGCTCTTGAGATTTTCCCGGAGGTGGGCTGCATTTTGGCTGCCTGTTGGGCTGGAGCTTCTCGTGGTTTGAGGCCTGGCTTGCTCCACCCCCTGCTCTTGAGATTCTCCCGGATGTGGGCTGCATTTTGGCTGCCTTTTGGGCTGGAGCTTCTCATGGTTTGAGGCCTGGCTTGCTCCACCCCCTGCTCTTGATATTCTCCCGGAGGTGGGCTGGATTTTGGCTGCATTTTGGGCTGGAGCTTCTCGTGGTTTCAGGCCTGGCTTGCTCCACCCCCTGCTCTTGAGATTCTCCCGGATGTGGGCTGCATTTTGGCTGCCTTTTGGGCTGGAGCTTCTCGTGGTTTGAGGCCTGCCTTGCTCCACCCCCTGCTCTTGAGATTCTCCCGGATGTGGGCTGCATTTTGGCTGCCTTTTGGGCTGGAGCTTCTCTAGGTTTGAGGCCTGGCTTGCTCCACCCCCTACTCTTGAGATTCTCCCAGATGTGGGCTGCATTTTGGGTGATACTTGGGCTGGAGCTTCTCGTGGTTTGAGGCCTGGCTTGCTCCACCACCTGCTCTTGATATTCTCCCGGATGTTGGCTGCATTTTGGCTGCCTTTTGGGCTGGAGCTTCTCGTGGTTTGAGGCCTGGCTTGCTCCACCCCCTGCTCTTGAGATTCTCTCAGATGTGGGCTGCATTTTGGCTGCCTTTTGGGCTGGAGCTTCTCGTGGTTTGAGGCCTGGCTTGCTCCACCCCCTGCTCTTGAGATTCTCCCGCAGGTTGGCTGCATTTTGGCTGCCTTTTGGGCTGGAGCTTCTCGTGGTTTGAGACCTGGCTTGCTCCACCCCCTGCTCTTGAGATTCTCCCGGATGTGGGCTGCATTTTGGCTGCCTTTTGGGCTGGAGCTTCTCGTGGTTTGAGGCCTGGCTTGCTCCACCCCCTACTCTTGAGATTCTCCCAGATGTGGGCTGCATTTTGGGTGATACTTGGGCTGGAGCTTCTCGTGGTTTGAGACCTGGCTTGCTCCACCCCCTGCTCTTGAGATTCTCCCGGATGTGGGCTGCATATTGGCCGATTCTTGGGCTGGAGCTTCTCGTGGTTTGAGGCCTGGCTTGCTCCATCCCCTGCTCCTGAGATTCTCCCTGATGTGGTCTGCATTTTGGCTGATTCTTGTGCTGGAGCTTCTCGTGGTTTGAGGCCTGGCTTGCTCCACCCCCTGCTCTTGATATTCTCCCGGATGTGGGCTGCATTTTCGCTGGTTTTGGGCTGGAACTTCTCGTGGTTTGAGGCCTGGCTTGCTCCACCCCCTGCTCTTGAGATTCTCCCGGATGTGGGCTGCATTTTGGCTGCCTTTTGGGCTGGAACTTCTCATGGTTTGAGGCCTGGCTTTCTCCACCCCCTGCTCTTGAGATTCTCCCGGATGTGGGCTGCATATTGGCTGATTCTTGGGCTGGAGCTTCTCGCGGTTTGAGGCCTGGCTTGCTCCACCCCCTGCTCTTGAGATTCTCCCGGATGTGGGCTGCATATTGGCCGATTCTTGGGCTGGAGCTTCTCGTGGTTTGAGGCCTGGCTTGCTCCACCCCCTGCTCTTGAGATTCTCCCGGATGTGGGCTGCATTTTGGCAGCCTTTTTGGGCTGGAGCTTCTCGTGGTTTGAGGCCTGGCTTGCTCCACCCCCTGCTATTGATATTCTCCCGGATGTGGGCTGCATTTTGGCTGCCTTTTGGGCTGGAGCTTCTCGTGGTTTAAGGCCTGCCTTGCTCCACCCCCTGCTCTTGAGTTTCTCCTGGATGTGGGCTGCATTTTGGCTGCATTTTTGGCTGGAGGTTCTCGTGGTTTGAGGCCTGCCTTGCTCCACCCCTGCTCTTGAGATTCTCCTGGATGTGGGCTGCATTTTGGCTGCCTTTTGGGCTGGAGCTTCTCGTGGTTGGAGGCCTGGCTTGCTCCACCCCCTGCTCTTGAGATTCTCCCGGATGTGGGCTGCATTTTGGCTGCCTTTTGGGCTGGAGCTTCTCGTGGTTTGAGGCCTGGCTTGCTCCACCCCCTGCTCTTGAGATTCTCCCGGAGGTGGGCTGCATTTTGGCTGCCTTTTGGGCTGGAGCTTCTCTAGGTTTGAGGCCTGGCTTGCTCCACCCCCTACTCTTGAGATTCTCCCAGATGTGGGCTGCATTTTGGGTGATACTTGGGTTGGAGCTTCTCGTGGTTTGAGGCCTGGCTTGCTCCACCCCCTGCTCTTGAGATTCTCCCGGATGTGGGCTGCATTTTGGCTGCCTTTTGGGCTGGAGCTTCTCGTGGTTTGAGGCCTGGCTTGCTCCACCCCCTGCTCTTGAGATTCTCCCGCAGGTTGGCTGCATTTTGGCTGCCTTTTGGGCTGGAGCTTCTCGTGGTTTGAGACCTGGCTTGCTCCACCCCCTGCTCTTGAGATTCTCCCGGATGTGGGCTGCATTTTGGCTGCCTTTTGGGCTGGAGCTTCTCGTGGTTTGAGGCCTGGCTTGCTCCACCCCCTACTCTTGAGATTCTCCCAGATGTGGGCTGCATTTTGGGTGATACTTGGGCTGGAGCTTCTCGTGGTTTGAGACCTGGCTTGCTCCACCCCCTGCTCTTGAGATTCTCCCGGATGTGGGCTGCATTTTGGCTGATTCTTGGGCTGGAGCTTCTCGTGGTTTGAGGCCTGGCTTTCTCCACCCCCTGCTCTTGATATTCTCCCGGATGTGGGCTGCATTTTCGCTGGTTTTGGGCTGGAACTTCTCGTGGTTTGAGGCCTGGCTTGCTCCACCCCCTGCTCTTGAGATTCTCCCGGATGTGGGCTGCATTTTGGCTGCCTTTTGGGCTGGAACTTCTCATGGTTTGAGGCCTGGCTTTCTCCACCCCCTGCTCTTGAGATTCTCCCGGATGTGGGCTGGATTTTGGCTGATTCTTGGGCTGGAGCTTCTCGTGGTTTGAGGCCTGGCTTGCTCCACCCCCTGCTCTTGAGATTCTCCCGGATGTGGGCTGCATATTGGCCGATTCTTGGGCTGGAGCTTCTCGTGGTTTGAGGCCTGGCTTGCTCCACCCCCTGCTCTTGAGATTCTCCCGGATGTGGGCTGCATTTTGGCTGCCTTTTTGGGCTGGAGCTTCTCGTGGTTTGAGGCCTGGCTTGCTCCACCCCCTGCTATTGATATTCTCCCGGATGTGGGCTGCATTTTGGCTGCCTTTTGGGCTGGAGCTTCTCGTGGTTTAAGGCCTGCCTTGCTCCACCCCCTGCTCTTGAGTTTCTCCTGGATGTGGGCTGCATTTTGGCTGCATTTTTGGCTGGAGGTTCTCGTGGTTTGAGGCCTGCCTTGCTCCACCCCTGCTCTTGAGATTCTCCTGGATGTGGGCTGCATTTTGGCTGCATTTTTGGCTGGAGGTTCTCGTGGTTTGAGGCCTGCCTTGCTCCACCCCTGCTCTTGAGATTCTCCAGGAGGTGGGCTGCATTTTGGCTGCCTTTTGGGCTGGAGCTTCTCGTGGTTTGAGGCCTGCCTTGCTCGAGCCCCTGCTCTTGAGATTCTCCCGGAGGTGGGCTGGATTTTGGCTGCCTTTTGGGCTGGAGCTTCTCGAGGTTTGAGGCCTGGCTTGCTCCACCCCCTGCTGTTGAGATTCTCCCGGAGGTGGGCTGCATTTTGGCTGCCTTTTGGGCTGGAGCTTCTCGTGGTTTGAGGCCTGGCTTGCTCCACCCACCGCTCTTGAGATTCTCCCGGATGTGGGCAAATTTTTGGCTGCCTTTTGGGCTGGAGCTTCTCGTGGTTTGAGGCCTGGCTTGCTCCACCACCTGCTCTTGATATACTCCCGGATGTGGGCTGGATTTTGGCTGCCTTTTGGGCTGGAGCTTCTCGTGGTTTGAGGCCTGGCTTGCTCCACCCCCTGCTCTTGAGGTTCTCCCGGATGTGGGCTGCATTTTGGCTGCCTTTTGGTCTGGAGCTTCTCGTGGTTTGAGGCCTGGTGTGCTCCACCCCCTGCTCTTGAGATTCTCCCGGATGTGGGCTGCATTTTGGCTGAATTTTGGGCTGGAGCTTCTCGTAGTTTAAGGCCTGCCTTGCTCCACCCCCTGCTCTTGAGTTTCTCCTGGATGTGGGCTGCATTTTGGCTGCATTTTGGGCTGGAGCTTCTCGTGGTTTGAGGCCTGCCTTGCTCCACCCCCTGCTCTTGATATACTCCCGGAGGTGGGCTGCATTTTGGCTGCATTTTGGGCTGGAGGTTCTCGTGGTTTGAGGCCTGCCTTGCTCGAGCCCCTGCTCTTGAGATTCTCCCGGATGTGGGCTGGATTTTGGCTGCTTTTTGGGCTGGAGCTTCTCGAGGTTTGAGGCCTGGCTTGCTCCACCCCCTGCTCTTGAGATTCTCCCGGATGTGGGCTGCATTTTGACTGATTCTTGGGCTGGAGCTTCTCGTGGTTTGAGGCCTGGCTTGCTCCACCCCCTGCTCTTGAGATTCTCCCGGAGGTGGGCTGCATTTTGGCTGCCTTTTGGGCTGGAGCTTCTCGTGGTTTGAGGCCTGGCTTGCTCCACCCCCTGCTCTTGAGATTCTCCCGGATGTGGGCAAATTTTTGGCTGCCTTTTGGGCTGGAGCTTCTCGTGGTTTGAGGCCTGGCTTGCTCCACCCCCTGCTCTTGATATTGTCCTGGATGTGGGCTGGATTTTGGCTGCCTTTTGGGCTGGAGCTTCTCGTGGTTTGAGGCCTGGCTTGCTCCACCCCCTGCTCTTGAGATTCTCCCGGATGTGGGCTGCAATTTGTCTTCCTTTTGGGCTGGAGCTTCTCGTGGTTTGAGGCCTGGCTTGCTCCACCCCCTGCTCTTGAAATTTTCCCGGATGTGGGCTGGATTTTGGCTGCATTTTGGTCTGGAGCTTCTCGTGGTTTGAGGCCTGGCTTGCTCCAACCCCTGCTCTTGAGATTCTCCCGGATGTGGGCTGCATTTTGACTGCATTTTGGGCTGGAGCTTCTCGTGGTTTGAGGCCTGGCTTGCTCCACCCCCTGCTCTTGAGATTCTCCCGGATGTGGGCTGCATTTTGGCTGCCATTTGGGCTGGAGCTTCTAGTGGTTTGAGGCCTGGCTTGCTCCACCCCCTGCTCTTGAGATTCTCCCGCAGGTTGGCTGCATTTTGTCTTCCTTTTGGGCTGGAGCTTCTCGTGGTTTGAGGCCTGGCTTGCTCCACTCCCTGCTCTTGAGATTCTCCCGGATGTGGGCTGCATATTTGCTGCCTTTTGGGCTGGAGCTTCTCGTGGTTTGAGGCCTGCCTTGCTCGAGCCCCTGCTCTTGAGATTCTCCCGGATGTGGGCTGGATTTTGGCTGCATTTTGGGCTGGAGCTTCTCGTGGTTTGAGGCCTGGCTTGCTCCACGCCCTGCTCTTGATGTTCTCCCGGATGTGGGCTGCATTTTGGCTGCCTTTTGGGCTGGAGCTTCTCGTGGTTTGAGGCCTGCCTTGCTCGAGCCCCTCCTCTTGAGATTCTCCCGGATGTGGGCTGCATTTTGGCTGCATTTTGGGCTGGAGCTTCTCGTGGTTTGAGGCCTGTCTTGCTCCACCCCCTGCTCTTGATATTCTCCCGGATGTGGGCTGCATTTTGGCTGCCTTTTGGGCTGGAGCTTCTCGTGGTTTGAGGCCTGGCTTGCTCCACCCCCTGCTCTTGAGATTCTCCCGGAGGTGGGCTGCATTTTGGCTGACTTTTGGGCTGGAGCTTCTCGAGGTTTGAGGCCTGGCTTGCTCCACCCCCTGCTCTTGAGATTCTCCCGGATGTGGGCTGCATTTTGACTGCATTTTGGGCTGGAGATTCTCGTGGTTTGAGGCCTGGCTTGCTCGACCCCCTGCTCTTGAGATTCTCCCGGATGTGGGCTGGATTTTGGCTGCCTTTTGGGCTGGAGCTTCTCGTGGTTTGAGGCCTGGCTTGCTCCACGCCCTGCTCTTGATATTCTCCCGGATGTGGGCTGCATTTTGGCTGCCTTTTGGGCTGGAGCTTCTCGTGGTTTGAGGCCTGGCTTGCTCCACCCCCTGCTCTTGAGATTCTCCCGGATGTGGGCTGCATTTTGGCTGCCTTTTGGGCTGGAGCTTCTCGTGGTTTGAGGCCTGGCTTGCTCCAGCCCCTGCTCTTGAGATTCTCCCGGATATGGGCTGCATTTTGTCTTCCTTTTGGGCTGGAGCTTCTCGTGGTTTGAGGCCTGGCTTGCTCGAGCCCCTGCTCTTGAGATTCTCCCGGATGTGGGCTGGATTTTGGCTGCATTTTGGGCTGGAGCTTCTCGTGGTTGGAGGCCTGGCTTGCTCCACCCCCTGCTCTTGAGATTCTCCCGGATGTGGGCTGCATTTTGGCTGCATTTTGGGCTGGAGCTTCTCGTGGTTTGAGGCCTGGCTTGCTCCACTCCCTGCTCTTGAGATTCTCCCGGATATGGGCTGCATTTTGGCTGCCTTTTGGGCTGGAGCTTCTCGTGGTTTGAGGCCTGGCTTGCTCCACCCCCTGCTCTTGAGATTCTCCCGGAGGTGGGCTGCATTTTGGCTGCCTTTTGGGCTGGAGCTTCTCGAGGTTTGAGGCCTGGCTTGCTCCACCCCCTGCTCTTGAGATTCTCCCGGATATGGGCTGCATTTTGGCTGTCTTTTGGGCTGGAGCTTCTCGTGGTTTGAGGCCTGGCTTGCTCCACCCCCTGCTCTTGATATTCTCCCGGATGTGGGCTGCATTTTGGCTGCCTTTTGGTCTGGAGCTTCTCGTGGTTTGAGGCCTGGCTTGCTCCACCCCCTGCTCTTGAGATTCTCCCGGATGTGGGCTGCATTTTGGCTGCCTTTTGGGCTGGAGCTTCTCGAGGTTTGAAGCCTGCCTTGCTCCACCCCCTGCTCTTGATATTCTCCCGGATGTGGGCTGCATTTTGGCTGCCTTTTGGGCTGGAGCTTCTCGTGGTTTGAGGCCTGGCTTGCTCCACCTACTGCTCTTGAGATTCTCCCGGAGGTGGGCTGCATTTTGGCTGCCTTTTGGGCTGGAGCTTCTCGAGGTTTGAGGCCTGGCTTGCTCCACCCCCTGCTCTTGAGATTCTCCCGGATGTGGGCTGCATATTGACTGATTCTTGGGCTGGAGCTTCTCGTGGTTTGAGGCCTGGCTTGCTCCACCCCCTGCTCTTGAGATTCTCCCGGATGTGGGCTGCATTTTGGCTGAATTTTGGGCTGGAACTTCTCATGGTTTGAGGCCTGGCTTGCTCCACCCCCTGCTCTTGAGATTCTCCCGGATGTGGGCTGGATTTTGGCTGCCTTTTGGGCTGGAGCTTCTCGTGGTTTGAGGCCTGGCTTGCTCCACCCCCTGCTCTTGAGATTCTCCCAGATGTGGGCTGCATTTTGGCTGCCTTTTGGGCTGGAGCTTCTCGTGGTTTGAGGCCTGGCTTGCTCCACCCCCTGCTCTTGAGATTCTCCCGGATGTGGGCTGCATTTTGAGTGATTCTTGGGCTGGAGCTTCTCGTGGTTTGAGGCCTGGCTTGCTCCACCCCCTGCTCTTGAGATTCTGCCCGATGTGGGCTGCATTTTGGCTGAATTTTGGGCTGGAGCTTCTCGTGGTTTGAGACCTGGCTTGCTCCACCCCCTGCTCTTGAGATTCTCCCGGATGTGGGCTGCATATTGGCCGATTCTTGGGCTGGAGCTTCTCGTGGTTGGAGGCCTGGCTTGCTCCACCCCCTGCTCTTGAGATTCTCCCGGATGTGGGCTGCATTTTGGCTGCCTTTTGGGCTGGAGCTTCTCGTGGTTTGAGGCCTGCCTTGCTCCACCCCCTGCTCTTGAGGTTCTCCTGGATGTGGGCTGCATTTTGGCTGCCTTTTGGTCTGGAGCTTCTCGTGGTTTGAGGCCTGGTGTGCTCCACCCCCTGCTCTTGAGATTCTCCCGGATGTGGGCTGCATTTTGGCTGAATTTTGGGCTGGAGCTTCTCGTGGTTTAAGGCCTGCCTTGCTCCACCCCCTGCTCTTGAGATTCTCCCGGATGTGGGCAAATTTTTGGCTGCCTTTTGGGCTGGAGCTTCTCATGGTTTGAGGCCTGGCTTGCTCCACCCCCTGCTCTTGATACTGTCCTGGATGTGGGCTGGATTTTGGCTGCCTTTTGGGCTGGAGCTTCTCGTGGTTTGAGGCCTGGCTTGCTCCACCCCCTGCTCTTGAGATTCTCCCGGATGTGGGCTGCAATTTGTCTTCCTTTTGGGCTGGAGCTTCTCGTGGTTTGAGGCCTGGCTTGCTCCACCCCCTGCTCTTGAAATTTTCCCGGATGTGGGCTGGATTTTGGCTGCATTTTGGTCTGGAGCTTGTCGTGGTTTGAGGCCTGGCTTGCTCCAACCCCTGCTCTTGAGATTCTCCCGGATGTGGGCTGCATTTTGGCTGCCTTTTGGGCTGGAGCTTCTCGAGGTTTTAGGCCTGGCTTGCTCCACCCCCTGCTCTTGAGATTCTCCCGGATGTGGGCTGCATTTTGACTGCATTTTGGGCTGGAGCTTCTCGTGGTTTGAGGCCTGGCTTGCTCCACCCCCTGCTCTTGATATTCTCCCGGATGTGGGCTGCATTTTGGCTGCCTTTTGGGCTGGAGCTTCTCGTGGTTTGAGGCCTGTCTTGCTCGAGCCCCTGCTCTTGATATTCTCCCGGATGTGGGCTGCATTTTGGCTGCATTTTGGGCTGGAGCTTCTCGTGGTTTGAGGCCTGGCTTGCTCCACCCCCTGCTCTTGAGATTCTCCCGGATGTGGGCTGCATTTTGGCTGCCTTTTGGGCTGGAGCTTCTCGTGGTTTGAGGCCTGGCTTGCTCCAGCCCCTGCTCTTGAGATTCTCCCGGATATGGGCTGCATTTTGGCTGCCTTTTGGTCTGGAGCTTCTCGTGGTTTGAGGCCTGGCTTGCTCGAGCCCCTGCTCTTGAGATTCTCCCGGATGTGGGCTGGATTTTGGCTGCATTTTGGGCTGGAGCTTCTCGTGGTTTGAGGCCTGGCTTGCTCCACCCCCTGCTCTTGATATTCTCCCGGATGTGGGCTGCATTTTGGCTGCCTTTTGGGCTGGAGCTTCTCGTGGTTTGAGGCCTGGCTTGCTCCACCCCCTGCTCTTGAGATTCTCCCGGATGTGGGCTGCATTTTGGCTGAATTTTGGGCTGGAGCTTCTCATGGTTTGAGGCCTGGCTTGCTCCACCCCCTGCTCTTGAGATTCTCCCGGATGTGGGCTGCATTTTGGCTGCCTTTTGGGCTGGAGCTTCTCGTGGTTTGAGGCCTGGCTTGCTCCACCCCCTGCTGTTGAGATTCTCCCGGATGTGGGCTGGATTTTGGCTGCCTTTAGGGCTGGAGCTTCTCGTGGTTTGAGGCCTGGCTTGTTCCACCCCCTGCTCTTGAGATTCTCCCGGATGTGGGCTGCATTTTGGCTGAATTTTGGGCTGGAGCTTCTCATGGTTTGAGGCCTGGCTTGCTCCACCCCCTGCTCTTGAGATTCTCCCGGATGTGGGCTGCATTTTGGCTGCTTTTTGGGCTGGAGCTTCTCGTGGTTTGAGGCCTGGCTTGCTCCACCCCCTGCTCTTGATATTCTCCCGGATGTGGGCTGCATTTTGGCTGCATTTTGGGCTGGAGATTCTCGTGGTTTGAGGCCTGGCTTGCTCCACCCCCTGCTCTTGAGATTCTCACGGATGTGGGCTGCATTTTGGCTGCCTTTTGGGCTGGAGCTTCTCGTGGTTTGAGGCCTGGCTTGCTCCACCCCCTGCTCTTGAGATTCTCCCGGATGTGGGCTGCATTTTGACTGATTCTTGGGCTGGAGCTTCTCGAGGTTTGAGGCTTGGCTTGCTCCACCCCCTGCTCTTGAGATTCTCCCGGATGTGGGCTGGATTTTGGCTGCTTTTTGGGCTGGAGCTTCTCGTGGTTTGAGGCCTGGCTTGCTCCACCCCCTGCTCTTGAGATTCTCCCGGATGTGGGCTGCATTTTGGCTGATTCTTGGGCTGGAGCTTCTCGTGGTTTGAGACCTGGCTTGCTCCACCCCCTGCTCTTGAGATTCTCCCGGATGTGGGCTGCATTTTGGCTGCCTTTTGGGCTGGAGCTTCTCGTGGTTTGAGGCCTGGCTTGCTCCACCCCCTGCTCTTGAGATTCTCCCGGATGTGGGCTGCATTTTGGCTGAATTTTGGGCTGGAGCTTCTCATGGTTTGAGGCCTGGCTTGCTCCACCCCCTGCTCTTGAGATTCTCCCGGAGGTGGGCTGCATTTTGGCTGCCTTTTGGGCTGGAGATTCTCGTGGTTTGAGGCCTGGATTGCTCCACCCCCTGCTCTTGAGATTCTCCCATATGTGGGCTGCATTTTGGCTGCCATTTGGGCTGGAGCTTCTTGTGGTTTGAGGCCTGGCTTGCTCCACCCCCTGCTCTTGATATTCTCCCGGTTGTGGGCTGCATATTGTCTGATTCTTGGGCTGGAGCTTCTCATGGTTTGAGGCCTGGCTTGCTCCACCCCCTGCTCTTGAGATTCTCCTGGATGTGGGCTGCATTTTGGCTGCCTTTTGGGCTGGAGCTTCTCGTGGTTTGAGGCCTGCCTTGCTCCACCCCCTGCTCTTGAGATTGTCCCGGATGTGGGCTGCATTTTGGCTGCCTTTTGGGCTGGAGCTTCTCGTGATTTGAGGCCTGGCTTGCTCCACCCCCTGCTCTTGATATTCTCCCGGATGTGGGCTGCATTTTGGCTGCCTTTTGGGCTGGAGCTTCTCGTGGTTTGAGGCCTGGCTTGCTCCACCCCCTGCTCTTGATATTCTCCTGGATGTGGGCTGCATTTTGGCTGCCTTTAGGGCTGGAGCTTCTCGTGGTTTGAGGCCTGGATTTCTCCAAACTCTGCCTTTGAGATTCTCCCGGAGGTGGGCTGCATTTTGGCTGCGTTTGGGCTGGAGCTTCTCGTGGTTTGAGGCCTGGCTTGCTCCACCCCCTGCTCTTGAGATTCTCCTGGATGTGGGCTGCATTTTGGCTGCCTTTTGGGCTGGAGCTTCTCGTGGTTTGAGGCCTGGCTTGCTCCACCCCCTGCTCTTGAGATTCTCCCGGATGTGGGCTGCATTTTGGCTGATTCTTGGGCTGGAGCTTCTCGTGGTTTGAGACCTGGCTTGCTCCACCCCCTGCTCTTGAGATTCTCCCGGATGTGGGCTGCATTTTGGCTGCCTTTTGGGCTGGAGCTTCTCGTGGTTTGAGGCCTGGCTTGCTCCACCCCCTGCTCTTGAGATTCTCCCGGATGTGGGCTGCATTTTGGCTGAATTTTGGGCTGGAGCTTCTCATGGTTTGAGGCCTGGCTTGCTCCACCCCCTGCTCTTGAGATTCTCCCGGATGTGGGCTGGATTTTGGCTGCCTTTTGGGCTGGAGCTTCTCGTGGTTTGAGGCCTGGATTGCTCCACCCCCTGCTCTTGAGATTCTCCCATATGTGGGCTGCATTTTGGCTGCCTTTTGGGCTGGAGCTTCTTGTGGTTTGAGGCCTGGCTTGCTCCACCCCCTGCTCTTGATATTCTCCCGGTTGTGGGCTGCATATTGTCTGATTCTTGGGCTGGAGCTTCTCGTGGTTTGAGGCCTGGCTTGCTCCACCCCCTGCTCTTGAGATTCTCCTGGATGTGGGCTGCATTTTGGCTGCCTTTTGGGCTGGAGCTTCTCGTGGTTTGAGGCCTGCCTTGCTCCACCCCCTGCTCTTGAGATTGTCCCGGATGTGGGCTGCATTTTGGCTGCCTTTTGGGCTGGAGCTTCTCGTGATTTGAGGCCTGGCTTGCTCCAGCCCCTGCTCTTGATATTCTCCCGAATGTGGGCTGCATTTTGGCTGCCTTTTGGGCTGGAGCTTCTCGTGGTTTGAGGCCTGGCTTGCTCCACCCCCTGCTCTTGATATTCTCCTGGATGTGGGCTGCAATTTGGCTGCCTTTTGGGCTGGAGCTTCTCGTGGTTTGAGGCCTGGATTTCTCCAAACTCTGCCTTTGAGATTCTCCCGGAGGTGGGCTGCATTTTGGCTGCCTTTGGGCTGGAGCTTCTCGTGGTTTGAGGACTGGCTTGCTCCACCCCCTGCTCTTGAGATTCTCCCGGATGTGGGCTGCATTTTGGCTGCCTTTTGGGCTGGAGCTTCTCATGCTTTGAGGCCTGGCTTGCTCCACCCCCTGCTCTTGATATTCTCCTGGATGTGGGCTGCATTTTGGCTGCCTTTTGGGCTGGAGCTTCTCGTGGTTTGAGGCCTGGCTTGCTCCACCCCCTGCTCTTGAGATTCTCCCGGATGTGCGCTGCATTTTGGCTGATTCTTGGGCTGGAGCTTCTCGTGGTTGGAGGCCTGGCTTGCTCCACCCCCTGCTCTTGATATTCTCCCGGATGTGGGCTGCATTTTGGCTGATTCTTGGGCTGGAGCTTCTCATGGTTTGAGGCCTGGCTTGCTCCACCCCCTGCTCTTGATATTCTCCCGGATGTGGGCTGCATTTTGGCTGCCTTTTGGGCTGGAGCTTCTCGTGGTCTGAGGACTGGCTTGCTCCACCCCCTGCTCTTGAGATTCTCCCGGATGTGGGCTGCATTTTGGCTGATTCTTGGGCTGGAGCTTCTCGTGGTTTGAGGCCTGGTATGCTCCACCTCCTGCTCTTGAGATTCTCCCGGATGTGGGCTGGATTTTGGCTGCATTTTGGGCTGGAGATTCTCATGGTTTGAGGCCTGGCTTCCTCCACCCCCTGCTCTTGAGATTCTCCCGGATGTGGGCTGCATTTTGGCTGCCTTTTGGGCTGGAGCTTCTCGTGGTTTGAGGCCTGGCTTGCTCCACCCCCTGCTCTTGAGATTCTCCCGGATGTGGGCTGCATTTTGGCTGAATTTTGGGCTGGAGCTTCTCGTGGTTTGGGTCCTGGCTTGCTCCACCGCCCTGCTCTTGAGATTCTCCTGGATGTGGGCTGCATTTTGGCTGCCTTTTGGGCTGGAGCTTCTCGTGGTTTGAGGCCTGGCTTGTTCCACCCCCTGCTCTTGATATTCTCCCGGATGTGGGCTGCATTTTGGCTGCCTTTTGGGCTGGAGCTTCTCGTGGTTTGAGGCCTGGCTTGCTCCACCCCCTGCTCTTGAGATTCTCCCGGATGTGGGCTGCATTTTGGCTGATTCTTGGGCTGGAGCTTCTCGTGGTTTGAGACCTGGCTTGCTCCACCCCCTGCTCTTGAGATTCTCCCGGATGTGGGCTGCATTTTGGCTGCCTTTTGGGCTGGAGCTTCTCGTGGTTTGAGGCCTGGCTTGCTCCACCCCCTGCTCTTGAGATTCTCCCGGATGTGGGCTGCATTTTGGCTGAATTTTGGGCTGGAGCTTCTCATGGTTTGAGGCCTGGCTTGCTCCACCCCCTGCTCTTGAGATTCTCCCGGATGTGGGCTGCATTTTGGCTGCCTTTTGGGCTGGAGCTTCTCGTGGTTTGAGGCCTGGATTGCTCCACCCCCTGCTCTTGAGATTCTCCCATATGTGGGCTGCATTTTGGCTGCCATTTGGGCTGGAGCTTCTTGTGGTTTGAGGCCTGGCTTGCTCCACCCCCTGCTCTTGATATTCTCCCGGTTGTGGACTGCATATTGTCTGATTCTTGGGCTGGAGCTTCTCGTGGTTTGAGGCCTGGCTTGCTCCACCCCCTGCTCTTGAGATTCTCCTGGATGTGGGCTGCATTTTGGCTGCCTTTTGGGCTGGAGCTTCTCGTGGTTTGAGGCCTGCCTTGCTCCACCCCCTGCTCTTGAGATTCTCCCGGATGTGGGCTGCATTTTGGCTGCCTTTTGGGCTGGAGCTTCTCGTGATTTGAGGCCTGGCTTGCTCCAGCCCCTGCTCTTGATATTCTCCCGGATGTGGGCTGCATTTTGGCTGCCTTTTGGGCTGGAGCTTCTCGTGGTTTGAGGCCTGGCTTGCTCCACCCCCTGCTCTTGATATTCTCCTGGATGTGGGCTGCAATTTGGCTGCCTTTTGGGCTGGAGCTTCTCGTGGTTTGAGGCCTGGATTTCTCCAAACTCTGCCTTTGAGATTCTCCCGGAGGTGGGCTGCATTTTGGCTGCCTTTGGGCTGGAGCTTCTCGTGGTTTGAGGACTGGCTTGCTCCACCCCCTGCTCTTGAGATTCTCCCGGATGTGGGCTGCATTTTGGCTGCCTTTTGGGCTGGAGCTTCTCATGCTTTGAGGCCTGGCTTGCTCCACCCCCTGCACGTAATATTCTCCCGGATGTGGGCTGCATTTTGGCTGCCTTTTGGGCTGGAGATTCTCATGGTTTGAGGCCTGCCTTGCTCGACCCCCTGCTCTTGAGATTCTTCCGGATGTGGGCTGGAATTTCGCTGCATTTTGGGCTGGAGCTTCTCGTGGTTTGAGGCCTGGCTTGCTCCACCCCCTGCTCTTGAGATTCTCCCGGATGTGGGCTGCATTTTTGCTGCCTTTTGGGCTGGAGCTTCTCGTGGTTTGAGGCCTGGCTTGCTCCACCCCCTGCTCTTGAGATTCTCCCGGATGTGGGCTGCATTTTGGCTGCATTTTGGGCTGGAGCTTCTCGTGGTTTGAGGCCTGCCTTGCTTGACCCCCTGCTCTTGAGTTTCTTACGGATGTGGGCTGGATTTTCGCTGCATTTTGGGCTGGAGCTTCTCGAGGTTTGAGGCCTGGCTTGCTCCACCCCCTGCTCTTGAGATTCTCCCGGATATGGGCTGCATTTTGGCTGCCTTTTGGGCTGGAGCTTCTCGAGGTTTGAGGCCTGGCTTGCTCCACCCCCTGCTCTTGAGATTCTCCCGGATGTGGGCTGCATTTTGGCTGCCTTTTGGGCTGGAGCTTCTAGTGGTTTGAGGCCTGGCTTGCTCCACACCCTGCTCTTGAGATTCTCCCGGATGGGGGCTCTATTTTGGCTGCCTTTTGGGCTGGAGCTTCTCGTGGTTTGAGGCCTGGCTTGCTCCACCCCCTGCTCTTGAGATTCTCCCGGATGTGGGCTGCATATTACTGCCTTTTGGGCTGGAGCTTCTCATGGTTTGAGGCCTGGCTTGCTCCACCCCCTGCTCTTGAGATTCTCCCACATGTGGGCTGCATTTTGGCTGCCTTTTGGGCTGGAGCTTCTCGTGGTTTGAGGCCTGGCTTGCTCCACCCCCTGCTCTTGAGATTCTCCTGGATGTGGGCTGCATTTTGGCTGATACTTGGGCTGGAGCTTCTCGAGGTTTGAGGCCTGGCTTGCTCCACCCCCTGCTCTTGAGATTCTCCTGGATGTGGGCTGCATTTTGGCTGCCTTTTGGGCTGGAGCTTCTCAAGGTTTGAGGCCTGGCTTGCTGCACCCCCTGCTCTTGATATTCTCCTGGATGTGGGCTGGATTTTGGCTGCCTTTTGGGCTGGAGCTTCTCGTGGTTTGAGGCCTGGCTTTCTCCAAACTCTGCCTCGGAGATTCTCCCGGATGTGGGCTGCATTTTGGCTGCCTTTTGGGCTGGAGCTTCTCGTGGTTTGAGGCCTGGCTTGCTCCACCCCCTGCTCTTGAGATTCTCCCGGATGTGGGCTGGAATTTGGCTGCCTTTTGGGCTTGAGCTTCTCGTGGTTTGAGGCCTTGCTTGCTCCAGCCCCTGCTCTTGAGATTCTCCCGGATATGGGCTGCATTTTGGCTTATACTTGGGCTGGAGCTTCTCGTGGTTTGAGGCCTGGCTTGCTCCACCCCCTGCTCTTGAGATTCTCCCGGATGTGGGCTGCATTTGGCTGCCTTTTGGGCTGGAGCTTCTCGTGGTTTGACACCTGGCTTGCTCCACCCCCTGCTCTTGAGATTCTCCCCGATGTGTGCTGTATTTTGGCTGAATTTTGGGCTGGAGCTTCTCGTGGTTTGAGGCCTGGCTTGCTCCACCCCCTGCTCTTGAGATTCTCCCGGATGTGGGCTGCATTTTGGCTGCATTTTGGGCTGGAGCTTCTCGTGGTTTGAAGCCTGGCTTGCTCCACCCCCTGCTCTTGAGATTCTCCCGGATGTGGGCTGGATTTTGGCTGCCTTTTGGGCTGGAGCTTCTTGTGGTTTGAGGCCTGGCTTGCTGCACCCCCTGCTCTTGATATTCTCCTGGATGTGGGCTGGATTTTGGCTGCCTTTTGGGCTGGAGCTTCTCGTGGTTTCAGGCCTGGCTTTCTCCAAACTCTACCTCGGAGATTCTCCCGGAGGTGGGCTGCATTTTGGCTGCCTTTTGGGCTGGAGCTTCTCGTGGTTTGAGGCCTGGCTTGCTCCACCCCCTGCTCTTGAGATTCTCCCGGATGTGGGCTGGATTTTGGCTGCATTTTGGGCTGAAGCTTCTCGTGGTTTGAGGCCTGGCTTGCTCCACCCACTGCTCTTGATATTCTCCCGGATGTGGGCTGCATTTTGGCTGCCTTTTGGGCTGGAGCTTCTTGTGGTTTGAGGCCTGGCTTGCTCCACCCACTGCTCTTGATATTCTCCCGGATTTGGGCTGCATTTTGGCTGCCTTTTGGGCTGGAGCTTCTCGTGGTTTGAGGCCTGGCTTGCTCCAAACTCTGCCTCGGAGATTCTCCCGGAGGTGGGCTGCATTTTGGCTGCCTTTTGGGCTGGAGCTTCTCGTGGTTTGAGGCCTGGCTTGCTCCACCCCCTGCTCTTGAAATTGTCCCGGATGTGGGCTGCATTTTGGCTGCATTTTGGCCTGGAGCTTCTCGTGGTTTGAGGCCTGGCTTGCTCCACCCCCTGCTCTTGAGAATCTCCCGGATGTGGGCTGGATTTTAGCTGCCTTTTGGGCTGGAGCTTCTCGAGGTTTGAGGCCTGGCTTGCTCCACCCCCTGCTCTTGAGATTCTCCCGGAGGTGGGCTGGATTTTGGCTGCCTTTTGGGCTGGAGCTTCTCGTGGTTTGAGGCCTGGCTTGCTCGACCCCCTGCTGTTGAGATTCTCCCGGATGTGGCCTGCATTTTGGCTGCCTTTTGGGCTGGAGCTTCTCGAGGTTTGAGGCCTGGCTTGCTCCAACCCCTGCTCTTGAGATTCTCCCGGATGTGGGCTGCATTTTGGCTGCCTTTTGGGCTGGAGCTTCTCGTGGTTTGAGGCCTGCCTTGCTCGACCCCCTGCTCTTGAGATTCTCCCGGATGTGGGCTGGATTTTCGCTGCATTTTGGGCTGGAGCTTCTCGTGGTTTGAGGCCTGGCTTGCTCCACCCCCTGCTCTTGAGATTCTCCCAGATGTAGGGCTGGATTTTGGCTGCCTTTTGGGCTGGAGCTTCTCGTGGTTTGAGACCTGGCTTGCTCCACCCCCTGCTCTTGAGATTCTCCCCGATGTGAGCTGCATTTTGGCTGCCTTTTGGGCTGGAGCTTCTCGTGGTTTGAGGCCTGGCTTGCTCCACCCCCTGCTCTTGAGATTCTCCCGGAGGTGGGCTGGATTTTGGCTGCCTTTTGGGCTGGAGCTTCTCGTGGTTTGAGGCCTGGCTTGCTCCACCCCCTGCTCTTGAGATTCTCCCGGAGGTGGGCTGGATTTTGGCTGCCTTTTGGGCTGGAGCTTCTCGTGGTTTGAGGCCTGGCTTGCTCCAATCCCTGATCTTGAAATTGTCCTGGATGTGGGCTGGATTTTGGCTGCCTTTTGGGCTGGAGCTTCTCGTGGTTTGAGGCCTGCCTTGCTCCACCCCCTGCTCTTCATATTCTTTTAAATGTGGGCTGGATTTTGGCTGCCTTTTGGGCTGGAGCTTCTCGTGGTTTGAGGCCTGGCTTGCTCCACCCCCTGCTCTTGAGATTCTCCTGGATGTGGGCTGCAATTTGGCTGCCTTTTGGGCTGGAGCTTCTCGTGGTTTGAGGCCTGGCTTGCTCCACCCCCTGCTCTTGAGATTCTCCCGGATGTGGGCTGCATTTTGGCTGCCTTTTTGGGCTGGAGCTTCTCGTGGTTTGAGGCCTGGCTTGCTCCACCCCCTGCTATTGATATTCTCCCGGATGTGGGCTGCATTTTGGCTGCCTTTTGGGCTGGAGCTTCTCGTGGTTTAAGGCCTGCCTTGCTCCACCCCCTGCTCTTGAGTTTCTCCTGGATGTGGGCTGCATTTTGGCTGCATTTTTGGCTGGAGGTTCTCGTGGTTTGAGGCCTGCCTTGCTCCACCCCTGCTCTTGAGATTCTCCTGGATGTGGGCTGCATTTTGGCTGCCTTTTGGGCTGGAGCTTCTCGTGGTTTGAGGCCTGCCTTGCTCGAGCCCCTGCTCTTGAGATTCTCCCGGATGTGGGCTGGATTTTGGCTGCCTTTTGGGCTGGAGCTTCTCGAGGTTTGAGGCCTGGCTTGCTCCACCCCCTGCTGTTGAGATTCTCCCGGAGGTGGGCTGCATTTTGGCTGCCTTTTGGGCTAGAGCTTCTCGTGGTTTGAGGCCTGGCTTGCTCCACCCACCGCTCTTGAGATTCTCCCGGATGTGGGCAAATTTTTGGCTGCCTTTTGGGCTGGAGCTTCTCGTGGTTTGAGGCCTGGCTTGCTCCACCACCTGCTCCTGATATTGTCCTGGATGTGGGCTGCATTTTGGCTGCCTTTTTGGCTGGAGCTTCTCGTGGTTTGAGGCCTGGCTTGCTCCACCCCCTGCTCTTATATTCTCCCGGATGTGGGCTGCATTTTGGCTGCCTTTTGGGCTGGAGCTTCTCGTGGTTTAAGGCCTGCCTTGCTCCACCCCCTGCTCTTGAGTTTCTCCTGGATGTGGGCTGCATTTTGGCTGCATTTTGGGCTGGAGCTTCTCGTGGTTGGAGGCCTGGCTTGCTCCACCCCCTGCTCTTGAGATTCTCCCGGATGTGGGCTGCATTTTGGCTGCCTTTTGGGCTGGAGCTTCTCGTGGTTTGAGGCCTGCCTTGCTCCACCCCCTGCTCTTGAGGTTCTCCCGGATGTGGGCTGCATTTTGGCTGCCTTTTGGTCTGGAGCTTCTCGTGGTTTGAGGCCTGGTGTGCTCCACCCCCTGCTCTTGAGATTCTCCCGGATGTGGGCTGCATTTTGGCTGAATTTTGGGCTGGAGCTTCTCGTAGTTTAAGGCCTGCCTTGCTCCACCCCCTGCTCTTGAGTTTCTCCTGGATGTGGGCTGCATTTTGGCTGCATTTTGGGCTGGAGCTTCTCGTGGTTTGAGGCCTGCCTTGCTCCACCCCCTGCTCTTGATATACTCCCGGACGTGGGCTGCATTTTGGCTGCATTTTGGGCTGGAGGTTCTCGTGGTTTGAGGCCTGCCTTCCTCGAGCCCCTGCTCTTGAGATTCTCCCGGATGTGGGCTGGATTTTGGCTGCTTTTTGGGCTGGAGCTTCTCGAGGTTTGAGGCCTGGCTTGCTCCACCCCCTGCTCTTGAGATTCTCCCGGATGTGGGCTGCATTTTGACTGATTCTTGGGCTGGAGCTTCTCGTGGTTTGAGGCCTGGCTTGCTCCACCCCCTGCTCTTGAGATTCTCCCGGAGGTGGGCTGCATTTTGGCTGCCTTTTGGGCTGGAGCTTCTCGTGGTTTGAGGCCTGGCTTGCTCCACCCCCTGCTCTTGAGATTCTCCGGATGTGGGCAAATTTTTGGCTGCCTTTTGGGCTGGAGCTTCTCGTGGTTTGAGGCCTGGCTTGCTCCACCCCCTGCTCTTGATACTGTCCTGGATGTGGGCTGGATTTTGGCTGCCTTTTGGGCTGGAGCTTCTCGTGGTTTGAGGCCTGGCTTGCTCCACCCCCTGCTCTTGAGATTCTCCCGGATGTGGGCTGCATTTTGGCTGCCATTTGGGCTGGAGCTTCTAGTGGTTTGAGGCCTGGCTTGCTCCACCCCCTGCTCTTGAGATTCTCCCGCAGGTAGGCTGCATTTTGTCTTCCTTTTGGGCTGGAGCTTCTCGTGGTTTTAGGCCTGGCTTTCTCCACTCCCTGCTCTTGAGATTCTCCCGGATGTGGGCTGCATATTTGCTGCCTTTTGGGCTGGAGCTGCTCGTGGTTTGAGGCCTGCCTTGCTCGAGCCCCTGCTCTTGAGATTCTCCCGGATGTGGGCTGGATTTTGGCTGCATTTTGGGCTGGAGCTTCTCGTGGTTTGAGGCCTGGCTTGCTCCACGCCCTGCTCTTGATGTTCTCCCGGATGTGGGCTGCATTTTGGCTGCCTTTTGGGCTGGAGCTTCTCGTGGTTTGAGGCCTGCCTTGCTCGAGCCCCTGCTCTTGAGATTCTCCCGGATGTGGGCTGCATTTTGGCTGCATTTTGGGCTGGAGCTTCTCGTGGTTTGAGGCCTGGCTTGCTCCACCCCCTGCTCTTGATATTCTCCCGGATGTGGGCTGCATTTTGGCTGCCTTTTGGGCTGGAGCTTCTCGTGGTTTGAGGCCTGGCTTGCTCCAGCCCCTGCTCTTGAGATTCTCCCGGATATGGGCTGCATTTTGTCTTCCTTTTGGGCTGGAGCTTCTCGTGGTTTGAGGCCTGGCTTGCTCCACTCCCTGCTCTTGAAATTCTCCCGGATGTGGGCTGCATTTTGGCTGCCTTTTGGGCTGGAGCTTCTCGTGGTTTGAGGCCTGGCTTGCTCCACCCCCTGCTCTTGAGATTCTCCCGGATGTGGGCTGCATTTTGGCTGCCTTTTGGGCTGGAGCTTCTCGTGGTTTGAGGCCTGGCTTGCTCCACTCCCTGCTCTTGAGATTCTCCCGGAGGTGGGCTGCATTTTGGCTGACTTTTGGGCTGGAGCTTCTCGAGGTTTGAGGCCTGGCTTGCTCCACCCCCTGCTCTTGAGATTCTCCCGGATGTGGGCTGCATTTTGACTGCATTTTGGGCTGGAGATTCTCGTGGTTTGAGGCCTGGCTTTCTCGACCCCCTGCTCTTGAGATTCTCCCGGATGTGGGCTGCATTTTGTCTGCCTTTTGGGCTGGAGCTTCTCGTGGTTTGAGGCCTGGCTTGCTCCACGCCCTGCTCTTGATATTCTCCCGGATGTGGGCTGCATTTTGTCTGCCTTTTGGGCTGGAGCTTCTCGTGGTTTGAGGCCTGGCTTGCTCGAGCCCCTGCTCTTGAGATTCTCCCGGATGTGGGCTGGATTTTGGCTGCATTTTGGGCTGGAGCTTCTCGTGGTTGGAGGCCTGGCTTGCTCCACCCCCTGCTCTTGAGATTCTCCCGGATGTGGGCTGCATTTTGGCTGCCTTTTGGGCTGGAGCTTCTCGTGGTTTGAGGCCTGGCTTGCTCCACTCCCTGCTCTTGAGATTCTCCCGGATATGGGCTGCATTTTGGCTGCCTTTTGGGCTGGAGCTTCTCGTGGTTTGAGGCCTGGCTTGCTCCACCCCCTGCTCTTGAGATTCTCCCGGATGTGGGCTGCATTTTGGCTGCCTTTTGGGCTGGAGCTTCTCGAGGTTTGAGGCCTGGCTTGCTCCACCCCCTGCTCTTGAGATTCTCCCGGATATGGGCTGCATTTTGGCTGTCTTTTGGGCTGGAGCTTCTCGTGGTTTGAGGCCTGGCTTGCTCCACCCCCTGCTCTTGATATTCTCCCGGATGTGGGCTGCATTTTGGCTGCCTTTTGGTCTGGAGCTTCTCGTGGTTTGAGGCCTGGCTTGCTCCACCCCCTGCTCTTGAGATTCTCCCGGAGGTGGGCTGCATTTTGGCTGCCTTTTGGGCTGGAGCTTCTCGAGGTTTGAAGCCTGCCTTGCTCCACACCCTGCTATTGAGATTCTCCCGGATGTGGGCTGCATTTTGGCTGCCTTTTGGGCTGGAGCTTCTCATGGTTTGAGGCCTGGCTTGCTCCACCCCCTGCTCTTGAGATTCTCCCGGAGGTGGGCTGCATTTTGGCTGCCTTTTGGGCTGGAGCTTCTCGAGGTTTGAGGCCTGGCTTGCTCCACCCCCTGCTCTTGAGATTCTCCCGGATGTGGGCTGCATATTGACTGATTCTTGGGCTGGAGCTTCTCATGGTTTGAGGCCTGGCTTGCTCCACCCCCTGCTCTTGAGATTCTCCCGGATGTGGGCTGCATTTTGGCTGAATTTTGGGCTGGAACTTCTCATGGTTTGAGGCCTGGCTTGCTCCACCCCCTGCTCTTGAGATTCTCCCGGATGTGGGCTGGATTTTGGCTGCCTTTTGGGCTGGAGCTTCTCGTGGTTTGAGGCCTGGCTTGCTCCACCCCCTGCTCTTGAGATTCTCCCAGATGTGGGCTGCATTTTGGCTGCCTTTTGGGCTGGAGCTTCTCGTGGTTTGAGGCCTGGCTTGCTCCACCCCCTGCTCTTGAGATTCTCCCGGATGTGGGCTGCATTTTGAGTGATTCTTGGGCTGGAGCTTCTCGTGGTTTGAGGCCTGGCTTGCTCCACCCCCTGCTCTTGAGATTCTGCCCGATGTGGGCTGCATTTTGGCTGAATTTTGGGCTGGAGCTTCTCGTGGTTTGAGACCTGGCTTGCTCCACCCCCTGCTCTTGAGATTCTCCCGGATGTGGGCTGCATATTGGCCGATTCTTGGGCTGGAGCTTCTCGTGGTTTGAGGCCTGGCTTGCTCCATCCCCTGCTCCTGAGATTCTCCCTGATGTGGTCTGCATTTTGGCTGATTCTTGGGCTGGAGCTTCTCGTGGTTTGAGGCCTGGCTTGCTCCACCCCCTGCTGTTGAGATTCTCCCGGAGGTGGGCTGCATTTTGGCTGCCTTTTGGGCTGGAGCTTCTCGTGGTTTGAGGCCTGGCTTGCTCCACCCACCGCTCTTGAGATTCTTCCGGATGTGGGCAAATTTTTGGCTGCCTTTTGGGCTGGAGCTTCTCGTGGTTTGAGGCCTGGCTTGCTCCACCACCTCCTCTTGATATTGTCCTGGATGTGGGCTGCATTTTGGCTGCCTTTTGGGCTGGAGCTTCTCGTGGTTGGAGGCCTGGCTTGCTCCACCCCCTGCTCTTATATTCGCCCGGATGTGGGCTGCATTTTGGCTGCCTTTTGGGCTGGAGCTTCTCGTGGTTTAAGGCCTGCCTTGCTCCACCCCCTGCTCTTGAGTTTCTCCTGGATGTGGGCTGCATTTTGGCTGCATTTTGGGCTGGAGCTTCTCGTGGTTGGAGGCCTGGCTTGCTCCACCCCCTGCTCTTGAGATTCTCCCGGATGTGGGCTGCATTTTGGCTGCCTTTTGGGCTGGAGCTTCTCGTGGTTTAAGGCCTGCCTTCCTCCACCCCCTGCTCTTGAGATTCTCCCGGATGTGGGCAAATTTTTGGCTGCCTTTTGGGCTGGAGCTTCTCGTGGTTTGAGGCCTGGCTTGCTCCACCCCCTGCTCTTGATACTGTCCTGGATGTGGGCTGGATTTTGGCTGCCTTTTGGGCTGGAGCTTCTCGTGGTTTGAGGCCTGGCTTGCTCCACCCCCTGCTCTTGAGATTCTCCCGGATGTGGGCTGCAATTTGTCTTCCTTTTGGGCTGGAGCTTCTCGTGGTTTGAGGCCTGGCTTGCTCCACCCCCTGCTCTTGAAATTTTCCCGGATGTGGGCTGGATTTTGGCTGCATTTTGGTCTGGAGCTTCTCGTGGTTTGAGGCCTGGCTTGCTCCAACCCCTGCTCTTGAGATTCTCCCGGATGTGGGCTGCATTTTGACTGCATTTTGGGCTGGAGCTTCTCGTGGTTTGAGGCCTGGCTTGCTCCACCCCCTGCTCTTGATATTCTCCCGGATGTGGGCTGCATTTTGGCTGCCTTTTGGGCTGGAGCTTCTCGTGGTTTGAGGCCTGGCTTGCTCCAGCCCCTGCTCTTGAGATTCTCCCGGATATGGGCTGCATTTTGTCTTCCTTTTGGGCTGGAGCTTCTCGTGGTTTGAGGCCTGGCTTGCTCCACTCCCTGCTCTTGAAATTCTCCCGGATGTGGGCTGCATTTTGGCTGCCTTTTGGGCTGGAGCTTCTCGTGGTTTGAGGCCTGGCTTGCTCCACCCCCTGCTCTTGATATTCTCCCGGATGTGGGCTGCATTTTGGCTGCCTTTTGGGCTGGAGCTTCTCGTGGTTTGAGGCCTGGCTTGCTCCACCCCCTGCTCTTGAGATTCTCCCGGATGTGGGCTGCATTTTGGCTGCCTTTTGGGCTGGAGCTTCTCGTGGTTTGAGGCCTGGCTTGCTCCAGCCCCTGCTCTTGAGATTCTCACGGATATGGGCTGCATTTTGGCTGCCTTTTGGGCTGGAGCTTCTCGTGGTTTGAGGCCTGGCTTGCTCGAGCCCCTGCTCTTGAGATTCTCCCGGATGTGGGCTGGATTTTGGCTGAATTTTGGGCTGGAGCTTCTCGTGGTTTGAGGCCTGGCTTGCTCCACCCCCTGCTCTTGATATTCTCCCGGATGTGGGCTGCATTTTGGCTGCCTTTTGGGCTGGAGCTTCTCGTGGTTTGAGGCCTGGCTTGCTCCACCCCCTGCTCTTGAGATTCTCCCGGATGTGGGCTGCATTTTGGCTGAATTTTGGGCTGGAGCTTCTCATGGTTTGAGGCCTGGCTTGCTCCACCCCCTGCTCTTGAGATTCTCCCGGATGTGGGCTGCATTTTGGCTGATACTTGGGCTGGAGCTTCTCATGGTTTGAGGCCTGGCTTGCTCCACCCCCTGCTCTTGAGATTCTCCCGGATGTGGGCTGCATTTTGGCTGCTTTTTGGGCTGGAGCTTCTCGTGGTTTGAGGCCTGGCTTGCTCCACCCCCTGCTCTTGAGATTCTCCCGGATGTGGGCTGCATTTTGGCTGCCTTTTGGGCTGGAGCTTCTCGTGGTTTGAGGCCTGGCTTGCTCCACCCCCTGCTCTTGAGATTCTCCCGGATGTGGGCTGCATTTTGGCTGAATTTTGGGCTGGAGCTTCTCATGGTTTGAGGCCTGGCTTGCTCCATCCCCTGCTCTTGAGATTCTCCCGGAGGTGGGCTGCATTTTGGCTGCCTTTTGGGCTGGAGCTTCTCGTGGTTTGAGGCCTGGCTTGCTCCACCCCCTGCTCTTGAGATTCTCCTGGATGTGGGCTGCATTTTGGCTGCCTTTTGGGCTGGAGCTTCTCGTGGTTTGAGGCCTGGCTTGCTCCACCCCCTGCTCTTGAGATTCTCCCGGATGTGGGCTGCATTTTGACTGATTCTTGGGCTGGAGCTTCTCGAGGTTTGAGGCCTGGCTTGCTCCACCCCCTGCTCTTGAGATTCTCCCGGATGTGGGCTTTATTTTGGCTGCTTTTTGGGCTGGAGCTTCTCGTGGTTTGAGGCCTGGCTTGCTCCACCCCCTGCTCTTGAGATTCTCCCGGATGTGGGCTGCATTTTGGCTGATTCTTGGGCTGGAGCTTCTCGTGGTTTGAGACCTGGCTTGCTCCACCCCCTGCTCTTGAGATTCTCCCGGAGGTGGGCTGCATTTTGGCTGCCTTTTGGGCTGGAGCTTCTCGTGGTTTGAGGCCTGGCTTGCTCCACCCCCTGCTCTTGAGATTCTCCCGGATGTGGGCTGCATTTTGGCTGAATTTTGGGCTGGAGCTTCTCATGGTTTGAGGCCTGGCTTGCTCCACCCCCTGCTCTTGAGATTCTCCCGGATGTGGGCTGCATTTTGGCTGCCTTTTGGGCTGGAGCTTCTCGTGGTTTGAGGCCTGGATTGCTCCACCCCCTGCTCTTGAGATTCTCCCATATGTGGGCTGCATTTTGGCTGCAATTTGGGCTGGAGCTTCTTGTGGTTTGAGGCCTGGCTTGCTCCACCCCCTGCTCTTGAGATTCTCCTGGATGTGGGCTGCATTTTGGCTGCCTTTTGGGCTGGAGCTTCTCGTGGTTTGAGGCCTGCCTTGCTCCACCCCCTGCTCTTGAGATTGTCCCGGATGTGGGCTGCATTTTGGCTGCCTTTTGGGCTGGAGCTTCTCGTGATTTGAGGCCTGGCTTGCTCCAGCCCCTGCTCTTGATATTCTCCCGGATGTGGGCTGCATTTTGGCTGCCTTTTGGGCTGGAGCTTCTCGTGGTTTGAGGCCTGGCTTGCTCCACCCCCTGCTCTTGATATTCTCCTGGATGTGGGCTGCAATTTGGCTGCCTTTTGGGCTGGAGCTTCTCGTGGTTTGAGGCCTGGCTTGTTCCACCCCCTGCTCATGAGATTCTCCCGGATGTGGGCTGCATATTTGCTGCGTTTTGGGCTGGAGCTTCTCGTGGTTTGAGGCCTGCCTTGCTCGACCCCCTGCTCTTGAGATTCTTCCGGATGTGGGCTGGAATTTCGCTGCATTTTGGGCTGGAGCTTCTCGTGGTTTGAGGCCTGGCTTGCTCCACCCCCTGCTCTTGAGATTCTCCCGGATGTGGGCTGCATTTTTGCTGCCTTTTGGGCTGGAGCTTCTCGTGGTTTGAGGCCTGGCTTGCTCCACCCCCTGCTCTTCAGATTCTCCCGGATGTGGGCTGCATTTTGGCTGCCTTTTGGCCTGGAGCTTCTCGAGGTTTGAGGCCTGGCTTGCTCCACCCCCTGCTCTTGATATTCTCCCGGATGTGGGCTGCATTTTGGCTGCCTTTTGGGCTGGAGCTTCTCGAGGTTTGAGGCCTGGCTTGTTCCACCCCCTGCTCTTGAGATTCTCCTGGATGTGGGCTGCATATTTGCTGCCTTTTGGGCTGGAGCTTCTCGTGGTTTGAGGCCTGGCTTGCTCCACCCCCTGCTCTTGATATTCTCCCGGATGTGGGCTGCATTTTTGCTGCATTTTGGGCTGGAGCTTCTCGTGGTTTGAGGCCTGGCTTGCTCCAGCCCCTGCTCTTGAGTTTCTCCCGGATGTGGGCTGCATTTTGGCTCCCTTTTGGGCTGGAGCTTCTCGTGGTTTGAGGCCTGGCTTGCTCCACCCCCTGCTCTTGAGATTCTCCCGGATGTGGGATGCATTTTGGCTGCCTTTTGGGCTGGAGCTTCTTGTGGTTTGAGGCCTGGTATGCTCCACCTCCTGCTCTTGATATTCTCCTGGATGTGGGCTGCATTTTGACTGCTTTTTGGGCTGGAGCTTCTCGAGGTTTGAGGCCTGGCTTGTTCCACCCCCTGCTCTTGAGATTCTCCCGGATGTGGGCTGCATTTTGGCTGCATTTTGGGCTGGAGCTTCTCGTGGTTTGAGGCCTGCCTTGCTTGACCCCCTGCTCTTGAGATTCTTACGGATGTGGGCTGGATTTTCGCTGCATTTTGGGCTGGAGCTTCTCGAGGTTTGAGGCCTGGCTTGCTCCACCCCCTGCTCTTGAGATTCTCCCGGATATGGGCTGGAGGTTAGCTGCATTTTGGGCTGGAGCTTCTCGAGGTTTGAGGCCTGGCTTGCTCCACCCCCTGCTCTTGAGATTCTCCCGGATGTGGGCTGCATTTTTGCTGCCTTTTGGGCTGGAGCTTCTAGTGGTTTGAGGCCTGCCTTGCTCCACACCCTGCTCTTGAGATTCTCGCAGATGTGGGCTGCATATTACTGCCTTTTGGGCTGGAGCTTCTCATGGTTTGAGGCCTGGCTTGCTCCACCCCCTGCTCTTGAGATTCTCCCACATGTGGGCTGCATTTTGGCTGCCTTTTGGGCTGGAGCTTCTCGTGGTTTGAGGCCTGGCTTGCTCCACCCCCTGCTCTTGAGATTCTCCTGGATGTGGGCTGCATTTTGGCTGATACTTGGGCTGGAGCTTCTCGAGGTTTGAGGCCTGGCTTGCTCCACCACCTGCTCTTGAGATTCTCCTGGATGTGGGCTGCATTTTGGCTGCCTTTTGGGCTGGAGCTTCTCAAGGTTTGAGGCCTGGCTTGCTGCACCCCCTGCTCTTGATATTCTCCTGGATGTGGGCTGGATTTTGGCTGCCTTTTGGGCTGGAGCTTCTCGTGGTTTGAGGCCTGGCTTTCTCCAAACTCTGCCTCGGAGATTCTCCCGGATGTGGGCTGCATTTTGGCTGCCTTTTGGGCTGGAGCTTCTCGTGGTTTGAGGCCTGGCTTGCTCCACCCCCTGCTCTTGAGATTCTTCCGGATGTGGGCTGGATTTTCGCTGCATTTTGGGCTGGAGCTTCTCGTGGTTTGAGGCCTGGCTTGCTCCACCCCCTGCTCCTGATATTCTCACGGATGTGGGCTGCATTTTGGCTGCCTTTTGGGCTGGAGCTTCTCAAGGTTTGAGGCCTGGCTTGCTCCACACCCTACTCATGAGATTCTCCCGGATGTGGGCTGCATTTTTGCTGCCTTTTGGGCTGGAGCTTCTCGAGGTTTGAGGCCTGGCTTGTTCCACCCCCTGCTCTTGAGATTCTCCCGGATGTGGGCTGCATTTTCGCTGCATTTTGGGCTGGAGCTTCTCGTGGTTTGAGGCCTGGCTTGCTCCACCCCCTGCTCTTGAGATTCTCCCGGATGTGGGCTGCATTTTGGCTGCCTTTTGGGCTTGAGCTTCTCGTGGTTTGAGGCCTTGCTTGCTCCAGCCCCTGCTCTTGAGATTCTCCCAGATATGGGCTGCATTTTGGCTTATACTTGGGCTGGAGCTTCTCGTGGTTTGAGGCCTGGCTTGCTCCACCCCCTGCTCTTGAGATTCTCCCGGATGTGGGCTGCATTTGGCTGCCTTTTGGGCTGGAGCTTCTCGTGGTTTGAGACCTGGCTTGCTCCACCCCCTGCTCTTGAGATTCTCCCCGATGTGGGCTGTATTTTGGCTGAATTTTGGGCTGGAGCTTCTCGTGGTTTGAGGCCTGGCTTGCTCCACCCCCTGCTCTTGAGATTCTCCCAGATGTGGGCTGCATTTTGGCTGCCTTTTGGGCTGGAGCTTCTCGTGGTTTGAAGCCTGGCTTGCTCCACCCCCTGCTCTTGAGATTCTCCCGGATGTGGGCTGGATTTTGGCTGCCTTTTGGGCTGGAGCTTCTTGTGGTTTGAGGCCTGGCTTGCTGCACCCCCTGCTCTTGATATTCTCCTGGATGTGGGCTGGATTTTGGCTGCCTTTTGGGCTGGAGCTTCTCGTGGTTTCAGGCCTGGCTTTCTCCAAACTCTACCTCGGAGATTCTCCCGGAGGTGGGCTGCATTTTGGCTGCCTTTTGGGCTGGAGCTTCTCGTGGTTTGAGGCCTGGCTTGCTCCACCCCCTCCTCTTGAGATTCTCCCGGATGTGGGCTGGATTTTGGCTGCATTTTGGGCTGGAGCTTCTCGTGGTTTGAGGCCTGGCTTGCTCCACCCACTGCTCTTGATATTCTCCCGGATGTGGGCTGCATTTTGGCTGCCTTTTGGGCTGGAGCTTCTTGTGGTTTGAGGCCTGGCTTGCTCCACCCACTGCTCTTGATATTCTCCCGGATTTGGGCTGCATTTTGGCTGCCTTTTGGGCTGGAGCTTCTCGTGGTTTGAGGCCTGGCTTGCTCCAAACTCTGCCTCGGAGATTCTCCCGGAGGTGGGCTGCATTTTGGCTGCCTTTTGGGCTGGAGCTTCTCGTGGTTTGAGGCCTGGCTTGCTCCACCCCCTGCTCTTGATATTCTCCCGGATGTGGCCTGCATTTTGGCTACATTTTGGGCTGGAGCTTCTCGTGGTTTGAGGCCTGGCTTGCTCCAGCCCCTGCTCTTGAGATTCTCCCGGATGTGGGCTGCATTTTGGCTGCCTTTTGGGCTGGAGCTTCTTGTGGTTTGAGGCCTGGCTTGCTCCACCCCCTGCTCTTGATATTCTCCTGGATGTGGGCTGGATTTTGGCTGCCTTTTGGGCTGGAGCTTCTCGTGGTTTGAGGCCTGGCTTTCTCCAAACTCTACCTCGGAGATTCTCCTGGAGGTGGGCTGCATTTTGGCTGCCTTTTGGGCTGGAGCTTCTCGTGGTTTGAGGCCTGGCTTGCTCCACCCCCTGCTCTTGAGATTCTCCCGGATGTGGGCTGCATTTTGGCTACATTTTGGGCTGGAGCTTCTCGTGGTTTGAGGCCTGGCTTGCTCCACCCCCTGCTCTTGAGATTCTCCCGGATGTGGGCTGCATTTTGGCTGCATTTTGGGCTGGAGCTTCTCGTGGTTTGAGGCCTGGCTTGCTCCACCCCCTGCTTTTCATATGCTCCTGGATGTGGGCTGCATTTTGGCTGATACTTGGGCTGGAGCTTCTCGTGGTTTGAGGCCTGGCTTGCTCCACCCCCTGCTCTTGAGATTCTCCCGGATGTGGGCTGCATTCTGGGTGATTCTTGGGCTGGAGCTTCTCGTGGTTTGAGGCCTGGCTTGCTCCACCCCCTGCTCTTGAGATTCTCCCGGATGTGGGCTGCATTTTGGCTGCCTTTTGGGCTGGAGCTTCTCGTGGTTTGAGGCCTGGCTTGCTCCACCCACCGCTCTTGATATTCTCCCGGATGTGCGCTGGATTTTGGCTGCATTTTGGGCTGGAGCTTCTCGTGTTTTGAGGCCTGGCTTGCTCCACCCCCTGCTTTTCATATGCTCCTGGATGTGGGCTGCATTTTGGCTGATACTTGGGCTGGAGCTTCTCGTGGTTTGAGGCCTGGCTTGCTCCACCCCCTGCTCTTGATATTCTCCCGGATGTGGGCTGCATTTTAGCTGCCTTTTGGGCTGGAGCTTCTCGAGGTTTGAGGCCTGGCTTGCTCCACCCCCTGCTCTTGAGATTCTCCCGGAGGTGGGCTGGATTTTGGCTGCCTTTTGGGCTGGAGCTTCTCGTGGTTTGAGGCCTGGCTTGCTCGACCCCCTGCTCTTGAGATTCTCCCAGATGTAGGGCTGGATTTTGGCTGCCTTTTGGGCTGGAGCTTCTCGTGGTTTGAGACCTGGCTTGCTCCACCCCCTGCTCTTGAGATTCTCCCCGATGTGAGCTGCATTTTGGCTGCCTTTTGGGCTGGAGCTTCTCGTGGTTTGAGGCCTGGCTTGCTCCACCCCCTGCTCTTGAGATTCTCCCGGATGTGGGCTGCATTTTGGCTGCCTTTTGGGCTGGAGCTTCTTGTGGTTTGAGGCCTGGCGTGCTGCACCCCCGGCTCTTGATATTCTCGTGGATGTGGCCTGCATTTTCTCTGCGTTTTGGGCTGGAGCTTCTCGTGGTTTGAGGCCTGGCTTGCTCCACCCCCTGCTCTTGAGATTCTCCTGGATGTGGGCTGGATTTTGGCTGCCTTTTGGGCTGGAGCTTCTCGAGGCTTGAGGCCTGGCTTGCTCCACCCCCTGCTCTTGAGATTCTCCCAGATGTAGGGCTGGATTTTGGCTGCCTTTTGGGCTGGAGCTTCTCGTGGTTTGAGGCCTGGCTTGCTCCACCCCCTGCTCTTGAGATTCTCCCGGAGGTGGGCTGCATTTTGGCTGCCTTTTGGGCTGGAGCTTCTCGTGGTTTGAGGCCTGGCTTGCTCCACCCCCTGCTCTTGAGATTCTCCCGGACGTCTGCTGCATTTTGGCTGCATTTTGGGCTGGAGCTTCTTGTGGTTTGAGGCCTGGCGTGCTGCACCCCCTGCTCTTGATATTCTCCCGGATGTGGGCTGCATTTTGTCTACTTTTTATGCTGGAGCTTCTCGTGGTTTGAGGCCTGGCTTGCTCCACCCCCTGCTCTTCATATTCTTTTAAATGTGGGCTGGATTTTGGCTGCCTTTTGGGCTGGAGCTTCTCGTGGTTTGAGGCCTGGCTTGCTCCACCCCCTGCTCTTGAGATTCTCCTGGATGTGGGCTGCAATATGGCTGCCTTTTGGGCTGGAGCTTCTCGTGGTTTGAGGCCTGGCTTGCTCCACCCCCTGCTCTTGAGATTCTCCCAGATGTGGGCTGCATTTTGGCTGCCTTTTGGGCTGGAGCTTCTCGTGGTTTGAGGCCTGGCTTGCTCGACCCCCTACTATTGAGATTCTCCCGGATGTGGGCTGCATTTTGGCTGCCTTTTGGGCTTGAGCTTCTCGTGGTTTGAGGCCTGGCTTGCTCCACCCACCGCTCTTGAGATTCTCCCGGATGTGGGCTGCATTTTGGCTGCCTTTTGGGCTGGAGCTTCTCGTGGTTTGAGGCCTGGCTTGCTCCACCTCCTACTCTTGAGATTCTCCCGGATGTGGGCTGGATTTTGGCTGCATTTTGGGCTGGAGTTTCTCAAGGTTTGAGGCCTGGCTTGCTCCACCCCCTGCTCTTGAGATTCTCCCGGATGTGGGCTAGATTTTGGCTGCCTTTTGGGCTGGAGCTTCTCGTGGTTTGAGGCCTGGCGTGCTCCACCCCCTGCTCTTCATATTCTTTTAAATGTGGGCTGCATTTTGGCTGCCTTTTGGGCTGGAGCTTCTCGTGGTTTGAGGCCTGGCTTCCTCCACCCCCTGCTCTTGAGATTCTCCCGGAGGTGGCCTGCATTTTGGCTGCATTTTGGGCTGGAGGTTCTCGTGGTTTGAGGCCTGGCTTGCTCCACCCCCTGCTCTTGAGATTCTCCCGGATGTGGGCTGGATTTTGGCTGCCTTTTGGGCTGGAGCTTCTCGTGGTTTGAGGCCTGGCTTGCTCCACCTCCTACTCTTGATATTCTCCCGGATGTGGGCTGGATTTTGGCTGCCTTTTGGGCTGGAGCTTCTCGTATTTTGAGGCCTGGCTTGCTCCACCCCCTGCTCTTGATATTCTCCCGGATGTGGGCAGCATTTTGGCTGATACTTGGGCTGGAGATTCTCGTGGTTTGGGGCCTGGCTTGATCCACCCCCTGCTCTTTAAATTGTCCCGGATGTGGGCTGCATTTTGGCTGCATTTTGGGCTGGAGCTTCTCGTGGTTTGAGGCCTGGCTTGCTCCACCCCCTGCTCTTGAGAATCTCCCGGATGTGGGCTGGATTTTGGCTGAATTTTGGGCTGGAGCTTCTCGTGGTTTGAGGCCTGGCGTGCTCCACCCCCTCCTCTTCATATTCCTTTGGATGTGGGCTGCATTTTGGCTGCCTTTTGGGCTGGAGCTTCTCGTGGTTTGAGGCCTGGCTTGCTCCACCCCCTGCTCTTGAGATTCTCCCGGATGTGGGCTAGATTTTGGCTGCATTTTGGGCTGGAGCTTCTCGTGGTTTGAGGCCTGGCGTGCTCCACCCCCTGCTCTTCATATTCTTTTAAATGTGGGCTGCATTTTGGCTGCCTTTTGGGCTGGAGCTTCTCGTGGTTTGAGGCCTGGCTTGCTCCACCCCCTGCTCTTGAGATTCTCCCGGAGTTGGCCTGCATTTTGGCTGCCTTTTGGGCTGGAGCTTCTCGTGGTTTGAGGCCTGGCTTGCTCCACCCCCTGCTCTTGAGATTCTCCCGGATGTGGGCTGGATTTTGGCTGCCTTTTGGGCTGGAGCTTCTCGTGGTTTGAGGCCTGGCTTGCTCCACCTCCTACTCTTGATATTCTCCCGGATGTGGGCTGGATTTTGGCTGCCTTTTGGGCTGGAGCTTCTCGTATTTTGAGGCCTGGCTTGCTCCACCCCCTGCTCTTGATATTCTCCCGGATGTGGGCAGCATTTTGGCTGATACTTGGGCTGGAGATTCTCGTGGTTTGGGGCCTGGCTTGATCCACCCCCTGCTCTTTAAATTGTCCCGGATGTGGGCTGCATTTTGGCTGCATTTTGGGCTGGAGCTTCTCGTGGTTTGAGGCCTGGCTTGCTCCACCCCCTGCTCTTGAGAATCTCCCGGATGTGGGCTGGATTTTGGCTGAATTTTGGGCTGGAGCTTCTCGTGGTTTGAGGCCTGGCGTGCTCCACCCCCTGCTCTTGAGATTCTCCCGGATGTGGGCTGGATTTTGGCTGTCTTTTGGGCTGGAGCTTCTCGTGGTTTGAGGCCTGGCTTGCTCCACCCCCTGCTCTTGAGATTCTCCTGGATGTGGGCTGCATTTTGGCTGCCTTTTGGGCTGGAGCTTCTCGTGGTTTGAGGCCTGGCTTGCTCCACCCCCTGCTCTTGAAATTCTCCTGGATTTGGGCTGCATTTTGGCTGCCTTTTGGGCTGGAGCTTCTCGAGGTTTGAGGCCTGGCTTGCTCCACCCCCTGCTCTTGATATTCTCCCGGGTGTGGGCTTTATTTTGGCTGCCTTTTGGGCTGGAGCTTCTCGAGGTTTGAGGCCTGGCTTGCTCCACCCCCTGCTCTTGAGAATCTCCCGGATGTAGGCTGGATTTTGGCTGCATTTTGGGCTGGAGCTTCTCGTGGTTTGAGGCCTGGCTTGCTCCACACCCTGCTCTTCATATGCTCCTGGAGGTGGGCTGGATTTTGGCTGCATTTTGGGCTGGAGCTTCTCGTGGTTTGAGGCCTGGCTTCCTCCACCCCCTGCTCTTGAGATTCTCCCGGATGTGGGCTGGCTTTTGGCTACATTTTGGGCTGGAGCTTCTCGTGGTTTGAGGCCTGGCTTGCTCCACCCCCTGCTCTTGAGTTTCTCCCGGATGTGGGCTGCATTTTGGCTGCCTTTTGGGCTGGAGCTTCTCGTGGTTTGAGGCCTGGCTTGCTCCACCCCCTGCTCTTGAGATTCTCCCGGATGTGGGCTGGATTTTGGCTGCCTTTTGGGCTGGAGCTTCTCATGGTTTGAGGCCTGGCTTGCTCCACCCCCTGCTCTTGAGAATCTCCCGGATGTGGGCTGGATTTTGGCTGCCTTTTGGGTTGGAGCTTCTCGTGGTTTGAGGCCTGCCTTGCTCCACCCTCTGCTCTTGAGAATCTCCCGGATGTGGGCTGGATTTTGGCTGCATTTTGGGCTGGAGATTCTCGTGGTTTGAGGCCTGGCTTGCTCCACACCCTGCTCTTCATATGCTCGCGGATGTGGGCTGCATTTTGGCTGATACTTGGGCTGGAGCTTCTCGAGGTTTGAGGCCTGGCTTGCTCCACCCCCTGCTCTTGAAATTGTCCCGGATGTGGGCTGCATTTTGGCTGCCTTTTGGGCTGGAGCTTCTCGTGGTTTGAGGCCAGGCTTGCTCCACCCCCTGCTCTTGAAATTCTCCTGGATTTGGGCTGGATTTTGGCTGCCTTTTGGGCTGGAGCTTCTCGTGGTTTGAGGCCTGGCTTGCTCCACTCCCTGCTCTTGAGATTCTCCCGGATGTGGGCTAGATTTTGGCTGCATTTTGGGCTGGAGCTTCTCGTGGGTTGAGGCCTGGCGTGCTCCACCCCCTGCTCTTGAGATTCTCCCGGAGGTGGGCTGCATTTTGGCTGCGTTTTGGGCTGGAGCTTCTCGTGGTTTGAGGCCTGGCTTGCTCGAACCCCTGCTCTTGAGATTCTCCCGGATGTGGGCTGCATTTTGGCTGCCTTTTGGGCTGGAGCTTCTCGAGGTTTGAGGCCTGGCTTGCTCCACCCCCTGCTCTTGAGAATCTCCCGGATGTAGGCTGGATTTTGGCTGCATTTTGGGCTGGAGCTTCTCGTGGTTTGAGGCCTGGCTTGCTCCACACCCTGCTCTTCATATGCTCCTGGAGGTGGGCTGCATTTTGGCTGATACTTGGGCTGGAGCTTCTTGTGGTTTGAGGCCTGGCTTCCTCCACCCCCTGCTCTTGAGATTCTCCCGGATGTGGGCTGGCTTTTGGCTACATTTTGGGCTGGAGCTTCTCGTGGTTTGAGGCCTGGCTTGCTCCACCCCCTGCTCTTGAGATTCTCCCGGATGTGGGCTGCATTTTGGCTGCCTTTTGGGCTGGAGCTTCTCGTGGTTTGAGGCCTGGCTTGCTCCATCCCCTGCTCTTGAGATTCTCCCGGATGTGGGCTGCATTTTGGCTGCCTTTTGGGCTGGAGCTTCTCATGGTTTGAGGCCTGGCTTGCTCCACCCCCTGCTCTTGAAATTGTCCTGGATGTGGGCTGGATTTTGGCTGCATTTTGGGTTGGAGCTTCTCGTGGTTTGAGGCCTGCCTTGCTCCACCCTCTGCTCTTGAGAATCTCCCGGATGTGGGCTGGATTTTGGCTGCATTTTGGGCTGGAGATTCTCGTGGTTTGAGGCCTGGCTTGCTCCACACCCTGCTCTTCATATGCTCGCGGATGTGGGCTGCATTTTGGCTGATACTTGGGCTGGAGCTTCTCGAGGTTTGAGGCCTGGCTTGCTCCACCCCCTGCTCTTGAGATTCTCCCGGATGTGGGCTGCATTTTGGCTGCCTTTTGGGCTGGAGCTTCTCGAGGTTTGAGGCCTGGCTTGCTCCACCCCCTGCTCTTGAGAATATCCCGGATGTGGGCTGGATTTTGGCTGCATTTTGGGCTGGAGCTTCTCGAGGTTTGAGGCCTGGCTTGCTCCACCTCCTACTCTTGATATTCTCCCGGATGTGGGCTGGATTTTGGCTGCCTTTTGGGCTGGAGCTTCTCGAGGTTTGAGGCCTGGCTTGCTCCACCCCCTGCTCTTGAGATTCTTACGCAGGTGGGCTGCATTTTGGCTGCCTTTTGGGCTGGAGCTTCTCGTGGTTTGAAGCCTGGCTTGCTCCACCCCCTGCTCTTGAGATTCTCCTGGATGTGGGCTGGATTTTGGCTGCCTTTTGGGCTGGAGCTTCTCGTGGTTTGAGGCCTGGCTTGCTCCACCCCCTGCTCTTGATATTCTCCCGGATTTGGGCTGCATTTTGGCTGCCTTTTGGGCTGGAGCTTCTTGTGGTTTGAGGCCTGGCTTGCTGCACCCCCTGCTCTTGAGATTCTCCCGGATGTGGGCTGGATTTTGGCTGCCTTTAGGGCTGGAGCTTCTCGTGGTTTGAGGCCTGGCTTGCTCCACCCCCTGCTCTTGAGATTCTCCTGGATGTGGGCTGCATTTTGGCTGCCTTTTGGGCTGGAGCTTCTCGTGGTTTATGGCCTGGCTTACTCCACCCCCTACTCTTGATATTCTCCCGGATGTGGGCTGGATTTTGGCTGCCTTTTGGGCTGGAGCTTCTCGTGGTTTGAGGCCTGGCTTGCTGCACCCCCTGCTTTTGAGATTCACCCGGATGTGGGCTGGATTTTGGCTGCCTTTAGGGCTGGAGCTTCTCGTGGTTTGAGGCCTGGCTTGCTCCACCCCCTGCTCTTGAGATTCTCCCGGAGGTCGGCTGCATTTTGACTGATACTTGGGCTGGAGATTCTCGTGGTTTGAGGCCTGGCTTGCTCCACCCCCTGCTCTTGAAATTGTCCCGGATGTGGGCTGCATTTTGGTGGCTTTTTGGGCTGGAGCTACTCGTGGTTTGAGGCCTGGCTTGCTCCACCCCCTGCTCTTGAGATTCTCCCAGATGTGGGCTGCATTTTGGCTGCCTTTCGGGCTGGAGCTTCTCGAGGTTTGAGGCCTGGCTTGCTGCACCCCCTGCTCTTGAGATTCTCCCGGATGTGGGCTGCATTCTGGGTGATTCTTGGGCTGGAGCTTCTTGTGGTTTGAGGCCTGGCTTGCTCCACCCCCTGCTCTTGAGATTCTCCCGGAGGTGGGCTGGATTTTGGCTGCCTTTTGTGCTGGAGCTTCTCGTGGTTTGAGGCCTGGCTTGCTCCACCCCCTGCTCTTGAGATTCTCCCGGAGTTCGGCTGCATTTTGGCTCATACTTGGGCTGGAGATTCTCGTGGTTTGGGGCCTGGCTTGCTCCACCCCCTGCTCATGAGATTCTCCCGGATGTGGGCTGCATTTTTGCTGCCTTTTGGGCTGGAGCTTCTCGAGGTTTGAGGCCTGGCTTGTTCCACCCCCTGCTCTTGAGATTCTCCCGGATGTGGGCTGCATTTTGGCTGCCTTTTGGGCTGGAGCTTCTCGTGGTTTGAGGCCTGCCTTGCTCGACCCCCGGCTCTTGAGATTCTCCCGGATGTGGGCTGGATTTTCGCTGCATTTTGGGCTGGAGCTTCTCGTGGTTTGAGGCCTGGCTTGCTCCACCCCCTGCTCTTGAGATTCTCCCGGATGTGGGCTGCATTTGGCTGCCTTTTGGCCTGGAGCTTCTCGTGGTTTGAGGCCTGGCTTGCTCCACCCCCTGCTCTTGAGAATCTCCCAGATGTGGGCTGGATTTTGGCTGCATTTTGGGCTGGAGCTTCTCGAGGTTGAAGGCCTGGCTTGCTCCACCCCCTGCTCTTGAGAATCTCCCGGATGTGGGCTGGATTTTGGCTGCCTTTTGGGCTGGAGCTTCTCATGGTTTGAGGCCTGGCTTGCTCCACCCCCTGCTCTTGAAATTGTCCTGGATGTGGGCTGGATTTTGGCTGCATTTTGGGCTGGAGATTCTCGTGGTTTGAGGCCTGGCTTGCTCCACACCCTGCTCTTCATATGCTCGCGGATGTGGGCTGCATTTTGGCTGATACTTGGGCTGGAGCTTCTCGAGGTTTGAGGCCTGGCTTGCTCCACCCCCTGCTCTTGAGATTCTCCCGGATGTGGGCTGCATTTTGGCTGCCTTTTGGGCTGGAGCTTCTCGAGGTTTGAGGCCTGGCTTGCTCCACCCCCTGCTCTTGAGATTCTCCCGGATGTGGGCTGGATTTTCGCTGCATTTTGGGCTGGAGCTTCTCGTGGTTTGAGGCCTGGCTTGCTCCACCCCCTGCTCTTGAGATTCTCCCGGATGTGGGCTGCATTTGGCTGCCTTTTGGCCTGGAGCTTCTCGTGGTTTGAGGCCTGGCTTGCTCCACCCCCTGCTCTTGAGAATCTCCCAGATGTGGGCTGGATTTTGGCTGCATTTTGGGCTGGAGCTTCTCGAGGTTGAAGGCCTGGCTTGCTCCACCCCCTGCTCTTGAGAATCTCCCGGATGTGGGCTGGATTTTGGCTGCCTTTTGGGCTGGAGCTTCTCATGGTTTGAGGCCTGGCTTGCTCCACCCCCTGCTCTTGAAATTGTCCTGGATGTGGGCTGGATTTTGGCTGCATTTTGGGCTGGAGATTCTCGTGGTTTGAGGCCTGGCTTGCTCCACACCCTGCTCTTCATATGCTCGCGGATGTGGGCTGCATTTTGGCTGATACTTGGGCTGGAGCTTCTCGAGGTTTGAGGCCTGGCTTGCTCCACCCCCTGCTCTTGAGATTCTCCCGGATGTGGGCTGCATTTTGGCTGCCTTTTGGGCTGGAGCTTCTCGAGGTTTGAGGCCTGGCTTGCTCCACCCCCTGCTCTTGAGAATATCCCGGATGTGGGCTGGATTTTGGCTGCATTTTGGGCTGGAGCTTCTCGAGGTTTGAGGCCTGGCTTGCTCCACCTCCTACTCTTGATATTCTCCCGGATGTGGGCTGGATTTTGGCTGCCTTTTGGGCTGGAGCTTCTCGAGGTTTGAGGCCTGGCTTGCTCCACCCCCTGCTCTTGAGATTCTTACGCAGGTGGGCTGCATTTTGGCTGCCTTTTGGGCTGGAGCTTCTCGTGGTTTGAAGCCTGGCTTGCTCCACCCCCTGCTCTTGAGATTCTCCTGGATGTGGGCTGGATTTTGGCTGCCTTTTGGGCTGGAGCTTCTCGTGGTTTGAGGCCTGGCTTGCTCCACCCCCTGCTCTTGATATTCTCCCGGATTTGGGCTGCATTTTGGCTGCCTTTTGGGCTGGAGCTTCTTGTGGTTTGAGGCCTGGCTTGCTGCACCCCCTGCTCTTGAGATTCTCCCGGATGTGGGCTGGATTTTGGCTGCCTTTAGGGCTGGAGCTTCTCGTGGTTTGAGGCCTGGCTTGCTCCACCCCCTGCTCTTGAGATTCTCCTGGATGTGGGCTGCATTTTGGCTGCCTTTTGGGCTGGAGCTTCTCGTGGTTTATGGCCTGGCTTACTCCACCCCCTACTCTTGATATTCTCCCGGATGTGGGCTGGATTTTGGCTGCCTTTTGGGCTGGAGCTTCTCGTGGTTTGAGGCCTGGCTTGCTGCACCCCCTGCTTTTGAGATTCACCCGGATGTGGGCTGGATTTTGGCTGCCTTTAGGGCTGGAGCTTCTCGTGGTTTGAGGCCTGGCTTGCTCCACCCCCTGCTCTTGAGATTCTCCCGGAGGTCGGCTGCATTTTGACTGATACTTGGGCTGGAGATTCTCGTGGTTTGAGGCCTGGCTTGCTCCACCCCCTGCTCTTGAAATTGTCCCGGATGTGGGCTGCATTTTGGTGGCTTTTTGGGCTGGAGCTACTCGTGGTTTGAGGCCTGGCTTGCTCCACCCCCTGCTCTTGAGATTCTCCCGGATGTGGGCTGCATTTTGGCTGCCTTTCGGGCTGGAGCTTCTCGAGGTTTGAGGCCTGGCTTGCTGCACCCCCTGCTCTTGAGATTCTCCCGGATGTGGGCTGCATTCTGGGTGATTCTTGGGCTGGAGCTTCTTGTGGTTTGAGGCCTGGCTTGCTCCACCCCCTGCTCTTGAGATTCTCCCGGAGGTGGGCTGGATTTTGGCTGCCTTTTGTGCTGGAGCTTCTCGTGGTTTGAGGCCTGGCTTGCTCCACCCCCTGCTCTTGAGATTCTCCCGGAGTTCGGCTGCATTTTGGCTCATACTTGGGCTGGAGATTCTCGTGGTTTGGGGCCTGGCTTGCTCCACCCCCTGCTCATGAGATTCTCCCGGATGTGGGCTGCATTTTTGCTGCCTTTTGGGCTGGAGCTTCTCGAGGTTTGAGGCCTGGCTTGTTCCACCCCCTGCTCTTGAGATTCTCCCGGATGTGGGCTGCATTTTGGCTGCCTTTTGGGCTGGAGCTTCTCGTGGTTTGAGGCCTGCCTTGCTCGACCCCCGGCTCTTGAGATTCTCCCGGATGTGGGCTGGATTTTCGCTGCATTTTGGGCTGGAGCTTCTCGTGGTTTGAGGCCTGGCTTGCTCCACCCCCTGCTCTTGAGATTCTCCCGGATGTGGGCTGCATTTGGCTGCCTTTTGGCCTGGAGCTTCTCGTGGTTTGAGGCCTGGCTTCCTCCACCCCCTGCTCTTGAGAATCTCCCAGATGTGGGCTGGATTTTGGCTGCATTTTGGGCTGGAGCTTCTCGAGGTTGAAGGCCTGGCTTGCTCCACCCCCTGCTCTTGAGAATCTCCCGGATGTGGGCTGGATTTTGTCTGCATTTTGGGCTGGAGCTTCTCGTGGTTTGAGGCCTGGCTTGCACCACCCCCTGCTCTTGATATTCTCCCGGATGTGGGCTGCATTTTGGCTGATACTTGGGCTGGAGATTCTCGTGGTTTGAGGCCTGGCTTGCTCCACCCCCTGCTCTTGAAATTGTCCCGGATGTGGGCTGCATTTTGGCTGCATTTTGGGCTGGAGCTTCTCGTGGTTTGAGGCCTGGCTTGCTCCACCCCCTGCTCTTGATATTCTCCCGGATGTGGGCTGGATTTTGGCTACATTTTGAGCTGGAGCTTCTCGTGGTTTGAGGCCTGGCTTGCTCCACCCCCTGCTCTTGAGATTCTCCCGGATGTGGGCTGCATTCTGGGTGAATCTTGGGCTGGAGCTTCTCGTGGTTTGAGGCCTGGCGTGCTCCACCCCCTCCTCTTCATATTCTTTTGGATGTGGCCTGGATTTTGGCTGCCTTTTGGGCTGGAGATTCTCGAGGTTTGAGGCCCGGCTTGCTCCACCCCCTGCTGTTGAGATTCTCCCGGATGTGGGCTGCATTTTGGCTGCCTTTTGGGCTGGAGCTTCTCGTGGTTTGAGGCCTGGCTTGCTCCACCCCCTGCTCTTGAGATTCTCCCGGATGTGGGCTGCATTCTGGGTGAATCTTGGGCTGGAGCTTCTCGTGGTTTGAGGCCTGGCGTGCTCCACCCCCTCCTCTTCATATTCTTTTGGATGTGGGCTGGATTTTGGCTGCCTTTTGGGCTGGAGATTCTCGAGGTTTGAGGCCCGGCTTGCTCCACCCCCTGCTGTTGAGATTCTCCCGGATGTGGGCTGCATTTTGGCTGCCTTTTGGGCTGGAGCTTCTCGTGGTTTGAGGCCTGGCTTGCTCCACCCCCTGCTCTTGAGATTCTCCCGGATGTGGGCTGCATTTTGGCTGCCTTTTGGGCTGGAGCTTCTCGAGGTTTGAGGCCTGGCTTGCTCCACCCCCTGCTCTTGATATTCTCCCGGATGTGGGCTGGATTTTGGCTGCATTTTGGACTGGAGCTTCTCGAGGTTTGAGGCCTGGCTTGCTCCACCCCCTGCTGTTGAGAATCTCCCGGATGTGGGCTGGATTTTCGCTGCATTTTGGGCTGGAGCTTCTCGTGGTTTGAGGCCTGGCTTGCTCCACATCCTGCTCTTCATATGCTCCTGGATGTGGGCTGCATTTTGGCTGATACTTGGGCTGGAGCTTCTTGTGATTTGAGGCCTGGCTTGCTCCACCACTTGCTCTTGAAATTCTCCCGGATGTGGGCTGGATTTTGGCTGCATTTTGGACTGGAGCTTCTCGAGGTTTGAGGCCTGCCTTGCTCCACCCCCTGCTCTTGAGATTCTCCCGGATGTGGGCTGCATTTTGACTGATACTTGGGCTGGAGATTCTCGTGGTTTGGGGCCTGGCTTGCTCCACCCCCTGCTCTTGAAATTGTCCCGGATGTGGGCTGCATTTTGGTGGCTTTTTGGGCTGGATCTTCTCGTGGTTTGAGGCCTGGCTTGCTCCACCCCCTGCTCTTGAGATTCTCCCGGATGTGGGCTGCATTTTGGCTGCCTTTTGGGCTGGAGCTTCTCGTGGTTTGAGGCCTGGCTTGCTCCAGCCCTTGCTCTTGAGAATCTCCCGGATGTGGTCTGGATTTTGGCTGCCTTTTGGGCTGGAGCTTCTCGAGGTTTGAGGCCTGGCTTGCTCCACCTCCTACTCTTGATATTCTCCCGGATGTGGGCTGCATTTTGGCTGCATTTTGGGCTGGAGCTTCTCGAGGTTTGAGGCCTGGCTTGCTCCATACCCTGCTCTTGAGATTCTCCCGGAGGTGGGCTGCTTTTTGGCTGCCTTTTGGGCTGGAGCTTCTCGAGGTTTGAGGCCTGGCTTGCTCCATACCCTGCTCTTGAGATTCTCCCGGATGTGGGCTGCTTTTTGGCTGCCTTTTGGGCTGGAGCTTCTCATGGTTTGAAGCCTGGCTTGCTCCACCCCCTGCTCTTGAGATTCTCCCGGATGTGGGCTGCATTTTGGCTGCCATTTGGGCTGGAGCTTCTCGTGGTTTGAGGCCTGGCTTGCTCCACACCCTGATCTTCATATGCTCCTGGATGTGGGCTGCATTTTGGCTGATACTTGGGCTGGAGCTTCTCGAGGTTTGAGGCCTGCCTTGCTCCACCCCTTGCTCTTGAGATTCTCCCGGATGTCGGCTGCATTTTGACTGATACTTGGGCTGGAGATTCTCGTGGTTTAGGGCCTGGCTTGCTCCACCCCCTGCTCTTGATATTCTCCCGGATGTGGGCTGCATTTTGGCTGCATTTTGGGCTGGAGCTTCTCATGGTTTGAGGCCTGGCTTGCTCCACCCCCTGCTCTTGAGATTCTCCCGAATGTGGGCTGTATTTTGGCTCATACTTGGGCTGGAGATTCTCGTGGTTTGGGGCCTGGCTTGCTCCACCCCCTGCTCTTGAAATTGTCCCGGATGTGGGCTGCATTTTGGCTGTCTTTTGGGCTGGAGCTTCTCGTGGTTTGAGGCCTGGCTTGCTCCACCCCCTGCTCTTGAGATTCTCCCGGATGTGGGCTGCATTTGGCTGCCTTTTGGCCTGGAGCTTCTCATGGTTTGAGGCCTGGCTTGCTCCACCCCCTGCTCTTGAGAATCTCCCAGATGTGGGCTGGATTTTGGCTGCATTTTGGGCTGGAGCTTCTCGAGGTTTGAGGCCTGGCTTGCTCCAACCCCTGCTCTTGAGAATCTCCCGGATGTGGGCTGGATTTTGTCTGCATTTTGCTCTGGAGCTTCTCGTGGTTTGAGGCCTGGCTTGCACCACCCCCTGCTCTTGATATTCTCCCGGATGTGGGCTGCATTTTGGCTGATACTTGGGCTGGAGTCTCGTGGTTTGAGGCCTGGCTTGCTCCACCCCCTGCTCTTGATATTCTCCCGGATGTGGGCTGGATTTTGGCTACATTTTGAGCTGGAGCTTCTCGTGGTTTGAGGCCTGCCTTGCTCCACCCCCTGCTCTTGAGATTCTCCCGGATGTGGGCTGCATCCTGGCTGAATCTTGGGCTGGAGCTTCTCGTGGTTTGAGGCCTGGCGTGCTCCACCCCCTCCTCTTGAGATTCTCCCGGATGTGTCCTGCATTTTGGCTGCCTTTTGGGCTGGAGATTCTCGTGGTTTGAGGCCTGGCTTTCTCCACCCACTGCTCTTGAGATTCTCCCGGATGTGGCCTGCATTTTGGCTGCATTTTGGGCTGGAGCTTCTCGTGGTTTGAGGCCTGTCTTGCTCCACCCCCAGCTCTTGAGATTCTCCCGGATGTGGGCTGCATTTTGGCTGCCTTTTGGGCTGGAGCTTCTCATGCTTTGAGGCCTGGCTTGCTCCACCCCCTGCTCTTGAGAATCTCCCGGATGTGGGCTGGATGTTGGCTGCATTTTGGGCTGGAGCTTTTCATGGTTTGAGGCCTGGCTTGCTCCACCCCCTGCTCTTGAGATTCTCCCGGATGTGGGCTGCATTTTGGCTACATTTTGGGCTGGAGCTTCTCGTGGTTTGAGGCCCGGCTTGCTCCACCCCCTGCTGTTGAGATTCTCCCGGATGTGGGCTGCATTTTGGCTGCCTTTTGGGCTGGAGATTCTCGTGGTTTGAGGCCCGGCTTGCTCCACCCCCTGCTGTTGAGATTCTCCCGGATGTGGGCTGCATTTTGGCTGCCTTTTGGGCTGGAGCTTCTCGTGGTTTGAGGCCTGGCTTGCTCCACCCCCTGCTCTTGAGATTCTCTCGGATGTGGGCTGCATTTTGGCTGCCTTTTGGGCTGGAGCTTCTCGAGGTTTGAGGCCTGGCTTGCTCCACCCCCTGCTCTTGAGAATCTCCCGGATGTGGGCTGGATTTTGGCTGCATTTTGGACTGGAGCTTCTCGAGGTTTGAGGCCTGGCTTGCTCCACCCCCTGCTGTTGAGAATCTCCCAGATGTGGGCTGGATTTTGGCTGCATTTTGGGCTGGAGCTTCTCGAGGTTTGAGGCCTGGCTTGCTCCAACCCCTGCTCTTGAGAATCTCCCGGATGTGGGCTGGATTTTGTCTGCATTTTGCTCTGGAGTTTCTCGTGGTTTGAGGCCTGGCTTGCTCCAACCCCTGCTCTTGATATTCTCCCGGATGTGGGCTGGATTTTGTCTGCATTTTGCTCTGGAGCTTCTCGTGGTTTGAGGCCTGGCTTGCACCACCCCCTGCTCTTGATATTCTCCCGGATGTGGGCTGCATTTTGGCTGATACTTGGGCTGGAGTCTCGTGGTTTGAGGCCTGGCTTGCTCCACCCCCTGCTCTTGATATTCTCCCGGATGTGTCCTGCATTTTGGCTGCCTTTTGGGCTGGAGCTTCTCGTGGTTTGAGGCCTGGCTTTCTCCACCCACTGCTCTTGAGATTCTCCCGGATGTGGGCTGGATTTTGGCTGCATTTTGGGCTGGAGCTTCTCGTGGTTTGAGGCCTGGCTTGCTCCACCCCCTGCTCTTGAGATTCTCCCGGATGTGGGCTGCATTTTGGCTGCCTTTTGGGCTGGAGCTTCTCATGCTTTGAGGCCTGGCTTGCTCCACCCCCTGCTCTTGAGAATCTCCCGGATGTGGGCTGGATGTTGGCTGCATTTTGGGCTGGAGCTTTTCATGGTTTGAGGCCTGGCTTGCTCCACCCCCTGCTCTTGAGATTCTCCCGGATGTGGGCTGCATTTTGGCTACATTTTGGGCTGGAGCTTCTCGTGGTTTGAGGCCCGGCTTGCTCCACCCCCTGCTGTTGAGATTCTCCCGGATGTGGGCTGCATTTTGGCTGCCTTTTGGGCTGGAGCTTCTCGTGGTTTGAGGCCTGGCTTGCTCCACACCCTGCTCTTCATATGCTCCTGGATGTGGGCTGCATTTTGGCTGATACTTGGGCTGGAGCTTCTCGTGATTTGAGGCCTGGCTTGCTCCACCCCTTGCTCTTGAAATTCTCCTGGATGTGGGCTGGATTTTGGCTGCCTTTTGGGCTGGAGCTTCTCGTGGTTTGAGGCCTGCCTTGCTCCACCTCCTGCTCTTGAGATTCTCCCGGATGTGGGCTGCATTTTGGCTGCCTTTTGGGCTGGAGGTTCTCGAGGTTTGAGGCCTGGCTTGCTCCACCCCTTGCTCTTGAGAATCTCCCGGATGTGGGCTGGATTTTGGCTGCCTTTTGGGCTGGAGCTTCTCGTGGTTTGAAGCCTGGCTTGCTCCACCCCCTGCTCTTGAGATTCTCCCGGATGTGGGTGGATTTTGGCTGCCTTTTGGGCTGGAGCTTCTCGTGGTTTGAGGCCTGGCTTGCTCCACACCCTGCTCTTCATATGCTCCTGGATGTGGGCTGCATTTTGGCTGATACTTGGGCTGGAGCTTCTCGAGGTTTGAGGCCTGCCTTGCTCCACACCCTGCTCTTGAGATTCTTCCGGAGGTGGGCCTGCATTTTGGCTGCCTTTTGGGCTGGAGATTCTCGTGGTTTGAAGCCTGGCTTGCTCCACCCCCTGCTCTTGAGATTCTCCCGAATGTGGGCTGCATTTTGGCTCATACTTGGGCTGGAGATTCTCGTGGTTTGGGGCCTGGCTTGCTCCACCCCCTGCTCTTGAAATTGTCCCGGATGTGGGCTGCATTTTGGCTGTCTTTTGGGCTGGAGCTTCTCGTGGTTTGAGGCCTGGCTTGCTCCAACCCCTGCTCATGAGATTCTACCGGATATGGGCTGCATTTTTGCTGCCTTTTGGGCTGGAGCTTCTCGAGGTTTGAGGCCTGGCTTGTTCCACCCCCTGCTCTTGAGATTCTCCCGGATGTGGGCTGCATTTTGGCTGCCTTTTGGGCTGGAGCTTCTCGTGGTTTGAGGCCTGCCTTGCTCCACCCCCTGCTCTTGAGATTCTCCCGGATGTGGGCTGGATTTTCGCTGCATTTTGGGCTGGAGCTTCTCGTGGTTTGAGGCCTGGCTTGCTCCACCCCCTGCTCTTGAGATTCTCCCGGATGTGGGCTGCATTTGGCTGCCTTTTGGGCTGGAGCTTCTCGTGGTTTGAGGCCTGGCTTGCTCCACCCCCTGCTCTTGAGAATCTCCCAGATGTGGGCTGGATTTTGTCTGCATTTTGGGCTGGAGCTTCTCGTGGTTTGAGGCCTGGCTTGCACCACCCCCTGCTCTTGATATTCTCCCGGATGTGGGCTGCATTTTGGCTGATACTTGGGCTGGAGCTTCCCGTGGTTTGAGGCCTGGCTTGCTCCACCCCCTGCTCTTGATATTCTCCCGGATGTGGGCTGCATTTTGGCTGCCTTTTGGGCTGGAGCTTCTCGAGGTTTGAGGCCTGGCTTGCTCCACCCCCTGCTCTTGAGAATCTCCCGGATGTGGGCTGGATTTTGGCTGCATTTTGGACTGGAGCTTCTCGAGGTTTGAGGCCTGGCTTGCTCCACCCCCTGCTGTTGAGAATCTCCCGGATGTGGGCTGGATTTTCGCTGCATTTTGGGCTGGAGCTTCTCGTGGTTTGAGGCCTGGCTTGCTCCACACCCTGCTCTTCATATGCTCCTGGATGTGGGCTGCATTTTGGCTGATACTTGGGCTGGAGCTTCTCGTGATTTGAGGCCTGGCTTGCTCCACCCCTTGCTCTTGAAATTCTCCTGGATGTGGGCTGGATTTTGGCTGCCTTTTGGGCTGGAGCTTCTCGTGGTTTGAGGCCTGGCTTGCTCCACCCCCTGCTCTTGAGATTCTCCCGGATGTGGGCTGCATTTTGACTGATACTTGGGCTGGAGATTCTCGTGGTTTGGGGCCTGGATTGCTCCACCCCCTGCTCTTGAAATTGTCCCGGATGTGGGCTGCATTTTGGTGGCTTTTTGGGCTGGATCTTCTCGTGGTTTGAGGCCTGGCTTGCTCCACCCCCTGCTCTTGAGATTCTCCCGGATGTGGGCTGCATTTTGGCTGCCTTTTGGGCTGGAGGTTCTCGAGGTTTGAGGCCTGGCTTGCTCCACCCCTTGCTCTTGAGAATCTCCCGGATGTGGGCTGGATTTTGGCTGCCTTTTGGGCTGGAGCTTCTCGAGGTTTGAGGCCTGGCTTGCTCCACCTCCTACTCTTGATATTCTCCCGGATGTGGGCTGCATTTTGGCTGCCTTTTGGGCTGGAGCTTCTCGAGGTTTGAGGCCTGGCTTGCTCCATACCCTGCTCTTGAGATTCTCCCGGAGGTGGGCTGCTTTTTGGCTGCCTTTTGGGCTGGAGCTTCTCGAGGTTTGAGGCCTGGCTTGCTCCATACCCTGCTCTTGAGATTCTCCCGGAGGTGGGCTGCTTTTTGGCTGCCTTTTGGGCTGGAGCTTCTCGTGGTTTGAAGCCTGGCTTGCTCCACCCCCTGCTCTTGAGATTCTCCCGGATGTGGGTGGATTTTGGCTGCCTTTTGGGCTGGAGCTTCTCGTGGTTTGAGGCCTGGCTTGCTCCACACCCTGCTCTTCATATGCTCCTGGATGTGGGCTGCATTTTGGCTGATACTTGGGCTGGAGCTTCTCGAGGTTTGAGGCCTGCCTTGCTCCACCCCCTGCTCTTGATATTCTCCCAGATGTGGGCTGCATTTTGGCTGCCTTTTGGGCTGGAGCTTCTCGAGGTTTGAGGCCTGGCTTGCTCCACCCCCTGCTCTTGAGAATCTCATGGATGTGGGCTGGATTTTGGCTGCATTTTGGGCTGGAGCTTCTCGAGGTTTGAGGCCTGGCTTGCTCCACCTCCTACTCTTGATATTCTCCCGGATGTGGGCTGGATTTTGGCTGCCTTTTGGGCTGGAACTTCTCGAGGTTTGAGGCCTGGCTTGCTCCACACCCTGCTCTTGAGATTCTTCCGGAGGTGGGCCTGCATTTTGGCTGCCTTTTGGGCTGGAGATTCTCGTGGTTTGAAGCCTGGCTTGCTCCACCCCCTGCTCTTGAGATTCTCCTGGATGTGGGCTGGATTTTGGCTGCCTTTTGGGCTGGAGCTTCTCGAGGTTTTAGGCCTGGCTTGCTCCACCCCCTGCTCTTGAGATTCTCCCGGATGTGGGCTGCATTTTGGCTGCCTTTTGGGCTGGAGCTTCTTGTGGTTTGAGGCCTGGCTTGCTGCACCCCCTGCTCTTGAGATTCTCCCGGATGTGGGCTGCATTCTGGGTGTTTCTTGGGCTGGAGCTTCTCGTGGTTTGAGGCCTGGCTTGCTCCACCCCCTGCTCTTGAGATTCTCCCGGATGTGGCCTGCATTTTGGCTGCCTTTTGGGCTGGAGCTTCTCGTGGTTTGAGGCCTGGCTTGCTCCATCCCCTGCTCTTGAGATTCTCCCGGATGTGGCCTGCATTTTGACTGATACTTGGGCTGGAGATTCTCGTGGTTTGGGGCCTGGCTTGCTCCACCCCCTGCTCTTGAAATTGTCCCGGATGTGGGCTGCATTTTGGTGGCTTTTTGGGCTGGAGCTTCTCGTGGTTTGAGGCCTGGCTTGCTCCACCCCCTGCTCTTGAGATTCTGCCCGATGTGGGCTGCATTTTGGCTGCCTTTTGGGCTGGAGCTTCTCGAGGTTTGAGTCCTGGCTTGCTCCACCCCTTGCTCTTGAGAATCTCCCGGATGTGGGCTGGATTTTGGCTGCCTTTTGGGCTGGAGCTTCTCGAGGTTTGAGGCCTGGCTTGCTCCACCTCCTACTCTTGATATTCTCCCGGATGTGGGTTGCATTTTGGCTGCCTTTTGGGCTGGAGGTTCTCGAGGTTTGAGGCCTGGCTTGCTCCATACCCTGCTCTTGAGATTCTCCCGGAGGTGGGCTGGATTTTGGCTGCCTTTTGGGCTGGAGCTTCTCGTGGTTTGAGGCCTGGCTTGCTCCACACCCTGCTCTTCATATGCTCCTGGATGTGGGCTGCATTTTGGCTGATACTTGGGCTGGAGCTTCTCGTGGTTTGAGGCCTGGCTTGCTCCACCCCCTGCTCTTGAGAATCTCCCGGATGTGGGCTGGATTTTGGATCATTTTGGACTGGAGCTTCTCGAGGTTTGAGGCCTGGCTTGCTCCACACCCTGCTCTTCATATGCTCCTGGATGTGGGCTGCATTTTGGCTGATACTTGGGCTGGAGCTTCTCGTGGTTTGAGGCCTGGCTTGCTCCACCCCCTACTCTTGAAATTCTCCTGGATTTGGGCTGGATTTTGGCTGCCTTTTGGTCTGGAGCTTCTCGTGGTTTGAGGCCTGGCTTGCTCCACCCCCTGCTCTTGAGATTCTCCCGGATGTGGGCTGCATTTTGGCTGCCTTTTGGGCTGGAGCTTCTCGTGGTTTGAGGCCTGGCTTGCTCCACACCCTGCTCTTCATAAGCTCCTGGATGTGGGCTGCATTTTGGCTGATACTTGGGCTGGAGCTTCTCGTGGTTTGAGGCCTGGCTTGCTGCACCCCCTGCTCTTGAGATTCTCCCGGATGTGGGCTGGATTTTGGCTGCCTTTTGGGCTGGAGCTTCTCGTGGTTTGAGGCCTGGCTTGCTCCACCCCCTGCTCTTGAGATTCTCCCGGATGTGGGCTGCATTTTGACTGATACTTGGGCTGGAGATTCTCGTGGTTTGGGGCCTGGCTTGCTCCACTCCCTGCTCTTGAGATTCTCCCGGATGTGGGCTGCATTTTGGCTGCCTTTTGGGCTGGAGCTGCTCGTGGTTTGAGGCCTGGCTTGCTCCACCCCCTGCTCTTGAGATTCTCCCGGATGTGGGCTAGATTTTGGCTGCATTTTGGGCTGGAGCTTCTCGTGGCTTGAGGCCTGTCGTGCTCCATCCCCTGCTCTTCATATTCTTTTGGATGTGGGCTGCATTTTGGCTGCCTTTTGGGCTGGAGCTTCTCGTGGTTTGAGGCCTGGCTTGCTCCACCCCCTGCTCTTGAGATTCTCCCGGATGTGGGCTGGATTTTGGCTGCCTTTTGGGCTGGAGCTTCTCGTGGTTTGAGTCCTGGCTTGCTCCACCCACTGCTCTTGAGATTCTCCCGGATGTGGGCTGGATTTTGGCTGCCTTTTGGGCTGGAGCTTCTCGGGGTTTGAGGCCTGGCTTGCTCCACCCCCTGCTCTTGAGATTCTCCCGGAGGTGGGCTGGATTTTGGCTGCATTTTGGGCTGGAGCTTCTCGTGGTTTGAGGCCTGGCTTGCTCCACCCCCTGCTCTTGAGATTCTCCCGGATGTGGGCTGCATTTTGGCTGCCTTTTGGGCTGGAGCTTCTCGTGGTTTGAGGCCTGGCTTGCTCCACCCCCTGCTCTTGATATTCTCCAGGAGGTGGGCTGGATTTTGGCTGCCTTTTGGGCTGGAGCTTCTCGTGGTTTGAGGCCTGGCTTGCTCCACCCCCTGCTCTTGATATTCTCCTGGATCTGGGCTGCATTTTGGCTGCCTTTTGGGCTGGAGCTTCTCGTGGTTTGAGGCCTGGCTTGCTCCACCCCCTGCTCTTGAGATTCTCCCGGATGTGGGCTGCATTTTGGCTGCCTTTTGGGCTGGAGCTTCTCGTGGTTTGTGGCCTGGCTTGCTCCACCCCCTGCTCTTGAGAATCTCCCGGATGTACGCTGGATTTTGGCTGCCTTTTGGGCTGGAGCTTCTCGAGGTTTGAGGCCTGGCTTGCTCCACCCCCTGCTCTTGAGATTCTTACGCAGGTGGGCTGCATTTTGGCTGCCTTTTGGGCTGGAGCTTCTCGTGGTTTGAGGCCTGTCGTGCTCCACCCCCTGCTCTTCATATTCTTTTGGATGTGGGCTGGATTTTGGCTGCCTTTTGGGCTGGAGCTTCTCGTGGTTTGAGGCCTGGCTTGCTCGACCCCTTCTCTTGAGATTCTCCCGGATGTGGCCTGCATTTTGGCTGCCTTTTGGGCTGCAGCTTCTCGTGGTTTGAGGGCTGGCTTGCTCCACCCCCTGCTCTTGAGATTCTCCCGGATGTGGGCTGCATTTTGGCTGCATTTTGGGCTGGAGCTTCTCGAGGTTTGAGGCCTGGCTTGCTCCACCTCCTACTCTTGAGAATCTCCCGGATGTGGGCTGGATTTTGGCTGCATTTTGGGCTGGAGCTTCTCGAGGTTTGAGGCCTGGCTTGCTCCATACCCTGCTCTTGAGATTCTCCCGGATGTGGGCTGCTTTTTGGCTGCCTTTTGGGCTGGAGCTTCTCATGGTTTGAAGCCTGGCTTGCTCCACCCCCTTCTCTTGAGATTCTCCTGGATGTGGGCTGCATTCTGGGTGATTCTTGGGCTGGAGCTTCTCGTGGTTTGAGGCCTGGCTTGCTCCACCCCCTGCTCTTGAAATTGTCCCGGATGTGGGCTGCATTTTGGCTGCATATAGGGCTGGAACTTCTCGTGGTTTGAGGCCTGGCTTCCTCCACCCCCTGCTCTTGATATTCTCCTGGATGTGGGCTGCATTTTGGCTGCCTTTTGGGCTGGAGCTTCTCGTGGTTTGAGGCCTGGCTTGCTCCACCCCCTGCACTTGAGATTCTCCCGGATGTGGGCTGCATTTTGGCTGCCTTTTGGGCTGGAGCTTCTCGAGGTTTGAGGCCTGGCTTGCTCCACCCCCTGCTCTTGAGAATCTCCCGGATGTGGGCTGGATTTTGGATCATTTTGGACTGGAGCTTCTCGAGGTTTGAGGCCTGGCTTGCTCCACACCCTGCTCTTCATATGCTCCTGGATGTGGGCTGCATTTTGGCTGATACTTGGGCTGGAGCTTCTCGTGGTTTGAGGCCTGGCTTGCTCCACCCCCTACTCTTGAAATTCTCCTGGATTTGGGCTGGATTTTGGCTGCCTTTTGGTCTGGAGCTTCTCGTGGTTTGAGGCCTGGCTTGCTCCACCCCCTGCTCTTGAGATTCTCCCGGATGTGGGCTGCATTTTGGCTGCCTTTTGGGCTGGAGCTTCTCGTGGTTTGAGGCCTGGCTTGCTCCACACCCTGCTCTTCATATGCTCCTGGATGTGGGCTGCATTTTGGCTGATACTTGGGCTGGAGCTTCTCGTGGTTTGAGGCCTGGCTTGCTGCACCCCCTGCTCTTGAGATTCTCCCGGATGTGGGCTGGATTTTGGCTGCCTTTTGGGCTGGAGCTTCTCGTGGTTTGAGGCCTGGCTTGCTCCACCCCCTGCTCTTGAGATTCTCCCGGATGTGGGCTGCATTTTGACTGATACTTGGGCTGGAGATTCTCGTGGTTTGGGGCCTGGCTTGCTCCACTCCCTGCTCTTGAGATTCTCCCGGATGTGGGCTGCATTTTGGCTGCCTTTTGGGCTGGAGCTGCTCGTGGTTTGAGGCCTGGCTTGCTCCACCCCCTGCTCTTGAGATTCTCCCGGATGTGGGCTAGATTTTGGCTGCATTTTGGGCTGGAGCTTCTCGTGGCTTGAGGCCTGTCGTGCTCCATCCCCTGCTCTTCATATTCTTTTGGATGTGGGCTGCATTTTGGCTGCCTTTTGGGCTGGAGCTTCTCGTGGTTTGAGGCCTGGCTTGCTCCACCCCCTGCTCTTGAGATTCTCCCGGATGTGGGCTGGATTTTGGCTGCCTTTTGGGCTGGAGCTTCTCGTGGTTTGAGTCCTGGCTTGCTCCACCCACTGCTCTTGAGATTCTCCCGGATGTGGGCTGGATTTTGGCTGCCTTTTGGGCTGGAGCTTCTCGGGGTTTGAGGCCTGGCTTGCTCCACCCCCTGCTCTTGAGATTCTCCCGGAGGTGGGCTGGATTTTGGCTGCATTTTGGGCTGGAGCTTCTCGTGGTTTGAGGCCTGGCTTGCTCCACCCCCTGCTCTTGAGATTCTCCCGGATGTGGGCTGCATTTTGGCTGCCTTTTGGGCTGGAGCTTCTCGTGGTTTGAGGCCTGGCTTGCTCCACCCCCTGCTCTTGATATTCTCCAGGAGGTGGGCTGGATTTTGGCTGCCTTTTGGGCTGGAGCTTCTCGTGGTTTGAGGCCTGGCTTGCTCCACCCCCTGCTCTTGATATTCTCCTGGATCTGGGCTGCATTTTGGCTGCCTTTTGGGCTGGAGCTTCTCGTGGTTTGAGGCCTGGCTTGCTCCACCCCCTGCTCTTGAGATTCTCCCGGATGTGGGCTGGATTTTGGCTGCCTTTTGGGCTGGAGCTTCTCGAGGTTTGAGGCCTGGCTTGCTCCACCCCCTGCTCTTGAGAATCTCCCGGATGTGGGCTGGATTTTGGCTGCATTTTGGACTGGAGCTTCTCGAGGTTTGAGGCCTGGCTTGCTCCACCCCCTGCTCTTGAGAATCTTCCGGATGTGGGCTGGATTTTGGCTGATACTTGGGCTTGAGCTTCTCGTGGTTTGAGGCCTGCCTTGCTCCACACCCTGCTCTTCATATGCTCCTGGATGTGGGCTGCATTTTGGCTGATACTTGGGCTGGAGCTTCTCGTGGTTTGAGGCCTGGCTTGCTGCACCCCCTGCTCTTGAGATTCTCCCAGATGTGGGCTGGATTTTGGCTGCCTTTTGGGCTGGAGCTTCTCGTGGTTTGAGGCCTGGCTTGCTCCACCCCCTGCTCTTGAGATTCTCCCGGATGTGGGCTGGATTTTGGCTGCCTTTTGGGCTGGAGCTTCTCGTGGTTTGAGGCCTGGCTTGCTCCACCCCCTGCTCTTGAGATTCTCCCGGAGGTGGGCTGGATTTTGGCTGAATTTTGGGCTGGAGCTTCTCGAGGTTTGAGGCCTGGCTTGCTCCACCCCCTGCTCTTGAGAATCTCCCGGATGTGGGCTGGATTTTGGCTGCATTTTGGGCTGGAGCTTCTCGTGGTTTGAAGCCTGGTTTGCTCCACCCCCTGCTCTTGAGATTCTCCCGGATGTGGCCTGCATTTTGACTGCCTTTTGGGCTGGAGCTTCTCATGGTTTGAGGCCTGGCTTGCTCCACCCCCTACTCTTGAGATTCTCCCGGATGTGGGCTGCATTTTGGCTGCCTTTTGGGCTGGAGCTTCTCGTGGTTTGAGGCCTGGCTTGCTCCACCCCCTGCTCTTGAGATTCTCCCGGATGTGGGCTGCATTTTGGCTGCCTTTTGGGCTGGAGCTTCTCGTGGTTTGAGGCCTGGCTTGCTCCACCCCCTGCTCTTGAGATTCTCCAGGAGGTGGGCTGGATTTTGGCTGCCTTTTGGTCTGGAGCTTCTCGTGGTTTGAGGCCTGGCTTGTTCCAACCCCTGCTCTTGAGATTCTCCCGGATGTGGGCTAGATTTTGGCTGCATTTTGGGCTGGAGCTTCTCGTGGTTTGAGGCCTGGCTTGCTCCACCCCCTGCTCTTGAAATTGTCCTGGATGTGGGCTGCATTTTGGCTGCCTTTTGGGCTGGAGCTTCTCGTGGTTTGAGGCCTGGCTTGCTCCACCCCCTGCTCTTGATATTCTCCCGGATGTGCGCTGCATTTTGGCTGCCTTTTGGGCTGGAGCTGCTCGTGGTTTGAGGCCTGGCTTGCTCCACCCCCTGCTCTTGAGATTCTCCCGGATGTGGGCTAGATTTTGGCTGCATTTTGGGCTGGAGCTTCTCGTGGCTTGAGGCCTGTCGTGCTCCACCCCTAGCTCTTCATATTCTTTTGGATGTGGGCTGCATTTTCGCTGCATTTTGGGCTGGAGCTTCTCGTGGTTTGAGGCCTGGCTTGCTCCACCCCCTGCTCTTGAGATTCTCCCGGATGTGGGCTGCATTTGGCTGCCTTTTGGCCTGGAGCTTCTCGTGGTTTGAGGCCTGGCTTGCTCCACCCCCTGCTCTTGAGATTCTCCTGTATGTGGGCTGCATTTTGGCTGATACTTGGGCTGGAGCTTCTCGTGGTTTGAGGCCTGGCTTGCTCCACCCCCTGCTCTTGAGATTCTCCCGTATGTGGGCTGCATTTGGCTGCCTTTTGGCCTGGAGCTTCTCGTGGTTTGAGGCCTGGCTTGCTCCACCCCCTGCTCTTGAGATTCTCCCGGATGTGGGCTGGATTTTGGCTGCCTTTTGGGCTGGAGCTTCTCGTGGTTTGAGACCTGGCTTGCTCCACCCCCTGCTCTTGAGATTCTCCCCGATGTGGGCTGGATTTTGGCTGCATTTTGGGCTGGAGCTTCTCGTGGTTTGAGGCCTGGCTTGCTCCACACCCTGCTCTTCATATGCTCCTGGATGTGGGCTGCATTTTGGCTGATATTTGGGCTGGAGCTTCTCGTGGTTTGAGGCCTGGCTTGCTCCATCCCCTGCTCTTGAAATACTCCTGGATGTGGGCTGGATTTTGGCTGCCTTTTGGGCTGGAGCTTCTCGTGGTTTGAGGCCTGGCTTGTTCCACCCCCTGCTCTTGAGATTCTCCCGGATGTGGGCTGCATTCTGGGTGATTCTTGGGCTGGAGCTTCTTGTGGTTTGAGGCCTGGCTTGCTCCACCCCCTGCTCTTGAGATTCTCCCGGATGTGGCCTGCATTTTGGCTGCCTTTTGGGCTGGAGCTTCTCGTGGTTTGAGGCCTGGATTGCTCCACCCACTGCTCTTGAGATTCTCCCGGATGTGGGCTGCATTTTGGCTGCCTTTTGGGCTGGAGCTTCTCGTGGTTTGAGGCCTGGCTTGCTCCACCCCCTACTCTTGATATTCTCCCGGATGTGGGCTGCATTTTGGCTGCCTTTTGGGCTGGAGCTTCTCGTGGTTTGAGGCCTGGCTTTTTCCAACCCCTGCTCTTGAGATTCTCCCGGATGTGGGCTGCATTTTGGCTGCCTTTTGGGCTGGAGCTTCTCGTGGTTTGAGGCCTGGCTTGCTCCACCCCCTGCTCTTGAGATTCTCCCGGATGTGGGCTGCATTTTGGCTGCCTTTTGGGCTGGAGCTTCTCATGGTTTGAGGCCTGGCTTGCTCCACCCACTGCTCTTGAGATTCTCCTGGATGTGGGCTGCATTTTGGCTGCCTTTTGGGCTGGAGCTTCTCGTGGTTTGAGGCCTGGCTTGCTCCACCCCCTGCTCTTGAGATTCTCCCGGATGTGGGCTGCATTTTGGCTGCATTTTGGGCTGGAGCTTCTCATGGTTTGAGGCCTGGCTTGCTCCACCCCCTGCTCTTGAGATTCTCCCGGATGTGGGCTGCATTTTTTCTGATACTTGGGCTGGAGATTCTCGTGGTTTGGGGCCTGGCTTGCATCACCCCCTGCTCTTGAAATTGTCCCGGATGTGGGCTGCATTTTGGCTGCCTTTTGGGCTGGAGCTTCTCGTGGTTTGAGGCCTGGCTTACTCCACCCCCTGCTCTTGAGATTCTCCCGGATGTGGGCTGCATTTTGGCTACATTTTGTGCTGGAGCTTCTCGTGGTTTGGGGCCTGGCTTGCTCCACCCCCTGCTCTTGAGATTCTCCCGGATGTGGGCTGCATTTTGGCTGCCTTTTGGGCTGGAGCTTCTCGAGGTTTGAGGCCTGGCTTGCTCCACCCCCTGCTCTTGATATTCTCCCGGATGTGGGCTGCATTTTGGCTGCATTTTGGGCTGGAGCTTCTCGTGGTTTGAGGCCTGGCTTGCACCACCCCCTGCTCTTGATATTCTCCCGGATGTGGGCTGCATTTTGGCTGATACTTGGGCTTGAGGTTCTCGTGGTTTGAGGCCTGGCTTGCTCCACCCCCTGCTCTTGATATTCTCCTGGATGTGGGCTGGATTTTGGCTACATTTTGGGCTGGAGCTTCTCGTGGTTTGAGGCCTGCCTTGCTCCACCCCCTGCTCTTGAGATTCTCCCGGATGTGGGCTGCATTCTGGGTGAATCTTTGGCTGGAGCTTCTCATGGTTTGAGGCCTGGCTTGCTCCACCCCCTGCTCTTGATATTCTCCTGGATGTGCGCTGCATTTTGGCTGCCTTTTGGGCTGGAGCTTCCCGAGGTTTGAGGCCTGGCGTGCTGCACCCCCTCCTCTTGATATTCTCCCGGATGTGGGCTGGATTTTGGCTGCCTTTTGGGCTGGAGCTTCTCGTGGTTTGAGGCCTGGCTTGCTCCACCCCCTGCTCTTGAGATTCTCCCGGATGTGGGCTGGATTTTGGCTGCCTTTAGGGCTGGAGCTTCTCGTGGTTTGAGGCCTGGCTTGCTCCACCCCCTGCTCTTGAGAATCTCCCGGATGTGGGCTGGATTTTGGCTGACTTTTGGGCTGGAGCTTCTCGTGGTTTGAGGCCTGGCTTGCTCCACCCCCTGCTCTTGAGATTCTCCCGGATGTGGGCTGGATTTTGGCTGCCTTTTGGGCTGGAGCTTCTCGAGGTTTGAGGCCTGGCTTGCTCCACCCCCTGCTCTTGATATTCTCCCGGATGTGGGCTGCATTTTGGCTGCATTTTGGGCTGGAGCTTCTCGTGGTTTGAGGCCTGGCTTGCACCACCCCCTGCTCTTGATATTCTCCCGGATGTGGGCTGCATTTTGGCTGATACTTGGGCTTGAGGTTCTCGTGGTTTGAGGCCTGGCTTGCTCCACCCCCTGCTCTTGATATTCTCCTGGATGTGGGCTGGATTTTGGCTACATTTTGGGCTGGAGCTTCTCGTGGTTTGAGGCCTGCCTTGCTCCACCCCCTGCTCTTGAGATTCTCCCGGATGTGGGCTGCATTCTGGGTGAATCTTTGGCTGGAGCTTCTCATGGTTTGAGGCCTGGCTTGCTCCACCCCCTGCTCTTGATATTCTCCTGGATGTGCGCTGCATTTTGGCTGCCTTTTGGGCTGGAGCTTCCCGAGGTTTGAGGCCTGGCGTGCTGCACCCCCTCCTCTTGATATTCTCCCGGATGTGGGCTGGATTTTGGCTGCCTTTTGGGCTGGAGCTTCTCGTGGTTTGAGGCCTGGCTTGCTCCACCCCCTGCTCTTGAGATTCTCCCGGATGTGGGCTGGATTTTGGCTGCCTTTAGGGCTGGAGCTTCTCGTGGTTTGAGGCCTGGCTTGCTCCACCCCCTGCTCTTGAGAATCTCCCGGATGTGGGCTGGATTTTGGCTGACTTTTGGGCTGGAGCTTCTCGTGGTTTGAGGCCTGGCTTGCTCCACCCCCTGCTCTTGAGATTCTCCCGGATGTGGGCTGGATTTTGGCTGCCTTTTGGGCTGGAGCTTCTCGAGGTTTGAGGCCTGGCTTGCTCCACCCCCTGCTCTTGATATTCTCCCGGATGTGGGCTGCATTTTGGCTGCATTTTGGGCTGGAGCTTCTCGTGGTTTGAGTCCTGGCTTCCTCCACCCCCTGCTCTTGAGATTCTCCCGGATGTGGGCTGCATTTTGGCTGATACTTGGGCTTGAGCTTCTCGTGGTTTGAGGCCTGGCTTGCTCCACCCCCTGCTCTTGATATTCTCCTGGATGTGGGCTGGATTTTGGCTACATTTTGGGCTGGAGCTTCTCGTGGTTTGAGGCCTGCCTTGCTCCACCCCCTGCTCTTGAGATTCTCCCGGATGTGGGCTGCATTCTGGGTGAATCTTTGGCTGGAGCTTCTCATGGTTTGAGGCCTGGCTTGCTCCACCCCCTGCTCTTGAGAATCTCCCGGATGTGGGCTGGATTTTGGCTGCATTTTGGGCTGGAGCTTCTCGAGGTTTGAGGCCTGGCTTGCTCCACCCCCTGCTCTTGAGAATCTTCCGGATGTGGGCTGCATTTTGGCTGCATTTTGGGCTGGAGCTTCTCGTGGTTTGAGGCCTGGCTTGCTCCACCCCCTGCTCTTGAAATTCTCCTGGATGTGGGCTGGATTTTGGCTGCCATTTGGGCTGGAGCTTCTCGTGGTTTGAGGCCTGCCTTGCTCCACCCCCTGCTCTTGAAATTCTCCCGGATGTGGGCTAGATTTTGGCTGCCTTTTGGGCTGGAGCTTCTCGTGGTTTGAGGCCTGGCTTGCTCCACCCCCTGCTCTTGAGATTCTCCCGGATGTGGGCTGCATTTTGGCTGCCTTTAGGGCTGGAGCTTCTCGTGGTTTGAGGCCTGGCTTTCTCCACCCCCTGCTCTTGAGATTCTCCCGGATGTGGGCTGCATTTTGGCTGCCTTTAGGGCTGGAGCTTCTCGTGGTTTGAGGCCTGGCTTGCTCCACCCCCTGCTCTTGAGATTCTCCCGGATGTGGGCTGCATTTTGGCTGCATTTTGGGCTGGAGCTTCTCGTGGTTTGAGGCCTGGCTTGCACCACCCCCTGCTCTTGATATTCTCCCGGATGTGGGCTGCATTTTGGCTGATACTTGGGCTTGAGGTTCTCGTGGTTTGAGGCCTGGCTTGCTCCACCCCCTGCTCTTGATATTCTCCTGGATGTGGGCTGGATTTTGGCTACATTTTGGGCTGGAGCTTCTCGTGGTTTGAGGCCTGCCTTGCTCCACCCCCTGCTCTTGAGATTCTCCCGGATGTGGGCTGCATTCTGGGTGAATCTTTGGCTGGAGCTTCTCATGGTTTGAGGCCTGGCTTGCTCCACCCCCTGCTCTTGATATTCTCCCGGATGTGCGCTGCATTTTGGCTGCCTTTTGGGCTGGAGCTTCCCGAGGTTTGAGGCCTGGCGTGCTGCACCCCCTCCTCTTGATATTCTCCCGGATGTGGGCTGGATTTTGGCTGCCTTTTGGGCTGGAGCTTCTCGTGGTTTGAGGCCTGGCTTGCTCCACCCCCTGCTCTTGAGATTCTCCCGGATGTGGGCTGGATTTTGGCTGCCTTTAGGGCTGGAGCTTCTCGTGGTTTGAGGCCTGGCTTGCTCCACCCCCTGCTCTTGAGAATCTCCCGGATGTGGGCTGGATTTTGGCTGCCTTTTGGGCTGGAGCTTCTCGTGGTTTGAGGCCTGGCTTGCTCCACCCCCTGCTCTTGAGATTCTCCCGGATGTGGGCTGGATTTTGGCTGCCTTTTGGGCTGGAGCTTCTCGAGGTTTGAGGCCTGGCTTGCTCCACCCCCTGCTCTTGATATTCTCCCGGATGTGGGCTGCATTTTGGCTGCATTTTGGGCTGGAGCTTCTCGTGGTTTGAGGCCTGGCTTGCTCCACCCCCTGCTCTTGATATTCTCCCGGATGTGGGCTGCATTTTGGCTGATACTTGGGCTTGAGCTTCTCGTGGTTTGAGGCCTGGCTTGCTCCACCCCCTGCTCTTGATATTCTCCTGGATGTGGGCTGGATTTTGGCTACATTTTGGGCTGGAGCTTCTCGTGGTTTGAGGCCTGCCTTGCTCCACCCCCTGCTCTTGAGATTCTCCCGGATGTGGGCTGCATTCTGGGTGAATCTTTGGCTGGAGCTTCTCATGGTTTGAGGCCTGGCTTGCTCCACCCCCTGCTCTTGATATTCTCCCGGATGTGCGCTGCATTTTGGCTGCCTTTTGGGCTGGAGCTTCCCGAGGTTTGAGGCCTGGCGTGCTGCACCCCCTCCTCTTGATATTCTCCCGGATGTGGGCTGGATTTTGGCTGCCTTTTGGGCTGGAGCTTCTCGTGGTTTGAGGCCTGGCTTGCTCCACCCCCTGCTCTTGAGATTCTCCCGGATGTGGGCTGGATTTTGGCTGCCTTTAGGGCTGGAGCTTCTCGTGGTTTGAGGCCTGGCTTGCTCCACCCCCTGCTCTTGAGAATCTCCCGGATGTGGGCTGGATTTTGGCTGCATTTTGGGCTGGAGCTTCTCGAGGTTTGAGGCCTGGCTTGCTCCACCCCCTGCTCTTGAGAATCTTCCGGATGTGGGCTGCATTTTGGCTGCATTTTGGGCTGGAGCTTCTCGTGGTTTGAGGCCTGGCTTGCTCCACCCCCTGCTCTTGAAATTCTCCTGGATGTGGGCTGGATTTTGGCTGCCATTTGGGCTGGAGCTTCTCGTGGTTTGAGGCCTGCCTTGCTCCACCCCCTGCTCTTGAAATTCTCCCGGATGTGGGCTAGATTTTGGCTGCCTTTTGGGCTGGAGCTTCTCGTGGTTTGAGGCCTGGCTTGCTCCACCCCCTGCTCTTGAGATTCTCCCGGATGTGGGCTGCATTTTGGCTGCCTTTAGGGCTGGAGCTTCTCGTGGTTTGAGGCCTGGCTTTCTCCACCCCCTGCTCTTGAGATTCTCCCGGATGTGGGCTGCATTTTGGCTGCCTTTAGGGCTGGAGCTTCTCGTGGTTTGAGGCCTGGCTTGCTCCACCCCCTGCTCTTGAGATTCTCCCGGATGTGGGCTGGATTTTGGCTGCATTTTGGGCTGGAGATTCTCGTGGTTTGAGGCCTGGCGTGCTCCACCCCCTCCTCTTCATATTCTTTTGGATGTGGGCTGCATTTTGGCTGCTTTTTGGGCTGGAGCTTCTCGTGGTTTGAGGCCTGGCTTGCTCGACCCCCTACTCTTGAGATTCTCCCGGATGTGTCCTGCATTTTGGCTGTCTTTTGGGCTGGAGCTTCTCGTGGTTTGAGGCCTGGCTTGCTCCACCCCCTGCTCTTGAGATTCTCCCGGATGTGGGCTGGATTTTCGCTGCATTTTGGGCTGGAGCTTCTCGTGGTTTGAGGCCTGGCTTGCTCCACCCCCTGCTCTTGAGATTCTCCCGGATGTGGGCTGCATTTGGCTGCCTTTTGGGCTGGAGCTTCTCGTGGTTTGAGGCCTGGCTTGCTCCACCCCCTGCTCTTGAGATTCTCCTGGATGTGGGCTGCATTTTGGCTGATACTTGGGCTGGAGCTTCTCGTGGTTTGAGGCCTGGCTTGCTCCACCCCCTGCTCTTGAGATTCTCCCGGATGTGGGCTGCATTTGGCTGCCTTTTGGGCTGGAGCTTCTCGTGGTTTGAGGCCTGGCTTGCTCCACCCCCTGCTCTTGAGATTCTCCCGGATGTGGGCTGGATTTTGGCTGCCTTTTGGGCTGGAGCTTCTCGTGGTTTGAGGCCTGGCTTGCTCCACCCCCTGCTCTTGAGATTCTCCCCGATGTGGGCTGAATTTTGGCTGAATTTTGGGCTGGAGCTTCTCGTGGTTTGAGGCCTGGCTTGCTCCACCCCCTGCTCTTGAGATTCTCCCGGAGGTGGGCTGCATTTTGGCTGCCTTTTGGGCTGGAGCTTCTCGTGGTTTGAGGCCTGGCTTGCTCCACCCCCTGCTCTTGATATTCTCCCGGATGTGGGCTGCATTTTGGCTGATACTTGGGCTGGAGCTTCTCGTGGTTTGAGGCCTGGCTTGCTCCATCCCCTGCTCTTGAAATACTCCTGGATGTGGGCTGGATTTTGGCTGCCTTTTGGGCTGGAGCTTCTCGTGGTTTGAGGCCTGGCTTGCTCCACCCCCTGCTCTTGAGATTCTCCCGGATGTGGGCTGCATTCTGGGTGATTCTTGGGCTGGAGCTTCTCGTGGTTTGAGGCCTGGCTTGCTCCACCCCCTGCTCTTGAGATTCTCCCGGATGTGGGCTGCATTTTGGCTGCCTTTTGGGCTGGAGCTTCTCGAGGTTTGAGGCCTGGCTTGCTCCACCCCCTGCTCTTGAGATTCTCCCGGATGTGGGCTGCATTTTGGCTGCCTTTTGGGCTGGAGCTTCTCATGGTTTGAGGCCTGGCTTGCTCCACCCCCTACTCTTGATATTCTCCCGGATGTGGGCTGCATTTTGGCTGCCTTTTGGGCTGGAGCTTCTCGTGGTTTGAGGCCTGGCTTTCTCCAACCCCTGCTCTTGAGATTCTCCCGGAGGTGGGCTGGATTTTGGCTGCCTTTTGGGCTAGAGCTTCTCGTGGTTTGAGGCCTGGCTTGCTCCACCCCCTGCTCTTGAGATTCTCCCGGATGTGGGCTGCATTTTGGCTGCCTTTTGGGCTGGAGCTTCTCGTGGTTTGAGGCCTGGCTTGCTCCACCCACTGCTCTTGAGATTCTCCTGGATGTGGGCTGCATTTTGGCTGCCTTTTGGGCTGGAGCTTCTCGAGGTTTGAGGCCTGGCTTGCTCCACCCCCTGCTCTTGAGATTCTCCCGGATGTGGGCTGCATTTTGGCTGCCTTTTGGGCTGGAGCTTCTCGAGGTTTGAGGCCTGGCTTGCTCCACCCCCTGCTCTTGAGATTCTCCCGGATGTGGGCTGCATTTTGGCTGCCTTTTGGGCTGGAGCTTCTTGTGGTTTGAGGCCTGGCTTGCTCCACCCCCTGCTCTTGAGCTTCTCCTGGATGTGGGATGGATTTTGGCTACATTTTGGGCTGGAGCTTCTCGTGGTTTGAGGCCTGGCTTGCTCCACCCCCTACTCTTGATATTCTCCCGGATGTGGGCTGCATTTTGGCTGCCTTTTGGGCTGGAGCTTCTCGTGGTTTGAGGCCTGGCTTTCTCCAACCCCTGCTCTTGAGATTCTCCCGGAGGTGGGCTGGATTTTGGCTGCCTTTTGGGCTGGAGCTTCTCGTGGTTTGAGGCCTGGCTTGCTCCACCCCCTGCTCTTGAGATTCTCCCGGATGTGGGCTGCATTTTGGCTGCCTTTTGGGCTGGAGCTTCTCGTGATTTGAGGCCTGGCTTGCTCCACCCACTGCTCTTGAGATTCTCCTGGATGTGGGCTGCATTTTGGCTGCCTTTTGGGCTGGAGCTTCTCGAGGTTTGAGGCCTGGCTTGCTCCACCTCCTACTCTTGATATTCTCCCGGATGTGGGCTGCATTTTGGCTGCCTTTTGGGCTGGAGCTTCTCGAGGTTTGAGGCCTGGCTTGCTCCACCCCCTGCTCTTGAGATTCTCCCGGATGTGGGCTGGATTTTGGCTGCATTTTGGGCTGGAGCTTCTCATGGTTTGAGGCCTGGCTTGCTCCACCCCCTGCTCTTGAGATTCTCCCGGATGTGGGCTGCATTTTGGCTGCCTTTTGGGCTGGAGCTTCTCGAGGTTTGAGGCCTGGCTTGCTCCACCCCCTGCTCTTGAGATTCTCCCGGATGTGGGCTGCATTTTGGCTGCCTTTTGGGCTGGAGCTTCTCGTGGTTTGAGGCCTGGCTTGCTCCACCCCCTGCTCTTGAGATTCTCCCGGATGTGGGCTGCATTTTGGCTGCCTTTTGGGCTGGAGCTTCTCGTGGTTTGAGGCCTGGATTGCTCCACCCCCTGCTCTTCATATTCTTTTGGATGTGGGCTGCATTTTGGCTGCTTTTTGGGATGGAGCTTCTCGTGGTTTGAGGCCTGGCTTGCTCCACCCCCTGCTCTTGAGATTCTCCCGGAGGTGGGCTGGATTTTGGCTGCATTTTGGGCCGGAGCTTCTCGTGGTTTGAAGCCTGCCTTGCTCCACCCCCTGCTCTTGAGATTCTCCTGGATGTGGGCTGCATTTTGGCTACATTTTGGGCTGGAGCTTCTCGTGGTTTGAGGCCTGCCTTGCTCCACCCCCTGCTCTTGAGATTCTCCCGGATTTGGGCTGGATTTTGGCTACATTTTGGGCTGGAGCTTCTCGTGGTTTGAGGCCTGGCTTGCTCCACCCCCTGCTCTTGAGATTCTCCCGGATGTGGGCTGCATTTTGGCTGCATTTGGGGCTGGAGCTTCTCGTGGTTTGAGGCCTGGCTTCCTCCACCCCCTGCTCTTGAGATTCTCCCGGAGGTGGGCTGGATTTTGGCTGCCTTTTGGGCTGGAGCTTCTCGTGGTTTGAGGCCTGGCTTGCTCCACCCACTGCTCTTGATATTCTCCCGGATGTGGGCTGGATTTTGGCTGCCTTTAGGGCTGGAGCTTCTCGTGGTTTGAGGCCTGGCTTGCTCCACCCCCTGCTCTTGAGATTCTCCCGAATGTGGGCTGGATTTTGGCTGCCTTTTGGGCTGGAGCTTCTCGTGGTTTGAGGCCTGGTTTGCTCCACCCCCTGCTCTTGAGATTCTCCCGGATGTGGGCTGGATTTTGGCTGCATTTTGGGCTGTAGCTTCTCGTGGTTTGAGGCCTGGATTGCTCCACCCCCTGCTCTTCATATTCTTTTGGATGTGGGCTGCATTTTGGCTGCCTTTTGGGCTGGAGCTTCTCGTGGTTTGAGGCCTGGCTTGCTCCACCCCCTGCTCTTGAGATTCTCCCGGATGTGGGCTGCATTCTGGGTGTTTCATGGGCTGGAGCTTCTCGAGGTTTGAGGCCTGGCTTGCTCCACCCCCTGCTCTTGAGATTCTCCCGGATGTGGGCTGCATTTTGGATGCTTTTTGGGCTGGAGCTTCTCGAGGTTTGAGGCCTGGCTTGCTCCACCCCCTGCTCTTGAGAATCTCCCGGATGTGGGCTGGATTTTGGCTGCATTTTGGGCTGGAGCTTCTCGTGGTTTGAGGCCTGGCTTGCACCACCCCCTGCTCTTGAGATTCTCCCGGATGTGGGCTGCATTTTGGCTGATACTTGGGCTGGAGCTTCTCGTGGTTTGAGGCCTGGCTTGCTCCACCCCCTGCTCTTGAGATTCTCCTGGATGTGGGATGGATTTTGGCTACATTTTGGGCTGGAGCTTCTCGTGGTTTGAGGCCTGCCTTGCTCCACCACCTGCTCTTGAGATTCTCCTGGATGTGGGCTGCATTCTGGGTGAATCTTGGGCTGGAGCTTCTCGTGGTTTGAGGCCTGGCTTGCTCCACCCCCTGCTCTTGAAATTCTCCTGGATGTGGGCTGGATTTTGGCTGCCATTTGGGCTGGAGCTTCTCGTGGTTTGAGGCCTGCCTTGCTCCACCCCCTGCTCTTGAAATTGTCCTGGATGTGGGCTGGATTTTGGCTGCCTTTTGGACTGGAGCTTCTCGTGGTTTGAGGCCTGGCTTGCTCCACCCCCTGCTCTTGAGATTCTCCCGGATGTGGGCTAGATTTTGGCTGCATTTTGGGCTGGAGCTTCTCGTGGTTTGAGGCCTGGCGTGCTCCACCCCCTCCTCTTCATATTCTTTTGGATGTGGGCTGGATTTTGGCTGACATTTGGGCTGGAGCTTCTCGTGGTTTGAGGCCTGGCTTGCTCCACCCCCTGCTCTTGAGATTCTCCCGGATGTGGGCTGCATTTTGGCTGCCTTTTGGGCTGGAGCTTCTCATGCTTTGAGGCCTGGCTTGCTCCACCCCCTGCTCTTGATATTCTCCCGGATGTGGGCTGCATTTTGGCTGCATTTTGGGCTGGAGCTTCTCGTGGTTTGAGGCCTGGCTTGCTCCACCCCCTGCTCTTGAGATTCTCCTGCATGTAGGCTGCATTTTGGCTGCTTTTTGGGCTGCAGCTTCTCGTGGTTTGAGGCCTGCCTTGCTCCACCCCTTGCTATTGAGATTCTCTGGGATGTGGGCTGGATTTTGGCTGCTTTTTGGGCTGGAGCTTCTCGTGGTTTGAGGCCTGGCTTGCTCCACCCCCTGCTCTTGAGATTCTCCCGGATGTGGGCTAGATTTTGGCTGCATTTTGGGCTGGAGCTTCTCGTGGTTTGAGGCCTGGCGTGCTCCACCCCCTCCTCTTCATATTCTTTTGGATGTGGGCTGGATTTTGGCTGACATTTGGGCTGGAGCTTCTCGTGGTTTGAGGCCTGGCTTGCTCCACCCCCTGCTCTTGAGATTCTCCCGGATGTGGGCTGCATTTTGGCTGCCTTTTGGGCTGGAGCTTCTCATGCTTTGAGGCCTGGCTTGCTCCACCCCCTGCTCTTGATATTCTCCCGGATGTGGGCTGCATTTTGGCTGCATTTTGGGCTGGAGCTTCTCGTGGTTTGAGGCCTGGCTTGCTCCACCCCCTGCTCTTGAGATTCTCCTGCATGTAGGCTGCATTTTGGCTGCTTTTTGGGCTGCAGCTTCTCGTGGTTTGAGGCCTGCCTTGCTCCACCCCTTGCTATTGAGATTCTCTGGGATGTGGGCTGGATTTTGGCTGCTTTTTGGGCTGGAGCTTCTCGTGGTTTGAGGCCTGCCTTGCTCCACCACCTGCTCTTGATATTCTCCCGGATGTGGGCTGGAGTTTAGCTGCATTTTGGGCATGGAGCTTCTCGTGGTTTGAGGCCTGGCTTGCTCCACCCCCTGCTCTTGAGATTCTCCCGGATGTGGGCTGGAGTTTGGCTGCCTTTTGGGCTGGAGATTCTCGTGGTTTGAGTCCTGGCTTGCTCCACTCCCTGCCCATGATATTCTCCCGGATGTGGGCTGCATTTTGGCTGCCTTTTGGGCTGGAGCTTCTCGTGCTTTGAGGCCTGGCTTTCTCCATTTCCTGCTCTTGATATTCTCCCGGATGTGGGCTGGATTTTGGCTGCCTTTTGGGCTGGAGCTTCTCGTGGTTTGAGGCGTGCCTTGCTCCATGACCTGCTCTTGATATTCTCCCGGATGTGGGCTGCATTTTGGCTGCATTTTGGGCTGGAGCTTCTCGTGGTTTGAGGCCTGGCTTCCTCCACCCCCTGCTCTTGAGATTCTCCCGGATGTGGGCTGCATTTTGGTTGCCATTTTGGGCTGGAGCTTCTCGTGGTTTGAGGCCTGGCTTGCTCCACCCCCTGCTCTTGAGATTCTCCCGGATATGGGCTGCATTTTGGCTGCCTTTTGGGCTGGAGCTTCTCGTGGTTTGAGGCCTGGCTTGCTCCACCCCCTACTCTTGAGATTCTCCCGGATGTGGGCTGCATTTTGGCTGCATTTTGGGCTGGAGCTTCTCGTGGTTTGAGGCCTGGCTTCCTCCACCCCCTGCCCATGATATTCTCCCGGATGTGGGCTGCATTTTGGCTGCATTTTTGGGCTGGAAATTCTCGTGGTTTGAGGCCTCGCTTGCTCCACCCCCTGCTCTTGAGATTCTCCCGGATGTGGGCTGCATTTTGGCTGCCTTTTGGGCTGGAGCTTCTCGTGGTTTCAGGCCTGGCTTGCTCCACCCCCTGCTCTTGAGATTCTCCCGTATGTGGGCTGCATTTTGGCTGCCTTTTGGGCTGGAGGTTCTCGTGGTTTGAGGCCTGGCTTGCTCCACCCCCTGCTCCTGAGATTCTCCCTGATGTGGGCTGCATTTTTACTGCCTTTTGGGCTGGAGCTTCTCGTGGTTTGAGGCCTGGCTTGCTCCACCCCCTGCTCTTGAGATTCTCCCGGATGTGGGCTGCATTTTGGCTGCCTTTTGGGCTGGAGCTTCTCGTGGTTTGAGGCCTGGCTTGCTCCACCCCCTGCTCTTGAGATTCTCCCGGATGTGGGCTGCATTTTGGCTGCCTTTTGGGCTGGAGCTTCTCGTGGTTTGGGGCCTGGCTTGCTCCACCCCCTGCTCTTGAGATTCTCCTGGATGTGGGCTGCATTTTGGCTGACATTTGAGGTGGAAATTCTCGTGGTTTGAGGCCTGCCTTGCTCCACCCCCAGCCCATGATATTCTCCCGGATGTGGGCTGCATTTTGGCTGCCTTTTTGGGCTGGAGCTTCTCGTGGTTTGAGGCCTGGCTTGCTCCACCCCCTGCTCTTGAGATTCTCCCGGATGTGGGCTGCATTTTGGCTGCCTTTTGGGCTGGAGCTTCTCGTGGTTTGAGGCCTGCCTTGCTCCACCCCCTGCTCTTGATATTCTTCCAGAGGTTGGCTGCATTTTGGCTCCATTTTGGGATGGAGCTTCTCGTGGTTTGAGGCCTGGCTTGCTCCACCCCCTTCTCTTGATATTCTCCCAGATGTGGGCTGCATTTTGGCTGCCCTTTGGGCTGGAGCTTCTCGTGGTTTGAGGCCTGGCTTGCTCCACCCCCTGCTCTTGATATTCTTCCGGAGGTGGGCTGTATTTTGGCTGCGTTTTGGGCTGGAGCTTCTCGTGGTTTGAGGCCTGGCTTGCTCCACCCCCTGCTCTTGATATTCTCCCAGATGTGGGCTGCATTTTGACTTCTTTTTGGGCTGGAGCTTCTCGTGGTTTGAGGCCTGGCTTGCTCCACCCCCTGCTCTTGAGATTCTCCCGGATGTTGGCTGGATTTTCGCTGCTCTTTGGGCTCTAGATTCTCGTGGTTTGAGGCCTGTCTTGCTCCACCCCCTGCTCTTGATATTCTCCCGGATGTGGGCTGCATTTTGGCTGCCTTTTTGGGCTGGAAATTCTCGTGGTTTGAGGCCTCGCTTGCTCCACCCCCTGCTCTTGAGATTCTCCCGGATGTGGGCTGCATTTTGGCTGCCTTTTGGGCTGGAGATTCTCGTGGTCTGAGGCCTGGCTTGCTCCACCCCCTGCTCTTGAGATTCTCCCGGATGTGGGCTGCATTTTGGCTGCCTTTTGGGCTGGAGCTTCTCGTGGTTTGAGGCATGGCTTGCTCCACCCCCTGCTCTTGAGATTCTCCCGGATGTGGGCTGCATTTTATCTGCCTATTGGGCTGGAGCTTCTCATGGTTTGAGGCCTGGCTTGCTCCACCCCCTGCTCTTGAGATTCTCCCGGATGTGGGCTGCATTTTGGCTGCCTTTTGGGCTGGAGCTTCTCGTGGTTTGAGGCCTGGCTTGCTCCATCCCCTGCTCTTGATATTCTCCCGGATGTGGGCTGCATTTTGGCTGCATTTTGGGCTGGAGCTTCTCGTGGTTTGAGGCCTGGCTTGCTCCACCCCCTGCCCATGATATTCTCCCGGATGTGGGCTGCATTTTGGCTGCCTTTTTGGGCTGGAGTTTCTCGTGGTTTGAGGCCTGGCTTGCTCCACCCCCTGCTCTTGAGATTCTCCCGGATGTGGGCTGGATTTTGGCTGCCTTTTGGGCTGGAGCTTCTCATGCTTTGAGGCCTGGCTTGCTCCACCCCCTGCTCTTGATATTCTCCCGGATGTGGGCTGCATTTTGGCTGCATTTTGGGCTGGAGCTTCTCGTGGTTTGAGGCCTGGCTTGCTCCACCCCCTGCTCTTGAGATTCTTCCGGATGTGGTCTGCATTTTGGCTGCTTTTTGGGCTGCAGCTTCTCGTGGTTTGAGGCCTGCCTTGCTCCACCCCTTGCTATTGAGATTCTCTGGGATGTGGGCTGCATTTTGGCTGCTTTTTGGGCTGGAGCTTCTCGTGGTTTGAGGCCTGCCTTGCTCCACCACCTGCTCTTGATATTCTCCCGGATGTGGGCTGGATTTGGCTGCCTTTTGGGCTGGAGCTTCTCATGGTTTGAGCCTTGGCTTGCTCCACCCCCTGCTCTTGAGATTCTCCCGGATGTGGGCTGCATTTTGGCTGCATTTTGGGCTGGAAATTCTCGTGGTTTGAGGCCTTCCTTGCTCCATCCCCTGCTCTTGAAATTCTCCCGGATGTGGGCTGGAGTTTAGCTGCATTTTGGGCATAGAGCTTCTCGTGGTTTGAGGCCTGGCTTGCTCCACCCCCTGCTCTTGAGATTCTCCCGGATGTGGGCTGGAGTTTGGCTGCCTTTTGGGCTGGAGCTTCTCGTGGTTTGAGGCCTGGCTTGCTCCACACCCTGCTCTTGCTATTCTCCCGGATGTGGGCTGGATTTTGGTTGCCTTTTGGGCTGGAGATTCTCGTGGTTTGAGTCCTGGCTTGCTCCACTCCCTGCCCATGATATTCTCCCGGATGTGGGCTGCATTTTGGCTGCATTTTGGTCTGGAGCTTCTCGTGGTTTGAGGCCTGCCTTGCTCCACCCCCTGCTCTTGATATTCTCCCGCATGTGGGCTGCATTTTGGCTGCATTTTGGGCTGGAGCTTCTCGTGGTTTGAGTCCTGGCTTCCTCCACCCCCTGCTCTTGAGATTCTCCCGGATGTGGGCTGCATTTTGGTTGCCATTTTGGGCTGGAGCTTCTCGTGGTTTGAGGCCTGGCTTGCTCCACCCCCTGCTCTTGAGATTCTCCCGGATATGGGCTGCATTTTGGCTGCCTTTTGGGCTGGAGCTTTTCGTGGTTTGAGGCCTGGCTTGCTCCACCCCCTACTCTTGAGATTCTCCCGGATGTGGGCTGCATTTTGGCTGCATTTTGGGCTGGAGCTTCTCGTGGTTTGAGGCCTGGCTTCCTCCACCCCCTGCCCATGATATTCTCCCGGATGTGGGCTGCATTTTGGCTGCAATTTTGGGCTGGAAATTCTCGTGGTTTGAGGCCTGGCTTGCTCCACCCCCTGCTCTTGAGATTCTCCCGGATGTGGGCTGCATTTTGGCTGCCTTTTGGGCTGGAGCTTCTCGTGGTTTGAGGCCTGGCTTGCTCCACCCCCTGCTCTTGAGATTCTCCCGGATGTGGGCTGCATTTTGGCTGCCTTTTGGGCTGGAGCTTCTCGTGGTTTGAGGCCTGGCTTGCTCCACCCCCTGGTTTTGAAATTCTCCCGGATTTGGTCTGGAGTTTGGATGCCTTTTGGGCTGGAGCTTCTCGTGGTTTGAGGCCTGGCTTGCTCCACCCCCTGCTCCTGAGATTCTCCCTGATGTGGGCTGCATTTTTACTGCATTTTGGGCTGGAGCTTCTCGTGGTTTGAGGCCTGGCTTGCTCGACCCCCTGCTCTTGAGATTCTCCCGGATGTGGGCTGCATTTTGGCTGCCTTTTGGGCTGGAGCTTCTCGTGGTTTGGGGCCTGGCTTGCTCCACCCCCTGCTCTTGAGATTGTCCCGGATGTGGGCTGCATTTTGGCTGCCTTTTGGGCTGGAGCTTCTCGTGGTTTGGGGCCTGGCTTGCTCCACCCCCTGCTCTTGAGATTCTCCCGGATGTGGGCTGCATTTTGGCTGACATTTGGGCTGGAAATTCTCGTGGTTTGAGGCCTGCCTTTCTCCACCCCCAGCCCATGATATTCTCCCGGATGTGGTCTGCATTTTGGCTGCCTTTTTGGGCTGGAGCTTCTCGTGGTTTGAGGCCTGGCTTGCTCCACCCCCTGCTCTTGAGATTCTCCCGGATGTGGGCTGCATTTTGGCTGCCTTTTGGGCTGGAGCTTCTCGAGGTTTGAGGCCTGGCTTGCTTCATCCCCTGGTTTTGAAATTCTCCCGGATTTGGGCTGGAGTTTGGCTGCCTTTTGGGCTGGAGCTTCTCGTGGTTTGAGGCCTGCCTTCCTCCAACCCCAGCTCTTGCTATTCTCCCGGATGTGGGCTGGATTTTGGCTGACATTTGGGGTGGAAATTCTCGTGGTTTGAGGCCTGGCTTGCTCCACCCCCTGCTCTTGAGATTCTCCTGGATGTGGGCTGCATTTTGGCTGCCTTTTGGGCTTGAGGTTCTCATGCTTTGAGGCCTGGATTGCTCCACCCCCTGCTCTTGATATTCTCCCATATGTGGGCTGCATTTTGGCTGCATTTTGGGCTGGAGCTTCTCGTGGTTTGAGGCCTGGCTTGCTCCACCCCCCTCTCTTGATATTTTCCCGGATGTGGGCTGCATTTTGGCTGCTTTTTGGACTGGAGCTTCTCGTGGTTTGAGGCCTGGCTTGCTCCACCCCCTGCTCTTGAGATTCTCCCGGATGTGGGCTGCATTTTGGCTGCCTTTTGGGCTGGAGCTTCTCGTGGTTTGAGGCCTGGCTTGCTCCACCCCCTGCTCTTGAGATTCTCCCGGATGTGGGCTGCATTTTGGCTGCCTTTTGGGCTGGAGCTTCTCGTGGTTTGAGGCCTGCCTTGCTCCACCCCCTTCTCTTGATATTCTCCCAGATGTGGGCTGCATTTTGGCTGCCCTTTGGGCTGGAGCTTCTCGTGGTTTGAGGCCTGCCTTGCTCCACCCCTTGCTATTGAGATTCTCTGGGATGTGGGCTGGATTTTGGCTGCTTTTTGGGCTGGAGCTTCTCGTGGTTTGAGGCCTGCCTTGCTCCACCACCTGCTCTTGATATTCTCCCGGATGTGGGCTGGATTTGGCTGCCTTTTGGGCTGGAGCTTCTCATGGTTTGAGCCCTGGCTTGCTCCACCCCCTGCTCTTGAAATTCTCCCGGATGTGGGCTGGAGTTTAGCTGCATTTTGGGCATGGAGCTTCTCGTGGTTTGAGGCCTGGCTTGCTCCACCCCCTGCTCTTGCTATTCTCCCGGATATGGGCTGGATTTTGGCTGCCTTTTGGGCTGGAGATTCTCGTGGTTTGAGTCCTGGCTTGCTCCACTCCCTGCCCATGATATTCTCCCGGATGTGGGCTGCATTTTGGCTGCATTTTGGGCTGGAGCTTCTCGTGATTTGAGGCCTGCCTTGCTCCACCCCCTGCTCTTGAGATTCTCCCGGATGTGGGCTGCATTTTGGCTGCCTTTTGGGCTGGAGCTTCTCGTGGTTTGAAGCCTGGCTTGCTCCACCCCCTGCTCTTGAGATTCTCCCGGATGTGGGCTGCATTTTGGCTGATACTTGGGCTGGAGCTTCTCGTGGTTTGAGGCCTGCCTTGCTCCACCCCCTTCTCTTGATATTCTCCCAGATGTGGGCTGCATTTTGGCTGCCCTTTGGGCTGGAGCTTCTCGTGGTTTGAGGCCTGCCTTGCTCCACCCCTTGCTATTGAGATTCTCTGGGATGTGGGATGGATTTTGGCTGCTTTTTGGGCTGGAGCTTCTCGTGGTTTGAGGCCTGCCTTGCTCCACCCCCTGCTCTTGAAATTCTCCCGGATGTGGGCTGGAGTTTAGCTGCATTTTGGGCATGGAGCTTCTCGTGGTTTGAGGCCTGGCTTGCTCCACCCCCTGCTCTTGAGATTCTCCCGGATGTGGGCTGGAGTTTGGCTGCCTTTTGGGCTGGAGATTCTCGTGGTTTGAGTCCTGGCTTGCTCCACTCCCTGCCCATGATATTCTCCCGGATGTGGGCTGCATTTTGGCTGCATTTTGGTCTGGAGCTTCTCGTGGTTTGAGGCCTGCCTTGCTCCACCCCCTGCTCTTGAGATTCTCCCGGATGTGGGCTGCATTTTGGCTGCCTTTTGGGCTGGAGCTTCTCGTTGTTTGAGGCGTGCCTTGCTCCATCCCCTGCTCTTGATATTCTCCCGGATGTGGGCTGCATTTTGGCTGCATTTTGGGCTGGAGCTTCTCGTGGTTTGAGTCCTGGCTTCCTCCACCCCCTGCTCTTGAGATTCTCCCTGATGTGGGCTGCATTTTGGTTGCAATTTTGGGCTGGAGCTTCTCGTGGTTTGAGGCCTGGCTTGCTCCACCCCCTGCTCTTGAGATTCTCCCGGATGTGGGCTGCATTTTGGCTGCCTTTTGGGCTGGAGCTTTTCGTGGTTTGAGGCCTGGCTTGCTCCACCCCCTACTCTTGAGATTCTCCCGGATGTGGGCTGCATTTTGGCTGCATTTTGGGCTGGAGCTTCTCGTGGTTTGAGGCCTGGCTTCCTCCACCCCCTGCCCATGATATTCTCCCGGATGTGGGCTGCATTTTGGCTGCATTTTTGGGCTGGAAATTCTCGTGGTTTGAGGCCTCGCTTGCTCCACCCCCTGCTCTTGAGATTCTCCCGGATGTGGGCTGCATTTTGGCTGCCTTTTGGGCTGGAGCTTCTCGTGGTTTGAGGCCTGGCTTGCTCCACCCCCTGCTCTTGAGATTCTCCCGGATGTGGGCTGCATTTTGGCTGCCTTTTGGGCTGGAGCTTCTCGTGGTTTGAGGCCTGGCTTGCTCCAACCCCTGGTTTTGAAATTCTCCCGGATTTGGTCTGGAGTTTGGATGCCTTTTGGGCTGGAGCTTCTCGTGGTTTGAGGCCTGGCTTGCTCCACCCCCTGCTCCTGAGATTCTCCCTGATGTGGGCTGCATTTTGGCTGCCTTTTGGGCTGGAGCTTCTCGTGGTTTGAGGCCTGGCTTGCTCCACCCCCTGCTCTTGAGATTGTCCCGGATGTGGGCTGCATTTTGGCTGCCTTTTGGGCTGGAGCTTCTCGTGGTTTGGGGCCTGGCTTGCTCCACCCCCTGCTCTTGAGATTCTCCCGGATGTGGGCTGCATTTTGGCTGACATTTGGGCTGGAAATTCTCGTGGTTTGAGGCCTGCCTTGCTCCACCCCCAGCCCATGATATTCTCCCGGATGTGGGCTGCATTTTGGCTGCCTTTTTGGGCTGGAGCTTCTCGTGGTATGAGGCCTGGCTTGCTCCACCCCCTGCTCTTGAGATTCTCCCGGATGTGGGCTGCATTTTGGCTGCCTTTTGGGCTGGAGCTTCTCGAGGTTTGAGGCCTGGCTTGCTTCATCCCCTGGTTTTGAAATTCTCCCGGATTTGGGCTGGAGTTTGGCTGCCTTTTGGGCTGGAGCTTCTCGTGGTTTGAGGCCTGCCTTCCTCCAACCCCAGCTCTTGCTATTCTCCCGGATGTGGGCTGGATTTTGGCTGACATTTGGGGTGGAAATTCTCGTGGTTTGAGGCCTGGCTTGCTCCACCCCCTGCTCTTGAAATTCTCCTGGATGTGGGCTGCATTTTGGCTGATTCTTGGGCTGGAGCTTCTCGTGGTTTGAGGCCTGGATTGCTCCACCCCCTGCTCTTGATATTCTCCCATATGTGGGCTGCATTTTGGCTGCATTTTGGGCTGGAGCTTCTCGTGGTTTGAGGCCTGGCTTGCTCCACCCCCCGCTCTTGATATTTTCCCGGATGTGGGCTGCATTTTGGCTGCTTTTTGGACTGGAGCTTCTCGTGGTTTGAGGCCTGGCTTGCTCCACCCCCTGCTCTTGAGATTCTCCCGGATGTGGGCTGCATTTTGGCTGCCTTTTGGGCTGGAGCTTCTCGTGGTTTGAGGCCTGGCTTGCTCCACCCCCTTCTCTTGATATTCTTCCGGAGGTGGGCTGTATTTTGGCTGCGTTTTGGGCTGGAGCTTCTCGTGGTTTGAGGCCTGGCTTGCTCCACCCCCTGCTCTTGATATTCTCCCAGATGTGGGCTGCATTTTGACTTCTTTTTGGGCTGGAGCTTCTCATGGTTTGAGGCCTGGCTTGCTCCACCCCCTGCTCTTGAGATTCTCCCGGATGTGGGCTGCATTTTGGCTGCCCTTTGGGCTGGAGCTTCTGGTGGTTTGAGGCCTGTCTTGCTCCACCCCCTGCTCTTGATATTCTCCCGGATGTGGGCGGCATTTTGGCTGCCCTTTGGGCTGGAGCTTCTCGTGGTTTGAGGCCTGCCTTGCTCCACCACCTGCTCTTGATATTCTCCCGGATGTGGGCTGCATTTTGGCTGCCTTTTGGGCTGGAGCTTCTCATGGTTTGAGCCCTGGCTTGCTCCACCCCCTGCTCTTGATATTCTCCCGGATGTGGGCTGCATTTTGGCTGCCTTTTGGGCTGGAAATTCTCGTGGTTTGAGGCCTGCCTTGCTCCACCCCCTGCTCTTGAGATTCTCCCGGATGTGGGCTGGAGTTTGGCTGCCTTTTGGGCTGGAGCTTCTCGTGGTTTGAGGCCTGGCTTGCTCCACAACCTGCTCTTGCTATTCTCCCGGATGTGGGCTGCATTTTGGCTGCATTTTGGTCTGGAGCTTCTCGTGGTTTGAGGCCTGCCTTGCTCCACCCCCTTCTCTTGATATTCTCCCAGATGTGGGCTGCATTTTGGCTGCCCTTTGGGCTGGAGCTTCTCGTGGTTTGAGGCCTGGCTTGCTCCACCCCCCGCTCTTGATATTTTCCCGGATGTGGGCTGCATTTTGGCTGCTTTTTGGACTGGAGCTTCTCGTGGTTTGAGGCTTGCCTTGCTCCACCCCCTGCTCTTGAGATTCTCCCGGATGTGGGCTGCATTTTGGCTGCCTTTTGGGCTGGAGCTTCTCGTGGTTTGAGGCCTGGCTTGCTCCACCCCCTGCTCTTGAGATTCTCCCGGATGTGGGCTGCATTTTGGCTGCCTTTTGGGCTGGAGCTTCTCGTGGTTTGAGGCCTGCCTTGCTCCACCCCCTTCTCTTGATATTCTCCCAGATGTGGGCTGCATTTTGGCTGCCCTTTGGGCTGGAGCTTCTCGTGGTTTGAGGCCTGGCTTGCTCCACCCCCTGCTCTTGATATTCTTCCGGAGGTGGGCTGTATTTTGGCTGCATTTTGGGCTGGAGCTTCTCGTGGTTTGAGGCCTGGCTTGCTCCACCCCCTGCTCTTGATATTCTCCCAGATGTGGGCTGCATTTTGACTTCTTTTTGGGCTGGAGCTTCTCATGGTTTGAGCCCTGGCTTGCTCCACCCCCTGCTCTTGAGATTCTCCCGGATGTTGGCTGGATTTTCGCTGCACTTTGGGCTCTAGATTCTCGTGGTTTGAGGCCTGGCTTGCTCCACCCCCTGCTCTTGATATTCTCCCGGATGTGGGCTGCATTTTGGCTGCATTTTGGGCTGGAGCTTCTCGTGGTTTGAGTCCTGGCTTCCTCCACCCCCTGCTCTTGAGATTCTCCAGGAGGTGGGCTGCATTTTGGTTACCATTTTGGGCTGGAGCTTCTCGTGGTTTGAGGCCTGGCTTGCTCCACCCCCTACTCTTGAGATTCTCCCGGATGTGGGCTGCATTTTGGCTGCATTTTGGGCTGGAGCTTCTCGTGGTTTGAGGCCTGGCTTGCTCCACCCCCTGCCCATGATATTCTCCCGGATGTGGGCTGCATTTTGGCTGCATTTTTGGGCTGGAAATTCTCGTGGTTTGAGGCCTCGCTTGCTCCACCCCCTGCTCTTGAGATTCTCCCGGATGTGGGCTGCATTTTGGCTGCCTTTTGGGCTGGAGCTTCTCGTGGTTTGAGGCCTGGCTTGCTCCACCCCCTGCTCTTGAGATTCTCCCGGATGTGGGCTGCATTTTGGCTGCCTTTTGGGCTGGAGCTTCTCGTGGTTTGAGGCCTGGCTTGCTCCACCCCCTGGTTTTGAAATTCTCCCGGATTTGGTCTGGAGTTTGGATGCCTTTTGGGCTGGAGCTTCTCGTGGTTTGAGGCCTGGCTTGCTCCACCCCCTGCTCTTGAGATTCTCCCGGATGTGGGCTGCATTTTGGCTGCCTTTTGGGCTGGAGCTTCTCGTGGTTTGAGGCCTGGCTTGCTCCACCCCCTGCTCTTGAGATTCTCCCGGATGTGGGCTGCATTTTGGCTGCCTTTTGGGCTGGAGCTTCTCATGGTTTGGGGCCTGGCTTGCTCCACCCCCTGCTCTTGAGATTCTCCCGGATGTGGGCTGCATTTTGGCTGCCTTTTGGGCTGGAGCTTCTCGTGGTTTGGGGCCTGGCTTGCTCCACTCCCTGCCCATGATATTCTCCCGGATGTGGGCTGCATTTTGGCTGCATTTTGGTCTGGAGCTTCTCGTGGTTTGAGGCCTGCCTTGCTCCACCCCCTGCTCTTGAGATTCTCCCGGATGTGGGCTGCATTTTGGCTCCCTTTTGGGCTGGAGCTTCTCGTGGTTTGAGGCGTGCCTTGCTCCATCCCCTGCTCTTGATATTCTCCCGGATGTGGGCTGCATTTTGGCTGCATTTTGGGCTGGAGCTTCTCGTGGTTTGAGGCCTGGCTTCCTCCACCCCCTGCTCTTGAGATTCTCCCGGATGTGGGCTGCATTTTGTTTGCCATTTTGGGCTGGAGCTTCTCGTGGTTTGAGGCCTGGCTTGCTCCACCCCCTACTCTTGAGATTCTCCCGGATGTGGGCTGCATTTTGGCTGCATTTTGGGCTGGAGCTTCTCGTGGTTTGAGGCCTGGCTTCCTCCACCCCCTGCCCATGATATTCTCCCGGATGTGGGCTGCATTTTGGCTGCATTTTTGGGCTGGAAATTCTCGTGGTTTGAGGCCTCGCTTGCTCCACCCCCTGCTCTTGAGATTCTCCCGGATGTGGGCTGCATTTTGGCTGCCTTTTGGGCTGGAGCTTCTCGTGGTTTGAGGCCAGGCTTGCTCCACCCCCTGCTCTTGAGATTCTCCCGGATGTGGGCTGCATTTTGGCTGCCTTTTGGGCTGGAGCTTCTCGTGGTTTGAGGCCTGGCTTGCTCCACCCCCTGGTTTTGAAATTCTCCCGGATTTGGTCTGGAGTTTGGATGCCTTTTGGGCTGGAGCTTCTCGTGGTTTGAGGCCTGGCTTGCTCCACCCCCTGCTCCTGAGATTCTCCCTGATGTGGGCTGCATTTTTACCGCATTTTGGGCTGGAGCTTCTCGTGGTTTGAGGCCTGGCTTGCTCGACCCCCTGCTCTTGAGATTCTCCCGGATGTGGGCTGCATTTTGGCTGCCTTTTGGGCTGGAGCTTCTCATGGTTTGGGGCCTGGCTTGCTCCACCCCCTGCTCTTGAGATTCTCCCGGATGTGGGCTGCATTTTGGCTGCCTTTTGGGCTGGAGCTTCTCGTGGTTTGGGGCCTGGCTTGCTCCACCCCCTGCTCTTGAGATTCTCCCGGATGTGGGCTGCATTTTGGCTGACATTTGGGCTGGAAATTCTCGTGGTTTGAGGCCTGCCTTGCTCCACCCCCAGCCCATGATATTCTCCCGGATGTGGGCTGCATTTTGGCTGCCTTTTTGGGCTGGAGCTTCTCGTGGTTTGAGGCCTGGCTTGCTCCACCCCCTGCTCTTGAGATTCTCCCGGATGTGGGCTGCATTTTGGCTGCCTTTTGGGCTGGAGCTTCTCGTGGTTTGAGGCCTGCCTTGCTCCACCCCCTGCTCTTGATATTCTTCCAGAGGTGGGCTGCATTTTGGCTGCCTTTTGGGCTGGAGCTTCTCGTGGTTTGAGGCCTGGCTTGCTTCATCCCCTGGTTTTGAAATTCTCCCGGATTTGGGCTGGAGTTTGGCTGCCTTTTGGGCTGGAGCTTCTCGTGTTTTGAGGCCTGCCTTCCTCCAACCCCAGCTCTTGCTATTCTCCTGGATGTGGGCTGGATTTTGGCTGATATTTGGGGTGGAAATTCTCGTGGTTTGAGGCCTGGCTTGCTCCACCCCCTGCTCTTGAGATTCTCCCGGATGTGGGCTGCATTTTGGCTGCCTTTTGGGCTTGAGGTTCTCATGCTTTGAGGCCTGGATTGCTCCACCCCCTGCTCTTGATATTCTCCCATATGTGGGCTGCATTTTGGCTGCATTTTGGGCTGGAGCTTCTCGTGGTTTGAGGCCTGGCTTGCTCCACCCCCCGCTCATGATATTTTCCCGGATGTGGGCTGCATTTTGGCTGCTTTTTGGACTGGAGCTTCTCGTGGTTTGAGGCCTGGCTTGCTCCACCCCCTGCTCTTGAGATTCTCCCGGATGTGGGCTGCATTTTGGCTACATTTTGGGCTGGAGCTTCTCGTGGTTTGAGGCCTGGCTTGCTCCACCCCCTGCTCTTGAGATTCTCCCGGATGTGGGCTGGATTTTGTCTGCCTTTTGGGCTGGAGCTTCTCGTGGTTTGAAGCCTGGCTTGCTCCACCCCCTGCTCTTGAGATTCTCCCGGATGTGGGCTGCATTTTGGCTGCCTGTTGGGCTGGAGCTTCTCGTGGTTTGAGGCCTGGCTTGCTCCACCCCCTTCTCTTGATATTCTCCCAGATGTGGGCTGCATTTTGGCTGCCCTTTGGGCTGGAGCTTCTCGTGGTTTGAGGCCTGGCTTGCACCACCCCCTGCTCTTGATATTCTTCCGGAGGTGGGCTGTATTTTGGCTGTGTTTTGGGCTGGAGCTTCTCGTGGTTTGAGGCCTGGCTTGCTCCACCCCCTGCTCTTGATATTCTCCCGGATGTGGGCTGCATTTTGACTTCTTTTTGGGCTGGAGCTTCTCATGGTTTGAGGCCTGGCTTGCTCCACCCCCTGCTCTTGAGATTCTCCCGGATGTTGGCTGGATTTTCGCTGCCCTTTGGGCTCTAGATTATCGTGGTTTGAGGCCTGTCTTGCTCCACCCCCTGCTCTTGATATTCTCCCGGATGTGGGCGGCATTTTGGCTGCCATTTGGGCTGGAGCTTCTCGTGGTTTGAGGCCTGGCTTGCTCCAGCCCCTGCTCTTGAGATTCTCCCGGATGTGGGCTGTCTTTTGGCTCCATTTTGGGCTGGAGCTTCTCGTGGTTTGAGGCCTGGCTTGCTCCACCCGCTGCTCTTGATATTCTCCCGGATGTGGGCTGCATTTTGGCTGCCTTTTGGGCTGGAGCTTCTCGTGGTTTGAGGCCTGCCTTGCTCCACCCCCTGCTCTTGAGATTCTCCTGGATGTGGGCTGCATTTTGGCTGCCTTTTGGGCTGGAGCTTCTCGTGGTTTGAGGCCTGCCTTGCTCCACCCCCTGCTCTTGATATTCTCCCAGATGTGGGCTGCATTTTGGCTGCCCTTTGGGCTATAGCTTCTCGTGGTTTGAGGCCTGGCTTGCTCAACCCCCTGCTCTTGAGATTCTCCTGCATGTGGGCTGCATTTTGGCTGCCTTTTGGGCTGGAGCTTCTCGTGGTTTGGGGCCTGGCTTGCTCCACCCCCTGCTCTTGAGATTCTCCCGGATGTGGGCTGCATTTTGGCTGACAGTTGGGCTGGAAATTCTCGTGGTTTGAGGCCTGGCTTGCTCCACCCCCAGCCCATGATATTCTCCCGGATGTGGGCTGCATTTTGGCTGCCTTTTTGGGCTGGAGCTTCTCGTGGTTTGAGGCCTGGCTTGCTCCACCCCCTGCTCTTGAGATTCTCCCGGATGTGGGCTGCATTTTGGCTGCCTTTTGGGCTGGAGCTTCTCATGGTTTGAGGCCTGGCTTGCTCCATCCCGTGCTCTTGAGATTCTCCCGGATGTGGGCTCCATTTTGGCTGCCTTTTGGGCTGGAGCTTCTCGTGGTTTGAGGCCTGGCTTGCTCCACCCCCTGCTCTTGAGATTCTCCCAGAGGTGGGCTGCATTTTGGCTGCCTTTTGGGATGGAGCTTCTCGTGGTTTGAGGCCTGGCTTGCTCCACCCCCTGCTCTTGATATTCTCCCATATGTGGGCTGCATTTTGGCTGCCTTTTGGGCTGGAGCTTCTCGTGGTTTGAGGCCTGGCTTGCTCCACCCCCCGCTCTTGATATTCTCCCGGCTGTGGGCTGCATTTTGGCTGCTTTTTGGACTGGAGCTTCTCGTGGTTTGAGGCCTGGCTTGCTCCACCCCCTGCTCTTGAGATTCTCCCGGATGTGGGCTGCATTTTGGCTGCCTTTAGGGCTGGAGCTTCTCGTGGTTTGAGGCCTGGCTTGCTCCACCCCCTGCTCTTGAGATTCTCCCGGATGTGGGCTGGATTTTGGCTGCCTTTAGGGCTGGAGCTTCTCGTGGTTTGAGGCCTGGCTTGCTCCACCCCCTTCTCTTGATATTCTCCCAGATGTGGGCTGCATTTTGGCTGCTTTTTGGACTGGAGCTTCTCGTGGTTTGAGGCCTGGCTTGCTCCACCCCCTGCTCTTGAGATTCTCCCGGATGTGGGCTGCATTTTGGCTGCCTTTTGGGCTGGAGCTTCTCGTGGTTTGAGGCCTGGCTTGCTCCACCCCCTGCTCTTGAGATTCTCCCGGATGTGGGCTGTATTTTGGCTGCGTTTTGGGCTGGAGCTTCTCGTGGTTTGAGGCCTGGCTTGCTGCACCCCCTGCTCTTGAGATTCTCCCGGATGTTGGCTGGATTTTCGCTGCCTTTTGGGCTCTAGATTCTCGTGGTTTGAGGCCTGGCTTGCTCCACCCCCTTCTCTTGATATTCTCCCAGATGTGGGCTGCATTTTGGCTGCATTTTGGGCTGGAGCTTCTCGTGGTTTGAGGCCTGGCTTGCTCCACCCCCCGCTCTTGATATTTTCCCGGATGTGGGCTGCATTTTGGCTGCTTTTTGGACTGGAGCTTCTCGTGGTTTGAGGCCTGGCTTGCTCCACCCCCTGCTCTTGAGATTCTCCCGGATGTGGGCTGCATTTTGGCTGCCTTTTGGGCTGGAGCTTCTCGTGGTTTGAGGCCTGGCTTGCTCCAACCCCTGCTCTTGAGATTCTCCCGGATGTGGGCTGCATTTTGGCTGCCTTTTGGGCTGGAGCTTCTCGTGGTTTGAGGCCTGGCTTGCTCCACCCCCTGTTCTTGATATTCTCCCGGATGTGGGCTGCATTTTGGCTGCCTTTTGGGCTGGAGCTTCTCGTGGTTTGAGGCCTGGCTTGCTCCACCCCCTGCTCTTGATATTCTTCCGGAGGTGGGCTGTATTTTGGCTGCGTTTTGGGCTGGAGCTTCTCGTGGTTTGAGGCCTGGCTTGCTCCACCCCCTGCTCTTGAGATTCTCCCGGATGTTGGCTGGATTTTCGCTGCCCTTTGGGCTCTAGATTCTCGTGGTTTGAGGCCTGTCTTGCTCCACCCCCTGCTCTTGATATTCTCCCGGATGAGGGCTGCATTTTGGCTGCCATTTGGGCTGGAGCTTCTCGTGGTTTGAGGCCTGGCTTGCTCCAGCCCCTGCTCTTGAGTTTCTCCCGGATGTGGGCTGTCTTTTGGCTCCCTTTTGGGCTGGAGCTTCTCGTGGTTTGGGGCCTGGCTTGCTCCACACCCTGCTCTTGATATTCTCCCGGATGTGGGCTGCATTTTGGCTGCCTTTTGGGCTGGAGCTTCTCGTGGTTTGAGGCCTGCCTTGCTCCACCCCCTGCTCTTGAGATTCTCCTGGATGAGGGCTGCATTTTGGCTGCCTTTTGGGCTGGAGCTTCTCGTGGTTTGAGGCCTGCCTTGCTCCACCCCCTGCTCTTGAGATTCTCCCGGATGTGGGCTGCATTTTGGCTGATTCTTGGGCTGGAGCTTCTCGTGGTTTGAGGCCTGGCTTGCTCCACCCCCTGCTCTTGAGATTCTCCTGGATGTGGGCTGCATTTTGGCTGCCTTTTGGGCTGGAGCTTCCCGTGGTTTGAGGCCTGGCTTGCTCCACCCCCTGCTCTTGAGATTCTCCCGGAGGTGGGCTGCATTTTGGCTGCATTTTGGGCTGGAGCTTCTCGTGGTTTGAGGCCTGGCTTGCTCCACCCCCTGCTCTTGAGATTCTCCCAGAGGTGGGCTGCATTTTGGCTGCCTTTTGGGATGGAAATTCTCGTGGTTTGAGGCCTGCCTTGCTCCACCCCCTGCTCTTGAGATTCTCCTGGATGTGGGCTGCATTTTGGCTGCATTTTGGGCTGGAGCTTCTCGTGGTTTGAGGCCTGCCTTGCTCCACCCCCTGCTCTTGATATTCTCCCAGATGTGGGCTGCATTTTGGCTGCCCTTTGGGCTACAGCTTCTCGTGGTTTGAGGCCTGGCTTGCTCAACCCCCTGCTCTTGAGATTCTCCCGGATGTGGGCTGCATTTTGGCTGCCTTTTGGGCTGGAGCTTCTCGTGGTTTGGGGCCTGGCTTGCTCCACCCCCTGCTCTTGAGATTCTCCCACATGTGGGCTGCATTTTGGCTCCCTTTTGGGCTGGAGCTTCTTGTGGTTTGAGGCCTGGCTTGCTCCACCCCCTGCTCTTGAGATTCTCCCGCATGTGGGCTGCATTTTGGCTGCATTTTGTGCTGGAGCTTCTCGTGGTTTGAGGCCTGGCTTGCTCCACCCCCTGCTCTTGAGATTCTCCCGGATGTGGGCTGCATTTTGGCTGATTCTTGGGCTGGAGCTTCTCGTGGTTTGAGGCCTGGCTTGCTCCACCCCCTGCTCTTGAGATTCTCCTGGATGTGGGCTGCATTTTGGCTGCCTTTTGGGCTGGAGCTTCCCGTGGTTTGAGGCCTGGCTTGCTCCACCCCCTGCCCTTGAGATTCTCCCGGAGGTGGGCTGCATTTTGGCTGCATTTTGGGCTGGAGCTTCTCGTGGTTTGAGGCCTGGCTTGCTCCACCCCCTGCTCTTGAGATTCTCCCGGATGTGGGCTGCATTTTGGCTGCCTTTTGGGATGGAAATTCTCGTGGTTGGAGGCCTGCCTTGCTCCACCCCCTGCTCTTGAGATTCTCCTGGATGTGGGCTGCATTTTGGCTGCATTTTGGGCTGGAGCTTCTCGTGGTTTGAGGCCTGCCTTGCTCCACCCCCTGCTCTTGAGATTCTCCCAGATGTGGGCTGCATTTTGGCTGCCCTTTGGGCTACAGTTTCTCGTGGTTTGAGGCCTGGCTTGCTCAACCCCCTGCTCTTGAGATTCTCCCGGATGTGGGCTGCATTTTGGCTGTCATTTGGGCTGGAGCTTCTCGTGGTTTGGGGCCTGGCTTGCTCCACCCCCTGCTCTTGAGATTCTCCCACATGTGGGCTGTATTTTGGCTGCCTTTTGGGCTGGAGCTTCTCGTGGTTTGAGGCCCGGCTTGCTCCACCCACTGCTCTTGAGATTCTCCCGGATGTGGGCTGCATTTTGGCTGCCTTTTGGGCTGGAGCTTCTTGTGGTTTGAGGCCCGGCTTGCTCCACCCCCTGCTCTTGAGATTCTCCCGGATGTGGGCTGCATTTTGGCTGCCTTTTGGGATGGAAATTCTCGTGGTTGGAGGCCTGCCTTGCTCCACCCCCTGCTCTTGAGATTCTCCTGGTTGTGGGCTGCATTTTGGCTGCATTTTGGGCTGGAGCTTCTCGTGGTTTGAGGCCTGCCTTGCTCCACCCCCTGCTCTTGAGATTCTCCCAGATGTGGGCTGCATTTTGGCTGCCCTTTGGGCTACAGTTTCTCGTGGTTTGAGGCCTGGCTTGCTCAACACCCTGCTCTTGAGATTCTCCCGGATGTGGGCTGCATTTTGGCTGTCATTTGGGCTGGAGCTTCTCGTGGTTTGGGGCCTGGCTTGCTCCACCCCCTGCTCTTGAGATTCTCCCACATGTGGGCTGTATTTTGGCTGCCTTTTGGGCTGGAGCTTCTCGTGGTTTGAGGCCCGGCTTGCTCCACCCCCTGCTCTTGAGATTCTCCCGGATGTGGGCTGCATTTTGGCTGCCTTTTGGGCTGGAGCTTCTTGTGGTTTGAGGCCTGGCTTGCTCCACCCCCTGCTCTTGAGATTCTCCCGGAGTTGGGCTGGATTTTGGCTGCCTTTTGTGCTGGAGCTTCTCGTGGTTTGAGGCCTGGCTTGCTCAACCCCCTGCTCTTGAGATTCTCCCGGATGTGGGCTGCATTTTGGCTGTCATTTGGGCTGGAGCTTCTCGTGGTTTGGGGCCTGGCTTGCTCCACCCCCTGCTCTTGAGATTCTCCCGGATGTGGCCTGCATTTTGGCTGCCTTTTGGGCTGGAGCTTCTTGTGGTTTGAGGCCTGGCTTGCTCCACCCCCTGCTCTTGAGATTCTCCCGGAGTTGGGCTGGATTTTGGCTGCCTTTTGTGCTGGAGCTTCTCGTGGTTTGAGGCCTGGCTTGCTCCACCCCCTGCTCTTGAGATTCTCCCGGATGTGGGCTGCATTTTGGCTGATTCTTGGGCTGGAGCTTCTCGTGGTTTGAGGCCTGGCTTGCTCCACCCCCTGCTCTTGAGATTCTCCTGGATGTGGGCTGCATTTTGGCTGCCTTTTGGGCTGGAGCTTCCCGTGGTTTGAGGCCTGGCTTGCTCCACCCCCTGCTCTTGAGATTCTCCTGGACGTGGGCTGCATTTTGGCTGCATTTTGGGCTGGAGCTTCTCGTGGTTTGAGGCCTGGCTTGCTCAACCCCCTGCTCTTGAGATTCTCCCGGATGTGGGCTGCATTTTGGCTGCATTTTGGGCTGGAGCTTCTCGTGGTTTGAGGCCTGGCTTGCTCCACCCCCTGCTCTTGAGATTCTCCCGGAGGTGGGATGGATTTTGGCTGCCTTTTGGGCTGGAGCTTCTCGTGGTTTGAGGCCTGGCTTGCTCCAGCCCCTGCTCTTGAGATTCTCCCGGATGTGGGCTGCATTTTGGCTGATTCTTGGGCTGGAGCTTCCCGTGGTTTGAGGCCTGGCTTGCTCCACCCCCTGCTCTTGAGATTTTCCCGGAGGTGGGCTGCATTTTGGCTGCATTTTGGGCTGGAGCTTCTCGTGGTTTGAGGCCTGGCTCGCTCCAACCCCTGCTCTTGATATTCTCCCGGATGTGGGCTGCATTTTGGCTGCCATTTGGGCTGGAGCTTCTCGTGGTTTGAGGCCTGGCTTGCTCCAGCCCCTGCTCTTGAGATTCTCCCGGATGTGGGCTGTCTTTTGGCTCCCTTTTGGGCTGGAGCTTCTCGTGGTTTGAGGCCTGGCTTGCTCCACCCCCTGCTCTTGAGATTCTCCTGGATGTGGGCTGCATTTTGGCTGAATTTTGGGCTGGAGCTTCTCGTGGTTTGAGGCCTGGCTTGCTCCACCCCCTGCCCTTGAGATTCTCCCGGAGGTGGGCTGCATTTTGGCTGCATTTTGGGCTGGAGCTTCTCGTGGTTTGAGGCCTGGCTTGCTCCACCCCCTGCTCTTGAGATTCTCCCGGAGGTGGGCTGGATTTTGGCTGCCTTTTGGGCTGGAGCTTCTCGTGGTTTGAGGCCTGGCTTGCTCCACTCCCTGCTCTTGAGATTCTCCCGGAGGTGGGCTGCATTTTGGCTGCCTTTTGGGCTGGAGCTTCTCGTGGTTTGAGGCCTGGCTTGCTCCACCCCCTGCTCTTGAGATTCTCCCGCATGTGGGCTGCATTTTGGCTGCCTTTGGGGCTGGAGCTTCTCATGGTTTGAGGCCTGGCTTGCTCCACCCCCTGCTCTTGATATTCTCCTGGATGTGGGCTGCATTTTGGCTGCATTTTGTGCTGGAGCTTCTCGTGGTTTGAGGCCTGGCTTGCTCCACCCCCTGCTCTTGAGATTCTCCCGGATGTGGGCTGCATTTTGGCTGCCTTTTGGGCTGGAGCTTCTCGTGGTTTGAGGCCTGGCTTGCTCCACCCCCTGCTCTTGAGATTCTCCTGGACGTGGGCTGCATTTTGGCTGCATTTTGGGCTGGAGCTTCTCGTGGTTTGAGGCCTGGCTTGCTCCACCCCCTGCTCTTGAGATTCTCCCGGATGTGGGCTGCATTTTGGCTGCATTTTGGGCTGGAGCTTCTCGTGGTTTGAGGCCTGGCTTGCTCCACCCCCTACTCTTGAGATTCTCCCGGAGGTGGGCTGCATTTTGGCTGCATTTTGGGCTGGAGCTTCTCGTGGTTTGAGGCCTGGCTTGCTCCACCCCCTGCTCTTGAGATTCTCCCGGAGGTGGGCTGGATTTTGGCTGCCTTTTGGGCTGGAGCTTCTCGTGGTTTGAGGCCTGGCTTGCTCCAGCCCCTGCTCTTGAGATTCTCCCGGAGGTGGGCTGGATTTTGGCTCCCTTTTGGGCTGGAGCTTCTCGAGGTTTGAGGCCTGGCTTGCTCCACCCCCTGCTCTTGAGATTCTCCCGGATGTGGGCTGCATATTGGCTGATTCTTGGGCTGGAGCTTCTCGTGGTTTGAGGCCTGGCTTGCTCCACCCCCTGCTCTTGAGATTCTCCCGGATGTGGGCTGCATATTGGCCGATTCTTGGGCTGGAGCTTCTCGTGGTTTGAGGCCTGGCTTGCTCCACCCCCTGCTCTTGATATTCTCCTGGATGTGGGCTGCATTTTGGCTGCCTTTTGGGCTGGAGCTTCTCGAGGTTTGAGGCCTGGCTTGCTCCACCCCCTGCTCTTGAGATTCTCCCGGATGTGGGCTGCATTTTGGCCGATTCTTGGGCTGGAGCTTCTCGTGGTTTGAGGCCTGGCTTGCTCCATCCCCTGCTCCTGAGATTCTCCCTGATGTGGTCTGCATTTTGGCTGTATTTTGGGCTGGAGCTTCTCGAGGTTTGTGGCCTGGCTTGCTCCACCCCCTGCTCTTGAGATTCTCCCGGATGTGGGCTGCATTTTGGCTGCCTTTTGGGCTGGAGCTTCTCGTGGTTTGAGGCCTGGCTTGCTCCACCCCCTGCTCTTGAGATTCTCCCGGATGTGGGCTGCATTTTGGCTCCCTTTTGGGCTGGAGCTTCTCGAGGTTTGAGGCCTGGCTTGCTCCACCCCCTGCTCTTGATATTCTCCCGGAGATGGGCTGGATTTTGGCTGCATTTTGGGCTGGAGCTTCTCGTGGTTTGAGGCCTGGCTTGCTCCACCACCTGCTCTTGAGATTCTCCCGGATGTGGGCTGCATTTTGGCTGCCTTTTGGGCTGGAGCTTCTCGTGGTTTGAGGCCTGGCTTGCTCCACCCCCTGCTCTTGAGATTCTTCCGGATGTGGGCTGCATTTTGGCTGCCTTTTGGGCTGGAGCTTCTCTAGGTTTGAGGCCTGCCTTGCTCCACCCCCTACTCTTGAGATTCTCCCAGATGTGGGCTGCATTTTGGGTGATACTTGGGCTGGAGCTTCTCGTGGTTTGAGGCCTGGCTTGCTCCACCCCCTGCTCTTGAGATTCTCCCGCAGGTTGGCTGCATTTTGGCTGCCTTTTGGGCTGGAGCTTCTCGTGGTTTGAGACCTGGCTTGCTCCACCCCCTGCTCTTGAGATTCTCCCGGATGTGGGCTGCATTTTGGCTGCCTTTTGGGCTGGAGCTTCTCGTGGTTTGAGGCCTGGCTTGCTCCACCCCCTACTCTTGAGATTCTCCCAGATGTGGGCTGCATTTTGGGTGATACTTGGGCTGGAGCTTCTCGTGGTTTGAGACCTGGCTTGCTCCACCCCCTGCTCTTGAGATTCTCCCGGATGTGGGCTGCATATTGGCCGATTCTTGGGCTGGAGCTTCTCGTGGTTTGAGGCCTGGCTTGCTCCATCCCCTGCTCCTGAGATTCTCCCTGATGTGGTCTGCATTTTGGCTGATTCTTGGGCTGGAGCTTCTCGTGGTTTGAGGCCTGGCTTGCTCCACCCCCTGCTCTTGATATTCTCCCGGATGTGGGCTGCATTTTCACTGGTTTTGGGCTGGAACTTCTCGTGGTTTGAGGCCTGGCTTGCTCCACCCCCTGCTCTTGAGATTCTCCCGGATGTGGGCTGCATTTTGGCTGCCTTTTGGGCTGGAACTTCTCATGGTTTGAGGCCTGGCTTTCTCCACCCCCTGCTCTTGAGATTCTCCCGGATGTGGGCTGCATATTGGCTGATTCTTGGGCTGGAGCTGCTCGCGGTTTGAGGCCTGGCTTGCTCCACCCCCTGCTCTTGAGATTCTCCCGGATGTGGGCTGCATATTGGCCGATTCTTGGGCTGGAGCTTCTCGTGGTTTGAGGCCTGGCTTGCTCCACCCCCTGCTCTTGAGATTCTCCCGGATGTGGGCTGCATTTTGGCTGCATATTGGGCTGGAGCTTCTCGTGGTTTGAGGCCTGGCTTGCTCCACCCCCTGCTATTGATATTCTCCCGGATGTGGGCTGCATTTTGGCTGCCTTTTGGGCTGGAGCTTCTCGTGGTTTAAGGCCTGCCTTGCTCCACCCCCTGCTCTTGAGTTTCTCCCAGATATGGGCTGCATTTTGGGTGATACTTGGGCTGGAGCTTCTCGTGGTTTGAGACCTGGCTTGCTCCACCCCCTGCTCTTGAGATTCTCCCGGATGTGGGCTGCATATTGGCCGATTCTTGGGCTGGAGCTTCTCGTGGTTTGAGGCCTGGCTTGCTCCATCCCCTGCTCCTGAGATTCTCCCTGATGTGGTCTGCATTTTGGCTGATTCTTGGGCTGGAGCTTCTCGTGGTTTGAGGCCTGGCTTGCTCCACCCCCTGCTCTTGATATTCTCCCGGATGTGGGCTGCATTTTCACTGGTTTTGGGCTGGAACTTCTCGTGGTTTGAGGCCTGGCTTGCTCCACCCCCTGCTCTTGAGATTCTCCCGGATGTGGGCTGCATTTTGGCTGCCTTTTGGGCTGGAACTTCTCATGGTTTGAGGCCTGGCTTTCTCCACCCCCTGCTCTTGAGATTCTCCCGGATGTGGGCTGCATATTGGCTGATTCTTGGGCTGGAGCTGCTCGCGGTTTGAGGCCTGGCTTGCTCCACCCCCTGCTCTTGAGATTCTCCCGGATGTGGGCTGCATATTGGCCGATTCTTGGGCTGGAGCTTCTCGTGGTTTGAGGCCTGGCTTGCTCCACCCCCTGCTCTTGAGATTCTCCCGGATGTGGGCTGCATTTTGGCTGCATATTGGGCTGGAGCTTCTCGTGGTTTGAGGCCTGGCTTGCTCCACCCCCTGCTATTGATATTCTCCCGGATGTGGGCTGCATTTTGGCTGCCTTTTGGGCTGGAGCTTCTCGTGGTTTAAGGCCTGCCTTGCTCCACCCCCTGCTCTTGAGTTTCTCCTGGATGTGGGCTGCATTTTGGCTGCATTTTTGGCTGGAGGTTCTCGTGGTTTGAGGCCTGCCTTGCTCCACCCCCTGCTCTTGAGATTCTCCTGGATGTGGGCTGCATTTTGGCTGCCTTTTGGGCTGGAGCTTCTCGTGGTTTGAGGCCTGCCTTGCTCGAGCCCCTGCTCTTGAGATTCTCCCGGATGTGGGCTGGATTTTGGCTGCCTTTTGGGCTGGAGCTTCTCGAGGTTTGAGGCCTGGCTTGCTCCACCCCCTGCTGTTGAGATTCTCCCGGAGGTGGGCTGCATTTTGGCTGCCTTTTGGGCTGGAGCTTCTCGTGGTTTGAGGCCTGGCTTGCTCCACCCCCTGCTCTTGAGATTCTCCCGGATGTGGGCAAATTTTTGGCTGCCTTTTGGGCTGGAGCTTCTCGTGGTTTGAGGCCTGGCTTGCTCCACCACCTGCTCTTGATATTGTCCTGGATGTGGGCTGCATTTTGGCTGCCTTTTGGGCTGGAGCTTCTCGTGGTTGGAGGCCTGGCTTGCTCCACCCCCTGCTCTTGAGATTCTCCCGGATGTGGGCTGCATTTTGGCTGCCTTTTTGGCTGGAGCTTCTCGTGGTTTGAGGCCTGGCTTGCTCCACCCCCTGCTCTTATATTCTCCCGGATGTGGGCTGCATTTTGGCTGCCTTTTGGGCTGGAGCTTCTCGTGGTTTAAGGCCTGCCTTGCTCCACCCCCTGCTCTTGAGTTTCTCCTGGATGTGGGCTGCATTTTGGCTGCATTTTGGGCTGGAGCTTCTCGTGGTTTGAGGCCTGGCTTGCTCCACCCCCTGCTCTTGAGATTCTCCCGGATGTGGGCTGCATTTTGGCTGCCTTTTGGGCTGGAGCTTCTCGTGGTTTGAGGCCTGCCTTGCTCCAGCCCCTGCTCTTGAGATTCTCCCGGAGGTGGGCTGGATTTTGGCTCCCTTTTGGGCTGGAGCTTCTCGAGGTTTGAGGCCTGGCTTGCTCCACCCCCTGCTCTTGAGATTCTCCCGGATGTGGGCTGCATATTGGCTGATTCTTGGGCTGGAGCTTCTCGTGGTTTGAGGCCTGGCTTGCTCCACCCCCTGCTCTTGAGATTCTCCCGGATGTGGGCTGCATATTGGCCGATTCTTGGGCTGGAGCTTCTCGTGGTTTGAGGCCTGGCTTGCTCCACCCCCTGCTCTTGATATTCTCCTGGATGTGGGCTGCATTTTGGCTGCCTTTTGGGCTGGAGCTTCTCGAGGTTTGAGGCCTGGCTTGCTCCACCCCCTGCTCTTGAGATTCTCCCGGATGTGGGCTGCATTTTGGCCGATTCTTGGGCTGGAGCTTCTCGTGGTTTGAGGCCTGGCTTGCTCCATCCCCTGCTCCTGAGATTCTCCCTGATGTGGTCTGCATTTTGGCTGTATTTTGGGCTGGAGCTTCTCGAGGTTTGTGGCCTGGCTTGCTCCACCCCCTGCTCTTGAGATTCTCCCGGATGTGGGCTGCATTTTGGCTGCCTTTTGGGCTGGAGCTTCTCGTGGTTTGAGGCCTGGCTTGCTCCACCCCCTGCTCTTGAGATTCTCCCGGATGTGGGCTGCATTTTGGCTCCCTTTTGGGCTGGAGCTTCTCGAGGTTTGAGGCCTGGCTTGCTCCACCCCCTGCTCTTGATATTCTCCCGGAGATGGGCTGGATTTTGGCTGCATTTTGGGCTGGAGCTTCTCGTGGTTTGAGGCCTGGCTTGCTCCACCACCTGCTCTTGAGATTCTCCCGGATGTGGGCTGCATTTTGGCTGCCTTTTGGGCTGGAGCTTCTCGTGGTTTGAGGCCTGGCTTGCTCCACCCCCTGCTCTTGAGATTCTTCCGGATGTGGGCTGCATTTTGGCTGCCTTTTGGGCTGGAGCTTCTCTAGGTTTGAGGCCTGCCTTGCTCCACCCCCTACTCTTGAGATTCTCCCAGATGTGGGCTGCATTTTGGGTGATACTTGGGCTGGAGCTTCTCGTGGTTTGAGGCCTGGCTTGCTCCACCCCCTGCTCTTGAGATTCTCCCGCAGGTTGGCTGCATTTTGGCTGCCTTTTGGGCTGGAGCTTCTCGTGGTTTGAGACCTGGCTTGCTCCACCCCCTGCTCTTGAGATTCTCCCGGATGTGGGCTGCATTTTGGCTGCCTTTTGGGCTGGAGCTTCTCGTGGTTTGAGGCCTGGCTTGCTCCACCCCCTACTCTTGAGATTCTCCCAGATGTGGGCTGCATTTTGGGTGATACTTGGGCTGGAGCTTCTCGTGGTTTGAGACCTGGCTTGCTCCACCCCCTGCTCTTGAGATTCTCCCGGATGTGGGCTGCATATTGGCCGATTCTTGGGCTGGAGCTTCTCGTGGTTTGAGGCCTGGCTTGCTCCATCCCCTGCTCCTGAGATTCTCCCTGATGTGGTCTGCATTTTGGCTGATTCTTGGGCTGGAGCTTCTCGTGGTTTGAGGCCTGGCTTGCTCCACCCCCTGCTCTTGATATTCTCCCGGATGTGGGCTGCATTTTCACTGGTTTTGGGCTGGAACTTCTCGTGGTTTGAGGCCTGGCTTGCTCCACCCCCTGCTCTTGAGATTCTCCCGGATGTGGGCTGCATTTTGGCTGCCTTTTGGGCTGGAACTTCTCATGGTTTGAGGCCTGGCTTTCTCCACCCCCTGCTCTTGAGATTCTCCCGGATGTGGGCTGCATATTGGCTGATTCTTGGGCTGGAGCTGCTCGCGGTTTGAGGCCTGGCTTGCTCCACCCCCTGCTCTTGAGATTCTCCCGGATGTGGGCTGCATATTGGCCGATTCTTGGGCTGGAGCTTCTCGTGGTTTGAGGCCTGGCTTGCTCCACCCCCTGCTCTTGAGATTCTCCCGGATGTGGGCTGCATTTTGGCTGCATATTGGGCTGGAGCTTCTCGTGGTTTGAGGCCTGGCTTGCTCGACCCCCTGCTCTTGAGATTCTCCCGGATGTGGGCTGCATTTTGGCTGCCTTTTGGGCTGGAGCTTCTCGTGGTTTAAGGCCTGCCTTGCTCCACCCCCTGCTCTTGAGTTTCTCCCAGATATGGGCTGCATTTTGGGTGATACTTGGGCTGGAGCTTCTCGTGGTTTGAGACCTGGCTTGCTCCACCCCCTGCTCTTGAGATTCTCCCGGATGTGGGCTGCATATTGGCCGATTCTTGGGCTGGAGCTTCTCGTGGTTTGAGGCCTGGCTTGCTCCATCCCCTGCTCCTGAGATTCTCCCTGATGTGGTCTGCATTTTGGCTGATTCTTGGGCTGGAGCTTCTCGTGGTTTGAGGCCTGGCTTGCTCCACCCCCTGCTCTTGATATTCTCCCGGATGTGGGCTGCATTTTCACTGGTTTTGGGCTGGAACTTCTCGTGGTTTGAGGCCTGGCTTGCTCCACCCCCTGCTCTTGAGATTCTCCCGGATGTGGGCTGCATTTTGGCTGCCTTTTGGGCTGGAACTTCTCATGGTTTGAGGCCTGGCTTTCTCCACCCCCTGCTCTTGAGATTCTCCCGGATGTGGGCTGCATATTGGCTGATTCTTGGGCTGGAGCTGCTCGCGGTTTGAGGCCTGGCTTGCTCCACCCCCTGCTCTTGAGATTCTCCCGGATGTGGGCTGCATATTGGCCGATTCTTGGGCTGGAGCTTCTCGTGGTTTGAGGCCTGGCTTGCTCCACCCCCTGCTCTTGAGATTCTCCCGGATGTGGGCTGCATTTTGGCTGCATATTGGGCTGGAGCTTCTCGTGGTTTGAGGCCTGGCTTGCTCCACCCCCTGCTATTGATATTCTCCCGGATGTGGGCTGCATTTTGGCTGCCTTTTGGGCTGGAGCTTCTCGTGGTTTAAGGCCTGCCTTGCTCCACCCCCTGCTCTTGAGTTTCTCCTGGATGTGGGCTGCATTTTGGCTGCATTTTTGGCTGGAGGTTCTCGTGGTTTGAGGCCTGCCTTGCTCCACCCCTGCTCTTGAGATTCTCCTGGATGTGGGCTGCATTTTGGCTGCCTTTTGGGCTGGAGCTTCCTGTGGTTTGAGGCCTGCCTTGCTCGAGCCCCTGCTCTTGAGATTCTCCCGGATGTGGGCTGGATTTTGGCTGCCTTTTGGGCTGGAGCTTCTCGAGGTTTGAGGCCTGGCTTGCTCCACCCCCTGCTGTTGAGATTCTCCCGGAGGTGGGCTGCATTTTGGCTGCCTTTTGGGCTGGAGCTTCTCGTGGTTTGAGGCCTGGCTTGCTCCACCCCCTGCTCTTGAGATTCTCCCGGATGTGGGCAAATTTTTGGCTGCCTTTTGGGCTGGAGCTTCTCGTGGTTTGAGGCCTGGCTTGCTCCACCACCTGCTCTTGATATTGTCCTGGATGTGGGCTGCATTTTGGCTGCCTTTTGGGCTGGAGCTTCTCGTGGTTGGAGGCCTGGCTTGCTCCACCCCCTGCTCTTGAGATTCTCCCGGATGTGGGCTGCATTTTGGCTGCCTTTTTGGCTGGAGCTTCTCGTGGTTTGAGGCCTGGCTTGCTCCACCCCCTGCTCTTATATTCTCCCGGATGTGGGCTGCATTTTGGCTGCCTTTTGGGCTGGAGCTTCTCGTGGTTTAAGGCCTGCCTTGCTCCACCCCCTGCTCTTGAGTTTCTCCTGGATGTGGGCTGCATTTTGGCTGCATTTTGGGCTGGAGCTTCTCGTGGTTTGAGGCCTGGCTTGCTCCACCCCCTGCTCTTGAGATTCTCCCGGATGTGGGCTGCATTTTGGCTGCCTTTTGGGCTGGAGCTTCTCGTGGTTTGAGGCCTGCCTTGCTCCACCCCCTGCTCTTGAGGTTCTCCCGGATGTGGGCTGCATTTTGGCTGCCTTTTGGTCTGGAGCTTCTCGTGGTTTGAGGCCTGGTGTGCTCCACCCCCTGCTCTTGAGATTCTCCCGGATGTGGGCTGCATTTTGGCTGAATTTTGGGCTGGAGCTTCTCGTGGTTTAAGGCCTGCCTTGCTCCACCCCCTGCTCTTGAGTTTCTCCTGGATGTGGGCTGCATTTTGGCTGCATTTTGGGCTGGAGCTTCTCGTGGTTTGAGGCCTGCCTTGCTCCACCCCCTGCTCTTGATATACTCCCGGAGGTGGGCTGCATTTTGGCTGCATTTTGGGCTGGAGGTTCTCGTGGTTTGAGGCCTGCCTTCCTCGAGCCCCTGCTCTTGAGATTCTCCCGGATGTGGGCTGGATTTTGGCTGCTTTTTGGGCTGGAGCTTCTCGAGGTTTGAGGCCTGGCTTGCTCCACCCCCTGCTCTTGAGATTCTCCCGGATGTGGGCTGCATTTTGACTGATTCTTGGGCTGGAGCTTCTCGTGGTTTGAGGCCTGGCTTGCTCCACCCCCTGCTCTTGAGATTCTCCCGGAGGTGGGCTGCATTTTGGCTGCCTTTTGGGCTGGAGCTTCTCGTGGTTTGAGGCCTGGCTTGCTCCACCCCCTGCTCTTGAGATTCTCCCGGATGTGGGCAAATTTTTGGCTGCCTTTTGGGCTGGAGCTTCTCGTGGTTTGAGGCCTGGCTTGCTCCACCCCCTGCTCTTGATACTGTCCTGGATGTGGGCTGGATTTTGGCTGCCTTTTGGGCTGGAGCTTCTCGTGGTTTGAGGCCTGGCTTGCTCCACCCCCTGCTCTTGAGATTCTCCCGGATGTGGGCTGCATTTTGGCTGCCTTTTGGGCTGGAGCTTCTCGTGGTTTGAGGCCTGCCTTGCTCCATACCCTGCTCTTGAGATTCTCCCGGATGTGGGCTGGATTTTGGCTGCATTTTGGGCTGGAGCTTCTCGTGGTTTGAGGCCTGGCTTGCTCCACCCCCTGCTCTTGATATTCTCCCGGATGTGGGCTGCATTTTGGCTGCCTTTTGGGCTGGAGCTTCTCGTGGTTTGAGGCCTGGCTTGCTCCAGCCCCTGCTCTTGAGATTCTCCCGGATATGGGCTGCATTTTGTCTTCCTTTTGGGCTGGAGCTTCTCGTGGTTTGAGGCCTGGCTTGCTACACTCCCTGCTCTTGAAATTCTCCCGGATGTGGGCTGCATTTTGGCTGCCTTTTGGGCTGGAGCTTCTCGTGGTTTGAGGCCTGTCTTGCTCGAGCCCCTGCTCTTGAGATTCTCCCGGAGGTGGGCTGCATTTTGGCTGACTTTTGGGCTGGAGCTTCTCGAGGTTTGAGGCCTGGCTTGCTCCACCCCCTGCTCTTGAGATTCTCCCGGATATGGGCTGCATTTTGACTGCATTTTGGGCTGGAGATTCTCGTGGTTTGAGGCCTGGCTTGCTCGACCCCCTGCTCTTGAGATTCTCCCGGATGTGGGCTGGATTTTGGCTGACTTTTGGGCTGGAGCTTCTCGTGGTTTGAGGCCTGGCTTGCTCCAGCCCCTGCTCTTGAGATTCTCCCGGATATGGGCTGCATTTTATCTTCCTTTTGGGCTGGAGCTTCTCGTGGTTTGAGGCCTGGCTTGCTCGAGCCCCTGCTCTTGAGATTCTCCCGGATGTGGGCTGGATTTTGGCTGCATTTTGGGCTGGAGCTTCTCGTGGTTGGAGGCCTGGCTTGCTCCACCCCCTGCTCTTGAGATTCTCACGGAGGTGGGCTGCATTTTGGCTGCCTTTTGGGCTGGAGCTTCTCGAGGTTTGAGGCCTGGCTTGCTCCACCCCCTGCTCTTGAGATTCTCCCGGATATGGGCTGCATTTTGGCTGTCTTTTGGGCTGGAGCTTCTCGTGGTTTGAGGCCTGGCTTGCTCCACCCCCTGCTCTTGAGATTCTCCCGGATGTGGGCTGCATTTTGGCTGCCTTTTGGGCTGGAGCTTCTCGTGGTTTGAGGCCTGGCTTGCTCCACCCCCTGCTCTTGAGATTCTCCCGGAGGTGGGCTGCATTTTGGCTGCCTTTTGGGCTGGAGCTTCTCGAGGTTTGAAGCCTGCCTTGCTCCACACCCTGCTATTGAGATTCTCCCGGATGTGGGCTGCATTTTGGCTGCCTTTTGGGCTGGAGCTTCTCGTGGTTTGAGGCCTGGCTTGCTCCACCCCCTGCTCTTGAGATTCTCCCGGAGGTGGGCTGCATTTTGGCTGCCTTTTGGGCTGGAGCTTCTCGAGGTTTGAGGCCTGGCTTGCTCCACCCCCTGCTCTTGAGATTCTCCCGGATGTGGGCTGCATATTGACTGATTCTTGGGCTGGAGCTTCTCGTGGTTTGAGGCCTGGCTTGCTCCACCCCCTGCTCTTGAGATTCTCCCGGATGTGGGCTGCATTTTGGCTGAATTTTGGGCTGGAACTTCTCATGGTTTGAGGCCTGGCTTGCTCCACCCCCTGCTCTTGAGATTCTCCCGGATGTGGGCTGGATTTTGGCTGCCTTTTGGGCTGGAGCTTCTCGTGGTTTGAGGCCTGGCTTGCTCCACCCCCTGCTCTTGAGATTCTCCCAGATGTGGGCTGCATTTTGGCTGCCTTTTGGGCTGGAGCTTCTCGTGGTTTGAGGCCTGGCTTGCTCCACCCCCTGCTCTTGAGATTCTCCCGGATGTGGGCTGCATTTTGAGTGATTCTTGGGCTGGAGCTTCTCGTGGTTTGAGGCCTGGCTTGCTCCACCCCCTGCTCTTGAGATTCTGCCCGATGTGGGCTGCATTTTGGCTGAATTTTGGGCTGGAGCTTCTCGTGGTTTGAGACCTGGCTTGCTCCACCCCCTGCTCTTGAGATTCCCCGGATGTGGGCTGCATATTGGCCGATTCTTGGGCTGGAGCTTCTCGTGGTTTGAGGCCTGGCTTGCTCCATCCCCTGCTCCTGAGATTCTCCCTGATGTGGTCTGCATTTTGGCTGATTCTTGGGCTGGAGCTTCTCGTGGTTTGAGGCCTGGCTTGCTCCACCCCCTGCTGTTGAGATTCTCCCGGAGGTGGGCTGCATTTTGGCTGCCTTTTGGGCTGGAGCTTCTCGTGGTTTGAGGCCTGGCTTGCTCCACCCACCGCTCTTGAGATTCTCCCGGATGTGGGCTGCATTTTGGCTGCCTTTTGGGCTGGAGCTTCTCGTGGTTTGAGGCCTGCCTTGCTCCACCCCCTGCTCTTGAGGTTCTCCCGGATGTGGGCTGCATTTTGGCTGCCTTTTGGTCTGGAGCTTCTCGTGGTTTGAGGCCTGGTGTGCTCCACCCCCTGCTCTTGAGATTCTCCCGGATGTGGGCTGCATTTTGGCTGAATTTTGGGCTGGAGCTTCTCGTGGTTTAAGGCCTGCCTTGCTCCACCCCCTGCTCTTGAGATTCTCCCAGATGTGGGCTGCATTTTGGCTGCATTTTGGGCTGGAGCTTCTCGTGGTTTGAGGCCTGCCTTGCTCCACCCCCTGCTCTTGATATACTCCCGGAGGTGGGCTGCATTTTGGCTGCATTTTGGGCTGGAGCTTCTCGTGGTTTGAGGCCTGCCTTGCTCGAGCCCCTGCTCTTGCTATTCTCCCGGATGTGGGCTGGATTTTGGCTGCTTTTTGGGCTGGAGCTTCTCGAGGTTTGAGGCCTGGCTTGCTCCACCCCCTGCTCTTGAGATTCTCCCGGATGTGGGCTGCATTTTGACTGATTCTTGGGCTGGAGCTTCTCGTGGTTTGAGGCCTGGCTTGCTCCACCCCCTGCTCTTGAGATTCTCCCGGAGGTGGGCTGCATTTTGGCTGCCTTTTGGGCTGGAGCTTCTCGTGGTTTGAAGCCTGGCTTGCTCCACCCCCTGCTCTTGAGATTCTCCCGGATGTGGGCAAATTTTTGGCTGCCTTTTGGGCTGGAGCTTCTCGTGGTTTGAGGCCTGGCTTGCTCCACCCCCTGCTCTTGATACTGTCCTGGATGTGGGCTGGATTTTGGCTGCCTTTTGGGCTGGAGCTTCTCGTGGTTTGAGGCCTGGCTTGCTCCACCCCCTGCTCTTGAGATTCTCCCGGATGTGGGCTGCAATTTGTCTTCCTTTTGGGCTGGAGGTTCTCGTGGTTTGAGGCCTGGCTTGCTCCACCCCCTGCTCTTGAAATTTTCCCGGATGTGGGCTGGATTTTGGCTGCATTTTGGTCTGGAGCTTCTCGTGGTTTGAGGCCTGGCTTGCTCCAACCCCTGCTCTTGAGATTCTCCCGGATGTGGGCTGCATTTTGGCTGCCTTTTGGGCTGGAGCTTCTCGAGGTTTTAGGCCTGGCTTGCTCCACCCCCTGCTCTTGAGATTCTCCCGGATGTGGGCTGCATTTTGACTGCATTTTGGGCTGGAGCTTCTCGTGGTTTGAGGCCTGGCTTGCTCCACCCCCTGCTCTTGAGATTCTCCCGGATGTGGGCTGCATTTTGGCTGCCATTTGGGCTGGAGCTTCTCGTGGTTTGAGGCCTGCCTTGCTCCACCCCCTGCTCTTGAGATTCTCCCGGATATGGGCTGCATTTTGTCTTCCTTTTGGGCTGGAGCTTCTCGTGGTTTGAGGCCTGGCTTGCTCCACTCCCTGCTCTTGAGATTCTCCCGGATGTGGGCTGCATATTTGCTGCCTTTTGGGCTGGAGCTTCTCGTGGTTTGAGGCCTGCCTTGCTCGAGCCCCTGCTCTTGAGATTCTCCCGGATGTGGGCTGGATTTTGGCTGCATTTTGGGCTGGAGCTTCTCGTGGTTTGAGGCCTGGCTTGCTCCACGCCCTGCTCTTGATATTCTCCCGGATGTGGGCTGCATTTTGGCTGCCTTTTGGGATGGAGCTTCTCGTGGTTTGAGGCCTGCCTTGCTCGAGCCCCTGCTCTTGAGATTCTCCCGGATGTGGGCTGGATTTTGGCTGCATTTTGGGCTGGAGCTTCTCGTGGTTTGAGGCCTGGCTTGCTCCACCCCCTGCTCTTGAGATTCTCCCGGATGTGGGCTGCATTTTGGCTGCCTTTTGGGCTGGAGCTTCTCGTGGTTTGAGGCCTGGCTTGCTCCAGCCCCTGCTCTTGAGATTCTCCCGGATATGGGCTGCATTTTGTCTTCCTTTTGGGCTGGAGCTTCTCGTGGTTTGAGGCCTGGCTTGCTCCACTCCCTGCTCTTGAAATTCTCCCGGATGTGGGCTGCATTTTGGCTGCCTTTTGGGCTGGAGCTTCTCGTGGTTTGAGGCCTGGATTGCTCCACCCCCTGCTCTTGATATTCTCCCGGATGTGGGCTGCATTTTGGCTGCCTTTTGGGCTGGAGCTTCTCGTGGTTTGAGGCCTGGCTTGCTCCACCCCCTGCTCTTGAGATTCTCCCGGAGGTGGGCTGCATTTTGGCTGACTTTTGGGCTGGAGCTTCTCGAGGTTTGAGGCCTGGCTTGCTCCACCCCCTGCTCTTGAGATTCTCCCGGATGTGGGCTGGATTTTGACTGCATTTTGGGCTGGAGATTCTCGTGGTTTGAGGCCTGGCTTGCTCGAGCCCCTGCTCTTGAGATTCTCCCGGATGTGGGCTGGATTTTGACTGCATTTTGGGCTGGAGCATCTCGTGGTTGGAGGCCTGGCTTGCTCCACCCCCTGCTCTTGAGATTCTCCCGGAGGTGGGCTGCATTTTGGCTGCCTTTTGGGCTGGAGCTTCTCGAGGTTTGAAGCCTGCCTTGCTCCACACCCTGCTATTGAGATTCTCCCGGATGTGGGCTGCATTTTGGCTGCCTTTTGGGCTGGAGCTTCTCGTGGTTTGAGGCCTGGCTTGCTCCACCCCCTGCTCTTGAGATTCTCCCGGAGGTGGGCTGCATTTTGGCTCCCTTTTGGGCTGGAGCTTCTCGAGGTTTGAGGCCTGGCTTGCTCCACCCCCTGCTCTTGAGATTCTCCCGGATGTGGGCTGCATATTGACTGATTCTTGGGCTGGAGCTTCTCGTGGTTTGAGGCCTGGCTTGCTCCACCCCCTGCTCTTGAGATTCTCCCGGATGTGGGCTGGATTTTGGCTGCCTTTTGGGCTGGAGCTTCTCGTGGTTTGAGGCCTGGCTTGCTCCACCCCCTGCTCTTGAGATTCTCCCAGATGTGGGCTGCATTTTGGCTGCCTTTTGGGCTGGAGCTTCTCGTGGTTTGAGGCCTGGCTTGCTCCACCCCCTGCTCTTGAGATTCTCCCGGATGTGGGCTGCATTTTGAGTGATTCTTGGGCTGGAGCTTCTCGTGGTTTGAGGCCTGGCTTGCTCCACCCCCTGCTCTTGAGATTCTGCCCGATGTGGGCTGCATTTTGGCTGAATTTTGGGCTGGAGCTTCTCATGGTTTGAGGCCTGGCTTGCTCCACCCCCTGCTCTTGAGATTCTCCCGGATGTGGGCTGCATTTTGGCTGCTTTTTGGGCTGGAGCTTCTCGTGGTTTGAGGCCTGGCTTGCTCCACCCCCTGCTCTTGATATTCTCCCGGATGTGGGCTGCATTTTGGCTGCCTTTTGGGCTGGAGCTTCTCGTGGTTTGAGGCCTGGCTTGCTCCACCCCCTGCTCTTGAGATTCTCCCGGATGTGGGCTGCATTTTGGCTGCTTTTTGGGCTGGAGCTTCTCGTGGTTTGAGGCCTGGCTTGCTCCAGCCCCTGCTCTTGAGATTCTCCCGGATGTGGGCTGCATTTTGGCTGATTCTTGGGCTGGAGCTTCTCGTGGTTTGAGACCTGGCTTGCTCCACCCCCTGCTCTTGAGATTCTCCCGGATGTGGGCTGCATTTTGGCTGCTTTTTGGGCTGGAGCTTCTCGTGGTTTGAGGCCTGGCTTGCTCCACCCCCTGCTCTTGATATTCTCCCGGATGTGGGCTGCATTTTGGCTGCCTTTTGGGCTGCAGCTTCTCGTGGTTTGAGGCCTGGCTTGCTCCACCCCCTGCTCTTGAGATTCTCCCGGATGTGGGCTGGATTTTGGCTGAATTTTGGGCTGGAGCTTCTCATGGTTTGAGGCCTGGCTTGCTCCACCCCCTGCTCTTGAGATTCTCCCGGATGTGGGCTGCATTTTGGCTGCCTTTTGGGCTGGAGCTTCTCGTGGTTTGAGGCCTGGCTTGCTCCACCCCCTGCTGTTGAGATTCTCCCGGATGTGGGCTGGATTTTGGCTGCCTTTAGGGCTGGAGCTTCTCGTGGTTTGAGGCCTGGCTTGCTCCACCCCCTGCTCTTGAGATTCTCCCGGATGTGGGCTGCATTTTGGCTGCTTTTTGGGCTGGAGCTTCTCGTGGTTTGAGGCCTGGCTTGCTCCACCCCCTGCTCTTGATATTCTCCCGGATGTGGGCTGCATTTTGGCTGCCTTTTGGGCTGCAGCTTCTCGTGGTTTGAGGCCTGGCTTGCTCCACCCCCTGCTCTTGAGATTCTCCCGGATGTGGGCTGGATTTTGGCTGAATTTTGGGCTGGAGCTTCTCATGGTTTGAGGCCTGGCTTGCTCCACCCCCTGCTCTTGAGATTCTCCCGGATGTGGGCTGCATTTTGGCTGCCTTTTGGGCTGGAGCTTCTCGTGGTTTGAGGCCTGGCTTGCTCCACCCCCTGCTGTTGAGATTCTCCCGGATGTGGGCTGGATTTTGGCTGCCTTTAGGGCTGGAGCTTCTCGTGGTTTGAGGCCTGGCTTGTTCCACCCCCTGCTCTTGAGATTCTCCCGGATGTGGGCTGCATTTTGGCTGAATTTTGGGCTGGAGCTTCTCATGGTTTGAGGCCTGGCTTGCTCCACCCCCTGCTCTTGAGATTCTCCCGGATGTGGGCTGCATTTTGGCTGCTTTTTGGGCTGGAGCTTCTCGTGGTTTGAGGCCTGGCTTGCTCCACCCCCTGCTCTTGATATTCTCCCGGATGTGGGCTGCATTTTGGCTGCATTTTGGGCTGGAGATTCTCGTGGTTTGAGGCCTGGTTTGCTCCACCCCCTGCTCTTGAGATTCTCACGGATGTGGGCTGCATTTTGGCTGCCTTTTGGGCTGGAGCTTCTCGTGGTTTGAGGCTTGGCTTGCTCCACCCCCTGCTCTTGAGATTCTCCCGGATGTGGGCTGCATTTTGGCTGCCTTTTGGGCTGGAGCTTCTCGAGGTTTGAGGCCTGGCTTGCTCCACCCCCTGCTCTTGAGATTCTCCCGGATGTGGGCTTTATTTTGGCTGCATTTTGGGCTGGAGCTTCTCGTGGTTTGAGGCCTGGCTTGCTCCACCCCCTGCTCTTGAGATTCTCCCGGATGTGGGCTGCATTTTGGCTGATTCTTGGGCTGGAGCTTCTCGTGGTTTGAGACCTGGCTTGCTCCACCCCCTGCTCTTGAGATTCTCCCGGATGTGGGCTGCATTTTGGCTGCCTTTTGGGCTGGAGCTTCTCGTGGTTTGAGGCCTGGATTGCTCCACCCCCTGCTCTTGAGATTCTCCCATATGTGGGCTGCATTTTGGCTGCCATTTGGGCTGGAGCTTCTTGTGGTTTGAGGCCTGGCTTGCTCCACCCCCTGCTCTTGAGATTCTCCTGGATGTGGGCTGCATTTTGGCTGCCTTTTGGGCTGGAGCTTCTCGTGGTTTGAGGCCTGGCTTGCTCCACCCCCTGCTCTTGAGATTCTCCCGGATGTGGGCTGGATTTTGGCTGCCTTTATGGCTGGAGCTTCTCGTGGTTTGGGTCCTGGCTTGCTCCACCGCCCTGCTCTTGAGATTCTCCTGGATGTGGTCTGCATTTTGGCTGCCTTTTGGGCTGGAGCTTCTCGTGGTTTGAGGGCTGGCTTGCTCCACCCCCTGCTCTTGATATTCTCCCGGATGTGGGCTGCATTTTGGCTGCCTTTTGGGCTGGAGCTTCTCGTGGTTTGAGGCCTGGCTTGCTCCACCCCCTGCTCTTGATATTCTCCTGGATGTGGGCTGCATTTTGGCTGCCTTTAGGGCTGGAGCTTCTCGTGGTTTGAGGCCTGGATTTCTCCAAACTCTGCCTTTGAGATTCTCCCGGAGGTGGGCTGCATTTTGGCTGCGTTTGGGCTGGAGCTTCTCGTGGTTTGAGGCCTGGCTTGCTCCACCCCCTGCTCTTGAGATTCTCCTGGATGTGGGCTGCATTTTGGCTGCCTTTTGGGCTGGAGCTTCTCGTGGTTTGAGGCCTGGCTTGCTCCACCCCCTGCTCTTGAGATTCTCCCGGATGTGGGCTGCATTTTGACTGATTCTTGGGCTGGAGCTTCTCGAGGTTTGAGGCCTGGCTTGCTCCACCCCCTGCTCTTGAGATTCTCCCGGATGTGGGCTGCATTTTGGCTGCTTTTTGGGCTGGAGCTTCTCGTGGTTTGAGGCCTGGCTTGCTCCACCCCCTGCTCTTGAGATTCTCCCGGATGTGGGCTGCATTTTGGCTGATTCTTGGGCTGGAGCTTCTCGTGGTTTGAGACCTGGCTTTCTCCACCCCCTGCTCTTGAGATTCTCCCGGATGTGGGCTGCATTTTGGCTGCCTTTTGGGCTGGAGCTTCTCGTGGTTTGAGGCCTGGCTTGCTCCACCCCCTGCTCTTGAGATTCTCCCGGATGTGGGCTGCATTTTGGCTGCCTTTTGGGCTGGAGCTTCTCGTGATTTGAGGCCTGGCTTGCTCCAGCCCCTGCTCTTGATATTCTCCCGGATGTGGGCTGCATTTTGGCTGCCTTTTGGGCTGGAGCTTCTCGTGGTTTGAGGCCTGGCTTGCTCCACCCCCTGCTCTTGATATTCTCCTGGATGTGGGCTGCATTTTGGCTGCCTTTTGGGCTGGAGCTTCTTGTGGTTTGAGGCCTGGCTTGCTCCACCCCCTGCTCTTGATATTCTCCCGGTTGTGGGCTGCATATTGTCTGATTCTTGGGCTGGAGCTTCTCATGGTTTGAGGCCTGGCTTGCTCCACCCCCTGCTCTTGAGATTCTCCCGGATGTGGGCTGGATTTTGGCTGCCTTTATGGCTGGAGCTTCTCGTGGTTTGAGGCCTGGCTTGCTCCACCCCCTGCTCTTGAGATTCTCCTGGATGTGGGCTGCATTTTGGCTGCCTTTTGGGCTGGAGCTTCTCGTGGTTTGAGGCCTGCCTTGCTCCACCCCCTGCTCTTGAGATTCTCCCGGATGTGGGCTGCATTTTGGCTGCCTTTTGGGCTGGAGCTTCTCGTGATTTGAGGCCTGGCTTGCTCCAGCCCCTGCTCTTGATATTCTCCCGGATGTGGGCTGCATTTTGGCTGCCTTTTGGGCTGGAGCTTCTCGTGGTTTGAGGCCTGGCTTGCTCCACCCCCTGCTCTTGATATTCTCCTGGATGTGGGCTGCATTTTGGCTGCCTTTTGGGCTGGAGCTTCTCGTGGTTTGAGGCCTGGATTTCTCCAAACTCTGCCTTTGAGATTCTCCCGGAGGTGGGCTGCATTTTGGCTGCCTTTGGGCTGGAGCTTCTCGTGGTTTGAGGCCTGGCTTGCTCCACCCCCTGCTCTTGAAATTGTCCCGGATGTGGGCTGGATTTTGGCTGCATTTTTGGGCTGGAGCTTCTCGTGGTTTGAGGCCTGGCTTGCTCCACCCCCTGCTCTTGATATACTCCCGGATGTGGGCTGCATTTTGGCTGCCTTTTGGGCTGGAGCTTCTCGTGGTTTGTGGCCTGGCTTGCTCCACCCCCTGCTCTTGATATTCTCCCGGATGTGGGCTGCATTTTGGCTGCCTTTTGGGCTGGAGCTTCTCGTGGTCTGAGGACTGGCTTGCTCCACCCCCTGCTCTTGAGATTCTCCCGGATGTGGGCTGCATTTTGGCTGCCTTTTGGGCTGGAGATTCTCATGCTTTGAGGCCTGGCTTGCTCCACCCCCTGCACGTAATATTCTCCCGGATGTGGGCTGCATTTTGGCTGCCTTTTGGGCTGGAGCTTCTCGTGATTTGAGGCCTGGCTTTCTCCACCCCCTGCTCTTGAGATTCTCCTGGATGTGGGCTGCATTTTGGCTGCCTTTTGGGCTGGAGCTTCTCGTGGTTTGAGGCCTGGCTTCCTCCACCCCCTGCTCTTGAGATTCTCCCGGATGTGGGCTGCATTTTGGCTGAATTTTGGGCTGGAGCTTCTCATGGTTTGAGGCCTGGCTTGCTCCACCCCCTGCTCTTGAGATTCTCCCGGATGTGGGCTGCATTTTGGCTGCCTTTTGGGCTGGAGCTTCTCGTGGTTTGAGGCCTGGCTTGCTCCACCCCCTGCTGTTGAGATTCTCCCGGATGTGGGCTGGATTTTGGCTGCCTTTAGGGCTGGAGCTTCTCGTGGTTTGAGGCCTGGCTTGTTCCACCCCCTGCTCTTGAGATTCTCCCGGATGTGGGCTGCATTTTGGCTGAATTTTGGGCTGGAGCTTCTCATGGTTTGAGGCCTGGCTTGCTCCACCCCCTGCTCTTGAGATTCTCCCGGATGTGGGCTGCATTTTGGCTGCTTTTTGGGCTGGAGCTTCTCGTGGTTTGAGGCCTGGCTTGCTCCACCCCCTGCTCTTGATATTCTCCCGGATGTGGGCTGCATTTTGGCTGCATTTTGGGCTGGAGATTCTCGTGGTTTGAGGCCTGGTTTGCTCCACCCCCTGCTCTTGAGATTCTCACGGATGTGGGCTGCATTTTGGCTGCCTTTTGGGCTGGAGCTTCTCGTGGTTTGAGGCTTGGCTTGCTCCACCCCCTGCTCTTGAGATTCTCCCGGATGTGGGCTGCATTTTGGCTGCCTTTTGGGCTGGAGCTTCTCGAGGTTTGAGGCCTGGCTTGCTCCACCCCCTGCTCTTGAGATTCTCCCGGATGTGGGCTTTATTTTGGCTGCATTTTGGGCTGGAGCTTCTCGTGGTTTGAGGCCTGGCTTGCTCCACCCCCTGCTCTTGAGATTCTCCCGGATGTGGGCTGCATTTTGGCTGATTCTTGGGCTGGAGCTTCTCGTGGTTTGAGACCTGGCTTGCTCCACCCCCTGCTCTTGAGATTCTCCCGGATGTGGGCTGCATTTTGGCTGCCTTTTGGGCTGGAGCTTCTCGTGGTTTGAGGCCTGGATTGCTCCACCCCCTGCTCTTGAGATTCTCCCATATGTGGGCTGCATTTTGGCTGCCATTTGGGCTGGAGCTTCTTGTGGTTTGAGGCCTGGCTTGCTCCACCCCCTGCTCTTGAGATTGTCCCGGATGTGGGCTGCATTTTGGCTGCCTTTTGGGCTGGAGCTTCTCGTGATTTGAGGCCTGGCTTGCTCCAGCCCCTGCTCTTGATATTCTCCCGGATGTGGGCTGCATTTTGGCTGCCTTTTGGGCTGGAGCTTCTCGTGGTTTGAGGCCTGGCTTGCTCCACCCCCTGCTCTTGATATTCTCCTGGATGTGGGCTGCATTTTGGCTGCCTTTAGGGCTGGAGCTTCTCCTGGTTTGAGGCCTGGATTTCTCCAAACTCTGCCTTTGAGATTCTCCCGGAGGTGGGCTGCATTTTGGCTGCGTTTGGGCTGGAGCTTCTCGTGGTTTGAGGCCTGGCTTGCTCCACCCCCTGCTCTTGAGATTCTCCTGGATGTGGGCTGCATTTTGGCTGCCTTTTGGGCTGGAGCTTCTCGTGGTTTGAGGCCTGGCTTGCTCCACCCCCTGCTCTTGAGATTCTCCCGGATGTGGGCTGCATTTTGACTGATTCTTGGGCTGGAGCTTCTCGAGGTTTGAGGCCTGGCTTGCTCCACCCCCTGCTCTTGAGATTCTCCCGGATGTGGGCTGCATTTTGGCTGCCTTTTGGGCTGGAGCTTCTCGTGGTTTGAGGCCTGGCTTGCTCCACCCCCTGCTCTTGAGATTCTCCCGGATGTGGGCTGCATTTTGGCTGAATTTTGGGCTGGAGCTTCTCATGGTTTGAGGCCTGGCTTGCTCCACCCCCTGCTCTTGAGATTCTCCCGGAGGTGGGCTGCATTTTGGCTGCCTTTTGGGCTGGAGCTTCTCGTGGTTTGAGGCCTGGATTGCTCCACCCCCTGCTCTTGAGATTCTCCCATATGTGGGCTGCATTTTGGCTGCCATTTGGGCTGGAGCTTCTTGTGGTTTGAGGCCTGGCTTGCTCCACCCCCTGCTCTTGAGATTCTCCCATATGTGGGCTGCATTTTGGCTGCCTTTTGGGCTGGAGCTTCTCGTGGTTTGAGGCCTGGCTTGCTCCACCCCCTGCTCTTGATATTCTCCTGGATGTGGGCTGCATTTTGGCTGCCTTTAGGGCTGGAGCTTCTCGTGGTTTGAGGCCTGGCTTGCTCCACCCCCTGCTCTTGATATTCTCCTGGATGTGGGCTGCATTTTGGCTGCCTTTTGGTCTGGAGCTTCTCATGCTTTGAGGCCTGGCTTGCTCCACCCCCTGCACGTAATATTCTCCCGGATGTGGGCTGCATTTTGGCTGCCTTTTGGGCTGGAGCTTCTCGTGATTTGAGGCCTGGCTTTCTCCACCCCCTGCTCTTGATATTCTCCTGGATGTGGGCTGCATTTTGGCTGCCTTTTGGGCTGGAGCTTCTCGTGGTTTGAGGCCTGGCTTCCTCCACCCCCTGCTCTTGAGATTCTCCCGGATGTGGGCTGCATTTTGGCTGATTCTTGGGCTGGAGCTTCTCGTGGTTTGAGGCCTGGCTTGCTCCACCCCCTGCTCTTGATATTCTCCCGGATGTGGGCTGCATTTTGGCTGATTCTTGGGCTGGAGCTTCTCATGGTTTGAGGCCTGGCTTGCTCCACCCCCTGCTCTTGATATTCTCCCACATGTGGGCTGCATTTTGGCTGCCTTTTGGGCTGGAGCTTCTCGTGGTCTGAGGACTGGCTTGCTCCACCCCCTGCTCTTGAGATTCTCCCGGATGTGGGCTGCATTTTGGCTGCCTTTTGGGCTGGAGCTTCTCGTGGTTTGAGGCCTGGTATGCTCCACCCCCTGCTCTTGAGATTCTCCCGGATGTGGGCTGCATTTTGGCTGCTTTTTGGGCTGGAGCTTCTCGTGGTTTGAGGCCTGGCTTGCTCCACCCCCTGCTCTTGATATTCTCCCGGATGTGGGCTGCATTTTGGCTGCCTTTTGGGCTGGAGCTTCTCGTGGTTTGAGGCCTGGCTTGCTCCACCCCCTGCTCTTGAGATTCTCCCGGATGTGGGCTGCATTTTGGCTGCTTTTTGGGCTGGAGCTTCTCGTGGTTTGAGGCCTGGCTTGCTCCAGCCCCTGCTCTTGAGATTCTCCCGGATGTGGGCTGCATTTTGGCTGATTCTTGGGCTGGAGCTTCTCGTGGTTTGAGACCTGGCTTGCTCCACCCCCTGCTCTTGAGATTCTCCCGGATGTGGGCTGCATTTTGGCTGCTTTTTGGGCTGGAGCTTCTCGTGGTTTGAGGCCTGGCTTGCTCCACCCCCTGCTCTTGATATTCTCCCGGATGTGGGCTGCATTTTGGCTGCCTTTTGGGCTGGAGCTTCTTGTGGTTTGAGGCCTGGCTTGCTCCACCCCCTGCTCTTGAGATTCTCCCGGATGTGGGCTGGATTTTGGCTGAATTTTGGGCTGGAGCTTCTCATGGTTTGAGGCCTGGCTTGCTCCACCCCCTGCTCTTGAGATTCTCCCGGATGTGGGCTGCATTTTGGCTGCCTTTTGGGCTGGAGCTTCTCGTGGTTTGAGGCCTGGCTTGCTCCACCCCCTGCTGTTGAGATTCTCCCGGATGTGGGCTGGATTTTGGCTGCCTTTAGGGCTGGAGCTTCTCGTGGTTTGAGGCCTGGCTTGTTCCACCCCCTGCTCTTGAGATTCTCCCGGATGTGGGCTGCATTTTGGCTGAATTTTGGGCTGGAGCTTCTCATGGTTTGAGGCCTGGCTTGCTCCACCCCCTGCTCTTGAGATTCTCCCGGATGTGGGCTGCATTTTGGCTGCTTTTTGGGCTGGAGCTTCTCGTGGTTTGAGGCCTGGCTTGCTCCACCCCCTGCTCTTGATATTCTCCCGGATGTGGGCTGCAGTTTGGCTGCATTTTGGGCTGGAGATTCTCGTGGTTTGAGGCCTGGCTTGCTCCACCCCCTGCTCTTGAGATTCTCACGGATGTGGGCTGCATTTTGGCTGCCTTTTGGGCTGGAGCTTCTCGTGGTTTGAGGCCTGGCTTGCTCCACCCCCTGCTCTTGAGATTCTCCCGGATGTGGGCTGCATTTTGACTGATTCTTGGGCTGGAGCTTCTCGAGGTTTGAGGCCTGGCTTGCTCCACCCCCTGCTCTTGAGATTCTCCCGGATGTGGGCTTTATTTTGGCTGCCTTTTGGGCTGGAGCTTCTCGTGGTTTGAGGCCTGGCTTGCTCCACCCCCTGCTCTTGAGATTCTCCCGGATGTGGCCTGCATTTTGGCTGATTCTTGGGCTGGAGCTTCTCGTGGTTTGAGACCTGGCTTGCTCCACCCCCTGCTCTTGAGATTCTCCCGGATGTGGGCTGCATTTTGGCTGCCTTTTGGGCTGGAGCTTCTCGTGGTTTGAGGCCTGGATTGCTCCACCCCCTGCTCTTGAGATTCTCCCATATGTGGGCTGCATTTTGGCTGCCATTTGGGCTGGAGCTTCTTGTGGTTTGAGGCCTGGCTTGCTCCACCCCCTGCTCTTGAGATTCTCCTGGATGTGGGCTGCATTTTGGCTGCCTTTTGGGCTAGAGCTTCTCGTGGTTTGAGGCCTGCCTTGCTCCACCCCCTGCTCTTGAGATTCTCCCGGATGTGGGCTGCATTTTGGCTGCCTTTTGGGCTGGAGCTTCTCGTGATTTGAGGCCTGGCTTGCTCCAGCCCCTGCTCTTGATATTCTCCCGGATGTGGGCTGCATTTTGGCTGCCTTTTGGGCTGGAGCTTCTCGTGGTTTGAGGCCTGGCTTGCTCCACCCCCTGCTCTTGATATTCTCCTGGATGTGGGCTGCATTTTGGCTGCCTTTAGGGCTGGAGCTTCTCGTGGTTTGAGGCCTGGATTTCTCCTAACTCTGCCTTTGAGATTCTCCCGGAGGTGGGCTGCATTTTGGCTGCGTTTGGGCTGGAGCTTCTCGTGGTTTGAGGCCTGGCTTGCTCCACCCCCTGCTCTTGAGATTCTCCTGGATGTGGGCTGCATTTTGGCTGCCTTTTGGGCTGGAGCTTCTCGTGGTTTGAGGCCTGGCTTGCTCCACCCCCTGCTCTTGAGATTCTCCCGGATGTGGGCTGCATTTTGACTGATTCTTGGGCTGGAGCTTCTCGAGGTTTGAGGCCTGGCTTGCTCCACCCCCTGCTCTTGAGATTCTCCCGGATGTGGGCTGCATTTTGGCTGCCTTTTGGGCTGGAGCTTCTCGTGGTTTGAGGCCTGGCTTGCTCCACCCCCTGCTCTTGAGATTCTCCCGGATGTGGGCTGCATTTTGGCTGAATTTTGGGCTGGAGCTTCTCATGGTTTGAGGCCTGGCTTGCTCCACCCCCTGCTCTTGAGATTCTCCCGGAGGTGGGCTGCATTTTGGCTGCCTTTTGGGCTGGAGCTTCTCGTGGTTTGAGGCCTGGCTTGCTCCACCCCCTGCTCTTGAGATTCTCCAGGAGGTGGGCTGGATTTTGGCTGCCATTTGGGCTGGAGCTTCTTGTGGTTTGAGGCCTGGCTTGCTCCACCCCCTGCTCTTGATATTCTCCCGGTTGTGGGCTGCATATTGTCTGATTCTTGGGCTGGAGCTTCTCATGGTTTGAGGCCTGGCTTGCTCCACCCCCTGCTCTTGAGATTCTCCCGGATGTGGGCTGGATTTTGGCTGCCTTTATGGCTGGAGCTTCTCGTGGTTTGGGTCCTGGCTTGCTCCACCGCCCTGCTCTTGAGATTCTCCTGGATGTGGTCTGCATTTTGGCTGCCTTTTGGGCTGGAGCTTCTCGTGGTTTGAGGCCTGGCTTGCTCCACCCCCTGCTCTTGATATTCTCCCGGATGTGGGCTGCATTTTGGCTGCCTTTTGGGCTGGAGCTTCTCGTGGTTTGAGGCCTGGCTTGCTCCACCCCCTGCTCTTGATATTCTCCTGGATGTGGGCTGCATTTTGGCTGCCTTTAGGGCTGGAGCTTCTCGTGGTTTGAGGCCTGGATTTCTCCAAACTCTGCCTTTGAGATTCTCCCGGAGGTGGGCTGCATTTTGGCTGCGTTTGGTCTGGAGCTTCTCGTGGTTTGAGGCCTGGCTTGCTCCACCCCCTGCTCTTGAGATTCTCCTGGATGTGGGCTGCATTTTGGCTGCCTTTTGGGCTGGAGCTTCTCGTGGTTTGAGGCCTGGCTTGCTCCACCCCCTGCTCTTGAGATTCTCCCGGATGTGGGCTGCATTTTGACTGATTCTTGGGCTGGAGCTTCTCGAGGTTTGAGGCCTGGCTTGCTCCACCCCCTGCTCTTGAGATTCTCCCGGATGTGGGCTGCATTTTGGCTGCTTTTTGGGCTGGAGCTTCTCGTGGTTTGAGGCCTGGCTTGCTCCACCACCTGCTCTTGAGATTCTCCCGGATGTGGGCTGCATTTTGGCTGATTCTTGGGCTGGAGCTTCTCGTGGTTTGAGACCTGGCTTTCTCCACCCCCTGCTCTTGAGATTCTCCCGGATGTGGGCTGCATTTTGGCTGCCTTTTGGGCTGGAGCTTCTCGTGGTTTGAGGCCTGGCTTGCTCCACCCCCTGCTCTTGAGATTCTCCCGGATGTGGGCTGCATTTTGGCTGAATTTTGGGCTGGAGCTTCTCGAGGTTTGAGGCCTGGCTTGCTCCACCCCCTGCTCTTGAGATTCTCCCGGATGTGGGCTGCATTTTGGCTGCCTTTTGGGCTGGAGCTTCTCGTGGTTTGAGGCCTGGATTTCTCCAAACTCTGCCTTTGAGATTCTCCCGGAGGTGGGCTGCATTTTGGCTGCCTTTGGGCTGGAGCTTCTCGTGGTTTGAGGCCTGGCTTGCTCCACCCCCTGCTCTTGAAATTGTCCCGGATGTGGGCTGGATTTTGGCTGCATTTTTGGGCTGGAGCTTCTCGTGGTTTGAGGCCTGGCTTGCTCCACCCCCTGCTCTTGATATACTCCCGGATGTGGGCTGGATTTTGGCTGCCTTTTGGGCTGGAGCTTCTCGTGGTTTGTGGCCTGGCTTGCTCCACCCCCTGCTCTTGATATTCTCCCGGATGTGGGCTGCATTTTGGCTGCCTTTTGGGCTGGAGCTTCTCGTGGTCTGAGGACTGGCTTGCTCCACCCCCTGCTCTTGAGATTCTCCCGGATGTGGGCTTTATTTTGGCTGCCTTTTGGGCTGGAGCTTCTCATGCTTTGAGGCCTGGCTTGCTCCACCCCCTGCACGTAATATTCTCCCGGATGTGGGCTGCATTTTGGCTGCATTTTGGGCTGGAGCTTCTCGTGATTTGAGGCCTGGCTTTCTCCACCCCCTGCTCTTGATATTCTCCTGGATGTCGGCTGCATTTTGGCTGCCTTTTGGGCTGGAGCTTCTCGTGGTTTGAGGCCTGGCTTGCTCCACCCCCTGCTCTTGAGATTCTCCCACATGTGGGCTGCATTTTGGCTGATTCTTGGGCTGGAGCTTCTCGTGGTTTGAGGCCTGGCTTGCTCCACCCCCTGCTCTTGATATTCTCCCGGATGTGGGCTGCATTTTGGCTGATTCTTGGGCTGGAGCTTCTCATGGTTTGAGGCCTGGCTTGCTCCACCCCCTGCTCTTGATATTCTCCCACATGTGGGCTGCATTTTGGCTGCCTTTTGGGCTGGAGCTTCTCGTGGTCTGAGGACTGGCTTGCTCCACCCCCTGCTCTTGAGATTCTCCCGGATGTGGGCTGCATTTTGGCTGCCTTTTGGGCTGGAGCTTCTCGTGGTTTGAGGCCTGGTATGCTCCACCTCCTGCTCTTGAGATTCTCCCGGATGTGGGCTGGATTTTGGCTGCATTTTGGGCTGGAGATTCTCATGGTTTGAGGCCTGGCTTCCTCCACCCCCTGCTCTTGAGATTCTCCCGGATGTGGGCTGCATTTTGGCTGCCTTTTGGGCTGGAGCTTCTCGTGGTTTGAGGCCTGGCTTGCTCCACCCCCTGCTCTTGATATTCTCCTGGATGTGGGCTGCATTTTGGCTGCATTTTTGGGCTGGAGCTTCTCGAGGTTTGAGGCCTGGCTTGTTCCACCCCCTGCTCATGAGATTCTCCCGGATGTGGGCTGCATATTTGCTGCGTTTTGGGCTGGAGCTTCTCGTGGTTTGAGGCCTGCCTTGCTCGACCCCCTGCTCTTGAGATTCTTCCGGATGTGGGCTGGAATTTCGCTGCATTTTGGGCTGGAGCTTCTCGTGGTTTGAGGCCTGGCTTGCTCCACCCCCTGCTCTTGAGATTCTCCCGGATGTGGGCTGCATTTTTGCTGCCTTTTGGGCTGGAGCTTCTCGTGGTTTGAGGCCTGGCTTGCTCCACCCCCTGCTCTTCAGATTCTCCTGGATGTGGGCTGCATTTTGGCTGCCTTTTGGCCTGGAGCTTCTCGAGGTTTGAGGCCTGGCTTGCTCCACCCCCTGCCCTTGATATTCTCCTGGATGTGGGCTGCATTTTGGCTGCCTTTTGGGCTGGAGCTTCTCGAGGTTTGAGGCCTGGCTTGTTCCACCCCCTGCTCTTGAGATTCTCCTGGATGTGGGCTGCATATTTGCTGCCTTTTGGGCTGGAGCTTCTCGTGGTTTGAGGCCTGGCTTGCTCCACCCCCTGCTCTTGATATTCTCCCGGATGTGGGCTGCATTTTCGCTGCATTTTGGGCTGGAGCTTCTCGTGGTTTGAGGCCTGGCTTGCTCCAGCCCCTGCTCTTGAGTTTCTCCCGGATGTGGGCTGCATTTTGGCTCCCTTTTGGGCTGGAGCTTCTCGTGGTTTGAGGCCTGGCTTGCTCCACCCCCTGCTCTTGAGATTCTCCCGGATGTGGGATGCATTTTGGCTGCCTTTTGGGCTGGAGCTTCTTGTGGTTTGAGGCCTGGTATGCTCCACCTCCTGCTCTTGAGATTTTCCCGGATGTGGGCTGCATTTTGGCTGCATTTTGGGCTGGAGCTTCTCGTGGTTTGAGGCCTGCCTTGCTCGACCCCCTGCTCTTTAGATTCTTCCGGATGTGGGCTGGATTTTGGCTGCCTTTTGGGCTGGAGCTTCTCATGGTTTGAGGCCTGGCTTGCTCCAACCCCTGCTCTTGAGATTCTCCCCAATGTGGGCTGCATTTTGGCTGCCTTTTGGGCTGGAGCTTCTCGTGGTTTGAGGCCTGGCTTGTTCCACCCCCTGCTCTTGAGATTCTCCCGGATGTGGGCTGCATATTTGCTGCCTTTTGGGCTGGAGCTTCTCGTGGTTTGAGGCCTGGCTTGTTCCACCCCCTGCTCTTGAGTTTCTCCTGGATGTGGGCTGCATTTTGGCTGCATTTTGGGCTGGAGCTTCTCGTGGTTTGAGGCCTGGCTTTCTCCACCCCCTGCTCTTGATATTCTCCTGGATGTGGGCTGCATTTTGGCTGCTTTTTGGGCTGGAGCTTCTCGAGGTTTGAGGCCTGGCTTGTTCCACCCCCTGCTCTTGAGATTCTCCCGGATGTGGGCTGCATTTTGGCTGCATTTTGGGCTGGAGCTTCTCGTGGTTTGAGGCCTGCCTTGCTTGACCCCCTGCTCTTGAGATTCTTACGGATGTGGGCTGGATTTTCGCTGCATTTTGGGCTGGAGCTTCTCGAGGTTTGAGGCCTGGCTTGCTCCACCCCCTGCTCTTGAGATTCTCCCGGATATGGGCTGCATTTTGGCTGCCTTTTGGGCTGGAGCTTCTCGAGGTTTGAGGCCTGGCTTGCTCCACCCCCTGCTCTTGAGATTCTCCCGGATGTGGGCTGCATTTTTGCTGCCTTTTGGGCTGGAGCTTCTAGTGGTTTGAGGCCTGGCTTGCTCCACACCCTGCTCTTGAGATTCTCCCGGATGGGGGCTCTATTTTGGCTGCCTTTTGGGCTGGAGCTTCTCGTGGTTTGAGGCCTGGCTTGCTCCACCCCCTGCTCTTGAGATTCTCCCGGATGTGGGCTGCATATTACTGCCTTTTGGGCTGGAGCTTCTCATGGTTTGAGGCCTGGCTTGCTCCACCCCCTGCTCTTGAGATTCTCCCACATGTGGGCTGCATTTTGGCTGCCTTTTGGGCTGGAGCTTCTCGTGGTTTGAGGCCTGGCTTGCTCCACCCCCTGCTCTTGAGATTCTCCTGGATGTGGGCTGCATTTTGGCTGATACTTGGGCTGGAGCTTCTCGAGGTTTGAGGCCTGGCTTGCTCCACCCCCTGCTCTTGAGATTCTCCTGGATGTGGGCTGCATTTTGGCTGCCTTTTGGGCTGGAGCTTCTCATGGTTTGAGGCCTGGCTTGCTCCACCCCCTGCTCTTGATATTCTCCCGGATGTGGGCTGCATTTTGGCTGCCTTTTGGGCTGGAGCTTCTCGTGGTTTGAGGCCTGGCTTTCTCCAAACTCTGCCTCGGAGATTCTCCCGGATGTGGGCTGCATTTTGGCTGCCTTTTGGGCTGGAGCTTCTCGTGGTTTGAGGCCTGGCTTGCTCCACCCCCTGCTCTTGAGATTCTTCCGGATGTGGGCTGGATTTTCGCTGCATTTTGGGCTGGAGCTTCTCGTGGTTTGAGGCCTGGCTTGCTCCACCCCCTGCTCCTGATATTCTCCTGGATGTGGGCTGCATTTTGGCTGCCTTTTGGGCTGGAGCTTCTCAAGGTTTGAGGCCTGGCTTGCTGCACCCCCTGCTCTTGATATTCTCCTGGATGTGGGCTGGATTTTGGCTGCCTTTTGGGCTGGAGCTTCTCGTGGTTTGAGGCCTGGCTTGCTCCAACCCCTGCTCTTGAGATTCTCCCCAATGTGGGCTGCATTTTGGCTGCCTTTTGGGCTGGAGCTTCTCGTGGTTTGAGGCCTGGCTTGTTCCACCCCCTGCTCTTGAGATTCTCCCGGATGTGGGCTGCATATTTGCTGCCTTTTGGGCTGGAGCTTCTCGTGGTTTGAGGCCTGGCTTGTTCCACCCCCTGCTCTTGAGTTTCTCCTGGATGTGGGCTGCATTTTGGCTGCATTTTGGGCTGGAGCTTCTCGTGGTTTGAGGCCTGGCTTTCTCCACCCCCTGCTCTTGATATTCTCCTGGATGTGGGCTGCATTTTGGCTGCTTTTTGGGCTGGAGCTTCTCGAGGTTTGAGGCCTGGCTTGTTCCACCCCCTGCTCTTGAGATTCTCCCGGATGTGGGCTGCATTTTGGCTGCATTTTGGGCTGGAGCTTCTCGTGGTTTGAGGCCTGCCTTGCTTGACCCCCTGCTCTTGAGATTCTTACGGATGTGGGCTGGATTTTCGCTGCATTTTGGGCTGGAGCTTCTCGAGGTTTGAGGCCTGGCTTGCTCCACCCCCTGCTCTTGAGATTCTCCCGGATATGGGCTGCATTTTGGCTGCCTTTTGGGCTGGAGCTTCTCGAGGTTTGAGGCCTGGCTTGCTCCACCCCCTGCTCTTGAGATTCTCCCGGATGTGGGCTGCATTTTTGCTGCCTTTTGGGCTGGAGCTTCTAGTGGTTTGAGGCCTGGCTTGCTCCACACCCTGCTCTTGAGATTCTCCCGGATGGGGGCTCTATTTTGGCTGCCTTTTGGGCTGGAGCTTCTCGTGGTTTGAGGCCTGGCTTGCTCCACCCCCTGCTCTTGAGATTCTCCCGGATGTGGGCTGCATATTACTGCCTTTTGGGCTGGAGCTTCTCATGGTTTGAGGCCTGGCTTGCTCCACCCCCTGCTCTTGAGATTCTCCCACATGTGGGCTGCATTTTGGCTGCCTTTTGGGCTGGAGCTTCTCGTGGTTTGAGGCCTGGCTTGCTCCACCCCCTGCTCTTGATATTCTCCTGGATGTGGGCTGCATTTTGGCTGATACTTGGGCTGGAGCTTCTCGAGGTTTGAGGCCTGGCTTGCTCCACCCCCTGCTCTTGAGATTCTCCTGGATGTGGGCTGCATTTTGGCTGCCTTTTGGGCTGGAGCTTCTCATGGTTTGAGGCCTGGCTTGCTCCACCCCCTGCTCTTGATATTCTCCCGGATGTGGGCTGCATTTTGGCTGCCTTTTGGGCTGGAGCTTCTCGTGGTTTGAGGCCTGGCTTTCTCCAAACTCTGCCTCGGAGATTCTCCCGGATGTGGGCTGCATTTTGGCTGCCTTTTGGGCTGGAGCTTCTCGTGGTTTGAGGCCTGGCTTGCTCCACCCCCTGCTCTTGAGATTCTTCCGGATGTGGGCTGGATTTTCGCTGCATTTTGGGCTGGAGCTTCTCGTGGTTTGAGGCCTGGCTTGCTCCACCCCCTGCTCCTGATATTCTCCTGGATGTGGGCTGCATTTTGGCTGCCTTTTGGGCTGGAGCTTCTCAAGGTTTGAGGCCTGGCTTGCTGCACCCCCTGCTCTTGATATTCTCCTGGATGTGGGCTGGATTTTGGCTGCCTTTTGGGCTGGAGCTTCTCGTGGTTTGAGGCCTGGCTTTCTCCAAACTCTGCCTCGGAGATTCTCCCGGATGTGGGCTGCATTTTGGCTGATACTTGGGCTGGAGCTTCTCGTGGTTTGAGGCCTGGCTTGCTCCACCCCCTGCTCTTGAGATTCTTCCGGATGTGGGCTGGATTTTCGCTGCATTTTGGGCTGGAGCTTCTCGTGGTTTGAGGCCTGGCTTGCTCCACCCCCTGCTCCTGATATTCTCCTGGATGTGGGCTGCATTTTGGCTGCCTTTTGGGCTGGAGCTTCTCAAGGTTTGAGGCCTGGCTTGCTCCACACCCTACTCATGAGATTCTCCCGGATGTGGGCTGCATTTTTGCTGCCTTTTGGGCTGGAGCTTCTCGAGGTTTGAGGCCTGGCTTGTTCCACCCCCTGCTCTTGAGATTCTCCCGGATGTGGGCTGCATTTTCGCTGCATTTTGGGCTGGAGCTTCTCGTGGTTTGAGGCCTGGCTTGCTCCACCCCCTGCTCTTGAGATTCTCCCGGATGTGGGCTGGAATTTGGCTGCCTTTTGGGCTTGAGCTTCTCGTGGTTTGAGGCCTTGCTTGCTCCAGCCCCTGCTCTTGAGATTCTCCCGGATATGGGCTGCATTTTGGCTTATACTTGGGCTGGAGCTTCTCGTGGTTTGAGGCCTGGCTTGCTCCACCCCCTGCTCTTGAGATTCTCCCGGATGTGGGCTGCATTTGGCTGCCTTTTGGGCTGGAGCTTCTCGTGGTTTGAGACCTGGCTTGCTCCACCCCCTGCTCTTGAGATTCTCCCCGATGTGGGCTGCATTTTGGCTGAATTTTGGGCTGGAGCTTCTCGTGGTTTGAGGCCTGGCTTGCTCCACCCCCTGCTCTTGAGATTCTCCCGGATGTGGGCTGCATTTTGGCTGACTTTTGGGCTGGAGCTTCTCGTGGTTTGAAGCCTGGCTTGCTCCACCCCCTGCTCTTGAGATTCTCCCGGATGTGGGCTGGATTTTGGCTGCCTTTTGGGCTGGAACTTCTTGTGGTTTGAGGCCTGGCTTGCTGCACCCCCTGCTCTTGATATTCTCCTGGATGTGGGCTGGATTTTGGCTGCCTTTTGGGCTGGAGCTTCTCGTGGTTTGAGGCCTGGCTTTCTCCAAACTCTACCTCGGAGATTCTCCCGGAGGTGGGCTGCATTTTGGCTGCCTTTTGGGCTGGAGCTTCTCGTGGTTTGAGGCCTGGCTTGCTCCACCCCCTGCTCTTGAGATTCTCCCGGATGTGGGCTGCATTTTGGCTGCATTTTGGGCTGGAGCTTCTCGTGGTTTGAGGCCTGGCTTGCTCCACCCACTGCTCTTGATATTCTCCCGGATGTGGGCTGCATTTTGGCTGCCTTTTGGGCTGGAGCTTCTTGTGGTTTGAGGCCTGGCTTGCTCCACCCACTGCTCTTGATATTCTCCCGGATTTGGGCTGCATTTTGGCTGCCTTTTGGGCTGGAGCTTCTCGTGGTTTGAGGCCTGGCTTGCTCCAAACTCTGCCTCGGAGATTCTCCCGGAGGTGGGCTGCATTTTGGCTGCCTTTTGGGCTGGAGCTTCTCGTGGTTTGAGGCCTGGCTTGCTCCACCCCCTGCTCTTGATATTCTCCCGGATGTGGCCTGCATTTTGGCTACATTTTGGGCTGGAGCTTCTCGTGGTTTGAGGCCTGGCTTGCTCCACCCCCTGCTCTTGAGATTCTCCCGGATGTGGGCTGCATTTTGGCTGCCTTTTGGGCTGGAGCTTCTCGTGGTTTGAGGCCTGGCTTTCTCCAAACTCTACCTCGGAGATTCTCCTGGAGGTGGGCTGCATTTTGGCTGCCTTTTGGGCTGGAGCTTCTCGTGGTTTGAGGCCTGGCTTGCTCCACCCCCTGCTCTTGAGATTCTCCCGGATGTGGGCTGCATTTTGGCTACATTTTGGGCTGGAGCTTCTCGTGGTTTGAGGCCTGGCTTGCTCCACCCCCTGCTCTTGAGATTCTCCCGGATGTGGGCTGCATTTTGGCTGCATTTTGGGCTGGAGCTTCTCGTGGTTTGAGGCCTGGCTTGCTCCACCCACTGCTCTTGATATTCTCCCGGATGTGGGCTGCATTTTGGCTGACTTTTGGGCTGGAGCTTCTTGTGGTTTGAGGCCTGGCTTGCTCCACCCACTGCTCTTGATATTCTCCCGGATGTGGGCTGGATTTTGGCTGCCTTTTCGGCTGAAGCTTCTCGTGGTTTGAGGCCTGGCTTTCTCCAAACTCTGCCTCGGAGATTCTCCCGGAGGTGGGCTGCATTTTGGCTGCCTTTTGGGCTGGAGCTTCTCGTGGTTTGAGGCCTGGCTTGCTCCACCCCCTGCTCTTGAGATTCTCCCGGATGTGGGCTGCATTTTGGCTACATTTTGGGCTGGAGCTTCTCGTGGTTTGAGGCCTGCCTTGCTCCACCCCCTGCTCTTGAGATTCTCCCGGATGTGGGCTGCATTTTGGCTGCATTTTGGGCTGGAGCTTCTCGTGGTTTGAGGCCTGGCTTGCTCCACCCCCTGCTCTTGAGATTCTCCCGGATGTGGGCTGCATTTTGGCTACATTTTGGGCTGGAGCTTCTCGTGGTTTGAGGCCTGCCTTGCTCCACCCCCTGCTCTTGAGATTCTCCCGGATGTGGGCTGCATTTTGGCTGCATTTTGGGCTGGAGCTTCTCGTGGTTTGAGGCCTGCCTTGCTCCACCCCCTGCTCTTGATATTCTCCCGGATGTGGGCTGCATTTTGGCTACATTTTGGGCTGGAGCTTCTCGTGGTTTGAGGCCTGGCTTGCTCCACCCCCTGCTCTTGAAATTGTCCCGGATGTGGGCTGCATTTTGGCTGCATTTTGGCCTGGAGCTTCTCGAGGTTTGAGGCCTGGCTTGCTCCACCCCCTGCTCTTGAGAATCTCCCGGATGTGGGCTGGAATTTGGCTGCATTTTGGGCTGAAGTTTCTCGAGGTTTGAGGCCTGGCTTGCTCCACCCCCTGCTCTTGAGAATCTCCCGGATGTGGGCTGGATTTTGGCTGCATTTTGGGCTGGAGCTTCTCGTGGTTTGAGGCCTGGCTTGCTCCACCCCATGCTTTTCATATGCTCCTGGATGTGGGCTGCATTTTGGCTGATACTTGGGCTGGAGCTACTCGTGGTTTGAGGCCTGGCTTGCTCCACCCCCTGCTCTTGAGATTCTCCCGGATGTGGGCTGCATTCTGGGTGATTCTTGGGCTGGAGCTTCTCGTGGTTTGAGGCCTGGCTTGCTCCACCCCCTGCTCTTGAGATTCTCCCGGATGTGGCCTGCATTTTGGCTGCCTTTTGGGCTGGAGCTTCTCGTGGTTTGAGGCCTGGCTTGCTCCACCCACCGCTCTTGATATTCTCCCGGATGTGCGCTGGATTTTGGCTGCATTTTGGGCTGGAGCTTCTCGTGGTTTGAGGCCTGGCTTGCTCCACCCCCTGCTTTTCATATTCTCCTGGATGTGGGCTGCATTTTGGCTGATACTTGGGTTGGAGCTTCTCGTGGTTTGAGGCCTGGCTTGCTCCACCCCCTGCTCTTGATATTCTCCCGGATGTGGGCTGGATTTTAGCTGCCTTTTGGGCTGGAGCTTCTCGAGGTTTGAGGCCTGGCTTGCTCCACCCCCTGCTCTTGAGATTCTCCCGGAGGTGGGCTGGATTTTGGCTGCCTTTTGGGCTGGAGCTTCTCGTGGTTTGAGGCCTGGCTTGCTCCACCCCCTGCTGTTGAGATTCTCCCGGATGTGGCCTGCATTTTGGCTGCCTTTTGGGCTGGAGCTTCTCGAGGTTTGAGGCCTGGCTTGCTCCAACCCCTGCTCTTGAGATTCTCCCGGATGTGGGCTGCATTTTTGCTGCCTTTTGGGCTGGAGCTTCTCGTGGTTTGAGGCCTGCCTTGCTCGACCCCCTGCTCTTGAGAATCTCCCGGATGTGGGCTGGATTTTCGCTGCATTTTGGGCTGGAGCTTCTCGTGGTTTGAGGACTGGCTTGCTCCACCCCCTGCTCTTGAGATTCTCCCAGATGTAGGGCTGGATTTTGGCTGCCTTTTGGGCTGGAGCTTCTCGTGGTTTGAGACCTGGCTTGCTCCACCCCCTGCTCTTGAGATTCTCCCCGATGTGAGCTGCATTTTGGCTGCCTTTTGGGCTGGAGCTTCTCGTGGTTTGAGGCCTGGCTTGCTCCACCCCCTGCTCTTGAGATTCTCCCGGAGGTGGGCTGGATTTTGGCTGCCTTTTGGGCTGGAGCTTCTCGTGGTTTGAGGCCTGGCTTGCTCCACCCCCTGCTCTTGATATTCTCCTGGATGTGGCCTGCATTTTCGCTGCCTTTTGGGCTGGAGCTTCTCGTGGTTTGAGGCCTGGCTTGCTCCACCCCCTGCTCTTGAGATTCTCCTGGATGTGGGCTGGATTTTCCCTGCCTTTTGGGCTGGAGCTTCTCGAGGCTTGAGGCCTGGCTTGCTCCACCCCCTGCTCTTGAGATTCTCCCAGATGTAGGGCTGGATTTTGGCTGCCTTTTGGGCTGGAGCTTCTCGTGGTTTGAGGCCTGGCTTGCTCCACCCCCTGCTCTTGAGATTCTCCCGGAGGTGGGCTGCATTTTGGCTGCCTTTTGGGCTGGAGCTTCTTGTGGTTTGAGGCCTGGCGTGCTGCACCCCCTGCTCTTGATATTCTCCCGGATGTGGGCTGCATTTTGGCTACTTTTTATGCTGGAGCTTCTCGTGGTTTGAGGCCTGGCTTGCTCCACCCCCTGCTCTTCATATTCTTTTAAATGTGGGCTGGATTTTGGCTGCCTTTTGGGCTGGAGCTTCTCGTGGTTTGAGGCCTGGCTTGCTCCACCCCCTGCTCTTGAGATTCTCCTGGATGTGGGCTGCAATTTGGCTGCCTTTTGGGCTGGAGCTTCTCGTGGTTTGAGGCCTGGCTTGCTCGACCCCCTACTCTTGAGATTCTCCCGAATGTGGCCTGCATTTTGGCTGCCTTTTGGGCTTGAGCTTCTCGTGGTTTGAGGCCTGGCTTGCTCCACCCACCGCTCTTGAGATTCTCCCGGATGTGGGCTGCATTTTGGCTGCCTTTTGGGCTGGAGCTTCTCGTGGTTTGAGGCCTGGCTTGCTCCACCTCCTACTCTTGAGATTCTCCCGGATGTGGGCTGGATTTTGGCTGCCTTTTGGGCTGGAGTTTCTCGAGGTTTGAGGCCTGGCTTGCTCCACCCCCTGCTCTTGAGATTCTCCCGGATGTGGGCTAGATTTTGGCTGCCTTTTGGGCTGGAGCTTCTCGTGGTTTGAGGCCTGGCGTGCTCCACCCCCTGCTCTTCATATTCTTTTAAATGTGGGCTGCATTTTGGCTGCCTTTTGGGCTGGAGCTTCTCGTGGTTTGAGGCCTGGCTTCCTCCACCCCCTGCTCTTGAGATTCTCCCGGAGGTGGCCTGCATTTTGGCTGCATTTTGGGCTGGAGCTTCTCGTGGTTTGAGGCCTGGCTTGCTCCACCCCCTGCTCTTGAGATTCTCCCGGATGTGGGCTGCATTTTGGCTGCCTTTTGGGCTGGAGCTTCTCGTGGTTTGAGGCCTGGCTTGCTCCACCTCCTACTCTTGATATTCTCCCGGATGTGGGCTGGATTTTGGCTGCCTTTTGGGCTGGAGCTTCTCGTATTTTGAGGCCTGGCTTTCTCCACCCCCTGCTCTTGATATTCTCCCGGATGTGGGCAGCATTTTGGCTGATACTTGGGCTGGAGATTCTCGTGGTTTGGGGCCTGGCTTGATCCACCCCCTGCTCTTTAAATTGTCCCGGATGTGGGCTGCATTTTGGCTGCATTTTGGGCTGGAGCTTCTCGTGGTTTGAGGCCTGGCTTGCTCCACCCCCTGCTCTTGAGAATCTCCCGGATGTGGGCTGGATTTTGGCTGAATTTTGGGCTGGAGTTTCTCGTGGTTTGAGGCCTGGCGTGCTCCACCCCCTCCTCTTCATATTCCTTTGGATGTGGCCTGCATTTTGGCTGCCTTTTGGTCTGGAGGTTCTCGTGGTTTGAGGCCTGGCTTGCTCCACCCACCGCTCTTGAGATTCTCCCGGATGTGGGCTGCATTTTGGCTGCCTTTTGGGCTGGAGCTTCTCGAGGTTTGAGGCCTGCCTTGCTCCACCCCCTGCTCTTGAGATTCTCCCGGATGTGGGCTGCATTTTGGCTGCCTTTTGGGCTGGAGCTTCTCGTGGTTTGAGGCCTGGCTTGCTCGACCCCCTACTCTTGAGATTCTCCCGGATGTGGCCTGCATTTTGGCTGCCTTTTGGGCTTGAGCTTCTCGTGGTTTGAGGCCTGGCTTGCTCCACCCACCGCTCTTGAGATTCTCCCGGATGTGGGCTGCATTTTGGCTGCCTTTTGGGCTGGAGCTTCTCGTGGTTTGAGGCCTGGCTTGCTCCACCTCCTACTCTTGAGATTCTCCCAGATGTGGGCTGGATTTTGGCTGCATTTTGGGCTGTAGCTTCTCGAGGTTTGAGGCCTGGCTTGCTCCACCCCCTGCTCTTGAGATTCTCCGGGATGTGGGCTAGATTTTGGCTGCCTTTTGGGCTGGAGCTTCTTGTGGTTTGAGGCCTGGCGTGCTCCACCCCCTGCTCTTCATATTCTTTTAAATGTGGGCTGCATTTTGGCTGCCTTTTGGGCTGGAGCTTCTCGTGGTTTGAGGCCTGGCTTGCTCCACCCCCTGCTCTTGAGATTCTCCCGGAGGTGGCCTGCATTTTGGCTGCATTTTGGGCTGGAGCTTCTCGTGGTTTGAGGCCTGGCTTGCTCCACCCCCTGCTCTTGAGATTCTCCCGGAGGTGGGCTGGATTTTGGCTGCATTTTGGGCTGGAGCTTCTCGTGGTTTGAGGCCTGGCTTGCTCCACCTCCTACTCTTGATATTCTCCCGGATGTGGGCTGGATTTTGGCTGCCTTTTGGGCTGGAGCTTCTCGTATTTTGAGGCCTGGCTTGCTCCACCCCCTGCTCTTGAGATTCTCCCGGATGTGGGCAGCATTTTGGCTGATACTTGGGCTGGAGATTCTCGTGGTATGGGGCCTGGCTTGATCCACCCCCTGCTCTTTAAATTGTCCCGCATGTGGGCTGCATTTTGGCTGCATTTTGGGCTGGAGCTTCTCGTGGTTTGAGGCCTGGCTTGCTCCACCCCCTGCTCTTGAGATTCTCCCGGATGTGGGCTGGATTTTGGCTGTCTTTTGGGCTGGAGCTTCTCGTGGTTTGAGGCCTGGCTTGCTCCACCCCCTGCTCTTGAGATTCTCCCGGATGTGGGCTGGATTTTGGCTGTCTTTTGGGCTGGAGCTTCTCGTGGTTTGAGGCCTGGCTTGCTCCACCCCCTGCTCTTGAGATTCTCCCGGATGTGGGCTGGATTTTGGCTGAATTTTGGGCTGGAGCTTCTCGTGGTTTGAGGCCTGGCTTGCTCCACCCACCGCTCTTGAGATTCTCCCGGATGTGGGCTGCATTTTGGCTGCCTTTTGGGCTGGAGCTTCTCGAGGTTTGAGGCCTGCCTTGCTCCACCCCCTGCTCTTGAGATTCTCCCGGATGTGGGCTGCATTTTGGCTGCCTTTTGGGCTGGAGCTTCTCGTGGTTTGAGGCCTGGCTTGCTCGACCCCCTACTCTTGAGATTCTCCCGGATGTGGCCTGCATTTTGGCTGCCTTTTGGGCTTGAGCTTCTCGTGGTTTGAGGCCTGGCTTGCTCCACCCACCGCTCTTGAGATTCTCCCGGATGTGGGCTGCATTTTGGCTGCCTTTTGGGCTGGAGCTTCTCGTGGTTTGAGGCCTGGCTTGCTCCACCTCCTACTCTTGAGATTCTCCCAGATGTGGGCTGGATTTTGGCTGCATTTTGGGCTGTAGCTTCTCGAGGTTTGAGGCCTGGCTTGCTCCACCCCCTGCTCTTGAGATTCTCCGGGATGTGGGCTAGATTTTGGCTGCCTTTTGGGCTGGAGCTTCTCGTGGTTTGAGGCCTGGCGTGCTCCACCCCCTGCTCTTCATATTCTTTTAAATGTGGGCTGCATTTTGGCTGCCTTTTGGGCTGGAGCTTCTCGTGGTTTGAGGCCTGGCTTGCTCCACCCCCTGCTCTTGAGATTCTCCCGGAGGTGGCCTGCATTTTGGCTGCATTTTGGGCTGGAGCTTCTCGTGGTTTGAGGCCTGGCTTGCTCCACCCCCTGCTCTTGAGATTCTCCCGGAGGTGGGCTGGATTTTGGCTGCATTTTGGGCTGGAGCTTCTCGTGGTTTGAGGCCTGGCTTGCTCCACCTCCTACTCTTGATATTCTCCCGGATGTGGGCTGGATTTTGGCTGCCTTTTGGGCTGGAGCTTCTCGTATTTTGAGGCCTGGCTTGCTCCACCCCCTGCTCTTGAGATTCTCCCGGATGTGGGCAGCATTTTGGCTGATACTTGGGCTGGAGATTCTCGTGGTATGGGGCCTGGCTTGATCCACCCCCTGCTCTTTAAATTGTCCCGCATGTGGGCTGCATTTTGGCTGCATTTTGGGCTGGAGCTTCTCGTGGTTTGAGGCCTGGCTTGCTCCACCCCCTGCTCTTGAGTTTCTCCCGGATGTGGGCTGGATTTTGGCTGTCTTTTGGGCTGGAGCTTCTCGTGGTTTGAGGCCTGGCTTGCTCCACCCCCTGCTCTTGAGATTCTCCCGGATGTGGGCTGGATTTTGGCTGTCTTTTGGGCTGGAGCTTCTCGTGGTTTGAGGCCTGGCTTGCTCCACCCCCTGCTCTTGAGATTCTCCCGGATGTGGGCTGGATTTTGGCTGAATTTTGGGCTGGAGCTTCTCGTGGTTTGAGGCCTGGCTTGCTCCACCCCCTGCTCTTGAGATTCTCCCGGATGTGGGCTGGATTTTGGCTGTCTTTTGGGCTGGAGCTTCTCGTGGTTTGAGGCCTGGCTTGCTCCACCCCCTGCTCTTGAGATTCTCCTGGATGTGGGCTGCATTTTGGCTGCCTTTTGGGCTGGAGCTTCTCGTGGTTTGAGGCCTGGCTTGCTCCACCCCCTGCTCTTGAAATTCTCCTGGATTTGGGCTGGATTTTGGCTGCCTTTTGGGCTGGAGCTTCTCGTGGTTTGAGGCCTGGCTTGCTCCACTCCCTGCTCTTGAGATTCTCCCGGATGTGGGCTAGATTTTGGCTGCATTTTGGGCTGGAGCTTCTCGTGGTTTGAGGCCTGGCGTGCTCCACCCCCTGCTCTTGAGATTCTCCCGGAGGTGGGCTGCATTTTGGCTGCCTTTTGGGCTGGAGCTTCTCGTGGTTTGAGGCCTGGCTTGCTCGAACCCCTGCTCTTGAGATTCTCCCGGATGTGGGCTGCATTTTGGCTGCCTTTTGGGCTGGAGCTTCTCGTGGTTTGAGGCCTGGCTTGCTCCACCCCCTGCTCTTGAGATTCTCCCGGATGTGGGCTGCATTTTGGCTGCCTTTTGGGCTGGAGCTTCTCGTGGTTTGAGGCCTGGCTTGCTCCACCTCCTACTCTTGATATTCTCCCGGATGTGGGCTGGATTTTGGCTGCCTTTTGGGCTGGAACTTCTCGTATTTTGAGGCCTGGCTTTCTCCACCCCCTGCTCTTGATATTCTCCCGGATGTGGGCAGCATTTTGGCTGATACTTGGGCTGGAGATTCTCGTGGTTTGGGGCCTGGCTTGATCCACCCCCTGCTCTTTAAATTGTCCCGGATGTGGGCTGCATTTTGGCTGCATTTTGGGCTGGAGCTTCTCGTGGTTTGAGGCCTGGCTTGCTCCACCCCCTGCTCTTGAGAATCTCCCGGATGTGGGCTGGATTTTGGCTGAATTTTGGGCTGGAGTTTCTCGTGGTTTGAGGCCTGGCGTGCTCCACCCCCTCCTCTTCATATTCCTTTGGATGTGGCCTGCATTTTGGCTGCCTTTTGGTCTGGAGGTTCTCGTGGTTTGAGGCCTGGCTTGCTCCACCCACCGCTCTTGAGATTCTCCCGGATGTGGGCTGCATTTTGGCTGCCTTTTGGGCTGGAGCTTCTCGAGGTTTGAGGCCTGCCTTGCTCCACCCCCTGCTCTTGAGATTCTCCCGGATGTGGGCTGCATTTTGGCTACATTTTGGGCTGGAGCTTCTCGTGGTTTGAGGCCTGGCTTGCTCCACCCCCTGCTCTTGAGATTCTCCCGGATGTGGGCTGCATTTTGGCTGCCTTTTGGGCTGGAGCTTCTCGTGGTTTGAGGCCTGGCTTGCTCGACCCCCTACTCTTGAGATTCTCCCGGATGTGGCCTGCATTTTGGCTGCCTTTTGGGCTTGAGCTTCTCGTGGTTTGAGGCCTGGCTTGCTCCACCCACCGCTCTTGAGATTCTCCCGGATGTGGGCTGCATTTTGGCTGCCTTTTGGGCTGGAGCTTCTCGTGGTTTGAGGCCTGGCTTGCTCCACCCACCGCTCTTGAGATTCTCCCGGATGTGGGCTGCATTTTGGCTGCCTTTTGGGCTGGAGCTTCTCGAGGTTTGAGGCCTGCCTTGCTCCACCCCCTGCTCTTGAGATTCTCCCGGATGTGGGCTGCATTTTGGCTGCATTTTGGGCTGGAGCTTCTCGTGGTTTGAGGCCTGGCTTGCTCCACCCCCTGCTCTTGAGATTCTCCCGGATGTGGCCTGCATTTTGGCTGCCTTTTGGGCTGGAGCTTCTCGTGGTTTGAGGCCTGGCTTGCTCGACCCCCTACTCTTGAGATTCTCCCGGATGTGGCCTGCATTTTGGCTGCCTTTTGGGCTTGAGCTTCTCATGGTTTGAGGCCTGGCTTGCTCCACCCACCGCTCTTGAGATTCTCCCGGATGTGGGCTGCATTTTGGCTGCCTTTTGGGCTGGAGCTTCTCGTGGTTTGAGGCCTGGCTTGCTCCACCTCCTACTCTTGAGATTCTCCCAGATGTGGGCTGGATTTTGGCTGCATTTTGGGCTGTAGCTTCTCGAGGTTTGAGGCCTGGCTTGCTCCACCCCCTGCTCTTGAGATTCTCCGGGATGTGGGCTAGATTTTGGCTGCCTTTTGGGCTGGAGCTTCTCGTGGTTTGAGGCCTGGCGTGCTCCACCCCCTGCTCTTCATATTCTTTTAAATGTGGGCTGCATTTTGGCTGCCTTTTGGGCTGGAGCTTCTCGTGGTTTGAGGCCTGGCTTGCTCCACCCCCTGCTCTTGAGATTCTCCCGGAGGTGGCCTGCATTTTGGCTGCATTTTGGGCTGGAGCTTCTCGTGGTTTGAGGCCTGGCTTGCTCCACCCCCTGCTCTTGAGATTCTCCCGGAGGTCGGCTGGATTTTGGCTGCATTTTGGGCTGGAGCTTCTCGTGGTTTGAGGCCTGGCTTGCTCCACCTCCTACTCTTGATATTCTCCCGGATGTGGGCTGGATTTTGGCTGATACTTGGGCTGGAGATTCTCGTGGTATGGGGCCTGGCTTGATCCACCCCCTGCTCTTTAAATTGTCCCGCATGTGGGCTGCATTTTGGCTGCCTTTTGGGCTGGAGCTTCTCGTGGTTTGAGGCCTGGCTTGCTCCACCCCCTGCTCTTGAGAATCTCCCGGATGTGGGCTGGATTTTGGCTGAATTTTGGGCTGGAGCTTCTCGTGGTTTGAGGCCTGGCTTGCTCCACCCCCTGCTCTTGAGATTCTCCCGGATGTGGGCTGGATTTTGGCTGTCTTTTGGGCTGGAGCTTCTCGTGGTTTGAGGCCTGGCTTGCTCCACCCCCTGCTCTTGAGATTCTCCCGGATGTGGGCTGCATTTTGGCTGCATTTTGGGCTGGAGATTCTCGTGGTTTGAGGCCTGGCTTGCTCCACCCCCTGCTCTTGAAATTCTCCTGGATTTGGGCTGGATTTTGGCTGCCTTTTGGGCTGGAGCTTCTCGTGGTTTGAGGCCTGGCTTGCTCCACTCCCTGCTCTTGAGATTCTCCCGGATGTGGGCTAGATTTTGGCTGCATTTTGGGCTGGAGCTTCTCGTGGTTTGAGGCCTGGCGTGCTCCACCCCCTGCTCTTGAGATTCTCCCGGAGGTGGGCTGCATTTTGGCTGCCTTTTGGGCTGGAGCTTCTCGTGGTTTGAGGCCTGGCTTGCTCGAACCCCTGCTCTTGAGATTCTCCCGGATGTGGGCTGCATTTTCGCTGCCTTTTGGGCTGGAGCTTCTCGTGGTTTGAGGCCTGGCTTGCTCCACCCCCTGCTCTTGAGATTCTCCCGGATGTGGGCTGGATTTTGGCTGCATTTTGGGCTGGAGATTCTCGTGGTTTGAGGCCTGGCTTGCTCCACACCCTGCTCTTCATATGCTCGCGGATGTGGGCTGCATTTTGGCTGATACTTGGGCTGGAGCTTCTCGAGGTTTGAGGCCTGGCTTGCTCCACCCCCTGCTCTTGAAATTGTCCCGGATGTGGGCTGCATTTTGGTGGCTTTTTGGGCTGGAGCTTCTCGTGGTTTGAGGCCTGGCTTGCTCCACCCCCTGCTCTTGAGATTCTCCCGGATGTGGGCTGCATTTTGGCTGCCTTTTGGGCTGGAGCTTCTCGAGGTTTGAGGCCTGGCTTGCTCCACCCCCTGCTCTTGAGAATCTCCCGGATGTGGGCTGGATTTTGGCTGCATTTTGGGCTGGAGCTTCTCGAGGTTTGAGGCCTGGCTTGCTCCACCTCCTACTCTTGATATTCTCCCGGATGTGGGCTGGATTTTGGCTGCCTTTTGGGCTGGAGCTTCTCGAGGTTTGAGGCCTGGCTTGCTCCACACCCTGCTCTTGAGATTCTCCCGGATGTGGGCTGCATTTTGGCTGCCTTTTGGGCTGGAGCTTCTCGTGGTTTGAAGCCTGGCTTGCTCCACCCCCTGCTCTTGATATTCTCCTGGAGGTGGGCTGCATTTTGGCTCCCTTTTGGGCTGGAGCTTCTCGTGGTTTGAGGCCTGGCTTGCTCCACCCCCTGCTCTTGATATTCTCCCGGATTTGGGCTGCATTTTGGCTGCAATTTGGGCTGGAGCTTCTTGTGGTTTGAGGCCTGGCTTGCTGCACCCCCTGCTCTTGAGATTCTCCCGGATGTGGGCTGGATTTTGGCTGCCTTTTGGGCTGGAGCTTCTCGTGGTTTATGGCCTGGCTTACTCCACCCCCTACTCTTGATATTCTCCCGGATGTGGGCTGGATTTTGGCTGCCTTTTGGGCTGGAGCTTCTCGTGGTTTGAGGCCTGGCTTGCTGCACCCCCTGCTTTTGAGATTCACCCGGATGTGGGCTGGATTTTGGCTGCCTTTAGGGCTGGAGCTTCTCGTGGTTTGAGGCCTGGCTTGCTCCACCCCCTGCTCTTGAGATTCTCCCGGATGTCGGCTGCATTTTGACTGATGCTTGGGCTGGAGATTCTCGTGGTTTGAGGCCTGGCTTGCTCCACCCCCTGCTCATGAGATTCTCCCGGATGTGGGCTGCATTTTGGCTGCCTTTTGGGCTGGAGCTTCTCGAGGTTTGAGGCCTGGCTTGTTCCACCCCCTGCTCTTGAGATTCTCCCGGATGTGGGCTGCATTTTGGCTGCCTTTTGGGCTGGAGCTTCTCGTGGTTTGAGGCCTGCCTTGCTCGACCCCCGGCTCTTGAGATTCTCCCGGATGTGGGCTGGATTTTCGCTGCATTTTGGGCTGGAGCTTCTCGTGGTTTGAGGCCTGGCTTGCTCCACCCCCTGCTCTTGAGATTCTCCCGGATGTGGGCTGCATTTGGCTGCCTTTTGGCCTGGAGCTTCTCGTGGTTTGAGGCCTGGCTTGCTCCACCCCCTGCTCTTGAGAATCTCCCGGATGTGGGCTGGATTTTGTCTGCATTTTGGGCTGGAGCTTCTCGTGGTTTGAGGCCTGGCTTGCACCACCCCCTGCTCTTGATATTCTCCCGGATGTGGGCTGCATTTTGGCTGATACTTGGGCTGGAGCTTCTCGTGGTTTGAGGCCTGGCTTCCTCCACCCCCTGCTCTTGAGATTCTCCCGGAGGTGGGCTGGATTTTGGCTGCCTTTTGGGCTGGAGCTTCTCGTGGTTTGAGGCCTGGCTTGCTCCACCCCCTGCTCTTGAGAATCTCCCAGATGTGGGCTGGATTTTGGCTGCATTTTGGGCTGGAGCTTCTCGAGGTTTGAGGCCTGGCTTTCTCCACCCCCTGCTCTTGAGAATCTACCGGATGTGGGCTGGATTTTGTCTGCATTTTGGGCTGGAGCTTCTCGTGGTTTGAGGCCTGGCTTGCACCACCCCCTGCTCTTGATATTCTCCCGGATGTGGGCTGCATTTTGGCTGATACTTGGGCTGGAGCTTCTCGTGGTTTGAGGCCTGGCTTGCTCCACCCCCTACTCTTGAGATTCTCCCGAATGTGGGCTGGATTTTGGCTACATTTTGAGCTGGAGCTTCTCGTGGTTTGAGGCCTGGCTTGCTCCACCCCCTGCTCTTGAGATTCTCCCGGATGTGGGCTGCATTCTGGGTGAATCTTGGGCTGGAGCTTCTCGTGGTTTGAGGCCTGGCGTGCTCCACCCCCTCCTCTTCATATTCTTTTGGATGTGGCCTGGATTTTGGCTGCCTTTTGGGCTGGAGATTCTCGAGGTTTGAGGCCCGGCTTGCTCCACCCCCTGCTGTTGAGATTCTCCCGGATGTGGGCTGCATTTTGGCTGCCTTTTGGGCTGGAGCTTCTCGTGGTTTGAGGCCTGGCTTGCTCCACCCCCTGCTCTTGATATTCTCCCGGATGTGGGCTGCATTTTGGCTGCATTTTGGACTGGAGCTTCTCGAGGTTTGAGGCCTGGCTTGCTCCACCCCCTGCTGTTGAGAATCTCCCGGATGTGGGCTGGATTTTCGCTGCATTTTGGGCTGGAGCTTCTCGTGGTTTGATGCCTGGCTTGCTCCACATCCTGCTCTTCATATGCTCCTGGATGTGGGCTGCATTTTGGCTGAATTTTGGGCTGGAGCTTCTTGTGATTTGAGGCCTGGCTTGCTCCACCACTTGCTCTTGAAATTCTCCTGGATGTGGGCTGGATTTTGGCTGCCTTTAGGGCTGGAGCTTCTCGTGGTTTGAGGCCTGCCTTGCTCCACCCCCTGCTCTTGAGATTCTCCCGGATGTGGGCTGCATTTTGACTGATACTTGGGCTGGAGATTCTCGTGGTTTGGGGCCTGGCTTGCTCCACCCCCTGCTCTTGAAATTGTCCCGGATGTGGGCTGCATTTTGGTGGCTTTTTGGGCTGGATCTTCTCGTGGTTTGAGGCCTGGCTTGCTCCACCCCCTGCTCTTGATATTCTCCCGGAGGTGGGCTGCATTTTGGCTGCCTTTTGGGCTGGAGCTTCTCGTGGTTTGAGGCCTGGCTTGCTCCAGCCCTTGCTCTTGAGAATCTCCCGGATGTGGGCTGCATTTTGGCTGCCTTTTGGGCTGGAGCTTCTCGAGGTTTGAGGCCTGGCTTGCTCCACCTCCTACTCTTGATATTCTCCCGGATGTGGGCTGCATTTTGGCTGCATTTTGGGCTGGAGCTTCTCGAGGTTTGAGGCCTGGCTTGCTCCATACCCTGCTCTTGAGATTCTCCCGGAGGTGGGCTGCTTTTTGGCTGCCTTTTGGGCTGGAGCTTCTCGAGGTTTGAGGCCTGGCTTGCTCCATACCCTGCTCTTGAGATTCTCCCGGAGGTGGGCTGCTTTTTGGCTGCCTTTTGGGCTGGAGCTTCTCATGGTTTGAAGCCTGGCTTGCTCCACCCCCTGCTCTTGAGATTCTCCCGGATGTGGGCTGCATTTTGGCTGCCTTTTGGGCTGGAGCTTCTCGTGGTTTGAGGCCTGGCTTGCTCCACACCCTGATCTTCATATGCTCCTGGATGTGGGCTGCATTTTGGCTGATACTTGGGCTGGAGCTTCTCGAGGTTTGAGGCCTGCCTTGCTCCACCCCTTGCTCTTGAGATTCTCCCGGATGTCGGCTGCATTTTGACTGATACTTGGGCTGGAGATTCTCGTGGTTTAGGGCCTGGCTTGCTCCACCCCCTGCTCTTGATATTCTCCCGGATGTGGGCTGCATTTTGGCTGCATTTTGGGCTGGAGCTTCTCATGGTTTGAGGCCTGGCTTGCTCCACCCCCTGCTCTTGAGATTCTCCCGAATGTGGGCTGTATTTTGGCTCATACTTGGGCTGGAGATTCTCGTGGTTTGGGGCCTGGCTTGCTCCACCCCCTGCTCTTGAAATTGTCCCGGATGTGGGCTGCATTTTGGCTGTCTTTTGGGCTGGAGCTTCTCGTGGTTTGAGGCCTGGCTTGCTCCACCCCCTGCTCTTGAGAATCTCCCAGATGTGGGCTGGATTTTGGCTGCCTTTTGGGCTGGAGCTTCTCGAGGTTTGAGGCCTGGCTTGCTCCAACCCCTGCTCTTGAGAATCTCCCGGATGTGGGCTGGATTTTGTCTGCATTTTGCTCTGGAGCTTCTCGTGGTTTGAGGCCTGGCTTGCACCACCACCTGCTCTTGATATTCTCCCGGATGTGGGCTGCATTTTGGCTGATACTTGGGCTGGAGCTTCCCGTGGTTTGAGGCCTGGCTTGCTCCACCCCCTGCTCTTGATATTCTCCCGGATGTGGGCTGCATTTTGGCTGATACTTGGGCTGGAGCTTCCCGTGGTTTGAGGCCTGGCTTGCTCCACCCCCTGCTCTTGAGATTCTCCCGGATGTGGGCTGCATTTTGGCTGCCTTTTGGGCTGGAGCTTCTCGTGGTTTGAGGCCTGGCGTGCTGCACCCCCTCCTCTTGAGATTCTCCCGGATGTGTCCTGCATTTTGGCTGCCTTTTGGGCTGGAGCTTCTCGTGGTTTGAGGCCTGGCTTTCTCCACCCACTGCTCTTGAGATTCTCCCGGATGTGGCCTGCATTTTGGCTGCATTTTGGGCTGGAGCTTCTCATGCTTTGAGGCCTGGCTTGCTCCACCCCCTGCTCTTGAGATTCTCCCGGATGTGGGCTGCATTTTGGCTGCCTTTTGGGCTGGAGCTTCTCATGCTTTGAGGCCTGGCTTGCTCCACCCCCTGCTCTTGAGAATCTCCCGGATGTGGGCTGGATGTTGGCTGCATTTTGGGCTGGAGCTTTTCATGGTTTGAGGCCTGGCTTGCTCCACCCCCTGCTCTTGAGATTCTCCCGGATGTGGGCTGCATTTTGGCTACATTTTGGACTGGAGCTTCTCGTGGTTTGAGGCCCGGCTTGCTCCACCCCCTGCTGTTGAGATTCTCCCGGATGTGGGCTGCATTTTGGCTGCCTTTTGGGCTGGAGATTCTCGTGGTTTGAGGCCCGGCTTGCTCCACCCCCTGCTGTTGAGATTCTCCCGGATGTGGGCTGCATTTTGGCTGCCTTTTGGGCTGGAGCTTCTCGTGGTTTGAGGCCTGGCTTGCTCCACCCCCTGCTCTTGAAATTCTCCCGGATGTGGGCTGCATTTTGGCTGCCTTTTGGGCTGGAGCTTCTCGAGGTTTGAGGCCTGGCTTGCTCCACCCCCTGCTCTTGAGAATCTCCCGGATGTGGGCTGGATTTTGGCTGCATTTTGGACTGGAGCTTCTCGAGGTTTGAGGCCTGGCTTGCTCCACCCCCTGCTGTTGAGAATCTCCCGGATGTGGGCTGGATTTTCGCTGCATTTTGGGCTGGAGCTTCTCGTGGTTTGAGGCCTGGCTTGCTCCACACCCTGCTCTTCATATGCTCCTGGATGTGGGCTGCATTTTGGCTGATACTTGGGCTGGAGCTTCTCGAGGTTTGAGGCCTGGCTTGCTCCACCTCCTACTCTTGATATTCTCCCGGATGTGGGCTGCATTTTGGCTGCCTTTTGGGCTGGAGCTTCTCGAGGTTTGAGGCCTGGCTTGCTCCATACCCTGCTCTTGAGATTCTCCCGGAGGTGGGCTGCTTTTTGGCTGCCTTTTGGGCTGGAGCTTCTCGAGGTTTGAGGCCTGGCTTGCTCCACCCCCTGCTCTTGAGATTCTCCCGGAGGTGGGCTGCTTTTTGGCTGCCTTTTGGGCTGGAGCTTCTCGTGGTTTGAAGCCTGGCTTTCTCCACCCCCTGCTCTTGAGATTCTCCCGGATGTGGGTGGATTTTGGCTGCCTTTTGGGCTGGAGCTTCTCGTGGTTTGAGGCCTGGCTTGCTCCACACCCTGCTCTTCATATGCTCCTGGATGTGGGCTGCATTTTGGCTGATACTTGGGCTGGAGCTTCTCGAGGTTTGAGGCCTGCCTTGCTCCACCCCCTGCTCTTGAGATTCTCCCGGATGTGGGCTGCATTTTGGCTGCCTTTTGGGCTGGAGCTTCTCGAGGTTTGAGGCCTGGCTTGCTCCACCCCCTGCTCTTGAGAATCTCATGGATGTGGGCTGGATTTTGGCTGCATTTTGGGCTGGAGCTTCTCGAGGTTTGAGGCCTGGCTTGCTCCACCTCCTACTCTTGATATTCTCCCGGATGTGGGCTGGATTTTGGCTGCCTTTTGGGCTGGAACTTCTCGAGGTTTGAGGCCTGGCTTGCTCCACACCCTGCTCTTGAGATTCTCCCGGAGGTGGGCCTGCATTTTGGCTGCCTTTTGGGCTGGAGATTCTCGTGGTTTGAAGCCTGGCTTGCTCCACCCCCTGCTCTTGAGATTCTCCCGAATGTGGGCTGCATTTTGGCTCATACTTGGGCTGGAGATTCTCGTGGTTTGGGGCCTGGCTTGCTCCACCCCCTGCTCTTGAAATTGTCCCGGATGTGGGCTGCATTTTGGCTGTCTTTTGGGCTGGAGCTTCTCGTGGTTTGAGGCCTGGCTTGCTCCAACCCCTGCTCATGAGATTCTACCGGATGTGGGCTGCATTTTTGCTGCCTTTTGGGCTGGAGCTTCTCGAGGTTTGAGGCCTGGCTTGTTCCACCCCCTGCTCTTGAAATTCTCCCGGATGTGGGCTGCATTTTGGCTGCCTTTTGGGCTGGAGCTTCTCGTGGTTTGAGGCCTGCCTTGCTCCACCCCCTGCTCTTGAGATTCTCCCGGATGTGGGCTGGATTTTCGCTGCATTTTGGGCTGGAGCTTCTCGTGGTTTGAGGCCTGGCTTGCTCCACCCCCTGCTCTTGAGATTCTCCCGGATGTGGGCTGCATTTGGCTGCCTTTTGGCCTGGAGCTTCTCGTGGTTTGAGGCCTGGCTTGCTCCACCCCCTGCTCTTGAGAATCTCCCAGATGTGGGCTGGATTTTGGCTGCATTTTGGGCTGGAGCTTCTCGAGGTTTGAGGCCTGGCTTGCTCCAACCCCTGCTCTTGAGAATCTCCCGGATGTGGGCTGGATTTTGTCTGCATTTTGGGCTGGAGCTTCTCGTGGTTTGAGGCCTGGCTTGCACCACCCCCTGCTCTTGATATTCTCCCGGATGTGGGCTGCATTTTGGCTGATACTTGGGCTGGAGCTTCCCATGGTTTGAGGCCTGGCTTGCTCCACCCCCTGCTCTTGATATTCTCCCGGATGTGGGCTGGATTTTGGCTACATTTTGAGCTGGAGCTTCTCGTGGTTTGAGGCCTGGCTTGCTCCACCCACTGCTCTTGAGATTCTCCCGGAGGTGGGCTGCATTTTGGCTGCCTTTTGGGCTGGAGCTTCTCGTGGTTTGAGGCCCGGCTTGCTCCACTTCCTACTCTTGATATTCTCCCGGATGTGGCCTGAATTTTGGCTGCATTTTGGGCTGGAGCTTCTCGTGGTTTGAGGCCTGGCTTGCTCCACCCACTGCTCTTGAGATTCTCCCGGATGTGGGCTGCATTTTGGCTGCCTTTTGGGCTGGAGCTTCTAGAGGTTTGAGGCCTGGCTTGCTCCACCCCCTGCTCTTGAGAATCTCCCGGATGTGGGCTGGATGTTGGCTGCATTTTGGGCTGGAGCTTTTCATGGTTTGAGGCCTGGCTTGCTCCACCCCCTGCTCTTGAGATTCTCCCGGATGTGGGCTGCATTTTGGCTGCCTTTTGGGCTGGAGATTCTCGTGGTTTGAGGCCCGGCTTGCTCCACCCCCTGCTGTTGAGATTCTCCCGGATGTGGGCTGCATTTTGGCTGCCTTTTGGGCTGGAGCTTCTCGTGGTTTGAGGCCTGGCTTGCTCCACCCCCTGCTCTTGAGATTCTCCCGGATGTGGGCTGCATTTTGGCTGCCTTTTGGGCTGGAGCTTCTCGAGGTTTGAGGCCTGGCTTGCTCCACCCCCTGCTCTTGAGAATCTCCCGGATGTGGGCTGGATTTTGGCTGCATTTTGGACTGGAGCTTCTCGAGGTTTGAGGCCTGGCTTGCTCCACCCCCTGCTGTTGAGAATCTCCCGGATGTGGGCTGGATTTTCGCTGCATTTTGGGCTGGAGCTTCTCGTGGTTTGAGGCCTGGCTTGCTCCACACCCTGCTCTTCATATGCTCCCAGATGTAGGGCTGGATTTTGGCTGCCTTTTGGGCTGGAGCTTCTCGTGATTTGAGGCCTGGCTTGCTCCACCCCTTGCTCTTGAAATTCTCCTGGATGTGGGCTGGATTTTGGCTGCCTTTTGGGCTGGAGCTTCTCGTGGTTTGAGGCCTGGCTTGCTCCACCCCCTGCTCTTGAGAATCTCATGGATGTGGGCTGGATTTTGGCTGCATTTTGGGCTGGAGCTTCTCGAGGTTTGAGGCCTGGCTTGCTCCACCTCCTACTCTTGATATTCTCCCGGATGTGGGCTGGATTTTGGCTGCCTTTTGGGCTGGAACTTCTCGAGGTTTGAGGCCTGGCTTGCTCCACACCCTGCTCTTGAGATTCTTCCGGAGGTGGGCCTGCATTTTGGCTGCCTTTTGGGCTGGAGATTCTCGTGGTTTGAAGCCTGGCTTGCTCCACCCCCTGCTCTTGAGATTCTCCCGGATGTGGGCTGCATTCTGGGTGTTTCTTGGGCTGGAGCTTCTCGTGGTTTGAGGCCTGGCTTGCTCCACCCCCTGCTCTTGAGATTCTCCCGGATGTGGGCTGCATTTTGGCTGCCTTTTGGGCTGGAGCTTCTCGAGGTTTGAGTCCTGGCTTGCTCCACCCCTTGCTCTTGAGAATCTCCCGGATGTGGGCTGGATTTTGGCTGCCTTTTGGGCTGGAGCTTCTCGAGGTTTGAGGCCTGGCTTGCTCCACCTCCTACTCTTGATATTCTCCCGGATGTGGGTTGCATTTTGGCTGCCTTTTGGGCTGGAGCTTCTCGAGGTTTGAGGCCTGGCTTGCTCCATACCCTGCTCTTGAGATTCTCCCGGAGGTGGGCTGGATTTTGGCTGCATTTTGGGCTGGAGCTTCTCGAGGTTTGAGGCCTGGCTTGCTCCACCTCCTACTCTTGAGATTCTCCCGGATGTCGGCTGGATTTTGGCTGCCTTTTGGGCTGGAACTTCTCGAGGTTTGAGGCCTGGCTTGCTCCACACCCTGCTCTTGAGATTCTTCCGGAGGTGGGCCTGCATTTTGGCTGCCTTTTGGGCTGGAGATTCTCGTGGTTTGAAGCCTGGCTTACTCCACCCCCTGCTCTTGAGATTCTCCTGGATGTGGGCTGGATTTTGGCTGCCTTTTGGGCTGGAGCTTCTCGTGGTTTTAGGCCTGGCTTGCTCCACCCCCTGCTCTTGAGATTCTCCCGGATGTGGGCTGCATTTTGGCTGCCTTTTGGGCTGGAGCTTCTTGTGGTTTGAGGCCTGGCTTGCTGCACCCCCTGCTCTTGAGATTCTCCCGGATGTGGGCTGCATTCTGGGTGTTTCATGGGCTGGAGCTTCTCGTGGTTTGAGGCCTGGCTTGCTCCACCCCCTGCTCTTGAGATTCTCCCGGATGTGGGCTGCATTTTGGCTGCCTTTTGGGCTGGAGCTTCTCGTGGTTTAAGGCCTGGCTTGCTCCACCCACCGCTCTTGAGATTCTCCCGGATGTGGGCTGCATTTTGGCTGCCTTTTGGGCTGGAGCTTCTCGTGGTTTGTGGCCTGGCTTACTCCACACCCTACTCTTGATATTCTCCCGGATGTGGGCTGGATTTTGGCTGCCTTTTGGGCTGGAGCTTCTCGTGGTTTGAGGCCTGGCTTGCTCCACCCCCTGCTCTTGAGATTCTCCCGGATGTGGGCTGCATTTTGGCTGCCTTTTGGGCTGGAGCTTCTCGTGGTTTGTGGCCTGGCTTGCTCCACCCCCTGCTCTTGAGAATCTCCCGGATGTACGCTGGATTTTGGCTGCATTTTGGGCTGGAGCTTCTCGAGGTTTGAGGCCTGGCTTGCTCCACCCCCTGCTCTTGAGATTCTCCCGGAGGTGGGCTGCATTTTGGCTGCCTTTTGGGCTGGAGCTTCTCGTGGTTTGAGGCCTGTCGTGCTCCACCCCCTGCTCTTCATATTCTTTTGGATGTGGGCTGGAATTTGGCTGCCTTTTGGGCTGGAGCTTCTCGTGGTTTGAGGCCTGGCTTGCTCGACCCCCTTCTCTTGAGATTCTCCCGGATGTGGCCTGCATTTTGGCTGCCTTTTGGGCTGCAGCTTCTCGTGGTTTGAGGCCTGGCTTGCTCCACCCCCTGCTCTTGAGATTCTCCCGGATGTGGGCTGCATTTTGGCTGCATTTTGGGCTGGAGCTTCTCGAGGTTTGAGGCCTGGCTTGCTACACCTCCTACTCTTGAGAATCTCCCGGATGTGGGCTGGATTTTGGCTGCCTTTTGGGCTAGAGCTTCTCGAGGTTTGAGGCCTGGCTTGCTCCACCTCCTACTCTTGAGAATCTCCCGGATGTGGGCTGGATTTTGGCTGCATTTTGGGCTGGAGCTTCTCGAGGTTTGAGGCCTGGCTTGCTCCATACCCTGCTCTTGATATTCTCCCGGATGTGGGCTGCTTTTTGGCTGCCTTTTGGGCTGGAGCTTCTCATGGTTTGAAGCCTGGCTTGCTCCACCCCCTGCTCTTGAGATTCTCCTGGATGTGGGCTGCATTCTGGGTGATTCTTGGGCTGGAGCTTCTCGTGGTTTGAGGCCTGGCTTGCTCCACCCCCTGCTCTTGAAATTGTCCCGGATGTGGGCTGCATTTTGGCTGCCTTTAGGGCTGGAACTTCTCGTGGTTTGAGGCCTGGCTTCCTCCACCCCCTGCTCTTGATATTCTCCTGGATGTGGGCTGCATTTTGGCTGCCTTTTGGGCTGGAGCTTCTCGTGGTTTGAGGCCTGGCTTGCTCCACCCCCTGCACTTGAGATTCTCCCGGATGTGGGCTGCATTTTGGCTGCCTTTTGGGCTGGAGCTTCTCGAGGTTTGAGGCCTGGCTTGCTCCACCCCCTGCTCTTGAGAATCTCCCGGATGTGGGCTGGATTTTGGCTGCATTTTGGACTGGAGCTTCTCGAGGTTTGAGGCCTGGCTTGCTCCACCCCCTGCTCTTGAGAATCTCCCGGATGTGGGCTGGATTTTGGCTGATACTTGGGCTGGGGCTTCTCGTGGTTTGAGGCCTGCCTTGCTCCACACCCTGCTCTTCATATGCTCCTGGATGTGGGCTGCATTTTGGCTGATACTTGGGCTGGAGCTTCTCGTGGTTTGAGGCCTGGCTTGCTCCACCCCCTACTCTTGAAATTCTCCCGGAGGTGGGCTGCATTTTGGCTGCATTTTGGGCTGGAGCTTCTCGTGGTTTGAGGCCTGGCTTGCTCCACCCCCTGCTCTTGAGATTCTCCCGGATGTGGGCTGCATTTTGGCTGCCTTTTGGGCTGGAGCTTCTCGTGGTTTGAGGCCTGGCTTGCTCCACACCCTGCTCTTCATATGCTCCTGGATGTGGGCTGCATTTTGGCTGATACTTGGGCTGGAGCTTCTCGTGGTTTGAGGCCTGGCTTGCTGCACCCCCTGCTCTTGAGATTCTCCCGGATGTGGGCTGGATTTTGGCTGCCTTTTGGGCTGGAGCTTCTCGTGGTTTGAGGCCTGGCTTGCTCCACCCCCTGCTCTTGAGATTCTCCCGGATGTGGGCTGCATTTTGACTGATACTTGGGCTGGAGCTTCTCGTGGTTTGAGGCCTGGCTTGCTCCACTCCCTGCTCTTGAGATTCTCCCGGATGTGGGCTGCATTTTGGCTGCCTTTTGGGCTGGAGCTGCTCGTGGTTTGAGGCCTGGCTTGCTCCACCCCCTGCTCTTGAGATTCTCCCGGATGTGGGCTAGATTTTGGCTGCATTTTGGGCTGGAGCTTCTCGTGGCTTGAGGCCTGTAGTGCTCCACCCCCTGCTCTTCATATTCTTTTGGATGTGGGCTGCATTTTGGCTGCCTTTTGGGCTGGAGCTTCTCGTGGTTTGAGGCCTGGCTTGCTCCACCCCCTGCTCTTGAGATTCTCCCGGATGTGGGCTGGATTTTGGCTGCCTTTTGGGCTGGAGCTTCTCGTGGTTTGAGGCCTGGCTTGCTCCACCCCCTGCTCTTGAGATTCTCCCGGATGTGGGCTGGATTTTGGCTGCCTTTTGGGCTGGAGCTTCTCGGGGTTTGAGGCCTGGCTTGCTCCACCCCCTGCTCTTGAGATTCTCCCGGAGGTGGGCTGGATTTTGGCTGCATTTTGGGCTGGAGCTTCTCGAGGTTTGAGGCCTGGCTTGCTCCACCCCCTGCTCTTGATATTCTCCTAAATGTGGGCTGCATTTTGGCTGATACTTGGGCTGGAGATTCTCGTGGTTTGGGGCCTGGCTTGCTCCACCCCCTGCTCTTGAAATTGTCCCGGATGTGGGCTGCATTTTGGCTACATTTTGGGCTGGAGCTTCTCGTGGTTTGAGGCCTGGCTTGCTCCACCCCCTGCTCTTGAGATTCTCCTGGATGTGGGCTGCATTTTGGCTACATTTTGGGCTGGAGCTTCTCGTGGTTTGAGGCCTGGCTTGCTCCACCCCCTGCTCTTGAGATTTTCCTGGATGTGGGCTGCATTTTGGCTGCCTTTTGGGCTGGAGCTTCTCGAGGTTTGAGGCCTGGCTTGCTCCACCCCCTGCTCTTGAGAATCTCCCGGATGTGGGCTGGATTTTGGCTGAATTTTGGGCTGGAGCTTCTCGAGGTTTGAGGCCTGGCTTGCTCCACCCCCTGCTCTTGAGAATCTCCCGGATGTGGGCTGGATTTTGGCTGCATTTTGGGCTGGAGCTTCTCGTGGTTTGAAGCCTGGTTTGCTCCACCCCCTGCTCTTGAGATTCTCCCGGATGTGGCCTGCATTTTGGCTGCCTTTTGGGCTGGAGCTTCTCATGGTTTGAGGCCTGGCTTGCTCCACCCCCTACTCTTGATATTCTCCCGGATGTGGGCTGGATTTTGGCTGCCTTTAAGGCTGGAGCTTCTCGTGGTTTGAGGCCTGGCTTGCTCCACCCCCTGCTCTTGAGATTCTCCCGGATGTGGGCTGGATTTTGGCTGCCTGTTGGGCTGGAGCTTCTCGTGGTTTGAGGCCTGGCTTGCTCCACCCCCTGCTCTTGAGATTCTCCCGGATGTGGGCTGCATTTTGGCTGCCTTTTGGGCTGGAGCTTCTCGTGGTTTGAGGCCTGGCTTGCTCCACCCCCTGCTCTTGAGATTCTCCAGGAGGTGGGCTGGATTTTGGCTGCCTTTTGGGCTGGAGCTTCTCGTGGTTTGAGGCCTGGCTTGCTCCAACCCCTGCTCTTGAGATTCTCCCGGATGTGGGCTAGATTTTGGCTGCATTTTGGGCTGGAGCTTCTCCCGGTTTGAGGCCTGGCTTGCTCCACCCCCTGCTCTTGAAATTGTCCTGGATGTGGGCTGCATTTTGGCTGCCTTTTGGGCTGGAGCTTCTCGTGGTTTGAGGCCTGGCTTGCTCCACCCCCTGCTCTTGAGATTCTCCAGGAGGTGGGCTGGATTTTGGCTGCCTTTTGGGCTGCAGCTTCTCGTGGTTTGAGGCCTGGCTTGCTCCACCCCCTGCTCTTGAGATTCTCCCGGATGTGGGCTGCATTTTGGCTGCATTTTGGGCTGGAGCTTCTCGAGGTTTGAGGCCTGGCTTGCTACACCTCCTACTCTTGAGAATCTCCCGGATGTGGGCTGGATTTTGGCTGCCTTTTGGGCTGGAGCTTCTCGAGGTTTGAGGCCTGGCTTGCTCCACCTCCTACTCTTGAGAATCTCCCGGATGTGGGCTGGATTTTGGCTGCATTTTGGGCTGGAGCTTCTCGAGGTTTGAGGCCTGGCTTGCTCCATACCCTGCTCTTGATATTCTCCCGGATGTGGGCTGCTTTTTGGCTGCCTTTTGGGCTGGAGCTTCTCATGGTTTGAAGCCTGGCTTGCTCCACCCCCTGCTCTTGAGATTCTCCTGGATGTGGGCTGCATTCTGGGTGATTCTTGGGCTGGAGCTTCTCGTGGTTTGAGGCCTGGCTTGCTCCACCCCCTGCTCTTGAAATTGTCCCGGATGTGGGCTGCATTTTGGCTGCCTTTAGGGCTGGAACTTCTCGTGGTTTGAGGCCTGGCTTCCTCCACCCCCTGCTCTTGATATTCTCCTGGATGTGGGCTGCATTTTGGCTGCCTTTTGGGCTGGAGCTTCTCGTGGTTTGAGGCCTGGCTTGCTCCACCCCCTGCACTTGAGATTCTCCCGGATGTGGGCTGCATTTTGGCTGCCTTTTGGGCTGGAGCTTCTCGAGGTTTGAGGCCTGACTTGCTCCACCCCCTGCTCTTGAGAATCTCCCGGATGTGGACTGGATTTTGGCTGCATTTTGGACTGGAGCTTCTCGAGGTTTGAGGCCTGGCTTGCTCCACCCCCTGCTCTTGAGAATCTCCCGGATGTGGGCTGGATTTTGGCTGATACTTGGGCTGGGGCTTCTCGTGGTTTGAGGCCTGCCTTGCTCCACACCCTGCTCTTCATATGCTCCTGGATGTGGGCTGCATTTTGGCTGATACTTGGGCTGGAGCTTCTCGTGGTTTGAGGCCTGGCTTGCTCCACCCCCTACTCTTGAAATTCTCCCGGAGGTGGGCTGCATTTTGGCTGCCTTTTGGGCTGGAGCTTCTCGTGGTTTGAGGCCTGGCTTGCTCCACCCCCTGCTCTTGAGATTCTCCCGGATGTGGGCTGCATTTTGGCTGCCTTTTGGGCTGGAGCTTCTCGTGGTTTGAGGCCTGGCTTGCTCCACACCCTGCTCTTCATATGCTCCTGGATGTGGGCTGCATTTTGGCTGATACTTGGGCTGGAGCTTCTCGTGGTTTGAGGCCTGGCTTGCTGCACCCCCTGCTCTTGAGATTCTCCCGGATGTGGGCTGGATTTTGGCTGCCTTTTGGGCTGGAGCTTCTCGTGGTTTGAGGCCTGGCTTGCTCCACCCCCTGCTCTTGAGATTCTCCCGGATGTGGGCTGCATTTTGACTGATACTTGGGCTGGAGCTTCTCGTGGTTTGAGGCCTGGCTTGCTCCACTCCCTGCTCTTGAGATTCTCCCGGATGTGGGCTGCATTTTGGCTGCCTTTTGGGCTGGAGCTGCTCGTGGTTTGAGGCCTGGCTTGCTCCACCCCCTGCTCTTGAGATTCTCCCGGATGTGGGCTAGATTTTGGCTGCATTTTGGGCTGGAGCTTCTCGTGGCTTGAGGCCTGTAGTGCTCCACCCCCTGCTCTTCATATTCTTTTGGATGTGGGCTGCATTTTGGCTGCCTTTTGGGCTGGAGCTTCTCGTGGTTTGAGGCCTGGCTTGCTCCACCCCCTGCTCTTGAGATTCTCCCGGATGTGGGCTGGATTTTGACTGCCTTTTGGGCTGGAGCTTCTCGTGGTTTGAGTCCTGGCTTGCTCCACCCCCTGCTCTTGAGATTCTCCCGGATGTGGGCTGGATTCTGGCTGCCTTTTGGGCTGGAGCTTCTCGGGGTTTGAGGCCTGGCTTGCTCCACCCCCTGCTCTTGAGATTCTCCCGGAGGTGGGCTGGATTTTGGCTGCATTTTGGGCTGGAGCTTCTCGAGGTTTGAGGCCTGGCTTGCTCCACCCCCTGCTCTTGATATTCTCCTAAATGTGGGCTGCATTTTGGCTGATACTTGGGCTGGAGATTCTCGTGGTTTGGGGCCTGGCTTGCTCCACCCCCTGCTCTTGAAATTGTCCCGGATGTGGGCTGCATTTTGGCTACATTTTGGGCTGGAGCTTCTCGTGGTTTGAGGCCTGGCTTGCTCCACCCCCTGCTCTTCAGATTCTCCTGGATGTGGGCTAGATTTTGGCTACATTTTGGGCTGGAGCTTCTCGTGGTTTGAGGCCTGGCTTGCTCCACCCCCTGCTCTTGAGATTCTCCCGGATGTGGGCTGCATTTTGGCTGCCTTTTGGGCTGGAGCTTCTCGAGGTTTGAGGCCTGGCTTGCTCCACCCCCTGCTCTTGAGAATCTCCCGGATGTGGGCTGGATTTTGGCTGAATTTTGGGCTGGAGCTTCTCGAGGTTTGAGGCCTGGCTTGCTCCACCCCCTGCTCTTGAGAATCTCCCGGATGTGGGCTGGATTTTGGCTGCATTTTGGGCTGGAGCTTCTCGTGGTTTGAAGCCTGGTTTGCTCCACCCCCTGCTCTTGAGATTCTCCCGGATGTGGCCTGCATTTTGGCTGCCTTTTGGGCTGGAGCTTCTCATGGTTTGAGGCCTGGCTTGCTCCACCCCCTACTCTTGATATTCTCCCGGATGTGGGCTGGATTTTGGCTGCCTTTAAGGCTGGAGCTTCTAGTGGTTTGAGGCCTGGCTTGCTCCACCCCCTGCTCTTGAGATTCTCCCGGATGTGGGCTGGATTTTGGCTGCCTGTTGGGCTGGAGCTTCTCGTGGTTTGAGGCCTGGCTTGCTCCACCCCCTGCTCTTGAGATTCTCCCGGATGTGGGCTGCATTTTGGCTGCCTTTTGGGCTGGAGCTTCTCGTGGTTTGAGGCCTGGCTTGCTCCACCCCCTGCTCTTGAGATTCTCCAGGAGGTGGGCTGGATTTTGGCTGCCTTTTGGGCTGGAGCTTCTCGTGGTTTGAGGCCTGGCTTGCTCCAACCCCTGCTCTTGAGATTCTCCCGGATGTGGGCTAGATTTTGGCTGCATTTTGGGCTGGAGCTTCTCCCGGTTTGAGGCCTGGCTTGCTCCACCCCCTGCTCTTGAAATTGTCCTGGATGTGGGCTGCATTTTGGCTGCCTTTTGGGCTGGAGCTTCTCGTGGTTTGAGGCCTGGCTTGCTCCACCCCCTGCTCTTGAGATTCTCCCGGATGTGCGCTGCATTTTGGCTGCCTTTTGGGCTGGAGCTGCTCGTGGTTTGAGGCCTGGCTTGCTCCACCCCCTGCTCTTGAGATTCTCCCGGATGTGGGCTAGATTTTGGCTGCATTTTGGGCTGGAGCTTCTCGAGGTTTGAGGCCTGGCTTGCTCCACCTCCTACTCTTGAGAATCTCCCGGATGTGGGCTGCATTTTGGCTGCCTTTTGGGCTGGAGCTTCTCGTGGTTTGAGGCCTGGCTTGCTCCACCTCCTACTCTTGAGAATCTCCCGGATGTGGGCTGGATTTTGGCTGCCTTTTGGGCTGGAGCTTCTCGAGGTTTGAAGCCTGGCTTGCTCCACCCCCTGCTCTTGAGATTCTCTTGGATGTGGGCTGCATTCTGGGTGATTCTTGGGCTGGAGCTTCTCGTGGTTTGAGGCCTGGCTTGCTCCACCCCCTGCTCTTGAGATTGTCCCGGATGTGGGCTGCATTTTGGCTGCCTTTAGGGCTGGAACTTCTCGTGGTTTGAGGCCTGGCTTGCTCCACCCCCTGCTCTTGATATTCTCCTGGATCTGGGCTGCATTTTGGCTGCCTTTTGGGCTGGAGCTTCTCGTGGTTTGAGGCCTGGCTTGCTCCACCCCCTGCTCTTGAGATTCTCCCGGATGTGGGCTGCATTTTGGCTGCCTTTTGGGCTGGAGCTTCTCGAGGTTTGAGGCCTGGCTTGCTCCACCCCCTGCTCTTGAGAATCTCCCGGATGTGGGCTGGATTTTGGCTGCATTTTGGACTGGAGCTTCTCGAGGTTTGAGGCCTGGCTTGCTCCACCCCCTGCTCTTGAGAATCTCCCGGATGTGGGCTGGATTTTGGCTGATACTTGGGCTTGAGCTTCTCGTGGTTTGAGGCCTGGCTTGCTCCACACCCTGCTCTTCATATGCTCCTGGATGTGGGCTGCATTTTGGCTGATACTTGGGCTGGAGCTTCTCGTGGTTTGAGGCCTGGCTTGCTGCACCCCCTGCTCTTGAGATTCTCCCGGATGTGGGCTGGATTTTGGCTGCCTTTTGGGCTGGAGCTTCTCGTGGTTTGAGGCCTGCCTTGCTCCACCCCCTGCTCTTGAGATTCTCCCGGATGTGGGCTGCATTTTGACTGACACTTGGGCTGGAGATTCTCGTGGTTTGGGGCCTGGCTTGCTCCACCCCCTGCTCTTGAGATTCTCCCGGATGTGGGCTGCATTTTGGCTGCCTTTTGGGCTGGAGCTGCTCGTGGTTTGAGGCCTGGCTTGCTCCACCCCCTGCTCTTGAGATTCTCCCGGATGTGGGCTGCATTTTGGCTGCATTTTGGGCTGGAGCTTCTCGTGGCTTGAGGCCTGTCGTGCTCCACCCCCTGCTCTTCATATTCTTTTGGATGTGGGCTGCATTTTGGCTGCCTTTTGGGCTGGAGCTTCTCGTGGTTTGAGGCCTGGCTTGCTCCACCCCCTGCTCTTGAGATTCTCCCGGATGTGGGCTGCATTTTGGCTGCCTTTTGGGCTGGAGCTTCTCGTGGTTTGAGTCCTGGCTTGCTCCACCCCCTGCTCTTGAGATTCTCCCGGATGTGGGCTGGATTTTGGCTGCCTTTTGGGCTGGAGCTTCTCCTGGTTTGAGGCCTGGCTTGCTCCACCCCCTGCTCTTGAGATTCTCCCGGAGGTGGGCTGGATTTTGGCTGAATTTTGGGCTGGAGCTTCTCGAGGTTTGAGGCCTGGCTTGCTCCACCCCCTGCTCTTGAGAATCTCCCGGATGTGGGCTGGATTTTGGCTGCATTTTGGGCTGGAGCTTCTCGTGGTTTGAAGCCTGGTTTGCTCCACCCCCTGCTCTTGAGATTCTCCCGGATGTGGCCTGCATTTTGGCTGCCTTTTGGGCTGGAGCTTCTCATGGTTTGAGGCCTGGCTTGCTCCACCCCCTACTCTTGATATTCTCCCGGATGTGGGCTGGATTTTGGCTGCCTTTAGGGCTGGAGCTTCTCGTGGTTTGAGGCCTGGCTTGCTCCACCCCCTGCTCTTGAGATTCTCCCGGATGTGGGCTGGATTTTGGCTGCCTTTTGGGCTGGAGCTTCTCGTGGTTTGAGGCCTGGCTTGCTCCACCCCCTGCTCTTGAGATTCTCCCGGATGTGGGCTGCATTTTGGCTGCCTTTTGGGCTGGAGCTGCTCGTGGTTTGAGGCCTGGCTTGCTCCACCCCCTGCTCTTCATATGCTCCTGGATGTGGGCTGCATTTTGGCTGATACTTGGGCTGGAGCTTCTCGTGGTTTGAGGCCTGGCTTGCTCCACCCCCTGCTCTTGAAATACTCCTGGATGTGGGCTGGATTTTGGCTGACTTTTGGGCTGGAGCTTCTCGTGGTTTGAGGCCTGGCTTGCTCCACCCCCTGCTCTTGAGATTCTCCCGGATGTGGGCTGCATTTTGGCTGCCTTTAGGGCTGGAGCTTCTCGTGGTTTGAGGCCTGGCTTGCTCCACCCCCTGCTCTTGAGATTCTCCCGGATGTGGGCTGCATTTTGGCTGCATTTTGGGCTGGAGATTCTCGTGGTTTGAGGCCTGGCGTGCTCCACCCCCTCCTCTTCATATTCTTTTGGATGTGGGCTGCATTTTGGCTGCTTTTTGGGCTGGAGCTTCTCGTGGTTTGAGGCCTGGCTTGCTCGACCCCCTACTCTTGAGATTCTCCCGGATATGGGCTGGATTTTCGCTGCATTTTGGGCTGGAGCTTCTCGTGGTTTGAGGCCTGGCTTGCTCCACCCCCTGCTCTTGAGATTCTCCCGGATGTGGGCTGCATTTGGCTGCCTTTTGGGCTGGAGCTTCTCGTGGTTTGAGGCCTGGCTTGCTCCACCCCCTGCTCTTGAGATTCTCCTGGATGTGGGCTGCATTTTGGCTGAAACTTGGGCTGGAGCTTCTCGTGGTTTGAGGCCTGGCTTGCTCCACCCCCTGCTCTTGAGATTCTCCCGGATGTGGGCTGCATTTGGCTGCCTTTTGGGCTGGAGCTTCTCGTGGTTTGAGGCCTGGCTTGCTCCACCCCCTGCTCTTGAGATTCTCCCGGATGTGGGCTGGATTTTGGCTGCCTTTTGGGCTGGAGCTTCTCGTGGTTTGAGGCCTGGCTTGCTCCACCCCCTGCTCTTGAGATTCTCCCCGATGTGGGCTGAATTTTGGCTGAATTTTGGGCTGGAGCTTCTCGTGGTTTGAGGCCTGGCTTGCTCCACCCCCTGCTCTTGAGATTCTCCCAGATGTAGGGCTGCATTTTGGCTGCCTTTTGGGCTGGAGCTTCTCGTGGTTTGAGGCCTGGCTTGCTCCACCCCCTGCTCTTGATATTCTCCCGGATGTGGGCTGCATTTTGGCTGCCTTTTGGGCTGGAGCTTCTCGTGGTTTGAGGCCTGGCTTGCTCCACCCCCTGCTCTTGAGATTCTCCCGGATGTGGGCTGCATTTTGGCTGCCTTTTGGGCTGGAGCTTCTCGTGGTTTGAGGCCTGGCTTGCTCCACCCCCTGCTCTTGAGATTCTCCCGGATGTGGCCAGCATTTTGGCTGCCTTTTGGGCTGGAGCTTCTCGTGGTTTGAGGCCTGGCTTGCTCCACCCCCTGCTCTTGAGATTCTCCCCGATGTGGGCTGAATTTTGGCTGAATTTTGGGCTGGAGCTTCTCGTGGTTTGAGGCCTGGCTTGCTCCACCCCCTGCTCTTGAGATTCTCCCGGAGGTGGGCTGCATTTTGGCTGCCTTTTGGGCTGGAGCTTCTCGTGGTTTGAGGCCTGGCTTGCTCCACCCCCTGCTCTTGATATTCTCCCGGATGTGGGCTGCATTTTGGCTGCCTTTTGGGCTGGAGCTTCTCGTGGTTTGAGGCCTGGCTTGCTCCACCCCCTGCTCTTGATATTCTCCTGGATGTGGGCTGCATTTTGGCTGCCTTTTGGGCTGGAGCTTCTCGTGGTTTGAGGCCTGGCTTGCTCCACCCCCTGCTCTTGAGATTCTCCCGGATGTGGGCTGCATTTTGGCTACATTTTGGGCTGGAGCTTCTCGTGGTTTGAGGCCTGGCTTGCTCCACCCCCTGCTCTTGAGATTCTCCCGGATGTGGGCTGCATTTTGGCTGCATTTTGGGCTGGAGCTTCTCGTGGTTTGAGGCCTGGCTTGCTCCACCCCCTGCTCTTGAGAATCTCCCGGATGTGGGCTGGATTTTGGCTGCATTTTGGGCTGGAGCTTCTCGTGGTTTGAGGCCTGGCTTGCTCCACACCCTGCTCTTCATATGCTCCTGGATGTGGGCTGCATTTTGGCTGATACTTGGGCTGGAGCTTCTCGTGGTTTGAGGCCTGGCTTGCTCCATCCCCTGCTCTTGAAATACTCCTGGATGTGGGCTGGATTTTGGCTGCCTTTTGGGCTGGAGCTTCTCGTGGTTTGAGGCCTGGCTTGCTCCACCCCCTGCTCTTGAGATTCTCCCGGATGTGGGCTGCATTCTGGGTGATTCTTGGGCTGGAGCTTCTCGTGGTTTGAGGCCTGGCTTGCTCCACCCCCTGCTCTTGAGATTCTCCCGGAGGTGGGCTGCATTTTGGCTGCCTTTTGGGCTGGAGCTTCTCGAGGTTTGAGGCCTGGCTTGCTCCACCCCCTGCTCTTGAGATTCTCCCGGATGTGGGCTGCATTTTGGCTGCCTTTTGGGCTGGAGCTTCTCGTGGTTTGAGGCCTGGCTTGCTCCACCCACTGCTCTTGAGATTCTCCTGGATGTGGGCTGCATTTTGGCTGCCTTTTGGGCTGGAGCTTCTCGAGGTTTGAGGCCTGGCTTGCTCCACCTCCTACTCTTGATATTCTCCCGGATGTGGGCTGCATTTTGGCTGCCTTTTGGGCTGGAGCTTCTCGAGGTTTGAGGCCTGTCTTGCTCCACCCCCTGCTCTTGAGATTCTCCCAGATGTGGGCTGCATTTTGGCTGCATTTTGGGCTGGAGCTTCTCATGGTTTGAGGCCTGGCTTGCTCCACCCCCTGCTCTTGAGATTCTCCCGGAGGTGGGCTGCATTTTGGCTGCCTTTTGGGCTGGAGCTACTCGAGGTTTGAGGCCTGGCTTGCTCCACCCCCTGCTCTTGAGATTCTCCCGGATGTGGGCTGCATTTTGGCTGCCTTTTGGGCTGGAGCTTCTCGAGGTTTGAGGCCTGGCTTGCTCCACCCCCTGCTCTTGAGAATCTCCCGGATATGGGCTGCATTTTGGCTGCATTTTGGGCTGGAGCTTCTCGAGGTTTGAGGCCTGGCTTGCTCCACCCCCTGCTCTTGAGATTCTCCCGGATGTGGGCTGCATTCTGGGTGATTCTTGGGCTGGAGCTTCTCGTGGTTTGAGGCCTGGCTTGCTCCACCCCCTGCTCTTGAGATTCTCCCGGAGGTGGGCTGCATTTTGGCTGCCTTTTGGGCTGGAGCTTCTCGAGGTTTGAGGCCTGGCTTGCTCCACCCCCTGCTCTTGAGATTCTCCCGGATGTGGGCTGCATTTTGGCTGCCTTTTGGGCTGGAGCTTCTCGTGGTTTGAGGCCTGGCTTGCTCCACCCACTGCTCTTGAGATTCTCCCGGATGTGGGCTGCATTTTGGCTGCCTTTTGGGCTGGAGCTTCTCGAGGTTTGAGGCCTGGCTTGCTCCACCTCCTACTCTTGATATTCTCCCGGATGTGGGCTGCATTTTGGCTGCCTTTTGGGCTGGAGCTTCTCGAGGTTTGAGGCCTGTCTTGCTCCACCCCCTGCTCTTGAGATTCTCCCAGATGTGGGCTGCATTTTGGCTGCATTTTGGGCTGGAGCTTCTCATGGTTTGAGGCCTGGCTTGCTCCACCCCCTGCTCTTGAGATTCTCCCGGAGGTGGGCTGCATTTTGGCTGCCTTTTGGGCTGGAGCTACTCGAGGTTTGAGGCCTGGCTTGCTCCACCCCCTGCTCTTGAGATTCTCCCGGATGTGGGCTGCATTTTGGCTGCCTTTTGGGCTGGAGCTTCTCGAGGTTTGAGGCCTGGCTTGCTCCACCCCCTGCTCTTGAGAATCTCCCGGATATGGGCTGGATTTTGGCTGCATTTTGGGCTGGAGCTTCTCGAGGTTTGAGGCCTGGCTTGCTCCACCCCCTGCTCTTGAGAATCTCCCGGATGTGGGCTGGATTTTGGCTGCATTTTGGGCTGGAGCTTCTCGTGGTTTGAGGCCTGGCTTGCACCACCCCCTGCTCTTGATATTCTCCCGGATGTGGGCTGCATTTTGGCTGATACTTGGGCTGGAGCTTCTCGTGGTTTGAGGCCTGGCTTGCTCCACCCCCTGCTCTTGAGCTTCTCCTGGATGTGGGATGGATTTTGGCTACATTTTGGGCTGGAGCTTCTCGTGGTTTGAGGCCTGCCTTGCTCCACCCCCTGCTCTTGAGATTCTCCCGGATGTGGGCTGCATTCTGGGTGAATCTTGGGCTGGAGCTTCTCGTGGTTTGAGGCCTGGCTTGCTCCACCCCCTGCTCTTGAGATTCTCCCGGATGTGGGCTGCATTTTGGCTGCCTTTTGGGCTGGAGCTTCTCGAGGTTTGAGGCCTGGCGTGCTGCACCCCCTGCTCTTGAGATTCTCCCGGATGTGGGCTGGATTTTGGCTGCCTTTAGGGCTGGAGCTTCTCGTGGTTTGAGGCCTGGCTTGCTCCACCCACCGCTCTTGAGAATCTCCCGGATGTGGGCTGCATTTTGGCTGCATTTTGGGCTGGAGCTTCTCGAGGTTTGAGGCCTGGCTTGCTACACCCCCTGCTCTTGAGAATCTTCCGGATGTGGGCTGCATTTTGGCTGCATTTTGGGCTGGAGCTTCTCGTGTTTGAGGCCTGGCTTGCTCCACCCCCTGCTCTTGAAATTCTCCTGGACGTGGGCTGGATTTTGGCTGCCATTTGGGCTGGAGCTTCTCGTGGTTTGAGGCCTGCCTTGCTCCACCCCCTGCTCTTGAAATTGTCCTGGATGTGGGCTGGATTTTGGCTGTCTTTTGGGCTGGAGCTTCTCGTGGTTTGAGGCCTGGCTTGCTCCACCCCCTGCTCTTGAGATTCTCCCGGATGTGGGCTAGATTTTGGCTGCATTTTGGGCTGGAGCTTCTCGTGGTTTGAGGCCTGGCTTGCTCCACCCCCTGCTCTTGAGATTCTCCCGGATGTGGGCTGCATTTTGGCTACATTTTGGGCTGGAGCTTCTCATGGTTTGAGGCCTGGCTTGCTCCACCCCCTGCTCTTGATATTCTCCCGGATGTGGGCTTCATTTTGGCTGCATTTGGGGCTGGAGCTTCTCGTGGTTTGAGGCCTGGCTTCCTCCACCCCCTGCTCTTGAGATTCTCCCGGAGGTGGGCTGGATTTTGGCTGCCTTTTGGGCTGGAGCTTCTCGTGGTTTGAGGCCTGGCTTGCTCCACCCCCTGCTCTTGAGATTCTCCCGGATGTGGGCTGCATTTTGGCTGCCTTTTGGGCTGGAGCTTCTCGTGGTTTGAGGCCTGGCTTGCTCCACCCCCTGCTCTTGAGATTCTCCCGGATGTGGGCTGCATTTTGGCTGCCTTTTGGGCTGGAGCTTCTCGTGGTTTGAGGCCTGGATTGCTCCACCCCCTGCTCTTCATATTCTTTTGGATGTGGGCTGCATTTTGGCTGCTTTTTGGGCTGGAGCTTCTCGTGGTTTGAGGCCTGGCTTGCTCCACCCACTGCTCTTGAGATTCTCCCGGATGTGGGCTGCATTTTGGCTGCCTTTTGGGCTGGAGCTTCTCGTGGTTTGAGGCCTGGCTTGCTCCACCCCCTGCTCTTGAGATTCTCCCGGAGGTGGGCTGGATTTTGGCTGCATTTTGGGCCGGAGCTTCTCGTGGTTTGAAGCCTGCCTTGCTCCACCCCCTACTCTTGAGATTCTCCTGGATGTGGGCTGCATTTTGGCTACATTTTGGGCTGGAGCTTCTCGTGGTTTGAGGCCTGCCTTGCTCCACCCCCTGCTCTTGAGATTCTCCCGGATTTGGGCTGGATTTTGGCTACATTTTGGGCTGGAGCTTCTCGTGGTTTGAGGCCTGCCTTGCTCCACCCCCTGCTCTTGAGATTCTCCCGGATTTGGGCTGGATTTTGGCTACATTTTGGGCTGGAACTTCTCGTGGTTTGAGGCCTGGCTTGCTCCACCCCCTGCTCTTGAGATTCTCCCGGATGTGGGCTGCATTTTGGCTGCCTTTTGGGCTGGAGCTTCTCGAGGTTTGAGGCCTGGCTTGCTCCACCCCCTGCTCTTGAGAATCTCCGGAATGTGGGCTGGATTTTGGCTGCCTTTTGGGCTGGAGCTTCTCGTGGTTTGAGGCCTGGCTTGCTCCACCCCCTGCTCTTGAGATTCTCCCGGATGTGGCCTGCATTTTGGCTGCCTTTTGGGCTGGAGCTTCTCATGGTTTGAGGCCTGGCTTGCTCCACCCCCTACTCTTGATATTCTCCCGGATGTGGGCTGGATTTTGGCTGCCTTTAGGGCTGGAGCTTCTCGTGGTTTGAGGCCTGGCTTGCTCCACCCCCCGCTCTTGAGATTCTCCCGAATGTGGGCTGGATTTTGGCTGCCTTTTGGGCTGGAGCTTCTCGTGGTTTGAGGCCTGGTTTGCTCCACCCCCTGCTCTTGAGATTCTCCCGGATGTGGGCTGGATTTTGGCTGCATTTTGGGCTGGAGCTTCTCGTGGTTTGAGGCCTGGATTGCTCCACCCCCTGCTCTTCATATTCTTTTGGATGTGGGCTGCATTTTGGCTGCCTTTTGGGCTGGAGCTTCTCGTGGTTTGAGGCCTGGCTTGCTCCACCCCCTGCTCTTGAGATTCTCCCGGATGTGGGCTGGATTTTGGCTGCATTTTGGGCTGGAGCTTCTCATGGTTTGAGGCCTGGCTTGCTCCACCCCCTGCTCTTGAGATTCTCCCGGATGTGGGCTGCATTTTGGCTCCCTTTTGGGCTGGAGCTTCTCGAGGTTTGAGGCCTGGCTTGCTCCACCCCCTGCTCTTGAGATTCTCCCGGATGTGGGCTGCATTTTGGCTGCCTTTTGGGCTGGAGCTTCTCGAGGTTTGAGGCCTGGCTTCCTCCAACCCCTGCTCTTGAGAATCTCCCGGATGTGGGCTGGATTTTGGCTGCATTTTGGGCTGGAGCTTCTCGAGGTTTGAGGCCTGGCTTGCTCCACCCCCTGCTCTTGAGAATCTCCCGGATGTGGGCTGGATTTTGGCTGCATTTTGGGCTGGAGCTTCTCGTGGTTTGAGGCCTGGCTTGCACCACCCCCTGCTCTTGATATTCTCCCGGATGTGGGCTGCATTTTGGCTGATACTTGGGCTGGAGCTTCTCGTGGTTTGAGGCCTGGCTTGCTCCACCCCCTGCTCTTGAGATTCTCCTGGATGTGGGATGGATTTTGGCTACATTTTGGGCTGGAGCTTCTCGTGGTTTGAGGCCTGCCTTGCTCCACCACCTGCTCTTGAGATTCTCCCGGATGTGGGCTGCATTCTGGGTGAATCTTGGGCTGGAGCTTCTCGTGGTTTGAGGCCTGGCTTGCTCCACCCCCTGCTCTTGAAATTCTCCTGGATGTGGGCTGGATTTTGGCTGACATTTGGGCTGGAGCTTCTCGTGGTTTGAGGCCTGGCTTGCTCCACCCCCTGCTCTTGAAATTGTCCTGGATGTGGGCTGGATTTTGGCTGCCTTTTGGGCTGGAGCTTCTCGTGGTTTGAGGCCTGGCTTGCTCCACCCCCTGCTCTTGAGATTCTCCCGGATGTGGGCTAGATTTTGGCTGCATTTTGGGCTGGAGCTTCTCGTGGTTTGAGGCCTGGCGTGCTCCACCCCCTCCTCTTCATATTCTTTTGGATGTGGTCTGCATTTTGGCTGCTTTTTGGGCTGGAGCTTCTCGTGGTTTGAGGCCTGGCTTGCTCGACCCCCTACTCGTGAGATTCTCCCGGATGTGTCCTGCATTTTGGCTGCCTTTTGGGCTGGAGCTTCTCGTGGTTTGAGGCCTGGCTTGCTCCACCCCCTGCTCTTGAGATTCTCCCGGATGTGGGCTTCATTTTGGCTGCATTTTGGGCTGGAGCTTCTTGTGGTTTGAGGCCTGGCTTCCTCCACCCCCTGCTCTTGAGATTCTCCCGGATGTGGGCTGGATTTTGGCTGCCTTTTGGGCTGGAGCTTCTCGTGGTTTGAGGCCTGGCTTGCTCCACCCCCTACTCTTGAGATTCTCCCGGATGTGGGCTACATTTTGGCTGCCTTTTGGGCTGGAGCTTCTCGTGGTTTGAGGCCTGGCTTGCTCCACCCCCTGCTCTTGATATTCTCCCGGATGTGGGCTGCATTTTGGCTGCCTTTTGGGCTGGAGCTTCTCGTGGTTTGAGGCCTGGATTGCTCCACCCCCTGCTCTTCATATTCTTTTGGATGTGGGCTGCATTTTGGCTGCTTTTTGGGCTGGAGCTTCTCGTGGTTTGAGGCCTGGCTTGCTCCACCCCCTGCTCTTGAGATTCTCCCGGATGTGGGCTGGATTTTGGCTGCCTTTTGGGCTGGAGCTTCTCGTGGTTTGAGGCCTGGCTTGCTCCACCCCCTGCTCTTGAGATTCTCCCGGAGGTGGGCTGGATTTTGGCTGCATTTTGGGCTGGAGCTTCTCGTGGTTTGAAGCCTGCCTTGCTCCACCCCCTGCTCTTGAGATTCTCCCGGATGTGGGCTGCATTTTGGCTACATTTTGGGCTGGAGCTTCTCGTGGTTTGAGGCCTGGCTTGCTCCACCCCCTGCTCTTGAGATTCTCCCGGATGTGGGCTGGATTTTGGCTACATTTTGGGCTGGAGCTTCTCGTGGTTTGAGGCCTGGCTTGCTCCACCCCCTGCTCTTGAGATTCTCCCGGATGTGGGCTGCATTTTGGCTGCCTTTTGGGCTGGAGCTTCTCGAGGTTTGAGGCCTGGCTTGCTCCACCCCCTGCTCTTGAGAATCTCCCGGATGTACGCTGGATTTTGGCTGCATTTTGGGCTGGAGCTTCTCGAGGTTTGAGGCCTGGCTTGCTAAACCCCCTGCTCTTGATATTCTCCCGGATGTGGGCTTCATTTTGGCTGCATTTGGGGCTGGAGCTTCTCGTGGTTTGAGGCCTGGCTTCCTCCACACCCTGCTCTTGAGATTCTCCCGGAGGTGGGCTGGATTTTGGCTGCCTTTTGGGCTGGAGCTTCTCGTGGTTTGAGGCCTGGCTTGCTCCACCCCCTGCTCTTGAGATTCTCCCGGAGGTGGGCTGCATTTTGGCTGCCTTTTGGGCTGGAGCTTCTCGTGGTTTGAGGCCTGGCTTGCTCCACCCCCTGCTCTTGAGATTCTCCCGGAGGTGGCCTGCATTTTGGCTGCATTTTGGGCTGGAGCTTCTCGTGGTTTGAAGCCTGCCTTGCTCCACCCCCTGCTCTTGAGATTCTCCCGGATGTGGGCTGCATTTTGGCTACATTTTGGGCTGGAGCTTCTCGTGGTTTGAGGCCTGGCTTGCTCCACCACCTGCTCTTGAGATTCTCCCGGATGTGGGCTGAATTTTGGCTACATTTTGGGCTGGAGATTCTCGTGGTTTGAGGCCTGGCTTGCTCCACCCCCTGCTCTTGAGATTCTCCCGGATGTGGGCTGCATTTTGGCTGCCTTTTGGGCTGGAACTTCTCGTGGTTTGAGGCCTGGCTTGCTCCACCCACTGTTCTTGAGATTCTCCCGCATGTGGGCTGCATTTTGGCTGCCTTTTGGGCTGGAGCTTCTCATGGTTTGAGGCCTGGCTTGCTCCACCCCCTACTCTTGATATTCTCCCGGATGTGGGCTGGATTTTGGCTGCCTTTAGGGCTGGTTCTTCTCGTGGTTTGAGGCCTGGCTTGCTCCACCCCCTGCTCTTGAGATTCTCCCGGATGTGGGCTGCATTTTGGCTGCCTTTTGGGCTGGAGCTTCTCGTGGTTTGAGGCCTGGCTTGCTCCACCCCCTGCTCTTGAGATTCTCCTGGATGTGGGCTGCATTTTGGCTGCCTTTTGAGCTGTAGCTTCTCGAGGTTTGAGGCCTGGCTTGCTCCACCCCCTGCTCTTGAGATTCTCCCGGATGTGGGCTGCATTTTGGCTGCCTTTTGGGCTGGAGCTTCTCGTGGTTTGAGGCCTGGCTTGCTCCACCTCCTGCTCTTGAGATTGTCCCGGATGTGGGCTGCATTTTGACTACATTTTGGGCTGGAGCTTCTCGTGGTTTGAGGCCTGGCTTGCTCCACCCCCTGCTCTTGAGATTCTCCCGGAGGTGGGCTGGATTTTGGCTGCCATTTGGGCTGGAGCTTCTCGTGGTTTGAGGCCTGGCTTGCTCCACCCCCTGCTCTTGAGATTCTCCCGGAGGTGGGCTGGATTTTGGCTGCATTTTGGGCTGGAGCTTCTCGTGGTTTGAAGCCTGCCTTGCTCCACCCCCTGCTCTTGAGATTCTCCCGGATGTGGGCTGCATTTTGGCTACATTTTGGGCTGGAGCTTCTCGTGGTTTGAGGCCTGGCTTGCTCCACCCCCTGCTCTTGAGATTCTCCCGGATGTGGGCTGAATTTTGGCTACATTTTGGGCTGGAGCTTCTCGTGGTTTGAGGCCTGGCTTGCTCCACCCCCTGCTCTTGAGATTCTCCCGGATGTGGGCTGCATTTTGGCTGCCTTTTGGGCTGGAGCTTCTCGAGGTTTGAGGCCTGGCTTGCTCCAGCCCCTGCTCTTGAGAATCTCCCGGATGTACGCTGGATTTTGGCTGCATTTTGGGCTGGAGCTTCTCGAGGTTTGAGGCCTGGGTTGCTCCACCCCCTGCTCTTGAGATTCTCCCGGATGTGGGCTGGATTTTGGCTGCCTTTTGGGCTGGAGCTTCTCGTGGTTTGAGGCCTGGCTTGCTCCACCCCCTGCTCTTGAGATTCTCCCGCATGTGGGCTGCATTTTGGCTGCCTTTTGGGCTGGAACTTCTCGTGGTTTGAGGCCTGGCTTGCTCCACCCACCGCTCTTGAGATTCTCCCGGATGTGGGCTGCATTTTGGCTGATATTTGGGCTGGAGCTTCTCATGGTTTGAGGCCTGGCTTGCTCGACCCCCTACTCTTGATATTCTCCCGGATGTGGGCTGGATTTTGGCTGCCTTTTGGGCTGGAGCTTCTCGTGGTTTGAGGCCTGGCTTGCTGCACTCCGTGCTCTTGAGATTCTCCCGGATGTGGGCTGCATTTTGGCTGCCTTTTGGGCTGGAGCTTCTCGTGGTTTGAGGCCTGGCTTGCTGCACCCCCTACTCTTGATATTCTCCCGGATGTGGGCTGCATTCTGGGTGAATCTTGGGCTGGAGCTTCTCGTGGTTTGAGGCCTGGCTTGCTCCACCCCCTGCTCTTGATATTCTCCCGGATGTGGCCTGCATTTTGGCTGCCTTTTGGGCTGGAGCTTCTCGTGGTTTGAGGCCTGGCTTGCTCCACCCCCTGCTCTTGAGATTCTCCCGGATGTGGGCTGGATTTTGGCTGCCTTTTGGGCTGGAGCTTCTCGTGGTTTGAGGCCTGGCTTGCTCCACCCCCTGCTCTTGAGATTCTCCCGGATGTGGGCTGCATTTTGGCTGCCTTTTGGGCTGGAGCTTCTCGTGGTTTGAGGCCTGGCTTGCTCCACCCCCTGCTCTTGAGATTCTCCCGGATGTGGGCTGCATTTTGGCTGCATTTTGGGGTGGAGCTTTTCTAGGTTTGAGGCCTGGCTTGCTCCACCCTCTGCTCTTGAGATTCTCCCGGATGTGGGCTGCATTTTGGCTGCCTTTTGGGCTGGAGCTTCGCGTGGTTTGAGGCCTGGCTTGCTCCACCCCCCGCTCTTGATATTCTCCAGGATGTGGGCTGCATTTTGGCTGCCTTTTGGGCTGGAGCTTCTCGAGGTTTGAGGCCTGGCTTTTTCCACCCCCTGCTCTTGAGATTCTCCCGGATGTGGGCTGCATTTTGGCTGCACTTTGGGCTGGAGCTTCTCGTGGTTTGAGGCCTGCCTTGCTCGACCCCCTGCTCTTGAGATTCTCCCGGATGTGGGCTAGATATTCGCTGCATTTTGGGCTGGAGCTTCTCGTGGTTTGAGGCCTGGCTTGCTCCACCCCCTGCTCTTGAGATTCTCCCGGATGTGGGCTGCATTTTGGCTGCCTTTTGGGCTGGAGCTTCTCGTGGTTTGAGGCCTGGCTTGCTCCACCCCCTGCTCTTGAGAATCTCCCGGATGTGGGCTGCATTTTGGCTACATTTTGGGCTGGAGCTTCTCGTGGTTTGAGGCCTGGCTTGCTCCACCCCCTGCTCTTGAGATTCTCCCGGATGTGGGCTGCATTTTGGCTGCCTTTTGGGCTGGAGCTTCTCGAGGTTTGAGGCCTGGCTTGCTCCACCCCCTGCTCTTGAAATTCTCCTGGATGTGGCCTGGATTTTGGCTGCCTTTTGGGCTGGAGCTTCTCGTGGTTTGAGGCCTGCATTGCTCCACCCCCTGCTCTTGAGATTCTCTCGGATGTGGCCTGCATTCTGAGTGATTCTTGGGCTGGAGCTTCTCGTGGTTTGAGGCCTGGCTTGCTCCACCCACTGCTCTTGAGATTCTCCCGGATGTGGGCTGCATTTTGGCTGCCTTTAGGGCTGGAGCTTCTCGTGGTTTGAGGCCTGGCTTGCTCCACCCCCTGCTCTTGAGATTCTCCCGGATGTGGGCTGCATTTTGGCTGCCTTTTGGTCTGGAGCTTCTCGTGGTTTGAGGCCTGGCTTGCTCCACCCCCTGCTCTTGAGATTCTCCCGGATGTGGGCTGCATTTTGGCTACATTTTGGGCTGGAGCTTCTCGTGGTTTGAGGCCTGGCTTGCTCCACCCCCTGCTCTTGAGATTCTCCCGGATGTGGGCTGCATTTTGGCTGCCTTTTGGGCTACAGCTTCTCGAGGTTTGAGGCCTGGCTTGCTCCACCCCCTGCTCTTGATATTCTCCCGGATGTGGGCTGGATTTTGGCTGCATTTTGGGCTGGAGCTTCTCGAGGTTTGAGGCCTGGCTTGCTCCAACCCCTGCTCTTGAGATTCTGCCGGATGTGGGCTGGATTTTGGCTGCATTTTGGGCTGGAGATTCTCGTGGTTTGGGGCCTGGCTTGCTCCACCCCCTGCTCTTGAAATTGTCCCGGATGTGGGCTGCATTTTGGCTGCCTTTAGGGCTGGAGCTTCTCGTGGTTTGAGGCCTGGCTTGCTCCACCCCCTGCTCTTGATATTCTCCCGGATGTGGGCTGCATTTTGGCTGCCTTTTGGGCTGGAGCTTCTCGTGGTTTGAGGCCTGGCTTGCTCCAACCCCTGCTCTTGAGATTCTCCCCAATGTGGACTGCATTTTGGCTACATTTTGGGCTGGAGCTTCTCGAGGTTTGAGGCCTGGCTTGCTACAACCCCTGCTCTTGAGATTCTCCCGGAGGTGGGCTGGATTTTGGCTGCCTTTTGGGCTGGAGCTTCTCGTGGTTTGAGGCCTGGCTTGCTCCACCCCCTGCTCTTGAGATTCTCCCGGATGTGGGCTGGATTTTGGCTGCCTTTTGGGCTGGAGCTTCTCGTGGTTTGAGGCCTGGCTTGCTCCACCCACTGCTCTTGAGATTCTCCTGGATGTGGGCTGCATTTTGGCTGCCTTTTGGGCTGGAGCTTCTCATGGTTTGAGGCCTGGCTTGCTCCACCCCCTGCTCTTGAGATTCTCCCGGATGTGGGCTGCATTGTGGCTGCCTTTTGGGCTGGAGCTTCTCGTGGTTTGAGGCCTGGCTTGCTCCACCCCCTGCTCTTGAGATTCTCCCGGATGTGGGCTGCATTGTGGCTGCCTTTTGGGCTGGAGCTTCTCGTGGTTTGAGGCCTGGCTTGCTCCACCCCCTGCTCTTGAGATTCTCCCGGATGTGGGCTGGATTTTGGCTGCCTTTTGGGCTGGAGCTTCTCGAGGTTTGAGGCCTGGCTTGCTCCACCCCCTGCTCTTGAGAATCTCCCGGATGTGGGCTGGATTTTGGCTGCATTTTGGGCTGGAGCTTCTCGAGGTTTGAGGCCTGGCTTGCTCCACCCCCTGCTCTTGAGAATCTCCCGGATGTGGGCTGGATTTTGGCTGCATTTTGGGCTGGAGCTTCTCGTGGTTTGAGGCCTGGCTTGCACCACCCCCTGCTCTTGATATTCTCCCGGATGTGGGCTGCATTTTGGCTGATACTTGGGCTGGAGCTTCTCGTGGTTTGAGGCCTGGCTTGCTCCACCCCCTGCTCTTGAGATTCTCCTGGATGTGGGCTGGATTTTGGCTACATTTTGGGCTGGAGCTTCTCGTGGTTTGAGGCCTGCCTTGCTCCACCCCCTGCTCTTGAGATTCTCCCGGATGTGGGCTGCATTCTGGGTGAATCTTGGGCTGGAGCTTCTCGTGGTTTGAGGCCTGGCTTGCTCCACCCCCTGCTCTTGAGATTCTCCCGGATGTGGGCTGCATTTTGGCTGCCTTTTGGGCTGGAGCTTCTCGAGGTTTGAGGCCTGGCTTACTGCACCCCCTGCTCTTGATATTCTCCCAGATGTGGGCTGGATTTTGGCTGCATTTTGGGCTGGAGCTTCTCGTGGTTTGAGGCCTGGCTTGCTCCACCCCCTGCTCTTGAGAATCTCCCGGATGTGGGCTGCATTTTGGCTGCATTTTGGGCTGGAGCTTCTCGAGGTTTGAGGCCTGGCTTGCTCCACCCCCTGCTCTTGAGAATCTTCCGGATGTGGGCTGCATTTTGGCTGCATTTTGGGCTGGAGCTTCTCGTGGTTTGAGGCCTGGCTTGCTCCACCCCCTGCTCTTGAAATTCTCCTGGATGTGGGCTGGATTTTGGATGCCATTTTGGCTGGAGCTTCTCGTGGTTTGAGGCCTGCCTTGCTCCACCCCCTGCTCTTGAAATTGTCCTGGATGTGGGCTGGATTTTGGCTGCCTTTTGGGCTGGAGCTTCTCGTGGTTTGAGGCCTGGCTTGCTCCACCCCCTGCTCTTGAGATTCTCCCGGATGTGGGCTGCATTTTGGCTGCCTTTAGGGCTGGAGCTTCTCGTGGTTTGAGGCCTGGCTTGCTCCACCCACTGCTCTTGAGATTCTCCCGCATGTGGGCTGCATTTTGGCTGCCTTTTGGGCTGGAGCTTCTCGTGGTTTGAGGCCTGGCTTGCTCCACCCCCTGCTCTTGAGATTCTCCCGGATGTGGGCTGGATTTTGGCTACATTTTGGGCTGGAGCTTCTCGTGGTTTGAGGCCTGGCTTGCTCCAACCCCTGCTCTTGAGATTCTCCCGGAGGTGGGCTGGATTTTGGCTGCCTTTTGGGCTGGAGCTTCTCGTGGTTTGAGGCCTGGCTTGCTCCACCCCCTGCTCTTGAGATTCTCCCAGATGTGGGCTGCATTTTGGCTGCCTTTTGGGCTGGAGCTTCTCGTGGTTTGAGGCCTGGCTTGCTCCACCCACTGCTCTTGATATTCTCCTGGATGTGGGCTGCATTTTGGCTGATTTTTGGGCTGGAGCTTCTCGTGGTTTGAGGCCTGGCTTGCTCCACCTCCTACTCTTGATATTCTCCCGGATGTGGGCTGGATTTTGGCTGCCTTTTGGGCTGGAGCTTCTCGTGGTTTGAGGCCTGGCTTGCTCCACCCCCTGCTCTTGAGATTCTCCCGGATGTGGGCTGCATTTTGGCTGCCTTTTGGGCTGGAGCTTCTCGTGGTTTGAGGCCTGGCTTGCTCCACCCACTGCTCTTGAGATTCTCCTGGAGGTGGGCTGCATTTTGGCTGCATTTTGGGCTGGAGCTTCTCGTGGTTTGAGGCCTGGCTTGCACCACCCCCTGCTCTTGAGATTCTCCCGGATGTGGGCTGCATTTTGGCTGATACTTGGGCTGGAGCTTCTCGTGGTTTGAGGCCTGGCTTGCTCCACCCCCTGCTCTTGAGATTCTCCTGGATGTGGGCTGGATTTTGGCTACATTTTGGGCTGGAGCTTCTCGTGGTTTGAGGCCTGCCTTGCTCCACCCCCTGCTCTTGAGATTCTCCCGGATGTGGGCTGCATTCTGGGTGAATCTTGGGCTGGAGCTTCTCGTGGTTTGAGGCCTGGCTTGCTCCACCCCCTGCTCTTCAGATTCTCCCGGATGTGGGCTGCATTTTGGCTGCCTTTTGGGCTGGAGCTTCTCGAGGTTTGAGGCCTGGCTTGCTGCACCCCCTGCTCTTGATATTCTCCCGGATGTGGGCTGGATTTTGGTTGCCTTTTGGGCTGGAGCTTCTCGTGGTTTGAGGCTTGGCTTGCTCCACCCCCTACTCTTGAGATTCTCCCGGATGTGGGCTGGATTTTGGCTGCCTTTTGGGCTGGAGCTTCTCGTGGTTTGAGGCCTGGCTTGCTCCACCCCCTGCTCTTGAAATTCTCCTGGATGTGGGCTGGATTTTGGATGCCTTTTGGGCTGGAGCTTCTCGTGGTTTGAGGCCTGCCTTGCTCCACTCCCTGATCTTGAAATTGTCCTGGATGTGGGCTGGATTTTGGCTGCCTTTTGGGCTGGAGCTTCTCGTGGTTTGACGCCTGGCTTGCTCCACCCCCTGCTCTTGAGATTCTCCCAGATGTGGGCTGCATTTTGGCTGCCTTTAGGGCTGGAGCTTCTCGTGGTTTGAGGCCTGGCTTGCTCCACCCCCTGCTCTTGAGATTCTCCCGGATGTGGGCTGCATTTTGGCTGCCTTTTGGGCTGGAGCTTCTCGTGGTTTGAGGCCTGGCTTGCTCCACCCCCTGCTCTTGAGATTCTCCCGTATGTGGGCTAGATTTTGGCTGCATTTTGGGCTGGAGCTTCTCGTGGTTTGAGGCCTGGCTTTCTCCACCTCCTACTCTTGATATTCTCCCGGATGTGGGCTGGATTTTGGCTGCCTTTTGGGCTGGAGCTTCTCGTGGTTTGAGGCCTGGCTTGCTCCAACCCCTGCTCTTGAGAATCTCCTGGATGTGGGCTGGATTTTGGATGCATTTTGGGCTGGAGCTTCTCGAGGTTTGAGGCCTGGCTTGCTCCACCCCCTGCTCTTGAGATTCTCCCGGATGTGGGCTGCATTTTGGCTACATTTTGGGCTGGAGCTTCTCGTGGTTTGAGGCCTGGCTTGCTCCACCCCCTGCTCTTGATATTCTCCCGGATGTGGGCTTCATTTTGGCTGCATTTGGGGCTGGAGCTTCTCGTGGTTTGAGGCCTGGCTTCCTCCACCCCCTGCTCTTGAGATTCTCCCGGATGTGGGCTGCATTTTGGCTGCCTTTAGGGCTGGAGCTTCTCGTGGTTTGAGGCCTGGCTTGCTCCACCCCCTGCTCTTGAGATTCTCCCGGATGTGGGCTGCATTTTGGCTGCCTTTTGGGCTGGAGCTTCTCGTGGTTTGAGGCCTGGCTTGCTCCACCCCCTGCTCTTGAGATTCTCCCGGATGTGGGCTAGATTTTGGCTGCCTTTTGGGCTGGAGCTTCTCGTGGTTTGAGGCCTGGCTTGCTCCACCCCCTGCTCTTGAGATTCTCCCGGATGTGGGCTGGATTTTGGCTGCCTTTTGGGCTGGAGCTTCTCGTGGTTTGAGGCCTGGCTTGCTCCACCCCCTGCTCTTGAGATTCTCCCGGATGTGGGCTGCATTTTGGCTGCCTTTTGGGCTGGAGCTTCTCGTGGTTTGAGGCCTGGCTTCCTCCACCCCCTGCTCTTGAGATTCTCCCGGAGGTGGGCTGGATTTTGGATGCCTTTTGGGCTGGAGCTTCTCGTGGTTTGAGGCCTGGTTTGCTCCACCCCCTGCTCTTGAGATTCTCCCGGATGTGGCCTGCATTTTGGCTGCCTTTTGGGCTGGAACTTCTCGTGGTTTGAGGCCTGGCTTGCTCCACCCACTGCTCTTGAGATTCTCCCGGATGTGGGCTGCATTTTGGCTGCCTTTTGGGCTGGAGCTTCTCATGGTTTGAGGCCTGGCTTGCTCCACCCCCTACTCTTGATATTCTCCCGGATGTGGGCTGCATTCTGGGTGAATCTTGGGCTGGAGCTTATCGTGGTTTGAGGCCTGGCTTGCTCCACCCCCTGCTCTTGATATTCTCCCGGATGTGGGCTGCATTTTGGCTGCCTTTTGGGCTGGAGCTTCTCGTGGTTTGAGGCCTGGCTTGCTCCACCCCCTGCTCTTGAGATTCTCCCGGAGGTGGGCTGGATTTTGGCTGCATTTTGGGCTGGAGCTTCTCGTGGTTTGAAGCCTGGCTTGCTCCACCCCCTGCTCTTGAGATTCTCCTGGATGTGGGCTGCATTTTGGCTGCCTTTTGGGCTGGAGCTTCTCATGGTTTGAGGCCTGGCTTGCTCCACCCCCTACTCTTGATATTCTCCCGGATGTGGGCTGCATTCTGGGTGAATCTTGGGCTGGAGCTTCTCGTGGTTTGAGGCCTGGCTTGCTCCACCCCCTGCTCTTGAGATTCTCCCGGATGTGGCCTGCATTTTGGCTGCCTTTTGGGCTGGAGCTTCTCGTGGTTTGAGGCCTGGCTTGCTCCACCCCCTGCTCTTGAGATTCTCCCGGATGTGGGCTGCATTTTGGCTGCCTTTTGGGCTGGAGCTTCTCGTGGTTTGAGGCCTGGCTTGCTCCACCCCCTACTCTTGAGATTCTCCCGGATGTGGGCTAGATTTTGGCTGCCTTTTGGGCTGGAGCTTCTCGTGGTTTGAGGCCTGGATTGCTCCACCCCCTGCTCTTCATATTCTTTTGGATGTGGGCTGCATTTTGGCTGCCTTTTGGGCTGGAGCTTCTCGTGGTTTGAGGCCTGGCTTGCTCCACCCCCTGCTCTTGAGATTCTCCCGGATGTGGGCTGCAGTTTGGCTGCCTTTTGGGCTGGAGCTTCTCGTGGTTTGAGGCCTGGCTTTCTCCACCCCCTGCTCTTGAGATTCTCCCGGAGGTGGGCTGGATTTTGGCTGCATTTTGGGCTGGAGCTTCTCGTGGTTTGAAGCCTGCCTTGCTCCACCCCCTGCTCTTGAGATTCTCCTGGATGTGGGCTGCATTTTGGCTACATTTTGGGCTGGAGCTTCTCGTGGTTTGAGGCCTGGCTTGCTCCACCCCCTGCTCTTGAGATTCTCCCGGATGTGGGCTGCATTTTGGCTGATTCTTGGGCTGGAGCTTCTCGAGGTTTGAGGCCTGGCTTGCTCCACCCCCTGCTCTTGAGAATCTCCCGGATGTGGGCTGCATTTTGGCTGCATTTTGGGCTGGAGCTTCTCGTGGTTTGAGGGCTGGTTTTCTCCACCCCCTGCTCTTGAGATTCTCCCGGATGTGGCCTGCATTTTGGCTGCCTTTTGGGCTGGAACTTCTCGTGGTTTGAGGCCTGGCTTGCTCCACCCCCTGCTCTTGAGATTCTCCCGGATGTGGGCTGCATTTTGGCTGCCTTTTGGGCTGGAGCTTCTCGTGGTTTGAGGCCTGGCTTGCTCCACCCCCTGCTCTTGAGATTCTCCCGGATGTGGGCTGGATTTTGGCTGCCTTTAGGGCTGGAGCTTCTCGTGGTTTGAGGCCTGGCTTGCTCCACCCCCTGCTCTTGAGATTCTCCCGGATGTGGCCTGCATTTTGGCTGCCTTTTGGGCTGGAGCTTCTCGTGGTTTGAGGCCTGGCTTGTTCCACCCCCTGCTCTTGAGATTCTCCCGGATGTGGGCTGGATTTTGGCTGCATTTTGGGCTGTAGCTTCTCGAGGTTTGAGGCCTGGCTTGCTCCACCCCTTGCTATTGAGATTCTCTGGGATGTGGCCTGCATTTTGGCTGCCTTTTGGGCTGGAGCTTCTCGTGGTTTGAGGCCTGGCTTGCTGCACTCCGTGCTCTTGAGATTCTCCCGGATGTGGGCTGCATTTTGGCTGCCTTTTGGGCTGGAGCTGCTCGTGGTTTGAGACCTGGCTTGCTCCACCCCCTGCTCTTGAGATTCTCCCGGAGGTGGGCTGCATTCTGAGTGATTCTTGGGCTTTAGCTTCTCGTGGTTTGAGGCCTGGCTTGCTCCACCCCCTGCTCTTGAGATTCTCTCGGATGTGGGCTGGATTTTGGCTGCCTTTTGGGCTGGAGCTTCTCGTGGTTTGAGGCCTGGTTTGCTCCACCCCCTGCTCTTGAGATTCTCCCGGATGTGGCCTGCATTTTGGCTGCCTTTTGGGCTGGAACTTCTCGTGGTTTGAGGCCTGGCTTGCTCCACCCACTGCTCTTGAGATTCTCCCGGATGTGGGCTGCATTTTGGCTGCCTTTTGGGCTGGAGCTTCTCATGGTTTGAGGCCTGGCTTGCTCCACCCCCTGCTCTTGATATTCTCCCGGATGTGGGCTGCATTCTGGGTGAATCTTGGGCTGGAGCTTCTCGTGGTTTGAGGCCTGGCTTGCTCCACCCCCTGCTCTTGATATTCTCCCGGATGTGGCCTGCATTTTGGCTGCCTTTTGGGCTGGAGCTTCTCGTGGTTTGAGGCCTGGCTTGCTCCACCCCCTGCTCTTGAGATTCTCCCGGATGTGGGCTGCATTTGGCTGCCTTTTGGCCTGGAGCTTCTCGTGGTTTGAGGCCTGGCTTGCTCCACCCACTGCTCTTGAGATTCTCCCGGATGTGGGCTGCATTTTGGCTGCCTTTTGGGCTGGAGCTTCTCGTGGTTTGAGGCCTGGCTTGCTCCACCCCCTGCTCTTGAGATTCTCCCGGAGGTGGGCTGGATTTTGGCTGCATTTTGGGCTGGAGCTTCTCGTGGTTTGAAGCCTGCCTTGCTCCACCCCCTGCTCTTGAGATTCTCCTGGATGTGGGCTGCATTTTGGCTACATTTTGGGCTGGAGCTTCTCGTGGTTTGAGGCCTGGCTTGCTCCACCCCTGCTCTTGAGATTCTCCCGGATGTGGGCTGCATTTTGGCTACATTTTGGGCTGGAGCTTCTCGTGGTTTGAGGCCTGGCTTGCTCCACCCCCTGCTCTTGATATTCTCCCGGATGTGGGCTGCATTTTGGCTGCCTTTTGGGCTGGAGCTTCTCGAGGTTTGAGGCCTGGCTTGCTCCACCCCCTGCTCTTGAGATTCTCCCGGATTTGGGCTGGATTTTGGCTGCATTTTGGGCTGGAGCTTCTCGAGGTTTGAGGCCTGGCTTGCTCCACCCCCTGCTCTTGAGAATCTCCCGGATGTGGGCTGGATTTTGGCTGCCTTTTGGGCTGGAGCTTCTCGTGGTTTGAGGCCTGGTTTGCTCCACCCCCTGCTCTTGAGATTCTCCCGGATGTGGGCTGCATTTTGGCTGCCTTTTGGGCGGGAGCTTCTCGTGGTTTGAGGCCTGGCTTGCTCCACTCCCTACTCTTGATATTCTCCCGGATGTGGGCTGCATTCTGGGTGAATCTTGGGCTGGAGCTTCTCGTGGTTTGAGGCCTGGCTTGCTCCACCCCCTGCTCTTGATATTCTCCCGGATGTGGCCTGCATTTTGGCTGCCTTTTGGGCTGGAGCTTCTCGTGGTTTGAGGCCTGGCTTGCTCCACCCCCTGCTCTTGAGATTCTCCCGGATGTGGGCTGGATTTTGGCTGCCTTTTGGGCTGGAGCTTCTCGTGGTTTGAGGCCTGGCTTGCTCCACCCCCTGCTCTTGAGATTCTCCCGGATGTGGGCTAGATTTTGGCTGCCTTTTGGGCTGGAGCTTCTCGTGGTTTGAGGCCTGGATTGCTCCACCCCCTGCTCTTCATATTCTTTTGGATGTGGGCTGCATTTTGGCTGCCTTTTGGGCTGGAGCTTCTCGTGGTTTGAGGCCTGGCTTGCTCCACCCCCTGCTCTTGAGATTCTCCCGGATGTGGGCTGCATTTTGGCTGCCTTTTGGGCTGGAGCTTCTCGTGGTTTGAGGCCTGGCTTGCTCCACCCCCTGCTCTTGAGATTCTCCCGGAGGTGGGCTGGATTTTGGCTGCCTTTTGGGCTGGAGCTTCTCGTGGTTTGAAGCCTGCCTTGCTCCACCCCCTGCTCTTGAGATTCTCCTGGATGTGGGCTGCATTTTGGCTACATTTTGGGCTGGAGCTTCTCGTGGTTTGAGGCCTGGCTTGCTCCACCCCCTGCTCTTGAGATTCTCCCGGATGTGGGCTGCATTTTGGCTGATTCTTGGGCTGGAGCTTCTCGAGGTTTGAGGCCTGGCTTGCTCCACCCCCTGCTCTTGAGAATCTCCCGGATGTGGGCTGCATTTTGGCTGCATTTTGGGCTGGAGCTTCTCGTGGTTTGAGGGCTGGTTTGCTCCACCCCCTGCTCTTGAGATTCCCCCGGATGTGGCCTGCATTTTGGCTGCCTTTTGGGCTGGAACTTCTCGTGGTTTGAGGCCTGGCTTGCTCCACCCCCTGCTCTTGAGATTCTCCCGGATGTGGGCTGCATTTTGGCTGCCTTTTGGGCTGGAGCTTCTCATGGTTTGAGGCCTGGCTTGCTCCACCCCCTGCTCTTGATATTCTCCCGGATGTGGGCTGGATTTTGGCTGCCTTTAGGGCTGGAGCTTCTCGTGGTTTGAGGCCTGGCTTGCTCCACCCCCTGCTCTTGAGATTCTCCCGGATGTGGCCTGCATTTTGGCTGCCTTTTGGGCTGGAGCTTCTCGTGGTTTGAGGCCTGGCTTGCTCCACCCCCTGCTCTTGAGATTCTCCCGGATGTGGGCTGCATTTGGCTGCCTTTTGGGCTGGAGCTTCTCGTGGTTTGAGGCCTGGCTTGCTCCACCCACTGCTCTTGAGATTCTCCCGGATGTGGGCTGCATTTTGGCTGCCTTTTGGGCTGGAGCTTCTCGTGGTTTGAGGCCTGGCTTGCTCCACCCCCTGCTCTTGAGATTCTCCCGGAGGTGGGCTGGATTTTGGCTGCATTTTGGGCTGGAGCTTCTCGTGGTTTGAAGCCTGCCTTGCTCCACCCCCTGCTCTTGAGATTCTCCTGGATGTGGGCTGCATTTTGGCTACATTTTGGGCTGGAGCTTCTCGTGGTTTGAGGCCTGGCTTGCTCCACCCCTGCTCTTGAGATTCTCCCGGATGTGGGCTGCATTTTGGCTACATTTTGGGCTGGAGCTTCTCGTGGTTTGAGGCCTGGCTTGCTCCACCCCCTGCTCTTGATATTCTCCCGGATGTGGGCTGCATTTTGGCTGCCTTTTGGGCTGGAGCTTCTCGAGGTTTGAGGCCTGGCTTGCTCCACCCCCTGCTCTTGAGATTCTCCCGGATTTGGGCTGGATTTTGGCTGCATTTTGGGCTGGAGCTTCTCGAGGTTTGAGGCCTGGCTTGCTCCACCCCCTGCTCTTGAGAATCTCCCGGATGTGGGCTGGATTTTGGCTGCCTTTTGGGCTGGAGCTTCTCGTGGTTTGAGGCCTGGTTTGCTCCACCCCCTGCTCTTGAGATTCTCCCGGATGTGGGCTGCATTTTGGCTGCCTTTTGGGCTGGAGCTTCTCGTGGTTTGAGGCCTGGCTTGCTCCACTCCCTACTCTTGATATTCTCCCGGATGTGGGCTGCATTCTGGGTGAATCTTGGGCTGGAGCTTCTCGTGGTTTGAGGCCTGGCTTGCTCCACCCCCTGCTCTTGATATTCTCCCGGATGTGGCCTGCATTTTGGCTGCCTTTTGGGCTGGAGCTTCTCGTGGTTTGAGGCCTGGCTTGCTCCACCCCCTGCTCTTGAGATTCTCCCGGATGTGGGCTGGATTTTGGCTGCCTTTTGGGCTGGAGCTTCTCGTGGTTTGAGGCCTGGCTTGCTCCACCCCCTGCTCTTGAGATTCTCCCGGATGTGGGCTAGATTTTGGCTGCCTTTTGGGCTGGAGCTTCTCGTGGTTTGAGGCCTGGATTGCTCCACCCCCTGCTCTTCATATTCTTTTGGATGTGGGCTGCATTTTGGCTGCCTTTTGGGCTGGAGCTTCTCGTGGTTTGAGGCCTGGCTTGCTCCACCCCCTGCTCTTGAGATTCTCCCGGATGTGGGCTGCATTTTGGCTGCCTTTTGGGCTGGAGCTTCTCGTGGTTTGAGGCCTGGCTTGCTCCACCCCCTGCTCTTGAGATTCTCCCGGAGGTGGGCTGGATTTTGGCTGCATTTTGGGCTGGAGCTTCTCGTGGTTTGAAGCCTGCCTTGCTCCACCCCCTGCTCTTGAGATTCTCCTGGATGTGGGCTGCATTTTGGCTACATTTTGGGCTGGAGCTTCTCGTGGTTTGAGGCCTGGCTTGCTCCACCCCCTGCTCTTGAGATTCTCCCGGATGTGGGCTGCATTTTGGCTACATTTTGGGCTGGAGCTTCTCGTGGTTTGAGGCCTGGCTTGCTCCACCCCCTGCTCTTGATATTCTCCCGGATGTGGGCTGCATTTTGGCTGCCTTTTGGGCTGGAGTTTCTCGAGGTTTGAGGCCTGGCTTGCTCCACCCCCTGCTCTTGAGAATCTCCCGGATGTACGCTGGATTTTGGCTGCCTTTTGGGCTGGAGCTTCTCGTGGTTTGAGGCCTGGTTTGCTCCACCCCCTGCTCTTGAGATTCTCCCGGATGTGGCCTGCATTTTGGCTGCCTTTTGGGCTGGAACTTCTCGTGGTTTGAGGCCTGGCTTGCTCCACCCCCTGCTCTTGAGATTCTCCCGGATGTGGCCTGCATTTTGGCTGCCTTTTGGGCTGGAGCTTCTCGTGGTTTGAGGCCTGGCTTGCTCCACCCCCTGCTCTTGAGATTCTCCCGGATGTGGGCTGCATTTTGGCTGCATTTTGGGCTGTAGCTTCTCGAGGTTTGAGGCCTGGCTTGCTCCACCCCCTGCTCTTGAGATTCTCCCGGATGTGGGCTGCATTTTGGCTGACTTTTGGGCTGGAGCTTCTCGTGGTTTGAGGCCTGGCTTGCTCCACCCCCTGCTCTTGAGATTCTCCCGGATGTGGCCTGCATTTTGGCTGCCTTTTGGGCTGGAACTTCTCGTGGTTTGGGGCCTGGCTTGCTCCACCCACTGCTCTTGAGATTCTCCCGGATGTGGGCTGCATTTTGGCTGCCTTTTGGGCTGGAGCTTCTCGTGGTTTGAGGCCTGGCTTGCTGCACCCCCTACTCTTGATATTCTCCCGGATGTGGGCTGCATTCTGGGTGAATCTTGGGCTGGAGCTTCTCGTGGTTTGAGGCCTGGCTTGCTCCACCCCCTGCTCTTGAGATTCTCCCGGATGTGGGCTGCATTTTGGCTGCCTTTTGGGCTGGAGCTTCTCGTGGTTTGAGGCCTGGCTTGCTCCACCCCCTGCTCTTGACATTCTCCCGGATGTGGCCTGCATTTTGGCTGCCTTTTGGGCTGGAGCTTCTCGAGGTTTGAGGCCTGGCTTGCTCCACCCTCTGCTCTTGAGATTCTCCCGGATGTGGGCTGCATTTTGGCTGCCTTTTGGGCTGGAGCTTCGCGTGGTTTGAGGCCTGGCTTGCTCCACCCCCCGCTCTTGATATTCTCCTGGATGTGGGCTGCATTTTGGCTGCCTTTTGGGCTGGAGCTTCTCGAGGTTTGAGGCCTGGCTTGCTCCACCCCCTGCTCATGAGATTCTCCCGGATGTGGGCTGCATATTTGCTGCCTTTTGGGCTGGAGCTTCTCGTGGTTTGAGGCCTGGCTTGCTCCACCCCCTACTCTTGATATTCTCCCGGATGTGGGCTTCATTTTGGCTGCATTTGGGGCTGGAGCTTCTCGTGGTTTGAGGCCTGGCTTCCTCCACCCCCTGCTCTTGAGATTCTCCCGGATGTGGGCTGCATTTTGGCTGCCTTTAGGGCTGGAGCTTCTCGTGGTTTGAGGCCTGGCTTGCTCCACCCCCTGCTCTTGAGATTCTCCCGGATGTGGGCTGCATTTTGGCTGCCTTTTGGGCTGGAGCTTCTCGTGGTTTGAGGCCTGGCTTGCTCCACCCCCTGCTCTTGAGATTCTCCCGGATGTGGGCTGCATTTGCCTGCCTTTTGGGCTGGAGCTTCTCGTGGTTTGAGGCCTGGCTTGCTCCACCCCCTGCTCTTGAGATTCTCCCGGATGTGGGCTGCATTTTGGCTGCCTTTTGGGCTGGAGCTTCTCGTGGTTTGAGACCTGGCTTGCTCCACCCCCTGCTCTTGAGATTCTCCCGGATGTGGGCTGCATTTGCCTGCCTTTTGGGCTGGAGCTTCTCGTGGTTTGAGGCCTGGCTTGCTCCACCCCCTGCTCTTGAGATTCTCCCGGATGTGGGCTGCATTTTGGCTGCCTTTTGGGCGGGAGCTTCTCGTGGTTTGAGACCTGGCTTGCTCCACCCCCTGCTCTTGAGATTCTCCCCGATGTGGGCTGCATTTTGGCTGAATTTTGGGCTGGAGCTTCTCGTGGTTTGAGGCCTGGCTTGCTCCACCCCCTGCTCTTGAGATTCTCCCGGAGGTGGGCTGCATTCTGAGTGATTCTTGGGCTGGAGCTTCTCGTGGTTTGAGGCCTGGCTTGCTCCACCCCCTGCTCTTGAGATTCTCTCGGATGTGGGCTGCATTTTGGCTGCCTTTTGGGCTGGAGCTTCTCGTGGTTTGAGGCCTGGCTTGCTCCACCCCCTGCTCTTGAGATTCTCCCCGATGTGGCCTGCATTTTGGCTGCCTTTTGGGCTGGAGCTTCTCATGGTTTGAGGCCTGGCTTGCTCCACCCCCTGCTCTTGATATTCTCCCGGATGTGGGCTGGATTTTGGCTGCATTTTGGGCTGGAGCTTCTCGTGGTTTGAGGCCTGGCTTGCTCCACCCCCTGCTCTTGAGATTCTCCCGGATGTGGGCTGCATTTTGGCTGCCTTTAGGGCTGGAGCTTCTCGTGGTTTGAGGCCTGGCTTGCTCCAACCCCTGCTCTTGAGATTCTACCGGATATGGGCTGCATTTTGGCTGCCTTTTGGGCTGGAGCTTCTCGTGGTTTGAGGCCTGGCTTGCTCCACCCCCTGCTCTTGAGATTCTCCCGGAGGTGGGCTGCATTTTGGCTGCCTTTTGGGCTGGAGCTTCTCGTGGTTTGAGGCCTGGCTTGCTCCACCCCCTGCTCTTGAGATTCTCCCGGATGTGGGCTGGATTTTGGCTGCATTTTGGGCTGGAGCTTCTCGTGGTTTGAGGCCTGGCGTGCTCCACCCCCTGCTCTTGAGATTCTCCCGGATGTGGGCTGGATTTTGGCTGCATTTTGGGCTGGAGCTTCTCAAAGTTTGAGGCCTGGCTTGCTCCACCCCCTGCTCTTGAGATTCTCCCGGATGTGGGCTGCATTTTGGCTGATACTTGGGCTGGAGATTCTCGTGGTTTGGGGCCTGTCTTGCTCCACCCCCTGCTCTTGAAATTGTCCCGGATGTGGGCTGCATTTTGGCTGCCTTTTGGGCTGGAGCTTCTCATGGTTTGAGGCCTGGCTTGCTCCACCCCCTACTCTTGATATTCTCCCGGATGTGGGCTGGATTTTGGCTGCCTTTTGGGCTGGAGCTTCTCGTGGTTTGAGGCCTGGCTTGCTCCACCCCCTGCTCTTGAGATTCTCCCGGATGTGGGCTGCATTTTGGCTGCCTTTAGGGCTGGAGCTTCTCGTGGTTTGAGGCCTGGCTTGCTCCACCCCCTGCTCTTGAGATTCTCCCGGATGTGGGCTGCATTTTGGCTGCCTTTTGGGCTGGAGCTTCTCGTGGTTTGAGGCCTGGCTTGCTCCACCCCCTGCTCTTGAGATTCTCCCGGAGGTGGGCTGCATTTTGGCTGCCTTTTGGGCTGGAGCTTCTCGAGGTTTGAGGCCTGGCTTGCTCCACCCACTGCTCTTGAGATTCTCCCGGATGTGGGCTGGATTTTGGCTGCATTTTGGGCTGGAGCTTCTCGTGGTTTGAGGCCTGGCTTGCTCCACCCCCTGCTCTTGAGATTCTCCCGGATGTGGGCTGCATTTTGGCTGCATTTTGGGCTGGAGCTTCTCAATGTTTGAGGCCTGGCTTGCTCCACCCCCTGCTCTTGAGATTCTCCCGGATGTGGGCTGCATTTTGGCTGATACTTGGGCTGGAGATTCTCGTGGTTTGGGGCCTGTCTTGCTCCACCCCCTGCTCTTGAAATTGTCCCGGATGTGGGCTGCATTTTGGCTGCCTTTTGGGCTGGAGCTTCTCGTGGTTTGAGGCCTGGCTTGCTCCACCCCCTGCTCTTGAGATTCTCCCGGATGTGGGCTGCATTTTGGCTGCCTTTTGGGCTGGAGCTTCTCGTGGTTTGAGGCCTGGCTTGCTCCACCCCCTGCTCTTGAGATTCTCCCGGATGTGGCCTGCATTTTGGCTGCCTTTTGGGCTGGAGCTTCTCGTGGTTTGAGGCCTGGCTTGCTCCACCCCCTGCTCTTGAGATTCTCCCGGATGTGGGCTGCATTTGCCTGCCTTTTGGGCTGGAGCTTCTCGTGGTTTGAGGCCTGGCTTGCTCCACCCCCTGCTCTTGAGATTCTCCCGGATGTGGGCTGCATTTTGGCTGCCTTTTGGGCTGGAGCTTCTCGTGGTTTGAGACCTGGCTTGCTCCACCCCCTGCTCTTGAGATTCTCCCGGATGTGGGCTGCATTTGCCTGCCTTTTGGGCTGGAGCTTCTCGTGGTTTGAGGCCTGGCTTGCTCCACCCCCTGCTCTTGAGATTCTCCCGGATGTGGGCTGCATTTTGGCTGCCTTTTGGGCGGGAGCTTCTCGTGGTTTGAGACCTGGCTTGCTCCACCCCCTGCTCTTGAGATTCTCCCCGATGTGGGCTGCATTTTGGCTGAATTTTGGGCTGGAGCTTCTCGTGGTTTGAGGCCTGGCTTGCTCCACCCCCTGCTCTTGAGATTCTCCCGGAGGTGGGCTGCATTCTGAGTGATTCTTGGGCTGGAGCTTCTCGTGGTTTGAGGCCTGGCTTGCTCCACCCCCTGCTCTTGAGATTCTCTCGGATGTGGGCTGCATTTTGGCTGCCTTTAGGGCTGGAGCTTCTCGTGGTTTGAGGCCTGGCTTGCTCCACCCCCTGCTCTTGAGATTCTCCCGGATGTGGGCTGGATTTTGGCTGCCTTTTGGGCTTTAGCTTCTCATGGTTTGAGGCCTGGCTTGCTCCACCCCCTACTCTTGATATTCTCCCGGATGTGGGCTGGATTTTGGCTGCCTTTTGGGCTGGAGCTTCTCGTGGTTTGAGGCCTGGCTTGCTCCACCCCCTGCTCTTGAGATTCTCCCGGATGTGGGCTGCATTTTGGCTGCATTTTGGGCTGGAGCTTCTCAATGTTTGAGGCCTGGCTTGCTCCACCCCCTGCTCTTGAGATTCTCCCGGATGTGGGCTGCATTTTGGCTGATACTTGGGCTGGAGATTCTCGTGGTTTGGGGCCTGTCTTGCTCCACCCCCTGCTCTTGAAATTGTCCCGGATGTGGGCTGCATTTTGGCTGCCTTTTGGGCTGGAGCTTCTCGTGGTTTGAGGCCTGGCTTGCTCCACCCCCTGCTCTTGAGATTCTCCCGGATGTGGGCTGCATTTTGGCTGCCTTTTGGGCTGGAGCTTCTCGTGGTTTGAGGCCTGGCTTGCTCCACCCCCTGCTCTTGAGAATCTCCCGGATGTGGGCTGCATTTTGGCTACATTTTGGGCTGGAGCTTCTCGTGGTTTGAGTCCTGGCTTGCTCCACCCCCTGCTCTTGAGATTCTCCCGGATGTGGCCTGCATTTTGGCTGCCTTTTGGGCTGGAGCTTCTCGTGGTTTGAGGCCTGGCTTGCTCCACCCCCTGCTCTTGAGATTCTCCCGGATGTGGGCTGCATTTGCCTGCCTTTTGGGCTGGAGCTTCTCGTGGTTTGAGGCCTGGCTTGCTCCACCCCCTGCTCTTGAGATTCTCCCGGATGGGGGCTGCATTTTGGCTGCCTTTTGGGCTGGAGCTTCTCGTGGTTTGAGACCTGGCTTGCTCCACCCCCTGCTCTTGAGATTCTCCCGGATGTGGGTTGCATTTGCCTGCCTTTTGGGCTGGAGCTTCTCGTGGTTTGAGGCCTGGCTTGCTCCACCCCCTGCTCTTGAGATTCTCCCGGATGTGGGCTGCATTTTGGCTGCCTTTTGGGCGGGAGCTTCTCGTGGTTTGAGACCTGGCTTGCTCCACCCCCTGCTCTTGAGATTCTCCCCCATGTGGGCTGCATTTTGGCTGAATTTTGGGCTGGAGCTTCTCGTGGTTTGAGGCCTGGCTTGCTCCACCCCCTGCTCTTGAGATTCTCCCGGAGGTGGGCTGCATTCTGAGTGATTCTTGGGCTGGAGCTTCTCGTGGTTTGAGGCCTGGCTTGCTCCACCCCCTGCTCTTGAGATTCTCCCGGATGTGGGCTGGATTTTGGCTGCCTTTTGGGCTGGAGCTTCTCGTGGTTTGAGGCCTGGCTTGCTCCACCCCCTGCTCTTGAGATTCTCCCGGATGTGGGCTGCATTTTGGCTGCCTTTTGGGCTGGAGCTTCTCATGGTTTGAGGCCTGGCTTGCTCCACCCCCTACTCTTGATATTCTCCCGGATGTGGGCTGCATTTTGGCTGCCTTTTGGGCTGGAGCTTCTCGTGGTTTGAGGCCTGGCTTGCTCCACCCCCTGCTCTTGAGATTCTCCCGGATGTGGGCTGCATTTTGGCTGCCTTTAGGGCTGGAGCTTCTCGTGGTTTGAGGCCAGGCTTGCTCCACCCCCTGCTCTTGAGATTCTCCCGGAGGTGGGCTGCATTTTGGCTGCCTTTTGGGCTGGAGCTTCTCGTGGTTTGAGGCCTGGCTTGCTCCACCCCCTGCTCTTGAGATTCTCCCGGATGTGGGCTGGATTTTGGCTGCTTTTTGGGCTGGAGCTTCTCGTGGTTTGAGGCCTGGCGTGCTCCACCCCCTGCTCTTGAGATTCTCCCGGATGTGGGCTGGATTTTGGCTGCATTTTGGGCTGGAGCTTCTCAATGTTTGAGGCCTGGCTTGCTCCACCCCCTGCTCTTGAGATTCTCCCGGATGTGGGCTGCATTTTGGCTGATACTTGGGCTGGAGATTCTCGTGGTTTGGGGCCTGTCTTGCTCCACCCCCTGCTCTTGAAATTGTCCCGGATGTGGGCTGCATTTTGGCTGCCTTTTGGGCTGGAGCTTCTCATGGTTTGAGGCCTGGCTTGCTCCACCCCCTGCTCTTGAGATTCTCCCGGATGTGGGCTGCATTTTGGCTACATTTTGGGCTGGAGCTTCTCGTGGTTTGAGTCCTGGCTTGCTCCACCCCCTGCTCTTGATATTCTCCCGGAGGTGGCCTGCATTTTGGCTGCGTTTTGGGCTGGAGCTTCTCGTGGTTTGAGGCCTGGCTTGCTCCACCCCCTGCTCTTGAGATTCTCCCGGATGTGGCCTGCATTTGCCTGCCTTTTGGGCTGGAGCTTCTCGTGGTTTGAGGCCTGGCTTGCTCCACCCCCTGCTGTTGAGATTCTCCCGGATGTGGGCTGCATTTTGGCTGCCTTTTGGGCTGGAGCTTCTCGTGGTTTGAGACCTGGCTTGCTCCACCCCCTGCTCTTGAGATTCTCCCGGATGTGGGCTGCATTTGCCTGCCTTTTGGGCTGGAGCTTCTTGTGGTTTGAGGCCTGGCTTGCTCCACTCCCTGCTCTTGAGATTCTCCCGGATGTGGGCTGCATTTTGGCTGCCTTTTGGGCGGGAGCTTCTCGTGGTTTGAGGCCTGGCTTGCTCCACCCCCTGCTCTTGAGATTCTCCCGGAGGTGGGCTGCATTCTGAGTGATTCTTGGGCTGGAGCTTCTCGTGGTTTGAGGCCTGGCTTGCTCCACCCCCTGCTCTTGAGATTGTCTCGGATGTGGGCTGCATTTTGGCTGCCATTTGGGCTGGAGCTTCTCATGGTTTGAGGCCTGGCTTGCTCCACCCCCTGCTCTTGAGATTCTCCCGGATGTGGGCTGCATTTTGGCTGCATTTTGGGCTGGAGCTTCTCATGGTTTGAGGCCTGGCTTGCTCCACCCCCTGCTCTTGAGATTCTCCCGGATGTGGGCTGCATTTTGGCTGCCATTTGGGCTGGAGCTTCTCGTGGTTTGAGGCCTGGCTTGCTCCACCCCCTGCTCTTGAAATTCTCTCGGATGTGGGCTGCATTTTGGCTGCCTTTTGGGCTGGAGCTTCTCGTGGTTTGAGGCCTGGCTTGCTCCACCCCGTGCTCTTGAGAATCTCCCGGATGTGGGCTGGATTTTGGCTGCCTTTTGGGCTGGAGCTTCTCATGGTTTGAGGCCTGGCTTGCTCCACCCCCTACTCTTGATATTCTCCCGGATGTGGGCTGGATTTTGGCTGCCTTTTGGGCTGGAGCTTCTCGTGGTTTGAGGCCTGGCTTGCTCCACCCCCTGCTCTTGAGATTCTCCCGGATGTGGGCTGGATTTTGGCTGCCTTTTGGGCTTTAGCTTCTCATGGTTTGAGGCCTGGCTTGCTCCACCCCCTACTCTTGATATTCTCCCGGATGTGGGCTGGATTTTGGCTGCCTTTTGGGCTGGAGCTTCTCGTGGTTTGAGGCCTGGCTTGCTCCACCCCCTGCTCTTGAGATTCTCCCGGATGTGGGCTGGATTTTGGCTGCATTTTGGGCTGGAGCTTCTCAATGTTTGAGGCCTGGCTTGCTCCACCCCCTGCTCTTGAGATTCTCCCGGATGTGGGCTGCATTTTGGCTGATACTTGGGCTGGAGATTCTCGTGGTTTGGGGCCTGTCTTGCTCCACCCCCTGCTCTTGAAATTGTCCCGGATGTGGGCTGCATTTTGGCTGCCTTTTGGGCTGGAGCTTCTCGTGGTTTGAGGCCTGGCTTGCTCCACCCCCTGCTCTTGAGATTCTCCCGGATGTGGGCTGCATTTTGGCTGCCTTTTGGGCTGGAGCTTCTCGTGGTTTGAGGCCTGGCTTGCTCCACCCCCTGCTCTTGAGAATCTCCCGGATGTGGGCTGCATTTTGGCTACATTTTGGGCTGGAGATTCTCGTGGTTTGAGTCCTGGCTTGCTCCACCCCCTGCTCTTGAGATTCTCCCGGATGTGGCCTGCATTTTGGCTGCCTTTTGGGCTGGAGCTTCTCGTGGTTTGAGGCCTGGCTTGCTCCACCCCCTGCTCTTGAGATTCTCCCGGATGTGGGCTGCATTTGCCTGCCTTTTGGGCTGGAGCTTCTCGTGGTTTGAGGCCTGGCTTGCTCCACCCCCTGCTCTTGAGATTCTCCCCGATGTGGGCTGCATTTTGGCTGAATTTTGGGCTGGAGCTTCTCGTGGTTTGAGGCCTGGCTTGCTCCACCCCCTGCTCTTGAGATTCTCCCGGAGGTGGGCTGCATTCTGAGTGATTCTTGGGCTGGAGCTTCTCGTGGTTTGAGGCCTGGCTTGCTCCACCCCCTGCTCTTGAGATTCTCTCGGATGTGGGCTGGATTTTGGCTGCCTTTTGGGCTGGAGCTTCTCGTGGTTTGAGGCCTGGCTTGCTCCACCCCCTGCTCTTGAGATTCTCCCGGATGTGGGCTGCATTTTGGCTGCCTTTTGGGCTGGAGCTTCTCATGGTTTGAGGCCTGGCTTGCTCCACCCCCTACTCTTGATATTCTCCCGGATGTGGGCTGCATTTTGGCTGCCTTTTGGGCTGGAGCTTCTCGTGGTTTGAGGCCTGGCTTGCTCCACCCCCTGCTCTTGAGATTCTCCCGGATGTGGGCTGCATTTTGGCTGCCTTTAGGGCTGGAGCTTCTCGTGGTTTGAGGCCAGGCTTGCTCCACCCCCTGCTCTTGAGATTCTCCCGGAGGTGGGCTGCATTTTGGCTGCCTTTTGGGCTGGAGCTTCTCGTGGTTTGAGGCCTGGCTTGCTCCACCCCCTGCTCTTGAGATTCTCCCGGATGTGGGCTGGATTTTGGCTGCTTTTTGGGCTGGAGCTTCTCGTGGTTTGAGGCCTGGCGTGCTCCACCCCCTGCTCTTGAGATTCTCCCGGATGTGGGCTGGATTTTGGCTGCATTTTGGGCTGGAGCTTCTCAATGTTTGAGGCCTGGCTTGCTCCACCCCCTGCTCTTGAGATTCTCCCGGATGTGGGCTGCATTTTGGCTGATACTTGGGCTGGAGATTCTCGTGGTTTGGGGCCTGTCTTGCTCCACCCCCTGCTCTTGAAATTGTCCCGGATGTGGGCTGCATTTTGGCTGCCTTTTGGGCTGGAGCTTCTCATGGTTTGAGGCCTGGCTTGCTCCACCCCCTGCTCTTGAGATTCTCCCGGATGTGGGCTGCATTTTGGCTACATTTTGGGCTGGAGCTTCTCGTGGTTTGAGTCCTGGCTTGCTCCACCCCCTGCTCTTGATATTCTCCCGGAGGTGGCCTGCATTTTGGCTGCGTTTTGGGCTGGAGCTTCTCGTGGTTTGAGGCCTGGCTTGCTCCACCCCCTGCTCTTGAGATTCTCCCGGATGTGGCCTGCATTTGCCTGCCTTTTGGGCTGGAGCTTCTCGTGGTTTGAGGCCTGGCTTGCTCCACCCCCTGCTGTTGAGATTCTCCCGGATGTGGGCTGCATTTTGGCTGCCTTTTGGGCTGGAGCTTCTCGTGGTTTGAGACCTGGCTTGCTCCACCCCCTGCTCTTGAGATTCTCCCGGATGTGGGCTGCATTTGCCTGCCTTTTGGGCTGGAGCTTCTTGTGGTTTGAGGCCTGGCTTGCTCCACTCCCTGCTCTTGAGATTCTCCCGGATGTGGGCTGCATTTTGGCTGCCTTTTGGGCGGGAGCTTCTCGTGGTTTGAGGCCTGGCTTGCTCCACCCCCTGCTCTTGAGATTCTCCCGGAGGTGGGCTGCATTCTGAGTGATTCTTGGGCTGGAGCTTCTCGTGGTTTGAGGCCTGGCTTGCTCCACCCCCTGCTCTTGAGATTGTCTCGGATGTGGGCTGCATTTTGGCTGCCATTTGGGCTGGAGCTTCTCATGGTTTGAGGCCTGGCTTGCTCCACCCCCTGCTCTTGAGATTCTCCCGGATGTGGGCTGCATTTTGGCTGCATTTTGGGCTGGAGCTTCTCATGGTTTGAGGCCTGGCTTGCTCCACCCCCTGCTCTTGAGATTCTCCCGGATGTGGGCTGCATTTTGGCTGCCATTTGGGCTGGAGCTTCTCGTGGTTTGAGGCCTGGCTTGCTCCACCCCCTGCTCTTGAGATTCTCCCGGATGTGGGCTGCATTTTGGCTGCCTTTTGGGCTGGAGCTTCTCGTGGTTTGAGGCCTGGCTTGCTCCACCCCGTGCTCTTGAGAATCTCCCGGATGTGGGCTGGATTTTGGCTGCCTTTTGGGCTGGAGCTTCTCATGGTTTGAGGCCTGGCTTGCTCCACCCCCTACTCTTGATATTCTCCCGGATGTGGGCTGGATTTTGGCTGCCTTTTGGGCTGGAGCTTCTCGTGGTTTGAGGCCTGGCTTGCTCCACCCCCTGCTCTTGAGATTCTCCCGGATGTGGGCTGCATTTTGGCTGCCTTTAGGGCTGGAGCTTCTCGTGGTTTGAGGCCTGGCTTGCTCCAACCCCTGCTCTTGAGATTCTCCCGGATGTGGGCTGCATTTTGGCTGCCTTTTGGGCTGGAGCTTCTCGTGGTTTGAGGCCTGGCTTGCTCCACCCCCTGCTCTTGAGATTCTCCCGGAGGTGGGCTGCATTTTGGCTGCATTTTGGGCTGGAGCTTCTCGTGGTTTGAGGCCTGGCTTGCTCCACCCCCTGCTCTTGAGATTCTCCCGGAGGTGGGCTGCATTTTGGCTGCATTTTGGGCTGGAGCTTCTCGTGGTTTGAGGCCTGGCTTGCTCCACCCCCTGCTCTTGAGATTCTCCCAGATGTGGGCTGGATTTTGGCTGAATTTTGGGCTGGAGCTTCTCGTGGTTTGAGGCCTGGCTTGCTCCACCCCCTGCTCTTGAGATTCTCCCGGAGGTGGGCTGCATTCTGAGTGATTCTTGGGCTGGAGCTTCTCGTGGTTTGAGGCCTGGCTTGCTCCACCCCCTGCTCTTGAGATTCTCTCGGATGTGGGCTGCATTTTGGCTGCCTTTTGGGCTGGAGCTTCTCGTGGTTTGAGGCCTGGCTTGCTCCACCCCCTGCTCTTGAGATTCTCCCGGATGTGGGCTGTATTTTGGCTGCCTTTTGGGCTGGAGCTTCTCATGGTTTGAGGCCTGGCTTGCTCCACCCCCTACTCTTGATATTCTCCCGGATGTGGGCTGGATTTTGGCTGCCTTTTGGGCTGGAGCTTCTCGTGGTTTGAGGCCTGGCTTGCTCCACCCCCTGCTCTTGAGATTCTCCCGGATGTGGGCTGCATTTTGGCTGCCTTTAGGGCTGGAGCTTCTCGTGGTTTGAGGCCTGGCTTGCTCCAACCCCTGCTCTTGAGATTCTCCCGGATGTGGGCTGCATTTTGGCTGCCTTTTGGGCTGGAGCTTCTCGTGGTTTGAGGCCTGGCTTGCTCCACCCCCTGCTCTTGAGATTCTCCCGGAGGTGGGCTGCATTTTGGCTGCCTTTTGGGCTGGAGCTTCTCGTGGTTTGAGGCCTGGCTTGCTCCACCCCCTGCTCTTGAGATTCTCCCGGATGTGGGCTGGATTTTGGCTGCATTTTGGGCTGGAGCTTCTCAATGTTTGAGGCCTGGCTTGCTCCACCCCCTGCTCTTGAGATTCTCCCGGATGTGGGCTGCATTTTGGCTGATACTTGGGCTGGAGATTCTCGTGGTTTGGGGCCTGTCTTGCTCCACCCCCTGCTCTTGAAATTGTCCCGGATGTGGGCTGCACTTTGGCTGCCATTTGGGCTGGAGCTTCTCGTGGTTTGAGGCCTGGCTTGCTCCACCCCCTGCTCTTGAGATTCTCCCGGATGTGGGCTGCATTTTGGCTGCATTTTGGGCTGGAGCTTCTCGTGGTTTGAGGCCTGGCTTGCTCCACCCCGTGCTCTTGAGAATCTCCCGGATGTGGGCTGGATTTTGTGTGCCTTTTGGGCTGGAGCTTCTCGAGGTTTGAGGCCTGGCTTGCTCCACCCCCTGCTCTTGAAATTCTCCTGGATGTGGGCTGCATTTTGGCTGCCTTTTGGGCTGGAGCTTCTCGTGGTTTGAGGCCTGCCTTGCTCCACCCCCTGCTCTTGAGATTCTCCCGGATGTGGGCTGCATTCTGAGTGATTCTTGGGCTGGAGCTTCTCGTGGTTTGAGGCCTGGCTTGCTCCACCCACTGCTCTTGAGATTCTCCCGGATATGGCCTGCATTTTGGCTGCCTTTAGGGCTGGAGCTTCTCGTGGTTTGAGGCCTGGCTTGCTCCACCCCCTGCTCTTGAGATTCTCCCGGATGTGGGCTGCATTTTGGCTGCATTTTGGGCTGTAGCTTCTCGTGGTTTGAGGCCTGGCATGCTCCACCCCCTGCTCTTGAGATTCTCCCGGATGTGGGCTGCATTTTGGCTGCCTTTTGGGCTGGAGCTTCTCGTGGTTTGAGGCCTGGCTTGCTCCACCCCCTGCTCTTGAGATTCTCCCGCATGTGGACTGGATTTTGGCTGCCTTTTGGGCTGGAGCTTCTCGAGGTTTGAGGCCTGGCTTGCTCCACCCCCTGCTCTTGAGAATCTCCCGGATGTGTGCAGGATTTTGGCTACATTTTGGGCTGGAGCTTCTCGTGGTTTGAGGCCTGGCTTGCTCCAACCCCTGCTCTTGATATTCTCCCGGATGTGGGCTGCATTTTGGCTGATACTTGGGCTGGAGCTTCTCGTGGTTTGAGGCCTGGCTTGCTCCACCCCCTGCTCTTGAGATTCTCCCAGATGTGGGCTAGATTTTGGCTGCCTTTTGGGCTGGAGCTTCTCGAGGTTTGAGGCCTGGCTTGCTCCACCCCCTGCTCTTGAGAATCTCCCGGATGTGTGCAGGATTTTGGCTACATTTTGGGCTGGAGCTTCTCGTGGTTTGAGGCCTGGCTTGCTCCACCCCCTGCTCTTGAGATTCTCCCGGATGTGGGCTGCATTCTGGGCGATTCTTGGGCTGGAGCTTCTCGTGGTTTGAGGCCTGGCTTGCTCCACCCCCTGCTCTTGAGATTCTCCCGGATGTGGGCTGCATTTTGGCTGCCTTTTGGGCTGGAGCTTCTCGTGGTTTGAGGCCTAGCTTGCTCCACCCCCTGCTCTTGAGATTCTCCCGGATGTGGGCTGGATTTTGGCTGCCTTTTGGGCTGGAGCTTCTCGTGGTTTGAGGCCTGCCTTGCTCCACCCCCTGCTCTTGAGATTCTCCCGGATGTGGGCTGGATTTTGGCTGCCTTTAGGCCTGGAGCTTCTCGTGGTTTGAGGCCTGGCTTGCTCCACCCCCTGCTCTTGAGATTCTCCCGGATGTGGGCTGCATTTTGGCTGCCTTTAGGGCTGGAGCTTCTCGTGGTTTGAGGCCTGGCTTGCTCCACCCCCTGCTCTTGATATTCTCCCTGATGTGGGCTGCATTTTGGCTGCCTTTTGGGCTGGAGCTTCTCATGGTTTGAGGCCTGGCTTGCTCCACCCCCTGCTCTTGAGATTCTCCCGGATGTGGGCTGCATTTTGGCTGCATTTTGGGCTGGAGCTTCTCATGGTTTGAGGCCTGGCTTGCTCCACCCCCTGCTCTTGAGATTCTCCCGGATGTGGGCTAGATTTTGGCTGCATTTTGGGCTGGAGCTTCTCGTGGTTTGAGGCCTGGCTTGCTCCACCCCCTGCTCTTGAGATTCTCCCGGAAGTGGCCTGCATTTTGGCTGCCTTTTGGGCTGGAGCTTCTCGTGGTTTGAGGCCTGGCTTGCTCCACCCCCTGCTCTTGAGATTCTCCCGGAGGTGGGCTGCATTTTGGCTGCCTTTTGGTCTGGAGCTTCTCGTGGTTTGAGGCCTGGCTTGCTCCACCTCCTACTCTTGATATTCTCCCGGATTTGTCTGGATTTTGGCTGCCTTTTGGGCTGGAGCTTCCCGAGGTTTGAGGCCTGGCTTGCTCCAACCCCTGCTCTTGAGATTCTCCCGGATGTGGGCTGCATTTTGGCTGCCTTTTGGGCTGGAGCTTCTCGTGGTTTGAGGCCTGCCTTGCTCCACCCCCTGCTCTTGAGATTCTCCCGGATGTGGGCTGCATTTTGGCTGCCTTTTGGGCTGGAGCTTCTCGTGGTTTGAGGCCTGCCTTGCTCCACCCCCTGCTCTTGAGATTCTCCCGGATGTGGGCTGGATTTTGGCTGCCTTTAGGCCTGGAGCTTCTCGTGGTTTGAGGCCTGGCTTGCTCCACCCCCTGCTCTTGAGATTCTCCCGGATGTGGGCTGCATTTTGGCTGCCTTTAGGGCTGGAGCTTCTCGTGGTTTGAGGCCTGGCTTGCTCCACCCCCTGCTCTTGATATTCTCCCTGATGTGGGCTGCATTTTGGCTGCCTTTTGGGCTGGAGCTTCTCATGGTTTGAGGCCTGGCTTGCTCCACCCCCTGCTCTTGATATTCTCCCGGATGTGGGCTGCATTTTGGCTGCCTTTTGGGCTGGAGCTTCTCGTGGTTTGAGGCCTGGCTTGCTCCACCCCCTGCTCTTGATATTCTCCCGGATATGGGCTGCATTTTGGCTGCCTTTAGGGATGGAGCTTCTCGTGGTTTGAGGCCTGGCTTGCTCCAACCCCTGCTCTTGAGATTCTCCCGGATGTGGGCTGCATTTTGGCTGCATTTTGGGCTGGAGCTTCTCGTGGTTTGTGGCCTGGCTTGCTCCACCCCCTGCTCTTGAGATTCTCCCGGATGTGGGCTGGATTTTGGCTGCCTTTTGGGCTGGAGCTTCTCATGGTTTGAGGCCTGGCTTGCTCCACCCCCTGCTCTTGAGATTCTCCCAGATGTGGGCTAGATTTTGGCTGCATTTTGGGCTGGAGCTTCCCGAGGTTTGAGGCCTGGCTTGCTCCACCCCCTGCTCTTGAGAATCTCCCGGATGTGGGATGGATTTTCGCTGCATTTTGGGCTGGAGCTTCTCGAGGTTTGAGGCCTGGCTTGCTCCACCCCCTGCTCTTGATATTCTCCCGGATGTGGGCTGCATTTTGGCTGCAGTTTGGGCTGGAGCTTCTCATGGTTTGAGGCCTGGCTTGCTCCACCCCCTGCTCTTGAGATTCTCCCGGATGTGGGCTAGATTTTGGCTGCATTTTGGGCTGGAGCTTCTCGTGGTTTGAGGCCTGGCTTGCTCCACCCCCTGCTCTTGAGATTCTCCCGGAAGTGGCCTGCATTTTGGCTGCCTTTTGGGCTGGAGCTTCTCGTGGTTTGAGGCCTGGCTTGCTCCACCCCCTGCTCTTGAGATTCTCCCGGAGGTGGGCTGCATTTTGGCTGCCTTTTGGTCTGGAGCTTCTCGTGGTTTGAGGCCTGGCTTGCTCCACCTCCTACTCTTGATATTCTCCCGGATTTGTCTGGATTTTGGCTGCCTTTTGGGCTGGAGCTTCCCGAGGTTTGAGGCCTGGCTTGCTCCAACCCCTGCTCTTGAGATTCTCCCGGATGTGGGCTGGATTTTGGCTGCATTTTGGGCTGGAGCTTCTCGAGGTTTGAGGCCTGGCTTGCTCCACCCCCTGCTCTTGAGAATCTCCCGGATGTGGGCTGCATTTTGGCTGCATTTTGGGCTGGAGCTTCTCGTGGTTTGAGGCCTGGCTTGCTCCACCCCCTGCTCTTGAGATTCTCCCGGATGTGGGCTGCATTTTGGCTGCATTTTGGGCTGGAGCTTCTCGTGGTTTGAGGCCTGGCATGCTCCACCCCCTGCTCTTGAGATTCTCCCGGATGTGGGCTGCATTTTGGCTGCCTTTTGGGCTGGAGCTTCTCGTGGTTTGAGGCCTGGCTTGCTCCACCCCCTGCTCTTGAGATTCTCCCGCATGTGGACTGGATTTTGGCTGCCTTTTGGGCTGGAGCTTCTCGAGGTTTGAGGCCTGGCTTGCTCCACCCCCTGCTCTTGAGAATCTCCCGGATGTGTGCAGGATTTTGGCTACATTTTGGGCTGGAGCTTCTCGTGGTTTGAGGCCTGGCTTGCTCCAACCCCTGCTCTTGATATTCTCCCGGATGTGGGCTGCATTTTGGCTGATACTTGGGCTGGAGCTTCTCGTGGTTTGAGGCCTGGCTTGCTCCACCCCCTGCTCTTGAGATTCTCCCAGATGTGGGCTAGATTTTGGCTGCCTTTTGGGCTGGAGCTTCTCGAGGTTTGAGGCCTGGCTTGCTCCACCCCCTGCTCTTGAGAATCTCCCGGATGTGTGCAGGATTTTGGCTACATTTTGGGCTGGAGCTTCTCGTGGTTTGAGGCCTGGCTTGCTCCACCCCCTGCTCTTGAGATTCTCCCGGATGTGGGCTGCATTCTGGGCGATTCTTGGGCTGGAGCTTCTCGTGGTTTGAGGCCTGGCTTGCTCCACCCCCTTCTCTTGAGATTCTCCCGGATGTGGGCTGCATTTTGGCTGCCTTTTGGGCTGGAGCTTCTCGTGGTTTGAGGCCTAGCTTGCTCCACCCCCTGCTCTTGAGATTCTCCCGGATGTGGGCTGGATTTTGGCTGCCTTTTGGGCTGGAGCTTCTCGTGGTTTGAGGCCTGGCTTGCTCCACCCCCTGCTCTTGAGATTCTCCCGGATGTGGGCTGCATTTTGGCTGCCTTTTGGGCTGGAGCTTCTCGTGGTTTGAGGCCTGCCTTGCTCCACCCCCTGCTCTTGAGATTCTCCCGGATGTGGGCTGCATTTTGGCTGCCTTTAGGCCTGGAGCTTCTCGTGGTTTGAGGCCTGGCTTGCTCCACCCCCTGCTCTTGAGATTCTCCCGGATGTGGGCTGCATTTTGGCTGCCTTTAGGGCTGGAGCTTCTCGTGGTTTGAGGCCTGGCTTGCTCCACCCCCTGCTCTTGATATTCTCCCTGATGTGGGCTGCATTTTGGCTGCCTTTTGGGCTGGAGCTTCTCATGGTTTGAGGCCTGGCTTGCTCCACCCCCTGCTCTTGATATTCTCCCGGATGTGGGCTGCATTTTGGCTGCCTTTTGGGCTGGAGCTTCTCGTGGTTTGAGGCCTGGCTTGCTCCACCCCCTGCTCTTGATATTCTCCCGGATGTGGGCTGCATTTTGGCTGCCTTTAGGGATGGAGCTTCTCGTGGTTTGAGGCCTGGCTTGCTCCAACCCCTGCTCTTGAGATTCTCCCGGATGTGGGCTGCATTTTGGCTGCATTTTGGGCTGGAGCTTCTCGTGGTTTGTGGCCTGGCTTGCTCCACCCCCTGCTCTTGAGATTCTCCCGGATGTGGGCTGGATTTTGGCTGCCTTTTGGGCTGGAGCTTCTCATGGTTTGAGGCCTGGCTTGCTCCACCCCCTGCTCTTGAGATTCTCCCAGATGTGGGCTAGATTTTGGCTGCATTTTGGGTTGGAGCTTCCCGAGGTTTGAGGCCTGGCTTGCTCCACCCCCTGCTCTTGAGAATCTCCCGGATGTGGGCTGGATTTTCGCTGCATTTTGGGCTGGAGCTTCTCGAGGTTTGAGGCCTGGCTTGCTCCACCCCCTGCTCTTGAGAATCTCCCGGATGTGGGCTGCATTTTGGCTGCATTTTGGGCTGGAGCTTCTCATGGTTTGAGGCCTGGCTTGCTCCACCCCCTGCTCTTGAGATTCTCCCGGATGTGGGCTAGATTTTGGCTGCATTTTGGGCTGGAGCTTCTCGTGGTTTGAGGCCTGGCTTGCTCCACCCCCTGCTCTTGAGATTCTCCCGGAAGTGGCCTGCATTTTGGCTGCCTTTTGGGCTGGAGCTTCTCGTGGTTTGAGGCCTGGCTTGCTCCACCCCCTGCTCTTGAGATTCTCCCGGAGGTGGGCTGCATTTTGGCTGCCTTTTGGTCTGGAGCTTCTCGTGGTTTGAGGCCTGGCTTGCTCCACCTCCTACTCTTGATATTCTCCCGGATTTGTCTGGATTTTGGCTGCCTTTTGGGCTGGAGCTTCCCGAGGTTTGAGGCCTGGCTTGCTCCAACCCCTGCTCTTGAGATTCTCCCGGATGTGGGCTGGATTTTGGCTGCATTTTGGGCTGGAGCTTATCGAGGTTTGAGGCCTGGCTTGCTCCACCCCCTGCTCTTGAGAATCTCCCGGATGTGGGCTGCATTTTGGCTGCATTTTGGGCTGGAGCTTCTCGTGGTTTGAGGCCTGGCTTGCTCCACCCCCTGCTCTTGAAATTCTCCTGGATGTGGGCTGGATTTTGGCTACAATTTGGGCTGGAGCTTCTCGTGGTTTGAGGCCTGCCTTGCTCCACCCCCTGCTCTTGAGATTCTCCCGGATGTGGGCTGCATTTTGGCTGCCTTTTGGGCTGGAGCTTCTCGTGGTTTGAGGCCTGGCTTGCTCCACCCCCTGCTCTTGAGATTCTCCCGGATGTGGGCTGCATTTTGGCTGCATTTTGGGCTGGAGCTTCTCGTGGTTTGTGGCCTGGCTTGCTCCACCCCCTGCTCTTGAGATTCTCCCGGATGTGGGCTGGATTTTGGCTGCCTTTTGGGCTGGAGCTTCTCATGGTTTGAGGCCTGGCTTGCTCCACCCCCTGCTCTTGAGATTCTCCCAGATGTGGGCTAGATTTTGGCTGCATTTTGGGCTGGAGCTTCCCGAGGTTTGAGGCCTGGCTTGCTCCACCCCCTGCTCTTGAGAATCTCCCGGATGTGGGCTGGATTTTCGCTGCATTTTGGGCTGGAGCTTCTCGAGGTTTGAGGCCTGGCTTGCTCCACCCCCTGCTCTTGAGAAACTCCCGGATGTGGGCTGCATTTTGGCTGCAGTTTGGGCTGGAGCTTCTCATGGTTTGAGGCCTGGCTTGCTCCACCCCCTGCTCTTGAGATTCTCCCGGATGTGGGCTAGATTTTGGCTGCATTTTGGGCTGGAGCTTCTCGTGGTTTGAGGCCTGGCTTGCTCCACCCCCTGCTCTTGAGATTCTCCCGGAAGTGGCCTGCATTTTGGCTGCCTTTTGGGCTGGAGCTTCTCGTGGTTTGAGGCCTGGCTTGCTCCACCCCCTGCTCTTGAGATTCTCCCGGAGGTGGGCTGCATTTTGGCTGCCTTTTTGTCTGGAGCTTCTCGTGGTTTGAGGCCTGGCTTGCTCCACCTCCTACTCTTGATATTCTCCCGGATTTGTCTGGATTTTGGCTGCCTTTTGGGCTGGAGCTTCCCGAGGTTTGAGGCCTGGCTTGCTCCAACCCCTGCTCTTGAGATTCTCCCGGAGGTGGGCTGGATTTTGGCTGCATTTTGGGCTGGAGCTTCTCGAGGTTTGAGGCCTGGCTTGCTCCACCCCCTGCTCTTGAGAATCTCCCGGATGTGGGCTGCATTTTGGCTGCATTTTGGGCTGGAGCTTCTCGTGGTTTGAGGCCTGGCTTGCTCCACCCCCTGCTCTTGAGATTCTCCCGGATGTGGGCTGCATTTTGGCTGCATTTTGGGCTGGAGCTTCTCGTGGTTTGAGGCCTGGCATGCTCCACCCCCTGCTCTTGAGATTCTCCCGGATGTGGGCTGCATTTTGGCTGCCTTTTGGGCTGGAGCTTCTCGTGGTTTGAGGCCTGGCTTGCTCCACCCCCTGCTCTTGAGATTCTCCCGCATGTGGACTGGATTTTGGCTGCCTTTTGGGCTGGAGCTTCTCGAGGTTTGAGGCCTGGCTTGCTCCACCCCCTGCTCTTGAGAATCTCCCGGATGTGTGCAGGATTTTGGCTACATTTTGGGCTGGAGCTTCTCGTGGTTTGAGGCCTGGCTTGCTCCAACCCCTGCTCTTGATATTCTCCCGGATGTGGGCTGCATTTTGGCTGATACTTGGGCTGGAGCTTCTCGTGGTTTGAGGCCTGGCTTGCTCCACCCCCTGCTCTTGAGATTCTCCCAGATGTGGGCTAGATTTTGGCTGCCTTTTGGGCTGGAGCTTCTCGAGGTTTGAGGCCTGGCTTGCTCCACCCCCTGCTCTTGAGAATCTCCCGGATGTGTGCAGGATTTTGGCTACATTTTGGGCTGGAGCTTCTCGTGGTTTGAGGCCTGGCTTGCTCCACCCCCTGCTCTTGAGATTCTCCCGGATGTGGGCTGCATTCTGGGCGATTCTTGGGCTGGAGCTTCTCGTGGTTTGAGGCCTGGCTTGCTCCACCCCCTTCTCTTGAGATTCTCCCGGATGTGGGCTGCATTTTGGCTGCCTTTTGGGCTGGAGCTTCTCGTGGTTTGAGGCCTAGCTTGCTCCACCCCCTGCTCTTGAGATTCTCCCGGATGTGGGCTGGATTTTGGCTGCCTTTTGGGCTGGAGCTTCTCGTGGTTTGAGGCCTGGCTTGCTCCACCCCCTGCTCTTGAGATTCTCCCGGATGTGGGCTGCATTTTGGCTGCCTTTTGGGCTGGAGCTTCTCGTGGTTTGAGGCCTGCCTTGCTCCACCCCCTGCTCTTGAGATTCTCCCGGATGTGGGCTGCATTTTGGCTGCCTTTAGGCCTGGAGCTTCTCGTGGTTTGAGGCCTGGCTTGCTCCACCCCCTGCTCTTGAGATTCTCCCGGATGTGGGCTGCATTTTGGCTGCCTTTAGGGCTGGAGCTTCTCGTGGTTTGAGGCCTGGCTTGCTCCACCCCCTGCTCTTGATATTCTCCCTGATGTGGGCTGCATTTTGGCTGCCTTTTGGGCTGGAGCTTCTCATGGTTTGAGGCCTGGCTTGCTCCACCCCCTGCTCTTGATATTCTCCCGGATGTGGGCTGCATTTTGGCTGCCTTTTGGGCTGGAGCTTCTCGTGGTTTGAGGCCTGGCTTGCTCCACCCCCTGCTCTTGATATTCTCCCGGATGTGGGCTGCATTTTGGCTGCCTTTAGGGATGGAGCTTCTCGTGGTTTGAGGCCTGGCTTGCTCCAACCCCTGCTCTTGAGATTCTCCCGGATGTGGGCTGCATTTTGGCTGCATTTTGGGCTGGAGCTTCTCGTGGTTTGTGGCCTGGCTTGCTCCACCCCCTGCTCTTGAGATTCTCCCGGATGTGGGCTGGATTTTGGCTGCCTTTTGGGCTGGAGCTTCTCATGGTTTGAGGCCTGGCTTGCTCCACCCCCTGCTCTTGAGATTCTCCCAGATGTGGGCTAGATTTTGGCTGCATTTTGGGCTGGAGCTTCCCGAGGTTTGAGGCCTGGCTTGCTCCACCCCCTGCTCTTGAGAATCTCCCGGATGTGGGCTGGATTTTCGCTGCATTTTGGGCTGGAGCTTCTCGAGGTTTGAGGCCTGGCTTGCTCCACCCCCTGCTCTTGAGAATCTCCCGGATGTGGGCTGCATTTTGGCTGCATTTTGGGCTGGAGCTTCTCATGGTTTGAGGCCTGGCTTGCTCCACCCCCTGCTCTTGAGATTCTCCCGGATGTGGGCTAGATTTTGGCTGCATTTTGGGCTGGAGCTTCTCGTGGTTTGAGGCCTGGCTTGCTCCACCCCCTGCTCTTGAGATTCTCCCGGAAGTGGCCTGCATTTTGGCTGCCTTTTGGGCTGGAGCTTCTCGTGGTTTGAGGCCTGGCTTGCTCCACCCCCTGCTCTTGAGATTCTCCCGGAGGTGGGCTGCATTTTGGCTGCCTTTTGGTCTGGAGCTTCTCGTGGTTTGAGGCCTGGCTTGCTCCACCTCCTACTCTTGATATTCTCCCGGATTTGTCTGGATTTTGGCTGCCTTTTGGGCTGGAGCTTCCCGAGGTTTGAGGCCTGGCTTGCTCCAACCCCTGCTCTTGAGATTCTCCCGGATGTGGGCTGGATTTTGGCTGCATTTTGGGCTGGAGCTTATCGAGGTTTGAGGCCTGGCTTGCTCCACCCCCTGCTCTTGAGAATCTCCCGGATGTGGGCTGCATTTTGGCTGCATTTTGGGCTGGAGCTTCTCGTGGTTTGAGGCCTGGCTTGCTCCACCCCCTGCTCTTGAAATTCTCCTGGATGTGGGCTGGATTTTGGCTACAATTTGGGCTGGAGCTTCTCGTGGTTTGAGGCCTGCCTTGCTCCACCCCCTGCTCTTGAGATTCTCCCGGATGTGGGCTGCATTTTGGCTGCCTTTTGGGCTGGAGCTTCTCGTGGTTTGAGGCCTGGCTTGCTCCACCCCCTGCTCTTGAGATTCTCCCGGATGTGGGCTGCATTTTGGCTGCATTTTGGGCTGGAGCTTCTCGTGGTTTGTGGCCTGGCTTGCTCCACCCCCTGCTCTTGAGATTCTCCCGGATGTGGGCTGGATTTTGGCTGCCTTTTGGGCTGGAGCTTCTCATGGTTTGAGGCCTGGCTTGCTCCACCCCCTGCTCTTGAGATTCTCCCAGATGTGGGCTAGATTTTGGCTGCATTTTGGGCTGGAGCTTCCCGAGGTTTGAGGCCTGGCTTGCTCCACCCCCTGCTCTTGAGAATCTCCCGGATGTGGGCTGGATTTTCGCTGCATTTTGGGCTGGAGCTTCTCGAGGTTTGAGGCCTGGCTTGCTCCACCCCCTGCTCTTGAGAAACTCCCGGATGTGGGCTGCATTTTGGCTGCAGTTTGGGCTGGAGCTTCTCATGGTTTGAGGCCTGGCTTGCTCCACCCCCTGCTCTTGAGATTCTCCCGGATGTGGGCTAGATTTTGGCTGCATTTTGGGCTGGAGCTTCTCGTGGTTTGAGGCCTGGCTTGCTCCACCCCCTGCTCTTGAGATTCTCCCGGAAGTGGCCTGCATTTTGGCTGCCTTTTGGGCTGGAGCTTCTCGTGGTTTGAGGCCTGGCTTGCTCCACCCCCTGCTCTTGAGATTCTCCCGGAGGTGGGCTGCATTTTGGCTGCCTTTTTGTCTGGAGCTTCTCGTGGTTTGAGGCCTGGCTTGCTCCACCTCCTACTCTTGATATTCTCCCGGATTTGTCTGGATTTTGGCTGCCTTTTGGGCTGGAGCTTCCCGAGGTTTGAGGCCTGGCTTGCTCCAACCCCTGCTCTTGAGATTCTCCCGGAGGTGGGCTGGATTTTGGCTGCATTTTGGGCTGGAGCTTCTCGAGGTTTGAGGCCTGGCTTGCTCCACCCCCTGCTCTTGAGAATCTCCCGGATGTGGGCTGCATTTTGGCTGCATTTTGGGCTGGAGCTTCTCGTGGTTTGAGGCCTGGCTTGCTCCACCCCCTGCTCTTGAGATTCTCCCGGATGTGGGCTGCATTTTGGCTGCATTTTGGGCTGGAGCTTCTCGTGGTTTGAGGCCTGGCATGCTCCACCCCCTGCTCTTGAGATTCTCCCGGATGTGGGCTGCATTTTGGCTGCCTTTTGGGCTGGAGCTTCTCGTGGTTTGAGGCCTGGCTTGCTCCACCCCCTGCTCTTGAGTTTCTCCCGCATGTGGACTGGATTTTGGCTGCCTTTTGGGCTGGAGCTTCTCGAGGTTTGAGGCCTGGCTTGCTCCACCCCCTGCTCTTGAGAATCTCCCGGATGTGTGCAGGATTTTGGCTACATTTTGGGCTGGAGCTTCTCGTGGTTTGAGGCCTGGCTTGCTCCAACCCCTGCTCTTGATATTCTCCCGGATGTGGGCTGCATTTTGGCTGATACTTGGGCTGGAGCTTCTCGTGGTTTGAGGCCTGGCTTGCTCCACCCCCTGCTCTTGAGATTCTCCCAGATGTGGGCTAGATTTTGGCTGCCTTTTGGGCTGGAGCTTCTCGAGGTTTGAGGCCTGGCTTGCTCCACCCCCTGCTCTTGAGAATCTCCCGGATGTGTGCAGGATTTTGGCTACATTTTGGGCTGGAGCTTCTCGTGGTTTGAGGCCTGGCTTGCTCCACCCCCTGCTCTTGAGATTCTCCCGGATGTGGGCTGCATTCTGGGCGATTCTTGGGCTGGAGCTTCTCGTGGTTTGAGGCCTGGCTTGCTCCACCCCCTGCTCTTGAGATTCTCCCGGATGTGGGCTGCATATTGGCTGCCTTTTGGGCTGGAGCTTCTCGTGGTTTGAGGCCTAGCTTGCTCCACCCCCTGCTCTTGAGATTCTCCCGGATGTGGGCTGGATTTTGGCTGCCTTTTGGGCTGGAGCTTCTCGTGGTTTGAGGCCTGGCTTGCTCCACCCCCTGCTCTTGAGATTCTCCCGGATGTGGGCTGCATTTTGGCTGCCTTTTGGGCTGGAGCTTCTCGTGGTTTGAGGCCTGCCTTGCTCCACCCCCTGCTCTTGAGATTCTCCCGGATGTGGGCTGGATTTTGGCTGCCTTTAGGCCTGGAGCTTCTCGTGGTTTGAGGCCTGGCTTGCTCCACCCCCTGCTCTTGAGATTCTCCCGGATGTGGGCTGCATTTTGGCTGCCTTTAGGGCTGGAGCTTCTCGTGGTTTGAGGCCTGGCTTGCTCCACCCCCTGCTCTTGATATTCTCCCTGATGTGGGCTGCATTTTGGCTGCCTTTTGGGCTGGAGCTTCTCATGGTTTGAGGCCTGGCTTGCTCCACCCCCTGCTCTTGATATTCTCCCGGATGTGGGCTGCATTTTGGCTGCCTTTTGGGCTGGAGCTTCTCGTGGTTTGAGGCCTGGCTTGCTCCACCCCCTGCTCTTGAGATTCTCCCAGATGTGGGCTAGATTTTGGCTGCATTTTGGGCTGGAGCTTCCCGAGGTTTGAGGCCTGGCTTGCTCCACCCCCTGCTCTTGAGAATCTCCCGGATGTGGGCTGGATTTTCGCTGCATTTTGGGCTGGAGCTTCTCGAGGTTTGAGGCCTGGCTTGCTCCACCCCCTGCTCTTGAGAATCTCCCGGATGTGGGCTGCATTTTGGCTGCATTTTGGGCTGGAGCTTCTCATGGTTTGAGGCCTGGCTTGCTCCACCCCCTGCTCTTGAGATTCTCCCGGATGTGGGCTAGATTTTGGCTGCATTTTGGGCTGGAGCTTCTCGTGGTTTGAGGCCTGGCTTGCTCCACCCCCTGCTCTTGAGATTCTCCCGGAAGTGGCCTGCATTTTGGCTGCCTTTTGGGCTGGAGCTTCTCGTGGTTTGAGGCCTGGCTTGCTCCACCCCCTGCTCTTGAGATTCTCCCGGAGGTGGGCTGCATTTTGGCTGCCTTTTGGTCTGGAGCTTCTCGTGGTTTGAGGCCTGGCTTGCTCCACCTCCTACTCTTGATATTCTCCCGGATTTGTCTGGATTTTGGCTGCCTTTTGGGCTGGAGCTTCCCGAGGTTTGAGGCCTGGCTTGCTCCAACCCCTGCTCTTGAGATTCTCCCGGATGTGGGCTGGATTTTGGCTGCATTTTGGGCTGGAGCTTCTCGAGGTTTGAGGCCTGGCTTGCTCCACCCCCTGCTCTTGAGAATCTCCCGGATGTGGGCTGCATTTTGGCTGCATTTTGGGCTGGAGCTTCTCGTGGTTTGAGGCCTGGCTTGCTCCACCCCCTGCTCTTGAAATTCTCCTGGATGTGGGCTGGATTTTGGCTACAATTTGGGCTGGAGCTTCTCGTGGTTTGAGGCCTGCCTTGCTCCACCCCCTGCTCTTGAGATTCTCCCGGATGTGGGCTGGATTTTGGCTGCCTTTTGGGCTGGAGCTTCTCGTGGTTTGAGGCCTGGCTTGCTCCACCCCCTGCTCTTGAGATTCTCCCGGATGTGGGCTGCATTTTGGCTGCCTTTTGGGCTGGAGCTTCTCGTGGTTTGAGGCCTGCCTTGCTCCACCCCCTGCTCTTGAGATTCTCCCGGATGTGGGCTGGATTTTGGCTGCCTTTAGGCCTGGAGCTTCTCGTGGTTTGAGGCCTGGCTTGCTCCACCCCCTGCTCTTGAGATTCTCCCGGATGTGGGCTGCATTTTGGCTGCCTTTAGGGCTGGAGCTTCTCGTGGTTTGAGGCCTGGCTTGCTCCACCCCCTGCTCTTGAGATTCTCCCTGATGTGGGCTGCATTTTGGCTGCCTTTTGGGCTGGAGCTTCTCATGGTTTGAGGCCTGGCTTGCTCCACCCCCTGCTCTTGATATTCTCCCGGATGTGGGCTGCATTTTGGCTGCCTTTTGGGCTGGAGCTTCTCGTGGTTTGAGGCCTGGCTTGCTCCACCCCCTGCTCTTGATATTCTCCCGGATGTGGGCTGCATTTTGGCTGCCTTTAGGGATGGAGCTTCTCGTGGTTTGAGGCCTGGCTTGCTCCAACCCCTGCTCTTGAGATTCTCCCGGATGTGGGCTGCATTTTGGCTGCATTTTGGGCTGGAGCTTCTCGTGGTTTGTGGCCTGGCTTGCTCCACCCCCTGCTCTTGAGATTCTCCCGGATGTGGGCTGGATTTTGGCTGCCTTTTGGGCTGGAGCTTCTCATGGTTTGAGGCCTGGCTTGCTCCACCCCCTGCTCTTGAGATTCTCCCAGATGTGGGCTAGATTTTGGCTGCATTTTGGGCTGGAGCTTCCCGAGGTTTGAGGCCTGGCTTGCTCCACCCCCTGCTCTTGAGAATCTCCCGGATGTGGGCTGGATTTTCGCTGCATTTTGGGCTGGAGCTTCTCGAGGTTTGAGGCCTGGCTTGCTCCACCCCCTGCTCTTGAGAATCTCCCGGATGTGGGCTGCATTTTGGCTGCATTTTGGGCTGGAGCTTCTCATGGTTTGAGGCCTGGCTTGCTCCACCCCCTGCTCTTGAGATTCTCCCGGATGTGGGCTAGATTTTGGCTGCATTTTGGGCTGGAGCTTCTCGTGGTTTGAGGCCTGGCTTGCTCCACCCCCTGCTCTTGAGATTCTCCCGGAAGTGGCCTGCATTTTGGCTGCCTTTTGGGCTGGAGCTTCTCGTGGTTTGAGGCCTGGCTTGCTCCACCCCCTGCTCTTGAGATTCTCCCGGAGGTGGGCTGCATTTTGGCTGCCTTTTGGTCTGGAGCTTCTCGTGGTTTGAGGCCTGGCTTGCTCCACCTCCTACTCTTGATATTCTCCCGGATTTGTCTGGATTTTGGCTGCCTTTTGGGCTGGAGCTTCCCGAGGTTTGAGGCCTGGCTTGCTCCAACCCCTGCTCTTGAGATTCTCCCGGATGTGGGCTGGATTTTGGCTGCATTTTGGGCTGGAGCTTCTCGAGGTTTGAGGCCTGGCTTGCTCCACCCCCTGCTCTTGAGAATCTCCCGGATGTGGGCTGCATTTTGGCTGCATTTTGGGCTGGAGCTTCTCGTGGTTTGAGGCCTGGCTTGCTCCACCCCCTGCTCTTGAAATTCTCCTGGATGTGGGCTGGATTTTGGCTACAATTTGGGCTGGAGCTTCTCGTGGTTTGAGGCCTGCCTTGCTCCACCCCCTGCTCTTGAGATTCTCCCGGATGTGGGCTGCATTCTGGGTGATTCTTGGGCTGGAACTTCTCGTGGTTTGAGGCCTGGCTTGCTCCACCCCCTGCTCTTGAGATTCTCCCGGATGTGGCCTGCATTTTGGCTGCCTTTTGGGCTGGAGCTTCTCGTGGTTTGAGGCCTGGCTTGCTCCACCCCCTGCTCTTGAGATTCTCCCGGAGGTGGGCTGGATTTTGGCTGCCTTTAGGCCTGGAGCTTCTCGTGGTTTGAGGCCTGGCTTGCTCCACCCCCTGCTCTTGAAATTCTCCTGGATGTGGGCTGGATTTTGGCTGCCTTTTGGGCTGGAGCTTCTCGTTTTTTGAGGCCTGCCTTGCTCCACCCCCTGCTCTTGAAATTCTCCTGGATGTGGGCTGGATTTTGGCTGCCTTTTGGGCTGGAGCTTCTCGTGGTTTGAGGCCTGGCTTGCTCCACCCCCTGTTCTTGAGATTCTCCCGGATGTGGGCTGGATTTTGGCTGCCTTTTGGGCTGGAGCTTCTCGTGGTTTGAGGCCTGGCTTGCTCCACCCCCTGCTCTTGAGATTCTCCCGGATGTTGGCTTCATTTTGGCTGCCTTTTGGGCTGGAGCTTCTCGTGATTTGAGGCCTGGCTTGCTCGACCCCCTACTCTTGAGATTCTCCCGGATGTGGGCTAGATTTTGGCTGCCTTTTGGGCTGGGGCTTCTCGTGGTTTGAGGCCTGGCTTGCTCCATCCCCTGCTCTTGATATTCTCCCGGATGTGGGCTGCATTTTGGCTGATAATTGGGCTGGAGATTCTCGTGGTTTGGGGCCTGGCTTGCTCCACCCCCTGCTCTTGAAATTGTCCCGGATGTGGGCTGCATTTTGGCTGCCTTTTGGGCTGGAGCTTATCGTGGTTTGAGGCCTGGCTTGCTCCACCCCCTGCTCTTGAGATTCTCCCGGATGTGGGCTGCATTTTGGCTATATTTTGGGCTGGAGCTTCTCGTGGTTTGAGGCCTGGCTTGCTCCACCCCCTGCTCTTGAGATTCTCCCGGATGTGGGCTGGATTTTGGCTGCCTTTTGGGCTGGAGCTTCTCGTGGTTTGAGGCCTGGCTTGCTCCACCCCCTGCTCTTGAGATTCTCCCGGATGTGGGCTGCATTCTGGGTGATTCTTGGGCTGGAGCTTCTCGTGGTTTGAGGCCTGGCTTGCTCCACCCCCTGCTCTTGAGATTCTCCCGGATGTGGGCTGCATTTTGGCTGCCTTTTGGGCTGGAGCTTCTCGAGGTTTGAGGCCTGGCTTGCTCCACCCCCTGCTCTTGAGATTATCCCGGATGTGCGCTGCATTTTGGCTGCATTTTTGGGCTGGAGCTTCTCGTGGTTTGAGGCCTGGCTTGCTCCACCCCCTGCTTTTGAGATTCTCCCGGATGTGGGCTGCATTTTGGCTGCCTTTTGGGCTGGAGCTTCTCGTGGTTTGAGGCCTGGCTTGCTCCACCCCCTGCTCTTGAGATTCTCCCGGATGTGGCCTGCATTTTGGCTGCCTTTTGGGCTGGAGGTTCTCGTGGTTTTAGGCCTGGCTTGCTCGACCCTCTGCTCTTGAGATTCTCCTGGATGTGGGCTGCATTTTGGCTGCCTTTTGGGCTGGAGCTTCTCGTGGTTTGAGGCCTGGCTTGCTCCACCCCCTGCTCTTGAGATTCTCCCGGATGTGGGCTGCATTTTGGCTGCCTTTTGGGCTGGAGCTTCTCGAGGTTTGAGGCCTGGCTTACTCCAAACTCTGCCACTGAGATTCTCCCCGAGGTGGGCTGGATTTTGGCTGCATTTTGGGCTGGAGCTTCTCGTGGTTTGAGGCCTCCCTTGCTCCAGCCCCTGCTCTTCATATTCTCCTGCATGTGGGCTGCATTTTGGCTGCCTTTTGGGCTGGAGCTTCTCATGGTTTGAGGCCTGGCTTGCTCCACCCCCTGCTCTTGAGATTCTCCCGGATGTGGGCTGCATTTTGGCTGCCTTTTGGGCTGGAGCTTCTCGTGGTTTGAGGCCTGGCTTGCTCCACCCCCTGCTCTTGAGATTCTCCCGGATGTGGGCTGGATTTTGGCTGCCTTTTGGGCTGGAGCTTCTCGTGGTTTGAGGCCTGGCTTGCTCCACCCCCTGCTCTTGAGATTCTCCCGGATGTGGCCTGCATTTTGGCTGCATTTTGGGCTGGAGCTTCTCGTGGTTTGAGGCCTGGCTTGCTCCACCCCCTGCTCTTGAGATTCTCCCGGATGTGGGCTGCATTTTGGCTGCCTTTTGGGCTGGAGCTTCTCGTGGTTTGAGGCCTGGCTTACTCCAAACTCTGCCACTGAGATTCTCCCCGAGGTGGGCTGGATTTTGGCTGCATTTTGGGCTGGAGCTTCTCGTGGTTTGAGGCCTCCCTTGTTCCAGCCCCTGCTCTTCATATTCTCCTGCATGTGGGCTGCATTTTGGCTGCCTTTTGGGCTGGAGCTTCTCATGGTTTGAGGCCTGGCTTGCTCCACCCCCTGCTCTTGAGATTCTCCCGGATGTGGGCTTCATTTTGGCTGCCTTTTGGGCTGGAGCTTCTCGTGGTTTGAGGCCTGGCTTGCTCCACCCCCTGCTCTTGAGATTCTCCCGGATGTGGGCTGGATTTTGGCTGCCTTTTGGGCTGGAGCTTCTCGTGGTTTGAGGCCTGGCTTGCTCCACCCCCTGCTCTTGAGATTCTCCCGGATGTGGCCTGCATTTTGGCTGCATTTTGGGCTGGAGCTTCTCGTGGTTTGAGGCCTGGCTTGCTCCACCCCCTGCTCTTGAGATTCTCCCGGATGTGGGCTGCATTTTGGCTGCCTTTTGGGCTGGAGCTTCTCGTGGTTTGAGGCCTGGCTTGCTCCACCCCCTGCTCTTGAGATTCTCCCGGATGTGGGCTGCATTTTGGCTGCTCTTTGGGCTGGAGCTTCTCGTGGTTTGAGGCCTGGCTTGCTCCACCCCCTGCTCTTGAGATTCTCCCGGATGTGGGCTGCATTTTGGCTGCCTTTTGGGCTGGAGCTTCTCGAGGTTTGACCCCTTTTTTTTTCCACCCCCTGCTCTTGAGATTCTCCCGGATGTGGGCTGCATTTTGGCTGCCTTTAGGGCTGGAGCTTCTCGTGGTTTGAGGCCTGGCTTGCTCCACCCCCTGCTCTTGAGATTCTCCCGCATGTGGCCTGAATTTTGGCTGCATTTTGGGCCGGAGCTTCTCGAGGTTTGAGGCCTGGATTTCTCCACCCCCTGCCTTTGAGATTCTCCCGGATGTGGGCTGCATTTTGGCTGCCTTTTGGGCTGGAGCTTCTCGTGGTTTGAGGCCTGGCTTGCTCCACCCCCTGCTCTTGAGATTCTCCCGGATGTGGGCTGGATTTTGGCTGCCTTTTGGGCTGGAGCTTCTCGTGGTTTGAGGCCTGGCTTGCACCACCCCCTGCTCTTGAGATTCTCCCGGATGTGGGCTGCATTTTGGCTGCCTTTTGGGCTGGAGCTTCTCGTGGTTTGAGGCCTGGCTTGCTCCACCCCCTACTCTTGAGATTCTCCCGGATGTGGGCTGCATTTTGGCTGCCTTTTGGGCTGGAGCTTCTCGTGGTTTGAGGCCTGGCTTGCTCCACCCCCTGCTCTTGAAATTCTCCTGAATGTGGGCTGGATTTTGCCTGCGTTTTAGGCTGGAGCTTCTCATGGTTTGAGGCCTGGCTTGCTCCACCCCCTGCTCTTGAGATTCTCCCAGATGTGGGCTGGATTTTGGCTGCATTTTGGGCTGGAGCTTCTCATGGTTTGAGGCCTGGCTTGCTCCACCCCCTGCTCTTGATATTCTCCTGGATGTGGGCTGCATTTTGGTTGAATTTTGGGCTGGAGCTTCTCGTGGTTTGAGGCCTGGCTTGCTCCACCCCCTGCTCTTGATATTCTCCCGGATGTGGGCTGCATTTTGGCTGCCTTTTGGGCTGGAGCTCCTCGTGGTTTGAGGCCTGGCTTGCTCCACCCCCTGCTCTTGAGATTCTCCCGGATGTGGGCTGCATTTTGGCTACATTTTGGGCTGGAGCTTCTCATGGTTTGAGGCCTGCCTTGCTCCACCCCCTGCTCTTGAGATTCTCCCTGAGGTGGGCTGCATTTTGGCTGCCTTTTGGGCTGGAACTTCTCGTGGTTTGAGGCCTGGCTTGCTCCACCCCCTGCTCTTGAGATTCTCTCGGATGTGGCCTGCATTTTGGTAGCCTTTTGTGCTGGAGCTTCTCGAGGTTTGAGGCCTGGCTTGCTCCACCCCCTGCTCTTGAGATTCTCCCGGAGGTGGGCTGCATTTTGGCTGCCTTTTGGGCTGGAGCTTCTCGTGGTTTGAGGCCTGGCTTGCTCCACCCCCTGCTCTTGAAATTCTCCTGAATGTGGGCTGGATTTTGGCTGCGTTTTAGGCTGGAGCTTCTCGTGGTTTGAGGCCTGGCTTGCACCACCCCCTGCTCTTGAGATTCTCCCGGATGTGGGCTGGATTTTCGCTGCCTTTTGGGCTGGAGCTTCTCGTGGTTTGAGGCCTGGCTTGCTCCACCCCCTGCTCTTGAGATTCTCCCAGATTTCGGCTGCATATTGGCTGCCTTTTGGGCTGGAGCTTCTCGTGGTTTGAGGCCTGGCTTGCTCCACCCCCTGCTCTTGATATTCTCCTGGATGTGGGCTGCATTTTGGTTGAATTTTGGGCTGGAGCTTCTCGTGGTTTGAGGCCTGGCTTGCTCCACCCCCTGCTCTTGATATTCTCCCGGATGTGGGCTGCATTTTGGCTGCCTTTTGGGCTGGAGCTCCTCGTGGTTTGAGGCCTGGCTTGCTCCACCCCCTGCTCTTGAGATTCTCCCGGATGTGGGCTGCATTTTGGCTACATTTTGGGCTGGAGCTTCTCATGGTTTGAGGCCTGCCTTGCTCCACCCCCTGCTCTTGAGATTCTCCCGGAGGTGGGCTGCATTTTGGCTGCCTTTTGGGCTGGAGCTTCTCGTGGTTTGAGGCCTGGCTTGCTCCACCCCCTGCTCTTGAAATTCTCCTGAATGTGGGCTGGATTTTGGCTGCGTTTTAGGCTGGAGCTTCTCGTGGTTTGAGGCCTGGCTTGCACCACCCCCTGCTCTTGAGATTCTCCCGGATGTGGGCTGGATTTTCGCTGCCTTTTGGGCTGGAGCTTCTCGTGGTTTGAGGCCTGGCTTGCTCCACCCCCTGCTCTTGAGATTCTCCCGGATGTGGGCTGAATTTTGGTTGCATTTTGTGCTGGAGCTTCTCGAGGTTTGAGGCCTGGCTTGCTCCACACTCTACTCTTCATATGATCCTGGATGTGGGCTGCATTTTGGCTGCATTTTGGGCTGGAGCTTCTCATGGTTTGAGGCCTGGCTTGCTCCACCCCCTCCTCTTGATATTCTCCTGGATGTGGGCTGCATTTTGGCTGAATTTTGGGCTGGAGCTTCTCGTGGTTTGAGGCCTGGCTTGCTCCACCCCCTGCTCTTGAGATTCTCCCGGATGTGGGCTGCATTTTGGCTGCCTTTTGGGCTGGAGCTTCTCGTGGTTTGAGGCCTGGCTTGCACCACCCCCTGCTCTTGAGATTGTCCCGGATGTGGGCTGCATTTTGGCTGCCTTTTGGGCTGGAGCTTCTCGTGGTTTGAGGCCTGGCTTGCTCCACCCCCTGCTCTTGAGATTCTCCCGGATGTGGGCTGCATTTTGGTAGCCTTTTGAGCTGGAGCTTCTCGAGGTTTGAGGCCTGGCTTGCTCCACCCCCTGCTCTTGAGATTCTCCCGGAGGTGGGCTGCATTTTGGCTGCCTTTTGGGCTGGATCTTCTCGTGGTTTGAGGCCTGGCTTGCTCCACCCCCTGCTCTTGAAATTCTCCCAGATGTGGGCTGGATTTTGGCTGCGTTTTGGTCTGGAGCTTCTCGTGGTTTGAGGCCTGGCTTGCTCCACCCCCTGCTCTTGAGATTCTCCCGGATGTGGGCTGGATTTTGGCTCAATTTTTGGCTGGAGCTTCTCATGGTTTGAGGCCTGGCTTGCTCCACCCCCTGCTCTTGATATTCTCCTGGATGTGGGCTGCATTTTGGCTGCCTTTTGGGCTGGAGCTTCTCGTGGTTTGAGGCCTGGCTTGCTCCACCCCCTGCTCTTGAGATTCTCCCGGATGTGGGCTGCATCCTGGATGATTCTTGGGCTGGAACTTCTCGTGGTTTGAGGCCTGGCTTGCTCCACCCCCTGCTCTTGAGATTCTCCCGGATGTGGGCTGCATTTTGGCTGCCTTTTGGGCTGGAGCTTCTCGTGGTTTGAGGCCTGGCTTCCTCCACCCCCTGCTCTTGAGATTCTCCCGGAGGTGGGCTGGATTTTGGCTGCCTTTAGGCCTGGAGCTTCTCGTGGTTTGAGGCCTGCCTTGCTCCACACCCTGCTCTTCATATGCTCCTGGATGTGGGCTGCATTTTGGCTGATACTTGGGCTGGAGCTTCTCGTGGTTTGAGGCCTGGCTTGCTCCACCCCCTGCTCTTGAAATTCTCCTGGATGTGGGCTGGATTTTGGCTGCCTTTTGGGCTGGAGCTTCTCGTGGTTTGAGGCCTGCCTTGCTCCACCCCCTGCTCTTGAGATTCTCCCGGATGTGGGCTGCATTTTGGCTGCCTTTTGGGCTGGAGCTTCTCGTGGTTTGAGGCCTGGCTTGCTCCACCCCCTGCTCTTGAGATTCTCCCGGATGTTGGCTGCATTTTGGCTGCCTTTTGGGCTGGAGCTTCTCGTGGTTTGAGGCCTGGCTTGCTCCACCCCCTGCTCTTGAGATACTCCCGGATGTGGGCTAGATTTTGGCTGCCTTTTGGGCTGGAGCTTCTCGTGGTTTGAGGCCTGGCTTGCTCCAACCCCTGCTCTTGAGATTCTCCCGGATGTGGGCTAGATTTTGGCTGCATTTTGGGCTGGAGCTTCTCGTGGTTTGAGGCCTGGCGTGCTCCACCCCCTCCTCTTCATATTCTTTTGGATGTGGGCTGCATTTTGGCTGCCTTTTGGGCTGGAACTTCTCGTGGTTTGAGGCCTGGCTTGCTCCACCCCCTGCTCTTGATATTCTCCCGGATGTGGGCTGCATTTTGGCTGATAATTGGGCTGGAGATTCTCGTGGTTTGGGGCCTGGCTTGCTCCACCCCCTGCTCTTGAAATTGTCCCGGATGTGGGCTGCATTTTGGCTGCCTTTTGGGCTGGAGCTTCTCGTGGTTTGAGGCCTGGCTTGCTCCACCCCGTGCTCTTGAGATTCTCCCAGATGTGGGCTGCATTTTGGCTATATTTTGGGCTGGAGCTTCTCGTGGTTTGAGGCCTGGCTTGATCCACCCCCTGCTCTTGAGATTCTCCCGGATGTGGGCTGCATTTTGGCTGCCTTTTGGGCTGGAGCTTCTCGTGGTTTGAGGCCTGGCTTGCTCCACCCCCTGCTCTTGAGATTCTCCCGGATGTGGGCTGCATTTTGGCTGCCTTTTGGGCTGGAGCTTCTCGTGGTTTGAGGCCTGGCTTGCTCCAGCCCCTGCTCTTGAGATTCTCCCGGATGTGGGCTGGATTTTGGCTGCCTTTTGGGCTGGAGCTTCTCGTGGTTTGAGGCCTGGCTTGCTCCACCCCCTGCTCTTGAGATTCTCCCGGATGTGGGCTGCATTTTGGCTGCCTTTTGGGCTGGAGCTTCTCGTGGTTTGAGGCCTGGCTTGCTCCAGCCCCTGCTCTTGAGAATCTCCCGGATATGGGCTGGATTTTGGCTCACTTTTGGGCTGGAGCTTCTCGAGGTTTGAGGCCTGGCTTGCTCCACCCCCTGCTCTTGAGAATCTCCCGGATGTGGGCTGGATTTTGGCTGCATTTTGGGCTGGAGATTCTCGTGGTTTGAGGCCTGGCTTGCTCCACCCCCTGCTCTTGAGATTCTCCCGGATGTGGGCTGGATTTTGGCTGCCTTTTGGGCTGGAGCTTCTCGTGGTTTGAGGCCTGGCTTGCTCCACCCCCTGCTCTTGAAATTGTCCCAGATGTGGGCTGCATTTTGGCTGCCTTTTGGGCTGGAGCTTCTCGTGGTTTGAGGCCTGGCTTGCTCCACCCCCTGCTCTTGAGATTCTCCCGGATGTGGGCTGCATTTTGGCTGCCTTTTGGGCTGGAGCTTCTCGTGGTTTGAGGCCTGGCTTGCTCCACCCCCTGCTCTTGAGATTCTCCCGGATGTGGGCTGCATTTTGGCTGCCTTTTGGGCTGGAGCTTCTCGTGGTTTGAGGCCTGGCTTTCTCCACCCCCTGCTCTTCAGATTCTCCCGGATGTGGGCTGCAATTTGGCTGCCTTTTGGGCTGGACCTTCTCGAGGTTTGAGGCCTGGCTTGCTCCACCCCCTGCTCTTGAGAATCTCCCGGATGTGGGCTGGATTTTGGCTGCCTTTTGGGCTGGAGCTTCTCGTGGTTTGAGGCCTGGCTTGCTCCACCCCCTGCTCTTGAGATTCTCCCGGATGTGGGCTGCATTCTGGGTGATTCTTGGGCTGGAGCTTCTTGTGGTTTGAGGCCTGGCTTGCTCCACCCCCTGCTGTTGAGATTATCCCGGATGTGGGCTGCATTTTGGCTGCATTTTTGGGCTGGAGCTTCTCGTGGTTTGAGGCCTGGCTTGCTCCACCCCCTGCTTTTGAGATTCTCCCGGATGTGGTCTGCATTTTGGATGCCTTTTGGGCTGGAGCTTCTCGAGGTTTGAGGCCTGGCTTGCTCCACCCCCTGCTCTTGAGATTCTCCCGGATGTGGCCTGCATTTTGGCTGCCTTTTGGGCTGGAGGTTCTCGTGGTTTTAGGCCTGGCTTGCTCGACCCTCTGCTCTTCAGATTCTCCCGGATGTGGGCTGCATTTTGGCTGCCTTTTGGGCTGGAGCTTCTCGTGGTTTGAGGCCTGCCTTGCTCCACCCCCTTCTCTTGAGATTCTCCTGGATGTGGGCTGCATTTTGGCTGCCTTTTGGGCTGGAGCTTCTCGTGGTTTGAGGCCTGGCTTGCTCCACCCCCTGCTCTTGAGATTCTCCCGGATGTGGGCTGCATTTTGGCTGCCTTTTGGGCTGGAGCTTCTCGAGGTTTGAGGCCTGGCTTGCTCCAAACTCTGCCATTGAGATTCTCCCCGAGGTGGGCTGGATTTTGGCTGCCTTTTGGGCTGGAGCTTCTCGTGGTTTGAGGCCTCCCTTGCTCCACCCCCTGCTCTTCATATTCTCCTGCATGTGGGCTGCATTTTGGCTGAATTTTGGGCTGGAGCTTCTTGTGGTTTGAGGCCTGGCTTGCTCCACCCCCTGCTCTTGAGATTCTCCCGGATGTGGGCTGCATTTTGGCTGCCTTTTGGGCTGGAGCTTCTCGTGGTTTGAGGCCTGGCTTGCTCCACCCCCTGCTCTTGATATTCTCCGGATATGGGCTGCATTTTGGCTGCATTTTGGGCTGGAGCTTCTCGTGGTTTGAGGCCTGGCTTGCTCCACCCCCTGCTGTTGAGATTCTCCCGGATGTGCGCTGCATTTTGGCTGCATTTTCGGCTGGAGCTTCTCGTGGTTTGAGACCTGGCTTGCTCCACGCCCTGCTCTTGAGATTCTCCCGGATGTGGGCTGCATTTTGGCTGCCTTTTGGGCTGGAGCTTCTCGTGGTTTGAGGCCTGGCTTGCTCCACCCCCTGCTCTTGAGATTCTCCCGGATGTGGGCTGCATTTTGGCTGCCTTTTGGGCTGGAGCTTCTCGTGGTTTGAGGCCTGGCTTGCTCCACCCCCTTCTCTTGAGATTCTCCCGGATGTGGGCTGCATTTTGGCTGCCTTTTGGGCTGGAGCTTCTCGTGGTTTGAGGCCTGGCTTGCTCCACACCCTGCTCTTGAGATTCTCCCGGATGTGGGCTGCATTTTGGCTGCTCTTTGGGCTGGAGCTTCTCGTGGTGTGAGGCCTGGCTTGCTCCACCCCCTGCTCTTGAGATTCTAACGGATGTGGGCTGCATTTTGGCTGCCTTTTGGGCTGGAGCTTCTCGTGGTTTGAGGCCTGGCTTGCTCCACCCCCTGCTCTTGAGATTCTCCCGGATGTGGGCTGCATTTTGGCTGCCTTTAGGGCTGGAGCTTCTCGTGGTTTGAGGCCTGGCTTGCTCCACCCCCTGCTCTTGAGATTCTCCCGCATGTGGCCTGAATTTTGGCTGCCTTTTGGGCCGGAGCTTCTCGAGGTTTGAGGCCTGGCTTGCTCCACCCCCTGCTCTTGAGATTCTCCCGGATGTGGGCTGCATTTTGGCTGCCTTTTGGGCTGGAGCTTCTCGTGGTTTGAGGCCTGGCTTGCTCCACCCACTGCTCTTGAGATTCTCCCGGATGTGGGCTGCATTTTGGCTGCCTTTTGGGCTGGAGCTTCTCGTGGTTTGGGGCCTGGCTTGCTCCACCCCCTGCTCTTGAGATTCTCCTGCCTGTGGGCTGCATTTTGGCTGCTTTTTGGGCTGGAGCTTCTCGTGGTTTGAGGCCTGGCTTGCTCCAACCCCTGCTCTTGAGATTCTCCCGCATGTGGGCTGCATTTTGGCTGCCTTTTGGGCTGGAGCTTCTCGTGGTTTGAGGCCTGGCTTGCACCACCCCCTGCTCTTGATATTCTCCTGGATGTGGGCTGCATTTTGGCTGTCTTTTGGGCTGGAGCTTCTCGTGGTTTGAGGCCTGGCTTGCTCCACCCCCTGCTCTTGAGATTCTCCCGGATGTGGGCTGCATTTTGGCTGCCTTTTGGGCTGGAGCTTCTCGTGGTTTGAGGCCTGGCTTGCTCCACCCCCTGCTCTTGAGATTGTCCCGGATGTGGGCTGCATTTTGGCAGCCTTTTGGGCTGGAGCTTCTCGAGGTTTGAGGCGTGGCTTGCTCCACCCCCTGCTCTTGAGATTCTCCCGGATGTGGGCTGCATTTTGGTAGCCTTTTGGGCTGGAGCTTCTCGAGGTTTGAGGCCTGGCTTGCTCCACCCCCTACTCTTGAGATTCTTCCGGAGGTGGGCTGCATTTTGGCTGCCTTTTGGGCTGGAGCTTCTCGTGGTTTGAGGCCTGGCTTGCTCCACCCCCTGCTCTTGAGAATCTCTCGGATGTGGCCTGCATTTTGGCTGTATTTTGGGCTGGAGCTTCTCGTGGTTTGAGGCCTGGCTTGCTCCACCCCCTGCTCTTGAAATTCTCCTGAATGTGGGCTGGATTTTGGCTGCGTTTTAGGCTGGAGCTTCTCGTGGTTTGAGGCCTGGCTTGCTCCACCCCCTGCTCTTGAGATTCTCCCGGAGGTGGGCTGGATTTTGGCTCAATTTTGGGCTGGAGTTTCTCATGGTTTGAGGCCTGGCTTGCTCCACCCCCTGCTCTTGATATTCTCCTGTATGTGGGCTGCATTTTGGCTGAATTTTGGGCTGGAGCTTCTCGTGGTTTGAGGCCTGGCTTGCTCCACCCCCTGCTCTTGAGATTCTCCCGGATGTGGGCTGCATTTTGGCTGCCTTTTGGGCTGGAGCTTCTCGTGGTTTGAGGCCTGGCTTGCTCCACCCCCTGCTCTTGAGATTCTCCCGGATGTGGGCTGCATTTTGGCTGCCTTTTGGGCTGGAGCTTCTCATGGTTTGAGGCCTGGCTTGCTCCACCCCCTGCTCTTGAGATTCTCTCGGATGTGGCCTGCATTTTGGTAGCCTTTTGTGCTGGAGCTTCTCGAGGTTTGAGGCCTGGCTTGCTCCACCCCCTGCTCTTGAGATTCTCCCGGAGGTGGGCTGCATTTTGGCTGCCTTTTGGGCTGGAGCTTCTCGTGGTTTGAGGCCTGGCTTGCTCCACCCCCTGCTCTTGAAATTCTCCTGAATGTGGGCTGGATTTTGGCTGCGTTTTAGGCTGGAGCTTCTCGTGGTTTGAGGCCTTGCTTGCTCCACCCCCTGCTCTTGAGATTCTCCCGGATGTGGGCTGGATTTTCGCTGCATTTTGGGCTGGAGCTTCTCGTGGTTTGAGGCCTGGCTTGCTCCACCCCTTGCTCTTGAGATTCTCCCAGATTTGGGCTGCATATTGGCTGCCTTTTGGGCTGGAGCTTCTCGTGGTTTGGGGCCTGGCTTGCTCCACCCCCTGCTCTTAAGATTCTCCCGGATGTGGGCTGAATTGTGGTTGCATTTTGTGCTGGAGCTTCTCGAGGTTTGAGGCCTGGCTTGCTCCACACTCTACTCTTCATATGATCCTGCATGTGGGCTGCATTTTGGCTGCCTTTTGGGCTGGAGCTTCTCGTGGTTTGAGGCCTGGCTTGCTCCACCCCCTGCTCTTGAGATTCTCCCGGATGTGCGCTGGATTTTGGCTAAATTTTGGGCTGGAGCTTCTCATGGTTTGAGGCCTGGCTTGCTCCACCCCCTGCTCTTGATATTCTCCTGGATGTGGGCTGCATTTTGGCTGCCTTTTGGGCTGGAGCTTCTCGTGGTTTGAGGCCTGGCTTGCACCACCCCCTGCTCTTGAGATTGTCCCGGATGTGGGCTGCATTTTGGCTGTGTTTTGGGCTGGAGCTTCTCGTGGTTTGAGGCCTGGCTTGCTCCACCCCCTGCTCTTGAGATTCTCCCGGATGTGGGCTGGATTTTGGCTGCCTTTTGGGCTGGAGCTTCTCGTGGTTTGAGGCCTGGCTTGCTCCACCCCCTGCTCTTGAAATTCTCCTGAATGTGGGCTGGATTTTGGCTGCGTTTTAGGCTGGAGCTTCTCGTGGTTTGAGGCCTGGCTTGCTCCACCCCCTGCTCTTGAGATTCTCCCGCATGTGGCCTGAATTTTGGCTGCCTTTTGGGCCGGAGCTTCTCGAGGTTTGAGGCCTGGCTTGCTCCACCCCCTGCTCTTGAGATTCTCCCGGATGTGGGCTGCATTTTGGCTGCCTTTTGGGCTGGAGCTTCTCGTGGTTTGAGGCCTGGCTTGCTCCACCCACTGCTCTTGAGATTCTCCCGGATGTGGGCTGCATTTTGGCTGCCTTTTGGGCTGGAGCTTCTCGTGGTTTGGGGCCTGGCTTGCTCCACCCCCTGCTCTTGAGATTCTCCTGCCTGTGGGCTGCATTTTGGCTGCTTTTTGGGCTGGAGCTTCTCGTGGTTTGAGGCCTGGCTTGCTCCAACCCCTGCTCTTGAGATTCTCCCGCATGTGGGCTGCATTTTGGCTGCCTTTTGGGCTGGAGCTTCTCGTGGTTTGAGGCCTGGCTTGCACCACCCCCTGCTCTTGATATTCTCCTGGATGTGGGCTGCATTTTGGCTGTCTTTTGGGCTGGAGCTTCTCGTGGTTTGAGGCCTGGCTTGCTCCACCCCCTGCTCTTGAGATTCTCCCGGATGTGGGCTGCATTTTGGCTGCCTTTTGGGCTGGAGCTTCTCGTGGTTTGAGGCCTGGCTTGCTCCACCCCCTGCTCTTGAGATTGTCCCGGATGTGGGCTGCATTTTGGCAGCCTTTTGGGCTGGAGCTTCTCGAGGTTTGAGGCGTGGCTTGCTCCACCCCCTGCTCTTGAGATTCTCCCGGATGTGGGCTGCATTTTGGTAGCCTTTTGGGCTGGAGCTTCTCGAGGTTTGAGGCCTGGCTTGCTCCACCCCCTACTCTTGAGATTCTTCCGGAGGTGGGCTGCATTTTGGCTGCCTTTTGGGCTGGAGCTTCTCGTGGTTTGAGGCCTGGCTTGCTCCACCCCCTGCTCTTGAGAATCTCTCGGATGTGGCCTGCATTTTGGCTGTATTTTGGGCTGGAGCTTCTCGTGGTTTGAGGCCTGGCTTGCTCCACCCCCTGCTCTTGAAATTCTCCTGAATGTGGGCTGGATTTTGGCTGCGTTTTAGGCTGGAGCTTCTCGTGGTTTGAGGCCTGGCTTGCTCCACCCCCTGCTCTTGAGATTCTCCCGGAGGTGGGCTGGATTTTGGCTCAATTTTGGGCTGGAGTTTCTCATGGTTTGAGGCCTGGCTTGCTCCACCCCCTGCTCTTGATATTCTCCTGTATGTGGGCTGCATTTTGGCTGAATTTTGGGCTGGAGCTTCTCGTGGTTTGAGGCCTGGCTTGCTCCACCCCCTGCTCTTGAGATTCTCCCGGATGTGGGCTGCATTTTGGCTGCCTTTTGGGCTGGAGCTTCTCGTGGTTTGAGGCCTGGCTTGCTCCACCCCCTGCTCTTGAGATTCTCCCGGATGTGGGCTGCATTTTGGCTGCCTTTTGGGCTGGAGCTTCTCATGGTTTGAGGCCTGGCTTGCTCCACCCCCTGCTCTTGAGATTCTCTCGGATGTGGCCTGCATTTTGGTAGCCTTTTGTGCTGGAGCTTCTCGAGGTTTGAGGCCTGGCTTGCTCCACCCCCTGCTCTTGAGATTCTCCCGGAGGTGGGCTGCATTTTGGCTGCCTTTTGGGCTGGAGCTTCTCGTGGTTTGAGGCCTGGCTTGCTCCACCCCCTGCTCTTGAAATTCTCCTGAATGTGGGCTGGATTTTGGCTGCGTTTTAGGCTGGAGCTTCTCGTGGTTTGAGGCCTTGCTTGCTCCACCCCCTGCTCTTGAGATTCTCCCGGATGTGGGCTGGATTTTCGCTGCATTTTGGGCTGGAGCTTCTCGTGGTTTGAGGCCTGGCTTGCTCCACCCCTTGCTCTTGAGATTCTCCCAGATTTGGGCTGCATATTGGCTGCCTTTTGGGCTGGAGCTTCTCGTGGTTTGGGGCCTGGCTTGCTCCACCCCCTGCTCTTAAGATTCTCCCGGATGTGGGCTGAATTGTGGTTGCATTTTGTGCTGGAGCTTCTCGAGGTTTGAGGCCTGGCTTGCTCCACACTCTACTCTTCATATGATCCTGCATGTGGGCTGCATTTTGGCTGCCTTTTGGGCTGGAGCTTCTCGTGGTTTGAGGCCTGGCTTGCTCCACCCCCTGCTCTTGAGATTCTCCCGGATGTGCGCTGGATTTTGGCTAAATTTTGGGCTGGAGCTTCTCATGGTTTGAGGCCTGGCTTGCTCCACCCCCTGCTCTTGATATTCTCCTGGATGTGGGCTGCATTTTGGCTGCCTTTTGGGCTGGAGCTTCTCGTGGTTTGAGGCCTGGCTTGCACCACCCCCTGCTCTTGAGATTGTCCCGGATGTGGGCTGCATTTTGGCTGTGTTTTGGGCTGGAGCTTCTCGTGGTTTGAGGCCTGGCTTGCTCCACCCCCTGCTCTTGAGATTCTCCCGGATGTGGGCTGGATTTTGGCTGCCTTTTGGGCTGGAGCTTCTCGTGGTTTGAGGCCTGGCTTGCTCCACCCCCTGCTCTTGAAATTCTCCTGAATGTGGGCTGGATTTTGGCTGCGTTTTAGGCTGGAGCTTCTCGTGGTTTGAGGCCTGGCTTGCTCCACCCCCTGCTCTTGAGATTCTCCCGGATGTGGGCTGGATTTTGGCTGCCTTTTGGGCTGGAGCTTCTCATAGTTTGAGGCCTGGCTTGCTCCACCCCCTGCTCTTGATATTCTCCTGGATGTGGGCTGCATTTTGGCTGCCTTTTGGGCTGGAGCTTCTCGTGGTTTGAGGCCTGGCTTGCTCCACCCCCTGCTCTTGAGATTCTCCCGGATGTGGGCTGCATTTTGGCTGCCTTTTGGGCTGGAGCTTCTCGTGGTTTGAGGCCTGGCTTGCTCCACCCCCTGCTCTTGAGATTCTCCCGGATGTGGGCTGCATTTTGGCTGCCTTTTGGGCTGGAGCTTCTCATGGTTTGAGGCCTGGCTTGCTCCACCCCCTGCTCTTGAGATTCTCTCGGATGTGGCCTGCATTTTGGTAGCCTTTTGTGCTGGAGCTTCTCGAGGTTTGAGGCCTGGCTTGCTCCACCCCCTGCTCTTGAGATTCTCCCGGAGGTGGGCTGCATTTTGGCTGCCTTTTGGGCTGGAGCTTCTCGTGGTTTGAGGCCTGGCTTGCTCCACCCCCTGCTCTTGAAATTCTCCTGAATGTGGGCTGGATTTTGGCTGCGTTTTAGGCTGGAGCTTCTCGTGGTTTGAGGCCTTGCTTGCTCCACCCCCTGCTCTTGAGATTCTCCCGGATGTGGGCTGGATTTTCGCTGCATTTTGGGCTGGAGCTTCTCGTGGTTTGAGGCCTGGCTTGCTCCACCCCTTGCTCTTGAGATTCTCCCAGATTTGGGCTGCATATTGGCTGCCTTTTGGGCTGGAGCTTCTCGTGGTTTGGGGCCTGGCTTGCTCCACCCCCTGCTCTTAAGATTCTCCCGGATGTGGGCTGAATTTTGGTTGCATTTTGTGCTGGAGCTTCTCGAGGTTTGAGGCCTGGCTTGCTCCACACTCTACTCTTCATATGATCCTGCATGTGGGCTGCATTTTGGCTGCCTTTTGGGCTGGAGCTTCTCGTGGTTTGAGGCCTGGCTTGCTCCACCCCCTGCTCTTGAGATTCTCCCGGATGTGGGCTGCATTTTGGCTAAATTTTGGGCTGGAGCTTCTCATGGTTTGAGGCCTGGCTTGCTCCACCCCCTGCTCTTGATATTCTCCTGGATGTGGGCTGCATTTTGGCTGCCTTTTGGGCTGGAGCTTCTCGTGGTTTGAGGCCTGGCTTGCACCACCCCCTGCTCTTGAGATTGTCCCGGATGTGGGCTGCATTTTGGCTGTGTTTTGGGCTGGAGCTTCTCGTGGTTTGAGGCCTGGCTTGCTCCACCCCCTGCTCTTGAGATTCTCCCGGATGTGGGCTGGATTTTGGCTGCCTTTTGGGCTGGAGCTTCTCGTGGTTTGAGGCCTGGCTTGCTCCACCCCCTGCTCTTGAAATTCTCCTGAATGTGGGCTGGATTTTGGCTGCGTTTTAGGCTGGAGCTTCTCGTGGTTTGAGGCCTGGCTTGCTCCACCCCCTGCTCTTGAGATTCTCCCGGATGTGGGCTGGATTTTGGCTGCCTTTTGGGCTGGAGCTTCTCATGGTTTGAGGCCTGGCTTGCTCCACCCCCTGCTCTTGATATTCTCCTGGATGTGGGCTGCATTTTGGCTGCCTTTTGGGCTGGAGCTTCTCGTGGTTTGAGGCCTGGCTTGCTGCACCCCCTGCTTTTGAGATTGTCCCGGATGTGGGCTGCATTTTGGCTGCCTTTTTGGCTGGAGCTTCTCGAGGTTTGAGGCCTGGCTTGCTCCACCCCCTGCTCTTGAGATTCTCCCGGATGTGGGCTGGATTTTGTCTGCCTTTTGGGCTGGAGCTTCTCGTGGTTTGAGGCCTGGCTTGCTCCACCCCCTGCTCTTGAGATTCTCCCGGAGGTGGGCTGCATTTTGGCTCCCTTTTGGGCTGGAGCTTCTCGAGGTTTGAGGCCTGGCTTGCTCCACCCCCTGCTCTTGAGATTATCCCGGAGGTGGGCTGGATTTTGGCTGCCTTTTGGGCTGGAGCTTCTCGTGGTTTGAGGCCTGGCTTGCTCCACCCCCTGCTCTTGAGATTCTCCTGGATGTGGGCTGCATTTTGGCTGCCTTTTGGGCTGGAGCTTCTCGTGGTTTGAGGCCTGGCTTGCTCCACCCCCTGCTCTTGAGATTCTCCCGGATGTGGGCTGCATTTTGGCTGCATTTTGGGCTGGAGCTTCTCGAGGTTTGAGGCCTGGCTTGCTCCACCCCCTGCTCTTGAAATTCTCCTGAATGTGGGCTGGATTTTGGCTGCGTTTTAGGCTGGAGCTTCTCGTGGTTTGAGGCCTGGCTTGCTCCACCCCCTGCTCTTGAGATTCTCCCAGATTTGGGCTGCATATTGGCTGCCTTTTGGGCTGGAGCTTCTCGTGGTTTGAGGCCTGGCTTGCTCCACCCCCTGCTCTTAAGATTCTCCCGGATGTGGGCTGAATTTTGGCTGCCTTTTGGGCTGGAGCTTCTCGAGGTTTGAGGCCTGGCTTGCTCCACACTCTACCCTTCATATGATCCTGGATGTGGGCTGCATTTTGGCTGCATTTTGGGCTGGAGCTTCTCGTGGTTTGAGGCCTGGCTTGCTCCACCCCCTGCTCTTGAAATTCTCCTGAATGTGGGCTGGATTTTGGCTGCGTTTTAGGCTGGAGCTTCTCGTGGTTTGAGGCCTGGCTTGCTCCACCCCCTGCTCTTGACATTCTCCCGGATGTGCGCTGTATTTTGGCTGCATTTTTGGGCTGGAGCTTCTCGTGGTTTGAGGCCTGGCTTGCTCCACCCCCTGCTCTTGAGATTCGCCCGAATGTGGCCTGCATTTTGGCTGCCTTTTGGGCTGGAGCTTCTCGAGGTTTGAGGCCTGCCTTGCTCGACCCCCTGCTCTTGAGATTCTCCCTGATGTGTCCTGAATTTTGGCTGCCTTTTGGGCTGGAGCTTCTCGTGGTTTGGGGCCTGGCTTGCTCCACCCCCTGCTCTTAAGATTCTCCCGGATGTGGGCTGAATTGTGGTTGCATTTTGTGCTGGAGCTTCTCGAGGTTTGAGGCCTGGCTTGCTCCACACTCTACTCTTCATATGATCCTGCATGTGGGCTGCATTTTGGCTGCCTTTTGGGCTGGAGCTTCTCGTGGTTTGAGGCCTGGCTTGCTCCACCCCCTGCTCTTGAGATTCTCCCGGATGTGCGCTGGATTTTGGCTAAATTTTGGGCTGGAGCTTCTCATGGTTTGAGGCCTGGCTTGCTCCACCCCCTGCTCTTGATATTCTCCTGGATGTGGGCTGCATTTTGGCTGCCTTTTGGGCTGGAGCTTCTCGTGGTTTGAGGCCTGGCTTGCACCACCCCCTGCTCTTGAGATTGTCCCGGATGTGGGCTGCATTTTGGCTGTGTTTTGGGCTGGAGCTTCTCGTGGTTTGAGGCCTGGCTTGCTCCACCCCCTGCTCTTGAGATTCTCCCGGATGTGGGCTGGATTTTGGCTGCCTTTTGGGCTGGAGCTTCTCGTGGTTTGAGGCCTGGCTTGCTCCACCCCCTGCTCTTGAAATTCTCCTGAATGTGGGCTGGATTTTGGCTGCGTTTTAGGCTGGAGCTTCTCGTGGTTTGAGGCCTGGCTTGCTCCACCCCCTGCTCTTGAGATTCTCCCGGATGTGGGCTGGATTTTGGCTGCCTTTTGGGCTGGAGCTTCTCATAGTTTGAGGCCTGGCTTGCTCCACCCCCTGCTCTTGATATTCTCCTGGATGTGGGCTGCATTTTGGCTGCCTTTTGGGCTGGAGCTTCTCGTGGTTTGAGGCCTGGCTTGCTCCACCCCCTGCTCTTGAGATTCTCCCGGATGTGGGCTGCATTTTGGCTGCCTTTTGGGCTGGAGCTTCTCGTGGTTTGAGGCCTGGCTTGCTCCACCCCCTGCTCTTGAGATTCTCCCGGATGTGGGCTGCATTTTGGCTGCCTTTTGGGCTGGAGCTTCTCATGGTTTGAGGCCTGGCTTGCTCCACCCCCTGCTCTTGAGATTCTCTCGGATGTGGCCTGCATTTTGGTAGCCTTTTGTGCTGGAGCTTCTCGAGGTTTGAGGCCTGGCTTGCTCCACCCCCTGCTCTTGAGATTCTCCCGGAGGTGGGCTGCATTTTGGCTGCCTTTTGGGCTGGAGCTTCTCGTGGTTTGAGGCCTGGCTTGCTCCACCCCCTGCTCTTGAAATTCTCCTGAATGTGGGCTGGATTTTGGCTGCGTTTTAGGCTGGAGCTTCTCGTGGTTTGAGGCCTTGCTTGCTCCACCCCCTGCTCTTGAGATTCTCCCGGATGTGGGCTGGATTTTCGCTGCATTTTGGGCTGGAGCTTCTCGTGGTTTGAGGCCTGGCTTGCTCCACCCCTTGCTCTTGAGATTCTCCCAGATTTGGGCTGCATATTGGCTGCCTTTTGGGCTGGAGCTTCTCGTGGTTTGGGGCCTGGCTTGCTCCACCCCCTGCTCTTAAGATTCTCCCGGATGTGGGCTGAATTTTGGTTGCATTTTGTGCTGGAGCTTCTCGAGGTTTGAGGCCTGGCTTGCTCCACACTCTACTCTTCATATGATCCTGCATGTGGGCTGCATTTTGGCTGCCTTTTGGGCTGGAGCTTCTCGTGGTTTGAGGCCTGGCTTGCTCCACCCCCTGCTCTTGAGATTCTCCCGGATGTGCGCTGGATTTTGGCTAAATTTTGGGCTGGAGCTTCTCATGGTTTGAGGCCTGGCTTGCTCCACCCCCTGCTCTTGATATTCTCCTGGATGTGGGCTGCATTTTGGCTGCCTTTTGGGCTGGAGCTTCTCGTGGTTTGAGGCCTGGCTTGCACCACCCCCTGCTCTTGAGATTGTCCCGGATGTGGGCTGCATTTTGGCTGTGTTTTGGGCTGGAGCTTCTCGTGGTTTGAGGCCTGGCTTGCTCCACCCCCTGCTCTTGAGATTCTCCCGGATGTGGGCTGGATTTTGGCTGCCTTTTGGGCTGGAGCTTCTCGTGGTTTGAGGCCTGGCTTGCTCCACCCCCTGCTCTTGAAATTCTCCTGAATGTGGGCTGGATTTTGGCTGCGTTTTAGGCTGGAGCTTCTCGTGGTTTGAGGCCTGGCTTGCTCCACCCCCTGCTCTTGAGATTCTCCCGGATGTGGGCTGGATTTTGGCTGCCTTTTGGGCTGGAGCTTCTCATGGTTTGAGGCCTGGCTTGCTCCACCCCCTGCTCTTGATATTCTCCTGGATGTGGGCTGCATTTTGGCTGCCTTTTGGGCTGGAGCTTCTCGTGGTTTGAGGCCTGGCTTGCTGCACCCCCTGCTTTTGAGATTGTCCCGGATGTGGGCTGCATTTTGGCTGCCTTTTTGGCTGGAGCTTCTCGAGGTTTGAGGCCTGGCTTGCTCCACCCCCTGCTCTTGAGATTCTCCCGGATGTGGGCTGGATTTTGTCTGCCTTTTGGGCTGGAGCTTCTCGTGGTTTGAGGCCTGGCTTGCTCCACCCCCTGCTCTTGAGATTCTCCCGGAGGTGGGCTGCATTTTGGCTCCCTTTTGGGCTGGAGCTTCTCGAGGTTTGAGGCCTGGCTTGCTCCACCCCCTGCTCTTGAGATTATCCCGGAGGTGGGCTGGATTTTGGCTGCCTTTTGGGCTGGAGCTTCTCGTGGTTTGAGGCCTGGCTTGCTCCACCCCCTGCTCTTGAGATTCTCCTGGATGTGGGCTGCATTTTGGCTGCCTTTTGGGCTGGAGCTTCTCGTGGTTTGAGGCCTGGCTTGCTCCACCCCCTGCTCTTGAGATTCTCCCGGATGTGGGCTGCATTTTGGCTGCATTTTGGGCTGGAGCTTCTCGAGGTTTGAGGCCTGGCTTGCTCCACCCCCTGCTCTTGAAATTCTCCTGAATGTGGGCTGGATTTTGGCTGCGTTTTAGGCTGGAGCTTCTCGTGGTTTGAGGCCTGGCTTGCTCCACCCCCTGCTCTTGAGATTCTCCCAGATTTGGGCTGCATATTGGCTGCCTTTTGGGCTGGAGCTTCTCGTGGTTTGAGGCCTGGCTTGCTCCACCCCCTGCTCTTAAGATTCTCCCGGATGTGGGCTGAATTTTGGCTGCCTTTTGGGCTGGAGCTTCTCGAGGTTTGAGGCCTGGCTTGCTCCACACTCTACCCTTCATATGATCCTGGATGTGGGCTGCATTTTGGCTGCATTTTGGGCTGGAGCTTCTCGTGGTTTGAGGCCTGGCTTGCTCCACCCCCTGCTCTTGAAATTCTCCTGAATGTGGGCTGGATTTTGGCTGCGTTTTAGGCTGGAGCTTCTCGTGGTTTGAGGCCTGGCTTGCTCCACCCCCTGCTCTTGACATTCTCCCGGATGTGCGCTGTATTTTGGCTGCATTTTTGGGCTGGAGCTTCTCGTGGTTTGAGGCCTGGCTTGCTCCACCCCCTGCTCTTGAGATTCGCCCGAATGTGGCCTGCATTTTGGCTGCCTTTTGGGCTGGAGCTTCTCGAGGTTTGAGGCCTGCCTTGCTCGACCCCCTGCTCTTGAGATTCTCCCTGATGTGTCCTGAATTTTGGCTGCCTTTTGGGCTGGAGCTTCTCGTGGTTTGAGGCCTGGCTTGCTCCACCCCCTGCTCTTGAGAATCTCCCGGATATGGGCTGCATTTTGGCTGCCTTTTGGGCTGGAGCTTCTCGAGGTTTGAGGCCTGGCTTGTTCCACCCCCTGCTCTTGAGATTCTCCCGGATGTGGGCTGCATTTTGGCTGCCTTTTGGGCTGGAGCTTCTCGTGGTTTGAGGCCTGGCTTGCTCCACCCCCTGCTGTTGAGATTCTCCCGGATGTGCGCTGCATTTTGGCTGCCTTTTGGGCTGGAGCTTCTCGTGGTTTGAGGCCTGGCTTGCTCCACCCCCTGCTCTTGAGATTCTCCCGGATGTGGCCTGCATTTTGGCTGCCTTTTGGGCTGGAGGTTCTCGTGGTTTTAGGCCTGGCTTGCTCCAAACTCTGCCATTGAGATTCTCCCGGATGTGGGCTGAATTTTGGCTGCATTTTGGGCTGGAGCTTCTCATGGTTTGAGGCCTGGCTTGCTCCACCCTCTTCTCTTGATATTCTCCCGGATGTGGTCTGCATTTTGGCTGCTTTTAGGGCTGGAGCTTCTCGAGGTTTGATTCCTGGCTTGCTCCACCCCCTGCTCTTGAAATTGTCCCGGATGTGGGCTGCATTTTGGCTGCCTTTTGGGCTGGAGCTTCTCATGGTTTGAGGCCTGGCTTGCTCCACCTCCTACTCTTGAGATTCTCCCGGATGTGGCCAGCATTTTGGCTGCCTTTTGGGCTGGAGCTTCTCGTGGTTTGAGGCCTGGCTTGCTCCACCCCCTGCTCTTGAGATTCTCCCGGAGGTGGGCTGCATTTTGGCTGCCTTTTGGGCTGGAGCTTCTTGTGGTTGGAGGCCTGGCTTGCTCCAAACTCTGCCATTGAGATTCTCCCGGATGTGGGCTGGATTTTGGCTCCATTATGGGCTGGAGCTTCTCATGGTTTGAGGCCTTGCTTGCTCCAACCCCTGCTCTTGAAATTTTCCCGGATGCGGGCTGCATTTTGGCTGCATTTTGGGCTGGAGCTTCTCGTGGTTTGAGTCCTGGCTTGCTCCACCCCCTGCTCTTGATATTCTCCCAGATGTGGGCTGCATTTTGGCTGCCTTTTGGGCTGGAGCTTCTCGTGGTTTGAGGCCTGGCTTGCTCCACCCCCTGCTCTTGAGATTCTCCCGGAGGTGGGCTGGATTTTGGCTGCCTTTTGGGCTGGAGCTTCTCGTGGTTTGAGGCCTGGCTTGCTCCACCCCCTGCTCTTGAGATTCTCCCGGATGTGGGCTGCATTTTGGCTGCATTTTGGGCTTGAGCTTCTCGTGGTTTGAGGCCTGGCTTGCTCCACCCCCTGCTCTTGAGATTCTCCCGGATGTGGGCTGCATTTTGGCTGCCTTTTGGGCTGGATCTTCACATGGTTTGAGGCCTTTCTTGCTCCACCCCCTGCTCTTGAGATTCTCCCGGATGTGGGCTGGATTTTGTCTGCCTTTTGGGCTGGAGCTTCTCGTGGTTTGAGGCCTGGCTTGCTCCACCCCCTGCTCTTGAGATTCTCCCGGAGGTGGGCTGCATTTTGGCTTCCTTTTGGGCTGGATCTTCACATGGTTTGAGGCCTGGCTTGCTCCACCCCCTGCTCTTGATATTCTCCTGGATGTGGCCTGGATTTTGGATGCCTTTTGGGCTGGAGCTTCTCGTGGTTTGAGGCCTGGCTTGCTCCACCCCCTGTTCTTGAGATTCTCCCAGATGTGGGCTGAATTTTGGCTGCCTTTTGGGCTGGAGCTTCTCGTGGTTTGAGGCCTGGCTTCCTCCACCCCCTGCTCTTGCGATTCTCCTGAATGTGGGCTGCATTTTGTCTGCCTTTTGGGCTGGAGCTTCTCGTGGTTTGAGGCCTGGCTTGCTCCACCCGCTGCTCTTGATATTCTCAGGGAGGTGGGCTGCATTTTGGCTGCATTTTGGGCTGGAGCTTCTCGAGGTTTGAGGCCTGGCTTGCTCCACCCCCTGCTCTTGAGATTCTCCCGGATGTGGGCTGCATTTTGGCTCCCTTTTGGGCTGGAGCTTCTCGAGGTTTGAGGCCTGGCTTGCTCCACCCCCTGCTCTTGAGATTCTCCCGGATGTGGGCTGCATTTTGGCTGCCTTTTGGGCTGGAGCTTCTCGTGGTTTGATTCCTGTCTTGCTCCACCCCCTGCTCTTGAGATTCTCCCGGAGGTGGGCTGCATTTTGGCTGCCTTTTGGGCTGGAGCTTCTCGAGGTTTGAGGCCTGCCTTGCTCCACCCCCTGCTCTTGATATTCTCCCGGATATGGGCTGGATTTTTTCTGCATTTTGGGCTGGATCTTGTCGTGGTTTGAGGCCTGGCTTGCTCCACCCCCTGCTCTTGAGATTCTCCCGGATGTGGGCTGCATTTTGGCTGCCTTTTGGGCTGGATCTTCACAAGGTTTGAGGCCTGGCTATCTCCACCCCCTGCTCTTGAGATTCTCCCGGATGTGGGCTGGATTTTGGCTGCATTTTGGGCTGGAGCTTCTCGTGGTTTGAGGCCTGGCTTGCTCCACCCCCTGCTCTTGAGATTCTCCCGGATGTGGGCTGCATTTTGGCTGCCTTTTGGGCTGGATCCTCATATGGTTTGAGGCCTTGCTTACTCCACCCCCTGCTCTTGAGATTCTCCCGGAGGTGGGCTGCATTTTGGCTACATTTTGGGCTGGAGCTTCTCATGGTTTGAGGCCTGGCTTGCTCCACCCGCTGCTCTTGATATTCTCAGGGAGGTGGGCTGCATTTTGGCTGCATTTTGGGCTGGAGCTTCTCGAGGTTTGAGGCCTGGCTTGCTCCACCCCCTGCTCTTGATATTCTCCCGGATGTGGGCTGCATTTTGGCTGCCTTTTGACCTAGAGCTTCTCGAGGTTTGAGGCCTGGCTTGCTCCACCCCCTGCTCTTGAGATTCTCCCGGATGTGGGCTGCATTTTGGCTGCCTTTTGGGCTGGAGCTTCTCGTGGTTTGAGGCCTGGCTTGCTCCACCCCCTGCTCTTGAGATTCTCCCGGATGTGGGCTGCATTTTGGCTGCCTTTTGGGCTGGAGCTTCTCGTGGTTTGAGGCCTGGCTTGCTCCACCCCCTGCTCTTTATATTCTCCCGGATGTGGGCTGGATTTTGGCTGCCTGTTGGGCTGGAGCTCCTCATGGTTTGATTCCTGTCTTCCTCCACCCCCTGCTCTTGAGATTCTCCCGGATGTGGGCTGCATTTTGGCTGCCTTTTGGGCTGGAGCTTCTCGAGGTTTGAGGCCTGCCTTGCTCCACCCCCTGCTCTTGATATTCTCCCGGATATGTGCTGGATTTTGTCTGCATTTTGGGCTGGATCTTCTCGTGGTTTGAGGCCTGGCTTGCTCCACCCCCTGCTCTTGAGATTCTCCCGGATGTGGGCTGCATTTTGGCTGCCTTTTGGGCTGGATCTTCACAAGGTTTGAGGCCTGGCTATCTCCAAGCTCTGCCATTGAGATTCTCCCGGAGGTGGGCTGCATTTTGGCTGATTCTTGGGCTGGAGCTTCTCGAGGTTTGAGGCCTGGCTTGCTCCACCCCCTGCTCTTGAGATTCTCCCAGAGGTGGGCTGCATTTTGGCTGCCTTTTGGGCTGGAGCTTCTCGTGGTTTGAGGCCTGGCTTCCTCCACCCCCTGCTCTTGAGATTCTCCCGCATGTGGCCTGCATTTTGGCTGCCTTTTGGGCTGGAGCTTCTCGTGGTTTGAGGCCTGGCTTGCTCCACCCCCTGCTCTTGAGATTCTCTCGAATGTGGGCTGGATTTTGTCTGCCTTTTGGGCTGGAGCTTCTCGAGGCTTGAGGCCTGGCTTGCTCCATCCCCTGCTCTTAATATTGTCTCGCATGTGGGCTGCATTTTGGCTGTATTTTGGGCTGGAGCTTCTCGTGGTTTGAGGCCTGGCTTGCTCCACCACCTGCTCTTGAGATTCTCCTGGATGTGGGCTGCATTTTGGCTGCCTTTTGGGCTGGAGCTTCTCATGGTTTGAGGCCTGGCTTGCTCCACCCCCTGCTCTTGATATTCTCAGGGAGGTGGGCTGCATTTTGGCTCCATTTTGGGCTGGAGCTTCTCGTGGTTTGAGGCCTGGCTTGCTCCACCCCCTTCTCTTGGGATTCTCCCGGATGTGGGCTGCATTTTGGCTGCCTTTTGGGCTGGAGCTTCTCATGGTTTGAGGCCTGGCTTGCTCCACTCCCTGCTCTTGATATTCTCAGGGAGGTGGGCTGCATTTTGGCTGCCTTTAGGGCAGGAGTTTCTCGTGGTTTGAGGCCTGGCTTGCTCCACCCCCTGCTCTTGATATTCTCAGGGAGGTGGGCTGCATTTTGGCTGCCTTTTGGGCTGGAGCTTCTCGTGGTTTGAGGCCTGGCTTGCTCCAACCCCTGCTCTTGAGATTCTCCCGGATGTGGGCTGCATTTTGGCTGCCTTTTGGGCTGGAGCTTCTCGAGGTTTGAGGCCTGGCTTGCTCCACCCCCTGCTCTTGAAATTCTCCCGGATGTCGGCTGCATTTTGACTGCATTTTGGGCTGGAGCTTCTCGTGGTTTGAGGCCTGGCTTGCTCGACCCCCTGCTCTTGAGATTCTCCCGGAGGTGGGCTGCAATTTGGCTGCCTTTTGGGCTGGAGCTTCTCGTGGTTTGAGGCCTGGCTTGCTCCACCCCCTGCTCTTGATATTCTCCCGGATGTGGCCAGCATTTTGGCTGCCTTTTGGGCTGGAGCTTCTCGTGGTTTGAGGCCTGGCTTGCTCCACCCCCTGCTCTTGAGATTCTTCCGGATGTGGGCTGGATTTTGGCTGCCTTTTTGGGCTGGAGCTTCTCGTGGTTTGAGGCCTGGCTTGCTCCACCCCCTGCTCTTGAGATTCTCCCGGATGTGGGCTGCATTTTGGCTGCATTTGGGGCTGGAAGTTTTCGAGATTTGAGGCCTGGCTTGCTCCACCCCCTGCTCTTGAGATTCTCCCGGATTTGGGCTGGAGTTTGGCTGCCTTTTGGGCTGGAGCTTCTCGTGGTTTGAGGCCTGGCTTGCTCCACCCCCTGCTCTTGATATTCTCCCGGATGTGGGCTGCAATTTGGCTGCCTTTTGGGCTGGAGCTTCTCGTGGTTTGAGGCCTGGCTTGCTCCACCCCCTGCTCTTGAGATTCTCCCGGATGTGGGCTGCATTTTGGCTGCCTTTTGGGCTGGAGCTTCTCGTGGTTTGAGGCCTGGCTTCCTCCACCCCCTGCTCTTGCGATTCTCCTGGATGTGGGCTGCATTTTGTCTGCCTTTTGGGCTGGAGCTTCTCATGGTTTGAGGCCTGGCTTGCTCCACCCGCTGCTCTTGATATTCTCAGGGAGGTGGGCTGCATTTTGGCTGCCTTTTGGGCTGGAGCTTCTCGTGGTTTGAGGCCTGGCTTGCTCCACCCCCTGCTCTTGAGATTCTCCCGGATGTGGGCTGCATTTTGGCTGCCTTTTGGGCTGGAGCTTCTCGTGGTTTGAGGCCTGGCTTGCTCCACCCCCTGCTCTTGAGATTCTCCCGGATGTGGGCTGGATTTTGGCTGCCTGTTGGGCTGGAGCTCCTCATGGTTTGATTCCTGTCTTGCTCCACCCCCTGCTCTTGAGATTCTCCCGGATGTGGGCTGCATTTTGGCTGCCTTTTGGGCTGGAGCTTCTCGTGGTTTGAGGCCTGGCTTGCTCCACCCCCTGCTCTTGAGATTCTCCCGGATGTGGGCTGCATTTTGGCTGCCTTTTGGGCTGGATCTTCACAAGGTTTGAGGCCTGGCTATCTCCAAGCTCTGCCATTGAGATTCTCCCGGAGGTGGGCTGCATTTTGGCTGATTCTTGGGCTGGAGCTTCTCGAGGTTTGAGGCCTGGCTTGCTCCACCCCCTGCTCTTGAGATTCTCCCAGAGGTGGGCTGCATTTTGGCTGCCTTTTGGGCTGGAGCTTCTCGTGGTTTGAGGCCTGGCTTCCTCCACCCCCTGCTCTTGAGATTCTCCCGCATGTGGCCTGCATTTTGGCTGCCTTTTGGGCTGGAGCTTCTCGTGGTTTGAGGCCTGGCTTGCTCCACCCCCTGCTCTTGAGATTCTCTCGAATGTGGGCTGGATTTTGTCTGCCTTTTGGGCTGGAGCTTCTCATGGTTTGAGGCCTGGCTTGCTCCACCCCCTGCTCTTGATATTCTCAGGGAGGTAGGCTGCATTTTGGCTGCATTTTGGGCTGGAGCTTCTCGTGGTTTGAGGCCTGGCTTGCTCCACCCCCTTCTCTTGGGATTCTCCCGGATGTGGGCTGCATTTTGGCTGCCTTTTGGGCTGGAGCTTCTCATGGTTTGAGGCCTGGCTTGCTCCACTCCCTGCTCTTGATATTCTCAGGGAGGTGGGCTGCATTTTGGCTGCCTTTAGGGCAGGAGCTTCTCGTGGTTTGAGGCCTGGCTTGCTCCACCCCCTGCTCTTGATATTCTCAGGGAGGTGGGCTGCATTTTGGCTGCCTTTTGGGCTGGAGCTTCTCGAGGTTTGAGGCCTGGCTTGCTCCACCCCCTGCTCTTGAGATTCTCCCGGATGTGGGCTGCATTTTGGCTGCCTTTTGGGCTGGAGCTTCTCGAGGTTTGAGGCCTGGCTTGCTCCACCCCCTGCTCTTGAAATTCTCCCGGATGTCGGCTGCATTTTGACTGCCTTTTGGGCTGGAGCTTCTCGTGGTTTGAGGCCTGGCTTGCTCGACCTCCTGCTCTTGAGATTCTCCCGGAGGTGGGCTGCAATTTGGCTGCATTTTGGGCTGGAGCTTCTCGTGGTTTGAGGCCTGGCTTGCTCCACCCCCTGCTCTTGATATTCTCCCGGATGTGGCCAGCATTTTGGCTGCCTTTTGGGCTGGAGCTTCTCGTGGTTTGAGGCCTGGCTTGCTCCACCCCCTGCTCTTGAGATTCTTCCGGATGTGGGCTGGATTTTGGCTGCCTTTTTGGGCTGGAGCTTCTCGTGGTTTGAGGCCTGGCTTGCTCCACCCCCTGCTCTTGAGATTCTCCCGGATATGGGCTGCATTTTGGCTGCATTTTGGGCTGGAGCTTCTCGTGGTTTGAGGCCTGGCTTGCTCCACCCCCTGCTCCTGAGATTCTCCCGGAGGTGGGCTGGAGTTTGGCTGCCTTTTGGGCTGGAGCTTCTCGTGGTTTGAGGCCTGGCTTGCTCCAGCCCCTGCTCTTGATATTCTCCCTGAGGAGGGCTTGAGTTTGGCTGCCTTTTGGACCGGAGCTTCTCGTGGTTTGAGGCCTGGCTTGCTCCCCTCCCTGCCCTTGATATTCTCCCTGAGGTGGGCTTGAGTTTGGCTGCCTTTTGGACCGGAGCTTCTCGTGGTTTGAGGCCTGGCTTGCTCCCCTCCCTGCTCTTGATATTCACCCAGAGGTGGGATGGATTTTGGCTGAATTTTGGGCTGGAGCTTCTAGTGGTTTGAGGCCTAGCTTACTCCACCCCCTGCTCTTGAGATTCTCCCGGATGTGGGCTGCATTTTGGCTGCCTTTTGGGCTGGAGCTTCTCATGGTTTGAGGCCTGGCTTGCTCCACCCCCTGCTCTTGAGATTCTCCCTGATGTGGGCTGCATTTTGGCTGCTTTTTGGGCTGGAGCTTCTCGTGGTTTGAGGCCTGGCTTGCTCCAACCCCTGCTCTTGAGATTCTCCCGGATGTGGGCTGCATTTTGGCTGCATTTTGGGCTGGAGCTTCTCGTGGTTTGAGGCCTGGCTTGCTCCACCCCCTGCTCTTGAGATTCTCCCGGATGTGGGCTGGATTTTGGCTGCATTTTGGGCTGGAGCTTCTCATGGTTTGAGGCCTGGCTTGCTACACTCCCTGCTCTTGATATTCTCCCGGATGTGGGCTGCATTTTGGCTGCCTTTTGGGCTGGAGCTTCTTGTGGTTTGAGGCCTGGCTTGCTCCCGTCCATGCTCTTCGTATTATCCCAGAGGTGGGCTGGATTTTGGCTGCTTTTGACCTGGAGCTTCTCGTGGTTTGAGGCCTGGCTTGCTCCAACCCGTGCTCTTGATATTCTCCTGGATGTGGGCTGCATTTTGGCTGCATTTTGGGCTGGAGCTTCTCGTGGTTTGAGGCCTGGCTTGCTCCACCCCCTGCTCTTGATATTCTCCCGGAGGTGGGCTGCATTTTGGCTGCATTTTGGGCTGGAGCTTCTCGTGGTTTGAGGCCTGGCTTGCTCCACCCCCTGCTCTTGAGAATCTCCCGGATATGGGCTGGATTTTGGCTGCCTTTTGGTCTGGAGCTTCTCGTGGTTTGAGCCCTGGCTTGCTCCACCCCCTGCTCTTGAGATTCTCCCGGAGGTGGGCTGGATTTTGGCTGCCTTTTGGGCTGGAGCTTCTCATGGTTTGAGGAATGGCTTGCTCCACCCCCTGCTCTTGAGTTTCTCCCGGATGTGGGCTGGATTTTGGCTGCATTTTGGGCTGGAGCTTCTCATGGTTTGAGGCCTGGCTTGCTCCACCCCCTGCTCTTGAGATTCTCCCGGATGTGGGCTGGATTTTGGCTGCATTTTGGGCTGGAGCTTCTCATGGTTTGAGGCCTGGCTTGCTCCACCCTCTGCTCTTGATATTCTCCCGGATGTGGGCTGGATTTTGGCTGCCTTTTGGGCTGGAACTTCTCGTGGTTTGAGGCCTGGCTTGCTCCACCCCCTGCTCTTGATATTCTCCCGGATGTGGGCTGGATTTTGGCTGCCTTTTGGGCTGGAGCTTCTCATGGTTTGAGGCCTGACTTGCTCCACCCCCTGCTCTTGAGATTCTCCCGGATGTGGGCTGGAGTTTGGCTGCCTTTTGGGCTGGAGCTTCTTGTGGTTTGAGGCCTGGCTTGCTCCACCCCCTGCTCTTGAAATTCTCCCTGATGTGGGCTGCATTTTGGCTGCCTTTCGAGCTGGAGCTCCTCGTGGTTTGAGGCCTGGCTTGCTCCACCCCCTGCTCTTGAGATTCTCCCGGATCTGTTCGGGATTTTGGCTCCATTTTGGGCTGGAGCTTCTCGTGGTTTGAGGCCTGGCTTGCTCCACCCCCTGCTCTTGAGATGCTCCCTGATGTGGGCTGCATTTTGGCTGCATTTTGGACTGGAGCTTCTCGTGGTTTGAGGCCTGGCTTGCTCCACCCCCTGCTCTTGAGTTTCTCCCGGAGGTGGGCTGGATTTTGGCTGCATTTTGGGCTGGAGCTTCTCGTGGTTTGAGGCCTGGCTTGCTCCACCCCCTGCTCTTGAGATTCTCCCGGATCTGTTCTGGATTTTGGCTCCATTTTGGGCTGGAGCTTCTCATGGTTTGAGGCCTGGCTTGCTCCACCCCCTGCTCTTGAGATGCTCCCTGATGTGTGCTGGATTTTGGCTGCCTTTTGGGCTGAAGCTTCTCGTGGTTTGAGGCCTGGCTTGCTCCACCCCCTGCTCTTGAGATTCTCCCGGAGGTGGGCTGGATTTTGGCTGCATTTTGGGCTGGAGCTTCTCATGGTTTGAGGCCTGGCTTGCTCCACCCCCTGCTCTTGAGATTCTCCCGGATGTGGGCTGGATTTTGGCTGCATTTTGGGCTGGAGCTTCTCGTGGTTTGAGGCCTGGCTTGCTCCACCCCCTGCTCTTGAGATTCTCCCGGATGTGGGCTGCATTTTGGCTGCCTTTTGGGCTGGAGCTTCTCGTGGTTTGAGGCCTGCCTTGCTCCACCCCCTGCTCTTGAGATTCTCCCGGATGTGGGCTGCATTTTGGCTGCCTTTTGGGCTGGAGCTTCTCGTGGTTTGAGGCCTGGCTTGCTCCACCCCCTGCTCTTGAGATTCTCCCGGATGTGGGCTGGATTTTGGCTGCATTTTGGGCTGGAGCTTCTCGTGGTTTGAGGAATGGCTTGCTCCACCCCCTGCTCTTGAGTTTCTCCCGGATGTGGGCTGGATTTTGGCTGCATTTTGGGCTGGAGCTTCTCATGGTTTGAGGCCTGGCTTGCTCCACCCCCTGCTCTTGAGATTCTCCCGGATGTGGGCTGGATTTTGGCTGCATTTTGGGCTGGAGCTTCTCATGGTTTGAGGCCTGGCTTGCTCCACCCCCTGCTCTTGTTATTCTCCCGGATGTGGGCTGGATTTTGGCTGCCTTTTGGGCTGGAACTTCTCGTGGTTTGAGGCCTGGCTTGCTCCACCCCCTGCTCTTGATATTCTCCCGGATGTGGGCTGGATTTTGGCTGCCTTTTGGGCTGGAGCTTCTCATGGTTTGAGGCCTGACTTTCTCCACCCCCTGCTCTTGAGATTCTCCCGGATGTGGGCTGGAGTTTGGCTGCCTTTTGGGCTGGAGCTTCTCGTGGTTTGTGGCCTGGATTGCTCCACCCCCTGCTCTTGAAATTCTCCCTGATGTGGGCTGCATTTTGGCTGCCTTTTGGGCTGGAGCTTCTCGTGGTTTGAGGCCTCGCTTGCTCCCCTCCGTGCTCTTGATATTCTCCCACAGGTGGGCTGGATTTTGGCTGCATTTTGGGCTGGAGCTCCTCGTGGTTTGAGGCCTGGCTTGCTCCACCCCCTGCTCTTGAGATTCTCCCGGATCTGTTCTGGATTTTGGCTGCCTTTTGGGCTGGAGCTTCTCGTGGTTTGAGGCCTGGCTTGCTCCACCCCCTGCTCTTGATATTCTCCCGGATGTGGGCTGCATTTTGGCTGCCTTTTGGGCTGGAGCTTCTCGTGGTTTGAGGCCTGGCTTGCTCCACCCCCTGCTCTTGAGATTCTCCCACATGTGGGCTGCATTTTGGCTGCCTTTTGGGCTGGAGCTTCTCGTGGTTTGAGGCCTGGCTTGCTCCACCCCCTGCTCTTGAGATTCTCCCGGATGTGGGCTGGATTTTGGCTGCCTTTTGGGCTGGAGCTTCTCGTGGTTTGAGGCCTGGCTTGCTCCACCCCCTGCTCTTGAGATTCTCCCGGAGGTGGGCTGCATTTTGGCTGCATTTTGGGCTGGAGCTTCTCATGGTTTGAGGCCTGGCTTGCTCCACCCTCTGCTCTTGATATTCTCCCGGAGGTGGGCTGGATTTTGTCTGCCTTTTGGGCTGGAACTTCTCGTGGTTTGAGGCCTGGCTTGCTCCACCCCCTGCTCTTGATATTCTCCCGGATGTGGGCTGGATTTTGGCTGCCTTTTGGGCTGGAGCTCCTCGTGGTTTGAGGCCTGGCTTGCTCCACCCCCTGCTCTTTAGATTCTCCCGGAGGTGGGCTGCATTTTGGCTACATTTTGGGCTGGAGCTTCTCGTGGTTTGAGGACTCGCTTTCTCCCCTCCGTACTCTTGATATTCTCCCGGAGTTGGGCTGGATTTTGGCTGCCTTTTGGGCTGGAGCTTCTCGTGGTTTGAGGCCTGGCTTGCTCTCCTCCCTGCTCTTGATATTCACCCAGATGTGGGCTGGATTTTGGCTGCCTTTTGGGCTGGAGCTTCTCGTGGTTTGAGGCCTGGCTTGCTCCAACCCGTGCTCTTGATATTCTCCCGGATGTGGGCTGCATTTTGGCTGCCTTATGGGCTGGAGCTTCTCGTGGTTTGAGGCCTGGCTTGCTCCATCCTCTTCTCTTGTTATTCTCCCGGATGTGGGCTGGAGTTTGGCTGCATTTTGGGCTGGAGCTTCTCGTGGTTTGAGGCCTGGCTTGCTCCACCCCCTGCTCTTGAGATTCTCCCGGATGTGGGCTGCATTTTGGCTGCCTTTTGGGCTGGAGCTTCTCGTGGTTTGAGGCCTGGCTTGCTCTCCTCCCTGCTCTTGATATTCACCCGGATGTGGGCTGCATTTTGGCTGCCTTTTGGGCTGGAGCTTCTCGTGGTTTGAGGCCTGGCTTGCTCCACCCCCTGCTCTTGAGTTTCTCCCGGATGTGGGCTGGATTTTGGCTGCCTTTTGGGCTGGAGCTTCTCATGGTTTGAGGCCTGGCTTGCTCCACCCCCTGCTCTTGAGATTCTCCCGTAGGTGGGCTGGATTTTGGCTGCATTTTGGGCTGGAGCTTCTCTTGGTTTGAGGCCTGGCTTTCTCCACCCCCTGCTCTTGAGATTCTCCCGGATGTGGGCTGCATTCTGGGTGATTCTTGGGCTGGAGGTTCTCGTGGTTTGAGGCCTGGCTTGCTCCACCCCCTGCTCTTGAGATTCTCCCGGATGTGGGCTGGATTTTGGCTGCATTTTGGGCTGGAGCTTCTCATGGTTTGAGGCCTGGCTTGGTCCACCCTCTGCTCTTGATATTCTACCGGATGTGGGCTGGATTTTTGCTCACTTTTGGGCTGGAGCTTCTCGTGGTTTGAGGCCTGGCTTGCTCCACCCCCTGCTCTTGAGATTCTCCCGGATGTGGGCTGGATTTTGGCTGCCTTTTGGGCTGGAGCTTCTCGTGGTTTGAGGCCTGGCTTGCTCCACCCCCTGCTCTTTATATTCTCCCTGATGTGGGCTGGATTTTGGCTGCCTTTTGGGCTGGAGCTTCTCATGGTTTGAGGCCTGGCTTGCTCCACTCCCTGCTCTTGAGATTCTCCCGCATGTGGGCTGCATTTTGTCTGCATTTTGGGCTGGAGCTTCTCCCGGTTTGAGGCCTGGCTTGCTCCAACTCCTGCTCTTGAGATTCTCCCGGAGGTGGGCTGCAATTTGGCTGCCTTTTGGGCTGGAGCTTCTCGTGGTTTGAGGCCTGGCTTCCTCCACCCCCTGCTCTTGATATTCTCCCGGAGGTGGGCTGGAGTTTGGCTGCCTTTTGGGCTGGAGCTTCTTGTGGTTTGAGGCCTGGCTTGCTCCACCCCCTGCTCTTGAGATTCTCCCGGATGTGGGCTGGAGTTTAACTGCCTTTTGGGCTGGAGCTTCTCGTGGTTTGAGGCCTGGCTTGCTCCACCCCCTGCTCTTGAGATTCTCCCGGATGTGGGCTGCATTTTGGCTGCCTTTTGGGCTGGAGTTTCTCGAGGTTTGTAGCCTGGCTTGCTCCACCCCCTGCTCTTGAGATTCTCCCGGAGGTGGGCTGCATTTTGGCTGCATTTTGGGCTGGAGCTTCTCGTGGTTTGAGGCCTGGCTTGCTCCACCCTCTGCTCTTGATATTCTCCCGGATGTGGGCTGGATTTTGGCTGCCTTTTGGGCTGGAGCTTCTCGTGGTTTGAGGCCTGGCTTGCTCCACCCCCTGCTCTTGAGATTCTCCCGGAGGTGGGCTGGATTTTGGCTGCCTTTTGGGCTGGAGCTTCTCATGGTTTGAGGCCTGGCTTGCTCCACCCCCTGCTCTTGAGATTCTCCCGGATATGGGCTGCATTTTGGTAGCCTTTTGGGCTGGAGCTTCTCGTGGTTTGAGGCCTGGCTTGCTCCCCTCCCTGCTCTTGAGATTCTCCCGGAGGTGGGCTGGAGTTTGGCTGCATTTTGGGCTGGAGCTTCTTGTGGTTTGAGGCCTGGCTTGCTCCACCCCCTGCTCTTGAAATTCTCCCTGATGTGGGCTGCATTTTGGCTGCCTTTCGAGCTGGAGCTCCTCGTGGTTTGAGGCCTGGCTTGCTCCACCCCCTGCTCTTGAGATTCTCCCGGATCTGTTCTGGATTTTGGCTCCATTTTGGGCTGGAGCTTCTCGTGGTTTGAGGCCTGGCTTGCTCCACCCCCTGCTCTTGAGATGCTCCCTGATGTGGGCTGCATTTTGGCTGCATTTTGGACTGGAGCTTCTCGTGGTTTGAGGCCTGGCTTGCTCCACCCCCTGCTCTTGAGTTTCTCCCAGATGTGGGCTGGATTTTGGCTGCCTTTTGGGCTGAAGCTTCTCGTGGTTTGAGGCCTGGCTTGCTCCACCCCCTGCTCTTGAGATTCTCCCGGAGGTGGGCTGGATTTTGGCTGCATTTTGGGCTGGAGCTTCTCATGGTTTGAGGCCTGGCTTGCTCCACCCCCTGCTCTTGAGATTCTCCCGGATGTGGGCTGGATTTTGGCTGCATTTTGGGCTGAAGCTTCTCGTGGTTTGAGGCCTGGCTTGCTCCACCCCCTGCTCTTGAGATTCTCCCGGAGGTGGGCTGGATTTTGGCTGCCTTTTGGGCTGGAGCTTCTCATGGTTTGAGGCCTGGCTTGCTCCACCCCCTGCTCTTGAGATTCTCCCGGATGTGGGCTGGATTTTGGCTGCATTTTGGGCTGGAGCTTCTCGTGGTTTGAGGCCTGGCTTGCTCCACCCCCTGCTCTTGAGATTCTCCCGGATGTGGGCTGCATTTTGGCTGCCTTTTGGGCTGGAGCTTCTCGTGGTTTGAGGCCTGCCTTGCTCCACCCCCTTCTCTTGATATTCTCCCGGATGTGGGCTGAATTTTGGCTGCCTTTTGGGCTGGAGCTTCTCGTGGTTTGAGGCCTGGCTTGCTCCACCCCCTGCTCTTGAGATTCTCCCTGATGTGGGCTGGATTTTGGCTGCATTTTGGGCTGGAGCTTCTCGTGGTTTGAGGAATGGCTTGCTCCACCCCCTGCTCTTGAGTTTCTCCCGGATGTGGGCTGGATTTTGGCTGCATTTTGGGCTGGAGCTTCTCATGGTTTGAGGCCTGGCTTGCTCCACCCTCTGCTCTTGATATTCTCCCGGATGTGGGCTGGATTTTGGCTGCCTTTTGGGCTGGAGCTTCTCGTGGTTTGAGGCCTCGCTTGCTCCCCTCCGTGCTCTTGATATTCTCCCACAGGTGGGCTGGATTTTGGCTGCATTTTGGGCTGGAGCTTCTCGTGGTTTGAGGCCTGGCTTGCTCCACCCCCTGCTCTTGAGATTCTCCAGGAGGTGGGCTGGATTTTGGCTGCATTTTGGGCTGGAGCTTCTCGTGGTTTGAGGCCTGGCTTGCTCCACCCCCTGCTCTTGAGATTCTCCCGGATGTGGGCTGGATTTTGGCTGCCTTTTGGGCTGGAGCTTCTCGTGGTTTGAGGCCTGGCTTGCTCCACCCCCTGCTCTTGAGATTCTCCCGGAGGTGGGCTGCATTTTGGCTGCATTTTGGGCTGGAGCTTCTCGTGGTTTGAGGCCTGGCTTGCTCCACCCCCTGCTCTTGAGATTCTCCCGGAGGTGGGCTGGATTTTGGCTGTCCTTTGGGCTGGAGCTTCTCGTGGTTTGAGGCCTGGCTTGCTCCACCCCCTGCTCTTGAGATTCTCCCGGAGGTGGGCTGGATTTTGGCTGCCTTTTGGGCTGGAGCTTCTCATGGTTTGAGGCCTGGCTTGCTCCACCCCCTGCTCTTGAGATTCTCCCGGATATGGGCTGCATTTTGGTAGCCTTTTGGGCTGGAGCTTCTCGTGGTTTGAGGCCTGGCTTGCTCCCCTCCCTGCTCTTGAGATTCTCCCGGAGGTGGGCTGGACTTTGGCTGCATTTTGGGCTGGAGCTTCTTGTGGTTTGAGGCCTGGCTTGCTCCACCCCCTGCTCTTGAAATTCTCCCTGATGTGGGCTGCATTTTGGCTGCCTTTCGAGCTGGAGCTCCTCGTGGTTTGAGGCCTGGCTTGCTCCACCCCCTGCTCTTGAGATTCTCCCGGATCTGTTCTGGATTTTGGCTCCATTTTGGGCTGGAGCTTCTCGTGGTTTGAGGCCTGGCTTGCTCCACCCCCTGCTCTTGAGATGCTCCCTGATGTGGGCTGCATTTTGGCTGCATTTTGGCTGCATTTTGGACTGGAGCTTCTCGTGGTTTGAGGCCTGGCTTGCTCCACCCCCTGCTCTTGAGTTTCTCCCAGATGTGGGCTGGATTTTGGCTGCCTTTTGGGCTGAAGCTTCTCGTGGTTTGAGGCCTGGCTTGCTCCACCCCCTGCTCTTGAGATTCTCCCGGAGGTGGGCTGGATTTTGGCTGCATTTTGGGCTGGAGCTTCTCATGGTTTGAGGCCTGGCTTGCTCCACCCCCTGCTCTTGAGATTCTCCCGGATGTGGGCTGGATTTTGGCTGCATTTTGGGCTGAAGCTTCTCGTGGTTTGAGGCCTGGCTTGCTCCACCCCCTGCTCTTGAGATTCTCCCGGAGGTGGGCTGGATTTTGGCTGCCTTTTGGGCTGGAGCTTCTCATGGTTTGAGGCCTGGCTTGCTCCACCCCCTGCTCTTGAGATTCTCCCGGATGTGGGCTGGATTTTGGCTGCATTTTGGGCTGGAGCTTCTCGTGGTTTGAGGCCTGGCTTGCTCCACCCCCTGCTCTTGAGATTCTCCCGGATGTGGGCTGCATTTTGGCTGCCTTTTGGGCTGGAGCTTCTCGTGGTTTGAGGCCTGCCTTGCTCCAACCCCTTCTCTTGATATTCTCCCGGATGTGGGCTGAATTTTGGCTGCCTTTTGGGCTGGAGCTTCTCGTGGTTTGAGGCCTGGCTTGCTCCACCCCCTGCTCTTGAGATTCTCCCTGATGTGGGCTGGATTTTGGCTGCATTTTGGGCTGGAGCTTCTCGTGGTTTGAGGCCTGGCTTGCTCCACCCCCTGCTCTTGAGTTTCTCCCGGATGTGGGCTGGATTTTGGCTGCCTTTTGGGCTGGAGCTTCTCATGGTTTGAGGCCTGACTTGCTCCACCCCCTGCTCTTGAGATTCTCCCGGATGTGGGCTGGAGTTTGGCTGCCTTTTGGGCTGGAGCTTCTCGTGGTTTGAGGCCTGGCTTGCTCCACCCCCTGCTCTTGATATTCTCCCGGAGGTGGGCTGGATTTTGGCTGCTTTTTGGGCTGGAGCTTCTCGTGGTTTGTGGCCTGGCTTGCTCCACCCCCTGCTCTTGAGATTCTCCAGGAGGTGGGCTGGATTTTGGCTGCATTTTGGGCTGGAGCTTCTCGTGGTTTGAGGCCTGGCTTGCTCCACCCCCTGCTCTTGAGATTCTCCCGGATGTGGGCTGGATTTTGGCTGCCTTTTGGGCTGGAGCTTCTCGTGGTTTGAGGCCTGGCTTGCTCCACCCCCTGCTCTTGAGATTCTCCCGGAGGTGGGCTGCATTTTGGCTGCATTTTGGGCTGGAGCTTCTCATGGTTTGAGGCCTGGCTTGCTCCACCCTCTGCTCTTGATATTCTCCCGGATGTGGGCTGGATTTTGGCTGCATTTTGGGCTGGAGCTTCTCGTGGTTTGAGGCCTGGCTTGCTCCACCCCCTGCTCTTGAGATTCTCCCGGAGGTGGGCTGGATTTTGGCTGCCTTTTGGGCTGGAGCTTCTCATGGTTTGAGGCCTGGCTTGCTCCACCCCCTGCTCTTGAGATTCTCCCGGATATGGGCTGCATTTTGGTAGCCTTTTGGGCTGGAGCTTCTCGTGGTTTGAGGCCTGGCTTGCTCCCCTCCCTGCTCTTGAGATTCTCCCGGAGGTGGGCTGGAGTTTGGCTGCATTTTGGGCTGGAGCTTCTTGTGGTTTGAGGCCTGGCTTGCTCCACCCCCTGCTCTTGAAATTCTCCCTGATGTGGGCTGCATTTTGGCTGCCTTTCGAGCTGGAGCTCCTCGTGGTTTGAGGCCTGGCTTGCTCCACCCCCTGCTCTTGAGATTCTCCCGGATCTGTTCTGGATTTTGGCTCCATTTTGGGCTGGAGCTTCTCGTGGTTTGAGGCCTGGCTTGCTCCAACCCGTGCTCTTGATATTCTCCCGGATGTGGGCTGCATTTTGGCTGCCTTATGGGCTGGAGCTTCTCGTGGTTTGAGGCCTGGCTTGCTCCATCCTCTTCTCTTGTTATTCTCCCGGATGTGGGCTGGAGTTTGGCTGCATTTTGGGCTGGAGCTTCTCGTGGTTTGAGGCCTGGCTTGCTCTCCTCCCTGCTCTTGATATTCACCCGGATGTGGGCTGCATTTTGGCTGCCTTTTGGGCTGGAGCTTCTCGTGGTTTGAGGCCTGGCTTGCTCCAACCCCTGCTCTTGAGTTTCTCCCGGATGTGGGCTGGATTTTGGCTGCCTTTTGGGCTGGAGCTTCTCATGGTTTGAGGCCTGGCTTGCTCCACCCCCTGCTCTTGAGATTCTCCCGTAGGTGGGATGGATTTTGGCTGCATTTTGGGCTGGAGCTTCTCTTGGTTTGAGGCCTGGCTTTCTCCACCCCCTGCTCTTGAGATTCTCCCGGATGTGGGCTGCATTCTGGGTGATTCTTGGGCTGGAGGTTCTCGTGGTTTGAGGCCTGGCTTGCTCCACCCCCTGCTCTTGAGATTCTCCCGGATGTGGGCTGGATTTTGGCTGCATTTTGGGCTGGAGCTTCTCATGGTTTGAGGCCTGGCTTTGTCCAACCCCTGCTCTTGATATTCTACCGGATGTGGGCTGGATTTTGTCTGCATTTTGGGCTGGAGCTTCTCCCGGTTTGAGGCCTGGCTTGCTCCAACTCCTGCTCTTGAGATTCTCCCGGAGGTGGGCTGCAATTTGGCTGCCTTTTGGGCTGGAGCTTCTCGTGGTTTGAGGCCTGGCTTCCTCCACCCCCTGCTCTTGATATTCTCCCAGAGGTGGGCTGCATTTTGGCTGCCTTTTGGGATGGAGCTTCTTGTGGTTTGAGGCCTGGCTTGCTCCACCCCCTGCTCTTGAGATTCTCCCGGAGGTGGGCTGGAGTTTAACTGCCTTTTGGGCTGGAGCTTCTCGTGGTTTGAGGCCTGGCTTGCTCCACCCCCTGCTCTTGAGATTCTCCCGGAGGTGGGCTGGATTTTGGCTGCCTTTTGGGCTGGAGCTTCTCATGGTTTGAGGCCTGGCTTGCTCCACCCCCTGCTCTTGAGATTCTCCCTGATGTGGGCTGGATTTTGGCTGCCTATTGGGCTGGAGCTTCTCGTGGTTTGAGGCCTGGCTTGCTCCACCCCCTGCTCTTGAGATTCTCCCGGATGTGGGCTGCATTTTGGCTGCATTTTGGGCTGGAGCTTCTTGTGTTTTGAGGCCTGGCTTGCTCCCCTCCATGCTCTTTATATTCCCCCAGAATTCGGCTGGATTTTGGCTGCCTTTTGGGCTGGAGCTTCTCGTGGTTTGTGGCCTGGCTTGCTCCACCCCCTGCTCTTGAAATTCTCCCTGATGTGGGCTGCATTTTGGCTGCCTTTTGGGCTGGAGCTTCTCGTGGTTTGAGGCCTGGCTTGCTCTCCTCCCTGCTCTTGATATTCACCCAGATGTGGGCTGGATTTTGGCTGCATTTAGGGCTGGAGCTTCTCGTGGTTTGAGGCCTGGCTTGCTCCAACCCGTGCTCTTGATATTCTCCCGGATGTGGGCTGCATTTTGGCTGCCTTTTGGGCTGGAGATTCTCGTGGTTTGAGTCCTGGCTTGCTCCATCCTCTTCTCTTGTTATTCTCCCGGATGTGGGCTGGAGTTTGGCTGCATTTTGGGCTGGAGCTTCTCGTGGTTTGAGGCCTGGCTTGCTCCACCCACTGCTCTTGAGATTGTCCCGGATGTGGGCTGCATTTTGGCTGCCTTTTGGGCTGGAGCTTCTCGTGGTTTGAGGCCTGGCTTGCTCCACCCCCTGCTCTTGAGATTCTCCCGGATGTGGGCTGGATTTTGGCTGCCTTGTGGACCGGAGCTTCTCGTGGTTTGAGGCCTGGCTTGCTCCACCCCCTGCTCTTGAGTTTCTCCCGGATGTGGGCTGCATTTTGGCTGCACTTTGGGCTGGAGCTTCTTGTGGTTTGAGGCCTGGCTTGCTCCCCTCCATGCTCTTTATATTCCCCCAGAATTCGGCTGGATTTTGGCTGCCTTTTGGGCTGGAGCTTCTCGTGGTTTGAGGACTCGCTTTCTCCCCTCCGTACTCTTGATATTCTCCCAGAGGTGGGCTGGATTTTGGCTGCCTTTTGGGCTGGAGCTTCTTGTGGTGGTTTGAGGCCTGGCTTGCTCTCCTCCCTGCTCTTGATATTCACCCAGATGTGGGCTGGATTTTGGCTGCATTTTGGGCTGGAGCTTCTCGTGGTTTGAGGCCTGGCTTGCTCCAACCCGTGCTCTTGATATTCTCCCGGATGTGGGCTGCATTTTGGCTGATTCTTGGGCTGGAGCTTCTCATGGTTTGAGGCCTGGCTTGCTCCACCCCCTGCTCTTGAGATTCTCCCGGATGTGGGCTGGAGTTTGGCTGCATTTTGGGCTGGAGCTTCTCGTGGTTTGAGGTCTGGCTTGCTCCACCCCCTGCTCTTGAGATTGTCCCGGATGTGGGCTGCATTTTGGCTGTCTTTTTGGCTGGAGCTTCTCGTGGTTTGAGGCCTGGCTTGCTCCACCCCCTGCTCTTGAGATTCTCCCGGATATGGGCTGGATTTTGGCTGCCTTTTGGGCTGGAGCTTCTCGTGGTTTGAGGCCTGGCTTGCTCGAAACCCTGCTCTTGATATTTTCCCTGATGTGGGCTGGAGTTTGGCTGCATTTAGGCTGGAACTTCTCGTGGTTTGAGGCCTGGCTTGCTCCACCCCCTGCTCTTGAGATTCTCCCGGATGTGGGCTGCATTTTGGCTTCCTTTTGGGCTGTAGCTTTTCGTGGTTTGAGGCCTGGCTTGCTCCACCCCCTGCTCTTGAGATTCTCCCGGACGTGGGCTGCATTTTGGCTGCCTTTTGGGCTGGAGCTTCTCGTGGTTTGAGGCCTGGCTTGCTCCACACCCTGCTCTTAATATTCTCTCGCATGTGGGCTGCATTTTGGCTGCATTTTGGGCTGGAGCTTCTCCTGGTTTGAGGCCTGGCTTGCTCCACCCCCTGCTCTTGAGATTCTCCCGGATGTGGGCTGCATTTTGGCTGCCTTTTGGGCTGGAGCTTCTCGTGGTTTGAGGCCTGGCTTGCTCCATCCCCTGCTCTTAATATTCTCTCGCATGTGGGCTGCATTTTGGCTGCCTTTTGGGCTGGAGCTTCTCATGGTTTGAGGCCTGGCTTGCTCCACCCCCTGCTCTTGAGATTCTCCCGGATGTGGGCTGGATTTTGACTGCCTTTTGGGCTGGAGCTTCTCGTGGTTTGAGGCCTGGCTTGCTCCACCCCCTGCTCTTGAGATTCTCCCGCATGTGGGCTGCATTTTGGCTGCCTTTTGGGCTGGAGCTTCTCGTGGTTTGAGGCCTGGCTTGCTCCACCCCCTGCTCTTGAGATTCTCCCGGATGTGGGCTGCATTTTGACTGCCTTTTGGGCCGGAGCTTTCGTGGTTTGAGGCCTGGCGTGCTCCCCTCCGTGCTCTTGATATTCTCCCAGAGGTGGGCTGTCTTTTGGCTGCCTTTTGAGCTGGAGCTTCTCGTGGTTTGAGGCCTGGCTTGCTCCACACCCTGCTCTTGATATTTTCCCAGATGTGGGCTGGATTTTGGCTGCATTTTGGGCTGGAGCTTCTTGTGGTTTGAGGCCTGGCTTGCTCCACCCCCTGCTCTTGAGATTCTCCCGGATGTGGGCTGCATTTTGGCTGCCTTTTGGGCTGGAGCTTCTCGTGGTTTGAGGCCTGGCTTGCTCCCCTCTATTCTCTTTATATTCCCCCAGAATTGGGCTCGATTTTGGCTGCCTTTTTGGCTGGAGCTTCTCGTGGTTTGTGGCCTGGCTTGCTCCACCCCCTGCTCTTGATATTCTCCCAGAGGTGGACTGGATTTTGGCTGCCTTTTGGGCTGGAGCTTCTCGTGGTTTGAGGCCTGGCTTGCTCCACCCCCTGCTCTTGAGATTCTCGCAGAGTTGGGCTGGAGTTTGGCTGCCTTTTGGGCCGGAGCTTCTTGTGGTTTGAGACCTGGCTTGCTCCACCCCCTGCTCTTGAGTTTCTCCTGGATGTGGGCTGGATTTTGGCTGCCTTTTGGGCTGAAGCTTCTCGTGTTTTGAGGCCTGGATTGCTCCACCCCCTGCTCTTGAGATTCTCCCGGATGAGGGCTGCATTTTGGCTGCATTTTGAGCTATAGCTTCTCGAGGTTTGAGGCCTGGCTTGCTCCACCCCCTGCTCTTGAGATTCTCCCGGATGTGGGCTGGATTTTGGCTGCCTTTTGGGCTGGAGCTTCTCGTGGTTTGAGGCCTGGTTTGCTCCACCCCCTGCTCTTGAAATTCTCCCGGATGTGGGCTGCATTTTGGCTGCCTTTTGGGCTGGAGCTTCTCGTGGTTTGAGGCCTGGCTTGCTCCACCCCCTGCTCTTGAGATTCTCCCGGAGGTGGGCTGGAGTTTGGCTGCCTTTTGGGCTGGAGCTTCTTGTGGTTTGAGACCTGGCTTGCACCACCCCCTGCTCTTGAGATTCTCCCGGATGTGGGCTGGAGCTTGTCGTGATTTGAGGCCTGGCTTCCTCCACCCCCTGCTCTTGAGATTCTCCCGGATGTGGGCTGGATTTTGGCTGCCTTATGGGCTGGAGCTTCTCGTGGTTTGAGGCCTGGCTTCCTCCAACCCCTGCTCTTGAGATTCTCCTGGATATGGGCTGGATTTTGGCTGCCTTTTGGGCTGGAGCTTCTCGTGGTTTGAGGCCTGGCTTGCTCCACCCCCTGCTCTTGAGATTCTCCCGGATGTGGGCTGGAGTTTGGCTGCATTTTGGGCTGGAGCTTCTTGTGGTTTGAGGCCTGGCTTGCTCCCCTCCATGCTCTTTATATTCCCCCAGAATTGGGCTGGATTTTGGCTGCCTTTTCGGCTGGAGCTTCTCGTGGTTTGTGGCCAGGCTTGCTCCACACCCTGCTCTTGAAATTCTCCCTGATGTGGGCTGCATTTTGGCTGCCTTTTGGGCTGGAACTTCTCGTGGTTTAAGGCCTCGCTTGATCCCCTTAGTGCTCTTGATATTCTCCCAGAGGTGTTCTGGATTTTGGCTGCCTTTTGGGCTGGAGCTTCTCGTGGTTTGAGGCCTGGCTTGCTCCACCCCCTGCTCTTGAGATTCTTCCGCATGTGGCCTGGATTTTGGCTGCCTTTTGGGCTGGAGCTTCTCGTGGTTTGAGGCCTGGCTTGCTCCACCCCCTGCTCTTGAGATTCTCCCGGATGTGGGCTGCATTTTGGCTGCCTTTTGGCCTGCAGGTTCTCGTGGTTTGAGGCCTGGCTTGCTCCACGCCCTGCTCTTGAGATTCTCCTGCATGTGTGCTGCATTTTGGCTGCCTTTTGGGCTCCAGATTCTCCTGGTTTGAGGCCTGGCTTGCTCCACCCCCTGCTCTTGAGATTCTCGCAGAGGTGGGCTGGAGTTTGGCTGCCTTTTGGGCCGGAGCTTCTTGTGGTTTGAGACCTGGCTTGCTCCACCCCCTGCTCTTGAGTTTCTCCTGGATGTGGGCTGGATTTTGGCTGCCTTTTGGGCTGAAGCTTCTCGTGTTTTGAGGCCTGGATTGCTCCACCCCCTGCTCTTGAGATTCTCCCGGATGAGGGCTGCATTTTGGCTGCATTTTGGGCTATAGCTTCTCGAGGTTTGAGGCCTGGCTTGCTCCACCCCCTGCTCTTGATATTCTCCCAGAGGTGTTCTGGATTTTGGCTGCCTTTTGGGCTGGAGCTTCTCGTGGTTTGAGGCCTGGCTTGCTCCACCCCCTGCTCTTGAGATTCTTCCGCATGTGGGCTGGATTTTGGCTGCCTTTTGGGCTGGAATTTCTCGTGGTTTGAGGCCTGGCTTGCTCCACCCTCTGCTCTTGAGATTCTCCCGGATGTGGGCTGCATTTTGGCTGCCTTTTGGGCTGCAGCTTCTCGTGGTTTGAGGCCTGGCTTGCTCCACCCCCTGCTCTTGAGATTCTCCCGAATATGGGCTGGATTTTGGCTGCCTTTTGGGCTGGAGCTTCTCGTGGTTTAAGGCCTGGCTTGCTGCACCCCCTGCTCTTGAGATTCTCCCGGATGTGGGCTGCATTTTGGCTGCCTTTAGGGCTGGAGCTTCTCGTGGTTTGAGGCCTGGCTTGCTCCCCTCCATGCTCTTTATATTCCCCCAGAATTGGGCTGGATTTTGGCTGCCTTTTGGGCTGGAGCTTCTCGTGGTTTGAGGCCTGGCTTGCTCCACCCCCTGCTCTTGAGATTCTCGCGGAGGTGGGCTGGAGTTTCGCTGCATTTTGGGCCGGAGCTTCTCGTGGTTTGAGACCTGGCTTGCTCCACCCCCTGCTTTTGAGATTCTCCAGATGTGGGCTGCATTTTGGCTGCCTTTTGGGCTGGAGCTTCTCGTGGTTTGTGGCCAGGCTTGCTCCACACCGTGCTCTTGAAATTCTCCCTGATGTGGGCTGCATTTTGGCTGCCTTTTGGGCTGGAACTTCTCGTGGTTTAAGGCCTGGCTTGCTCCACCCCCTGCTCTTGAGATTCTTCCGCATGTGGGCTGGATTTTGGTTGCCTTTTGGGCTGGATCTTCTCGTGGTTTGAGGCCTGGCTTGCTCCACCCCCTGCTCTTGAGATTCTTGCTGATGTGGGCTGGATTTTGGCTGCCTTTTGGGCTGGAGCTTCTCGTGGTTTGAGGCCTGGCTTGCTCCACCCCCTGCTCTTGAGATTCTCCCGGATGTGGGCTGCATTTTGGCTGCATTTTGTCCTGCAGCTTCTCGTGGTTTGAGGCCTGGCTTGCTCCACGCCCTGCTCTTGAGATTCTTGCTGATGTGTGCTGGATTTTGGCTGCATTTTGGGCTGGAGCTTCTCGTGGTTTGAGGCCTGGCTTGCTCCACCCCCTGCTCTTGAGATTCTCCCGGATGTGGGCTGCATTTTGGCTGCCTTTTGACCTGGAGCTTCTCGTGGTTTGAGGCCTGGCTTGCTCCACGCCCTACTCTTGAGATTCTTGCTGATGTGTGCTGGATTTTGGCTGCATTTTGGGCTGGAGCTTCTCGTGGTTTGAGGCCTGGCTTGCTCCACCCCCTGCTCTTGAGATTCTTGCTGATGTGTGCTGGATTTTGGCTGCCTTTTGGGCTGGAGCTTCTCGTGGTTTGAGGCCTGGCTTGCTCCACCCCCTGCTCTTGTCATTCTCCCTGATGTGGGCTGCATTTTTGCTGCCTTTTGGGCTGGAGCTTCTCGTGGTTTGAGGCCTGGCTTGCTCCACCCCCTGCTGTTGAGATTATCCCGGATGTGCGCTGCATTTTGGCTGCTTTGTGGACCGGAGCTTCTCGTGGTTTGAGGCCTGGCTTGCTCCACCACCTGCTCTTGAGTTTCTCCCGGATGTGGGCTGGATTTTGCTGCCTTTTGGGCTGGAGCTTCTCGTGGTTTGAGGCCTGGATTGCTCCACCCCCTGCTCTTGAGATTCTCCCGGATGTGGGCTGCATTTTGGCTGCATTTTGGCCTGCAGCTTCTCGTGGTTTGAGGCCTGGCTTGCTCCACCCCCTGCTCTTGAGATTCTTGCTGATGTGTGCTGGATTTTGGCTGCATTTTGGGCTGGAGCTTCTCGTGGTTTGAGGCCTGGCTTGCTCCCCTCCATGCTCTTGATATTCTCCCAGAGGTGGGCTGGATTTTGGCTGCCTTTTGGGCTGGAGCTTCTCGTGGTTTGAGGCCTGGCTTGCTCCACCCCCTGCTCTTGAGATTCTCCCGGATGTGGGCTGCATTTTGGCTGCCTTTTGGGCTGGAGCTTCTTGTGGTTTGAGGCCTGGCTTGCTCCACCCCCTGCTCTTGATATTCTCCCGGATGTGGGCTGGATTTTGGCTGCCTTTTGGGCTGGAGCTTCTCGTAGTTTGAGGCCTGGCTTGCTCCATCCCCTGCTCGTAATATTCTCTCGGATGTGGGCTGGATTTTGGCTGCCTTTTGGGCTGGAGCTTCTCGTGGTTTGAGGCCTGGATTGCTCCCCTCCTTGCTCTTAATATTTTCCCAGAGGTGGGCTGCATTTTGGCTGCGTTTTGGGCTGGAGCTTCTCGTGGTTTGAGGCCTGGCTTGCTCCAACCCCTGCTCTTGAGATTCTCCCAGATGTGGGCTGCATTTTGGCTGCCTTTTGGGCTGGAACTTCTCGTGGTTTGAGGCCTGGCTTGCTCCCCTCCGTGCTCTTGATATTCTCCCAGAGGTAGGCTGGATTTTGGCTGCCTTTTGGGCTGGAGCTTCTCGAGGTTTGAGGCCTGGCTTGCTCCACGCCCTGCTCTTGAGATTCTTGCTGATGTGTGCTGGATTTTGGCTGCATTTTGGGCTGGAGCTTCTCGTGGTTTGAGGCCTGGCTTGCTCTACCCCCTGCTCTTGATATTCTCCCGGATGTGGGCTGGAGTTTGGCTGCCTTTTGGGCCGGAGCTTCTCGTGGTTTAAGACCTGGCTTGCACCACCCCCTGCTCTTGAGATTCTCCGGGATGTGGGCTGGATTTTGGCTGCATTTTGGGCTGGAGCTTCTCGTGATTTGAGGCCTGGCTTGCTCCACCCCCTGCTCTTGATATTCTCCCGGATGTGGGCTGGAGTTTGGCTGCATTTTGGGCTGGAGCTTCTTGTGGTTTGAGGCCTGGCTTGCTCCCCTCCATGCTCTTTATATTCCCCCAGAATTGGGCTGGATTTTGGCTGCCTTTTGGGCTGGAGCTTCTCGTGGTTTGTGGCCAGGCTTGCTCCCCTCCGTGCTCTTGATATTCTCCCAGAGGTGTTCTGGATTTTGGCTGCCTTTTGGGCTGGAGCTTCTCGTGGTTTGAGGCCTCGCTTGCTCCCCTCCGTGCTCTTGATATTCTCCCAGAGGTGTTCTGGATTTTGGCTGCCTTTTGGGCTGGAGCTTCTCGTGGTTTGAGGCCTGGCTTGCTCCACCCACTGCTCTTGAGATTCTCCCGGAGGTGGGCTGCATTTTGGCTGCCTTTTGGGCTGGAGCTTCTCGTGGTTTGAGGCCTGGCTTGCTCCCCTCCATGCTCTTTATATTCCCCCAGAATTGGGCTGGATTTTGGCTGCCTTTTGGGCTGGAGCTTCTCGTGGTTTGAGGCCTGGCTTGCTCCACCCCCTGCTCTTGAGATTCTTCCTGATGTGGGCTGGATTTTGGCTGCCTTTTGGGCTGGAGCTTCTCGTGGTTTGAGGCCTGGCTTGCTCCACCCCCTGCTCTTGAGATTCTTCTGCATGTGGGCTGGATTTTGGCAGCCTTTTGGGCTGGAGCTTCTCGTGGTTTGAGGCCTGGCTTGCTCCACCCCCTGCTCTTGAGATTCTCCCGGATGTGGGCTGCATTTTGGCTGCATTTTGGCCTGCAGCTTCTCGTGGTTTGAGGCCTGGCTTGCTCCACGCCCTTCTCTTGAGATTCTTGCTGATGTGTGCTGGATTTTGGCTGCCTTTTGGGCTGGAGCTTCTCGTGGTTTGAGGCCTGGCTTGCTCCACCCCCTGCTCTTGAGATTCTTGCTGATGTGTGCTGGATTTTGGCTGCCTTTTGGGCTGGAGCTTCTCGTGGTTTGAGGCCTGGCTTGCTCCACCCCCTGCTCTTGTCATTCTCCCTGATGTGGGCTGCATTTTGGCTGCCTTTTGGGCTGGAGCTTCTCGTGGTTTGAGGCCTGGCTTGCTCCACCCCCTGCTCTTGATATTCTCCCGGATGTGGGAGGCATTTTGGCTGCTTTGTGGACCGGAGCTTCTCGTGGTTTGAGGCCTGGCTTGCTCCACCCCCTGCTCTTGAGTTTCTCCCGGATGTGGGCTGGATTTTGGCTGCCTTTTGGGCTGGAGCTTCTCGTGGTTTGAGGCCTGGATTGCTCCACCCCCTGCTCTTGAGATTCTCCCGGATGTGGGCTGCATTTTGGCTGCATTTTGGCCTGCAGCTTCTCGTGGTTTGAGGCCTGCCTTGCTCCACCCCCTGCTCTTGAGATTCTCCCGGAGGTGGGCTGCATTTTGGCTGCATTTTGGGCTGGAGCTTCTCGTGGTTTGAGGCCTGGCTTGCTCCCCTCCATGCTCTTGATATTCTCCCAGAGGTGGGCTGGATTTTGGCTGCATTTTGGGCTGGAGCTTCTCGTGGTTTGAGGCCTGGCTTGCTCCACCCCCTGCTCTTGAGATTCTCCCGGATGTGGGCTGCATTTTGTCTGCCTTTTGGGCTGGAGCTTCTCGTGGTTTGAGGCCTGGCTTGCTCCACCCCCTGCTCTTGAGATTCTCCCGGATGTGGGCTGCATTTTGGCTGCCTTTTGGGCTGGAGCTTCTCGTGGTTTGAGGCCTGGCTTGCTCCATCCCCTGCTCGTAATATTCTCTCGGATGTGGGCTGGATTTTGGCTGCCTTTTGGGCTGGAGCTTCTCGTGGTTTGAGGCCTGGATTGCTCCCCCCCTTGCTCTTAATATTCTCCCAGATGTGGGCTGCATTTAGGCTGCGTTTTGGGCTGGAGCTTCTCGTGGTTTGAAGCCTGGCTTGCTCCAACCCCTGCTCTTGAGATTCTCCCAGATGTGGGCTGCATTTTGGCTGCCTTTTGGGCTGGAACTTCTCGTGGTTTGAGGCCTGGCTTGCTCCCCTCCGTGCTCTTGATATTCTCCCAGAGGTAGGCTGGATTTTGGCTGCCTTTTGGGCTGGAGCTTCTCGAGGTTTGAGGCCTGGCTTGCTCCACACCCTGCTCTTGATATTCTCCCAGAGGTGGGCTGCATTTTGGCTGCCTTTTGGGCTGGAACTTCTCGTGGTTTGAGGCCTGGCTTGCTCCTCTCCGTGCTCTTGAGATTCTCCCGGATGTGGGCTGGATTTTGACTGCCTTTTGGGCTGGAGCTTCTCGTGGTTTGAGGCCTGGCTTGCTCCACCCCCTGCTCTTGAGATTCTCCCGGATGTGGGCTGGAGTTTGGCTGCATTTTGGCATGGAGCTTCTTGTGGTTTGAGGCCTGGCTTGCTCCCCTCCATGCTCTTTATATTCCCCCAGAATTGGGCTGGATTTTGGCTGCCTTTTGGGCTGGAGCTTCTCGTGGTTTGAGGCCTGGCTTGCTCCACCCCCTGCTCTTGAGATTCTTCCGCATGTGGGCTGGATTTTGGCTGCCCTTTGGGCTGGAGCTTCTCGTGGTTTGAGGCCTGGCTTGCTCCACCCCCTGCTCTTGAGATTCTCCCGGATGTGGGCTGCATTTTGGCTGCATTTTGGCCTGCAGCTTCTCGTGGTTTGAGGCCTGGCTTGCTCCACCCCCTGCTCTTGAGATTCTTGCTGATGTGTGCTGGATTTTGGCTGCATTTTGGGCTGGAGCTTCTCGTGGTTTGAGGCCTGGCTTGCTCCACGCCCTGCTCTTGAGATTCTCCCGGATGTGGGCTGCATTTTGGCTGCCTTTTGGGCTGCAGCTTCTCGTGGTTTGAGGCCTGGCTTGCTCCACCCCCTGCTCTTGAGATTCTCCCGGATGTGGGCTGCATTTTGGCTGCATTTTGGGCTGGAGCTTCTCGTGGTTTGAGGCCTGGCTTGCTCCACCCCCTGCTCTTGAGATTCTCCCGGATATGGGCTGGATTTTGGCTGCCTTTTGGGCTAGAGCTTCTCGTGGTTTGAGGCCTGGCTTGCTCCACCCCCTGCTCTTGTCATTCTCCCTGATGTGGGCTGCATTTTGGCTGCCTTTTGGGCTGGAGCTTCTCGTGGTTTGAGGCCTGGCTTGCTCCACCCCCTGCTCTTGATATTCTCCCGGATGTGGGAGGCATTTTGGCTGCTTTGTGGAACGGAACTTCTCGTGGTTTGAGGCCTGGCTTGCTCCACCCCCTGCTCTTGAGTTTCTCCCGGATGTGGGCTGGATTTTGGCTGCCTTTTGGGCTGGAGCTTCTCGTGGTTTGAGGCCTGGATTGCTCCACCCCCTGCTCTTGATATTCTCCCGGATGTGGGCTGCATTTTGGCTGAATCTTGGGCTGGAGCTTCTCGTGGTTTGAGGCCTGGCTTGCTCCACCCCCTGCTCTTGAGATTCTCCCGGATGTGGGCTGCATTTTGTCTGCCTTTTGGGCTGGAGCTTCTCGTGGTTTGAGGCCTGGCTTGCTCCACCCCCTGCTCTTGAGATTCTCCCGGATGTGGGCTGCATTTTGGCTGCCTTTTGGGCTGGAGCTTCTCGTAGTTTGAGGCCTGGCTTGCTCCATCCCCTGCTCGTAATATTCTCTCAGATGTGGGCTGCATTTTGGCTGCCTTTTGGGCTGGAGCTTCTCGTGGTTTGAGGCCTGGATTGCTCCCCTCCTTGCACTGAATATTCTCCCAGAGGTGGGCTGCATTTTGGCTGCGTTTTGGGCTGGAGCTTCTCGTGGTTTGAGGCCTGGCTTGCTCCAACCCCTGCTCTTGAGATTCTCCCAGATGTGGGCTGCATTTTGGCTGCCTTTTGGGCTGGAACTTCTCGTGTTTTGAGGCCTGGCTTGCTCCACCCCCTGCTCTTGAGATTCTTCCGCATGCGGGCTGGATTTTGGCTGCCTTTTGGGCTGGATCTTCTCGTGGTTTGAGGCCTGGCTTGCTCCACCCCCTGCTCGTAATATTCTCTCGGATGTGGGCTGGATTTTGGCTGCCTTTTGGGCTGGAGCTTCTCGTGGTTTGAGGCCTGGCTTGCTCCACCCCCTGCTCTTGAGATTATCCCGGATGTGGGCTGCATTTTGGCTGCCTTTTGGGCTGGAGATTCTCGTGGTTTGAGGCCTGGCTTGCTCCACCCCCTGCTCTTGAGATTCTCCCGGATATGGGCTGCATTTTGGCTGCCTTTTGGGCTGGAGCTTCTCGTGGTTTGAGGCCTGGCTTGCTCCACCCCCTACTCTTGAGATTCTCGTGGATGTGGGCTGGATTTTGGCTGCATTTTGGGCTGGAGCTTCTTGTGGATTGAGGCCTCGCTTGATCCCCTCCGTGCTCTTAATATTCTGCCAGAGGTGGGCTGCATTTTGGCTGCGTTTTGGGCTGGAGCTTCTCGTGGTTTGAGGCCTGGCTTGCTCCAACCCCTGCTCTTGAGAGTCTCCCGGATGTGGGCTGGATTTTGGCTGCCTTTTGGGCTGGAACTTCTCGTGGTTTAAGGCCTCGCTTGCTCCCCTTAGTGCTCTTGATATTCTCCCAGAGGTGTTCTGGATTTTGGCTGCCTTTTGGGCTGGAGCTTCTCGTGGTTTGAGGCCTGGCTTGCTCCACCCCCTGCTCTTGAGATTCTTCCGCATGTGGGCTGGATTTTGGCTGCCTTTTGGGCTGGAGCTTCTCGTGGTTTGAGGCCTGGCTTGCTCCACCCCCTGCTCTTGAGATTCTCCCGGATGTGGGCTGCATTTTGGCTGCTTTGTGGACAGGAGCTTCTCGTGGTTTGAGGCCTGGCTTGCTCCACCCCCTGCTCTTGAGATTCTCCCGGATGTGGGCTGGATTTTGGCTGCCTTTTGGGCTGGAGCTTCTCGTGGTTTGAGGCCTGGCTTGCTCCCCTCCATGCTCTTGATATTCTTCCGCATGCGGGCTGGATTTTGGCTGCCTTTTGGGCTGGAGCTTCTCATGGTTTGAGGCCTGGCTTGCTCCACCCCCTGCTCTTGAGATTTTTCCGCATGCGGGCTGGATTTTGGCTGCCTTTTGGGCTGGAGCTTCTCGTGGTTTGAGGCCTGGCTTCCTCCACCCCCTGCTCTTGAGATTCTCCCGGATGTGGGCTGCATTTTGTCTGCCTTTTGGGCTGGAGCTTCTCGTGGTTTGAGGCCTGGCTTGCTCCACCCCCTGCTTTTGAGATTCTCCCGGATGTGGGCTGCATTTTGGCTGCCTTTTGGGCTGGAGCTTCTCGTAGTTTGAGGCCTGGCTTGCTCCATCCCCTGCTCGTAATATTCTCCCGGATGTGGGCTGGATTTTGGCTGCCTTTTGGGCTGGAGCTTCTCGAGGTTTGAGGCCTGGCTTGCTCCACACCCTGCTCTTGATATTCTCCCAGAGGTGGGCTGGATTTTGGCTGCCTTTTGGGCTGGAGCTTCTCGTGGTTTGAGGCCTGGCTTGCTCCACCCCCTGGTCTTGATATTCTTCCGCATGCGGGCTGGATTTTGGCTGCCTTTTGGGCTGGAACTTCTCGTGGTTTGAGGCCTGGCTTGCTCCACCCCCTGCTCTTGAGATTCTCCCGGATGTGGGCTGCATTTTGGCTGCCTTTTGGGCTGGAGCTTCTCGAGGTTTGAGGCCTGGCTTGCTCCACCCCCTGCTCTTGAGATTCTCCCGGATGTGGGCTGGATTTTGGCTGCATTTTGGGCTGGAGCTTCTCGTAGTTTGAGGCCGGGCTTGCTCCATCCCCTGCTCGTAATATTCTCTTGGATGTGGGCTGGATTTTGGCTGCCTTTTGGGCTGGAGCTTCTCGTGGTTTGAGGCCTGGCTTGCTCCACCCCCTGCTCTTAATATTCTGCCAGAGGTGGTCTGCATTTTGGCTGCGTTTTGGGCTGGAGCTTCTCGTGGTTTGAGGCCTGGCTTGCTCCACCCCCTGCTCTTGAGATTCTCCCGGATATGGGCTGCATTTTGGCTGCCTTTTGGGCTGGAGCTTCTCGTGGTTTGAGGCCTGGCTTGCTCCACCCCCTGCTCTTGAGATTCTCTCGGATGTGGGCTGCATTTTGGCTGCCTTTTGGGCTGGAGCTTCTCTTGGTTTGAGGCCTGGCTTGCTTCACCCCCTGCTCTTGAGATTCTCCCAGATGTAGGGCTGCATTTTGGTTGCCTTTTGGGGTGGATCTTCTCGAGGTTTGAGGCCTGGCTTGCTCCAACCCCTGCTCTTGAGATTCTCACGGATGTGTGCTGGATTTTGGCTGCATTTTGGGCTGGAGCTTCTCGTGTTTTGAGGCCTGGCTTGCTCCACACCCTGCTCTTCATATGCTCCCGGATGTGGGCTGCATTTTGGCTGCCTTTTGGGGTGGATCTTCTCGTGGTTTGAGGCCTGGCTTGCTCCACCCCCTGCTCTTGAGATTCTCCTGGATGTGGGCTGGATTTTGGCTGCCTTTTGGGCTGGAGCTTCTCGTGGTTTGAGGCCTGGCTTGCTCCACCCCCTGCTCTTGAGATTCTCCTGGATCTGGGCTGGATTTTGGCTGCCTTTTGGGCTGGAGCTTCTCGTGGTTTGAGGCCTGGCTTGCTCCACCCCCTGCTCTTGAGATTCTCCCGGATGTGGGCTGGATTTTGGCTGCCTTTTGGGCTGGATTTTCTCGTGGTTTGAGGCCTGGCTTGCTCCACCCCCTGCTCTTGATATTCTCCCGGATGTGGGCTGCATTTTGGCTGCATTTTGGGCTGGAGCTTCTCGCAGTTTGAGGCCTGACTTGCTCCACCCCCTGCTCTTGATATTCTCCCTGAGGTGGGCTTGAGTTTGGCTGCCTTTTGGACCGGAGCTTCTCGTGGTTTGAGGCCTGGCTTGCTCCACCCCCTGCTCTTGAGATTCTCCCGGATGTGGGCTGCATTTTGGCTGCCTTTTGGGCTGGAGCTTCTCGTGGTTTGAGGCCTGGCTTGCTCCACACCCTGCTCTTGAGATTCTCCCGGATATGGGCTGGACTTTGGCTGCCTTTTGGGCTGGAGCTTCTCGTGGTTTGAATCCTGGCTTGCTCCACCCCCTGCTCTTGAGATTCTCCTGGATGTGGGCTGGATTTTGGCTGCCTTTTGGGCTGGAGCTTCTCGTGGTTTGAGGCCTGGCTTGCTCCACCCCCTGCTCTTGAGATTCTCCCAGATGTGGGCTGGATTTTGGCTGCCTTTTGGGCTGGATTTTCTCGTGGTTTGAGGCCTGGCTTGCTCCACCCCCTGCTCTTGATATTCTCCCGGAGGTGGGCTTGAGTTTGGCTGCCTTTTGGACCGGAGCTTCTCGTGGTTTGAGGCCTGGCTTGCTCCACCCCCTGCTCTTGAGATTCTCCCGGATGTGGGCTGGATTTTGGCTGCCTTTTGGGCTGCAGCTTCTCGTGGTTTGAGGCCTGGCTTGCTCCACCCCCTGCTCGTGAGATTCTCCCGGATATGGGCTGCATTTTGGCTGCCTTTTGGGCTGGAGCTTCTCGTGGTTTGAGGCCTGGCTTGCTCCACCCCCTGCTCTTGAGATTCTCCCGGATGTGGGCTGCATTTTGGCTGCGTTTTGGGCTGGAGCTTCTCGTGGTTTGAATCCTGGCTTGCTCCACCCCCTGCTCTTGAGATTCTCCCGGATATGGGTTGCATTTTGGCTGCATTTTTGGGCTGGAGCTTCTCGTGGTTTGAGGTATGGCTTGCTCCACCCCCTGCTCTTGAGATTCTCCCGGAGGTGGGCTGCATTTTGGTAGACTTTTGGGCTGGAACTTCTCGTGGTTTGAGGCCTGGCTTGCTCGACCCCCTGCTCTTGAGATTCTCTCGGATGTGGCCTGCATTTTGGCTGCCTTTTGGGCTGGAGCTTCTCGTGGTTGGAGGCCTGGCGTGCTCCACCCCCTGCTCTTCATATTCTTTTGGATGTGGGCTGGATTTTGGCTGCCTTTTGGGCTGGAGCTTCTCGTGGTTTGAGGCCTGGCTTGCTCGACCACCTGCTCTTGAGATTCTCTCGGATGTGGCCTGCATTTTGGCTGCCTTTTGGGCTGGAGCTTCTCGTGGTTTGAGGCCTGGCTTGCTCCACCCCCTGCTCTTGAGATTCTCTCGAATGTGGGCTGGATTTTGTCTGCCTTTTGGGCTGGAGCTTCTCGTGGCTTGAGGCCTGGCTTGCTCCACCCCCTGCTCTTGAGATTCTCCCGGAGGTGGGCTGCATTTTGGCTGCCCTTTGGGCTGGAGCTTCTCGTGGTTTGAGGTCTGGCTTGCTCCATCCCCTGCTCTTGATATTCTCCCGGATGTGGGCTGGAGTTTGGCTGCCTTTTGGGCTGGAGCTTCTCGTGGTTTGAGGCCTGGCTTGCTCCACCCCCTGCTCTTGAGATTCTCCCGGATGTGGGCTGCATTTTGGCTGCCTTTTGGGCTGGAGCTTCTCGTGGTTTGAGGCCTGGCTTGCTCCACCCCCTGCTCTTGAGATTCTCCCGGAGGTGGGCTGCATTTTGGTTGCCTTTTGGGGTGGATCTTCTCGAGGTTTGAGGCCTGGCTTACTCCACCCCCTGCTCTTGAGATTCTCACGGATGTGTGCTGGATTTTGGCTGAATCTTGGGCTGGAGCTTCTCGTGGTTTGAGGCCTGGCTTGCTCCCCTCCGTGCTCTTAATATTCTGCCAGAGGTGGGCTGCATTTTGGCTGCGTTTTGGGCTGGAGCTTCTCGTGGTTTGAGGCCTGGCTTGCTCCAACCCCTGCTCTTGAGATTCTCCCGGATGTGGGCTGCATTTTGGCTGCCTTTTGGGCTGGAGCTTCTCGTGGTTTGAGGCCTGGCTTACTCCACCCCCTGCTCTTGAGATTCTCCTGGATCTGGGCTGGATTTTGGCTGCCTTTTGGGCTGTAGCTTCTCGTGGTTTGAGGCCGGGCTTGCTCCACCCCCTGCTCTTGAGATTCTCCTGGATCTGGGCTGGATTTTGGCTGCCTTTTGGGCTGGAGCTTCTCGTGGTTTGAGGCCTGGCTTGCTCCACCCCCTGCTCGTGAGATTCTCCCGGATATGGGCTGCATTTTGGCTGCCTTTTGGGCTGGAGCTTCTCGTGGTTTGAGGCCTGGCTTGCTCCACCCCCTGCTCTTGAGATTCTCCCACATGTGGGCTGCATTTTGGCTGCCTTTTGGGCTGGAGCTTCTCGTGGTTTGAGGCCTGGCTTGCTCCAACCCCTGCTCTTGAGATTCTCCCGGATATGGGCTGGACTTTGGCTGCCTTTTGGGCTGGAGCTTCTCGTGGTTTGAGGCCTGGCTTGCTCCACCCCCTGCTCTTGAGATTCTCCTGGATATGGGCTGGATTTTGGCTGCCTTTTGGGCTGGAGCTTCTCGTGGTTTGAGGCCTGGCTTGCTCCACCCCCTTCTCTTGATATTCTCCCTGAGGTGGGCTTGAGTTTGGCTGCCTTTTGGACCGGAGCTTCTCGTGGTTTGAGGCCTGGCTTGCTCCACCCCCTGCTCTTGAGATTCTCCCGGATGTGGGCTGCATTTTGGCTGCCTTTTGGGCTGGAGCTTCTCGTGGTTTGAGGCCTGGCTTGCTCCACCCCCTGCTCTTGAGATTCTCCCGGATATGGGCTGCATTTTGGCTGCCTTTTGGGCTGGAGCTTCTCGTGGCTTGAGGCCTGGCTTGCTTCACCCCCTGCTCTTGAGATTCTCCTGGATGTGGGCTGGATTTTGGCTGCATTTTGGGCTGGAGCTTCTCGTGGTTTGAGGCCTGGCTTGCTCCACCCCCTGCTCTTGAGTTTCTTGCTGATGTGTGCTGGATTTTGGCTGCCTTTTGGGCTGGAGCTTCTCGTGGTTTGAGGCCTGGCTTGCTCTACCCCCTGCTCTTGAGATTCTCCCGCATGTGGGCTGGATTTTGGCTGCTTTTGGGCTGGAGCTTCTCGTGGTTTGAGGCCTGGCTTGCTCCACCCCCTGCTCTTGAGATTCTCCCTGATATGGGCTGGATTTTGGCTGCATTTTGGGCTGGAGCTTCTCGTGGTTTGAGGAATGGCTTGCTCCACCCCCTGCTCTTGAGTTTCTCCCGGATGTGGGCTGGATTTTGGCTGCATTTTGGGCTGGAGCTTCTCGTGGTTTGAGGCCTGGCTTGCTCCACCCCCTGCTCTTGAGATTCTCCCGGATGTGGGCTGGATTTTGGCTGCATTTTGGGCTGGAGCTTCTCGTGGTTTGAGGCCTGGCTTGCTCCCCTCCGTGCTCTTAATATTCTGCCAGAGGTGGGCTGCATTTTGGCTGCGTTTTGGGCTGGAGCTTCTCGTGGTTTGAGGCCTGGCTTGCTCCAACCCCTGCTCTTGAGATTCTCCCGGATGTGGGCTGCATTTTGGCTGCCTTTTGGGCTGGAGCTTCTCGTGGTTTGAGGCCTGGCTTGCTCCACCCCCTGCTCTTGAGATTCTCCCGGATATGGGCTGGACTTTGGCTGCCTTTTGGGCTGGAGCTTCTCGTGGTTTGAGGCCTGTCTTGCTCCACCCCCTGCTCTTGAGATTCTCCTGGATCTGGGCTGGATTTTGGCTGCCTTTTGGGCTGGAGCTTCTCGTGGTTTGAGGCCTGGCTTGCTCCACCCCCTGCTCTTGAGATTCTCCTGGATCTGGGCTGGATTTTGGCTGCCTTTTGGGCTGGAGCTTCTCGTGGTTTGAGGCCTGGCTTGCTCCACCCCCTGCTCTTGAGATTCTCCCGGATGTGGGCTGGATTTTGGCTGCCTTTTGGGCTGGATTTTCTCGTGGTTTGAGGCCTGGCTTGCTCCACCCCCTGCTCTTGATATTCTCCCGGATGTGGGCTGCATTTTGGCTGCATTTTGGGCTGGAGCTTCTCGCAGTTTGAGGCCTGACTTGCTCCACCCCCTGCTCTTGATATTCTCCCTGAGGTGGGCTTGAGTTTGGCTGCCTTTTGGACCGGAGCTTCTCGTGGTTTGAGGCCTGGCTTGCTCCACCCCCTGCTCTTGAGATTCTCCCGGATGTGGGCTGCATTTTGGCTGCCTTTTGGGCTGGAGCTTCTCGTGGTTTGAGGCCTGGCTTGCTCCACCCCCTGCTCGTGAGATTCTCCCGGATATGGGCTGCATTTTGGCTGCCTTTTGGGCTGGAGCTTCTCGTGGTTTGAGGCCTGGCTTGCTCCACCCCCTGCTCTTGAGATTCTCCCACATGTGGGCTGCATTTTGGCTGCCTTTTGGGCTGGAGCTTCTCGTGGTTTGAGGCCTGGCTTGCTCCAACCCCTGCTCTTGAGATTCTCCCGGATATGGGCTGGACTTTGGCTGCCTTTTGGGCTGGAGCTTCTCGTGGTTTGAGGCCTGGCTTGCTCCACCCCCTGCTCTTGAGATTCTCCTGGATATGGGCTGGATTTTGGCTGCCTTTTGGGCTGGAGCTTCTCGTGGTTTGAGGCCTGGCTTGCTCCACCCCCTTCTCTTGATATTCTCCCTGAGGTGGGCTTGAGTTTGGCTGCCTTTTGGGCTGGAGCTTCTCGTGGTTTGAGGCCTGGCTTGCTCCACCCCCTGCTCTTGAGATTCTCCCGGATGTGGGCTGCATTTTGGCTGCCTTTTGGGCTGGAGCTTCTCGTGGTTTGAGGCCTGGCTTGCTCCACCCCCTGCTCTTGAGATTCTCCCGGATATGGGCTGCATTTTGGCTGCCTTTTGGGCTGGAGCTTCTCGTGGCTTGAGGCCTGGCTTGCTTCACCCCCTGCTCTTGAGATTCTCCTGGATGTGGGCTGGATTTTGGCTGCATTTTGGGCTGGAGCTTCTCGTGGTTTGAGGCCTGGCTTGCTCCACCCCCTGCTCTTGAGATTCTTGCTGATGTGTGCTGGATTTTGGCTGCCTTTTGGGCTGGAGCTTCTCGTGGTTTGAGGCCTGGCTTGCTCTACCCCCTGCTCTTGAGATTCTCCCGCATGTGGGCTGGATTTTGGCTGCTTTTGGGCTGGAGCTTCTCGTGGTTTGAGGCCTGGCTTGCTCCACCCCCTGCTCTTGAGATTCTCCCTGATATGGGCTGGATTTTGGCTGCATTTTGGGCTGGAGCTTCTCGTGGTTTGAGGAATGGCTTGCTCCACCCCCTGCTCTTGAGTTTCTCCCGGATGTGGGCTGGATTTTGGCTGCATTTTGGGCTGGAGCTTCTCGTGGTTTGAGGCCTGGCTTGCTCCACCCCCTGCTCTTGAGATTCTCCCGGATGTGGGCTGGATTTTGGCTGCATTTTGGGCTGGAGCTTCTCGTGGTTTGAGGCCTGGCTTGCTCCCCTCCGTGCTCTTAATATTCTGCCAGAGGTGGGCTGCATTTTGGCTGCGTTTTGGGCTGGAGCTTCTCGTGGTTTGAGGCCTGGCTTGCTCCACCCCCTGCTCTTGAGATTCTCCCGGATGTGGGCTGCATTTTGGCTGCCTTTTGGGCTGGAGCTTCTCGTGGTTTGAGGCCTGGCTTGCTCCACCCCCTGCTCTTGAGATTCTCCCGGATATGGGCTGGACTTTGGCTGCCTTTTGGGCTGGAGCTTCTCGTGGTTTGAGGCCTGTCTTGCTCCACCCCCTGCTCTTGAGATTCTCCTGGATCTGGGCTGGATTTTGGCTGCCTTTTGGGCTGGAGCTTCTCGTGGTTTGAGGCCTGGCTTGCTCCACCCCCTGCTCTTGAGATTCTCCTGGATCTGGGCTGGATTTTGGCTGCCTTTTGGGCTGGAGCTTCTCGTGGTTTGAGGCCTGGCTTGCTCCACCCCCTGCTCTTGAGATTCTCCCGGATGTGGGCTGGATTTTGGCTGCCTTTTGGGCTGGATTTTCTCGTGGTTTGAGGCCTGGCTTGCTCCACCCCCTGCTCTTGATATTCTCCCGGATGTGGGCTGCATTTTGGCTGCATTTTGGGCTGGAGCTTCTCGCAGTTTGAGGCCTGACTTGCTCCACCCCCTGCTCTTGATATTCTCCCTGAGGTGGGCTTGAGTTTGGCTGCCTTTTGGACCGGAGCTTCTCGTGGTTTGAGGCCTGGCTTGCTCCACCCCCTGCTCTTGAGATTCTCCCGGATGTGGGCTGCATTTTGGCTGCCTTTTGGGCTGGAGCTTCTCGTGGTTTGAGGCCTGGCTTGCTCCACACCCTGCTCTTGAGATTCTCCCGGATATGGGCTGGACTTTGGCTGTCTTTTGGGCTGGAGCTTCTCGTGGTTTGAATCCTGGCTTGCTCCACCCCCTGCTCTTGAGATTCTCCTGGATGTGGGCTGGATTTTGGCTGCCTTTTGGGCTGGAGCTTCTCGTGGTTTGAGGCCTGGCTTGCTCCACCCCCTGCTCTTGAGATTCTCCCGGATGTGGGCTGGACTTTGGCTGCCTTTTGGGCTGGAGCTTCTCGTGGTTTGAGGCCTGGCTTGCTCCACCCCCTGCTCTTGATATTCTCCCGGAGGTGGGCTTGAGTTTGGCTGCCTTTTGGACCGGAGCTTCTCGTGGTTTGAGGCCTGGCTTGCTCCACCCCCTGCTCTTGAGATTCTCCCGGATGTGGGCTGGATTTTGGCTGCCTTTTGGGCTGGAGCTTCTCGTGGTTTGAGGCCTGGCTTGCTCCACCCCCTGCTCTTGAGATTCTCCCGCATGTGGGCTGCATTTTGGCTGCTCATTGGGCTGGAGCTTCTCGTGGTTTGAGGCCTGGCTTGCTCCACCCCCTGCTCTTGAGATTCTCCCGGATGTGGGCTGCATTTTGGCTGCCTTTTGGGCTGGAGCTTCTCGTGGTTTGAATCCTGGCTTGCTCCACCCCCTGCTCTTGAGATTCTCCCGGATATGGGCTGGACTTTGGCTGCCTTTTGGGCTGGAGCTTCTCGTGGTTTGAGGCCTGGCTTGCTCCACCCCCTGCTCTTGAGATTCTCCCGGATGTGGGCTGGATTTTGGCTGCCTTTTGGGCTGGAGCTTCTCGTGGTTTGAGGCCTGGCTTGCTCCACCCCCTTCTCTTGATATTCTCCCGGATGTGGGCTGCATTTTGGCTGCCTTTTGGGCTGGAGCTTCTCGCAGTTTGAGGCCTGACTTGCTCCACCCCCTGCTCTTGATATTCTCCCTGAGGTGGGCTTGAGTTTGGCTGCCTTTTGGACCGGAGCTTCTCGTGGTTTGAGGCCTGGCTTGCTCCACCCCCTGCTCTTGAGATTCTCCCGGATGTGGGCTGGATTTTGGCTGCCTTTTGGGCTGGAGCTTCTCGTGGTTTGAGGCCTGGCTTGCTCCACCCCCTGCTCTTGAGATTCTCCCGGATATGGGCTGCATTTTGGCTGCCTTTTGGGCTGGAGCTTCTCGTGGCTTGAGGCCTGGCTTCCTTCACCCCCTGCTCTTGAGATTCTCCTGGATGTGGGCTGGATTTTGGCTGCATTTTGGGCTGGAGCTTCTCGTGGTTTGAGGCCTGGCTTGCTCCACCCCCTGCTCTTGAGATTCTTGCTGATGTGTGCTGGATTTTGGCTGCCTTTTGGGCTGGAGCTTCTCGTGGTTTGAGGCCTGGCTTGCTCCACCCCCTGCTCTTGTCATTCTCCCTGATGTGGGCTGCATTTTGGCTGCCTTTTGGGCTGGAGCTTCTCGTGGTTTGAGGCCTGGCTTGCTCCCCTCCGTGCTCTTGATATTCTCCCAGAGGTGGGCTGGATTTTGGCTGCCTTTTGGGCTGGAGCTTCTCGTGGTTTGAGGCCTGGCTTGCTCCACCCCCTGCTCTTGAGATTCTTCCGCATGCGGGCTGGATTTTGGCTGCATTTTGGGCTGGAGCTTCTCGTGGTTTGAGGCCTGGCTTGCTCCACCCCCTGCTCTTGAGATTCTCCCGCATGTGGCCTGCATTTTGGCTGCCTTTTGGGCTGGAGCTTCTCGTGGTTTGAGGCCTGGCTTGCTCCACCCCCTGCTCTTGAGATTCTCTCGAATGTGGGCTGGATTTTGTCTGCGTTTTGGGCTGGAGCTTCTCGAGGCTTGAGGCCTGGCTTGCTCCATCCCCTGCTCTTAATATTCTCTCGCATGTGGGCTGCATTTTGGCTGCATTTTGGGCTGGAGCTTCTCGTGGTTTGAGGCCTGGCTTGCTCCACCCCCTGCTCTTGAAATTCTCCCGGATGTGGGCTGCATTTTGGCTGCATTTTGGACTGGAGCTTCTCGTAGTTTGAGGCCTGGCTTGCTCCACCCCCTGCTCTTGAGATTCTCCCGGATGTGGGCTGAATTTGGCTGCCTTTTGGGCTGGAGCTTCTCGTGGTTTGAGGCCTGGCTTGCTCCACCCCCTGCTCTTGAGATTCTCCCGGATATGGGCTGGATTTTGGCTGCCTTTAATGCTGGAGCTTCTCGTAGTTTGAGGCCTGGCTTGCTCCATCCCCTGCTCGTAATATTCTCTTGGATGTGGGCTGGATTTTGGCTGCCTTTTGGGCTGGAGCTTCTCGTGGTTTGAGGCCTGGCTTGCTCCCCTCCGTGCTCTTAATATTCTGCCAGAGGTGGACTGCATTTTGGCTGCGTTTTGGGCTGGAGCTTCTCGTGGTTTGAGGCCTGGCTTGCTCCACCCCCTGCTCTTGAGATTCTCCCGGATATGGGCTGGATTTTGGCTGCCTTTTGGGCTGGAGCTTCTCGTGGTTTGAGGCCTGGCGTGCTCCATCCCCTGCTCGTAATAGTCTCTTGGATGTGGGCTGGATTTTGGCTGCCTTTTGGGCTGGAGCTTCTCGTGGTTTGAGGCCTGGCTTGCTCCCCTCCGTGCTCTTAATATTCTGCCAGAGGTGGGCTGCATTTTGGCTGCGTTTTGGGCTGGAGCTTCTCGTAGTTTGAGGCCTGGCTTGCTCCACCCCCTGCACGTAATATTCTCTCGGATGTGGGCTGGGTTTTGGCTGCCTTTTGTGCTGGAGCTTCTCGTAGTTTGAGGCCTGGCTTGCTCCCCTCCGTGCTCTTGATATTCTCCCAGAGGTGGGCTGGATTTTGGCTGCCTTTTGGGCTGGAGCTTCTCGTAGTTTGAGGCCTGGCTTGCTCCCCTCCGTGCTCTTGATATTCTCCCAGAGGTGGGCTGGATTTTGGCTGCCTTTTGGGCTGGAGCTTCTCGTGGTTTGAGGCCTGGCTTGCTCCCCTCCGTGCTCTTGATATTCTCCCAGAGGTGGGCTGCATTTTGGCTGCCTTTTGGACTGGAGCTTCTCGTGGTTTGAGGCCTGGCTTGCTCCACCCCCTGCTCTTGAAATTCTCCCGGATGTGGGCTGCATTTTGGCTGCATTTTGGACTGGAGCTTCTCGTAGTTTGAGGCCTGGCTTGCTACACCCCCTGCACGTAATATTCTCTCGGATGTGGGCTGGGTTTTGGCTGACTTTTGGGCTGGAGCTTCTCGTGGTTTGAGGCTTGGCTTGCTCCACCCCCTGCTCTTAATATTCTCCCGGATGTGGGCTGGATTTTGGCTGCATTTTGGACTGGAGCTTCTCGTAGTTTGAGGCCTGGCTTGCTACACCCCCTGCACGTAATATTCTCTCGGATGTGGGCTGGGTTTTGGCTGCCTTTTGGGCTGGAGCTTCTCGTGGTTTGAGGCCTGGCTTGCTCCACCCCCTGCTCTTGAGATTCTCCCGGATATGATTAGGATTTTGGCTGCCTTTTGGGCTGGAGCTTCTCGAGGCTTGAGGCCTGGCTTTCTCCATCCCCTGCTCTTAATATTCTCTCGCATGTGGGCTGGATTTTGGCTGCATTTTGGGCTGGAGCTTCTCGTGGTTTGAGGCCTGGCTTGCTCCACCCCCTGCTCTTGAGATTCTCCCGGAGGTGGGCTGCATTTTGGCTGCCTTTTGGGCTGGAGCTTCTCGTGGTTTGAGGCCTGGCTTGCTCCACCCCCTGCTCTTGAGATTCTCCCGGAGGTGGGCTGGATTTTGGCTGCCTTTTGGGCTGGAGCTTCTCGTGGTTTGAGGCCTGGCTTGCTCCACCCCCTGCTCTTGAGATTCTCCCAGATGTGGGCTGGATTTTGGCTGCCTTTTGGGGTGGAGCTTCTCGTGGTTTGAGGCCTGGCTTGCTCCACCCCCTGCTCTTGAGATTCTCCCGCATGTGGGCTGGATTTTGGCTGCCTTTTGGGCTGGAGCTTCTCGTGGTTTGAGGCCTGGCTTGCTCCACCCCCTGCTCTTGAGATTCTCCCGGATGTGGGCTGCATTTTGGCTGCCTTTTGGGCTGGAGCTTCTCGCAGTTTGAGGCCTGACTTGCTCCACCCCCTGCTCTTGATATTCTCCCTGAGGTGGGCTTGAGTTTGGCTGCCTTTTGGACCGGAGCTTCTCGTGGTTTGAGGCCTGGCTTGCTCCACCCCCTGCTCTTGAGATTCTCCCGGATGTGGGCTGGATTTTGGCTGCTCATTGGGCTGGAGCTTCTCGTGGTTTGAGGCCTGGCTTGCTCCACCCCCTGCTCTTGAGATTCTCCCGGATATGGGCTGCATTTTGGCTGCCTTTTGGGCTGGAGCTTCTCGTGGCTTGAGGCCTGGCTTCCTTCACCCCCTGCTCTTGAGATTCTCCTGGATGTGGGCTGGATTTTGGCTGCATTTTGGGCTGGAGCTTCTCGTGGTTTGAGGCCTGGCTTGCTCCACCCCCTGCTCTTGAGATTCTTGCTGATGTGTGCTGGATTTTGGCTGCCTTTTGGGCTGGAGCTTCTCGTGGTTTGAGGCCTGGCTTGCTCCACCCCCTGCTCTTGTCATTCTCCCTGATGTGGGCTGCATTTTGGCTGCCTTTTGGGCTGGAGCTTCTCGTGGTTTGAGGCCTGGCTTGCTCCCCTCCGTGCTCTTGATATTCTCCCAGAGGTGGGCTGGATTTTGGCTGCCTTTTGGGCTGGAGCTTCTCGTGGTTTGAGGCCTGGCTTGCTCCACCCCCTGCTCTTGAGATTCTTCCGCATGCGGGCTGGATTTTGGCTGCATTTTGGGCTGGAGCTTCTCGTGGTTTGAGGCCTGGCTTGCTCCACCCCCTGCTCTTGAGATTCTCCCGCATGTGGCCTGCATTTTGGCTGCCTTTTGGGCTGGAGCTTCTCGTGGTTTGAGGCCTGGCTTGCTCCACCCCCTGCTCTTGAGATTCTCTCGAATGTGGGCTGGATTTTGTCTGCGTTTTGGGCTGGAGCTTCTCGAGGCTTGAGGCCTGGCTTGCTCCATCCCCTGCTCTTAATATTCTCTCGCATGTGGGCTGCATTTTGGCTGCATTTTGGGCTGGAGCTTCTCGTGGTTTGAGGCCTGGCTTGCTCCACCCCCTGCTCTTGAAATTCTCCCGGATGTGGGCTGCATTTTGGCTGCATTTTGGACTGGAGCTTCTCGTAGTTTGAGGCCTGGCTTGCTCCACCCCCTGCTCTTGAGATTCTCCCGGATGTGGGCTGAATTTGGCTGCCTTTTGGGCTGGAGCTTCTCGTGGTTTGAGGCCTGGCTTGCTCCACCCCCTGCTCTTGAGATTCTCCCGGATATGGGCTGGATTTTGGCTGCCTTTAATGCTGGAGCTTCTCGTAGTTTGAGGCCTGGCTTGCTCCATCCCCTGCTCGTAATATTCTCTTGGATGTGGGCTGGATTTTGGCTGCCTTTTGGGCTGGAGCTTCTCGTGGTTTGAGGCCTGGCTTGCTCCCCTCCGTGCTCTTAATATTCTGCCAGAGGTGGACTGCATTTTGGCTGCGTTTTGGGCTGGAGCTTCTCGTGGTTTGAGGCCTGGCTTGCTCCACCCCCTGCTCTTGAGATTCTCCCGGATATGGGCTGGATTTTGGCTGCCTTTTGGGCTGGAGCTTCTCGTGGTTTGAGGCCTGGCGTGCTCCATCCCCTGCTCGTAATATTCTCTTGGATGTGGGCTGGATTTTGGCTGCCTTTTGGGCTGGAGCTTCTCGTGGTTTGAGGCCTGGCTTGCTCCCCTCCGTGCTCTTAATATTCTGCCAGAGGTGGGCTGCATTTTGGCTGCGTTTTGGGCTGGAGCTTCTCGTAGTTTGAGGCCTGGCTTGCTCCACCCCCTGCACGTAATATTCTCTTGGATGTGGGCTGGGTTTTGGCTGCCTTTTGTGCTGGAGCTTCTCGTAGTTTGAGGCCTGGCTTGCTCCCCTCCGTGCTCTTGATATTCTCCCAGAGGTGGGCTGGATTTTGGCTGCCTTTTGGGCTGGAGCTTCTCGTAGTTTGAGGCCTGGCTTGCTCCCCTCCGTGCTCTTGATATTCTCCCAGAGGTGGGCTGGATTTTGGCTGCCTTTTGGGCTGGAGCTTCTCGTGGTTTGAGGCCTGGCTTGCTCCCCTCCGTGCTCTTGATATTCTCCCAGAGGTGGGCTGCATTTTGGCTGCCTTTTGGACTGGAGCTTCTCGTGGTTTGAGGCCTGGCTTGCTCCACCCCCTGCTCTTGAAATTCTCCCGGATGTGGGCTGCATTTTGGCTGCATTTTGGACTGGAGCTTCTCGTAGTTTGAGGCCTGGCTTGCTACACCCCCTGCACGTAATATTCTCTCGGATGTGGGCTGGGTTTTGGCTGACTTTTGGGCTGGAGCTTCTCGTGGTTTGAGGCTTGGCTTGCTCCACCCCCTGCTCTTAATATTCTCCCGGATGTGGGCTGGATTTTGGCTGCATTTTGGACTGGAGCTTCTCGTAGTTTGAGGCCTGGCTTGCTACACCCCCTGCACGTAATATTCTCTCGGATGTGGGCTGGGTTTTGGCTGCCTTTTGGGCTGGAGCTTCTCGTGGTTTGAGGCCTGGCTTGCTCCACCCCCTGCTCTTGAGATTCTGCCGGATATGATTAGGATTTTGGCTGCCTTTTGGGCTGGAGCTTCTCGAGGCTTGAGGCCTGGCTTTCTCCATCCCCTGCTCTTAATATTCTCTCGCATGTGGGCTGGATTTTGGCTGCATTTTGGGCTGGAGCTTCTCGTGGTTTGAGGCCTGGCTTGCTCCACCCCCTGCTCTTGAGATTCTCCCGGAGGTGGGCTGCATTTTGGCTGCCTTTTGGGCTGGAGCTTCTCGTGGTTTGAGGCCTGGCTTGCTCCACCCCCTGCTCTTGAGATTCTCCCGGAGGTGGGCTGGATTTTGGCTGCCTTTTGGGCTGGAGCTTCTCGTGGTTTGAGGCCTGGCTTGCTCCACCCCCTGCTCTTGAGATTCTCCCAGATGTGGGCTGGATTTTGGCTGCCTTTTGGGGTGGAGCTTCTCGTGGTTTGAGGCCTGGCTTGCTCCACCCCCTGCTCTTGAGATTCTCCCGCATGTGGGCTGGATTTTGGCTGCCTTTTGGGCTGGAGCTTCTCGTGGTTTGAGGCCTGGCTTGCTCCACCCCCTGCTCTTGAGATTCTCCCGGAGGTGGGCTGCATTTTGGCTGCCTTTTGGGCTGGAGCTTCTCGTGGTTTGAGGCCTGGCTTGCTCCACCCCCTGCTCTTGAGATTCTTCCGCATGCGGGCTGGATTTTGGCTGCCTTTTGGGCTGGAGCTTCTCGTGGTTTGAGGCCTGGCTTGCTCCACCCCCTGCTCTTGAGATTCTCCCGGATGTGGGCTGCATTTTGGCTGCCTTTTGGGCTGGAGCTTCTCCTGGTTTGAGGCCTGGCTTGCTCCACCCCCTGCTCTTGAGATTCTCCCGGATATGGGCTGGATTTTGGCTGCCTTTAATGCTGGAGATTCTCGTAGTTTGAGGCCTGGCTTGCTCCATCCCCTGCTCGTAATATTCTCTTGGATGTGGGCTGGATTTTGGCTGCCTTTTGGGCTGGAGCTTCTCGTGGTTTGAGGCCTGGCTTGCTCCCCTCCGTGCTCTTAATATTCTGCCAGAGGTGGACTGCATTTTGGCTGCGTTTTGGGCTGGAGCTTCTCGTGGTTTGAGGCCTGGCTTACTCCACCCCCTGCTCTTGAGATTCTCCCGGAGGTGGGCTGCATTTTGGCTGCCTTTTGGGCTGGAGCTTCTCGTAGTTTGAGGCCTGGCTTGCTCCACCCCCTGCACGTAATATTCTCTCGGATGTGGGCTGGGTTTTGGCTGCCTTTTGGGCTGGAGCTTCTCGTAGTTTGAGGCCTGGCTTGCTCCCCTCCGTGCTCTTGATATTCTCCCAGAGGTGGGCTGGATTTTGGCTGCCTTTTGGGCTGGAGCTTCTCGTGGTTTGAGGCCTCGCTTGCTCCCCTCCGTGCTCTTGATATTCTCCCAGAGGTGGGCTGCATTTTGGCTGCCTTTTGGACTGGAGCTTCTCGTGGTTTGAGGCCTGGCTTGCTCCACCCCCTGCTCTTGAGATTCTCCCGCATGTGGGCTGCATTTTGGCTGCCTTTTGGGCTGGAGCTTCTCGTGGTTTGAGGCCTGGCTTGCTCCACCCCCTGCTCTTGAGTTTCTCCCCGATGTGGGCTGGATTTTGGCTGCCTTTTGGGCTGGAGCTTCTCGTGGTTTGAGGCCTGGCTTGCTCCACCCCCTGCTCTTGATATTCTCCCGCATGTGGGCTGGATTTTGGCTGCCTTTTGGGCTGGAGCTTCTCGTGGTTTGAGGCCTGGCTTGCTCCACCCCCTGCTCTTGAAATTCTCCCGGATGTGGGCTGCATTTTGGCTGCATTTTGGACTGGAGCTTCTCGTAGTTTGAGGCCTGGCTTGCTCCACCCCCTGCTCTTGAGATTCTCCCGGATGTGGGCTGGATTTTGGCTGCCTTTTGGGCTGGAGCTTCTCGTGGTTTGAGGCCTGGCTTGCTCCACCCCCTGCTCTTGAAATTCTCCCGGATGTGGGCTGCATTTTGGCTGCATTTTGGACTGGAGCTTCTCGTAGTTTGAGGCCTGGCTTGCTCCACGCCCTGCACGTAATATTCTCCCAGAGGTGGGCTGAATTTTGGCTGCCTTTTGGTCTGGAGCTTCTCGTGGTTTGAGGCCTGGCTTCCTCCACCCCCTGCTCTTGATATTCTCCCAGAGGTGGGCTGCATTTTGGCTGCCTTTTGGGCTGGAGCTTCTCGTGGTTTGAGGCCTGGCTTGCTCCACCCCCTGCTCTTGAGATTCTCCCGGAGGTGGGCTGGATTTTGGCTGCCTTTTGGGCTGGAGCTTCTCGTGGTTTGAGGCCTGGCTTGCTCCACCCGCTGCTCTTGAGATTCTCTCGAATGTGGGCTGGATTTTGTCTGCTTTTTTTGGGCTGGAGCTTCTCGTGGCTTGAGGCCTGGCTTGCTCCACCCCCTGCACGTAATATTCTCTCGGATGTGGGCTGGGTTTTGGCTGCCTTTTGGGCTGGAGCTTCTCGTAGTTTGAGGCCTGGCTTGCTCCCCTCCGTGCTCTTGAGATTCTCCCAGAGGTGGGCTGGATTTTGGCTGCCTTTTGGGCTGGAGCTTCTCGTGGTTTGAGGCCTCGCTTGCTCCCCTCCGTGCTCTTGATATTCTCCCAGAGGTGGGCTGCATTTTGGCTGCATTTTGGGCTGGAGCTTCTCGTGGTTTGAGGCCTGGATTCCTCCACCCCCTGCTCTTGAGATTCTCCCAGAGGTGGGCTGGATTTTGGCTGCCTTTTGGGCTGGAGCTTCTCGTGGTTTGAGGCCTGGCTTGCTCCACCCCCTGCTCTTGAGATTCTCCCGGATGTGGGCTGCATTTTGGCTGCCTTTTGGGCTGGAGCTTCTCGTGGTTTGAGGCCTGGCTTGCTCCACCCCCTGCTCTTGAGATTCTCCCGGATGTGGGCTGCATTTTGGCTGCATTTTGGACTGGAGATTCTCGTAGTTTGAGGCCTGGCTTGCTCCATCCCCTGCTCGTAATATTCTCTCGGATGTGGGCTGGATTTTGGCTGCGTTTTGGGCTGGAGCTTCTCGTGGTTTGAGGCCTGGCTTGCTCCCCTCCGTGCTCTTAATATTCTGCCAGAGGTGGGCTGCATTTTGGCTGCGTTTTGGGCTGGAGCTTCTCGTAGTTTGAGGCCTGGCTTGCTCCACGCCCTGCACGTAATATTCTCTCGGATGTGGGCTGGGTTTTGGCTGCCTTTTGGGCTGGAGCTTCTCGTGGTTTGAGGCCTGGCTTGCTCCACCCGCTGCTGTTGAGATTCTCTCGAATGTGGGCTGGATTTTGTCTGCCTTTTGGGCTGGAGCTTCTCGTGGTTTGAGGCCTGGCTTGCTCCATCCCCTGCTCTTAATATTCTCTCGCATGTGGGCTGCATCTTGCCTGCATTTTGGGCTGGAGCTTCTCGTGGTTTGAGGCCTGGCTTGCTCCACCCCCTGCTCTTGAGATTCTCCCACATGTGGGCTGGATTTTGGCTGCCTTTTGGGCTGGATCTTCTCGTGGTTTGAGGCCTGGCTTGCTCCACCCCCTGCTCTTGAGATTCTCCCGGAGGTGGGCTGCATTTTGACTGCATATTTGGCTGCAGATTCTCCTGGTTTGAGGCCTGGCTTGCTCCACCCCCTGCTCTTGAGATTCTTCCGCATGTGGGCTGGATTTTGGCTGCCTTTTGGGCTGGAGCTTCTCGTGGTTTGAGGCCTGGCTTGCTCCACCCCCTGCTCTTGAGATTCTCCCGCATGTGGGCTGGATTTTGGCTGCCTTTTGGGCTGGAGCTTCTCGTGGTTTGAGGCCTGGCTTGCTCCACCCCCTGCTCTTGAGTTTCTCCCCGATGTGGGCTGCATTTTGGCTGCCTTTTGGGCTGGAGCTTCTCGTGGTTTGAGGCCTGGCTTGCTCCACCCCCTGCTCTTGAAATTCTCCCGGATGTGGGCTGCAATTTGGCTGCATTTTGGACTGGAGCTTCTCGTAGTTTGAGGCCTGGCTTGCTACACCCCCTGCACGTAATATTCTCTCGGATGTGGGCTGGGTTTTGGCTGCATTTTGGGCTGGAGCTTCTCGTGGTTCGAGGCCTGGCTTGCTCCACCCCCTGCTCTTGAGATTCTCTCGAATGTGGGCTGGATTTTGTCTGCTTTTTTTGGGCTAGAGGTTCTCGTGGCTTGAGGCCTGGCTTGCTCCATCCCCTGCTCTTAATATTCTCTCGCATGTGGGCTGGGTTTTGGCTGCATTTTGGGCTGGAGCTTCTCGTAGTTTGAGGCCTGGCTTGCTCCACCCATTGCTCTTGAGATTCTCCCGGATGTGGGCTGCATTTTGGCTGCCTTTTGGGCTGGAGCTTCACATGCTTTGAGGCCTGGCTTGCTCCATCCCCTGCTCTTAATATTCTCTCGCATGTGGGCTGCATTTTGGCTGCCCTTTGGGCTGGAGCTTCTCGTGGTTTGAGGCCTGGCTTGCTCCACCCCCTGCTCTTGAGATTCTCCCGGATGTGGGCTGCATTTTGGCTGCCTTTTGGGCTGGAGCTTCTCGTGGTTTAAGTCCTGGCTTGCTCCACCCCCTGCTCTTGAGATTCTCCTGGATGTGGGCTGCATTTTGGCTGCATTTAGGCTGGAGCTTCTCGTGGTTTGAGGCCTGGCTTGCTCCACCCCCTGCTCTTGAGAATCTCCCGGATGTGGGCTGCATTTTGGCTGCCTTTTGGGCTGGAGCTTCTCGTGGTTTGAGGCCTGGCTTGCTCCACCCCCTGCACGTAATATTCTCTCGGATGTGGGCTGGGTTTTGGCTGCATTTTGGGCTGGAGCTTCTCGTAGTTTGAGGCCTGGCTTGCTCCCCTCCGTGCTCTTGATATTCTCCCAGAGGTGGGCTGCATTTTGGCTGCCTTTTGGGCTGGAGCTTCTCGTGGTTTGAGGCCTGGCTTCCTCCACCCCCTGCTCTTGATATTCTCCCAGAGGTGGGCTGCATTTTGGCTGCCTTTTGGGCTGGAGCTTCTCGTGGTTTGAGGCCTGGCTTGCTCCAACCCCTGCTCTTGAGATTCTCCCGGATGTGGGCTGGATTTTGGCTGCCTTTTGGGCTGGAGCTTCTCATGGTTTGAGGCCTGGCTTGCTCCACCCCCTGCTCTTGAGATTCTCCCGGAGGTGGGCTGGATTTTGGCTGCCTTTTGGGCTGGAGCTTCTCGTGGTTTGAGGCCTGGCTTGCTCCAAACCCTGCTCTTGATATTTTCCCGGATGTGGGCTGGAGTTTGGCTGCCTTTTGGGCTGGAGCTTCTCGTGGTTTGAGGCCTGCCTTGCTCCACCCCCTGCTCTTGAGATTCTCCCGGATGTGGGCTGGATTTTGGCTGCCTTTTGGGCTGGAGCTTCTCGAGGTTTGAGGCCTGGCTTGCTCCACCCCCTGCTCTTGAGATTCTCCCGGAGGTGGGCTGCATTTTGGCTGCCTTTTGGGCTGGAGCTTCTCATGCTTTGAGGCCTGGGCTTGCTCCATCCCCTGCTCTTAATATTCTCTCGCATGTGGGCTGCATTTTGGCTGCCCTTTGGGCTGGAGCTTCTCATGGTTTGAGGCCTGGCCTGCTCCACCCCCTGCTCTTAATATTCTCTCGCATGTGGGCTGCATTTTGTCTGCCTTTTGGGCTGGAGCTTCTCATGGTTTGAGGCCTGGCTTGCTCCACCCCCTGCTCTTAATATTCTCTCGCATGTGGGCTGCATTTTGGCTGCATTTTGGGCTGGAGCTTCTCGTGGTTTGAGGCCTGGCTTGCTCCACCCCCTGCTCTTGAGATTCTCCCGGATGTGGGCTGGATTTTGACTGACTTCTGGGCTGGAGCTTCTCGTGGTTTGAGGCCTGGCTTGCTCCCCTCCGTGCTCTTGATATTCTCCCAGAGGTGGGCTGTCTTTTGGCTGCCTTTTGAGCTGGAGCTTCTCGTGGTTTGAGGCCTGGCTTGCTCCACCCCCTGCTCTTGAGATTCTCCCGGATGTGGGCTGGATTTTGGCTGCCTTTTGGGCTGGAGCTTCTCGTGGTTTGAGGCCTGGCTTGCTCCACCCCCTGCTCTTGAGATTCTCCCAAAGGTGGGCTGCATTTTGGATGCCTGTTGGGCTGGAGCTTCTCGTGGTTTGAGGCCTGGCTTGCTCCACCCCCTGCTCTTGAGTTTCTCCCGGATGTGGGATGGATTTTGGCTGCCTTTTGGGCTGCAGCTTCTCCTGGTTTGAGGCCTGGATTGCTCCACCCCCTGCTCTTGAGATTCTCCCACATGTGGGCTGCATTTTGGCTGCCATTTGGGCTGCAGCTTCTCGTGGTTTGAGGCCTGGCTTGCTCCACCCCCTGCTCTTGATATTCTCCCGGAGGTGGGCTGGATTTTGGCTGCATTTTGGGCTGGAGATTCTCGTGCTTTGAAGCCTGGCTTGCTCCACCCCCTGCTCTTGAGATTCTCCCGGATGTGGGCTGCATTTTGGCTGCCTTTTGGGCTGCAGATTCTCCTGGTTTGAGGCCTGGCTTGCTCCACCCCCTGCTCTTGAGATTCTACCGGATGTGGGCTGCATTTTGGCTGCATTTTGGGCTGGAGTTTCTCGTAGTTTGAAGCCTGGCTTGCTCCACCCCCTGCTCTTGAGATTCTCCCACATGTGGGCTGAATTTTGGCCGTATTTTGGGCTGGAGCTTCTCGTGGTTTGAGGCCTGGCTTGCTCCACCCCCTGCTCTTGAGATTCTCCCGGATGTGGGCTGCATTTTGGCTGCATTTAGGCTGGAGCTTCTCGTGGTTTGAGGCCTGGCTTGCTCCACCCCCTGCACGTAATATTCTCTCGGATGTGGGCTGCATTTGGCTGCCTTTTGGGCTGCAGCTTCTCGTGGTTTGAGGCCTGGCTTGCTCCACCCCCTGCTCTTGAGATTCTCCCGGATGTGGGCTGGATTTTGGCTGCCTTTTGGGCTGGAGCTTCTCGTGGTTTGAGGTCTGGCTTGCTCCACCCCCTGCTCTTGAGATTCTCCCGGATGTGGGCTGCATTTTGGCTGCCTTTTGGGCTGCAGCTTCTCCTGGTTTGAGGCCTGGCTTGCTCCATCCCCTGCTCTTGAGATTCTCCCGGATGTGGGCTGGATTTTGGCTGCCTCTTGGGCTGGAGCTTCTCGTGGTTTGAGGCCTGGCTTTCTCCAACCTCCTGGTCTTGAGATTCTCCCAGAGGTGGGCTGCATTTTGGCTGCCTTTTGGTCTGGAGCTTCTCCTGGTTTGAGGCCTGCCTTGCTCCACCCCCTGCTCTTGAGATTCTCCCGGAGGTGGGCTGCATTTTGGCTGATTCTTGGGCTGGAGTTTCTCGTGGTTTGAGGCCTGTCTTGCTCCACACCCTGCTCTTGAGATTCTCCCGGATTTGGGCTGCATTTTGGCTGCATTTAGGCTGGAGCTTCTCGTGGTTTGAGGCCTGGCTTGCTCCACCCCCTGCTCTTGAGATTCTACCGGATGTGGGCTGCATTTTGGCTGCCTTTTGGGCTGGAGTTTCTCGTAGTTTGAAGCCTGGCTTGCTCCATCCCCTGCTCTTAATATTCTCTCGCATGTGGGCTGCATTTTGGCTGCCTTTTGGGCTGGAGCTTCTCGTGGTTTGAGGCCTGGCTTCCTCCACCCCCTGCTCTTGAGATTCTCGAACATGTGGGCTGCATTTTGGCCGTATTTTGGGCTGGAGTTTCTCGTGGTTTGAGGCCTGGCTTGCTCCACCCCCTGCTCTTGAGATTCTCCCGGAGGTGGGCTGCATTTTGGCTGCCTTTTGGGCTGGAGATTCTCGAGGTTTGAGGCCTGGCTTGCTCCACCCCCTGTTCTTGAGATTCTCCCGGATGTGGGCTGCATTTTGGCTGCCTTTAAGGCTGGAGCTTCTCGTGGTTTGAGGCCTGGCTTGGTCCACCCCCTGCTCTTGAGATTCTCCCGGATGTGGGCTGCATTTTGGCTGCCTTTTGGGCTGGAGCTTCTCCTGGTTTGAGGCCTGGCTTGCTCCACCCCCTGCTCTTGAGATTCTCCCGGATGTGGGCTGCATTTTGGCTGCCTTTTGACCTGGAGCTTCTCGTGGTTTGAGGCCTGGCTTGCTCCACCCCCTGCTCTTGAGATTCTCCCGGAGGTGGGCTGCATTTGGCTGCCTTTTGGGCTGGAGCTTCTCGTGGTTTGAGGCCTGGCTTCCTCCACCCCCTGCTCTTGAGATTCTCCCGGATGTGGGCTGCATTTTGGCTGCCTTTTGGGCTGGAGCTTCTCGTGGTTTGAGGCCTGGCTTGCTCCACCCCCTGCTCTTGAGATTCTCCCGGATGTGGGCTGGATTTTGGCTGATACTTGGGCTGGAGCTTCTCGTGGTTTGAGGCCTGGCTTGCTCCACCCCCTGCTCTTGAGATTCTCTCGGATGTGGGCTGCATTTTGGCTGCCTTTTGACCTGGAGCTTCTCGTGGTTTGAGGCCTGGCTTGCTCCACCCCCTGCTCTTGAGATTCTCCCGGATGTGGCCTGCATTTTGGCTGCCTTTTGGGCTGGAGCGTCTCGTGGTTTGAGGCCTGGCTTGCTCCACCCCGTGCTCTTGAGATTCTCCCGGAGGTGGGCTGCATTTTGGCTGCCTGTTGGGCTGGAGCTTCTCGTGGTTTGAGGCCTGGCTTGCTCCACCCCCTGCTCTTGAGATTCTCCCGGATTTGGGCTGGATTTTGGCTGCCTTTTGGGCTGGAGCTTCTCGTGGTTTGAGGCCTGGCTTGCTGCACCCCCTGCTCTTGAGATTCTCCCGGAGGTGGGCTGCAATTTGGCTGCTTTTTGGGCTGGAGCTTCTCGTGGTTTGAGGCCTGGCTTGCTCCATCCCATGCTCTTAATATTCTCTCGGATGTGGGCTGCATTTTGTCTGCATTTTGGGCTGGAGCTTCTCATGGTTTGAGGCCTGGCTTGCTCCATCCCATGCTCTTAATATTCTCTCGGATGTGGGCTGCATTTTGTCTGCATTTTGGGCTGGAGCTTCTCGTGCTTTGAGGCCTGGCTTGCTCCACCCCCTGCTCTTGAGATTCTCCCGGATGTGGGCTGCATTTTGGCTGCCTTTTGGGCTGCAGATTCTCCTGGTTTGAGGCCTGGCTTGCTCCACCCCCTGCTCTTGAGATTCTACCGGATGTGGGCTGCATTTTGGATGCCTTTTGGGCTGGAGTTTCTCGTAGTTTGAAGCCTGGCTTGCTCCACCCCCTGCTCTTGAGATTCTCCCACATGTGGGCTGAATTTTGGCCGTATTTTGGGCTGGAGTTTCTCGTGGTTTGAGGCCTGGCTTGCTCCACCCCCTGCTCTTGAGATTCTCCCGGATGTGGGCTGCATTTTGGCTGCCTTTTGGGCTGGAGCTTCTCGTGGTTTGAGGTCTGGCTTGCTCCACCCCCTGCTCTTGAGATTCTCCCGGATTTGGGCTGCATTTTGGCTGCCTTTTGGGCTGCAGCTTCTCGTGGTTTGAGGCCTGGCTTGCTCCATCCCCTGCTCTTGAGATTCTCCCGGATGTGGGCTGGATTTTGGCTGCCTCTTGGGCTGGAGCTTCTCGTGGTTTGAGGCCTGGCTTTCTCCAACCCCCTGGTCTTGAGATTCTCCCAGAGGTGGGCTGCATTTTGGCTGCCTTTTGACCTGGAGCTTCTCGTGGTTTGAGGCCTGGCTTGCTCCACCCCCTGCTCTTGAGATTCTACCGGATGTGGGCTGCATTTTGGCTGCCTTTTGGGCTGGAGTTTCTCGTAGTTTGAAGCCTGGCTTGCTCCATCCCCTGCTCTTAATATTCTCTCGCATGTGGGCTGCATTTTGGCTGCCTTTTGGGCTGGAGCTTCTCGTGGTTTGAGGCCTGGCTTCCTCCACCCCCTGCTCTTGAGATTCTCCCGGATGTGGGCTGCATTTTGGCCGTATTTTGGGCTGGAGTTTCTCGTGGTTTGAGGCCTGGCTTGCTCCACCCCCTGCTCTTGAGATTCTCCCGGAGGTGGGCTGCATTTTGGCTGCCTTTTGGGCTGGAGCTTCTCGTGGTTTGAGGCCTGGCTTTCTCCAGCCCCTGCTCTTGAAATTGTCCCGGATGTGGGCTGGATTTTGACTGCCTTTTGGGCTGGAGCTTCTCGTGGTTTGAGGCCTGGCTTGCTCCACGCCCTGCTCTTGAGATTCTCCCGGATGTGGGCTGCATTTTGGCTGCCTTTAAGGCTGGAGCTTCTCGTGGTTTGAGGCCTGGCTTGCTCCACCCCCTGCTCTTGAGATTCTCCCGGATGTGGGCTGCATTTTGGCTGATTCTTGGGCTGGAGCTTCTCGTGGTTTGAGGTCTGGCTTGGTCCACCCCCTGCTCTTGAGATTCTCCCGGATGTGGGCTGCATTTTGGCTGCCTTTTGGGCTGGAGCTTCTCCTGGTTTGAGGCCTGGCTTGCTCCACCCCCTGCTCTTGAGATTCTCCCGGATGTGGGCTGCATTTTGGCTGCCTTTTGACCTGGAGCTTCTCGTGGTTTGAGGCCTGGCTTGCTCCACCCCCTGCTCTTGATATTCTCCCGGATGTGGGCTGCATTTGGCTGCCTTTTGGGCTGGAGCTTCTCGTGGTTTGAGGCCTGGCTTCCTCCACCCCCTGCTCTTGAGATTCTCCCGGAGGTGGGCTGGATTTTGGCTGCCTTTTGGGCTGGAGCTTCTCGTGGTTTGAGGCCTGGCTTGCTCCACCCCCTGCTCTTGAGATTCTCCCGGATGTGGGCTGGATTTTGGCTGATACTTGGGCTGGAGCTTCTCGTGGTTTGAGGCCTGGCTTGCTCCACCCCCTGCTCTTGAGATTCTCTCGGATGTGGGCTGCATTTTGGCTGCCTTTTGACCTGGAGCTTCTCATGGTTTGAGGCCTGGCTTGCTCCACCCCCTGCTCTTGAGATTCTCCCGGATGTGGCCTGCATTTTGGCTGCCTTTTGGGCTGGAGCGTCTCGTGGTTTGAGGCCTGGCTTGCTCCACCCCGTGCTCTTGAGATTCTCCCGGAGGTGGGCTGCATTTTGGCTGCCTGTTGGGCTGGAGCTTCTCGTGGTTTGAGGCCTGGCTTGCTCCACCCCCTGCTCTTGAGATTCTCCCGGATTTGGGCTGGATTTTGGCTGCGTTTTGGGCTGGAGCTTCTCGTGGTTTGAGGCCTGGCTTGCTGCACCCCCTGCTCTTGAGATTCTCCCGGAGGTGGGCTGCAATTTGGCTGCTTTTTGGGCTGGAGCTTCTCGTGGTTTGAGGCCTGGCTTGCTCCACCCCCTGCTCTTGATATTCTCGCAGAGGTGGGCTGGAGTTTGGCTGCCTTTTGGGCTGGAGCTTCTCGTGGTTTGAGGCCTGGCTTGCTCCACCCCCTGCTCTTGAGATTCTCCCGGATGTGGGCTGCATTTTGGCTGCGTTTTGGGCTGGAATTTCTCGTGGTTTGAGGCCTGGCTTGCTCCACACCCTGCTCTTGAGATTCTCCCGGATGTGGGCTGGATTTTGGCTGCATTTTGGGCTGGAGCTTCTCATGGTTTGAGGCCTGGCTTGCTCCATCCCATGCTCTTAATATTCTCTCGGATGTGGGCTGCATTTTGTCTGCCTTTTGGGCTGCAGCTTCTCCTGGTTTGAGGCCTGGATTGCTCCACCCCCTGCTCTTGAGATTCTACCGGATGTGGGCTGCATTTTGGCTGCCTTTTGGGCTGGAGTTTCTCGTAGTTTGAAGCCTGGCTTGCTCCATCCCCTGCTCTTGAGATTCTCCCACATGTGGGCTGCATTTTGGCCGTATTTTGGGCTGGAGTTTCTCGTGGTTTGAGGCCTGGCTTGCTCCACCCCCTGCTCTTGAGATTCTCCCAGATGTGGGCTGCATTTTGGCTGCCTTTTGGGCTGGAGCTTCTCGTGGTTTGAGGCCTGGCTTTCTCCAGCCCCTGCTCTTGAAATTGTCCCGGATGTGGGCTGGATTTTGGCTGCCTTTTGGGCTGGAGCTTCTCGTGGTTTGAGGCCTGGCTTGCTCCACCCCCTGCTCTTGAGATTCTCCCGGATGTGGGCTGCATTTTGGCTGCGTTTTGGGCTGGAATTTCTCGTGGTTTGAGGCCTGGCTTGCTCCACACCCTGCTCTTGAGATTCTCCCGGATGTGGGCTGGATTTTGGCTGCATTTTGGGCTGGAGCTTCTCATGGTTTGAGGCCTGGCTTGCTCCATCCCATGCTCTTAATATTCTCTCGGATGTGGGCTGCATTTTGTCTGCCTTTTGGGCTGCAGCTTCTCCTGGTTTGAGGCCTGGATTGCTCCACCCCCTGCTCTTGAGATTCTCCCGGATGTGGGCTGCATTTTGGCTGCCATTTGGGCTGCAGCTTCTCGTGGTTTGAGGCCTGGCTTGCTCCACCCCCTGCTCTTGAGATTCTCCAGGATGTGGGCTGCATTTTGGCTGATTCTTGGGCTGGAGCTTCTCGTGGTTTGAGGCCTGGCTTGCTCCACCCCCTGCTCTTGAGATTCTCCCGGATTTGGGCTGCATTTTGGCTGCCTTTTGACCTGGAGCTTCTCGTGGTTTGAGGCCTGGCTTGCTCCACCCCCTGCTCTTGAGATTCTACCGGATGTGGGCTGCATTTTGGCTGCTTTTTGGGCTGGAGTTTCTCGTAGTTTGAAGCCTGGCTTGCTCCATCCCCTGCTCTTAATATTCTCTCGCATGTGGGCTGCATTTTGGCTGCCTTTTGGGCTGGAGCTTCTCGTGGTTTGAGGCCTGGCTTCCTCCACCCCCTGCTCTTGAGATTCTCCCACATGTGGGCTGCATTTTGGCCGTATTTTGGGCTGGAGTTTCTCGTGGTTTGAGGCCTGGCTTGCTCCACCCCCTGCTCTTGAGATTCTCCCGGAGGTGGGCTGCATTTTGGCTGCCTTTTGGGCTGGAGCTTCTCGTGGTTTGAGGCCTGGATTGCTCCACCCCCTGCTCTTGAGATTCTCCCAGATGTGGGCTGCATTTTGGCTGCCTTTTGGGCTGGAGCTTCTCGTGGTTTGAGGCCTGGCTTTCTCCAGCCCCTGCTCTTGAAATTGTCCCGGATGTGGGCTGGATTTTGGCTGCCTTTTGGGCTGGAGCTTCTCGTGGTTTGAGGCCTGGCTTGCTCCACCCCCTGCTCTTGAGATTCTCCCGGATGTGGGCTGCATTTTGGCTGATTCTTGGGCTGGAGCTTCTCGTGGTTTGAGGCCTGGCTTGCTCCACACCCTGCTCTTGAGATTCTCCCGGATGTGGGCTGCATTTTGGCTGCCTTTTGGGCTGGAGCTTCTCCTGGTTTGAGGCCTGGCTTGCTCCACCCCTTGCTCTTGAGATTCTCCCGGATGTGGGCTGCATTTTGGCTGCCTTTTGACCTGGAGCTTCTCGTGGTTTGAGGCCTGGCTTGCTCCACCCCCTGCTCTTGATATTCTCCCGGATGTGGGCTGCATTTGGCTGCCTTTTGGGCTGGAGCTTCTCGTGGTTTGAGGCCTGGCTTCCTCCACCCCCTGCTCTTGAGATTCTCCCGGAGGTGGGCTGGATTTTGGCTGCCTTTTGGGCTGGAGCTTCTCGTGGTTTGAGGCCTGGCTTGCTCCACCCCCTGCTCTTGAGATTCTCCCGGATGTGGGCTGGATTTTGGCTGATACTTGGGCTGGAGCTTCTCGTGGTTTGAGGCCTGGCTTGCTCCACCCCCTGCTCTTGAGATTCTCTCGGATGTGGGCTGCATTTTGGCTGCCTTTTGGGCTGGAGCGTCTCGTGGTTTGAGGCCTGGCTTGCTCCACCCCGTGCTCTTGAGATTCTCCCGGAGGTGGGCTGCATTTTGGCTGCCTGTTGGGCTGGAGCTTCTCGTGGTTTGAGGCCTGGCTTGCTCCACCCCCTGCTCTTGAGATTCTCCCGGATTTGGGCTGGATTTTGGCTGCCTTTTGGGCTGGAGCTTCTCGTGGTTTGAGGCCTGGCTTGCTGCACCCCCTGCTCTTGAGATTCTCCCGGAGGTGGGCTGCAATTTGGCTGCTTTTTGGGCTGGAGCTTCTCGTGGTTTGAGGCCTGGCTTGCTCCACCCCCTGCTCTTGATATTCTCGCAGAGGTGGGCTGGATTTTGGCTGCATTTTGGGCTGGAGCTTCTCGTGGTTTGAGGCCTGACTTGCTCCACCCCCTGCTCTTGAGATTCTCCCAGAGGTGGGCTGGATTTTGGCTGCCTTTTGGGCTGGAGCTTCTCGTGGTTTGAGGCCTGGCTTGCTCCACCCCCTGCTCTTGAGATTCTCCCGGATGTGGGCTGCATTTTGGCTGCGTTTTGGGCTGGAATTTCTCGTGGTTTGAGGCCTGGCTTGCTCCACCCCCTGCTCTTGAGATTCTCCCGGATGTGTGCTGCATTTTGGCTGATATTTTGGGCTGGAGCTTCTCGAGGTTTGAGGCCTGCCTTGCTCCAAACCATGCTCTTGAGATTCTCCCGGATGTGGGCTGGATTTTGGCTGCCTTTTGGGATGGAACTTCTCGTGGTTTGAGGCCTGGCTTGCTCCACCCCCTGCTCTTGATATTGTCCCGGATGTGGCCTGGATTTTGGTTGCATTTTGGGATGGAGCTTCTCGTGGTTTGAGGCCTGGCTTGCTGCACCCCCTGCTCTTGAGATTCTCCCGGAGGTGGGCTGCATTTTGGCTGCCTTTTGGGCTGGAGCTTCTCGTGGTTTGAGGCCTGGCTTGCTCCACCCCCTGCTCTTGATATTCTCCCGGATGTGGGCTGCATTTGGCTGCCTTTTGTGCTGGAGCTTCTCGTGGTTTGAGGCCTGGCTTCCTCCACCCCCTGCTCTTGAGATTCTCCCGGAGGTGGGCTGGATTTTGGCTGCCTTTTGGGCTGGAGCTTCTCGTGGTTTGAGGCCTGGCTTGCTCCACCCCCTGCTCTTGAGATTCTCCCGGATGTGGGCTGGATTTTGGCTGCCTTTTGGGCTGGAGCTTCTCGTGGTTTGAGGCCTGGCTTGCTCCACCCCCTGCTCTTGAGATTCTCTCGGATGTGGGCTGCATTTTGGCTGCCTTTTGACCTGGAGCTTCTCGTGGTTTGAGGCCTGGCTTGCTCCACCCCCTGCTCTTGAGATTCTCCCGGATGTGGGCTGCAATTTGGCTGCCTTTTGACCTGGAGCTTCTCGTGGTTTGAGGCCTGGCTTGCTGCACCCCCTGCTCTTGAGATTCTCCCGGAGGTGGGCTGCAATTTGGCTGCTTTTTGTGCTGGAGCTTCTCGTGGTTTGAGGCCTGGCTTGCTCCACCCCCTGCTCTTGATATTCTCGCAGAGTTGGGCTGGATTTTGGCTGCATTTTGGGCTGGAGCTTCTCGTGGTTTGAGGCCTGACTTGCTCCACCCCCTGCTCTTGAGATTCTCCCAGAGGTGGGCTGGAGTTTGGCTGCCTTTTGGGCTGGAGCTTCTCGTGGTTTGAGGCCTGGCTTGCTCCACCCCCTGCTCTTGAGATTCTCCCGGATGTGAGCTGCATTTTGGCTGCCTTTTGGGCTGGAGCTTCTCGTGCTTTGAGGTCTGGCTTGCTCCAACCCCTGCTCTTGATATTCTCCCGGATGTGGGCTGCATTTTGGCTGCGTTTTGGGCTGGAATTTCTCGTGGTTTGAGGCCTGGCTTGCTCCACACCCTGCTCTTGAGATTCTCCCACATGTGGGCTGCATTTTGGCTGCCTATTGGGCTGGAGCTTCTCGTGCTTTGAGGCCTGGTTGCTCCACCCCCTGCTCTTGAGATTCTCCCGGATGTGGGCTGCATTTTGGCTGACATTTTGGGCTGGAGCTTCTCGAGGTTTGAGGCCTGCCTTGCTCCAAACCATGCTCTTGAGATTCTCCCGGATGTGGGCTGGATTTTGGCTGCCTTTTGGGATGGAACTTCTCGTGGTTTGAGGCCTGGCTTGCTCCACCCCCTGCTCTTGATATTGTCCCGGATGTGGCCTGGATTTTGGTTGCATTTTGGGATGGAGCTTCTCGTGGTTTGAGGCCTGGCTTGCTGCACCCCCTGCTCTTGAGATTCTCCCGGAGGTGGGCTGCATTTTGGCTGCATTTTGGGCTATAGCTTCTCGAGGTTTGAGGCCTGGCTTGCTCCACCCCCTGCTCTTGAGATTCTCCCGGATGTGGGCTGCATTTTGGCTTCCCTTGGGGCTGGAGCTTCTCGTGGTTTGAGTCCTGGCTTTCTCCACCCCCTGCTCTTGAGATTCTCCCGGATATGGACTGGATTTTGGCTGCCTTTTGGGCTGGAGCTTCTCGTGGTTTGAGGCCTGGCTTGCTCCACCCCCTGCTCTTGAGATTCTCCCGGATGTGGGCTGCATTTTGGCTGCCTTTTGACCTGGAGCTTCTCGTGGTTTGAGGCCTGGCTTGCTCCACACCCTGCTCTTGAGATTCTCCCGGATGTGGGCTGCATTTTGGCTGCCTTTTGACCTGGAGCTTCTCGTGGTTTGAGGCCTGGCTTGCTCCACCCCCTGCTCTTGATATTCTCCCACATGTGGGCTGCATTTTGGCTGCCTATTGGGCTGGAGCTTCTCGTGGTTTGAGGCCTGGCTTGCTCCACCCCCTGCTCTTGAGATTCTCCCGTATGTGGGCTGGATTTTGGCTGCCTTTAGGGCTGGAGCTTCTCGTGGTTTGAGGCCTGCCTTGCTCCACCCCCTGCTCTTGAGATTCTCTCGGATGTGGGCTGCATTTTGGCTGCCTTTTGACCTGGAGCTTCTCGTGGTTTGAGGCCTGGCTTGCTCCACCCCCTGCTCTTGAGATTCTCCCGGATGTGGGCTGCATTTTGGCTGCCTTTTGGGCTGGAGCTTCTCGTGGTTTGAGGCCTGGCTTGCTCCAGCCCCTGCTCTTGATATTCTCCCGGATGTGGGCTGGATTTTGGCTGCGTATTGGGCTGGAGCTTCTCGTGGTTTGAGGCCTGGCTTTCTCCACCCCCTGCTCTTGATATTCTCCCGGAGGCGGGCTGCATTTTGGCTGCATTTTGGGCTGGAGCTTCTCGTGGTTTGAGGCCTGGCTTGCTCCACCCCCTGCTCTTGAGATTCTCCCGTATGTGGGCTGGATTTTGGCTGCCTTTTGGGCTGGAGCTTCTCGTGGTTTGAGGCCTGGCTTGCTCCACCCCCTGCTCTTGAGATTCTCTCGGATGTGGGCTGCATTTTGGCTGCATTTTGGGCTGGAGCTTCTCGTGGTTTGAGGCCTGGCTTGCTCCACCCCCTGCTCTTGAGATTCTCCCACATGTGGGCTGCATTTTGGCTGCCTTTTGGGCTGGAGCTTCTCGTGGTTTGAGGCCTGGCTTGCTCCACCCCCTGCTCATGAGATTCTCCCGGAGTTGGGCTGGATTTTCGCTGCATTTTCGGCTGGAGCTTCTCGTGGTTTGAGGCCTGGCTTGCTCCACCCCCTGCTCTTGAGATTCTCTCGTATGTGGGCTGCATTTTGGCTGCCTTTTGACCTGGAGCTTCTCGTGGTTTGAGGCCTGGCTTGCTCCACCCCCTGCTCTTGATATTCTCCCACATGTGGGCTGCATTTTGGCTGCCTATTGGGCTGGAGCTTCTCGTGGTTTGAGGCCTGGCTTGCTCCACCCCCTGCTCTTGAGATTCTCCCGGATGTGGGCTGCATTTTGGATGATTCTTGGGCTGGAGATTCTCGTGGTTTGAGGCCTGCCTTGCTCCACCCCCTACTCTTGAGATTCTCCCGGATGTGGGCTGCATTTTGGCTGCCTTTTGGGCTGGAGCTTCTCGTGGTTTGAGGCCTGGCTTGCTCCACCCCCTGCTCTTGATATTCTCCTGGATGTCGGCTGCATTTTGGCTGCCTTTTGGGCTGGAGCTTCTCGTGGTTTGAGGCCTGGCTTGCTCCACCCCCTGCTCTTGAGATTCTCCTGGATGTGGGCTTCATTTTGGCTGCCTTTTTTGCTGGAGCTTCTCGTGGTTTGAGGCCTGGCTTGCTCCACCCCCTGCTCTTGAGATTCTCCCGGATGTGGGCTGCATTTTGGCTGCATTTTGGGCTGGAGCTTCTCGTGGTTTGAGGCCTGGCTTGCTCCACACCCTACTCTTGAGATTTTCCCAGATGGTGGGCTGCATTTTGGCTGATACTTGGGCTGGTGCTTCTCGTGGTTTGAGGCCTGGCTTGCTCCACCCCCTGCTCTTGAGATTCTCCCGTATGTGGGCTGGATTTTGGCTGCCTTTTGGGCTGGAGCTTCTCGTGGTTTGAGGCCTGGCTTGCTCCACCCCCTGCTCTTGAGATTCTCTCGGATGTGGGCTGCATTTTGGCTGCCTTTTGACCTGGAGCTTCTCGTGGTTTGAGGCCTGGCTTGCTCCACCCCCTGCTCTTGAGATTCTCCCGGATGTGGCCTGCATTTTGGCTGCCTTTTGGGCTGGAGCTTCTCGTGGTTTGAGGCCTGGCTTGCTCCACCCCCTGCTCTTGAGATTCTCTCGGAGTTGGGCTGGATTTTGGCTGCCTTTTGGGCTGGAGCTTCTCGTGGTTTGAGGCCTGGCTTGCTCCACCCCCTGCTCTTGAGATTCTCCCGTATGTGGGCTGCATTTTGGCTGCCTTTTGACCTGGAGCTTCTCGTGGTTTGAGGCCTGGCTTGCTCCACCCCCTGCTCTTGATATTCTCCCACATGTGGGCTGCATTTTGGCTGCCTATTGGGCTGGAGCTTCTCGTGGTTTGAGGCCTGGCTTGCTCCACCCCCTGCTCTTGAGATTCTCCCAGATGTGGGCTGCATTTTGGCTGACATTTTGGGCTGGAGCTTCTCGTGGTTTGAATCCTGGCTTGCTCCACCCCCTGCTCTTGAGATTCTCCCGTATGTGGGCTGCATTTTGGCTGCCTTTTGGGCTGGAGCTTCTCGTGGTTTGAGGCCTGGCTTGCTCCAGCCCCTGCTCTTGATATTCTCCCGGATGTGGGCTGGATTTTGGCTGCGTATTGGGCTGGAGCTTCTCGTGGTTTGAGGCCTGGCTTTCTCCACCCCCTGCTCTTGATATTCTCCCGGAGGCGGGCTGCATTTTGGCTGCATTTTGGGCTGGAGCTTCTCGTGGTTTGAGGCCTGGCTTGCTCCACCCCCTGCTCTTGAGATTCTCCCGTATGTGGGCTGGATTTTGGCTGCCTTTTGGGCTGGAGCTTCTCGTGGTTTGAGGCCTGGCTTGCTCCACCCCCTGCTCTTGAGATTCTCTCGGATGTGGGCTGCATTTTGGCTGCCTTTTGGGCTGGAGCTTCTCGTGGTTTGAGGCCTGGCTTGCTCCACCCCCTGCTCTTGAGATTCTCCCGGATGTGGGCTGCATTTTGGCTGCCTTTTGGGCTGGAGCTTCTCGTGGTTTGAGGCCTGGCTTGCTCCACCCCCTGCTCATGAGATTCTCCCGGAGTTGGGCTGGATTTTCGCTGCATTTTCGGCTGGAGCTTCTCGTGGTTTGAGGCCTGGCTTGCTCCACCCCCTGCTCTTGAGATTCTCTCGTATGTGGGCTGCATTTTGGCTGCCTTTTGACCTGGAGCTTCTCGTGGTTTGAGGCCTGGCTTGCTCCACCCCCTGCTCTTGATATTCTCCCACATGTGGGCTGCATTTTGGCTGCCTATTGGGCTGGAGCTTCTCGTGGTTTGAGGCCTGGCTTGCTCCACCCCCTGCTCTTGAGATTCTCCCGGATGTGGGCTGCATTTTGGCTGACATTTTGGGCTGGAGCTTCTCGAGGTTTGAGGCCTGCCTTGCTCCAACCCCTGCTCTTGAGATTCTCCCGGATGTGGGCTGCATTTTGGCTGCATTTTGGGCTGGAGCTTCTCGTGGTTTGAGGCCTGGCTTGCTCCACACCCTACTCTTGAGATTTTCCCAGATGGTGGGCTGCATTTTGGCTGATACTTGGGCTGGTGCTTCTCGTGGTTTGAGGCCTGGCTTGCTCCACCCCCTGCTCTTGAGATTCTCCCGTATGTGGGCTGGATTTTGGCTGCCTTTTGGGCTGGAGCTTCTCGTGGTTTGAGGCCTGGCTTGCTCCACCCCCTGCTCTTGAGATTCTCTCGGATGTGGGCTGCATTTTGGCTGCCTTTTGACCTGGAGCTTCTCGTGGTTTGAGGCCTGGCTTGCTCCACCCCCTGCTCTTGAGATTCTCCCGGATGTGGCCTGCATTTTGGCTGCCTTTTTGGCTGGAGCTTCTCGTGGTTTGAGGCCTGGCTTGCTCCACCCCCTGCTCTTGAGATTCTCTCGGAGTTGGGCTGGATTTTGGCTGCCTTTTGGGCTGGAGCTTCTCGTGGTTTGAGGCCTGGCTTGCTCCACCCCCTGCTCTTGAGATTCTCCCGTATGTGGGCTGCATTTTGGCTGCCTTTTGACCTGGAGCTTCTCGTGGTTTGAGGCCTGGCTTGCTCCACCCCCTGCTCTTGATATTCTCCCACATGTGGGCTGCATTTTGGCTGCATTTTGGGCTGGAGCTTCTCGTGGTTTGAGGCCTGGCTTGCTCCACCCCCTGCTCTTGAGATTCTCCCAGATGTGGGCTGCATTTTGGCTGACATTTTGGGCTGGAGCTTCTCGAGGTTTGAGGCCTGCCTTGCTCCACCCCCTGCTCTTGAGATTCTCCTGGATGTGGGCTGCATTTTGGCTCCCTTTTGGGCTGGAGCTTCTCGTGGTTTGAGGCCTGGCTTGCTCCACACCCTACTCTTGAGATTTTCCCAGATGTGGGCTGCATTTTGGCTGATACTTGGGCTGGTGCTTCTCGTGGTTTGAGGCCTGGCTTGATCCACCCCCTGCTCTTGATATTGTCCCGGATGTGGGCTGGATTTTGGTTGCATTTTGGGCTGGAGCTTCTCGTGGTTTGAGGCCTGGCTTGCTCCACCCCCTGCTCTTGAGATTCTCCCAGATGTGGGCTGCATTTTCGCTGATACTTGGGCTGGAGCTTCTCATGGTTTGAGGCCTGGCTTTCTCCAGCCCCTGCTCTTGAAATTGTCCCGGATATGGGCTGCATTTTGGCTGCCTTTTGACCTGGAGCTTCTCGTGGTTTGAGGCCTGGCTTGGTCCACCCCCTACTCTTGAGATTCTCCCGGATGTGGGAGGCATTTTGGCTGACTTTTGGGCTGGAGCTTCTCGTGGTTTGAGGCCTGGCTTGCTCCACCCCCTGCTCTTGAGATTCTCCCGGATGTGGGCTGCATTTTGGCTGCCTTTTGACCTGGACCTTCTCGTGGTTTGAGGCCTGGCTTGCTCCAAACCCTGCTCTTGATATTCTCCCACATGTGGGCTGGATTTTGGCTGCCTTTTGGCCTGGAGCTTCTCGTGGTTTGAGGCCTGGCTTGCTCCAACCCCTGCTCTTGAGATTCCCCCGGATGTGGGAGGAATTTTGGCTGCCTTTGGAGCTGGAGCTTCTCGTGGTTTGAGGCCTGGCTTGCTCCACCCCCTGCTCTTGAGATTCTCCCGGAGGTGGGCTGGATTTTGGCTGCCTATTGGGCTGGAGATTCTCGTGGTTTGAGGCCTGGATTGCTCCACCCCCTGCTCTTGAGATTCTCCCGGATGTGGGCTGCATTTTGGCTGCCTTTAAGGCTGGAGCTTCTCGAGGTTTGAGGCCTGGCTTGCTCCACCCCCTGCTTTTGAGATTCTCCCGGATGTGGGCTGCATTTTGGCTGATTCTTGGGCTGGAGCTTCTCGTGGTTTGAGGCCTGGTTGGTCCACCCCCTGCTCTTGAGATTCTCCCGGATGTGGGAGGCATTTTGGCTGATACTTGGGCTGGAGCTTCTCGTGGTTTGAGGCCTGGCTTGCTCCACCCCCTGCTCTTGAAATTGTCCCGGATGTGGGCTGCATTTTGGCTGCCTTTAGGGCTGGAGCTTCTCATGGTTTGAGGCCTGGCTTGCTCCACCCCCTGCTCTTGATATTCTCCCGCATGTGGGCTGCATTTTGGCTGCCTTTTGGGCTGGAGCTTCTCGTGGTTTGAGGCCTGGCTTGCTCCACCCCCTGCTCTTGAGATTCTCCCACATGTGGGCTGCATTTTGGCTGCCTATTGGGCTGGAGCTTCTCGTGGTTTGAGGCCTGGCTTGCTCCACCTCCTGCTCTTGAGATTCTCCCGGATGTGGGAGGCATTTTGGCTGCCTTTTGAGCTGGAGCTTCTCGTGGTTTGAGGCCTGGCTTGCTCCACCCCCTGCTCTTGATATTCTCCCGGATGTCGACTCCATTTTGGCTGATACTTGGGCTGGAGCTTCTCGTGGTTTGAGGCCTGGCTTGCTCCACCCCCTGCTCTTGAGATTCTCCCGGATGTGGGCTGGATTTTGGCTGATACTTGGGCTGGAGCTTCTCGTGGTTTGAGGCCTGGCTTGCTCCACCCCCTGCTCTTGAGATTCTCCCGGAGTTGCGCTGGATTTTGGCTGCCTTTTGGGCTGGAGCTTCTCGTGGTTTGAGGCCTGGCTTTTTATACCCCCTGCTCTTGAGATTCTCCCGGATGTGGGCTGCATTTTGGCTGCCTTTTGGGCTGGAGCTTCTCGTGGTTTGAGGCCTGGCTTGCTCCACCCCCTGCTCATGAGATTCTCCCGGAGTTGGGCTGGATTTTGGCTGCCTTTTGACCTGGAGCTTCTCGTGGTTTGAGGCCTGGCTTGCTCCACCCCCTGCTCTTGATATTCTCCCACATGTGGGCTGCATTTTGGCTGCCTATTGGGCTGGAGCTTCTCGTGGTTTGAGGCCTGGCTTGCTCCACCCCCTGCTCTTGAGATTCTCCCGGATGTGGGCTGCATTTTGGCTGACATTTTGGGCTGGAGCTTCTCGAGGTTTGAGGCCTGCCTTGCTCCAACCCCTGCTCTTGAGATTCTCCCGGATGTGGGCTGCATTTTGGCTGCCTTTTGGGCTGGAGCTTCTCGTGGTTTGAGGCCTGGCTTGCTCCACACCCTACTCTTGAGATTTTCCCAGATGGTGGGCTGCATTTTGGCTGATACTTGGGCTGGTGCTTCTCGTGGTTTGAGGCCTGGCTTGATCCACCCCCTGCTCTTGATATTGTCCCGGATGTGGGCTGGATTTTGGTTGCATTTTGGGCTGGAGCTTCTCGTGGTTTGAGGCCTGGCTTGCTCCACCCCCTGCTCTTGAGATTCTCCCGGATGTGGGAGGCATTTTGGCTGCCTTTTGGGCTGGAGCTTCTCGTGGTTTGAGGCCTGGCTTGCTCCACCCCCTGCTCTTGAGATTCTCCCGTATGTGGGCTGCATTTTGGCTGCCTTTTGGGCTGGAGCTTCTCGTGGTTTGAGGCCTGGCTTGCTCCAGCCCCTGCTCTTGATACTCTCCCGGATGTGGGCTGGATTTTGGCTGTGTATTGGGCTGGAGATTCTCGTGGTTTGAGGCCTGGCTTGCTCCACCCCCTGCTCTTGAGATTCTCCCGGAGGCGGGCTGCATTTTGGCTGCATTTTGGGCTGGAGCTTCTCGTGGTTTGAGGCCTGGCTTGCTCCACCCCCTGCTCTTGAGATTCTCCCGTATGTGGGCTGGATTTTGGCTGCCTTTTGGGCTGGAGCTTCTCGTGGTTTGAGGCCTGGCTTGCTCCACCCCCTGCTCTTGAGATTCTCTCGGATGTGGGCTGCATTTTGGCTGCCTTTTGACCTGGAGCTTCTCGTGGTTTGAGGCCTGGCTTGCTCCACCCCCTGCTCTTGAGATTCTCCCGGATGTGGCCTGCATTTTGGCTGCCTTTTGGGCTGGAGCTTCTCGTGGTTTGAGGCCTGGCTTGCTCCACCCCCTGCTCTTGAGATTCTCCCGGATGTGGGCTGGATTTTGGCTGCCTTTTGGGCTGGAGCTTCTCGTGGTTTGAGGCCTGGCTTGCTCCACCCCCTGCTCTTGAGATTCTCCCGTATGTGGGCTGCATTTTGGCTGCCTTTTGACCTGGAGCTTCTCGTGGTTTGAGGCCTGGCTTGCTCCACCCCCTGCTCTTGAGATTCTCCCACATGTGGGCTGCATTTTGGCTGCCTATTGGGCTGGAGCTTCTCGTGGTTTGAGGCCTGGCTTGCTCCACCCCCTGCTCTTGAGATTCTCCCAGATGTGGGCTGCATTTTGGCTGACATTTTGGGCTGGAGCTTCTCGAGGTTTGAGGCCTGCCTTGCTCCACCCCCTGCTCTTGAGATTCTCCTGGATGTGGGCTGCATTTTGGCTCCCTTTTGGGCTGGAGCTTCTCGTGGTTTGAGGCCTGGCTTGCTCCACACCCTACTCTTGAGATTTTCCCAGATGTGGGCTGCATTTTGGCTGATACTTGGGCTGGTGCTTCTCGTGGTTTGAGGCCTGGCTTGATCCACCCCCTGCTCTTGATATTGTCCCGGATGTGGGCTGGATTTTGGTTGCATTTTGGGCTGGAGCTTCTCGTGGTTTGAGGCCTGGCTTGCTCCACCCCCTGCTCTTGAGATTCTCCCGGATGTGGGCTGCATTTTGGCTGCCTTTTGGGCTGGAGCTTCTCGTGGTTTGAGGCCTGGCTTGCTCCACCCCCTGCTCTTGAGATTCTCCCGGAGGTGGGCTGGATTTTGGATCATTTTTGGGCTGGAGCTTCTCGTGGTTTGAGGCCTGGATTGCTCCACCCCCTGCTCTTGAGATTCTCCCAGATGTGGGCTGCATTTTGGCTGATACTTGGGCTGGAGCTTCTCATGGTTTGAGGCCTGGCTTTCTCCAGCCCCTGCTCTTGAAATTGTCCCGGATATGGGCTGCATTTTGGCTGCCTTTTGACCTGGAGCTTCTCGTGGTTTGAGGCCTGGCTTGCTCCAAACCCTGCTCTTGATATTCTCCCACATGTGGGCTGGATTTTGGCTGCCTTTTGGCCTGGAGCTTCTCGTGGTTTGAGGCCTGGCTTGCTCCAACCCCTGCTCTTGAGATTCCCCCGGATGTGGGAGGAATTTTGGCTGCCTTTGGAGCTGGAGCTTCTCGTGGTTTGAGGCCTGGCTTGCTCCACCCCCTGCTCTTGAGATTCTCACGGATGTGGGCTGCATTTTGGCTGCCTTTTGGGCTGGAGATTCTCGTGGTTTGAGGCCTGGATTGCTCCACCCCCTGCTCTTGAGATTCTCCCGGATGTGGGCTGCATTTTGGCTGCCTTTAAGGCTGGAGCTTCTCGAGGTTTGAGGCCTGGCTTGCTCCACCCCCTGCTTTTGAGATTCTCCCGGAGGTGGGCTGCATTTTGGCTGATTCTTGGGCTGGAGCTTCTCGTGGTTTGAGGCCTGGTTGGTCCACCCCCTGCTCTTGAGATTCTCCCGGATGTGGGCTGCATTTCGGCTGCCTTTAAGGCTGGAGCTTCTCGAGGTTTGAGGCCTGGCTTGCTCCACCCCCTGCTTTTGAGATTCTCCCGGAGGTGGGCTGCATTTTGGCTGATTCTTGGGCTGGAGCTTCTCGTGGTTTGAGGCCTGGTTGGTCCACCCCCTGCTCTTGAGATTCTCCCGCATGTGGGCTGCATTTTGGCTGCCTTTTGGGCTGGAGCTTCTCGTGGTTTGAGGCCTGGCTTGCTCCACCCCCTGCTCTTGAGATTCTCCCACATGTGGGCTGCATTTTGGCTGCCTATTGGGCTGGAGCTTCTCGTGGTTTGAGGCCTGGCTTGCTCCACCTCCTGCTCTTGAGATTCTCCCGGATGTGGGAGGCATTTTGGCTGCCTTTTGAGCTGGAGCTTCTCGTGGTTTGAGGCCTGGCTTGCTCCACCCCCTGCTCTTGATATTCTCCCGGATGTCGACTCCATTTTGGCTGATACTTGGGCTGGAGCTTCTCGTGGTTTGAGGCCTGGCTTGCTCCACCCCCTGCTCTTGAGATTCTCCCGGATGTGGGCTGCATTTTGGCTGATACTTGGGCTGGAGCTTCTCGTGGTTTGAGGCCTGGCTTGCTCCACCCCCTGCTCATGAGATTCTCCCGGAGTTGGGCTGGATTTTGGCTGCCTTTAGGGCTGGAGCTTCTCGTGGTTTGAGGCCTGGCTTTTTATACCCCCTGCTCTTGAGATTCTCCCGGATGTGGGCTGCATTTTGGCTGCCTTTTGGGCTGGAGCTTCTCGTGGTTTGAGGCCTGGCTTGCTCCACCCCCTGCTCATGAGATTCTCCCGGAGTTGGGCTGGATTTTGGCTGCCTTTTGGGCTGGAGCTTCTCGTGGTTTGAGGCCTGGCTTGCTCCACCCCCTGCTCTTGAGATTCTCTCGTATGTGGGCTGCATTTTGGCTGCCTTTTGACCTGGAGCTTCTCGTGGTTTGAGGCCTGGCTTGCTCCACCCCCTGCTCTTGATATTCTCCCACATGTGGGCTGCATTTTGGCTGCCTATTGGGCTGGAGCTTCTCGTGGTTTGAGGCCTGGCTTGCTCCACCCCCTGCTCTTGATATTCTCCCGGATGTGGGCTGCATTTTGGCTGACATTTTGGGCTGGAGCTTCTCGAGGTTTGAGGCCTGCCTTGCTCCAACCCCTGCTCTTGAGATTCTCCCGGATGTGGGCTGCATTTTGGCTGCATTTTGGGCTGGAGCTTCTCGTGGTTTGAGGCCTGGCTTGCTCCACACCCTACTCTTGAGATTTTCCCAGATGGTGGGCTGCATTTTGGCTGATACTTGGGCTGGTGCTTCTCGTGGTTTGAGGCCTGGCTTGATCCACCCCCTGCTCTTGATATTGTCCCGGATGTGGGCTGGATTTTGGTTGCATTTTGGGCTGGAGCTTCTCGTGGTTTGAGGCCTGGCTTGCTCCACCCCCTGCTCTTGAGATTCTCCCGGATGTGGGAGGCATTTTGGCTGCCTTTTGGGCTGGAGCTTCTCGTGGTTTGAGGCCTGGCTTGCTCCACCCCCTGCTCTTGAGATTCTCCCGTATGTGGGCTGCATTTTGGCTGCCTTTTGGGCTGGAGCTTCTCGTGGTTTGAGGCCTGGCTTGCTCCAGCCCCTGCTCTTGATACTCTCCCGGATGTGGGCTGGATTTTGGATGTGTATTGGGCTGGAGATTCTCGTGGTTTGAGGCCTGGCTTGCTCCACCCCCTGCTCTTGAGATTCTCCCGGAGGCGGGCTGCATTTTGGCTGCATTTTGGGCTGGAGCTTCTCGTGGTTTGAGGCCTGGCTTGCTCCACCCCCTGCTCTTGAGATTCTCCCGTATGTGGGCTGGATTTTGGCTGCCTTTTGGGCTGGAGCTTCTCGTGGTTTGAGGCCTGGCTTGCTCCACCCCCTGCTCTTGAGATTCTCTCGGATGTGGGCTGCATTTTGGCTGCCTTTTGACCTGGAGCTTCTCGTGGTTTGAGGCCTGGCTTGCTCCACCCCCTGCTCTTGAGATTCTCCCGGATATGGGCTGCATTTTGCCTGCCTTTTGGGCTGGAGCTTCTCGTGGTTTGAGGCCTGCCTTGCTCCACCCCCTGCTCTTGAGATTCTCCCGGAGTTGGGCTGGATTTTGGCTGCCTTTTGGGCTGGAGCTTCTCGTGGTTTGAGGCCTGGCTTGCTCCACCCCCTGCTCTTGAGATTCTCCCGTATGTGGGCTGCATTTTGGCTGCCTTTTGACCTGGAGCTTCTCGTGGTTTGAGGCCTGGCTTGCTCCACCCCCTGCTCTTGATATTCTCCCACATGTGGGCTGCATTTTGGCTGCCTATTGGGCTGGAGCTTCTCGTGGTTTGAGGCCTGGCTTGCTCCACCCCCTGCTCTTGAGATTCTCCCAGATGTGGGCTGCATTTTGGCTGACATTTTGGGCTGGAGCTTCTCGAGGTTTGAGGCCTGCCTTGCTCCACCCCCTGCTCTTGAGATTCTCCTGGATGTGGGCTGCATTTTGGCTCCCTTTTGGGCTGGAGCTTCTCGTGGTTTGAGGCCTGGCTTGCTCCACACCCTACTCTTGAGATTTTCCCAGATGTGGGCTGCATTTTGGCTGATACTTGGGCTGGTGCTTCTCGTGGTTTGAGGCCTGGCTTGATCCACCCCCTGCTCTTGATATTGTCCCGGATGTGGGCTGGATTTTGGTTGCATTTTGGGCTGGAGCTTCTCGTGGTTTGAGGCCTGGCTTGCTCCACCCCCTGCTCTTGAGATTCTCCCGGATGTGGGCTGCATTTTGGCTGCCTTTTGGGCTGGAGCTTCTCGTGGTTTGAGGCCTGGCTTGCTCCACCCCCTGCTCTTGAGATTCTCCTGGAGGTGGGCTGGATTTTGGATCATTTTTGGGCTGGAGCTTCTCGTGGTTTGAGGCCTGGATTGCTCCACCCCCTGCTCTTGAGATTCTCCCAGATGTGGGCTGCATTTTGGCTGATACTTGGGCTGGAGCTTCTCATGGTTTGAGGCCTGGCTTTCTCCAGCCCCTGCTCTTGAAATTGTCCCGGATATGGGCTGCATTTTGGCTGCCTTTTGACCTGGAGCTTCTCGTGGTTTGAGGCCTGGCTTGCTCCAAACCCTGCTCTTGATATTCTCCCACATGTGGGCTGGATTTTGGCTGCCTTTTGGCCTGGAGCTTCTCGTGGTTTGAGGCCTGGCTTGCTCCAACCCCTGCTCTTGAGATTCCCCCGGATGTGGGAGGAATTTTGGCTGCCTTTGGAGCTGGAGCTTCTCGTGGTTTGAGGCCTGGCTTGCTCCACCCCCTGCTCTTGAGATTCTCACGGATGTGGGCTGCATTTTGGCTGCCTTTTGGGCTGGAGATTCTCGTGGTTTGAGGCCTGGATTGCTCCACCCCCTGCTCTTGAGATTCTCCCGGATGTGGGCTGCATTTTGGCTGCCTTTAAGGCTGGAGCTTCTCGAGGTTTGAGGCCTGGCTTGCTCCACCCCCTGCTTTTGAGATTCTCCCGGAGGTGGGCTGCATTTTGGCTGATTCTTGGGCTGGAGCTTCTCGTGGTTTGAGGCCTGGTTGGTCCACCCCCTGCTCTTGAGATTCTCCCGGATGTGGGCTGCATTTTGGCTGCCTTTAAGGCTGGAGCTTCTCGAGGTTTGAGGCCTGGCTTGCTCCACCCCCTGCTTTTGAGATTCTCCCGGAGGTGGGCTGCATTTTGGCTGATTCTTGGGCTGGAGCTTCTCGTGGTTTGAGGCCTGGTTGGTCCACCCCCTGCTCTTGAGATTCTCCCGGATGTGGGAGGCATTTTGGCTGATACTTGGGCTGGAGCTTCTCATGGTTTGAGGCCTGGCTTGCTCCACCCCCTGCTCTTGATATTCTCCCGCATGTGGGCTGCATTTTGGCTGCCTTTTGGGCTGGAGCTTCTCGTGGTTTGAGGCCTGGCTTGCTCCACCCCCTGCTCTTGAGATTCTCCCACATGTGGGCTGCATTTTGGCTGCCTATTGGGCTGGAGCTTCTCGTGGTTTGAGGCCTGGCTTGCTCCACCCCCTGCTCTTGAGATTCTCCCGGATGTGGGAGGCATTTTGGCTGCCTTTTGAGCTGGAGCTTCTCGTGGTTTGAGGCCTGGCTTGCTCCAGCCCCTGCTCTTGATACTCTCCCGGATGTGGGCTGGATTTTGGCTGTGTATTGGGCTGGAGATTCTCGTGGTTTGAGGCCTGGCTTGCTCCACCCCCTGCTCTTGAGATTCTCCCGGAGGCGGGCTGCATTTTGGCTGCATTTTGGGCTGGAGCTTCTCGTGGTTTGAGGCCTGGCTTGCTCCACCCCCTGCTCTTGAGATTCTCCCGTATGTGGGCTGGATTTTGGCTGCCTTTTGGGCTGGAGCTTCTCGTGGTTTGAGGCCTGGCTTGCTCCACCCCCTGCTCTTGAGATTCTCTCGGATGTGGGCTGCATTTTGGCTGCCTTTTGACCTGGAGCTTCTCGTGGTTTGAGGCCTGGCTTGCTCCACCCCCTGCTCTTGAGATTCTCCCGGATGTGGGCTGCATTTTGCCTGCCTTTTGGGCTGGAGCTTCTCGTGGTTTGAGGCCTGCCTTGCTCCACCCCCTGCTCTTGAGATTCTCCCGGATGTGGGCTGCATTTTGGCTGCCTTTTGGGCTGGAGCTTCTCGTGGTTTGAGGCCTGGCTTGCTCCACCCCCTGCTCTTGAGATTCTCCCGTATGTGGGCTGCATTTTGGCTGCCTTTTGACCTGGAGCTTCTCGTGGTTTGAGGCCTGGCTTGCTCCACCCCCTGCTCTTGATATTCTCCCACATGTGGGCTGCATTTTGGCTGCCTATTGGGCTGGAGCTTCTCGTGGTTTGAGGCCTGGCTTGCTCCACCCCCTGCTCTTGAGATTCTCCCAGATGTGGGCTGCATTTTGGCTGACATTTTGGGCTGGAGCTTCTCGAGGTTTGAGGCCTGCCTTGCTCCACCCCCTGCTCTTGAGATTCTCCTGGATGTGGGCTGCATTTTGGCTCCCTTTTGGGCTGGAGCTTCTCGTGGTTTGAGGCCTGGCTTGCTCCACACCCTACTCTTGAGATTTTCCCAGATGTGGGCTGCATTTTGGCTGATACTTGGGCTGGTGCTTCTTGTGGTTTGAGGCCTGGCTTGATCCACCCCCTGCTCTTGATATTGTCCCGGATGTGGGCTGGATTTTGGTTGCATTTTGGGCTGGAGCTTCTCGTGGTTTGAGGCCTGGCTTGCTCCACCCCCTGCTCTTGAGATTCTCCCGGATGTGGGCTGCATTTTGGCTGCCTTTTGGGCTGGAGCTTCTCGTGGTTTGAGGCCTGGCTTGCTCCACCCCCTGCTCTTGAGATTCTCCCGGAGGTGGGCTGGATTTTGGATCATTTTTGGGCTGGAGCTTCTCGTGGTTTGAGGCCTGGATTGCTCCACCCCCTGCTCTTGAGATTCTCCCAGATGTGGGCTGCATTTTGGCTGATACTTGGGCTGGAGCTTCTCATGGTTTGAGGCCTGGCTTTCTCCAGCCCCTGCTCTTGAAATTGTCCCGGATATGGGCTGCATTTTGGCTGCCTTTTGACCTGGAGCTTCTCGTGGTTTGAGGCCTGGCTTGCTCCAAACCCTGCTCTTGATATTCTCCCACATGTGGGCTGGATTTTGGCTGCCTTTTGGCCTGGAGCTTCTCGTGGTTTGAGGCCTGGCTTGCTCCAACCCCTGCTCTTGAGATTCCCCCGGATGTGGGAGGAATTTTGGCTGCCTTTGGAGCTGGAGCTTCTCGTGGTTTGAGGCCTGGCTTGCTCCACCCCCTGCTCTTGAGATTCTCACGGATGTGGGCTGCATTTTGGCTGCCTTTTGGGCTGGAGATTCTCGTGGTTTGAGGCCTGGATTGCTCCACCCCCTGCTCTTGAGATTCTCCCGGATGTGGGCTGCATTTTGGCTGCCTTTAAGGCTGGAGCTTCTCGAGGTTTGAGGCCTGGCTTGCTCCACCCCCTGCTTTTGAGATTCTCCCGGAGGTGGGCTGCATTTTGGCTGATTCTTGGGCTGGAGCTTCTCGTGGTTTGAGGCCTGGTTGGTCCACCCCCTGCTCTTGAGATTCTCCCGGATGTGGGCTGCATTTTGGCTGCCTTTAAGGCTGGAGCTTCTCGAGGTTTGAGGCCTGGCTTGCTCCACCCCCTGCTTTTGAGATTCTCCCGGAGGTGGGCTGCATTTTGGCTGATTCTTGGGCTGGAGCTTCTCGTGGTTTGAGGCCTGGTTGGTCCACCCCCTGCTCTTGAGATTCTCCCGGATGTGGGAGGCATTTTGGCTGATACTTGGGCTGGAGCTTCTCATGGTTTGAGGCCTGGCTTGCTCCACCCCCTGCTCTTGATATTCTCCCGCATGTGGGCTGCATTTTGGCTGCCTTTTGGGCTGGAGCTTCTCGTGGTTTGAGGCCTGGCTTGCTCCACCCCCTGCTCTTGAGATTCTCCCACATGTGGGCTGCATTTTGGCTGCCTATTGGGCTGGAGCTTCTCGTGGTTTGAGGCCTGGCTTGCTCCACCCCCTGCTCTTGAGATTCTCCCGGATGTGGGAGGCATTTTGGCTGCCTTTTGAGCTGGAGCTTCTCGTGGTTTGAGGCCTGGCTTGCTCCAACCCCTGCTCTTGATATTCTCCCGGATGTCGACTACATTTTGGCTGATACTTGGGCGGGAGCTTCTCGTGGTTTGAGGCCTGGCTTGCTCCACCCCCTGCTCTTGATATTCTCCCGGATGTGGGCTGGATTTTGGCTGCCTTTTGGGCTGGAGCTTCTTGTGGTTTGAGGCCTGGCTTGCTCCACCCCCTGCTCTTGAGATTCTCTCGGGTGTGGGCTGCATTTTGGCTGCCTTTTGACCTGGAGCTTCTCGTGGTTTGAGGCCTGGCTTGCTCCACCCCCTGCTCTTGAGATTCTCCCGGATGTGGGCTGCATTTTGGCTGCCTTTTGGGCTGGAGCTTCTCGTGGTTTGAGGCCTGGCTTGCTCCACCCCCTGCTCTTGAGATTCTCCCGGAGTTGGGCTGGATTTTGGCTGCCTTTTGGGCTGGAGCTTCTCGTGGTTTGAGGCCTGGCTTTTTCCACCCCCTGCTCTTGAGATTCTCCCGGATGTGGGCTGCATTTTGGCTGCCTTTTGACCTGGAGCTTCTCGTGGTTTGAGGCCTGGCTTGCTCCACCCCCTGCTCTTGATATTCTCCCACATGTGGGCTGCATTTTGGCTGCTTATTGGGCTGGAGCTTCTCGTGGTTTGAGGCCTGGCTTGCTCCAACCCCTGCTCTTGAGATTCCCCCGGATGTGGGAGGCATTTTGGCTGCCTTTGGAGCTGGAGCTTTTCGTGGTTTGAGGCCTGGCTTGCTCCATCCCCTGCTCTTGATATTCTCCCGGATGTGGGCTGGATTTTGGCTGCCTTTTGGGCTGGAGTTTCTCGTGGTTTGAGGCCTGGCTTGCTCCACCCCCTGCTCTTGAGATTCTCCCGTATGTGGGCTGGATTTTGGCTGCCTTTTGGGCTGGAGTTTCTCGTGGTTTGAGGCCTGGATTGCTCCACCCCCTGCTCTTGAGATTCTCTCGGATGTGGGCTGCATTTTGGCTGCCTTTTGACCTGGAGCTTCTCGTGGTTTGAGGCCTGGCTTGCTCCACCCCCTGCTCTTGAGATTCTCCCACATGTGGGCTGCATTTTGGCTGCCTTTTGGGCTGGAGCTTCTCGTGGTTTGAGGCCTGGCTTGCTCCAACCCCTGCTCTTGAGATTCTCCCGGAGTTGGGCTGGATTTTGGCTGCCTTTTGGGCTGGAGCTTCTCGTGGTTTGAGGCCTGGCTTGCTCCACCCGCTGCTCTTGAGATTCTCCCGTATGTGGGCTGCATTTTGGCTGAATTTTGGGCTGGAGCTTCTCGTGGTTTGAGGCCTGGCTTGCTCCACCCCCTGCTCTTGATATTCTCCCACATGTGGGCTGCATTTTGGCTGCCTATTGGGCTGGAGCTTCTCGTGGTTTGAGGCCTGGCTTGCTCCACCCCCTGCTCTTGAGATTCTCCCAGATGTGGGCTGCATTTTGGCTGACATTTTGGGCTGGAGCTTCTCGAGGTTTGAGGCCTGCCTTGCTCCAACCCCTGCTCTTGAGATTCTCCCGGATGTGGGCTGCATTTTGGCTGCCTTTTGGGCTGGAGCTTCTCGTGGTTTGAGGCCTGGCTTGCTCCACACCCTACTCTTGAGATTTTCCCAGATGTGGGCTGGATTTTGGATCAATTTTGGGCTGGAGCTTCTCGTGGTTTGAGGCCTGGGTTGCTCCACCCCCTGCTCTTGAGATTCTCCCAGATGTGGGCTGCATTTTGGCTGATACTTGGGCTGGAGCTTCTCATGGTTTGAGGCCTGGCTTTCTCCAGCCCCTGCTCTTGAAATTGTCCCGGATATGGGCTGCATTTTGGCTGCCTTTTGACCTGGAGCTTCTCGTGGTTTGAGGCCTGGCTTGGTCCACCCCCTACTCTTGAGATTCTCCCGGATATGGGCTGCATTTTGGCTGCCTTTTGGGCTGGAGCTTCTCGTGGTTTGAGGCCTGGCTTGCTCCACCCCCTGCTCTTGAGATTCTCCCGGATGTGGGCTGCATTTTGGCTGCCTTTTGACCTGGAGCTACTCGTGGTTTGAGGCCTGGCTTGCTCCAAACCCTGCTCTTGATATTCTCCCACATGTGGGCTGGATTTTGGCTGCCTTTTGGCCTGGAGCTTCTCGTGGTTTGAGGCCTGGCTTGCTCCAACCCCTGCTCTTGAGATTCCCCCGGATGTGGGAGGAATTTTGGCTGCCTTTGGAGCTGGAGCTTCTCGTGGTTTGAGGCCTGGCTTGCTCCACCCCCTGCTCTTGATATTCTCCCGGATGTGGGCTGGATTTTGGCTGCCTTTTGGGCTGGAGATTCTCGTGGTTTGAGGCCTGGATTGCTCCACCCCCTGCTCTTGAGATTCTCCCAGATGTGGGCTGCATTTTGGCTGCCTTTAAGGCTGGAGCTTCTCGTGGTTTGAGGCCTGGCTTGCTCCACCCCCTGCTTTTGAGATTCTCCCGGAGGTGGGCTGCATTTTGGCTGATTCTTGGGCTGGAGCTTCTCGTGGTTTGAGGCCTGGTTGGTCCACCCCCTGCTCTTGAGATTCTCCCGGATGTGGGAGGCATTTTGGCTGATACTTGGGCTGGAGCTTCTCGTGGTTTGAGGCCTGGCTTGCTCCACCCCCTGCTCTTGAAATTGTCCCGGATGTGGGCTGCATTTTGGCTGCCTTTTGGGCTGGAGCTTCTCGTGGTTTGAGGCCTGGCTTGCTCCACCCCCTGCTCTTGAGATTCTCCCACATGTGGGCTGCATTTTGGCTGCCTATTGGGCTGGAGCTTCTCGTGGTTTGAGGCCTGGCTTGCTCCACCCCCTGCTCTTGATATTCTCCCGGATGTGGGCTGCATTTTGGCTGCCTTTTGGGCTGGAGCTTCTCGTGGTTTGAGGCCTGGCTTGCTCCACCCCCTGCTCTTGAGATTCTCTCGGGTGTGGGCTGCATTTTGGCTGCCTTTTGACCTGGAGCTTCTCGTGGTTTGAGGCCCGGCTTGCTCCACCCCCTGCTCTTGAGATTCTCCCGGATGTGGCCTGCATTTTGGCTGCCTTTTGGGCTGGAGCTTCTCGTGGTTTGAGGCCTGGCTTGCTCCACCCCCTGCTCTTGAGATTCTCCCGGAGTTGGGCTGGATTTTGGCTGCCTTTTGGGCTGGAGCTTCTCGTGGTTTGAGGCCTGGCTTGCTCCACCCCCTGCTCTTGAGGTTCTCCCGGAGGTGGGCTGCATTTTGGCTGATTCTTGGGCTGGAGCTTCTCGTGGTTTGAGGCCTGGCTTGCTCCACCCCCTGCTCTTGAGATTCTCCCACATGTGGGCTGCATTTTGGCTGCTTATTGGGCTGGAGCTTCTCGTGGTTTGAGGCCTGGCTTGCTCCACCCCCTGCTCTTGAGGTTCTCCCGGAGGTGGGCTGCATTTTGGCTGATTCTTGGGCTGGAGCTTCTCGTGGTTTGAGGCCTGGCTTTGTCCACCCCCTACTCGTGAGATTCTCCCAGATGTGGGCTGGATTTTGGCTGATACTTGGGCTGGAGCTTCTCGTGGTTTGAGGCCTAGCTTGCTCCACCCCCTGCTCTTGAAATTGTCCCGGATGTGGGCTGCATTTTGGCTGCCTTTAGGGCTGGAGCTTCTCATGGTTTGAGGCCTGTCTTGCTCCACCCCCTGCTCTTGATATTCTCCCGCATGTGGGCTGCATTTTGGCTGCCTTTTGGGCTCGAGCTTCTCGTGGTTTGAGGCCTGGCTTGGTCCATCCCCTGCTCTTGAGATTCTCCCGGAGGTGGGCTGCATTTTGGCTGCCTTTTGGGCTGGAGCTTCTTGTGGTTTGAGGCCTGGCTTGTTCCACCCCCTGCTCTTGAGATTCTCCCGGAGGTGGGCTGCATTTTGGCTGCCCTTTGGGCTGGAGCTTCTCATGGTTTGAGGCCTGGCTTGCTCCACCCCCTGCTCTTGAGATTCTCCCGGAGGTGGGCTGCATTTTGGCTGCCTTTTGACCTGGAGCTTCTCGTGGTTTGAGGCCTGGCTTGCTCCACCCACTGCTCTTGATATTCTCCCACATGTGGGCTGCATTTTGGCTGCCTATTGGGCTGGAGCTTCTCGTGGTTTGAGGCCTGGCTTGCTCCACCCCCTGCTCTTGAGATTCCCCCGGATTTGGGAGGCATTTTGGCTGCATTTTGGGCTGGAGCTTCTCGTGGTTTGAGGCCTGCCTTGCTCCACCCCCTGCTCTTGATATTCTCCTGGATGTGGGCTGGATTTTGGCTGCCTTTTGGGCTGGAGCTTCTTGTGGTTTGAGGCCTGGCTTGCTCCACCCCCTGCTCTTGAGATTCTCCCGGAGGTGGGCTGCATTTTGGCTGATTCTTGGGCTGGAGCTTCCCGTGGTTTGAGGCCTGGCTTGCTCCACCCCCTGCTCTTAAGATTCTCCCGGATGTGGGCTGCATTTTGGCTGCCTTTTGGGCTGGAACTTCTCGTGGTTTGAGGCCTGGCTTGGTCCACCCCCTACTCTTGAGATTCTCCCAGATGTGGGCTGCATTTTGGCTGATACTTGGGCTGGGGCTTCTCGTGGTTTGAGGCCTGGCTTGGTCCACCCCCTGCTCTTGATATTTTACCGGATGTGGGCTGGATTTTGGTTGCAGTTTGGGCTGGAGCTTCTCGTGGTTTGAGGCCTGCCTTGCTCCACCCCCTGCTCTTGCTATTCTCAGGGAGGTGGGCTGCATTTTGGCTGCATTTTGGGCTGGAGCTTCTCGTGGTTTGAGGCCTGGCTTGCTCCACACCCTGCTCTTGAGATTCTCCCGGATGTGGGCTGCATTTTGGCTGCCTTTTGGGGTGGAGCTTCTCGTGGTTTGAGGCCTGGCTTCCTCCACCCCCTGCTCTTGAGATTCTCCCGGATGTGGGCTGCATTTTGGCTGCCTTTTGGGCTGGAGCTTCTCATGGTTTGTGGCCTGGCTTGCTCCACCCCCTGCTCTTGAGATTCTCCCGGATGTGGGCTGCATTTTGGCTGCATTTTGGGCTGGAGCTTCACATGGTTTGAGGCCTCGCTTGCTCCACCCCCTGCTCTTGAGATTCTCCCGGATGTGGGCTGGATTTTGGCTGCCTTTTGGGCTGGAGCTTCTCGTGGTTTGAGGCCTGGCTTGGTCCACCCCCTACTCTTGAGATTCTCCCGGATGTGGGCTGCATTTTGGCTGATACTTGGGCTGGAGCTTCTCGTGGTTTGAGGCCTGGCTTGCTCCACCCCCTGCTCTTGAGATTCTCCCGCATGTGGGCTGCATTTTGGCTGCATTTTGGGCTGGAGCTTCTCGTGGTTTGAGGCCTGGCTTGGTCCACCCCCTGCTCTTGAGATTCTGCCGGATGTGGGCTGCATTTTGGCTGATTCTTGGGCTGGAGCTTCTCATGGTTTGAGGCCTGGCTTGCTCCACCCCCTGCTCTTGAGATTCTCCCGGATGGGGGCTGCATTTTGGCTGCCTTTTGACCTGGAGCTTCTCGAGGTTTGAGGCCTGGCTTGCTCCACCCCCTGCTCTTGATATTCTCCCACATGTGGGCTGCATTTTGGCTGTCTATTGGGCTGGAGCTTCTCGTGGTTTGAGGCCTGGCTTGCTCCACCCCCTGCTCTTGAGATTCTCCCGGATGAGGGAGGCATTTTGGCTGCCTTTGGAGCTTTAGCTTCTCGTGGTTTGAGGCCTGGCTTGCTCCACCCACTGCTCTTGATATTCTCCCGGATGTGGGCTGCATTTTGGCTGCCTTTTGGGCTGGAGCTTCTCGTGGTTTGAGGCCTGGCTTGCTCCACCCCCTGCTCTTGAGATTCTCCCGGAGTTGGGCTGGATTTTGGCTGCCTTTAGGGCTGGAGCTTCTCATGGTTTGAGGCCTGGCTTGCTCCACCCCCTGCTCTTGAGATTCTCCCGGATGTGGGCTGCATTTTGGCTGCATTTTGACCCGGAGCTTCTCGTGGTTTGAGGCCTGGCTTGCTCCACCCCCTGCTCTTGATATTCTCCCACATGTGGGCTGCATTTTGGCTGATACTTGGGCTGGGGCTTCTCGTGGTTTGAGGCCTGGCTTGCTCCACCATCTGCTATTGAGATTCTCCCGGATGTGGGCTGCATTTTGGCTGCCTTTTGGGCTGGAGCTCCTCCTGGTTTGAGGCCTGGCTTGCTCCACCCCCTGCTCTTGAGATTCTCCCGGATATGGCCTGCATTTTGGCTGCCTTTTGGGCTGGAGCTTCTCGTGGTTTGAGGCCTGGCTTGCTCCACCCCCTGCTCTTGATATTCTCCCACATGTGGGCTGCATTTTGGCTGATACTTGGGCTGGGGCTTCTCGTGGTTTGAGGCCTGGCTTGCTCCACCATCTGCTATTGATATTCTCCTGGATGTGGGCTGCATTTTGGCTGCCTTTTGGGCTGGAGCTCCTCCTGGTTTGAGGCCTGGCTTGCTCCACCCCCTGCTCTTGAGAATCTCCCGGATGTGGGCTGCATTTTGGCTGCCTTTTGGGCTGGAGCTTCTCGTGGTTTGAGGCCTGGCTTGCTCCACCCCCTGCTCTTGAGATTCTCCCGGATGTGGGCTGCATTTTGGCTGCATTTTGACCCGGAGCTTCTCGTGGTTTGAGGCCTGGCTTGCTCCACCCCCTGCTCTTGATATTCTCCCACATGTAGGTTGCATTTTGGCTGATACTTGGGCTGGGGCTTCTCGTGGTTTGAGGCCTGGCTTGCTCCACCCCCTGCTTTTGAGATTCTCCCGGATGTGGGCTGCATTTTGGCTGCCTTTTGGGCTGGAGCTCCTCCTGGTTTGAGGCCTGGCTTGCTCCACCCCCTGCTCTTGAGATTGTCCCGGATATGGCCTGCATTTTGGCTGCCTTTTGGGCTGGAGCTTCTCGTGGTTTGAGGCCTGGCTTGCTCCACCCCCTGCTCTTGAGATTCTCCCACATGTGGGCTGCATTTTGGCTGAAACTTGGGCTGGGGCTTCTCGTGGTTTGAGGCCTGGCTTGCTCCACCCCCTGCTCTTGAGATTCTCCCGGATGTGGGCTGCATTTTGGCTGCATTTTGGGCTGGAGCTTCTCGTGGTTTGAGGCCTGGCTTGCTCCACCCCCTGCTCTTGAGATTCTCCCGGATGTGGGCTGTATTTTGGCTGATACTTTGGCTGGGGCTTCTCGTGGTTTGAGGCCTGGCTTGCTCCACCATCTGCTATTGAGATTCTCCCGGATGTGGGCTGCATTTTGGCTGCCTTTTGGGCTGGAGCTCCTCCTGGTTTGAGGCCTGGCTTGCTCCACACCCTGCTCTTGAGATTCTCCCGGATGTGGGCTGCATTTTGGCTGCCTTTTGGGCTGGAGCTTCTCATGGTTTGAGGCCTGCCTTGCTCCACCCCCTGCTCTTGAGATTCTCCCGGAGTTGGGCTGGATTTTGGCTGCCTTTTGGGCTGGAGCTTCTCGTGGTTTGAGGCCTGGCTTGCTCCACCCCCTGCTCTTGAGATTCTCCCGGATGTGGGCTGCATTTTGGCTGCATTTTGACCTGGAGCTTCTCGTGGTTTGAGGCCTGGCTTGCTCCACCCCCTGCTCTTGAAATTCTCCCGTATGTGGGCTGCATTTTGGCTGCGTTTTAGGCTGGAGCTTCTCGTGGTTTGAGGCCTGGCTTGCTCCACCATCTGCTATTGAGATTCTCCCGGATGTGGGCTGGATTTTGGCTGCCTTTTGGGCTGGAGCTTCTCGTGGTTTGAGGCCTGGCTTGCTCCACCCCCTGCTCTTGAGATTCTCCCGGATGTGGGCTGCATTTTGGCTGCCTTTTAGGCTGGAGCTTCTCGTGGTTTGAGGCCTGGCTTGCTCCACCATCTGCTATTGAGATTCTCCCGGATGTGGGCTGGATTTTGGCTGCCTTTTGGGCTGGAGCTTCTCGTGGTTTGAGGCCTGGCTTGCTCCAACCCCTGCTCTTGATATTCTCCCGGATGTGGGCAGCATTTTGGCTTCCCTTGGGGCTGGAGCTTCTCGTGGTTTGAGGCCTGGCTTGCTCCACCCCCTGCTCTTGAGATTCTCCCGGAGGTGGGCTGCATTTTGGCTGCCTTTTGGGCTGGAGCTTCTCGTGGTTTGAGGCCTGGATTTCTCCACCCCCTGCTCTTGAGATTCTCCCAGATGTGGGCTGGATTTTGGCTGACTTTTGGGCTGGAGCTTCTCATGGTTTGAGGCCTGGCTTTCTCCAGCCCCTGCTCTTGATATTCCCCTGGATGTGGGCTGCATTTTGGCTGCATTTTGGGCTGGAGCTTCTCGTGGTTTGAGGCCTGGCTTGCTCCACCCCCCGCTCTTGAGATTCTCCCGGAGTTGGGCTGCATTTTGGCTGCCTTTTGGCTCAAGCTTCTCGTGGTTTGAGGCCTGGCTTGCTCCACCCCCTGCTCTTGATATTCTCCCGGATGTGGGCTGCATTTTGGCTGATACTTGGGCTGGAGCTTTTCGTGGTTTGAGGCCTGGCTTGCTCCACCCCCTGCTCTTGAGATTCTCCCGGATGTGGGCTGGATTTTGGCTGCATTTTTGGCTGGAGCTTCTCGTGGTTTGAGGCCTGGTTTGCTCCACCCCCTGCTCTTGAGATTCTCCCGGATGTGGGCTGCATTTTGGCTGCCTTTAGGGCTGGAGCTTCTCATGGTTTGAGGCCTGGCTTGCTCCACCCCCTGCTCTTGAGATTCTCCCGCATGTGGGCTGCATTTTGGCTGCATTTTTGGCTGGAGCTTCTCGTGGTTTGAGGCCTGGTTTGCTCCACCCCCTGCTCTTGAGATTCTCCCGGATGTGGGCTGCATTTTGGCTGCCTTTTGGGCTGGAGCTTCTCATGGTTTGTGGCCTGGCTTGCTCCACCCCCTGCTCTTGAGATTCTCCCGGATGTGGGCTGCATTTTGGCTGCATTTTGGGCTGGAGCTTCACATGGTTTGAGGCCTCGCTTGCTCCACCCCCTGCTCTTGAGATTCTCCCGGATTTGGGCTGGATTTTGGCTGACTTTTGGGCTGGAGGTTCTCGTGGTTTGAGGCCTGGCTTGCTCCACCCCCTGCTCTTGAGATTCTCCCGGATGTGGGCTGCATTTTGGCTGCCTTTTGGGCTGGAGCTTCTCGTGGTTTGAGGCCTGGCTTGCTCCACGCCCTGCTCTTGATATTCTCCCGCATGTGGGCTGCATTTTGGCTGCGTTTTAGGCTGGAGCTTCTCGTGGTTTGAGGCCTGGCTTGCTCCACCATCTGCTATTGAGATTCTCCCGGATGTGGGCTGGATTTTGGCTGCCTTTTGGGCTGGAGCTTCTCGTGGTTTGAGGCCTGGCTTGCTCCACCCCCTGCTCTTGAGATTCTCCCGGATGTGGGCTGCATTTTGGCTGCCTTTTGGGCTGGAGCTCCTCCTGGTTTGAGGCCTGGCTTGCTCCACCCCCTGCTCTTGAGATTCTCCCGGTTATGGCCTGCATTTTGGCTGCCTTTTGGGCGGGAGCTTCTCGTGGTTTGAGGCCTGGCTTGCTCCACCCCCTGCTCTTGAGATTCTCCCGGATGTGGGCTGGATTTTGGCTGCCTTTTGGGCTGGAGCTTCTCGTGGTTTGAGGCCTGGCTTGCTCCACCCCCTGCTCTTGAGATTCTCCTGGATGTGGGCTCCATTTTGGCTGCATTTTGGGCTATAGCTTCTCGAGGTTTGAGGCCTGGCTTGCTCCACCCCCTGCTCTTGAGATTCTCCCGGAGTTGGGCTGGATTTTGGCTGCCTTTTGGGCTGCAGCTTCTCGTGGTTTGAGGCCTGGCTTGCTCCAAACCCTGCTCTTGAGATTCTCCCGGATGTGGGCTGCATTTTGCCTGCATTTTGACCTGGAGCTTCTCGTGGTTTGAGGCCTGGCTTGCTCCACCCCCTGCTCTTGATATTCTCCCGGATGTGGGCTGCATTTTGGCTGCATCTTGGGCTATAGCTTCTCGAGGTTTGAGGCCTGGCTTGCTCCACCCCCTGCTTTTGAGATTCTCCCGGATGTGGGCTGCATTTTGGCTTCCCTTGGGGCTGGAGCTTCTCGTGGTTTGAGGCCTGGCTTGCTCCACCCCCTGCTCTTGAGATTCTCCCGGAGGTGGGCTGCATTTTGGATCATTTTTGGGCTGGAGCTTCTCATGGTTTGAGGCCTGGATTTCTCCACCCCCTGCTCTTGAGATTCTCCCAGATGTGGGCTGGATTTTGGCTGACTTTTGGGCTGGAGCTTCTCGTGGTTTGAGGCCTGGCTTGCTCCAGCCCCTGCTCTTGAAATTGTCCCGGATGTGGGCTGCATTTTGGCTGCATTTTGGGCTGGAGCTTCTCGTGGTTTGAGGCCTGGCTTGCTCCACCCCCTGCTCTTGAGATTCTCCCGGATGTGGCATGCATTTTGGCTGATACTTGGGCTGGAGCTTTTCGTGGTTTGAGGCCTGGCTTGCTCCACCCCCTGCTCTTGAGATTCTCCCGGATGTGGGCTGGATTTTGGCTGCATTTTTGGCTGGAGCTTCTCGTGGTTTGAGGCCTGGTTTGCTCCACGCCCTGCTCTTGAGATTCTCCCGGATGTGGGCTGCATTTTGGCTGCCTTTAGGGCTGGAGCTTCTCATGGTTTGAGGCCTGGCTTGCTCCACCCCCTGCTCTTGAGATTCTCCCGCATGTGGGCTGCATTTTGGCTGCATTTTTGGCTGGAGCTTCTCGTGGTTTGAGGCCTGGCTTGCTCCACCCCCTGCTCTTGAGATTCTCCCGGATGTGGGCTGCATTTTGGCTGCCTTTTGGGCTGGAGCTTCTCATGGTTTGTGGCCTGGCTTGCTCCACCCCCTGCTCTTGAGATTCTCCCGGATGTGGGCTGCATTTTGGCTTCCCTTGGGGCTGGAGCTTCTCGTGGTTTGAGGCCTGGCTTGCTCCACCCCCTGCTCTTGAGATTCTCCCGGATGTGGGAGGCATTTTGGCTGACTTTTGGGCTGGAGGTTCTCGTGGTTTGAGGCCTGGCTTGCTCCACCCCCTGCTCTTGAGATTCTCCCGGATGTGGGCTGCATTTTGGCTGCCTTTAGGGCTGGAGCTTCTCGTGGTTTGAGGCCTGGCTTGCTCCACGCCCTGCTCTTGATATTCTCCCGCATGTGGGCTGCATTTTGGCTGCCTTTTGGGCTGGAGCTTCTCGTGGTTTGAGGCCTGGCTTGCTCCACCCCCTGCTCTTGAGATTCTCCCGGATGTGGGCTGCATTTTGGCTGCCTTTTTGGGCTGGAGCTTCTCGTGGTTTGAGGCCTGGCTTGCTCCACCCCCTGCTCTTGAGATTCTCCCGGAAGTGGGAGGCATTTTGGCTGCCTTTGGAGCTTTAGCTTCTCGTGGTTTGAGGCCTGGCTTGCTCCACCCCCTGCTCTTGATATTCTCCCGGATGTGGGCTGCATTTTGGCTGCCTTTTGGGCTGGAGCTTCTCGTGGTTTGAGGCCTGGCTTGCTCCACCCCCTGCTCTTGAGATTCTCCCGGAGTTGGGCTGGATTTTGGCTGCCTTTTGGGCTGGAGCTTCTCGTGGTTTGAGGCCTGGCTTGCTCCACCCCCTGCTCTTGAGATTCTCCCGGATGTGGGCTGCATTTTGGCTGCGTATTGGGCTGGAGCTTCTCGTGGTTTGAGGCCTGGCTTGCTCCACTCCCTGCTCTTGAGATTCTCCCGGATGTGGGCTGCATTTTGGCTTCCCTTGGGGCTGGAGCTTCTCGTGGTTTGAGGCCTGGCTTGCTCCACCCCCTGCTCTTGAGAATCTCCCGGATGTGGGTTGCATTTTGGCTGCCTTTTTGGGCTGGAGCTTCTCGTGGTTTGAGGCCTGGCTTGCTCCACCCCCTGCTCTTGAAATTGTCCCGGATGTGGGCTGGATTTTAGATTATTTTTGGGCTGGAGCTTCTCGTGGTTTGAGGCCTGGCTTGCTCCACCCCCTGCTCTTGAGATTCTCCCGGATGTGGGCTGCATTTTGGCTGCCTTTTGGGCTGGAGCTTCTCGTGGTTTGAGGCCTGGCTTGCTCCACCCCCTGCTCTTGAGATTCTCCCGGATATGGCCTGCATTTTGGCTGCCTTTTGGGCTGGAGCTTCTCGTGGTTTGAGGCCTGGCTTGCTCCACCCCCTGCTCTTGAGATTCTCCCAGATGTGGGCTCCATTGTGGCTGCATTTTGGGCTGCAGCTTCTCGAGGTTTGTGGCCTGGCTTGCTCCACCCCCTGCTCTTGAGATTCTCCCGGATGTGGTCTGCATTTTGGCTGCCTTTTGGGCTCGAGCTTCTCGTGGTTTGAGGCCTGGCTTGCTCCACCCCCTGCTCTTGATATTCTCCCGGAGGTGGGCTGCATTTTGGCTGCATCTTGGGCTATAGCTTCTCGAGGTTTGAGGCCTGGCTTGCTCCACCCCCTGCTTTTGAGATTCTCCCGGATGTGGGCTGCATTTTGGCTTCCCTTGGGGCTGGAGCTTCTCGTGGTTTGAGGCCTGGCTTGCTCCACCCCCTGCTCTTGAGATTCTCCCGGATGTGGGCTGCATTTTGGCTGCCTTTTGGGCTGGAGCTTCTCGTGGTTTGAGGCCTGGCTTGCTCCACCCACTGCTCTTGAGATTGTCCCGGATGTGGGCTGCATTTTGGATCATTTTTGGGCTGGAGCTTCTCGTGGTTTGAGGCCTGGATTTCTCCACCCCCTGCTCTTGAGATTCTCCCAGATGTGGGCTGGATTTTGGCTGCATTTTGGGCTGGAGCTTCTCATGGTTTGAGGCCTGGCTTTCTCCAGCCCCTGCTCTTGAAATTTTCCCGGATGTGGGCTGCATTTTGGCTGCCTTTTGGGCTGGAGCTTCTCGTGGTTTGAGGCCTGGCTTGCTCCACCCCCTGCTCTTGAGATTCTCCCGTATGTGGGCTGCATTTTGGCTGCCTTTAGGGCTGGAGCTTCTCGTGGTTTGAGGCCTGGCTTGCTCCACCCCCTGCTCTTGAGATTCTCCCGGATGTGGGCTGCATTTTGGCTGCCTTTAGGGCTGGAGCTTCTCATGGTTTGAGGCCTGGCTTGCTCCACCCCCTGCTCTTGATATTCTCCCGGATGTGGGCTGCATTTTGGCTGCCTTTTGGGCTGGAGCTTCTCGTGGTTTGAGGCCTGGCTTGCTCCACCCCCTGCTCTTGAGATTCTCCCGGATGTGGGCTGCATTTTGGCTGATTCTTGGGCTGGAGCTCCTCCTGGTTTGAGGCCTGGCTTGCTCCACCCCCTGCTCTTGAGATTCTCCCGGATATGGCCTGCATTTTGGCTGCCTTTTGGGCTGGAGCTTCTCGTGGTTTGAGGCCTGGCTTGCTCCACCCCCTGCTCTTGAGATTCTCCCAGATGTGGGCTAGATTTGGCTGCATTTTGGGCTGGAGCTTCTCGTGGTTTGAGGCCTGGCTTGCTCCAGCCCCTACTCTTCATATTCTCCCGGATTTGGGCTCCATTTTGGCTGCATATTGGGCTGGAGCTTCTCGAGGTTTGTGGCCTGGCTTGCTCCACCCCCTGCTCTTGAGATTCTCCCGGATGTGGGCTGCATTTTGGCTGCCTTTAGGGCTGGAGCTTCTCATGGTTTGAGGCCTGGCTTGCTCCACCCCCTGCTCTTGAGATTCTCCCGGATGTGGGCTGCATTTTGGCTGAAATTTGGGCTGGAGCTTCTCGTGGTTTGAGGCCTGGCTTGCTCCACCCCCTGCTCTTGAGATTCTCCCGGATGTGGGCTGCATTTTGGCTGCCTTTAGGGCTGGAGCTTCTCATGGTTTGAGGCCTGGCTTGCTCCACCCCCTGCTCTTGATATTCTCCCGCATGTGGGCTGCATTTTGGCTGCATTTTGGGCTGGAGCTTCTCGTGGTTTGAGGCCTGGCTTGCTCCACCCCCTGCTCTTGAGATTCTCCCGTATGTGGGCTGCATTTTGGCTGCCTTTAGGGCTGGAGCTTCTCGTGGTTTGAGGCCTGGCTTGCTCCACCCCCTGCTCTTGAGATTCTCCCGGATGTGGGCTGCATTTTGGCTGCCTTTAGGGCTGGAGCTTCTCATGGTTTGAGGCCTGGCTTGCTCCACCCCCTGCTCTTGATATTCTCCCGGATGTGGGCTGCATTTTGGCTGCCTTTTGGGCTGGAGCTTCTCGTGGTTTGAGGCCTGGCTTGCTCCACCCCCTGCTCTTGAGATTCTCCCACATGTGGGCTGCATTTTGGCTGATACTTGGGCTGGGGCTTCTCGTGGTTTGAGGCCTGGCTTGCTCCACCCCCTGATCTTGAGATTCTCCCGGATGTGGGCTGCAATTTGGCTGCCTTTTGGGCTGGAGCTTCTCGTGGTTTGAGGCCTGGCTTGCTCCACCCCCTGCTCTTGAGATTCTCCCGGATGTGGGCTCCATTTTGGCTGCATTTTGGACTGGAGCTTCTCGAGGTTTGTGGCCTGGCTTGCTCCACCCCCTGCTCTTGAGATTCTCCCGGAGGTGGGCTGCATTTTGGCTGCCTTTTGGGCTGGAGCTTCTCGTGGTTTGAGGCCTGGCTTGCTCCACACCCTGCTCTTGAGATTCTCCCGGATGTGGGCTGCATTTTGGCTGCCTTTTGGGCTATAACTTCTCGTGGTTTGAGGCCTGGCTTGCTCCACCCCCTGCTTTTGAGATTCTCCCGGATGTGGGCTGCATTTTGGCTGATACTTGGGCTGGGGCTTCTCGTGGTTTGAGGCCTGGCTTGCTCCACCCCCTGCTCTTGAGATTCTCCCGGATGTGGGCTGCATTTTGGCTTCCCTTGGGGCTGGAGCTTCTCGTGGTTTGAGGCCTGGCTTGCTCCACCCCCTGCTCTTGAGATTCTCCCGGATGTGGGCTGCATTTTGGCTGCCTTTAGGGCTGGAGCTTCTCATGGTTTGAGGCCTGCCTTGCTCCACCCCCTGCTCTTGATATTCTCCCGGACGTGGGCTGCATTTTGGCTGCCTTTTGGGCTGGAGCTTCTCATGGTTTGAGGCCTGGCTTGCTCCACCCCCTGCTCTTGAGATTCTCCCACATGTGGGCTGCATTTTGGCTGCCTTTTGGGCTGGAGCTTCTCATGGTTTGAGGCCTGGCTTGCTCCACCCCCTGCTCTTGAGATTCTCCCGGATGTGGGCTGGATTTTGGCTGCATTTTGGGCTGGAGCTTCTCGTGGTTTGAGGCCTGACTTGCTCCAGCCCCTGCTCTTGAAATTGTACCGGATGTGGGCTGCATTTTGGCTGCATTTTGGGCTGGAGCTTCTCGTGGTTTGAGGCCTGCCTTGCTCCACCCCCTGCTCTTGAGATTCTCCCGGATGTGGGCTGCATTTTGCCTGATACTTGGGCTGGAGCTTCTCGTGGTTTGAGGCCTGGCTTGCTCCACCCCCTGTTCTTGAGATTCTCCCGGATGTGGGCTGCATTTTGGCTGCCTTTTGGGCTGGAGCTTCTCGTGGTTTGAGGCCTGGCTTGCTCCACCCCCTGCTCTTGAGATTCTCCCGGATGTGGGCTGCATTTTGGCTTCCTTTTGGGCTGGAGCTTCTCGTGGTTTGAGGCCTGGCTTGCTCCACCCCCTGCTCTTGATATTCTCCCACATGTGGGCTGCATTTTGGCTGCCTTTTGGGCTGGGGCTTCTCGTGGTTTGAGGCCTGGCTTGCTCCACCCTCTTCTCTTGATATTGTCCCGGATGTGGGCTGGATTTTGGTTGCATTTTGGGCTGGAGCTTCTCGTGGTTTGAGGCCTGGATTGCTCCACCCCCTGCTCTTGCTATTCTCCTGGATGTGGGCTGGATTTTGGCTGCCTATTGGGCTGGAGCTTCTCGTGGTTTGGGGCCTGGCTTGCTCCACCCCCTGCTCTTGATATTCTCCCGGATGTGGGCTGGATTTTGGCTGCCTTTTGGGCTGGAGCTTCTCGAGGTTTGAGGCCTGGCTTGGTCCACCCCCTACTCTTGAGATTCTCCCAGATGTGGGCTGCATTTTGGCTGATTCTTGGGCTGGGGCTTTTCGTGGTTTGAGGCCTGCCTTGCTCCACCCTCTGCTCTTGATATTGTCCCGGATGTGGGCTGCATTTTGGCTGACATTTTGTGCTGGAGCTTCTCGAGGTTTGAGGCCTGGCTTGCTCCATCCCCTGCTCTTGATATTCTCCCGGATGTGGGCTGCATTTTGGCTGCCTTTTGGGCTGGAGCTTCTCGTGGTTTGAGGCCTGGCTTGCTCCACCCCCTGCTCTTGAGATTCTCTCGGATGTGGGCTGCATTTTGGCTGACATTTTGTGCTGGAGCTTCTCGAGGTTTGAGGCCTGGCTTGCTCCACCCTCTTCTCTTGATATTGTCCCGGATGTGGGCTGGATTTTGGTTGCATTTTGGGCTGGAGCTTCTCGTGGTTTGAGGCCTGGATTGCTCCACCCCCTGCTCTTGCTATTCTCCTGGATGTGGGCTGGATTTTGGCTGCCTATTGGGCTGGAGCTTCTCGTGGTTTGGGGCCTGGCTTGCTCCACCCCCTGCTCTTGATATTCTCCCGGACGTGGGCTGCATTTTGGCTGCCTTTTGGGCTGGAGCTTCTCATGGTTTGAGGCCTGGCTTGCTCCACCCCCTGCTCTTGAGATTCTCCCACATGTGGGCTGCATTTTGGCTGCCTTTTGGGCTGGAGCTTCTCATGGTTTGAGGCCTGGCTTGCTCCACCCCCTGCTCTTGAGATTCTCCCGGATGTGGGCTGGATTTTGGCTGCATTTTGGGCTGGAGCTTCTCGTGGTTTGAGGCCTGACTTGCTCCAGCCCCTGCTCTTGAAATTGTACCGGATGTGGGCTGCATTTTGGCTGCATTTTGGGCTGGAGCTTCTCGTGGTTTGAGGCCTGGCTTGCTCCACCCCCTGCTCTTGAGATTCTCCCGGATGTGGGCTGCATTTTGGCTGCCTTTTGGGCTGGAGCTTCTCATGGTGTGAGGCCTGGCTTGCTCCACCCCCTGCTCTTGAGATTCTCCCGGATGTGGGCTGCATTTTGGCTGCCTTTTGGGCTGGAGCTTCTCGTGGTTTGAGGCCTGGCTTGCTCCACCCCCTGCTCTTGAGATTCTCCCGGATGTGGGCTGCATTTTGGCTGCATTTTGACCTGGAGCTTCTCGTGGTTTGAGGCCTGGCTTGCTCCACCCCCTGCTCTTGATATTCTCCCACATGTGGGCTGCATTTTGGCTGATACTTGGGCTGGGGCTTCTCGTGGTTTGAGGCCTGGCTTGCTCCACCCTCTTCTCTTGATATTGTCCCAGATGTGGGCTGGATTTTGGTTGCATTTTGGGCTGGAGCTTCTCGTGGTTTGAGGCCTGGATTGCTCCACCCCCTGCTCTTGCTATTCTCCTGGATGTGGGCTGGATTTTGGCTGCCTATTGGGCTGGAGCTTCTCGTGGTTTGGGGCCTGGCTTGCTCCACCCCCTGCTCTTGAGATTCTCCCGGATGTGGGCTGGATTTTGGCTGCCTTTTGGGCTGGAGCTTCTCGAGGTTTGAGGCCTGGCTTGGTCCACCCCCTACTCTTGAGATTCTCCCAGATGTGGGCTGCATTTTGGCTGATTCTTGGGCTGGGGCTTTTCGTGGTTTGAGGCCTGCCTTGCTCCACCCTCTGCTCTTGATATTGTCCCGGATGTGGGCTGCATTTTGGCTGACATTTTGTGCTGGAGCTTCTCGAGGTTTGAGGCCTGGCTTGCTCCATCCCCTGCTCTTGATATTCTCCCGGATGTGGGCTGCATTTTGGCTGCCTTTTGGGCTGGAGCTTCTCGTGGTTTGAGGCCTGGCTTGCTCCAACCCCTGCTCTTGATATTCTCCCACATGTGGACTGCATTTTGCCTGATACTTGGGCTGGAGCTTTTCGTGGTTTGAGGCCTGGCTTGCTCCACCCCCTGCTCTTGAGATTCTCCCGGATGTGGGCTGGATTTTGGCTGCCTTTTGGGCTGGAGCTTCTCGTGGTTTGAGGCCTGGCTTGCTCCACACCCTGCTCTTGATATTCTCCCGGAGGTGGGCTGCATTTTGGCTGCATTTTGGGCTATAGCTTCTCGAGGTTTGAGGCCTGGCTTGCTCCACCCCCTGCTCTTGAGATTCTCCCGGAGGTGGGCTGCATTTTGGCTGCATTTTGGGCTATAGCTTCTCGTGGTTTGAGGCCTGGCTTGCTCCACCCCCTGCTCTTGAGATTCTCCCCGATGTGGGCTGCGTTTTGGTAGCCTTTGGAGCTGGAGCTTCTCGTGGTTTGAGGCCTGGCTTGCTCCACCCCCTGCTCTTGATATTCTCCCGGATGTGGGCTGCATTTTGGCTGCCTTTTGGGCTGGAGCTTCTCGTGGTTTGTGGCCTGGCTTGCTCCACGCCCTGCTCTTGATATTCTCCCACATGTGGGCTGCATTTTTGCTGATACTTGGGCTGGGGCTACTCGTGGTTTGAGGCCTGGCTTGCTCCACCCCCTGCTCTCGCTATTCTCCTGGATGTGGGCTGCATTTTGGCTGCCTTTTGGGCTGGAGCTTCTCGTGGTTTGAGGCCTGGCTTGCTCCACCCCCTGCTCTTGAGATTCTCCCGGATGTGGGCTGGATTTTGGCTGCCTTTTGGGCTGGAGCTTCTCGTGGTTTGAGGCCTGGCTTGCTCCAGCCCCTGCTCTTGATATTCTCCCGGATGTGGGCTGGATTTTGTCTCAATTTTGGGCTGGAGCTTCTCGAGGTTTGTGGCCTGGCTTGCTCCACCCCCTGCTCTTGAGATTCTCCCGGATGTGGGCTGCATTTTGGCTGCATTTTGGGCTGGAGCTTCTCGTGGTTTGAGGCCTGGCTTGCTCCACACCCTGCTCTTGATATTCTCCCGGAGGTGGGCTGCATTTTGGCTGCATTTTGGGCTATAGCTTCTCGAGGTTTGAGGCCTGGCTTGCTCCACCCCCTGCTCTTGAGATTCTCCCGGAGGTGGGCTGCATTTTGGCTGCATTTTGGGCTATAGCTTCTCATGGTTTGAGGCCTGGCTTGCTCCACCCCCTGCTCTTGAGATTCTCCCAGATGTGGGCTGCGTTTTGGTAGCCTTTGGAGCTGGAGCTTCTCGTGGTTTGAGGCCTCGCTTGCTCCACCCCCTGCTCTTGAGATTCTCCCGGATGTGGGCTGCATTTTGGCTGCCTTTTGGGCTGGAGCTTCTCGTGGTTTGTGGCCTGGCTTGCTCCACCCCCTGCTCTTGATATTCTCCCACATGTGGGCTGCATTTTGGCTGATACTTGGGCTGGGGCTACTCGTGGTTTGAGGCCTGGCTTGCTCCACCCCCTGCTCTTGCTATTCTCCTGGATGTGGGCTGCATTTTGGCTGCCTTTTGGGCTGGAGCTTCTCGTGGTTTGAGGCCTGGCTTGCTCCACCCCCTGCTCTTGAGATTCTCCCGGATATGGGCTGGATTTTGGCTGCCTTTTGGGCTGGAGCTTCTCGTGGTTTGAGGCCTGGCTTGCTCCAGCCCCTGCTCTTGATATTCTCCCGGATGTGGGCTGGATTTTGTCTCCATTTTGGGCTGGAGCTTCTCGAGGTTTGTGGCCTGGCTTGCTCCACCCCCTGCTCTTGAGATTCTCCCGGATGTGGGCTGCATTTTGGCTGCATTTTGGGCTGGAGATTCTCGAGGTTTGAGGCCTGGCTTGCTCCACCCCCTGCTCTTGATATTCTCCCGGAGTTGGGCTGCATTTTGGCTTCCCTTGGGGCTGGAGCTTCTCGTGGTTTGAGGCCTGGCTTGCTCCACCCCCTGCTCTTGAGATTCTCCCACATGTGGGCTGCATTTTGCCTGATACTTGGGCTGGAGCTTTTCGTGGTTTGAGGCCTGGCTTGCTCCACCCCCTGCTCTTGAGATTCTCCCGGATGTGGGCTGGATTTTGGCTGCCTTTTGGGCTGGAGCTTCTCGTGGTTTGAGGCCTGGCTTGCTCCACACCCTGCTCTTGATATTCTCCCAGAGGTGGGCTGCATTTTGGCTGCATTTTGGGCTATAGCTTCTCGAGGTTTGAGGCCTGGCTTGCTCCACCCCCTGCTCTTGATATTCTCCCGGATGTGGGCTGGATTTTGGCTGCCTTTTTGGCTGGAGCTTCTCGTGGTTTGAGGCCTGGCTTGCTCCACCCCCTGCTCTTGAGATTCTCCCGGATGTGGGCTGCATTTTGGCTGCATTTTGGGCTGGAGATTCTCGAGGTTTGAGGCCTGGCTTGCTCCACCCCCTGCTCTTGATATTCTCCCGGAGGTGGGCTGCATTTTGGCTTCCCTTGGGGCTGGAGCTTCTCGTGGTTTGAGGCCTGGCTTGCTCCACCCCCTGCTCTTGAGATTCTCCCGGAGGTGGGCTGCATTTTGCCTGATACTTGGGCTGGAGCTTTTCGTGGTTTGAGGCCTGGCTTGCTCCACCCCCTGCTCTTGAGATTCTCCCGGAGGTGGGCTGCATTTTGCCTGATACTTGGGCTGGAGCTTTTCGTGGTTTGAGGCCTGGCTTGCTCCACCCCCTGCTCTTGAGATTCTCCCGGAGGTGGGCTGCATTTTGCCTGATACTTGGGCTGGAGCTTTTCGTGGTTTGAGGCCTGGCTTGCTCCACCCCCTGCTCTTGAGATTCTCCCAGATGTGACCTAGATTTTGGCTGCCTTTTGGGCTGGAGCTTCTCGTGGTTTGAGGCCTGCCTTACTCCACCCCCTGCTCTTGAGATTCTCCCGGATGTGGGCTGCATTTTGGCTGCCTTTTGGGCTGGAACTTCTCGTGGTTTGAGGCTGGCTTGGTCCACCCCCTACTCTTGAGATTCTCCCAGATGTGGGCTGCATTTTGGCTGATACTTGGGCTGGGGCTTCTCGTGGTTTGAGGCCTGGCTTGCTCCACCCCCTGCTCTTGATATTGTCCCGGATGTGGGCTGGATTTTGGCTGCCTTTTGGGCTGGAGCTTCTCGAGGTTTGAGGCCTGGCTTGCTCCACCCCCTGCTCTTGAGATTCTCCCGGATGTGGGCTGCATTTTGGCTGCCTTTTGGGCTGGATCTTCTCGTGGTTTGAGGCCTGGCTTGCTCCACCCCCTGCTCTTGAGATTCTCCCGGAGGTGGGCTGCATTTTGGCTTCCCTTGGGGCTGGAGCTTCTCGTGGTTTGAGGCCTGGCTTGCTCCACCCCCTGCTCTTGAGATTCTCCCGGATGTGGGCTGCATTTTGCCTGATACTTGGGCTGGAGCTTTTCGTGGTTTGAGGCCTGGCTTGCTCCACCCCCTGCTCTTGAGATTCTCCCGGATGTGGGCTGGATTTTGGCTGCCTTTTGGGCTGGAGCTTCTCGTGGTTTGAGGCCTGGCTTGCTCCAGCCCCTGCTCTTGATATTCTCCCGGATGTGGGCTGGATTTTGTCTCCATTTTGGGCTGGAGCTTCTCGAGGTTTGTGGCCTGGCTTGCTCCACCCCCTGCTCTTGAGATTCTCCCGGATGTGGGCTGCATTTTGGCTGCATTTTGGGCTGGAGATTCTCGAGGTTTGAGGCCTGGCTTGCTCCACCCCCTGCTCTTGATATTCTCCCGGAGTTGGGCTGCATTTTGGCTTCCCTTGGGGCTGGAGCTTCTCGTGGTTTGAGGCCTGGCTTGCTCCACCCCCTGCTCTTGAGATTCTCCCGGATGTGGGCTGCATTTTGCCTGATACTTGGGCTGGAGCTTTTCGTGGTTTGAGGCCTGGCTTGCTCCACCCCCTGCTCTTGAGATTCTCCCGGATGTGGGCTGGATTTTGGCTGCCTTTTGGGCTATAGCTTCTCGTGGTTTGAGGCCTGGCTTGCTCCACACCCTGCTCTTGATATTCTCCCAGAGGTGGGCTGCATTTTGGCTGCATTTTGGGCTATAGCTTCTCGAGGTTTGAGGCCTGGCTTGCTCCACCCCCTGCTCTTGATATTCTCCCGGATGTGGGCTGGATTTTGGCTGCATTTTTGGCTGGAGCTTCTCGTGGTTTGAGGCCTGGCTTGCTCCACCCCCTGCTCTTGAGATTCTCCCGGATGTGGGCTGCATTTTGGCTGCATTTTGGGCTGGAGATTCTCGAGGTTTGAGGCCTGGCTTGCTCCACCCCCTGCTCTTGATATCCTCCCGGAGGTGGGCTGCATTTTGGCTTCCCTTGGGGCTGGAGCTTCTCGTGGTTTGAGGCCTGGCTTGCTCCACCCCCTGCTCTTGAGATTCTCCCGGAGGTGGGCTGCATTTTGCCAGATACTTGGGCTGGAGCTTTTCGTGGTTTGAGGCCTGGCTTGCTCCACCCCCTGCTCTTGAGATTCTCCCGGAGGTGGGCTGCATTTTGCCTGATACTTGGGCTGGAGCTTTTCGTGGTTTGAGGCCTGGCTTGCTCCACCCCCTGCTCTTGAGATTCTCCCGGAGGTGGGCTGCATTTTGCCTGATACTTGGGCTGGAGCTTTTCGTAGTTTGAGGCCTGGCTTGCTCCACCCCCTGCTCTTGAGATTCTCCCAGATGTGACCTAGATTTTGGCTGCCTTTTGGGCTGGAGCTTCTCGTGGTTTGAGGCCTGCCTTACTCCACCCCCTGCTCTTGAGATTCTCCCGGATGTGGGCTGCATTTTGGCTGCCTTTTGGGCTGGAACTTCTCGTGGTTTGAGGCTTGGCTTGGTCCACCCCCTACTCTTGAGATTCTCCCAGATGTGGGCTGCATTTTGGCTGATACTTGGGCGGGGGCTTCTCGTGGTTTGAGGCCTGGCTTGCTCCACCCCCTGCTCTTGATATTGTCCCGGATGTGGGCTGGATTTTGGCTGCCTTTTGGGCTGGAGCTTCTCGAGGTTTGAGGCCTGGCTTGCTCCACCCCCTGCTCTTGAGATTCTCCCGGATGTGGGCTGCATTTTGGCTGCCTTTGGGGCTGGAGCTTCTCGTGGTTTGAGGCCTGGCTTGCTCCACCCCCTGCTCTTGAGATTCTCCCGGAGGTGGGCTGCATTTTGGCTTCCCTTGGGGCTGGAGCTTCTCGTGGTTTGAGGCCTGGCTTGCTCCACTCCCTGCTCTTGAGATTCTCCCGGATGTGGGCTGCATTTTGCCTGATACTTGGGCTGGAGCTTTTCGTGGTTTGAGGCCTGGCTTGCTCCACCCCCTGCTCTTGAGATTCTCCCGGATGTGGGCTGGATTTTGGCTGCCTTTTGGGCTGGAGCTTCTCGTGGTTTGAGGCCTGGCTTGCTCCACACCCTGCTCTTGATATTCTCCCGGAGGTGGGCTGCATTTTGGCTGCATTTTGGGCTATAGCTTCTCGAGGTTTGAGGCCTGGCTTGCTCCACCCCCTGCTCTTGAGATTCTCCCCGTTGTGGGCTGCGTTTTGGTAGCCTTTGGAGCTGGAGCTTCTCGTGGTTTGAGGCCTGGCTTGCTCCACCCCCTGCTCTTGATATTCTCCCGGATGTGGGCTGCATTTTGGCTGCCTTTTGGGCTGGAGCTTCTCGTGGTTTGTGGCCTGGCTTGCTCCACCCCCTGCTCTTGATATTCTCCCACATGTGGGCTGCATTTTGGCTGATACTTGGGCTGGGGCTACTCGTGGTTTGAGGCCTGGCTTGCTCCACCCCCTGCTCTTGCTATTCTCCTGGATGTGGGCTGCATTTTGGCTGCCTTTTGGGCTGGAGCTTCTCGTGGTTTGAGGCCTGGCTTGCTCCACCCCCTGCTCTTGAGATTCTCCCGGATGTGGGCTGGATTTTGGCTGCCTTTTGGGCTGGAGCTTCTTGTGGTTTGAGGCCTGGCTTGCTCCAGCCCCTGCTCTTGATATTCTCCCGGATGTGGGCTGGATTTTGTCTCCATTTTGGGCTGGAGCTTCTCGAGGTTTGTGGCCTGGCTTGCTCCACCCCCTGCTCTTGAGATTCTCCCGGATGTGGGCTGCATTTTGCCTGATACTTGGTCTGGAGCTTCTCGTGGTTTGAGGCCTGGCTTGCTCCACCCCCTGCTCTTGAGATTCTCCCGGATGTGGGCTGCATTTTGGCTTCCCTTGGGGCTGGAGCTTCTCGTGGTTTGAGGCCTGGCTTGCTCCACCCCCTGCTCTTGAGATTCTCCCGGATGTGGGCTGCATTTTGCCTGATACTTGGTCTGGAGCTTCTCGTGGTTTGAGGCCTGGCTTGCTCCACCCCCTGCTCTTGAGATTCTCCCGGATGTGGGCTGGATTTTGGCTGCCTTTTGGGCTGGAGCTTCTCGTGGTTTGAGGCCTGGCTTGCTCCACACCCTGCTCTTGATATTCTCCCAGAGGTGGGCTGCATTTTGGCTGCATTTTGGGCTATAGCTTCTCGAGGTTTGAGGCCTGGCTTGCTCCACCCCCTGCTCTTGATATTCTCCCGGATGTGGGCTGGATTTTGGCTTCCCGTGGCGCTGGAGGTTCTCGTGGTTTGAGGCCTGGCTTGCTCCACCCCCTGCTCTTGAGATTCTCCCGGATGTGGGCTGCATTTTGGCTGCATTTTGGGCTGGAGATTCTCGAGGTTTGAGGCCTGGCTTGCTCCACCCCCTGCTCTTGATATTCTCCCGGAGGTGGGCTGCATTTTGGCTTCCCTTGGGGCTGGAGATTCTCGTGGTTTGAGGCCTGGCTTGCTCCACCCCCTGCTCTTGAGATTCTCCCGGAGGTGGGCTGCATTTTGCCTGATACTTGGGCTGGAGCTTTTCGTGGTTTGAGGCCTGGCTTGCTCCACCCCCTGCTCTTGAGATTCTCCCGGAGGTGGGCTGCATTTTGCCTGATACTTGGGCTGGAGCTTTTTGTGGTTTGAGGCCTGGCTTGCTCCACCCCCTGCTCTTGATATTCTCCCGGATGTGGGCTGCATTTTGCCTGATTTTTGACCTGGAGCTTCTCGTGTTTTGAGGCCTGGCTTGCTCCACCCCCTGCTCTTGAGATTCTCCCCGATGTGGGCTACGTTTTGGTAGCCTTTGGAGCTGGAGCTTCTCGTGGTTTGAGGCCTGGCTTGCTCCACACCCTGCTCTTGATATTCTCCCGGATGTGGGCTGGATTTTGGCTGCCTTTTGGGCTGGAGCTTCTCGTGGTTTGTGGCCTGGCTTGCTCCACCCCCTGCTCTTGATATTCTCCCACATGCGGGCTGCATTTTGGCTGATACTTGGGCTGGGGCTTCTCGTGGTTTGAGGCCTGGCTTGCTCCACCCCCTGCTCTTGCTATTCTCCTGGATGTGGGCTGCATTTTGGCTGCCTTTTGGGCTGGAGCTTCTCGTGGTTTGAGGCCTGGCTTGCTCCACCCCCTGCTCTTGATATTCTCCCGGATGTGGGCTGGATTTTGGCTGCCTTTTGGGCTGGAGCTTCTCATGGTTTGAGGCCTGGCTTGCTCCACCCCCTGCTCTTGAGATTCTCTCGGATGTGGGCTGGATTTTGGCTGACATTTTGTGCTGGAGCTTCTCGTGGTTTGAGGCCTGGCTTGCTCCACCCCCTGCTCTTGAGATTCTCCCGGATGTGGGCTGGATTTTGGCTGCCTTTTGGGCTGGATCTTCTCGTGGTTTGAGGCTTGGCTTGGTCCACCCCCTACTCTTGAGATTCTCCCAGATGTGGGCTGCATTTTGGCTGATACTTGGGCTGGGGCTTCTCGTGGTTTGAGGCCTGGCTTGCTCCACCCTCTGCTCTTGATATTGTCCCGGATGTGGTCTGGATTTTGGCTGCCTTTTGGGCTGGAGCTTCTCGTGGTTTGAGGCCTGGCTTGCTCCAGCCCCTGCTCTTGATATTCTCCCGGATGTGGGCTGCATTTTGGCTGCCTTTTGGGCTGGAGATTCTCGAGGTTTGAGGCCTGGCTTGCTCCACCCCCTGCTCTTGATATTCTCCCGGATGTGGGCTGCATTTTGGCTTCCCTTGGGGCTGGAGCTTCTCGTGGTTTGAGGCCTGGCTTGCTCCACCCCCTGCTCTTGAGATTCTCCCACATGTGGGCTTCATTTTGCCTGATACTTGGGCCGGAGCTTTTCGTGGTTTGAGGCCTGGCTTGCTCCACCCCCTGCTCTTGAGATTCTCCCGGATGTGGGCTGGATTTTGGCTGCCTTTTGGGCTGGAGCTTCTCGTGGTTTGAGGCCTGGCTTGCTCCACACCCTGCTCTTGATATTCTCCCAGAGGTGGGCTGCATTTTGGCTGCATTTTGGGCTATAGCTTCTCGAGGTTTGAGGCCTGGCTTGCTCCACCCCCTGCTCTTGATATTCTCCCGGATGTGGGCTGGATTTTGGCTGCCTTTTTGGCTGGAGCTTCTCGTGGTTTGAGGCCTGGCTTGCTCCACCCCCTGCTCTTGAGATTCTCCCGGATGTGGGCTGCATTTTGGCTGCATTTTGGGCTGGAGATTCTCGAGGTTTGAGGCCTGGCTTGCTCCACCCCCTGCTCTTGATATTCTCCCGGAGGTGGGCTGCATTTTGGCTTCCCTTGGGGCTGGAGCTTCTCGTGGTTTGAGGCCTGGCTTGCTCCACCCCCTGCTCTTGAGATTCTCCCGGAGGTGGGCTGCATTTTGCCTGATACTTGGGCTGGAGCTTTTCGTGGTTTGAGGCCTGGCTTGCTCCACCCCCTGCTCTTGAGATTCTCCCGGAGGTGGGCTGCATTTTGCCTGATACTTGGGCTGGAGCTTTTCGTGGTTTGAGGCCTGGCTTGCTCCACCCCCTGCTCTTGAGATTCTCCCGGAGGTGGGCTGCATTTTGCCTGATACTTGGGCTGGAGCTTTTCGTGGTTTGAGGCCTGGCTTGCTCCACCCCCTGCTCTTGAGATTCTCCCAGATGTGACCTAGATTTTGGCTGCCTTTTGGGCTGGAGCTTCTCGTGGTTTGAGGCCTGCCTTACTCCACCCCCTGCTCTTGAGATTCTCCCGGATGTGGGCTGCATTTTGGCTGCCTTTTGGGCTGGAACTTCTCGTGGTTTGAGGCTGGCTTGGTCCACCCCCTACTCTTGAGATTCTCCCAGATGTGGGCTGCATTTTGGCTGATACTTGGGCTGGGGCTTCTCGTGGTTTGAGGCCTGGCTTGCTCCACCCCCTGCTCTTGATATTGTCCCGGATGTGGGCTGGATTTTGGCTGCCTTTTGGGCTGGAGCTTCTCGAGGTTTGAGGCCTGGCTTGCTCCACCCCCTGCTCTTGAGATTCTCCCGGATGTGGGCTGCATTTTGGCTGCCTTTTGGGCTGGAGCTTCTCGTGGTTTGAGGCCTGGCTTGCTCCACCCCCTGCTCTTGAGATTCTCCCGGAGGTGGGCTGCATTTTGGCTTCCCTTGGGGCTGGAGCTTCTAGTGGTTTGAGGCCTGGCTTGCTCCACCCCCTGCTCTTGAGATTCTCCCGGATGTGGGCTGCATTTTGCCTGATACTTGGGCTGGAGCTTTTCGTGGTTTGAGGCCTGGCTTGCTCCACCCCCTGCTCTTGAGATTCTCCCGGATGTGGGCTGGATTTTGGCTGCCTTTTGGGCTGGAGCTTCTCGTGGTTTGAGGCCTGGCTTGCTCCAGCCCCTGCTCTTGATATTCTCCCGGATGTGGGCTGGATTTTGTCTCCATTTTGGGCTGGAGCTTCTCGAGGTTTGTGGCCTGGCTTGCTCCACCCCCTGCTCTTGAGATTCTCCCGGATGTGGGCTGCATTTTGGCTGCATTTTGGGCTGGAGATTCTCGAGGTTTGAGGCCTGGCTTGCTCCACCCCCTGCTCTTGATATTCTCCCGGAGTTGGGCTGCATTTTGGCTTCCCTTGGGGCTGGAGCTTCTCGTGGTTTGAGGCCTGGCTTGCTCCACCCCCTGCTCTTGAGATTCTCCCGGATGTGGGCTGCATTTTGCCTGATACTTGGGCTGGAGCTTTTCGTGGTTTGAGGCCTGGCTTGCTCCACCCCCTGCTCTTGAGATTCTCCCGGATGTGGGCTGGATTTTGGCTGCCTTTTGGGCTATAGCTTCTCGTGGTTTGAGGCCTGGCTTGCTCCACACCCTGCTCTTGATATTCTCCCAGAGGTGGGCTGCATTTTGGCTGCATTTTGGGCTATAGCTTCTCGAGGTTTGAGGCCTGGCTTGCTCCACCCCCTGCTCTTGATATTCTCCCGGATGTGGGCTGGATTTTGGCTGCATTTTTGGCTGGAGCTTCTCGTGGTTTGAGGCCTGGCTTGCTCCACCCCCTGCTCTTGATATTCTCCCGGATGTGGGCTGCATTTTGGCTGCATTTTGGGCTGGAGATTCTCGAGGTTTGAGGCCTGGCTTGCTCCACCCCCTGCTCTTGATATTCTCCCGGAGGTGGGCTGCATTTTGGCTTCCCTTGGGGCTGGAGCTTCTCGTGGTTTGAGGCCTGGCTTGCTCCACCCCCTGCTCTTGAGATTCTCCCGGAGGTGGGCTGCATTTTGCCTGATACTTGGGCTGGAGCTTTTCGTGGTTTGAGGCCTGGCTTGCTCCACCCCCTGCTCTTGAGATTCTCCCGGAGGTGGGCTGCATTTTGCCTGATACTTGGGCTGGAGCTTCTCGTGGTTTGAGGCCTGGCTTGCTCCACCCCCTGCTCTTGAGATTCTCCCGGAGGTGGGCTGCATTTTGCCTGATACTTGGGCTGGAGCTTTTCGTAGTTTGAGGCCTGGCTTGCTCCACCCCCTGCTCTTGAGATTCTCCCAGATGTGACCTAGATTTTGGCTGCCTTTTGGGCTGGAGCTTCTCGTGGTTTGAGGCCTGCCTTACTCCACCCCCTGCTCTTGAGATTCTCCCGGATGTGGGCTGCATTTTGGCTGCCTTTTGGGCTGGAACTTCTCGTGGTTTGAGGCTTGGCTTGGTCCACCCCCTACTCTTGAGATTCTCCCAGATGTGGGCTGCATTTTGGCTGATACTTGGGCTGGGGCTTCTCGTGGTTTGAGGCCTGGCTTGCTCCACCCCCTGCTCTTGATATTGTCCCGGATGTGGGCTGGATTTTGGCTGCCTTTTGGGCTGGAGCTTCTCGAGGTTTGAGGCCTGGCTTGCTCCACCCCCTGCTCTTGAGATTCTCCCGGATGTGGCCTGCATTTTGGCTGCCTTTTGGGCTGGAGCTTCTCGTGGTTTGAGGCCTGGCTTGCTCCACCCCCTGCTCTTGAGATTCTCCCGGAGGTGGGCTGCATTTTGGCTTCCCTTGGGGCTGGAGCTTCTCGTGGTTTGAGGCCTGGCTTGCTCCACCCCCTGCTCTTGAGATTCTCCCGGATGTGGGCTGCATTTTGCCTGATACTTGGGCTGGAGCTTTTCGTGGTTTGAGGCCTGGCTTGCTCCACCCCCTGCTCTTGAGATTCTCCCGGATGTGGGCTGGATTTTGGCTGCCTTTTGGGCTGGAGCTTCTCGTGGTTTGAGGCCTGGCTTGCTCCACACCCTGCTCTTGATATTCTCCCGGATGTGGGCTGCATTTTGGCTGCCTTTTGGGCTGGAGCTTCTCGTGGTTTGTGGCCTGGCTTGCTCCACCCCCTGCTCTTGATATTCTCCCACATGTGGGCTGCATTTTGGCTGATACTTGGGCTGGGGCTACTCGTGGTTTGAGGCCTGGCTTGCTCCACCCCCTGCTCTTGCTATTCTCCTGGATGTGGGCTGCATTTTGGCTGCCTTTTGGGCTGGAGCTTCTCGTGGTTTGAGGCCTGGCTTGCTCCACCCCCTGCTCTTGAGATTCTCCCGGATGTGGGCTGGATTTTGGCTGCCTTTTGGGCTGGAGCTTCTTGTGGTTTGAGGCCTGGCTTGCTCCAGCCCCTGCTCTTGATATTCTCCCGGATGTGGGCTGGATTTTGTCTCCATTTTGGGCTGGAGCTTCTCGAGGTTTGTGGCCTGGCTTGCTCCACCCCCTGCTCTTGAGATTCTCCCGGATGTGGGCTGCATTTTGGCTGCATTTTGGGCTGGAGATTCTCGAGGTTTGAGGCCTGGCTTGCTCCACCCCCTGCTCTTGATATTCTCCCGGAGTTGGGCTGCATTTTGGCTTCCCTTGGGGCTGGAGCTTCTCGTGGTTTGAGGCCTGGCTTGCTCCACCCCCTGCTCTTGAGATTCTCCCGGATGTGGGCTGCATTTTGCCTGATACTTGGTCTGGAGCTTCTCGTGGTTTGAGGCCTGGCTTGCTCCACCCCCTGCTCTTGAGATTCTCCCGGATGTGGGCTGGATTTTGGCTGCCTTTTGGGCTGGAGCTTCTCGTGGTTTGAGGCCTGGCTTGCTCCACACCCTGCTCTTGATATTCTCCCAGAGGTGGGCTGCATTTTGGCTGCATTTTGGGCTATAGCTTCTCGAGGTTTGAGGCCTGGCTTGCTCCACCCCCTGCTCTTGATATTCTCCCGGATGTGGGCTGGATTTTGGCTTCCCGTGGCGCTGGAGGTTCTCGTGGTTTGAGGCCTGGCTTGCTCCACCCCCTGCTCTTGAGATTCTCCCGGATGTGGGCTGCATTTTGGCTGCATTTTGGGCTGGAGATTCTCGAGGTTTGAGGCCTGGCTTGCTCCACCCCCTGCTCTTGATATTCTCCCGGAGGTGGGCTGCATTTTGGCTTCCCTTGGGGCTGGAGCTTCTCGTGGTTTGAGGCCTGGCTTGCTCCACCCCCTGCTCTTGAGATTCTCCCGGAGGTGGGCTGCATTTTGCCTGATACTTGGGCTGGAGCTTTTTGTGGTTTGAGGCCTGGCTTGCTCCACCCCCTGCTCTTGAGATTCTCCCGGAGGTGGGCTGCATTTTGCCTGATACTTGGGCTGGAGCTTTTCGTGGTTTGAGGCCTGGCTTGCTCCACCCCCTGCTCTTGAGATTCTCCCGGATGTGGGCTGCATTTTGCCTGATTTTTGACCTGGAGCTTCTCGTGGTTTGAGGCCTGGCTTGCTCCACCCCCTGCTCTTGATATTCTCCCACATGTGGGCTGCATTTTGGCTGCATATTGGGCTGGAGCTTCTCGTGTTTTGAGGCCTGGCTTGCTCCACCCCCTGCTCTTGAGATTCTCCCCGATGTGGGCTACGTTTTGGTAGCCTTTGGAGCTGGAGCTTCTCGTGGTTTGAGGCCTGGCTTGCTCCACCCCCTGCTCTTGATATTCTCCCACATGCGGGCTGCATTTTGGCTGATACTTGGGCTGGGGCTTCTCGTGGTTTGAGGCCTGGCTTGCTCCACCCCCTGCTCTTGCTATTCTCCTGGATGTGGGCTGCATTTTGGCTGCCTTTTGAGCTGGAGCTTCTCGTGGTTTGAGGCCTGGCTTGCTCCACCCCCTGCTCTTGATATTCTCCCGGAGGTGGGCTGGATTTTGGCTGCCTTTTGGGCTGGAGCTTCTCATGGTTTGAGGCCTGGCTTGCTCCACCCCCTGCTCTTGAGATTCTCTCGGATGTGGGCTGGATTTTGGCTGACATTTTGTGCTGGAGCTTCTCGTGGTTTGAGGCCTGGCTTGCTCCACCCCCTGCTCTTGAGATTCTCCCGGATGTGGGCTGGATTTTGGCTGCCTTTTGGGCTGGAACTTCTCATGGTTTGAGGCTTGGCTTGGTCCACCCCCTACTCTTGAGATTCTCCCAGATGTGGGCTGCATTTTGGCTGATACTTGGGCTGGGGCTTCTCGTGGTTTGAGGCCTGGCTTGCTCCACCCTCTGCTCTTGATATTGTCCCGGATGTGGTCTGGATTTTGGCTGCCTTTTGGGCTGGAGCTTCTCGTGGTTTGAGGCCTGGCTTGCTCCAGCCCCTGCTCTTGATATTCTCCCGGATGTGGGCTGCATTTTGGCTGCCTTTTGGGCTGGAGATTCTCGAGGTTTGAGGCCTGGCTTGCTCCACCCCCTGCTCTTGATATTCTCCCGGATGTGGGCTGCATTTTGGCTTCCCTTGGGGCTGGAGCTTCTCGTGGTTTGAGGCCTGGCTTGCTCCACCCCCTGCTCTTGAGATTCTCCCGGATGTGGGCTGCATTTTGCCTGATACTTGGGCTGGAGCTTTTCGTGGTTTGAGGCCTGGCTTGCTCCACCCCCTGCTCTTGAGATTCTCCCGGATGTGGGCTGGATTTTGGCTGCCTTTTGGGCTGGAGCTTCTCGTGGTTTGAGGCCTGGCTTGCTCCACACCCTGCTCTTGATATTCTCCCAGAGGTGGGCTGCATTTTGGCTGCATTTTGGGCTATAGCTTCTCGAGGTTTGAGGCCTGGCTTGCTCCACCCCCTGCTCTTGATATTCTCCCGGATGTGGGCTGGATTTTGGCTGCCTTTTGGGCTGGAGCTTCTCGTGGTTTGAGGCCTGGCTTGCTCCACCCCCTGCTCTTGATATTCTCCCGGATGTGGGCTGGATTTTGGCTGCCTTTTGGGCTGGAGCTTCTCATGGTTTGAGGCCTGGCTTGCTCCACCCCCTGCTCTTGAGATTCTCCCGGATGTGGGCTGCATTTTGGCTGCCTTTTGGGCTGGAGCTTCTCGTGGTTTGAGGCCTGGCTTGCTCCACCCCCTGCTCTTGAGATTCTCCCGGAGGTGGGCTGGATTTTGGCTGCCTTTTGGGCTGGAACTTCTCGTGGTTTGAGGCCTGGCTTGGTCCACCCCCTACTCTTGAGATTCTCCCAGATGTGGGCTGCATTTTGGCTGATATTTGGGCTGGAGCTTCTCGTGGTTTGAGGCCTGGCTTGCTCCACCCCCTGCTCTTGAGATTCTCAGGATGTGGGCTGCATTTTGGCTGCCTTTTGGGCTGGAGCTTCTCGTGGTTTGAGGCCTGGCTTGCTCCACCCCCTACTCTTGAGATTCTCCCGGAGGTGGGCTGCATTTTGGCTGCATTTTGGGCTATAGTTTCTCGAGGTTTGAGGCCTGGCTTGCTCCACCCCCTGCTCTTGAGATTCTCCCGGATGTGGGCTGCATTTTGGCTGCCTTTTGGGCTGGAGTTTCTCGTGGTTTGAGGCCTGGCTTGCTCCACCCCCTGCTGTTGAGATTCTCCCGGATGTGGCCTGCATTTTGGCTGCCTTTTGGGCTGGAGTTCCTCCTGGTTTGAGGCCTGGCTTGCTCCACCCCCTGCTCTTGAGATTCTCCCGGATATGGCCTGCATTTTGGCTGCCTTTTGGGCTGGAGCTTCTCATGGTTTGAGGCCTTGCTTACTCCACCCCCTGCTCTTGATATTCTCCTGGAGGTGGGCTGCATTTTGGCTGCATTTTGGGCTATAGCTTCTCGAGGTTTGAGGCCTGGCTTGCTCCACCCCCTGCTCTTGATATTCTCCCAGATGTGGGCTGCATTTTGGCTTCCCTTGGGGCTGGAGCTTCTCGTGGTTTGAGGCCTGCCTTGCTCCACCCCCTGCTCTTGAGATTCTCCCGGATGTGGGCTGCATTTTGGCTGCCTTTTGGGCTGGAGCTTCTCGTGGTTTGAGGCCTGCCTTGCTCCACCCCCTGCTCTTGAGATTCTCCCGGATGTGGGCTGCATTTTGGCTGCCTTTTGGGCTGGAGCTTCTCGTGGTTTGAGGCCTGGCTTGCTCCACCCCCTGCTCTTGAGATTCTCCCGGATGTGGGCTGCATTTTGGCTGCATTTTGGGCTGGAGCTTCACATGGTTTGAGGCCTCGCTTGCTCCACCACCTGCTCTTGAGATTCTCCCGGATGTGGGCTGCATTTTGGCTGCCTTTTGGGCTGGAGCTTCTCGTGGTTTGAGGCCTGTCTTGCTCCACCCCCTGCTCTTGATATTCTCCCGGAGGTGGGCTGCATTTTGGCTGCATTTTGGGCTATAGATTCTCGAGGTTTGAGGCCTGGCTTGCTCCACCCCCTGCTCTTGAGATTCTCCCTGATGTGGGCTGCATTTTGGCTTCCCTTGGGGTTGGAGCTTCTCGTGGTTTGAGGCCTGGCTTGCTCCAGCCCCTGCTCTTGATATTCTCCCGGATGTGGGCTGGATTTTGGCTGCCTTTTGGGCTGGAGCTTCTCGAGGTTTGTGGCCTGGCTTGCTCCACCCCCTGCTCTTGAGATTCTCCCGGATGTGGGCTGCATTTTGGCTGCCTTTTGGGCTGGAGCTTCTCGTGGTTTGAGGCCTGGCTTGCTCCACCCCCTGCTCTTGATATTCTCCCACATGTGGGCTGCATTTTGGCTTCCCTTGGGGCTGGAGCTTCTCGTGGTTTGAGGCCTGGCTTGCTCCACCCCCTGCTCTTGAGATTCTCCTGGATGTGGGCTGCATTTTGCCTGACACTTGGGCTGGAGCTTTTCGTGGTTTGAGGCCTGGCTTGCTCCACCCCCTGCTCTTGAGATTCTCCCGGATGTGGGCTGGATTTTGGCTGCCTTTTGGGCTGGAGCTTCTCGTGGTTTGAGGCCTGGCTTGCTCCACACCCTGCTCTTGATATTCTCCCGGAGGTGGGCTGCATTTTGGCTGAATTTTGGACTATAGCTTCTCGAGGTTTGAGGCCTGGCTTGCTCCACCCCCTGCTCTTGATATTCTCCCGGATGTGGGCTGGATTTTGGCTGCCTTTTTGGCTGGAGCTTCTCGTGGTTTGAGGCCTGGCTTGCTCCACCCCCTGCTCTTGATATTCTCCCGGATGTGGGCTGGATTTTGGCTGCCTTTTGGGCTGGAGCTTCTCATGGTTTGAGGCCTGGCTTGCTCCACCCCCTGCTCTTGAGATTCTGCCGGATGTGGGCTGGATTTTGGCTGCCTTTTGGGCTGGAGCTTCTCGTGGTTTGAGGCCTGGCTTGCTCCACCCCCTGCTCTTGAGATTCTCCCGGATGTGGGCTGGATTTTGGCTGCCTTTTGGGCTGGAACTTCTCGTGGTTTGAGGCCTGGCTTGGTCCACCCCCTACTCTTGAGATTCTCCCAGATGTGGGCTGCATTTTGGCTGATATTTGGGCTGGGGCTTCTCGTGGTTTGAGGCCTGGCTTGCTCCACCCCCTGCTCTTGAGATTCTCAGGATGTGGGCTGCATTTTGGCTGCCTTTTGGGCTGGAGCTTCTCGTGGTTTGAGGCCTGGCTTGCTCCACCCCCTGCTCTTGAGATTCTCCCGGATGTGGGCTGGATTTTGGCTGCCTTTTGGGCTGGAACTTCTCGTGGTTTGAGGCCTGGCTTGCTCCACCCCCTACTCTTGAGATTCTCCCGGAGGTGGGCTGCATTTTGGCTGCATTTTGGGCTATAGCTTCTCGAGGTTTGAGGCCTGGCTTGCTCCACCCCCTGCTCTTGAGATTCTCCCGGATGTGGGCTGCATTTTGGCTGCTTTTTGGGCTGGAGCTTCTCATGGTTTGAGGCCTGGCTTGCTCCACCCCCTGCTGTTGAGATTCTCCCGGATGTGGCCTGCATTTTGGCTGCCTTTTGGGCTGGAGTTCCTCCTGGTTTGAGGCCTGACTTGCTCCACCCCCTGCTCTTGATATTCTCCCGGATATGGCCTGCATTTTGGCTGCCTTTTGGGCTGGAGCTTCTCGTGGTTTGAGGCCTTGCTTACTCCACCCCCTGCTCTTGATATTCTCCTGGAGGTGGGCTGCATTTTGGCTGCATTTTGGGCTATAGCTTCTCGAGGTTTGAGGCCTGGCTTGCTCCACCCCCTGCTCTTGATATTCTCCCAGATGTGGGCTGCATTTTGGCTGCATTTTGGGCTGGAGCTTCTCGTGGTTTGAGGCCTGCCTTGCTCCACCCCCTGCTCTTGAGATTCTCCCGGATGTGGGCTGCATTTTGGCTGCCTTTTGGGCTGGAGCTTCTCGTGGTTTGAGGCCTGCCTTGCTCCACCCCCTGCTCTTGAGATTCTCCCGGATGTGGGCTGCATTTTGGCTGCCTTTTGGGCTGGAGCTTCTCGTGGTTTGAGGCCTGGCTTGCTCCACCCCCTGCTCTTGAGATTCTCCCGGATGTGGGCTGCATTTTGGCTGCCTTTTGGGCTGGAGCTTCACATGGTTTGAGGCCTCGCTTGCTCCACCACCTGCTCTTGAGATTCTCCCGGATGTGGGCTGCATTTTGGCTGCCTTTTGGGCTGGAGCTTCTCGTGGTTTGAGGCCTGTCTTGCTCCACCCCCTGCTCTTGATATTCTCCCGGAGGTGGGCTGCATTTTGGCTGCATTTTGGGCTATAGATTCTCGAGGTTTGAGGCCTGGCTTGCTCCACCCCCTGCTCTTGAGATTCTCCCGGATGTGGGCTGCATTTTGGCTTCCCTTGGGGTTGGAGCTTCTCGTGGTTTGAGGCCTGGCTTGCTCCAGCCCCTGCTCTTGATATTCTCCCGGATGTGGGCTGGATTTTGGCGGCCTTTTGGGCTGGAGCTTCTCGAGGTTTGTGGCCTGGCTTGCTCCACCCCCTGCTCTTGAGATTCTCCCGGATGTGGGCTGCATTTTGGCTGCCTTTTGGGCTGGAGCTTCTCGTGGTTTGAGGCCTGGCTTGCTCCACCCCCTGCTCTTGATATTCTCCCACATGTGGGCTGCATTTTGGCTTCCCTTGGGGCTGCAGCTTCTCGTGGTTTGAGGCCTGGCTTGCTCCACCCCCTGCTCTTGAGATTCTCCCGGATGTGGGCTGCATTTTGCCTGATACTTGGGCTGGAGCTTTTCGTGGTTTGAGGCCTGGCTTGCTCCACCCCCTGCTCTTGAGATTCTCCCGGATGTGGGCTGGATTTTGGCTGCCTTTTGGGCTGGAGCTTCTCGTGTTTTGACGCCTGGCTTGCTCCACACCCTGCTCTTGATATTCTCCCGGAGGTGGGCTGCATTTTGGCTGAATTTTGGACTATAGCTTCTCGAGGTTTGAGGCCTGGCTTGCTCCACCCCCTGCTCTTGAGATTCTCCCGGATGTGGGCTGGATTTTGGCTTCCCTTGGGGCTGGAGCTTCTCATGGTTTGAGGCCTGGCTTGGTCCACCCCCTACTCTTGAGATTTTCCCACATGTGGGCTGCATTTTGCCTGGTACTTGGGCTGGAGCTTTTCGTGGTTTGAGGCCTGGCTTGCTCCACGCCCTGCTCTTGATATTCTCCCGGATGTGGGCTGCATTTTGGCTGCCTTTTGGGCTGAAGCTTCTCGTGTTTTGAGGCCTGGCTTGCTCCACCCCCTGCTCTTGAGATTCTCCCCGATGTGGGCTGCGTTTTGGTAGCCTTTGGAGCTGGAGCTTCTCGTGGTTTGAGGCCTGGCTTGCTCCACCCCCTGCTCTTGATATTCTCCCGGATGTGGGCTGGATTTTGGCTGCCTTTTGGGCTGGAGCTTCTCGTGGTTTGTGGCCTGGCTTTCTCCACCCCCTGCTCTTGATATTCTCCCACATGTGGGCTGCATTTTGGCTGATACTTGGGCTGTGGCTTCTCGTGGTTTGAGGCCTGGCTTGCTCCACCCTCTGCTCTTGATATTGTCCCGCATGTGGTCTGGATTTTGGCTGCCTTTTGGGCTGGAGCTTCTCGTGGTTTGAGGCCTGGCTTGCTCCAGCCCCTGCTCTTGATATTCTCCCGGATGTGGGCTGGATATTGTCTCCATTTTGGGCTGGAGCTTCTCGAGGTTTGTGGCCTGGCTTGCTCCACCCCCTGCTCTTGAGATTCTCCCGGATGTGGGCTGCATTTTGGCTGCCTTTTGGGCTGGAGATTCTCGAGGTTTGAGGCCTGGCTTGCTCCACCCCCTGCTCTTGATATTCTCCCGGAGGTGGGCTGCATTTTGGCTTCCCTTGGGGCTGGAGCTTCTCGTGGTTTGAGGCCTGGCTTGCTCCACCCCCTGCTCTTGAGATTCTCCTGGATGTGGGCTGGATTTTGGCTGCCTTTTGGGCTGGAGCTTCTCGTGGTTTGAGGCCTGGCTTGCTCCACACCCTGCTCTTGATATTCTCCCGGAGGTGGGCTGCATTTTGGCTGCATTTTGGGCTATAGCTTCTCGAGGTTTGAGGCCTGGCTTGCTCCACCCCCTGCTCTTGATATTCTCCCGGATGTGGGCTGGATTTTGGCTGCCTTTTTGGCTGGAGCTTCTCGTGGTTTGAGGCCTGGCTTGCTCCACCCCCTGCTCTTGATATTCTCCCGGATGTGGGCTGGATTTTGGCTGCCTTTTGGGCTGGAGCTTCTCATGGTTTGAGGCCTGGCTTGCTCCACCCCCTGCTTTTGAGATTCTCTCGGATGTGGGCTGCATTTTGGCTGACATTTTGGGCTGGAGCGTCTCGTGGTTTGAGGCTTGGCTTGCTCCACCCCCTGCTCTTGAGATTCTCAGGATGTGGGCTGCATTTTGGCTGCCTTTTGGGCGGGAGCTTCTCGTGGTTTGAGGCCTGGCTTGCTCCACCCCCTGCTCTTGAGATTCTCCCGGATGTGGGCTGGATTTTGGCTGCCTTTTGGGCTGGAACTTCTCGTGGTTTGAGGCCTGGCTTGGTCCACCCCCTAGTCTTGAGATTCTCCCAGATGTGGGCTGCATTTTGGCTGATACTTGGGCTGGGGCTTCTCGTGGTTTGAGGCCTGGCTTGCTCCACCCCCTGCTCTTGAGATTCTACCGGATGTGGGCTGCATTTTGGCTGTATTTTGGGTTGGAGCTCCTCCTGGTTTGAGGCCTGGCTTTCTCCACCCCCTGCTCTTGAGATTCTAACGGATATGGCCTGCATTTTGGCTGCCTTTTGGGCTGGAGCTTCTCGTGGTTTGAGGCCTGGCTTGCTCCACCCCCTGCTCTTGAGATTCTCCCGGATGTGGGCTGCATTTTGGCTGCATTTTGGGCTGGAGCTTCTCGAGGTTTGTGGCCTGGCTTGCTCCACACCCTGCTCTTGAGATTCTCCCGGATGTAGGCTGCATTTTGTCTGCATTTTGGGCTGGAGCTTCACATGGTTTGAGGCCTCGCTTGCTCCACCCCCTGCTCTTGAGATTCTCCCGGATGTGGGCTGGATTTTGGCTGGCTTTTGGGCTGGAGCTTCTCGTGGTTTGAGGCCTGGCTTGCTCCACCCCCTGCTCTTGATATTCTCCCACATGTGGGCTGCATTTTGGCTGCCTTTTGGGCTGGAGCTTCTCGTGGTTTGAGGCCTGGCTTGCTCCACCCCCTGCTCTTGAGATTCTCCCGGATGTGGGATGCATTTTGGCTGCTTTTGGGCTGGAGCTTCTCGTGGTTTGTGGCCTGGCTTGCTCCACCCCCTGCTCTTGAGATTCTCCCACATGTGGGCTGCATTTTGGCTGATACTTGGGCTGGGGCTTCTCGTGGTTTGAGGCCTGGCTTGCTCCACCCCCTGCTCTTGCTATTCTCCTGGATGTGGGCTGCATTTTGGCTGCCTTTTGGGCTGGAGCTTCTCGTGGTTTGAGGCCTGGCTTGCTCCACCCCCTGCTCTTGAGATTCTCCCGGATGTGGGCTGGATTTTGGCTGCCTTTTGGGCTGGAGCTTCTCATGGTTTGATGCCTGGCTTGCTCCACCCCCTGCTCTTGAGATTCTCTCGGATGTGGGCTGCATTTTGGCTGACATTTTGTGCTGGAGCTTCTCGTGGTTTGAGGCCTGGCTTGCTCCACCCCCTACTCTTGAGATTCTCCCAGATGTGGGCTGCATTTTGGCTGAAACTTGGGCTGGGGCTTCTCGTGGTTTGAGGCCTGGCTTGCTCCACCCTCTGCTCTTGATATTGTCCCGCATGTGGTCTGGATTTTGGCTGCCTTTTGGGCTGGAGCTTCTCGTGGTTTGAGGCCTGGCTTGCTCCAGCCCCTGCTCTTGATATTCTCCCGGATGTGGGCTGGATATTGTCTCCATTTTGGGCTGGAGCTTCTCGAGGTTTGTGGCCTGGCTTGCTCCACCCCCTGCTCTTGAGATTCTCCCGGATGTGGGCTGCATTTTGGCTGCCTTTTGGGCTGGAGATTCTCGAGGTTTGAGGCCTGGCTTGCTCCACCCCCTGCTCTTGATATTCTCCCGGAGGTGGGCTGCATTTTGGCTTCCCTTGGGGCTGGAGCTTCTCGTGGTTTGAGGCCTGGCTTGCTCCACCCCCTGCTCTTGAGATTCTCCTGGATGTGGGCTGGATTTTGGCTGCCTTTTGGGCTGGAGCTTCTCGTGGTTTGAGGCCTGGCTTGCTCCACACCCTGCTCTTGATATTCTCCCGGAGGTGGGCTGCATTTTGGCTGCATTTTGGGCTATAGCTTCTCGAGGTTTGAGGCCTGGCTTGCTCCACCCCCTGCTCTTGATATTCTCCCGGATGTGGGCTGGATTTTGGCTGCCTTTTTGGCTGGAGCTTCTCGTGGTTTGAGGCCTGGCTTGCTCCACCCCCTGCTCTTGATATTCTCCCGGATGTGGGCTGGATTTTGGCTGCCTTTTGGGCTGGAGCTTCTCATGGTTTGAGGCCTGGCTTGCTCCACCCCCTGCTTTTGAGATTCTCTCGGATGTGGGCTGCATTTTGGCTGACATTTTGGGCTGGAGCGTCTCGTGGTTTGAGGCTTGGCTTGCTCCACCCCCTGCTCTTGAGATTCTCAGGATGTGGGCTGCATTTTGGCTGCCTTTTGGGCGGGAGCTTCTCGTGGTTTGAGGCCTGGCTTGCTCCACCCCCTGCTCTTGAGATTCTCCCGGATGTGGGCTGGATTTTGGCTGCCTTTTGGGCTGGAACTTCTCGTGGTTTGAGGCCTGGCTTGGTCCACCCCCTAGTCTTGAGATTCTCCCAGATGTGGGCTGCATTTTGGCTGATACTTGGGCTGGGGCTTCTCGTGGTTTGAGGCCTGGCTTGCTCCACCCCCTGCTCTTGAGATTCTCCCGGATGTGGGCTGCATTTTGGCTGTATTTTGGGTTGGAGCTCCTCCTGGTTTGAGGCCTGGCTTTCTCCACCCCCTTCTCTTGAGATTCTAACGGATATGGCCTGCATTTTGGCTGCCTTTTGGGCTGGAGCTTCTCGTGGTTTGAGGCCTGGCTTGCTCCACCCCCTGCTCTTGAGATTCTCCCGGATGTGGGCTGCATTTTGGCTGCATTTTGGGCTGGAGCTTCTCGAGGTTTGTGGCCTGGCTTGCTCCACACCCTGCTCTTGAGATTCTCCCGGATGTAGGCTGCATTTTGGCTGCATTTTGGGCTGGAGCTTCACATGGTTTGAGGCCTCGCTTGCTCCACCCCCTGCTCTTGAGATTCTCCCGGATGTGGGCTGGATTTTGGCTGGCTTTTGGGCTGGAGCTTCTCGTGGTTTGAGGCCTGGCTTGCTCCACCCCCTGCTCTTGAGATTCTCCCGGATGTGGGCTGCATTTTGGCTGCATTTTGGGCTGGAGATTCTCGAGGTTTGAGGCCTGGCTTGCTCCACCCCCTGCTCTTGATATTCTCCCGGAGGTGGGCTGCATTTTGGCTTCCCTTGGGGCTGGAGCTTCTCGTGGTTTGAGGCCTGGCTTGCTCCACCCCCTGCTCTTGAGATTCTCCCGGAGGTGGGCTGCATTTTGCCTGATACTTGGGCTGGAGCTTCTCGTGGTTTGAGGCCTGGCTTGCTCCACCCCCTGCTCTTGAGATTCTCCCGGATGTGGGATGCATTTTGGCTGCTTTTGGGCTGGAGCTTCTCGTGGTTTGTGGCCTGGCTTGCTCCACCCCCTGCTCTTGAGATTCTCCCACATGTGGGCTGCATTTTGGCTGATACTTGGGCTGGGGCTTCTCGTGGTTTGAGGCCTGGCTTGCTCCACCCCCTGCTCTTGCTATTCTCCTGGATGTGGGCTGCATTTTGGCTGCCTTTTGGGCTGGAGCTTCTCGTGGTTTGAGGCCTGGCTTGCTCCACCCCCTGCTCTTGAGATTCTCCCGGATGTGGGCTGGATTTTGGCTGCCTTTTGGGCTGGAGCTTCTCATGGTTTGATGCCTGGCTTGCTCCACCCCCTGCTCTTGAGATTCTCTCGGATGTGGGCTGCATTTTGGCTGACATTTTGTGCTGGAGCTTCTCGTGGTTTGAGGCCTGGCTTGCTCCACCCCCTACTCTTGAGATTCTCCCAGATGTGGGCTGCATTTTGGCTGAAACTTGGGCTGGGGCTTCTCGTGGTTTGAGGCCTGGCTTGCTCCACCCTCTGCTCTTGATATTGTCCCGCATGTGGTCTGGATTTTGGCTGCCTTTTGGGCTGGAGCTTCTCGTGGTTTGAGGCCTGGCTTGCTCCAGCCCCTGCTCTTGATATTCTCCCGGATGTGGGCTGGATATTGTCTCCATTTTGGGCTGGAGCTTCTCGAGGTTTGTGGCCTGGCTTGCTCCACCCCCTGCTCTTGAGATTCTCCCGGATGTGGGCTGCATTTTGGCTGCCTTTTGGGCTGGAGATTCTCGAGGTTTGAGGCCTGGCTTGCTCCACCCCCTGCTCTTGATATTCTCCCGGAGGTGGGCTGCATTTTGGCTTCCCTTGGGGCTGGAGCTTCTCGTGGTTTGAGGCCTGGCTTGCTCCACCCCCTGCTCTTGAGATTCTCCTGGATGTGGGCTGGATTTTGGCTGCCTTTTGGGCTGGAGCTTCTCGTGGTTTGAGGCCTGGCTTGCTCCACACCCTGCTCTTGATATTCTCCCGGAGGTGGGCTGCATTTTGGCTGCATTTTGGGCTATAGCTTCTCGAGGTTTGAGGCCTGGCTTGCTCCACCCCCTGCTCTTGATATTCTCCCGGATGTGGGCTGGATTTTGGCTGCCTTTTTGGCTGGAGCTTCTCGTGGTTTGAGGCCTGGCTTGCTCCACCCCCTGCTCTTGATATTCTCCCGGATGTGGGCTGGATTTTGGCTGCCTTTTGGGCTGGAGCTTCTCATGGTTTGAGGCCTGGCTTGCTCCACCCCCTGCTTTTGAGATTCTCTCGGATGTGGGCTGCATTTTGGCTGACATTTTGGGCTGGAGCGTCTCGTGGTTTGAGGCTTGGCTTGCTCCACCCCCTGCTCTTGAGATTCTCAGGATGTGGGCTGCATTTTGGCTGCCTTTTGGGCGGGAGCTTCTCGTGGTTTGAGGCCTGGCTTGCTCCACCCCCTGCTCTTGAGATTCTCCCGGATGTGGGCTGGATTTTGGCTGCCTTTTGGGCTGGAACTTCTCGTGGTTTGAGGCCTGGCTTGGTCCACCCCCTAGTCTTGAGATTCTCCCAGATGTGGGCTGCATTTTGGCTGATACTTGGGCTGGGGCTTCTCGTGGTTTGAGGCCTGGCTTGCTCCACCCCCTGCTCTTGAGATTCTCCCGGATGTGGGCTGCATTTTGGCTGTATTTTGGGTTGGAGCTCCTCCTGGTTTGAGGCCTGGCTTTCTCCACCCCCTGCTCTTGAGATTCTAACGGATATGGCCTGCATTTTGGCTGCCTTTTGGGCTGGAGCTTCTCGTGGTTTGAGGCCTGGCTTGCTCCACCCCCTGCTCTTGAGATTCTCCCGGATGTGGGCTGCATTTTGGCTGCATTTTGGGCTGGAGCTTCTCGAGGTTTGTGGCCTGGCTTGCTCCACACCCTGCTCTTGAGATTCTCCCGGATGTAGGCTGCATTTTGGCTGCATTTTGGGCTGGAGCTTCACATGGTTTGAGGCCTCGCTTGCTCCACCCCCTGCTCTTGAGATTCTCCCGGATGTGGGCTGGATTTTGGCTGGCTTTTGGGCTGGAGCTTCTCGTGGTTTGAGGCCTGGCTTGCTCCACCCCCTGCTCTTGATATTCTCCCACATGTGGGCTGCATTTTGGCTGCCTTTTGGGCTGGAGCTTCTCGTGGTTTGAGGCCTGGCTTGCTCCACCCCCTGCTCTTGAGATTCTCCCGGATGTGGGATGCATTTTGGCTGCTTTTGGGCTGGAGCTTCTCGTGGTTTGTGGCCTGGCTTGCTCCACCCCCTGCTCTTGAGATTCTCCCGGATGTGGGCTGCATTTTGGCTGCCTTTTGGGCTGGAGCTTCTCATGGTTTGAGGCCTCGCTTGCTCCACCACCTGCTCTTGAGATTCTCCCGGATGTGGGCTGCATTTTGGCTGCCTTTTGGGCTGGAGCTTCTCGTGGTTTGAGGCCTGGCTTGCTCCACCCCCTGCTCTTGAGATTCTCCGGGAGGTGGGCTGCATTTTGGCTGCCTTTTGGGCTATAGATTCTCGATGTTTGAGGCCTGGCTTGCTCCACCCCCTGCTCTTGAGATTCTCCAGGATGTGGGCTGCATTTTGGCTTCCCGTGGCGCTGGAGCTGCTCGTGGTTTGAGGCCTGGCTTGCTCCACCCCCTGCTCTTGAGATTCTCCCGGATGTGGGCTGCATTTTGGCTCCCTTTTGGGCTGGAGCTTCTCGTGGTTTGAGGCCTGGCTTGCTCCACCCCCTGCTCTTGAGATTCTCCCGGATGTGGGCTGCATTTTGGCTGCCTTTTGGGCTGGAGCTTCTCGAGGTTTGTGGCCGGGCTTGCTCCAACCCTTGCTCTTGAGATTCTCCCGGATGTGGGCTGCATTTTGGCTGCCTTTTGGGCTGGAGCTTCTCGTGGTTTGAGGCCCTGCTTACTCCACCCCCTGCTCTTGATATTCTCCTGGAGGTGGGCTGCATTTTGGCTGCATTTTGGGCTATAGCTTCTCGTGGTTTGAGGCCTGCCTTGCTCCACCCCCTGCTCTTGAGATTCTCCCGGAGGTGGGCTGCATTTTGGCTGCCTTTTGGGCTGGAGCTTCTCGTGGTTTGAGGCCCTGCTTACTCCACCCCCTGCTCTTGATATTCTCCTGGAGGTGGGCTGCATTTTGGCTGCCTTTTGGCCTGGAGCTTCTCGTGGTTTGAGGCCTGTCTTGCTCCACCCCCTGCTCTTGATATTCTCCCGGAGGTGGGCTGCATTTTGGCTGCATTTTGGGCTATAGATTCTCGAGGTTTGAGGCCTGGCTTGCTCCACCCTCTGCTCTTGAGATTCTCCCGGATGTGGGCTGCATTTTGGCTGCCTTTTGGGCTGGAGCTTCTCGTGGTTTGAGGCCTGGCTTGCTCCACCCCCTGCTCTTGAGATTCTCCCGGATGTGGGCTGCATTTTGGATCATTTTTGGGCTGGAGCTTCTCGTGGTTTGAGGCCTGGCTTGCTCCACCCCCTGCTCTTGAGATTCTCCCGGAGGTGGGCTGCATTTTGGCTGCCTTTAAGGCTGGAGATTCTCGTGGTTTGAGGCCTGGCTTGCTCCACCCCCTGCTCTTGAGATTCTCCCGGATGTGGCCTGCATTTTGGCTGCCTTTTGGGCTGGAGCTCCTCCTGGTTTGAGGCCTGGCTTGCTCCACCCCCTGCTCTTGAGATTCTCCCGGATATGGCCTGCATTTAGGCTGCATTTTGGGCTGGAGCTTCTCGTGGTTTGAGGCCTGGCTTGCTCCACACCCTGCTCTTGAGATTCTCCCGGATGTGGGCTGCATTTTGGCTGCCTTTTGGGCTGGAGCTTCTCGTGGTTTGAGGCCTGGCTTGCTCCAACCCCTGCTCTTGAGATTCTCCCGGAGGTGGGCTGCATTTTGGCTGCATTTTGGGCTATAGCTTCTCGAGGTTTGAGGCCTGGCTTGCTCCACCCCCTGCTTTTGAGATTCTCCCGGATGTGGGCTGCATTTTGGCTTCCCTTGGGGCTGGAGCTTCTCGTGGTTTGAGGCCTGGCTTGCTCCACCCCCTGCTCTTGAGATTCTCCCTGATGTGGGCTGCATTTTGGCTACATTTTGGGCTGGGGCTTCTCGTGGTTTGAGGCCTGGCTTGCTCCACCCCCTGCTCTTGAGATTCTCCCGGATGTGGGCTGGATTTTGGATCATTTTTGGGCTGTAGCTTCTCGTGGTTTGAGGCCTGGATTGCTCCACCCCCTGCTCTTGAGATTCTCCCAGATGTGGGCTGGATTTTGGCTGCATTTTGGGCTGGAGCTTCTCCTGGTTTGAGGCCTGGCTTGCTCCACCCCCTTCTCTTGATATTCTCCCGGATGTGGGCTGCATTTTGGCTGATTCTTGGGCTGGAGCTTCTCGTGGTTTGAGGCCTGGCTTGGTCCACCCCCTACTCTTGAGATTCTCCCGGATGTGGGCTGCATTTTGGCTGCCTTTTGGGCTGGAGCTTCTCGTGGTTTGAGGCCTGGCTTACTCCAACCCCTGCTCTTGATATTCTCCTGGAGGTGGGCTGCATTTTGGCTGCATTTTGGGCTATAGCTTCTCGAGGTTTGAGGCCTGCCTTGCTCCACCCCCTGCTTTTGAGATTCTCCCGGATATGGGCTGCATTTTGGCTTCCCTTGGGGCTGGAGCTTCTCTTGGTTTGAGGCCTGGCTTGCTACACCCCCTGCTCTTGAGATTCTCCCGGATGTGGTCTGGATTTTGGATCATTTTTGGGCTGGAGCTTCTCGTGGTTTGAGGCCTGGCTTGCTCCACCCCCTGCTCTTGAGATTCTCCCAGATGTGGGCTGGATTTTGGCTGCATTTTGGGCTGGAGCTTCTCATGGTTTGAGGCCTGGCTTTCTCCAGCCCCTGCTCTTAAAATTGTCCCGGATGTGGGCTGCATTTTGGCTGCCTTTTGGGCTGGAGCTTCCCGTGGTTTGAGGCCTGGCTTGCTCCACCCCCTGCTCTTGAGATTCTCCTGGATGTGGTCTGCATTTTGGCTGCCTTTAAGGCTGGAGCTTCTCGTGGTTTGAGGCCTGGCTTGCTCCACCCCCTGCTCTTGAGATTCTCCCGGATGTGGGCTGCATTTTGGCTGCCTTTAAGGCTGGAGATTCTCGTGGTTTGAGGCCTGGCTTGCTCCACCCCCTGCTCTTGAGATTCTCCCGGATGTGGCCTGCATTTTGGCTGCCTTTTGGGCTGGAGCTCCTCCTGGTTTGAGGCCTGGCTTGCTCCACCCCCTGCTCTTGAGATTCTCCCGGATATGGCCTGCATTTTGGCTGCCATTTGGGCTGGAGCTTCTCGTGGTTTGAGGCCTGGCTTGCTCCACCCCCTGCTCTTGAGATTCTCCCGGATGTGGGCTGCATTTTGGCTGATACTTAGGCTGGAGCTTTTCGTGGTTTGAGGCCTGGCTTGCTCCACCCCCTGCTCTTGAGATTCTCCCGGATGAGGGCTGCATTTTGGCTGCCTTTAGGGCTGGAGCTTCTCATGGTTTGAGGCCTGGCTTGCTCCACCCCCTGCTCTTGATATTCTCCCGCATGTGGGCTGCATTTTGGCTGCCTTTTGACCTGGAGCTTCTCGTGGTTTGAGGCCTGGCTTGCTCCACCCCCTGCTCTTGAGATTCTCCCGGATGTGGGCTGCATTTTGGCTTCCTTTTGGGCTGGAGCTTCTCATGGTTTGAGGCCTGGCTTGCTCCACGCCCTGCTCTTGATATTCTCCCGGATGTGGGCTGCATTTTGGCTGCCTTTTGGGCTGGAGCTTCTCGTGGTTTGAGGCCTGGCTTGCTCCACCCCCTGCTCTTGAGATTCTCCCGGATGTGGGCTGAATTTTGGATGATTCTTGGGCTGGAGCTTCTCGTGTTTTGAGGCCTGGCTTGTTCCACCCCCTGCTCTTGAGATTCTCCCGGATGTGGGCTGCATTTTGGCTGCATTTTTGGGCTGGAGCTTCTTGTGGTTTGAGGCCTGCCTTGCTCCACCCCCTGCTCTTGAGATTCTCCCGGATGTGGGCTGCATTTTGGCTGCCTTTTGGGCTGGAGCTTCTTGTGGTTTGAGGCCTGGCTTGCTCCACCCCCTGCTCTTGAGATTCTCCCGGATGTGGGCTGCATTTTGGCTGCCTTTTGGGCTGGAGCTTCTCGAGGTTTGAGGCATGGCTTGCTCCACCCCCTGCTCTTGAGATTCTCCCGGATGTTGTCTGCATTTTGGCTGCCTTCTGGGCTGGAGCTTCTCATGGTTTGAGGCCTGGCTTGCTCCACCCCCTGCTCTTGAAATTGTCCCGGATGTGGGCTGCATTTTGGCTGCCTTTTGGGCTGGAGCTTCTCGTGGTTTGAGGCCTGGCTTGCTCCAACCCCTGCTCTTGATATTCTCCCGAATGTGGGCTGCATTTTGGCTGCCTTTTGGGCTGGAGCTTCTCGTGGTTTGAGGCCTGGCTTGCTCCAACCCCTGCTCTTGATATTCTCCCGGATGTGGGCTGCATTTTGGCTGCCTTTTGGGCTGGAGCTTCTCGTGGTTTGAGGCCTGGCTTGCTCCACCCCCTGCTCTTGAGATTCTCCCGTATGTGGGCTGCATTTTGGCTGCATTTTGGGCTGGAGCTTCTCGTGGTTTGAGGCCTGGCTTGCTCCACCCCCTGCTCTTGAGATTCTCCCGGATGTGGGCTGCATTTTGGCTGCCTTCTGGGCTGGAGCTTCTCGTGCTTTGAGGCCTGGCTTGCTCCACCCCCTGCTCTTGAGATTCTCCCGGATGTGGGCTGCATTTTGGCTGCCCTTTGGGCTGGAGCTTCTCGTGGTTTGAGGCCTGGCTTGCTCCACCCCCTGCTCTTGAGATTCTCCCGGAGGTGGGCTGCATTTTGGCTGCCTTTTGGGCTGGAGCTTCTCGTGGTTTGAGGCCTGGCTTGCTCCACCCCCTGCTCTTGAGATTCTCCCGGATGTGGGCTGGATTTTGTCTGCATTTTGGGCTGGAGCTACTCGTGCTTTGAGGCCTGGCTTGCTCCACCCCCTGCTCTTGAGATTCTCCCGGATGTGGGCTGGATTTTGGCTGCATTTTGGGCTGGAGCTTCTCGTGGTTTGAGGCCTGGCTTGCTCCACCCCCTGCTCTTGAGATTCTCCCGTATGTTGTCTGCATTTTGGCTACATTCTGGGCTGGAGCTTCTCATGGTTTGAGGCCTGGCTTGCTCCACCCCCTGCTCTTGAGATTCTCCCGGATGTGGGCTGCATTTTGGCTGCCTTTTGGGCTGGAGCTTCTCGTGGTTTGAGGCCTGGCTTGCTCCACCCCCTGCTCTTGAGATTCTCCCGGATGTGGGCTGCATTTTGGCTGCCTTTTGGGCTGGAGCTTCTCGTGGTTTGAGGCCTGGCTTGCTCCACCCCCTGCTCTTGAGATTCTCCCGGATGTGGGCTGCATTTTGGCTGCCTTTTGGGCTGGAGCTTCTCGTGCTTTGAGGCCTGGCTTGCTCCACCCCCTGCTCTTGAGATTCTCCCGGATGTGGGCTGCATTTTGGCTGCCCTTTGGGCTGGAGCTTCTCGTGGTTTGAGGCCTGGCTTGCTCCAAACCCTGCTCTTGAGATTCTCCCGGATGTGGGCTGCATTTTGGCTGCCTTTTGGGCTGGAGCTTCTCGTGGTTTGAGGCCTGGCTTGCTCCACCCCCTGCTCTTGAGATTCTCCCGGAGGTGGGCTGCATTTTGGCTGCCTTTTGGGCTGGAGCTTCTCGTGCTTTGAAGCCTGCCTTGCTCCACCCCCTGCTCTTGAGATTCTCCCGGATGTGGGCTGCATTTTGGCTGCCTTTTGGGCTGGAGCTTCTCGTGGTTTGAGGCCTGGCTTGCTCCACCCCCTGCTCTTGAGATTCTCCCGGAGGTGGGCTGCATTTTGGCTGCATTTTGGGCTGGAGCTTCTCGTGGTTTGAGGCCTGGCTTGCTCCACCCCCTGCTCTTGAGATTCTCCCAGATGTGGGCTGCATTTTGGCTGATTCTTGGGTTTTAGCTTCTCGTGGTTTGAGGCCTGGCTTGCTCCACCCCCTGCTCTTGAGATTCTCCCAGATGTGGGCTGCATTTTGGCTGCATTTTGGGCTGGAGCTTCTCGTGGTTTGAGGCCTGGCTTGCTCCACCCCCTGCTCTTGAGATTCTCCCGGATGTGGGCTGCATTTTGGCTGATTCTTGGGTTGGAGCTTCTCATGGTTTGAGGCCTGGCTTGCTCCACCCCCTGCTCTTGAGATTCTCCCAGATGTGGGCTGCATTTTGGCTGCCTTTTGGGCTGGAGCTTCTCGTGGTTTGAGGCCTGGCTTGCTCCACACCCTGCTCTTGAGATTCTCCCGGATGTGGACTGCATTTTGGCTGCCTTTTGGGCTGGAGCTTCTCGTGGTTTGAGGCCTGCCTTGCTCCACGCCCTGCTCTTGAGATTCTCCCGGATGTGTCCTGCATTTTGGCTGCCTTTAGGGCTGGAGCTTCCCGTGGTTTGAGGCCTGGCTTGCTCCACCCCCTGCTCTTGAGATTCTCCCGGATGTGGGCTGCATTTTGGCTGCCTTTTGGGCTGGAGCTTCTCGTGGTTTGAGGCCTGGCTTGCTCCACCCCCTGCTCTTGACATTCTCCCGGAGGTGGGCTGCATTTTGGCTGCCTTTTGGGCTGGAGCTTCTCGTGGTTTGAGGCCTGGCTTGCTCCACCCCCTGCTCTTGAGATTCTCCCAGATGTGGGCTGCATTTTGGCTGATTCTTGGGTTTTAGCTTCTCGTGGTTTGAGGCCTGGCTTGCTCCACCCCCTGCTCTTGAGATTCTCCCGGATGTGGGCTGCATTTTGGCTGCCTTTTGGGCTGGAGCTTCTCGTGGTTTGAGGCCTGGCTTGCTCCACACCCTGCTCTTGAGATTCTCCCGGATGTGGACTGCATTTTGGCTGCCTTTTGGGCTGGAGCTTCTCGTGGTTTGAGGCCTGCCTTGCTCCACCCCCTGCTCTTGAGATTCTCCCGGATGTGTCCTGCATTTTGGCTGCCTTTAGGGCTGGAGCTTCCCGTGGTTTGAGGCCTGGCTTGCTCCACCCCCTGCTCTTGAGATTCTCCCGGATGTGGGCTGCATTTTGGCTGCCTTTTGGGCTGGAGCTTCTCGTGGTTTGAGGCCTGGCTTGCTCCACCCCCTGCTCTTGACATTCTCCCGGAGGTGGGCTGCATTTTGGCTGCCTTTTGGGCTGGAGCTTCTCGTGGTTTGAGGCCTGCCTTGCTCCACCCCCTGCTCTTGAGATTCTCCCGGATGTGTCCTGCATTTTGGCTGCCTTTAGGGCTGGAGCTTCCCGTGGTTTGAGGCCTGGCTTGCTCCACCCCCTGCTCTTGAGATTCTCCCGGATGTGGGCTGCATTTTGGCTGCCTTTTGGGCTGGAGCTTCTCGTGGTTTGAGGCCTGGCTTGCTCCACCCCCTGCTCTTGACATTCTCCCGGAGGTGGGCTGCATTTTGGCTGCCTTTTGGGCTGGAGCTTCTCGTGGTTTGAGGCCTGGCTTGCTCCACCCCCTGCTCTTGAGATTCTCCCTGATGTGGGCTGCATTTTGGCTGCCTTTTGGGCTGGAGCTTCTCGTGGTTTGAGGCCTGGCTTGCTCCACCCCCTGCTCTTGAGATTCTCCCGGATGTGGGCTGCATTTTGGCTGCCTTTTGGGCTGGAGCTTCTCGTGGTTTGAGGCCTGGCTTGCTCCACCCCCTGCTCTTGAGATTCTCCCGGATCTGGGCTGAATTTTGGATGATTCTTGGGCTGGAGCTTCTCGTGGTTTGAGGCCTGGCTTGCTCCACCCCCTGCTCTTGAGATTCTCCCGGATGTGGGCTGGATTTTGGCTGCCTTTTGGGCTGGAGCTTCTCGTGGTTTGAGGCCTGGCTTGCTCCACCCCCTGCTCTTGAGATTCTCCCGGATGTGGTCTGCATTTTGGATGATTCTTGGGCTGGAGCTTCTCGTGGTTTGAGGCCTGGCTTGCTCCACCCCCTGCTCTTGAGATTCTCCCGGATGTGGGCTGCATTTTGGCTGCCTTTTTTGCTGGAACTTCCCGTGGTTTGAGGCCTGGCTTGCTCCACCCCCTGCTCTTGAGATTCTCCCGGATGTGGGCTGCATTTTGGCTGCCTTTTGGGCTGGAGCTTCTCGTGGTTTGAGGCCTGGCTTGCTCCACCCCCTGCTCTTGAGATTCTCCCGGATGTGGGCTGCATTTTGGCTGATTCTTGGGTTGGAGCTTCTCATGGTTTGTGGCCTGGCTTGCTCCACCCCCTGCTCTTGAGATTCTCCCAGATGTGGGCTGCATTTTGGCTGCCTTTTGGGCTGGAGCTTCTCGTGGTTTGAGGCCTGGCTTGCTCCACCCCCTGCTCTTGAGATTCTCCCGGATGTGGACTGCATTTTGGCTGCCTTTTGGGCTGGAGCTTCTCGTGGTTTGAGGCCTGGCTTGCTCCACCCCCTGCTCTTGAGATTCTCCCGGATGTGTCCTGCATTTTGGCTGCCTTTAGGGCTGGAGCTTCCCGTGGTTTGAGGCCTGGCTTGCTCCACCCCCTGCTCTTGAGATTCTCCCGGATGTGGGCTGCATTTTGGCTGCCTTTTGGGCTGGAGCTTCTCGTGGTTTGAGGCCTGGCTTGCTCCACCCCCTGCTCTTGACATTCTCCCGGAGGTGGGCTGCATTTTGGCTGCCTTTTGGGCTGGAGCTTCTCGTGGTTTGAGGCCTGGCTTGCTCCACCCCCTGCTCTTGAGATTCTCCCAGATGTGGGCTGCATTTTGGCTGCATTTTGGGCTGGAGCTTCTCGAGGTTTGAGGCCTGCCTTGCTCCACCCCCTGCTCTTGAGATTCTCCCGGATGTGGGCTGCATTTTGGCTGCCTTTTGGGCTGGAGCTTCTCGTGGTTTGAGGCCTGGCTTGCTCCACCCCCTGCTCTTGAGATTCTCCCAGAGGTGGGCTGCATTTTGGCTGCCTTTTGGGCTGGAGCTTCTCGTGGTTTGAGGCCTGGCTTGCTCCACCCCCTGCTCTTGAGATTCTCCCAGATGTGGGCTGCATTTTGGCTGATTCTTGGGTTGGAGCTTCTCATGGTTTGAGGCCTGGCTTTCTCCACCCCCTGCTCTTGAGATTCTCCCAGATTTGGGCTGCATTTTGGCTGCCTTTTGGGCTGGAGCTTCTCGTGGTTTGAGGCCTGGCTTGCTCCACCCCCTGCTCTTGACATTCTCCCGGAGGTGGGCTGCATTTTGGCTGCCTTTTGGGCTGGAGCTTCTCGTGGTTTGAGGCCTGGCTTGCTCCACCCCCTGCTCTTGAGATTCTCCCAGATGTGGGCTGCATTTTGGCTGATTCTTGGGTTTTAGCTTCTCGTGGTTTGAGGCCTGGCTTGCTCCACCCCCTGCTCTTGAGATTCTCCCAGATGTGGGCTGCATTTTGGCTGCATTTTGGGCTGGAGCTTCTCGAGGTTTGAGGCCTGCCTTGCTCCACCCCCTGCTCTTGAGATTCTCCCGGATGTGGGCTGCATTTTGGCTGCCTTTTGGGCTGGAGCTTCTCGTGGTTTGAGGCCTGGCTTGCTCCACCCCCTGCTCTTGAGATTCTCCCTGATGTGGGCTGCATTTTGGCTGCCTTTTGGGCTGGAGCTTCTCGTGGTTTGAGGCCTGGCTTGCTCCACCCCCTGCTCTTGAGATTCTCCCAGATGTGGGCTGCATTTTGGCTGATTCTTGGGTTGGAGCTTCTCATGGTTTGAGGCCTGGCTTGCTCCACCCCCTGCTCTTGACATTCTCCCGGAGGTGGGCTGCATTTTGGCTGCCTTTTGGGCTGGAGCTTCTCGTGGTTTGAGGCCTGGCTTGCTCCACCCCCTGCTCTTGAGATTCTCCCAGATGTGGGCTGCATTTTGGCTGATTCTTGGGTTTTAGCTTCTCGTGGTTTGAGGCCTGGCTTGCTCCACCCCCTGCTCTTGAGATTCTCCCAGATGTGGGCTGCATTTTGGCTGCATTTTGGGCTGGAGCTTCTCGAGGTTTGAGGCCTGCCTTGCTCCACCCCCTGCTCTTGAGATTCTCCCGGATGTGGGCTGCATTTTGGCTGCCTTTTGGGCTGGAGCTTCTCGTGGTTTGAGGCCTGGCTTGCTCCACCCCCTGCTCTTGAGATTCTCCCTGATGTGGGCTGCATTTTGGCTGCCTTTTGGGCTGGAGCTTCTCGTGGTTTGAGGCCTGGCTTGCTCCACCCCCTGCTCTTGAGATTCTCCCAGATGTGGGCTGCATTTTGGCTGATTCTTGGGTTGGAGCTTCTCATGGTTTGAGGCCTGGCTTGCTCCACCCCCTGCTCTTGAGATTCTCCCAGATGTGGGCTGCATTTTGGCTGCCTTTTGGGCTGGAGCTTCTCGTGGTTTGAGGCCTGGCTTGCTCCACCCCCTGCTCTTGAGATTCTCCCGGATGTGGGCTGCATTTTGGCTGCCTTTTGGGCTGGAGCTTCTCGTGGTTTGAGCCCTGGCTTGCTCCACCCCCTGCTCTTGAGATTCTCCCGGATCTGGGCTGAATTTTGGATGATTCTTGGGCTGGAGCTTCTCGTGGTTTGAGGCCTGGCTTGCTCCACCCCCTCCTCTTGAGATTCTCCCAGATGTGGGCTGGATTTTGGCTGCCTTTTGGGCTGGAGGTTCTCGTGGTTTGAGGCCTGGCTTGCTCCACCCCCTGCTCTTGAGATTCTCCCGGATGTGGGCTGCATTTTGGCTGATTCTTGGGTTGGAGCTTCTCATGGTTTGAGGCCTGGCTTGCTCCACCCCCTGCTCTTGACATTCTCCCGGAGGTGGGCTGCATTTTGGCTGCCTTTTGGGCTGGAGCTTCTCGTGGTTTGAGGCCTGGCTTGCTCCACCCCCTGCTCTTGAGATTCTCCCAGATGTGGGCTGCATTTTGGCTGCATTTTGGGCTGGAGCTTCTCGAGGTTTGAGGCCTGCCTTGCTCCACCCCCTGCTCTTGAGATTCTCCCGGATGTGGGCTGCATTTTGGCTGCCTTTTGGGCTGGAGCTTCTCGTGGTTTGAGGCCTGGCTTGCTCCACCCCCTGCTCTTGAGATTCTCCCAGATGTGGGCTGCATTTTGGCTGATTCTTGGGTTGGAGCTTCTCATGGTTTGAGGCCTGGCTTGCTCCACCCCCTGCTCTTGAGATTCTCCCGGATCTGGGCTGAATTTTGGATGATTCTTGGGCTGGAGCTTCTCGTGGTTTGAGGCCTGGCTTGCTCCACCCCCTGCTCTTGAGATTCTCCCGGATGTGGGCTGCATTTTGGCTGCCTTTTTTGCTGGAGCTTCCCGTGGTTTGAGGCCTGGCTTGCTCCACCCCCTGCTCTTGAGATTCTCCCAGATGTGGGCTGCATTTTGGCTGCATTTTGGGCTGGAGCTTCTCGTGGTTTGAGGCCTGGCTTGCTCCACCCCCTGCTCTTGAGATTCTCCCGGATGTGGGCTGCATTTTGGCTGCCTTTTGGGCTGGAGATTCTCGTGGTTTGAGGCCTGGCTTGCTCCACCCCCTGCTCTTGAGATTCTCCCGGATCTGGGCTGAATTTTGGATGATTCTTGGGCTGGAGCTTCTCGTGGTTTGAGGCCTGGCTTGCTCCACCCCCTGCTCTTGAGATTCTCCCGGATTTGGGCTGAATTTTGGATGAATCTTGGGCTGGAGCTTCTCGTGGTTTGAGGCCTGGCTTGCTCCACCCCCTGCTCTTGAGATTCTCCCGGATGTGGTTAGGATTTTGGCTGCCTTTTGTGCTGGAGCTTCTCGAGTTTTGAGGCCTGCCTTCCTCCACCCCCTGCTCTTGATATTCTCCCGGATGTGGGCTGGATTTTGGCTGCCTTTTGGGGTGGAGCTTCTCGTGGTTTGAGGCCTGGCTTGCTCAACCCCCTGCTCTTGAGATTCTCCCGGAGGTGGGCTGCATTTTGGATGATTCTTGGGCTGGAGATTCTCGTGGTTTGAGGCCTGCCTTGCTCCACCCCCTACTCTTGAGATTCTCCCGGATGTGGGCTGCATTTTGGCTGCCTTTTGGGCTGGAGCTTCTCGTGGTTTGAGGCCTGGCTTGCTCCACCCCCTGCTCTTGATATTCTCCTGGATGTCGGCTGCATTTTGGCTGCCTTTTGGGCTGGAGCTTCTCGTGGTTTGAGGCCTGGCTTGCTCCACCCCCTGCTCTTGAGATTCTCCTGGATGTGGGCTTCATTTTGGCTGCCTTTTTTGCTGGAGCTTCTCGTGGTTTGAGGCCTGGCTTGCTCCACCCCCTGCTCTTGAGATTCTCCCGGATGTGGGCTGCATTTTGGCTGCATTTTGGGCTGGAGCTTCTCGTGGTTTGAGGCCTGGCTTGCTCCACCCCCTGCTCTTGAGATTCTCCCGGATGTGGACTGCATTTTGGCTGCCTTTTGGGCTGGAGCTTCTCGTGGTTTGAGGCCTGGCTTGCTCCACCCCCTGCTCTTGAGATTCTCCCGGATGTGGGCTGCATTTTGGCTGCCTTTTGGGCTGGAGCTTCTCGTGGTTTGAGGCCTGGCTTGCTCCACCCCCTGCTCTTGAGATTCTCCCGGATCTGGGCTGAATTTTGGATGATTCTTGGGCTGGAGCTTCTCGTGGTTTGAGGCCTGGCTTGCTCCACCCCCTGCTCTTGAGATTCTCCCAGATGTGGGCTGGATTTTGGCTGCATTTTGGGCTGGAGCTTCTCGTGGTTTGAGGCCTGCCTTGCTCCACCCCCTGCTCTTGAGATTCTCCCGGATGTGGGCTGCATTTTGGCTGCCTTTTGGGCTGGAGCTTCTCGTGGTTTGAGGCCTGGCTTGCTCCACCCCCTGCTCTTGAGATTCTCCCTGATGTGGGCTGCATTTTGGCTGCCTTTTGGGCTGGAGCTTCTCGTGGTTTGAGGCCTGGCTTGCTCCACCCCCTGCTCTTGAGATTCTCCCAGATGTGGGCTGCATTTTGGCTGATTCTTGGGTGGGAGCTTCTCATGGTTTGAGGCCTGGCTTGCTCCACCCCCTGCTCTTGAGATTCTCCCAGATGTGGGCTGCATTTTGGCTGCCTTTTGGGCTGGAGCTTCTCGTGGTTTGAGGCCTGGCTTGCTCCACCCCCTGCTCTTGAGATTCTCCCGGATGTGGGCTGCATTTTGGCTGCCTTTTGGGCTGGAGCTTCTCGTGGTTTGAGGCCTGGCTTGCTCCACCCCCTGCTCTTGAGATTCTCCCGGATGTGGTCTGCATTTTGGATTATTCTTGGGCTGGAGCTTCTCGTGGTTTGAGGCCTGGCTTGCTCCACCCCCTGCTCTTGAGATTCTCCTGGATGTGGGCTGCATTTTGGCTGCCTTTTTTGCTGGAGCTTCCCGTGGTTTGAGGCCTGGCTTGCTCCACCCCCTGCTCTTGAGATTCTCCCGGATGTGGGCTGCATTTTGGCTGCATTTTTGGCTGGAGCTTCTCGTGGTTTGAGGCCTGCCTTGCTCCACCCCCTGCTCTTGAGATTCTCCCGGATGTGGGCTGCATTTTGGCTGCCTTTTTTGCTGGAGCTTCCCGTGGTTTGAGGCCTGGCTTGCTCCACCCCCTGCTCTTGAGATTCTCCCAGATGTGGGCTGCATTTTGGCTGCATTTTGGGCTGGAGCTTCTCGTGGTTTGAGGCCTGGCTTGCTCCACCCCCTGCTCTTGAGATTCTCCCGGATGTGGGCTGCATTTTGGCTGCCTTTTGGGCTGGAGATTCTCGTGGTTTGAGGCCTGGCTTGCTCCACCCCCTGCTCTTGATATTCTCCCGGATATGGGCTGGATTTTGGCTGCCTTTTGGGCTGGAGCTTCTCGTGGTTTGAGGCCTGGCTTGCTCCACCCCCTGCTCTTGAGATTCTCCCAGATGCGGGCTGCATTTTGGCTGCATTCTTGGGTTGGAAATTCTCGTGGTTTGAGGCCTGGCTTGCTCCACCCCCTGCTCTTGAGATTCTCCCAGATGTGGGCTGCATTTTGGCTGCCTTTTGGGCTGGAGCTTCTCGTGGTTTGAGGCCTGGCTTGCTCCACCCCCTGCTCTTGAGATTCTCCCGGAGGTGGGCTGCATTTTGGCTGCCTTTTGGGCTGGAGCTTCTCGTGGTTTGAGGCCTGGCTTGCTCCACCCCCTGCTCTTGAGATTCTCCCGGATCTGGGCTGAATTTTGGATGATTCTTGGGCTGGAGCTTCTCGTGGTTTGAGGCCTGGCTTGCTCCACCCCCTGCTCTTGAGATTCTCCCAGATGTGGGCTGGATTTTGGCTGCATTTTGGGCTGGAGCTTCTCGTGGTTTGAGGCCTGCCTTGCTCCACCCCCTGCTCTTGAGATTCTCCCGGATGTGGGCTGCATTTTGGCTGCCTTTTGGGCTGGAGCTTCTCGTGGTTTGAGGCCTGGCTTGCTCCACCCCCTGCTCTTGAGATTCTCCCTGATGTGGGCTGCATTTTGGCTGCCTTTTGGGCTGGAGCTTCTCGTGGTTTGAGGCCTGGCTTGCTCCACCCCCTGCTCTTGAGATTCTCCCAGATGTGGGCTGCATTTTGGCTGATTCTTGGGTGGGAGCTTCTCATGGTTTGAGGCCTGGCTTGCTCCACCCCCTGCTCTTGAGATTCTCCCAGATGTGGGCTGCATTTTGGCTGCCTTTTGGGCTGGAGCTTCTCGTGGTTTGAGGCCTGGCTTGCTCCACCCCCTGCTCTTGAGATTCTCCCGGATGTGGGCTGCATTTTGGCTGCCTTTTGGGCTGGAGCTTCTCGTGGTTTGAGGCCTGGCTTGCTCCACCCCCTGCTCTTGAGATTCTCCCGGATGTGGGCTGCATTTTGGCTGCCTTTTGGGCTGGAGCTTCTCGTGGTTTGAGGCCTGGCTTGCTCCACCCCCTGCTCTTGAGATTCTCCCGGATATGGGCTGCATTTTGGCTGCCTTTTGGGCTGGAGCTTCTCGTGGCTTGAGGCCTGGCTTGCTTCACCCCCTGCTCTTGAGATTCTCCTGGATGTGGGCTGGATTTTGGCTGCCTTTTGGGCTGGAGCTTCTCGTGGTTTGAGGCCTGGCTTGCTCCACCCCCTGCTCTTGAGATTCTCCCGGATGTGGGCTGCATTTTGGCTGCCTTTTGGGCTGGAGCTTCTCGTGGTTTGAGCCCTGGCTTGCTCCACCCCCTGCTCTTGAGATTCTCCCGGATCTGGGCTGAATTTTGGATGATTCTTGGGCTGGAGCTTCTCGTGGTTTGAGGCCTGGCTTGCTCCACCCCCTGCTCTTGAGATTCTCCCGGATGTGGGCTGGATTTTGGCTGCCTTTTGGGCTGGAGGTTCTCGTGGTTTGAGGCCTGGCTTGCTCCACCCCCTGCTCTTGAGATTCTCCCGGATTTGGGCTGAATTTTGGATGATTCTTGGGCTGGAGCTTCTCGTGGTTTGAGGCCTGGCTTGCTCCACCCCCTGCTCTTGAGATTCTCCCAGATGTGGGCTGCATTTTGGCTGCATTTTGGGCTGGAGCTTCTCGTGGTTTGAGGCCTGCCTTGCTCCACCCCCTGCTCTTGAGATTCTCCCGGATGTGGGCTGCATTTTGGCTGCCTTTTGGGCTGGAGCTTCTCGTGGTTTGAGGCCTGGCTTGCTCCACCCCCTGCTCTTGAGATTCTCCCTGATGTGGGCTGCATTTTGGCTGCCTTTTGGGCTGGAGCTTCTCGTGGTTTGAGGCCTGGCTTGCTCCACCCCCTGCTCTTGAGATTCTCCCAGATGTGGGCTGCATTTTGGCTGATTCTTGGGTTGGAGCTTCTCATGGTTTGAGGCCTGGCTTGCTCCACCCCCTGCTCTTGAGATTCTCCCAGATGTGGGCTGCATTTTGGCTGCCTTTTGGGCTGGAGCTTCTCGTGGTTTGAGGCCTGGCTTGCTCCACACCCTGCTCTTGAGATTCTCCCGGATGTGGGCTGCATTTTGGCTGCCTTTTGGGCTGGAGCTTCTCGTGGTTTGAGGCCTGGCTTGCTCCACCCCCTGCTCTTGAGATTCTCCCGGATCTGGGCTGAATTTTGGATGATGCTTGGGCTGGAGCTTCTCGTGGTTTGAGGCCTGGCTTGCTCCACCCCCTGCTCTTGAGATTCTCCCAGATGTGGGCTGCATTTTGGCTGCCTTTTGGGCTGGAGCTTCCCGTGGTTTGAGGCCTGGCTTGCTCCACCCCCTGCTCTTGAGATTCTCCCGGATGTGGGCTGCATTTTGGCTGCATTTTTGGCTGGAGCTTCTCGTGGTTTGAGGCCTGCCTTGCTCCACCCCCTGCTCTTGAGATTCTCCTGGATGTGGGCTGCATTTTGGCTGCCTTTTTTGCTAGAGCTTCCCGTGGTTTGAGGCCTGGCTTGCTCCACCCCCTGCTCTTGAGATTCTCCCGGATGTGGGCTGCATTTTGGCTGCCTTTTGGGCTGGAGCTTCTCGAGGTTTGAGGCATGGCTTGCTCCACCCCCTGCTCTTGAGATTCTCCCGGATGTGGGCTGCATTTTGGCTGCCTTTTGGGCTGGAGATTCTCGTGGTTTGAGGCCTGGCTTGCTCCACCCCCTGCTCTTGATATTCTCCCGGGTATGGGCTGGATTTTGGCTGCCTTTTGGGCTGGAGCTTCTCGTGGTTTGAGGCCTGGCTTGCTCCACCCCCTGCTCTTGAGATTCTCCCAGATGCGGGCTGCATTTTGGCTGCATTCTTGGGTTGGAGATTCTCGTGGTTTGAGGCCTGGCTTGCTCCACCCCCTGCTCTTGAGATTCTCCCAGATGTGGGCTGCATTTTGGCTGCCTTTTGGGCTGGAGCTTCTCAAGGTTTGAGGCCTGCCTTGCTCCACCCCCTGCTCTTGAGATTCTCCCGGATGTGGGCTGCATTTTGGCTGCCTTTTGGGCTGGAGCTTCTCGTGGTTTGAGGCCTGGCTTGCTCCACCCCCTGCTCTTGAGATTCTCCCTGATGTGGGCTGCATTTTGGCTGCCTTTAGGGCTGGAGCTTCTCGTGGTTTGAGGCCTGGCTTGCTCCACCCCCTGCTCTTGAGATTCTCCCAGATGTGGGCTGCATTTTGGCTGAATCTTGGGCTGGAGCTTCTCGTGGTTTGAGGCCTGGCTTGCTCCACCCCCTGCTCTTGAGATTCTCCCGGATGTGGGCTGGATTTTGGCTGCATTTTGGGCTGGAGCTTCTCGTGGTTTGAGGCCTGGCTTGCTCCACCCCCTGCTCTTGAGATTCTCCCGGATGTGGGCTGCATTTTGGCTGCCTTTTGGGCTGGAGCTTCTCGTGGTTTGAGCCCTGGCTTGCTCCACCCCCTGCTCTTGAGATTCTCCCGGATCTGGGCTGAATTTTGGATGATTCTTGGGCTGGAGCTTCTCGTGGTTTGAGGCCTGGCTTGCTCCACCCCCTGCTCTTGAGATTCTCCCGGATGTGGGCTGGATTTTGGCTGCCTTTTGGGCTGGAGGTTCTCGTGGTTTGAGGCCTGGCTTGCTCCACCCCCTGCTCTTGAGATTCTCCCGGATTTGGGCTGAATTTTGGATGATTCTTGGGCTGGAGCTTCTCGTGGTTTGAGGCCTGGCTTGCTCCACCCCCTGCTCTTGAGATTCTCCCGGATGTGGTTAGGATTTTGGCTGCCTTTTGTGCTGGAGCTTCTCGTGGTTTGAGGCCTGCCTTGCTCCACCCCCTGCTCTTGAGATTCTCCCGGATGTGGGCTGCATTTTGGCTGGCTTTTGGGCTGGAGCTTCTCGTGGTTTGAGGCCTGGCTTGCTCCACCCCCTGCTCTTGAGATTCTCCCGGATGTGGGCTGCATTTTGGCTGCCTTTTGGGCTGGACCTTCTCGTGGTTTGAGGCCTGCCTTGCTCCACCCCCTGCTCTTGAGATTCTCCCGGATGTGGGCTGCATTTTGGCTGCCTTTTGGGCTGGAGCTTCTCGTGGTTTGAGGCCTGGCTTGCTCCACCCCCTGCTCTTGAGATTCTCCCTGATGTGGGCTGCATTTTGGCTGCCTTTTGGGCTGGAGCTTCTCGTGGTTTGAGGCCTGGCTTGCTCCACCCCCTGCTCTTGAGATTCTCCCAGATGTGGGCTGCATTTTGGCTGATTCTTGGGTTGGAGCTTCTCATGGTTTGAGGCCTGGCTTGCTCCACCCCCTGCTCTTGAGATTCTCCCGGATATGGGCTGGATTTTGGCTGCCTTTTGGGCTGGAGCTTCTCGTGGTTTGAGGCCTGGCTTGCTCCACCCCCTGCTCTTGAGATTCTCCCGGATGTGGTCTGCATTTTGGATGATTCTTGGGCTGGAGCTTCTCGTGGTTTGAGGCCTGGCTTGCTCCACCCCCTGCTCTTGAGATTCTCCCGGATGTGGGCTGCATTTTGGCTGCCTTTTTTGCTGGAGCTTCCCGTGGTTTGAGGCCTGGCTTGCTCCACACCCTGCTCTTGAGATTCTCCCGGATGTGGGCTGCATTTTGGCTGCCTTTTGGGCTGGAGCTTCTCGTGGTTTGAGGCCTGCCTTGCTCCACCCCCTGCTCTTGAGATTCTCCCGGATGTGGGCTGCATTTTGGCTGCCTTTTTTGCTAGAGCTTCCCGTGGTTTGAGGCCTGGCTTGCTCCACCCCCTGCTCTTGAGATTCTCCCGGATGTGGGCTGCATTTTGGCTGCCTTTTGGGCTGGAGCTTCTCGAGGTTTGAGGCCTGGCTTGCTCCACCCCCTGCTCTTGAGATTCTCCCAGATGTGGGCTGCATTTTGGCTGCCTTTTGGGCTGGAGCTTCTCGAGGTTTGAGGCCTGGCTTGCTCCACCCCCTGCTCTTGAGATTCTCCCGGATGTGGGCTGCATTTTGGCTGCCTTTTGGGCTGGAGCTTCTCGTGGTTTGAGGCCTGGCTTGCTCCACCCCCTGCTCTTGAGATTCTCCCTGATGTGGGCTGCATTTTGGCTGCCTTTAGGGCTGGAGCTTCTCGTGGTTTGAGGCCTGCCTTGCTCCACCCCCTGCTCTTGAGATTCTCCCAGATGTGGGCTGCATTTTGGCTGAATCTTGGGCTGGAGCTTCTCGTGGTTTGAGGCCTGGCTTGCTCCACCCCCTGCTCTTGAGATTCTCCCAGATGTGGGCTGCATTTTGGCTGCCTTTTGGGCTGGAGCTTCTCGTGGTTTGAGGCCTGGCTTGCTCCACCCCCTGCTCTTGAGATTCTCCCGGATGTGGGCTGCATTTTGGCTGCCTTTTGGGCTGGAGCTTCTCGTGGTTTGAGGCCTGGCTTGCTCCACCCCCTGCTCTTGAGATTCTCCCGGATCTGGGCTGAATTTTGGATGATTCTTGGGCTGGAGCTTCTCGTGGTTTGAGGCCTGGCTTGCTCCACCCCCTGCTCTTGAGATTCTCCCGGATGTGGGCTGGATTTTGGCTGCCTTTTGGGCTGGAGGTTCTCGTGGTTTGAGGCCTGGCTTGCTCCACCCCTGCTCTTGAGATTCTCCCGGATTTGGGCTGAATTTTGGATGATTCTTGGGCTGGAGCTTCTCGTGGTTTGAGGCCTGGCTTGCTCCACCCCCTGCTCTTGAGATTCTCCCGCATGTGGTTAGGATTTTGGCTGCCTTTTGTGCTGGAGCTTCTCGTGGTTTGAGGCCTGCCTTGCTCCACCCCCTGCTCTTGAGATTCTCCTGGATGTGGGCTGCATTTTGGCTGCCTTTTTTGCTGGAGCTTCTCGTGGTTTGAGGCCTGGCTTGCTCCACCCCCTGCTCTTGAGATTCTCCCGGATGTGGGCTGCATTTTGGCTGCATTTTGGGCTGGAGCTTCTCGTGGTTTGAGGCCTGGCTTGCTCCACCCCCTGCTCTTGAGATTCTCCCGGATGTGGGCTGCATTTTGGCTGCCTTTTTTGCTGGAGCTTCTCATGGTTTGAGGCCTGGCTTGCTCCACCCCCTGCTCTTGATATTCTCCCGGATGTGGGCTGAATTTTGGCTGATTCTTGGGTTTTAGCTTCTCGTGGTTTGAGGCCTGGCTTGCTCCACCCCCTGCTCTTGAGATTCTCCCAGATGTGGGCTGCATTTTGGCTGCATTTTGGGCTGGAGCTTCTCGAGGTTTGAGGCCTGCCTTGCTCCACCCCCTGCTCTTGAGATTCTCCCGGATGTGGGCTGCATTTTGGCTGCCTTTTGGGCTGGAGCTTCTCGTGGTTTGAGGCCTGGCTTGCTCCACCCCCTGCTCTTGAGATTCTCCCTGATGTGGGCTGCATTTTGGCTGCCTTTTGGGCTGGAGCTTCTCATGGTTTGAGGCCTGGCTTGCTCCACCCCCTGCTCTTGAGATTCTCCCAGATGTGGGCTGCATTTTGGCTGATTCTTCGGTTGGAGCTTCTCATGGTTTGAGGCCTGGCTTGCTCCACACCCTGCTCTTGAGATTCTCCCGGATGTGGGCTGCATTTTGGCTGCCTTTTGGGCTGGAGCTTCTCGTGGTTTGAGGCCTGGCTTGCTCCACCCCCTGCTCTTGAGATTTTCCAGGATCTGGGCTGAATTTTGGATGATTCTTGGGCTGGAGCTTCTCGTGGTTTGAGGCCTGGCTTGCTCCAACCCCTGCTCTTGAGATTCTCCCGGATGTGGGCTGGATTTTGGCTGCCTTTTGGGCTGGAGGTTCTCGTGGTTTGAGGCCTGGCTTGCTCCACCCCCTGCTCTTGAGATTCTCCCGGATGTGGTCTGCATTTTGGATGATTCTTGGGCTGGAGCTTCTCGTGGTTTGAGGCCTGGCTTGCTCCACCCCCTGCTCTTGAGATTCTCCCGGATGTGGGCTGCATTTTGGCTGCCTTTTTTGATGGAGCTTCCCGTGGTTTGAGGCCTGGCTTGCTCCACCCCCTGCTCTTGAGATTCTCCCGGATGTGGGCTGCATTTTGGCTGCATTTTTGGCTGGAGCTTCTCGTGGTTTGAGGCCTGCCTTGCTCCACCCCCTGCTCTTGAGATTCTCCCGGATGTGGGCTGCATTTTGGCTGCCTTTTTTGCTGGAGCTTCCCGTGGTTTGAGGCCTGGCTTGCTCCACCCCCTGCTCTTGAGATTCCCCGGATATGGGCTGCATTTTGGCTGCCTTTTGGGCTGGAGCTTCTCGTGGTTTGAGGCCTGGCTTGCTCCACCCCCTGCTCTTGAGATTCTCCCAGATGCGGGCTGCATTTTGGCTGATTCTTGGGTTGGAGATTCTCGTGGTTTGAGGCCTGGCTTGCTCCACCCCCTGCTCTTGAGATTCTCCCAGATGCGGGCTGCATTTTGGCTGATTCTTGGGTTGGAGATTCTCGTGGTTTGAGGCCTGCCTTGCTCCACCCCCTGCTCTTGAGATTCTCCCGGATGTGGGCTGCATTTTGGCTGCCTTTTGGGCTGGAGCTTCTCGAGGTTTGAGGCCTGCCTTGCTCCACCCCCTGCTCTTGAGATTCTCCCGGATGTGGGCTGCATTTTGGCTGCCTTTTGGGCTGGAGCTTCTCGTGGTTTGAGGCCTGGCTTGCTCCACCCCCTGCTCTTGAGATTCTCCCTGATGTGGGCTGCATTTTGGCTGCGTTTAGGGCTGGAGCTTCTCGTGGTTTGAGGCCTGGCTTGCTCCACCCCCTGCTCTTGAGATTCTCCCAGATGTGGGCTGCATTTTGGCTGCCTTTTGGGCTGGAGCTTCTCGTGGTTTGAGGCCTGGCTTGCTCCACCCCCTGCTCTTGAGATTCTCCCGGATGTGGGCTGCATTTTGGATGATTCTTGGGCTGGAGCTTCTCGTGGTTTGAGGCCTGGCTTGCTCCACCCCCTGCTCTTGAGATTCTCCCGGATGTGGGCTGGATTTTGGCTGCCTTTTGGGCTGGAGCTTCTCGTGGTTTGAGGCCTGGCTTGCTCCACCCCCTGCTCTTGAGATTCTCCCGGATTTGGGCTGAATTTTGGATGATTCTTGGGCTGGAGCTTCTCGTGGTTTGAGGCCTGGCTTGCTCCACCCCCTGCTCTTGAGATTCTCCCGGATGTGGGCTGCATTTTGGCTGCCTTTTGGGCTGGAGCTTCTCGTGGTTTGAGGCCTGCCTTGCTCCACCCCCTGCTCTTGATATTCTCCCGGATGTGGTCTGCATTTTGGCTGGCTTTTGGGCTGGAGCTTCTCGTGGTTTGAGGCCTGGCTTGCTCCACCCCCTGCTCTTGAGATTCTCCCGGAGGTGGGCTGCATTTTGGCTGCATTTTGGGCTGGAGCTTCTCGTGGTTTGAGGCCTGGCTTGCTCCACCCCCTGCTCTTGAGATTCTCCCGGATGTGGGCTGCATTTTGGCTGACTTTTTTGCTGGAGCTTCTCGTGGTTTGAGGCCTGGCTTGCTCCACCCCCTGCTCTTGATATTCTCCCGGATGTGGGCTGCATTTTGGCTGCCTTTTGGGCTGGAGCTTCTCGAGGTTTGAGGCCTGCCTTCCTCCACCCCCTGCTCTTGATATTCTCCTGGATGTGGGCTGCATTTTGGCTGCCTTTTGGGGTGGAGCTTCTCGTGGTTTGAGGCCTGGCTTGCTCAACCCCCTGCTCTTGAGATTCTCCCAGAGGTGGGCTGCATTTTGGATGATTCTTGGGCTGGAGATTCTCGTGGTTTGAGGCCGGGCTTGCTCCACCCCCTGCTCTTGATATTCTCCCGGAGCTGGGCTGCATTTTGGCTGATTCTTGGGTTGGAGCTTCTCGTGGTTTGAAGCCTGGCTTGCTCCACCCCCTGCTCTTGAGATTCTCCCGGATGTGGGCTGCATTTTGGCTGATTCTTGGGCTGGAGCTTCTCGTGGTTTGAGGCCTGGCTTGCTCCACCCCCTGCTCTTGAGATTCTCCCGTATGTGGGCTGCTGTTTTACTGCCTTTAGGGCTGGAGCTTCTCGTGGTTTGAGGCCTGGCTTGCTCCACCCCCTGCTCTTGAAATTGTCCCGCATGTGGGCTGCATTTTGGCTGCCTTTTGGGCTGGAGCTTCTCATGGTTTGAGGCCTGGCTTGCTCCACCCCCTGCTCTTGAGATTCTCCCGGATATGGGCTGCATTTTGGCTGATTCTTGGGTTGGAGCTTCTCGTGGTTTGAAGCCTGGCTTGCTCCACCCCCTACTCTTGAGATTCTCCCGGATGTGGGCTGCATTTTGGCTGATTCTTGGGTTGGAGCTTCTCGTGGTTTGAAGCCTGGCTTGCTCCACCCCCTGCTCTTGAGATTCTCCCGGATGTGGGCTGCATTTTGGCTGCCTTTTGGGCTGGAGCTTCTCGTGGTTTGAGGCCTGGCTTGCTCCACCCCCTGCTCTTATGATTCTCTCGGATGTGGCCTGCATTTTGGCTGCCTTTTGGGCTGGAGCTTCTCGTGGTTTGAGGCCTGGCTTGCTCCACCCCCTGCTCTTGAGATTGTCCCGGATGTGTGCTGCATTTTGGCTGCCTTTTGGGCTGGAGCTTCTCGAGGTTTTGAGGCCTGGCTTGCTCCACCCCCTGCTCTTGATATTCTCCCGGATGTGGGCTGGATTTTGGCTGCCTTTTGGGCTGGAGCTTCTCGTGGTTTGAGGCCTGGCTTGCTCCACCCCCTGCACTTGAGATTCTCCCGGATGTGGGCTGGATTTTGGCTGCCTTTTGGGCTGGAGCTTCTCATGGTTTGAGGCCTGGCTTGCTCCATCCCCTGCTCTTGATATTCTCCTGGAGGCGGGCTGCATTTTGGATGATTCTTGGGTTGGAGCTTCTCGTGGTTTGAGGCCTGGCTTGCTCCACCCCCTGCTCTTGAGATTCTCCCGGATGTGGGGTGCATTTTGGATGATTCTTGGGTTGGAGCTTCTCGTGGTTTGAGGCCTGGCTTGCTCCACCCCCTGCTCTTGAGATTCTCCCGGATTTGGGCTGCATTTTGGCTGCCTTTTGGGCTGCAGCTTCTCGTGGTTTGAGGCCTGACTTGCTCCAACCACTGCTCTTGAGATTCTCCCGGATGTGGGCTGCATTTTGGCTGCCTTTTGGGATGGAGCTTCTCGTGGTTTGAGGCCTGGCTTGCTCCATCCCCTGCTCTTGAGATTCTCCCGGATGTGGGCTGCATTTTGGATGCCTTTTGGGCTGGAGCTTCTCGTGGTTTGAGGCCTGGCTTGCTCCACCCCCTGCACTTGAGATTCTCCCGGATGTGGGCTGGATTTTGGCTGAATTTTGGGCTGGAGCTTCTCATGGTTTGAGGCCTGGCTTGCTCCACCCCCTGCACTTGAGATTCTCCCGGATGTGGGCTGGATTTTGGCTGCCTTTTGGGCTGGAGCTTCTCATGGTTTGAGGCCTGGCTTGCTCCATCCCCTGCTCTTGATATTCTCCTGGAGGCGGGCTGCATTTTGGATGATTCTTGGGTTGGAGCTTCTCGTGGTTTGAGGCCTGGCTTGCTCCACCCCCTGCTCTTGAGATTCTCCCGGATGTGGGGTGCATTTTGGATGATTCTTGGGTTGGAGCTTCTCGTGGTTTGAGGCCTGGCTTGCTCCACCCCCTGCTCTTGAGATTCTCCCGGATTTGGGCTGCATTTTGGCTGCCTTTTGGGCTGCAGCTTCTCGTGGTTTGAGGCCTGACTTGCTCCAACCACTGCTCTTGAGATTCTCCCGGATGTGGGCTGCATTTTGGCTGCCTTTTGGGATGGAGCTTCTCGTGGTTTGAGGCCTGGCTTGCTCCATCCCCTGCTCTTGAGATTCTCCCGGATGTGGGCTGCATTTTGGATGCCTTTTGGGCTGGAGCTTCTCGTGGTTTGAGGCCTGGCTTGCTCCACCCCCTGCACTTGAGATTCTCCCGGATGTGGGCTGGATTTTGGCTGAATTTTGGGCTGGAGCTTCTCATGGTTTGAGGCCTTGCTTGTTCCATCCCCTGCTCTTGATATTCTCCTGGATGTGGGCTGCATTTTGGCTACATTTTGGGCTTGACATTCTCATGTTTTGAGGCCTGCCTTGCTCCATCCCCTGCTCTTGAGATTCTCCCGGATGTGGGCTGCATTTTGGCTGCCTTTTGGGCTGAAGCTTCTCGTAGTTTGAGGCCTGGCTTGCTCCACCCCCAGCTCTTGAGATTCTCCCAGATGTGGGCTGCATTTTGGCTGCCTTTGGGCTGGAGCTTCTCGTGGTTTGAGGCCTGGCTTGCTCCACCCCCTGCTCTTGAGATTCTCCCGGATGTGGGCTGCATTTTGGCTGATATTTGGGCTGGAGCTTCTCGTGGTTTGAGGCCTGGCTTGCTCCACCCCCTTCTCTTGAGATTCTCCCGGATGTGGGCTGCATTTTGGCTGCCTTTTGGGCTGGAGCTTCTCGTGGTTTGAGGCCTGGCTTGCTCCACCCCCTGCTCTTGAGATTCTCCCAGATGTGGGCTGCATTTTGGCTGATACTTGGGCTGGAGCTTCTCGTGGTTTGAGGCCTGGCTTGCTCCACCCCCTGCTCTTGAGATTCTCCCGGAAGTGGGCTGCATTTTGGCTGCATTAAGGGCTGGAGCTTCTCGTGGTTTGAGTCCTGAATTGCTCCACCCCCTGCTCTTTAGATTCTCCCGGATGTGGGCTGCATTTTGGCTGCCTTTTGGGCTGGAGCTTCTCATGGTTTGAGGCCTGGCTTGCTCCACCCCCTGCTCTTGAGATTCTCCCTGATGTGGGCTGCATTTTGGCTGACTTTTGGGCTGGAGCTTCTCGTGGTTTGAGGCCTGGCTTGCTCCACCCCCTGCTCTTGAGATTCTCCCACATGTGGGCTGCATTTTGGCTGCCTTTTGGGCTGGAGCTTCTCGTGGTTTGAGGCCTGGCTTGCTCCACCCCCTGCTCTTGAGATTCTCCCGGATGTGGGCTGCATTTTGGCTGCCTTTTGGGCTGGAGCTTCTCGTGGTTTGAGGCCTGGCTTGCTCCACCCCCTGCTCTTGAGATTCTCCCGGATGTGGGCTGCATTTTGGCTGCCTTTTGGGCTGGAGCTTCTCGTGGTTTGAGGCCTGGCTTGCTCCACCCCCTGCTCTTGAGATTCTCCCGGATGTGGGCTGCATTGTGGCTGCATTTAGGGCTGGAGCTTCTCGTGGTTTGAGGCCTGGCTTGCTCCACCCCCTGCTCTTGAGATTCTCCCGGATGTGGGAGGCATTTTGGCTGCCTTTTGGCCTGCAGGTTCTCGTGGTTTGAGGCCTGGCTTGCTCCACCCCCTGCTCTTATGATTCTCCTGGATGTGGGCTGGATTTTGGCTGCCTTTAAGGCTGGAGCTTCTCATGGTTTGAGGCCTGGCTTGCTCCACCCCCTGCTCTTGAGATTCTCCTGGATGTGGGCTCTATTTTGGCTGCCTTTAGGGCTGGAGCTTCTCATGGTTTGAGGCCTGGCTTGCTCCACCCCCAGCTCTTGATATTCTCCCGGATGTGGGCTGCATTTTGGCTGCCTTTTGGGCTGGAGCTTCTCCTGGTTTGAGGCCTGGCTTGCTCCACCCCCTGCTCTTGAGATTCTCCCGCATGTGGGCTGCATTTTGGCTGCCTTTTGGGCTGGAGCTTCTCATGGTTTGAGGCCTGGCTTGCTCCACCCCCTGCTCTTGAGATTCTCCCGGATGTGGGCTGCATTTTGGCTGCATTTTGGGATGGAGCTCCTCGTGGTTTGAGGCCTGGCTTGCTCCACCCCCTGCTCTTGAGATTCTCCCGGATGTGGGCTGCATTTTGGCTGCCTTTTGGGCTGGAGCTTCTCATGGTTTGAGGCCTGGCTTGCTCCACCCCCTGCCCATGATATTCTCCCGGATGTGGGCTGCATTTTGGCTGCCTTTTGTGCTGGAGCTTCTCATGGTTTGAGGCTGGGCTTGCTCCAACCCAGCTCTTGATATTCTCCCGGATGTGGGCTGCATTTTGGCTGCCTTTAGGGCTGGAGCTCCTCGTGGTTTGAGGCCTGGCTTGCTCCACCCCCTGCTCTTGAGATTCTCCCGGATGTGGGCTGCATTTTGGATGCTTTTTGGGCTGAGGCTTCTCGTGGTTTGAGGCCTGGCTTGCTCCACCCCCTGCTCTTGAGTTTGTCCCGGATGTGGGCTGCATTTTGGCTGCCTTTTGGGCTGGAGCTTCTCGTGGTTTGAGGCCTGGCTTGCTCCACCCCCAGCTCTTGAGATTCTCCCGGATGTGGGCTGCATTTTGGCTGCCTTTTGGGCTGGAGCTTCTCGTGGTTTGAGGCCTGGCTTGCTCCACCCCCTGCTCTTGAGATTCTCCCGGATGTGGGCTGTATTTTGGATGCATTTTGGGCTGGAGCTTCTCGTGGTTTGAGGCCTGGTTTGCTCCACCCCCTGCTCTTGAGATTCTCCCGGAGGTGGGCTGCATTTTGGCTGCCTTTTGGGCTGGAGCTTCTCGTGGTTTGAGGCCTGGCTTGCTCCACCCCCTGCCCATGATATTCTCCCGGATGTGGGCTGCATTTTGGCTGCCTTTTGTGCTGCAGCTTCTCATGGTTTGAGGCTGGGCTTGCTCCAACCCAGCTCTTGATATTCTCCCGGATGTGGGCTGCATTTTGGCTGCCTTTTGGGATGGAGCTCCTCGTGGTTTGAGGCCTGGCTTGCTCCACCCCCTGCTCTTGAGATTCTCCCGGATGTGGGCTGCATTTTGGATGCCTTTTGGGCTGAGGCTTCTCGTGGTTTGAGGCCTGGCTTGCTCCACCCCCTGCTCTTGAGTTTGTCCCGGATGTGGGCTGCATTTTGGCTGCCTTTTGGGCTGGAGCTTCTCGTGGTTTGAGGCCTGGCTTGCTCCACCCCCAGCTCTTGATATTCTCCCGGATGTGGGCTGCATTTTGGCTGCCTTTTGGGCTGGAGCTTCTCGTGGTTTGAGGCCTGGCTTGCTCCACCCCCTGCTCTTGAGATTCTCCCGGATGTGGGCTGCATTTTGGATGCATTTTGGGCTGGAGCTTCTCGTGGTTTGAGGCCTGGTTTGCTCCACCCCCTGCTCTTGAGATTCTCCCGGATGTGGGCTGCATTTTGGCTGCCTTTTGGGCTGGAGCTTCTCGTGGTTTGAGGCCTGGCTTGCTCCACCCCCTGCTCTTGAGATTCTCCCGGATGTGGGCTGCATTTTGGCTGCCTTTTGGGCTGGAGCTTCTCGTGGTTTGAGGCCTGCCTTGCTCCACCCCCTGCTCTTGAGATTCTCCCGGATGTGGGCTGCATTTTGGCTGCATTAAGGGCTGGAGCTTCTCGTGGTTTGAGGCCTGGCTTGCTCCACCCCCTGCTCTTGAGATTCTCCCGGATGTGGGCTGCATTTTGGCTGCCTTTTGTGCTGGAGTTTCTCATGGTTTGAGGCTGGGCTTGCTCCAACCCAGCTCTTGATATTCTCCCGGATGTGGGCTGCATTTTGGCTGCCTTTTGGGATGGAGCTCCTCGTGGTTTGAGGCCTGGCTTGCTCCACCCCCTGCTCTTGAGATTCTCCTGGATGTGGGCTGCATTTTGGATGCCTTTTGGGCTGAGGCTTCTCGTGGTTTGAGGCCTGGCTTGCTCCACCCCCTGCTCTTGAGATTCTCCCGGATGTGGGCTGCATTTTGGCTGTCTTTTGGGCTGGAGCTTCTCGTTTTTTGAGGCCTGGCTTGCTCCACCCCCTGCTCTTGAGATTCTCCCGGATGTGGGCTGCATTTTGGCTGATATTTGGGCTGGAGCTTCTCGTTTTTTGAGGCCTGGCTTGCTCCACCCCCTGCTCTTGAGATTCTCCCGGATGTGGGCTGCATTTTGGCTGCCTTTTGGGCTGGAGCTTCTCGTGGTTTGAGGCCTGGTTTGCTCCACCCCCTGCTCTTGAGATTCTCCCGGATGTGGGCTGGATTTTGGCTGCCTTTTGGGCTGGAGCTTCTCGTGGTTTGAGGCCTGGCTTGCTCCATCCCCTGCTCTTGAGATTCTCCCGGATGTGGTCTGCATTTTGGCTGCCTTTTGGGCTGGAGCTTCTCGTGGTTTGAGGCCTGGCTTGCTCCACCCCCTGCTCTTGAGATTCTCCCGGATGTGGGCTGCATTTTGGCTGCCTTTTGGGCTGGAGCTTCTCATGGTTTGAGGCTAGGCTTGCTCCAACCCAGCTCTTGATATTCTCCTGGATGTGGGCTGCATTTTGGCTGCCTTTTGGGATGGAGCTCCTCGTGGTTTGAGGCCTGCCTTGCTCCACCCCCTGCTCTTGAGATTCTCCCGGATGTGGGCTGCATTTTGGATGCCTTTTGGGCTGGAGCTTCTCGTGGTTTGAGGCCTGGCTTGCTCCACCCCCTGCTCTTGAGATTCTCCCGGATGTTTGTTGCATTTTGGCTGCATTTTGGGCTGGAGCTTCTCGTGGTTTGAGGCCTGGCTTGCTCCACCCCCTGCTCTTGAGATTCTCCCGGATGTGGGCTGCATTTTGGCTGATATTTGGGCTGGAGCTTCTCGTGGTTTGAGGCCTGGCTTGCTCCACCCCCTGCTCTTGAGATTCTCCCGGATGTGGGCTGCATTTTGGCTGCCTTTTGGGCTGGAGCTTCTCGTGGTTTGAGGCCTGCCTTGCTCCACCCCCTGCTCTTGAGATTCTCCCGGATGTGGGCTGCATTTTGGCTGCCTTTTGGGCTGGAGCTTCTCGTGGTTTGAGGCCTGCCTTGCTCCACCCCCTGCTCTTGAGATTCTCCCGGATGTGGGCTGCATTTTGGCTGCCTTTTGGGCTGGAGTTTCTCATGGTTTGAGGCTGGGCTTGCTCCAACCCAGCTCTTGATATTCTCCCGGATGTGGGCTGCATTTTGGCTGCCTTTTGGGATGGAGCTCCTCGTGGTTTGAGGCCTGGCTTGCTCCACCCCCTGCTCTTGAGATTCTCCCGTATGTGGGCTGCATTTTGGATGCCTTTTGGGCTGAGGCTTCTCGTGGTTTGAGGCCTGGCTTGCTCCACCCCCTGCTCTTGAGATTCTCCCGGATGTGGGCTGCATTTTGGCTGCCTTTTGGGCTGGAGCTTCTCGTGGTTTGAGGCCTGGCTTGCTCCACCCCCAGCTCTTGATATTCTCCCGGATGTGGGCTGCATTTTGGCTGCCTTTTGGGCTGGAGCTTCTCGTGGTTTGAGGCCTGCCTTGCTCCACCCCCTGCTCTTGAGATTCTCCCGGATGTGGGCTGCATTTTGGCTGCCTTTTGGGCTGGAGTTTCTCATGGTTTGAGGCTGGGCTTGCTCCAACCCAGCTCTTGATATTCTCCCGGATGTGGGCTGCATTTTGGCTGCCTTTTGGGATGGAGCTCCTCGTGGTTTGAGGCCTGGCTTGCTCCACCCCCTGCTCTTGAGATTCTCCCGTATGTGGGCTGCATTTTGGATGCCTTTTGGGCTGAGGCTTCTCGTGGTTTGAGGCCTGGCTTGCTCCACCCCCTGCTCTTGAGATTCGCCCGGATGTGGGCTGCATTTTGGCTGCCTGTTGGGCTGGAGCTTCTCGTGGTTTGAGGCCTGGCTTGCTCCACCCCCTGCTCTTGAGATTCTCCTGGATGTGGGCTGCATTTTGGCTGCCTTTTGGGCTGGAGCTTCTCGTGGTTTGAGGCCTGGCTTGCTCCACCCCCTGCTCTTGAGATTCTCCCGGATGTGGGCTGCATTTTGGCTGCCTTTTTTGCTGGAGCTTCCCGTGGTTTGAGGCCTGGCTTGCTCCACCCCCTGCTCTTGAGATTCTCCCGGATGTGGGCTGCATTTTGGCTGCCTTTTGGGCTGGAGCTTCTCCTGGTTTGAGGCCTGGCTTGCTCCACCCCCTGCTCTTGAGATTCTCCCGGATGTGGTCTGCATTTTGGCTGCCTTTTGGGCTGGAGCTTCTCGTGGTTTGAGGCCTGGCTTGCTCCACCCCCTGCTCTTGAGATTCTCCCGGATGTGGGCTGCATTTTGGCTGCCTTTTGGGCTGGAGCTTCTCATGGTTTGAGGCTAGGCTTGCTCCAACCCAGCTCTTGATATTCTCCTGGATGTGGGCTGCATTTTGGCTGCCTTTTGGGATGGAGCTCCTCGTGGTTTGAGGCCTGGCTTGCTCCACCCCCTGCTCTTGAGATTCTCCCGGATGTGGGCTGCATTTTGGATGCCTTTTGGGCTGGAGCTTCTCGTGGTTTGAGGCCTGGCTTGCTCCACCCCCTGCTCTTGAGATTCTCCCGGATGTTTGTTGCATTTTGGCTGCATTTTGGGCTGGAGCTTCTCGTGGTTTGAGGCCTGGCTTGCTCCACTCCCTGCTCTTGAGATTGTCCCGGATGTGGTTAGGGTTTTGGCTGCCTTTTGGGCTGGAGCTTCTCGTGGTTTGAGGCCTGGCTTGCTCCACCCCCTGCTCTTGAGATTCTCCCGGATGTGGGCTGCATTTTGGCTGATTCTTGGGTTGGAGCTTCTCGTGGTTTGAAGCCTGGCTTGCTCCACCCCCTGCTCTTGAGATTCTCCCGGATGTGGGCTGGATTTTGGCTCCCTTTTGGGCTGGAGCTTCTCACGGTTTGAGGCCTGGCTTGCTCCACCCCCTGCTCTTGATATTCTCCTGGATGTGGGCTGCATTTTGGCTGCCTTTTGGGCTGGAGCTTCTCGTGGTTTGAGGCCTGGCTTGCTCCACCCCCTGCTCTTGAGATTCTCCCGCATGTGGGCTGCATTTTGGCTGCCTTTTTTGCTGGAGCTTCTCGTGGTTTGAGGCCTGGCTTGCTCCACCCCCTGCTCTTGAGATTCTCCTGGATGTGGGCTGCATTTTGGATGCCTTTTGGGCTGGAGCTTCTCGTGGTTTGAGGCCTGGCTTGCTCCACCCCCTGCTCTTGATATTCTCCCGGATGTGGGCTGCATTTTGGGTGCCTTTTGGGCTGGAGCTTCTCGTGGTTTGAGGCCTGGCTTGCTCCACCCCCTGCTCTTGAGATTCTCCCGGAGGTGGGCTGCATTTTGGCTGCCTTTTGGGCTGGAGCTTCTCGTGGTTTGAGCCCTGGCTTGCTCCACCCCCTGCTCTTGATATTCTCCCTGATGTTTGCTGCATTTTGGCTGCCTTTTGGGCTGGAGCTTCTCGTGGTTTGAGGCCTGGCTTGCTCCACTCCCTGCTCTTGAGATTCTCCCGGATGTGGTTAGGATTTTGGCTGCCTTTTGGGCTGGAGCTTCTCGTGGTTTGAGGCCTGGCTTGCTCCACCCCCTGCTCTTGAGATTCTCCCGGATGTGGGCTGCATTTTGGCTGCCTTTTGGGCTGGAGCTTCTCGTGGTTTGAGGCCTGGCTTGCTCCACCCCCTGCTCTTGAGATTCTCCCGGAGGTGGGCTGCATTTTGGCTGCCTTTTGGGCTGGAGCTTCTCGTGGCTTGAGGCCTGCCTTGCTCCACCCCCTGCTCTTGAGATTCTCCCGGATGTGGGCTGCATTTTGGCTGATTCTTGGGTTGGAGCTTCTCGTGGTTTGAAGCCTGGCTTGCTCCACCCCCTGCTCTTGAGATTCTCCCGGATGTGGGCTGGATTTTGGCTCCCTTTTGGGCTGGAGCTTCTCGTGGTTTGAGGCCTGGCTTGCTCCACCCCCTGCTCTTGATATTCTCCCGGATGTGGGCTGGATTTTGGCTGCCTTTTGGGCTGGAGCTTCTCGTGGTTTGAGGCCTGGCTTGCTCCACCCCCTGCTCTTGAGATTCTCCCGGATGTGGGCTGCATTTTGGCTGCGTTTTGGGCTGGAGCTTCTCGTGGTTTGAGGCCTGGCTTGCTCCACCCCCTGCTCTTGAGATTCTCCCGGAGGTGGGCTGAATATTGGCTGCCTTTTGGTCTGGAGCTTCTCGTGGTTTGAGGCCTGGCTTGCTCCACCCCCTGCTCTTGAGATTCTCCTGGATGTGGGCTGCATTTTGGCTGCCTTTTGGGCTGGAGCTTCTCGTGGTTTGAGGCCTGGCTTGCTCCACCCCCTGCTCTTGAGATTCTCCCGGATGTGGGCTGCATTTTGGCTGCCTTTTGGGCTGGAGCTTCTCGTGGTTTGAGGCCTGGCTTGCTCCACCCCCTGCTCTTGAGATTCTCCCGGATGTGGGCTGCATTTTGGCTGCCTTTTGGGCTGGAGCTTCTCCTGGTTTGAGGCCTGGCTTGCTCCACCCCCTGCTCTTGAGATTCTCCCGGATATTTGCTGCATTTTGGCTGCCTTTTGGGCTGGAGCTTCTCGTGGTTTGAGGCCTGGCTTGCTCCACCCTCTGCTCTTGAGATTCTCCCGCATGTGGGCTGCATTTTGGCTGCCTTTTTTGCTGGAGCTTCTCGTGGTTTGAGGCCTGGCTTGCTCCACCCCCTGCTCTTGAGATTCTCCTGGATGTGGGCTGCATTTTGGATGCCTTTTGGGCTGGAGCTTCTCGTGGTTTGAGGCCTGGCTTGCTCCACTCCCTGCTCTTGAGATTCTCCTGGATGTGGTTAGGATTTTCGCTGCCTTTTGGGCTGGAGCTTCTCGTGGTTTGAGGCCTGCCTTGCTCCACCCCCTGCTCTTGAGATTCTCCCTGAGGTGGGCTGCATTTTGGCTGCCTTTTGGGCTGGAGCTTCTCGTGGTTTGAGGCCTGGCTTGCTCCACCCCCTGCTCTTGAGATTCTCCCGGATGTGGGCTGCATTTTGGCTGATTCTTGGGTTGGAGCTTCTCGTGGTTTGAAGCCTGGCTTGCTCCACCCCCTGCTCTTGAGATTCTCCCGGATGTGGGCTGGATTTTGGCTGCCTTTTGGGCTGGAGCTTCTCGTGGTTTGAGGCCTGGCTTGCTCCACCCCCTGCTCTTGAGATTCTCCCGGATGTGGGCTGAATTTTGGCTGCCTTTTGGGCTGGAGCTTCTCGTGGTTTGAGGCCTGGCTTACTCCACCCCCTGCTCTTGAGATTCTCCCGGAGGTGGGCTGCATTTTGGCTGCCTTTTGGGCTGGAGCTTCTCGTGGTTTGAGGCCTGGCTTGCTCCACCCCCTGCTCTTGAGATTCTCCCGGATGTGGGCTGCATTTTGGCTGCCTTTTGGGCCGGAGCTTCTCGTGGTTTGAGGCCTGGCTTGCTCCACCCCCTGCTCTTGAGATTCTCCCGGATGTGGGCTGCATTTTGGCTGCCTTTTGGGCTGGAGCTTCTCGTGGTTTGAGGCCTGGCTTGCTCCACCCCCTGCTCTTGAGATTCTCCCACATGTGGGCTGCATTTTGGCTGCCTTTTGGGCTGGAGCTTCTCGTGGTTTGAGGCCTGGCTTGCTCCACCCCCTGCTCTTGAGATTCTCCCGGATGTGGGCTGCATTTTGGCTGCCTTTTGGGCTGGAGCTTCTCGTGGTTTGAGCCCTGGCTTGCTCCACCCCCTGCTCTTGATAGTCTCCCGGAGGTTTGCTGCATTTTGGCTGCCTTTTGGGCTGGAGCTTCTCGTGGTTTGAGGCCTGACTTGCTCCACCCCCTGCTCTTGAGATTCTCCCGGATGTGGGCTGCATTTTGGCTGCCTTTTGGGCTGGAGCTTCTCGTGGTTTGAGGCCTGGCTTGCTCCACCCCCTGCTCTTGAGATTCTCCCGGAGGTGGGCTGCATTTTGGCTGCATTTTGGGCTGGAGCTTCTCGTGGTTTGAGGCCTGGCTTGCTCCACCCCCTGCTCTTGAGATTCTCCCGGATGTGGGCTGCATTTTGGCTGCCTTTTGGGCTGGAGCTTCTCGTGGTTTGAGGTCTGGCTTGCTCCACCCCCTGCTCTTGAAATTCCCCCGGATGTGGGCTGCATTTTGGCTGCGCTTTGGGCTGGAGCTTCTCGTGGTTTGAGGCCTGGCTTGCTCCACGCCCTGCTCTTGAGATTCTCCCGGATGTGGGCTGCATTTTGGCTGCCTTTTGGGCAGGAGCTTCTCGTGGTTTGAGGCCTGGCTTGCTCCACCCCCTGCTCTTGAGATTCTCCCGGATGTTTGCTTCATTTTGGCTGCCTTTTGGGCTGGAGCTTCTCGTGGTTTGAGGCCTGGCTTGCTCCACCCCCTGCTCTTGAGATTCTCCCGGATGTGGCCTGCATTTTGGCTGCCTTTTGGGCTGGAGCTTCTCGTGGTTTGAGGCCTGGCTTGCTCCACCCCCTGCTCTTGAGATTCTCCCGGATGTGGGCTGCATTTTGGCTGCCTTTTGGGCTGGAGCTTCTCGTGGTGTGAGGCCTGGCTTGCTCCACCCCCTGCTTTTGAGATTCTCCAGATGTGGGCTGCATTTTGGCTGCATTTTGGGCTGGAGCTTCTCGTGGTTTGAGCCCTGGCTTGCTCCACCCCCTGCTCTTGTGATTCTCCTGGATGTGGGCTGCATTTTGGGTGCCTTTTGGGCTGGAGCTTCTCGTGGTTTGAGGCCTGGCTTGCTCCACCCCCTGCTCTTGAGATTCTCCCCGATGTGGGCTGCATTTTGGCTGCCTTTAGGGCTGGAGCTACTCGTGGTTTGAGGCCTGGCTTGCTCCACCCCCTGCTCTTGAGATTCTCCCGGAGGTGGGCTGCATTTTGGCTGCCTTTTGGGCTGGAGCTTCTCGTGGTTTGAGGCCTGGCTTGCTCCAACCTCTTCTCTTGAGATTCTCCCGGATGTGGGCTGCATTTTGGCTGCCTTTTGGGCTGGAGCTTCTCGAGGTTTGAGGCCTGGCTTGCTCCACCCCCTGCTCTTGAGATTCTCCCGGATGTGGGCTGCATTTTGCCTGCCTTTTGGGCTGGAGCTTCTCATGGTTTGAGGCCTGGCTTGCTCCACCCCCTGCTCTTGAGATTCTCCCGGAGGTGGGCTGCATTTTGGCTGCCTTTTGGGCTGGAGCTTCTCGTGGTTTGAGGCCTGGCTTGCTCCACCCCCTGCTCTTGAGATTCTCCCAGATGTGGGCTGCATTTTGGCTGCCTTTTGGGCTGGAGCTTCTCGTGGTTTGAGGCCTGGCTTACTCCACCCCCTGCTCTTGAGATTCTCCCAGATGTGGGCTGCATTTTGGATGCATTTTGGGCTGGAGCTTCTCGTGGCTTGAGGCCTGTCTTGCTCCACCCCCAGCACTTGAGATTCTCCCGGATGTGGGCTGCATTTTGGCTGCCTTTTGGGCTGGAGCTTCTCGTGGTTTGAGGCCTGGCTTGCTCCACCCCCTGCTCTTGAGATTCTCCCGTATGTGGGCTGCATTTTGGCTGCCTTTTGGGCTGGAGCTTCTCGTGGTTTGAGGCCTGGCTTGCTCCACCCCCTGCTCTTGAGATTCTCCCGTATGTGGGCTGGATTTTGGCTGCCTTTTGGGCTGGAGCTTCTCGTGGTTTGAGGCCTGGCTTGCTCCACCCCCTGCTCTTGAGATTCTCCCGGATGTGGGCTGCATTTTGGCTGATTCTTGGGCTGGAGCTTCCCGTGGTTTGAGGCCTGGCTTGCTCCACCCCCTGCTCTTGATATTCTCCCGGATGTGGGCTGCATTTTGGCTGAATGTTGGGCTGGAGCTTCCTGTGGTTTGAGGCCTGGCTTGCTCCACCCCCTGCTCTTGAGATTCCCCCGGATGTGGGCTGCATTTTGGCTGCGCTTTGGGCTGGAGCTTCTCGTGGTTTGAGGCCTGGCTTGCTCCACCCCCTGCTCTTGAGATTCTCCCGTATGTGGGCTGCATTTTGGCTGACTTTTGGGCTGGAGCTTCTCGTGGTTTGAGGCCTGGCTTGCTCCACCCCCTGCCCATGATATTCTCCCGGTTGTGGGCTGCATTTTGGCTGCATTTTGGGCTGGAGCTTCTCGTGGTTTGAGGCCTGGCTTGCTCCACCCCCTGCTCTTGAGATTCTCCCGTATGTGGGCTGCATTTTGGCTGCCTTTTGGGCTGGAGCTTCTCGTGGTTTGAGGCCTGGCTTGCTCCACCCCCTGCTCTTGAGATTCTCCCGGATGTGGGCTGGATTTTGGCTGCCTGTTGGGCTGGAGCTTCTCGTGGTTTGAGGCCTGGCTTGCTCCACCCCCTGCTCTTGAGATTCTCCCTGAGGTGGGCTGCATTTTGGCTGCCTTTTGGGCTGGAGCTTCTCGTGGTTTGAGGCCTGCCTTGCTCCAACCCCTGCTCTTGAGATTCTCCCAGATGTGTGCTGCATTTTGGCTGCTCATTGGGCTGGAGCTTCTCGTGGTTTGAGGCCTGGCTTGCTCCACCCCCTGCTCTTGAGATTCTCCCGGATTTGGCCTGCATTTTGGCTGCCTGTTGGGCTGGAGCTTCTCGTGGTTTGAGGCCTGGCTTGCTCCACCCCCTGCTCTTGAGATTCTCCCGGATTTGGCCTGCATTTTGGCTGCTTTTTGGGCTGCAGCTTCTCGTGGTTTGAGGCCTGGCTTGCTCCAGCCCCTGCTCTTGAGATTCCCCCGGATGTGGGCTGCATTTTGGCTGCCCTTTGGGCTGGAGGTTCTCGTGGTTTGAGGCCTGGCTTGCTCCACCCCCTGCTCTTGAGATTCCCCCGGATGTGGGCTGCATTTTGGCTGCCTTTTGGGCTGGAGCTTCTCGTGGTTTGAGGACTGCCTTGCTCGACCCCCTGCTCTTGAGATTCTCCCGCATGTGGGCTGCATTTTGGCTGCCTTTTGGGCGGGAGCTTCTCGTGGTTTGAGGCCTGCCTTGCTGCACCCCCTGCTCTTGAGATTCTCCCGGATGTGGGCTGCATTTTGGCTGCCTTTTGGGCTGGAGCTTCTCCTGGTTTGAGGCCTGGCTTGCTCCACCCCCTGCTCTTGAGGTTCTCCCTGATTTGGGCTGCATTTTGGCTGCCTGTTGGGCTGGAGCTTCTCGTGGTTTGAGGCCTGGCTTGCTGCACCCCCTGCTCTTGAGATTTTCTCGGATGTGGGCTGGATTTTGGCTGCCTTTTGGGCTGGAGCTTCTCGTGGTTTGAGGCCTGGCTTGCTCCACCCCCTGCTCTTGAGATTCTCCCGGATGTGGGCTGCATTTTGGCTGATTCTTGGTCTGGAGCTTCTCGTGGTTTGAGGCCTGGCTTGCTCCCCCCCCTGCTCTTGAGATTTTCCCGGAGGTGGGCTGCATTTTGGCTGCCTTTTGGGCTGGAGCTTCTCGTGTTTTGAGGTCTGGCTTGCTCCACCCCCTGCTCTTGAGATTCTCCCGCATGTGGGCTGCATTTTGGCTGCCTTTTGGGCGGGAGCTTCTCGTGGTTTGAGGCCTGCCTTGCTGCACCCCCTGCTCTTGAGATTCTCCCGGATGTGGGCTGCATTTTGGCTGCCTTTTGGGCTGGAGCTTCTCGTGGTTTGAGGCCTGGCTTGCTCCACCCCCTGCTCTTGAGATTCTCCCTGATTTGGGCTGCATTTTGGCTGCCTGTTGGGCAGGAGGTTTTCGTGGTTTGAGGCCTGGCTTGCTCCACCCCCTGCTCTTGAGATTTTCTCGGATGTGGGCTGGATTTTGGCTGCCTTTTGGGCTGGAGCTTCTCGAGGTTTGAGGCCTGGCTTGCTCCACCCCCTGCTCTTGAGATTCTCCCGGATGTGGGCTGCATTTTGGCTGATTCTTGGGCTGGAGCTTCTCGTGGTTTGAGGCCTGGCTTGCTCCACCCCCTGCTCTTGAGATTCTCCCCGATGTGGGCTGCATTTTGGCTGCCTTTAGGGCTGGAGCTACTCGTGGTTTGAGGCCTGGCTTGCTCCCCCCCCTGCTCTTGAGATTCTCCCGGAGGTGGGCTGCATTTTGGCTGCCTTTTGGGCTGGAGCTTCTCGTGGTTTGAGGCCTGGCTTGCTCCAACCTCTTCTCTTGAGATTCTCCCGGATGTGGGCTGCATTTTGGCTGCCTTTTGGGCTGGAGCTTCTCGAGGTTTGAGGCCTGGCTTGCTCCACCCCCTGCTCTTGAGATTCTCCCGGATGTGGGCTGCATTTTGCCTGCCTTTTGGGCTGGAGCTTCTCATGGTTTGAGGCCTGGCTTGCTCCACCCCCTGCTCTTGAGATTCTCCCGGAGGTGGGCTGCATTTTGGCTGCCTTTAGGGCTGGAGCTTCTCGAGGTTTGAGGCCTGGCTTGCTCCAACCCCTGCTCTTGAGATTCTCCCAGATGTGGGCTGCATTTTGGCTGCCTTTTGGGCTGGAGCTTCTCGTGGTTTGAGGCCTGGCTTACTCCACCCCCTGCTCTTGAGATTCTCCCAGATGTGGGCTGCATTTTGGATGCATTTTGGGCTGGAGCTTCTCGTGGTTTGAGGCCTGGCTTGCTCCACCCCCTGCTCTTGAGATTCTCCCGTATGTGGGCTGCATTTTGGCTGCCTTTTGGGCTGGAGCTTCTCGTGGTTTGAGGCCTGGCTTGCTCCACCCCCTGCTCTTGAGATTCTCCCGTATGTGGGCTGGATTTTGGCTGCCTTTTGGGCTGGAGCTTCTCGTGGTTTGAGGCCTGGCTTGCTCCACCCCCTGCTCTTGAGATTCTCCCGGATGTGGGCTGCATTTTGGCTGATTCTTGGGCTGGAGCTTCCCGTGGTTTGAGGCCTGGCTTGCTCCACCCCCTGCTCTTGATATTCTCCCGGATGTGGGCTGCATTTTGGCTGAATGTTTGGCTGGAGCTTCCTGTGGTTTGAGGCCTGGCTTGCTCCACCCCCTGCTCTTGAGATTCTCCCGGATGTGGGCTGGATTTTGGCTGCCTTTTGGGCTGGAGCTTCTCGTGGTTTGAGGCCTGGCTTGCTCCACCCCCTGCTCTTGAGATTCCCCCGGATGTGGGCTGCATTTTGGCTGCGCTTTGGGCTGGAGCTTCTCGTGGTTTGAGGCCTGGCTTGCTCCACCCCCTGCTCTTGAGATTCTCCCGTATGTGGGCTGCATTTTGGCTGACTTTTGGGCTGGAGCTTCTCGTGGTTTGAGGCCTGGCTTGCTCCACCCCCTGCCCATGATATTCTCCCGGTTGTGGGCTGCATTTTGGCTGCATTTTGGGCTGGAGCTTCTCGTGGTTTGAGGCCTGGCTTGCTCCACCCCCTGCTCTTGAGATTCTCCCGTATGTGGGCTGCATTTTGGCTGCCTTTTGGGCTGGAGCTTCTCGTGGTTTGAGGCCTGGCTTGCTCCACCCCCTGCTCTTGAGATTCTCCCGGATGTGGGCTGGATTTTGGCTGCCTGTTGGGCTGGAGCTTCTCGTGGTTTGAGGCCTGGCTTGCTCCACCCCCTGCTCTTGAGATTCTCCCTGAGGTGGGCTGCATTTTGGCTGCCTTTTGGGCTGGAGCTTCTCGTGGTTTGAGGCCTGCCTTGCTCCAACCCCTGCTCTTGAGATTCTCCCAGATGTGGGCTGCATTTTGGCTGCTCATTGGGCTGGAGCTTCTCGTGGTTTGAGGCCTGGCTTGCTCCACCCCCTGCTCTTGAGATTCTCCCGGATGTGGGCTGCATTTTGGCTGCCTTTTGGGCTGGAGCTTCTCGTGGTTTGAGGCCTGGCTTGCTCCACCCCCTGCTCTTGAGATTCTCCCGGATGTGGGCTGCATTTTGGCTGCTTTTTGGGCTGCAGCTTCTCGTGGTTTGAGGCCTGGCTTGCTCCAGCCCCTGCTCTTGAGATTCCCCCGGATGTGGGCTGCATTTTGGCTGCCCTTTGGGCTGGAGGTTCTCGTGGTTTGAGGCCTGGCTTGCTCCACCCCCTGCTCTTGAGATTCTCCAGGATGTGAGCTGCATTTTGGCTGCCTTTTGGGCTGGAGCTTCTCGTGGTTTGAGGCCTGCCTTGCTCCACCCCCTGCTCTTGATATTCTCCCGGATGTGGGCTGCATTTTGGCAGCCTTTTGGGCTGGAGCTTCTCGTGGTTTGAGGCCTGGCTTGCTCCACCCCCTGCTCTTGATATTCTCCTGGATGTGGGCTGCATTTTGGCTGCCTTTTGAGGTGGAGCTTCTCGTGGTTTGAGGCCTGGCTTACTCCACCCCCTGCTCTTGAGATTCTGCCGGATGTGGGCTGCATTTTGGCAGCCTTTTGGGCTGGAGATTCTTGTGGTTTGAGGCCTGGCTTGCTCCACCCCCTGCTCTTGAGATTCCCCCGGATGTGGGCTGCATTTTGGCTGCCTTTTGGGCTGGAGCTTCTCGTGGTTTGAGGACTGCCTTGCTCGACCCCCTGCTCTTGAGATTCTCCCGCATGTGGGCTGCATTTTGGCTGCCTTTTGGGCGGGAGCTTCTCGTGGTTTGAGGCCTGCCTTGCTGCACCCCCTGCTCTTGAGATTCTCCCGGATGTGGGCTGCATTTTGGCTGCCTTTTGGGCTGGAGCTTCTCCTGGTTTGAGGCCTGGCTTGCTCCACCCCCTGCTCTTGAGGTTCTCCCTGATTTGGGCTGCATTTTGGCTGCCTGTTGGGCTGGAGCTTCTCGTGGTTTGAGGCCTGGCTTGCTGCACCCCCTGCTCTTGAGATTCTCCCGGATGTGGGCTGGATTTTGGCTGCCTTTTGGGCTGGAGCTTCTCGTGGTTTGAGGCCTGGCTTGCTCCACCCCCTGCTCTTGAGATTCTCCCGGATGTGGGCTGCATTTTGGCTGATTCTTGGTCTGGAGCTTCTCGTGGTTTGAGGCCTGGCTTGCTCCCCCCCCTGCTCTTGAGATTCTCCCGGAGGTGGGCTGCATTTTGGCTGCCTTTTGGGCTGGAGCTTCTCGTGTTTTGAGGTCTGGCTTGCTCCACCCCCTGCTCTTGAGATTCTCCCGCATGTGGGCTGCATTTTGGCTGCCTTTTGGGCGGGAGCTTCTCGTGGTTTGAGGCCTGGCTTGCTCCACCCCCTGCTCTTGAGATTCTCCCTGATTTGGGCTGCATTTTGGCTGCCTGTTGGGCAGGAGGTTTTCGTGGTTTGAGGCCTGGCTTGCTCCACCCCCTGCTCTTGAGATTTTCTCGGATGTGGGCTGGATTTTGGCTGCCTTTTGGGCTGGAGCTTCTCGTGGTTTGAGGCCTGCCTTGCTCCAACCCCTGCTCTTGAGATTCTCCCAGATGTGGGCTGCATTTTGGCTGCTCATTGGGCTGGAGCTTCTCGTGGTTTGAGGCCTGGCTTGCTCCACCCCCTGCTCTTGAGATTCTCCCGGATGTGGGCTGCATTTTGGCTGCCTTTTGGGCTGGAGCTTCTCGTGGTTTGAGGCCTGGCTTGCTCCACCCCCTGCTCTTGAGATTCTCCCGGATGTGGGCTGCATTTTGGCTGCTTTTTGGGCTGCAGCTTCTCGTGGTTTGAGGCCTGGCTTGCTCCAGCCCCTGCTCTTGAGATTCCCCCGGATGTGGGCTGCATTTTGGCTGCCCTTTGGGCTGGAGGTTCTCGTGGTTTGAGGCCTGGCTTGCTCCACCCCCTGCTCTTGAGATTCTCCAGGATGTGAGCTGCATTTTGGCTGCCTTTTGGGCTGGAGCTTCTCGTGGTTTGAGGCCTGCCTTGCTCCACCCCCTGCTCTTGATATTCTCCCGGATGTGGGCTGCATTTTGGCAGCCTTTTGGGCTGGAGCTTCTCGTGGTTTGAGGCCTGGCTTGCTCCACCCCCTGCTCTTGATATTCTCCTGGATGTGGGCTGCATTTTGGCTGCCTTTTGAGGTGGAGCTTCTCGTGGTTTGAGGCCTGGCTTACTCCACCCCCTGCTCTTGAGATTCTGCCGGATGTGGGCTGCATTTTGGCAGCCTTTTGGGCTGGAGATTCTTGTGGTTTGAGGCCTGGCTTGCTCCACCCCCTGCTCTTGAGATTCCCCCGGATGTGGGCTGCATTTTGGCTGCCTTTTGGGCTGGAGCTTCTCGTGGTTTGAGGACTGCCTTGCTCGACCCCCTGCTCTTGAGATTCTCCCGCATGTGGCCTGCATTTTGGCTGCCTTTTGGGCGGGAGCTTCTCGTGGTTTGAGGCCTGCCTTGCTGCACCCCCTGCTCTTGAGATTCTCCCGGATGTGGGCTGCATTTTGGCTGCCTTTTGGGCTGGAGCTTCTCCTGGTTTGAGGCCTGGCTTGCTCCACCCCCTGCTCTTGAGGTTCTCCCTGATTTGGGCTGCATTTTGGCTGCCTGTTGGGCTGGAGCTTCTCGTGGTTTGAGGCCTGGCTTGCTGCACCCCCTGCTCTTGAGATTCTCCCGGATGTGGGCTGGATTTTGGCTGCCTTTTGGGCTGGAGCTTCTCGTGGTTTGAGGCCTGGCTTGCTCCACCCCCTGCTCTTGAGATTCTCCCGGATGTGGGCTGCATTTTGGCTGATTCTTGGTCTGGAGCTTCTCGTGGTTTGAGGCCTGGCTTGCTCCCCCCCCTGCTCTTGAGATTCTCCCGGAGGTGGGCTGCATTTTGGCTGCCTTTTGGGCTGGAGCTTCTCGTGTTTTGAGGTCTGGCTTGCTCCACCCCCTGCTCTTGAGATTCTCCCGCATGTGGGCTGCATTTTGGCTGCCTTTTGGGCGGGAGCTTCTCGTGGTTTGAGGCCTGGCTTGCTCCACCCCCTGCTCTTGAGATTCTCCCTGATTTGGGCTGCATTTTGGCTGCCTGTTGGGCAGGAGGTTTTCGTGGTTTGAGGCCTGGCTTGCTCCACCCCCTGCTCTTGAGATTTTCTCGGATGTGGGCTGGATTTTGGCTGCCTTTTGGGCTGGAGCTTCTCGTGGTTTGAGGCCTGGCTTGCTCCACCCCCTGCTCTTGAGATTCTCCCGGATGTGGGCTGCATTTTGGCTGATTCTTGGGCTGGAGCTTCTCGTGGTTTGAGGCCTGGCTTGCTCCACCCCCTGCTCTTGAGATTCTCCCGGAGGTGGGCTGCATTTTGGCTGAATCTTGGGCTGGAGCTTCCTGTGGTTTGAGGCCTGGCTTGCTCCACCCCCTGCTCTTGAGATTCTCCCGGATGTGGGCTGGATTTTGGCTGCCTTTTGGGCTGGAGCTTCTCGTGGTTTGAGGCCTGCCTTGCTCCACCCCCTGCTCTTGAGATTCCCCCGGATGTGGGCTGCATTTTGGCTGCGCTTTGGGCTGGAGCTTCTCGTGGTTTGAGGCCTGGCTTGCTCCACCCCCTGCTCTTGAGATTCTCCAGGATGTGGGCTGCATTTTGGCTGACTTTTGGGCTGGAGCTTCTCGTGGTTTGAGGCCTGGCTTGCTCCACCCCCTGCCCATGATATTCTCCCAGATGTGGGCTGCATTTTGGCTGCCTTTTGGGCTGGAGCTTCTCGTGGTTTGAGGCCTGGCTTGCTCCACCCCCTGCTCTTGAGATTCTCCCACATGTGGGCTGCATTTTGGCTGCCTTTTGGGCTGGAGCTTCTCATGGTTTGAGGCCTGGCTTCCTCCAACCCCTGCTCTTGAAATTGTCCCAGATGTGGGCTGCATTTTGGCTGCCTTTTGGGCTGGAGCTTCTCGTGGTTTGAGGCCTGGCTTGCTCCACCCCCTGCTCTTGATATTCTCCCGGATGTGGGCTGCATTTTGGCTGCCTTTTGGGCTGGAGATTCTTGTGGTTTGAGGCCTGGCTTGCTCCACCCCCTGCTCTTGAGATTCTCCTGGATGAGAGCTGCATTTTGGCTGCCTTTTGGGCTGGAGCTTCTCGTGGTTTGAGGCCTGGCTTGCTCCACCCCCTGCTCTTGATATTCTCCCGGATGTGGGCTGCATTTTGGCTGCCTTTTGAGCTGGAGCTTCTCGTGGTTTGAGGCCTGGCTTACTCCACCCCCTGCTCTTGAGATTCTGCCGGATGTGGGCTGCATTTTGGCTGATTCTTGGTCTGGAGCTTCTCGTGGTTTGAGGCCTGGCTTGCTCCCCCCCCTGCTCTTGAGATTCTCCCGGATGTGGGCTGCATTTTGGCTGCCTTTTGGGCTGGAGCTTCTCGTGGTTTGAGGCCTGGCTTGCTCCACCCCCTGCTCTTGAGATTCTCCCGGATGTGGGCTGCATTTTGACTGCCTTTTGGGCTGGAGCTTCTCGTGTTTTGAGGTCTGGCTTGCTCCACCCCCTGCTCTTGAGATTCTCCCGCATGTGGGCTGCATTTTGGCTGCCTTTTGGGCTGGAGCTTCTCGTGGTTTGAGGCCTGCCTTGCTGCACCCCCTGCTCTTGAGATTCTCCCGGATGTGGGCTGCATTTTGGCTGCCTTTTGGGCTGGAGCTTCTCCTGGTTTGAGGCCTGGCTTGCTCCACCCCCTGCTCTTGAGATTCTCCCTGATTTGGGCTGCATTTTGGCTGCCTGTTGGGCTGGAGCTTCTCGTGGTTTGAGGCCTGGCTTCCTCCACCCCCTGCTCTTGAGATTTTCTCGGATGTGGGCTGGATTTTGGCTGCCTTTTGGGCTGGAGCTTCTCGTGGTTTGAGGCCTGGCTTGCTCCACCCCCTGCTCTTGAGATTCTCCCGGATGTGGGCTGCATTTTGGCTGATTCTTGGGCTGGAGCTTCCCGTGGTTTGAGGCCTGGCTTGCTCCACCCCCTGCTCTTGAGATTCTCCCGGAGGTGGGCTGCATTTTGGCTGAATCTTGGGCTGGAGCTTCCTGTGGTTTGAGGCCTGGCTTGCTCCACCCCCTGCTCTTGAGATTCTCCCGGATGTGGGCTGGATTTTGGCTGCCTTTTGGGCTGGAGCTTCTCGTGGTTTGAGGCCTGGCTTGCTCCACCCCCTGCTCTTGAGATTCTCCCAGATGTGGGCTGCATTTTGGCTGCGCTTTGGGCTGGAGCTTCTCGTGGTTTGAGGCCTGGCTTGCTCCACCCCCTGCTCTTGAGATTCTCCCGGATGTGGGCTGCATTTTGGCTGCCCTTTCGGCTGGAGGTTCTCGTGGTTTGAGGCCTGGCTTGCTCCACCCCCTGCTCTTGAGATTCTCCAGGATGTGAGCTGCATTTTGGCTGCCTTTTGGGCGGGAGCTTCTCGTGGTTTGAGGCCTGGCTTGCTCCAACACCTGCTCTTGAGATTCTCCCGGATTTGGCCTGCATTTTGGCTGCCTGTTGGGCTGGAGCTTCTCGTGGTTTCAGGCCTGGCTTGCTCCAACCCCTGCTCTTGAGATTCTCCCGGATGTGGGCTGCATTTTGGCTGCCTTTTGGGCTGGAGCTTCTCCTGGTTTGAGGCCTGGCTTGCTCCACCCCCTGCTCTTGAGATTCTCCCTGATTTGGGCTGCATTTTGGCTGCCTGTTGGGCTGGAGCTTCTCGTGGTTTGAGGCCTGGCTTCCTCCACCCCCTGCTCTTGAGATTTTCTCGGATGTGGGCTGGATTTTGGCTGCCTTTTGGGCTGGAGCTTCTCGTGGTTTGAGGCCTGGCTTGCTCCACCCCCTGCTCTTGAGATTCTCCCGGATGTGGGCTGCATTTTGGCTGATTCTTGGGCTGGAGCTTCCCGTGGTTTGAGGCCTGGCTTGCTCCACCCCCTGCTCTTGAGATTCTCCCGGAGGTGGGCTGCATTTTGGCTGAATCTTGGGCTGGAGCTTCCTGTGGTTTGAGGCCTGGCTTGCTCCACCCCCTGCTCTTGAGATTCTCCCGGATGTGGGCTGGATTTTGGCTGCCTTTTGGGCTGGAGCTTCTCGTGGTTTGAGGCCTGGCTTGCTCCACCCCCTGCTCTTGAGATTCCCCCGGATGTGGGCTGCATTTTGGCTGCGCTTTGGGCTGGAGCTTCTCGTGGTTTGAGGCCTGGCTTGCTCCACCCCCTGCTCTTGAGATTCTCCCGGATGTGGGCTGCATTTTGGCTGCCCTTTCGGCTGGAGGTTCTCGTGGTTTGAGGCCTGGCTTGCTCCACCCCCTGCTCTTGAGATTCTCCAGGATGTGAGCTGCATTTTGGCTGCCTTTTGGGCGGGAGCTTCTCGTGGTTTGAGGCCTGGCTTGCTCCAACACCTGCTCTTGAGATTCTCCCGGATTTGGGCTGCATTTTGGCTGCTCATTGGGCTGGAGCTTCTCGTGGTTTCAGGCCTGGCTTGCTCCAACCCCTGCTCTTGAGATTCTCCCGTATGTGGGCTGCATTTTGGCTGCTCATTGGGCTGGAGCTTCTCGTGGTTTGAGGCCTGGCTTGCTCCACCCCCTGCTCTTGAGATTCTCCCGGATTTTGCTTGCATTTTGGCTGCCTGTTGGGCTGGAGCTTCTCGTGGTTTGAGGCCTGGCTTGCTCCACCCCCTGCTCTTGAGATTCTCTCGGATGTGGGCTGCATTTTGGCTGCTTTTTGGGCTGGAGCTTCTCGTGGTTTGAGGCCTGGCTTGCTCCACCCCCTGCTCTTGAGATTCTCCTGGATGTGGGCTGCATTTTAGCTGATTCTTGGGCTGGAGCTTCCCGTGGTTTGAGGCCTGGCTTGCTCCACCCCCTGCTCTTGATATTCTCCCGGACGTGTGCTGCATTCTCGCTGCATTTTGGGCTGGATCTTCTCGTGGTTTGAGGCCTGGCTTGCTCCATCCACTGCTCTTGATATTCTCTCGGATGTGGGCTGCATTTTGGCTGCCTTTTGGGCTGGAGCTTCTCATGGTTTGAGGCCTGGCTTGCTCCACCCCCTGCTCTTGAGATTCTCCCGGAGGTGGGCTGCATTTTGGCTGCCTTTTGGGCTGGAGCTTCTCATGGTTTGAGGCCTGGCTTGCTCCACCCCCTGCTCTTGATATTCTATCGGATGTGGTGTGCATTTTGGCTGCCTTTTGGGCTGGAGCTTCTCGTGGTTTGAGGCCTGGCTTGCTCCACCCCCTGCTCTTGAGATTCTCCCGGAGGTGGGCTGCATTTTGGCTGCCTTTTGGGCTGGAGCTTCTCGTGGTTTGAGGCCTGGCTTGCTCCACCCCCTGCTCTTGAGATTCTCCCGGATGTGGGCTGCATTTTGGCTGCATTTTGGGCTGGAGCTTCTCGTGGTTTGAGGCCTGGCTTGCTCCACCCCCTGCTCTTGATATTCCCCCGGATGTGGGCTGCATTTTGGCTGCCTGTTGGGCTGGAGCTTCTCGTGGTTTGAGGCCTGGCTTGCTCCACCCCCTGCTCTTGAGATTCTCCCGGATGTGGGCTGCATTTTGGCTGCCTTTTGGGCTGGAGCTTCTCGTTGTTTGAGGCCTGGCTTGCTCCACCCCCTGCTCTTGAGATTCTCCCGGATGTGGGCTGCATTTTGGCTGCCTTTTGGGCTGGAGCTTCTCGTGGTTTGAGGCCTGTCTTGCTCCACCCCCTGCTCTTGAGATTCTCCCGGATGTGGTCTGCATTTTGGCTGAATCTTGGGCTGGAGCTTCTCGTGGTTTGAGGCCTGGCTTGCTCCACCCCCTGCTCTTGAGATTCTCCCGGATGTGGGCTGGATTATGGCTGCCTATTGGGCTGGAGCTTCTCGTGGTTTGAGGCCTGGCTTGCTCCACCCCCTGCTCTTGAGATTCTCCCGGAGGTGGGCTGCATTTTGGCTGATACTTGGGCTGGAGCTTCTCGTGGTTTGAGGCCTGCCTTGCTCCACCCCATGCTCTTGATATTCTCCCGGACGTGTGCTGCATTTTGGCTGCCTTTTGGGCTGGATCTTCTCGTGGTTTGAGGCCTGCCTTGCTCCATCCCCTGCTCTTGAGATTCTCTCGGATGTGGGCTGCATTTTGGCTGCCTTTTGGGCTGGAGCTTCTCGTGGTTTGAGGCCTGGCTTGCTCCACCCCCTGCTCTTGAGATTCTCCCGGAAGTGGGCTGCATTTTGGCTGCCTTTTGGGCTGGAGCTTCTCGTGGTTTGAGGCCTGGCTTGCTCCACCCCCTGCTCTTGATATTCTCCCGGATGTGGGCTGCATTTTGGCTGACTTTTGGGCTGGAGCTTCTCGTGGTTTGAGGCCTGTCTTGCTCCACCCCCTGCTCTTGAGATTCTCCCGGAGGTGGTCTGCATTTTGGCTGAATCTTGGGCTGGAGCTTCTCGTGGTTTGAGGCCTGGCTTGCTCCACCCCCTGCTCTTGAGATTCTCCCGGATGTGGGCTGCATTTTGGCTGCCCTTTGGGCTGGAGCTTCTCGTGGTTTGAGGCCTGGCTTGCTCCACCCCCTGCTCTTGATATTCTCCTGGATGTGGGCTGCATTTTGGCTGCATTTTGGGCTGGAGCTTCTCGTGGTTTGAGGCCTGGCTTGCTCCACCCCCTGCTCTTGAGATTCTCCCGGATTTGGGCTGCATTTTGGCTGCCTTTTTTGCTGGAGCTTCTCGTGGTTTGAGGCCTGGCTTGCTCCACCCCCTGCTCTTGAGATTCTCCCGGATTTGGGCTGCATTTTGGCTGCCTGTTGGGCTGGAGCTTCTCGTGGTTTGAGGCCTGGCTTGCTCCACCACCATCTCTTGATATTCTCTCGGATGTGGGCTGCATTTTGGCTGCCTTTTGGGCTGGAGCTTCTCGTGGTTTGAGGCCTGGCTTGCTCCACCCCCTGCTCTTGAGATTCTCCCGGATGTGGGCTGCATTTTGGCTGCCTTTTGGGCTGGAGCTTCTCGTGGTTTGAGGTCTGTCTTGCTCCACCCCCTGCTCTTGAGATTCTCCCGGAGGTGGGCTGGCTTTTGGCTGCCTTTTGGGCTGGATCTTCTCGTGGTTTGGGGCCTGTCTTGCTCCACCCCCTGCTCTTGAGATTCTCCTGGATGTGGGCTGCATTTTGGCTGCCTTTTGGGCTGGAGCTTCTCCTGGTTTGAGGCCTGGCTTGCTCCACCCCCTGCTCTTGAGATTCTCCCGCATGTGGGCTGCATTTTGGCTGCCTTTTGGGCTGGAGCTTCTCCTGGTTTGAGGCCTGGCTTGCTCCACCCCCTGCTCTTGATATTCCCCTGGATGTGGGCTGCATTTTGGTTGCATTTTGGGCTGGATCTTCTCGTGGTTTGAGGCCTGGCTTGCTCCACCCCCTGCTCTTGATATTCCCCCGGATGTGGGCTGCATTTTGGTTGCCTTTTGGGCTGGAGCTTCTCGTGGTTTGAGGCCTGGCTTGCTCCACCCCCTGCTCTTGAGATTCTCCCGGAGGTGGGCTGCATTTTCGCTGCCTGTTGGGCTGGAGATTCTCGTGGTTTGAGGCCTGGCTTGCTCCACCCCCTGCTCTTGAGATTCTCCCGGAGGTGGGCTGCATTTTGGCTGCCTTTTGGGCTGGAGATTCTCGTGGTTTGAGGCCTGGCTTGCTCCACCCCCTGCTCTTGAGATTCTCCCGGATGTTTGCTGTATTTTGGCTGTTTTTTGGGCTGGAGCTTCTCGTGGTTTGAGGCCTGCCTTCCTCCAACCCCTGCTCTTGACATTCTCCGGATATGGGCTGCATTTTGGCTGCATTTTGGGCTGGAGCTTCTCGTGGTTTGAGGCCTGCCTTGCTCCACCCCCTGCTCTTGAGATTCTCCCGTATGTGGGCTGCATTTTGGCTGATTCTTGGGCTGGATCTTCTCGTGGTTTGAGGCCTGGCTTGCTCGACCCCCTGCTCTTGATATTCTCCTGGATGTGGGCTGCATTTTGGCTGCCTATTGGGCTGGAGCTTCTCGTGGTTTGAGGCCTGGCTTGCTCCACCCCCTGCTCTTGAGATTCTCCCGTATGTGGGCTGCATTTTGGCTGATTCTTGGGCTGGAGCTTCTCGTGGTTTGAGGCCTGGCTTGCTCCACCCCCTGCTCTTGAGATTCTCCCGGATTTGGGCTGCATTTTGGCTGCCTGTTGGGCTGGAGCTTCTCGTGGTTTGAGGCCTGGCTTGCTCCACCCCCTGCTCTTGATATTCTCTCGGATGTGGGCTGCATTTTGGCTGCCTTTTGGGCTGGAGCTTCTCGTGGTTTGAGGCCTGGCTTGCTCCACCCCCTGCTCTTGAGATTCTCCCGGATGTGGGCTGCATTTTGGCTACATTTTGCGCTGGAGCTTCTCGTGGTTTGAGGTCTGGCTTGCTCCACCCCCTGCTCTTGAGATTCTCCCGGAGGTGGGCTGGCTTTTGGCTGCCTTTTGGGCTGGAGCTTCTCGTGGTTTGAGGCCTGGCTTGCTCCACCCCCTGCTCTTGATATTCTCCTGGATGTGGGCTGCATTTTGGCTGATACTTGGGCTGGAGCTTCTCGTGGTTTGAGGCCTGCCTTGCTCCACCCCCTGCTCTTGAGATTCTCCCGGATGTGGGCTGCATTTTGGCTGCCTTTTGGGCTGGAGCTTCTTGTGGTTTGAGGCCTGTCTTGCTCCACCCCCTGCTCTTGAGATTCTCCCGGATGTGGGCTGCATTTTGGTTGCATTTTGGGCTGGAGCTTCTCGTGGTTTGAGGCCTGGCTTGCTCCACCCCCTGCTCTTGATATTCCCCCGGATGTGGGCTGCATTTTGGTTGCCTTTTGGGCTGGAGCTTCTCGTGGTTTGAGGCCTGCCTTGCTCCACCCCCTGCTCTTGAGATTCTCCCGGATGTGGGCTGCATTTTGGCTAAATCTTGAGCTGGAGCTTCTCGTGGATTGAGGCCTGGCTTGCTCCACCCCCTGCTCTTGAGATTCTCCCGGATGTGGGCTGCATTTTGGCTGCCTTTTGGGCTGGAGCTTCTCGTGGTTTGAGGCCTGGCTTGCTCCACCCCCTGCTCTTGAGATTCTCCCGGATGTGGGCTGGATTATGGCTGCCTTTTGGGCTGGAGCTTCTCGTGGTTTGAGGCCTGGCTTGCTCCACCCCCTGCTCTTGAGTTTCTCCCGGAGGTGGGCTGCATTTTGGCTGCCTATTGGGATGGAGCTTCTCGTTCTTTGGGGCATGGCTGGCTCCATCTCCTGCTCTTGAGATTCTCCCGGAGGTGGGATGCATTTTGGCTGCCTTTTGGGCTGGAGCTTCTCGTGGTTTGAGGCCTGGCTTGCTCCACCCCCTGCTCTTGAGATTCTCCCGGATGTTTGCTGTATTTTGGCTGTTTTTTGGGCTGGAGCTTCTCGTGGTTTGAGGCCTGACTTCCTCCAACCCCTGCTCTTGACATTCTCCGGATATGGGCTGCATTTTGGCTGCATTTTGGGCTGGAGCTTCTCGTGGTTTGAGGCCTGTCTTGCTCCACCCCCTGCTCTTGAGATTCTCCCGGAGGTGGGCTGCATTTTGGCTGCCTTTTGGGCTGGAGCTTCTCGTGGTTTGAGGCCTGGCTTGCTCCACCCCCTGCTCTTGATATTCTCCTGGATGTGGGCTGCATTTTGGCTGATACTTGGGCTGGAGCTTCTCGTGGTTTGAGGCCTGCCTTGCTCCACCCCCTGCTCTTGAGATTCTCCAGGATGTGGGCTGCATTTTGGCTGCCTGTTGGGCTGGAGCTTCTCGTGGTTTGAGGCCTGGCTTGCTCCACCCCCTGCTCTTGAGATTCTCTCGGATGTGGGCTGCATTTTGGCTGCCTTTTGGGCTGGAGCTTCTCGTGGTTTGAGGCCTGGCTTGCTCCACCCCCTGCTCTTGAGATTCTCCCGGATGTGGGCTGCATTTTGGCTGCCTTTTGGGCTGGAGCTTCTCGTGGTTTGAGGCCTGGCTTGCTCCACCCCCTGCTCTTGAGATTCTCCCGGATGTGGGCTGCATTTTGGCTGCCTTTTGGGCTGGAGCTTCTCGTGGTTTGAGGCCTGGCTTGCTCCACCCCCTGCTCTTGATATTCCCCCGGATGTGGGCTGCATTTTGGCTGCATTTTGGGCTGGAGCTTCTCGTGGTTTGAGGCCTGGCTTGCTCCACCCCCTGCTCTTGAGATTCTCCCGGATGTGGGCTGCATTTTGGCTGCATTTTGGGCTGGAGCTTCTCGTGGTTTGAGGCCTGGCTTGCTCCACCCCCTGCTCTTGAGATTCTCCCGGATGTGGGCTGCATTTTGGCTGCATTTTGGGCTGGAGCTTCTCGTGGTTTGAGGCCTGTCTTGCTCCACCCCCTGCTCTTGAGATTCTCCCGGATGTGGTCTGCATTTTGGCTGAATCTTGGGCTGGAGCTTCTCGTGGTTTGAGGCCTGGCTTGCTCCACCCCCTGCTCTTGAGATTCTCCCGGATGTGGGCTGGATTATGGCTGCCTTTTGGGCTGGAGCTTCTCGTGGTTTGAGGCCTGGCTTGCTCCACCCCCTGCTCTTGAGATTCTCCTGGATGTGGGCTGCATTTTGGCTGCCTTTTGGGCTGGAGCTTCTCGTGGTTTGAGGCCTGGCTTGCTCCACCCCCTGCTCTTGAGATTCTCCCGGAGGTGGGCTGCATTTTGCCTGATACTTGGGCTGGAGCTTTTCGTGGTTTGAGGCCTGGCTTGCTCCACCCCCTGCTCTTGAGATTCTCCCGGATGAGGGCTGCATTTTGGCTGCCTTTTGGGCTGGAGCTTCTCGTGGTTTGAGGCCTGTCTTGCTCCACCCCCTGCTCTTGATATTCTCCTGGATGTGGGCTGCATTTTGGCTGCCTTTTGGGCTGGAGCTTCTCGTGGTTTGAGGCCTGGCTTGCTCCACCCCCTGCTCTTGAGATTCTCCCGGATGTGGGCTGCATTTTGGCTGCCTGTTGGGCTGGAGCTTCTCGTGGTTTGAGGCCTGGCTTGCTCCACCCCCTGCTCTTGAGATTCTCCCGGATGTGGGCTGCATTTTGGCTGCCTTTTGGGCTGGAGCTTCTCGTGGTTTGAGGCCTGGCTTGCTCCACCCCCTGCTCTTGAGATTCTCCCGGAGGTGGGCTGCATTTTGGCTGCCTTTTGGGCTGGAGCTTCTCGTGGTTTGAGGCCTGGCTTGCTCCACCCCCTGCTCTTGAGATTCTCCCGGATGTGGTCTGCATTTTGGCTGAATCTTGGGCTGGAGCTTCTCGTGGTTTGAGGCCTGGCTTGCTCCACCCCCTGCTCTTGAGATTCTCCCGGATGTGGGCTGGATTATGGCTGCCTTTTGGGCTGGAGCTTCTCGTGGTTTGAGGCCTGGCTTGCTCCACCCCCTGCTCTTGAGATTCTCCTGGATGTGGGCTGCATTTTGGCTGCCTTTTGGGCTGGAGCTTCTCGTGGTTTGAGGCCTGGCTTGCTCCACCCCCTGCTCTTGAGATTCTCCCGGAGGTGGGCTGCATTTTGCCTGATACTTGGGCTGGAGCTTTTCGTGGTTTGAGGCCTGGCTTGCTCCACCCCCTGCTCTTGAGATTCTCCCGGATGAGGGCTGCATTTTGGCTGCCTTTTGGGCTGGAGCTTCTCGTGGTTTGAGGCCTGTCTTGCTCCACCCCCTGCTCTTGATATTCTCCTGGATGTGGGCTGCATTTTGGCTGCCTTTTGGGCTGGAGCTTCTCGTGGTTTGAGGCCTGGCTTGCTCCACCCCCTGCTCTTGATATTCTCCCGGATGTGGGCTGCATTTTGGCTGAATCTTGGGCTGGAGCTTCCTGTGGTTTGAGGCCTGGCTTGCTCCACCCCCTGCTCTTGATATTCTCCTGGATGTGGGCTGCATTTTGGCTGCCTTTTGGGCTGGAGCTTCTCGTGGTTTGAGGCCTGGCTTGCTCCACCCCCTGCTCTTGAGATTCTCCCGGATGTGGGCTGCATTTTGGCTGCCTGTTGGGCTGGAGCTTCTCGTGGTTTGAGGCCTGGCTTGCTCCACCCCCTGCTCTTGAGATTCTCCCGGATGTGGGCTGCATTTTGGCTGCCTTTTGGGCTGGAGCTTCTCGTGGTTTGAGGCCTAGCTTGCTCCACCCCCTGCTCTTGAGATTCTCCCGGAGGTGGGCTGCATTTTGGCTGCCTTTTGGGCTGGAGCTTCTCGTGGTTTGAGGCCTGGCTTGCTCCACCCCCTGCTCTTGAGATTCTCCCGGATGTGGTCTGCATTTTGGCTGAATCTTGGGCTGGAGCTTCTCGTGGTTTGAGGCCTGGCTTGCTCCACCCCCTGCTCTTGAGATTCTCCCGGATGTGGGCTGGATTATGGCTGCCTTTTGGGCTGGAGCTTCTCGTGGTTTGAGGCCTGGCTTGCTCCACCCCCTGCTCTTGAGATTCTCCTGGATGTGGGCTGCATTTTGGCTGCCTTTTGGGCTGGAGCTTCTCGTGGTTTGAGGCCTGCCTTGCTCCACCCCCTGCTCTTGAGATTCTCCCGGAGGTGGGCTGCATTTTGCCTGATACTTGGGCTGGAGCTTTTCGTGGTTTGAGGCCTGGCTTGCTCCACCCCCTGCTCTTGAGATTCTCCCGGATGAGGGCTGCATTTTGGCTGCCTTTTGGGCTGGAGCTTCTCGTGGTTTGAGGCCTGTCTTGCTCCACCCCCTGCTCTTGATATTCTCCTGGATGTGGGCTGCATTTTGGCTGCTTTTTGGGCTGGAGCTTCTCGTGGTTTGAGGCCTGGCTTGCTCCACCCCCTGCTCTTGAGATTCTCCCGGATGTGGGCTGCATTTTGGCTGAATCTTGGGCTGGAGCTTCCTGTGGTTTGAGGCCTGGCTTGCTCCACCCCCTGCTCTTGAGATTCTCCCGGATGTGGGCTGCATTTTGGCTGCCTTTTGGGCTGGAGCTTCTCGTGGTTTGAGGCCTGGCTTGCTCCACCCCCTGCTCTTGAGATTCTCCCGGATGTGGGCTGAATTTTGGCTGCGCTTTGGGCTGGAGCTTCTCGTGGTTTGAGGCCTGCCTTGCTCCACCCCCTGCTCTTGAGATTCCCCCGGATGTGGGCTGCATTTTGGCTGCCTTTTGGGCTGGAGCTTCTCATGGTTTGAGGCCTGGCTTGCTCCACCCCCTGCTCTTGAGATTCTCCCGGATGTGGGCTGCATTTTGGCTGCCTTTTGGGCTGGAGCTTCTCATGGTTTGAGGCCTGGCTTGCTCCACCCCCTGCTCTTGAGATTCTCCCGGAGGTGGGCTGCATTTTCGCTGCCTGTTGGGCTGGAGATTCTCGTGGTTTGAGGCCTGGCTTGCTCCACCCCCTGCTCTTGAGATTCTCCCGGATGTGGGCTGGATTATGGCTGCCTTTTGGGCTGGAGCTTCTCGTGGTTTGAGGCCTGGCTTGCTCCACCCCCTGCTCTTGAGATTCTCCCGGAGGTGGGCTGCATTTTGGCTGCCTATTGGGATGGAGCTTCTCGTTCTTTGGGGCATGGCTGGCTCCACCTCCTGCTCTTGAGATTCTCCCGGAGGTGGGCTGCATTTTGGCTGCCTTTTGGGCTGGAGCTTCTCGTGGTTTGAGGCCTGGCTTGCTCCACCCCCTGCTCTTGAGATTCTCCCGGATGTTTGCTGTATTTTGGCTGTTTTTTGGGCTGGAGCTTCTCGTGGTTTGAGGCCTGACTTCCTCCAACCCCTGCTCTTGACATTCTCCGGATATGGGCTGCATTTTGGCTGCATTTTGGGCTGGAGCTTCTCGTGGTTTGAGGCCTGTCTTGCTCCACCCCCTGCTCTTGAGATTCTCCCGGAGGTGGGCTGCATTTTGGCTGCCTTTTGGGCTGGAGCTTCTCGTGGTTTGAGGCCTGGCTTGCTCCACCCCCTGCTCTTGATATTCTCCTGGATGTGGGCTGCATTTTGGCTGATACTTGGGCTGGAGCTTCTCGTGGTTTGAGGCCTGCCTTGCTCCACCCCCTGCTCTTGAGATTCTCCAGGATGTGGGCTGCATTTTGGCTGCCTGTTGGGCTGGAGCTTCTCGTGGTTTGAGGCCTGGCTTGCTCCACCCCCTGCTCTTGAGATTCTCTCGGATGTGGGCTGCATTTTGGCTGCTTTTTGGGCTGGAGCTTCTCGTGGTTTGAGGCCTGGCTTTCTCCACCCCCTGCTCTTGAGATTCTCCTGGATGTGGGCTGCATTTTAGCTGATTCTTGGGCTGGAGCTTCCCGTGGTTTGAGGCCTGGCTTGCTCCACCCCCTGCTCTTGATATTCTCCCGGACGTGTGCTGCATTCTCGCTGCCTTTTGGGCTGGATCTTCTCGTGGTTTGAGGCCTGGCTTGCTCCATCCCCTGCTCTTGATATTCTCTCGGATGTGGGCTGCATTTTGGCTGCCTTTTGGGCTGGAGCTTCTCATGGTTTGAGGCCTGGCTTGCTCCACCCCCTGCTCTTGAGATTCTCCCGGAGGTGGGCTGCATTTTGGCTGCCTTTTGGGCTGGAGCTTCTCGTGGTTTGAGGCCTGGCTTGCTCCACCCCCTGCTCTTGATATTCTATCGGATGTGGTGTGCATTTTGGCTGCCTTTTGGGCTGGAGCTTCTCGTGGTTTGAGGCCTGGCTTGCTCCACCCCCTGCTCTTGAGATTCTCCCGGATGTGGGCTGCATTTTGGCTGCCTTTTGGGCTGGAGCTTCTCGTGGTTTGAGGCCTGGCTTGCTCCACCCCCTGCTCTTGAGATTCTCCCGGATGTGGGCTGGATTTTGGCTGCCTTTTGGGCTGGAGCTTCTCGTGGTTTGAGGCCTGGCTTGCTCCACCCCCTGCTCTTGATATTCTCCTGGATGTGGGCTGCATTTTGGCTGATACTTGGGCTGGAGCTTCTCGTGGTTTGAGGCCTGCCTTGCTCCACCCCCTGCTCTTGAGATTCTCCAGGATGTGGGCTGCATTTTGGCTGCCTGTTGGGCTGGAGCTTCTCGTGGTTTGAGGCCTGGCTTGCTCCACCCCCTGCTCTTGAGATTCTCTCGGATGTGGGCTGCATTTTGGCTGCTTTTTGGGCTGGAGCTTCTCGTGGTTTGAGGCCTGGCTTTCTCCACCCCCTGCTCTTGAGATTCTCCTGGATGTGGGCTGCATTTTAGCTGATTCTTGGGCTGGAGCTTCCCGTGGTTTGAGGCCTGGCTTGCTCCACCCCCTGCTCTTGATATTCTCCCGGACGTGTGCTGCATTCTCGCTGCCTTTTGGGCTGGATCTTCTCGTGGTTTGAGGCCTGGCTTGCTCCATCCCCTGCTCTTGATATTCTCTCGGATGTGGGCTGCATTTTGGCTGCCTTTTGGGCTGGAGCTTCTCATGGTTTGAGGCCTGGCTTGCTCCACCCCCTGCTCTTGAGATTCTCCCGGAGGTGGGCTGCATTTTGGCTGCCTTTTGGGCTGGAGCTTCTCGTGGTTTGAGGCCTGGCTTGCTCCACCCCCTGCTCTTGATATTCTATCGGATGTGGTGTGCATTTTGGCTGCCTTTTGGGCTGGAGCTTCTCGTGGTTTGAGGCCTGGCTTGCTCCACCCCCTGCTCTTGAGATTCTCCCGGATGTGGGCTGCATTTTGGCTGCCTTTTGGGCTGGAGCTTCTCGTGGTTTGAGGCCTGGCTTGCTCCACCCCCTGCTCTTGAGATTCTCCCGGATGTGGGCTGGATTTTGGCTGCCTTTTGGGCTGGAGCTTCTCGTGGTTTGAGGCCTGGCTTGCTCCACCCCCTGCTCTTGATATTCCCCCGGATGTGGGCTGCATTTTGGCTGCCTGTTGGGCTGGAGCTTCTCGTGGTTTGAGGCCTGGCTTGCTCCACCCCCTGCTCTTGAGATTCTCCCGGATGTGGGCTGCATTTTGGCTGCCTTTTGGGCTGGAGCTTCTCGTGGTTTGAGGCCTGGCTTGCTCCACCCCCTGCTCTTGAGATTCTCCCGGATGTGGGCTGCATTTTGGCTGCCTTTTGGGCTGGAGCTTCCCGTGGTTTGAGGCCTGGCTTGCTCCACCCCCTGCTCTTGATATTCTCCCGGATGTGGGCTGCATTTTGGCTGAATCTTGGGCTGGAGCTTCCTGTGGTTTGAGGCCTGGCTTGCTCCACCCCCTGCTCTTGAGATTCTCCCGGATGTGGGCTGCATTTTGGCTGCGCTTTGGGCTGGAGCTTCTCGTGGTTTGAGGCCTGCCTTGCTCCACCCCCTGCTCTTGAGATTCCCCCGGATGTGGGCTGCATTTTGGCTGCCTTTTGGGCTGGAGCTTCTCATGGTTTGAGGCCTGGCTTGCTCCACCCCCTGCTCTTGAGATTCTCCCGGATGTGGGCTGCATTTTGCCTGCCTTTTGGGCTGGAGCTTCTCGTGGTTTGAGGCCTGCCTTGCTCCACCCCCTGCTCTTGAGATTCTCCCGGAGGTGGGCTGCATTTTGGCTGATACTTGGGCTGGAGCTTCTCGTGGTTTGAGGCCTGCCTTGCTCCACCCCATGCTCTTGATATTCTCCCGGACGTGTGCTGCATTTTGGCTGCCTTTTGGGCTGGATCTTCTCGTGGTTTGAGGCCTGGCTTGCTCCATCCCCTGCTCTTGATATTCTCTCGGATGTGGGCTGCATTTTGGCTGCCTTTTGGGCTGGAGATTCTCGTGGTTTGAGGCCTGGCTTGCTCCACCCCCTGCTCTTGAGATTCTCCCGGATGTGGGCTGGATTATGGCTGCCTTTTGGGCTGGAGCTTCTCGTGGTTTGAGGCCTGGCTTGCTCCACCCCCTGCTCTTGAGATTCTCCCGGAGGTGGGCTGCATTTTGGCTGCCTATTGGGATGGAGCTTCTCGTACTTTGGGGCATGGCTGGCTCCACCTCCTGCTCTTGAGATTCTCCCGGAGGTGGGCTGCATTTTGGCTGCCTTTTGGGCTGGAGCTTCTCGTGGTTTGAGGCCTGGCTTGCTCCACCCCCTGCTCTTGAGATTCTCCCGGATGTTTGCTGTATTTTGGCTGTTTTTTGGGCTGGAGCTTCTCGTGGTTTGAGGCCTGACTTCCTCCAACCCCTGCTCTTGACATTCTCCGGATATGGGCTGCATTTTGGCTGCATTTTGGGCTGGAGCTTCTCGTGGTTTGAGGCCTGTCTTGCTCCACCCCCTGCTCTTGAGATTCTCCCGGAGGTGGGCTGCATTTTGGCTGCCTTTTGGGCTGGAGCTTCTCGAGGTTTGAGGCCTGGCTTGCTCCACCCCCTGCTCTTGATATTCTCCTGGATGTGGGCTGCATTTTGGCTGATACTTGGGCTGGAGCTTCTCGTGGTTTGAGGCCTGCCTTGCTCCACCCCCTGCTCTTGAGATTCTCCCGGATGTGGGCTGCATTTTGGCTGCCTGTTGGGCTGGAGCTTCTCGTGGTTTGAGGCCTGGCTTGCTCCACCCCCTGCTCTTGAGATTCTCTCGGATGTGGGCTGCATTTTGGCTGCTTTTTGGGCTGGAGCTTCTCGTGGTTTGAGGCCTGGCTTTCTCCACCCCCTGCTCTTGAGATTCTCCTGGATGTGGGCTGCATTTTAGCTGATTCTTGGGCTGGAGCTTCCCGTGGTTTGAGGCCTGGCTTGCTCCACCCCCTGCTCTTGATATTCTCCCGGACGTGTGCTGCATTCTCGCTGCCTTTTGGGCTGGATCTTCTCGTGGTTTGAGGCCTGGCTTGCTCCATCCCCTGCTCTTGATATTCTCTCGGATGTGGGCTGCATTTTGGCTGCCTTTTGGGCTGGAGCTTCTCATGGTTTGAGGCCTGGCTTGCTCCACCCCCTGCTCTTGAGATTCTCCCGGAGGTGGGCTGCATTTTGGCTGCCTTTTGGGCTGGAGCTTCTCGTGGTTTGAGGCCTGGCTTGCTCCACCCCCTGCTCTTGATATTCTATCGGATGTGGGCTGCATTTTGGCTGCCTTTTGGGCTGGAGCTTCTCGTGGTTTGAGGCCTGGCTTGCTCCACCCCCTGCTCTTGAGATTCTCCCGGATGTGGGCTGCATTTTGGCTGCCTTTTGGGCTGGAGCTTCTCGTGGTTTGAGGCCTGGCTTGCTCCACCCCCTGCTCTTGAGATTCTCCCGGATGTGGGCTGCATTTTGGCTGCCTTTTGGGCTGGAGCTTCTCGTGGTTTGAGGCCTGGCTTGCTCCACCCCCTGCTCTTGATATTCCCCCGGATGTGGGCTGCATTTTGGCTGCCTGTTGGGCTGGAGCTTCTCGTGGTTTGAGGCCTGGCTTGCTCCACCCCCTGCTCTTGAGATTCTCCCGGATGTGGGCTGCATTTTGGCTGCCTTTTGGGCTGGAGCTTCTCGTGGTTTGAGGCCTGGCTTGCTCCACCCCCTGCTCTTGAGATTCTCCCGGATGTGGGCTGCATTTTGGCTGCCTTTTGGGCTGGAGCTTCCCGTGGTTTGAGGCCTGGCTTGCTCCACCCCCTGCTCTTGATATTCTCCCGGATGTGGGCTGCATTTTGGCTGAATCTTGGGCTGGAGCTTCCTGTGGTTTGAGGCCTGGCTTGCTCCACCCCCTGCTCTTGAGATTCTCCCGGATGTGGGCTGCATTTTGGCTGCGCTTTGGGCTGGAGCTTCTCGTGGTTTGAGGCCTGCCTTGCTCCACCCCCTGCTCTTGAGATTCCCCCGGATGTGGGCTGCATTTTGGCTGCCTTTTGGGCTGGAGCTTCTCATGGTTTGAGGCCTGGCTTGCTCCACCCCCTGCTCTTGAGATTCTCCCGGATGTGGGCTGCATTTTGCCTGCCTTTTGGGCTGGAGCTTCTCGTGGTTTGAGGCCTGCCTTGCTCCACCCCCTGCTCTTGAGATTCTCCCGGAGGTGGGCTGCATTTTGGCTGATACTTGGGCTGGAGCTTCTCGTGGTTTGAGGCCTGGCTTGCTCCACCCCATGCTCTTGATATTCTCCCGGACGTGTGCTGCATTTTGGCTGCCTTTTGGGCTGGATCTTCTCGTGGTTTGAGGCCTGGCTTGCTCCATCCCCTGCTCTTGATATTCTCTCGGATGTGGGCTGCATTTTGGCTGCCTTTTGGGCTGGAGATTCTCGTGGTTTGAGGCCTGGCTTGCTCCACCCCCTGCTCTTGAGATTCTCCCGGATGTGGGCTGGATTATGGCTGCCTTTTGGGCTGGAGCTTCTCGTGGTTTGAGGCCTGGCTTGCTCCACCCCCTGCTCTTGAGATTCTCCCGGAGGTGGGCTGCATTTTGGCTGCCTATTGGGATGGAGCTTCTCGTACTTTGGGGCATGGCTGGCTCCACCTCCTGCTCTTGAGATTCTCCCGGAGGTGGGCTGCATTTTGGCTGCCTTTTGGGCTGGAGCTTCTCGTGGTTTGAGGCCTGGCTTGCTCCACCCCCTGCTCTTGAGATTCTCCCGGATGTTTGCTGTATTTTGGCTGTTTTTTGGGCTGGAGCTTCTCGTGGTTTGAGGCCTGACTTCCTCCAACCCCTGCTCTTGACATTCTCCGGATATGGGCTGCATTTTGGCTGCATTTTGGGCTGGAGCTTCTCGTGGTTTGAGGCCTGTCTTGCTCCACCCCCTGCTCTTGAGATTCTCCCGGAGGTGGGCTGCATTTTGGCTGCCTTTTGGGCTGGAGCTTCTCGAGGTTTGAGGCCTGGCTTGCTCCACCCCCTGCTCTTGATATTCTCCTGGATGTGGGCTGCATTTTGGCTGATACTTGGGCTGGAGCTTCTCGTGGTTTGAGGCCTGCCTTGCTCCACCCCCTGCTCTTGAGATTCTCCCGGATGTGGGCTGCATTTTGGCTGCCTGTTGGGCTGGAGCTTCTCGTGGTTTGAGGCCTGGCTTGCTCCACCCCCTGCTCTTGAGATTCTCTCGGATGTGGGCTGCATTTTGGCTGCTTTTTGGGCTGGAGCTTCTCGTGGTTTGAGGCCTGGCTTTCTCCACCCCCTGCTCTTGAGATTCTCCTGGATGTGGGCTGCATTTTAGCTGATTCTTGGGCTGGAGCTTCCCGTGGTTTGAGGCCTGGCTTGCTCCACCCCCTGCTCTTGATATTCTCCCGGACGTGTGCTGCATTCTCGCTGCCTTTTGGGCTGGATCTTCTCGTGGTTTGAGGCCTGGCTTGCTCCATCCCCTGCTCTTGATATTCTCTCGGATGTGGGCTGCATTTTGGCTGCCTTTTGGGCTGGAGCTTCTCATGGTTTGAGGCCTGGCTTGCTCCACCCCCTGCTCTTGAGATTCTCCCGGAGGTGGGCTGCATTTTGGCTGCCTTTTGGGCTGGAGCTTCTCGTGGTTTGAGGCCTGGCTTGCTCCACCCCCTGCTCTTGATATTCTATCGGATGTGGGCTGCATTTTGGCTGCCTTTTGGGCTGGAGCTTCTCGTGGTATGAGGCCTGCCTTGCTCCACCCCCTGCTCTTGAGATTCTCCCGGATGTGGGCTGCATTTTGGCTGCCTTTTGGGCTGGAGCTTCTCGTGGTTTGAGGCCTGGCTTGCTCCACCCCCTGCTCTTGAGATTCTCCCGGATGTGGGCTGCATTTTGGCTGCCTTTTGGGCTGGAGCTTCTCGTGGTTTGAGGCCTGGCTTGCTCCACCCCCTGCTCTTGATATTCCCCCGGATGTGGGCTGCATTTTGGCTGCCTGTTGGGCTGGAGCTTCTCGTGGTTTGAGGCCTGGCTTGCTCCACCCCCTGCTCTTGAGATTCTCCCGGATGTGGGCTGCATTTTGGCTGCCTTTTGGGCTGGAGCTTCTCGTGGTTTGAGGCCTGCCTTGCTCCACCCCCTGCTCTTGAGATTCTCCCGGATGTGGGCTGCATTTTGGCTGCCTTTTGGGCTGGAGCTTCTCGTGGTTTGAGGCCTGTCTTGCTCCACACCCTGCTCTTGAGATTCTCCCGGATGTGGTCTGCATTTTGGCTGAATCTTGGGCTGGAGCTTCTCGTGGTTTGAGGCCTGGCTTGCTCCACCCCCTTCTCTTGAGATTCTCCCGGATGTGGGCTGGATTATGGCTGCCTTTTGGGCTGGAGCTTCTCGTGGTTTGAGGCCTGGCTTGCTCCACCCCCTGCTCTTGATATTCTCCTGGATGTGGGCTGCATTTTGGCTGCCTTTTGGGCTGGAGCTTCTCGTGGTTTGAGGCCTGTCTTGCTCCACCCCCTGCTCTTGAGATTCTCCCGGAGGTGGGCTGCATTTTGGCTGTCTTTTGGGCTGGAGCTTCTTGTGGTTGGAGGCCTGGCTTGCTCCACCCCCTGCTCTTGAGATTCTCCCGGATGTGGGCTGCATTTTGGCTGCCTTTTGGGCTGGAGCTTCCCGTGGTTTGAGGCCTGGCTTGCTCCACCCCCTGCTCTTGATATTCTCCCGGATGTGGGCTGCATTTTGGCTGAATCTTGGGCTGGAGCTTCCTGTGGTTTGAGGCCTGGCTTGCTCCACCCCCTGCTCTTGAGATTCTCCCGGATGTGGGCTGCATTTTGGCTGCCTTTTGGGCTGGAGCTTCTCGTGGTTTGAGGCCTGGCTTGCTCCACCCCCTGCTCTTGAGATTCTCCCGGATGTGGGCTGCATTTTGGCTGCCTTTTGGGCTGGAGCTTCTCGTGGTTTGAGGCCTGCCTTGCTCCACCCCCTGCTCTTGAGATTCCCCCGGATGTGGGCTGCATTTTGGCTGCCTTTTGGGCTGGAGCTTCTCATGGTTTGAGGCCTGGCTTGCTCCACCCCCTGCTCTTGAGATTCTCCCGGATGTGGGCTGCATTTTGCCTGCCTTTTGGGCTGGAGCTTCTCGTGGTTTGAGGCCTGCCTTGCTCCACCCCCTGCTCTTGAGATTCTCCCGGAGGTGGGCTGCATTTTGGCTGATACTTGGGCTGGAGCTTCTCGTGGTTTGAGGCCTGGCTTGCTCCACCCCATGCTCTTGATATTCTCCCGGACGTGTGCTGCATTTTGGCTGCCTTTTGGGCTGGATCTTCTCGTGGTTTGAGGCCTGGCTTGCTCCATCCCCTGCTCTTGATATTCTCTCGGATGTGGGCTGCATTTTGGCTGCCTTTTGGGCTGGAGCTTCTCGTGGTTTGAGGCCTGGCTTGCTCCACCCCCTGCTCTTGAGATTCTCCCGGAAGTGGGCTGCATTTTGGCTGCCTTTTGGGCTGGAGCTTCTCGTGGTTTGAGGCCTGGCTTGCTCCACCCCCTGCTCTTGAGATTGTCCCGGATGTGGGCTGCATTTTGGCTGAATTTTGGGCTGGAGCTTCTCGTGGTTTGAGGCCTGTCTTGCTCCACCCCCTGCTCTTGAGATTCTCCCGGAGGTGGTCTGCATTTTGGCTGAATCTTGGGCTGGAGCTTCTCGTGGTTTGAGGCCTGGCTTGCTCCACCCCCTGCTCTTGAGATTCTCCCGGAGGTGGTCTGCATTTTGGCTGAATCTTGGGCTGGAGCTTCTCGTGGTTTGAGGCCTGGCTTGCTCCACCCCCTGCTCTTGAGATTCTCCCGGATTTGGGCTGCATTTTGGCTGCCTTTTTTGCTGGAGCTTCTCGTGGTTTGAGGCCTGGCTTGCTCCACCCCCTGCTCTTGAGATTCTCCCGGATTTGGGCTGCATTTTGGCTGCCTGTTGGGCTGGAGCTTCTCGTGGTTTGAGGCCTGGCTTGCTCCACCCCCTTCTCTTGATATTCTCTCGGATGTGGGCTGCATTTTGGCTGCCTTTTGGGCTGGAGCTTCTCGTGGTTTGAGGCCTGGCTTGCTCCACCCCCTGCTCTTGAGATTCTCCCGCATGTGGGCTGCATTTTGGCTGCCTTTTGGGCTGGAGCTTCTCCTGGTTTGAGGCCTGGCTTGCTCCACCCCCTGCTCTTGATATTCCCCTGGATGTGGGCTGCATTTTGGTTGCATTTTGGGCTGGATCTTCTCGTGGTTTGAGGCCTGGCTTGCTCCACCCCCTGCTCTTGATATTCCCCCGGATGTGGGCTGCATTTTGGTTGCCTTTTGGGCTGGAGCTTCTCGTGGTTTGAGGCCTGGCTTGCTCCACCCCCTGCTCTTGAGATTCTCCCGGATGTGGGCTGCATTTTGGCTAAATCTTGGGCTGGAGCTTCTCGTGGTTTGAGGCCTGGCTTGCTCCACCCCCTGCTCTTGAGATTCTCCCGGATGTGGGCTGGATTTTGGCTGCCTTTTGGGCTGGAGCTTCTCGTGGTTTGAGGCCTGGCTTGCTCCACCCCCTGCTCTTGAGATTCTCCCGGATGTGGGCTGCATTTTGGCTGCCTTTTGGGCTGGAGCTTCTCGTGGTTTGAGGCCTGGCTTGCTCCACCCCCTGCTCTTGAGATTCTCCCGGATTTGGGCTGCATTTTGGCTGCCTGTTGGGCTGGAGCTTCTCGTGGTTTGAGGCCTGGCTTGCTCCACCCCCTGCTCTTGAGATTCTCCAGGAGGTGGGCTGCATTTTCGCTGCCTGTTGGGCTGGAGATTCTCGTGGTTTCAGGCCTGGCTTGCTCCACCCCCTGCTCTTGAGATTCTCCCGGATGTGGGCTGGATTATGGCTGCCTTTTGGGCTGGAGCTTCTCGTGGTTTGAGGCCTGGCTTGCTCCACCCCCTGCTCTTGAGATTCTCCCGGAGGTGGGCTGCATTTTGGCTGCCTATTGGGATGGAGCTTCTCGTTCTTTGGGGCATGGCTGGCTCCACCTCCTGCTCTTGAGATTCTCCCGGAGGTGGGCTGCATTTTGGCTGCCTTTTGGGCTGGAGCTTCTCCTGGTTTGAGGCCTGGCTTGCTCCACCCCCTGCTCTTGATATTCCCCTGGATGTGGGCTGCATTTTGGTTGCATTTTGGGCTGGATCTTCTCGTGGTTTGAGGCCTGGCTTGCTCCACCCCCTGCTCTTGATATTCCCCCGGATGTGGGCTGCATTTTGGTTGCCTTTTGGGCTGGAGCTTCTCGTGGTTTGAGGCCTGGCTTGCTCCACCCCCTGCTCTTGAGATTCTCCCGGATGTGGGCTGCATTTTGGCTAAATCTTGGGCTGGAGCTTCTCGTGGTTTGAGGCCTGGCTTGCTCCACCCCCTGCTCTTGAGATTCTCCCGGATGTGGGCTGGATTTTGGCTGCCTTTTGGGCTGGAGCTTCTCGTGGTTTGAGGCCTGGCTTGCTCCACCCCCTGCTCTTGAGATTCTCCCGGATGTGGGCTGCATTTTGGCTGCCTTTTGGGCTGGAGCTTCTCGTGGTTTGAGGCCTGGCTTGCTCCACCCCCTGCTCTTGAGATTCTCCCGGATTTGGGCTGCATTTTGGCTGCCTGTTGGGCTGGAGCTTCTCGTGGTTTGAGGCCTGGCTTGCTCCACCCCCTGCTCTTGAGATTCTCCAGGAGGTGGGCTGCATTTTCGCTGCCTGTTGGGCTGGAGATTCTCGTGGTTTCAGGCCTGGCTTGCTCCACCCCCTGCTCTTGAGATTCTCCCGGATGTGGGCTGGATTATGGCTGCCTTTTGGGCTGGAGCTTCTCGTGGTTTGAGGCCTGGCTTGCTCCACCCCCTGCTCTTGAGATTCTCCCGGAGGTGGGCTGCATTTTGGCTGCCTATTGGGATGGAGCTTCTCGTTCTTTGGGGCATGGCTGGCTCCACCTCCTGCTCTTGAGATTCTCCCGGAGGTGGGCTGCATTTTGGCTGCCTTTTGGGCTGGAGCTTCTCGTGGTTTGAGGCCTGGCTTGCTCCACCCCCTGCTCTTGAGATTCTCCCGGATGTTTGCTGTATTTTGGCTGTTTTTTGGGCTGGAGCTTCTCGTGGTTTGAGGCCTGCCTTCCTCCAACCCCTGCTCTTGACATTCTCCAGATATGGGCTGCATTTTGGCTGCATTTTGGGCTGGAGCTTCTCGTGGTTTGAGGCCTGGCTTGCTCCACCCCCTGCTCTTGAGATTCTCCCGGAGGTGGGCTGCATTTTGGCTGCATTTTGGGCTGGAGCTTCTCGTGGTTTGAGGCCTGCCTTGCTCCACCCCCTGCTCTTGAGATTCTCCCGGAGGTGGGCTGCATTTTGGCTGCCTTTTGGGCTGGAGCTTCTCGTGATTTGAGGCCTGGCTTGCTCCACCCCCTGCTCTTGAGATTCTCCCGGATGTGGGCTGGATTTTGACTGCCTTTTGGCCTGGAGCTTCTCGTGGTTTGAGGCCTGCCTTGCTCCACCCCCTGCTCTTGAGATTCTCCCGTATGTGGGCTGCATTTTGGCTGATTCTTGGGCTGGATCTTCTCGTGGTTTGAGGCCTGGCTTGCTCCACCCCCTGCTCTTGATATTCTCCTGGATGTGGGCTGCATTTTGGCTGCCTATTGGGCTGGAGCTTCTCGTGGTTTGAGGCCTGGCTTGCTCCACCCCCTGCTCTTGAGATTCTCCCGTATGTGGGCTGCATTTTGGCTGATTCTTGGGCTGGAGCTTCTCGTGGTTTGAGGCCTGCCTTGCTCCACCCCCTGCTCTTGAGATTCTCCCGGAGGTGGGCTGCATTTTGGCTGCCTTTTGGGCTGGAGCTTCTCGTGATTTGAGGCCTGGCTTGCTCCACCCCCTGCTCTTGAGATTCTCCCGGATGTGGGCTGGATTTTGACTGCCTTTTGGGCTGGAGCTTGTCGTGGTTTGAGGCCTGGCTTGCTCCACCCCCTGCTCTTGAGATTCTCCCGTATGTGGGCTGCATTTTGGCTGATTCTTGGGCTGGATCTTCTCGTGGTTTGAGGCCTGGCTTGCTCGACCCCCTGCTCTTGATATTCTCCTGGATGTGGGCTGCATTTTGGCTGCCTATTGGGCTGGAGCTTCTCGTGGTTTGAGGCCTGGCTTGCTCCACCCCCTGCTCTTGAGATTCTCCCGTATGTGGGCTGCATTTTGGCTGATTCTTGGGCTGGAGCTTCTCGTGGTTTGAGGCCTGGCTTGCTCCACCCCCTGCTCTTGAGATTCTCCCGGATTTGGGCTGCATTTTGGCTGCCTGTTGGGCTGGAGCTTCTCGTGGTTTGAGGCCTGGCTTGCTCCACCCCCTGCTCTTGATATTCTCTCGGATGTGGGCTGCATTTTGGCTGACTTTTGGGCTGGAGCTTCTCGTGGTTTGAGGCCTGGCTTGCTCCACCCCCTGCTCTTGAGATTCTCCCGGATGTGGGCTGCATTTTGGCTACATTTTGCGCTGGAGCTTCTCGTGGTTTGAGGTCTGGCTTGCTCCACCCCCTGCTCTTGAGATTCTCCCGGAGGTGGGCTGGCTTTTGGCTGCCTTTTGGGCTGGAGCTTCTCGTGGTTTGAGGCCTGGCTTGCTCCACCCCCTGCTCTTGATATTCTCCTGGATGTGGGCTGCATTTTGGCTGATACTTGGGCTGGAGCTTCTCGTGGTTTGAGGCCTGCCTTGCTCCACCCCCTGCTCTTGAGATTCTCCCGGAGGTGGTCTGCATTTTGGCTGAATCTTGGGCTGGAGCTTCTCGTGGTTTGAGGCCTGGCTTGCTCCACCCCCTGCTCTTGAGATTCTCCCGGAGGTGGTCTGCATTTTGGCTGAATCTTGGGCTGGAGCTTCTCGTGGTTTGAGGCCTGGCTTGCTCCACCCCCTGCTCTTGAGATTCTCCCGGATTTGGGCTGCATTTTGGCTGCCTTTTTTGCTGGAGCTTCTCGTGGTTTGAGGCCTGGCTTGCTCCACCCCCTGCTCTTGAGATTCTCCCGGATTTGGGCTGCATTTTGGCTGCCTGTTGGGCTGGAGCTTCTCGTGGTTTGAGGCCTGGCTTGCTCCACCCCCTTCTCTTGATATTCTCTCGGATGTGGGCTGCATTTTGGCTGCCTTTTGGGCTGGAGCTTCTCGTGGTTTGAGGCCTGGCTTGCTCCACCCCCTGCTCTTGAGATTCTCCCGCATGTGGGCTGCATTTTGGCTGCCTTTTGGGCTGGAGCTTCTCCTGGTTTGAGGCCTGGCTTGCTCCACCCCCTGCTCTTGATATTCCCCTGGATGTGGGCTGCATTTTGGTTGCATTTTGGGCTGGATCTTCTCGTGGTTTGAGGCCTGGCTTGCTCCACCCCCTGCTCTTGATATTCCCCCGGATGTGGGCTGCATTTTGGTTGCCTTTTGGGCTGGAGCTTCTCGTGGTTTGAGGCCTGGCTTGCTCCACCCCCTGCTCTTGAGATTCTCCCGGATGTGGGCTGCATTTTGGCTAAATCTTGGGCTGGAGCTTCTCGTGGTTTGAGGCCTGGCTTGCTCCACCCCCTGCTCTTGAGATTCTCCCGGATGTGGGCTGGATTTTGGCTGCCTTTTGGGCTGGAGCTTCTCGTGGTTTGAGGCCTGGCTTGCTCCACCCCCTGCTCTTGAGATTCTCCCGGATGTGGGCTGCATTTTGGCTGCCTTTTGGGCTGGAGCTTCTCGTGGTTTGAGGCCTGGCTTGCTCCACCCCCTGCTCTTGAGATTCTCCCGGATTTGGGCTGCATTTTGGCTGCCTGTTGGGCTGGAGCTTCTCGTGGTTTGAGGCCTGGCTTGCTCCACCCCCTGCTCTTGAGATTCTCCAGGAGGTGGGCTGCATTTTCGCTGCCTGTTGGGCTGGAGATTCTCGTGGTTTCAGGCCTGGCTTGCTCCACCCCCTGCTCTTGAGATTCTCCCGGATGTGGGCTGGATTATGGCTGCCTTTTGGGCTGGAGCTTCTCGTGGTTTGAGGCCTGGCTTGCTCCACCCCCTGCTCTTGAGATTCTCCCGGAGGTGGGCTGCATTTTGGCTGCCTATTGGGATGGAGCTTCTCGTTCTTTGGGGCATGGCTGGCTCCACCTCCTGCTCTTGAGATTCTCCCGGAGGTGGGCTGCATTTTGGCTGCCTTTTGGGCTGGAGCTTCTCCTGGTTTGAGGCCTGGCTTGCTCCACCCCCTGCTCTTGATATTCCCCTGGATGTGGGCTGCATTTTGGTTGCATTTTGGGCTGGATCTTCTCGTGGTTTGAGGCCTGGCTTGCTCCACCCCCTGCTCTTGATATTCCCCCGGATGTGGGCTGCATTTTGGTTGCCTTTTGGGCTGGAGCTTCTCGTGGTTTGAGGCCTGGCTTGCTCCACCCCCTGCTCTTGAGATTCTCCCGGATGTGGGCTGCATTTTGGCTAAATCTTGGGCTGGAGCTTCTCGTGGTTTGAGGCCTGGCTTGCTCCACCCCCTGCTCTTGAGATTCTCCCGGATGTGGGCTGGATTTTGGCTGCCTTTTGGGCTGGAGCTTCTCGTGGTTTGAGGCCTGGCTTGCTCCACCCCCTGCTCTTGAGATTCTCCCGGATGTGGGCTGCATTTTGGCTGCCTTTTGGGCTGGAGCTTCTCGTGGTTTGAGGCCTGGCTTGCTCCACCCCCTGCTCTTGAGATTCTCCCGGATTTGGGCTGCATTTTGGCTGCCTGTTGGGCTGGAGCTTCTCGTGGTTTGAGGCCTGGCTTGCTCCACCCCCTGCTCTTGAGATTCTCCAGGAGGTGGGCTGCATTTTCGCTGCCTGTTGGGCTGGAGATTCTCGTGGTTTCAGGCCTGGCTTGCTCCACCCCCTGCTCTTGAGATTCTCCCGGATGTGGGCTGGATTATGGCTGCCTTTTGGGCTGGAGCTTCTCGTGGTTTGAGGCCTGGCTTGCTCCACCCCCTGCTCTTGAGATTCTCCCGGAGGTGGGCTGCATTTTGGCTGCCTATTGGGATGGAGCTTCTCGTTCTTTGGGGCATGGCTGGCTCCACCTCCTGCTCTTGAGATTCTCCCGGAGGTGGGCTGCATTTTGGCTGCCTTTTGGGCTGGAGCTTCTCGTGGTTTGAGGCCTGGCTTGCTCCACCCCCTGCTCTTGAGATTCTCCCGGATGTTTGCTGTATTTTGGCTGTTTTTTGGGCTGGAGCTTCTCGTGGTTTGAGGCCTGCCTTCCTCCAACCCCTGCTCTTGACATTCTCCGGATATGGGCTGCATTTTGGCTGCATTTTGGGCTGGAGCTTCTCGTGGTTTGAGGCCTGGCTTGCTCCACCCCCTGCTCTTGAGATTCTCCCGGAGGTGGGCTGCATTTTGGCTGCATTTTGGGCTGGAGCTTCTCGTGGTTTGAGGCCTGCCTTGCTCCACCCCCTGCTCTTGAGATTCTCCCGGAGGTGGGCTGCATTTTGGCTGCCTTTTGGGCTGGAGCTTCTCGTGATTTGAGGCCTGGCTTGCTCCACCCCCTGCTCTTGAGATTCTCCCGGATGTGGGCTGGATTTTGACTGCCTTTTGGCCTGGAGCTTCTCGTGGTTTGAGGCCTGCCTTGCTCCACCCCCTGCTCTTGAGATTCTCCCGTATGTGGGCTGCATTTTGGCTGATTCTTGGGCTGGATCTTCTCGTGGTTTGAGGCCTGGCTTGCTCCACCCCCTGCTCTTGATATTCTCCTGGATGTGGGCTGCATTTTGGCTGCCTATTGGGCTGGAGCTTCTCGTGGTTTGAGGCCTGGCTTGCTCCACCCCCTGCTCTTGAGATTCTCCCGTATGTGGGCTGCATTTTGGCTGATTCTTGGGCTGGAGCTTCTCGTGGTTTGAGGCCTGCCTTGCTCCACCCCCTGCTCTTGAGATTCTCCCGGAGGTGGGCTGCATTTTGGCTGCCTTTTGGGCTGGAGCTTCTCGTGATTTGAGGCCTGGCTTGCTCCACCCCCTGCTCTTGAGATTCTCCCGGATGTGGGCTGGATTTTGACTGCCTTTTGGGCTGGAGCTTGTCGTGGTTTGAGGCCTGGCTTGCTCCACCCCCTGCTCTTGAGATTCTCCCGTATGTGGGCTGCATTTTGGCTGATTCTTGGGCTGGATCTTCTCGTGGTTTGAGGCCTGGCTTGCTCGACCCCCTGCTCTTGATATTCTCCTGGATGTGGGCTGCATTTTGGCTGCCTATTGGGCTGGAGCTTCTCGTGGTTTGAGGCCTGGCTTGCTCCACCCCCTGCTCTTGAGATTCTCCCGTATGTGGGCTGCATTTTGGCTGATTCTTGGGCTGGAGCTTCTCGTGGTTTGAGGCCTGGCTTGCTCCACCCCCTGCTCTTGAGATTCTCCCGGATTTGGGCTGCATTTTGGCTGCCTGTTGGGCTGGAGCTTCTCGTGGTTTGAGGCCTGGCTTGCTCCACCCCCTGCTCTTGATATTCTCTCGGATGTGGGCTGCATTTTGGCTGACTTTTGGGCTGGAGCTTCTCGTGGTTTGAGGCCTGGCTTGCTCCACCCCCTGCTCTTGAGATTCTCCCGGATGTGGGCTGCATTTTGGCTACATTTTGCGCTGGAGCTTCTCGTGGTTTGAGGTCTGGCTTGCTCCACCCCCTGCTCTTGAGATTCTCCCGGAGGTGGGCTGGCTTTTGGCTGCCTTTTGGGCTGGAGCTTCTCGTGGTTTGAGGCCTGGCTTGCTCCACCCCCTGCTCTTGATATTCTCCTGGATGTGGGCTGCATTTTGGCTGATACTTGGGCTGGAGCTTCTCGTGGTTTGAGGCCTGCCTTGCTCCACCCCCTGCTCTTGAGATTCTCCCGGATGTGGGCTGCATTTTGGCTGCCTTTTGGGCTGGAGCTTCTTGTGGTTTGAGGCCTGTCTTGCTCCACCCCCTGCTCTTGAGATTCTCCCGGATGTGGGCTGCATTTTGGCTGCCTTTTGGGCTGGAGCTTCTCCTGGTTTGAGGCCTGGCTTGCTCCACCCCCTGCTCTTGAGATTCTCCCGCATGTGGGCTGCATTTTGGCTGCATTTTGGGCTGGAGCTTCTCCTGGTTTGAGGCCTGGCTTGCTCCACCCCCTGCTCTTGAGATTCTCCCGCATGTGGTCTGCATTTTGGCTAAATCTTGGGCTGGAGCTTCTCGTGGTTTGAGGCCTGGCTTGCTCCACCCCCTGCTCTTGAGATTCTCCCGGATGTGGGCTGCATTTTGGCTGCCTTTTGGGCTGGAGCTTCTCGTGGTTTGAGGCCTGGCTTGCTCCACCCCCTGCTCTTGAGATTCTCCCGTATGTGGGCTGCATTTTGGCTGCTTATTGGGCTGGAGCTTCTCGTGGTTTGAGGCCTGGCTTGCTCCACCCCCTGCTCTTGAGATTCTCCCGGATTTGGGCTGCATTTTGGCTGATTCTTGGGCTGGAGCTTCTCGTGGTTTGAGGCCTGGCTTGCTCCACCCCCTGCTCTTGAGATTCTCCCGGAGGTGGGCTGCATTTTCGCTGCCTGTTGGGCTGGAGATTCTCGTGGTTTGAGGCCTGGCTTGCTCCACCCCCTGCTCTTGAGATTCTCCCGGAGGTGGGCTGGATTATGGCTGCCTTTTGGGCTGGAGCTTCTCGTGGTTTGAGGCCTGGCTTGCTCCACCCCCTGCTCTTGAGATTCTCCCGGAGGTGGGCTGCATTTTGGCTGCCTATTGGGATGGAGCTTCTCGTTCTTTGGGGCATGGCTGGCTCCACCTCCTGCTCTTGAGATTCTCCCGGAGGTGGGCTGCATTTTGGCTGCCTTTTGGGCTGGAGCTTCTCGTGGTTTGAGGCCTGGCTTGCTCCACCCCCTGCTCTTGAGATTCTCCCGGATGTTTGCTGTATTTTGCCTGTTTTTTGGGCTGGAGCTTCTCGTGGTTTGAGGCCTGACTTCCTCCAACCCCTGCTCTTGACATTCTCCGGATATGGGCTGCATTTTGGCTGCATTTTGGGCTGGAGCTTCTCGTGGTTTGAGGCCTGGCTTGCTCCACCCCCTGCTCTTGAGATTCTCCCTGAGGTGGGCTGCATTTTGGCTGCCTTTTGGGCTGGAGCTTCTCGTGGTTTGAGGTCTGGCTTGCTCCACCCCCTGCTCTTGATATTCTATCGGATGTGGGCTGCATTTTGGCTGATACTTGGGCTGGAGCTTCTCGTGGTTTGAGGCCTGCCTTGCTCCACCCCCTGCTCTTGAGATTCTCCAGGATGTGGGCTGCATTTTGGCTGCCTTTTGGGCTGGAGCTTCTTGTGGTTTGAGGCCTGTCTTGCTCCACCCCCTGCTCTTGAGATTCTCCCGGATGTGGGCTGCATTGTGGCTGCCTTTTGGGCTGGAGCTTCTCCTGGTTTGAGGCCTGGCTTGCTCCACCCCCTGCTCTTGAGATTCTCCCGCATGTGGGCTGCATTTTGGCTGCCTTTTGGGCTGGAGCTTCTCCTGGTTTGAGGCCTGGCTTGCTCCACCCCCTGCTCTTGATATTCCCCCGGATGTGGGCTGCATTTTGGTTGCATTTTGGGCTGGAGCTTCTCGTGGTTTGAGGCCTGGCTTGCTCCACCCCCTGCTCTTGAGATTCTCCCGGAGGTGGGCTGCATTTTGGCTGCCTGTTGGGCTGGAGCTTCTCGTGGTTTGAGGCCTGGCTTGCTCCACCCCCTTCTCTTGATATTCTCTCGGATGTGGGCTGCATTTTGGCTGCCTTTTGGGCTGGAGCTTCTCGTGGTTTGAGGCCTGGCTTGCTCCACCCCCTGCTCTTGAGATTCTCCCGGATGTGGGCTGCATTTTGGCTGCATTTTGGGCTGGAGCTTCTCGTGGTTTGAGGTCTGGCTTGCTCCACCCCCTGCTCTTGAGATTCTCCCGCATGTGGGCTGCATTTTGGCTGCCTTTTGGGCTGGAGCTTCTCCTGGTTTGAGGCCTGGCTTGCTCCACCCCCTGCTCTTGATATTCCCCTGGATGTGGGCTGCATTTTGGTTGCATTTTGGGCTGGATCTTCTCGTGGTTTGAGGCCTGGCTTGCTCCACCCCCTGCTCTTGATATTCCCCCGGATGTGGGCTGCATATTGGTTGCCTTTTGGGCTGGAGCTTCTCGTGGTTTGAGGCCTGGCTTGCTCCACCCCCTGCTCTTGAGATTCTCCCGGATGTGGGCTGCATTTTGGCTGCCTTTTGGGCTGGAGCTTCTCGTGGTTTGAGGCCTGGCTTGCTCCACCCCCTGCTCTTGAGATTCTCCCGGATGTGGGCTGCATTTTGGCTGCCTGTTGGGCTGGAGCTTCTCGTGGTTTGAGCCCTGGCTTGCTCCACCCCCTGCTCTTGAGATTCTCCAGGAGGTGGGCTGCATTTTCGCTGCCTGTTGGGCTGGAGATTCTCGTGGTTTCAGGCCTGGCTTGCTCCACCCCCTGCTCTTGAGATTCTCCCGGATGTGGGCTGGATTATGGCTGCCTTTTGGGCTGGAGCTTCTCGTGGTTTGAGGCCTGGCTTGCTCCACCCCCTGCTCTTGAGATTCTCCCGGAGGTGGGCTGCATTTTGGCTGCCTATTGGGATGGAGCTTCTCGTTCTTTGGGGCATGGCTGGCTCCACCTCCTGCTCTTGAGATTCTCCCGGAGGTGGGCTGCATTTTGGCTGCCTTTTGGGCTGGAGCTTCTCGTGGTTTGAGGCCTGGCTTGCTCCACCCCCTGCTCTTGAGATTCTCCCGGATGTTTGCTGTATTTTGGCTGTTTTTTGGGCTGGAGCTTCTCGTGGTTTGAGGCCTGCCTTCCTCCAACCCCTGCTCTTGACATTCTCCGGATATGGGCTGCATTTTGGCTGCATTTTGGGCTGGAGCTTCTCGTGGTTTGAGGCCTGGCTTGCTCCACCCCCTGCTCTTGAGATTCTCCCGGAGGTGGGCTGCATTTTGGCTGCATTTTGGGCTGGAGCTTCTCGTGGTTTGAGGCCTGCCTTGCTCCACCCCCTGCTCTTGAGATTCTCCCGTATGTGGGCTGCATTTTGGCTGATTCTTGGGCTGGATCTTCTCGTGGTTTGAGGCCTGGCTTGCTCGACCCCCTGCTCTTGAGATTCTCCCGGAGGTGGGCTGCATTTTGGCTGCCTATTGGGCTGGAGCTTCTCGTGGTTTGAGGCCTGGCTTGCTCCACCCCCTGCTCTTGAGATTCTCCCGTATGTGGGCTGCATTTTGGCTGATTCTTGGGCTGGAGCTTCTCGTGGTTTGAGGCCTGGCTTGCTCCACCCCCTGCTCTTGAGATTCTCCCGGATTTGGGCTGCATTTTGGCTGCCTGTTGGGCTGGAGCTTCTCGTGGTTTGAGGCCTGGCTTGCTCCACCCCCTGCTCTTGATATTCTCTCGGATGTGGGCTGCATTTTGGCTGCCTTTTGGGCTGGAGCTTCTCGTGGTTTGAGGCCTGGCTTGCTCCACCCCCTGCTCTTGAGATTCTCCCGGATGTGGGCTGCATTTTGGCTACATTTTGCGCTGGAGCTTCTCGTGGTTTGAGGCCTGGCTTGCTCCACCCCCTGCTCTTGAGATTCTCCCGGAGGTGGGCTGGCTTTTGGCTGCCTTTTGGGCTGGAGCTTCTCGTGGTTTGAGGCCTGGCTTGCTCCACCCCCTGCTCTTGATATTCTCCTGGATGTGGGCTGCATTTTGGCTGATACTTGGGCTGGAGCTTCTCGTGGTTTGAGGCCTGCCTTGCTCCACCCCCTGCTCTTGAGATTCTCCCGGATGTGGGCTGCATTTTGGCTGCCTTTTGGGCTGGAGCTTCTTGTGGTTTGAGGCCTGTCTTGCTCCACCCCCTGCTCTTGAGATTCTCCCGCATGTGGTCTGCATTTTGGCTAAATCTTGGGCTGGAGCTTCTCGTGGTTTGAGGCCTGGCTTGCTCCACCCCCTGCTCTTGAGATTCTCCTGGATGTGGGCTGCATTTTGGCTGCCTTTTGGGCTGGAGCTTCTCGTGGTTTGAGGCCTGGCTTGCTCCACCCCCTGCTCTTGAGATTCTCCCGGAGGTGGGCTGCATTTTCGCTGCCTGTTGGGCTGGAGAGTCTCGTGGTTTGAGGCCTGGCTTGCTCCACCCCCTGCTCTTGAGATTCTCCCGGAGGTGGGCTGCATTTTCGCTGCCTGTTGGGCTGGAGCTTCTCGTGGTTTGAGGCCTGGCTTGCTCCACCCCCTGCTCTTGAGATTCTCCCGGAGGTGGGCTGCATTTTCGCTGCCTGTTGGGCTGGAGATTCTCGTGGTTTGAGGCCTGGCTTGCTCCACCCCCTGCTCTTGAGATTCTCCCGGATGTGGGCTGGATTATGGCTGCCTTTTGGGCTGGAGCTTCTCGTGGTTTGAGGCCTGGCTTGCTCCACCCCCTGCTCTTGAGATTCTCCCGGAGGTGGGCTGCATTTTGGCTGCCTATTGGGATGGAGCTTCTCGTTCTTTGGGGCATGGCTGGCTCCACCTCCTGCTCTTGAGATTCTCCCGGAGGTGGGCTGCATTTTGGCTGCCTTTTGGGCTGGAGCTTCTCGTGGTTTGAGGCCTGGCTTGCTCCACCCCCTGCTCTTGAGATTCTCCCGGATGTTTGCTGTATTTTGGCTGTTTTTTGGGCTGGAGCTTCTCGTGGTTTGAGGCCTGGCTTGCTCCACCCCCTGCTCTTGATATTCTCCTGGATGTGGGCTGCATTTTGGCTGATAATTGGGCTGGAGCTTCTCGTGGTTTGAGGCCTGCCTTGCTCCACCCCCTGCTCTTGAGATTCTCCAGGATGTGGGCTGCATTTTGGCTGCCTTTTGGGCTGGAGCTTCTTGTGGTTTGAGGCCTGTCTTGCTCCACCCCCTGCTCTTGAGATTCTCCCGGATGTGGGCTGCATTTTGGCTGCCTTTTGGGCTGGAGCTTCTCCTGGTTTGAGGCCTGGCTTGCTCCACCCCCTGCTCTTGAGATTCTCCCGCATGTGGGCTGCATTTTGGCTGCCTTTTGGGCTGGAGCTTCTCCTGGTTTGAGGCCTGGCTTGCTCCACCCCCTGCTCTTGATATTCCCCCGGATGTGGGCTGCATTTTGGTTGCATTTTTGGGCTGGAGCTTCTCGTGGTTTGAGGCCTGGCTTGCTCCACCCCCTGCTCTTGATATTCCCCCGGATGTGGGCTGCATTTTGGTTGCCTTTTGGGCTGGAGCTTCTCGTGGTTTGAGGCCTGGCTTGCTCCACCCCCTGCTCTTGAGATTCTCCCGCATGTGGTTTGCATTTTGGCTAAATCTTGGGCTGGAGCTTCTCGTGGTTTGAGGCCTGGCTTGCTCCACCCCCTGCTCTTGAGATTCTCCTGGATGTGGGCTGCATTTTGGCTGCCTTTTGGGCTGGAGCTTCTCGTGGTTTGAGGCCTGGCTTGCTCCACCACCTGCTCTTGAGATTCTCCCGGATGTGGGCTGGATTTTGGCTGCTTATTGGGCTGGAGCTTCTCGTGGTTTGAGGCCTGGCTTGCTCCACCCCCTGCTCTTGAGATTCTCCCGGATTTGGGCTGCATTTTCGCTGCCTGTTGGGCTGGAGCTTCTCGTGGTTTGAGGCCTGGCTTGCTCCACCCCCTGCTCTTGAGATTCTCCCGGAGGTGGGCTGCATTTTGGCTGCCTGTTGGGCTGGAGATTCTCGTGGTTTGAGGCCTGGCTTGCTCCACCCCCTGCTCTTGAGATTCTCCCGGATGTGGGCTGGATTATGGCTGCCTTTTGGGCTGGAGCTTCTCGTGGTTTGAGGCCTGGCTTGCTCCACCCCCTGCTCTTGAGATTCTCCCGGATGTGGGCTGCATTTTGGCTGCCTATTGGGATGGAGCTTCTCGTTCTTTGGGGCATGGCTGGCTCCACCTCCTGCTCTTGAGATTCTCCCGGAGGTGGGCTGCATTTTGGCTGCCTATTGGGATGGAGCTTCTCGTTCTTTGGGGCATGGCTGGCTCCACCTCCTGCTCTTGAGATTCTCCCGAAGGTGGGCTGCATTTTGGCTGCCTTTTGGGCTGGAGCTTCTCGTGGTTTGAGGCCTGGCTTGCTCCACCCCCTGCTCTTGAGATTCTCCCGGATTTGGGCTGCATTTTGGCTGCCTTTTGGGCTGGAGCTTCTCGTGGTTTGAGGCCTGAATTCCTCCAACCCCTGCTCTTGACATTCTCCGGATATGGGCTGCATTTTGGCTGCATTTTGGGCTGGAGCTTCTCGTGGTTTGAGGCCTGGCTTGCTCCACCCCCTGCTCTTGAGATTCTCCCGGAGGTGGGCTGCATTTTGGCTGCATTTTGGGCTGGAGCTTCTCGTGGTTTGAGGCCTGGCTTGCTCCACCCCCTGCTCTTGATATTCTCCTGGATGTGGGCTGCATTTTGGCTGATACTTGGGCTGGAGCTTCTCGTGGTTTGAGGCCTGGCTTGCTCCACCCCCTGCTCTTGAGATTCTCCCGGATGTGGGCTGGATTTTGGCTGCCTTTTGGGCTGGAGCTTCTTGTGGTTTGAGGCCTGTCTTGCTCCACCCCCTGCTCTTGAGATTCTCCCGGATGTGGGCTGCATTTTGGCTGCCTTTTGGGCTGGAGCTTCTCCTGGTTTGAGGCCTGGCTTGCTCCACCCCCTGCTCTTGAGATTCTCCCGCATGTGGGCTGCATTTTGGCTGCCTTTTGGGCTGGAGCTTCTCCTGGTTTGAGGCCTGGCTTGCTCCACCCCCTGCTCTTGATATTCCCCCGGATGTGGGCCGCATTTTGGTTGCATTTTGGGCTGGAGCTTCTCGTGGTTTGAGGCCTGGCTTGCTCCACCCCCTGCTCTTGAGATTCTCCCGCATGTGGTTTGCATTTTGGCTAAATCTTGGGCTGGAGCTTCTCGTGGTTTGAGGCCTGGCTTGCTCCACCCCCTGCTCTTGAGATTCTCCCGGATGTGGGCTGCATTTTGGTTGCATTTTGGGCTGGAGCTTCTCGTGGTTTGAGGCCTGGCTTGCTCCACCCCCTGCTCTTGATATTCCCCCGGATGTGGGCTGCATTTTGGTTGCCTTTTGGGCTGGAGCTTCTCGTGGTTTGAGGCCTGCCTTGCTCCACCCCCTGCTCTTGAGATTCTCCCGCATGTGGTCTGCATTTTGGCTAAATCTTGGGCTGGAGCTTCTCGTGGATTGAGGCCTGGCTTGCTCCACCCCCTGCTCTTGAGATTCTCCCGGATGTGGGCTGCATTTTGGCTGCCTTTTGGGCTGGAGCTTCTCGTGGTTTGAGGCCTGGCTTGCTCCACCCCCTGCTCTTGAGATTCTCCCGGATGTGGGCTGGATTATGGCTGCCTTTTGGGCTGGAGCTTCTCGTGGTTTGAGGCCTGGCTTGCTCCACCCCCTGCTCTTGAGATTCTCCCGGAGGTGGGCTGCATTTTGGCTGCCTATTGGGATGGAGCTTCTCGTTCTTTGGGGCATGGCTGGCTCCATCTCCTGCTCTTGAGATTCTCCCGGAGGTGGGCTGCATTTTGGCTGCCTTTTGGGCTGGAGCTTCTCGTGGTTTGAGGCCTGGCTTGCTCCACCCCCTGCTCTTGAGATTCTCCCGGATGTTTGCTGTATTTTGGCTGTTTTTTGGGCTGGAGCTTCTCGTGGTTTGAGGCCTGACTTCCTCCAACCCCTGCTCTTGACATTCTCCGGATATGGGCTGCATTTTGGCTGCATTTTGGGCTGGAGCTTCTCGTGGTTTGAGGCCTGTCTTGCTCCACCCCCTGCTCTTGAGATTCTCCCGGAGGTGGGCTGCATTTTGGCTGCCTTTTGGGCTGGAGCTTCTCGTGGTTTGAGGCCTGGCTTGCTCCACCCCCTGCTCTTGATATTCTCCTGGATGTGGGCTGCATTTTGGCTGATACTTGGGCTGGAGCTTCTCGTGGTTTGAGGCCTGCCTTGCTCCACCCCCTGCTCTTGAGATTCTCCAGGATGTGGGCTGCATTTTGGCTGCCTGTTGGGCTGGAGCTTCTCGTGGTTTGAGGCCTGGCTTGCTCCACCCCCTGCTCTTGAGATTCTCTCGGATGTGGGCTGCATTTTGGCTGCCTTTTGGGCTGGAGCTTCTCGTGGTTTGAGGCCTGGCTTGCTCCACCCCCTGCTCTTGAGATTCTCCCGGATGTGGGCTGCATTTTGGCTGCCTTTTGGGCTGGAGCTTCTCGTGGTTTGAGGCCTGGCTTGCTCCACCCCCTGCTCTTGAGATTCTCCCGGATGTGGGCTGCATTTTGGCTGCCTTTTGGGCTGGAGCTTCTCGTGGTTTGAGGCCTGGCTTGCTCCACCCCCTGCTCTTGATATTCCCCCGGATGTGGGCTGCATTTTGGCTGCCTGTTGGGCTGGAGCTTCTCGTGGTTTGAGGCCTGGCTTGCTCCACCCCCTGCTCTTGAGATTCTCCCGGAGGTGGGCTGCATTTTGCCTGATACTTGGGCTGGAGCTTTTCGTGGTTTGAGGCCTGGCTTGCTCCACCCCCTGCTCTTGAGATTCTCCCGGATGAGGGCTGCATTTTGGCTGCCTTTTGGGCTGGAGCTTCTCGTGGTTTGAGGCCTGTCTTGCTCCACCCCCTGCTCTTGATATTCTCCTGGATGTGGGCTGCATTTTGGCTGCCTTTTGGGCTGGAGCTTCTCGTGGTTTGAGGCCTGGCTTGCTCCACCCCCTGCTCTTGAGATTCTCCCGGATGTGGGCTGCATTTTGGCTGCCTGTTGGGCTGGAGCTTCTCGTGGTTTGAGGCCTGGCTTGCTCCACCCCCTGCTCTTGAGATTCTCCCGGATGTGGGCTGCATTTTGGCTGCCTTTTGGGCTGGAGCTTCTCGTGGTTTGAGGCCTGGCTTGCTCCACCCCCTGCTCTTGAGATTCTCCCGGAGGTGGGCTGCATTTTGGCTGCCTTTTGGGCTGGAGCTTCTCGTGGTTTGAGGCCTGGCTTGCTCCACCCCCTGCTCTTGAGATTCTCCCGGATGTGGTCTGCATTTTGGCTGAATCTTGGGCTGGAGCTTCTCGTGGTTTGAGGCCTGGCTTGCTCCACCCCCTGCTCTTGAGATTCTCCCGGATGTGGGCTGGATTATGGCTGCCTTTTGGGCTGGAGCTTCTCGTGGTTTGAGGCCTGGCTTGCTCCACCCCCTGCTCTTGAGATTCTCCTGGATGTGGGCTGCATTTTGGCTGCCTTTTGGGCTGGAGCTTCTCGTGGTTTGAGGCCTGGCTTGCTCCACCCCCTGCTCTTGAGATTCTCCCGGAGGTGGGCTGCATTTTGCCTGATACTTGGGCTGGAGCTTTTCGTGGTTTGAGGCCTGGCTTGCTCCACCCCCTGCTCTTGAGATTCTCCCGGATGAGGGCTGCATTTTGGCTGCCTTTTGGGCTGGAGCTTCTCGTGGTTTGAGGCCTGTCTTGCTCCACCCCCTGCTCTTGATATTCTCCTGGATGTGGGCTGCATTTTGGCTGCCTTTTGGGCTGGAGCTTCTCGTGGTTTGAGGCCTGGCTTGCTCCACCCCCTGCTCTTGATATTCTCCCGGATGTGGGCTGCATTTTGGCTGAATCTTGGGCTGGAGCTTCCTGTGGTTTGAGGCCTGGCTTGCTCCACCCCCTGCTCTTGATATTCTCCTGGATGTGGGCTGCATTTTGGCTGCCTTTTGGGCTGGAGCTTCTCGTGGTTTGAGGCCTGGCTTGCTCCACCCCCTGCTCTTGAGATTCTCCCGGATGTGGGCTGCATTTTGGCTGCCTGTTGGGCTGGAGCTTCTCGTGGTTTGAGGCCTGGCTTGCTCCACCCCCTGCTCTTGAGATTCTCCCGGATGTGGGCTGCATTTTGGCTGCCTTTTGGGCTGGAGCTTCTCGTGGTTTGAGGCCTGGCTTGCTCCACCCCCTGCTCTTGAGATTCTCCCGGAGGTGGGCTGCATTTTGGCTGCCTTTTGGGCTGGAGCTTCTCGTGGTTTGAGGCCTGGCTTGCTCCACCCCCTGCTCTTGAGATTCTCCCGGATGTGGTCTGCATTTTGGCTGAATCTTGGGCTGGAGCTTCTCGTGGTTTGAGGCCTGGCTTGCTCCACCCCCTGCTCTTGAGATTCTCCCGGATGTGGGCTGGATTATGGCTGCCTTTTGGGCTGGAGCTTCTCGTGGTTTGAGGCCTGGCTTGCTCCACCCCCTGCTCTTGAGATTCTCCTGGATGTGGGCTGCATTTTGGCTGCCTTTTGGGCTGGAGCTTCTCGTGGTTTGAGGCCTGCCTTGCTCCACCCCCTGCTCTTGAGATTCTCCCGGAGGTGGGCTGCATTTTGCCTGATACTTGGGCTGGAGCTTTTCGTGGTTTGAGGCCTGGCTTGCTCCACCCCCTGCTCTTGAGATTCTCCCGGATGAGGGCTGCATTTTGGCTGCCTTTTGGGCTGGAGCTTCTCGTGGTTTGAGGCCTGTCTTGCTCCACCCCCTGCTCTTGATATTCTCCTGGATGTGGGCTGCATTTTGGCTGCCTTTTGGGCTGGAGCTTCTCGTGGTTTGAGGCCTGGCTTGCTCCACCCCCTGCTCTTGATATTCTCCCGGATGTGGGCTGCATTTTGGCTGAATCTTGGGCTGGAGCTTCCTGTGGTTTGAGGCCTGGCTTGCTCCACCCCCTGCTCTTGAGATTCTCCCGGATGTGGGCTGCATTTTGGCTGCCTTTTGGGCTGGAGCTTCTCGTGGTTTGAGGCCTGGCTTGCTCCACCCCCTGCTCTTGAGATTCTCCCGGATGTGGGCTGAATTTTGGCTGCGCTTTGGGCTGGAGCTTCTCGTGGTTTGAGGCCTGCCTTGCTCCACCCCCTGCTCTTGAGATTCCCCCGGATGTGGGCTGCATTTTGGCTGCCTTTTGGGCTGGAGCTTCTCATGGTTTGAGGCCTGGCTTGCTCCACCCCCTGCTCTTGAGATTCTCCCGGATGTGGGCTGCATTTTGCCTGCCTTTTGGGCTGGAGCTTCTCGTGGTTTGAGGCCTGGCTTGCTCCACCCCCTGCTCTTGAGATTCTCCCGGAGGTGGGCTGCATTTTGGCTGATACTTGGGCTGGAGCTTCTCGTGGTTTGAGGCCTGGCTTGCTCCACCCCCTGCTCTTGAGATTCTCCCGGAGGTGGGCTGCATTTTCGCTGCCTGTTGGGCTGGAGATTCTCGTGGTTTGAGGCCTGGCTTGCTCCACCCCCTGCTCTTGAGATTCTCCCGGATGTGGGCTGGATTATGGCTGCCTTTTGGGCTGGAGCTTCTCGTGGTTTGAGGCCTGGCTTGCTCCACCCCCTGCTCTTGAGATTCTCCCGGAGGTGGGCTGCATTTTGGCTGCCTATTGGGATGGAGCTTCTCGTTCTTTGGGGCATGGCTGGCTCCACCTCCTGCTCTTGAGATTCTCCCGGAGGTGGGCTGCATTTTGGCTGCCTTTTGGGCTGGAGCTTCTCGTGGTTTGAGGCCTGGCTTGCTCCACCCCCTGCTCTTGAGATTCTCCCGGATGTTTGCTGTATTTTGGCTGTTTTTTGGGCTGGAGCTTCTCGTGGTTTGAGGCCTGACTTCCTCCAACCCCTGCTCTTGACATTCTCCGGATATGGGCTGCATTTTGGCTGCATTTTGGGCTGGAGCTTCTCGTGGTTTGAGGCCTGTCTTGCTCCACCCCCTGCTCTTGAGATTCTCCCGGAGGTGGGCTGCATTTTGGCTGCCTTTTGGGCTGGAGCTTCTCGTGGTTTGAGGCCTGGCTTGCTCCACCCCCTGCTCTTGATATTCTCCTGGATGTGGGCTGCATTTTGGCTGATACTTGGGCTGGAGCTTCTCGTGGTTTGAGGCCTGCCTTGCTCCACCCCCTGCTCTTGAGATTCTCCAGGATGTGGGCTGCATTTTGGCTGCCTGTTGGGCTGGAGCTTCTCGTGGTTTGAGGCCTGGCTTGCTCCACCCCCTGCTCTTGAGATTCTCTCGGATGTGGGCTGCATTTTGGCTGCTTTTTGGGCTGGAGCTTCTCGTGGTTTGAGGCCTGGCTTTCTCCACCCCCTGCTCTTGAGATTCTCCTGGATGTGGGCTGCATTTTAGCTGATTCTTGGGCTGGAGCTTCCCGTGGTTTGAGGCCTGGCTTGCTCCACCCCCTGCTCTTGATATTCTCCCGGACGTGTGCTGCATTCTCGCTGCCTTTTGGGCTGGATCTTCTCGTGGTTTGAGGCCTGGCTTGCTCCATCCCCTGCTCTTGATATTCTCTCGGATGTGGGCTGCATTTTGGCTGCCTTTTGGGCTGGAGCTTCTCATGGTTTGAGGCCTGGCTTGCTCCACCCCCTGCTCTTGAGATTCTCCCGGAGGTGGGCTGCATTTTGGCTGCCTTTTGGGCTGGAGCTTCTCGTGGTTTGAGGCCTGGCTTGCTCCACCCCCTGCTCTTGATATTCTATCGGATGTGGTGTGCATTTTGGCTGCCTTTTGGGCTGGAGCTTCTCGTGGTTTGAGGCCTGGCTTGCTCCACCCCCTGCTTTTGAGATTCTCCCGGATGTGGGCTGCATTTTGGCTGCCTTTTGGGCTGGAGCTTCTCGTGGTTTGAGGCCTGGCTTGCTCCACCCCCTGCTCTTGAGATTCTCCCGGATGTGGGCTGCATTTTGGCTGCCTTTTGGGCTGGAGCTTCTCGTGGTTTGAGGCCTGGCTTGCTCCACCCCCTGCTCTTGATATTCCCCCGGATGTGGGCTGCATTTTGGCTGCCTGTTGGGCTGGAGCTTCTCGTGGTTTGAGGCCTGGCTTGCTCCACCCCCTGCTCTTGAGATTCTCCCGGATGTGGGCTGCATTTTGGCTGCCTTTTGGGCTGGAGCTTCTCGTGGTTTGAGGCCTGGCTTGCTCCACCCCCTGCTCTTGAGATTCTCCCGGATGTGGGCTGCATTTTGGCTGCCTTTTGGGCTGGAGCTTCCCGTGGTTTGAGGCCTGGCTTGCTCCACCCCCTGCTCTTGATATTCTCCCGGATGTGGGCTGCATTTTGGCTGAATCTTGGGCTGGAGCTTCCTGTGGTTTGAGGCCTGGCTTGCTCCACCCCCTGCTCTTGAGATTCTCCCGGATGTGGGCTGCATTTTGGCTGCCTTTTGGGCTGGAGCTTCTCGTGGTTTGAGGCCTGGCTTGCTCCACCCCCTGCTCTTGAGATTCTCCCGGATGTGGGCTGCATTTTGGCTGCGCTTTGGGCTGGAGCTTCTCGTGGTTTGAGGCCTGCCTTGCTCCACCCCCTGCTCTTGAGATTCCCCCGGATGTGGGCTGCATTTTGGCTGCCTTTTGGGCTGGAGCTTCTCATGGTTTGAGGCCTGGCTTGCTCCACCCCCTGCTCTTGAGATTCTCCCGGAGGTGGGCTGCATTTTGGCTGATACTTGGGCTGGAGCTTCTCGTGGTTTGAGGCCTGCCTTGCTCCACCCCATGCTCTTGATATTCTCCCGGACGTGTGCAGCATTTTGGCTGCCTTTTGGGCTGGATCTTCTCGTGGTTTGAGGCCTGGCTTGCTCCATCCCCTGCTCTTGATATTCTCTCGGATGTGGGCTGCATTTTGGCTGCCTTTTGGGCTGGAGATTCTCGTGGTTTGAGGCCTGGCTTGCTCCACCCCCTGCTCTTGAGATTCTCCCGGATGTGGGCTGGATTATGGCTGCCTTTTGGGCTGGAGCTTCTCGTGGTTTGAGGCCTGGCTTGCTCCACCCCCTGCTCTTGAGATTCTCCCGGAGGTGGGCTGCATTTTGGCTGCCTATTGGGATGGAGCTTCTCGTTCTTTGGGGCATGGCTGGCTCCACCTCCTGCTCTTGAGATTCTCCCGGAGGTGGGCTGCATTTTGGCTGCCTTTTGGGCTGGAGCTTCTCGTGGTTTGAGGCCTGGCTTGCTCCACCCCCTGCTCTTGAGATTCTCCCGGATGTTTGCTGTATTTTGGCTGTTTTTTGGGCTGGAGCTTCTCGTGGTTTGAGGCCTGACTTCCTCCAACCCCTGCTCTTGACATTCTCCGGATATGGGCTGCATTTTGGCTGCATTTTGGGCTGGAGCTTCTCGTGGTTTGAGGCCTGTCTTGCTCCACCCCCTGCTCTTGAGATTCTCCCGGAGGTGGGCTGCATTTTGGCTGCCTTTTGGGCTGGAGCTTCTCGAGGTTTGAGGCCTGGCTTGCTCCACCCCCTGCTCTTGATATTCTCCTGGATGTGGGCTGCATTTTGGCTGATACTTGGGCTGGAGCTTCTCGTGGTTTGAGGCCTGGCTTGCTCCACCCCCTGCTCTTGAGATTCTCTCGGATGTGGGCTGCATTTTGGCTGCTTTTTGGGCTGGAGCTTCTCGTGGTTTGAGGCCTGGCTTTCTCCACCCCCTGCTCTTGAGATTCTCCTGGATGTGGGCTGCATTTTAGCTGATTCTTGGGCTGGAGCTTCCCGTGGTTTGAGGCCTGGCTTGCTCCACCCCCTGCTCTTGAGATTCTCCCGGATGTGGGCTGGATTATGGCTGCCTTTTGGGCTGGAGCTTCTCGTGGTTTGAGGCCTGGCTTGCTCCACCCCCTGCTCTTGATATTCTCCTGGATGTGGGCTGCATTTTGGCTGCCTTTTGGGCTGGAGCTTCTCGTGGTTTGAGGCCTGTCTTGCTCCACCCCCTGCTCTTGAGATTCTCCCGGAGGTGGGCTGCATTTTGGCTGTCTTTTGGGCTGGAGCTTCTTGTGGTTGGAGGCCTGGCTTGCTCCACCCCCTGCTCTTGAGATTCTCCCGGATGTGGGCTGCATTTTGGCTGCCTTTTGGGCTGGAGCTTCCCGTGGTTTGAGGCCTGGCTTGCTCCACCCCCTGCTCTTGATATTCTCCCGGATGTGGGCTGCATTTTGGCTGAATCTTGGGCTGGAGCTTCCTGTGGTTTGAGGCCTGGCTTGCTCCACCCCCTGCTCTTGAGATTCTCCCGGATGTGGGCTGCATTTTGGCTGCCTTTTGGGCTGGAGCTTCTCGTGGTTTGAGGCCTGGCTTGCTCCACCCCCTGCTCTTGAGATTCTCCCGGATGTGGGCTGCATTTTGGCTGCCTTTTGGGCTGGAGCTTCTCGTGGTTTGAGGCCTGCCTTGCTCCACCCCCTGCTCTTGAGATTCCCCCGGATGTGGGCTGCATTTTGGCTGCCTTTTGGGCTGGAGCTTCTCATGGTTTGAGGCCTGGCTTGCTCCACCCCCTGCTCTTGAGATTCTCCCGGATGTGGGCTGCATTTTGCCTGCCTTTTGGGCTGGAGCTTCTCGTGGTTTGAGGCCTGCCTTGCTCCACCCCCTGCTCTTGAGATTCTCCCGGAGGTGGGCTGCATTTTGGCTGATACTTGGGCTGGAGCTTCTCGTGGTTTGAGGCCTGCCTTGCTCCACCCCATGCTCTTGATATTCTCCCGGACGTGTGCTGCATTTTGGCTGCCTTTTGGGCTGGATCTTCTCGTGGTTTGAGGCCTGGCTTGCTCCATCCCCTGCTCTTGATATTCTCTCGGATGTGGGCTGGATTTTGGCTGCCTTTTGGGCTGGAGCTTCTCGTGGTTTGAGGCCTGGCTTGCTCCACCCCCTGCTCTTGAGATTCTCCCGGAAGTGGGCTGCATTTTGGCTGCCTTTTGGGCTGGAGCTTCTCGTGGTTTGAGGCCTGGCTTGCTCCACCCCCTGCTCTTGAGATTGTCCCGGATGTGGGCTGCATTTTGGCTGAATTTTGGGCTGGAGCTTCTCGTGGTTTGAGGCCTGTCTTGCTCCACCCCCTGCTCTTGAGATTCTCCCGGAGGTGGTCTGCATTTTGGCTGAATCTTGGGCTGGAGCTTCTCGTGGTTTGAGGCCTGGCTTGCTCCACCCCCTGCTCTTGAGATTCTCCCGGATGTGGGCTGCATTTTGGCTGCCCTTTGGGCTGGAGCTTCTCGTGGTTTGAGGCCTGGCTTGCTCCACCCCCTGCTCTTGAGATTCTCCCGGATTTGGGCTGCATTTTGGCTGCCTTTTTTGCTGGAGCTTCTCGTGGTTTGAGGCCTGGCTTGCTCCACCCCCTGCTCTTGAGATTCTCCCGGATTTGGGCTGCATTTTGGCTGCCTGTTGGGCTGGAGCTTCTCGTGGTTTGAGGCCTGGCTTGCTCCACCCCCTGCTCTTGAGATTCTCCCGGATGTGGGCTGCATTTTGGCTGCCTTTTGGGCTGGAGCTTCTCCTGGTTTGAGGCCTGGCTTGCTCCACCCCCTTCTCTTGATATTCCCCTGGATGTGGGCTGCATTTTGGTTGCATTTTGGGCTGGATCTTCTCGTGGTTTGAGGCCTGGCTTGCTCCATCCCCTGCTCTTGATATTCCCCCGGATGTGGGCTGCATTTTGGTTGCCTTTTGGGCTGGAGCTTCTCGTGGTTTGAGGCCTGGCTTGCTCCACCCCCTGCTCTTGAGATTCTCCCGGATGTGGGCTGCATTTTGGCTAAATCTTGGGCTGGAGCTTCTCGTGGTTTGAGGCCTGGCTTGCTCCACCCCCTGCTCTTGAGATTCTCCCGGATGTGGGCTGGATTTTGGCTGCCTTTTGGGCTGGAGCTTCTCGTGGTTTGAGGCCTGGCTTGCTCCACCCCCTGCTCTTGAGATTCTCCCGGATGTGGGCTGCATTTTGGCTGCCTTTTGGGCTGGAGCTTCTCATGGTTTGAGGCCTGGCTTGCTCCACCCCCTGCTCTTGAGATTCTCCCGGATTTGGGCTGCATTTTGGCTGCCTGTTGGGCTGGAGCTTCTCGTGGTTTGAGGCCTGTCTTGCTCCACCCCCTGCTCTTGAGATTCTCCCGGATGTGGGCTGGATTATGGCTGCCTTTTGGGCTGGAGCTTCTCGTGGTTTGAGGCCTGGCTTGCTCCACCCCCTGCTCTTGAGATTCTCCCGGAGGTGGGCTGCATTTTGGCTGCCTATTGGGATGGAGCTTCTCGTTCTTTGGGGCATGGCTGGCTCCACCTCCTGCTCTTGAGATTCTCCCGGAGGTGGGCTGCATTTTGGCTGCATTTTGGGCTGGAGCTTCTCGTGGTTTGAGGCCTGGCTTGCTCCACCCCCTGCTCTTGAGATTCTCCCGGATGTTTGCTGTATTTTGGCTGTTTTTTGGGCTGGAGCTTCTCGTGGTTTGAGGCCTGCCTTCCTCCAACCCCTGCTCTTGACATTCTCCGGATATGGGCTGCATTTTGGCTGCATTTTGGGCTGGAGCTTCTCGTGGTTTGAGGCCTGGCTTGCTCCACCCCCTGCTCTTGAGATTCTCCCGGAGGTGGGCTGCATTTTGGCTGCATTTTGGGCTGGAGCTTCTCGTGGTTTGAGGCCTGCCTTGCTCCACCCCCTGCTCTTGAGATTCTCCCGGAGGTGGGCTGCATTTTGGCTGCCTTTTGGGCTGGAGCTTCTCGTGATTTGAGGCCTGGCTTGCTCCACCCCCTGCTCTTGAGATTCTCCCGGATGTGGGCTGGATTTTGACTGCCTTTTGGCCTGGAGCTTCTCGTGGTTTGAGGCCTGCCTTGCTCCACCCCCTGCTCTTGAGATTCTCCCGTATGTGGGTTGCATTTTGGCTGATTCTTGGGCTGGATCTTCTCGTGGTTTGAGGCCTGGCTTGCTCGACCCCCTGCTCTTGATATTCTCCTGGATGTGGGCTGCATTTTGGCTGCCTATTGGGCTGGAGCTTCTCGTGGTTTGAGGCCTGGCTTGCTCCACCCCCTGCTCTTGAGATTCTCCCGTATGTGGGCTGCATTTTGGCTGATTCTTGGGCTGGAGCTTCTCGTGGTTTGAGGCCTGCCTTGCTCCACCCCCTGCTCTTGAGATTCTCCCGGAGGTGGGCTGCATTTTGGCTGCCTTTTGGGCTGGAGCTTCTCGTGATTTGAGGCCTGGCTTGCTCCACCCCCTGCTCTTGAGATTCTCCCGGATGTGGGCTGGATTTTGACTGCCTTTTGGCCTGGAGCTTCTCGTGGTTTGAGGCCTGCCTTGCTCCACCCCCTGCTCTTGAGATTCTCCCGTATGTGGGCTGCATTTTGGCTGATTCTTGGGCTGGATCTTCTCGTGGTTTGAGGCCTGGCTTGCTCGACCCCCTGCTCTTGATATTCTCCTGGATGTGGGCTGCATTTTGGCTGCCTATTGGGCTGGAGCTTCTCGTGGTTTGAGGCCTGGCTTGCTCCACCCCCTGCTCTTGAGATTCTCCCGGATGTGGGCTGCATTTTGGCTGATTCTTGGGCTGGAGCTTCTCGTGGTTTGAGGCCTGGCTTGCTCCACCCCCTGCTCTTGAGATTCTCCCGGATTTGGGCTGCATTTTGGCTGCCTGTTGGGCTGGAGCTTCTCGTGGTTTGAGGCCTGGCTTGCTCCACCCCCTGCTCTTGATATTCTCTCGGATGTGGGCTGCATTTTGGCTGACTTTTGGGCTGGAGCTTCTCGTGGTTTGAGGCCTGGCTTGCTCCACCCCCTGCTCTTGAGATTCTCCCGGATGTGGGCTGCATTTTGGCTACATTTTGCGCTGGAGCTTCTCGTGGTTTGAGGTCTGGCTTGCTCCACCCCCTGCTCTTGAGATTCTCCCGGAGGTGGGCTGGCTTTTGGCTGCCTTTTGGGCTGGAGCTTCTCGTGGTTTGAGGCCTGGCTTGCTCCACCCCCTGCTCTTGATATTCTCCTGGATGTGGGCTGCATTTTGGCTGATACTTGGGCTGGAGCTTCTCGTGGTTTGAGGCCTGCCTTGCTCCACCCCCTGCTCTTGAGATTCTCCCGGATGTGGGCTGCATTTTGGCTGCCTTTTGGGCTGGAGCTTCTTGTGGTTTGAGGCCTGTCTTGCTCCACCCCCTGCTCTTGAGATTCTCCCGGATGTGGGCTGCATTTTGGCTGCCTTTTGGGCTGGAGCTTCTCCTGGTTTGAGGCCTGGCTTGCTCCACCCCCTGCTCTTGAGATTCTCCTGCATGTGGGCTGCATTTTGGCTGCATTTTGGGCTGGAGCTTCTCCTGGTTTGAGGCCTGGTTTGCTCCACCCCCTGCTCTTGATATTCCCCCGGATGTGGGCTGCATTTTGGTTGCATTTTGGGCTGGAGCTTCTCGTGGTTTGAGGCCTGCCTTGCTCCACCCCCTGCTCTTGAGATTCTCCCGCATGTGGTCTGCATTTTGGCTAAATCTTGGGCTGGAGCTTCTCGTGGTTTGAGGCCTGGCTTGCTCCACCCCCTGCTCTTGAGATTCTCCTGGATGTGGGCTGCATTTTGGCTGCCTTTTGGGCTGGAGCTTCTCGTGGTTTGAGGCCTGGCTTGCTCCACCCCCTGCTCTTGAGATTCTCCCGTATGTGGGCTGCATTTTGGCTGCTTATTGGGCTGGAGCTTCTCGTGGTTTGAGGCCTGGCTTGCTCCACCCCCTGCTCTTGAGATTCTCCCGGATTTGGGCTGCATTTTGGCTGATTCTTGGGCTGGAGCTTCTCGTGGTTTGAGGCCTGGCTTGCTCCACCCCCTGCTCTTGAGATTCTCCCGGAGGTGGGCTGCATTTTCGCTGCCTGTTGGGCTGGAGATTCTCGTGGTTTGAGGCCTGGCTTGCTCCACCCCCTGCTCTTGAGATTCTCCCGGATGTGGGCTGGATTATGGCTGCCTTTTGGGCTGGAGCTTCTCGTAGTTTGAGGCCTGGCTTGCTCCACCCCCTGCTCTTGAGATTCTCCCGGAGGTGGGCTGCATTTTGGCTGCCTATTGGGATGGAGCTTCTCGTTCTTTGGGGCATGGCTGGCTCCACCTCCTGCTCTTGAGATTCTCCCGGAGGTGGGCTGCATTTTGGCTGCCTTTTGGGCTGGAGCTTCTCGTGGTTTGAGGCCTGGCTTGCTCCACCCCCTGCTCTTGAGATTCTCCCGGATGTTTGCTGTATTTTGGCTGTTTTTTGGGCTGGAGCTTCTCGTGGTTTGAGGCCTGACTTCCTCCAACCCCTGCTCTTGACATTCTCCGGATATGGGCTGCATTTTGGCTGCATTTTGGGCTGGAGCTTCTCGTGGTTTGAGGCCTGGCTTGCTCCACCCCCTGCTCTTGAGATTCTCCCTGAGGTGGGCTGCATTTTGGCTGCCTTTTGGGCTGGAGCTTCTCGTGGTTTGAGGTCTGGCTTGCTCCACCCCCTGCTCTTGATATTCTATCGGATGTGGGCTGCATTTTGGCTGATACTTGGGCTGGAGCTTCTCGTGGTTTGAGGCCTGCCTTGCTCCACCCCCTGCTCTTGAGATTCTCCAGGATGTGGGCTGCATTTTGGCTGCCTTTTGGGCTGGAGCTTCTTGTGGTTTGAGGCCTGTCTTGCTCCACCCCCTGCTCTTGAGATTCTCCCGGATGTGGGCTGCATTGTGGCTGCCTTTTGGGCTGGAGCTTCTCCTGGTTTGAGGCCTGGCTTGCTCCACCCCCTGCTCTTGAGATTCTCCCGCATGTGGGCTGCATTTTGGCTGCCTTTTGGGCTGGAGCTTCTCGTGGTTTGAGGCCTGGCTTGCTCCACCCCCTGCTCTTGATATTCCCCCGGATGTGGGCTGCATTTTGGTTGCATTTTGGGCTGGAGCTTCTCGTGGTTTGAGGCCTGGCTTGCTCCACCCCCTGCTCTTGAGATTCTCCCGGATTTGGGCTGCATTTTGGCTGCCTATTGGGCTGGAGCTTCTCGTGGTTTGAGGCCTGGCTTGCTCCACCCCCTGCTCTTGAGATTCTCCCGGATGTGGGCTGCATTTTGGCTGATTCTTGGGCTGGAGCTTCTCGTGGTTTGAGGCCTGGCTTGCTCCACCCCCTGCTCTTGAGATTCTCCCGGATTTGGGCTGCATTTTGGCTGCCTGTTGGGCTGGAGCTTCTCGTGGTTTGAGGCCTGGCTTGCTCCACCCCCTGCTCTTGATATTCTCTCGGATGTGGGCTGCATTTTGGCTGACTTTTGGGCTGGAGCTTCTCCTGGTTTGAGGCCTGGCTTGCTCCACCCCCTGCTCTTGAGATTCTCCCGGATGTGGGCTGCATTTTGGCTGCCTTTTGCGCTGGAGCTTCTCGTGGTTTGAGGTCTGGCTTGCTCCACCCCCTGCTCTTGAGATTCTCCCGGAGGTGGGCTGGCTTTTGGCTGCCTTTTGGGCTGGAGCTTCTCGTGGTTTGAGGCCTGGCTTGCTCCACCCCCTGCTCTTGATATTCTCCTGGATGTGGGCTGCATTTTGGCTGATACTTGGGCTGGAGCTTCTCGTGGTTTGAGGCCTGCCTTGCTCCACCCCCTGCTCTTGAGATTCTCCCGGATGTGGGCTGCATTTTGGCTGCCTTTTGGGCTGGAGCTTCTTGTGGTTTGAGGCCTGTCTTGCTCCACCCCCTGCTCTTGAGATTCTCCCGGATGTGGGCTGCATTTTGGCTGCCTTTTGGGCTGGAGCTTCTCCTGGTTTGAGGCCTGGCTTGCTCCACCCCCTGCTCTTGAGATTCTCCTGCATGTGGGCTGCATTTTGGCTGCATTTTGGGCTGGAGCTTCTCCTGGTTTGAGGCCTGGTTTGCTCCACCCCCTGCTCTTGATATTCCCCCGGATGTGGGCTGCATTTTGGTTGCATTTTGGGCTGGAGCTTCTCGTGGTTTGAGGCCTGCCTTGCTCCACCCCCTGCTCTTGAGATTCTCCCGCATGTGGTCTGCATTTTGGCTAAATCTTGGGCTGGAGCTTCTCGTGGTTTGAGGCCTGGCTTGCTCCACCCCCTGCTCTTGAGATTCTCCTGGATGTGGGCTGCATTTTGGCTGCCTTTTGGGCTGGAGCTTCTCGTGGTTTGAGGCCTGGCTTGCTCCACCCCCTGCTCTTGAGATTCTCCCGTATGTGGGCTGCATTTTGGCTGCTTATTGGGCTGGAGCTTCTCGTGGTTTGAGGCCTGGCTTGCTCCACCCCCTGCTCTTGAGATTCTCCCGGATTTGGGCTGCATTTTGGCTGATTCTTGGGCTGGAGCTTCTCGTGGTTTGAGGCCTGGCTTGCTCCACCCCCTGCTCTTGAGATTCTCCCGGAGGTGGGCTGCATTTTCGCTGCCTGTTGGGCTGGAGATTCTCGTGGTTTGAGGCCTGGCTTGCTCCACCCCCTGCTCTTGAGATTCTCCCGGATGTGGGCTGGATTATGGCTGCCTTTTGGGCTGGAGCTTCTCGTAGTTTGAGGCCTGGCTTGCTCCACCCCCTGCTCTTGAGATTCTCCCGGAGGTGGGCTGCATTTTGGCTGCCTATTGGGATGGAGCTTCTCGTTCTTTGGGGCATGGCTGGCTCCACCTCCTGCTCTTGAGATTCTCCCGGAGGTGGGCTGCATTTTGGCTGCCTTTTGGGCTGGAGCTTCTCGTGGTTTGAGGCCTGGCTTGCTCCACCCCCTGCTCTTGAGATTCTCCCGGATGTTTGCTGTATTTTGGCTGTTTTTTGGGCTGGAGCTTCTCGTGGTTTGAGGCCTGACTTCCTCCAACCCCTGCTCTTGACATTCTCCGGATATGGGCTGCATTTTGGCTGCATTTTGGGCTGGAGCTTCTCGTGGTTTGAGGCCTGGCTTGCTCCACCCCCTGCTCTTGAGATTCTCCCTGAGGTGGGCTGCATTTTGGCTGCCTTTTGGGCTGGAGCTTCTCGTGGTTTGAGGTCTGGCTTGCTCCACCCCCTGCTCTTGATATTCTATCGGATGTGGGCTGCATTTTGGCTGATACTTGGGCTGGAGCTTCTCGTGGTTTGAGGCCTGCCTTGCTCCACCCCCTGCTCTTGAGATTCTCCAGGATGTGGGCTGCATTTTGGCTGCCTTTTGGGCTGGAGCTTCTTGTGGTTTGAGGCCTGTCTTGCTCCACCCCCTGCTCTTGAGATTCTCCCGGATGTGGGCTGCATTGTGGCTGCCTTTTGGGCTGGAGCTTCTCCTGGTTTGAGGCCTGGCTTGCTCCACCCCCTGCTCTTGAGATTCTCCCGCATGTGGGCTGCATTTTGGCTGCCTTTTGGGCTGGAGCTTCTCGTGGTTTGAGGCCTGGCTTGCTCCACCCCCTGCTCTTGATATTCCCCCGGATGTGGGCTGCATTTTGGTTGCATTTTGGGCTGGAGCTTCTCGTGGTTTGAGGCCTGGCTTGCTCCACCCCCTGCTCTTGAGATTCTCCCGGATTTGGGCTGCATTTTGGCTGCCTGTTGGGCTGGAGCTTCTCGTGGTTTGAGGCCTGGCTTGCTCCAACCCCTTCTCTTGATATTCTCTCGGATGTGGGCTGCATTTTGGCTGCCTTTTGGGCTGGAGCTTCTCGTGGTTTGAGGCCTGGCTTGCTCCACCCCCTGCTCTTGAGATTCTCCCGGATGTGGGCTGCATTTTGGCTGCATTTTGGGCTGGAGCTTCTCGTGGTTTGAGGTCTGGCTTGCTCCACCCCCTGCTCTTGAGATTCTCCCGCATGTGGGCTGCATTTTGGCTGCCTTTTGGGCTGGAGCTTCTCCTGGTTTGAGGCCTGGCTTGCTCCACCCCCTGCTCTTGATATTCCCCTGGATGTGGGCTGCATTTTGGTTGCATTTTGGGCTGGATCTTCTCGTGGTTTGAGGCCTGGCTTGCTCCACCCCCTGCTCTTGATATTCCCCCGGATGTGGGCTGCATATTGGTTGCCTTTTGGGCTGGAGCTTCTCGTGGTTTGAGGCCTGGCTTGCTCCACCCCCTGCTCTTGAGATTCTCCCGGATGTGGGCTGCATTTTGGCTGCCTTTTGGGCTGGAGCTTCTCGTGGTTTGAGGCCTGGCTTGCTCCACCCCCTGCTCTTGAGATTCTCCCGGATTTGGGCTGCATTTTGGCTGCCTGTTGGGCTGGAGCTTCTCGTGGTTTGAGGCCTGGCTTGCTCCACCCCCTGCTCTTGATATTCTCCTGGATGTGGGCTGCATTTTGGCTGATACTTGGGCTGGAGCTTCTCGTGGTTTGAGGCCTGCCTTGCTCCACCCCCTGCTCTTGAGATTCTCCCGGATGTGGGCTGCATTTTGGCTGCCTTTTGGGCTGGAGCTTCTTGTGGTTTGAGGCCTGTCTTGCTCCACCCCCTGCTCTTGAGATTCTCCCGGATGTGGGCTGCATTTTGGCTGCCTTTTGGGCTGGAGCTTCTCCTGGTTTGAGGCCTGGCTTGCTCCACCCCCTGCTCTTGAGATTCTCCCGCATGTGGGCTGCATTTTGGCTGCATTTTGGGCTGGAGCTTCTCCTGGTTTGAGGCCTGGTTTGCTCCACCCCCTGCTCTTGATATTCCCCCGGATGTGGGCTGCATTTTGGTTGCATTTTGGGCTGGAGCTTCTCGTGGTTTGAGGCCTGGCTTGCTCCACCCCCTGCTCTTGAGATTCTCCCGCATGTGGTCTGCATTTTGGCTAAATCTTGGGCTGGAGCTTCTCGTGGTTTGAGGCCTGGCTTGCTCCACCCCCTGCTCTTGAGATTCTCCTGGATGTGGGCTGCATTTTGGCTGCCTTTTGGGCTGGAGCTTCTCGTGGTTTGAGGCCTGGCTTGCTCCACCCCCTGCTCTTGAGATTCTCCCGTATGTGGGCTGCATTTTGGCTGCTTATTGGGCTGGAGCTTCTCGTGGTTTGAGGCCTGGCTTGCTCCACCCCCTGCTCTTGAGATTCTCCCGGATTTGGGCTGCATTTTGGCTGATTCTTGGGCTGGAGCTTCTCGTGGTTTGAGGCCTGGCTTGCTCCACCCCCTGCTCTTGAGATTCTCCCGGAGGTGGGCTGCATTTTCGCTGCCTGTTGGGCTGGAGATTCTCGTGGTTTGAGGCCTGGCTTGCTCCACCCCCTGCTCTTGAGATTCTCCCGGATGTGGGCTGCATTATGGCTGCCTTTTGGGCTGGAGCTTCTCGTAGTTTGAGGCCTGGCTTGCTCCACCCCCTGCTCTTGAGATTCTCCCGGAGGTGGGCTGCATTTTGGCTGCCTATTGGGATGGAGCTTCTCGTTCTTTGGGGCATGGCTGGCTCCACCTCCTGCTCTTGAGATTCTCCCGGAGGTGGGCTGCATTTTGGCTGCCTTTTGGGCTGGAGCTTCTCGTGGTTTGAGGCCTGGCTTGCTCCACCCCCTGCTCTTGAGATTCTCCCGGATGTTTGCTGTATTTTGGCTGTTTTTTGGGCTGGAGCTTCTCGTGGTTTGAGGCCTGACTTCCTCCAACCCCTGCTCTTGACATTCTCCGGATATGGGCTGCATTTTGGCTGCATTTTGGGCTGGAGCTTCTCGTGGTTTGAGGCCTGGCTTGCTCCACCCCCTGCTCTTGAGATTCTCCCTGAGGTGGGCTGCATTTTGGCTGCCTTTTGGGCTGGAGCTTCTCGTGGTTTGAGGTCTGGCTTGCTCCACCCCCTGCTCTTGATATTCTATCGGATGTGGGCTGCATTTTGGCTGATACTTGGGCTGGAGCTTCTCGTGGTTTGAGGCCTGCCTTGCTCCACCCCCTGCTCTTGAGATTCTCCAGGATGTGGGCTGCATTTTGGCTGCCTTTTGGGCTGGAGCTTCTTGTGGTTTGAGGCCTGTCTTGCTCCACCCCCTGCTCTTGAGATTCTCCCGGATGTGGGCTGCATTGTGGCTGCCTTTTGGGCTGGAGCTTCTCCTGGTTTGAGGCCTGGCTTGCTCCACCCCCTGCTCTTGAGATTCTCCCGCATGTGGGCTGCATTTTGGCTGCCTGTTGGGCTGGAGCTTCTCGTGGTTTGAGGCCTGGCTTGCTCCACCCCCTTCTCTTGATATTCTCTCGGATGTGGGCTGCATTTTGGCTGCCTTTTGGGCTGGAGCTTCTCGTGGTTTGAGGCCTGGCTTGCTCCACCCCCTGCTCTTGAGATTCTCCCGGATGTGGGCTGCATTTTGGCTGCATTTTGGGCTGGAGCTTCTCGTGGTTTGAGGTCTGGCTTGCTCCACCCCCTGCTCTTGAGATTCTCCCGCATGTGGGCTGCATTTTGGCTGCCTTTTGGGCTGGAGCTTCTCCTGGTTTGAGGCCTGGCTTGCTCCACCCCCTGCTCTTGATATTCCCCTGGATGTGGGCTGCATTTTGGTTGCATTTTGGGCTGGATCTTCTCGTGGTTTGAGGCCTGGCTTGCTCCACCCCCTGCTCTTGATATTCCCCCGGATGTGGGCTGCATATTGGTTGCCTTTTGGGCTGGAGCTTCTCGTGGTTTGAGGCCTGGCTTGCTCCACCCCCTGCTCTTGAGATTCTCCCGGATGTGGGCTGCATTTTGGCTGCCTTTTGGGCTGGAGCTTCTCGTGGTTTGAGGCCTGGCTTGCTCCACCCCCTGCTCTTGAGATTCTCCCGGATTTGGGCTGCATTTTGGCTGCCTGTTGGGCTGGAGCTTCTCGTGGTTTGGGCCCTGGCTTGCTCCACCCCCTGCTCTTGAGATTCTCCAGGAGGTGGGCTGCATTTTCGCTGCCTGTTGGGCTGGAGATTCTCGTGGTTTCAGGCCTGGCTTGCTCCACCCCCTGCTCTTGAGATTCTCCCGGATGTGGGCTGGATTATGGCTGCCTTTTGGGCTGGAGCTTCTCGTGGTTTGAGGCCTGGCTTGCTCCACCCCCTGCTCTTGAGATTCTCCCGGAGGTGGGCTGCATTTTGGCTGCCTATTGGGATGGAGCTTCTCGTTCTTTGGGGCATGGCTGGCTCCACCTCCTGCTCTTGAGATTCTCCCGGAGGTGGGCTGCATTTTGGCTGCCTTTTGGGCTGGAGCTTCTCGTGGTTTGAGGCCTGGCTTGCTCCACCCCCTGCTCTTGAGATTCTCCCGGATGTTTGCTGTATTTTGGCTGTTTTTTGGGCTGGAGCTTCTCGTGGTTTGAGGCCTGCCTTCCTCCAACCCCTGCTCTTGAGATTCTCCGGATATGGGCTGCATTTTGGCTGCATTTTGGGCTGGAGCTTCTCGTGGTTTGAGGCCTGGCTTGCTCCACCCCCTGCTCTTGAGATTCTCCCGGAGGTGGGCTGCATTTTGGCTGCATTTTGGGCTGGAGCTTCTCGTGGTTTGAGGCCTGCCTTGCTCCACCCCCTGCTCTTGAGATTCTCCCGTATGTGGGCTGCATTTTGGCTGATTCTTGGGCTGGATCTTCTCGTGGTTTGAGGCCTGGCTTGCTCGACCCCCTGCTCTTGATATTCTCCTGGATGTGGGCTGCATTTTGGCTGCCTATTGGGCTGGAGCTTCTCGTGGTTTGAGGCCTGGCTTGCTCCACCCCCTGCTCTTGAGATTCTCCCGTATGTGGGCTGCATTTTCGCTGCCTGTTGGGCTGGAGATTCTCGTGGTTTGAGGCCTGGCTTGCTCCACCCCCTGCTCTTGAGATTCTCCCGGATTTGGGCTGCATTTTGGCTGCCTGTTGGGCTGGAGCTTCTCGTGGTTTGAGGCCTGGCTTGCTCCACCCCCTGCTCTTGATATTCTCTCGGATGTGGGCTGCATTTTGGCTGCCTTTTGGGCTGGAGCTTCTCGTGGTTTGAGGCCTGGCTTGCTCCACCCCCTGCTCTTGAGATTCTCCCGGATGTGGGCTGCATTTTGGCTACATTTTGCGCTGGAGCTTCTCGTGGTTTGAGGTCTGGCTTGCTCCACCCCCTGCTCTTGAGATTCTCCCGGAGGTGGGCTGGCTTTTGGCTGCCTTTTGGGCTGGAGCTTCTCGTGGTTTGAGGCCTGGCTTGCTCCACCCCCTGCTCTTGATATTCTCCTGGATGTGGGCTGCATTTTGGCTGATACTTGGGCTGGAGCTTCTCGTGGTTTGAGGCCTGCCTTGCTCCACCCCCTGCTCTTGAGATTCTCCCGGATGTGGGCTGCATTTTGGCTGCCTTTTGGGCTGGAGCTTCTTGTGGTTTGAGGCCTGTCTTGCTCCACCCCCTGCTCTTGAGATTCTCCCGGATGTGGGCTGCATTTTGGCTGCCTTTTGGGCTGGAGCTTCTCCTGGTTTGAGGCCTGGCTTGCTCCACCCCCTGCTCTTGAGATTCTCCCGCATGTGGGCTGAATTTTGGCTGCATTTTGGGCTGGAGCTTCTCCTGGTTTGAGGCCTGGTTTGCTCCACCCCCTGCTCTTGATATTCCCCCGGATGTGGGCTGCATTTTGGTTGCATTTTGGGCTGGAGCTTCTCGTGGTTTGAGGCCTGCCTTGCTCCACCCCCTGCTCTTGAGATTCTCCCGCATGTGGTCTGCATTTTGGCTAAATCTTGGGCTGGAGCTTCTCGTGGTTTGAGGCCTGGCTTGCTCCACCCCCTGCTCTTGAGATTCTCCTGGATGTGGGCTGCATTTTGGCTGCCTTTTGGGCTGGAGCTTCTCGTGGTTTGAGGCCTGGCTTGCTCCACCCCCTGCTCTTGAGATTCTCCCGTATGTGGGCTGCATTTTGGCTGCTTATTGGGCTGGAGCTTCTCGTGGTTTGAGGCCTGGCTTGCTCCACCCCCTGCTCTTGAGATTCTCCCGGAGGTGGGCTGCATTTTCGCTGCCTGTTGGGCTGGAGATTCTCGTGGTTTGAGGCCTGGCTTGCTCCACCCCCTGCTCTTGAGATTCTCCCGGAGGTGGGCTGCATTTTCGCTGCCTGTTGGGCTGGAGCTTCTCGTGGTTTGAGGCCTGGCTTGCTCCACCCCCTGCTCTTGAGATTCTCCCGGAGGTGGGCTGCATTTTGGCTGCCTATTGGGATGGAGCTTCTCGTTCTTTGGGGCATGGCTGGCTCCACCTCCTGCTCTTGAGATTCTCCCGGAGGTGGGCTGCATTTTGGCTGCCTTTTGGGCTGGAGCTTCTCGTGGTTTGAGGCCTGGCTTGCTCCACCCCCTGCTCTTGAGATTCTCCCGGATGTTTGCTGTATTTTGGCTGTTTTTTGGGCTGGAGCTTCTCGTGGTTTGAGGCCTGGCTTGCTCCACCCCCTGCTCTTGATATTCTCCTGGATGTGGGCTGCATTTTGGCTGATAATTGGGCTGGAGCTTCTCGTGGTTTGAGGCCTGCCTTGCTCCACCCCCTGCTCTTGAGATTCTCCAGGATGTGGGCTGCATTTTGGCTGCCTTTTGGGCTGGAGCTTCTTGTGGTTTGAGGCCTGTCTTGCTCCACCCCCTGCTCTTGAGATTCTCCCGGATGTGGGCTGCATTTTGGCTGCCTTTTGGGCTGGAGCTTCTCCTGGTTTGAGGCCTGGCTTGCTCCACCCCCTGCTCTTGAGATTCTCCCGCATGTGGGCTGCATTTTGGCTGCCTTTTGGGCTGGAGCTTCTCGTGGTTTGAAGCCTGGCTTGCTCCACCCCCTGCTCTTGAGATTCTCCCGGATTTGGGCTGCATTTTGGCTGCCTTTTGGGCTGGAGCTTCTCGTGGTTTGAGGCCTGGCTTGCTCCACCCCCTGCTCTTGAGATTCTCCCGGAGGTGGGCTGCATTTTCGCTGCCTGTTGGGCTGGAGATTCTCGTGGTTTGAGGCCTGGCTTGCTCCACCCCCTGCTCTTGAGATTCTCCCGGATGTGGGCTGGATTATGGCTGCCTTTTGGGCTGGAGCTTCTCGTGGTTTGAGGCCTGGCTTGCTCCACCCCCTGCTCTTGAGATTCTCCCGGATGTGGGCTGCATTTTGGCTGCCTATTGGGATGGAGCTTCTCGTTCTTTGGGGCATGGCTGGCTCCACCTCCTGCTCTTGAGATTCTCCCGGAGGTGGGCTGCATTTTGGCTGCCTATTGGGATGGAGCTTCTCGTTCTTTGGGGCATGGCTGGCTCCACCTCCTGCTCTTGAGATTCTCCCGAAGGTGGGCTGCATTTTGGCTGCCTTTTGGGCTGGAGCTTCTCGTGGTTTGAGGCCTGGCTTGCTCCACCCCCTGCTCTTGAGATTCTCCCGGATTTGGGCTGCATTTTGGCTGCCTTTTGGGCTGGAGCTTCTCGTGGTTTGAGGCCTGAATTCCTCCAACCCCTGCTCTTGACATTCTCCGGATATGGGCTGCATTTTGGCTGCATTTTGGGCTGGAGCTTCTCGTGGTTTGAGGCCTGTCTTGCTCCACCCCCTGCTCTTGAGATTCTCCCGGAGGTGGGCTGCATTTTGGCTGCATTTTGGGCTGGAGCTTCTCGTGGTTTGAGGCCTGGCTTGCTCCACCCCCTGCTCTTGATATTCTCCTGGATGTGGGCTGCATTTTGGCTGATACTTGGGCTGGAGCTTCTCGTGGTTTGAGGCCTGGCTTGCTCCACCCCCTGCTCTTGAGATTCTCCCGGATGTGGGCTGGATTTTGGCTGCCTTTTGGGCTGGAGCTTCTTGTGGTTTGAGGCCTGTCTTGCTCCACCCCCTGCTCTTGAGATTCTCCCGGATGTGGGCTGCATTTTGGCTGCCTTTTGGGCTGGAGCTTCTCCTGGTTTGAGGCCTGGCTTGCTCCACCCCCTGCTCTTGAGATTCTCCCGCATGTGGGCTGCATTTTGGCTGCCTTTTGGGCTGGAGCTTCTCCTGGTTTGAGGCCTGGCTTGCTCCACCCCCTGCTCTTGATATTCCCCCGGATGTGGGCCGCATTTTGGTTGCATTTTGGGCTGGAGCTTCTCGTGGTTTGAGGCCTGGCTTGCTCCACCCCCTGCTCTTGAGATTCTCCCGCATGTGGTTTGCATTTTGGCTAAATCTTGGGCTGGAGCTTCTCGTGGTTTGAGGCCTGGCTTGCTCCACCCCCTGCTCTTGAGATTCTCCTGGATGTGGGCTGCATTTTGGCTGCCTTTTGGGCTGGAGCTTCTCGTGGTTTGAGGCCTGGCTTGCTCCACCCCCTGCCCTTGAGATTCTCCCGTAGGTGGGCTGCATTTTGGCTGCTTATTGGGCTGGAGCTTCTCGTGGTTTGAGGCCTGGCTTGCTCCACCCCCTGCTCTTGAGATTCTCCCGGATTTGGGCTGCATTTTGGCTGCCTGTTGGGCTGGAGCTTCTCGTGGTTTGAGGCCTGGCTTGCTCCACCCCCTGCTCTTGAGATTCTCCCGGAGGTGGGCTGGATTATGGCTGCCTTTTGGGCTGGAGCTTCTCGTGGTGTGAGGCCTGGCTTGCTCCACCCCCTGCTCTTGAGATTCTCCCGGATGTTTGCTGTATTTTGGCTGTTTTTTGGGCTGGAGCTTCTCGTGGTTTGAGGCCTGCCTTCCTCCAACCCCTGCTCTTGACATTCTCCGGATATGGGCTGCATTTTGGCTGCCTTTTGGGCTGGAGCTTCTCGTGGTTTGAGGCCTGCCTTGCTCCACCCCCTGCTCTTGAGATTCTCCCGGAGGTGGGCTGCATTTTGACTGCATTTTGGGCTGGAGCTTCTCGTGGTTTGAGGCCTGCCTTGCTCCACCCCCTGCTCTTGAGATTCTCCCGGAGGTGGGCTGCATTTTGGCTGCCTTTTGGTCTGGAGCTTTTCAAGGTTTGAGGCCTGGCTTGCTCCACCCCCTGCTCTTGAGATTCTCCCGGATGTGGGCTGCATTTGGGCTGATTCTTGGGCTGGAGCTTCTCGTGGTTTGAGGTCTGGCTTGCTCCACCCCCTGCTCTTGAGATTCTCCCGGATGTGGGCTGGATTTTGGCTGCCTTTTGGGCTGGAGCTTCTCGTGGTTTGAGGCCTGCCTTGCTCCACCCCCTGCTCTTGAGATTCTCCCGGATGTGGGCTGCATTTTGGCTGATTCTTGGGCTGGATCTTCTCGTGGTTTGAGGCCTGGCTTGCTCGACCCCCTGCTCTTGATATTCTCCTGGATGTGGGCTGCATTTTGGCTGCCTATTGGGCTGGAGCTTCTCCTGGTTTGAGGCCTGGCTTGCTCCACCCCCTGCTCTTGAGATTCTCCCGGATGTGGGCTGCATTTTGGCTGCCTTTTGGGCGGGAGCTTCTCGTGGTTTGAGGCCTGGCTTGCTCCACCCCCTGCTCTTGATATTCTCCCGGATGTGGGCTGCATTTTGGCTCCCTTTTGGGCTGGAGCTTCTCGTGGTTTGAGGCCTGGCTTGCTCCACCCCCTACTCTTGATATTCTCCTGGATGTGGGCTGCATTTTGGCTGATACTTGGGCTGGAGCTTCTCGTGGTTTGAGGCCTGGCTTGCTCCACCCCCTGCTCTTGAGATTCTCCCGGATGTGGGCTGCATTTTGGCTGCCTTTTGGGCTGGAGATTCTCGAGGTTTGAGGCCTGGCTTGCTCCACCCCCTGCTCTTGAGATTCTCCCGGATGTGGGCTGCATTTTGGCTGCCTTTTGGGCTGGAGCTTCTCGTGGTTTGAGGCCTGGCTTGCTCCACCCCCTGCTCTTGAGATTCTCCCGGATGTGGGCTGCATTTTGGCTGCCTTTTGGGCTGGAGCTTCTCGTGATTTGAGGCCTGGCTTGCTCCACCCCCTGCTCTTGAGATTCTCCCGGATGTGGGCTGCATTTGGGCTGATTCTTGGGCTGGAGCTTCTCGTGGTTTGAGGTCTGGCTTGCTCCACCCCCTGCTCTTGAGATTCTCCCGGATGTGGGCTGGATTTTGGCTGCCTTTTGGGCTGGAGCTTCTCGTGGTTTGAGGCCTGCCTTGCTCCACCCCCTGCTCTTGAGATTCTCCCGGATGTGGGCTGCATTTTGGCTGCCTTTTGGGCTGGAGCTTCTTGTGGTTTGAGGCCTGTCTTGCTCCACCCCCTGCTCTTGAGATTCTCCCGGATGTGGGCTGCATTTTGGCTGCCTTTTGGGCTGGAGCTTCTCCTGGTTTGAGGCCTGGCTTGCTCCACCCCCTGCTCTTGAGATTCTCCCGCATGTGGGCTGCATTTTGGCTGCCTTTTGGGCTGGAGCTTCTCCTGGTTTGAGGCCTGGTTTGCTCCACCCCCTGCTCTTCATATTCCCCCGGATGTGGGCTGCATTTTGGTTGCATTTTGGGCTGGAACTTCTCGTGGTTTGAGGCCTGGCTTGCTCCACCCCCTTCTCTTGATATTCCCCCGGATGTGGGCTGCATTTTGGTTGCCTTTTGGGCTGGAGCTTCTCGTGGTTTGAGGCCTGGCTTGCTCCACCCCCTGCTCTTGAGATTCTCCCGCATGTGGTCTGCATTTTGGTTAAATCTTGGGCTGGAGCTTCTCGTGGTTTGAGGCCTGGCTTGCTCCACCCCCTGCTCTTGAGATTCTCCTGGAGGTGGTCTGTATTTTGGCTGCCTTTTGGGCTGGAGCTCCTCGTGGTTTGAGGCCTGGCTTGCTCCACCCCCTGCTCTTGAGATTCTCCCGGAGGTGGGCTGCATTTTGGCTGCCTTTTGGGCTGGAGCTTCTCGTGGTTTGAGGCCTGTCTTGCTCCACCCCCTGCTCTTGAGATTCTCCCGGATGTGGGCTGCATTTTGGCTGCCTTTTGGGCTGGAGCTTCTCGTGGTTTGAGGCCTGGCTTGCTCCACCCCCTGCTCTTGAGATTCTCCCGGATTTGGGCTGCATTTTGGCTGCCTGTTGGGCTGGAGCTTCTCGTGGTTTGAGGCCTGGCTTGCTCCACCCCCTGCTCTTGAGATTCTCCCGGAGGTGGGCTGCATTTTCGCTGCCTGTTGGGCTGGAGATTCTCGTGGTTTCAGGCCTGGCTTGCTCCACCCCCTGCTCTTGAGATTCTCCCGGATGTGGGCTGGATTTTGGCTGCCTTTTGGGCTGGAGCTTCTCGTGGTTTGAGGCCTGGCTTGCTCCACCCCCTGCTCTTGAGATTCTCCCGGAGGTGGGCTGCATTTTGGCTGCCTATTGGGATGGAGCTTCTCGTTCTTTGGGGCATGGCTGGCTCCACCTCCTGCTCTTGAGATTCTCCCGGAGGTGGGCTGCATTTTGGCTGCCTTTTGGGCTGGAGCTTCTCGTGGTTTGAGGCCTGGCTTGCTCCACCCCCTGCTCTTGAGATTCTCCCGGATGTTTGCTGAATTTTGGCTGTTTTTTGGGCTGGAGCTTCTCGTGGTTTGAGGCCTGCCTTCCTCCAACCCCTGCTCTTGACATTCTCCGGATATGGGCTGCATTTTGGCTGCATTTTGGGCTGGAGCTTCTCGTGGTTTGAGGCCTGGCTTGCTCCACCCCCTGCTCTTGAGATTCTCCCGGAGGTGGGCTGCATTTTGGCTGCATTTTGGGCTGGAGCTTCTCGTGGTTTGAGGCCTGGCTTGCTCCACCCCCTGCTCTTGATATTCTCCTGGATGTGGGCTGCATTTTGGCTGATACTTGGGCTGGAGCTTCTCGTGGTTTGAGGCCTGCCTTGCTCCACCCCCTGCTCTTGAGATTCTCCCGGATGTGGGCTGCATTTTGGCTGCCTTTTGGGCTGGAGCTTCTTGTGGTTTGAGGCCTGTCTTGCTCCACCCCCTGCTCTTGAGATTCTCCCGGATGTGGGCTGCATTTTGGCTGCCTTTTGGGCTGGAGCTTCTCCTGTTTTGAGGCCTGGCTTGCTCCACCCCCTGCTCTTGAGATTCTCCCGCATGTGGGCTGCATTTTGGCTGCCTTTTGGGCTGGAGCTTCTCGTGGTTTGAGGCCTGGCTTGCTCCACCCCCTGCTCTTGATATTCCCCCGGATGTGGGCTGCATTTTGGCTGCCTTTTGGGCTGGAGCTTCTCGTGGTTTGAGGCCTGCCTTGCTCCACCCCCTGCTCTTGAGATTCTCCCGCATGTGGTTTGCATTTTGGCTAAATCTTGGGCTGGAGCTTCTCGTGGTTTGAGGCCTGGCTTGCTCCACCCCCTGCTCTTGAGATTCTCCTGGATGTGGGCTGCATTTTGGCTGCCTTTTGGGCTGGAGCTTCTCGTGGTTTGAGGCCTGGCTTGCTCCACCCCCTGCTCTTGAGATTCTCCCGTATGTGGGCTGCATTTTGGCTGCCTATTGGGCTGGAGCTTCTCGTGGTTTGAGGCCTGGCTTACTCCACCCCCTGCTCTTGAGATTCTCAGGGAGGTGGGCTGCATTTTCGCTGCCTGTTGGGCTGGAGATTCTCGTGGTTTCAGGCCTGGCTTGCTCCACCCACTGCTCTTGAGATTCTCCCGGATGTGGGCTGGATTATGGCTGCCTTTTGGGCTGGAGCTTCTCGTGGTTTGAGGCCTGGCTGGCTCCACCTCCTGCTCTTGAGATTCTCCCGGAGATGGGCTGCATTTTGGCTGCCTTTTGGGCTGGAGCTTCTCGTGGTTTGAGGCCTGGCTTGCTCCACCCCCTGCTCTTGAGATTCTCCCGCATGTGGGCTGCATTTTGGCTGATTCTTGGGCTGGAGCTTCTCGTGGTTTGAGGCCTGGCTTGCTCCACCCCCTGCCCTTGATATTCTCCTGGAGGTGGGCTGCATTTTGGCTGCCTTTTGGGCTGGAGCTTCTCGAGGTTTGAGGCCTGGCTTGCTCCAACCCCTGCTCTTGAGATTCTCCCGGATGTTGGCTGGATTTTGGCTGATTCTTGGGTTGGAGATTCTCGTGGTTTGAGGCCTGGCTTGCTCCACCCCCTGCTCTTGAGATTCTCCTGGATGTGGGCTGCATTTTGGCTGCCTTTTGGGCTGGAGCTTCTTGTGGTTTGAGGCCTAGCTTCCTCCACCCCCTGCTCTTGATATTCTCCTGGAGGTGGGCTGCATTTTGGCTGCCTTTTGGGCTGGAGCTTCTCGAGGTTTGAGGCCTGGCTTGCTCCAAACTCTGCCATTGAGATTCTCCCGGATGTGGGCTGCATTGTGGCTGCCTTTTGGGCTGGAGCTTCTCGTGGTTTGAGGCCTGGCTTGCTCCACCCCCTGCTCTTGATATTCTCCCGGATGTGGGCTGCATTTTGGCTGCCTTTTGGGCTGGAGCTTCTCGTGGTTTGAGGTCTGGCTTGCTCCACCCCCTGCTCTTGATATTCTCCCAGATGTGGGCTGCATTTTGGCTGCCTTTTGGGCTGGAGCTTCTCGTGGTTTGAGGCCTGGCTTGCTCCACCCCCTGCTCTTGATATTCTCCTGGAGGTGGGCTGCATTTTGGCTGCCTTTTGGGCTGGAGCTTCTCGAGGTTTGAGGCCTGGCTTGCTCCAACCCCTGCTCTTGAGATTCTCCCGGATGTTGGCTGCATTTTGGCTGCCTTTTGGGCTGGAGCTTCTCGTGGTTTGAGGCCTGGCTTGCTCCACCCCCTGCTCTTGAGATTCTCCCGGATGTGGGCTGCATTTTGGCTGCCTTTTGGGCTGGAGCTTCTCGTGGTTTGAGGCCTGGCTTGCTCCACCCCCTGCTCTTGAGATTCTCCCGGATGTGGGCTGCATTTTGGCTGATTCTTGGGCTGGAGCTTCTCGTGGTTTGAGGCCTGGCTTGCTCCACCCCCTGCTCTTGATATTCTCCTGGAGGTGGGCTGCATTTTGGCTGCCTTTTGGGCTGGAGCTTCTCGAGGTTTGAGGCCTGGCTTGCTCCAACCCCTGCCCTTGATATTCTCCTGGAGGTGGGCTGCATTTTGGCTGCCTTTTGGGCTGGAGCTTCTCGAGGTTTGAGGCCTGGCTTGCTCCAAACTCTGCCATTGAGATTCTCCCGGATGTGGGCTGCATTGTGGCTGCCTTTTGGGCTGGAGCTTCTCGTGGTTTGAGGCCTGGCTTGCTCCACCCCCTGCTCTTGATATTCTCCCGGATGTGGGCTGCATTTTGGCTGCCTTTTGGGCTGGAGCTTCTCGTGGTTTGAGGTCTGGCTTGCTCCACCCCCTGCTCTTGATATTCTCTCGGATGTGGGCTGCATTTTGGCTGCCTTTTGGGCTGGAGCTTCTCGTGGTTTGAGGCCTGTCTTGCTCCACCCCCTGCTCTTGATATTCTCCCGGATGCGGGCTGCATTTTGGCTGCCTTTTGGGCTGGAGCTTCTCGTGGTTTGAGGTCTGGCTTGCTCCACCCCCTGCTCTTGAGATTCTCCCGGAGGTGGGCTGGCTTTTGGCTGCCTTTTGGGCTGGAGCTTCTCGTGGTTTGGGGCCTGTCTTGCTCCACCCCCTGCTCTTGAGATTCTCCCGGATGTGGGCTGCATTTTGGCTGCCTTTTGGGCGGGAGCTTCTCGTGGTTTGAGGCCTGGCTTGCTCCACCCCCTGCTCTTGAGATTCTCCTGGATGTGGGCTGCATTTTGGCTGATACTTGGGCTGGAGCTTCTCGTGGTTTGAGGCCTGGCTTGCTCCACCCCCTGCTCTTGAGATTCTCCCGGATGTGGGCTGCATTTTGGCTGCCTTTTGGGCTGGAGCTTCTCGAGGTTTGAGGCCTGGCTTGCTCCACCCCCTGCTCTTGAGATTCTCCCGGATGTGGGCTGCATTTTGGCTGCCTTTTGGGCTGGAGCTTCTCGTGGTTTGAGGCCTGGCTTGCTCCACCCCCTGCTCTTGAGATTCTCCCGGATGTGGGCTGGATTTTGGCTGCCTTTTGGGCTGGAGCTTCTCGTGGTTTGAGGCCTGGCTTGCTCCACCCCCTGCTCTTGCGATTCTCCCGCATGTGGGCTGCATTTTGGCTGATTCTTGGGCTGGAGCTTCTCGTGGTTTGAGGCCTGGCTTGCTCCACCCCCTGCTCTTGATATTCTCCTGGAGGTGGGCTGCATTTTGGCTGCCTTTTGGGCTGGAGCTTCTCGAGGTTTGAGGCCTGGCTTGCTCCAACCCCTGCTCTTGAGATTCTCCCGGATGTTGGCTGGATTTTGGCTGATTCTTGGGCTGGAGCTTCTCGTGGTTTGAGGCCTGGCTTGCTCCACCCCCTGCTCTTGAGATTCTCCCGCATGTGGGCTGCATTTTGGCTGCCTTTTGGGCTGGAGCTTCTTGTGGTTTGAGGCCTGGCTTCCTCCACCCCCTGCTCTTGATATTCTCCTGGAGGTGGGCTGCATTTTGGCTGCCTTTTGGGCTGGAGCTTCTCGAGGTTTGAGGCCTGGCTTGCTCCAAACTCTGCCATTGAGATTCTCCCGGATGTGGGCTGCATTGTGGCTGCCTTTTGGGCTGGAGCTTCTCGTGGTTTGAGGCCTGGCTTCCTCCACCCCCTGCTCTTGATATTCTCCCGTATGTGGGCTGCATTTTGGCTGCCTTTTGGGCTGGAGCTTCTCGTGGTTTGAGGTCTGGCTTGCTCCACCCCCTGCTCTTGAGATTCTCTCGGATGTGGGCTGCATTTTGGCTGCCTTTTGGGCTGGAGCTTCTCGTGGTTTGAGGCCTGGCTTGCTCCACCCCCTGCTCTTGAGATTCTCCCGGATGTGGGCTGCATTTTGGCTGCCTTTTGGGCTGGAGCTTCTCGAGGTTTGAGGCCTGGCTTGCTCCACCCCCTGCTCTTGAGATTCTCCCGGATGTGGGCTGCATTTTGGCTGCTTTTTGGGCTGGAGCTTCTCGAGGTTTGAGGCCTGGCTTGCTCCACCCCCTGCTCTTGAGATTCTCCCGGATGTGGGCTGCATTTTGGCTGCCTTTTGGGCTGGAGCTTCTCGTGGTTTGAGGCCTGGCTTGCTCCACCCCCTGCTCTTGAGATTCTCCCGGATGTGGGCTGCATTTTGGCTGCCTTTTGGGCTGGAGATTCTCGTGGTTTGAGGCCTGGCTTGCTCCACCCCCTGCTCTTGAGATTCTCCCGGATGTGGGCTGCATTTTGGCTGATTCTTGGGCTGGAGCTTCTCGTGGTTTGAGGCCTGGCTTGCTCCACCCCCTGCTCTTGATATTCTCCTGGAGGTGGGCTGCATTTTGGCTGCCTTTTGGGCTGGAGCTTCTCGAGGTTTGAGGCCTGGCTTGCTCCAACCCCTGCTCTTGAGATTCTCCCGGATGTTGGCTGGATTTTGGCTGATTCTTGGGCTGGAGCTTCTCGTGGTTTGAGGCCTGGCTTGCTCCACCCCCTGCTCTTGAGATTCTCCCGCATGTGGGCTGCATTTTGGCTGCCTTTTGGGCTGGAGCTTCTTGTGGTTTGAGGCCTGGCTTCCTCCACCCCCTGCTCTTGATATTCTCCTGGAGGTGGGCTGCATTTTGGCTGCCTTTTGGGCTGGAGCTTCTCGAGGTTTGAGGCCTGGCTTGCTCCAAACTCTGCCATTGAGATTCTCCCGGATGTGGGCTGCATTGTGGCTGCCTTTTGGGCTGGAGCTTCTCGTGGTTTGAGGTCTGGCTTGCTCCACCCCCTGCTCTTGATATTCTCCCGGATGTGGGCTGCATTTTGGCTGCCTTTTGGGCTGGAGCTTCTCGTGGTTTGAGGTCTGGCTTGCTCCACCCCCTGCTCTTGATATTCTCCTGGATGTGGGCTGCATTTTGGCTGATACTTGGGCTGGAGCTTCTCGTGGTTTGAGGCCTGGCTTGCTCCACCCCCTGCTCTTGAGATTCTCCCGGATGTGGGCTGCATTTTGGCTGCCTTTTGGGCTGGAGCTTCTCGAGGTTTGAGGCCTGGCTTGCTCCACCCCCTGCTCTTGAGATTCTCCCGCATGTGGGCTGCATTTTGGCTGCCTTTTGGGCTGGAGCTTCTCGTGGTTTGAGGCCTGGCTTGCTCCACCCCCTGCTCTTGAGATTCTCCCGGATGTGGGCTGCATTTTGGCTGCCTTTTGGGCTGGAGCTTCTCGTGGTTTGAGGCCTGGCTTGCTCCACCCCCTGCTCTTGAGATTCTCCTGCATGTGGGCTGCATTTTGGCTGATTCTTGGGCTGGAGCTTCTCGTGGTTTGAGGCCTGGCTTGCTCCACCCCCTGCTCTTGAGATTCTCCTGGAGGTGGGCTGCATTTTGGCTGCCTTTTGGGCTGGAGCTTCTCGAGGTTTGAGGCCTGGCTTGCTCCAACCCCTGCTCTTGAGATTCTCCCGGATGTTGGCTGGATTTTGGCTGATTCTTGGGCTGGAGCTTCTCGTGGTTTGAGGCCTGGCTTGCTCCACCCCCTGCTCTTGAGATTCTCCCGGATGTGGGCTGCATTTTGGCTGCCTTTTGGGCTGGAGCTTCTTGTGGTTTGAGGCCTGGCTTCCTCCACCCCCTGCTCTTGATATTCTCCTGGAGGTGGGCTGCATTTTGGCTGCCTTTTGGGCTGGAGCTTCTCGAGGTTTGAGGCCTGGCTTGCTCCAAACTCTGCCATTGAGATTCTCCCGGATGTGGGCTGCATTGTGACTGCATTTGGGCTGGAGCTTCTCGTGGTTTGAGGCCTGGCTTGCTCCACCCCCTGCTCTTGAGATTCTCCCGGATGTGGGCTGCATTTTGGCTGATTCTTGGGCTGGAGCTTCTCGTGGTTTGAGGCCTGGCTTGCTCCACTCCCTGCTCTTGAGATTCTCCCGGATTTGGGCTGCATTTTGGCTGCCTGTTGGGCTGGAGCTTCTCGTGGTTTGAGGCCTGGCTTGCTCCACCCCCTGCTCTTGAGATTCTCCCGGATGTGGGCTGCATTTTGGCTCCGTTTTGGGCTGGAGCTTCTCGTGGTTTGAGGCCTGGCTTGCTCCACCCCCTGCTCTTGAGATTCTCCCGGAGGTGGGCTGCATTTTCGCTGCATTTTGGGCTGGAGCTTCTCGAGGTTTGAGGCCTGGCTTGCTCCAACCCCTGCCCTTGATATTCTCCTGGAGGTGGGCTGCATTTTGGCTGCCTTTTGGGCTGGAGCTTCTCGAGGTTTGAGGCCTGGCTTGCTCCAAACTCTGCCATTGAGATTCTCCCGGATGTGGGCTGCATTGTGGCTGCCTTTTGGGCTGGAGCTTCTCGTGGTTTGAGGTCTGGCTTGCTCCACCCCCTGCTCTTGATATTCTCTCGGATGTGGGCTGCATTTTGGCTGCCTTTTGGGCTGGAGCTTCTCGTGGTTTGAGGCCTGTCTTGCTCCACCCCCTGCTCTTGATATTCTCCCGGATGCGGGCTGCATTTTGGCTGCCTTTTGGGCTGGAGCTTCTCGTGGTTTGAGGTCTGGCTTGCTCCACCCCCTGCTCTTGAGATTCTCCCGGAGGTGGGCTGGCTTTTGGCTGCCTTTTGGGCTGGAGCTTCTCGTGGTTTGGGGCCTGTCTTGCTCCACCCCCTGCTCTTGAGATTCTCCCGGATGTGGGCTGCATTTTGGCTGCCTTTTGGGCGGGAGCTTCTCGTGGTTTGAGGCCTGGCTTGCTCCACCCCCTGCTCTTGATATTCTCCTGGATGTGGGCTGCATTTTGGCTGATACTTGGGCTGGAGCTTCTCGTGGTTTGAGGCCTGGCTTGCTCCACCCCCTGCTCTTGAGATTCTCCCGGATGTGGGCTGCATTTTGGCTGCCTTTTGGGCTGGAGCTTCTCGAGGTTTGAGGCCTGGCTTGCTCCACCCCCTGCTCTTGAGATTCTCCCGGATGTGGGCTGCATTTTGGCTGCCTTTTGGGCTGGAGCTTCTCGTGGTTTGAGGCCTGGCTTGCTCCACCCCCTGCTCTTGAGATTCTCCCGGATGTGGGCTGGATTTTGGCTGCCTTTTGGGCTGGAGCTTCTCGTGGTTTGAGGCCTGGCTTGCTCCACCCCCTGCTCTTGCGATTCTCCCGCATGTGGGCTGCATTTTGGCTGATTCTTGGGCTGGAGCTTCTCGTGGTTTGAGGCCTGGCTTGCTCCACCCCCTGCTCTTGATATTCTCCTGGAGGTGGGCTGCATTTTGGCTGCCTTTTGGGCTGGAGCTTCTCGAGGTTTGAGGCCTGGCTTGCTCCAACCCCTGCTCTTGAGATTCTCCCGGATGTTGGCTGGATTTTGGCTGATTCTTGGGCTGGAGCTTCTCGTGGTTTGAGGCCTGGCTTGCTCCACCCCCTGCTCTTGAGATTCTCCCGCATGTGGGCTGCATTTTGGCTGCCTTTTGGGCTGGAGCTTCTTGTGGTTTGAGGCCTGGCTTCCTCCACCCCCTGCTCTTGATATTCTCCTGGAGGTGGGCTGCATTTTGGCTGCCTTTTGGGCTGGAGCTTCTCGAGGTTTGAGGCCTGGCTTGCTCCAAACTCTGCCATTGAGATTCTCCCGGATGTGGGCTGCATTGTGGCTGCCTTTTGGGCTGGAGCTTCTCGTGGTTTGAGGCCTGGCTTCCTCCACCCCCTGCTCTTGATATTCTCCCGTATGTGGGCTGCATTTTGGCTGCCTTTTGGGCTGGAGCTTCTCGTGGTTTGAGGTCTGGCTTGCTCCACCCCCTGCTCTTGAGATTCTCTCGGATGTGGGCTGCATTTTGGCTGCCTTTTGGGCTGGAGCTTCTCGTGGTTTGAGGCCTGGCTTGCTCCACCCCCTGCTCTTGAGATTCTCCCGGATGTGGGCTGCATTTTGGCTGCCTTTTGGGCTGGAGCTTCTCGAGGTTTGAGGCCTGGCTTGCTCCACCCCCTGCTCTTGAGATTCTCCCGGATGTGGGCTGCATTTTGGCTGCTTTTTGGGCTGGAGCTTCTCGAGGTTTGAGGCCTGGCTTGCTCCACCCCCTGCTCTTGAGATTCTCCCGGATGTGGGCTGCATTTTGGCTGCCTTTTGGGCTGGAGCTTCTCGTGGTTTGAGGCCTGGCTTGCTCCACCCCCTGCTCTTGAGATTCTCCCGGATGTGGGCTGCATTTTGGCTGCCTTTTGGGCTGGAGATTCTCGTGGTTTGAGGCCTGGCTTGCTCCACCCCCTGCTCTTGAGATTCTCCCGGATGTGGGCTGCATTTTGGCTGATTCTTGGGCTGGAGCTTCTCGTGGTTTGAGGCCTGGCTTGCTCCACCCCCTGCTCTTGATATTCTCCTGGAGGTGGGCTGCATTTTGGCTGCCTTTTGGGCTGGAGCTTCTCGAGGTTTGAGGCCTGGCTTGCTCCAACCCCTGCTCTTGAGATTCTCCCGGATGTTGGCTGGATTTTGGCTGATTCTTGGGCTGGAGCTTCTCGTGGTTTGAGGCCTGGCTTGCTCCACCCCCTGCTCTTGAGATTCTCCCGCATGTGGGCTGCATTTTGGCTGCCTTTTGGGCTGGAGCTTCTTGTGGTTTGAGGCCTGGCTTCCTCCACCCCCTGCTCTTGATATTCTCCTGGAGGTGGGCTGCATTTTGGCTGCCTTTTGGGCTGGAGCTTCTCGAGGTTTGAGGCCTGGCTTGCTCCAAACTCTGCCATTGAGATTCTCCCGGATGTGGGCTGCATTGTGGCTGCCTTTTGGGCTGGAGCTTCTCGTGGTTTGAGGTCTGGCTTGCTCCACCCCCTGCTCTTGATATTCTCCCGGATGTGGGCTGCATTTTGGCTGCCTTTTGGGCTGGAGCTTCTCGTGGTTTGAGGTCTGGCTTGCTCCACCCCCTGCTCTTGATATTCTCCTGGATGTGGGCTGCATTTTGGCTGATACTTGGGCTGGAGCTTCTCGTGGTTTGAGGCCTGGCTTGCTCCACCCCCTGCTCTTGAGATTCTCCCGGATGTGGGCTGCATTTTGGCTGCCTTTTGGGCTGGAGCTTCTCGAGGTTTGAGGCCTGGCTTGCTCCACCCCCTGCTCTTGAGATTCTCCCGCATGTGGGCTGCATTTTGGCTGCCTTTTGGGCTGGAGCTTCTCGTGGTTTGAGGCCTGGCTTGCTCCACCCCCTGCTCTTGAGATTCTCCCGGATGTGGGCTGCATTTTGGCTGCCTTTTGGGCTGGAGCTTCTCGTGGTTTGAGGCCTGGCTTGCTCCACCCCCTGCTCTTGAGATTCTCCTGCATGTGGGCTGCATTTTGGCTGATTCTTGGGCTGGAGCTTCTCGTGGTTTGAGGCCTGGCTTGCTCCACCCCCTGCTCTTGAGATTCTCCTGGAGGTGGGCTGCATTTTGGCTGCCTTTTGGGCTGGAGCTTCTCGAGGTTTGAGGCCTGGCTTGCTCCAACCCCTGCTCTTGAGATTCTCCCGGATGTGGGCTGCATTTTGGCTGCTTTTTGGGCTGGAGCTTCTCGTGGTTTGAGGCCTGGCTTGCTCCACCCCCTGCTCTTGAGATTCTCCCGCATGTGGGCTGCATTTTGGCTGCCTTTTGGGCTGGAGCTTCTTGTGGTTTGAGGCCTGGCTTCCTCCACCCCCTGCTCTTGATATTCTCCTGGAGGTGGGCTGCATTTTGGCTGCCTTTTGGGCTGGAGCTTCTCGAGGTTTGAGGCCTGGCTTGCTCCAAACTCTGCCATTGAGATTCTCCCGGATGTGGGCTGCATTGTGACTGCCTTTTGGGCTGGAGCTTCTCGTGGTTTGAGGCCTGGCTTGCTCCACCCCCTGCTCTTGAGATTCTCCCGGATGTGGGCTGCATTTTGGCTGATTCTTGGGCTGGAGCTTCTCGTGGTTTGAGGCCTGGCTTGCTCCACTCCCTGCTCTTGAGATTCTCCCGGATTTGGGCTGCATTTTGGCTGCCTGTTGGGCTGGAGCTTCTCGTGGTTTGAGGCCTGGCTTGCTCCACCCCCTGCTCTTGAGATTCTCCCGGATGTGGGCTGCATTTTGGCTCCGTTTTGGGCTGGAGCTTCTCGTGGTTTGAGGCCTGGCTTGCTCCACCCCCTGCTCTTGAGATTCTCCCGGAGGTGGGCTGCATTTTCGCTGCATTTTGGGCTGGAGCTTCTCGTGGTTTGAGGCCTGGCTTGCTCCACCCCCTGCTCTTGAGATTCTCCCGGAGGTGGGCTGCATTTTCGCTGCATTTTGGGCTGGAGCTTCTCGTGGTTTGAGGCCTGGCTTGCTCCACCCCCTGCTCTTGAGATTCTCCCGGATGTGGGCTGCATTTTGGCTGATTCTTGGGCTGGAGCTTCTCGTGGTTTGAGGCCTGCCTTGCTCCACCCCCTGCTCTTGAGATTCTCCTGGATGTGGGCTGCATTTTGGCTGCCTATTGGGCTGGAGCTTCTCCTGGTTTGAGGCCTGGCTTGCTCCACCCCCTGCTCTTGAGATTCTCCCGATGTGGGCTGCATTTTGGCTGCGGTTTGGGCTGGAGCTTCTCGTGGTTTGAGGCCTGGCTTGCTCCACCCCCTGCTCTTGATATTCTCCTGGATGTGGGCTGCATTTTGGCTGATACTTGGGCTGGAGCTTCTCGTGGTTTGAGGCCTGGCTTGCTCCACCCCCTGCTCTTGAGATTCTCCCGGATGTGGGCTGCATTTTGGTTGCCTTTTGGGCTGGAGCTTCTCGTGGTTTGAGGCCTGGCTTGCTCCACCCCCTGCTCTTGAGATTCTCACGGATGTGGGCTGCATTTTGGCTGCCTTTTCAGCTGGAACTTCTCGTGGTTTGAGGCCTGGCTTGCTCCACCCCCTGGTCTTGAGATTCTCCTCGATGTGGGCTGCATTTTGGCTGATTCTTGGGCTGGAGCTTCTCGTGGTTTGAGGCCTGGCTTGCTCCACCCCCTGCTCTTGATATTCCCCCGGATGTGGGCTGCATTTTGGCTGTTTTTTGGGCTGGAGCTTCTCGTGGTTTGACGCCGGGCTTGCTCCACCCCCTGCTCTTGAGATTCTCCCGATGTAGGCTGCATTTTGGCTGCGGTTTGGGCTGGAGCTTCTCGTGGTTTGAGGCCTGGCTTGCTCCACCCCCTGCTCTTGATATTCTCCTGGATGTGGGCTGCATTTTGGCTGATACTTGGGCTGGAGCTTCTCGTGGTTTGAGGCCTGGCTTGCTCCACCCCCTGCCCTTGATATTCTCCTGGAGGTGGGCTGCATTTTGGCTGCCTTTTGGGCTGGAGCTTCTCGAGGTTTGAGGCCTGGCTTGCTCCAACCCCTGCTCTTGAGATTCTCCCGGATGTTGGCTGGATTTTGGCTGATTCTTGGGTTGGAGATTCTCGTGGTTTGAGGCCTGGCTTGCTCCACCCCCTGCTCTTGAGATTCTCCTGGATGTGGGCTTCATTTTGGCTGCCTTTTGGGCTGGAGCTTCTTGTGGTTTGAGGCCTAGCTTCCTCCACCCCCTGCTCTTGATATTCTCCTGGAGGTGGGCTGCATTTTGGCTGCCTTTTGGGCTGGAGCTTCTCGAGGTTTGAGGCCTGGCTTGCTCCAAACTCTGCCATTGAGATTCTCCCGGATGTGGGCTGCATTGTGGCTGCCTTTTGGGCTGGAGCTTCTCGTGGTTTGAGGCCTGGCTTGCTCCACCCCCTGCTCTTGATATTCTCCCGGATGTGGGCTGCATTTTGGCTGCCTTTTGGGCTGGAGCTTCTCGTGGTTTGAGGTCTGGCTTGCTCCACCCCCTGCTCTTGAGATTCTCCCAGATGTGGGCTGCATTTTGGCTGCCTTTTGGGCTGGAGCTTCTCGTGGTTTGAGGCCTGGCTTGCTCCACCCCCTGCTCTTGATATTCTCCTGGAGGTGGGCTGCATTTTGGCTGCCTTTTGGGCTGGAGCTTCTCGAGGTTTGAGGCCTGGCTTGCTCCAACCCCTGCTCTTGAGATTCTCCCGGATGTTGGCTGGATTTTGGCTGATTCTTGGGCTGGAGCTTCTCGTGGTTTGAGGCCTGGCTTGCTCCACCCCCTGCTCTTGAGATTCTCCCGGATGTGGGCTGCATTTTGGCTGCCTTTTGGGCTGGAGCTTCTCGTGGTTTGAGGCCTGGCTTGCTCCACCCCCTGCTCTTGAGATTCTCCCGGATGTGGGCTGCATTTTGGCTGCCTTTTGGGCTGGAGCTTCTCGTGGTTTGAGGCCTGGCTTGCTCCACCCCCTGCTCTTGAGATTCTCCCGGATGTGGGCTGCATTTTGGCTGATTCTTGGGCTGGAGCTTCTCGTGGTTTGAGGCCTGGCTTGCTCCACCCCCTGCTCTTGATATTCTCCTGGAGGTGGGCTGCATTTTGGCTGCCTTTTGGGCTGGAGCTTCTCGAGGTTTGAGGCCTGGCTTGCTCCAACCCCTGCCCTTGATATTCTCCTGGAGGTGGGCTGCATTTTGGCTGCCTTTTGGGCTGGAGCTTCTCGAGGTTTGAGGCCTGGCTTGCTCCAAACTCTGCCATTGAGATTCTCCCGGATGTGGGCTGCATTGTGGCTGCCTTTTGGGCTGGAGCTTCTCGTGGTTTGAGGCCTGGCTTGCTCCACCCCCTGCTCTTGATATTCTCCCGGATGTGGGCTGCATTTTGGCTGCCTTTTGGGCTGGAGCTTCTCGTGGTTTGAGGTCTGGCTTGCTCCACCCCCTGCTCTTGATATTCTCTCGGATGTGGGCTGCATTTTGGCTGCCTTTTGGGCTGGAGCTTCTCGTGGTTTGAGGCCTGTCTTGCTCCACCCCCTGCTCTTGATATTCTCCCGGATGCGGGCTGCATTTTGGCTGCCTTTTGGGCTGGAGCTTCTCGTGGTTTGAGGTCTGGCTTGCTCCACCCCCTGCTCTTGAGATTCTCCCGGAGGTGGGCTGGCTTTTGGCTGCCTTTTGGGCTGGAGCTTCTCGTGGTTTGGGGCCTGTCTTGCTCCACCCCCTGCTCTTGAGATTCTCCCGGATGTGGGCTGCATTTTGGCTGCCTTTTGGGCGGGAGCTTCTCGTGGTTTGAGGCCTGGCTTGCTCCACCCCCTGCTCTTGAGATTCTCCTGGATGTGGGCTGCATTTTGGCTGATACTTGGGCTGGAGCTTCTCGTGGTTTGAGGCCTGGCTTGCTCCACCCCCTGCTCTTGAGATTCTCCCGGATGTGGGCTGCATTTTGGCTGCCTTTTGGGCTGGAGCTTCTCGAGGTTTGAGGCCTGGCTTGCTCCACCCCCTGCTCTTGAGATTCTCCCGGATGTGGGCTGCATTTTGGCTGCCTTTTGGGCTGGAGCTTCTCGTGGTTTGAGGCCTGGCTTGCTCCACCCCCTGCTCTTGAGATTCTCCCGGATGTGGGCTGGATTTTGGCTGCCTTTTGGGCTGGAGCTTCTCGTGGTTTGAGGCCTGGCTTGCTCCACCCCCTGCTCTTGCGATTCTCCCGCATGTGGGCTGCATTTTGGCTGATTCTTGGGCTGGAGCTTCTCGTGGTTTGAGGCCTGGCTTGCTCCACCCCCTGCTCTTGATATTCTCCTGGAGGTGGGCTGCATTTTGGCTGCCTTTTGGGCTGGAGCTTCTCGAGGTTTGAGGCCTGGCTTGCTCCAACCCCTGCTCTTGAGATTCTCCCGGATGTTGGCTGGATTTTGGCTGATTCTTGGGCTGGAGCTTCTCGTGGTTTGAGGCCTGGCTTGCTCCACCCCCTGCTCTTGAGATTCTCCCGCATGTGGGCTGCATTTTGGCTGCCTTTTGGGCTGGAGCTTCTTGTGGTTTGAGGCCTGGCTTCCTCCACCCCCTGCTCTTGATATTCTCCTGGAGGTGGGCTGCATTTTGGCTGCCTTTTGGGCTGGAGCTTCTCGAGGTTTGAGGCCTGGCTTGCTCCAAACTCTGCCATTGAGATTCTCCCGGATGTGGGCTGCATTGTGGCTGCCTTTTGGGCTGGAGCTTCTCGTGGTTTGAGGCCTGGCTTCCTCCACCCCCTGCTCTTGATATTCTCCCGTATGTGGGCTGCATTTTGGCTGCCTTTTGGGCTGGAGCTTCTCGTGGTTTGAGGTCTGGCTTGCTCCACCCCCTGCTCTTGAGATTCTCTCGGATGTGGGCTGCATTTTGGCTGCCTTTTGGGCTGGAGCTTCTCGTGGTTTGAGGCCTGGCTTGCTCCACCCCCTGCTCTTGAGATTCTCCCGGATGTGGGCTGCATTTTGGCTGCCTTTTGGGCTGGAGCTTCTCGAGGTTTGAGGCCTGGCTTGCTCCACCCCCTGCTCTTGAGATTCTCCCGGATGTGGGCTGCATTTTGGCTGCTTTTTGGGCTGGAGCTTCTCGAGGTTTGAGGCCTGGCTTGCTCCACCCCCTGCTCTTGAGATTCTCCCAGATGTGGGCTGCATTTTGGCTGCCTTTTGGGCTGGAGCTTCTCGTGGTTTGAGGCCTGGCTTGCTCCACCCCCTGCTCTTGAGATTCTCCCGGATGTGGGCTGCATTTTGGCTGCCTTTTGGGCTGGAGATTCTCGTGGTTTGAGGCCTGGCTTGCTCCACCCCCTGCTCTTGAGATTCTCCCGGATGTGGGCTGCATTTTGGCTGATTCTTGGGCTGGAGCTTCTCGTGGTTTGAGGCCTGGCTTGCTCCACCCCCTGCTCTTGATATTCTCCTGGAGGTGGGCTGCATTTTGGCTGCCTTTTGGGCTGGAGCTTCTCGAGGTTTGAGGCCTGGCTTGCTCCAACCCCTGCTCTTGAGATTCTCCCGGATGTTGGCTGGATTTTGGCTGATTCTTGGGCTGGAGCTTCTCGTGGTTTGAGGCCTGGCTTGCTCCACCCCCTGCTCTTGAGATTCTCCCGCATGTGGGCTGCATTTTGGCTGCCTTTTGGGCTGGAGCTTCTTGTGGTTTGAGGCCTGGCTTCCTCCACCCCCTGCTCTTGATATTCTCCTGGAGGTGGGCTGCATTTTGGCTGCCTTTTGGGCTGGAGCTTCTCGAGGTTTGAGGCCTGGCTTGCTCCAAACTCTGCCATTGAGATTCTCCCGGATGTGGGCTGCATTGTGGCTGCCTTTTGGGCTGGAGCTTCTCGTGGTTTGAGGTCTGGCTTGCTCCACCCCCTGCTCTTGATATTCTCCCGGATGTGGGCTGCATTTTGGCTGCCTTTTGGGCTGGAGCTTCTCGTGGTTTGAGGTCTGGCTTGCTCCACCCCCTGCTCTTGATATTCTCCTGGATGTGGGCTGCATTTTGGCTGATACTTGGGCTGGAGCTTCTCGTGGTTTGAGGCCTGGCTTGCTCCACCCCCTGCTCTTGAGATTCTCCCGGATGTGGGCTGCATTTTGGCTGCCTTTTGGGCTGGAGCTTCTCGAGGTTTGAGGCCTGGCTTGCTCCACCCCCTGCTCTTGAGATTCTCCCGCATGTGGGCTGCATTTTGGCTGCCTTTTGGGCTGGAGCTTCTCGTGGTTTGAGGCCTGGCTTGCTCCACCCCCTGCTCTTGAGATTCTCCCGGATGTGGGCTGCATTTTGGCTGCCTTTTGGGCTGGAGCTTCTCGTGGTTTGAGGCCTGGCTTGCTCCACCCCCTGCTCTTGAGATTCTCCTGCATGTGGGCTGCATTTTGGCTGATTCTTGGGCTGGAGCTTCTCGTGGTTTGAGGCCTGGCTTGCTCCACCCCCTGCTCTTGAGATTCTCCTGGAGGTGGGCTGCATTTTGGCTGCCTTTTGGGCTGGAGCTTCTCGAGGTTTGAGGCCTGGCTTGCTCCAACCCCTGCTCTTGAGATTCTCCCGGATGTTGGCTGGATTTTGGCTGATTCTTGGGCTGGAGCTTCTCGTGGTTTGAGGCCTGGCTTGCTCCACCCCCTGCTCTTGAGATTCTCCCGCATGTGGGCTGCATTTTGGCTGCCTTTTGGGCTGGAGCTTCTTGTGGTTTGAGGCCTGGCTTCCTCCACCCCCTGCTCTTGATATTCTCCTGGAGGTGGGCTGCATTTTGGCTGCCTTTTGGGCTGGAGCTTCTCGAGGTTTGAGGCCTGGCTTGCTCCAAACTCTGCCATTGAGATTCTCCCGGATGTGGGCTGCATTGTGACTGCATTTGGGCTGGAGCTTCTCGTGGTTTGAGGCCTGGCTTGCTCCACCCCCTGCTCTTGAGATTCTCCCGGATGTGGGCTGCATTTTGGCTGATTCTTGGGCTGGAGCTTCTCGTGGTTTGAGGCCTGGCTTGCTCCACTCCCTGCTCTTGAGATTCTCCCGGATTTGGGCTGCATTTTGGCTGCCTGTTGGGCTGGAGCTTCTCGTGGTTTGAGGCCTGGCTTGCTCCACCCCCTGCTCTTGAGATTCTCCCGGATGTGGGCTGCATTTTGGCTCCGTTTTGGGCTGGAGCTTCTCGTGGTTTGAGGCCTGGCTTGCTCCACCCCCTGCTCTTGAGATTCTCCCGGAGGTGGGCTGCATTTTCGCTGCATTTTGGGCTGGAGCTTCTCGTGGTTTGAGGCCTGGCTTGCTCCACCCCCTGCTCTTGAGATTCTCCCGGAGGTGGGCTGCATTTTCGCTGCATTTTGGGCTGGAGCTTCTCGTGGTTTGAGGCCTGGCTTGCTCCACCCCCTGCTCTTGAGATTCTCCCGGATGTGGGCTGCATTTTGGCTGATTCTTGGGCTGGAGCTTCTCGTGGTTTGAGGCCTGCCTTGCTCCACCCCCTGCTCTTGAGATTCTCCTGGATGTGGGCTGCATTTTGGCTGCCTATTGGGCTGGAGCTTCTCCTGGTTTGAGGCCTGGCTTGCTCCACCCCCTGCTCTTGAGATTCTCCCGATGTGGGCTGCATTTTGGCTGCCTTTTGGGCTGGAGCTTCTCGTGGTTTGAGGCCTGGCTTGCTCCACCCCCTGCTCTTGAGATTCTCCCGGAGGTGGGCTGCATTTTGGCTGCCTATTGGGCTGGAGCTTCTCCTGGTTTGAGGCCTGGCTTGCTCCACCCCCTGCTCTTGAGATTCTCCCGGATGTGGGCTGCATTTTGGCTGCCTTTTGGGCTGGAGCTTCTCGTGGTTTGAGGCCTGGCTTGCTCCACCCCCTGCTCTTGAGATTCTCCCGGATGTGGGCTGCATTTTGGCTGCCTTTTGGGCTGGAGCTTCTCGTGGTTTGAGGCCTGGCTTGCTCCACCCCCTGCTCTTGAGATTCTCCCGGATGTGGGCTGCATTTTGGCTGATTCTTGGGCTGGAGCTTCTCGTGGTTTGAGGCCTGGCTTGCTCCACCCCCTGCTCTTGATATTCTCCTGGAGGTGGGCTGCATTTTGGCTGCCTTTTGGGCTGGAGCTTCTCGAGGTTTGAGGCCTGGCTTGCTCCAACCCCTGCCCTTGATATTCTCCTGGAGGTGGGCTGCATTTTGGCTGCCTTTTGGGCTGGAGCTTCTCGAGGTTTGAGGCCTGGCTTGCTCCAAACTCTGCCATTGAGATTCTCCCGGATGTGGGCTGCATTGTGGCTGCCTTTTGGGCTGGAGCTTCTCGTGGTTTGAGGCCTGGCTTGCTCCACCCCCTGCTCTTGATATTCTCCCGGATGTGGGCTGCATTTTGGCTGCCTTTTGGGCTGGAGCTTCTCGTGGTTTGAGGTCTGGCTTGCTCCACCCCCTGCTCTTGATATTCTCTCGGATGTGGGCTGCATTTTGGCTGCCTTTTGGGCTGGAGCTTCTCGTGGTTTGAGGCCTGTCTTGCTCCACCCCCTGCTCTTGATATTCTCCCGGATGCGGGCTGCATTTTGGCTGCCTTTTGGGCTGGAGCTTCTCGTGGTTTGAGGTCTGGCTTGCTCCACCCCCTGCTCTTGAGATTCTCCCGGAGGTGGGCTGGCTTTTGGCTGCCTTTTGGGCTGGAGCTTCTCGTGGTTTGGGGCCTGTCTTGCTCCACCCCCTGCTCTTGAGATTCTCCCGGATGTGGGCTGCATTTTGGCTGCCTTTTGGGCGGGAGCTTCTCGTGGTTTGAGGCCTGGCTTGCTCCACCCCCTGCTCTTGATATTCTCCTGGATGTGGGCTGCATTTTGGCTGATACTTGGGCTGGAGCTTCTCGTGGTTTGAGGCCTGGCTTGCTCCACCCCCTGCTCTTGAGATTCTCCCGGATGTGGGCTGCATTTTGGCTGCCTTTTGGGCTGGAGCTTCTCGAGGTTTGAGGCCTGGCTTGCTCCACCCCCTGCTCTTGAGATTCTCCCGGATGTGGGCTGCATTTTGGCTGCCTTTTGGGCTGGAGCTTCTCGTGGTTTGAGGCCTGGCTTGCTCCACCCCCTGCTCTTGAGATTCTCCCGGATGTGGGCTGGATTTTGGCTGCCTTTTGGGCTGGAGCTTCTCGTGGTTTGAGGCCTGGCTTGCTCCACCCCCTGCTCTTGCGATTCTCCCGCATGTGGGCTGCATTTTGGCTGATTCTTGGGCTGGAGCTTCTCGTGGTTTGAGGCCTGGCTTGCTCCACCCCCTGCTCTTGATATTCTCCTGGAGGTGGGCTGCATTTTGGCTGCCTTTTGGGCTGGAGCTTCTCGAGGTTTGAGGCCTGGCTTGCTCCAACCCCTGCTCTTGAGATTCTCCCGGATGTTGGCTGGATTTTGGCTGATTCTTGGGCTGGAGCTTCTCGTGGTTTGAGGCCTGGCTTGCTCCACCCCCTGCTCTTGAGATTCTCCCGCATGTGGGCTGCATTTTGGCTGCCTTTTGGGCTGGAGCTTCTTGTGGTTTGAGGCCTGGCTTCCTCCACCCCCTGCTCTTGATATTCTCCTGGAGGTGGGCTGCATTTTGGCTGCCTTTTGGGCTGGAGCTTCTCGAGGTTTGAGGCCTGGCTTGCTCCAAACTCTGCCATTGAGATTCTCCCGGATGTGGGCTGCATTGTGGCTGCCTTTTGGGCTGGAGATTCTCGTGGTTTGAGGCCTGGCTTCCTCCACCCCCTGCTCTTGATATTCTCCCGTATGTGGGCTGCATTTTGGCTGCCTTTTGGGCTGGAGCTTCTCGTGGTTTGAGGTCTGGCTTGCTCCACCCCCTGCTCTTGAGATTCTCTCGGATGTGGGCTGCATTTTGGCTGCCTTTTGGGCTGGAGCTTCTCGTGGTTTGAGGCCTGGCTTGCTCCACCCCCTGCTCTTGAGATTCTCCCGGATGTGGGCTGCATTTTGGCTGCCTTTTGGGCTGGAGCTTCTCGAGGTTTGAGGCCTGGCTTGCTCCACCCCCTGCTCTTGAGATTCTCCCGGATGTGGGCTGCATTTTGGCTGCTTTTTGGGCTGGAGCTTCTCGAGGTTTGAGGCCTGGCTTGCTCCACCCCCTGCTCTTGAGATTCTCCCGGATGTGGGCTGCATTTTGGCTGCCTTTTGGGCTGGAGCTTCTCGTGGTTTGAGGCCTGGCTTGCTCCACCCCCTGCTCTTGAGATTCTCCCGGATGTGGGCTGCATTTTGGCTGCCTTTTGGGCTGGAGATTCTCGTGGTTTGAGGCCTGGCTTGCTCCACCCCCTGCTCTTGAGATTCTCCCGGATGTGGGCTGCATTTTGGCTGATTCTTGGGCTGGAGCTTCTCGTGGTTTGAGGCCTGGCTTGCTCCACCCCCTGCTCTTGATATTCTCCTGGAGGTGGGCTGCATTTTGGCTGCCTTTTGGGCTGGAGCTTCTCGAGGTTTGAGGCCTGGCTTGCTCCAACCCCTGCTCTTGAGATTCTCCCGGATGTTGGCTGGATTTTGGCTGATTCTTGGGCTGGAGCTTCTCGTGGTTTGAGGCCTGGCTTGCTCCACCCCCTGCTCTTGAGATTCTCCCGCATGTGGGCTGCATTTTGGCTGCCTTTTGGGCTGGAGCTTCTTGTGGTTTGAGGCCTGGCTTCCTCCACCCCCTGCTCTTGATATTCTCCTGGAGGTGGGCTGCATTTTGGCTGCCTTTTGGGCTGGAGCTTCTCGAGGTTTGAGGCCTGGCTTGCTCCAAACTCTGCCATTGAGATTCTCCCGGATGTGGGCTGCATTGTGGCTGCCTTTTGGGCTGGAGCTTCTCGTGGTTTGAGGTCTGGCTTGCTCCACCCCCTGCTCTTGATATTCTCCCGGATGTGGGCTGCATTTTGGCTGCCTTTTGGGCTGGAGCTTCTCGTGGTTTGAGGTCTGGCTTGCTCCACCCCCTGCTCTTGATATTCTCCTGGATGTGGGCTGCATTTTGGCTGATACTTGGGCTGGAGCTTCTCGTGGTTTGAGGCCTGGCTTGCTCCACCCCCTGCTCTTGAGATTCTCCCGGATGTGGGCTGCATTTTGGCTGCCTTTTGGGCTGGAGCTTCTCGAGGTTTGAGGCCTGGCTTGCTCCACCCCCTGCTCTTGAGATTCTCCCGCATGTGGGCTGCATTTTGGCTGCCTTTTGGGCTGGAGCTTCTCGTGGTTTGAGGCCTGGCTTGCTCCACCCCCTGCTCTTGAGATTCTCCCGGATGTGGGCTGCATTTTGGCTGCCTTTTGGGCTGGAGCTTCTCGTGGTTTGAGGCCTGGCTTGCTCCACCCCCTGCTCTTGAGATTCTCCTGCATGTGGGCTGCATTTTGGCTGATTCTTGGGCTGGAGCTTCTCGTGGTTTGAGGCCTGGCTTGCTCCACCCCCTGCTCTTGAGATTCTCCTGGAGGTGGGCTGCATTTTGGCTGCCTTTTGGGCTGGAGCTTCTCGAGGTTTGAGGCCTGGCTTGCTCCAACCCCTGCTCTTGAGATTCTCCCGGATGTTGGCTGGATTTTGGCTGATTCTTGGGCTGGAGCTTCTCGTGGTTTGAGGCCTGGCTTGCTCCACCCCCTGCTCTTGAGATTCTCCCGGATGTGGGCTGCATTTTGGCTGCCTTTTGGGCTGGAGCTTCTTGTGGTTTGAGGCCTGGCTTCCTCCACCCCCTGCTCTTGATATTCTCCTGGAGGTGGGCTGCATTTTGGCTGCCTTTTGGGCTGGAGCTTCTCGAGGTTTGAGGCCTGGCTTGCTCCAAACTCTGCCATTGAGATTCTCCCGGATGTGGGCTGCATTGTGACTGCCTTTTGGGCTGGAGCTTCTCGTGGTTTGAGGCCTGGCTTGCTCCACCCCCTGCTCTTGAGATTCTCCCGGATGTGGGCTGCATTTTGGCTGATTCTTGGGCTGGAGCTTCTCGTGGTTTGAGGCCTGGCTTGCTCCACTCCCTGCTCTTGAGATTCTCCCGGATTTGGGCTGCATTTTGGCTGCCTGTTGGGCTGGAGCTTCTCGTGGTTTGAGGCCTGGCTTGCTCCACCCCCTGCTCTTGAGATTCTCCCGGATGTGGGCTGCATTTTGGCTCCGTTTTGGGCTGGAGCTTCTCGTGGTTTGAGGCCTGGCTTGCTCCACCCCCTGCTCTTGAGATTCTCCCGGAGGTGGGCTGCATTTTCGCTGCATTTTGGGCTGGAGCTTCTCGTGGTTTGAGGCCTGGCTTGCTCCACCCCCTGCTCTTGAGATTCTCCCGGAGGTGGGCTGCATTTTCGCTGCATTTTGGGCTGGAGCTTCTCGTGGTTTGAGGCCTGGCTTGCTCCACCCCCTGCTCTTGAGATTCTCCCGGATGTGGGCTGCATTTTGGCTGATTCTTGGGCTGGAGCTTCTCGTGGTTTGAGGCCTGCCTTGCTCCACCCCCTGCTCTTGAGATTCTCCTGGATGTGGGCTGCATTTTGGCTGCCTATTGGGCTGGAGCTTCTCCTGGTTTGAGGCCTGGCTTGCTCCACCCCCTGCTCTTGAGATTCTCCCGATGTGGGCTGCATTTTGGCTGCGGTTTGGGCTGGAGCTTCTCGTGGTTTGAGGCCTGGCTTGCTCCACCCCCTGCTCTTGATATTCTCCTGGATGTGGGCTGCATTTTGGCTGATACTTGGGCTGGAGCTTCTCGTGGTTTGAGGCCTGGCTTGCTCCACCCCCTGCTCTTGAGATTCTCCCGGATGTGGGCTGCATTTTGGTTGCCTTTTGGGCTGGAGCTTCTCGTGGTTTGAGGCCTGGCTTGCTCCACCCCCTGCTCTTGAGATTCTCACGGATGTGGGCTGCATTTTGGCTGCCTTTTCAGCTGGAACTTCTCGTGGTTTGAGGCCTGGCTTGCTCCACCCCCTGGTCTTGAGATTCTCCTCGATGTGGGCTGCATTTTGGCTGATTCTTGGGCTGGAGCTTCTCGTGGTTTGAGGCCTGGCTTGCTCCACCCCCTGCTCTTGATATTCCCCCGGATGTGGGCTGCATTTTGGCTGTTTTTTGGGCTGGAGCTTCTCGTGGTTTGACGCCGGGCTTGCTCCACCCCCTGCTCTTGAGATTCTCCCGATGTAGGCTGCATTTTGGCTGCGGTTTGGGCTGGAGCTTCTCGTGGTTTGAGGCCTGGCTTGCTCCACCCCCTGCTCTTGATATTCTCCTGGATGTGGGCTGCATTTTGGCTGATACTTGGGCTGGAGCTTCTCGTGGTTTGAGGCCTGGCTTGCTCCACCCCCTGCTCTTGAGATTCTCCCGGATGTGGGCTGCATTTTGGCTGCCTTTTGGGCTGGAGCTTCTCGTGGTTTGAGGCCTGGCTTGCTCCACCCCCTGCTCTTGAGATTCTCCCGGATGTGGGCTGCATTTTGGCTGCCTTTTCAGCTGGAACTTCTCGTGGTTTGAGGCCTGGCTTGCTCCACCCCCTGGTCTTGAGATTCTCCTCGATGTGGGCTGCATTTTGGCTGATTCTTGGGCTGGAGCTTCTCGTGGTTTGAGGCCTGGCTTGCTCCACCCCCTGCTCTTGATATTCCCCCGGATGTGGGCTGCATTTTGGCTGTTTTTTGGGCTGGAGCTTCTCGTGGTTTGACGCCGGGCTTGCTCCACCCCCTGCTCTTGAGATTCTCCCGGATGTGGGCTGGATTTTGGCTGTCTTTTGGGCTGGAGCTTCTCGTGGTTTGAGGCCTGCCTTGCTCCACCCCCTGCTCTTGAGATTCTCCCGGAGGTGGGCTGCATTTTGGCTGTCTTTTGGGCTGGAGCTTCTCGTGGTTTGAGGCCTGCCTTGCTCCACCCCCTGCTCTTGAGATTCTCCCGGATGTGGGCTGCATTTTGGCTGCATTTTGGGCTGGAGCTTCTCGTGGTTTGAGGCCTGGCTTGCTCCACCCCCTGCTCTTGAGATTCTCCCGCATGTGGGCTGCATTTTGGCTGCCTTTTGGGCTGGAGCTTCTTGTGGTTTGAGGCCTGGCTTCCTCCACCCCCTGCTCTTGATATTCTCCTGGAGGTGGGCTGCATTTTGGCTGCCTTTTGGGCTGGAGCTTCTCGAGGTTTGAGGCCTGGCTTGCTCCACCCCCTGCTCTTGAGATTCTCCCGTATGTGGGCTGGATTTTGGCTGCATTTTGGGCTGGAGCTTCTCGTGGTTTGAGGCCTGGCTTGATCCACCCCCTGCTCTTGAGATTCTCCCGGAGGTGGGCTGCATTTTGGCTGACTTTTGGGCTGGAGCTTCTCGTGGTTTGAGGCCCGCCTTGCTCCAACCCCTGCTCTTGAGATTCTCCCGTATGTGGGCTGCATTTTGGCTGCTCATTGGGCTGGAGCTTCTCGTGGTTTGAGGCCTGGCTTGCTCCACCCCCTGCTATTGAGATTCTCCCGGATGTGGGCTGCATTTTGGCTGCCTGTTGGGCTGGAGCTTCTCGTGGTTTGAGGCCTGGCTTGCTCCACCCCCTGCTCTTGATATTCTCTCGGATGTGGGCTGCATTTTGGCTGCTTTTTGGGCTGGAGCTTCTCGTGGTTTGAGGCCTGGCTTGCTCCACCCCCTGCTCTTGAGATTCTCCTGGATGTGGGCTGGATTTTGGCTGAATCTTTGGGTGGAGCTTCTCGTGGTTTGAGGCCTGGCTTGCTCCACCCCCTGCTCTTGAGATTCTCCCGGATGTTGGCTGGATTTTGGCTGACTCTTTGGGTGGAGCTTCTCGTGGTTTGAGGCCTGGCTTGCTCCACCCCCTGCTCTTGAGATTCTCCAGGATGTGGGCTGCATTTTGGCTGACTTTTGGGATGGAGCTTCTCGTGGTTTGAGGCCTGGCTTGCTCCACCCCCTGCTCTTGAGATTCTCCCGGATGTGGTCTGCATTTTGGCTGCCTGTTGGGCTGGAGCTTCTCGTGGTTTGAGGCCTGGCTTGCTCCACCCCCTGCTCTTGAGATTCTCCCTGAGGTGGGCTGCATTTTGGCTGCCTTTTGGGCTGGAGCTTCTCGTGGTTTGAGGTCTGGCTTGCTCCACCCCCTGCTCTTGATATTCTATCGGAAGTGGGGTGCATTTTGGCTGACTTTTGGGATGGAGCTTCCCGTGGTTTGAGGCCTGGCTTGCTCCACCCCCTGCCCATGATATTCTCCCGGATGTGGGCTGCATTTTGGCTGCCTTTTGGGCTGGAGCTTCTCGTGGTTTGAGGCCTGGCTTGCTCCACCCCCTGCTCTTGAGATTCTCCCTGAGGTGGGCTGCATTTTGGCTGCCTTTTGGGCTGGAGCTTCTCGTGGTTTGAGGCCTGGCTTGCTCCACCCCCTGCTCTTGAGATTCTCCCTGAGTTGGGCTGCATTTTGGCTGCTCATTGGGCTGGAGCTTCTCGTGGTTTGAGGCCTGGCTTGCTCCACCCCCTGCTCTTGAGATTCTCCCGGATTTGGCCTGCATTTTGGCTGCCTGTTGGGCTGGAGCTTCTCGTGTTTTGAGGCCTGGCTTGCTCCACCCCCTGCTCTTGAGATTCTCTCGGATGTGGGCTGCATTTTGGCTGCTTTTTGGGCTGGAACTTCTCGTGGTTTGAGGCCTGGCTTGCTCCACCCCCTGCTCTTGAGATTCTCCTGGATGTGGGCTGCATTTTGGCTGATTCTTGGGCTGGAGCTTCCCGTGGTTTGAGGCCTGGCTTGCTCCACCCCCTGCTCTTGATATTCTCCCGGATGTGGACTGCATTTTGGCTGCGTTTTGGGCTGGAGCTTCTCGTGGTTTGAGGCCTGACTTGCTCCACCCCCTGCTCTTTAGATTCTCCCGGATGTGGGCTGCATTTTGGCTGCCTTTTGGGCTGGAGCTTCTCGTGGTTTGAGGCCTGGCTTGCTCCACCCCCTGCTCTTGAGATTCATCCCGGATTTGGCCTGCATTTTGGCTGCCTGTTGGGCTGGAGCTTCTCGTGGTTTGAGGCCTGGCTTGCTCCATCCCCTGCTCTTGATATTCTCTCGGATGTGGGCTGCATTTTGGCTGCCTTTTGGGCTGGAGCTTCTCGTGGTTTGAGGCCTGCCTTGCTCCACCCCCTGCTCTTGAGATTCTCCCGGAGGTGGGCTGCATTTTGGCTGCCTTTTGGGCTGGAGCTTCTCGTGGTTTGAGGTCTGGCTTGCTCCACCCCCTGCTCTTGATATTCTATCGGATGTGGGGTGCATTTTGGCTGCATTTTGGGCTGGAGCTTCTCGTGGTTTGAGGCCTGGCTTGCTCAACCCCCTGCTCTTGAGATTCTCCCGGATGTGGGCTGCATTTTGGCTGCCTTTTGGGCTGGAGCTTCTCGTTGTTTGAGGCCTGGCTTGCTCCACACCCTGCTCTTGAGATTCTCCCGGATGTGGGCTGGATTTTGGCTGCCTTTTGGGCTGGAGCTTCTCGTGGTTTGAGGCCTGGCTTGCTCCACTCCCTGCTCTTGATATTCTCTCGGATGTGGGCTGCATTTTGGCTGCCTTTTGGGCTGGAGCTTCTCGTGGTTTGAGGCCTGGCTTGCTCCACCCCCTGCTCTTGAGATTCTCCCGGATGTGGGCTGCATTTTGGCTGCGTTTTGGGCTGGAGCTTCTCGTGGTTTGAGGCCTGGCTTGCTCCACCCCCTGCTCTTGAGATTCTCCCGGATGTGGGCTGCATTTTGGCTGCCTTTTGGGCTGGAGCTTCTCGTGGTTTGAGGCCTGGCTTGCTCCACCCCCTGCTCTTGAGATTCTCCCGGAGGTGGGCTGCATTTTGGCTGCCTTTTGGGCTGGAGCTTCTCGTGGTTTGAGGCCTGGCTTGCTCCACCCCCTGCTCTTGAGATTCTCCCGTATGTGGGCTGGATTTTGGCTGCCTTTTGGGCTGGAGCTTCTCGTGGTTTGAGGCCTGGCTTGCTCCACCCCCTGCTCTTGAGATTCTCCCGGATTTGGCCTGCATTTTGGCTGCCTTTTGGGCTGGAGCTTCTCGTGGTTTGAGGCCTGGCTTGCTCCACCCCCCTGCTCTTGAGATTCTCCCTGAGGTGGGCTGCATTTTGGCTGCCTTTTGGGCTGGAGCTTCTCGTGGTTTGAGGCCTGCCTTGCTCCAACCCCTGCTCTTGAGATTCTCCTGGATGTGGGCTGCATTTTGGCTGCCTTTTGGGCTGGAGCTTCTCGTGGTTTGAGGCCTGGCTTGCTCCACTCCCTGCTCTTGATATTCTCTCGGATGTGGGCTGCATTTTGGCTGCCTTTTGGGCTGGAGCTTCTCGTGGTTTGAGGCCTGGCTTGCTCCACCCCCTGCTCTTGAGATTCTCCCGGATGTGGGCTGCATTTTGGCTGCGTTTTGGGCTGGAGCTTCTCGTGGTTTGAGGCCTGGCTTGCTCCACCCCCTGCTCTTGAGATTCTCCCGTATGTGGGCTGGATTTTGGCTGCCTTTTGGGCTGGAGCTTCTCGTGGTTTGAGGCCTGGCTTGCTCCACCCCCTGCTCTTGAGATTCTCCCGGATTTGGCCTGCATTTTGGCTGCCTTTTGGGCTGGAGCTTCTCGTGGTTTGAGGCCTGGCTTGCTCCACCCCCTGCTCTTGAGATTCTCCCGGATGTGGGCTGCATTTTGGCTGCCTTTTGGGCTGGAGCTTCTCGTGGTTTGAGGCCTGCCTTGCTCCAACCCCTGCTCTTGAGATTCTCCTGGATGTGGGCTGCATTTTGGCTGCCTTTTGGGCTGGAGCTTCTCGTGGTTTGAGGCCTGGCTTGCTCCACCCCCTGCTCTTGAGATTCTCCCGGATTTGGCCTGCATTTTGGCTGCCTGTTGGGCTGGAGCTTCTCGTGGTTTGAGGCCTGGCTTGCTCCACCCCCTGCTCTTGAGATTCTCTCGGATGTGGGCTGCATTTTGGCTGCTTTTTGGGCTGGAGCTTCTCGTGGTTTGAGGCCTGGCTTGCTCCACCCCCTGCTCTTGAGATTCTCCTGGATGTGGGCTGCATTTTGGCTGATTCTTGGGCTGGAGCTTCCCGTGGTTTGAGGCCTGTCTTGCTCCACCCCCTGCTCTTGATATTCTCCCGGACGTGTGCTGCATTTTCGCTGCATTTTGGGCTGGAGCTTCTCGTGGTTTGAGGCCTGGCTTGCTCCACCCCCTGCTCTTGAGATTCTCCCGGATGTGGGCTGCATTTTGGCTGCCTTTTGGGCTGGAGCTTCTCCTGGATTGAGGCCTGGCTTGCTCCACCCCCTGCTCTTGAGATTCTCCCGGATGTGGGCTGCATTTTGGCTGTCTTTTGGGCTGGAGCTTCTCGTTTTTTGAGGCCTGGCTTGCTCCACCCCCTGCTCTTGAGATTCTCCCGGATGTGGGCTGCATTTTGGCTGATATTTGGGCTGGAGCTTCTCGTTTTTTGAGGCCTGGCTTGCTCCACCCCCTGCTCTTGAGATTCTCCCGGATGTGGGCTGCATTTTGGCTGCCTTTTGGGCTGGAGCTTCTCGTGGTTTGAGGCCTGGTTTGCTCCACCCCCTGCTCTTGAGATTCTCCCGGATGTGGGCTGGATTTTGGCTGCCTTTTGGGCTGGAGCTTCTCGTGGTTTGAGGCCTGGCTTGCTCCACCCCCTGCTCTTGATATTCCCCCGGATGTGGGCTGCATTTTGGCTGCCTTTTGGACTGGAGCTTCTCGTGGTTTGAGGCCTGGCTTGCTCCACCCCCTGCTCTTGAGATTCTCCCGGATGTGGGCTGCATTTTGGCTGCCTTTTGGGCTGGAGCTTCTCGTGGTTTGAGGTCTGGCTTGCTCCACCCCCTGCTCTTGAGATTCTCCCGGATGTGGGCTGCATTTTGGCTGCCTTTTGGGCTGGAGCTTCTCGTGGTTTGAGGCCTGTCTTGCTCCACCCCCTGCTCTTGAGATTCTCCCGGATGTGGTCTGCATTTTGGCTGAATCTTGGGCTGGAGCTTCTCATGGTTTGAGGCCTGGCTTGCTCCACCCCCTGCTCTTGACATTCTCCCGGATGTGGGCTGCATTTTGGCTGACTTTTGGGCTGGAGCTTCTCGTGGTTTGAGGCCTGGCTTGCTCCACCCCCTGCTCTTGAGATTCTCCCGGATGTGGGCTGCATTTTGGCTGTCTTTTGGGCTGGAGCTTCTCGTGGTTTGAGGCCCGGCTTGCTCCACCCCCTGCTCTTGAGATTCTCCCGTATGTGGGCTGCATTTTGGCTGATTCTTGGGCTCGAGCTTCTCGTGGTTTGAGGCCTGGCTTGCTCCACCCCCTACTCTTGATATTCTCCTGGAGGTGGGCTGCATTTTGGCTGCTTATTGGGCTGGAGCTTCTCGTGGTTTGAGGTCTGGCTTGCTCCACCCCCTGCTCTTGATATTCTATTGGATGTGGGGTGCATTTTGGCTGCCTTTTGTGCTGGAGCTTCTCGTGGTTTGAGGCCTGGCTTGCTCCACCCCCTGCTCTTGAGATTCTCCCGGATGTGGGCTGCATTTTGGCTGCCTTTTGGGCTGGAGCTTCTCGTGGTTTGAGGCCTGCCTTGCTCCACCCCCTGCTCTTGAGATTCTCCTGGATGTGGGCTGCATTTTGGCTGCCTTTTGGGCTGGAGCTTCTCGTGGTTTGAGGCCTGGCTTGCTCCACCCCCTGCTCTTGAGATTCTCCCGGATTTGGGCTGCATTTTGGCTGCCTTTTGGGCTGGAGCTTCTCGTGGTTTGAGGCCTGGCTTGCTCCACCCGCTGCTCTTGAGATTCTCCCGGATTTGGGCTGCATTTTGGCTGCCTGTTGGGCTGGAGCTTCTCGTGGTTTGAGGCCTGGCTTGCTCCACCCCCTGCTCTTGAGATTCTCTCGGATGTGGGCTGCATTTTGGCTGCCTTTTGGGCTGGAGCTTCTCGTGGTTTGAGGCCTGGCTTGCTCCACCCCCTGCTCTTGATATTCTCCCGGAGGTGGGTTGCATTTTCGCTGCCTGTTGGGCTGGAGATTCTCGTGGTTTGAGGCCTGGCTTGCTCCACCCCCTGCTCTTGAGATTCTCCCGGATGTGGGCTGGATTTTGTCTGCCTTTTGGGCTGGAGCTTCTCGTGGTTTGAGGCCTGGATTGCTCCACCCCCTGCTCTTGATATTCTCCTGGATGTGGGCTGCATTTTGGCTGATTCTTGGGCTGGAGCTTCCCGTGGTTTGAGGCCTGGCTTGCTCCACCCCCTGCTCTTGATATTCTCCCGGACGTGTGCTGCATTTTCGCTGCCTTTTGGGCTGGAGCTTCTCGTGGTTTGAGGTCTGGCTTGCTCCATCCCCTGCTCTTGATATTCTCCCGGAGGTGGGCTGCATTTTGGCTGCCTTTTGGGCTGGAGCTTCTCGTGGTTTGAGGCCTGGCTTGCTCCACCCCCTGCTCTTGAGATTCTCCCGGATGTGGGCTGCATTTTGGCTGCCTTTTGGGCTGGAGGTTCTCATGGTTTGAGGCCTGGCTTGCTCCACCCCCTGCTCTTGAGATTCTCCCGCATGTGGGCTGCATTTTGGCTGCCTTTTGGGCTGGAGCTTCTCGTGGTTTGAGGCCTGCCTTGCTCCACCCCCTGCTCTTGATATTCCCCCGGATGTGGGCTGCATTTTGGTTGCCTTTTGGGCTGGAGCTTCTCGTGGTTTGAGGCCTGGCTTGCTCCACCCCCTGCTCTTGAGATTCTCAGGGAGTTGGGCTGCATTTTGGTTGCCTTTAGGGCTGGAGCTTCTCGTGGTTTGAGGCCTGCCTTGCTCCACCCACTGCTCTTGAGATTCTCCCGGATGTGGGCTGCATTTTGGCTAAATCTTGGGCTGGAGCTTCTTGTGGTTTGAGGCCTGGCTTGCTCCACCCCCTGCTCTTGAGATTCTCCCGGATGTGGGCTGCATTTTGGCTGCCTTTTGGGCTGGAGCTTCTCGTGGTTTGAGGCCTGGCTTGCCCCACCCCCTGCTCTTGAGATTCTCCAGGATGTGGGCTGCATTTTGACTACATTTTGGGCTGGAGCTTCTCGTGGTTTGGGGGCTGGCTTGCTCCACCCCCTGCTCTTGAGATTCTCCTGGATATGGGCTGCATTTTGGCTGCCTTTTGGGCTGGAGCTTCTCGTGGTTTGAGGCCTGGCTTGCTCCACCCCCACTCTTGAGATTCTCTCGGATGTGGGCTGCATTTTGGCTGCCTTTTGGGCTGGAGCTTCTCGTGGTTTGAGGCCTGGCTTACTCCACCCCCTGCTCTTGAGATTCTCCCGGATGTGGGCTGCATTTTGGCTGATTCTTGGTCTGGAGCTTCTCGTGGTTTGAGGCCTGGCTTGCTCCACCCCCTGCTCTTGAGATTCTCCCGGAGGTGGGCTGCATTTTGGCTGCCTGTTGGGCTGGAGATTCTCGTGGTTTCAGGCCTGGCTTGCTCCACCCCCTGCTCTTGAGATTCTCTCGGATGTGGGCTGCATTTTGGCTGCCTTTTGGGCTGGAGCTTCTCGTGGTTTGAGGCCTGGCTTGCTCCACCTCCGGCTCTTGATATTCTCTCGGATGTGGGCTGCATTTGGGCTGATTCTTGGGCTGGAGCTTCTCGTGGTTTGAGGCCTGGCTTGCTCCACCCCCTGCTCTTGAGATTCTCCCGGAGGTGGGCTGCATTTTTGTTGCATTTTGGGCTGGAGCTTCTCGTGGTTTGAGGCCTGGCTTGCTCCACCCCCTGCTCTTGAGATTCTCCCGGATGTGGTCTGCATTTTGGCTAAATCTTGGGCTGGAGCTTCTCGTGGTTTGAGGCCTGGCTTGCTCCACCCCCTGCTCTTCAGATTCTCCAGGATGTGGGCTGCATTTTGGCTGCCTTTTGGGCTGGAGCTTCTCGTGGTTTGAGGCCTGGCTTGCTCCACCCCCTGCTCTTGAGATTCTCCCGGATGTGGGCTGCATTTTGGCTGATTCTTGGGCTGGAGCTTCTCGTGGTTTGAGGCTTGGCTTGCTCCACCCCCTGCTCTTGAGATTCTCCTGGATGTGGGCTGGATTTTGGCTGCCTGTTGGGCTGGAGCTTCTCGTGGTTTGAGGCCTGGCTTGCTCCACCCCCACTCTTGAGATTCTCTCGGATGTGGGCTGCATTTTGGCTGCCTTTTGGGCTGGAGCTTCTCGTGGTTTGAGGCCTGGCTTGCTCCACCCCCTGCTCTTGAGATTCTCCCGGATGTGGGCTGCATTTTGGCTGATTCTTGGGCTGGAGCTTCTCGTGGTTTGAGGCCTGGCTTGCTCCACCCCCTGCTCTTGAGATTCTCCCGGAGGTGGGCTGCATTTTGGCTGCCTTTTGGGCTGGAGCTTCTCGTAGTTTGAGGCCTGGCTTGCTCCACCCCCTGCTCTTGAGATTCTCCCGGATGTGGGCTGCATTTTTGTTGCATTTTGGGCTGGAGCTTCTCGTGGTTTGAGGCCTGGCTTGCTCCACCCCCTGCTCTTGAGATTCTCCCGGATGTGGTCTGCATTTTGGCTAAATCTTGGGCTGGAGCTTCTCGTGGTTTGAGGCCTGGCTTGCTCCACCCCCTGCTCTTGAGATTCTCCAGGATGTGGGCTGCATTTTGGCTGCCTTTTGGGCTGGAGCTTCTCGTGGTTTGAGGCCTGGCTTGCTCCACCCCCTGCTCTTGAGATTCTCCCGGATGTGGGCTGCATTTTGGCTGATTCTTGGGCTGGAGCTTCTCGTGGTTTGAGGCTTGGCTTGCTCCACCCCCTGCTCTTGAGATTCTCCTGGATGTGGGCTGGATTTTGGCTGCCTGTTGGGCTGGAGCTTCTCGTGGTTTGAGGCCTGGCTTGCTCCACCCCCACTCTTGAGATTCTCCCGGATGTGGGCTGCATTTTGGCTGCCTTTTGGGCTGGAGCTTCTCGTGGTTTGAGGCCTGGCTTGCTCCACCCCCTGCTCTTGAGATTCTCCCGGATGTGGGCTGCATTTTGGCTGATTCTTGGGCTGGAGCTTCTCGTGGTTTGAGGCCTGGCTTGCTCCACCCCCTGCTCTTGAGATTCTCCCGGAGGTGGGCTGCATTTTGGCTGCCTGTTGGGCTGGAGATTCTCGTGGTTTGAGGCCTGGCTTGCTCCACCCCCTGCTCTTGAGATTCTCCCGGATGTGGGCTGCATTTTGGCTGCCTTTTGGGCTGGAGCTTCTCGTGGTTTGAGGCCTGGCTTGCTCCACCCCCTGCTCTTGAGATTCTCCCGGATGTGGGCTGGATTTTGGCTGCATTTTGGGCTGGAGCTTCTCGTGGTTTGAGGTCTGGCTTGCTCCACCCCCTGCTCTTGATATTCTCTCGGATGTGGGCTGCATTTTGGCTGCCTTTTGGGCTGGAGCTTCTCGTGGTTTGAGGCCTGGCTTGCTCCACCTCCGGCTCTTGATATTCTCTCGGATGTGGGCTGCACTTTGGCTGATTCTTGGGCTGGAGCTTCTCGTGGTTTGAGGCCTGGCTTGCTCCACCCCTGCTCTTGAGATTCTCCCGGATGTGGGCTGGATTTTGGCTGCCTTTTGGGCTGGAGCTTCTCGTGGTTTGAGGCCTGGCTTGCTCCACCCCCTGCTCTTGAGATTCTCCTGGATGTGGGCTGCATTTTGGCTGCTTATTGGGCTGGAGCTTCTCGTGGTTTGAGGCCTGGCTTGCTCCAACCCCTGCTCTTGAGATTCTCCTGGATGTGGGCTGCATTTTGGCTGCTTATTGGGCTGGAGCTTCTCGTGGTTTGAGGCCTGGCTTGCTCCACCCCCTGCTCTTGAGATTCTCCCGGAGGTGGGCTGCATTTTGGCTGCCTATTGGGATGGAGCTTCTCGTTCTTTGGGGCATGGCTGGCTCCAACTCCTGCTCTTGAGATTCTCCCGGATGTGGGCTGCATTTTGGCTGCCGTTTGGGCTGGAGCCTCTCGTGGTTTGAGGCCTGGCTTGCTCCACCCCCTGCTCTTGAGATTCTCCCGGATGTTTGCTGCATTTTGGCTGTTTTTTGGGCTGGAGCTTCTCGTGGTTTGAGACCTGCCTTCCTCCAACCCCTGCTCTTGACATTCTCCGGATATGGGCTGCATTTTGGCTGCATTTTGGGCTGGAGCTTCTCGTGGTTTGAGGCCTGGCTTGCTCCACCCCCTGCTCTTGAGATTCTCCCGGAGGTGGGCTGCATTTTGGCTGCATTTTGGGTTGGAGCTTCTCGTGGTTTGAGGCCTGCCTTGCTCCACCCCCTGCTCTTGAGATTCTCCCGGATGTGGGCTGCATTTTGGCTGCCTTTTGGGCTGGAGCTTCTCGAGATTTGAGCCCTGGCTTCCTCCATCCCCTACTCTTCATATTCTCCTGTATGTGGTTAGGATTTTGGCTGAATTTTGGGCTGGAGCTTCTCGTGGTTTGAGGCCTGGCTTTCTCCACCCCCTGCTCTTGAGATTCTCCCAGATGTGGGCTGCATTTTGGCTGCCTTTTGGGCTGGAGCTTCTCGTGGTTTGAGGCCTGGCTTTCTCCACCCCCTGCTCTTGAGATTCTCCCGGATGTGGGCTGGATTTTGGCTGCATTTTGGGCTGGAGCTTCTCGTGGTTTGAGGTCTGGCTTGCTCCACCCCCTGCTCTTGATATTCTCCCGGATGTGGGCTGCATTTTGGCTGCCTTTTGGGCTGGAGCTTCTTGTGGTTTGAGGCCTGGCTTGCTCCACCTCCTGCTCTTGAGATTCTCCCGGATGTGGGCTGCATTTTGGCTGCTTTTTGGGCTGGAGCTTCTCGTGGTTTGAGGCCTGGCTTGCTCCACCCCCTGCTCTTGAGATTCTCCCCGATGTGGGCTGCATTTTGGCTGATTCTTGGGCTAGAGATTCTCGTGGTTTGAGATGTGGCTTGCTCCGCCCCCTGCTCTTGATATTCTCCCGGATGTGGGCTGCATTTTGGCTGATTCTTGGGCTAGAGCTTCTCGTGGTTTGAAGCCTGGCTTGCTCCACCCCCTGCTCTTGAGATTCTCCCAGATGTGGGCTGCATTTTGGCTGCATTTTGGGCTGGAGCTTCTCGAGGTTTGAGGCCTGGCTTCCTCCATCCCCTACTCTTCATATTCTCCTGTATGTGGTTAGGATTTTGGCTGAATTTTGGGCTGGAGCTTCTCGTGGTTTGAGGCCTGCCTTGCTCCAGCCCCTGCTCTTGATATACTCCCAGATGTGGGCTGAATTTTGGCTGCCTTTTGGGCTGGAGCTTCTCGTGGTTTGAGGCCTGGCTTGCTCCACCCCCTGCTCTTGAGATTCTCCCAGATGTGGGCTGCATTTTGGCTGCCTTTTGGGCTGGAGCTTCTCGTGGTTTGAGGCCTGCCTTGCTCCATCCCCTGCTCTTGAAATTCTCCCTGAGGTGGGCTGCATTTTGGCTGCCTTTTGGGCTGGAGCTTCTCATGGTTTGAGGCCTGGCTTGCTCCAACCCCTCCTCTTGATATTCTCACGGATGTAGGCTGCATTTTGGCTGCCTTTTGGGCTGGAGCTTCTCATGGTTTGAGGCCTGGCTTGCTCCACCCCCTGCTCTTGAGATTCTCCCAGATGTGGGCTGCATTTTGGCTGCCTATTGGGCTGGAGCTTCTCGTGGTTTGAGGCCTGGCTTGCTCCACCCCCTGCTCTTGAGATTCTCTCGGATGTGGGCTGCATTTTGGCTGCTTTTTGGGCTGGAGCTTCTCGTGGTTTGAGGCCTGGCTTGCTCCACCCCCTGCTCTTGAGATTCTCCCGCATGTGGGCTGCATTTTGGTTGCTCTTTGGGCTGGAGCTTCTCGTGGTTTGAGGCCTGGCTTGCTCCACCCCCTGCTCTTGAGATTCTCCTGGATGTGGGCTGCATTTTGGCTGCCTTTTGGGCTGGAGCTTCTCGTGGTTTGAGGCCTGGCTTGCTCCACCCCCTGCTCTTGAGATTCTCCTGGATGTGGGCTGCATTTTGGCTGCTTATTGGGCTGGAGCTTCTCGTGGTTTGAGGCCTGGCTTGCTCCACCCCCTGCTCTTGAGATTCTCCTGGATGTGGGCTGCATTTTGGCTGCTTATTGGGCTGGAGCTTCTCGTGGTTTGAGGCCTGGCTTGCTCCACCCCCTGCTCTTGAGATTCTCCCGGAGGTGGGCTGCATTTTGGCTGCCTATTGGGATGGAGCTTCTCGTTCTTTGGGGCATGGCTGGCTCCAACTCCTGCTCTTGAGATTCTCCCGGATGTGGGCTGCATTTTGGCTGCCGTTTGGGCTGGAGCCTCTCGTGGTTTGAGGCCTGGCTTGCTCCACCCCCTGCTCTTGAGATTCTCCCGGATGTTTGCTGCATTTTGGCTGTTTTTTGGGCTGGAGCTTCTCGTGGTTTGAGACCTGCCTTCCTCCAACCCCTGCTCTTGACATTCTCCGGATATGGGCTGCATTTTGGCTGCATTTTGGGCTGGAGCTTCTCGTGGTTTGAGGCCTGGCTTGCTCCACCCCCTGCTCTTGAGATTCTCCCGGAGGTGGGCTGCATTTTGGCTGCATTTTGGGTTGGAGCTTCTCGTGGTTTGAGGCCTGCCTTGCTCCACCCCCTGCTCTTGAGATTCTCCCGGATGTGGGCTGCATTTTGGCTGCCTTTTGGGCTGGAGCTTCTCGAGATTTGAGCCCTGGCTTCCTCCATCCCCTACTCTTCATATTCTCCTGTATGTGGTTAGGATTTTGGCTGAATTTTGGGCTGGAGCTTCTCGTGGTTTGAGGCCTGGCTTTCTCCACCCCCTGCTCTTGAGATTCTCCCAGATGTGGGCTGCATTTTGGCTGCCTTTTGGGCTGGAGCTTCTCGTGGTTTGAGGCCTGGCTTTCTCCACCCCCTGCTCTTGAGATTCTCCCGGATGTGGGCTGGATTTTGGCTGCATTTTGGGCTGGAGCTTCTCGTGGTTTGAGGTCTGGCTTGCTCCACCCCCTGCTCTTGATATTCTCCCGGATGTGGGCTGCATTTTGGCTGCCTTTTGGGCTGGAGCTTCTTGTGGTTTGAGGCCTGGCTTGCTCCACCTCCTGCTCTTGAGATTCTCCCGGATGTGGGCTGCATTTTGGCTGCTTTTTGGGCTGGAGCTTCTCGTGGTTTGAGGCCTGGCTTGCTCCACCCCCTGCTCTTGAGATTCTCCCCGATGTGGGCTGCATTTTGGCTGATTCTTGGGCTAGAGATTCTCGTGGTTTGAGATGTGGCTTGCTCCGCCCCCTGCTCTTGATATTCTCCCGGATGTGGGCTGCATTTTGGCTGATTCTTGGGCTAGAGCTTCTCGTGGTTTGAAGCCTGGCTTGCTCCACCCCCTGCTCTTGAGATTCTCCCAGATGTGGGCTGCATTTTGGCTGCATTTTGGGCTGGAGCTTCTCGAGGTTTGAGGCCTGGCTTCCTCCATCCCCTACTCTTCATATTCTCCTGTATGTGGTTAGGATTTTGGCTGAATTTTGGGCTGGAGCTTCTCGTGGTTTGAGGCCTGCCTTGCTCCAGCCCCTGCTCTTGATATACTCCCAGATGTGGGCTGAATTTTGGCTGCCTTTTGGGCTGGAGCTTCTCGTGGTTTGAGGCCTGGCTTGCTCCACCCCCTGCTCTTGAGATTCTCCCAGAGGTGGGCTGCATTTTGGCTGCCTTTTGGGCTGGAGCTTCTCGTGGTTTGAGGCCTGCCTTGCTCCATCCCCTGCTCTTGAAATTCTCCCTGAGGTGGGCTGCATTTTGGCTGCCTTTTGGGCTGGAGCTTCTCATGGTTTGAGGCCTGGCTTGCTCCAACCCCTCCTCTTGATATTCTCACGGATGTAGGCTGCATTTTGGCTGCCTTTTGGGCTGGAGCTTCTCATGGTTTGAGGCCTGGCTTGCTCCACCCCCTGCTCTTGAGATTCTCCCAGATGTGGGCTGCATTTTGGCTGCCTATTGGGCTGGAGCTTCTCGTGGTTTGAGGCCTGGCTTGCTCCACCCCCTGCTCTTGAGATTCTCTCGGATGTGGGCTGCATTTTGGCTGCTTTTTGGGCTGGAGCTTCTCGTGGTTTGAGGCCTGGCTTGCTCCACCCCCTGCTCTTGAGATTCTCCCGCATGTGGGCTGCATTTTGGTTGCTCTTTGGGCTGGAGCTTCTCGTGGTTTGAGGCCTGGCTTGCTCCACCCCCTGCTCTTGAGATTCTCCCGGATGTGGGCTGCATTTTGGCTGCCTTTTGGGCTGGAGCTTCTCGTGGTTTGAGGCCTGGCTTGCTCCACCCCCTGCTCTTGATATTCTCCCGGATGTGGGCTGCATTTTGGCTGCATTTTGGGCTAGAGCTTCTCGTGGTTTGAGGCCTGGCTTGCTCCACCCCCTGCTCTTGAGATTCTACCGGAAGTGGGCTGCATTTTGGGTGCCTTTTGGGCTGGAGCTTCTCGTGGTTTGAGGCCTGCCTTCCTCCAACCCCTGCTCTTGATATTCTCCTGGATGTGGGCTGCATTTTTGCTGCCATTTAGGCTGGAGCTTCTCGTGGTTTGAGGCCTGGCTTGCTCTACCCCCTGCTCTTGATATTCTCCCAGATGTGGGCTGCATTTTGGCTGCCTTTTGGGCTGGAGCTTCTCGTGGTTTGAGGCCTGGCTTCCTCCACTCCCTGCCCATGATATTCTCCCGGATGTGGGCTGCATTTTGGATGCCTTTTGGGCTGGAGCTTCTCGTGGTTTGAGGCCTGGCTTGCTCCACCCCCTGCTCTTGAGATTCTCCCAGATGTGGGCTGCATTTTGGTTGCCCTTTGGGCTGGAGTTTCTCGTGGTTTGAGGCCTGGCTTGCTCCACCCCCTCCTCTTGAGATTCTCCCGGATGTGGGCTGCATTTTGGCTGCATTTTGGGCTGGAGCTTTTCGTGGTTTGAGGCCTGCCTTGCTCCACCCCCTGCTCTTGAGATTCTCCCAGATGTGGGCTGCATTTTGGCTGCCTATTGGGCTGGAGCTTCTCATGGTTTGAGGCCTGGCTTGCTCCACCCCCTGCTCTTGAGATTCTCCCAGATGTGGGCTGCATTTTGGCTGCCTATTGGGCTGGAGCTTCTCATGGTTTGAGGCCTGGCTTGCTCCATCCCCTGCTCTTGATATTCTCCCGGATGTGGGCTGCATTTTGGCTGCATTTTGGGCTGGAGCTTCTCGTGGTTTGAGGCCTGGCTTCCTCCACACCCTGCCCATGATATTCTCCCGGATGTGGGCTGCATTTTGGCTGCCTTTTTGGGCTGGAAATTCTCGTGGTTTGAAGCCTGGCTTGCTCCACCCCCTGCTCTTGAGATTCTCTCGGATGTGGGCTGCATTTTGGCTGCTTTTTGGGCAGGAGCTTCTCGTGGTTTGAGGCCTGGCTTGCTCCACCCCCTGCTCTTGAGATTCTCCCGCATGTGGGCTGCATTTTGGTTGCTCTTTGGGCTGGAGCTTCTCGTGGTTTGAGGCCTGGCTTGCTCCACCCCCTGCTCTTGATATTCTCCCGGATGTGGGCTGGATTTTGGCTGCCTTTTGGGCTGGAGCTTCTCGTGGTTTGAGGCCTGGCTTGCTCCACCCCCTGCTCTTGAGATTCTCCCGGATGTGGGCTGCATTTTGGCTGCATTTTGGGCTGGAGCTTCTCGTGGTTTGAGGCCTGGCTTGCTCCACCCCCTGCTCTTGAGATTCTACCGGAAGTGGGCTGCATTTTGGCTGCCTTTTGGGCTGGAGCTTCTCGTGGTTTGAGGCCTGGCTTCCTCCACCCCCTGCTCTTGATATTTTCCCGGATGTGGGCTGCATTTTGGGTGCCTTTTGGGCTGGAGCTTCTCGTGGTTTGAGGCCTGGCTTGCTCCACTCCCTGCTCTTGATATTCTCCCGGATGTGGGCTGCATTTTGGCTGCTTTTTGGGCTGGAAATTCTCGTGGTTTGAGGCCTGGCTTGCTCCACCCCCTGCTCTTGAGATTCTCCTGGATGTGGGCTGGATTTTGGCTGCATTTTGGGCTGGAGCTTCTCGTGGTTTGGGGCATGGCTGGCTCCACCCCCTGCTCTTGAAATTCTCCCGGATGTGGGCTGGAGTTTAGCTGCAATTTGGGCATGGAGCTTCTCGTGGTTTGAGGCCTGCCTTGCTCCAACCCCTGCTCTTGAGATTCTCCCGGATGTGGGCTGGATTTTGGCTGCCTTGTGGGCTGGAGTTTCTCGTGGTTTGAGGCCTGGCTTGCTCCACCCCCTGCTCTTGATATTTTCCCGGATGTGGGCTGCAGTTTGGCTGCTTTTTGGGCTGGAGCTTCTCGTGGTTTGAGGCCTGGCTTGTTCCACCCCCTGCTCTTGAGATTCTCCCGGATGTGGGCTGCATTTTGGCTGCCTTTTGGGCTGGAGCTTCTCATGGTTTGAGGCCTGCCTTGCTCCACCCCCTGCTCTTGAGATTCTCCCGGTTGTGGGCTGCATTTTGGCTGCCTTTTGGGCTGGAGCTTCTCATGGTTTGAGGCCTGGCTTACTCGACCCCCTGCTCTTGAGATTCTCCCGGATGTGGGCTGCATTTTGGCTGCCTTTTGGGCTGGAGCTTCTCGTGGTTTGGGGCCTGGCTTGATCCACCCCCTGCTCTTGAGATTCTCCCACATGTGGGCTGGATTTTGGCTGACATTTGGGCTGGAAATTCTCGTGGTTTGAGGCCTGGCTTGCTCCACCCCCAGCCCATGATTTTCTCCCAGATGTGGGCTGGATTTTGGCTGACATTTGGGCTGGAAATTCTCGTGGTTTGAGGCCTGGCTTGCTCCACCCCCTGCTCTTGAGATTCTCCCGGATGTGGGCTGCATTTTGGCTGCCTTTTGGGCTGGAGGTTCTCATGCTTTGAGGCCTGGCTTGCTCTACCCCCTGCTCTTGATATTCTCCCATATGTGGGCTGCATTTTGGCTGCATTTTGGGCTGGAGCTTCTCGTGGTTTGAGGCCTGGCTTGCTCCACCCCCTGCTCTTGATATTTTCCCGGATGTGGGCTGCATTTTGGCTGCTTTTTGGGCTGGAGCTTCTCGTGGTTTGAGGCCTGGCTTGCTCCACCCCCTGCTCTTGAGATTCTCCCGGATGTGGGCTGTCTTTTGGCTGCATTTTGGGCTGGAGCTTCTCGTGGTTTGAGGCCTGGCTTGCTCCACCCCCTGCTCTTGAGATTCTCCCGGATGTGGGCTGCATTTTGGCTGCCTTTTGGGCTGGAGCTTCTCGTGGTTTGAGGCCTGGCTTGCTCCACCCCCTGCTCTTGAGATTCTCCCGGATGTGGGCTGCATTTTGGCTGCCTTTTGGGCTGGAGCTTCTCGTGGTTTGAGGCCTGCCTTGCTCCACCCCCTGCTCTTGAGATTCTCCCAGATGTGGGCTGCATTTTGGCTGCCCTTTGGGCTGGAGCTTCTCGTGGTTTGAGGCCTGGCTTGCTCCACCCCCTGCTCTTGATATTCTCCTGGAGGTGGCCTGTATTTTGTCTGCGTTTTGGGCTGGAGCTTCTTGTGGTTTGAGTCCTGGCTTGCTCCACCCCCTGCTCTTGATATTCTCCCGGATGTGGGCTGCATTTTGGCTGCATTTTGGGCTGGAGCTTCTCGTGGTTTGAGGCCTGGCTTGCTCCACCCCCTGCTCTTGAGATTCTCCTGGATGTGGGCTGCATTTTGGCTGCCTTTTGGGCTGGAGCTTCTCGAGGTTTGAGGCCTGGCTTGCTCCAACCCCTGCTCTTGAGATTCTCCCGGATGTGGGCTGGATTTTGGCTGCATTTTGGGCTGGAGCTTCTTGTGGTTTGAGGCCTGGATTGCTCCAACCCCTGCTCTTGATATTCTCCCACATGTGGGCTGCATTTTGGCTGCCTTTTGGGCTGGAGCTTCTCGTGGTTTGAGGCCTGTCTTGCTCCACCCCCTGCTCTTGATATTCTCCCGGATGTGGGCTGGATTTTGGCTGCCTTTTGGGCTGGAGCTTCTCGTGGTTTGAGGCCTGGCTTACTCCAGCCCCTGCTCTTGAGATTCTCCCGGATGTGGGCTGTCTTTTGGCTCCCTTTTGGGCTGGAGCTTCTCGTGGTTTGAGGCCTGGCTTGCTCCACCCCCTACTCTTGATATTCTCCGAGATGTGGGCTGCATTTTGGCTGCCTTTAGGGCTGGAGCTTCTCGTGGTTTGAGGCCTGGCTTGCTCCACCCCCTGCTCTTGAGATTCTCCCGGAGGTGGGCTGCATTTTGGCTGCCTTTTGGGCTGGAGCTTCTCGTGGTTTGAGGCCTGCATTGCTCCACCCCCTGCTCTTGATATTCTCCCAGATGTGGGCTGCATTTTGGCTGCACTTTGGGCTAGAGCTTCTCGTGGTTTGAGGCCTGGCTTGCTCCACCCCCTGCTCTTGAGATTCTCCCGGATGTGGGCTGCATTTTGGCTGCCTTTTGGGCTGGAGTTTCTCGTGGTTTGAGGCCTGGCTTGCTCCACCCCCTGCTCTTGAGATTCTCCCGGATGTGGGCTGGATTTTGGCTGCATTTTGGGCTGGAGCTTCTCGTGGTTTGAGGCCTGGCTTGCTCCACCCCCTGCTCTTGATATTCTCCTGGATGTGGGCTGCATTTTGGCTGCCTTTTGGGCTGGAGCTTCTCATGCTTTGAGGCCTGGCTTGCTCCACCCCCTGCTCTTGAGATTCTCCCGGATGTGGGCTGGAGTTTAGTTGCATTTTGGGCTGGAGCTTCTCACGGTTTGAGGCCTGGCTTTCGCCACCAACAGCTCTTGATATTCTCCCAGATGTACGCTGGATTTTAGCTGCATTTTGAGCTGGAGCTTCTCGTGGTTTGAGGCCTGGCTTGCTCCACCCCCTGCTCTTGAGATTCTCCCGCATGTGGGCTGGATTTTCGCTGCACTTTGGGCTCTAGATTCTCGTGGTTTGAGGCGTGGCTTGCTCCACCCCCTGCTCTTGAGATTCTCCCAGATGTGGGCTGGATTTTCGCTGCCCTTTGGGCTCTAGATTCTCGTGGTTTGAGGCCTGGCTTGCTCCACCCTCTGCTCTTGATATTCTCCCGGATGTGGGCTGCATCTTGGCTGCTTTTTGGGCTGGAGCTTCTCGTGGTTTGAGGCCTGGCTTGCTCCACCCCCTGCTCTTGATATTCTCCCGGATGTGGGCTGCATCTTGGCTGCTTTTTGGGCTGGAGCTTCTCGTGGTTTGAGGCCTGGCTTGCTCCACCCCCTGCTCTTGATATTCTCCTGGATGTGGGCTGCATTTTGGCTGCCTTTTGGGCTGGAGCTTCTCGTGGTTTGAGGCCTGGCTTGCTCCACCCCCTGCTCTTGAGATTCTCCCGGATGTGGGCTGCATTTTGACTTCTTTTCGGGCTGGAGCTTCTCATGGTTTGAGGCCTGGCTTGCTCCAACCCCTGCTCTTGAGATTCTCCCAGATGTGGGCTGGATTTTTGCTGCCCTTTGGGCTCTAGATTCTCGTGGTTTGAGGCCTGGCTTGCTCCACCCTCTGCTCTTGATATTTTCCCGGATGTGGGCTGCATTTTGGCTGCTTTTTCGGCTGGAGCTTCTCGTGGTTTGAGGCCTGGCTTTCGCCACCAGCAGGTCTTGATATTCTCCCAGATGTGGGCTGCATTTTAGCTGCCTTTTGGGCTGGAGCTTCTCGTGGTTTGGGGCCTGGCTTGCTCCACCCTGTGCTCTTGATATTCTCCCAGATGTGGGCTGCCTTTTGGCTGCCTTTTGGGCTGGAGGTTCTCATGCTTTGAGGCCTGGCTTGCTCCACCCCCTGCTCTTGATATTCTCCCATATGTGGGCTGCATTTTGGCTGCATTTTGGGCTGGAGCTTCTCGTGGTTTGAGGCCTGGCTTGCTCCACCCCCTGCTCTTGATATTTTCCCGGATATGGGCTGCATTTTGGCTGCCTTTTGGGCTGGAGCTTCTCGTGGTTTGAGGCCTGGCTTGCTCCACCCCCTGCTCTTGATATTCTCTCGGATGTGGGCTGTCTTTTGGCTCACTTTTGGGCTGGAGCTTCTCGTGGTTTGAGGCCTGGCTTGCTCCACCCCCTGCTCTTGAGATTCTGCCGGATGTGGGCTGCATTTTGGCTGCCTTTTGGGCTGGAGCTTCTCATGCTTTGAGGCCTGGCTTGCTCCACCCCCTGCTCTTGAGATTCTCCCGGATGTGGGCTGGAGTTTAGTTGCATTTTGGGCTGGAGCTTCTCACGGTTTGAGGCCTGGCTTTCGCCACCAACAGCTCTTGATATTCTCCCAGATGTACGCTGGATTTTAGCTGCATTTTGAGCTGGAGCTTCTCGTGGTTTGAGGCCTGGCTTGCTCCACCCCCTGCTCTTGAGATTCTCCCAGATGTGGGCTGGATTTTCGCTGCACTTTGGGCTCTAGATTCTCGTGGTTTGAGGCCTGGCTTGCTCCACCCCCTGCTCTTGAGATTCTCCCGGATGTGGGCTGCATTTTGGCTGCCTTTTGGGCTGGAGCTTCTCGTGATTTGAGGCCTGGCTTGCTCCACCCCCTGCTCTTGATATTCTCCCGGATGTGTGCTGGATTTTGGCTGCCTTTTGGGCTGGAGCTTCTCGTGGTTTGAGGCCTGCCTTGCTCCACCCCCTGCTCTTGATATTCTCCCGGATGTTGGATGGATTTTGGCTGCTTTTTGGGCTGGAGCTTCTCGTGGTTTGAGGCCTGGCTTGCTCCAAGCACTGCTCTTGATATTCTCCTGGATGTGGGCTGCATTTTTGCTGCCATTTCGGCTGGAGCTTCTCATGGTTTGAACCCTGCCTTGCTCCATCCCCTGCTCTTGAGATTCTCCCGGATGTGGGCTGCATTTTGGCTGCCTGTTGGGCTGGAGCTTCTCGTGGTTTGAGGCCTGCCTTCCTCCAAGCACTGCTCTTGAGATTCTCCCGGATGTGGGCTGCATTTTGGCTGCCTTTTGAACTGGAGCTTCCTGTGGTTTGAGGCCTGCCTTGCTCCACCCCCTGCTCTTGATATTCTCCCGGATGTGTGCTGGATTTTGGCTGCCTTTTGGGCTGGAGCTTCTCGTGGTTTGAGGCCTGCCTTGCTCCACCCCCTGCTCTTGATATTCTCCCGGATGTTGGATGGATTTTGGCTGCTTTTTGGGCTGGAGCTTCTCGTGGTTTGAGGCCTGGCTTGCTCCACCCCCTGCTCTTGAGATTCTCCCGGATGTGGGCTGCATTTTGGCTGCCTTTTGGGCTGGAGCTTCTCGTGGTTTGGGGCATGGCTGGCTCCACCCCCTGCTCTTGATATTCTCCCAGATGTGGACTGCATTTTGGCTGATTTTTGAGCTGGAGCTTCTCGTGGTTTGAGGCCTGGCTTGCTCCACCCCCTGCTCTTGATATTCTCCCGGATGTGGGCTGCATTTTGACTTCTTTTCGGGCTGGAGCTTCTCATGGTTTGAGGCCTGGATTGCTCCACCCCCTGCTCTTGAGATTCTCCCAGATGTTTGCTGGATTTTCGCTGCCCTTTGGGCTCTAGATTCTCGTGGTTTGAGGCCTGGCTTGCTCCACCCTCCGCTCTTGATATTCTCCCAGATGTGGGCTGCATTTTGGCTGCCTTTTGGGCTGGAGCTTCTCATGCTTTGAGGCCTGGCTTGCTCCACCCCCTGCTCTTGATATTCTCCCATATGTGGTCTGCATTTTGGCTGCATTTTGGGCTGGAGCTTCTCGTGGTTTGAGGCCTGGCTTGCTCCACCCCCTGCTCTTGAGATTCTCCCGGATGTGGGCTGCATTTTGGCTGCCTTTTGGGCTGGAGCTTCTCGTGGTTTGAGGCCTGCCTTGCTCCACCCCCTGCTCTTGATATTCTCCTGGATGTGGGCTGCATTTTGGCTGCCTTTTGGGGTGGAGATTCTCATGCTTTGAGGCCTGGCATGCTCCACCCCCTGCTCTTGAGATTCTCCCGGATGTGGGCTACATTTTGGCTGCCTTTTAGGCTGGAGCTTCTCGTGGTTTGAGGCCTGCCTTCCTCCAACCTCTGCTCTTGATATTCTCCCAGATGTTGGCTGGATTTTGGCTGCCTTTCGGGCTGGAGCTTCTCATGGTTTGAGGCCTGGCTTGCTCCACCCCCTGCTCTTGAGATTCTCCCGGATGTGGGCTGGATTTTCGATGCCCTTTGGGCTCTAGATTCTCGTGGTTTGAGGCCTGCATTGCTCCAACCCCAGTTCTTGCTATTCTCCCGCAGGTGGGCTGGATTTTGGCTGACATTTGGGCTGGAAATTCTCGTGATTTGATGCCTGGCTTGCTCCACCCCCTGCTCTTGATATTCTCCTGCATGTGGGCTGCATTTTGGCTGCCTTTTGGGCTGGAGCTTCTCGTGGTTTGAGGCCTGGCTTGCTCCACCCCCTGCTCTTGAGATTCTCCCGGATGTGGGCTGCATTTTGGCTGCCTTTTGGGCTGGAGCTTCTCATGCTTTGGGGCCTGGCTTGCTCCACCCCCTGCTCTTGAGATTCTGCCGGATGTGGGCTGCATTTTGGCTGAATCTTGGGCTGGAGCTTCCTGTGGTTTGAGGCCTGGCTTGCTCCACCCCCTGCTCTTGATATTCTCCTGGATGTGGGCTGCATTTTGGCTGCCTTTTGGGCTGGAGCTTCTCGTGGTTTGAGGCCTGGCTTGCTCCACCCCCTGCTCTTGAGATTCTCCCGGATGTGGGCTGCATTTTGGCTGCCTGTTGGGCTGGAGCTTCTCGTGGTTTGAGGCCTGGCTTGCTCCACCCCCTGCTCTTGAGATTCTCCCGGATGTGGGCTGCATTTTGGCTGCCTTTTGGGCTGGAGCTTCTCGTGGTTTGAGGCCTGGCTTGCTCCACCCCCTGCTCTTGAGATTCTCCCGGATGTGGGCTGCATTTTGGCTGCCTTTTGGGCTGGAGCTTCTTGTGGTTTGAGGCCTGGATTGCTCCAACCCCTGCTCTTGATATTTTCTCGGATGTGGGCTGGAGTTTAGCTGCATTTTGGGCTAGACCTTCTCGCGGTTTGAGGCCTGGATTTCGCCACCAAAAGCTCTTGATTTTCTCCCAGGTGTGCGCTGGATTTTAGCTGCCTTTTGGGCTGGAGCTTCTCGTGGTTTGAGGCCTGGCTTGCTCCACCCCCTGCTCTTGAGATTCTCCCTGATGTGGGCTGGATTTTGGCTGATTCTTGGGTTGGAGCTTCTCGTGGTTTGAGGCCTGGCTTGCTCCACCCCCTGCTCTTGAGATTCTCCCAGATGTGGGCTGGATTTTCGCTGCCCTTTGTGCTGGAGATTCTCGTGGTTTCAGGCCTGGCTTGCTCCACCCCCTTCTCTTGAGATTCTCCCGGATGTGGGCTGCATTTTGGCTGCCGTTTGGGCTGGAGCTTCTCATGCTTTGAGGCCTGGCTTGCTCCACCCCCTGCTCTTGAGATTCTCCCGGATGTGGGCTGGAGTTTAGCTGGATTTTCCTCTAGAGGTTCTCGTGGTTTGAGGCCTGGATTGCTCCACCCCCTGCTCTTGATATTCTCCCGGATGTGGGCTGCATTTTGGCTGTCTTTTGGGCTGGAGCTTCTCGTGGTTTGAGGCCTGGCTTGCTCCACCCCCTGCTCTTGATATTCTCCCTGATTTGGGCTGCATTTTGGCTGCCTATTGGGCTGGAGCTTCTCATGGTTTGAGGCCTGGCTTGCTCCACCCCCTGCTCTTGAGATTCTCCCGGATGTGGGCTGCATTTTGGCTGCCTTTTGGGCTGGAGCTTCTCGTGGTTTGAGGCCTGGCTTGCTCCACCCCCTGGTCTTGAGATTCTCCCGGATGTGGGCTGCATTTTGGCTGCCTTTTGGGCTGGAGCTTCTCGTGGTTTGAGGCCTGGCTTGCTCCACCCCCTGCTCTTGAGATTCTCCCGGATGTGGGCTGCATTTTGTCTGCATTTCGGCTGGATCTTCTCGTGGTTTGAGGCCTGGCTTGCTCTACCCAATGCTCTTGAGATTCTCCTGGATGTGGGCTGCATTTTGGCTGCCTTTTGGGCTGCAGCTTCTCGTGGTTTGAGGCCTGGCTTGCTCCACCCCTTGCTATTGAGATTCTCCCGGAGGTGGGCTGCATTTTGGCTGCTTTTTGGGCTGGAGCTTCTCGTGGTTTGAGGCCTGGCTTGCTCCACCCCCTGCTCTTGATATTCTCCCGGGTGTGGGCTGGATTTTGGCTGCCTTTTGGGCTGGAGCTTCTCATGGTTTGAGGCCTGCCTTGCTCCACCCCCTGCTCTTGATATTCTCCCGGATGTTGGCTGCATTTTGGCTGCTTTTTGGGCTGGAGCTTCTCGTGGTTTGAGGCCTGGCTTCCTCCACCCCCTGCTCTTGAGATTCTCCCGGAGGTGGGCTGGATTTTGGCTGCCTTTTGGGCTGGAGCTTCTCGTGGTTTGGGGCATGGCTGGCTCCACACCCTGCTCTTGATATTCTCCCAGATGTGGACTGCATTTTGGCTGATTTCTGGGCTGGAGCTTCTCGTGGTTTGAGGCCTGCCTTCCTCCAAGCCCTGCTATTGATATTCTCCCGGATGTGATCTGCATTTTTGCTGCCATTTCGGCTGGAGCTTCTCGTGGTTTGAACCCTGCCTTGCTCCATCCCCTGCTCTTGAGATTCTCCCGGATGTGGGCTGGATTTTGGCTGCCTTTTGGGCTGGAGCTTCTCGTGGTTTGAGGCCTGGCTTGCTCCAACCCCAGCTCTTGATATTCTCCTGCAGGTGGGCTGGATTTTGGCTGCCTTTTGGGCTGGAGCTTCTTGTGGTTTGAGGCTGCCTTGCTCCAACACCTGCTCTTGATATTCTCCCTTATATGGGCTGGATTTTGGCTGCCTTTTGGGCTGGAGCTTCTCGTGGTTTGAGGCCTGACTTGCTCCACCTCCTGCTCTTGATATTCTCCCGGATGTTGGCTGGAGTTTGGCTGCCTTTTGGGCTGGAGCTTCTCATGGTTTGATGCCTGGCTTGCTCCACCCCCTGCTCTTGAGATTATCCCGGATGTGGGCTGCATTTTGGCTGCCTTTTGGGCTGGAGCTTCTCGTGGTTTGAGGCCTGGCTTGCTCCACCCCCTGCTCTTGAGATTCTCCCTTATATGGGCTGGATTTTGGCTGCCTTTTGGGCTGGAGCTTCTCGTGGTTTGAGGCCTGGATTACTCCAACCCCTGCTCTTGATATTCTCCCAGATGTGGGCTGCATTTTGGCTGCCTTTTGGACTGGAGCTTCTCGTGGTTTGAGGCCTGACTTGCTCCACCTCCTGCTCTTGAGATTCTCCCGGATGCTGGCTGGAGTTTGGCTGCCTTTTGGGCTGGAGATTCTCGTGGTTTGAGGCCTGCCTTCCTCCAACCTCTGCTCTTGATATTCTCCTGGATGTGGGCTGCATTTTGGCTGCCTTTTGGGCTGGAGCTTCTCATGCTTTGAGGCCTGGCATGCTCCACCCCCTGCTCTTGAGATTCTCCCGGATGTGGGCTACATTTTGGCTGCCTTTTAGGCTGGAGCTTCTCGTGGTTTGAGGCCTGCCTTCCTCCAACCTCTGCTCTTGATATTCTCCTGGATGTGGGCTGCATTTTGGCTGCATTTTGGGCTGGAGCTTCTCATGCTTTGAGGCCTGGCTTGCTCCACCCCCTGCTCTTGAGATTCTCCTGGATGTGGGCTGCATTTTGTCTGCATTTTGGGCTGGAGCTTCTCGTGGTTTGAGGCCTGGCTTGCTCCACCCCCTGCTCCTGAGATTCTCCCGGAGGTGGGCTGCATTTTGGCTGCATTTTGGGCTGGAGCTTCTCGTGGTTTGAGGCCTGGCTTGCTCCACCCCCTGCTCTTGAGATTCTCCCGGATGTGGGCTGCATTTTGGCTGCCTTTTGGGCTGGAGCTTCTCGTGGTTTGATGCCTGCCTTGCTCCATCCCCTGCTCTTGAAATTCTCCCGGATGTGGGCTGGAGTTTAACTGCATTTTGGGCATGGAGCTTCTCGTGGTTTGAGGCCTGACTTGCTCCACCCCTTGCTCATAATATTCTCCCAGATGTGCCCTGGATTTTGGCTGCATTTTCGACTGGAGCTTCTCGTGGTTTGAGGCCTGGTTTCCTCCGCTCCCTGCCCATGATATTCTCCCGGATGTGGGTAGGATTTTGGCTACCTTTCGGGCTGGAGCTTCTCGTGGTTTGAGGCCTGGCTTGCTCCACCCCTTGCTCTTGAGATTCTCCCGGAGGTGGGCTGCATTTTGGCTGCATTTTGGGCTGGAGCTTCTCGTGGTTTGAGGCCTGGCTTGCTCCACCCCCTGCTCTTGATATTCTCCTGGATGCGGGCTGGATTTTGGCTGCCTTTTGGGCTGGAGCTTCTCGTGGTTTGAGGCCTGGCTTGCTCCACCCCCTGCTCTTGAGATTCTCCCAGATGTGGTCTGCATTTTGGCTGCCTTTTGGGCAGGAGTTTCTCATGGTTTGAGGCCTGGCTTGCTCCACCCCCTGCTCTTGCTATTCTCCCGGATGTGGGCTGCATTTTCGCTGTGGTTTGGGCTGGAGATTCTCGTGGTTTGCGGCCTGGCTTGCTCCACCCCCTGCTCTTGATATTCTCCCTTATATGGGCTGGATTTTGGCTGCCTTTTGGGCTGGAGCTTCTCGTGGTTTGAGGCCTGGATTGCTCCAACCCCTGCTCTTGATATTCTCCCAGATGTGGGCTGCATTTTGGCTGCATTTTGGACTGGAGCTTCTCGTGGTTTGAGGCCTGGCTTGCTCCACCCCCTGCTCTTGAGATTCACCCGGATGTGGGCTGCATTTTGGCTGCCTTTTGGACTGGAGCTTCTCGTGGTTTGAGGCCTGGCTTGCTCCACCCCCTGCTCTTGAGTTTCTCCCGGATGTGGGCTGCATTTTTGTTGCCTTTTGGGCTGGAGCTTCTCGTGGTTTGAGGCCTGGCTTGCTCCACCCCCTGCTCTTGAGATTCTCCCGGATGTGGGCTGGATTTTGGCTGCATTTTGGGCTGGAGCTTCTCGTGGTTTGAGGCCTGCCTTCCTCCAACCTCTGCTCTTGATATTCTCCTGGATGTGGGCTGCATTTTGGCTGCCTTTTGGGCTGGAGCTTCTCATGCTTTGAGGCCTGGCTTGCTCCACCCCCTGCTCTTGCTATTCTCCCGGATGTGGGCTGCATTTTCGCTGCCGTTTGGGCTGGAGATTCTCGTGGTTTGAGGCCTGTCTTGCTCCACCCCCTGCTCTTGAGATTCTCCCAGATGTGTTCTGCATTTTGGCTGCCTTTTGGACTGGAGCTTCTCGTGGTTTGAGGCCTGGCTTGCTCCACCCCCTGCTCTTGAGTTTCTCCCGGATGTGGGCTGCATTTTTGCTGCCATTTCGGCTGGAGCTTCTCGTGGTTTGAGGCCTGGCTTGCTCCACCCCCTGCTCTTGAGATTCTCCAAGATTTGGGCTGCATTTTGGCTGCATTTGGGGTTGGAGCTTCTCGTGGTTTGAGGCCTGGCTTGCTCCACCCCCTGCTCTTGAGATTCTCCCGGATGTGGGCTGCATTTTGGCTGCATTTGGGCTGGAGCTTCTCGTGGTTTGAGGCCTGCATTGCTCCAACCCCAGCTCCTGATATTCTCCTGCAGGTGGGCTGGATTTTGGCTGCCTTTTGGTCTGGAGCTTCTTGTGGTTTGAGGCTGCCTTGCTCCAACCCCTGCTCTTGATATTCTAGCTCATATGGGCTGGATTTTGGCTGCCTTTTGGGCTGGAGCTTCTCGTGGTTTGAGGCCTGGATTGCTCCAACCCCTGCTCTTGATATTCTCCCAGATGTGGGCTGCATTTTGGCTGCCTTTTGGACTGGAGCTTCTCGTGGTTTGAGTCCTGATTTGCTCCACCTCCTGCTCTTGAGATTCTCCCGGATGTTGGCTGGAGTTTGGCTTCCTTTTGGGCTGGAGCTTCTCGTGGTTTGAGGCCTGGCTTGCTCCACCCCCTGCTCTTGAGATTCTCCTGCATGTGGGCTGCATTTTGGCTGCCTTTTGGGCTGGAGATTCTCATGCTTTGAGGCCTGGCTTGCTCCACCCCCTGCTCTTGAGATTCTCCCGGATGTGGGCTGCATTTTGGCTGCCTTTTGGGCTGGAGCTTCTCGTGGTTTGAGGCCTGGTTTCCTCCGCTCCCTGCCCATGATATTCTCCCGGATGTGGGCTGGATTTTGGCTACCGTTTGGGCTGGAGCTTCTCGTGGTTTGAGGCCTGCATTGCTCCAACCCCAGCTCTTGATATTCTCCTGCAGGTGGGCTGGATTTTGGCTGACACTTGGGCTGGAAATTCTCATGGTTTGAGGCCTGGCTTGCTCCACCCCCTGCTCTTGAGATTCTCCCGGATATGGGCTGCATTTTGGCTGCCTTTTGGGCTGGAGCTTCTTGTGGTTTGAGGCCTGGCTTGCTCCAACCCCTGCTCTTGAGATTCTCCCGGATGTGGGCTGCATTTTGGCTGCCTTTTGGGCTGGAGCTTCTCGTGGTTTGAGGCCTGCCTTGCTCCATCCCCTGCTCTTGAAATTCTCCCGGAGGTGGGCTGGAGTTTAACTGCATTTTGGGCACAGAGCTTCTCGTGGTTTGAGGCCTGACTTGCTCCACCCCTTGCTCATAATATTCTCCCAGATGTGCCCTGGATTTTGGCTGCATTTTGGGCTGGAGCTTCTCGTGGTTTGAGGCCTGCCTTCCTCCAAGCACTGCTCTTGATATTCTCCCGGATGTGGGCGGCATTTTGGCTGCCTTTTGGGCTGGAGCTTCTCGTGGTTTGAGGCCTGCCTTGCTCCACCCCCTGCTCTTGATATTCTCCCGGATGTGTGCTGGATTTTGGCTGCCTTTTGGGCTGGAGCTTCTCGTGGTTTGAGGCCTGGCTTGCTCCACCCCCTGCTCTTGAGATTCTCCCAGATGTGGGCTGCATTTTGGCTGCCTTTTGGGCTGGAGTTTCTCATGGTTTGAGGCCTGGCTTGCTCCACCCCCTGCTCTTGCTATTCTCCCGGATGTGGGCTGCATTTTCGCTGTCGTTTTGGCTGGAGCTTCTCGTGGTTTGAGGCCTGGCTTGCTCCACCCCCTGCTCTTGAGATTCTCCCTTATATGTGCTGGATTTTGGCTGCCTTTGGGCTGGAGATTCTCGTGGTTTGAGGCCTGGATTGCTCCAACCTCTGCTCTTTATATTCTCCCGGATGTGGCCTGCATTTTGGCTGCCTTTTGGACTGGAGCTTCTCGAGGTTTGAGGCCTGACTTGCTCCACCCCCTGCTCTTGAGATTCTCCCGGATGTGGGCTGCATTTTGGCTGCCTTTTGGGCTGTAGCTTCTCGTGGTTTGAGGCCTGGATTTCTCCAACCCCTGCTCTTGATATTCTCCCGGATGTGGGCTGCATTTTGGCTGCCTTTTGGGCTGGAGATTCTCATGCTTTGAGGCCTGGCTTGCTCCACCCCCTGCTCTTGAGATTCTCCCGGATGTGGGCTGCATTTTGGCTGCCTTTTGGGCTGGAGCTTCTCGTGGTTTGAGGCCTGCCTTCCTCCAACCTCTGCTCTTGATATTCTCCTGGATGTGGGCTGCATTTTGGCTGCCTTTTGGGCTGGAGCTTTTCGCGGTTTGAGGCCTGGCTTGCTCCACCCCCTGCTCTTGAGATTCTCCCGGATGTGGGCTGCATTTTGGCTGCCTTTTGGGCTGGAGTTTCTCATGGTTTGAGGCCTGGCTTGCTCCACAACCTGCTGTTGCTATTCTCCCGGATGTGGGCTGCATTTTCGCTGCCATTTGGGCTGGAGATTCTCGTGGTTTGAGGCCTGGCTTGCTCCACCCCCTGCTCTTGAGATTCTCCCTTATATGGGCTGGATTTTGGCTGCCTTTTGGGCTGGAGCTTCTTGTGGTTTGAGGCCTGGTTTCCTCCGCTCCCTGCCCATGATATTCTCCCGGATATGGGTAGGATTTTGGCTACCTTTTGGGCTGGAGCTTCTCGTGGTTTGAGGCCTGGCTTGCTCCAAGAACTGCTCTTGATATTCTCCCGGATGTGGGCGGCATTTTGGCTGCCTTTTGAACTGGAGCTTCCTGTGGTTTGAGGCCTGCCTTGCTCCACCAACTTCTCTTGATATTCTCCCAGATGTGTGCTGGATTATGGCTGCCTTTTGGGCTGGAGCTTCTTGTGGTTTAAGGCCTGGCTTGCTTCACTTTCTGCCCTTGATATTCTCCCGGAGGTGGGCTGCATTTTGGCTGCATTTTGGGCTGGAGCTTCTCGTGGTTTGAGGCCTGGCTTGCTCCACCCCCTGCTCTTGATATTCTCCCGGATGTGGGCTGGATTTTGGCTGCCTTTTCGGCTGGAGCTTCTCGTGGTTTGAGGCCTGGCTTGCTCCACCCCCTGCTCTTGAGATTCTCCCAGATGTGGGCTGCATTTTGGCTGCCTTTTGGGCTGGAGTTTCTCATGGTTTGAGGCCTGGCTTGCTCCACCCCCTGCTCTTGCTATTCTCCCGGATGTGGGCTGCATTTTCGCTGTCGTTTGGGCTGGAGATTCTCGTGGTTTGAGGCCTGGCTTGCTCCACCCCCTGCTCTTGAGATTCTCCCTTATATGGGCTGGATTTTGGGTGCCTTTTGGGCTGGAGATTCTCGTGGTTTGAGGCCTGGATTGCTCCAACCTCTGCTCTTTATATTCTCCCGGATGTGGCCTGCATTTTGGCTGCCTTTTGGACAGGAGCTTCTCGAGGTTTGAGGCCTGACTTGCTCCACCTCCTGCTCTTGAGATTCTCCTGGATGTGGGCTGCATTTTGGCTGCCTTTTGGGCTGGAGATTCTCGTGGTTTGAGGCCTGGATTTCTCCAACCCCTGCTCTTGATATTCTCCCGGATGTGGGCTGCATTTTGGCTGCCTTTTGGGTTGGAGATTCTCATGCTTTGAGGCCTGGCTTGCTCCACCCCCTGCTCTTGAGATTCTCCCGGATGTGGGCTGCATTTTGGCTGCCTTTTGGGCTGGAGCTTCTCGTGGTTTGAGGCCTGCCTTCCTCCAACCTCTGCTCTTGATATTCTCCTGGATGTGGGCTGCATTTTGGCTGCCTTTTGGGCTGGAGCTTTTTGCGGTTTGAGGCCTGGCTTGCTCCACCCCCTGCTCTTGAGATTCTCCCGGATGTGGGCTGCATTTTGGCTGCCTTTTGGGCTGGAGTTTCTCATGGTTTGAGGCCTGGCTTGCTCCACAACCTGCTCTTGCTATTCTCCCGGATGTGGGCTGCATTTTCGCTGCATTTTGGGCTGGAGCTTCTCGTGGTTTGAGGCCTGGCTTGCTCCACCCCCTGCTCTTTAGATTCTCCCTTATATGGGCTGGATTTTGGCTGCCTTTTGGGCTGGAGCTTCTCGTGGTTTGAGGCCTGGTTTCCTCTGCTCCCTGCCCATGATATTCTCCCGGATGTGGGTAGGATTTTGGCTACCTTTTGGGCTGGAGCTTCTCGTGGTTTGAGGCCTGGCTTGCTCCACCCCTTGCTCTTGAGATTCTCCCGGAGGTGGGCTGCATTTTGGCTGCCTTTTGGGCTGGAGCTTCTCGTGGTTTGAGGCCTGGATTGCTCCAACCCCTGCTCTTGATATTCTCCCAGATGTGGGCTGCATTTTGGCTGCCTTTTGGACTGGAGCTTCTCGTGGTTTGAGGCCTGACTTGCTCCACCTCCTGCTCTTGAGATTCTCCCGGATATGGGCTGCATTTTTGCTGCCATTTCGGCTGGATCTTCTCGTGGTTTGGGGCCTGGCTTTCTCCACCCCCTGCTCTTGATATACTCCTGGATATGGGCTGGAGTTTGGCTTCATTTCGGGTTGGAGCTTCTCGTGGTTTGAGGCCTAGCATGCTCCACCCCCTGCTCTTGAGATTCTCACGGATGTGGGCTGCATTTTGGCTGCATTTGGGCTGGAGCTTCTCATGGTTTTAGGCCTGCATTGCTCCAACCCCAGCTCTTGATATTCTCCTGCAGGTGGGCTGTATTTTGGCTGCCTTTTGGGCTGGAGCTTCTCGTGGTTTGAGGCCTGGATTGCTCCAACCCCTGCTCTTGATATTCTCCCAGTTGTGGGCTGCATTTTGGCTGCCTTTTGGACTGGAGCTTCTCGTGGTTTGAGGCCTGATTTGCTCCACCTCCTGCTCTTGAGATTCTCCCGGATTTGGGCTGCATTTTGGCTGCCTTTTGGGCTGGAGCTTCTCGTGGTTTGAGGCCTGGCTTGCTCCACCCCCTGCTCTTGAGATTCTCCCGGATTTGGGCTGCATTTTGGCTGCCTTTTGGGCTGGAGCTTCTCGTGGTTTGAGGCCTGGCTTGCTCCACCCCCTGCTCTTGAGATTCTCCCGGGTGTGGGCTGGATTTTGGCTGCTTATTGGGCTGGAGCTTCTCGTGGTTTGAGGCCTGGTTTCCTCCGCTCCCTGCCCATGATATTCTCCCGGATGTGGGCTGGATTTTGGCTACCGTTTGGGCTGGAGCTTCTCGTGGTTTGAGGCCTGCATTGCTCCAACCCCAGCTCTTGATATTCTCCTGCAGGTGGGCTGGATTTTGGCTGACACTTGGGCTGGAAATTCTCATGGTTTGAGGCCTGCCTTGCTCCATCCACTGCTCTTGAAATTCTCCCGGATGTGGGCTGGAGTTTAGCTGCCTTTTGGGCTGGAGCTTCTCGTGGTTTGAGGCCTGGCTTGCTCCACCCCCTGCTCATAATATTCTCCCAGATGTGCACTGGATTTCGGCTGAATTTTGGGCTGGAGATTCTCGTGGTTTGAGGCCTGCCTTGTTCCACCCCCTGCTCTTGATATTCTCCCGGATGTGGGCTGCATTTTGGCTGCCTTTTGGGCTGGAGCTTCTCGTGGTTTGAGGCCTGGCTTGCTCCACGCCCTGCTCTTGAGATTCTCCCGGATGTGGGCTGGATTTTGGCTGCCTTTTGGGCTGGAGCTTCTCGTGGTTTGAGGCCTGGCTTCCTCCACCCCCTGCTCTTGAGATTCTCCCGAATGAGGGCTGCATTTTGGCTGCCTTTTGGGCTGGAGCTTCTCGTGGTTTGAGGCCTGGCTTGCTCCACCCCCTGCTCTTGAGATTCTCCCGGATGTGGGCTGCATTTTGGCTGCGTTTTGGGCTGGAGCTTCTCGTGGTTTGAGGCCTGGCTTGCTCCACCCCATGCTCTTGAGATTCTCCCGGATGAGGGCTGCATTTTGGCTGCCTTTTGGGCTGGAGCTTCTCGTGGTTTGAGGCCTGTCTTGCTCCACCCCCTGCTCTTGATATTCTCCCGGTTGTGGGCTGCATTTTGGCTGTATTTTGGCTGGAGCTTCTCGTGGTTTGGGGCCTGGCTTGTTCCACCCCCTGCTCTTGAGTTTCTCCCGGATGTGGGCTGCATTTTGGCTGTATTTTGGCTTTAGCTTCTCGTGGTTTGGGGCCTGGCTTGTTCCACCCCCTGCTCTTGAGTTTCTCCCGGATGTGGGCTGCATTTTGGCTGTATTTTGGCTGGAGCTTCTCGTGGTTTGGGGCCTGCCTTGCTCCACCCCCTGCTCTTGAGATTCTCCCGCATGTTGGCTGGATTTTGGATTTGGAGAATCTCAAGAGCAGGGGGTGGAGCAAGGCAGGCCTCAAACCACGAGAAGCTCCAGCCCAAAAGGCAGCCAAAATCCAGCCCACATCTGGGAGAATCTCAAGAGCAGGGGGTGGAGCAAGCCAGGCCTCAAACCACGAGAAGCTCCAGCCCAAAAGGCAGCCAAAATGCAGCCCACCTCAGGGAGAATCTCAAGAGCAGGGGGTGGAGCAAGCCAGGCCTCAAACCACGAGAAGCTCACGCTCAAATTACAGCAAAAATCCAGCCCAACTCTGGAAGAATATGAAGAGCAGGGGGTGGAGCAAGCCAGGCCTCAAACCATGAGAAGCTCCAGCCCAGAAAGGCAGCCAAAATCCAGCCCACCTCCAGGAGAATATGAAGAGCACGGGATAGAGCAAGCCAGGCCTGAAACCAGCAGAAGCTCCAGCCCAAAAGGCAGCCAAAATCCAGCCCACATCCAGGAGAATCTCAAGAGCAGGGGGTGGAGCAAGCCAGGCCTCAAACCACGAGAAGCTCCAGCCCAAAATATAGCCAAAATCCAGCCCACCTCTGGGGGAATATCAAGAGCAGGGGTTGGAGCAAGCCAGGCCTCAAACCACGAGAACTCCAGCTCAAAATGCAGCCAAAATGCAGCCCACCTCCAGGAAAATATCAAGAGCAGGGCGTGGAGCAAGCCAGGCCTCAAACCACGAGAAGCTCCAGCCCAAAAGGCAACCAAACTCTAGCCCACCTCCGGGAGAATCTCAAGAGCAGGGGGTGGAACAAGCCAGGCCTCAAACCACAAGAAGCTCCAGCCCAAAAAGCAGCCAAAATCCAGCCCACCTGCAGGAGAATCTCAAGAGCAGGGGGTGGAGCAAGCCAGGCCTCAAACCACGAGAAGCTCCAGCCCAAATGGCAGCCAAAATGCAGACCACATCCGGGAGAATCTCAAGAGCAGGGGGTGGAGCAAGCCAGGCCTCAAACCACGAGAAGCTCCAGCCCAAATGGCAGCCAAAATGCAGACCACATCCGGGAGAATCTCAAGAGCAGGGGGTGGAGCAAGCCAGGCCTCAAACCACGAGAAGCTCCAGCCCAAAATGCAGCCATATTCCAGCCCATATCTGGGAGATTATCAAGAGCAGGGGGTGGAGCAAGCCAGGCCTCAAACCATGAGAAGCTCCAGCCCAAAAGGCAGCCAAAATGCAGCCCACATCCGGGAGAATATCAAGAGCAGGGGTTGGAGAAACCCAGGCCTCAAACCACGAGAAGCTCCAGCCCAAAATCCAGCCATAATCCAGCCCACATCTGGGAGAATCTCAAGAGCAGGGGGTGGAGCAAGCCAGGCCTCAAACCACGAGAAGCTCCAGCCCAAAAGGCAGCCAAAATGCAGCCCACATCCGGGAGAATCTCAAGAGCAGGGGGTGGAGCAAGCCAGGCCTCAAACCACGAGAAGCTGCAGCCCAACATGCAGCCAAAATGCAGCCCACATCTGGGAGAATCTGAAGAGCAGGGGGTGGAGCAAGCCAGGCCTCAAACCATGAGAAGCTCCAGCCCAAAAAGCAGCCAAAATGCAGCCCACATCCGGGAGAATCTCAAGAGCAGGGGGTGGAGCAAGCCAGGCCTCATACCACGAGAAGCTCCAGCCCAAAAGGCAGCCAAAATCCAGGCCCCGTCCGGGAGAATATCAAGAATAGGAAGTGAAGAAAGCCAGGCCTCAAACCAGGAGAAGCTGCAGCCCAAAAGGCAGCCAAAATACAGCGCACATCCGGGAGAAACTCAAGAGCAGGGGGTGGAGCAAGCCAGGCCTCAAACCACGAGAAGCTCCAGCCCAAAAAGCAGCCACAATCCAGCCCACATCCGGGAGAATCTCAAGAGCAGGGGGTGGAGCAAGCCAGGGCTCAAAACACAAGAAGCTCCAGCCCAAAAAGCAGCCAAAATCCAGCCCATCTGCAGGAGAATCTCAAGAGCAGGGGGTGGAGCAAGCCAGGCCTCAAACCACGACAAGCTCCAGCCCAATAGGCAGCCAAAATCCAGCCCACATCTGGGAGATTATCAAGAGCAGGGAGTGGAGCAAGCCAGGCCTCAAACCACGAGAAGCTCCAGCTCAAAATGCAGACAAAATGCAGCCCACATCTGGGAGAATCTGAAGAGCAGGGGGTGGAGCAAGCCAGGCCTCAAACCATGAGAAGATCCAGCCGAAAAAGCAGCCAAAATCCAGCCCACATCCGGGAGAATCTCAAGAGCAGGGGGTGGAGCAAGCCAGGCCTCAAACCACGAGAAGCTCCAGCCCAAAAGGCAGCCAAAATGCAGCCCACATCTGGGAGAATCTGAAGAGCAGGGGGTGGAGCAAGCCAGGCCTCAAACCATGAGAAGCTCCAGCCCAAAAAGCAGCCAAAATGCAGCCCACATCCGGGAGAATCTCAAGAGCAGGGGGTGGAGCAAGCCAGGCCTCAAACCACAAGAAGCTCCAGCCCAAAAGGCAGCCAAAATCCAGGCCCCGTCCGGGAGAATATCAAGAATAGGAAGTGAAGAAAGCCAGGCCTCAAACCAGGAGAAGCTCCAGCCCAAAAGGCAGCCAAAATACAGCGCACATCCGGGAGAATCTCAAGAGCAGGGGGTGGAGCAAGCCAGGCCTCAAACCACCAGAAGCTCCAGCCGAAAATGCAGCCATAATTCAGACCACATCCGGGAGAATCTGAAGAGCAGGGGGTGGAGCAAGCCAGGCCTCAAACCACGAGAAGCTCCAGCAAAAAGGCAGCCAAAATGCAGCCCAAATCCGGGAGAATCTCAAGAGCAGGGGGTGGAGCAAGCCAGGCCTCAAACCACGAGAAGCTCCAGCCCAAAATGCAGCCAAAATGCAGCCCACATCCAGGAGAATATCAAGAGCAGGGGGTGGAGCAAGCCAGGCCTCAAACCACGAGAAGCTCCAGCCCAAAGGGCAGCCAAAATGCAGCCCACATCCGGGAGAATCTCAAGAGCATGGGGTGGAGCAAGCCAGGCCTCAAACCATGAGAAGCTCCAGCCGAAATCAGCCAAAATGCAGCCCACATCCGGGAGAATATCAAGAGCAGGGGGTGGAGCAAGCCAGGCATCAAACCATGAGAAGCTCCAGCCCAAAAAGCAGCCAAAATGCAGCCCAAATCTGGGAGAATCTGAAGAGCAGGGGGTGGAGCAAGCCAGGCCTCAAACCATGAGAAGCTCCAGCCGAAAAAGCAGCCAAAATCCAGCCCACATCCGGGAGAATCTCAAGAGCAGGGGGTGGAGCAAGCCAGGCCTCAAACCACGAGAAGCTCCAGCCCAAAAGGCAGCCAAAATGCAGCCCACATCTGGGAGAATCTGAAGAGCAGGGGGTGGAGCATCCAGGCCTCAAACCATGAGAAGCTCCAGCCCAAAAAGCAGCCAAAATGCAGCCCACATCCGGGAGAATCTCAAGAGCATGGGGTGGAGCAAGCCAGGCCTCAAACCACAAGAAGCTCCAGCCCAAACAGCAGCCAAAATCCAGCCCACCTGCAGGAGAATCTCAAGAGCAGGGGGTGTAGCAAGCCAGGCCTCAAACCACGAGAAGCTCCAGCCCAAATGGCAGCCAAAATCCAGACCACATCCGGGAGAATCTCAAGAGCAGGGGGTGGAGCAAGCCAGGCCTCAAACCACGAGAAGCTCCAGCCCAAAATGCAGCCATATTCCAGCCCATATCTGGGAGATTATCAAGAGCAGGGGGTGGAGCAAGCCAGGCCTCAAACCATGAGAAGCTCCAGCCCAAAAGGCAGCCAAAATGCAGCCCACATCCGGGAGAATATCAAGAGCAGGGGTTGGAGAAACCCAGGCCTCAAACCACGAGAAGCTCCAGCCCAAAATCCAGCCATAATCCAGCCCACATCTGGGAGAATCTCAAGAGCAGGGGGTGGAGCAAGCCAGGCCTCATACCACGAGAAGCTCCAGCCCAAAAGGCAGCCAAAATGCAGCCCACATCCGGGAGAATATCAAGAGCAGGGGGTGGAGCAAGCCAGGCCTCAAACCACGAGAAGCTCCAGCCGAAATCAGCCAAAATGCAGCCCACATCCGGGAGAATCTCAAGAGCAGGGGGTGGAGCAAGCCAGGCCTCAAACCACGAGAAGCTCCAGCCCAACAGGCAGCCAAAATGCAGCCCACATCTGGGAGAATCTGAAGAGCAGGGGGTGGAGCAAGCCAGGCCTCAAACCATGAGAAGCTCCAGCCCAAAAAGCAGCCATAATTCAGACCACATCTGGGAGAATATCAAGAGCAGGGGGTGGAGCAAGCCAGGCCTCAAACCACGAGAAGCTCCAGCCCAAAAGGCAGCCAAAATGCAGCCCACATCCGGGAGAATCTCAAGAGCAGGGGGTGGAGCAAGCCAGGCCTCAAACCACGAGAAGCTCCAGCCCAAAATGCAGCCATATTCCAGCCCATATCTGGGAGATTATCAAGAGCAGGGGGTGGAGCAAGCCAGGCCTCAAACCATGAGAAGCTCCAGCCCAAAAGGCAGCCAAAATGCAGCCCACATCCGGGAGAATATCAAGAGCAGGGGTTGGAGAAACCCAGGCCTCAAACCACGAGAAGCTCCAGCCCAAAATCCAGCCATAATCCAGCCCACATCTGGGAGAATCTCAAGAGCAGGGGGTGGAGCAAGCCAGGCCTCATACCACGAGAAGCTCCAGCCCTAAAGGCAGCCAAAATGCAGCCCACATCCGGGAGAATATCAAGAGCAGGGGGTGGAGCAAGCCAGGCCTCAAACCACGAGAAGCTCCAGCCGAAATCAGCCAAAATGCAGCCCACATCCGGGAGAATCTCAAGAGCAGGGGGTGGAGCAAGCCAGGCCTCAAACCACGAGAAGCTCCAGCCCAACAGGCAGCCAAAATGCAGCCCACATCTGGGAGAATCTGAAGAGCAGGGGGTGGAGCAAGCCAGGCCTCAAACCATGAGAAGCTCCAGCCCAAAAAGCAGCCATAATTCAGACCACATCTGGGAGAATATCAAGAGCAGGGGGTGGAGCAAGCCAGGCCTCAAACCACGAGAAGCTCCAGCCCAAAAGGCAGCCAAAATGCAGCCCACATCTGGGAGAATCTGAAGAGCATGGGGTGGAGCAAGCCAGGCCTCAAACCATGAGAAGCTCCAGCCCAAAAAGCAGCCGAAATGCAGCCCACATCCGGGAGAATCTCAAGAGCATGGGGTGGAGCAAGCCAGGCCTCAAACCACGAGAAGCTCCAGCCCAAAAGGCAGACAAAATCCAGCCCACATCCAGGAGAATCTCAAGAGCAGGGGGTGGAGCAAGCCAGGCCTCAAACCACGAGAAGCTCCAGCCCAAAAAGCAGCCACAATCCAGCCCACATCCGGGAGAATCTCAAGAGCAGGGGGTGGAGCAAGCCAGGCCTCAAAACACAAGAAGCTCCAGCCCAAAAAGCAGCCAAAATCCAGCCCACCTGCAGGAGAATCTCAAGAGCAGGGGGTGGAGCAAGCCAGGCCTCAAACCATGAGAAGCTCCAGACGAAAAAGCAGCCAAAATCCAGCCCACATCCGGGAGAATCTCAAGAGCAGGGGGTGGAGCAAGCCAGGCCTCAAACCATGAGAAGCTCCAGCCCAAAAAGCAGCCAAAATGCAGCCCACATCCGCGAGAATCTCAAGAGCATGGGGTGGAGCAAGCCAGGCCTCAAACCACGAGAAGCTCCAGCCGAAAATGCAGCCATAATTCAGAACACATCTGGGAGAATCTCAAGAGCATGGGCTGGAGCAACCCAGGCCTCAAACCACGAGAAGTTCCAGCCCAAAAGTCAGCCAAAATGCAGCCCACATCCAGGAGAATCTCAAGAGCAGGGGGTGGAGCAAGCCAGGCCTCAAACCACGAGAAGCTCCAGCCCAAAAGGCAGCCAAAATGCAGCCCACATCTGGGAGAATCTCAAGAGCAGGGGGTGGAGCAAGCCAGGCCTCAAACCACGAGAAGCTCCAGCTCAAAAGGCAGCCAAAATGCAGCCCACATCCGGGAGAATATGAAGAGCATGGAGTGGAGCAATCCAGGCCACAAACCACGAGAAGCTCCAGCCCAAAAGGCAGCCAAAATGCAGCCCACATCCGGGAGAATCTCAAGAGCAGGGGTTGGAGCAAGGCAGGCCTCAAACCACGAGAAGCTCCAGCCCAATAGGCAGCCAAAATGCAGCCCACATCCGGGAGAATCTCAAGAGCAGGGTGTGAAGCAAGCAGGCCACAATCCACGAGAAGCTCCAGCCCAAGAATCAGCCAAAATCCAGCCCACTTCCGGGAGACTACCAAGAGCACGGGGTGGAGCAAGCCAGGCCTCAAACCACAAGAAGCTCCAGCCCAAAATGCAGCCAAAATGCAGCCCACATCCGGGAGAATCTCAAGAGCAGGGGGTGGAGCAAGCCAGGCCTCAAACCACGAGAAGCTCCAGCCCAATATGCAGTAAAAATCCAGCGCATACCCGGGAGAATATCAAGAGAAGGGGGTGGAGCAAGCCAGGCCTCAAACCACAAGAAGCTCCAGCCCAAAAAGCAGCCAAAATGCAGCCCACCTCCGGGAGAATCTCAAGAGCAGGGGGTGGAGCAAGCCAGGCCTCAAACCATGAGAAGCTCCAGCCCAAAATGCAGCCAAAGTACAGCCCAACTCCGGGAGAAATTCGAGAGCAGGGGGTGGAGCAAGCCAGGCCTCAAAACACGAGAAGCTCCAGCCCAATATGCAGTAAAAATCCAGCACATACCCGGGAGAATATCAAGAGCAGGGGGTGGAGCAAGTCAGGCCTCAAACCACGAGAAGCTCCAGCCCAAAAGACAGCCAAAATGCAGCCCACCTGCAGGAGAATCTCAATAGCAGGGGGTGGAGCAAGCCAGGCCTCAAACCACGAAAAGCTCCAGCCCAAATATCAGCCAAAATGCAGCCCACCTCCGGGAGAATTTCAAGAGCAGGGTGTGGAGCAAGCCAGGCCTCAAACCACGAGAAGCTCCAGCCCAAAAGAAGCCACAATCCAGCCCACATCCGGGAGAATCTCAAGAGAAGGGGGTGGAGCAAGCCAGGCCTCAAAACACAAGAAGCTCCAGCCCAAAAAGCAGCCAAAATCCAGCCCACCTGCAGGAGAATCTCAAGAGCAGAGGGTGGAGCAAGCCAGGCCTCAAACCATGAGAAGCTCCAGCCCAAAATGCAGCCAAAATCCAGCGCACATCCGGGAGAATCTCAAGAGCAGGGGTTGGAGCAAGCCAGGCCTCAAAACACGAGAAGCTCCAGCCCAAAATGCAGCCATAATGCAGCCCACATCCGGGAGAATCTCAAGAGCAGGGGGTGGAGCAAGCCAGGCCTCAAACCACGAGAAGCTCCAGCCCAAAAGGCAGACAAAATCCAGCGCACATCCGGGAGAATCTCAAGAGCATGGGGTGGAGCAAGCCAGGCCTCAAACCACGAGAAGCTCCAGCCCAAAATGCAGCCAAAATGCAGCCCACATCCGGGAGAATCTCAAGAGCAGGTTTTGGAGCAAGGCAGGCCTCAAACCTCGAGAAGCTCCAGCCCAAAAGGCAGCCAAAATGCAGCCCACATCCGGCAGAATCTCAAGAGCAGGGGGTGGAGCAAGCCAGGCATCAAATCACGAGAATTTCCAGCCCAAATGTCAGCCAAAATCCAGCCCACATCCGGGAGAATCTCAAGAGCAGGGGGTGGAGCAAGCCAGGCCTCAAACCACGAGAAGCTCCAGCCCAAAAGGCAGCCAAAATGCAGCCCACATCCGGGAGAATCTCAAGAGCAGGGGCTAGAGCAATATTGGCCATAAAACACGAGAAGCTCCAGCCCAAAAGGCAGCCAAAATCCAGCCCACATCCGGGAGAATCTCAAGAGCAGGGGTTGGAGCAAGCCAGGCCTCAAAACACGAGAAGCTCCAGCCCAAAAGGCAGCCAAAATGCAGCCCACATCCGGGAGAATCTCAAGAGCAGGGGGTGGAGCAAGCCAGGCCTCAAACCACGAGAAGCTCCAGCCCAAAAGGCAGCCAAAATGCAGCCCACATCCGGGAGAATCTCAAGAGCAGGGGCTAGAGCAATATTGGCCATAAAACACGAGAAGCTCCAGCCCAAAAGGCAGCCAAAATGCAGCCCACATCCGGGAGAATCTCAAGAGCAGGGGCTAGAGCAATATTGGCCATAAAACACGAGAAGCTCCAGCCCAAAAGGCAGCCAAAATGCAGCCCACATCCGGGAGAATCTCAATAGCAGGGGTTGGAGCAAGCCAGGCCTCAAACCACGAGAAGCTCCAGCCCAAAATGCAGCCATAATGCAGCCCACATCCGGGAGAATATCAAGAGCAGGGGATGGAGCAAGCCAGGCCTCAAACCACGAGAAGCTCCAGCCCAAAAGGCAGACAAAATCCAGCGCACATCCGGGAGAATCTCAAGAGCATGGGGTGGAGCAAGCCAGGCCTCAAAACACGAGAAGCTCCAGCCCAAAAGGCAGCCAAAATGCAGCCCACATCTGGGAGAATCTCAAGAGCAGGGGGTGGAGCAAGCCAGGCCTCAAACCACGAGAAGCTCCAGCCCAAAAAGCAGTAAAAATCCAGCGCATACCCGGGAGAATATCAAGCGCAGGGGGTGGAGCAAGCCAGGCCTCAAACCACGAGAAGCTCCAGCCCAAAAGGCAGCCAAAATGCAGCCCACATCCGGGAGAATCGCAAGAGCAGGGGGTGGAGCAAGCCAGGCCTCAAACCACGGGAACCTCCAGCCCAAAATGCAGCCAAAATGCAGCCCACATCCTGGAGAATCTCAAGAGCAGGGGGTGGAGCAAGCCAGGCCTCAAACCATGAGAAGCTCCAGCCCAACAGGCAGCCAAAATGCAGCCCACATCCGGGAGAATCTCAAGAGCAGGGGGTGGAGCAAGCCAGGCCTCAAACCACAAGAAGCTCCAGCCCAAAAGGCAGCCAAAATGCAGCCCACATCCGGGACAATTTCAAGAGCAGGGGGTGGAGCAAGCAAGGCCTCAAACCATGAGAAGCTCCAGCCGAAACTGCAGCCAAAATGCAGCACACATCCGGGAGAATCTCAAGAGCAGAGGGTGGAGCAAGCCAGGCCTCAAACATCGAGAAGCTCCAGCCCAAAGGCAGCCAAAATGCAGCCCACATACGGGAGAATCTCAAGAGCAGAGGGTGGAGCAAGCCAGGCCTCAAACCACAAGAAGCTCCAGCCCAAAAGGCAGCCAAAATGCAGCCCACCTCCGGGAGAATCTCAAGAGCAGGGGGTGGAGCAAGCCAGGCCTCAAACCTCGAGATTCTCCAGCCCAAAAGGCAGCCAAAATGCAGCCCACATCCGGGAGAATCTCAAGAGCAGGGGGTGGAGCAAGCCAGGCCTCAAACCACGAGAAGCTCCAGCCCAACAGGCAGCCAAAATGCAGCCCACATCCGGGAGAATCTCAAGAGCAGGGGTTGGAGCAAGCCAGGCCTCAAACCTCGAGAAGCTCCAGCCCAAAAGGCAGCCAAAATGCAGCCCACATCCGGGAGAATCTCAAGAGCAGGGGGTGGAGCAAGCCAGGCATCAAATCACGAGAATTTCCAGCCCAAATGTCAGCCAAAATCCAGCCCACATCCGGGAGAATCTCAAGAGCAGGGGGTGGAGCAAGCCAGGCCTCAAACCACGAGAAGCTCCAGCCCAAAAGGCAGCCAAAATGCAGCCCACAACCGGGAGAATCTCAAGAGCAGGGGGTGGAGCAAGCCAGGCCTCAAACCACGAGAAGCTCCAGCCCAAAATGCAGCCAAAATGCAGCCCACATCCGGGAGAATCTCAAGAGCAGGGGTTGGAGCAAGCCAGTCCTCAAACCACAAGAAGCTCCAGCCCAAAAGGCAGCAAAAATCCAGCCCACATCCGGGAGAATCTCAAGAGCAGGGGGTGGAGGAAGCCAGGCCTCAAACCTCGAGATCCTCTAGCCTTAAAGGCAGCCAAAATGCAGCCCACATCCGGGAGAATCTCAAGAGCAGGGGGTGGAGCAAGCCAGGCCTCAAACCACGAGAAGCTCCAGCCCAAAAGGCAGCCAAAATGCAGCCCACATCCGGGAGAATCTCAAGAGCAGGGGGTGGAGCAAGCAAGACCTCAAACCATGAGAAGCTCCAGCCCAACAGGCAGCCAAAATGCAGCCCACATCCGGGAGAATCTCAAGAGCAGGGGGTGGAGCAAGCCAGGCCTCAAACCACAAGAAGCTCCAGCCCAAAAAGCAGCCAAAATGCAGCCGACATCCGGGACAATTTCAAGAGCAGGGGGTGGAGCAAGCAAGGCCTCTAACCATGAGAAGCTCCAGCCCAAAAGGGAGCCAAAATGCAGCCCACATCCGGGACAATCTCAAGAGCAGGGGGCGGAGCAAGCCAGGCCTCAAACCACGAGAAGCTCCAACCCAAAAGGCAGCCAAACTCCAGCTTACATCCAGGAGAATATCAAGAGCAGAGGGTGGAGCAAGCCAGGCCTCAAACCATGAGAAGCTCCAGCCCAAAATGCAGCCAAAATCCAGCGCACATCCGGGAGAATCTCAAGAGCAGGGGTTGGAGCAAGCCAGGCCTCAAACCTCGAGATTCTCCAGCCCAAAAGGCAGCCAAAATGCAGCCCACATCCGGGAGAATCTCAAGAGCAGGGGGTGGAGCAAGCCAGGCCTCAAACCACGAGAAGCTCCAGCCCAAACTGCAGACAAAATGCAGCCCACATCCGGGAGAATCTCAAGAGCAGGGGGTGGAGCAAGCCAGGCCTCAAACCACGACAAGCTCCAGCCCAAAAGGCAGCCAAAATGCAGCCCACCTCCGGGAGAATTTCAAGAGCAGGGGGTGGAGCAAGGCAGGCCTCAAACCACGAGAAGCTCCAGCCCAAAGTGCAGACAAAATTCAGCCCACATCCGGGAGAATCTCAAGAGCAGGGGCTAGAGCAATATTGGCCATAAAACACGAGAAGCTCCAGCCCAAAATGCAGCCAAAATCCAGCCCACATCCGGGAGAATCTCAAGAGCAGGGGGTGGAGCAAGCCAGGCCTCAAACCACGAGAAGCTCCAGCCCAAAAGGCAGACAAAATCCAGCGCACATCCGGGAGAATCTCAAGAGCATGGGGTGGAGCAAGCCAGGCCTCAAAACACGAGAAGCTCCAGCCCAAAAGGCAGCCAAAATGCAGCCCATATCTGGGAGAATCTCAAGAGCAGGGGGTGGAGCAAGCCAGGCCTCAAACCACGAGAAGCTCCAGCCCAAAAAGCAGTAAAAATCCAGCGCATACGCGGGAGAATATCAAGCGCAGGGGGTGGAGCAAGCCAGGCCTCAAACCACGAGAAGCTCCAGCCCAAAAGGCAGCCAAAATGCAGCCCACATCCGGGAGAATCTCAAGAGCAGGGGGTGGAGCAAGCCAGGCCTCAAACCACGGGAACCTCCAGCCCAAAATGCAGCCAAAATGCAGCCCACATCCTGGAGAATCTCAAGAGCAGGGGGTGGAGCAAGCCAGGCCTCAAACCATGAGAAGCTCCAGCCCAACAGGCAGCCAAAATGCAGCCCACATCCGGGAGAATCTCAAGAGCAGGGGGTGGAGCAAGCCAGGCCTCAAACCACAAGAAGCTCCAGCCCAAAAGGCAGCCAAAATGCAGCCCACATCCGGGACAATTTCAAGAGCAGGGGGTGGAGCAAGCAAGGCCTCAAACCATGAGAAGCTCCAGCCCAAACTGCAGCCAAAATGCAGCACACATCCGGGAGAATCTCAAGAGCAGAGGGTGGAGCAAGCCAGGCCTCAAACATCGAGAAGCTCCAGCCCAAAGGCAGCCAAAATGCAGCCCACATCCAGGAGAATCTCAAGAGCAGAGGGTGGAGCAAGCCAGGCCTCAAACCACAAGAAGCTCCAGCCCAAAAGGCAGCCAAAATGCAGCCCACCTCCGGGAGAATCTCAAGAGCAGGGGGTGGAGCAAGCCAGGCCTCAAACCTCGAGATTCTCCAGCCCAAAAGGCAGCCAAAATGCAGCCCACATCCGGGAGAATCTCAAGAGCAGGGGGTGGAGCAAGCCAGGCCTCAAACCACGAGAAGCTCCAGCCCAAAATGCAGCCAAAATGCAGCCCACATCCGGGAGAATCTCAAGAGCAGGGGTTGGAGCAAGGCAGGCCTCAAACCACGAGAAGCTCCAGCCCAAAAGGCAGCCAAAATCCAGCCCACATCCGGGAGAATCTCAAGAGCAGGGGGTGGAGCAAGCCAGGTCTCAATCCACAAGAAGCTCCAGCCCAAAAGGCAGCCAAAATGCAGCCCACATCTGGGAGAATCTCAAGAGCAGGGGGTGGAGCAAGCCAGGCCTCAAACCACGAGAAGCTCCAGCCCAAAAGGCAGCCAAAATGCAGCCCACATCCGGGAGAATCTCAAGAGCAGGGGGTGGAGCAAGCCAGGCCTCAAACCACGAGAAGCTCCAGCCCAAAATGCAGCCAAAATGCAGCCCACATCCGGGAGAATCTCAAGAGCAGGGGTTGGAGCAAGCCAGTCCTCAAACCACAAGAAGCTCCAGCCCAAAAGGCAGCAAAAATCCAGCCCACATCCGGGAGAATCTCAAGAGCAGGGGGTGGAGGAAGCCAGGCCTCAAACCTCGAGATCCTCTAGCCTTAAATGCAGCCAAAATGCAGCCCACATCCGGGAGAATCTCAAGAGCAGGGGGTGGAGCAAGCCAGGCCTCAAACCACGAGAAGCTCCAGCCCAAAAGGCAGCCAAAATGCAGCCCACATCCGGGAGAATCTCAAGAGCAGGGGGTGGAGCAAGCAAGGCCTCAAACCATGAGAAGCTCCAGCCCAACAGGCAGCCATAATGCAGCCCACATCCGGGAGAATCTCAAGAGCAGGGGGTGGAGCAAGCCAGGCCTCAAACCACAAGAAGCTCCAGCCCAAAAGGCAGCCAAAATGCAGCCCACATCCGGGACAATTTCAAGAGCAGGGGGTGGAGCAAGCAAGGCCTCAAACCATGAGAAGCTCCAGCCCAAAAGGGAGCCAAAATCCAGCCCACATCCGGGAGAATCTCAAGAGCAGGGGGTGGAGCAAGCCAGGCCTCAAACCACGAGAAGCTCCAACCCAAAAGGCAGCCAAAATCCAGCTTACATCCAGGAGAATATCAAGAGCAGAGGGTGGAGCAAGCCAGGCCTCAAACCATGAGAAGCTCCAGCCCAAAATGCAGCCAAAATCCAGCGCACATCCGGGAGAATCTCAAGAGCAGGGGTTGGAGCAAGCCAGGCCTCAAACCTCGAGATTCTCCAGCCCAAAAGGCAGCCAAAATGCAGCCCACATCCGGGAGAATCTCAAGAGCAGGGGGTGGAGCAAGCCAGGCCTCAAACCACGAGAAGCTCCAGCCCAAAATGCAGCCAAAATCCAGCCCACATCCGGGAGAATCTCAAGAGCAGGGGGTGGAGCAAGCCAGGCCTCAATCCACGAGAAGCTCCAGCCCAAAATGCAGCCAAAATGCAGCCCACATCAGGGAGAATATCAAGAGCAGGGGGTGGAGCAAGCCAGGCCTCAAACCATGAGAAGCTCCAGCCCAAAAGGCAGCCAAAATCCAGCCCACCTCCGGGAGAATATCAAGAGCAGGGGGTGGAGCAAGCCAGGCCTCAAACCACGAGAAGCTCCAGCCCAAAATGCAGACAAAATGCAGCCCAGATGCGGGAGAATCTCAAGAGCAGGGGGTGGAGCAAGGCAGGCCTCAAACCTCGAGATTCTCCAGCCCAAAAAGCAGCCAAAATGCAGCCCACATCCGGGAGAATCTCAAGAGCAGGGGGTGGATGAAGCCAGGCCTCAAACCACGAGAAGGTCCAGCCCAAAAGGCAGCCAAAATGCAGCCCACATCCGGGAGAATCTCAAGAGCAGGGGGTGGAGCAAGCCAGGCCTCAAACCACGAGAAGCTCCAGCCCAAAATGCAGACAACATCCAGCCCACATGCGGGAGAATCTCAAGAGCAGGGGTTGGACCAAGGCAGGCCTGAAACCACGAGAAGCTCCAGCCCAAAAGGCAGCCAAAATCCAGCCCACATCCCGAGAATCTCAAGAGCAGGGGGTGGAGCAAGCCAGGCCTCAAACCACGAGAAGCTCCAGCCCAAAAGGCAGCCAAAATGCAGCCCACCTCCGGGAGAATCTCAAGAGCAGGGGGTGGAGCAAGCCAGGCCTCAAACCACGAGAAGCTCCAGCCCAAAAGGCAGCCAAAATGCAGCCCACATCCGGGAGAATCTCAAGAGCAGGGGGTGGAGCAAGCCAGGCCTCAAACCACGAGAAGCTCCAGCCCAAAAGGCAGCCAAAATGCAGCCCACATCCGGGAGAATCTCAAGAGCAGGGGGTGGAGCAAGCCAGGCCTCAAACCACGAGAAGCTCCAGCCCAAAAGGCAGCCAAAATGCAGCCCACATCCGGGAGAATCTCAAGAGCAGGGGGTGGAGCAAGGCAGGCCTCAAACCACGAGAAGCTCCAGCCCAAAAGGCAGCCAAAACCCAGCCCACATCCGGGAGAATCTCAATAGCAGGGGGTGGAGCAAGGCAGGCCTCAAACCACGAGAAGCTCCAGCCCAAAAGGCAGCCAAAACCCAGCCCACATCCGGGAGAATCTCAAGAGCAGGGGGTGGAGCAAGGCAGGCCTCAAACCACGAGAAGCTCCAGCCCAAAAGGCTGCCAAAATGCAGCCCACATCCGGGAGAATCTCAAGAGCAGGGGGTGGAGCAAGCCAGGCCTCAAACCACGAGAATCTCCAGCCCAAAAGGCAGCCAAAATGCAGCCCACATCCGGGAGAATCTCAAGAGCAGGGGGTGGAGCAAGCCAGGCCTCAAACCACGAGAAGCTCCAGCCCAAAAGGCAGCCAAAATGCAGCCCACATCCGGGAGAATCTCAAGAGCAGGGGGTGGAGCAAGGCAGGCCTCAAACCACGAGAAGCTCCAGCCCAAAAGGCAGCCAAAATGCAGCCCACATCCGGGAGAATCTCAAGAGCAGGGGGTGGAGCAAGGCAGGCCTCAAACCACGAGAAGCTCCAGCCCAAAAGGCTGCAAAAATCCAGCCCACATCCGGGAGAATCTCAAGAGCAGGGGGTGGAGGAAGCCAGGCCTCAAACCTAGAGATTCTCTAGCCTTAAAGGCAGCCAAAATGCAGCCCACATCCGGGAGAATCTCAAGAGCAGGGGGTGGAGCAAGCCAGGCCTCAAACCACGAGAAGCTCCAGCCCAAAAGGCAGCCAAAATGCAGCCCACATCCGGGACAATTCAAAGAGCAGGGGGTGGAGCAAGCAAGGCCTCAAACCATGAGAAGCTCCAGCCCAAAAGGCAGCCAAAATGCAGCCCACATCCGGGAGAATCTCAAGAGCAGGGGGTGGAGCAAGCCAGGCCTCAAACCACAAGAAGCTCCAGCCCAAAAGGCAGCCAAAATGCAGCCCACATCCGGGACAATTTCAAGAGCAGGGGGTGGAGCAAGCAAGGCCTCAAACCATGAGAAGCTCCAGCCCAAAAGGCAGCCAAAATGCAGCCCACATCCAGGAGAATCTCAAGAGCAGGGGTTGGAGCAAGCCAGGCCTCAAAACACGAGAAGCTCCAGCCCAAAATGCAGCCATAATGCAGCCCACATCCGGGAGAATCTCAAGAGCAGGGGGTGGAGCAAGCCAGGCCTCAAACCACGAGAAGCTCTAGCCCAAAAGGCAGACAAAATCCAGCGCACATCCGGGAGAATCTCAAGAGCATGGGGTGGAGCAAGCCAGGCCTCAAAACACGAGAAGCTCCAGCCCAAAAGGCAGCCAAAATGCAGCCCACATCTGGGAGAATCTCAAGAGCAGGGGGTGGAGCAAGCCAGGCCTCAAACCACGAGAAGCTCCAGCCCAAAAAGCAGTAAAAATCCAGCGCATACCCGGGAGAATATCAAGCGCAGGGGGTGGAGCAAGCCAGGCCTCAAACCACGAGAAGCTCCAGCCCAAAAGGCAGCCAAAATGCAGCCCACATCCGGGAGAATCTCAAGAGCAGGGGGTGGAGCAAGCCAGGCCTCAAACCACGGGAAGCTCCACCCCAAAATGCAGCCAAAATGCAGCCCACATCCTGGAGAATCTCAAGAGCAGGGGGTGGAGCAAGCCAGGCCTCAAACCATGAGAAGCTCCAGCCCAAAAGGCTGCCAAAATGCAGCCCACATCCGGGACAATTCAAAGAGCAGGGGGTGGAGCAAGCAAGGCCTCAAACCATGAGAAGCTCCAGCCCAACAGGCAGCCAAAATGCAGCCCACATCCGGGAGAATCTCAAGAGCAGGGGGTGGAGCAAGCCAGGCCTCAAACCACAAGAAGCTCCAGCCCAAAAGGCAGCCAAAATGCAGACCACATCCGGGACAATTTCAAGAGCAGGGGGTGGAGCAAGCAAGGCCTCAAACCACGAGAAGCTCCACCCAAAATGCAGACAAAATGCAGCCCAGATCCGGGAGAATCTCAAGAGCAGGGGTTGGAGCAAGGCAGGCCTCAAACCTCGAGATTCTCCAGCCCAAAATGCAGCCAAAATCCAGCGCACATCCGGGAGAATCTCAAGAGCAGGGGGTGGAGCAAGCCAGGCCTCAAACCACGAGAAGCTCCAGCCCAAAAGGCAGCCAAAATGCAGCCCACATCCGGGAGAATCTCAAGAGCAGGGGGTGGAGCAAGCCAGGCCTCAAACCACAAGAAGCTCCAGCCCAAAAGGCAGCCAAAATGCAGCCCACATCCGGGACAATTTCAAGAGCAGGGGGTGGAGCAAGCAAAGCCTCAAACCATGAGAAGCTCCAGCCCAAACTGCAGCCAAAATGCAGCACACATCCGGGAGAATCTCAAGAGCAGGGGGTGGAGCAAGCCAGGCCTCAAACATCGAGAAGCTCCAGCCCAAAGGCAGCCAAAATGCAGCCCACATCCAGGAGAATCTCAAGAGCAGAGGGTGGAGCAAGCCAGGCCTCAAACCACAAGAAGCTCCAGCCCAAAATGCAGCCAAAATGCAGCCCACCTCCGGGAGAATATCAAGAGCAGGGGGTGGAGAAAGCCAGGCCTCAAACCACAAGAAGCTCCACCCAAAATGCAGACAAAATGCAGCCCAGATCCGGGAGAATCTCAAGAGCAGGGGGTGGAGCAAGCCAGGCCTCAAACCACGAGAAGCTCCAGCCCAAAAGGCAGCCAAAATGCAGCCCACATCCGGGAGAATCTCAAGAGCAGGGGGTGGAGCAAGCCAGGCCTCAAACCACGAGAAGCTCCAGCCCAAAAGGCAGCCAAAATGCAGCCCACATCCGGGGGAATCTCAAGAGCAGGGGTTGGAGCAAGGCAGGCCTCAAACCTCGAGAAGCTCCAGCCCTAAAGGCAGCCAAAATGCAGCCCACATCCGGCAGAATCTCAAGAGCAGGGGGTGGAGCAAGCCAGGCATCAAATCACGAGAATTTCCAGCCCAAATGTCAGCCAAAATCCAGCCCACATCCAGGAGAATCTCAAGAGCAGGGGGTGGAGCAAGCCAGGCCTCAAACCTCGAGATCCTCTAGCCTTAAGGCAGCCAAAATGCAGCCCACATCCGGGAGAATCTCAAGAGCAGGGGGTGGAGCAAGGCAGGCCTCAAACCACGAGAAGCTCCAGCCCAAAAGGCAGCCAAAATGCAGCCCACATCCGGGAGAATCTCAAGAGCAGGGGGTGGAGCAAGCAAGGCCTCAAACCATGAGAAGCTCCAGCCCAACAGGCAGCCAAAATGCAGCCCACATCCGGGAGAATCTCAAGAGCAGGGGGTGGAGCAAGCCAGGCCTCAAGCCAGGAGAAGCTCCAGCCCAAAAGGCAGCCAAAATGCAGCCCACATCCGGGACAATTTCAAGAGCAGGGGGTGGAGCAAGCAAGGCCTCAAACCATGAGAAGCTCCAGCCCAAAAGGGAGCCAAAATCCAGCCCACCTCCGGGAGAATCTCAAGAGCAGGGGGTGGAGGAAGCCAGGCCTCAAACCACGAGAAGCTCCAGCCCAAAATGCAGCCAAAATGCAGCCCACATCCAGGAGAATCTCAAGAGCAGGGGGTGGAGCAAGCCAGTCCTCAAACCACAAGAAGCTCCAGCCCAAAAGGCAGCCAAAATGCAGCCCACATCCGGGAGAATCTCAAGAGCAGGGGGTGGAGGAAGCCAGGCCTCAAACCTCGAGATCCTCTAGCCTTAAGGCAGCCAAAATGCAGCCCACATCCGGGAGAATCTCAAGAGCAGGGGGTGGAGCAAGCCAGGCCTGAAACCACGAGAAGCTCCAGCCCAAAAGGCAGCCAAAATGCAGCCCACATCCGGGAGAATCTCAAGAGCAGGGGGTGGAGCAAGCAAGGCCTCAAACCATGAGAAGCTCCAGCCCAACAGGCAGCCAAAATGCAGCCCACATCCGGGAGAATCTCAAGAGCAGGGGGTGGAGCAAGCCAGGCCTCAAGCCAGGAGAAGCTCCAGCCCAAAAGGCAGCCAAAATGCAGCCCACATCCGGGACAATTTCAAGAGCAGGGGGTGGAGCAAGCAAGGCCTCAAACCATGAGAAGCTCCAGCCCAAAAGGGAGCCAAAATCCAGCCCACCTCCGGGAGAATCTCAAGAGCAGGGGGTGGAGCAAGCCAGGCCTCAAACCACGAGAAGCTCCAGCCCAAAATGCAGACAAAATGCAGCCCAGATCCGGGAGAATCTCAAGAGCAGGGGGTGGAGCAAGGCAGGCCTCAAACCTCGAGATTCTCCAGCCCAAAAGGCAGCCAAAATGCAGCCCACCTCCGGGAGAATCTCAAGAGCAGGGGGTGGATGAAGCCAGGCCTCAAACCACGAGAAGGTCCAGCCCAAAAGGCAGCCAAAATGCAGCCCACATCCGGGAGAATCTCAAGAGCAGGGGGTGGAGCAAGCCAGGCCTCAAACCACGAGAAGCTCCAGCCCAAAATGCAGACAAAATCCAGCCCACATGCGGGAGAATCTCAAGAGCAGGGGTTGGACCAAGGCAGGCCTGAAACCACGAGAAGCTCCAGCCCAAAAGGCAGCCAAAATGCAGCCCACCTCCGGGAGAATCTCAAGAGCAGGGGGTGGAGCAAGCCAGGCCTCAAACCACGAGAAGCTCCAGCCCAAAATGCAGCCAAAATGCAGCCCACATCCGGGAGAATCTCAAGAGCAGGGGTTGGAGCAAGGCAGGCCTCAAACCTCGAGAAGCTCCAGCCCTAAAGGCAGCCAAAATGCAGCCCACATCCGGCAGAATCTCAAGAGCAGGGGGTGGAGCAAGCCAGGCATCAAATCACGAGAATTTCCAGCCCAAATGTCAGCCAAAATCCAGCCCACATCCGGGAGAATCTCAAGAGCAGGGGGTGGAGCAAGCCAGGCCTCAAACCACAAGAAGCTCCAGCCCAAAAGGCAGCCAAAATGCAGCCCACATCCAGGAGAATCTCAAGAGCAGGGGGTGGAGGAAGCCAGGCCTCAAACCTCGAGATCCTCTAGCCTTAAGGCAGCCAAAATGCAGCCCACATCCGGGAGAATCTCAAGAGCAGGGGGTGGAGCAAGCCAGGCCTCAAACCACGAGAAGCTCCAGCCCAAAAGGCAGCCAAAATGCAGCCCACATCCGGGAGAATCTCAAGAGCAGGGGGTGGAGCAAGCAAGGCCTCAAACCATGAGAAGCTCCAGCCCAACAGGCAGCCAAAATGCAGCCCACATCCGGGAGAATCTCAAGAGCAGGGGGTGGAGCAAGCCAGGCCTCAAGCCAGGAGAAGCTCCACCCCAAAAGGCAGCCAAAATGCAGCCCACATCCGGGACAATTTCAAGAGCAGGGGGTGGAGCAAGCAAGGCCTCAAACCATGAGAAGCTCCAGCCCAAAAGGGAGCCAAAATCCAGCCCACCTCCGGGAGAATCTCAAGAGCAGGGGGTGGAGGAAGCCAGGCCTCAAACCACGAGAAGCTCCAGCCCAAAATGCAGCCAAAATGCAGCCCACATCCGGGAGAATCTCAAGAGCAGGGGGTGGAGCAAACCAGTCCTCAAACCACAAGAAGCTCCAGCCCAAAAGGCAGCCAAAATGCAGCCCACATCCGGGAGAATCTCAAGAGCAGGGGGTGGAGGAAGCCAGGCCTCAAACCTCGAGATCCTCTAGCCTTAAGGCAGCCAAAATGCAGCCCACATCCGGGAGAATCTCAAGAGCAGGGGGTGGAGCAAGCCAGGCCTGAAACCACGAGAAGCTCCAGCCCAAAAGGCAGCCAAAATGCAGCCCACATCCGGGAGAATCTCAAGAGCAGGGGGTGGAGCAAGCAAGGCCTCAAACCATGAGAAGCTCCAGCCCAACAGGCAGCCAAAATGCAGCCCACATCCGGGAGAATCTCAAGAGCAGGGGGTGGAGCAAGCCAGGCCTCAAGCCAGGAGAAGCTCCAGCCCAAAAGGCAGCCAAAATGCAGCCCACATCCGGGACAATTTCAAGAGCAGGGGGTGGAGCAAGCAAGGCCTCAAACCATGAGAAGCTCCAGCCCAAAAGGGAGCCAAAATCCAGCCCACCTCAGGGACAATCTCAAGAGCAGGGGGTGGAGGAAGCCAGGCCTCAAACCACGAGAAGCTCCAGCCCAAAAGGCAGCCAAAATCCAGCCTACATCCAGGAGAATATCAAGAGCAGAGGGTGGAGCAAGCCAGGCCTCAAACCATGAGAAGCTCCAGCCCAAAATGCAGCCAAAATCCAGCGCACATCCGGGAGAATCTCAAGAGCAGGGGGTGGAGCAAGCCAGGCCTCAAACCTCGAGATTCTCCAGCCCAAAAGGCAGCCAAAATGCAGCCCACATCCGGGAGAATCTCAAGAGCAGGGGGTGGAGCAAGCCAGGCCTCAAACCACGAGAAGCTCCAGCCCAAACTGCAGACAAAATGCAGCCCACATCCGGGAGAATCTCAAGAGCAGGGGGTGGAGCAAGCCAGGCCTCAAACCACGAGAAGCTCCAGCCCAAAATGCAGACAAAATGCAGCCCACATCCGGGAGAATCTCAAGAGCAGGGGGTGGAGCAAGGCAGGCCTCAAACCTCGAGATTCTCCAGCCCAAAAGGCAGCCAAAATGCAGCCCACATCCGGGAGAATCTCAAGAGCAGGGGGTGGATGAAGCCAGGCCTCAAACCACGAGAAGCTCCAGCCCAAAAGGCAGCCAAAATGCAGCCCACATCCGGGAGAATCTCAAGAGCAGGGGGTGGAGCAAGCCAGGCCTCAAACCACGAGAAGCTCCAGCCCAAAATGCAGACAAAATCCAGCCCACATCCGGGAGAATCTCAAGAGCAGTGGGTGGAGCAAGCCAGGCCTCAAACCACGAGAAGCTCCAGCCCAAGTATCAGCCAAAATGCAGCCCACATCCGGGAGAATCTCGAGAGCAGGGGGTGGAGCAAGCCAGGCCTCAAACCACGAGAAGCTCCAGCCCAAAAGGCAGCCAAAATGCAGCCCACATCCGGGAGAATCTCAAGAGCAGGGGGTGGAGCAAGCCAGGCCTCAAACCACGGGAAGCTCCAGCCCAAAAGGCAGCCAAAATGCAGCCCACATCCGGGAGAATCTCAAGAGCAGGGGGTGGAGCAAGCCAGGCCTCAAACCACGAGACGCTCCAGCCCAAAAGGCAGCCAAAACCCAGCCCACATCCGGGAGAATCTCAAGAGCAGGGGCTGGAGCAAGCCAGGCCTCAAACCACGAGAAGCTCCAGCCCAAAAGGCAGCCAAAATGCAGCCCACATCCGGGAGAATCTCAAGAGCAGGGGGTGGAGAAAGGCAGGCCTCAAACCACGAGAAGCTCCAGCCCAAAAGGCACCCAAAACCCAGCCCACATCCGGGAGAATCTCAAGAGCAGGGGGTGGAGCAAGCCAGGCCTCAAACCACGAGAAGCTCCAGCCCAAAAGGCAGCCAAAATGCAGCCCACATCCGGGAGAATCTCAAGAGCAGGGGGTGGAGCAAGCAAGGCCTCAAACCTCGAGATTCTCCAGCCCAAAAGGCAGCCAAAATGCAGCCCACATCCGGGAGAATCTCAAGAGCAGGGGGTGGAGCAAGCCAGGCCTCAAACCACGAGAAGCTCCAGCCCAAAAGGCAGCCAAAATGCAGCCCACATCCGGGAGAATCTCAAGAGCAGGGGTTGGAGCAAGCCAGGCCTCAAACCTCGAGAAGCTCCAGCCCTAAAGGCAGCCAAAATGCAGCCCACATCCGGGAGAATCTCAAGAGCAGGGGGTGGAGCAAGCCAGGCCTCAAACCACGACAAGCTCCAGCCCAAAAGGCAGCCAAAATGCAGCCCACCTCCGGGAGAATCTCAAGAGCAGGGGGTGGAGCAAGCCAGGCCTCAAACCACGAGAAGCTCCAGCCCAAAAGGCAGCCAAAATGCAGCCCACATCCGGGAGAATCTCAAGAGCAGGGGTTGGAGCAAGCCAGGCCTCAAACCTCGAGAAGCTCCAGCCCAAAAGGCAGCCAAAATGCAGCCCACATCCGGGAGAATCTCAAGAGCAGGGGTTGGAGCAAGCCAGGCCTCAAACCTCGAGAAGCTCCAGCCCTAAAGGCAGCCAAAATGCAGCCCACATCCGGGAGAATCTCAAGAGCAGGGGGTGGAGCAAGCCAGGCCTCAAACCACGACAAGCTCCAGCCCAAAAGGCAGCCAAAATGCAGCCCACCTCCGGGAGAATCTCAAGAGCAGGGGGTGGAGCAAGCCAGGCCTCAAACCACGAGAAGCTCCAGCCCAAAAGGCAGCCAAAATGCAGCCCACATCCGGGAGAATCTCAAGAGCAGGGGGTGGAGCAAGCCAGGCCTCAAACCTCGAGAAGCTCCAGCCCTAAAGGCAGCCAAAATGCAGCCCACATCCGGGAGAATCTCAAGAGCAGGGGGTGGAGCAAGGCAGGCCTCAAACCACGACAAGCTCCAGCCCAAAAGGCAGCCAAAATGCAGCCCACCTCCGGGAGAATCTCAAGAGCAGGGGGTGGAGCAAGCCAGGCCTCAAACCACGAGAAGCTCCAGCCCAAAAGGCAGCCAAAATGCAGCCCACATCCGGGAGAATCTCAAGAGCAGGGGGTGGAGCAAGCCAGGCCTCAAACCACGAGAAGCTCCAGCCCAAAAGGCAGCCAAAATGCAGCCCACATCCGGGAGAATCTCAAGAGCAGGGGGTGGAGCAAGCCAGGCCTCAAACCACGAGAAGCTCCAGCCCAAAAGGCAGCCAAAATGCAGCCCACATCCGGGACAATTTCAAGAGCAGGGGGTGGAGCAAGCAAGCCCTCAAACCATGAGAAGCTCCAGCCCAAAAGGCAGCCAAAATGCAGCCCACATCCGGGAGAATATCAAGAGCAGGGGGTGGAGCAAGCCAGGCCTCAAACCACGAGAAGCTCCAGCCCAAACTGCAGCCAAAATGCAGCCCACATCCGGGAGAATCTCAAGAGCAGGGGGTGGAGCAAGCCAGGCCTCAATCCACGAGAAGCTCCAGCCCAAAAGGAAGCCAAAATGCAGCCCACATCAGGGAGAATATCAAGAGCAGGGGGTGGAGCAAGCCAGGCCTCAAACCATGAGAAGCTAAAGCCCAAAAGGCAGCCAAAATGCAGCCCACCTCCGGGAGAATCTCAAGAGCAGGGGGTGGAGCAAGCCAGGCCTCAAACCACGAGAAGCTCCAGCCCAAAAGGCAGCCAAAATGCACCCCACATCCGGGAGAATCTCAAGAGCAGGGGGTGGAGCAAGGCAGGCCTCAAACCACGAGAAGCTCCAGCCCAAAAGGCAGCCAAAATGCAGCCCACATCCGGGAGAATCTCAAGAGCAGGGGGTGGAGCAAGGCAGGCCTCAAACCACGAGAAGCTCCAGCCCAAAAGGCAGCCAAAACCCAGCCCACATCCGGGAGAATCTCAAGAGCAGGGGGTGGAGCAAGGCAGGCCTCAAACCACAAGAAGCTCCAGCCCAAAAGGCAGCCAAAATGCAGCCCACATCCGGGAGAATCTCAAGAGCAGGGGGTGGAGCAAGGCAGGCCTCAAACCACGAGAAGCTCCAGCCCAAAAGGCAGCCAAAACCCAGCCCACATCCGGGAGAATCTCAAGAGCAGGGGGTGGAGCAAGGCAGGCCTCAAACCACGAGAAGCTCCAGCCCAAAAGGCTGCCAAAATGCAGCCCACATCCGGGAGAATCTCAAGAGCAGGGGGTGGAGCAAGCCAGGCCTCAAACCACGAGAAGCTCCAGCCCAAAAGGCTGCAAAAATCCAGCCCACATCCGGGAGAATCTCAAGAGCAGGGGGTGGAGGAAGCCAGGCCTCAAACCTAGAGATTCTCTAGCCTTAAAGGCAGCCAAAATGCAGCCCACATCCGGGAGAATCTCAAGAGCAGGGGGTGGAGCAAGCCAGGCCTCAAACCACGAGAAGCTCCAGCCCAAAAGGCAGCCAAAATGCAGCCCACATCCGGGACAATTCAAAGAGCAGGGGGTGGAGCAAGCAAGGCCTCAAACCATGAGAAGCTCCAGCCCAAAAGGCAGCCAAAATGCAGCCCACATCCGGGAGAATCTCAAGAGCAGGGGGTGGAGCAAGCCAGGCCTCAAACCACAAGAAGCTCCAGCCCAAAAGGCAGCCAAAATGCAGCCCACATCCGGGACAATTTCAAGAGCAGGGGGTGGAGCAAGCAAGGCCTCAAACCATGAGAAGCTCCAGCCCAAAAGGCAGCCAAAATGCAGCCCACATCCAGGAGAATCTCAAGAGCAGGGGTTGGAGCAAGCCAGGCCTCAAAACACGAGAAGCTCCAGCCCAAAATGCAGCCATAATGCAGCCCACATCCGGGAGAATCTCAAGAGCAGGGGGTGGAGCAAGCCAGGCCTCAAACCACGAGAAGCTCCAGCCCAAAAGGCAGACAAAATCCAGCGCACATCCGGGAGAATCTCAAGAGCATGGGGTGGAGCAAGCCAGGCCTCAAAACACGAGAAGCTCCAGCCCAAAAGGCAGCCAAAATGCAGCCCACATCTGGGAGAATCTCAAGAGCAGGGGGTGGAGCAAGCCAGGCCTCAAACCACGAGAAGCTCCAGCCCAAAAAGCAGTAAAAATCCAGCGCATACCCGGGAGAATATCAAGCGCAGGGGGTGGAGCAAGCCAGGCCTCAAACCACGAGAAGCTCCAGCCCAAAAGGCAGCCAAAATGCAGCCCACATCCGGGAGAATCTCAAGAGCAGGGGGTGGAGCAAGCCAGGCCTCAAACCACGGGAAGCTCCACCCCAAAATGCAGCCAAAATGCAGCCCACATCCTGGAGAATCTCAAGAGCAGGGGGTGGAGCAAGCCAGGCCTCAAACCATGAGAAGCTCCAGCCCAAAAGGCTGCCAAAATGCAGCCCACATCCGGGACAATTCAAAGAGCAGGGGGTGGAGCAAGCAAGGCCTCAAACCATGAGAAGCTCCAGCCCAACAGGCAGCCAAAATGCAGCCCACATCCGGGAGAATCTCAAGAGCAGGGGGTGGAGGAAACCAGGCCTCAAACCACAAGAAGCTCCAGCCCAAAAGGCAGCCAAAATGCAGACCACATCCGGGACAATTTCAAGAGCAGGGGGTGGAGCAAGCAAGGCCTCAAACCACGAGAAGCTCCACCCAAAATGCAGACAAAATGCAGCCCAGATCCGGGAGAATCTCAAGAGCAGGTGTTGGAGCAAGGCAGGCCTCAAACCTCGAGATTCTCCAGCCCAAAATGCAGCCAAAATCCAGCGCACATCCGGGAGAATCTCAAGAGCAGGGGGTGGAGCAAGCCAGGCCTCAAACCACGAGAATCTCCAGCCCAAAAGGCAGCCAAAATGCAGCCCACATCCGGGAGAATCTCAAGAGCAGGGGGTGGAGCAAGCCAGGCCTCAAACCACAAGAAGCTCCAGCCCAAAAGGCAGCCAAAATGCAGCCCACATCCGGGACAATTTCAAGAGCAGGGGGTGGAGCAAGCAAAGCCTCAAACCATGAGAAGCTCCAGCCCAAACTGCAGCCAAAATGCAGCACACATCCGGGAGAATCTCAAGAGCAGAGGGTGGAGCAAGCCAGGCCTCAAACATCGAGAAGCTCCAGCCCAAAGGCAGCCAAAATGCAGCCCACATCCAGGAGAATCTCAAGAGCAGAGGGTGGAGCAAGCCAGGCCTCAAACCACAAGAAGCTCCAGCCCAAAATGCAGCCAAAATGCAGCCCACCTCCGGGAGAATATCAAGAGCAGGGGGTGGAGAAAGCCAGGCCTCAAACCACAAGAAGCTCCACCCAAAATGCAGACAAAATGCAGCCCAGATCCGGGAGAATCTCAAGAGCAGGGGGTGGAGCAAGCCAGGCCTCAAACCACGAGAAGCTCCAGCCCAAAAGGCAGCCAAAATGCAGCCCACATCCGGGAGAATCTCAAGAGCAGGGGGTGGAGCAAGCCAGGCCTCAAACCACGAGAAGCTCCAGCCCAAAATGCAGCCAAAATGCAGCCCACATCCGGGAGAATCTCAAGAGCAGGGGTTGGAGCAAGGCAGGCCTCAAACCTCGAGAAGCTCCAGCCCTAAAGGCAGCCAAAATGCAGCCCACATCCGGCAGAATCTCAAGAGCAGGGGGTGGAGCAAGCCAGGCATCAAATCACGAGAATTTCCAGCCCAAATGTCAGCCAAAATCCAGCCCACATCCGGGAGAATCTCAAGAGCAGGGGGTGGAGCAAGGCAGGCCTCAAACCACGAGAACCTCAAGCCCAAAAGGCAGCCAAAATGCAGCCCACATCCGGGAGAATCTCAAGAGCAGGGGGTGGAGCAAGCCAGGCCTCAAACCTCAACAAGCTCCAGCCCAAAATGCAGCCAAAATGCAGCCCACATCCGGGAGAATCTCAAGAGCAGGGGGTGGAGCAAGCCAGTCCTCAAACCACAAGAAGCTCCAGCCCAAAAGGCAGCCAAAATGCAGCCCACATCCGGGAGAATCTCAAGAGCAGGGGGTGGAGGAAGCCAGGCCTCAAACCTCGAGATCCTCTAGCCTTAAGGCAGCCAAAATGCAGCCCACATCCGGGAGAATCTCAAGAGCAGGGGGTGGAGCAAGCAAGGCCTCAAACCATGAGAAGCTCCAGCCCAACAGGCAGCCAAAATGCAGCCCACATCCGGGAGAATCTCAAGAGCAGGGGGTGGAGCAAGCCAGGCCTCAAGCCAGGAGAAGCTCCAGCCCAAAAGGCAGTCAAAATGCAGCCCACATCCGGGACAATTTCAAGAGCAGGGGGTGGAGCAAGCAAGGCCTCAAACCATGAGAAGCTCCATCCCAAAAGGGAGCCAAAATCCAGCCCACCTCCGGGAGAATCTCAAGAGCAGGGGGTGGAGGAAGCCAGGCCTCAAACCACGAGAAGCTCCAGCCCAAAAGGCAGCCAAAATCCAGCCTACATCCAGGAGAATATCAAGAGCAGAGGGTGGAGCAAGCCAGGCCTCAAACCATGAGAAGCTCCAGCCCAAAATGCAGCCAAAATCCAGCGCACATCCGGGAGAATCTCAAGAGCAGGGGGTGGAGCAAGCCAGGCCTCAAACCTCGAGATTCTCCAGCCCAAAAGGCAGCCAAAATGCAGCCCACATCCGGGAGAATCTCAAGAGCAGGGGGTGGAGCAAGCCAGGCCTCAAACCACGAGAAGCTCCAGCCCAAACTGCAGACAAAATGCAGCCCACATCCGGGAGAATCTCAAGAGCAGGGGGTGGAGCAAGCCAGGCCTCAATCCACGAGAAGCTCCAGCCCAAAATGCAGCCAAAATGCAGCCCACATCAGGGAGAATATCAAGAGCAGAGGGTGGAGCAAGCCAGGCCTCAAACCATGAGAAGCTCCAGCCCAAAAGGCAGCCAAAATCCAGCCCACCTCCGGGAGAATATCAAGAGCAGGGGGTGGAGCAAGCCAGGCCTCAAACCACGAGAAGCTCCAGCCCAAAATGCCGACAAAATGCAGCCCAGATCCGGGAGAATCTCAAGAGCAGGGGGTGGAGCAAGGCAGGCCTCAAACCTCGAGATTCTCCAGCCCAAAAGGCAGCCAAAATGCAGCCCACATCCGGGAGAATCTCAAGAGCAGGGGGTGGATGAAGCCAGGCCTCAAACCACGAGAAGGTCCAGCCCAAAAGGCAGCCAAAATGCAGCCCACATCCGGGAGAATCTCAAGAGCAGGGGGTGGAGCAAGCCAGGCCTCAAACCACGAGAAGCTCCAGCCCAAAAGGCAGCCAAAATGCAGCCCACATCCAGGAGAATCTCAAGAGCAGGGGTTGGAGCAAGCCAGGCCTCAAAACACGAGAAGCTCCAGCCCAAAATGCAGCCATAATGCAGCCCACATCCGGGAGAATCTCAAGAGCAGGGGGTGGAGCAAGCCAGGCCTCAAACCACGAGAAGCTCCAGCCCAAAAGGCAGACAAAATCCAGCGCACATCCGGGAGAATCTCAAGAGCATGGGGTGGAGCAAGCCAGGCCTCAAAACACGAGAAGCTCCAGCCCAAAAGGCAGCCAAAATGCAGCCCACATCTGGGAGAATCTCAAGAGCAGGGGGTGGAGCAAGCCAGGCCTCAAACCACGAGAAGCTCCAGCCCAAAAAGCAGTAAAAATCCAGCGCATACCCGGGAGAATATCAAGCGCAGGGGGTGGAGCAAGCCAGGCCTCAAACCACGAGAAGCTCCAGCCCAAAAGGCAGCCAAAATGCAGCCCACATCCGGGAGAATCTCAAGAGCAGGGGGTGGAGCAAGCCAGGCCTCAAACCACGGGAAGCTCCACCCCAAAATGCAGCCAAAATGCAGCCCACATCCTGGAGAATCTCAAGAGCAGGGGGTGGAGCAAGCCAGGCCTCAAACCATGAGAAGCTCCAGCCCAAAAGGCTGCCAAAATGCAGCCCACATCCGGGACAATTCAAAGAGCAGGGGGTGGAGCAAGCAAGGCCTCAAACCATGAGAAGCTCCAGCCCAACAGGCAGCCAAAATGCAGCCCACATCCGGGAGAATCTCAAGAGCAGGGGGTGGAGCAAACCAGGCCTCAAACCACAAGAAGCTCCAGCCCAAAAGGCAGCCAAAATGCAGACCACATCCGGGACAATTTCAAGAGCAGGGGGTGGAGCAAGCAAGGCCTCAAACCACGAGAAGCTCCACCCAAAATGCAGACAAAATGCAGCCCAGATCCGGGAGAATCTCAAGAGCAGGGGTTGGAGCAAGGCAGGCCTCAAACCTCGAGATTCTCCAGCCCAAAATGCAGCCAAAATCCAGCGCACATCCGGGAGAATCTCAAGAGCAGGGGGTGGAGCAAGCCAGGCCTCAAACCACGAGAATCTCCAGCCCAAAAGGCAGCCAAAATGCAGCCCACATCCGGGAGAATCTCAAGAGCAGGGGGTGGAGCAAGCCAGGCCTCAAACCACAAGAAGCTCCAGCCCAAAAGGCAGCCAAAATGCAGCCCACATCCGGGACAATTTCAAGAGCAGGGGGTGGAGCAAGCAAAGCCTCAAACCATGAGAAGCTCCAGCCCAAACTGCAGCCAAAATGCAGCACACATCCGGGAGAATCTCAAGAGCAGAGGGTGGAGCAAGCCAGGCCTCAAACATCGAGAAGCTCCAGCCCAAAGGCAGCCAAAATGCAGCCCACATCCAGGAGAATCTCAAGAGCAGAGGGTGGAGCAAGCCAGGCCTCAAACCACAAGAAGCTCCAGCCCAAAATGCAGCCAAAATGCAGCCCACCTCCGGGAGAATATCAAGAGCAGGGGGTGGAGAAAGCCAGGCCTCAAACCACAAGAAGCTCCACCCAAAATGCAGACAAAATGCAGCCCAGATCCGGGAGAATCTCAAGAGCAGGGGGTGGAGCAAGCCAGGCCTCAAACCACGAGAAGCTCCAGCCCAAAAGGCAGCCAAAATGCAGCCCACATCCGGGAGAATCTCAAGAGCAGGGGGTGGAGCAAGCCAGGCCTCAAACCACGAGAAGCTCCAGCCCAAAATGCAGCCAAAATGCAGCCCACATCCGGGAGAATCTCAAGAGCAGGGGTTGGAGCAAGGCAGGCCTCAAACCTCGAGAAGCTCCAGCCCTAAAGGCAGCCAAAATGCAGCCCACATCCGGCAGAATCTCAAGAGCAGGGGGTGGAGCAAGCCAGGCATCAAATCACGAGAATTTCCAGCCCAAATGTCAGCCAAAATCCAGCCCACATCCGGGAGAATCTCAAGAGCAGGGGGTGGAGCAAGGCAGGCCTCAAACCACGAGAACCTCAAGCCCAAAAGGCAGCCAAAATGCAGCCCACATCCGGGAGAATCTCAAGAGCAGGGGGTGGAGCAAGCCAGGCCTCAAACCTCAACAAGCTCCAGCCCAAAATGCAGCCAAAATGCAGCCCACATCCGGGAGAATCTCAAGAGCAGGGGGTGGAGCAAGCCAGTCCTCAAACCACAAGAAGCTCCAGCCCAAAAGGCAGCCAAAATGCAGCCCACATCCGGGAGAATCTCAAGAGCAGGGGGTGGAGGAAGCCAGGCCTCAAACCTCGAGATCCTCTAGCCTTAAGGCAGCCAAAATGCAGCCCACATCCGGGAGAATCTCAAGAGCAGGGGGTGGAGCAAGCAAGGCCTCAAACCATGAGAAGCTCCAGCCCAACAGGCAGCCAAAATGCAGCCCACATCCGGGAGAATCTCAAGAGCAGGGGGTGGAGCAAGCCAGGCCTCAAGCCAGGAGAAGCTCCAGCCCAAAAGGCAGCCAAAATGCAGCCCACATCCGGGACAATTTCAAGAGCAGGGGGTGGAGCAAGCAAGGCCTCAAACCATGAGAAGCTCCATCCCAAAAGGGAGCCAAAATCCAGCCCACCTCCGGGAGAATCTCAAGAGCAGGGGGTGGAGGAAGCCAGGCCTCAAACCACGAGAAGCTCCAGCCCAAAAGGCAGCCAAAATCCAGCCTACATCCAGGAGAATATCAAGAGCAGAGGGTGGAGCAAGCCAGGCCTCAAACCATGAGAAGCTCCAGCCCAAAATGCAGCCAAAATCCAGCGCACATCCGGGAGAATCTCAAGAGCAGGGGGTGGAGCAAGCCAGGCCTCAAACCTCGAGATTCTCCAGCCCAAAAGGCAGCCAAAATGCAGCCCACATCCGGGAGAATCTCAAGAGCAGGGGGTGGAGCAAGCCAGGCCTCAAACCACGAGAAGCTCCAGCCCAAACTGCAGACAAAATGCAGCCCACATCCGGGAGAATCTCAAGAGCAGGGGGTGGAGCAAGCCAGGCCTCAATCCACGAGAAGCTCCAGCCCAAAATGCAGCCAAAATGCAGCCCACATCAGGGAGAATATCAAGAGCAGAGGGTGGAGCAAGCCAGGCCTCAAACCATGAGAAGCTCCAGCCCAAAAGGCAGCCAAAATCCAGCCCACCTCCGGGAGAATATCAAGAGCAGGGGGTGGAGCAAGCCAGGCCTCAAACCACGAGAAGCTCCAGCCCAAAATGCCGACAAAATGCAGCCCAGATCCGGGAGAATCTCAAGAGCAGGGGGTGGAGCAAGGCAGGCCTCAAACCTCGAGATTCTCCAGCCCAAAAGGCAGCCAAAATGCAGCCCACATCCGGGAGAATCTCAAGAGCAGGGGGTGGATGAAGCCAGGCCTCAAACCACGAGAAGGTCCAGCCCAAAAGGCAGCCAAAATGCAGCCCACATCCGGGAGAATCTCAAGAGCAGGGGGTGGAGCAAGCCAGGCCTCAAACCACGAGAAGCTCCAGCCCAAAATGCAGACAAAATCCAGCCCACATACGGGAGAATCTCAAGAGCAGGGGTTGGACCAAGGCAGGCCTGAAACCACGAGAAGCTCCAGCCCAAAAGGCAGCCAAAATCCAGCCCACATCCGGGAGAATCTCAAGAGCAGTGGGTGGAGCAAGCCAGGCCTCAAACCACGAGAAGCTCCAGCCCAAGTATCAGCCAAAATGCAGCCCACCTCCGGGAGAATCTCAAGAGCAGGGGGTGGAGCAAGCCAGGCCTCAAACCACGAGAAGCTCTAGCCCAAGAGGCAGACAAAATCCAGCGCACATCCGGGAGAATCTCAAGAGCATGGGGTGGAGCAAGCCAGGCCTCAAAACACGAGAAGCTCCAGCCCAAAAGGCAGCCAAAATGCAGCCCACATCTGGGAGAATCTCAAGAGCAGGGGGTGGAGCAAGCCAGGCCTCAAACCACGAGAAGCTCCAGCCCAAAAAGCAGTAAAAATCCAGCGCATACCCGGGAGAATATCAAGCGCAGGGGATGGAGCAAGCCAGGCCTCAAACCACGAGAAGCTCCAGCCCAAAAGGCAGCCAAAATGCAGCCCACATCCGGGAGAATCTCAAGAGCAGGGGGTGGAGCAAGCCAGGCCTCAAACCACGGGAAGCTCCACCCCAAAATGCAGCCAAAATGCAGCCCACATCCGGGAGAATCTCAAGAGCAGGGGGTGGAGCAAGCCAGGCCTCAAACCACGAGAAGCTCCAGCCCAAAAGGCAGCCAAAATGCAGCCCACATCCGGGAGAATATCAAGAGCAGAGGGTGGAGCAAGCCAGGCCTCAAACCATGAGAAGCTCCAGCCCAAAAGGCAGCCAAAATCCAGCCCAGATCCGGGAGAATCTCAAGAGCAGGGGGTGGAGCAAGGCAGGCCTCAAACCTCGAGATTCTCCAGCCCAAAAGGCAGCCAAAATGCAGCCCACATCCGGGAGAATCTCAAGAGCAGGGGGTGGATGAAGCCAGGCCTCAAACCACGAGAAGCTCCAGCCCAAAAGGCAGCCAAAATGCAGCCCACATCCGGGAGAATCTCAAGAGCAGGGGGTGGAGCAAGCCAGGCCTCAAACCACGAGAAGCTCCAGCCCAAAATGCAGACAAAATCCAGCCCACATGCGGGAGAATCTCAAGAGCAGGGGGTGGACCAAGGCAGGCCTGAAACCACGAGAAGCTCCAGCCCAAAAGGCAGCCAAAATCCAGCCCACATCCGGGAGAATCTCAAGAGCAGTGGGTGGAGCAAGCCAGGCCTCAAACCACGAGAAGCTCCAGCCCAAGTATCAGCCAAAATGCAGCCCACCTCCGGGAGAATCTCAAGAGCAGGGGGTGGAGCAAGCCAGGCCTCAAACCACGAGAAGCTCTAGCCCAAAAGGCAGACAAAATCCAGCGCACATCCGGGAGAATCTCAAGAGCATGGGGTGGAGCAAGCCAGGCCTCAAAACACGAGAAGCTCCAGCCCAAAAGGCAGCCAAAATGCAGCCCACATCTGGGAGAATCTCAAGAGCAGGGGGTGGAGCAAGCCAGGCCTCAAACCACGAGAAGCTCCAGCCCAAAAAGCAGTAAAAATCCAGCGCATACCCGGGAGAATATCAAGCGCAGGGGGTGGAGCAAGCCAGGCCTCAAACCACGAGAAGCTCCAGCCCAAAAGGCAGCCAAAATGCAGCCCACATCCGGGAGAATCTCAAGAGCAGGGGGTGGAGCAAGCCAGGCCTCAAACCACGGGAAGCTCCACCCCAAAATGCAGCCAAAATGCAGCCCACATCCTGGAGAATCTCAAGAGCAGGGGGTGGAGCAAGCCAGGCCTCAAACCATGAGAAGCTCCAGCCCAAAAGGCTGCCAAAATGCAGCCCACATCCGGGACAATTCAAAGAGCAGGGGGTGGAGCAAGCCAGGCCTCAAACCACAAGAAGCTCCAGCCCAAAAGGCAGCCAAAATGCAGACCACATCCGGGACAATTTCAAGAGCAGGGGGTGGAGCAAGCAAGGCCTCAAACCACGAGAAGCTCCACCCAAAATGCAGACAAAATGCAGCCCAGATCCGGGAGAATCTCAAGAGCAGGGGTTGGAGCAAGGCAGGCCTCAAACCTCGAGATTCTCCAGCCCAAAATGCAGCCAAAATCCAGCGCACATCCGGGAGAATCTCAAGAGCAGGGGGTGGAGCAAGCCAGGCCTCAAACCACGAGAAGCTCCAGCCCAAAAGGCAGCCAAAATGCAGCCCACATCCGGGAGAATCTCAAGAGCAGGGGGTGGAGCAAGCCAGGCCTCAAACCACAAGAAGCTCCAGCCCAAAAGGCAGCCAAAATGCAGCCCACATCCGGGAGAATTTCAAGAGCAGGGGGTGGAGCAAGCAAAGCCTCAAACCATGAGAAGCTCCAGCCCAAACTGCAGCCAAAATGCAGCACACATCCGGGAGAATCTCAAGAGCAGAGGGTGGAGCAAGCCAGGCCTCAAACATCGAGAAGCTCCAGCCCAAAGGCAGCCAAAATGCAGCCCACATCCAGGAGAATCTCAAGAGCAGAGGGTGGAGCAAGCCAGGCCTCAAACCACAAGAAGCTCCACCCAAAATGCAGCCAAAATGCAGCCCACATCCGGGAGAATCTCAAGAGCAGGGGGTGGAGCAAGCCAGGCCTCAAACCACGAGAAGCTCCAGCCCAAAAGGCAGCCAAAATGCAGGCCACATCCGGGAGAATCTCAAGAGCAGGGGGTGGAGCAAGCCAGGCCTCAAACCACGAGAAGCTCCAGCCCAAAATGCAGCCAAAATGCAGCCCACATCCGGGAGAATCTCAAGAGCAGGGGTTGGAGCAAGGCAGGCCTCAAACCTCGAGAAGCTCCAGCCCTAAAGGCAGCCAAAATGCAGCCCACATCCGGCAGAATCTCAAGAGCAGGGGGTGGAGCAAGCCAGGCATCAAATCACGAGAATTTCCAGCCCAAATGTCAGCCAAAATCCAGCCCACATCCGGGAGAATCTCAAGAGCAGGGGGTGGAGCAAGCCAGGCCTCAAACCACGAGAACCTCAAGCCCAAAAGGCAGCCAAAATGCAGCCCACATCCGGGAGAATCTCAAGAGCAGGGGGTGGAGCAAGCCAGGCCTCAAACCTCAACAAGCTCCAGCCCAAAATGCAGCCAAAATGCAGCCCACATCCGGGAGAATCTCAAGAGCAGGGGGTGGAGCAAGCCAGTCCTCAAACCACAAGAAGCTCCAGCCCAAAAGGCAGCCAAAATGCAGCCCACATCCAGGAGAATCTCAAGAGCAGGGGGTGGAGGAAGCCAGGCCTCAAACCTCGAGATCCTCTATCCTTAAGGCAGCCAAAATGCAGCCCACATCCGGGAGAATCTCAAGAGCAGGGGGTGGAGCAAGCCAGGCCTCAAACCACGAGAAGCTCCAGCCCAAAAGGCAGCCAAAATGCAGCCCACATCCGGGAGAATCTCAAGAGCAGGGGGTGGAGCAAGCCAGGCCTCAAACCATGAGAAGCTCCAGCCCAACAGGCAGCCAAAATGCAGCCCACATCCGGGAGAATCTCAAGAGCAGGGGGTGGAGCAAGCCAGGCCTCAAGCCAGGAGAAGCTCCAGCCCAAAAGGCAGCCAAAATCCAGCCCACATCCAGGAGAATCTCAAGAGCAGGGGCTGGAGCAAGCCAGGCCTCAAACCACGAGAAGCTCCAGCCCAAAATGCAGCCAAAATGCAGCCCACATCCGGGAGAATCTCAAGAGCAGGGGGTGGAGCAAGCCAGTCCTCAAACCACAAGAAGCTCCAGCCCAAAAGGCAGCCAAAATGCAGCCCACATCCGGGAGAATCTCAAGAGCAGGGGGTGGAGGAAGCCAGGCCTCAAACCTCGAGATCCTCTAGCCTTAAGGCAGCCAAAATGTAGCCCACGTCCGGGAGAATCTCAAGAGCAGGGGGTGGAGCAAGCCAGGCCTGAAACCACGAGAAGCTCCAGCCCAAAAGGCAGCCAAAATGCAGCCTACATCCGGGAGAATCTCAAGAGCAGGGGGTGGAGAAAGCAAGGCCTCAAACCATGAGAAGCTCCAGCCCAACAGGCAGCCAAAATGCAGCCCACATCCGGGAGAATCTCAAGAGCAGGGGGTGGAGCAAGCCAGGCCTCAAGCCAGGAGAAGCTCCAGCCCAAAAGGCAGCCAAAATGCAGCCCACATCCGGGACAATTTCAAGAGCAGGGGGTGGAGCAAGCAAGGCCTCAAACCATGAGAAGCTCCAGCCCAAAAGGGAGCCAAAATCCAGCCCACCTCCGGGAGAATCTCAAGAGCAGGGGGTGGAGGAAGCCAGGCCTCAAACCACGAGAAGCTCCAGCCCAAAAGGCAGCCAAAATCCAGCCTACATCCAGGAGAATATCAAGAGCAGAGGGTGGAGCAAGCCAGGCCTCAAACCATGAGAAGCTCCAGCCCAAAATGCAGCCAAAATCCAGCGCACATCCGGGAGAATCTCAAGAGCAGGGGGTGGAGCAAGCCAGGCCTCAAACCTCGAGATTCTCCAGCCCAAAAGGCAGCCAAAATGCAGCCCACATCCGGGAGAATCTCAAGAGCAGGGGGTGGAGGAAGCCAGGCCTCAAACCTCGAGATCCTCTAGCCTTAAGGCAGCCAAAATGCAGCCCACGTCCGGGAGAATCTCAAGAGCAGGGGGTGGAGCAAGCCAGGCCTGAAACCACGAGAAGCTCCAGCCCAAAAGGCAGCCAAAATGCAGCCCACATCCGGGAGAATCTCAAGAGCAGGGGGTGGAGCAAGCAAGGCCTCAAACCATGAGAAGCTCCAGCCCAACAGGCAGCCAAAATGAAGCCCACATCCGGGAGAATCTCAAGAGCAGGGGGTGGAGCAAGCCAGGCCTCAAGCCAGGAGAAGCTCCAGCCCAAAAGGCAGCCAAAATGCAGCCCACATCCGGGACAATTTCAAGAGCAGGGGGTGGAGCAAGCAAGGCCTCAAACCATGAGAAGCTCCAGCCCAAAAGGGAGCCAAAATCCAGCCCACCTCCGGGAGAATCTCAAGAGCAGGGGGTGGAGGAAGCCAGGCCTCAAACCACGAGAAGCTCCAGCCCAAAAGGCAGCCAAAATCCAGCCTACATCCAGGAGAATATCAAGAGCAGAGGGTGGAGCAAGCCAGGCCTCAAACCATGAGAAGCTCCAGCCCAAAATGCAGCCAAAATCCAGCGCACATCCGGGAGAATCTCAAGAGCAGGGGGTGGAGCAAGCCAGGCCTCAAACCTCGAGATTCTCCAGCCCAAAAGGCAGCCAAAATGCAGCCCACATCCGGGAGAATCTCAAGAGCAGGGGGTGGAGCAAGCCAGGCCTCAAACCACGAGAAGCTCCAGCCCAAACTGCAGACAAAATGCAGCCCACATCCGGGAGAATCTCAAGAGCAGGGGGTGGAGCAAGCCAGGCCTCAATCCACGAGAAGCTCCAGCCCAAAATGCAGCCAAAATGCAGCCCACATCAGGGAGAATATCAAGAGCAGAGGGTGGAGCAAGCCAGGCCTCAAACCATGAGAAGCTCCAGCCCAAAAGGCAGCCAAAATCCAGCCCACCTCCGGGAGAATATCAAGAGCAGGGGGTGGAGCAAGCCAGGCCTCAAACCACGAGAAGCTCCAGCCCAAAATGCAGACAAAATGCAGCCCAGATCCGGGAGAATCTCAAGAGCAGGGGGTGGAGCAAGGCAGGCCTCAAACCTCGAGATTCTCCAGCCCAAAAGGCAGCCAAAATGCAGCCCACATCCGGGAGAATCTCAAGAGCAGGGGGTGGATGAAGCCAGGCCTCAAACCACGAGAAGGTCCAGCCCAAAAGGCAGCCAAAATGCAGCCCACATCCGGGAGAATCTCAAGAGCAGGGGGTGGAGCAAGCCAGGCCTCAAACCACGAGAAGCTCCAGCCCAAGTATCAGCCAAAATGCAGCCCACCTCCCTGAGAATCTCAAGAGCAGGGGGTGGAGCAAGCCAGGCCTCAAACCACGAGAAGCTCCAGCCCAAAAGGCAGCCAAAATGCAGCCCACATCCGGGACAATTTCAAGAGCAGGGGGTGGAGCAAGCAAGGCCTCAAACCATGAGAAGCTCCAGCCCAAAAGGGAGCCAAAATCCAGCCCACCTCCGGGAGAATCTCAAGAGCAGGGGGTGGAGGAAGCCAGGCCTCAAACCACGAGAAGCTCCAGCCCAAAAGGCAGCCAAAATCCAGCCTACATCCAGGAGAATATCAAGAGCAGAGGGTGGAGCAAGCCAGGCCTCAAACCATGAGAAGCTCCAGCCCAAAATGCAGCCAAAATCCAGCGCACATCCGGGAGAATCTCAAGAGCAGGGGGTGGAGCAAGCCAGGCCTCAAACCTCGAGATTCTCCAGCCCAAAAGGCAGCCAAAATGCAGCCCACATCCGGGAGAATCTCAAGAGCAGGGGGTGGAGGAAGCCAGGCCTCAAACCTCGAGATCCTCTAGCCTTAAGGCAGCCAAAATGCAGCCCACGTCCGGGAGAATCTCAAGAGCAGGGGGTGGAGCAAGCCAGGCCTGAAACCACGAGAAGCTCCAGCCCAAAAGGCAGCCAAAATGCAGCCCACATCCGGGAGAATCTCAAGAGCAGGGGGTGGAGCAAGCAAGGCCTCAAACCATGAGAAGCTCCAGCCCAACAGGCAGCCAAAATGAAGCCCACATCCGGGAGAATCTCAAGAGCAGGGGGTGGAGCAAGCCAGGCCTCAAGCCAGGAGAAGCTCCAGCCCAAAAGGCAGCCAAAATGCAGCCCACATCCGGGACAATTTCAAGAGCAGTGGGTGGAGCAAGCAAGGCCTCAAACCATGAGAAGCTCCAGCCCAAAAGGGAGCCAAAATCCAGCCCACCTCCGGGAGAATCTCAAGAGCAGGGGGTGGAGGAAGCCAGGCCTCAAACCACGAGAAGCTCCAGCCCAAAAGGCAGCCAAAATCCAGCCTACATCCAGGAGAATATCAAGAGCAGAGGGTGGAGCAAGCCAGGCCTCAAACCATGAGAAGCTCCAGCCCAAAATGCAGCCAAAATCCAGCGCACATCCGGGAGAATCTCAAGAGCAGGGGGTGGAGCAAGCCAGGCCTCAAACCTCGAGATTCTCCAGCCCAAAAGGCAGCCAAAATGCAGCCCACATCCGGGAGAATCTCAAGAGCAGGGGGTGGAGCAAGCCAGGCCTCAAACCACGAGAAGCTCCAGCCCAAACTGCAGACAAAATGCAGCCCACATCCGGGAGAATCTCAAGAGCAGGGGGTGGAGCAAGCCAGGCCTCAATCCACGAGAAGCTCCAGCCCAAAATGCAGCCAAAATGCAGCCCACATCAGGGAGAATATCAAGAGCAGAGGGTGGAGCAAGCCAGGCCTCAAACCACGAGAATCTCCAGCCCAAAAGGCAGCCAAAATCCAGCCCACCTCCGGGAGAATATCAAGAGCAGGGGGTGGAGCAAGCCAGGCCTCAAACCACGAGAAGCTCCAGCCCAAAATGCAGACAAAATGCAGCCCAGATCCGGGAGAATCTCAAGAGCAGGGGGTGGAGCAAGGCAGGCCTCAAACCTCGAGATTCTCCAGCCCAAAAGGCAGCCAAAATGCAGCCCACATCCGGGAGAATCTCAAGAGCAGGGGGTGGATGAAGCCAGGCCTCAAACCACGAGAAGGTCCAGCCCAAAAGGCAGCCAAAATGCAGCCCACATCCGGGAGAATCTCAAGAGCAGGGGGTGGAGCAAGCCAGGCCTCAAACCACGAGAAGCTCCAGCCCAAGTATCAGCCAAAATGCAGCCCACCTCCCTGAGAATCTCAAGAGCAGGGGGTGGAGCAAGCCAGGCCTCAAACCACGAGAAGCTCCAGCCCAAAAGGCAGCCAAAATGCAGCCCACATCCGGGAGAATCTCAAGAGCAGGGGGTGGAGCAAGCCAGGCCTCAAACCACGAGAAGCTCCAGCCCAAAAGGCAGCCAAAATGCAGCCCACATCCGGGAGAATCTCAAGAGCAGGGGGTGGAGCAAGCCAGGCCTCAAACCACGAGAAGCTCCAGCCCAAAAGGCAGCCAAAACCCAGCCCACATCCGGGAGAATCTCAAGAGCAGGGGCTGGAGCAAGCCAGGCCTCAAACCACGAGAAGCTCCAGCCCAAAAGGCAGCCAAAATGCAGCCCACATCCGGGAGAATCTCAAGAGCAGGGGGTGGAGAAAGGCAGGCCTCAAACCACGAGAAGCTCCAGCCCAAAAGGCAGCCAAAACCCAGCCCACATCCGGGAGAATCTCAAGAGCAGGGGGTGGAGCAAGCCAGGCCTCAAGCCAGGAGAAGCTCCAGCCCAAAAGGCAGCCAAAATGCAGCCCACATCCGGGACAATTTCAAGAGCAGGGGGTGGAGCAAGCAAGGCCTCAAACCATGAGAAGCTCCAGCCCAAAAGGGAGCCAAAATCCAGCCCACCTCCGGGAGAATCTCAAGAGCAGGGGGTGGAGGAAGCCAGGCCTCAAACCACGAGAAGCTCCAGCCCAAAAGGCAGCCAAAATCCAGCCTACATCCAGGAGAATATCAAGAGCAGAGGGTGGAGCAAGCCAGGCCTCAAACCATGAGAAGCTCCAGCCCAAAATGCAGCCAAAATCCAGCGCACATCCGGGAGAATCTCAAGAGCAGGGGGTGGAGCAAGCCAGGCCTCAAACCACGAGAAGCTCCAGCCCAAACTGCAGACAAAATGCAGCCCACATCCGGGAGAATCTCAAGAGCAGGGGGTGGAGCAAGCCAGGCCTCAATCCACGAGAAGCTCCAGCCCAAAATGCATCCAAAATGCAGCCCACATCAGGGAGAATATCAAGAGCAGAGGGTGGAGCAAGCCAGGCCTCAAACCATGAGAAGCTCCAGCCCAAAAGGCAGCCAAAATCCAGCCCACCTCCGGGAGAATATCAAGAGCAGGGGGTGGAGCAAGCCAGGCCTCAAACCACGAGAAGCTCCAGCCCAAAATGCAGACAAAATGCAGCCCAGATCCGGGAGAATCTCAAGAGCAGGGGGTGGAGCAAGGCAGGCCTCAAACCTCGAGATTCTCCAGCCCAAAAGGCAGCCAAAATGCAGCCCACATCCGGGAGAATCTCAAGAGCAGGGGGTGGAGCAAGCCAGGCCTCAAACCACGAGAAGCTCCAGCCCAAAATGCAGACAAAATCCAGCCCACATGCGGGAGAATCTCAAGAGCAGGGGTTGGACCAAGGCAGGCCTGAAACCACGAGAAGCTCCAGCCCAAAAGGCAGCCAAAATCCAGCCCACATCCGGGAGAATCTCAAGAGCAGGGGGTGGAGCAAGCCAGGCCTCAAACCACGAGAAGCTCCAGCCCAAGTATCAGCCAAAATGCAGCCCACCTCCGGGAGAATCTCAAGAGCAGGGGGTGGAGCAAGCCAGGCCTCAAACCACGAGAAGCTCCAGCCCAAAAGGCAGCCAAAATGCAGCCCACATCCGGGAGAATCTCAAGAGCAGGGGGTGGAGCAAGCCAGGCCTCAAACCACGAGAAGCTCCAGCCCAAAAGGCAGCCAAAATGCAGCCCACATCCGGGAGAATCTCAAGAGCAGGGGGTGGAGCAAGCCAGGCCTCAAACCACGAGAAGCTCCAGCCCAAAAGGCAGCCAAAACCCAGCCCACATCCGGGAGAATCTCAAGAGCAGGGGCTGGAGCAAGCCAGGCCTCAAACCACGAGAAGCTCCAGCCCAAAAGGCAGCCAAAATGCAGCCCACATCCGGGAGAATCTCAAGAGCAGGGGGTGGAGAAAGGCAGGCCTCAAACCACGAGAAGCTCCAGCCCAAAAGGCAGCCAAAACCCAGCCCACATCCGGGAGAATCTCAAGAGCAGGGGGTGGAGCAAGCAAGGCCTCAAACCTCGAGATTCTCCAGCCCAAAAGGCAGCCAAAATGCAGCCCACATCCGGGAGAATCTCAAGAGCAGGGGGTGGAGCAAGCCAGGCCTCAAACCACGAGAAGCTCCAGCCCAAAAGGCAGCCAAAATGCAGCCCACATCCGGGAGAATCTCAAGAGCAGGGGTTGGAGCAAGCCAGGCCTCAAACCTCGAGAAGCTCCAGCCCTAAAGGCAGCCAAAATGCAGCCCACATCCGGGAGAATCTCAAGAGCAGGGGGTGGAGCAAGCCAGGCCTCAAACCACGACAAGCTCCAGCCCAAAAGGCAGCCAAAATGCAGCCCACCTCCGGGAGAATCTCAAGAGCAGGGGGTGGAGCAAGCCAGGCCTCAAACCACGAGAAGCTCCAGCCCAAAAGGCAGCCAAAATGCAGCCCACATCCGAGGGGAATCTCAAGAGCAGGGGTTGGAGCAAGCCAGGCCTCAAACCTCGAGAAGCTCCAGCCCTAAAGGCAGCCAAAATGCAGCCCACATCCGGGAGAATCTCAAGAGCAGGGGGTGGAGCAAGCCAGGCCTCAAACCACGAGAAGCTCCAGCCCAAAAGGCAGCCAAAATGCAGCCCACATCCGGGAGAATCTCAAGAGCAGGGGGTGGAGCAAGCCAGGCCTCAAACCACAAGAAGCTCCAGCCCAAAAGGCAGCCAAAATGCAGCCCACATCCGGGACAATTTCAAGAGCAGGGGGTGGAGCAAGCAAAGCCTCAAACCATGAGAAGCTCCAGCCCAAACTGCAGCCAAAATGCAGCACACATCCGGGAGAATCTCAAGAGCAGAGGGTGGAGCAAGCCAGGCCTCAAACATCGAGAAGCTCCAGCCCAAAGGCAGCCAAAATGCAGCCCACATCCAGGAGAATCTCAAGAGCAGAGGGTGGAGCAAGCCAGGCCTCAAACCACAAGAAGCTCCAGCCCAAAAGGCAGCCAAAATGCAGCCCACCTCCGGGAGAATATCAAGAGCAGGGGGTGGAGAAAGCCAGGCCTCAAACCACAAGAAGCTCCACCCAAAATGCAGACAAAATGCAGCCCACATCCGGGAGAATCTCAAGAGCAGGGGGTGGAGCAAGCCAGGCCTCAAACCACGAGAAGCTCCAGCCCAAAAGGCAGCCAAAATGCAGGCCACATCCGGGAGAATCTCAAGAGCAGGGGGTGGAGCAAGCCAGGCCTCAAACCACGAGAAGCTCCAGCCCAAAATGCAGCCAAAATGCAGCCCACATCCGGGAGAATCTCAAGAGCAGGGGTTGGAGCAAGGCAGGCCTCAAACCTCGAGAAGCTCCAGCCCTAAAGGCAGCCAAAATGCAGCCCACATCCGGCAGAATCTCAAGAGCAGGGGGTGGAGCAAGCCAGGCATCAAATCACGAGAATTTCCAGCCCAAATGTCAGCCAAAATCCAGCCCACATCCGGGAGAATCTCAAGAGCAGGGGGTGGAGCAAGCCAGGCCTCAAACCACGAGAACCTCAAGCCCAAAAGGCAGCCAAAATGCAGCCCACATCCGGGAGAATCTCAAGAGCAGGGGGTGGAGCAAGCCAGTCCTCAAACCACAAGAAGCTCCAGCCCAAAAGGCAGCCAAAATGCAGCCCACATCCGGGAGAATCTCAAGAGCAGGGGGTGGAGGAAGCCAGGCCTCAAACCTCGAGATCCTCTAGCCTTAAGGCAGCCAAAATGCAGCCCACATCCGGGAGAATCTCAAGAGCAGGGGGTGGAGCAAGCCAGGCCTGAAACCACGAGAAGCTCCAGCCCAAAAGGCAGCCAAAATGCAGCCCACATCCGGGAGAATCTCAAGAGCAGGGGGTGGAGCAAGCAAGGCCTCAAACCATGAGAAGCTCCAGCCCAACAGGCAGCCAAAATGCAGCCCACATCCGGGAGAATCTCAAGAGCAGGGGGTGGAGCAAGCCAGGCCTCAAGCCAGGAGAAGCTCCAGCCCAAAAGGCAGCCAAAATGCAGCCCACATCCGGGACAATTTCAAGAGCAGGGGGTGGAGCAAGCAAGGCCTCAAACCATGAGAAGCTCCAGCCCAAAAGGGAGCCAAAATCCAGCCCACCTCCGGGAGAATCTCAAGAGCAGGGGGTGGAGGAAGCCAGGCCTCAAACCACGAGAAGCTCCAGCCCAAAAGGCAGCCAAAATCCAGCCTACATCCAGGAGAATATCAAGAGCAGAGGGTGGAGCAAGCCAGGCCTCAAACCATGAGAAGCTCCAGCCCAAAATGCAGCCAAAATCCAGCGCACATCCGGGAGAATCTCAAGAGCAGGGGGTGGAGCAAGCCAGGCCTCAAACCTCGAGATTCTCCAGCCCAAAAGGCAGCCAAAATGCAGCCCACATCCGGGAGAATCTCAAGAGCAGGGGGTGGAGCAAGCCAGGCCTCAAACCACGAGAAGCTCCAGCCCAAACTGCAGACAAAATGCAGCCCACATCCGGGAGAATCTCAAGAGCAGGGGGTGGAGCAAGCCAGGCCTCAATCCACGAGAAGCTCCAGCCCAAAATGCAGCCAAAATGCAGCCCACATCAGGGAGAATATCAAGAGCAGAGGGTGGAGCAAGCCAGGCCTCAAACCATGAGAAGCTCCAGCCCAAAAGGCAGCCAAAATCCAGCCCACCTCCGGGAGAATCTCAAGAGCAGGGGGTGGAGCAAGCCAGGCCTCAAACCACGAGAAGCTCCAGCCCAAAATGCAGACAAAATGCAGCCCAGATCCGGGAGAATCTCAAGAGCAGGGGGTGGAGCAAGGCAGGCCTCAAACCTCGAGATTCTCCAGCCCAAAAGGCAGCCAAAATGCAGCCCACATCCGGGAGAATCTCAAGAGCAGGGGGTGGATGAAGCCAGGCCTCAAACCACGAGAAGGTCCAGCCCAAAAGGCAGCCAAAATGCAGCCCACATCCGGGAGAATCTCAAGAGCAGGGGGTGGAGCAAGCCAGGCCTCAAACCACGAGAAGCTCCAGCCCAAAATGCAGACAAAATCCAGCCCACATGCGGGAGAATCTCAAGAGCAGGGGTTGGACCAAGGCAGGCCTGAAACCACGAGAAGCTCCAGCCCAAAAGGCAGCCAAAATCCAGCCCACATCCGGGAGAATCTCAAGAGCAGTGGGTGGAGCAAGCCAGGCCTCAAACCACGAGAAGCTCCAGCCCAAGTATAAGCCAAAATGCAGCCCACCTCCCTGAGAATCTCAAGAGCAGGGGGTGGAGCAAGCCAGGCCTCAAACCACGAGAAGCTCCAGCCCAAAAGGCAGCCAAAATGCAGCCCACATCCGGGAGAATCTCAAGAGCAGGGGGTGGAGCAAGCCAGGCCTCAAACCACGAGAAGCTCCAGCCCAAAAGGCAGCCAAAATGCAGCCCACATCCGGGAGAATCTCAAGAGCAGGGGGTGGAGCAAGCCAGGCCTCAAACCACGAGAAGCTCCAGCCCAAAAGGCAGCCAAAACCCAGCCCACATCCGGGAGAATCTCAAGAGCAGGGGCTGGAGCAAGCCAGGCCTCAAACCACGAGAAGCTCCAGCCCAAAAGGCAGCCAAAATGCAGCCCACATCCGGGAGAATCTCAAGAGCAGGGGGTGGAGAAAGGCAGGCCTCAAACCACGAGAAGCTCCAGCCCAAAAGGCAGCCAAAACCCAGCCCACATCCGGGAGAATCTCAAGAGCAGGGGGTGGAGCAAGCCAGGCCTCAAGCCAGGAGAAGCTCCAGCCCAAAAGGCAGCCAAAATGCAGCCCACATCCGGGACAATTTCAAGAGCAGGGGGTGGAGCAAGCAAGGCCTCAAACCATGAGAAGCTCCAGCCCAAAAGGGAGCCAAAATCCAGCCCACCTCCGGGAGAATCTCAAGAGCAGGGGGTGGAGGAAGCCAGGCCTCAAACCACGAGAAGCTCCAGCCCAAAAGGCAGCCAAAATCCAGCCTACATCCAGGAGAATATCAAGAGCAGAGGGTGGAGCAAGCCAGGCCTCAAACCATGAGAAGCTCCAGCCCAAAATGCAGCCAAAATCCAGCGCACATCCGGGAGAATCTCAAGAGCAGGGGGTGGAGCAAGCCAGGCCTCAAACCTCGAGATTCTCCAGCCCAAAAGGCAGCCAAAATCCAGCCCACATCCGGGAGAATCTCAAGAGCAGTGGGTGGAGCAAGCCAGGCCTCAAACCACGAGAAGCTCCAGCCCAAACTGCAGACAAAATGCAGCCCACATCCGGGAGAATCTCAAGAGCAGGGGGTGGAGCAAGCCAGGCCTCAATCCACGAGAAGCTCCAGCCCAAAATGCATCCAAAATGCAGCCCACATCAGGGAGAATATCAAGAGCAGAGGGTGGAGCAAGCCAGGCCTCAAACCATGAGAAGCTCCAGCCCAAAAGGCAGCCAAAATCCAGCCCACCTCCGGGAGAATCTCAAGAGCAGGGGGTGGAGCAAGGCAGGCCTCAAACCACGAGAAGCTCCAGCCCAAAATGCAGACAAAATGCAGCCCAGATCCGGGAGAATCTCAAGAGCAGGGGGTGGAGCAAGGCAGGCCTCAAACCTCGAGATTCTCCAGCCCAAAAGGCAGCCAAAATGCAGCCCACATCCGGGAGAATCTCAAGAGCAGGGGGTGGAGCAATCCAGGCCTCAAACCACGAGAAGCTCCAGCCCAAAATGCAGACAAAATCCAGCCCACATGCGGGAGAATCTCAAGAGCAGGGGTTGGACCAAGGCAGGCCTGAAACCACGAGAAGCTCCAGCCCAAAATGGAGCCAAAATGCAGCCCACATCCGGGAGAATCTCAAGAGCAGTGGGTGGAGCAAGCCAGGCCTCAAACCACGAGAAGCTCCAGCCCAAGTATCAGCCAAAATGCAGCCCACCTCCGGGAGAATCTCAAGAGCAGGGGGTGGAGCAAGCCAGGCCTCAAACCACGAGAAGCTCCAGCCCAAAAGGCAGCCAAAATGCAGCCCACATCCGGGAGAATCTCAAGAGCAGGGGGTGGAGCAAGCCAGGCCTCAAACCACGAGAAGCTCCAGCCCAAAAGGCAGCCAAAATGCAGCCCACATCCGGGAGAATCTCAAGAGCAGGGGGTGGAGCAAGCCAGGCCTCAAACCACGAGAAGCTCCAGCCCAAAAGGCAGCCAAAATGCAGCCCACATCCGGGAGAATCTCAAGAGCAGGGGGTGGAGAAAGGCAGGCCTCAAACCACGAGAAGCTCCAGCCCAAAAGGCAGCCAAAACCCAGCCCACATCCGGGAGAATCTCAAGAGCAGGGGGTGGAGCAAGCAAGGCCTCAAACCTCGAGATTCTCCAGCCCAAAAGGCAGCCAAAATGCAGCCCACATCCGGGAGAATCTCAAGAGCAGGGGGTGGAGCAAGCCAGGCCTCAAACCACGAGAAGCTCCAGCCCAAAAGGCAGCCAAAATGCAGCCCACATCCGGGAGAATCTCAAGAGCAGGGGTTGGAGCAAGCCAGGCCTCAAACCTCGAGAAGCTCCAGCCCTAAAGGCAGCCAAAATGCAGCCCACATCCGGGAGAATCTCAAGAGCAGGGGGTGGAGCAAGCCAGGCCTCAAACCACGACAAGCTCCAGCCCAAAAGGCAGCCAAAATGCAGCCCACCTCCGGGAGAATCTCAAGAGCAGGGGGTGGAGCAAGCCAGGCCTCAAACCACGAGAAGCTCCAGCCCAAAATGCAGCCAAAATGCAGCCCACATCCGGGAGAATCTCAAGAGCAGGGGGTGGAGCAAGCCAGGCCTCAAACCACGAGAAGCTCCAGCCCAAAAGGCAGCCAAAATGCAGCCCACATCCGGGAGAATCTCAAGAGCAGGGGGTGGAGCAAGCCAGGCCTCAAACCACGAGAAGCTCCAGCCCAAAAGGCAGCCAAAATGCAGCCCACATCCGGGACAATTTCAAGAGCAGGGGGTGGAGCAAGCAAGGCCTCAAACCATGAGAAGCTCCAGCCCAAAAGGCAGCCAAAATGCAGCCCACATCCGGGAGAATATCAAGAGCAGGGGGTGGAGCAAGCCAGGCCTCAAACCACGAGAAGCTCCAGCTCAAACTGCAGCCAAAATGCAGCCCACATCCGGGAGAATCTCAAGAGCAGGGGGTGGAGCAAGCCAGGCCTCAATCCACGAGAAGCTCCAGCCCAAAAGGAAGCCAAAATGCAGCCCACATCAGGGCGAATATCAAGAGCAGAGGGTGGAGCAAGCCAGGCCTCAAACCATGAGAAGCTAAAGCCCAAAATGCAGCCAAAATGCAGCCCACCTCCGGGAGAATCTCAAGAGCAGTGGGTGGAGCAAGCCAGGCCTCAAACCACGAGAAGCTCCAGCCCAAAAGGCAGCCAAAATGCAGCCCACCTCCGGGAGAATCTCAAGAGCAGGGGGTGGAGCAAGCCAGGCCTCAAACCACGAGAAGCTCCAGCCCAAAAGGCAGCCAAAATGCAGCCCACATCCGGGAGAATCTCAAGAGCAGGGGGTGGAGCAAGCCAGGCCTCAAACCACGAGAAGGTCCAGCCCAAAAGGCAGCCAAAATGCAGCCCACATCCGGGAGAATCTCAAGAGCAGGGGGTGGAGCAAGCCAGGCCTCAAACCACGAGAAGCTCCAGCCCAAAAGGCAGCCAAAACCCAGCCCACATCCGGGAGAATCTCAAGAGAAGGGGCTGGAGCAAGCCAGGCCTCAAACCACGAGAAGCTCCAGCCCAAAAGGCAGCCAAAATGCAGCCCACATCCGGGAGAATCTCAAGAGCAGGGGGTGGAGAAAGGCAGGCCTCAAACCACGAGAATCTCCAGCCCAAAATGCAGCCAAAACCCAGCCCACATCCGGGAGAATCTCAAGAGCAGGGGGTGGAGCAAGCCAGGCCTCAAACCACGAGAAGCTCCAGCCCAAAAGGCTGCCAAAATGCAGCCCACCTCCGGGAGAATCTCAAGAGCAGGGGGTGGAGCAAGCAAGGCCTCAAACCACGAGAAGCTCCAGCCCAAAAGGCAGCCAAAATGCAGCCCACATCCGGGAGAATCTCAAGAGCAGAGGGTGGAGCAAGCCAGGCCTCAAACATCGAGAAGCTCCAGCCCAAAAGGCAGCCAAAATGCAGCCCACCTCCGGGAGAATCTCAAGAGCAGAGTGTGGAGCAAGCCAGGCCTCAAACCACGAGAAGCTCCAGCCCAAAAAGCAGCCAAAATGCAGCCCACATCTGGGAGAATCTCAAGAGCAGGGGGTGGAGCAAGCCAGGCCTCAAACCACGAGAAGCTCCAGCCCAAAATTCAGACAAAATGCAGCCCAGATCCGGGAGAATATCAAGAGCAGGGGGTGGAGCAAGGCAAGCCTCAAACCTCGAGATTCTCCAGCCCAAAAGGCAGCCAAAATGCAGCCCACATCCGGGAGAATCTCAAGAGCAGGGGGTGGAGCAAGCCAGGCCTCAAACCACGAGAAGCTCCAGCCCAAAAGGCAGCCAAAATGCAGCCCACATCCGGGAGAATCTCAAGAGCAGGGGTTGGAGCAAGCCAGGCCTCAAACCTCGAGAAGCTCCAGCCCTAAAGGCAGCCAAAATGCAGCCCACATCCGGGAGAATCTCAAGAGCAGGGGGTGGAGCAAGCCAGGCCTCAAACCACGAGAAGCTCCAGCCCAAAAGGCAGCCAAAATGCAGCCCACCTCCGGGAGAATCTCAAGAGCAGGGGGTGGAGCAAGCCAGGCCTCAAACCACGAGAAGCTCCAGCCCAAAATGCAGCCAAAATGCAGCCCACATCCGGGAGAATCTCAAGAGCAGGGGGTGGAGCAAGCCAGGCCTCAAACCTCGAGATTCTCCAGCCCAAAAGGCAGCCAAAATGCAGCCCACATCCGGGAGAATCTCAAGAGCAGGGGGTGGAGCAAGCCAGGCCTCAAACCACGAGAAGCTCCAGCCCAAAAGGCAGCCAAAATGCAGCCCACATCCGGGAGAATCTCAAGAGCAGGGGGTGGAGCAAGCCAGGCCTCAAACCACGAGAAGCTCCAGCCCAAAAGGCAGCCAAAATGCAGCCCACATCCGGGAGAATCTCAAGAGCAGGGGGTGGAGCAAGCCAGGCCTCAAACCACGAGAAGCTCCAGCCCAAAAGGCAGCCAAAACCCAGCCCACATCCGGGAGAATCTCAAGAGCAGGGGCTGGAGAAAGGCAGGCCTCAAACCACGAGAAGCTCCAGCCCAAAAGGCAGCCAAAACCCAGCCCACATCCGGGAGAATCTCAAGAGCAGGGGGTGGAGCAAGCCAGGCCTCAAGCCAGGAGAAGCTCCAGCCCAAAAGGCAGCCAAAATGCAGCCCACATCCGGGACAATTTCAAGAGCAGGGGGTGGAGCAAGCAAGGCCTCAAACCATGAGAAGCTCCAGCCCAAAAGGGAGCCAAAATCCAGCCCACCTCCGGGAGAATCTCAAGAGCAGGGGGTGGAGGAAGCCAGGCCTCAAACCACGAGAAGCTCCAGCCCAAAAGGCAGCCAAAATCCAGCCTACATCCAGGAGAATATCAAGAGCAGAGGGTGGAGCAAGCCAGGCCTCAAACCATGAGAAGCTCCAGCCCAAAATGCAGCCAAAATCCAGCCCACATCCGGGAGAATCTCAAGAGCAGGGGGTGGAGCAAGCCAGGCCTCAAACCTCGAGATTCTCCAGCCCAAAAGGCAGCCAAAATGCAGCCCACATCCGGGAGAATCTCAAGAGCAGGGGGTGGAGCAAGCCAGGCCTCAAACCACGAGAAGCTCCAGCCCAAACTGCAGACAAAATGCAGCCCACATCCGGGAGAATCTCAAGAGCAGGGGGTGGAGCAAGCCAGGCCTCAATCCACGAGAAGCTCCAGCCCAAAATGCATCCAAAATGCAGCCCACATCAGGGAGAATATCAAGAGCAGAGAGTGGAGCAAGCCAGGCCTCAAACCATGAGAAGCTCCAGCCCAAAAGGCAGCCAAAATCCAGCCCACCTCCGGGAGAATATCAAGAGCAGGGGGTGGAGCAAGCCAGGCCTCAAACCACGAGAAGCTCCAGCCCAAAATGCAGACAAAATGCAGCCCAGATCCGGGAGAATCTCAAGAGCAGGGGGTGGAGCAAGGCAGGCCTCAAACCTCGAGATTCTCCAGCCCAAAAGGCAGCCAAAATGCAGCCCACATCCGGGAGAATCTCAAGAGCAGGGGGTGGAGCAAGCCAGGCCTCAAACCACGAGAAGCTCCAGCCCAAAATGCAGACAAAATCCAGCCCACATGCGGGAGAATCTCAAGAGCAGGGGTTGGACCAAGGCAGGCCTGAAACCACGAGAAGCTCCAGCCCAAAAGGCAGCCAAAATCCAGCCCACATCCGGGAGAATCTCAAGAGCAGTGGGTGGAGCAAGCCAGGCCTCAAACCACGAGAAGCTCCAGCCCAAGTATCAGCCAAAATGCAGCCCACCTCCGGGAGAATCTCAAGAGCAGGGGGTGGAGCAAGCCAGGCCTCAAACCACGAGAAGCTCCAGCCCAAAAGGCAGCCAAAATGCAGCCCACATCCGGGAGAATCTCAAGAGCAGGGGGTGGAGCAAGCCAGGCCTCAAACCACGAGAAGCTCCAGCCCAAAAGGCAGCCAAAATGCAGCCCACATCCGGGAGAATCTCAAGAGCAGGGGGTGGAGCAAGCCAGGCCTCAAACCACGAGAAGCTCCAGCCCAAAAGGCAGCCAAAACCCAGCCCACATCCGGGAGAATCTCAAGAGCAGGGGCTGGAGCAAGCCAGGCCTCAAACCACGAGAAGCTCCAGCCCAAAAGGCAGCCAAAATGCAGCCCACATCCGGGAGAATCTCAAGAGCAGGGGGTGGAGAAAGGCAGGCCTCAAACCACGAGAAGCTCCAGCCCAAAATGCAGCCAAAACCCAGCCCACATCCGGGAGAATCTCAAGAGCAGGGGGTGGAGCAAGCAAGGCCTCAAACCTCGAGATTCTCCAGCCCAAAAGGCAGCCAAAATGCAGCCCACATCCGGGAGAATCTCAAGAGCAGGGGGTGGAGCAAGCCAGGCCTCAAACCACGAGAAGCTCCAGCCCAAAAGGCAGCCAAAATGCAGCCCACCTCCGGGAGAATCTCAAGAGCAGGGGTTGGAGCAAGCCAGGCCTCAAACCTCGAGAAGCTCCAGCCCTAAAGGCAGCCAAAATGCAGCCCACATCCGGGAGAATCTCAAGAGCAGGGGGTGGAGCAAGCCAGGCCTCAAACCACGAGAAGCTCCAGCCCAAAAGGCAGCCAAAATGCAGCCCACCTCCGGGAGAATCTCAAGAGCAGGGGGTGGAGCAAGCCAGGCCTCAAACCACGAGAAGCTCCAGCCCAAAAGGCAGCCAAAATGCAGCCCACATCCGGGAGAATCTCAAGAGCAGGGGTTGGAGCAAGCCAGGCCTCAAACCTCGAGAAGCTCCAGCCCTAAAGGCAGCCAAAATGCAGCCCACATCCGGGAGAATCTCAAGAGCAGGGGGTGGAGCAAGGCAGGCCTCAAACCACGACAAGCTCCAGCCCAAAAGGCAGCCAAAATGCAGCCCACCTCCGGGAGAATCTCAAGAGCAGGGGGTGGAGCAAGCCAGGCCTCAAACCACGAGAAGCTCCAGCCCAAAAGGCAGCCAAAATGCAGCCCACATCCGGGAGAATCTCAAGAGCAGGGGGTGGAGCAAGCCAGGCCTCAAACCACGAGAAGCTCCAGCCCAAAAGGCAGCCAAAATGCAGCCCACATCCGGGACAATTTCAAGAGCAGGGGGTGGAGCAAGCAAGGCCTCAAACCATGAGAAGCTCCAGCCCAAAAGGCAGCCAAAATGCAGCCCACATCCGGGAGAATATCAAGAGCAGGGGGTGGAGCAAGCCAGGCCTCAAACCACGAGAAGCTCCAGCCCAAACTGCAGCCAAAATGCAGCCCACATCCGGGAGAATCTCAAGAGCAGGGGGTGGAGCAAGCCAGGCCTCAATCCACGAGAAGCTCCAGTCCAAAAGGAAGCCAAAATGCAGCCCACATCAGGGCGAATATCAAGAGCAGAGGGTGGAGCAAGCCAGGCCTCAAACCATGAGAAGCTAAAGCCCAAAATGCAGCCAAAATGCAGCCCACCTCCGGGAGAATCTCAAGAGCAGTGGGTGGAGCAAGCCAGGCCTCAAACCACGAGAAGCTCCAGCCCAAAAGGCAGCCAAAATGCAGCCCACCTCCGGGAGAATCTCAAGAGCAGGGGGTGGAGCAAGCCAGGCCTCAAACCACGAGAAGCTCCAGCCCAAAAGGCAGCCAAAATGCAGCCCACATCCGGGAGAATCTCAAGAGCAGGGGGTGGAGAAAGGCAGGCCTCAAACCACGAGAAGCTCCAGCCCAAAATGCAGCCAAAACCCAGCCCACATCCGGGAGAATCTCAAGAGCAGGGGGTGGAGCAAGCCAGGCCTCAAACCACGAGAAGCTCCAGCCCAAAAGGCTGCCAAAATGCAGCCCACCTCCGGGAGAATCTCAAGAGCAGGGGGTGGAGCAAGCAAGGCCTCAAACCACGAGAAGCTCCAGCCCAAAAGGAAGCCAAAATGCAGCCCACATCCGGGAGAATCTCAAGAGCAGAGGGTGGAGCAAGCCAGGCCTCAAACATCGAGAAGCTCCAGCCCAAAAGGCAGCCAAAATGCAGCCCACATCCGGGAGAATCTCAAGAGCAGAGTGTGGAGCAAGCCAGGCCTCAAACCACGAGAAGCTCCAGCCCAAAAAGCAGCCAAAATGCAGCCCACATCTGGGAGAATCTCAAGAGCAGGGGGTGGAGCAAGCCAGGCCTCAAACCACGAGAAGCTCCAGCCCAAAATTCAGACAAAATGCAGCCCAGATCCGGGAGAATATCAAGAGCAGGGGGTGGAGCAAGGCAAGCCTCAAACCTCGAGATTCTCCAGCCCAAAAGGCAGCCAAAATGCAGCCCACATCCGGGAGAATCTCAAGAGCAGGGGGTGGAGCAAGCCAGGCCTCAAACCACGAGAAGCTCCAGCCCAAAAGGCAGCCAAAATGCAGCCCACATCCGGGAGAATCTCAAGAGCAGGGGTTGGAGCAAGCCAGGCCTCAAACCTCGAGAAGCTCCAGCCCTAAAGGCAGCCAAAATGCAGCCCACATCCGGGAGAATCTCAAGAGCAGGGGGTGGAGCAAGCCAGGCCTCAAACCACGAGAAGCTCCAGCCCAAAAGGCAGCCAAAATGCAGCCCACCTCCGGGAGAATCTCAAGAGCAGGGGGTGGAGCAAGCCAGGCCTCAAACCACGAGAAGCTCCAGCCCAAAATGCAGCCAAAATGCAGCCCACATCCGGGAGAATCTCAAGAGCAGGGGGTGGAGCAAGCCAGGCCTCAAACCACGAGAAGCTCCAGCCCAAAAGGCAGCCAAAATGCAGCCCACATCCGGGAGAATCTCAAGAGCAGGGGGTGGAGCAAGCCAGGCCTCAAACCACGAGAAGCTCCAGCCCAAAAGGCAGCCAAAATGCAGCCCACATCCGGGAGAATCTCAAGAGCAGGGGGTGGAGCAAGCCAGGCCTCAAACCACGAGAAGCTCCAGCCCAAAAGGCAGCCAAAACCCAGCCCACATCCGGGAGAATCTCAAGAGCAGGGGCTGGAGCAAGCCAGGCCTCAAACCACGAGAAGCTCCAGCCCAAAAGGCAGCCAAAATGCAGCCCACATCCGGGAGAATCTCAAGAGCAGGGGGTGGAGAAAGGCAGGCCTCAAACCACGAGAAGCTCCAGCCCAAAAGGCAGCCAAAACCCAGCCCACATCCGGGAGAATCTCAAGAGCAGGGGGTGGAGCAAGCCAGGCCTCAAACCACGAGAAGCTCCAGCCCAAAATGCAGCCAAATGCAGCCCACATCCGGGAGAATCTCAAGAGCAGGGGGTGGAGCAAGCAAGGCCTCAAACCTCGAGATTCTCCAGCCCAAAAGGCAGCCAAAATGCAGCCCACATCCGGGAGAATCTCAAGAGCAGGGGGTGGAGCAAGCCAGGCCTCAAACCACGAGAAGCTCCAGCCCAAAAGGCAGCCAAAATGCAGCCCACATCCGGGAGAATCTCAAGAGCAGGGGTTGGAGCAAGCCAGGCCTCAAACCTCGAGAAGCTCCAGCCCTAAATGCAGCCAAAATGCAGCCCACATCCGGGAGAATCTCAAGAGCAGGGGGTGGAGCAAGCCAGGCCTCAAACCACGACAAGCTCCAGCCCAAAAGGCAGCCAAAATGCAGCCCACCTCCGGGAGAATCTCAAGAGCAGGGGGTGGAGCAAGCCAGGCCTCAAACCACGAGAAGCTCCAGCCCAAAAGGCAGCCAAAATGCAGCCCACATCCGGGAGAATCTCAAGAGCAGGGGTTGGAGCAAGCCAGGCCTCAAACCTCGAGAAGCTCCAGCCCTAAAGGCAGCCAAAATGCAGACCACATCCGGGAGAATCTCAAGAGCAGGGGGTGGAGCAAGGCAGGCCTCAAACCACGAGAAGCTCCAGCCCAAAAGGCAGCCAAAATGCAGCCCACCTCCGGGAGAATCTCAAGAGCAGGGGGTGGAGCAAGCCAGGCCTCAAACCACGAGAAGCTCCAGCCCAAAATGCAGCCAAAATGCAGCCCACATCCGGGAGAATCTCAAGAGCAGGGGGTGGAGCAAGCCAGGCCTCAAACCACGAGAAGCTCCAGCCCAAAAGGCAGCCAAAATGCAGCCCACATCCGGGAGAATCTCAAGAGCAGGGGGTGGAGCAAGCCAGGCCTCAAACCAGGAGAAGCTCCAGCCCAAAAGGCAGCCAAAATGCAGCCCACATCCGGGACAATTTCAAGAGCAGGGGTTGGAGCAAGCAAGGCCTCAAACCATGAGAAGCTCCAGCCCAAAAGGCAGCCAAAATGCAGCCCACATCCGGGAGAATATCAAGAGCAGGGGGTGGAGCAAGCCAGGCCTCAAACCACGAGAAGCTCCAGCCCAAACTGCAGCCAAAATGCAGCCCACATCCGGGAGAATCTCAAGAGCAGGGGCTGGAGCAAGCCAGGCCTCAAACCATGAGAAGCTAAAGCCCAAAATGCAGCCAAAATGCAGCCCACCTCCGGGAGAATCTCAAGAGCAGTGGGTGGAGCAAGCCAGGCCTCAAACCACGAGAAGCTCCAGCCCAAAAGGCAGCCAAAATGCAGCCCACATCCGGGAGAATCTCAAGAGCAGGGGGTGGAGCAAGCCAGGCCTCAAACCACGAGAAGCTCCAGCCCAAAAGGCAGCCAAAATGCAGCCCACATCCGGGAGAATCTCAAGAGCAGGGGGTGGAGCAAGCCAGGCCTCAAACCACGAGAAGCTCCAGCCCAAAACGCAGCCAAAATGCAGCCCACATCCGGGAGAATCTCAAGAGCAGGGGGTGGAGCAAGCCAGGCCTCAAACCACGAGAAGCTCCAGCCCAAAAGGCAGCCAAAACCCAGCCCACATCCGGGAGAATCTCAAGAGCAGGGGCTGGAGCAAGCCAGGCCTCAAACCACGACAAGCTCCAGCCCAAAAGGCAGCCAAAATGCAGCCCACATCCGGGAGAATCTCAAGAGCAGGGGGTGGAGAAAGGCAGGCCTCAAACCACGAGAAGCTCCAGCCCAAAATGCAGCCAAAACCCAGCCCACATCCGGGAGAATCTCAAGAGCAGGGGGTGGAGCAAGCCAGGCCTCAAACCACGAGAAGCTCCAGCCCAAAAGGCTGCCAAAATGCAGCCCACCTCCGGGAGAATCTCAAGAGCAGGGGGTGGAGCAAGCAAGGCCTCAAACCATGAGAAGCTCCAGCCCAAAAGGCAGCCAAAATGCAGCCCACATCCGGGAGAATCTCAAGAGCAGAGGGTGGAGCAAGCCAGGCCTCAAACATCGAGAAGCTCCAGCCCAAAAGGCAGCCAAAATGCAGCCCACATCCGGGAGAATCTCAAGAGCAGGGGGTGGAGCAAGCCAGGCCTCAAACCACGAGAAGCTCCAGCCCAAAAGGCAGCCAAAATGCAGCCCACATCTGGGAGAATCTCAAGAGCAGGGGGTGGAGCAAGCCAGGCCTCAAACCACGAGAAGCTCCAGCCCAAAATTCAGACAAAATGCAGCCCAGATCCGGGAGAATATCAAGAGCAGGGGGTGGAGCAAGGCAAGCCTCAAACCTCGAGATTCTCCAGCCCAAAAGGCAGCCAAAATGCAGCCCACATCCGGGAGAATCTCAAGAGCAGGGGGTGGAGCAAGCCAGGCCTCAAACCACGAGAAGCTCCAGCCCAAAAGGCAGCCAAAATGCAGCCCACATCCGGGAGAATCTCAAGAGCAGGGGTTGGAGCAAGCCAGGCCTCAAACCTCGAGAAGCTCCAGCCCTAAAGGCAGCCAAAATGCAGCCCACATCCGGGAGAATCTCAAGATCAGGGGGTGGAGAAAGCCAGGCCTCAAACCACGACAAGCTCCAGCCCAAAAGGCAGCCAAAATGCAGCCCACATCCGGGACAATTTCAAGAGCAGGGGGTGGAGCAAGCCAGGCCTCAAACCACGAGAAGCTCCAGCCCAAAATGCAGCCAAAATGCAGCCCACCTCCAGGAGAATATCAAGAGCAGGGGGTGGAGCAAGCCAGGCCTCAAACCACGAGAAGCTCCAGCCCAAAAGGCAGCCAAAATGCAGCCCACATCCAGGAGAATCTCAAGAGCAGGGGGTGGAGCAAGGCAGGCCTCAAACCACGAGAAGCTCCAGCCCAAAAGGCAGCCAAAATGCAGCCCACATCCGGGAGAATCTCAAGAGCAGGGGGTGGAGCAAGCCAGGCCTCAAACCATGAGAAGCTCCAGTCCAAAAGGCAGCCAAAATGCAGGCCACATCCGGGAGAACATCAAGAGCACAGGGTGGAGCAAGCCAGGCCTCAAACCATGAGAAGCTCCAGCCCTAAAGGCAGCCAAAATGCAGCCCACATCCGGGACAATTTCAAGAGCAGGGGGTGGAGCAAGCAAGGCCTCAAACCATGAGAAGCTCCAGCCCAGAATGGAGCAAAAATCCAGCCCACATCCGGGAGAATCTCAAGAGCAGGGTGTGGAGCAAGCCAGGCCTCAAACCACGAGATTCTCTAGCCCAAAAGGCAGCCAAAATGCAGCCCACATCCGGGAGAATCTCAAGAGCAGGGGGTGGAGCAAGCCAGGCCTCAAACCACGAGAAGCTCCAGCCCAAAAGGCAGCCAAAATGCAGCCCACATCCGGGACAATTTCAAGAGCAGGGGGTGGAGCAAGCAAGGCCTCAAACCATGAGAAGCTCCAGCCCAGAATGGAGCAAAAATCCAGCCCACATCCGGGAGAATCTCAAGAGCAGAGGGTGGAGCAAGCCAGGCCTCAAACCATGAGAATCTCCTGCCCAAAAGGCAGACAAAATGCAGCCCACATCCGGGAGAATCTCAAGAGCAGGGGGTGGAGCAAGCCAGGCCTCAAACCACGAGAAGCTCCAGCCCTAAAGGCAGCCAAAATGCAGCCCACATCCGGGAGAATATCAAGAGCAGGGGGTGGAGCAAGCCAGGCCTGAAACCACGACAAGCTCCAGCCCAAAATGGAGCCAAAATCCAGCCCACATCTGGGAGATTATCAAGAGCAGGGGGTGGAGCAAGCCAGGCCTCAAACCATGAGAAGCTCCAGCTGAAAATGCAGCCAAAATGCAGCCCACATCTGGGAGAATCTGAAGAGCAGGGGGTGGAGCAAGCCAGGCCTCAAACCATGAGAAGCTCCAGCCGAAAAAGCAGCCAAAATCCAGCCCACATCCGGGAGAATCTCAAGAGCAGGGGGTCGAGCAAGCCAGGCCTCAAACCACGAGAAGCTCCAGCTCAAAATGCAGCCAAAATGCAGCCCACATCTGGGAGAATCTGAAGAGCAGGGGGTGGAGCAAACCAGGCCTCAAACCATGAGAAGCTCCAGCCCAAAAAGCAGCCAAAATGCAGCCCACATCCGCGAGAATCTCAAGAGCAGGGGGTGGAGCAAGCCAGGCCTCAAACCACAAGAAGCTCCAGCCCAAAAGGCAGCCAAATCCAGGCCCCGTCCGGGAGAATATCAAGAATAGGAAGTGAAGAAAGCCAGGCCTCAAACCAGGAGAAGCTCCAGCCCAAAAGGCAGCCAAAATACAGCACACATCCGGGAGAATCTCAAGAGCAGGGGGTGGAGCAAGCCAGGCCTCAAACCATGAGAAGCTCCAGCCCAAAATGCAGCCAAAGTACAGCCCAACTCCGGGAGAATATCAAGAGCAGGGGGTGGAGCAAGCCAGGCCTCAAACCACGAGAAGCTCCAGCCCAAAATGCAGCCAAAATGCAGCCCACATCCGGGAGAATCTCAAGAGCAGGGGGTGGAGCAAGCCAGGCCTCAAACCACGAGAAGCTCCAGCGCAAAAGGCAGCCAAAATGCAGCCCACATCCGGGAGAATCTCAAGAGCAGGGGGTGGAGCAAGCCAGGCCTCAAACCAGGAGAAGCTCCAGCCCAAAAGGCAGCCAAAATGCAGCCCACATCCGGGACAATTTCAAGAGCAGGGGGTGGAGCAAGCAAGGCCTCAAACCATGAGAAGCTCCAGCCCAAAAGGCAGCCAAAATGCAGCCCACATCCGGGAGAATATCAAGAGCAGGGGGTGGAGCAAGCCAGGCCTCAAACATCGAGAAGCTCCAGCCCAAACTGCAGCCAAAATGCAGCCCACATCCGGGAGAATCTCAAGAGCAGGGGCTGGAGCAAGCCAGGCCTCAAACCATGAGAAGCTAAAGCCCAAAATGCAGCCAAAATGCAGCCCACCTCCGGGAGAATCTCAAGAGCAGTGGGTGGAGCAAGCCAGGCCTCAAACCACGAGAAGCTCCAGCCCAAAAGGCAGCCAAAATGCAGCCCACCTCCGGGAGAATCTCAAGAGCAGGGGGTGGAGCAAGCCAGGCCTCAAACCACGAGAAGCTCCAGCCCAAAAGGCAGCCAAAATGCAGCCCACATCCGGGAGAATCTCAAGAGCAGGGGGTGGAGCAAGCCAGGCCTCAAACCACGAGAAGCTCCAGCCCAAAAGGCAGCCAAAATGCAGCCCACATACGGGAGAATCTCAAGAGCAGGGGGTGGAGCAAGCCAGGCCTCAAACCACGAGAAGCTCCAGCCCAAAAGGCAGCCAAAACCCAGCCCACATCCGGGAGAATCTCAAGAGCAGGGGATGGAGCAAGCCAGGCCTCAAACCACGAGAAGCTCCAGCCCAAAAGGCAGCCAAAATGCAGCCCACATCCGGGAGAATCTCAAGAGCAGGGGGTGGAGAAAGGCAGGCCTCAAACCACGAGAAGCTCCAGCCCAAAATGCAGCCAAAACCCAGCCCACATCCGGGAGAATCTCAAGAGCAGGGGGTGGAGCAAGCCAGGCCTCAAACCACGAGAAGCTCCAGCCCAAAAGGCTGCCAAAATGCAGCCCACCTCCGGGAGAATCTCAAGAGCAGGGGGTGGAGCAAGCAAGGCCTCAAACCATGAGAAGCTCCAGCCCAAAAGGCAGCCAAAATGCAGCCCACATCCGGGAGAATCTCAAGAGCAGAGGGTGGAGCAAGCCAGGCCTCAAACCACGAGAAGCTCCAGCCCAAAAGTCAGCCAAAATGCAGCCCACATCCGGGAGAATCTCAAGAGCAGAGTGTGGAGCAAGCCAGGCCTCAAACCACGAGAAGCTCCAGCCCAAAAGGCAGCCAAAATGCAGCCCACATCTGGGAGAATCTCAAGAGCAGGGGGTGGAGCAAGCCAGGCCTCAAACCACGAGAAGCTCCAGCCCAAAATTCAGACAAAATGCAGCCCAGATCCGGGAGAATATCAAGAGCAGGGGGTGGAGCAAGGCAAGCCTCAAACCTCGAGATTCTCCAGCCCAAAAGGCAGCCAAAATGCAGCCCACATCCGGGAGAATCTCAAGAGCAGGGGGTGGAGCAAGCCAGGCCTCAAACCACGAGAAGCTCCAGCCCAAAAGGCAGCCAAAATGCAGCCCACATCCGGGAGAATCTCAAGAGCAGGGGTTGGAGCAAGCCAGGCCTCAAACCTCGAGAAGCTCCAGCCCTAAAGGCAGCCAAAATGCAGCCCACATCCGGGAGAATCTCAAGAGCAGGGGGTGGAGCAAGCCAGGCCTCAAACCACGAGAAGCTCCAGCCCAAAATGCAGCCAAAATGCAGCCCACATCCGGGACAATTTCAAGAGCAGGGGGTGGAGCAAGCCAGGCCTCAAACCACGAGAAGCTCCAGCCCAAAATGCAGCCAAAATGCAGCCCACATCCAGGAGAATCTCAAGAGCAGGGGGTGGAGCAAGCCAGGCCTCAAACCACGAGAAGCTCCAGCCCAAAAGGCAGCCAAAATGCAGCCCACATCCAGGAGAATCTCAAGAGCAGGGGGTGGAGCAAGGCAGGCCTCAAACCACGAGAAGCTCCAGCCCAAAAGGCAGCCAAAATGCAGCCCACATCCGGGACAATTTCAAGAGCAGGGGGTGGAGCAAGCAAGGCCTCAAACCATGAGAAGCTCCAGCCCAGAATGGAGCAAAAATCCAGCCCACATCCGGGAGAATCTCAAGAGCAGAGGGTGGAGCAAGCCAGGCCTCAAACCACGAGAAGCTCCAGCCCAAAAGGCAGCCAAAATGCAGCCCACATCCGGGAGAATCTCAAGAGCAGGGGGTGGAGCAAGCCAGGCCTCAAACCACGACAAGCTCCAGCCCAAAATGGAGCCAAAATCCAGCCCACATCTGGGAGATTATCAAGAGCAGGGGGTGGAGCAAGCCAGGCCTCAAACCATGAGAAGCTCCAGCTGAAAATGCAGCCAAAATGCAGCCCACATCTGGGAGAATCTGAAGAGCAGGGGGTGGAGCAAGCCAGGCCTCAAACCATGAGAAGCTCCAGCCGAAAAAGCAGCCAAAATCCAGCCCACATCCGGGAGAATCTCAAGAGCAGGGGGTCGAGCAAGCCAGGCCTCAAACCACGAGAAGCTCCAGCTCAAAATGCAGCCAAAATGCAGCCCACATCTGGGAGAATCTGAAGAGCAGGGGGTGGAGCAAACCAGGCCTCAAACCATGAGAAGCTCCAGCCCAAAAAGCAGCCAAAATGCAGCCCACATCCGCGAGAATCTCAAGAGCAGGGGGTGGAGCAAGCCAGGCCTCAAACCACAAGAAGCTCCAGCCCAAAAGGCAGCCAAATCCAGGCCCCGTCCGGGAGAATATCAAGAATAGGAAGTGAAGAAAGCCAGGCCTCAAACCAGGAGAAGCTCCAGCCCAAAAGGCAGCCAAAATACAGCACACATCCGGGAGAATCTCAAGAGCAGGGGGTGGAGCAAGCCAGGCCTCAAACCATGAGAAGCTCCAGCCCAAAATGCAGCCAAAGTACAGCCCAACTCCGGGAGAATATCAAGAGCAGGGGGTGGAGCAAGTCAGGCCTCAAACCACGAGAAGCTCCAGCCCAAAAGACAGCCAAAATGCAGCCCACCTCCGGGAGAATCTCAAGAGCAGGGGGTGGAGCAAGCCAGGCCTCAAACCACGAGAAGCTCCGGTCCAAGAGGCAGCCAAAATCCAGCCCACCTGCAGGAGAATATCAATAGCAGGGTGTGGAGCAAGCCAGGCCTCAAACCACGAAAAGCTCCAGCCCAACAGGCAGCCAAAATGCAGCCCACCTCCGGGAGAATTTCAAGAGCAGGGTGTGGAGCAAGCCAGGCCTCAAACCACGAGAAGCTCCAGCCCAAAAAAAGCCACAATCCAGCCCACATCCGGGAGAATCTCAAGAGCAGGGGGTGGAGCAAGCCAGGCCTCAAAACAGAAGAAGCTCCAGCCCAAAAAGAAGCCAAAATCCAGCCCACCTACAGGAGAATCTCAAGAGCAGGGGCTGGAGCAAGCCAGGCCTCAAACCACGAGAAGTTCCAGCCCAAAATGCAGCCAAAATGCAGCCCACATCCGGGAGAATCTCAAGAGCAGGGGGTGGAGCAAGGCAGGCCTCAAACCACGAGAAGCTCCAGACGAAAAGCAGCCAAAATGCAGCACACATCTGGGAGAATCTCAAGAGCAGGGGGTGGAGCAAGGCAGGCCTCAAACCACGAGAAGCTCCAGCCCAAAATGCAGCCAAAATGCAGCCCACATCTGGGAGAATCTGAAGAGCAGGGGGTGGAGCAAGCTAGGCCTCAAACCACGAGAAGCTCCAGCCCAAAAGGCAGCCAAAATGCAGCCCACCTCCGGGAGAATTTCAAGAGCAGGGGGTGGAGCAAGGCAGGCCTCAAACCACGAGAAACTCCAGCCCAAAATAAGCCACAATCCAGCCCACCTCCGGGAGAATCTCAAGAGCAGGGGGTGGAGCAAGCCAGGCCTCAAAACACAAGAAGCTCCAGCCCAAAAAGCAGCCAAAATCCAGCCCACCTGCAGGAGAATCTCAAGAGCAGGGGGTGGAGCAAGCCAGGCCTCAAACCACGACAAGCTCCAGCCCAAAATGCAGCCAAAATGCAGCCCACATCCGGGAGAATCTCAAGAGCAGGGGTTAGAGGAAGGCAGGCCTCAAACCACGAGAAGCTCCAGCCCAAAAGGCAGCCAAAATGCAGCCCACATCCGGGAGAATATCAAGAGCAGGGGCTGGAGCAAGATTGGCCATAAAACACGAGAAGCTCCATCCCAAAAAGCAGCCAAAATCCAGCCCACATCCGGGAGAATCTCAAGAGCAGGGAGTGGAGCAAGCCAGGCCTCAAACCACGAGAAGCTCCAGCCCAAAAGGCAGTAAAAATCCAGCGCATACCCGGGAGAATATCAAGCGCAGGGGGCGGAGCAAGCCAGGCCTCAAACCACGAGAAGCTCCAGCCCAAAAGGCAGTAAAAATCCAGCGCATACCCGGGAGAATATCAAGCGCAGGGGGTGGAGCAAGCCAGGCCTCAAACCACGAGAAGCTCCAGCCCAAAAGGCAGCCAAAATGCAGCCCACATCCGGGAGAATCTCAAGAGCAGGGGGTGGAGCAAGCCAGGCCTCAAACCACGGGAAGCTCCAGCCCAAAATGCAGCCAAAATGCAGCCCACATACGGGAGAATCTCAAGAGCAGGGTTGGAGCAAGCCAGGCCTCAAACCATGAGAAGCTCCAGCCCAAAAGGCAGCCAAAATGCAGCCCACATCCGGGACAATTCAAAGAGCAGGGGGTGGAGCAAGCAAGGCCTCAAACCATGAGAAGTTCCAGCCCAACAGGCAGCCAAAATGCAGCCCACATCCGGGAGAATCTCAAGAGCAGGGGGTGGAGCAAGCAAGGCCTCAAACCATGAGAAGCTCCAGCCCAAACTGCAGCCAAAATGCAGCCCACATCCGGGAGAATCTCAAGAGCAGAGGGTGGAGCAAGCCAGGCCTCAAACCACGAGAAGCTCCAGCCCAAAATGCAGCCAAACTGCAGCCCACATCCGGGAGAATCTCAAGAGCAGGGGTTGGAGCAAGGCAGGCCTCAATCCTCGAGAAGCTCCAGCCCTAAAGGCAGCCAAAATGCAGCCCACATCCGGCAGAATCTCAAGAGCAGGGGGTGGAGCAAGCCAGGCCTCAAACCACGAGAAGCTCCAGCGCAAAAGGCAGCCAAAATGCAGCCCACCTCCGGGAGAATCTCAAGAGCAGGGGGTGGAGCAATCCAGGCCTCAAACCACGAGAAGCTCCAGCCCAAAAGGCAGCCAAAATGCAGCCGACATCCGGGAGAATCTCAAGAGCAGGGGGTGGAGCAAGCAAGGCCTCAAACCATGAGAAGCTCCAGCCCAAAAGGCAGCCAAAATGCAGCCCACATCCGGGAGAATCTCAAGAGCAGGGGGTGGAGCAAGCCAGGCCTCAAACCACGAGAAGCTCCAGCCCAAAATGCAGCCAAAATGCAGCCCACATCCGGGAGAATCTCAAGAGCAGGGGTTGGAGCAAGGCAGGCCTCAAACCTCCAGAAGCTCCAGCCCTAAAGGCAGCCAAAATGCAGCCCACATCCGGCAGAATCTCAAGAGCAGGGGGTGGAGCAAGGCAGGCCTCAAACCACGACAAGCTCCAGCCCAAAAGGCAGCCAACATCCAGCCCACATCCGGGAGAATCTCAAGAGCAGGGGGTGGAGCAAGCCAGGCCTCAAACCACGAGAAGCTCCAGCCCAAAAGGCAGCCAAAATGCAGGCCACATCCGGGAGAATCTCAAGAGCAGGGTGTGGAGCAAGCCAGGCCTCAAACCACGAGAAGCTCCAGCCCAAAAAAAGCCACAATCCAGCCCACATCCGGGAGAATCTCAAGAGCAGGGGGTGGAGCAAGCCAGGCCTCAAAACAGAAGAAGCTCCAGCCCAAAAAGAAGCCAAAATCCAGCCCACCTACAGGAGAATCTCAAGAGCAGGGGCTGGAGCAAGCCAGGCCTCAAACCACGAGAAGTTCCAGCCCAAAATGCAGCCAAAATGCAGCCCACATCCGGGAGAATCTCAAGAGCAGGGGGTGGAGCAAGGCAGGCCTCAAACCACGAGAAGCTCCAGACGAAAAGCAGCCAAAATGCAGCACACATCTGGGAGAATCTCAAGAGCAGGGGGTGGAGCAAGGCAGGCCTCAAACCACGAGAAGCTCCAGCCCAAAATGCAGCCAAAATGCAGCCCACATCTGGGAGAATCTGAAGAGCAGGGGGTGGAGCAAGCTAGGCCTCAAACCACGAGAAGCTCCAGCCCAAAAGGCAGCCAAAATGCAGCCCACCTCCGGGAGAATTTCAAGAGCAGGGGGTGGAGCAAGGCAGGCCTCAAACCACGAGAAACTCCAGCCCAAAATAAGCCACAATCCAGCCCACCTCCGGGAGAATCTCAAGAGCAGGGGGTGGAGCAAGCCAGGCCTCAAAACACAAGAAGCTCCAGCCCAAAAAGCAGCCAAAATCCAGCCCACCTGCAGGAGAATCTCAAGAGCAGGGGGTGGAGCAAGCCAGGCCTCAAACCACGACAAGCTCCAGCCCAAAATGCAGCCAAAATGCAGCCCACATCCGGGAGAATCTCAAGAGCAGGGGTTAGAGGAAGGCAGGCCTCAAACCACGAGAAGCTCCAGCCCAAAAGGCAGCCAAAATGCAGCCCACATCCGGGAGAATATCAAGAGCAGGGGCTGGAGCAAGATTGGCCATAAAACACGAGAAGCTCCATCCCAAAAAGCAGCCAAAATCCAGCCCACATCCGGGAGAATCTCAAGAGCAGGGAGTGGAGCAAGCCAGGCCTCAAACCACGAGAAGCTCCAGCCCAAAAGGCAGTAAAAATCCAGCGCATACCCGGGAGAATATCAAGCGCAGGGGGCGGAGCAAGCCAGGCCTCAAACCACGAGAAGCTCCAGCCCAAAAGGCAGTAAAAATCCAGCGCATACCCGGGAGAATATCAAGCGCAGGGGGTGGAGCAAGCCAGGCCTCAAACCACGAGAAGCTCCAGCCCAAAAGGCAGCCAAAATGCAGCCCACATCCGGGAGAATCTCAAGAGCAGGGGGTGGAGCAAGCCAGGCCTCAAACCACGGGAAGCTCCAGCCCAAAATGCAGCCAAAATGCAGCCCACATACGGGAGAATCTCAAGAGCAGGGTTGGAGCAAGCCAGGCCTCAAACCATGAGAAGCTCCAGCCCAAAAGGCAGCCAAAATGCAGCCCACATCCGGGACAATTCAAAGAGCAGGGGGTGGAGCAAGCAAGGCCTCAAACCATGAGAAGTTCCAGCCCAACAGGCAGCCAAAATGCAGCCCACATCCGGGAGAATCTCAAGAGCAGGGGGTGGAGCAAGCAAGGCCTCAAACCATGAGAAGCTCCAGCCCAAACTGCAGCCAAAATGCAGCCCACATCCGGGAGAATCTCAAGAGCAGAGGGTGGAGCAAGCCAGGCCTCAAACCACGAGAAGCTCCAGCCCAAAATGCAGCCAAACTGCAGCCCACATCCGGGAGAATCTCAAGAGCAGGGGTTGGAGCAAGGCAGGCCTCAATCCTCGAGAAGCTCCAGCCCTAAAGGCAGCCAAAATGCAGCCCACATCCGGCAGAATCTCAAGAGCAGGGGGTGGAGCAAGCCAGGCCTCAAACCACGAGAAGCTCCAGCGCAAAAGGCAGCCAAAATGCAGCCCACCTCCGGGAGAATCTCAAGAGCAGGGGGTGGAGCAATCCAGGCCTCAAACCACGAGAAGCTCCAGCCCAAAAGGCAGCCAAAATGCAGCCGACATCCGGGAGAATCTCAAGAGCAGGGGGTGGAGCAAGCAAGGCCTCAAACCATGAGAAGCTCCAGCCCAAAAGGCAGCCAAAATGCAGCCCACATCCGGGAGAATCTCAAGAGCAGGGGGTGGAGCAAGCCAGGCCTCAAACCACGAGAAGCTCCAGCCCAAAATGCAGCCAAAATGCAGCCCACATCCGGGAGAATCTCAAGAGCAGGGGTTGGAGCAAGGCAGGCCTCAAACCTCCAGAAGCTCCAGCCCTAAAGGCAGCCAAAATGCAGCCCACATCCGGCAGAATCTCAAGAGCAGGGGGTGGAGCAAGGCAGGCCTCAAACCACGACAAGCTCCAGCCCAAAAGGCAGCCAACATCCAGCCCACATCCGGGAGAATCTCAAGAGCAGGGGGTGGAGCAAGCCAGGCCTCAAACCACGAGAAGCTCCAGCCCAAAAGGCAGCCAAAATGCAGGCCACATCCGGGAGAATCTCAAGAGCAGGGGGTGGAGCAAGCCAGGCCTCAAACCACGAGAAGCTCCAGCCCAAAATGCAGCCAAAATGCAGCCCACATCCGGGAGAATCTCAAGAGCAGGGCGTGGAGCAAGCCAGGCCTCAAACCACGAGAAGCTCCAGCCCAAAAGGCAGCCAAAATGCAGCCCACATCCGGGAGAATCTCAAGAGCAGGGGGTGGAGCAAGCCAGGCCTCAAACCACGAGAAGCTCCAGCCCAAAAGGCAGCCAAAATGCAGCCCACATCCGGGAGAATCTCAAGAGCAGGGGGTGGAGCAAGCCAGGCCTCAAACCACGGGAAGCTCCAGCCCAAAATGCAGCCAAAATGCAGCCCACATCCGGGAGAATCTCAAGAGCAGGGGGTGGAGCAAGCCAGTCCTCAAACCACAAGAAGCTCCAGCCCAAAAGGCAGCAAAAATCCAGCCCACATACGGGAGAATCTCAAGAGCAGGGGGTGGAGCAAGCCAGGCCTCAAACCTCGAGATTCTCTAGCCTTAAAGGCAGCCAAAATGCAGCCCACCTCCGGGAGAATCTCAAGAGCAGGGGGTGGAGCAAGCCAGGCCTCAAACCATGAGAAGCTCCAGCCCAACAGGCAGCCAAAATGCAGCCCACATCCAGGAGAATCTCAAGAGCAGGGGGTGGAGCAAGCCAGGCCTCAAACCACGGGAAGCTCCAGCCCAAAATGCAGCCAAAATGCAGCCCACATCCGGGAGAATCTCAAGAGCAGGGGGTGGAGCAAGCCAGGCCTCAAACCACAAGAAGCTCCAGCCCAAAAGGCAGCCAAAATGCAGCCCACATCCGGGACAATTTCAAGAGCAGGGGGTGGAGCAAGCAAGGCCTCAAACCATGAGAAGCTCCAGCCCAAAAGGCAGCCAAAATGCAGCCCACATCCGGGAGAATCTCAAGAGCAGGGGGTGGAGCAAGCCAGGCCTCAATCCACGAGAAGCTCCAGCCCAAAATGCAGCCAAAATGCAGCCCACATCAGGGAGAATATCAAGAGCAGAGGTTGGAGCAAGCCAGGCCTCAAACCACGAGAAGCTCCAGCCCAAAAGGCAGCCAAAATGCAGCCCACCTCCGGGAGAATATCAAGAGCAGGGGGTGGAGCAAGCCAGGCCTCAAACCACGAGAAGCTCCAGCCCAAAATGCAGACAAAATGCAGCCCAGATCCGGGAGAATCTCAAGAGCAGGGGGTGGAGCAAGGCAGGCCTCAAACCTCGAGATTCTCCAGCCCAAAAAGCAGCCAAAATGCAGCCCACATGCGGGAGAATCTCAAGAGCAGGGGGTGGAGCAAGCCAGGCCTCAAACCACGAGAAGCTCCAGCCCAAAAGGCAGCCAAAATGCAGCCCACATCCGGGAGAATCTCAAGAGCAGGGGGTGGAGCAAGCCAGGCCTCAAACCACGAGAAGCTCCAGCCCAAAAGGCAGCCAAAATCCAGCCCACATGCGGGAGAATCTCAAGAGCAGGGGGTGGAGCAAGGCAGGCCTCAAACCACGAGAAGCTCCAGCCCAAAAGGCAGCCAAAATGCAGCCCACATCCGGGAGAATCTCAGAGGGAGGTGGTGGAGCAAGCCAGGCCTCAAACCACGAGAAGCTCCAGCCCAACAGGCAGCCAAAATGCAGCCCACATCCGGGAGAATCTCAAGAGCAGGGGCTGGAGCAAGCCAGGCCTCAAACCACAAGAAGCTCCAGCCCAAAAGGCAGCCAAAATGCAGCCCACATCCGGGACAATTTCAAGAGCAGGGGGTGGAGCAAGCAAGGCCTCAAACCATGAGAAGCTCCAGCCCAAAAGGCAGCCAAAATGCAGCCCACATCCGGGAGAATCTCAAGAGCAGAGGGTGGAGCAAGCCAGGCCTCAAACCACGACAAGCTCCAGCCCAAAAGGCAGCCAAAATGCAGCCCACATCCGGGAGAATCTCAAGAGCAGAGTGTGGAGCAAGCCAGGCCTCAAACCACGAGAAGCTCCAGTCCAAAAGGCAGCCAAAATGCAGGCCACATCCGGGAGAACATCAAGAGCACAGGGTGGAGCAAGCCAGGCCTCAAACCACGAGAAGCTCCAGCCCAAAATGCAGCCAAAATGCAGCCCACATCCGGGAGAATCTCAAAAGCAGGGGGTGGAGCAAGCCAGGCCTCAAACCACGAGAAGCTCCAGCCCAAAAGGCAGCCAAAATGCAGCCCACATCCGGGAGAATCTCAAGAGCAGGGGGTGGAGCAATCCAGGCCTCAAACCACGAGAAGCTCCAGCAAAAAAGGCAGCCAAAATGCAGCCCACATCCGGGACAATTTCAAGAGCAGGGGGTGGAGCAAGCAAGGCCTCAAACCATGAGAAGCTCCAGCCCAGAATGGAGCAAAAATCCAGCCCACATCCGGGAGAAACTCAAGAGCAGGGTGTGGAGCAAGCCAGGCCTCAAACCACGGGAAGCTCCAGCCCAAAATGCAGCCAAAATGCAGCCCACATACGGGAGAATCTCAAGAGCAGGGGGTGGAGCAAGCCGGGCCTCAAACCACGAGAAGCTCCAGCCCTAAAGGCAGCCAAAATGCAGCCCACCTCCCTGAGAATCTCAAGAGCAGGGGGTGGAGCAAGCCAGGCCTCAAACCTTGAGAAGCTCCAGCCCAAAAGGCAGCCAAAATGCAGCCCACATCCGGGAGAATATCAAGAGCAGGGGGTGGAGCAAGCCAGGCCTCAAACCACGAGAAGCTCCAGCCCAAAAGGCAGCCAAAATGCAGCCCACATCCGGGAGAATCTCAAGAGCAGGGGGTGGAGCAAGCCAGGCCTCAAACCACGAGAAGCTCCAGCCCAAAATGCAGACAAAATCCAGCCCACATCCGGGAGAATCTCAAGACCAGGGGGTGGAGCAAGGCAGGCCTCAAACCACGAGAAGCTCCAGCCCTAAATGCAGCCAAAATGCAGCCCACCTCCGGGAGAATCTCAATGGCAGAGTTTGGAGCAAGCCAGGCCTCAAACCTTGTGAAGATCCAGCCCAAAAGGCAGCCAAAATGCAGCCCACATCCAGGAGAATCTCAAGAGCAGGGGGTGGAGCAAGCCAGGCCTCAAACCACGAGAAGCTCCAGCCCAAAATGCAGCCAAAATGCAGCCCACATCCGGGAGAATCTCAAGAGCAGGGGGTGGAGCAAGCCAGGCCTCAAACCACGAGAAGCTCCAGCCCAAAATGCAGCCAAAATGCAGCCCACATCCAGGAGAATATCAAGAGCAGGGGGTGGAGCAAGCCAGGCCTCAAACCACGAGAAGCTCCAGCCCAAAAGGCAGCCAAAATGCAGCCCAAATCCGGGAGAATCTCAAGAGCAGGGGGTGGAGCAAGCCAGGCCTCAAACCACGAGAAGCTCCAGCCCAAAAGGCAGCCAAAATGCAGCCCACATCCGGGAGAATCTCAAGAGCAGGGGGTGGAGCAAGCCAGGCCTCAAACCACGAGAAGCTCCAGCCCAAAATGCAGACAAAATCCAGCCCATATCCGGGAGAATATCAAGAGCAGGGGGTGGAGCAAGCCAGGCCTCAAACCTCGAGATTCTCCATCCCAAAAGGCAGCCAAATTGCAGCCCACATACGGGAAAATCTCAAGAGCAGGGGGTGGAGCAAGCCAGGCCTCAAACCACGAGAAGCTCCAGCCCTAAATGCAGCCAAAATGCAGCCCACAACCTGGAGAATCGCAAGAGCAGGGGGTGGAGGAAGCCAGGCCTCAGACCACGAAAAGCTCCAGCCCAAGTATCAGGCAAAATGCAGCCCACATCCGGGAGAATCTCAAGAGCAGGGGGTGGAGCAAGCCAGGCCTCAAACCACGAGAAGCTCCAGCCCAAAAGGCAGCCAAAATGCAGCCCACATCCAGGAGAATATCAAGAGCAGAGGGTGGAGCAAGCCAGGCCTCAAACCATGAGAAGCTCCAGCCCTAAAGGCAGCCAAAATCCAGCCCACATCCGGGAGAATCTCAAGAGCAGGGGGTGGAGCAAGCCAGGCCTCAAACCACGAGAAGCTCCAGCCCAAAATGCAGCCAAAATGCAGCCCACATCCAGGAGAATCTCAAGAGCAGGGGATGGAGCAAGCCAGGCCTCAAACCACGAGAATCTCCAGCCCAAAATGCAGCCAAAATGCAGCCCACATCCAGGAGAATATCAAGAGCAGGGTGTGGAGCAAGCCAGGCCTCAAACCACGAGAAGCTCCAGCCCAAAAGGCAGCCAAAATGCAGCCCACATCCGGGAGAATCTCAAGAGCAGGGGGTGGAGCAAGCCAGGCCTCAAACCACGAGAAGCTCCAGCCCAAAATGCAGACGAAATCCAGCCCACATCCTGGAGAATATCAAGAGAACGGGGTGGAGCAAGGCAGGCCTCAAACCTCGAGAAGCTCCAGCCCAAAAGTCAGCCAAAATGCAGCCCACATCCGGGAGAATCTCAAGAGCAGGGGGTGGAGCAAGGCAGGCCTCAAACCACGAGAAGCTCCAGCCCAAAAGGCAGCCAAAATGCAGCCCACATCCGGGAGAATCTCAAGAGCAGGGGGTGGAGCAAGCCAGGCCTCAAACCACGAGAAGCTCCAGCCCATAAGGCAGCCAAAATGCAGCCCACATCCAGGAGAATATCAAGAGCAGGGGGTGGAGCAAGCCAGGCCTCAAACCACGAGAAGCTCCAGCCCAAAAGTCAGCCAAAATGCAGCCCACATGCGGGAGAATCTCAAGAGCAGGGGGTGGAGCAAGCCAGGCCTCAAACCACGAGAAGCTCCAGCCCAAAATCCTGACAAAATCCAGCCCACATCCGGGAGAATCTCAAGAGCAGGGGGTGGAGCAAGCCAGGCCTCAAACCACGAGAAGCTCCAGCCCAAAATGCTGACAAAATCCAGCTCACATCCGGGAGAATATCAAGAGCAGGGGTTGGAGCAAGGCAGGCCTCAAACCTCGAGAAGCTCCAGCCCTAAAGGCAGCCAAAATGCAGCCCACATCCGGGAGAATCTCAAGAGCAGGGGGTGGAGCAAGCCAGGCCTCAAACCACGAGAAGCTCCAGCCCAAAAGGCAGCCAAAATCCAGCCCACATCCAGGAGAATCTCAAGAGCAGGGGGTGGAGCAAGCCAGGCCTCAAACCACGAGAAGCTCCAGCCCAAAAGGCAGCCAAAATGCAGCCCACATCCGGGAGAATCTCAAGAGCAGGGGGTGGAGCAAGCCAGGCCTCAAACCTCGAGAAGTTCCAGCCCAAAAGGCAGCCAAAATGCAGCCCACATCCTGGAGAATCTCAAGAGCAGGGGGTGGAGCAAGACAGGCCTCAAACCACGAGAAGCTCCAGCCCAAAAGGCAGCCAAAATGCAGCCCACATCCAGGAGAATATCAAGAGCAGGGGGTGGAGCAAGCCAGGCCTCAAACCACGAGAAGCTCCAGCCCAAAAGGCAGCCAAAATGCAGCCCACATCCGGGAGAATCTCAAGAGCAGGGGGTGGAGCAAGCCAGGCCTCAAACCACGAGAAGCTCCAGCCCAAAATGCAGACAAAATCCAGCCCACATCCGGGAGAATATCAAGAGCAGGGCGTGGAGCAAGGCAGGCCTCAAACCTCGAGAAGCTCCAGCCCAAAAGGCAGCCAAAATGCAGCCCACATCTGGGAGAATCTCAAGAGCAGGGGGTGGAGCAAGCCAGGCCTCAAACCACGAGAAGCTCCAGCCCAAAATGCAGACAAAATCCAGCCCATATCCGGGAGAATATCAAGAGCAGGGGGTGGAGCAAGCCAGGCCTCAAACCTCGAGATTCTCCATCCCAAAAGGCAGCCAAATTGCAGCCCACATACGGGAGAATCTCAAGAGCAGGGGGTGGAGCAAGCCAGGCCTCAAACCACGAGAAGCTCCAGCCCTAAATGCAGCCAAAATGCAGCCCACATCCTGGAGAATCGCAAGAGCAGGGGGTGGAGGAAGCCAGGCCTCAGACCACGAAAAGCTTCAGCCCAAGTATCAGGCAAAATGCAGCCCACATCCGGGAGAATCTCAAGAGCAGGGGGTGGAGCAAGCCAGGCCTCAAACCACGAGAAGCTCCAGCCCAAAAAGCAGCCAAAATGCAGCCCACATCCAGGAGAATATCAAGAGCAGAGGGTGGAGCAAGCCAGGCCTCAAACCATGAGAAGCTCCAGCCCTAAAGGCAGCCAAAATCCAGCCCACATCCGGGAGAATCTCAAGAGCAGGGGGTGGAGCAAGCCAGGCCTCAAACCACGAGAAGCTCCAGCCCAAAATGCAGCCAAAATGCAGCCCACATCCAGGAGAATCTCAAGAGCAGGGGGTGGAGCAAGCCAGGCCTCAAACCACGAGAAGCTCCAGCCCAAAATGCAGCCAAAATGCAGCCCACATCCAGGAGAATATCAAGAGCAGGGGGTGGAGCAAGCCAGGCCTCAAACCACGAGAAGCTCCAGCCCAAAATGCTGACAAAATCCAGCCCACATCCGGGAGAATATCAAGAGCAGGGGTTGGAGCAAGGCAGGCCTCAAACCTCGAGAAGCTCCAGCCCTAAAGGCAGCCAAAATGCAACCCACATCCTGGAGAATCTCAAGAGCAGGGGGTGGAGCAAGACAGGCCTCAAACCACGAGAAGCTCCAGCCCAAAATGCAGCCAAAATCCAGCCCACATCCGGGAGAATCTCAAGAGCAGGGGGTGGAGCAAGCCAGGCCTCAAACCACGAGAAGCTCCAGCCCAAAATGCAGACAGAATCCAGCCCATATCCGGGAGAATATCAAGAGCAGGGGGTGGAGCAAGCCAGGCCTCAAACCTCGAGATTCTCCATCCCAAAAGGCAGCCAAATTGCAGCCCACATACGGGAGAATCTCAAGAGCAGGGGGTGGAGCAAGCCAGGCCTCAAACCACGAGAAGCTCCAGCCCTAAATGCAGCCAAAATGCAGCCCACATCCTGGAGAATCGCAAGAGCAGGGGGTGGAGGAAGCCAGGCCTCAGACCACGAAAAGCTCCAGCCCAAGTATCAGGCAAAATGCAGCCCACATCCGGGAGAATCTCAAGAGCAGGGGGTGGAGCAAGCCAGGCCTCAAACCACGAGAAGCTCCAGCCCAAAAGGCAGCCAAAATGCAGCCCACATCCAGGAGAATATCAAGAGCAGAGGGTGGAGCAAGCCAGGCCTCAAACCATGAGAAGCTCCAGCCCTAAAGGCAGCCAAAATCCAGCCCACATCCGGGAGAATCTCAAGAGCAGGGGGTGGAGCAAGCCAGGCCTCAAACCACGAGAAGCTCCAGCCCAAAATGCAGCCAAAATGCAGCCCACATCCAGGAGAATCTCAAGAGCAGGAGGTGGAGCAAGCCAGGCCTCAAACCACGAGAAGCTCCAGCCCAAAATGCAGCCAAAATGCAGCCCACATCCAGGAGAATATCAAGAGCAGGGGGTGGAGCAAGCCAGGCCTCAAAACAGAAGAAGCTCCAGCCCAAAAAGCAGCCAAAATGCAGCCCACATCCGGGAGAATCTCAACAGCAGGGGGTGGAGCAAGCCAGGCCTCAAACCACGAGAAGCTCCAGCCCAAAATGCAGACAAAATCCAGCCCACATCCTGGAGAATATCAATAGAAGGGGGTGGAGCAAGGCAGGCCTCAAACCTCGAGAAGCTCCAGCCCAAAAGGCAGCCAAAATGCAGCCCACATCCGGGAGAATCTCAAGAGCAGGGGGTGGAGCAAGCCAGGCCTCAAACCACGAGAAGCTCCAGCCCAAAATGCTGACAAAATCCAGCCCACATCCGGGAGAATATCAAGAGCAGGGGTTGGAGCAAGGCAGGCCTCAAACCTCGAGAAGCTCCAGCCCTAAAGGCAGCCAAAATGCAACCCACATCCTGGAGAATCTCAAGAGCAGGGGGTGGAGCAAGACAGGCCTCAAACCACGAGAAGCTCCAGCCCAAAATGCAGCCAAAATCCAGCCCATATCCGGGAGAATCTCAAGAGCAGGGTGTGGAGTAAGCCAGGCCTCAAACCACGAGAAGCTCCAGCCCTAAATGCAGCCAAAATGCAGCCCACCTCCGGGAGAATCTCAAGAGCAGGGTGTGGAGCAAGCCAGGCCTCAAACCACGAGAAGCTCCAGCCCTAAATGCAGCCAAAATGCAGCCCACATCCACGACAATTTCAAGAGCAGGGGGTGGAGCAAGCCAGGCCTCAAACCATGAGAAGCTCCAGCGCAAAAGGGAACCAAAATCCAGCCCACATCCGGGAGAACCTCAAGAGCAGGGGGTGGAGCAAGCCAGGCCTCAAACCACGAGAAGCTCCAGCCCAAAAGGCAGCCAAAATGCAGCCCACATCCAGGAGAATATCAAGAGCAGAGGGTGGAGCAAGCCAGGCCTCAAACCATGAGAAGCTCCAGCCCAACAGTCAGCCAAAATGCAGCCCACATCCGGGAGAATCTCAAGAGCAGGGGGTGGAGCAAGCCAGGCCTCAAACCACGAGAAGCTCCAGCCCAAAAGGCAGCCAAAATGCAGCCCACATCCAGGAGAATATCAAGAGCAGGGGGTGGAGCAAGCCAGGCCTCAAACCACGAGAAGCTCCAGCCCAAAAGGCAGCCAAAATGCAGCCCACCTCCGGGAGAATCTCAAGAGCAGGGGGTGGAGCAAGGCAGGCCTCAAACCACGAGAAGCTCCAGCCCAAAAGGCAGCCAAAATGCAGCCCACATCCAGGAGAATATCAAGAGCAGGGGGTGGAGCAAGCCAGGCCTCAAACCACGAGAAGCTCCAGCCCAAAAGGCAGCCAAAATGCAGCCCACATCCAGGAGAATATCAAGAGCAGGGGGTGGAGCAAGCCAGGCCTCAAACCACGAGAAGCTCCAGCCCAAAAGGCAGCCAAAATGCAGCCCACATCCGGGAGAATCTCAAGAGCAGGGCCTGGAGCAAGCCAGGCCTCAAACCACGAGAAGCTCCAGCCCAAAATGCAGACAAAATCCAGCCCACATCCGGGAGAATATCAAGAGCAGGGCGTGGAGGAAGGCAGGCCTCAAACCTCGAGAAGCTCCAGCCCAAAAGGCAGCCAAAATGCAGCCCACATCTGGGAGAATCTCAAGAGCAGGGGGTGGAGCAAGCCAGGCCTCAAACCACGAGAAGCTCCAGCCCAAAATGCAGACAAAATCCAGCCCATATCCGGGAGAATATCAAGAGCAGGGGGTGGAGCAAGCCAGGCCTCAAACCTCGAGATTCTCCATCCCAAAAGGCAGCCAAATTGCAGCCCACATACGGGAGAATCTCAAGAGCAGGGGGTGGAGCAAGCCAGGCCTCAAACCACGAGAAGCTCCAGCCCTAAATGCAGCCAAAATGCAGCCCACATCCTGGAGAATCGCAAGAGCAGGGGGTGGAGGAAGCCAGGCCTCAGACCACGAAAAGCTCCAGCCCAAGTATCAGGCAAAATGCAGCCCACATCCGGGAGAATCTCAAGAGCAGGGGGTGGAGCAAGCCAGGCCTCAAACCACGAGAAGCTCCAGCCCAAAATGCAGCCAAAATGCAGCCCACATCCAGGAGAATATCAAGAGCAGGGTGTGGAGCAAGCCAGGCCTCAAACCACGAGAAGCTCCAGCCCAAAAGGCAGCCAAAATGCAGCCCACATCCGGGAGAATCTCAACAGCAGGGGGTGGAGCAAGCCAGGCCTCAAGCCACGAGAAGCTCCAGCCCAAAATGCAGACAAAATCCAGCCCACATCCTGGAGAATATCAAGAGAAGGGGGTGGAGCAAGGCAGGCCTCAAACCTCGAGAAGCTCCAGCCCAAAAGGCAGCCAAAATGCAGCCCACATCCGGGAGAATCTCAAGAGCAGGGGGTGGAGCAAGGCAGGCCTCAAACCACGAGAAGCTCCAGCCCAAAAGGCAGCCAAAATGCAGCCCACCTCCGGGAGAATATCAAGAGCAGGGGGTGGAGCAAGCCAGGCCTCAAACCACGAGAAGCTCCAGCCCAAAAGGCAGCCAAAATGCAGCCCACATCCAGGAGAATATCAAGAGCAGGGGGTGGAGCAAGCCAGGCCTCAAACCACGAGAAGCTCCAGCCCAAAAGTCAGCCAAAATGCAGCCCACATCCGGGAGAATCTCAAGAGCAGGGGGTGGAGCAAGCCAGGCCTCAAACCACGAGAAGCTCCAGCCCAAAATGCTGACAAAATCCAGCCCACATCCGGGAGAATATCAAGAGCAGGGGTTGGAGCAAGGCAGGCCTCAAACCTCGAGAAGCTCCAGCCCAAAAGGCAGCCAAAATGCAGCCCACATCCGGGAGAATCTCAACAGCAGGGGGTGGAGCAAGCCAGGCCTCAAGCCACGAGAAGCTCCAGCCCAAAATGCAGACAAAATCCAGCCCACATCCTGGAGAATATCAAGAGAAGGGGGTGGAGCAAGGCAGGCCTCAAACCTCGAGAAGCTCCAGCCCAAAAGGCAGCCAAAATGCAGCCCACATCCGGGAGAATCTCAAGAGCAGGGGGTGGAGCAAGGCAGGCCTCAAACCACGAGAAGCTCCAGCCCAAAAGGCAGCCAAAATGCAGCCCACCTCCGGGAGAATATCAAGAGCAGGGGGTGGAGCAAGCCAGGCCTCAAACCACGAGAAGCTCCAGCCCAAAAGGCAGCCAAAATGCAGCCCACATCCAGGAGAATATCAAGAGCAGGGGGTGGAGCAAGCCAGGCCTCAAACCACGAGAAGCTCCAGCCCAAAAGTCAGCCAAAATGCAGCCCACATCCGGGAGAATCTCAAGAGCAGGGGGTGGAGCAAGCCAGGCCTCAAACCACGAGAAGCTCCAGCCCAAAATGCTGACAAAATCCAGCCCACATCCGGGAGAATATCAAGAGCAGGGGTTGGAGCAAGGCAGGCCTCAAACCTCGAGAAGCTCCAGCCCAAAAGGCAGCCAAAATGCAGCCCACATCCGGGAGAATCTCAACAGCAGGGGGTGGAGCAAGCCAGGCCTCAAACCACGAGAAGCTCCAGCCCAAAATGCAGACAAAATCCAGCCCACATCCTGGAGAATATCAAGAGAAGGGGGTGGAGCAAGGCAGGCCTCAAACCTCGAGAAGCTCCAGCCCAAAAGGCAGCCAAAATGCAGCCCACATCCGGGAGAATCTCAAGAGCAGGGGGTGGAGCAAGGCAGGCCTCAAACCACGAGAAGCTCCAGCCCAAAAGGCAGCCAAAATGCAGCCCACCTCCGGGAGAATATCAAGAGCAGGGGGTGGAGCAAGCCAGGCCTCAAACCACGAGAAGCTCCAGCCCAAAAGGCAGCCAAAATGCAGCCCACATCCAGGAGAATATCAAGAGCAGGGGGTGGAGCAAGCCAGGCCTCAAACCACGAGAAGCTCCAGCCCAAAAGTCAGCCAAAATGCAGCCCACATCCGGGAGAATCTCAAGAGCAGGGGGTGGAGCAAGCCAGGCCTCAAACCACGAGAAGCTCCAGCCCAAAATGCTGACAAAATCCAGCCCACATCCGGGAGAATATCAAGAGCAGGGGTTGGAGCAAGGCAGGCCTCAAACCTCGAGAAGCTCCAGCCCAATAGGCAGCCAAAATGCAGCCCACATCCTGGAGAATCTCAAGAGCAGGGGGTGGAGCAAGCCAGGCCTCAAACCATGAGAAGCTCCAGCCCAATAGGCAGCCAAAATCCAGCCCACATCCGGGAGAATCTCAAGAGCAGGGGGTGGAGCAAGCCAGGCCTCAAACCACGAGAAGCTCCAGCCCAAAAGGCAGCCAAAATGCAGCCCACATCCAGGAGAATCTCAAGAGCAGGGGGTGGAGCAAGCCAGGCCTCAAACCACGAGAAGCTCCAGCCCAAAATGCAGCCAAAATGCAGCCCACATCCGGGAGAATCTCAAGAGCAGGGGGTGGAGCAAGCCAGGCCTCAAACCACGAGAAGCTCCAGCCCAAAAGGCAGCCAAAATGCAGCCCACATCCTGGAGAATCTCAAGAGCAGGGGGTGGAGCAAGACAGGCCTCAAACCACGAGAAGCTCCAGCCCAAAATGCAGACAAAACGCAGCCCATATCCGGGAGAATCTCAAGAGCAGGGGGTGGAGCAAGCCAGGCCTCAAACCTCGAGAAGCTCCAGCCCAAAATGCAGCCAAAATCCAGCCCATATCCGGGAGAATCTCAAGAGCAGGGGGTGGAGCAAGCCAGGCCTCAAACCACGAGAAGCTCCAGCCCTAAATGCAGCCAAAATGCAGCCCACCTCCGGGAGAATCGCAAGAGCAGGGTGTGGAGCAAGCCAGGCCTCAAACCACGAGAACCTCCAGCCCTAAATGCAGCCAAAATGCAGCCCACATCCGCGACAATTTCAAGAGCAGGGGGTGGAGCAAGCCAGGCCTCAAACCATGAGAAGCTCCAGCTCAAAAGGGAACCAAAATCCAGCCCACATCCGGGAGAATCTCAAGAGCAGGGGGTGGAGCAAGCCAGGCCTCAAACCACGAGAAGCTCCAGCCCAAAAGGCAGCCAAAATGCAGCCCACATCTGGGAGAATCTCAAGAGCAGGGGGTGGAGCAAGCCAGGCCTCAAACCACGAGAAGCTCCAGCCCAAAAGGCAGCCAAAATGCAGCCCACATCCGGGAGAATCTCAAGAGCAGGGGGTGGAGCAAGCCAGGCCTCAAACCACGAGAAGCTCCAGCCCAAAATGCAGCCAAAATGCAGCCCACATCCGGGAGAATCTCAAGAGCAGGGGTTGGAGCAAGCCAGTCCTCAAACCACAAGAAGCTCCAGCCCAAAAGGCAGCAAAAATCCAGCCCACATCCGGGAGAATCTCAAGAGCAGGGGGTGGAGCAAGCCAGGCCTCAAACCTCGAGAAGTTCCAGCCCAAAAGGCAGCCAAAATGCAGCCCACATCCGGGAGAATCTCAAGAGCAGGGGGTGGAGCAAGACAGGCCTCAAACCACGAGAAGCTCCAGCCCAAAATGCAGCCCAAAGGCAGCCCATATCCGGGAGAATCTCAAGAGCAGGGGGTGGAGCAAGGCAGGCCTCAAACAACGAGAAGCTCCAGCCCAAAATGCAGCCAAAATCCAGCCCATATCCGGGAGAATCTCAAGAGCAGGGGGTGGAGCAAGCCAGGCCTCAAACCACGAGAAGCTCCAGCCCTAAATGCAGCCAAAATGCAGCCCACCTCCGGGAGAATCGCAAGAGCAGGGTGTGGAGCAAGCCAGGCCTCAAACCACGAGAACCTCCAGCCCTAAATGCAGCCAAAATGCAGCCCACATCCGCGACAATTTCAAGAGCAGGGGGTGGAGCAAGCCAGGCCTCAAACCATGAGAAGCTCCAGCCCAAAAGGGAACCAAAATCCAGCCCACATCCGGGAGAACCTCAAGAGCAGGGGGTGGAGCAAGCCAGGCCTCAAACCACGAGAAGCTCCAGCCCAAAAGGCAGCCAAAATGCAGCCCACATCCAGGAGAATATCAAGAGCAGAGGGTGGAGCAAGCCAGGCCTCAAACCATGAGAAGCTCCAGCCCAACAGTCAGCCAAAATGCAGCCCACATCCGGGAGAATCTCAAGAGCAGGGGGTGGAGCAAGCCAGGCCTCAAACCACGAGAAGCTCCAGCCCAAAAGCCAGCCAAAATGCAGCCCACATCCTGGAGAATCTCAAGAGCAGGGGGTGGAGCAAGCCAGGCCTCAAACCACAAGAAGCTCCTGCCCAAGAATCAGCCAAAATGCAGCCCACCTCCGGGAGAATCTCAAGAGCAGGGGGTGGAGCAAGCCAGGCCTCAAACCACGAGAAGCTCCAGCCCAAAAGGCAGCCAAAATGCAGCCCACATCCAGGAGAATATCAAGAGCAGGGGGTGGAGCAAGCCAGGCCTCAAACCACGAGAAGCTCCAGCCCAAAAGGCAGCCAAAATGCAGCCCACATCCAGGAGAATATCAAGAGCAGGGGGTGGAGCAAGCCAGGCCTCAAACCACGAGAAGCTCCAGCCCAAAAGGCAGCCAAAATGCAGCCCACATCCGGGAGAATCTCAAGAGCAGGGGGTGGAGCAAGCCAGGCCTCAAACCACGAGAAGCTCCAGCCCAAAATGCAGACAAAATCCAGCCCACATCCGGGAGAATATCAAGAGCAGGGCGTGGAGCAAGGCAGGCCTCAAACCTCGAGAAGCTCCAGCCCAAAAGGCAGCCAAAATGCAGCCCACATCTGGGAGAATCTCAAGAGCAGGGGGTGGAGCAAGCCAGGCCTCAAACCACGAGAAGCTCCAGCCCAAAATGCAGACAAAATCCAGCCCATATCCGGGAGAATATCAAGAGCAGGGGGTGGAGCAAGCCAGGCCTCAAACCTCGAGATTCTCCATCCCAAAAGGCAGCCAAATTGCAGCCCACATACGGGAGAATCTCAAGAGCAGGGGGTGGAGCAAGCCAGGCCTCAAACCACGAGAAGCTCCAGCCCTAAAGGCAGCCAAAATCCAGCCCACATCCTGGAGAATCGCAAGAGCAGGGGGTGGAGCAAGCCAGGCCTCAGACCACGAAAAGCTCCAGCCCAAGTATCAGGCAAAATGCAGCCCACATCCGGGAGAATGTCAAGAGCAGGGGGTGGAGCAAGCCAGGCCTCAAACCACGAGAAGCTCCAGCCCAAAAGGCAGCCAAAATGCAGCCCACATCCAGGAGAATATCAAGAGCAGAGGGTGGAGCAAGCCAGGCCTCAAACCATGAGAAGCTCCAGCCCTAAAGGCAGCCAAAATCCAGCCCACATCCGGGAGAATCTCAAGAGCAGGGGGTGGAGCAAGCCAGGCCTCAAACCACGAGAAGCTCCAGCCCAAAAGGCAGCCAAAATGCAGCCCACATCCAGGAGAATCTCAAGAGTAGGGGGTGGAGCAAGCCAGGCCTCAAACCACGAGAAGCTCCAGCCCAAAAGGCAGCCAAAATGCAGCCCACATCCAGGAGAATATCAAGAGCAGGGTGTGGAGCAAGCCAGGCCTCAAACCACGAGAAGCTCCAGCCCAAAAGGCAGCCAAAATGCAGCCCACATCCGGGAGAATCTCAACAGCAGGGGGTGCAGCAAGCCAGGCCTCAAACCACGAGAAGCTCCAGCCCAAAATGCAGACAAAATACAGCCCACATCCTGGAGAATATCAAGAGAAGGGGGTGGAGCAAGGCAGGCCTCAAACCTCGAGAAGCTCCAGCCCAAAAGGCAGCCAAAATGCAGCCCACATCCGGGAGAATCTCAAGAGCAGGGGGTGGAGCAAGGCAGGCCTCAAACCACGAGAAGCTCCAGCCCAAAAGGCAGCCAAAATGCAGCCCACCTCCGGGAGAATATCAAGAGCAGGGGGTGGAGCAAGCCAGGCCTCAAACCACGAGAAGCTCCAGCCCAAAATGCTGACAAAATCCAGCCCACATCCGGGAGAATATCAAGAGCAGGGGGTAGGAGCAAGGCAGGCCTCAAACCTCGAGAAGCTCCAGCCCAATAGGCAGCCAAAATGCAGCCCACATCCTGGAGAATCTCAAGAGCAGGGGGTGGAGCAAGCCAGGCCTCAAACCATGAGAAGCTCCAGCCCAATAGGCAGCCAAAATCCAGCCCACATCCGGGAGAATCTCAAGAGCAGGGGGTGGAGCAAGCCAGGCCTCAAACCACGAGAAGCTCCAGCCCAAAAGGCAGCCAAAATGCAGCCCACATCCAGGAGAATCTCAAGAGCAGGGGGTGGAGCAAGCCAGGCCTCAAACCACGAGAAGCTCCAGCCCAAAAGGCAGCCAAAATGCAGCCCACCTCCGGGAGAATCGCAAGAGCAGGGTGTGGAGCAAGCCAGGCCTCAAATCACGAGAACCTCCAGCCCTAAATGCAGCCAAAATGCAGCCCACATCCGCGACAATTTCAAGAGCAGGGGGTGGAGCAAGCCAGGCCTCAAACCACGAGAAGCTCCAGCCCAAAAGGGAACCAAAATCCAGCCCACATCCGGGAGAACCTCAAGAGCAGGGGGTGGAGCAAGCCAGGCCTCAAACCACGAGAAGCTCCAGCCCAAAAGGCAGCCAAAATGCAGCCCACATCCAGGAGAATATCAAGAGCAGGGGGTGGAGCAAGCCAGGCCTCAAACCACGAGAAGCTCCAGCCCAACAGTCAGCCAAAATGCAGCCCACATCCGGGAGAATCTCAAGAGCAGGGGGTGGAGCAAGGCAGGCCTCAAACCACGAGAAGCTCCAGCCCAAAAGGCAGCCAAAATGCAGCCCACCTCCGGGAGAATCTCAAGAGCAGGGGGTGGAGCAAGGCAGGCCTCAAACCTCGAGAAGCTCCAGCCCTAAAGGCAGCCAAAATGCAGCCCACATCCTGGAGAATCTCAAGAGCAGGGGGTGGAGCAAGCCAGGCCTCAAACCATGAGAAGCTCCAGCCCAATAGGCAGCCAAAATCCAGCCCACATCCGGGAGAATCTCAAGAGCAGGGGGTGGAGAAAGCCAGGCCTCAAACCACGAGAAGCTCCAGCCCAAAAGGCAGCCAAAATGCAGCCCACATCCAGGAGAATCTCAAGAGCAGGGGGTGGAGCAAGCCAGGCCTCAAACCACGAGAAGCTCCAGCCCAAAAGGCAGCCAAAATGCAGCCCACATCCGGGAGAATCTCAAGAGCAGGGGGTGGAGCAAGCCAGGCCTCAAACCTCGAGAAGTTCCAGCCCAAAAGGCAGCCAAAATGCAGCCCACATCCTGGAGAATCTCAAGAGCAGGGGGTGGAGCAAGACAGGCCTCAAACCACGAGAAGCTCCAGCCCAAAATGCAGACAAAATGCAGCCCATATCCGGGAGAATCTCAAGAGCAGGGGGTGGAGCAAGGCAGGCCTCAAACAACGAGAAGCTCCAGCCCAAAATGCAGCCAAAATCCAGCCCATATCCGGGAGAATCTCAAGAGCAGGGGGTGGAGCAAGCCAGGCCTCAAACCACGAGAAGCTCCAGCCCTAAATGCAGCCAAAATGCAGCCCACCTCCGGGAGAATCGCAAGAGCAGGGTGTGGAGCAAGCCAGGCCTCAAACCACGAGAACCTCCAGCCCTAAATGCAGCCAAAATGCAGCCCACATCCGCGACAATTTCAAGAGCAGGGGGTGGAGCAAGCCAGGCCTCAAACCATGAGAAGCTCCAGCCCAAAAGGGAACCAAAATCCAGCCCACATCCGGGAGAACCTCAAGAGCAGGGGGTGGAGCAAGCCAGGCCTCAAACCACGAGAAGCTCCAGCCCAAAAGGCAGCCAAAATGCAGCCCACATCCAGGAGAATATCAAGAGCAGAGGGTGGAGCAAGCCAGGCCTCAAACCATGAGAAGCTCCAGCCCAACAGTCAGCCAAAATGCAGCCCACATCCGGGAGAATCTCAAGAGCAGGGGGTGGAGCAAGCCAGGCCTCAAACCACGAGAAGCTCCAGCCCAAAAGCCAGCCAAAATGCAGCCCACATCCTGGAGAATCTCAAGAGCAGGGGGTGGAGCAAGCCAGGCCTCAAACCACAAGAAGCTCCTGCCCAAGAATCAGCCAAAATCCAGCCCACATCCGGGAGAATCTCAAGAGCAGGGGGTGGAGCAAGCCAGGCCTCAAACCACGAGAAGCTCCAGCCCAAAAGGCAGCCAAAATGCAGCCCACATCCAGGAGAATCTCAAGAGCAGGGGGTGGAGCAAACCAGGCCTCAAACCACGAGAAGCTCCAGCCCAAAAGGCAGCCAAAATGCAGCCCACATGCGGGAGAATCTCAAGAGCAGGGGGTGGAGCAAGCCAGGCCTCAAACCACGAGAAGCTCCAGCCCAAAAGGCAGCCAAAATGCAGCCCACCTCCGGGAGAATCTCAAGAGCAGGGGGTGGAGCAAGGCAGGCCTCAAACCACGAGAAGCTCCAGCCCAAAAGGCAGCCAAAATGCAGCCCACATCCAGGAGAATATCAAGAGCAGGGGGTGGAGCAAGCCAGGCCTCAAACCACGAGAAGCTCCAGCCCAAAAGGCAGCCAAAATGCAGCCCACATCCAGGAGAATATCAAGAGCAGGGGGTGGAGCAAGCCAGGCCTCAAACCACGAGAAGCTCCAGCCCAAAAGGCAGCCAAAATGCAGCCCACATCCGGGAGAATCTCAAGAGCAGGGGGTGGAGCAAGCCAGGCCTCAAACCACGAGAAGCTCCAGCCCAAAATGCAGACAAAATCCAGCCCACATCCGGGAGAATATCAAGAGCAGGGCGTGGAGCAAGGCAGGCCTCAAACCTCGAGAAGCTCCAGCCCAAAAGGCAGCCAAAATGCAGCCCACATCTGGGAGAATCTCAAGAGCAGGGGGTGGAGCAAGCCAGGCCTCAAACCACGAGAAGCTCCAGCCCAAAATGCAGACAAAATCCAGCCCATATCCGGGAGAATATCAAGAGCAGGGGGTGGAGCAAGCCAGGCCTCAAACCTCGAGATTCTCCATCCCAAAAGGCAGCCAAATTGCAGCCCACATACGGGAGAATCTCAAGAGCAGGGGGTGGAGCAAGCCAGGCCTCAAACCACGAGAAGCTCCAGCCCTAAAGGCAGCCAAAATCCAGCCCACATCCTGGAGAATCGCAAGAGCAGGGGGTGGAGGAAGCCAGGCCTCAGACCACGAAAAGCTCCAGCCCAAGTATCAGGCAAAATGCAGCCCACATCCGGGAGAATGTCAAGAGCAGGGGGTGGAGCAAGCCAGGCCTCAAACCACGAGAAGCTCCAGCCCAAAAGGCAGCCAAAATGCAGCCCACATCCAGGAGAATATCAAGAGCAGAGGGTGGAGCAAGCCAGGCCTCAAACCATGAGAAGCTCCAGCCCTAAAGGCAGCCAAAATGCAGCCCACATCCGGGAGAATCTCAAGAGCAGGGGGTGGAGCAAGCCAGGCCTCAAACCACGAGAAGCTCCAGCCCAAAATGCAGCCAAAATGCAGCCCACATCCAGGAGAATCTCAAGAGCAGGGGGTGGAGCAAGCCAGGCCTCAAACCACGAGAAGCTCCAGCCCAAAAGGCAGCCAAAATGCAGCCCACATCCAGGAGAATATCAAGAGCAGGGTGTGGAGCAAGCCAGGCCTCAAACCACGAGAAGCTCCAGCCCAAAAGGCAGCCAAAATGCAGCCCACATCCGGGAGAATCTCAACAGCAGGGGGTGCAGCAAGCCAGGCCTCAAACCACGAGAAGCTCCAGCCCAAAATGCAGACAAAATACAGCCCACATCCTGGAGAATCGCAAGAGCAGGGGGTGGAGGAAGCCAGGCCTCAGACCACGAAAAGCTCCAGCCCAAGTATCAGGCAAAATGCAGCCCACATCCGGGAGAATGTCAAGAGCAGGGGGTGGAGCAAGCCAGGCCTCAAACCACGAGAAGCTCCAGCCCAAAAGGCAGCCAAAATGCAGCCCACATCCAGGAGAATATCAAGAGCAGAGGGTGGAGCAAGCCAGGCCTCAAACCATGAGAAGCTCCAGCCCTAAAGGCAGCCAAAATCCAGCCCACATCCGGGAGAATCTCAAGAGCAGGGGGTGGAGCAAGCCAGGCCTCAAACCACGAGAAGCTCCAGCCCAAAATGCAGCCAAAATGCAGCCCACATCCAGGAGAATCTCAAGAGCAGGGGGTGGAGCAAGCCAGGCCTCAAACCACGAGAAGCTCCAGCCCAAAAGGCAGCCAAAATGCAGCCCACATCCAGGAGAATATCAAGAGCAGGGTGTGGAGCAAGCCAGGCCTCAAACCACGAGAAGCTCCAGCCCAAAAGGCAGCCAAAATGCAGCCCACATCCGGGAGAATCTCAACAGCAGGGGGTGCAGCAAGCCAGGCCTCAAACCACGAGAAGCTCCAGCCCAAAATGCAGACAAAATACAGCCCACATCCTGGAGAATATCAAGAGAAGGGGGTGGAGCAAGGCAGGCCTCAAACCTCGAGAAGCTCCAGCCCAAAAGGCAGCCAAAATGCAGCCCACATCCGGGAGAATCTCAAGAGCAGGGGGTGGAGCAAGGCAGGCCTCAAACCACGAGAAGCTCCAGCCAAAAAGGCAGCCAAAATGCAGCCCACCTCCGGGAGAATATCAAGAGCAGGGGGTGGAGCAAGCCAGGCCTCAAACCACGAGAAGCTCCAGCCCAAAAGGCAGCCAAAATGCAGCCCACATCCAGGAGAATATCAAGAGCAGGGGGTGGAGCAAGCCAGGCCTCAAACCACGAGAAGCTCCAGCCCAAAAGTCAGCCAAAATGCAGCCCACATCCGGGAGAATCTCAAGAGCAGGGGGTGGAGCAAGCCAGGCCTCAAACCACGAGAAGCTCCAGCCCAAAATGCTGACAAAATCCAGCCCACATCCGGGAGAATATCAAGAGCAGGGGTTGGAGCAAGGCAGGCCTCAAACCTCGAGAAGCTCCAGCCCTAAAGGCAGCCAAAATGCAGCCCACATCCGAGAGAATCTCAAGAGCAGGGGGTGGAGCAAGCCAGGCCTCAAACCACGAGAAGCTCCAGCCCAAAAGGCAGCCAAAATGCAGCCCACATCCGAGAGAATCTCAAGAGCAGGGGGTGGAGCAAGCCAGGCCTCAAACCACGAGAAGCTCCAGCCCAAAAGGCAGCCAAAATGCAGCCCACATCCGGGAGAATCTCAAGAGCAGGGGGTGGAGCAAGCCAGGCCTCAAACCTCGAGAAGTTCCAGCCCAAAAGGCAGCCAAAATGCAGCCCACATCCTGGAGAATCTCAAGAGCAGGGGTTGGAGCAAGACAGGCCTCAAACCACGAGAAGCTCCAGCCCAAAATGCAGACAAAATGCAGCCCATATCCGGGAGAATCTCAAGAGCAGGGGGTGGAGCAAGGCAGGCCTCAAACAACGAGAAGCTCCAGCCCAAAATGCAGCCAAAATCCAGCCCATATCCGGGAGAATCTCAAGAGCAGGGGGTGGAGCAAGCCAGGCCTCAAACCACGAGAAGCTCCAGCCCTAAATGCAGCCAAAATGCAGCCCACCTCCGGGAGAATCGCAAGAGCAGGGTGTGGAGCAAGCCAGGCCTCAAACCACGAGAACCTCCAGCCCTAAATGCAGCCAAAATGCAGCCCACATCCGCGACAATTTCAAGAGCAGGGGGTGGAGCAAGCCAGGCCTCAAACCATGAGAAGCTCCAGCCCAAAAGGGAACCAAAATCCAGCCCACATCCGGGAGAACCTCAAGAGCAGGGGGTGGAGCAAGCCAGGCCTCAAACCACGAGAAGCTCCAGCCCAAAAGGCAGCCAAAATGCAGCCCACATCCAGGAGAATATCAAGAGCAGAGGGTGGAGCAAGCCAGGCCTCAAACCATGAGAAGCTCCAGCCCAACAGTCAGCCAAAATGCAGCCCATATCCGGGAGAATCTCAAGAGCAGGGGGTGGAGCAAGCCAGGCCTCAAACCACGAGAAGCTCCAGCCCAAAAGGCAGCCAAAATGCAGCCCACCTCCGGGAGAATCTCAAGAGCAGGGGGTGGAGCAAGCCAGGCCTCAAACCACAAGAAGCTCCTGCCCAAGAATCAGCCAAAATCCAGCCCACATCCGGGAGAATCTCAAGAGCAGGGGGTGGAGCAAGCCAGGCCTCAAACCATGAGAAGCTCCAGCCCTAAAGGCAGCCAAAATGCAGCCCACCTCCGGGAGAATCTCAAGAGCAGGGGGTGGAGCAAGCCAGGCCTCAAACCACGAGAAGCTCCAGCCCAAAAGGCAGCCAAAATGCAGCCCACATCCGGGAGAATCTCAAGAGCAGGGGGTGGAGCAAGCCAGGCCTCAAACCACGAGAAGCTCCAGCCCAAAATGCAGCCAAAATGCAGCCCACATCCGGGAGAATCTCAAGAGCAGGGGGTGGAGCAAGGCAGGCCTCAAACCACGAGAAGCTCCAGCCCAAAAGGCAGCCAAAATGCAGCCCACATCCGGGAGAATCTCAAGAGCAGGGGGTGGAGCAAGGCAGGCCTCAAACCACGAGAAGCTCCAGCCCAAAATGCAGCCAAAATCCAGCCCATATCCGGGAGAATCTCAAGAGCAGGGGGTGGAGCAAGCCAGGCCTCAAACCACGAGAAGCTCCAGCCCTAAATGCAGCCAAAATGCAGCCCACATCCGGGAGAATCGCAAGAGCAGGGGGTGGAGCAAGCCAGGCCTCAAACCACGAGAAGCTCCAGCCCAAAAGGCAGCCAAAATGCAGCCCACATCCGGGAGAATCTCAAGAGCAGGGGGTGGAGCAAGCCAGGCCTCAAACCATGAGAAGCTCCAGCCCAAAAGGGAACCAAAATCCAGCCCACATCCGGGAGAACCTCAAGAGTAGGGGGTGGAGCAAGCCAGGCCTCAAACCACGAGAAGCTCCAGCCCAAAAGGCAGCCAAAATGCAGCCCACATCCGGGAGAATATCAAGAGCAGAGGGTGGAGCAAGCCAGGCCTCAAACCATGAGAAGCTCCAGCCCAAAAGGCAGCCAAAATGCAGCCCACATCCGGGAGAATCTCAAGAGCAGAGGGTGGAGCAAGACAGGCCTCAAACCACAAGAAGCTCCTGCCCAAGAATCAGCCAAAATCCAGCCCACATCCGGGAGAATCTCAAGAGCAGGGGGTGGAGCAAGCCAGGCCTCAAACCACGAGAAGCTCCAGCCCAAAATGCAGCCAAAATGCAGCCCACATCCGGGAGAATCTCAAGAGCAGGGGGTGGAGCAAGCCAGGCCTCAAACCACGAGAAGCTCCAGCCCAAAAGGCAGCCAAAATCCAGCCCACATCCGGGAGAATCTCAAGAGCAGGGGGTGGAGCAAGGCAGGCCTCAAACCACGAGAAGCTCCAGCCCAAAAGGCAGCCAAAATGCAGCCCACATCCGGGAGAATCTCAAGAGCAGGGGGTGGAGCAAGCCAGGCCTCAAACCACGAGAAGCTCCAGCCCAAAAGGCAGCCAAAATGCAGCCCACATCCGGGACAATTCAAAGAGCAGGGGGTGGAGCAAGCAAGGCCTCAAACCACGAGAAGCTCCAGCCCAACAGGCAGCCAAAATGCAGCCCACATCCGGGAGAATCTCAAGAGCAGGGGGTGGAGCAAGCCAGGCCTCAAACCACAAGAAGCTCCAGCCCAAAAGGCAGCCAAAATGCAGCCCACATCCGGGACAATTTCAAGAGCAGGGGGTGGAGCAAGCAAGGCCTCAAACCATGAGAAGCTCCAGCCCAAAATTCAGACAAAATGCAGCCCAGATCCGGGAGAATATCAAGAGCAGGGGGTGGAGCAAGCCAGGCCTCAAACCACGAGATTCTCCAGCCCAAAAGGCAGCCAAAATGCAGCCCACATCCGGGAGAATCTCAAGAGCAGGGGGTGGAGCAAGCCAGGCCTCAAACCACGAGAAGCTCCAGCCCAAAATGCAGCCAAAATGCAGACCACATCCGGGAGAATCTCAAGAGCAGGGTTTGGAGCAAGGCAGGCCTCAAACCTCGAGAAGCTCCAGCCCAAAAGGCAGCCAAAATGCAGCCCACATCCGGGAGAATCTCAAGAGCAGGGGGTGGAGCAAGCCAGGCCTCAAACCACGAGAAGCTCCAGCCCAAAAGGCAGCCAAAATGCAGCCCACATCCGGGAGAATCTCAAGAGCAGGGGGTGGAGCAAGCCAGGCCTCAAACCTCGAGAAGTTCCAGCCCAAAAGGCAGCCAAAATGCAGCCCACATCCTGGAGAATCTCAAGAGCAGGGGGTGGAGCAAGACAGGCCTCAAACCACGAGAAGCTGCAGCCCTAAATGCAGCCAAAATGCAGCCCACCTCCGGGAGAATCGCAAGAGCAGGGGGTGGAGCAAGCCAGGCCTCAAACCACGAGAAGCTCCAGCCCAAAAGGCAGCCAAAATCCAGCCCACATCCGGGAGAATATAAAGAGCAGGGGGTGGAGCAAGCCAGGCCTCAAACCACGAGAAGCTCCAGCCCAAAAGGCAGCCAAAATGCAGCCCACATCCGGGAGAATCTCAAGAGCAGAGGGTGGAGCAAGACAGGCCTCAAACCACAAGAAGCTCCTGCCCAAGAATCAGCCAAAATCCAGCCCACATCCGGGAGAATCTCAAGAGCAGGGGGTGGAGCAAGCCAGGCCTCAAACCATGAGAAGGTCCAGCCCTAAAGGCAGCCAAAATGCAGCCCACCTCCGGGAGAATCTCAAGAGCAGGGGGTGGAGCAAGCCAGTCCTCAAACCACGAGAAGCTCCAGCCCAAAAGGCAGCCAAAATGCAGCCCACATCCGGGAGAATCTCAAGAGCAGGGGGTGGAGCAAGCCAGGCCTCAAACCACGAGAAGCTCCAGCCCAAAAGGCAGCCAAAATCCAGCCCACATGCGGGAGAATCTCAAGAGCAGGGGGTGGAGCAAGGCAGGCCTCAAACCACGAGAAGCTCCAGCCCAAAAGGCAGCCAAAATGCAGCCCACATCCGGGAGAATCTCAAGAGCAGGGGGTGGAGCAAGCCAGGCCTCAAACCACGAGAAGCTCCAGCCCAAAAGGCAGCCAAAACCCAGCCCACATCCGGGAGAATCTCAAGAGCAGGGGGTGGAGCAAGCCAGGCCTCAAACCACGAGAAGCTCCAGCCCAAAAGGCTGCCAAAATGCAGCCCACATCCGGGAGAATCTCAAGAGCAGGGGGTGGAGCAAGCCAGGCCTCAAACCACGAGAAGCTCCAGCCCAAAAGGCAGCCAAAATGCAGCCCACATCCGGGACAATTCAAAGAGCAGGGGGTGGAGCAAGCAAGGCCTCAAACCATGAGAAGCTCCAGCCCAACAGGCAGCCAAAATGCAGCCCACATCCGGGAGAATCTCAAGAGCAGGGGGTGGAGCAAGCCAGGCCTCAAACCACAAGAAGCTCCAGCCCAAAAGGCAGCCAAAATGCAGCCCACATCCGGGACAATTTCAAGAGCAGGGGGTGGAGCAAGCAAGGCCTCAAACCATGAGAAGCTCCAGCCCAAAATGCAGCCAAAATGCAGCCCACATCCGGGAGAATCTCAAGAGCAGAGGGTGGAGCAAGCCAGGCCTCAAACATCGAGAAGCTCCAGCCCAAAAGGCAGCCAAAATGCAGCCCACATCCGGGAGAATCTCAAGAGCAGAGTGTGGAGCAAGCCAGGCCTCAAACCACGAGAAGCTCCAGCCCAAAAGGCAGCCAAAATGCAGCCCACATCTGGGAGAATCTCAAGAGCAGGGGGTGGAGCAAGCCAGGCCTCAAACCACGAGAAGCTCCAGCCCAAAATTCAGACAAAATGCAGCCCAGATCCGGGAGAATATCAAGAGCAGGGGGTGGAGCAAGCCAGGCCTCAAACCACGAGAAGCTCCAGCCCAAAAGGCAGACAAAATGCAGACCACATCCGGGAGAATCTCAAGAGCAGGGGGTGGAGAAAGCCAGGCCTCAAACCACGAGAAGCTCCAGCCCAAAATGCAGCCAAAATGCAGCCCACATCCGGGAGAATCTCAAGAGCAGGGTTTGGAGCAAGGCAGGCCTCAAACCTCGAGAAGCTCCAGCCCAAAAGGCAGCCAAAATGCAGCCCACATCCAGGAGAATCTCAAGAGCAGGGGGTGGAGCAAGCCAGGCCTCAAACCACAAGAAGCTCCAGCCCAAAAGGCAGCAAAAATCCAGCCCACATCCGGGAGAATCTCAAGAGCAGGGGGTGGAGGAAGCCAGGCCTCAAACCTCGAGATTCTCTAGCCTTAAAGGCAGCCAAAATGCAGCCCATATCCGGGACAATTCAAAGAGCAGGGGGTGGAGCAAGCAAGGCCTCAAACCATGAGAAGCTCCAGCCCAACAGGCAGCCAAAATGCAGCCCACCTCCGGGAGAATCTCAAGAGCAGGGGGTGGAGCAAGCAAGGCCTCAAACCATGAGAAGCTCCAGCCCAAAAGGCAGCCAAAATGCAGCCCACATCCGGGAGAATCTCAAGAGCAGGGGGTGGAGCAAGCAAGGCCTCAAACCATGAGAAGCTCCAGCCCAAAAGGCAGCCAAAATCCAGCCTACATCCGGGAGAATATCAAGAGCAGAGGGTGGAGCAAGCCAGGCCTCAAACCACGAGAAGCTCCAGCCCAAAAGGCAGCCAAAATCCAGCGCACATCCGGGAGAATCTCAAGAGCAGGGGGTGGAGCAAGCCAGGCCTCAAACCTCGAGATTCTCCAGCCCAAAATGCAGCCAAAATGCAGCCCACATCCGGGAGAATATCAAGAGCAGGGGGTGGAGCAAGCCAGGCCTCAAACCACGAGAAGCTCCAGCCCAAACTGCAGACAAAATGCAGCCCACATCCAGGAGAATCTCAAGAGCAGGGGGTGGAGCAAGGCAGGCCTCAAACCACGAGAAGCTCCAGCCCAAAAGGCAGCCAAAATGCAGCCCACATCAGGGAGAATATCAAGAGCAGAGGGTGGAGCAAGCCAGGCCTCAAACCATGAGAAGCTAAAGCCCAAAAGGCAGCCAAAATGCAGCCCACATCCGGGAGAATCTCAAGAGCAGGGGGTGGAGCAAGCTAGGCCTCAAACCACGAGAAGCTCCAGCCCAAAATGCAGCCAAAATGCAGCCCACCTCCGGGAGAATCTCAAGAGCAGGGGGTGGAGGAAGCCAGGCCTCAAACCACGAGAAGCTCCAGCCCAAAATGCAGACAAAATGCAGCCCAGATCCGGGAGAATATCAAGAGCAGGGGGTGGAGCAAGGCAGGCCTCAAACCTCGAGATTCTCCAGCCCAAAAGGCAGCCAAAATGCAGCCCACATCCGGGAGAATCTCAAGAGCAGGGGGTGGAGCAAGCCAGGCCTCAAACCACGAGAAGCTCCAGCCCAAAAGGCAGCCAAAATGCAGCCCACCTCCGGGAGAATCTCAAGAGCAGGGGGTGGAGCAAGGCAGGCCTCAAACCACGAGAAGCTCCAGCCCAAAAGGCAGCCAAAATGCAGCCCACATCCGGGAGAATCTCAAGAGCAGGGGGTGGAGCAAGGCAGGCCTCAAACCACGAGAAGCTCCAGCCCAAAAGGGAGCCAAAATGCAGCCCACATCCGGGAGAATCTCAAGAGCAGGGGGTGGAGCAAGCCAGGCCTCAAACCACGAGAAGCTCCAGCCCAAAAGGCAGCCAAAATCCAGCCCACATCCGGGAGAATCTCAAGAGCAGGGGGTGGAGCAAGGCAGGCCTCAAACCACGAGAAGCTCCAGCCCTAAAGGCAGCCAAAATGCAGCCCACATCCGGGAGAATCTCAAGAGCAGGGGGTGGAGCAAGCCAGGCCTCAAACCATGAGAAGCTCCAGTCCAAAAGGCAGCCAAAATGCAGGCCACATCCGGGAGAACATCAAGAGCACAGGGTGGAGCAAGCCAGGCCTCAAACCATGAGAAGCTCCAGCCCAAAAGGCAGCCAAAATCCAGCCCACATCCGGGAGAATCTCAAGAGCAGGGGGTGGAGCAAGCCAGGCCTCAAACCACGAGAAGCTCCAGCCCAAAAGGCAGCCAAAATGCAGCCCACATCCAGGAGAATCTCAAGAGCAGGGGGTGGAGCAAGCCAGGCCTCAAACCATGAGAAGCTCCAGCCCAAAAGGCAGCCAAAATCCAGCCCACCTCCGGGAGAATCTCAAGAGCAGGGGGTGGAGCAAGCCAGGCCTCAAACCTCGAGATTCTCCAGCCTAAAATGCAGCCAAAATGCAGCCCACATCCGGGAGAATATCAAGAGCAGGGGGTGGAGCAAGCCAGGCCTCAAACCACGAGAAGCTCCAGCCCAAACTGCAGACAAAATGCAGCCCACATCCAGTAGAATCTCAAGAGCAGGGGGTGGAGCAAGCCAGGCCTCAATCCACGAGAAGCTCCAGCCCAAAAGGCAGCCAAAATGCAGCCCACATCAGGGAGAATATCAAGAGCAGAGGGTGGAGCAAGCCAGGCCTCAAACCATGAGAAGCTAAAGCCCAAAAGGCAGCCAAAATGCAGCCCACATCCGGGAGAATCTCAAGAGCAGGGGGTGGAGCAAGCTAGGCCTCAAACCACGAGAAGCTCCAGCCCAAAAGGCAGCCAAAATGCAGCCTACCTCCGGGAGAATATCAAGAGCAGGGGGTGGAGGAAGCCAGGCCTCAAACCACGAGAAGCTCCAGCCCAAAATGCAGACAAAATGCAGCCCAGATCCGGGAGAATATCAAGAGCAGGGGGTGGAGCAAGGCAGGCCTCAAACCTCGAGATTCTCCAGCCCAAAAGGCAGCCAAAATGCAGCCCACATGCGGGAGAATCTCAAGAGCAGGGGGTGGAGCAAGCCAGGCCTCAAACCACGAGAAGCTCCAGCCCAAAAGGCAGCCAAAATGCAGCCCACATCCAGGAGAATATCAAGAGCAGGGGGTGGAGCAAGCCAGGCCTCAAACCAGGAGAAGCTCCAGCCCAAAAGGCAGCCAAAATGCAGCCCACCTCCGGGAGAATCTCAAGAGCAGGGGGTGGAGCAAGCCAGGCCTCAAACCACGAGAAGCTCCAGCCCAAAAGGCAGCCAAAATCCAGCCCACATCCGGGAGAATCTCAAGAGCAGGGGGTGGAGCAAGGCAGGCCTCAAACCACGACAAGCTTCAGCCCAAAAGGCAGCCAAAATGCAGCCCACCTCCGGGAGAATCTCAAGAGCAGGGGGTGGAGCAAGCCAGGCCTCAAACCTTGTGAAGATCCAGCCCAAAAGGCAGCCAAAATGCAGCCCAAATCCAGGAGAATATCAAGAGCAGGGGGTGGAGCAAGCCAGGACTCAAACCACAAGAAGCTCCAGCCCAAAATGCAGCCAAAATCCAGCCCACATCGGGGAGAATCTCAAGAGCAGGGGGTGGAGCAAGCCAGGCCTCAAACCATGAGAAGCTCCAGCCCAGAATGGAGCAAAAATCCAGCCCACATCCGGGAGAAACTCAAGAGCAGGGTGTGGAGCAAGCCAGGCCTCAAACCACGAGAAGCTCCAGCCCAAAAGGCAGCCAAAATCCAGCCCACATCCGGGAGAATCTCAAGAGCAGGGGGTGGAGCAAGCCAGGCCTCAAACCTCGAGATTCTCCAACCCAAAAGGCAGCCAAAATGCAGCCCACATCCGGGAGAATCTCAAGAGCAGGGGGTGGAGCAAGCCAGGCCTCAAACCATGAGAAGCTCCAGCCCAAAAGGCAGCCAAAATGCAGCCCACATCCGGGAGAATCTCAAGAGCAGGGGGTGGAGCAAGCCAGGCCTCAAACCACGAGAAGCTCCAGCCCTAAAGGCAGCCAAAATGCAGCCCACCTCCGGGAGAATCTCAAGAGCAGGGGGTGGAGCAAGCCAGGCCTCAAACCATGAGAAGCTCCAGCCCAAAAGGCAGCCAAAATCCAGCCCACATCCGGGAGAATCTCAAGAGCAGGGGGTGGAGCAAGCCAGGCCTCAAACCACGAGAAGCTCCAGCCCAAAAGGCAGCCAAAATGCAGCCCACATCCGGGAGAATCTCAAGAGCAGGGGGTGGAGCAATCCAGGCCTCAAACCACGAGAAGCTCCAGCCCAAAAGGCAGCCAAAATGCAGCCCACATCCGGGACAATTTCAAGAGCAGGGGGTGGAGCAAGCAAGGCCTCAAACCATGAGAAGCTCCAGCCCAGAATGGAGCAAAAATCCAGCCCACATCCGGGAGAAACTCAAGAGCAGGGTGTGGAGCAAGCCAGGCCTCAAACCACGAGAAGCTCCAGCCCAAAAGGCAGCCAAAATCCAGCCCACATCCGGGAGAATCTCAAGAGCAGGGGGTGGAGCAAGCCAGGCCTCAAACCTCGAGATTCTCCAGCCCAAAAGGCAGCCAAAATGCAGCCCACATCCGGGAGAATCTCAAGAGCAGGGGGTGGAGCAAGCCAGGCCTCAAACCATGAGAAGCTCCAGCCCAAAAGGCAGCCAAAATGCAGCCCACATCCGGGAGAATCTCAAGAGCAGGGGGTGGAGCAAGCCAGGCCTCAAACCACGAGAAGCTCCAGCCCAAAAGGCAGCCAAAATGCAGCCCACATCCGGGAGAATATCAAGAGCTGGGGGTGGAGCAAGCCAGGCCTCAAACCTCGAGAAGCTCCAGCCCACAAGGCAGCCAAAATGCAGCCCATATCCGGGAGAATATCAAGAGCAGGGGGTGGAGCAAGCCAGGCCTCAAACCACGAGAAGCTCAAGCCCAAAAATGCAGCCGAAATGCAGCCCACATCCGGGAGAATCTCAAGAGCAGGGGTTGGAGCAAGCCAGGCCTCAAACCACGAGAAGCTCCAGCCCAAAATGCAGCCAAAATGCAGCCCACATCCGGGAGAATCTCAAGAGCAGGGGGTGGAGCAAGCCAGGCCTCAAACCACGAGAAGCTCCAGCCCAAAAGGCAGCCAAAATGCAGCCCACATCCGGGAGAATCTCAAGAGCAGGGGGTGGAGCAAGCGAGGCCTCAAACCACGAGAAGCTCCAGCCCAAAAGGCAGCCAAAATGCAGCCCAGATCCGGGAGAATCTCAAGAGCAGGGGGTGGAGCAAGCCAGGCCTCAAACCACGAGAAGCTCCAGCCCAAAAGGCAGCCAAAATGCAGCCCACATCCGGGAGAATATTCAGAGCTGGGGGTGGAGCAAGCCAGGCCTCAAACCTCGAGAAGCTCCAGCCCACAATGCAGCCAAAATGCAGCCCATATCCGGGAGAATATCAAGAGCAGGGGGTGGAGCAAGCCAGGCCTCAAACCATGACAAGCTCAAGCCCAAAAATGCAGCCGAAATGCAGCCCACATCCGGGAGAATCTCAAGAGCAGGGGGTGGAGCAAGGCAGGCCTCAAACCAGGAGAAGCTCCAGCCCAAAAGGCAGCCAAAATGCAGCCCACATCCGGGAGAATCTCAAGAGCAGGGGGTGGAGCAAGCCAGGCCTCAAACCATGAGAAGCTCCAGCCCAAAAGGCAGCCAAAATGCAGCCCAGCTCCGGGAGAATCTCAAGAGCAGGGGGTGGAGAAAGCCAGGCCTCAAACCATGAGAAGCTCCAGCCCTAAAGGCAGCCAAAATGCAGCCCACATCCGGGAGAATCTCAAGAGCAGGGGGTGGAGCAAGCCAGGCCTCAAACCTCGAGAAGCTCCAGCCCTAAATGCAGCCAAAATGCAGCCCACCTCCGGGAGAATCTCAATGGCAGAGTTTGGAGCAAGCCAGACCTCAAACCTTGTGAAGATCCAGCCCAAAAGGCAGCCAAAATGCAGCCCAAATCCAGGAGAATATCAAGAGCAGGGGGTGGAGCAAGCCAGGACTCAAACCACAAGAAGCTCCAGCCCAAAATGCAGCCAAAATCCAGCCCACATCGGGGAGAATCTCAAGAGCAGGGGGTGGAGCAAGCCAGGCCTCAAACCATGAGAAGCTCCAGCCCAGAATGGAGCAAAAATCCAGCCCACATCCGGGAGAAACTCAAGAGCAGGGTGTGGAGCAAGCCAGGCCTCAAACCACGAGAAGCTCCAGCCCAAAAGGCAGCCAAAATCCAGCCCACATCCGGGAGAATCTCAAGAGCAGGGGGTGGAGCAAGCCAGGCCTCAAACCATGAGAAGCTCCAGCCCAAAAGGCAGCCAAAATGCAGCCCACATCCGGGAGAATCTCAAGAGCAGGGGGTGGAGCAAGCCAGGCCTCAAACCATGAGAAGCTCCAGCCCAAAAGGCAGCCAAAATGCAGCCCACATCCGGGAGAATCTCAAGAGCAGGGGGTGGAGCAAGCCAGGCCTCAAACCACGAGAAGCTCCAGCCCAAAAGGCAGCCAAAATGCAGCCCACATCCGGGAGAATCTCAAGAGCAGGGTGTGGAGCAATCCAGGCCTCAAACCACGAGAAGCTCCAGCCCAAAAGGCAGCCAAAATGCAGCCCACATCCGGGACAATTTCAAGAGCAGGGGGTGGAGCAAGCAAGGCCTCAAACCATGAGAAGCTCCAGCCCAGAATGGAGCAAAAATCCAGCCCACATCCGGGAGAAACTCAAGAGCAGGGTGTGGAGCAAGCCAGGCCTCAAACCACGAGAAGCTCCAGCCCAAAAGGCAGCCAAAATCCAGCCCACATCCGGGAGAATCTCAAGAGCAGGGGGTGGAGCAAGCCAGGCCTCAAACCTCGAGATTCTCCAGCCCAAAAGGCAGCCAAAATGCAGCCCACATCCGGGAGAATCTCAAGAGCAGGGGGTGGAGCAAGCCAGGCCTCAAACCATGAGAAGCTCCAGCCCAAAAGGCAGCCAAAATGCAGCCCACATCCGGGAGAATCTCAAGAGCAGGGGGTGGAGCAAGCCAGGCCTCAAACCACGAGAAGCTCCAGCCCAAAAGGCAGCCAAAATGCAGCCCACATCCGGGAGAATCTCAAGAGCAGGGGGTGGAGCAAGCCAGGCCTCAAACCACGAGAAGCTCCAGCCCAAAAGGCAGCCAAAATGCAGCCCAGATCCGGGAGAATCTCAAGAGCAGGGGGTGGAGCAAGCCAGGCCTCAAACCACGAGAAGCTCCAGCCCAAAAGGCAGCCAAAATGCAGCCCACATCCGGGAGAATATCAAGAGCTGGGGGTGGAGCAAGCCAGGCCTCAAACCTCGAGAAGCTCCAGCCCACAAGGCAGCCAAAATGCAGCCCATATCCGGGAGAATATCAAGAGCAGGGGGTGGAGCAAGCCAGGCCTCAAACCACGAGAAGCTCAAGCCCAAAAATGCAGCCGAAATGCAGCCCACATCCGGGAGAATCTCAAGAGCAGGGGTTGGAGCAAGCCAGGCCTCAAACCACGAGAAGCTCCAGCCCAAAAGGCAGCCAAAATGCAGCCCACATCCGGGAGAATCTCAAGAGCAGGGGGTGGAGCAAGCCAGGCCTCAAACCATGAGAAGCTCCAGCCCAAAAAGCAGCCAAAATGCAGCCCAGCTCCGGGAGAATCTCAAGAGCAGGGGGTGGAGAAAGCCAGGCCTCAAACCATGAGAAGCTCCAGCCCTAAAGGCAGCCAAAATGCAGCCCACATCCGGGAGAATCTCAAGAGCAGGGGGTGGAGCAAGCCAGGCCTCAAACCTCGAGAAGCTCCAGCCCTAAATGCAGCCAAAATGCAGCCCACCTCCGGGAGAATCTCAATGGCAGAGTTTGGAGCAAGCCAGGCCTCAAACCTTGTGAAGATCCAGCCCAAAAGGCAGCCAAAATGCAGCCCAAATCCAGGAGAATATCAAGAGCAGGGGGTGGAGCAAGCCAGGACTCAAACCACAAGAAGCTCCAGCCCAAAATGCAGCCAAAATCCAGCCCACATCGGGGAGAATCTCAAGAGCAGGGGGTGGAGCAAGCCAGGCCTCAAACCATGAGAAGCTCCAGCCCAGAATGGAGCAAAAATCCAGCCCACATCCGGGAGAAACTCAAGAGCAGGGTGTGGAGCAAGCCAGGCCTCAAACCACGAGAAGCTCCAGCCCAAAAGGCAGCCAAAATCCAGCCCACATCCGGGAGAATCTCAAGAGCAGGGGGTGGAGCAAGCCAGGCCTCAAACCTCGAGATTCTCCAGCCCAAAAGGCAGCCAAAATGCAGCCCACATCCGGGAGAATCTCAAGAGCAGGGGGTGGAGCAAGCCAGGCCTCAAACCATGAGAAGCTCCAGCCCAAAAGGCAGCCAAAATGCAGCCCACATCCGGGAGAATCTCAAGAGCAGGGGGTGGAGCAAGCCAGGCCTCAAACCACGAGAAGCTCCAGCCCAAAAGGCAGCCAAAATGCAGCCCACATCCGGGAGAATCTCAAGAGCAGGGGGTGGAGCAAGCCAGGCCTCAAACCACGAGAAGCTCCAGCCCAAAAGGCAGCCAAAATGCAGCCCACATCCGGGAGAATCTCAAGAGCAGGGGGTGGAGCAAGCCAGGCCTCAAACCACGAGAAGCTCCAGCCCAAAAGGCAGCCAAAATGCAGCCCACATCCGGGAGAATATCAAGAGCTGGGGGTGGAGCAAGCCAGGCCTCAAACCTCGAGAAGCTCCAGCCCACAAGGCAGCCAAAATGCAGCCCATATCCGGGAGAATATCAAGAGCAGGGGGTGGAGCAAGCCAGGCCTCAAACCATGAGAAGCTCAAGCCCAAAAATGCAGCCGAAATGCAGCCCACATCCGGGAGAATCTCAAGAGCAGGGGGTGGAGAAAGCCAGGCCTCAAACCATGAGAAGCTCCAGCCCTAAAGGCAGCCAAAATGCAGCCCACATCCGGGAGAATCTCAAGAGCAGGGGGTGGAGCAAGCCAGGCCTCAAACCTCGAGAAGCTCCAGCCCTAAATGCAGCCAAAATGCAGCCCACCTCCGGGAGAATCTCAATGGCAGAGTTTGGAGCAAGCCAGGCCTCAAACCTTGTGAAGATCCAGCCCAAAAGGCAGCCAAAATGCAGCCCACATCCAGGAGAATATCAAGAGCAGGGGGTGGAGCAAGCCAGGACTCAAACCACAAGAAGCTCCAGCCCGAAATGCAGCCAAAATCCAGCCCACATCGGGGAGAATCTCAAGAGCAGGGGGTGGAGCAAGCCAGGCCTCAAACCTCGAGATTCTCCAGCCCAAAAGGCAGCCAAAATGCAGCCCACATCCGGGAGAATCTCAAGAGCAGGGGGTGGAGCAAGCCAGGCCTCAAACCATGAGAAGCTCCAGCCCAAAAGGCAGCCAAAATCCAGCCCACATCCGGGAGAATCTCAAGAGCAGGGGGTGGAGCAAGCCAGGCCTCAAACCACGAGAAGCTCCAGCCCAAAAGGCAGCCAAAATCCAGCCCACATCCGGGAGAATCTCAAGAGCAGGGGGTGGAGCAAGCCAGGCCTCAAACCACGAGAAGCTCCAGCCCAAAAGGCAGCCAAAATGCAGCCCACATCCGGGAGAATCTCAAGAGCAGGGGGTGGAGCAAGCCAGGCCTCAAACCACGAGAAGCTCCAGCCCAAAAGGCAGCCACAATGCAGCCCACATCCGGGAGAATATCAAGAGCTGGGGGTGGAGCAAGCCAGGCCTCAAACCTCGAGAAGCTCCAGCCCACAAGGCAGCCAAAATGCAGCCCATATCCGGGAGAATATCAAGAGCAGGGGGTGGAGCAAGCCAGGCCTCAAACCATGAGAAGCTCAAGCCCAAAAATGCAGCCGAAATGCAGCCCACATCCGGGAGAATCTCAAGAGCAGGGGGTGGAGCAAGGCAGGCCTCAAACCACGAGAAGCTCCAGCCCAAAAGGCAGCCAAAATGCAGCCCACATCCGGGAGAATCTCAAGAGCAGGGGGTGGAGCAAGCCAGGCCTCAAACCATGAGAAGCTCCAGCCCAAAATGCAGCCAAAATGCAGCCCAGCTCCGGGAGAATCTCAAGAGCAGGGGGTGGAGAAAGCCAGGCCTCAAACCATGAGAAGCTCCAGCCCTAAAGGCAGCCAAAATCCAGCCCACATCCGGGAGAATCTCAAGAGCAGGGGGTGGAGCAAGCCAGGCCTCAAACCACGAGAAGCTCCAGCCCAAAATGCAGCCAAAATGCAGCCCACCTCCGGGACAATTTCAAGAGCAGGGGGTGGAGCAAGCCAGGCCTCAAACCTCGAGAAGCTCCAGCCCAAAAGGCAGCCAAAATGCAGCCCACATCCAGGAGAATATCAAGAGCAGGGGGTGGAGCAAGCCAGGACTCAAACCACAAGAAGCTCCAGCCCAAAATGCAGCCAAAATCCAGCCCACATCGGGGAGAATATCAAGAGCAGGGGGTGGAGCAAGCCAGGCCTCAAACCATGAGAAGCTCCAGCCCTAAAAGGCAGCCAAAATGCAGCCCACATCCGGGAGAATCGCAAGAGCAGGGGGTGGAGCAAGCGAGGCCTCAAACCACGAGAAGCTCCAGCCCAAAAGGCAGCCAAACTGCAGCCCACATCCGGGAGAATCTCAAGAGCAGGGGGTGGAGCAAGCCAGGCCTCAAACCATGAGAAGCTCCAGCCCAAAAGGGAGCCAAAATGCAGCCCACATCCGGGAGAATCTCAAGAGCAGGGGGTGGAGCAAGCCAGGCCTCAAACCACGAGAAGCTCCAGCCCTAAAGGCAGCCAAAATGCAGCCCACATCCTGGAGAATCTCAAGAGCAGGGGGTGGAGGAAGCCAGGCCTCAAACCTCGAGAAGCTCCAGCCCAAAAGGCAGCCAAAATGCAGCCCACATCCGGGAGAATCTCAAGAGCAGGGGGTGGAGCAAGCCAGGCCTCAAACCACGAGAAGCTCCAGCCCAAAATGCAGAAAAAATCCAGCCCATATCCGGGAGAATCGCAAGAGCAGGGGGTGGAGCAAGCCAGGCCTCAAACCTCGAGATTCTCCAGCCCAAAAGGCAGCCAAATTGCAGCCCACATCTGGGGGAATCTCAAGAGCAGGGGGTGGAGAAAGCCAGGCCTCAAACCACAAGAAGCTCCAGCCCAAAAGGCAGCCAAAATGCAGCCCACATCCGGGAGAACCTCAAGAGCAGGGGGTGGAGCAAGCCAGGCGTCAAACCTCGAGAAGCTCCAGCCCAAGAATCAGCCAAAATGCAGCCCACATCCGGGAGAATCTCAAGAGCAGGGGGTGGAGCAAGCCAGGCCTCAAACCACGAGAAGCTCCAGCCCAAAAGGCAGCCAAAATGCAGCCCACATCCGGGAGAATCTCAAGACCAGGGGGTGGAGCAAGCCAGGCCTCAAACCACGAGAAGCTCCAGCCCAAAAGGCAGCCAAAATGCAGACCACATCCAGGAGAATATCAAGAGCAGGGGGTGGAGCAAGCCAGGCCTCAAACCACGAGAAGCTCCAGCCCAAAAGGCAGCCAAAATGCAGCCCACATCCAGGAGAATCTCAAGAGCAGAGGGTTGAGCAAGCCAGGCCTCAAACCACAAGAAGCTCCAGCCCTAAAAGGCAGCCAAAATGCAGCCCACATCCGGAAGAATCTCAAGAGCAGAGGGTGCAGCAAGCCAGGCCTCAAACCACAAGAAGCTCCAGCCCAAAATGCAGACAAAATCCAGCCCACATCCGGGAGAATCTCAAGAGCAGGGGGTGGAGCAAGCCAGGCCTCAAACCACGAGAAGCTCCAGCCCAAAAGGCAGCCAAAATGCAGCCCACATCCAGGAGAATCTCAAGAGCAGAGGGTTGAGCAAGCCAGGCCTCAAACCACAAGAAGCTCCAGCCCTAAAAGGCAGCCAAAATGCAGCCCACATCCGGAAGAATCTCAAGAGCAGAGGGTGCAGCAAGCCAGGCCTCAAACCACAAGAAGCTCCAGCCCAAAATGCAGACAAAATCCAGCCCACATCCGGGAGAATCTCAAGAGCAGGGGGTGGAGCAAGCCAGGCCTCAAACCACGAGAAGCTCCAGCCCAAAAGGCAGCCAAAATGCAGACCACATCCGGGAGAATCTCAAGAGCAGGGGGTGGAGCAAGCCAGGCCTCAAACCATGAGAAGCTCCAGCCCAAAATGCAGCCAAAATGCAGCCCACGTCCGGGAGAATCTCAAGAGCAGGGGGTGGAGCAAGCCAGGCCTCAAACCACGAGAAGCTCCAGCCCAAAAGGCAGCCAAAATGCAGCCCACATCCTGGAGAATCGCAAGAGCTGGGGGTGGAGGAAGCCAGGCCTCAAACCTCGAGAAGCTCCAGCCCAAAAGGCAGCCAAATTGCAGACCACATCCGGGAGAATCTCAAGAGCAGGGGGTGGAGAAAGCCAGGCCTCAAACCACGAGAAGCTCCAGCCCAAAATGCAGCCAAAATCCAGCCCACATCCGGGAGAATCTCAAGAGCAGGGGTTGGAGCAAGGCAGGCCTCAAACCAGGAGAAGCTCCAGCCCAAAAGGCAGCCAAAATGCAGCCCACATCCGGGAGAATCTCAAGAGCAGGGGGTGGAGCAAGCCAGGCCTCAAACCATGAGAAGCTCCAGCCCAAAAAGCAGCCAAAATGCAGCCCACATCCAGGAGAATATCAAGAGCAGGGGGTGGAGCAAGCCAGGCCACAAACCACGAGAAGCTCCAGCCCAAAAGGCAGCCAAAATCCAGCCCACATCCAGGAGAATATCAAGAGCAGGGGGTGGAGCAAGCCAGGCCTCAAACCACGAGAAGCTCCAGCCCAAAAGGCAGCCAAAATGCAGCCCACATCCGGGAGAATCTCAAGAGCAGGGGGTGGAGCAAGCCAGGCCTCAAACCACGAGAAGCTCCAGCCCTAAAGGCAGCCAAAATGCAGCCCACATCCAGGAGAATATCAAGAGCAGGGTGTGGAGCAAGCCAGGCCTCAAACCACGAGAAGCTCCAGCCCAAAAGGCAGCCAAAATGCAGCCCACATCCAGGAGAATATCAAGAGCAGGGGGTGGAGCAAGCCAGGCCTCAAACCACGAGAAGCTCCAGCCCAAAAGGCAGCCAAAATGCAGCCCACATCCGGGAGAATCTCAAGAGCAGGGGGTGGAGCAAGCCAGGCCTCAAACCACGAGAAGCTCCAGCCCTAAATGCAGCCAAAATGCAGCCCACATCCGGGAGAATCGCAAGAGCAGGGGGTGGAGGAAGCTAGGCCTCAGACCACGAAAAGCTCCAGCCCAAGTATCAGGCAAAATGCAGCCCACATCCGGGAGAATCTCAAGAGCAGGGGGTGGAGCAAGCCAGGCCTCAAACCACGAGAAGCTCAGGCCCAAAATGCAGCCAAAATCCAGCCCACATCCAGGAGAATATCAAGAGCAGAGGGTGGAGCAAGCCAGGCCTCAAACCATGAGAAGCTCCAGCCCTAAAGGCAGCCAAAATCCAGCCCACATCCGGGAGAATCTCAAGAGCAGGGGGTGGAGCAAGCCAGGCCTCAAACCACGAGAAGCTCCAGCCCAAAATGCAGCCAAAATGCAGCCCACAACCAGGAGAATCTCAAGAGCAGGGGGTGGAGCAAGCCAGGCCTCAAACCACGAGAAGCTCCAGCCCAAAATGCAGCCAAAATGCAGCCCACATCCAGGAGAATATCAAGAGCAGGGGGTGGAGCAAGGCAGGCCTCAAACCTCGAGAAGCTCCAGCCCTAAAGGCAGCCAAAATGCAGCCCACATCCTGGAGAATCTCAAGAGCAGGGGGTGGAGCAAGCCAGGCCTCAAACCACGAGAAGCTCCAGCCCAAAAGGCAGCCAAAATGCAGCCCACATCCGGGAGAATCGCAAGAGCAGGGGGTGGAGCAAGCCAGGCCTCAAACCACGAGAAGCTCCAGCCCAAAATGCAGACAAAATCCAGCCCACATCCTTGAGAATATCAAGAGAAGGGGTGGAGCAAGGCAGGCCTCAAACCTCGAGAAGCTCCAGCCCAAAATGCAGCCAAAATGCAGCCCACATCCGGGAGAATCTCAAGAGCAGGGGGTGGAGCAAGCCAGGCCTCAAACCACGAGAAGCTCCAGCCCAAAATGCAGCCAAAATGCAGCCCACCTCCGGGAGAATATCAAGAGCAGGGGCTGGAGCAAGCCAGGCCTCAAACCACGAGAAGCTCCAGCCCAAAAGGCAGCCAAAATGCAGCCCACATCCAGGAGAATATCAAGAGCAGGGGGTGGAGCAAGCCAGGCCTCAAACCACGAGAAGCTCCAGCCCAAAAGTCAGCCAAAATGCAGCCCACATCCGGGAGAATCTCAAGAGCAGGGGGTGGAGCAAGCCAGGCCTCAAACCACGAGAAGCTCCAGCCCTAAATGCTGACAAAATCCAGCCCACATCCGGGAGAATATCAAGAGCAGGGGGTGGAGCAAGGCAGGCCTCAAACCTCGAGAAGCTCCAGCCCTAAAGGCAGCCAAAATGCAGCCCACATCCTGGAGAATCTCAAGAGCAGGGGGTGGAGCAAGCCAGGCCTCAAACCATGAGAAGCTCCAGCCCAAAAGGCAGCCAAAATCCAGCCCACATCCGGGAGAATCTCAAGAGCAGGGGGTGGAGCAAGCCAGGCCTCAAACCACGAGAAGCTCCAGCCCAAAATGCAGCCAAAATGCAGCCCACCTCTGGGAGAATCTCAAGAGCACAGGGTGGAGCAAGCCAGGCCTCAAACCACGAGAAGCTCCAGCCCAAAAGGCAGCCAAAATGCAGCCCACATCCAGGAGAATATCAAGAGCAGGGGGTGGAGCAAGCCAGGCCTCAAACCACGAGAAGCTCCAGCCCAAAAGGCAGCCAAAATGCAGCCCACATCCAGGAGAATATCAAGAGCAGGGGGTGGAGCAAGCCAGGCCTCAAACCTCGAGAAGCTCCAGCCCAAAAGGCAGCCAAAATGCAGCCCACATCCGGGAGAATCTCAAGAGCAGGGGGTGGAGCAAGCCAGGCCTCAAACCACGAGAAACTCCAGCCCAAAAGGCAGCCAAAATGCAGCCCACATCCGGGAGAATCTCAAGAGCAGACGGTGGAGCAAACCAGGCCTCAAACCACAAGAAGCTCCTGCCCAAGAATCAGCCAAAATCCAGCCCACATCCGGGAGAATCTCAAGAGCAGGGGGTGGAGCAAGCCAGGCCTCAAACCATGAGAAGGTCCAGCCCTAAAGGCAGCCAAAATGCAGCCCACCTCCGAGAGAATATCAAGAGCAGGGGGTGGAGCAAGCCAGGCCTCAAACCACGAGAAGCTCCAGCCCTAAAGGCAGCCAAAATGCAGCCCACATCCTGGAGAATCGCAAGAGCAGGGGGTGGAGGAAGCCAGGCCTCAAACCACGAGAAGCTCCAGCCCAAAAGGCAGCCAAAATGCAGCCCACATCCGGGACAATTTCAAGAGCAGGGCGTGGAGCAAGCCAGGCCTCAAACCATGAGAAGCTCCAGCCCAAAAGGCAGCCAAAATGCAGCCCACATCCGGGAGAATCTCAAGAGCTGGGGGTGGAGCAATCCAGGTCTCAAACCTCGAGATTCTCCAGCCCAAAATGCAGCCAAATTGCAGCCCACATACGGGAGAATCTCAAGAGCAGGGGTGGAGAAAGCCAGGCCTCAAACCACGAGAAGCTCCAGCCCAAAAGGCAGCCAAAATGCAGCCCACATCCGCGACAACTTCAAGAGCAGGGGGTGGAGCAAGCCAGGCCTCAAACCATTAGAAGCTCCAGCCCAAAAGGCAGCCAAAATCCAGCCCACATCTGGGAGAATCTCAAGAGCAGGGGGTGGAGCAAGCCAGGCCTCAAACCATTAGAAGCTCCAGCCTAAAAGGCAGCCAAAATGCAGCCCACATCCGGGAGAATCTCAAGAGCAGGGGGTGGAGCAAGCCAGGCCTCAAACCACGAGAAGCTCCAGCCCTAAATGCTGACAAAATCCAGCCCACATCCGGGAGAATCTCAAGAGCAGGGGGTGGAGCAAGGCAGGCCTCAAACCTCGAGAAGCTCCAGCCCTAAAGGCAGCCAAAATGCAGCCCACATCCTGGAGAATCTCAAGAGCAGGGGGTGGAGCAAGCCAGGCCTCAAACCATGAGAAGCTCCAGCCCAATAGGCAGCCAAAATCCAGCCCACATCCGGGAGAATCTCAAGAGCAGGGGGTGGAGCAAGCCAGGCCTCAAACCACGAGAAGCTCCAGCCCAAAATGCAGCCAAAATGCAGCCCACCTCTGGGAGAATCTCAAGAGCACGGGGTGGAGCAAGCCAGGCCTCAAACCACGAGAAGCTCCAGCCCAAAAGGCAGCCAAAATGCAGCCCACATCCAGGAGAATATCAAGAGCAGGGGGTGGAGCAAGCCAGGCCTCAAACCACGAGAAGCTCCAGCCCAAAATGCAGACAAAATCCAGCCCACATCCTGGAGAATATCAAGAGAAGGGGGTGGAGCAAGGCAGGCCTCAAACCTCGAGAAGCTCCAGCCCAAAAGGCAGCCAAAATGCAGCCCACATCCGGGAGAATCTCAAGAGCAGGGGGTGGAGCAAGCCAGGCCTCAAACCACGAGAAGCTCCAGCCCAAAAGGCAGCCAAAATGCACCCCACATCCAGGAGAATATCAAGAGCAGGGGGTGGAGGAAGCCAGGCCTCAAACCTCGAGAAGCTCCAGCCCAAAAGGCAGCCAAAATGCAGCCCACATCCGGGAGAATCTCAAGAGCAGGGGGTGGAGCAAGCCAGGCCTCAAACCTCGAGAAGCTCCAGCCCTAAATGCAGCCAAAATGCAGCCCACATCCTGGAGAATCTCAAGAGCAGGGGGTGGAGCAAGACAGGCCTCAAACCATGAGAAGCTCCAGCCCAAAATGCAGACAAAATGCAGCCCATATCCGGGAGAATATCAAGAGCAGGGGGTGGAGCAAGGCAGGCCTCAAACCACGAGAAGCTCCAGCCCAAAATGCAGCCAAAATCCAGCCCATATCCGGGAGAATCTCAAGAGCAGGGGGTGGAGGAAGCCAGGCCTCAAACCACGAGAAGCTCCAGCCCTAAATGCAGCCAAAATGCAGCCCACCTCCGGGAGAATCGCAAGAGCAGGGGGTGGAGCAAGCCAGGCCTCAAACCACGAGAAGCTCCAGCCCAAAAGGCAGCCAAAATGCAGCCCACATCCGCGACAATTTCAAGAGCAGGGGGTGGAGCAAGCCAGGCCTCAAACCATGAGAAGCTCCAGCCCAAAAGGGAACCAAAATCCAGCCCACATCTGGGAGAACCTCAAGAGCAGGTGGTGGAGCAAGCCAGGCCTCAAACCACGAGAAGCTCCAGCCCAAAAGGCAGCCAAAATGCAGCCCACATCCAGGAGAATATCAAGAGCAGAGGGTGGAGCAAGCCAGGCCTCAAACCATGAGAAGCTCCAGCCCAAAAGGCAGCCAAAATCCAGCCCACATCCGGGAGAATATAAAGAGCAGGGGGTGGAGCAAGCCAGGCCTCAAACCACGAGAAACTCCAGCCCAAAAGGCAGCCAAAATGCAGCCCACATCCGGGAGAATCTCAAGAGCAGACGGTGGAGCAAACCAGGCCTCAAACCACAAGAAGCTCCTGCCCAAGAATCAGCCAAAATCCAGCCCACATCCGGGAGAATCTCAAGAGCAGGGGGTGGAGCAAGCCAGGCCTCAAACCACGAGAAGCTCCAGCCCTAAAGGCAGCCAAAATGCAGCCCACATCCTGGAGAATCGCAAGAGCAGGGGGTGGAGGAAGCCAGGCCTCAAACCACGAGAAGCTCCAGCCCAAAAGACAGCCAAAATGCAGCCCACATCCGGGACAATTTCAAGAGCAGGGCGTGGAGCAAGCCAGGCCTCAAACCATGAGAAGCTCCAGCCCAAAAGGGAGCCAAAATGCAGCCCACATCCGGGAGAATCTCAAGAGCAGGGGCTGGAGCAAGCCAGGCCTCAAACCACGAGAAGCTCCAGCCCAAAATGCAGCCAAAATGCAGCCCACCTCCGGGAGAATCTCAATGGCAGAGTTTGGAGTAAGCCAGTCCTCAAACCTTGTGAAGATCCAGCCCAAAAGGCAGCCAAAATGCAGCCCACATCCGGGAGAATCTCAAGAGCAGGGGGTGGAGCAAGGCAGACCACAAACCACGAGGAGCTCCAGCCCAAAAGGCAGCCAAAATGCAGCCCACATCCAGGAGAATCTCAAGAGCAGGGGGTGGAGCAAGCCAGGCCTCAAATCATGAGAAGCTCCAGCCCAAAAGGCAGCCAAAATCCAGCCCACATCCGGGAGAATCTCAAGAGCAGGGGGTGGAGCAAGCCAGGCCTCAAACCACGAGAAGCTCCAGCCCAAAAGGCAGCCAAAATGCAGCCCACATCCGGGAGAATCTCAAGAGCAGGGGGTGGAGCAAGGCAGGTCTCAAACCTGGAGATTCTCCAGCCCAAAATGCAGCCAAATTGCAGCCCACATACGGGAGAATCTCAAGAGCAGGGGGTGGAGAAAGCCAGGCCTCAAACCACGAGAAGCTCCAGCCCAAAAGGCAGCCAAAATGCAGCCCACATCCGCGACAACTTCAAGAGCAGGGGGTGGAGCAAGGCAGGCCTCAAACCTCGAGAAGCTAAATCCCAAAATGCAGCCAAAATGCAGCCCACCTCCGGGAGAATCTCAAGAGCAGGGGGTGGAGCAAGCCAGGCCTCAAACCATGAGAAGCTCCAGCCCTAAAGGCAGCCAAAATACAGCCCACATCCAGGAGAATCTCAAGAGCAGGGGGTGGAGCAAGCCAGGCCTCAAACCACGAGAAGTTCCAGCCCAAAAGGCAGCCAAAATGCAGCCCACATCCGGGAGAATCTCAAGAGCAGGGGGTGGAGCAAGCCAGGCCTCAAACCACGAGAAGCTCCAGCCCAAAAGGCAGACAAAATCCAGCCCACATCCGGGAGAATCTCAAGAGCAGGGGGTGGAGCAAGCCAGGCCTCAAACCACGAGAAGCTCCAGCCCAAATGGCAGCCAAAATGCAGCCCACATCCGGGAGAATCTCAAGAGCAGGGGGTGGAGCAAGCCAGGCCTCAAACCACGAGAAGCTCCAGCCCAAAAGGCAGCCAAAATCCTGCCCATATCCGGGAGAATATCAAGAGCAGGGGGTGGAGCAAGCCAGGCCTCAAACCACGAGAAGCTCCAGCCCAAAATGCAGCCAAAATCCAGCCCACATCCGGGAGAATCTCAAGAGCAGGGGGTGGAGCAAGGCAGGCCTCAAACCATGAGAAGCTCCAGCCCAAAAGGCAGCCAAAATGCAGCCCACATCCGGGAGAATCTCAAGAGCAGGGGGTGGAGCAAGCCAGGCCTCAAACCACGAGAAGCTCCAGCCCAAAAGGCAGCCAAAATGCAGCCCACATCCGGGAGAATCTCAAGAGCAGGGGGTGGAGCAAGCCAGGCCTCAAACCACGAGAAGCTCCAGCCCAAAAGGCAGCCAAAATGCAGCCCACATCCGGGAGAATCTCAAGAGCAGGGGGTGGAGCAAGCCAGGCCTCAAACCACGAGAAGCTCCAGCCCAAAAGGCAGCCAAAATGCAGCCCACATCCGGGAGAATCTCAAGAGCAGGGGGTGGAGCAAGCCAGGCCTCAAACCACGAGAAGCTCCAGCCCAAAAGGCAGCCAAAATGCAGCCCACATCCGGGAGAATCTCAAGAGCAGGGGGTGGAGAAAGGCAGGCCTCAAACCACGAGAAGCTCCAGCCCAAAAGGCAGCCAAAATGCAGCCCACATCCGGGAGAATCTCAAGAGCAGGGGGTGGAGCAAGCCAGGCCTCAAACCATGAGAAGCTCCAGCCCAAAATGCAGCCAAAATGCAGCCCACATCCGGGAGAATCTCAAGAGCAGGGGGTGGAGCACGCCAGGCCTCAAACCACGAGAAGCTCCAGCCCAAAAGGCAGCCAAAATGCAGCCCACATCCGGGAGAATCTCAAGAGCAGGGGGTGGAGCAAGCCAGGCCTCAAACCACGAGAAGCTCCAGCCCAAAAGGCAGCCAAAATCCAGCCCACATCCGGGAGAATCTTAAGAGCAGTGGGTGGAGCAAGCCAGGCCTCAAACCACGAGAATCTACAGCCCTAAAGGCAGCCAAAATCCAGCCCACATCCGGGAGAATATCAAGAGCAGGGGCTGGAGCAAGCCAGGCCTCAAACCACGAGAAGCTCCAGCCCAAAAAGCAGCCAAAATGCAGCCCACATCCGGGAGAATCTCAAGAGCAGGGGGTGGAGCAAGCCAGGCCTCAAACCTCGAGAAGTTCCAGCCCAAAAGGCAGCCAAAATGCAGCCCACCTCCGGGAGAATCTCAAGAGCAGGGGGTGGAGCAAGCCAGGCCTCAAACCACGAGAAGCTCCAGCCCAAAAGGCAGCCAAAATGCAGCCCACATCCGGGAGAATCTCAAGAGCAGGGGGTGGAGCAAGCCAGGCCTCAAACCACGAGAAGCTCCAGCCCAAAAGGCAGCCAAAATCCAGCCCACATCCGGGAGAATCTCAAGAGCAGGGGGTGGAGCAAGCCAGGCCTCAAACCATGAGAAGCTCCAGCCCAAAAGGCAGCCAAAATGCAGCCCACATCCAGGAGAATCTCAAGAGCAGGGGGTGGAGCAAGCCAGGCCTCAAACCACGAGAAGCTCCAGCCCTAAAGGCAGCCAAAATGCAGCCCGCCTCCCTGAGAATCTCAAGAGCAGGGGGTGGAGCAAGCCAGGCCTCAAACCACAAGAATCTCCAGCCCAAGAGGCAGCCAAAATGCAGCCCACATCCGGGAGAATCTCAAGAGCAGGGGGTGGAGCAAGCCAGGCCTCAAACCATGAGAAGCTCCAGCCCAAATGTCAGCCAAAATGCAGCCCACATCCGGGAGAATCTCAAGAGCAGGTGGTGGAGCAAGCCAGGCCTCAAACCAAGAGAAGCTCCATCCCAAAATGCAGCCAAAATGCAGCCCACATCCGGGAGAATCTCAAGAGCAGGGGGAGGAGCAAGCCAGGCCTCAAACCATGAGAAGCTCCAGCCCAAAATGCAGCCAAAATGCAGCCCACATCCGGGAGAATCTCAAGAGCAGGGGGTGGAGCAAGGCAGGCCTCAAACCTCGAGAAGCTAAATCCCAAAATGCAGCCAAAATGCAGCCCACCTCCGGGAGAATCTCAAGAGCAGGGGGTGGAGCAAGCCAGGCCTCAAACCATGAGAAGCTCCAGCCCTAAAGGCAGCCAAAATACAGCCCACATCCAGGAGAATCTCAAGAGCAGGGGGTGGAGCAAGCCAGGCCTCAAACCACGAGAAGTTCCAGCCCAAAAGGCAGCCAAAATGCAGCCCACATCCGGGAGAATCTCAAGAGCAGGGGGTGGAGCAAGCCAGGCCTCAAACCACGAGAAGCTCCAGCCCAAAAGGCAGACAAAATCCAGCCCACATCCGGGAGAATCTCAAGAGCAGGGGGTGGAGCAAGCCAGGCCTCAAACCACGAGAAGCTCCAGCCCAAATGGCAGCCAAAATGCAGCCCACATCCGGGAGAATCTCAAGAGCAGGGGGTGGAGCAAGCCAGGCCTCAAACCACGAGAAGCTCCAGCCCAAAAGGCAGCCAAAATCCTGCCCATATCCGGGAGAATATCAAGAGCAGGGGGTGGAGCAAGCCAGGCCTCAAACCACGAGAAGCTCCAGCCCAAAATGCAGCCAAAATCCAGCCCACATCCGGGAGAATCTCAAGAGCAGGGGGTGGAGCAAGGCAGGCCTCAAACCATGAGAAGCTCCAGCCCAAAAGGCAGCCAAAATGCAGCCCACATCCGGGAGAATCTCAAGAGCAGGGGGTGGAGCAAGCCAGGCCTCAAACCACGAGAAGCTCCAGCCCAAAAGGCAGCCAAAATGCAGCCCACATCCGGGAGAATCTCAAGAGCAGGGGGTGGAGCAAGCCAGGCCTCAAACCACGAGAAGCTCCAGCCCAAAAGGCAGCCAAAATGCAGCCCACATCCGGGAGAATCTCAAGAGCAGGGGGTGGAGCAAGCCAGGCCTCAAACCACGAGAAGCTCCAGCCCAAAAGGCAGCCAAAATGCAGCCCACATCCGGGAGAATCTCAAGAGCAGGGGGTGGAGCAAGCCAGGCCTCAAACCACGAGAAGCTCCAGCCCAAAAGGCAGCCAAAATGCAGCCCACATCCGGGAGAATCTCAAGAGCAGGGGGTGGAGAAAGGCAGGCCTCAAACCACGAGAAGCTCCAGCCCAAAAGGCAGCCAAAATGCAGCCCACATCCGGGAGAATCTCAAGAGCAGGGGGTGGAGCAAGCCAGGCCTCAAACCATGAGAAGCTCCAGCCCAAAATGCAGCCAAAATGCAGCCCACATCCGGGAGAATCTCAAGAGCAGGGGGTGGAGCACGCCAGGCCTCAAACCACGAGAAGCTCCAGCCCAAAAGGCAGCCAAAATGCAGCCCACATCCGGGAGAATCTCAAGAGCAGGGGGTGGAGCAAGCCAGGCCTCAAACCACGAGAAGCTCCAGCCCAAAAGGCAGCCAAAATCCAGCCCACATCCGGGAGAATCTTAAGAGCAGTGGGTGGAGCAAGCCAGGCCTCAAACCACGAGAATCTACAGCCCTAAAGGCAGCCAAAATCCAGCCCACATCCGGGAGAATATCAAGAGCAGGGGCTGGAGCAAGCCAGGCCTCAAACCACGAGAAGCTCCAGCCCAAAAAGCAGCCAAAATGCAGCCCACATCCGGGAGAATCTCAAGAGCAGGGGGTGGAGCAAGCCAGGCCTCAAACCTCGAGAAGTTCCAGCCCAAAAGGCAGCCAAAATGCAGCCCACCTCCGGGAGAATCTCAAGAGCAGGGGGTGGAGCAAGCCAGGCCTCAAACCACGAGAAGCTCCAGCCCAAAAGGCAGCCAAAATGCAGCCCACATCCGGGAGAATCTCAAGAGCAGGGGGTGGAGCAAGGCAGGCCTCAAACCACGAGAAGCTCCAGCCCAAAAGGCAGCCAAAATCCAGCCCACATCCGGGAGAATCTCAAGAGCAGGGGGTGGAGCAAGCCAGGCCTCAAACCATGAGAAGCTCCAGCCCAAAAGGCAGCCAAAATGCAGCCCACATCCAGGAGAATCTCAAGAGCAGGGGGTGGAGCAAGCCAGGCCTCAAACCACGAGAAGCTCCAGCCCTAAAGGCAGCCAAAATGCAGCCCGCCTCCCTGAGAATCTCAAGAGCAGGGGGTGGAGCAAGCCAGGCCTCAAACCACAAGAATCTCCAGCCCAAGAGGCAGCCAAAATGCAGCCCACATCCGGGAGAATCTCAAGAGCAGGGGGTGGAGCAAGCCAGGCCTCAAACCATGAGAAGCTCCAGCCCAAATGTCAGCCAAAATGCAGCCCACATCCGGGAGAATCTCAAGAGCAGGGGGTGGAGCAAGCCAGGCCTCAAACCACGAGAAGCTCGAGCCCAAATGTCAGCCAAAATGCAGCCCACATCCGGGAGAATATCAAGAGCAGGGGGTGGAGCAAGCCAGGCCTCAAACCACGAGAAGCTCCAGGCCAAAAGGCAGCCAAAATCCAGCCCACATCCCGGAGAATCTCAAGAGCAGGGGGTGGAGCAAGCCAGGCCTCAAACCACGAGAAGCTCCAGCCCAAAAGGCAGACAAAATGCAGCCCACATCCGGGAGAATCTCAAGAGCAGGGGGTGGAGCAAGCCAGGCCTCAAACCACGAGAAGTTCCAGCCAAAAAGGCATCCAAAATGCAGCCCACATCCGGGAGAATCTCAAGAGCAGGGGGTGGAGCAAGCCAGGCCTCAAACCACGAGAAGCTCCAGCCCAAAAGGCAGCCAAAATGGAGCCCACATCCGGGAGAATCTTAAGAGCAGGGGGTGGAGCAAGCCAGGCCTCAAACCACGAGAAGCTCCAGCCCAAAAGGCAGCCAAAATGCAGCCCACATCCGGGAGAATCTCAAGAGCAGGGGGTGGAGCAAGCCAGGCCTCAAATCATGAGAAGCTCCAGCCCAAATTCAGCCAAAATGCAGCCCACATCTGGGAGAATATCAAGAGCAGAGAGTGGAGCAAATCAGGCCTCAAACCATGAGAAGCTCCAGCCCAAAAGGAAGCCAAAATCCAGCCTACATCTGGGAGAATATCAAGAGCAGGGGGTGGAGCAAGCCAGGCCTCAAACCACGAGAAGTTCCAGCCCTAAAGGCAGCCAAAATCCAGCCCACATCCGGGAGAATCTCAAGAGCAGGGGGTGGAGCAAGCCAGGCCTCAAGCCACGAGAAGCTCCAGCCCAAAGGGCAGCCAAAATGCAGCCTACATCCAGGAGAATATCAAGAGCAGGGGGTGGAGCAAGCCAGGCCTCAAACCACGAGAATCTCCAGCCCAAAAGGCAGCCAAATCCAGCCCACCTCCTGGAGAAACTCAACAGCAGGGGGTGGAGCAAGCCAGGCCTCAAACCACGAGAAGCTCCAGCCCAAAATGAAGCCAAAATGCAGCCCACATCCGGGAGAATCTCAAGAGCAGGGGGTGGAGCAAGCCAGGCCTCAAACCATGAGAAGCTCCAGCCCAAAAGGCAGCAAAAATCCAGCCCACATCCGGGAGAATCTCAAGAGCAGGGGGTGGAGCAAGCCAGGCCTCAAACCACGAGAAGCTCCAGCCCAAAATGCAGACAAAATCCAGGCCATATGTGTGAGAATATCAAGAGCAGGGGGTGGAGCAAGCCAGGCCTCAAACCACGAGAAGCTCCAGCCCAAAAGGCAGCCAAAATGCAGCCCACATCCGGGAGAATCTCAAGAGCAGGGGGTGGAGCAAGTCAGGCCTCAAACCACTAGAAGCTCCAGCCCAAATGGCAGCCAAAATCCAGCCCACATCCGGGAGAATCTCAAGAGCAGGGGGTGGAGCAAGCCAGGCCTCAAACCACGAGAAGCTCCAGCCCAAAAGGCAGCCAAAATGCAGCCCACATCCGGGAGAATATCAAGAGCAGGGGCTGGAGCAAGCCAGGCCTCAAACCATGAGAAGCTCCAGCCCTAAAGGCAGCCAAAATGCAGCCCACATCCGGGAGAATCTCAAGAGGAGGGGTTGGAGCAAGCCAGGCCTCAAACCACGAGAAGCTCCAGCCCAAAAGGCAGCCAAAATGCAGCCCACATCCGGGAGAATCTCAAGAGCAGAGGGTGGAGCAAGCCAGGCCTCAAACCACGAGAAGCTCCAGCCCAAAAGGCAGCCAAAATGCAGCCCACATCCGGGAGAATCTCAAGAGCAGGGGGTGGAGCAAGCCAGGCCTCAAACCACGAGAAGCTCCAGCCCTAAAGGCAGCCAAAATGCAGCCCACATCCAGGAGAATATCAAGAGCAGGGGGTGGAGGAAGCCAGGCCTCAAACCACGAGAAGCTCCAGCCCAAAATGCAGCCAAAATCCAGCCCACATCCGGGAGAATATCAAGAGCAGGGGGTGGAGCAAGCCAGGCCTCAAACCATGAGAAGCTCCAGCCCAAAAGTCAGCCAAAATGCAGCCCACATCCAGGAGAATATCAAGAGCAGAGAGTGGAGCAAGTCAGGCCTCAAACCATGAGAAGCTCCAGCCCTAAATGCAGCCAAAATGCAGCCCACATCCGGGAGAATCTCAAGAGGAGGGGTTGGAGCAAGCCAGGCCTCAAACCACGAGAAGCTCCAGCCCAAAATGCAGCCAAAATGCAGCCCACATCCGGGACAATCTCAAGAGCAGGGGGTGGAGCAAGCCAGGCCTCAAACCACGAGAAGCTCCAGCCCTAAAGGCAGCCAAAATGCAGCCCACCTCCCTGAGAATCTCAAGAGCAGGGGGTGGAGCAAGCCAGGCCTCAAACCACGAGAAGCTCCAGCCCAAAAGGCACCCAAAATGCAGCCCACATCCGGGAGAATCTCAAGAGCAGGGGGTGGAGCAAGCCAGGCCTCAAACCACGAGAAGCTCCAGCCCAAAAGGCAGCCAAAATGCAGCCCACATGCGGGAGAATCTTAAGAGCAGGGGGTGGAGCAAGGCAGGCCTCAAACCACGAGAAGCTCCAGCCCAAAAAGCAGCCAAAATGCAGCCCACATCCGGGAGAATCTCAAGAGCAGGGGGTGGAGCAAGCCAGGCCTCAAACCACGAGAAGCTCCAGCCCAAAATGCAGCCAAAATGCAGCCCACATCCGGGACAATTTAAAGAGCAGGGGGTGGAGCAAGCCAGGCCTCAAACCTCGAGAAGCTCCAGCCCAAAATGCAGCCAAAATGCAGCCCGCATCCGGGAGAATCTCAAGAGCAGGGGGTGCAGCAAGCCAGGCCTTCAAACCACGAGACGCTCCAGCCCAAATGGCAGACAAAATCCAGCCCACCTCCCTGAGAATCTCAAGAGCAGGGGGTGGAGCAAGCCAGGCCTCAAACCACGAGAAGCTCCAGCCCAAAAGGCAGACAAAATCCAGCCCATATCCGGGAGAATATCAAGAGCAGGGGGTGGAGCAAGGCAGGCCTCAAACCTCGAGATTCTCCAGCCCAAAAGGCAGCCAAAATCCAGCCCACATCCGGGAGAATCTCAAGAGCAGGGGGTGGAGCAAGCCAGGCCTCAAACCACGGGAAGCTCCAGGCCAAAAGGCAGCCAAAATGCAGCCCACATCCAGGAGAATATCAAGAGCAGGGGGTGGAGCAAGCCAGGCCTCAAACCATGAGAAGCTCCAGCCCAAAAGGCAGCCAAAATGCAGCCCACATCCAGGAGAATATCAAGAGCAGGGGGTGGAGCAAGCCAGGCCTCAAACCATGAGAAGCTCCAGCCCAAAAGGCAGCCAAAATGCAGCCCACATCCGGGAGAATCTCAAGAGCAGGGGGTGGAGCAAGCCAGGCCTCAAACCACTAGAAGCTCCAGCCCAAAAGGCAGCCAAAATGCAGCCCACATCCGGGAGAATCTCAAGAGCAGGGGGTGGAGCAATCCAGGCCTCAAACCACGAGAAGCTCCAGCCCAAAAGGCAGCCAAAATGCAGCCCACCTCCGGGAGAATCTCAAGAGCAGGGTTGGAGCAAGCCAGGCCTCAAACCACGAGAAGCTCCAGCCCAAAAGGCAGCCAAAATGCAGCCCACATCCGGGAGAATCTCAAGAGCAGGGGGTGGAGCAAGCCAGGCCTCAAACCACGAGAAGCTCCAGCCCAAAAGGCAGCCAAAATGCAGCCCAAATCCGGGAGAATCTCAAGAGCAGGGGGTGGAGCAAGCCAGGCCTCAAACCACGAGAAGCTCCAGCCCAAAAGGCAGCCAAAATGCAGCCCACATCTGGGAGAATCTCAAGAGCAGGGGGTGGAGCAAGCCAGGCCTCAAACCACGAGAAGCTCCAGCCCAAAAGGCATTCAAAATCCAGCCCATATCCGGGAGAATATCAAGAGCAGGGGGTGGAGCAAGGCAGGCCTCAAACCACGACAAGATCCAGCCCAAAATGCAGCCAAAATGCAGCCCACATCCAGGAGAATATCAAGAGCAGGGGGTGGAGCAAGCCAGGCCTCAAACCATGAGAAGCTCCAGCCCAAAAGGCAGCCAAAATGCAGCCCACATCCGGGAGAGTCTCAAGAGCAGGGGGTGGAGCAAGCCAGGCCTCAAACCACGAGAAGCTCCAGCCCAAAAGGCAGCCAAAATGCAGCCCACATCCGGGAGAATCTTAAGAGCAGGGGGTGGAGCAAGGCAGGCCTCAAACCACGAGAAGCTCCAGCCCAAAAAGCAGCCAAAATGCAGCCCACATCCGGGAGAATATCAAGAGCAGGGGGTGGAGCAAGCCAGGCCTCAAACCACGAGAAGCTCCAGCCCAAAATGCAGCCAAAATGCAGCCCACATCCGGGACAATTTCAAGAGCAGGGGGTGGAGCAAGCCAGGCCTCAAACCTCGAGAAGCTCCAGCCCAAAATGCAGCCAAAATGCAGCCCGCATCCGGGAGAATCTCAAGAGCAGGGGGTGGAGCAAGCCAGGCCTCAAAACACGAGAACCTCCAGCCCAAAATGCAGACAAAATCCAGCCCATATCCGGGAGAATATCAAGAGCAGGGGGTGGAGCAAGCCAGGCCTCAAACCACGGGAAGCTCCAGCCCAAGAATCAGGCAAAATGCAGCCCACATCCGGGAGAATATCAAGAGCAGGGGGTGGAGCAAGCCAGGCCTCAAACCACGAGAAGCTCCAGCCCTAAATGCAGCCAAAATGCAGCCCACATCCGGGAGAATCTCAAGAGCAGGGGGTGGAGCAAGCCAGGCCTCAAACCACGAGAAGCTCCAGCCCAAAAGGCAGCCAAAATGCAGCCCACATCCGGGAGAATCTCAAGAGCAGGGGGTGGAGCAAGCCAGGCCTCAAACCACGAGAAGCTCCAGCCCTAAAGGCAATCAAAATGCAGCCCACCTCCCTGAGAATCTCAAGAGCAGTGGGTGGAGCAAGCCAGGCCTCAAACCACGAGAAGCTCCAGGCCAAAAGGCAGCCAAAATGCAGCCCACATCCAGGAGAATATCAAGAGCAGGGGGTGGAGCAAGCCAGGCCTCAAACCATGAGAAGCTCCAGCCCAAAAGGCAGCCAAAATGCAGCCCACATCCAGGAGAATATCAAGAGCAGGGGGTGGAGCAAGCCAGGCCTCAAACCATGAGAAGCTCCAGCCCAAAAGGCAGCCAAAATGCAGCCCACATCCGGGAGAATCTCAAGAGCAGGGGGTGGAGCAAGCCAGGCCTCAAACCACTAGAAGCTCCAGCCCTAAAGGCAGCCAAAATGCAGCCCACCTCCCTGAGAATCTCAAGAGCAGGGGGTGGAGCAAACCAGGCCTCAAACCACGAGAAGCTCCAGCCCAAAAGGCAGCCAAAATGCAGCCCACATCCGGGAGAATCTGAAGAGCAGGGGGTGGAGCAAGCCAGGCCTCAAACCACGAGAAGCTCCAGCCCAAAAGGCAGCCAAAATGCAGCCCACCTCCGGGAGAATCTCAAGAGCAGGGGGTGGAGCAAGCCAGGCCTCAAACCACGAGAAGCTCCAGCCCAAAAGGCAGCCAAAATCCAGCCCACATCCGGGAGAATCTCAAGAGCAGGGGGTGGAGCAAGCCAGGCCTCAAACCACGAGAAGCTCCAGCCCAAAAGCCAGCCAAAATCCAGCCCACATCCGGGAGAATCTCAAGAGCAGGGGGTGGAGCAAGCCAGGCCTCAAACCACGAGAAGCTCCATCCCAAAAGGCAGCCAAAATGCAGCCCACATCCGGGAGAATCTGAAGAGCAGGGGGTGGAGCAAGCCAGGCCTCAAACCACGAGAAGCTCCAGCCCAAAAGCCAGCCAAAATGCAGCCCACATCCGGGAGAATCTAAAGAGCAGGGGGTGGAGAAAGCCAGGCCTCAAACCACGAGAAGCTCCAGCCCAAAAGCCAGCCAAAATCCAGCCCATATCCGGGAGAATATCAAGAGCAGGGGGTGGAGCAAGGCAGGCCTCAAACCACGAGAAGCTCCAGCCCAAAAGGCAGCCAAAATGCAGCCCACATCCAGGAGAATATCAAGAGCAGGGGGTGGAGCAAGCCAGGCCTCAAACCATGAGAAGCTCCAGCCCAAAAGGCAGCCAAAATGCAGCCCACATCCGGGAGAGTCTCAAGAGCAGGGGGTGGAGCAAGCCAGGCCTCCAACCACGAGAAGCTCCAGCCCAAAAGGCAGACAAAATCCAGCCCACATCCGGGAGAATCTCAAGAGCAGGGGGTGGAGCAAGCCAGGCCTCAAACCACGAGAAGCTCCAGCCCAAAAGGCAGCCAAAATGCAGCCCACCTCCCTGAGAATCTCAAGAGCAGGGGGTGGAGCAAGCCAGGCCTCAAACCACGAGAAGCTCCAGCCCAAAAGGCAGCCAAAATGCAGCCCACATCCGGCAGAATCTCAAGAGCAGGGGGTGGAGCAAGCCAGGCCTCAAACCACGAGAAGCTCCAGCCCAAAAGCCAGACAATATCCAGCCCACATCCGGGAGAATCTCAAGAGCAGGGGGTGGAGCAAGCCAGGCCTCAAACCACGAGAAGCTCCAGCCCAAAAGGCAGCCAAAATCCAGCCCACATACGGGAGAATCTCAAGAGCAGGGGGTGGAGGAAGCCAGGCCTCAAACCACGAGAAGCTCCAGCCCAAAATGCAGCCAAAATCCAGCCCACATCCGGGAGAATCTCAAGAGCAGGGGGTGGAGCAAGCCAGGCCTCAAACCACGAGAAGCTCCAGCCCTAAAGGCAGCCAAAATGCAGCCCACCTCCGGCAGAATCTCAAGAGCAGGGGGTGGAGCAAGCCAGGCCTCAAACCATGAGAAGCTCCAGCCCTAAAGGCAGCCAAAATGCAGCTCACATCCAGGACAATTTCAAGAGCAGGGGGTGGAGCAAGCCAGGCCTCAAACCACGAGAAGCTCCAGGCCAAAAGGCAGCCAAAATGCAGCCCACATCCGGGAGAATCTCAAGAGCAGGGGGTGGAGCAAGCCAGGCCTCAAACCACGAGAAGTTCCAGACCAAAAGGCAGCCAAAATGCAGCCCACATCCGGGAGAATCTCAAGAGCAGGGGGTGGAGCAAGACAGGCCTCAAAACACGAGAAGCTCCAGCTCAAAAGGCAGCCAAAATGCAGCCCACATCCGGGAGAATCTTAAGAGCAGGGGCTGGAGCAAGGCAGGCCTCAAACCACGAGAAGCTCCAGCCCAAAAAGCAGCCAAAATGCAGCCCACATACGGGAGAATCTCAAGAGAAGGGGGTGGAGCAAGCCAGGCCTCAAACCACGAGAAGCTCCAGCCAAAAAGGCAGCCAAAATGCAGCCCACATCCGGGACAATTTCAAGAGCAGGGGGTGGAGCAAGCCAGGCCTCAAACCACGAGAAGCTCCAGCCCAATATGCAGCCAAAATGCAGCCCACCTCCCTGAGAATCTCAAGAGCAGAGGGTGGAGCAAGCCAGGCCTCAAATCACGAGAAGCTCCACCCCAAGAATCAGCCAAAATGCAGCCCACATCCAGGAGAATCGCAAGAGCAGGGGTTGGAGCAAGCCAGGCCTCAAACCATGAGAAGCTCCAGCCCAAAAGGCAGCCAAAATCCAGCCCACATCCGGGAGAATCTCAAGAGCAGGGGGTGGAGCAAGCCAGGCCTCAAACCATGAGAAGCTCCAGCCCAAAATGCAGCCAAAATGCAGCCCACATCCAGGAGAATCTCAAGAGCAGGGGGTGGAGCAAGCCAGGCCTCAAACCACGAGAAGCTCCAGCCCAAAAGCCAGACAATATCCAGCCCACATCCGGGAGAATCTCAAGAGCAGGGGGTGGAGCAAGCCAGGCCTCAAACCACGAGAAGCTCCAGCCCAAAAGGCAGCCAAAATCCAGCCCACATACGGGAGAATATCAAGAGCAGGGGGTGGAGCAAGCCAGGCCTCAAACCATGAGAAGCTCCAGCCCAAAAGGCAGCCAAAATGCAGCCCACATCCGGGAGAATCTCAAGAGCAGGGGTTGGAGCAAGCCAGGCCTCAAACCACGAGAAGCTCCAGCCCAAAAGGCAGCCAAAATTCAGCCCACATCATGGAGAATCTCAAGAGCACGGGGTGGAGCAAGCCAGGCCTCAAACCACGAGAAGCTCCAGCCCAAAAGGCAGCCAAAATGCAGCCCACCTCCCTGAGAATCTCAAGAGCAGGGGGTGGAGCAAGCCAGGCCTCAAACCTCGAGATTCTCTAGCCCAAAATGCAGCCAAAATGCAGCCCACATCCGGGAGAATCTCAAGAGCAGGGGGTGGAGCAAGCCAGGCCTCAAACCACGAGAAGCTCCAGCCCAAAATGCAGCCAAAATGCAGCCCACCTCCGGGAGAATCTCAAGAGCAGGGGGTGGAGCAAGCCAGGCCTCAAACCACGAGAAGCTCCAGGCCTAAATGCAGCCAAAATGCAGCCCACCTCCCTGAGAATCTCAAGAGCAGGGGGTGGAGCAAGCCAGGCCTCAAACCACGAGAAGCTCCAGGCCTAAATGCAGCCAAAATGCATCCCACCTCCCTGAGAATCTCAAGAGCAGGGGGTGGAGCAAGCCAGGCCTCAAACCACGAGAAGCTCCAGCCCAAAAGGCAGCCAAAATGCAGCCCACATCCAGGACAATCTCAAGAGCAGTGGGTGGAGCAAGCCAGGCCTCAAACCACGAGAAGCTCCAGCCCAAAAGGCAGCCAAAATGCAGCCCACATCCGGGAGAATCTCAAGAGCAGGGGGTGGAGCAAGCCAGGCCTCAAACCACGAGAAGCTCCAGCCCTAAATGCAGCCAAAATGCAGCCCACATCCGGGAGAATCTCAAGAGCAGAGCCTGGAGCAAGCCAGGCCTCAAACCACGAGAAGCTCCAGCCCAAAATGGAGCCAAAATGCAGCCCACATCTGGGAGAATCTTAAGAGCAGGGGGTGGAGCAAGCCAGGCCTCAAACCACGAGAAGCTCCAGCAAAAAAGGCAGCCAAAATGCAGCCCACATCCGGGAGAATCTCAAGAGCAGGGGGTGGAGCAAGCCAGGCCTCAAACCACAAGAATCTCCAGCCCAAAAGGCAGCCAAAATGCAGCCCACATCCGGGAGAATCTCAAGAGCATTGGGTGGAGCAAGCCAGGCCTCAAACCACGAGAAGCTCCAGCCCAAAAGGCAGCCAAAATGCAGCCCACATCCGGGAGAATCTCAAGAGCAGGGGGTGGAGCAAGGCAGGCCTCAAACCAGGAGAAGCTCCAGCCCAAAAGGCAGCCAAAATGCAGCCCACATCCGGGAGAATCTCAAGAGCAGGGGGTGGAGCAAGCCAGGCCTCAAATCTCGAGAAGCTCCAGCCCTAAAGGCAGCCAAAATGCAGCCCACATCCAGGAGAATCGCAAGAGCAGGGCGTGGAGCAAGCCAGGCCTCAAACCACGAGAAGCTCCAGCCCAAAAGGCAGCCAAAATCCAGCCCACATCCGGGAGAATCTCAAGAGCAGGGGGTGGAGCAAGCCAGGCCTCAAACCACGAGAAGCTCCAGCCCAAAAGGCAGCCAAAATGCAGCCCACATCCAGGAGAATATCAAGAGCAGAGGGTGGAGCAAGCCAGGCCTCAAACCACGAGAAGCTCCAGCCCAAAAGGCAGCCAAAATCCAGCCCACATCCGGGAGAATCTCAAGAGCAGGGGGTGGAGCAAGCCAGGCCTCAAACCACGAGAAGCTCCAGCCCAAAAGGCAGCCAAAATGCAGCCCACCTCCCTGAGAATCTCAAGAGCAGGGGGTGGAGCAAGCCAGGCCTCAAACCACGAGACGCTCCAGCCCAAAAGGCAGACAAAATGCAGCCCATATCCGGGAGAATCTCAAGAGCAGGGGGTGGAGCAAGCCAGGCCTCAAACCACGAGAAGCTCCAGCCCAAAATGCAGACAAAATCCAGCCCATATCCGGGAGAATATCAAGAGCAGGGGTTGGAGCAAGCCAGGCCTCAAAACTCGAGATTCTCCAGCCCAAAAGGCAGCCAAAATGCAGCCCACATCCGGGAGAATCTCAAGAGCAGGGGGTGGAGCAAGCCAGGCCTCAAACCACGAGAAGCTCCAGCCCAAAAGGCAGCCAAAATGCAGCCCACCTCCCTGAGAATCTCAAGAGCAGGGGGTGGAGCAAGCCAGGCCTCAAACCACGAGAAGCTCCAGCCCAAAAGGCAGCCAAAATGCAGCCCACATCCGGGAGAATCTCAAGAGCAGGGGGTGGAGAAAGCCAGGCCTCAAACCACGAGAAGCTCCAGCCCAAAATGCAGCCAAAATCCAGCCCACATCCGGGAGAATCTCAAGAGCAGGGGGTGGAGCAAGCCAGGCCTCAAACCACGAGAAGCTCCAGCCCAAAAGGCAGCCAAATTCCAGCCCACATCCGGGAGAATCTCAAGAGCAGGGGGTGGAGCAAGCCAGGCCTCAAACCACGAGAAGCTCCAGCCCAAAAGGCAGACAAAATCCAGCCCATATCCGGGAGAATATCAAGAGCAGGGGGTGGAGCAAGGCAGGCCTCAAACCACGAGAAGCTCCAGCCCAAAAGGCAGCCAAAATGCAGCCCACATCCCGGAGAATATCAAGAGCAGGGGGTGGAGCAAGCCAGGCCTCAAACCACGAGAAGCTCCAGCCCAAAAGCCAGCCAAAATCCAGCCCACATCCGGGAGAATCTCAAGAGCAGGGGGTGGAGCAAGCCAGGCCTCAAACCACGAGAAGCTCCAGCCCAAAAGGCAGCCAAAATCCAGCCCACATCCAGGAGAATCTCAAGAGCAGGGGGTGGAGCAAGCCAGGCCTCAAACCACGAGAAGCTCCAGCCCTAAATGTAGCCAAAATGCAGCCCACCTCCCTGAGAATCTCAAGAGCAGGGGGTGGAGCAAGCCAGGCCTCAAACCACGAGAAGCTCCAGGCCAAAAGGCAGCCAAAATGCAGCCCACATCCGGGAGAATCTCAAGAGCAGGGGGTGGAGCAAGCCAGGCCTCAAACCACGAGAAGTTCCAGACCAAAAGGCAGCCAAAATGCAGCCCACATCCGGGAGAATCTCAAGAGCAGGGGGTGGAGCAAGCCAGGCCTCAAAACACGAGAAGCTCCAGCCCAAAAGGCAGCCAAAATGCAGCCCACATCCGGGAGAATCTTAAGAGCAGGGGCTGGAGCAAGGCAGGCCTCAAACCACGAGAAGCTCCAGCCCAAAAGGCAGACAAAATCCAGCCCATATCCGGGAGAATCTCAAGAGCAGGGGGTGGACCAAGCCAGGCCTCAAACCACGAGAAGCTCCAGCCCAAAAGGCAGACAAAATCCAGCCCAAATCCGGGAGAATATAAAGAGCAGGGGGTGGAGCAAGCCAGGCCTCAAACCATGAGAAGCTCCAGCCCAAAAGGCAGCCAAAATGCAGCCCACATCCGGGAGAATCTCAAGAGCAGGGGGTGGAGCAAGCCAGGCCTCAAACCACGAGAAGCTCCAGCCCAAAAGGCAGCCAAAATGCAGCCCACATCCGGGAGAATCTCAAGAGCAGGGGGTGGAGCAAGCCAGGCCTCAAACCACGAGAAGCTCCAGCCCTAAAGGCAGCCAAAATGCAGCCCACCTCCCTGAGAATCTCAAGAGCAGGGGGTGGAGCAAGCCAGGCCTCAAACCACGAGAAGCTCCAGCCCAAAAGGCAGCCAAAATGCAGCCCACATCCGGGAGAATCTCAAGAGCAGGGGGTGGAGCAAGCCAGGCCTCAAACCACGAGAAGCTCCAGCCCAAAAGACAGCCAAAATCCAGCCCACATCCGGGAGAATCTGAAGAGCAGGGGGTGGAGCAAGGAAGGCCTCAAACCACGAGAAGCTCCAGCCCAAAAGGCAGCCAAAATGCAGCCCACATCCGGGAGAATCTCAAGAGCAGGGGGTGGAGCAAGCCAGGCCTCAAACCACGAGAAGCTCCAGCCCAAAAGGCAGCCAAAATGCAGCCCACCTCCGGGAGAATCTCAAGAGCACGGGGTGGAGCAAGCCAGGCCTCAAACCACGAGAAGCTCCAGCCCTAAAGGCAGCCAAAATGTAGCCCACCTCCCTGAGAATCTCAAGAGCAGGGGGTGGAGCAAGCCAGGCCTCAAACCTCGTGATTCTCTAGCCCAAAAGGCAGCCAAAATGCAGCCCACATCCGGGAGAATCTCAAGAGCAGGGGGTGGAGCAAGCCAGGCCTCAAACCACGAGAAGCTCCAGCCCTAAATGCAGCCAAAATGCAGCCCACATCCGGGAGAATCTCAAGAGCAGGGGGTGGAGCAAGCCAGGCCTCAAACCACGAGAAGCTCCAGCCCAAAATGGAGCCAAAATGCAGCCCACATCTGGGAGAATCTTAAGAGCAGGGGGTGGAGCAAGCCAGGCCTCAAACCACGAGAAGCTCCAGCAAAAAAGGCAGCCAAAATGCAGCCCACATCCGGGAGAATCTCAAGAGCAGGGGGTGGAGCAAGCCAGGCCTCAAACCACAAGAATCTCCAGCCCAAAAGGCAGCCAAAATGCAGCCCACATCCGGGAGAATCTCAAGAGCAGGGGGTGGAGCAAGCCAGGCCTCAAACCACGAGAAGCTCCAGCCCAAAAGGCAGCCAAAATGCAGCCCACATCCGGGAGAATCTCAAGAGCAGGGGGTGGAGCAAGCCAGGCCTCAAACCACGAGAAGCTCCAGCCCAAAATGCAGCCAAAATGCAGCCCACATCCGGGAGAATCTTAAGAGCAGGGGCTGGAGCAAGGCAGGCCTCAAACCACGAGAAGCTCCAGCCCAAAAAGCAGCCAAAATGCAGCCCACATCCGGGACAATTTCAAGAGCAGGGGGTGGAGCAAGCCAGGCCTCAAACCACGAGAAGCTCCAGCCCAAAAGGCAGCCAAAATGCAGCCCACCTCCCTGAGAATCTCAAGAGCAGGGGGTGGAGCAAGCCAGGCCTCAAACCACGAGACGCTCCAGCCCAAAAGGCAGACAAAATCCAGCCCATATCCGGGAGAATCTCAAGAGCAGGGGGTGGAGCAAGCCAGGCCTCAAACCACGAGAAGCTCCAGCCCAAAATGCAGACAAAATCCAGCCCATATCCGGGAGAATATCAAGAGCAGGGGGTGGAGCAAGCCAGGCCTCAAAACTCGAGATTCTCCAGCCCAAAAGGCAGCCAAAATCCAGCCCACATCCGGGAGAATCTCAAGAGCAGGGAGTGGAGCAAGCCAGGCCTCAAACCACGAGAAGCTCCAGCCCTAAAGGCAGCCAAAATGCAGCCCACCTCCGTGAGAATCTCAAGAGCAGGGGGTGGAGCAAGCCAGGCCTCAAACCACGAGAAGCTCCAGCCCAAAAGGCAGCCAAAATGCAGCCCACATCCGGGAGAATCTCAAGAGCAGGGGGTGGAGAAAGCCAGGCCTCAAACCACGAGAAGCTCCAGCCCAAAAGGCAGCCAAAATCCAGCCCACATCCGGGAGAATCTCAAGAGCAGGGGGTGGAGCAAGCCAGGCCTCAAACCACGAGAAGCTCCAGCCCAAAAGGCAGCCAAATTCCAGCCCACATCCGGGAGAATCTCAAGAGCAGGGGGTGGAGCAAGCCAGGCCTCAAACCACGAGAAGCTCCAGCCCAAAAGGCAGCCAAAATGCAGCCCACATCCGGGAGAATCTCAAGAGCAGGGGGTGGAGCAAGCCAGGCCTCAAACCTCGAGATTCTCTAGCCCAAAAGGCAGCCAAAATGCAGCCCACATCCGGGAGAATCTCAAGAGCAGGGGGTGGAGCAAGCCAGGCCTCAAACCACGAGAAGCTCCAGCCCTAAATGCAGCCAAAATGCAGCCCACATCCGGGAGAATCTCAAGAGCAGGGCCTGGAGCAAGCCAGGCCTCAAACCACGAGAAGCTCCAGCCCAAAATGGAGCCAAAATGCAGCCCACATCTGGGAGAATCTTAAGAGCAGGGGGTGGAGCAAGCCAGGCCTCAAACCACGAGAAGCTCCAGCAAAAAAGGCAGCCAAAATGCAGCCCACATCCGGGAGAATCTCAAGAGCAGGGGGTGGAGCAAGCCAGGCCTCAAACCACAAGAATCTCCAGCCCAAAAGGCAGCCAAAATGCAGCCCACATCCGGGAGAATCTCAAGAGCAGGGGGTGGAGCAAGCCAGGCCTCAAACCACGAGAAGCTCCAGCCCAAAAGGCAGCCAAAATGCAGCCCACATCCGGGAGAATCTCAAGAGCAGGGGGTGGAGCAAGCCAGGCCTCAAACCACGAGAAGCTCCAGCCCAAAAGGCAGCCAAAATGCAGCCCACATCCGGGACATTTTCAAGAGCAGGGGGTGGAGCAAGGCAGGCCTCAAACCACGAGAAGCTCCAGCCCAAAAGGCAGCCAAAATGCAGCCCACATCCGGGAGAATCTCAAGAGCAGGGGGTGGAGCAAGCCAGGCCTCAAACCACGAGAAGCTCCAGCCCAAAAGGCAGCCAAAATGCAGCCCACATCCGGGAGAATCTCAAGAGCAGGGGGTGGAGCAAGCCAGGCCTCAAACCATGAGAAGCTCCAGCCCAAAAGGCAGCCAAAATGCAGCCCACATCCGGGAGAATCTCAAGAGCAGGGGGTGGAGCAAGCCAGGCCTCAAACCAGGAGAAGCTCCAGCCCAAAAGGCAGCCAAAATGCAGCCCACATCCGGGAGAATCTCAAGAGCAGGGGGTGGAGCAAGCCAGGCCTCAAACCAGGAGAAGCTCCAGCCCAAAAGGCAGCCAAAATGCAGCCCACATCCGGGAGAATCTCAAGAGCAGGGAGTGGAGCAAGCCAGGCTTCAAACCATGAGAAGCTCCACCCCAAAATGCAGACAAAATCCAGCCCACATCCGGGAGAATCTCAAGAGCAGGGGGTGGAGCAAGCCAGGCCTCAAACCACGAGAAGCTCCAGCCCAAAAGGCAGCCAAAATGCAGCCCACCTCCCTGAGAATCTCAAGAGCAGGGGGTGGAGCAAGCCAGGCCTCAAACCACGAGAAGCTCCAGCCCAAAAGGCAGCCAAAATGCAGCCCACATCCGGGAGAATCTCAAGAGCAGGGGGTGGAGAAAGCCAGGCCTCAAACCACGAGAAGCTCCAGCCCAAAAGGCAGCCAAAATCCAGCCCACATCCGGGAGAATCTCAAGAGCAGGGGGTGGAGCAAGCCAGGCCTCAAAGCACGAGAAGCTCCAGCCCAAAAGGCAGCCAAATTCCAGCCCACATCCGGGAGAATCTCAAGAGCAGGGGGTGGAGCAAGCCAGGCCTCAAACCACGAGAAGCTCCAGCCCAAAAGGCAGACAAAATCCAGCCCATATCCGGGAGAATATCAAGAGCAGGGGGTGGAGCAAGGCAGGCCTCAAACCACGAGAAGCTCCAGCCCAAAAGGCAGCCAAAATGCAGCCACATCCCGGAGAATATCAAGAGCAGGGGGTGGAGCAAGCCAGGCCTCAAACCACGAGAAGCTCCAGCCCAAAAGCCAGCCAAAATCCAGCCCACATCCGGGAGAATCTCAAGAGCAGGGGGTGGAGCAAGCCAGGCCTCAAACCACGAGAAGCTCCAGCCCAAAAGGCAGCCAAAATCCAGCCCACATCCAGGAGAATCTCAAGAGCAGGGGGTGGAGCAAGCCAGGCCTCAAACCACGAGAAGCTCCAGCCCTAAATGTAGCCAAAATGCAGCCCACCTCCCTGAGAATCTCAAGAGCAGGGGGTGGAGCAAGCCAGGCCTCAAACCACGAGAAGCTCCAGGCCAAAAGGCAGCCAAAATGCAGCCCACATCCGGGAGAATCTCAAGAGCAGGGGGTGGAGCAAGCCAGGCCTCAAACCACGAGAAGTTCCAGACCAAAAGGCAGCCAAAATGCAGCCCACATCCAGGAGAATCTCAAGAGCAGGGGGTGGAGCAAGCCAGGCCTCAAAACACGAGAAGCTCCAGCCCAAAAGGCAGCCAAAATGCAGCCCACATCCGGGAGAATCTTAAGAGCAGGGGCTGGAGCAAGGCAGGCCTCAAACCACGAGAAGCTCCAGCCCAAAAGGCAGACAAAATCCAGCCCATATCCGGGAGAATCTCAAGAGCAGGGGGTGGACCAAGCCAAGCCTCAAACCACGAGAAGCTCCAGCCCAAAAGGCAGACAAAATCCAGCCCAAATCCGGGAGAATATAAAGAGCAGGGGGTGGAGCAAGCCAGGCCTCAAACCACGAGAAGCTCCAGCCCAAAAGGCAGCCAAAATGCAGCCCACCTCCGGGAGAATCTCAAGAGCACGGGGTGGAGCAAGCCAGGCCTCAAACCACGAGAAGCTCCAGCCCTAAAGGCAGCCAAAATGTAGCCCACCTCCCTGAGAATCTCAAGAGCAGGGGGTGGAGCAAGCCAGGCCTCAAACCTCGAGATTCTCTAGCCCAAAAGGCAGCCAAAATTCAGCCCACATCCGGGAGAATCTCAAGAGCAGGGGGTGGAGCAAGCCAGGCCTCAAACCACGAGAAGCTCCAGCCCTAAATGCAGCCAAAATGCAGCCCACATCCGGGAGAATCTCAAGAGCAGGGCCTGGAGCAAGCCAGGCCTCAAACCACGAGAAGCTCCAGCCCAAAATGGAGCCAAAATGCAGCCCACATCTGGGAGAATCTTAAGAGCAGGGGGTGGAGCAAGCCAGGCCTCAAACCACGAGAAGCTCCAGCAAAAAAGGCAGCCAAAATGCAGCCCACATCCGGGAGAATCTCAAGAGCAGGGGGTGGAGCAAGCCAGGCCTCAAACCACAAGAATCTCCAGCCCAAAAGGCAGCCAAAATGCAGCCCACATCCGGGAGAATCTCAAGAGCAGGGGGTGGAGCAAGCCAGGCCTCAAACCACGAGAAGCTCCAGCCCAAAAGGCAGCCAAAATGCAGCCCACATCCGGGAGAATCTCAAGAGCAGGGGGTGGAGCAAGCCAGGCCTCAAACCACGAGAAGCTCCAGCCCAAAAGGCAGCCAAAATGCAGCCCACATCCGGGAGAATCTTAAGAGCAGGGGCTGGAGCAAGGCAGGCCTCAAACCACGAGAAGCTCCAGCCCAAAAAGCAGCCAAAATGCAGCCCACATCCGGGACAATTTCAAGAGCAGGGGGTGGAGCAAGCCAGGCCTCAAACCACGAGAAGCTCCAGCCCAAAAGGCAGCCAAAATGCAGCCCACCTCCCTGAGAATCTCAAGAGCAGGGGGTGGAGCAAGCCAGGCCTCAAACCACGAGACGCTCCAGCCCAAAAGGCAGACAAAATCCAGCCCATATCCGGGAGAATCTCAAGAGCAGGGGGTGGAGCAAGCCAGGCCTCAAACCACGAGAAGCTCCAGCCCAAAATGCAGACAAAATCCAGCCCATATTCGGGAGAATATCAAGAGCAGGGGGTGGAGCAAGCCAGGCCTCAAAACTCGAGATTCTCCAGCCCAAAAGGCAGCCAAAATCCAGCCCACATCCGGGAGAATCTCAAGAGCAGGGGGTGGAGCAAGCCAGGCCTCAAACCACGAGAAGCTCCAGCCCTAAAGGCAGCCAAAATGCAGCCCACCTCCGTGAGAATCTCAAGAGCAGGGGGTGGAGCAAGCCAGGCCTCAAACCAGGAGAAGCTCCAGCCCAAAAGGCAGCCAAAATGCAGCCCACATCCGGGAGAATCTCAAGAGCAGGGGGTGGAGCAAGCCAGGCCTCAAACCACGAGAAGCTCCAGCCCAAAAGGCAGCCAAATTCCAGCCCACATCCGGGAGAATCTCAAGAGCAGGGGGTGGAGCAAGCCAGGCCTCAAACCACGAGAAGCTCCAGCCCAAAAGGCAGACAAAATCCAGCCCATATCCGGGAGAATATCAAGAGCAGGGGGTGGAGCAAGGCAGGCCTCAAACCACGAGAAGCTCCAGCCCAAAAGGCAGCCAAAATGCAGCCCACATCCGGGAGAATCTCAAGAGCAGGGGGTGGAGCAAGCCAGGCCTCAAACCTCGAGATTCTCTAGCCCAAAAGGCAGCCAAAATGCAGCCCACATCCGGGAGAATCTCAAGAGCAGGGGGTGGAGCAAGCCAGGCCTCAAACCACGAGAAGCTCCAGCCCTAAATGCAGCCAAAATGCAGCCCACATCCGGGAGAATCTCAAGAGCAGGGCCTGGAGCAAGCCAGGCCTCAAACCACGAGAAGCTCCAGGCCAAAATGGAGCCAAAATGCAGCCCACATCTGGGAGAATCTTAAGAGCAGGGGGTGGAGCAAGCCAGGCCTCAAACCACGAGAAGCTCCAGCAAAAAAGGCAGCCAAAATGCAGCCCACATCCGGGAGAATCTTAAGAGCAGGGGCTGGAGCAAGGCAGGCCTCAAACCACGAGAAGCTCCAGCCCAAAAAGCAGCCAAAATGCAGCCCACATCCGGGACAATTTCAAGAGCAGGGGGTGGAGCAAGCCAGGCCTCAAACCACGAGAAGCTCCAGCCCAAAAGGCAGCCAAAATGCAGCCCACCTCCCTGAGAATCTCAAGAGCAGGGGGTGGAGCAAGCCAGGCCTCAAACCACGAGACGCTCCAGCCCAAAAGGCAGACAAAATCCAGCCCATATCCGGGAGAATCTCAAGAGCAGGGGGTGGAGCAAGCCAGGCCTCAAACCACGAGAAGCTCCAGCCCAAAAGGCAGACAAAATCCAGCCCATATCCGGGAGAATATCAAGAGCAGGGGGTGGAGCAAGCCAGGCCTCAAAACTCGAGATTCTCCAGCCCAAAAGGCAGCCAAAATCCAGCCCACATCCGGGAGAATCTCAAGAGCAGGGGGTGGAGCAAGCCAGGCCTCAAACCACGAGAAGCTCCAGCCCTAAAGGCAGCCAAAATGCAGCCCACCTCCCTGAGAATCTCAAGAGCAGGGGGTGGAGCAAGCCAGGCCTCAAACCACGAGAAGCTCCAGCCCAAAAGGCAGCCAAAATGCAGCCCACATCCGGGAGAATCTCAAGAGCAGGGGGTGGAGAAAGCCAGGCCTCAAACCACGAGAAGCTCCAGCCCAAAAGGCAGCCAAAATGCAGCCCACATCCGGGAGAATCTCAAGAGCAGGGGGTGGAGCAAGCCAGGCCTCAAACCACGAGAAGCTCCAGCCCAAAATGCAGCCAAATTCCAGCCCACATCCGGGAGAATCTCAAGAGCAGTGGGTGGAGCAAGCCAGGCCTCAAACCACGAGAAGCTCCAGCCCAAAAGGCAGACAAAATCCAGCCCATATCCGGGAGAATATCAAGAGCAGGGGGTGGAGCAAGGCAGGCCTCAAACCACGAGAAGCTCCAGCCCAAAAGGCAGCCAAAATGCAGCCCACATCCCGGAGAATCTCAAGAGCAGGGGGTGGAGCAAGCCAGGCCTCAAACCACGAGAAGCTCCAGCCCAAACTGCAGCCAAAATGCAGCCCACATCCGGGAGAATCTCAAGAGCAGGGGGTGGAGCAAGGCAGGCCTCAAACCACGAGAAGCTCCAGCCCAAAAGGCAGCCAAAATGCAGCCCACATCCGGGAGAATCTCAAGAGCAGGGGGTGGAGCAAGCCAGGCCTCAAACCACGAGAAGCTCCAGCCCTAAAGGTAGCCAAAATGCAGCCCACCTCCCTGAGAATCTCAAGAGCAGGGGGTGGAGCAAGCCAGGCCTCAAACCACGAGAAGCTCCAGGCCAAAAGGCAGCCAAAATGCAGCCCACATCCGGGAGAATCTCAAGAGCAGGGGGTGGAGCAAGCCAGGCCTCAAACCACGAGAAGTTCCAGACCAAAAGGCAGCCAAAATGCAGCCCACATCCGGGAGAATCTCAAGAGCAGGGGGTGGAGCAAGCCAGGCCTCAAAACACGAGAAGCTAAAGCCCAAAAGGCAGCCAAAATGCAGCCCACATCCGGGAGAATCTTAAGAGCAGGGGCTGGAGCAAGGCAGGCCTCAAACCACGAGAAGCTCCAGCCCAAAAGGCAGCCAAAATGCAGCCCACATCCGGGAGAATCTTAAGAGCAGGGGCTGGACCAAGCCAGGCCTCAAACCACGAGAAGCTCCAGCGCTAAAGGCAGACAAAATCCAGCCCAAATCCGGGAGAATATAAAGAGCAGGGTGTGGAGCAAGCCAGGCCTCAAATCATGAGAAGCTCCAGCCCTAAAGGCAGCCAAAATGCAGCCCACATCCGGGAGAATCTCAAGAGCAGGGGGTGGAGCAAGCCAGGCCTCAAACCACGAGAAGCTCCAGCCCAATATGCAGCCAAAATGCAGCCCACATCCGGGAGAATCTCAAGAGCAGAGGGTGGAGCAAGCCAGGCCTCAAATCACGAGAAGCTCCAGCCCTAAACGCAGCCAAAATGCAGCCCACATCCAGGAGAATCGCAAGAGCAGGGGGTGGAGCAAGCCAGGCCTCAAACCACGAGAAGCTCCAGCCCAAAAGGCAGCCAAAATGCAGCCCACATCCGGGAGAATCTCAAGAGCAGGGGGTGGAGCAAGCCAGGCCTCAAACCATGAGAAGCTCCAGCCCAAAAGGCAGCCAAAATGCAGCACACATCCGGGAGAATCTCAAGAGCAGGGGGTGGAGCAAGCCAGGCCTCAAACCACGAGAAGCTCCAGCCCAAAAGGCAGCCAAAATGCAGCCCACATCCGGGAGAATCTCAAGAGCAGGGGGTGGAGCAAGCCAGGCCTCAAACCACGAGAAGCTCCAGCCCTAAAGGCAGCCAAAATGCAGCCCACCTCCCTGAGAATCTCAAGAGCAGGGGGTGGAGCAAGCCAGGCCCCAAACCACGAGAAGCTCCAGCCCAAAAGGCAGCCAAAATGCAGCCCACATCCGGGAGAATCTCAAGAGCAGGGGGTGGAGCAAGCCAGGCCTCAAACCACGACAAGCTCCAGCCCAAAAGGCAGCCAAAATGCAGCCCACATCCGGGAGAATCTCAAGAGCAGGGGGTGGAGCAAGGAAGGCCTCAAACCACGAGAAGCTCCAGCCCTAAAGGCAGCCAAAATGCAGCCCACATCTGGGAGAATCTCAAGAGCAGGGGGTGGAGCAAGCCAGGCCTCAAACCACGAGAAGCTCCAGCCCTAAAGGCAGCCAAAATGCATCTCACATCCAGGACAATTTCAAGAGCAGGGGGTGGAGCAAGCCAGGCCTCAAACCACGAGAAGCTCCAGCCCAAAAGGCAGCCAAAATGCAGCCCACATCCGGGAGAATCTCAAGAGCAGGGGGTGGAGCAAGCCAGGCCTCAAACCACGAGAAGCTCCAGCCCAATAAGCAGCCAAAATGCAGCTCACATCCAGGACAATTTCAAGAGCAGGGGGTGGAGCAAGCCAGGCCTCAAACCACGAGAAGCTCCAGCCCAAAAGGCAGCCAAAATGCAGCCCACCTCCCTGAGAATCTCAAGAGCAGGGGGTGGAGCAAGCCAGGCCTCAAACCACGAGAAGCTCCAGCCCAAAAGGCAGCCAAAATGCAGCCCACCTCCGGGAGAATCTCAAGAGCAGGGGGTGGAGCAAGCCAGGCCTCAAATCACGAGAAGCTCCAGCCCTTTAGGTCAGCCAAAATGCAGCCCACATCCGGGACAATTTCAAGAGCAGGGGGTGGAGCAAGCCAGGCCTCAAACCTCGAGAAGCTCCAGCCCAAAAGGCAGCCAAAATGCAGCCCACATCCGGGAGAATCTCAAGAGCAGTGGGTGGAGCAAGCCAGGCCTCAAACCACGAGAAGCTCCAGCCCAAAAGGCAGCCAAAATGCAGCCCACATCCCTGAGAATATCAAGAGCAGGGGGTGGAGAAAGCCAGGCCTCAAACCACGAGAAGCTCCAGCCCAAAAGGCAGCCAAAATCCAGCCCATATCCGGGAGAATCTCAAGAGCAGGGGGTGGAGCAAGCCAGGCCTCAAACCTCGAGATTCTCCAGCCCTAAAGGCAGCCAAAATGCAGCCCACCTCCAGGAGAATCTCAAGAGCAGGGGGTGGAGCAAGCCAGGCCTCAAACCACGAGAAGCTCCAGCCCAAACTGCAGCCAAAATGCAGCCCACATCCGGGAGAATCTCAAGAGCAGGGGGTGGAGCAAGGCAGGCCTCAAACCACGAGAAGCTCCAGCCCAAAAGGCAGCCAAAATGCAGCCCACCTCCCTGAGAATCTCAAGAGCAGGGGGTGGAGCAAGCCAGGCCTCAAACCACGAGAAGCTCCAGGCCAAAAGGCAGCCAAAATGCAGCCCACATCCGGGAGAATCTCAAGAGCAGGGGGTGGAGCAAGCCAGGCCTCAAACCACGAGAAGTTCCAGACCAAAAGGCAGCCAAAATGCAGCCCACATCCGGGAGAATCTCAAGAGCAGGGGGTGGAGCAAGCCAGGCCTCAAAACACGAGAAGCTAAAGCCCAAAAGGCAGCCAAAATGCAGCCCACATCCGGGAGAATCTTAAGAGCAGGGGCTGGAGCAAGGCAGGCCTCAAACCACGAGAAGCTCCAGCCCAAAAGGCAGCCAAAATGCAGCCCACATCCGGGAGAATCTTAAGAGCAGGGGCTGGACCAAGCCAGGCCTCAAACCACGAGAAGCTCCAGCGCTAAAGGCAGACAAAATCCAGCCCAAATCCGGGAGAATATAAAGAGCAGGGGGTGGAGCAAGCCAGGCCTCAAATCATGAGAAGCTCCAGCCCTAAAGGCAGCCAAAATGCAGCCCACATCCGGGAGAATCTCAAGAGCAGGGGGTGGAGCAAGCCAGGCCTCAAACCACGAGAAGCTCCAGCCCAATATGCAGCCAAAATGCAGCCCACATCCGGGAGAATCTCAAGAGCAGAGGGTGGAGCAAGCCAGGCCTCAAATCACGAGAAGCTCCAGCCCTAAAGGCAGCCAAAATGCAGCCCACATCCAGGAGAATCTCAAGAGCAGGGGGTGGAGCAAGCCAGGCCTCAAACCACGAGAAGCTCCAGCCCAAAAGGCAGCCAAAATGCAGCCCACATCCGGGAGAATCTCAAGAGCAGGGGGTGGAGCAAGCCAGGCCTCAAACCATGAGAAGCTCCAGCCCAAAAGGCAGCCAAAATGCAGCACACATCCGGGAGAATCTCAAGAGCAGGGGGTGGAGCAAGCCAGGCCTCAAACCACGAGAAGCTCCAGCCCTAAAGGCAGCCAAAATGCAGCCCACCTCCCTGAGAATCTCAAGAGCAGGGGGTGGAGCAAGCCAGGCCCCAAACCACGAGAAGCTCCAGCCCAAAAGGCAGCCAAAATGCAGCCCACATCCGGGAGAATCTCAAGAGCAGGGGGTGGAGCAAGCCAGGCCTCAAACCACGAGAAGCTCCAGCCCAAAAGGCAGCCAAAATCCAGCCCACATCCGGGAGAATCTCAAGAGCAGGGGGTGGAGCAAGGAAGGCCTCAAACCACGAGAAGCTCCAGCCCTAAAGGCAGCCAAAATGCAGCCCACATCTGGGAGAATCTCAAGAGCAGGGGGTGGAGCAAGCCAGGCCTCAAACCACGAGAAGCTCCAGCCCTAAAGGCAGCCAAAATGCATCTCACATCCAGGACAATTTCAAGAGCAGGGGGTGGAGCAAGCCAGGCCTCAAACCACGAGAAGCTCCAGCCCAAAAGGCAGCCAAAATGCAGCCCACATCCGGGAGAATCTCAAGAGCAGGGGGTGGAGCAAGCCAGGCCTCAAACCACGAGAAGCTCCAGCCCAATAAGCAGCCAAAATGCAGCTCACATCCAGGACAATTTCAAGAGCAGGGGGTGGAGCAAGCCAGGCCTCAAACCACGAGAAGCTCCAGCCCAAAAGGCAGCCAAAATGCAGCCCACCTCCCTGAGAATCTCAAGAGCAGGGGGTGGAGCAAGCCAGGCCTCAAACCACGAGAAGCTCCAGCCCAAAAGGCAGCCAAAATGCAGCCCACCTCCGGGAGAATCTCAAGAGCAGGGGGTGGAGCAAGCCAGGCCTCAAATCACGAGAAGCTCCAGCCCTTTAGGTCAGCCAAAATGCAGCCCACATCCGGGACAATTTCAAGAGCAGGGGGTGGAGCAAGCCAGGCCTCAAACCTCGAGAAGCTCCAGCCCAAAAGGCAGCCAAAATGCAGCCCACATCCGGGAGAATCTCAAGAGCAGTGGGTGGAGCAAGCCAGGCCTCAAACCACGAGAAGCTCCAGCCCAAAAGGCAGCCAAAATGCAGCCCACATCCGGGAGAATCTCAAGAGCAGGGGGTGGAGAAAGCCAGGCCTCAAACCACGAGAAGCTCCAGCCCAAAAGGCAGCCAAAATCCAGCCCATATCCGGGAGAATCTCAAGAGCAGGGGGTGGAGCAAGCCAGGCCTCAAACCTCGAGATTCTCCAGCCCTAAAGGCAGCCAAAATGCAGCCCACCTCCAGGAGAATATCAAGAGCAGGGGGTGGAGCAAGCCAGGCCTCAAACCACGAGAAGCTCCAGCCCAAGAATCAGTCAAAATGCAGCCCACATCCGGGAGAATCTCAAGAGCAGGGGTTGGAGCAAGCCAGGCCTCAAACCACGAGAATCTCCAGCCCTAAAGGCAGCCAAAATGCAGCCCACCTCCCTGAGAATCTCAAGAGCAGGGGGTGGAGCAAGCCAGGCCTCAAACCATGAGAAGCTCCAGCCCTAAAGGCAGCCAAATGCAGCCCACATCCGGGAGAATCTCAAGAGCAGGGGGTGGAGCAAGCCAGGCCTCAAACCACGAGAAGCTCCAGGCCAAAAGGCAGCCAAAATGCAGCCCAAATCCGGGAGAATCTCAAGAGCAGGGGGTGGAGCAAGCCAGGCCTCAAACCACAAGAATCTCCAGCCCAAAAGGCAGCCAAAATGCAGATCACCTCCCTGAGAATCTCAAGAGCAGGGGGTGGAGCAAGCCAGGCCTCAAACCACGAGAAGCTCCAGCCCAAAAGGCAGCCAAAATGCAGCCCACATCCGGGAGAATCTCAAGAGCAGGGGGTGGAGCAAGCCAGGCCTCAAATCACGAGAAGCTCCAGCCCTTTAGGTCAGCCAAAATGCAGCCCACATCCGGGACAATTTCAAGAGCAGGGGGTGGAGCAAGCCAGGCCTCAAACCTCGAGAAGCTCCAGCCCAAAATGCAGCCAAAATGCAGCCCACATCCGGGAGAATCTCAAGAGCAGTGGGTGGAGCAAGCCAGGCCTCAAACCACGAGAAGCTCCAGCCCAAAAGGCAGCCAAAATCCAGCCCATATCCGGGAGAATCTCAAGAGCAGGGGGTGGAGCAAGCCAGGCCTCAAACCACGACAAGCTCCAGCCCAAAAGGCAGCCAAAATGCAGCCCACCTCCCTGATAATCTCAAGAGCAGGGGGTGGAGCAAGCCAGGCCTCAAACCACGAGAAGCTCCAGCCCAAGAATCAGTCAAAATGCAGCCCACATCCGGGAGAATCTCAAGAGCAGGGGGTGGAGCAAGCCAGGCCTCAAACCACGAGAATCTCCAGCCCTAAAGGCAGCCAAAATGCAGCCCACCTCCCTGAGAATCTCAAGAGCAGGGGGTGGAGCAAGCCAGGCCTCAAACCACGAGAAGCTCCAGGCCAAAAGGCAGCCAAAATGCAGCCCAAATCCGGGAGAATCTCAAGAGCAGGGGGTGGAGCAAGCCAGGCCTCAAACCACAAGAATCTCCAGCCCAAAAGGCAGCCAAAATGCAGATCACCTCCCTGAGAATCTCAAGAGCAGGGGGTGGAGCAAGCCAGGCCTCAAACCACGAGAAGCTCCAGCCCAACAGGCAGCCAAAATGCAGCCCACATCCGGGAGAATCTCAAGAGCAGGGGGTGGAGCAAGCCAGGCCTCAAACCACGAGAAGCTCCAGCCCAAAAGGCAGCCAAAATGCAGCCCACATCCAGGACAATTTCAAGAGCAGGAGGTGGAGCAAGCCAGGCCTCAAACCACGAGAAGCTCCAGCCCTAAAGGCAGCCAAAATGCAGCCCACATCCGGGAGAATCTCAAGAGCAGGGGCTGGAGCAAGCCAGGCCTCAAACCACGAGAAGCTCCAGCCCAAAATGGAGCCAAAATGCAGCCCACATCTGGGAGAATCTTAAGAGCAGGGGGTGGAGCAAGCCAGGCCTCAAACCACGAGAAGCTCCAGCCCAAAATAGAGCCAAAATGCAGCCCACATCCAGGACAATTTCAAGAGCAGGAGGTGGAGCAAGCCAGGCCTCAAACCACGAGAAGCTCCAGCCCAAAAGGCAGCCAAAATGCAGCCCACATCCGGGACAATTTCAAGAGCAGGGGGTGGAGCAAGCCAGGCCTCAAACCTCGAGAAGCTCCAGCCCAAAAGGCAGCCAAAATGCAGCCCACCTCCGGGAGAATCTCAAGAGCAGGAGGTGGAGCAAGCCAGGCCTCAAACCACGAGAAGCTCCAGCCCAAAAGGCAGCCAAAATCCAGCCCACATCCGGGAGAATCTCAAGAGCAGGGGGTGGAGCAAGCCAGGCCTCAAACCACAAGAATCTCCAGCCCAAATGGCAGCCAAAATGCAGCCCACATCCAGGAGAATATCAAGAGCAGGGGGTGGAGCAAGCCAGGCCTCAAACCACGAGAAGCTCCAGCCCAAAAGGCAGCCAAAATGCAGCCCACATCCGGGAGAATCTCAAGAGCAGGGGGTGGAGCAAGCCAGGCCTCAAACCACGAGAAGCTCCAGCCCAAAAGGCAGCCAAAATGCAGCCCACATCCGGGAGAATCTCAAGAGCAGGGGGTGGAGCAAGCCAGGCCACAAACCACGAGAAGCTCCAGCCCAAAAGGCAGCCAAAATGCAGCCCACATCCGGGAGAATCTTAAGAGCAGGGGCTGGAGCAAGCCAGGCCTCAAACCACGAGAAGCTCCAGCCCAAAATACAGCCAAAATTCAGCCCACATCCGGGAGAATCTCAAGAGAAGGGGGTGGAGCAAGCCAGGCCTCAAACCTCGAGAAGTTCCAGCCCAAAATGCAGCCAAAATGCAGCCCACATCCGGGAGAATCTCAAGAGCAGGGGTTGGAGCAAGCCAGGCCTCAAACCACGAGAAGCTCCAGCCCAAAAGGCAGCCAAAATGCAGCCCACATCTGGGACAATTTTAAGAGCAGGGGGTGGAGCAAGCCAGGCCTCAAACCTCGAGAAGCTTCAGCCCAAAATGTAGCCAAAATGCAGCCCACATGCGGGAGAATCTCAAGAGCAGGGGGTGGAGCAAGCCAGGCCTCAAACCACGAGAAGCTCCAGCCCAAAATACAGCCAAAATGCAGCCCACATCCGGGAGAATCTCAAGAGAAGGGGGTGGAGCAAGCCAGGCCTCAAACCTCGAGAAGTTCCAGCCCAAAAGGCAGCCAAAATGCAGCCCACATCCGGGAGAATCTCAAGAGCAGGGGTTGGAGCAAGCCAGGCCTCAAACCACGAGAAGCTCCAGCCCAAAAGGCAGCCAAAATGCAGCCCACATCCGGGACAATTTTAAGAGCAGGGGGTGGAGCAAGCCAGGCCTCAAATCTCGAGAAGCTTCAGCCCAAAATGTAGCCAAAATGCAGCCCACATCCGGGAGAATCTCAAGAGCAGGGGGTGGAGCAAGCCAGGCCTCAAACCACGAGAAGCTCCAGCCCAAAAGGCAGACAAAATCCAGCCCACATCCCTGAGAATATCAAGAGCAGGGGGTGGAGCAAGCCAGGCCTCAAACCACGAGAAGCTCCAGCCCAAAAGGCAGACAAAATCCAGCCCACATCCCTGAGAATATCAAGAGCAGGGGGTGGAGCAAGCCAGGCCTCAAACCACGAGAAGCTCCAGCCCAAAAGGCAGATAAAATTCAGCCCATAACCGGGAGAATCTCAAGAGCAGGGGGTGGAGCAAGCCAGGCCTCAAACCTCGAGATTCTCCAGCCCTAAAGGCAGCCAAAATGCAGCCCACCTCCCTGAGAATCTCAAGAGCAGGGGGTGGAGCAAGCCAGGCCTCAAACCACGAGAAGCTCCAGCCCAAAATGCAGCCAAAATGCAGCCCACCTCCGGGAGAATCTCAAGAGCAGGGGGTGGAGCAAGCCAGCTCTCAAACCACGAGAAGCTCCAGCCCAAAAGGCAGCCAAAATGCAGCCCACATCCGGGAGAATCTCAAGAGCAGGGGGTGGAGCAAGCCAGGCCTCAAACCACAAGAATCTCCAGCCCAAATGGCAGCCAAAATGCAGCCCACATCCAGGAGAATATCAAGAGCAGGGGGTGGAGCAAGCCAGGCCTCAAACCACGAGAAGCTCCAGCCCAAAAGGCAGCCAAAATGCAGCCCACATCCGGGAGAATCTCAAGAGCAGGGGTTGGAGCAAGCCAGGCCTCAAACCACGAGAAGCTCCAGCCCAAAAGGCAGCCAAAATGCAGCCCACATCCGGGAGAATCTCAAGAGCAGGGGGTGGAGCAAGCCAGGCCACAAACCACGAGAAGCTCCAGCCCAAAAGGCAGCCAAAATGCAGCCCAATTCCGGGAGAATCTTAAGAGCAGGGGCTGGAGCAAGCCAGGCCTCAAACCACGAGAAGCTCCAGCCCAAAATACAGCCAAAATGCAGCCCACATCCGGGAGAATCTCAAGAGAAGGGGGTGGAGCAAGCCAGGCCTCAAACCTCGAGAAGTTCCAGCCCAAAATGCATCCAAAATGCAGCCCACATCCGGGAGAATCTCAAGAGCAGGGGTTGGAGCAAGCCAGGCCTCAAACCACGAGAAGCTCCAGCCCAAAATACAGCCAAAATGCAGCCCACATCCGGGAGAATCTCAAGAGAAGGGGGTGGAGCAAGCCAGGCCTCAAACCTCGAGAAGTTCCAGCCCAAAATGCATCCAAAATGCAGCCCACATCCGGGAGAATCTCAAGAGCAGGGGTTGGAGCAAGCCAGGCCTCAAACCACGAGAAGTTCCAGCCCAAAAGGCAGCCAAAATGCAGCCCACATCCGGGAGAATCTCAAGAGCAGGGGTTGGAGCAAGCCAGGCCTCAAACCACGAGAAGCTCCAGCCCAAAAGGCAGCCAAAATGCAGCCCACATCCGGGACAATTTTAAGAGCAGGGGGTGGAGCAAGCCAGGCCTCAAACCTCGAGAAGCTTCAGCCCAAAATGTAGCCAAAATGCAGCCCACATCCGGGAGAATCTCAAGAGCAGGGGGTGGAGCAAGCCAGGCCTCAAACCACGAGAAGCTCCAGCCCAAAAGGCAGACAAAATCCAGCCCACATCCCTGAGAATATCAAGAGCAGGGGGTGGAGCAAGCCAGGCCTCAAACCACGAGAAGCTCCAGCCCAAAAGGCAGACAAAATCCAGCCCACATCCCTGAGAATATCAAGAGCAGGGGGTGGAGCAAGCCAGGCCTCAAACCACGAGACGCTCCAGCCCAAAAGTCAGCCAAAATGCAGCCCACATCCGGGACAATTTCAAGAGCAGGGGGTGGAGCAAGCCAGGCCTCAAACCTCGAGAAGCTCCAGCCCAAAAGGCAGCCAAAATGCAGCCCACATCCGGGAGAATCTCAAGAGCAGGGGGTGGAGCAAGCCAGGCCTCAAACCACGAGAAGCTCCAGCCCAAAAGGCAGACAAAATCCAGCCCACATCCCTGAGAATATCAAGAGCAGGGGGTGGAGCAAGCCAGGCCTCAAACCACGAGAAGCTCCAGCCCAAAAGGCAGATAAAATTCAGCCCATAACCGGGAGAATCTCAAGAGCAGGGGGTGGAGCAAGCCAGGCCTCAAACCTCGAGATTCTCCAGCCCTAAAGGCAGCCAAAATGCAGCCCACCTCCCTGAGAATCTCAAGAGCAGGGGGTGGAGCAAGCCAGGCCTCAAACCACGAGAAGCTCCAGCCCAAAATGCAGCCAAAATGCAGCCCACCTCCGGGAGAATCTCAAGAGCAGGGGGTGGAGCAAGCCAGCTCTCAAACCACGAGAAGCTCCAGCCCAAAAGGCAGCCAAAATGCAGCCCACATCCGGGAGAATCTCAAGAGCAGGGGGTGGAGCAAGCCAGGCCTCAAACCACAAGAATCTCCAGCCCAAATGGCAGCCAAAATGCAGCCCACATCCAGGAGAATATCAAGAGCAGGGGGTGGAGCAAGCCAGGCCTCAAACCACGAGAAGCTCCAGCCCAAAAGGCAGCCAAAATGCAGCCCACATCCGGGAGAATCTCAAGAGCAGGGGTTGGAGCAAGCCAGGCCTCAAACCACGAGAAGCTCCAGCCCAAAAGGCAGCCAAAATGCAGCCCACATCCGGGAGAATCTCAAGAGCAGGGGGTGGAGCAAGCCAGGCCACAAACCACGAGAAGCTCCAGCCCAAAAGGCAGCCAAAATGCAGCCCACTTCCGGGAGAATCTTAAGAGCAGGGGCTGGAGCAAGCCAGGCCTCAAACCACGAGAAGCTCCAGCCCAAAATACAGCCAAAATGCAGCCCACATCCGGGAGAATCTCAAGAGAAGGGGGTGGAGCAAGCCAGGCCTCAAACCTCGAGAAGTTCCAGCCCAAAATGCATCCAAAATGCAGCCCACATCCGGGAGAATCTCAAGAGCAGGGGTTGGAGCAAGCCAGGCCTCAAACCACGAGAAGCTCCAGCCCAAAAGGCAGCCAAAATGCAGCCCACATCTGGGACAATTTTAAGAGCAGGGGGTGGAGCAAGCCAGGCCTCAAACCTCGAGAAGCTTCAGCCCAAAATGTAGCCAAAATGCAGCCCACATGCGGGAGAATCTCAAGAGCAGGGGGTGGAGCAAGCCAGGCCTCAAACCACGAGAAGCTCCAGCCCAAAATACAGCCAAAATGCAGCCCACATCCGGGAGAATCTCAAGAGAAGGGGGTGGAGCAAGCCAGGCCTCAAACCTCGAGAAGTTCCAGCCCAAAAGGCAGCCAAAATGCAGCCCACATCCGGGAGAATCTCAAGAGCAGGGGTTGGAGCAAGCCAGGCCTCAAACCACGAGAAGCTCCAGCCCAAAAGGCAGCCAAAATGCAGCCCACATCCGGGACAAATTTAAGAGCAGGGGGTGGAGCAAGCCAGGCCTCAAACCTCGAGAAGCTTCAGCCCAAAATGTAGCCAAAATGCAGCCCACATCCGGGAGAATCTCAAGAGCAGGGGGTGGAGCAAGCCAGGCCTCAAACCACGAGAAGCTCCAGCCCAAAAGGCAGACAAAATCCAGCCCACATCCCTGAGAATATCAAGAGCAGGGGGTGGAGCAAGCCAGGCCTCAAACCACGAGAAGCTCCAGCCCAAAAGGCAGACAAAATCCAGCCCACATCCCTGAGAATATCAAGAGCAGGGGGTGGAACAAGCCAGGCCTCAAACCACGAGACGCTCCAGCCCAAATGGAAGATAAAATCCAGGCCATATCCGGGAGGATCTCAAGAGCAGGGGGTGGAGCAAGCCAGGCCTCAAACCACGAGAAGCTCCAGCCCAAAAGTCAGACAAAATCCAGCCCATAACCGGGAGAATCTCAAGAGCAGGGGGTGGAGCAAGCCAGGCCTCAAACCTCGAGATTCTCCAGCCCTAAAGGCAGCCAAAATGCAGCCCACCTCCCTGATAATCTCAAGAGCAGGAGGTGGAGCAAGCCAGGCCTCAAACCACGAGAAGCTCCAGCCCAAAAAAGCAGCCAAAATCCAGCCCACATGCGGGAGAATCTCAAGAGCAGGGGGTGGAGCAAGCCAGGCCTCAAACCACGAGAAGCTCCAGCCCAAAAGGCAGCCAAAATCCAGCCCACATCCGGGAGAATCTCAAGAGCAGGGGGTGGAGCAAGCCAGGCCTCAAACCACAAGAATCTCCAGCCCAAAAGGCAGCCAAAATGCAGCCCACATCCGGGAGAATCTCAAGAGCAGGGGGTGGAGCAAGCCAAGCCTCAAACCACGAGAAGCTCCAGCCCAAAAGGCAGCCAAAATGCAGACCACATCCGGGAGAATCTCAAGAGCAGGGGGTGGAGCAAGCCAGGCCTCAAACCACGAGAAGCTCCAGCCCAAAAGGCAGCCAAAATGCAGCCCACATCCGGGAGAATCTCAAGAGCAGGGGGTGGAGCAAGCCAGGCCTCAAACCACGAGAAGCTCCAGCCCAACAGGCAGCCAAAATGCAGCCCACATCTGGGAGAATCTTAAGAGCAGGGGCTGGAGCAAGCCAGGCCTCAAACCACGAGAAGCTCCAGCCCAAAATACAGCCAAAATGCAGCCCACATCCGGGAGAATCTCAAGAGAAGGGGGTGGAGCAAGCCAGGCCTCAAACCTCGAGAAGTTCCAGCCCAAAAGGCAGCCAAAATGCAGCCCACATCCGGGAGAATCTCAAGAGCAGTGGTTGGAGCAAGACAGGCCTCAAACCACGAGAAGCTCCAGCCCAAAAAGCAGCCAAAATGCAGCCCACATCCCTGAGAATATCAAGAGCAGGGGGTGGAGCAAGCCAGGCCTCAAACCACGAGAAGCTCCAGCCCAAAAGGCAGACAAAATCCAGCCCAGAACCGGGAGAATCTCAAGAGCAGGGTGTGGAGCAAGCCAGGCCTCAAACCTCGAGATTCTCCAGCCCAAAAGGCAGCCAAAATGCAGCCCACCTCCCTGATAATCTCAAGAGCAGGTGGTGGAGCAAGCCAGGCCTCAAACCACGAGAAGCTCCAGCCCAAAAAAGCAGCCAAAATCCAGCCCACATGCGGGAGAATCTCAAGAGCAGGGGGTGGAGCAAGCCAGGCCTCAAACCATGAGAAGCTCCAGCCCAAAAGGCAGCCAAAATGCAGGCCACATCCAGGAGAATCTCAAGAGCAGGGGGTGGAGCAAGCCAGGCCTCAAACCACGAGAAGCTCCAGCCCAAAAGGCAGCCAAAATGCAGCCCACATCCGCGACAATTTCAAGAGCAGGGGGTGGAGCAAGCCAGGCCTCAAACCACGAGAAGCTCCAGCCCAAAAAAGCAGCCAAAATCCAGCCCACATGCGGGAGAATCTCAAGAGCAGGGGGTGGAGCAAGGCAGGCCTCAAACCACGAGAAGCTCCAGCCCAAAAGGCAGCCAAAATGCAGCCCACATCCGGGAGAATCTCAAGAGCAGGGGGTGGAGCAAGCCAGGCCTCAAACCACAAGAATCTCCAGCCCAAAAGGCAGCCAAACTCCAGCCCACATCCAGGAGAATCTCAAGAGCAGGGGGTGGAGCAAGCCAGGCCTCAAACCTCGAGAAGCTCCAGCCCAAAAGGCAGCAAAAATGCAGCCCACCTCCCTGAGAATATCAAGAGCAGGGGGTGGAGAAAGCCAGGCCTCAAACCACGACAAGCTCCAGCCCAAAAGGCAGCCAAAATCCAGCCCACATCCGGGAGAATCTCAAGAGCAGGGGGTGGAGCAAGCCAGGCCTCAAACCATGAGAAGCTCCAGCCCAAAAGGCAGCCAAAATTCAGCCCACCTCCGGGAGAATCTCAAGAGCAGGGGGTGGAGCAAGCCAGGCCTCAAACCACGAGAAGCTCCAGCCCAAGAATCAGCCAAAATGCAGCCCACATCCGGGAGAATCTCAAGAGCAGGGGGTGGAGCAAGGCAGGCCTCAAACCACGAGAAGCTCCAGCCCAAAAGGCAGCCAAAATGCAGCCCACATCCAGGAGAATATCAAGAGCAGGGGGTGGAGCAAGCCAGGCCTCAAACCACGAGAAGCTCCAGCCCAAAATGCAGACAAAATCCAGCCCACATCCGGGAGAATATCCAGAGCAGGGGGTGGAGCAAGCCAGGCCTCAAACCACGAGAAGCTCCAGCCCAAAAGGCAGCCAAAATCCAGCCCACCTCCGGGAGAATCTCAAGAGCAGGGGGTGGAGCAAGCCAGGCCACAAACCACGAGAAGCTCCAGCCCAAAAGGCAGCCAAAATGCAGCCCACTTCCGGGAGAATCTTAAGAGCAGGGGCTGGAGCAAGCCAGGCCTCAAACCACGAGAAGCTCCAGCCCAAAATACAGCCAAAATGCAGCCCACATCCGGGAGAATCTCAAGAGAAGGGGGTGGAGCAAGCCAGGCCTCAAACCTCGAGAAGTTCCAGCCCAAAATGCATCCAAAATGCAGCCCACATCCGGGAGAATCTCAAGAGCAGGGGTTGGAGCAAGCCAGGCCTCAAACCACGAGAAGCTCCAGCCCAAAAGGCAGCCAAAATGCAGCCCACATCTGGGAGAATTTTAAGAGCAGGGGGTGGAGCAAGCCAGGCCTCAAACCTCGAGAAGCTTCAGCCCAAAATACAGCCAAAATGCAGCCCACATCCGGGAGAATCTCAAGAGAAGGGGGTGGAGCAAGCCAGGCCTCAAACCTCGAGAAGTTCCAGCCCAAAAGGCAGCCAAAATGCAGCCCACATCCGGGAGAATCTCAAGAGCAGGGGTTGGAGCAAGCCAGGCCTCAAACCACGAGAAGCTCCAGCCCAAAAGGCAGCCAAAATGCAGCCCACATCCGGGACAAATTTAAGAGCAGGGGGTGGAGCAAGCCAGGCCTCAAACCTCGAGAAGCTTCAGCCCAAAATGTAGCCAAAATGCAGCCCACATCCGGGAGAATCTCAAGAGCAGGGGGTGGAGCAAGCCAGGCCTCAAACCACGAGAAGCTCCAGCCCAAAAGGCAGACAAAATCCAGCCCACATCCCTGAGAATATCAAGAGCAGGGGGTGGAGCAAGCCAGGCCTCAAACCACGAGAAGCTCCAGCCCAAAAGGCAGACAAAATCCAGCCCACATCCCTGAGAATATCAAGAGCAGGGGGTGGAGCAAGCCAGGCCTCAAACCACGAGACGCTCCAGCCCAAATGGAAGATAAAATCCAGGCCATATCCGGGAGGATCTCAAGAGCAGGGGGTGGAGCAAGCCAGGCCTCAAACCACGAGAAGCTCCAGCCCAAAAGGCAGACAAAATCCAGCCCATAACCGGGAGAATCTCAAGAGCAGGGGGTGGAGCAAGCCAGGCCTCACACCTCGAGATTCTCCAGCCCTAAAGGCAGCCAAAATGCAGCCCACCTCCCTGATAATCTCAAGAGCAGGAGGTGGAGCAAGCCAGGCCTCAAACCACGAGAAGCTCCAGCCCAAAAAAGCAGCCAAAATCCAGCCCACATGCGGGAGAATCTCAAGAGCAGGGGGTGGAGCAAGCCAGGCCTCAAACCACGAGAAGCTCCAGCCCAAAAGGCAGCCAAAATCCAGCCCACATCCGGGAGAATCTCAAGAGCAGGGGGTGGAGCAAGCCAGGCCTCAAACCACAAGAATCTCCAGCCCAAAAGGCAGCCAAAATGCAGCCCACATCCGGGAGAATCTCAAGAGCAGGGGGTGGAGCAAGCCAAGCCTCAAACCACGAGAAGCTCCAGCCCAAAAGGCAGCCAAAATGCAGACCACATCCGGGAGAATCTCAAGAGCAGGGGGTGGAGCAAGCCAGGCCTCAAACCACGAGAAGCTCCAGCCCAAAAGGCAGCTAAAATGCAGCCCACATCCGGGAGAATCTCAAGAGCAGGGGGTGGAGCAAGCCAGGCCTCAAACCACGAGAAGCTCCAGCCCAACAGGCAGCCAAAATGCAGCCCACATCTGGGAGAATCTTAAGAGCAGGGGCTGGAGCAAGCCAGGCCTCAAACCACGAGAAGCTCCAGCCCAAAATACAGCCAAAATGCAGCCCACATCCGGGAGAATCTCAAGAGAAGGGGGTGGAGCAAGCCAGGCCTCAAACCTCGAGAAGTTCCAGCCCAAAAGGCAGCCAAAATGCAGCCCACATCCGGGAGAATCTCAAGAGCAGTGGTTGGAGCAAGACAGGCCTCAAACCACGAGAAGCTCCAGCCCAAAAAGCAGCCAAAATGCAGCCCACATCCCTGAGAATATCAAGAGCAGGGGGTGGAGCAAGCCAGGCCTCAAACCACGAGAAGCTCCAGCCCAAAAGGCAGACAAAATCCAGCCCATAACCGGGAGAATCTCAAGAGCAGGGTGTGGAGCAAGCCAGGCCTCAAACCTCGAGATTCTCCAGCCCAAAAGGCAGCCAAAATGCAGCCCACCTCCCTGATAATCTCAAGAGCAGGTGGTGGAGCAAGCCAGGCCTCAAACCACGAGAAGCTCCAGCCCAAAAAAGCAGCCAAAATCCAGCCCACATGCGGGAGAATCTCAAGAGCAGGGGGTGGAGCAAGCCAGGCCTCAAACCATGAGAAGCTCCAGCCCAAAAGGCAGCCAAAATGCAGGCCACATCCAGGAGAATCTCAAGAGCAGGGGGTGGAGCAAGCCAGGCCTCAAACCACGAGAAGCTCCAGCCCAAAAGGCAGCCAAAATGCAGCCCACATCCGCGACAATTTCAAGAGCAGGGGGTGGAGCAAGCCAGGCCTCAAACCACGAGAAGCTCCAGCCCAAAAAAGCAGCCAAAATCCAGCCCACATGCGGGAGAATCTCAAGAGCAGGGGGTGGAGCAAGGCAGGCCTCAAACCACGAGAAGCTCCAGCCCAAAAGGCAGCCAAAATGCAGCCCACCTCCCTGAGAATATCAAGAGCAGGGGGTGGAGAAAGCCAGGCCTCAAACCACGACAAGCTCCAGCCCAAAAGGCAGCCAAAATCCAGCCCACATCCGGGAGAATCTCAAGAGCAGGGGGTGGAGCAAGCCAGGCCTCAAACCATGAGAAGCTCCAGCCCAAAAGGCAGCCAAAATTCAGCCCACCTCCGGGAGAATCTCAAGAGCAGGGGGTGGAGCAAGCCAGGCCTCAAACCACGAGAAGCTCCAGCCCAAGAATCAGCCAAAATGCAGCCCACATCCGGGAGAATCTCAAGAGCAGGGGGTGGAGCAAGGCAGGCCTCAAACCACGAGAAGCTCCAGCCCAAAAGGCAGCCAAAATGCAGCCCACATCCAGGAGAATATCAAGAGCAGGGGGTGGAGCAAGCCAGGCCTCAAACCACGAGAAGCTCCAGCCCAAAATGCAGACAAAATCCAGCCCACATCCGGGAGAATATCCAGAGCAGGGGGTGGAGCAAGCCAGGCCTCAAACCACGAGAAGCTCCAGCCCAAAAGGCAGCCAAAATCCAGCCCACCTCCGGGAGAATCTCAAGAGCAGGGGGTGGAGCAAGCCAGGCCTCAAACCACGAGAAGCTCCAGCCCAAAAGGCAGCCAAAATCCAGCCCACCTGCGGGAGAATCTCAAGAGCATGGGGTGGAGCAAGCCAGGCCTCAAACCACGAGAAGCTCCAGCCCTAAAAGGCAGCCAAAATGCAGCCCACATCCGGGAGAATATCAAGAGCAGGGGGTGGAGCAAGCCAGGCCTCAAACCACGGGAAGCTCCAAACCCAAAATGCAGCCAAAATGCAGACTACCTCCGGGAGAATATCAAGAGCAGGTGGTGGAGCAAGCCAGGCTTCAAACCACGAGAAGCTCCAGTTCAAAAGGCAGCCAAAATGCAGCCCACATCCAGGAGAATCTCAAGAGCAGGGTGTGGAGGAAGCCAGGCCTCGGACCACGAGAAGCTCCAGCCCAAAAGGCAGCCAAAATGCAGCCCACATCCAGGAGAATCTCAAGAGCAGAGAGTGGAGCAAGCCAGGCCTCAAACCACGAGAAGCTCAAGCCCAAAAGGCAGCCAAAATGCAGCCCACATCCGGGAGAATTTCAAGAGCAGGGGGTGGAGCAAGCCAGGCCTCAAACCACGAGAAGCTCCAGCCCTAAAAGCAGCCAAAATTCAGCCCACGTCTGGGAGAATCTCAAGAGCAGGGGGTGGAGCAAGCCAGGCCTCAAACCACGGGAAGATCCAAACCCAAAATGCAGCCAAAATGCAGCCCACCTCTGGGAGAATATCAAGAGCAGGGGGTGGAGCAAGCCAGGCTTCAAACCACGAGAAACTCCAGTTCAAAAGGCAGCCAAAATGCAGCCCACATCATGGAGAATCGCAAGAGCAGGGGGTGGAGGAAGCCAGGCCTCGGACCACGAGAAGCTCCAGCCCAAAAGGCAGCCAAAATGCAGCCCACATCCAGGAGAATCTCAAGAGCAGGGGGTGGAGCAAGCCAGGCCTCAAACCACGAGAAGCTCAAGCCCAAAAGGCAGCCAAAATGCAGCCCACATCCGGGACAATTACAAGAGCAGGGGGTGGAGCAAGCCAGGCCTCAAACCACGAGATGCTCCAGCCCTAAAAGCAGCCAAAATCCAGCCCACATCCGGGAGAATCTCAAGAGCAGGGGGTGGAGCAAGCCAGGCCTCAATCCTCGAGAAGCTCCAAACCCAAATTGCAGCCAAAATGCAGCCCACCTCCGGCAGAATATCAAGAGCAGGGGGTGGAGCAAGCCAGGCCTCGAACCACGAGAAGCTCCAGCCCAAAAGGCAGCCAAAATGCAGCCCACATCCGGGAGAAACGCAAGAGCAGGGGGTGGAGCAAGCCAGGCCTCAAACCATGAGAAGCTCCAGCCCAAAAGGCAGCCAAAATGCAGCCCACATCCAGGAGAATATCAAGAGCAGAGGGTGGAGCAAGCCAGGCCTCAAACCATGAGAAGCTTCAGCCCAAAAGGCAGCCAAAATGCAGCCCACATACGGGAGAATATGAAGAGCAGGGGGTGGAGCAAGCCAGGCCTCAAACCACGAGAAGCTCCAGCCCTAAATGCAGCCAAAATCCAGCCCACATCCGGGAAAATCTCAAGATCAGGGGGTGGAGCAAGCCAGGCCTCAAACCTCGAGAAGCTCCAGCCCAAAAGGCAGCCAAAATGCAGCCCACATCCGGGAGAATCTCAAGAGCAGGGGGTGGAGCAAGCCAGGCCTCAAACCACGGGAAGCTCCAAACCCAAATTGCAGCCAAAATGCAGCCCACCTCCGGGAGAATATCAAGAGCAGGGGGTGGAGCAAGCCAGGCTTCAAACCACGAGAAGCTCCAGTTCAAAAGGCAGCCAAAATGCAGCCCACATCATGGAGAATATCAAGAGCAGGGGGTGGAGGAAGCCAGGCCTCGGACCAGGAGAAGCTCCAGCCCAAAAGGCAGCCAAAATGCAGCCCACATCCAGGAGAATCTCAAGAGCAGGGGGTGGAGCAAGCCAGGCCTCAAACCACAAGAAGCTCAAGCCCAAAAGGCAGCCAAAATGCAGCCCACATCCGGGACAATTTCAAGAGCAGGGGGTGGAGCAAGCCAGGCCTCAAACCACGAGAAGCTCCAGCCCTAAAAGAAGCCAAAATCCAGCCCACATCAGGGAGAATCTCAAGAGCAGGGGGTGGAGCAAGCCAGGCCTCAATCCTCGAGAAGCTCCAGCCCAAAAGGCAGCCAAAATGCAGCCCACATCCGGGAGAATCTCAAGAGCAGGGGGTGGAGCAAGCCAGGCCTCAAACCACGGGAAGCTCCAAACCCAAATTGCAGCCAAAATGCAGCCCACCTCCGGGAGAATCTCAAGAGCAGGGGGTGGAGCAAGCCAGGCCTCAAACCATGAGAAGCTCCAGTTCAAAAGGCAGCCAAAATGCAGCCCACATCCGGGAGAATCGCAAGAGCAGGGGGTGGAGGAAGCCAGGCCTCGAACCACGAGAAGCTCCAGCCCAAAAGGCAGCCAAAATGCAGCCCACCTCCGGGAGAAACTCAAGAGCAGGGGGTGGAGCAAGCCAGGCCTCAAACCATGAGAAGCTCCAGCCCTAAAGGCAGTCAAAATGCAGCTCACATGCAGGAGAATATCAAGAGCAGGGGGTGGAGCAAGCCAGGCCTCAAACCATGAGAAGCTCCAGTTCAAAATGCAGCCAAAATGCAGCCCATATCCGGGAGAATCGCAAGAGCAGGGGGTGGAGGAAGCCAGGCCTCGAACCACGAGAAGCTCCAGCCCAAAAGGCAGCCAAAATGCAGCCCACCTCCGGGAGAATCTCAAGAGCAGGGGGTGGAGCAAGCCAGGCCTCAAACCATGAGAAGGTCCAGCCCTAAAGGCAGCCAAAATGCAGCCCACATACGGGAGAATATGAAGAGCATGGGGTGGAGCAAGCCAGGCCTCAAACCACGAGAAGCTCCAGCCCTAAATGCAGCCAAAATGCAGCCCACATCCGCGAGAATATAAAGAGCAGGGGGTGGAGCAAGCCAGGCCTCAAACCACGAGAAGCTCCAGCCCAAAAGGCAGCCAAAATGCAGCCCACATCCGGCAGAATATCAAGAGCAGGGGGTGGAGCAAGCCAGGCCTCGAACCACGAGAAGCTCCAGCCCAAAAGGCAGCCAAAATGCAGCCCACATCATGGAGAATATCAAGAGCAGGGGGTGGAGGAAGCCGGGCCTCGGACCAGGAGAAGCTCCAGCCCAAAAGGCAGCCAAAATGCAGCCCACATCATGGAGAATATCAAGAGCAGGGGGTGGAGCAAGCCGGGCCTCGGACCAGGAGAAGCTCCAGCCCAAAAGGCAGCCAAAATGCAGCCCACATCCAGGAGAATCTCAAGAGCAGGGGGTGGAGCAAACCAGGCCTCAAACCACAAGAAGCTCCAGCCCAAAAGGCAGCCAAAATGCAGCCCACATCCGGGACAATTTCAAGAGCAGGGGGTGGAGCAAGCCAGGCCTCAAACCACGAGAAGCTCCAGCCCTAAAAGCAGTCAAAATCCAGCCCACATCAGGGAGAATCTCAAGAGCAGGGGGTGGAGCAAGCCAGGCCTCAATCCTCGAGAAGCTCCAGCCCAAAAGGCAGCCAAAATGCAGCCCACATCCGGGAGAATCTCAAGAGCAGGGGGTGGAGCAAGCCAGGCCTCAAACCACGGGAAGCTCCAAACCCAAATTGCAGCCAAAATGCAGCCCACATCCGGGAGAATATCAAGAGCAGGGGGTGGAGCAAGCCAGGCCTCAAACCATGAGAAGCTCCAGTTCAAAAGGCAGCCAAAATGCAGCCCACATCCGGGAGAATCGCAAGAGCAGGGGGTGGAGGAAGCCAGGCCTCGAACCACGAGAAGCTCCAGCCCAAAAGGCAGCCAAAATCCAGCCCACATCCAGGAGAATATAAAGAGCAGAGGGTGGAGCAAGCCAGGCCTCAAACCACGAGAAGCTCCAGCCCAAAATGCAGCCAAAATGCAGCCCACATCCGGGAGAATCTCAAGAGCACGGGGTGGAGCAAGCCAGGCCTCAAACCATGAGAAGGTCCACCCCTAAAGGCAGCCAAAATGCAGCCCACATACGGCAGAATATGAAGAGCATGGGGTGGAGCAAGCCAGGCCTCAAACCACGAGAAGCTCCAGCCCCAAATGCAGCCAAAATCCAGCCCACATCCGGGAGAATCTCAAGAGCAGGGGGTGGAGCAAGCCAGGCCTCAAACCTCGAGAAGCTCCAGCCCAAAAGGCAGCCAAAATGCAGCCCACATCCGGGAGAATCTCAAGAGCAGGGGGTGGAGCAAGCCAGGCCTCAAACCACGAGAAGCTCCAGCCCAAAAGGCAGCCAAAATGCAGCCCACATCCGGGACAATTTCAAGAGCAGGGGGTGGAGCAAGCCAGGCCTCAAACCACGAGAAGCTCCAGCCCTAAATGCAGCCAAAATCCAGCCCACATCCGGGAGAATCTCAAGAGCAGGGGGTGGAGCAAGCCAGGCCTCAAACCACGAGAAGCTCCAGCCCAAAAGGCAGCCAAAATGCAGCCCACATCCGGGAGAATCTCAAGAGCAGGGGGTGGAGCAAGCCAGGCCTCAAACCACGGGAAGCTCCAAACCCAAATTGCAGCCAAAATGCAGCCCACATCCGGGAGAATCTCAAGAGCAGGGGGTGGAGCAAGCCAGGCCTCAAACCACGAGAAGCTCCAGCCCAAAAGGAAGCCAAAATGCAGCCCACATCCGGGAGAATCTCAAGAGCAGGGGGTGGAGCAAGCCAGGCCTCAAACCACGAGAAGCTCCAGCCCAAAAGGCAGCCAAAATGCAGCCCACATCCGGGAGAATCTCAAGAGCAGGGGCTGGAGCAAGCCAGGCCTCAAACCACGAGAAGCTCCAGCCCAAAATACAGCCAAAATCCAGCCCACATCCGGGAGAATCTCAAGAGCAGGGGTTGGAGCAAGCCAGGCCTCAAACCTCGAGAACATCCAGCCCAAAAAGCAGCCAAAATGCAGCCCACATCCGGGAGAATCTCAAGAGCAGGGGGTGGAGCAAGCCAGGCCTCAAACCATGAGAAGCTCCAGCCCTAAATGCAGCCAAAATGCAGCCCACATCCGGGAGAATCTCAAGAGCAGGGGGTGGAGCAAGCCAGGCCTCAAACCACGAGAAGCTCCAGCCCTAAAGGCAGCAAAATTGCAGCCCACATGTGGGAGAATCTCAATGGCAGAGTTTGGAGCAAGCCAGGCTTCAAACCTTGTGAAGATCCAGCCCAAAAGGCAGCCAAAATGCAGCCCACATCCGGGAGAATCTCAAGAGCAGGGGGTGGAGCAAGCCAGGCCTCAAACCACGAGAAGCTCCAGCCCAAAAGGCAGCCAAAATGCAGCCCACCTCCGGGAGAATATCAAGAGCAGGGGGTGGAGCAAGCCAGGCCTCAAACCACGAGAAGCTCTAGCCCAAACTGCAGACAAAATGCAGCTCACATCCGGGAGAATATCCAGAGCAGGGGGTGGATAAAGGCAGGCCTCAAACCTCGAGAAGCTCCAGCCCAAAATGCAGCCAAAATGCAGCCCACATCAGGGAGAATCTCAAGAGCAGGGGGTGGAGCAAGCCAGGCCTCAAACCACGAGAAGCTCAAGCCCAAAAGGCAGCCAAAATGCAGCCCACATCCGGGACAATTTCAAGAGCAGGGGTTGGAGGAAGCCAGGCCTCAAACCACGAGAAGCTCCAGCCCTAAAAGCAGCCAAAATGCAGCCCACATCCGGAAGAATCGCAAGAGCAGGGGGTGGAGCAAGCCAGGCCTCAAACCACGAGAAGCTCCAGCCCTAAAGACAGACAAAATCCAGCCCAAATCCGGGAGAATATAAAGAGCAGGGGGTGGAGCAAGCCAGGCCTCAAATCATGAGAAGCTCCAGCCCTAAAGGCAGCAAAAATGCAGCCCACATCCGGGAGAATCTCAAGAGCAGAGGGTGGAGCAAGCCAGGCCTCAAACCACAAGAAGCTATAGCCCAAAAGGCAGCCAAAATGCAGCCCACCTCCAGGAGAATCTCAAGAGCAGGGGGTGGAGCAAGCCAGGCCACAAACCTCTAGAAGCCCCAGCCCAAAAGGCAGCGAAAATGCAGCCCACCTCCGGGAGAATCTCAAGAGCAGAGGGTGGAGCAAGGCAGGCCTCAAACCACGAGAAGCTCCGGTCCAAAATGCAGCCAAAATGCAGCCCACATACAGGAGAATCTCAAGAGCAGGGGGTGGAGCAAGCCAGGCCTCAAACCACGAGAAGCTCCAGCCGAAGTATCAGCCAAAATACAGCCCACATCCGGGAGAATCTCAAGAGCAGGGGGTGGAGCAAGCCAGGCCTCAAACCACGAGAAGCTGCAGCCCAAAAGGCAGCCAAAATGCAGCCCACATCTGGGAGAATCTCAAGAGCAGGGGGTGGAGCAAGCCAGGCCTCAAACCACGAGAAGCTCCAGCCCAAAAGGCAGCCAAAATGCAGCCCACGTCCGGGAGAATCTCAAGAGCAGGGGGTGGACCAAGCCAGGCCTCAAACCACGAGAAGCTCCAGCCCAAGAATCAGCCAAAATGCAGCCCACATCCGGGAGAATATCAAGAGCAGGGGGTGGAGCAAGCCACGCCTCAAACCACGAGAAGCTCCAGCCCAAAACGCAGCCAAAATGCAGCCCACATCCGGGAGAATCTCAAGAGCAGGGGGTGGAGCAAGCCAGGCCTCAAACCACGAGAAGCTGCAGCCCAAAAAGCAGCCAAAATGCAGCCCACATCCTGGAGAATATAAAGAGCAGGGGGTGGAGCAAGCCAGGCCTCAAACCATGAGAAGCTCCAGCCCTAAATGCAGCAAAAATGCAGCCCACATCCTGGAGAATATGAAGAGCAGGTGGTGGAGCAAGCCAGGCCTCAAACCACGAGAAGCTCCAGCAAAAACTGCAGACAAAATCCAGCTCACATCCGGGAGAATATCCAGAGCAGGGGGTGGATAAAGGCAGGCCTCAAACCTCGAGAAGCTCCAGCCCTAAAGGCAGCCAAAATGCAGCCCACATCCGGGAGAATCTCAAGAGCAGGGGGTGGAGCAAGCCAGGCCTCAAACCACGAGAAGCTCCAGCCCAAAAGGCAGCCAAAATGCAGCCCACATCCGGGACAATTTCAAGAGCAGGGGTTAGAGGAAGCCAGGCCTTCAAACCACGAGAAGCTCCAGCCCAAAAGACAGCCAAAATGCAGCCCACATCCAGGAGAATCTCAAGAGCAGGGGGTGGAGCAAGCCAGGCCTCAAACCACGAGAAGCTCAAGCCCAAAAGGCAGCCAAAATGCAGCCCACATCCGGGAGAATCTCAAGAGCAGGGGGTGGAGCAAGCCATGCCTCAAACCACGAGAAGCTCCAGCCCAAAATGCAGCCAAAATCCAGCCCACCTCCGGGAGAATATCAAGAGCAGGGGGTGGAGCAAGCCAGGCCTCAAACCACGAGAAGCTCCAGCCCAAAATGCAGCCAAAATCCAGCCCACATGCGGGAGAATCTCAAGAGCAGGGGGTGGAGCAAGCCAGGCCTCAAACCACGAGAAGCTCCAGCCCAAAATGCAGCCAAAATCCAGCCCACATCCGGGAGAATCTCAAGAGCAGGGGGTGGAGCAAGCCAGGCCTCAAACCATGAGAAGCTCCAGCCCAAAAGGCAGCCAAAATGCAGCCCACCTCCGGGAGAATCTCAAGAGCAGGGGGTGGAGCAAGCCAGGCCTCAAACCATGAGAAGCTCCAGCCCAAAAGGCAGCCAAACTGCAGCCCACATCCGGGAGAATCTCAAGAGCAGGGGGTGGAGCAAGCCAGGCCTCAAACCACGAGAAGCTCCAGCCCAAAAGGCAGCCAAAATGCAGCCCACCTCCCTGAGAATCTCAAGAGCAGGGGGTGGAGCAAGCCAGGCCTCAAACCACGAGAAGCTCCAGCCCAAAAGGCAGCCAAAATGCAGCCCACATCCAGGACAATTTCAAGAGCAGGAGGTGGAGCAAGCCAGGCCTCAAACCACGAGAAGCTCCAGCCCAAAATGGAGCCAAAATGCAGCCCACATCTGGGAGAATCTTAAGAGCAGGGGGTGGAGCAAGCCAGGCCTCAAACCACGAGAAGCTCCAGCCCAAAATAGAGCCAAAATCCAGCCCACATCCGGGAGAATCTCAAGAGCAGGGGGTGGAGCAAGCCAGGCCTCAAACCACGAGAAGCTCCAGCCCTAAAAGCAGCCAAAATCCAGCCCACATCCGGGAGAATCTCAAGAGCAGGGGGTGGAGCAAGCCAGGCCTCAAACCATGAGAAGCTCCAGCCCAAAAGGCAGCCAAAATGCAGCCCACCTCCGGGAGAATCTCAAGAGCAGGGGGTGGAGCAAGCCAGGCCTCAAACCATGAGAAGCTCCAGCCCAAAAGGCAGCCAAACTGCAGCCCACATCCGGGAGAATCTCAAGAGCAGGGGGTGGAGCAAGCCAGGCCTCAAACCACGAGAAGCTCCAGCCCAAAAGGCAGCCAAAATGCAGCCCACCTCCCTGAGAATCTCAAGAGCAGGGGGTGGAGCAAGCCAGGCCTCAAACCACGAGAAGCTCCAGCCCAAAAGGCAGCCAAAATGCAGCCCACATCTGGGAGAATCTTAAGAGCAGGGGGTGGAGCAAGCCAGGCCTCAAACCACGAGAAGCTCCAGCCCAAAATAGAGCCAAAATGCAGCCCACATCCAGGACAATTTCAAGAGCAGGAGGTGGAGCAAGCCAGGCCTCAAACCACGAGAAGCTCCAGCCCAAAAGGCAGCCAAAATGCAGCCCACATCCGGGACAATTTCAAGAGCAGGGGGTGGAGCAAGCCAGGCCTCAAACCTCGAGAAGCTCCAGCCCAAAAGGCAGCCAAAATGCAGCCCACATCCGGGAGAATCTCAAGAGCAGGGGGTGGAGCAAGCCAGGCCTCAAACCATGAGAAGCTCCAGCCCAAAAGGCAGCCAAAATGCAGCCCACCTCCGGGAGAATCTCAAGAGCAGGGGGTGGAGCAAGCCAGGCCTCAAACCATGAGAAGCTCCAGCCCAAAAGGCAGCCAAACTGCAGCCCACATCCGGGAGAATCTCAAGAGCAGGGGGTGGAGCAAGCCAGGCCTCAAACCACGAGAAGCTCCAGCCCAAAAGGCAGCCAAAATGCAGCCCACCTCCCTGAGAATCTCAAGAGCAGGGGGTGGAGCAAGCCAGGCCTCAAACCACGAGAAGCTCCAGCCCAAAAGGCAGCCAAAATGCAGCCCACATCTGGGAGAATCTTAAGAGAAGGGGGTGGAGCAAGCCAGGCCTCAAACCACGAGAAGCTCCAGCCCAAAATAGAGCCAAAATGCAGCCCACATCCAGGACAATTTCAAGAGCAGGAGGTGGAGCAAGCCAGGCCTCAAACCACGAGAAGCTCCAGCCCAAAAGGCAGCCAAAATGCAGCCCACATCCGGGACAATTTCAAGAGCAGGGGGTGGAGCAAGCCAGGCCTCAAACCTCGAGAAGCTCCAGCCCAAAAGGCAGCCAAAATGCAGCCCACATCCGGGAGAATCTCAAGAGCAGGGGGTGGAGCAAGCCAGGCCTCAAACCACGAGAAGCTCCAGCCCAAAAGGCAGACAAAATCCAGCCCACATCCCTGAGAATATCAAGAGCAGGGGGTGGAGCAAGCCAGGCCTCAAACCACGAGAAGCTCCAGCCCAAAAGGCAGATAAAATCCAGCCCATAACCGGGAGAATCTCAAGAGCAGGGGGTGGAGCAAGCCAGTCCTCAAACCTCGAGATTCTCCAGCCCTAAAGGCAGCCAAAATGCAGCCCACATCCGGGAGAATCTCAAGAGCAGGGGGTGGAGCAAGCCAGGCCTCAAACCACGAGAAGCTCCAGCCCAAAAGGCAGCCAAAATGCAGCCCACATCCGGGAGAATCTCAAGAGCAGGGGGTGGAGCAAGCCAGGCCTCAAACCACGAGAAGCTCCAGCCCAAAAGGCAGACAAAATCCAGCCCACATCCCTGAGAATATCAAGAGCAGGGGGTGGAGCAAGCCAGGCCTCAAACCACGAGAAGCTCCAGCCCAAAAAAGCAGCCAAAATCCAGCCCACATGCGGGAGAATCTCAAGAGCAGGGGGTGGAGCAAGCCAGGCCTCAAACCATGAGAAGCTCCAGCCCAAAAGGCAGCCAAAATGCAGGCCGCATCCAGGAGAATCTCAAGAGCAGGGGGTGGAGCAAGCCAGGCCTCAAACCATGAGAAGCTCCAGCCCAAAAGGCAGCCAAAATGCAGCCCACATCTGGGACAATTTCAAGAGCAGGGGGTGGAGCAAGCCAGGCCTCAAACCACGAGAAGCTCCAGCCCAAAAAAGCAGCCAAAATCCAGCGCACATGCGGGAGAATCTCAAGAGCAGGGGGTGGAGCAAGCCAGGCCTCAAACCACGAGAAGCTCCAGCCCAAAAGGCAGCCAAAATGCAGCCCACATCCGGGAGAATCTCAAGAGCAGGGGGTGGAGCAAGCCAGGCCTCAAACCACAAGAATCTCCAGCCCAAAAGGCAGCCAAACTCCAGCCCACATCCAGGAGAATCTCAAGAGCAGGGGGTGGAGCAAGCCAGGCCTCAAACCACGAGAAGCTCCAGCCCAAAAGGCAGCCAAAATCCAGCCCACATCCGGGAGAATCTCAAGAGCAGGGGGTGGAGCAAGCCAGGCCTCAAACCACGAGAAGCTCCAGCCCAAAATGCAGCCAAAATGCAGCCCACCTCCCTGAGAATATCAAGAGCAGGGGGTGGAGAAAGCCAGGCCTCAAAACATGAGAAGCTCCAGCCCAAAAGGCAGCCAAAATCCAGCCCACATACGGGAGAATCGCAAGAGCAGGGGGTGGAGCAAGCCAGGCCTCAAACCACGAGAAGCTCCAGCCCAAAAGGCAGCCAAAATGCAGCCCACATCTGGGAGAATATCAAGAGCAGGGGGTGGAGCAAGCCAGGCCTCAAACCACGAGAAGCTCCAGCCCAAGAATCAGCCAAAATGCAGCCCACATCCGGGAGAATATCAAGAGCAGGGGGTGGAGCAAGCCAGGCCTCAAACCACGAGAAGCTCCAGCCCAAAAGGCAGCCAAAATGCAGCCCACATCCAGGAGAATATCAAGAGCAGGGGGTGGAGCAAGCCAGGCCTCAAACCACGAGAAGCTCCAGCCCAAAATGCAGACAAAATCCAGCCCACATCCGGGAGAATATCCAGAGCAGGGGGTGGAGCAAGCCAGGCCTCAAACCACGAGAAGCTCCAGCCCAAAAGGCAGCCAAAATCCTAACCACATCCGGGAGAATCTCAAGAGCAGGGGGTGGAGCAAGCCAGGCCTCAAACCACGAGAAGCTCCAGCCCAAAAGGCAGCCAAAATGCAGCCCACATCCGGGACAATTTCAAGAGCAGGGGGTGGAGCAAGCCAGGCCTCAAACCACGAGAAGCTCCGGCCCTAAAAGGCAGCCAAAATCCAGCCCACATCCGGGAGAATCTCAAGAGCAGGGGGTGGAGCAAGCCAGGCCTCAAACCACGGGAAGCTCCAAACCCAAAATGCAGCCAAAATGCAGCCCACCTCCGGGAGAATATCAAGAGCAGGTGGTGGAGCAAGCCAGGCTTCAAACCACGAGAATCTCCAGTTCAAAAGGCAGCCAAAATGCAGCCCACATCCGGGAAAATCTCAAGAGCAGGGGCTGGAGGAAGCCAGGCCTCGGACCACGAGAAGCTCCAGCCCAAAAGGCAGCCAAAATGCAGCCCACATCCAGGAAAATCTCAAGAGCAGGGAGTGGAGCAAGCCAGGCCTCAAACCACGAGAAGCTCAAGCCCAAAAGGCAGCCAAAATGCAGCCCACATCCGGGAGAATTTCAAGAGCAGGGGGTGGAGCAAGCCAGGCCTCAAACCACGAGAAGCTCCAGCCCAAAAGGCAGCCAAAATGCAGCCCACATCCGGGAGAATCTCAAGAGCAGGGGGTGGAGCAAGCCAGGCCTCAAACCACGGGAAGCTCCAAACCTAAATGGCAGCCAAAATGCAGCCCACCTCCGGCAGAATCTCAAGAGCAGGGGGTGGAGCAAGCCAGGCCTCGAACCACGAGAAGCTCCAGCCCAAAAGGCAGCCAAAATGCAGCCCACATACGGGAGAATCGCAAGAGCAGGGGGTGGAGCAAGCCAGGCCTCAAACCATGAGAAGCTCCAGCCCAAAAGGCAGCCAAAATGCAGCCCACATCCGGGAGAATCTCAAGAGCAGGGGGTGGAGCAAGCCAGGCCTCAAACCACGAGAAGCTCCAGCCCAAAAGGCAGCCAAAATGCAGCCCACATCCAGGAGAATCTCAAGAGCAGGGGGTGGAGGAAGCCAGGCCTCGGACCACGAGAAGCTCCAGCCCAAAAGGCAGCCAAAATGCAGCCCACATCCAGGAGAATCTCAAGAGCAGGGAGTGGAGCAAGCCAGGCCTCAAACCACGAGAAGCTCAAGCCCAAAAGGCACCCAAAATGCAGCCCACATCCGGGAGAATTTCAAGAGCAGGGGGTGGAGCAAGCCAGGCCTCAAACCACGAGAAGCTCCAGCCCAAAAGGCAGCCAAAATGCAGCCCACATCCGGGAGAATCTCAAGAGCAGGGGGTGGAGCAAGCCAGGCCTCAAACCACGGGAAGCTCCAAACCCAAATGGCAGCCAAAATGCAGCCCACCTCCGGCAGAATCTCAAGAGCAGGGGGTGGAGCAAGCCAGGCCTCGAACCACGAGAAGCTCCAGCCCAAAAGGCAGCCAAAATGCAGCCCACATCTGGGAGAATCTCAAGAGCAGGGGTTGGAGCAAGCCAGGCCTCAAACCACGAGAAGCTCCAGCCCAAAAGGCAGCCAAAATCCAGCCCACATCCGGGACAATTTTAAGAGCAGGGGGTGGAGCAAGCCAGGCCTCAAACCTCGAGAAGCTTCAGCCCAAAATGTAGCCAAAATGCAGCCCACATCCGGGAGAATCTCAAGAGCAGGGGGTGGAGCAAGCCAGGCCTCAAACCACGAGAAGCTCCAGCCCAAAAGGCAGACAAAATCCAGCCCACATCCCTGAGAATATCAAGAGCAGGGGGTGGAGCAAGCCAGGCCTCAAACCACGAGAATCTCCAGCCCAAAATGCAGCCAAAATGCAGCCCACATCCAGGAGAATATCAAGAGCAGGGGGTGGAGAAAGCCAGGCCTCAAACCATGAGAAGCTCCAGCCCAAAAGGCAGCCAAAATCCAGCCCACATCCGGGAGAATCTCAAGAGCAGGGGTTGGAGCAAGCCAGGCCTCAAACCATGAGAAGCTCCAGCCCAAAAGGCAGCCAAAATTCAGCCCACATCTGGGAGAATATCAAGAGCAGGGGGTGGAGCAAGCCAGGCCTCAAACCACGAGAAGCTCCAGCCCAAGACTCAGCCAAAATGCAGCCCACATCCGGGAGAATATCAAGAGCAGGGGGTGGAGCAAGCCAGGCCTCAAACCACGAGAAGCTCCAGCCCAAAAGGCAGCCAAAATGCAGCCCACATCCAGGAGAATCTCAAGAGCAGGGAGTGGAGCAAGCCAGGCCTCAAACCACGAGAAGCTCAAGCCCAAAAGGCAGCCAAAATGCAGCCCACATCCGGGAGAATTTCAAGAGCAGGGGGTGGAGCAAGCCAGGCCTCAAACCACGAGAAGCTCCAGCCCTAAAAGCAGCCAAAATGCAGCCCACGTCCGGGAGAATCTCAAGAGCAGGGGGTGGAGCAAGCCAGGCCTCAAACCACGGGAAGATCCAAACCCAAAATGCAGCCAACATGCAGCCCACCTCTGGGAGAATATCAAGAGCAGGGGGTGGAGCAAGCCAGGCTTCAAACCACGAGAAGCTCCAGTTCAAAAGGCAGCCAAAATGCAGCCCACATCATGGAGAATCGCAAGAGCAGGGGGTGGAGGAAGCCAGGCCTCGGACCACGAGAAGCTCCAGCCCAAAAGGCAGCCAAAATGCAGCCCACATCCGGGAGAATCTCAAGAGCAGGGGGTGGAGCAAGCCAGGCCTCAAACCACGAGAAGCTCCAGCCCTAAAAGCAGCCAAAATCCAGCCCACATCCGGGAGAATCTCAAGAGCAGGGGGTGGAGCAAGCCAGGCCTCAATCCTCGAGAAGCTCCAAACCCAAATTGCAGCCAAAATGCAGCCCACCTCCGGCAGAATATCAAGAGCAGGGGGTGGAGCAAGCCAGGCCTCGAACCACGAGAAGCTCCAAACCCAAAATGCAGCCAAAATGCAGCCCACCTCCGGGAGAATATCAAGAGCAGGGGGTGGAGCAAGCCAGGCTTCAAACCACGAGAAGCTCCAGTTCAAAAGGCAGCCAAAATGCAGCCCACATCATGGAGAATATCAAGAGCAGGGGGTGGAGGAAGCCAGGCCTCGGACCAGGAGAAGCTCCAGCCCAAAAGGCAGCCAAAATGCAGCCCACATCCAGGAGAATCTCAAGAGCAGGGGGTGGAGCAAGCCAGGCCTCAAACCATGAGAAGCTCCAGCCCAAAAGGCAGCCAAAATGCAGCCCACCTCCGGGAAAATCTCAAGAGCAGGGGGTGGAGCAAGCCAGGCCTCAAACCATGAGAAGGTCCAGCCCTAAAGCAGCCAAAATGCAGCCCACATACGGGAGAATATGAAGAGCATGGGGTGGAGCAAGCCAGGCCTCAAGCCACGAGAAGCTCCAGCCCTAAATGCAGCCAAAATCCAGCCCACATCCGCGAGAATATAAAGAGCAGGGGGTGGAGCAAGCCAGGCCTCAAACCACGAGAAGCTCCAGCCCAAAAGGCAGCCAAAATGCAGCCCACATCCGGGAGAATCTCAAGAGCACGGGGTGGAGCAAGCCAGGCCTCAAACCATGAGAAGGTCCAGCCCTAAAGGCAGCCAAAATGCAGCCCACATACGGCAGAATATGAAGAGCATGGGGTGGAGCAAGCCAGGCCTCAAACCACGAGAAGCTCCAGCCCCAAATGCAGCCAAAATCCAGCCCACATCCGGGAGAATCTCAAGAGCAGGGGGTGGAGCAAGCCAGGCCTCAAACCTCGAGAAGCTCCAGCCCAAAAGGCAGCCAAAATGCAGCCCACATCCGGGAGAATCTCAAGAGCAGGGGGTGGAGCAAGCCAGGCCTCAAACCACGGGAAGCTCCAAACCCAAAATGCAGCCAAAATGCAGCCCACATCTGGGAGAATCTCAAGAGCAGGGGGTGGAGCAAGCCAGGCTTCAAACCACGAGAAGCTCCAGTTCAAAAGCCAGCCAAAATGCAGCCCACATCATGGAGAATCGCAAAAGCAGGGCGTGGAGGAAGCCAGGCCTCGGACCACGAGAAGCTCCAGCCCAAAAGGCAGCCAAAATGCAGCCCACATCCAGGAGAATCTCAAGAGCAGGGGGTGGAGCAAGCCAGGCCTCAAACCACGAGAAGCTCCAGCCCAAAAGGCAGCCAAAATGCAGCCCACATCCGGGACAATTTCAAGAGCAGGGGGTGGAGCAAGCCAGGCCTCAAACCACGAGAAGCTCCAGCCCTAAAAGCAGCCAAAATCCAGCCCACATCCGGGAGAATCTCAAGAGCAGGGGGTGGAGCAAGCCAGGCCTCAATCCTCGAGAAGCTCCAGCCCAAAATGCAGCCAAAATGCAGCCCACATCCGGGAGAATCTCAAGAGCAGGGGGTGGAGCAAGCCAGGCCTCAAACCACGGGAAGATCCAAACCCAAAATGCAGCCAAAATGCAGCCCACCTCTGGGAGAATATCAAGAGCAGGGGGTGGAGCAAGCCAGGCTTCAAACCACGAGAAGCTCCAGTTCAAAAGGCAGCCAAAATGCAGCCCACATCATGGAGAATCGCAAGAGCAGGGGGTGGAGGAAGCCAGGCCTCGGACCACGAGAAGCTCCAGCCCAAAAGGCAGCCAAAATGCAGCCCACATCCAGGAGAATCTCAAGAGCAGGGGGTGGAGCAAGCCAGGCCTCAAACCACGAGAAGCTCAAGCCCAAAATGCAGCCAAAATGAAGCCCACATCCGGGACAATTACAAGAGCAGGGGGTGGAGCAAGCCAGGCCTCAAACCACGAGAAGCTCCAGCCCTAAAAGCAGCCAAAATCCAGCCCACATCCGGGAGAATCTCAAGAGCAGGGGGTGGAGCAAGCCAGGCCTCAATCCTCGAGAAGCTCCAGCCCAAAAGGCAGCCAAAATGCAGCCCACATCCGGGAGAATCTCAAGAGCAGGGGGTGGAGCAAGCCAGGCCTCAAACCACGGGAAGCTCCAAACCCAAATGGCAGCCAAAATGCAGCCCACATCCGGGAGAATCTCAAGAGCAGGGGGTGGAGCAAGGCAGGCCTCAAACCACGAGAAGCTCCAGCCCAAAAGGCAGCCAAAATGCAGCCCACATCCGGGAGAATCTCAAGAGCACGGGGTGGAGCAAGCCAGGCCTCAAACCATGAGAAGGTCCAGCCCTAAAGGCAGCCAAAATGCAGCCCACATACGGCAGAATATGAAGAGCATGGGGTGGAGCAAGCCAGGCCTCAAACCACGAGAAGCTCCAGCCCCAAATGCAGCCAAAATCCAGCCCACATCCGGGAGAATCTCAAGAGCAGGGGGTGGAGCAAGCCAGGCCTCAAACCTCGAGAAGCTCCAGCCCAAAAGGCAGCCAAAATGCAGCCCACATCCGGGAGAATCTCAAGAGCAGGGGGTGGAGCAAGCCAGGCCTCAAACCACGGGAAGCTCCAAACCCAAAATGCAGCCAAAATGCAGCCCACCTCCCGGAGAATATCAAGAGCAGGGGGTGGAGCAAGCCAGGCTTCAAACCACGAGAAGCTCCAGTTCAAAAGCCAGCCAAAATGCAGCCCACATCATGGAGAATCGCAAAAGCAGGGCGTGGAGGAAGCCAGGCCTCGGACCACGAGAAGCTCCAGCCCAAAAGGCAGCCAAAATGCAGCCCACATCCAGGAGAATCTCAAGAGCAGGGGGTGGAGCAAGCCAGGCCTCAAACCACGAGAAGCTCCAGCCCAAAAGGCAGCCAAAATGCAGCCCACATCCGGGACAATTTCAAGAGCAGGGGGTGGAGCAAGCCAGGCCTCAAACCACGAGAAGCTCCAGCCCTAAAAGCAGCCAAAATCCAGCCCACATCCGGGAGAATCTCAAGAGCAGGGGGTGGAGCAAGCCAGGCCTCAAACCACGGGAAGCTCCAAACCCAAATTGCAGCCAAAATGCAGCCCACATCCGGGAGAATCTCAGGAGGAGGGGGTGGAGCAAGCCAGGCCTCAAACCACGAGAAGCTCCAGCCCAAAAGGAAGCCAAAATGCAGCCCACATCCGGGAGAATCTCAAGAGCAGGGGGTGGAGCAAGCCAGGCCTCAAACCACGAGAAGCTCCAGCCCAAAAGGCAGCCAAAATGCAGCCCACATCCGGGAGAATCTCAAGAGCAGGGGCTGGAGCAAGCCAGGCCTCAAACCACGAGAAGCTCCAGCCCAAAATACAGCCAAAATCCAGCCCACATCCGGGAGAATCTCAAGAGCAGGGGTTGGAGCAAGCCAGGCCTCAAACCTCGAGAACTTCCAGCCCAAAAAGCAGCCAAAATGCAGCCCACATCCGGGAGAATCTCAAGAGCAGGGGGTGGAGCAAGCCAGGCCTCAAACCATGAGAAGCTCCAGCCCTAAATGCAGCCAAAATGCAGCCCACATCCGGGAGAATCTCAAGAGCAGGGGGTGGAGCAAGCCAGGCCTCAAACCACGAGAAGCTCCAGCCCTAAATGCAGCCAAATTGCAGCCCACATATGGGAGAATCTCAATGGCAGAGTTTGGAGCAAGCCAGGCCTCAAACCTTGTGAAGATCCAGCCCAAAAGGCAGCCAAAATGCAGCCCACATCCGGGAGAATCTCAAGAGCAGGGGGTGGAGCAAGCCAGGCCTCAAACCACGAGAAGCTCCAGCCCAAAAGGCAGCCAAAATGCAGCCCACCTCCGGGAGAATATCAAGAGCAGGGGGTGGAGCAAGCCAGGCCTCAAACCACGAGAAGCTCCAGCCCTAAAGGCAGCCAAATTGCAGCCCACATGTGGGAGAATCTCAATGGCAGAGTTTGGAGCAAGCCAGGCCTCAAACCTTGTGAAGATCCAGCCCAAAAGGCAGCCAAAATGCAGCCCACATCCGGGAGAATCTCAAGAGCAGGGGGTGGAGCAAGCCAGGCCTCAAACCACGAGAAGCTCCAGCCCAAAAGGCAGCCAAAATGCAGCCCACCTCCGGGAGAATATCAAGAGCAGGGGGTGGAGCAAGCCAGGCCTCAAACCACGAGAAGCTCAAGCCCAAAATGCAGCCAAAATGCAGCCCACATCCGGGACAATTACAAGAGCAGGGGGTGGAGCAAGCCAGGCCTCAAACCACGAGAAGCTCCAGCCCTAAAAGCAGCCAAAATCCAGCCCACATCCGGGAGAATCTCAAGAGCAGGGGGTGGAGCAAGCCAGGCCTCAATCCTCGAGAAGCTCCAGCCCAAAAGGCAGCCAAAATGCAGCCCACATCCGGGAGAATCTCAAGAGCAGGGGGTGGAGCAAGCCAGGCCTCAAACCACGGGAAGCTCCAAACCCAAATGGCAGCCAAAATGCAGCCCACCTCCGGCAGAATATCAAGAGCAGGGGGTGGAGCAAGCCAGGCCTCGAACCACGAGAAGCTCCAGCCCAAAAGGCAGCCAAAATGCAGCCCACATCCGGGAGAATCGCAAGAGCAGGGGGTGGAGCAAGACAGGCCTCAAACCATGAGAAGCTCCAGCCCAAAAGGCAGCCAAAATGCAGCCCACATCCAGGAGAATATCAAGAGCAGAGGGTGGAGCAAGCCAGGCCTCAAACCATGAGAAGCTCCAGCCCAAAACGCAGCCAAAATGCAGCCCACATACGGGAGAATATGAAGAGCAGGGGGTGGAGGAAGCCGGGCCTCGGACCAGGAGAAGCTCCAGCCCAAAAGGCAGCCAAAATGCAGCCCACATCCAGGAGAATCTCAAGAGCAGGGGGTGGAGCAAACCAGGCCTCAAACCACGAGAAGCTCCAGCCCTAAAAGCAGCCAAAATCCAGCCCACATCAGGGAGAATCTCAAGAGCAGGGGGTGGAGCAAGCCAGGCCTCAATCCTCGAGAAGCTCCAGCCCAAAAGGCAGCCAAAATGCAGCCCACATCCGGGAGAATCTCAAGAGCAGGGGGTGGAGCAAGCCAGGCCTCAAACCACGGGAAGCTCCAAACCCAAATTGCAGCCAAAATGCAGCCCACCTCCGGGAGAATCTCAAGAGCAGGGGGTGGAGCAAGCCAGGCCTCAAACCATGAGAAGCTCCAGTTCAAAAGGCAGCCAAAATGCAGCCCACATTCTGGAGAATCGCAAGAGCAGGGGGTGGAGGAAGCCAGGCCTCGAACCACGAGAAGCTCCAGCCCAAAAGGCAGCCAAAATGCAGCCCACCTCCGGGAGAATCTCAAGAGCAGGGGGTGGAGCAAGCCAGGCCGCAAACCATGAGAAGGTCCAGCCCTAAAGGCAGCCAAAATGCAGCCCACATACGGGAGAATATGAAGAGCATGGGGTGGAGCAAGCCAGGCCTCAAACCACGAGAAGCTCCAGCCCTAAATGCAGCCAAAATCCAGCCCACATCCGCGAGAATATAAAGAGCAAGGGGCGGAGCAAGCCAGGCCTCAAACCACGAGAAGCTCCAGCCCAAAAGGCAGCCAAAATGCAGCCCAAATCCGGGAGAATCTCAAGAGCACGGGGTGGAGCAAGCCAGGCCTCAAACCATGAGAAGGTCCAGCCCTAAAGGCAGCCAAAATGCAGCCCACATACGGCAGAATATGAAGAGCATGGGGTGGAGCAAGCCAGGCCTCAAACCACGAGAAGCTCCAGCCCCAAATGCAGCCAAAATGCAGCCCACATCCGGGAGAATCTCAAGAGCAGGGGGTGGAGCAAGCCAGGCCTCAAACCTCGAGAAGCTCCAGCCCAAAAGGCAGCCAAAATGCAGCCCACATCCGGGAGAATCTCAAGAGCAGGGGGTGGAGCAAGCCAGGCCTCAAACCACGGGAAGCTCCAAACCCAAAATGCAGCCAAAATGCAGCCCACATCCGGGAGAATATCAAGAGCAGGGGGTGGAGCAAGCCAGGCTTCAAACCACGAGAAGCTCCAGTTCAAAAGCCAGCCAAAATGCAGCCCAAATCATGGAGAATCGCAAAAGCAGGGCGTGGAGGAAGCCAGGCCTCGGACCACGAGAAGCTCCAGCCCAAAAGGCAGCCAAAATGCAGCCCACATCCAGGAGAATCTCAAGAGCAGGGGGTGGAGCAAGCCAGGCCTCAAACCACGAGAAGCTCCAGCCCAAAAGGCAGCCAAAATGCAGCCCACATCCGGGACAATTTCAAGAGCAGGGGGTGGAGCAAGCCAGGCCTCAAACCACGAGAAGCTCCAGCCCTAAAAGCAGCCAAAATCCAGCCCACATCCGGGAGAATCTCAAGAGCAGGGGGTGGAGCAAGCCAGGCCTCAATCCTCGAGAAGCTCCAGCCCAAAAGGCAGCCAAAATGCAGCCCACATCCGGGAGAATCTCAAGAGCAGGGGGTGGAGCAAGCCAGGCCTCAAACCACGGGAAGCTCCAAACCCAAATTGCAGCCAAAATGCAGCCCACATCCGGGAGAATCTCAGGAGGAGGGGGTGGAGCAAGCCAGGCCTCAAACCACGAGAAGCTCCAGCCCAAAAGGAAGCCAAAATGCAGCCCACATCCGGGAGAATCTCAAGAGCAGGGGGTGGAGCAAGCCAGGCCTCAAACCACGAGAAGCTCCAGCCCAAAAGGCAGCCAAAATGCAGCCCACATCCGGGAGAATCTCAAGAGCAGGGGCTGGAGCAAGCCAGGCCTCAAACCACGAGAAGCTCCAGCCCAAAATACAGCCAAAATCCAGCCCACATCCGGGAGAATCTCAAGAGCAGGGGTTGGAGCAAGCCAGGCCTCAAACCTCGAGAACTTCCAGCCCAAAAAGCAGCCAAAATGCAGCCCACATCCGGGAGAATCTCAAGAGCAGGGGGTGGAGCAAGCCAGGCCTCAAACCATGAGAAGCTCCAGCCCTAAATGCAGCCAAAATGCAGCCCACATCCGGGAGAATCTCAAGAGCAGGGGGTGGAGCAAGCCAGGCCTCAAACCACGAGAAGCTCCAGCCCAAAAGGCAGCCAAAATGCAGCCCACATCCGGGAGAATCTCAATGGCAGAGTTTGGAGCAAGCCAGGCCTCAAACCTTGTGAAGATCCAGCCCAAAAGGCAGCCAAAATGCAGCCCACATCCGGGAGAATCTCAAGAGCAGGGGGTGGAGCAAGCCAGGCCTCAAACCACGAGAAGCTCCAGCCCAAAAGGCAGCCAAAATGCAGCCCACCTCCGGGAGAATATCAAGAGCAGGGGGTGGAGCAAGCCAGGCCTCAAACCACGAGAAGCTCTAGCCCAAACTGCAGACAAAATGCAGCTCACATCCGGGAGAATATCCAGAGCAGGGGGTGGATAAAGGCAGGCCTCAAACCTCGAGAAGCTCCAGCTCTAAAGGCAGCCAAAATGCAGCCCACATCAGGGAGAATCTCAAGAGCAGGGGGTGGAGCAAGCCAGGCCTCAAACCACGAGAAGCTCAAGCCCAAAAGGCAGCCAAAATGCAGCCCACATCCGGGACAATTTCAAGAGCAGGGGGTGGAGGAAGCCAGGCCTCAAACCACGAGAAGCTCCAGCCCTAAAAGCAGACAAAATCCAGCCCAAATCCGGGAGAATATCAGGAGCAGGGGGTGGAGCAAGCCAGGCCTCAAATCATGAGAAGCTCCAGCCCTAAAGGCAGCCAAAATGCAGCCCACATCCGGGAGAATCTCAAGAGCAGGGGGTGGAGCAAGCCAGGCCTCAAACCACGAGAAGCTCCAGCCCTAAAGGCAGACAAAATCCAGCCCAAATCCGGGAGAATATAAAGAGCAGGGGGTGGAGCAAGCCAGGCCTCAAATCATGAGAAGCTCCAGCCCTAAAGGCAGCCAAAATGCAGCCCACATCCGGGAGAATCTCAAGAGCAGGGGGTGCAGCAAGCCAGGCCTCAAACCACGAGACGCTCCAGCCCAAATGGCAGACAAAATCCAGCCCATATCCGGGAGAATCTCAAGAGCAGGGGGTGGAGCAAGCCAGGCCACAAACCTCTAGAAGCTCCAGCCCAAAAGGCAGCGAAAATGCAGCCCACCTCCGGGAGAATCTCAAGAGCAGGGGGTGGAGCAAGGCAGGCCTCAAACCACGAGAAGCTCCAGTCCAAAATGCAGCCAAAATGCAGCCCACATCCAGGAGAATCTCAAGAGCAGGGGGTGGAGCAAGCCAGGCCTCAAACCACGAGAAGCTCCAGCCGAAGTATCAGCCAAAATACAGCCCACATCCGGGAGAATCTCAAGAGCAGGGGGTGGAGCAAGCCAGGCCTCAAACCACGAGAAGCTGCAGCCCAAAAGGCAGCCAAAATGCAGCCCACATCTGGGAGAATCTCAAGAGCAGGGGGTGGAGCAAGCCAGGCCTCAAACCACGAGAAGCTCCAGCCCAAAAGGCAGCCAAAATGCAGCCCACCTCAGGGAGAATTTCAAGAGCAGGGGGTGGAGCAAGCCAGGCCTCAAACCACGAGAAGCTCCAGCCCAAAATGCAGCGAATATGCAGCCCACATCCAGGAGAATCTCAAGAGCAGGGGGTGGACGAAGCCAGGCCTCAAACCACGAGAAGCTCCAGCCCAAGAATCAGCCAAAATGCAGCCCACATCCGGGAGAATTCAAAGAGGAGGGGGTGGAGCAAGCCAGGCCTCAAACCACGAGAAGCTCCAAACCCAAGTATCAGCCAAAATGCAGCCCAAATCCGGGAGAATATCAAGAGCAGGGGGTGGAGCAAGCCAGGCCTCAAACCATGAGAAGCTCCAACCCTAAAGGCAGCCAAAATCCAGCCCACATGCGGGGAGAATCTCAAGAGCAGGGGGTGGAGCAAGCCAGGCCTCAAACCATGAGAAGCTCCAGCCCAAAAGGCAGCCAAAATGCAGCCCACATCCGGGAGAATCTCAAGAGCAGGGGGTGGAGCAAGCCAGGCCTCAAACCATGAGAAGGTCCAGCCCTAAAGGCAGCCAAAATGCAGCCCACATACGGGAGAATATGAAGAGCAGGGGGTGGAGCAAGCCAGGCCTCAAACCACGAGAAGCTCCAGCCCACACTGCAGACAAAATCCAGCTCACATCCGGGAGAATATCCAGAGCAGGGGGTGGATAAAGGCAGGCCTCAAACCTAGAGAAGCTCCAGCCCTAAAGGCAGCCAAAATGCAGCCCACATCCGGGAGAATCTCAAGAGCAGGGGGTGGAGCAAGCCAGGCCTCAAACCACGAGAAGCTCAAGCCCAAAAGGCAGCCAAAATGCAGCCCACATCCGGGACAATTTCAAGAGCAGGGGTTAGAGGAAGCCAGGCCTCAAACCACGAGAAGCTCCAGCCCTAAAAGCAGCCAAAATGCAGCCCACATCCGGAAGAATCGCAAGAGCAGGGGTTGGAGCAAGCCAGGCCTCAAACCACGAGAAGCTCCAGCCCAAAATACAGCCAAAATGCAGCCCACATCCAGGAGAATCTCAAGAGCAGGGGGTGGAGCAAGCCAGGCCTCAAACCACGAGAAGCTCAAGCCCAAAAGGCAGCCAAAATGCAGCCCACATCCGGGAGAATCTCAAGAGCAGGGGGTGGAGCAAGCCAGGCCTCAAACCATGAGAAGCTCCAGCCCTAAAAGCAGCCAAAATCCAGCCCACATCCGGGAGAATCTCAAGAGCAGGGGGTGGAGCAAGCCAGGCCTCAAACCACGAGAAGCTCCAGCCCAAAATGCAGCCAAAATCCAGCCCACATCCGGGAGAATATCAAGAGCAGAGGGTGGAGCAAGCCAGGCCTCAAACCATGAGAAGCTCCAGCCTTAAAAACAGCCAAAATGCAGCCCACATCCAGGAGAATATCAAGAGCAGGGGGTGGAGCAAGCCAGGCCTCAAACCTCGAGAAGCTCCAGCCCAAAAGGCAGCCAAAATGCAGCCCACATCCGGGAGAATCTCAAGAGCAGGGGGTGGAGCAAGCCAGGCCTCAAACCACGGGAAGCTCCAAACCCAAATTGCAGCCAAAATGCAGCCCACCTCCGGGAGAATATCAAGAGCAGGGGCTGGAGCAAGCCAGGCCTCAAACCACGAGAAGCTCCAGCCCAAAATACAGCCAAAATCCAGCCCACATCCGGGAGAATCTCAAGAGCAGGGGGTGGAGCAAGCCAGGCCTCAAACCACGAGAAGCTCCAGCCCTAAAAGCAGCCAAAATGCAGCCCACATCCGGGAGAATCTCAAGAGCAGGGGGTGGAGCAAGCCAGGCCTCAAACCTCGAGAAGCTCCAGCCCAAAAGGCAGCCAAACTGCAGCCCACATCCGGGAGAATCTCAAGAGCAGGGGGTGGAGCAAGCCAGGCCTCAAACCACGGGAAGCTCCAAACCCAAATTGCAGCCAAAATGCAGCCCACCTCCGGGAGAATATCAAGAGCAGGGGGTGGAGCAAGCCAGGCCTCAAACCATGAGAAGCTCCAGTTCAAAAGGCAGCCAAAATGCAGCCCACATCGGGGAGAATCGCAAGAGCAGGGGGTGGAGGAAGCCAGGCCTCGAACCACGAGAAGCTCCAGCCCAAAAGGCAGCCAAAATGCAGCCCACCTCCGGGAGAATCTCAAGAGCAGGGGGTGGAGCAAGCCAGGCCTCAAAACATGAGAAGCTCCAGCCCTAAAGGCAGTCAAAATGCAGCTCACATCCAGGACAATTTCAAGAGCAGGGGGTGGAGCAAGCCAGGCCTCAAACCATGAGAAGCTCCAGTTCAAAAGGCAGCCAAAATGCAGCCCACATCCGGGAGAATCGCAAGAGCAGGGGGTGGAGGAAGCCAGGCCTCGAACCACGAGAAGCTCCAGCCCAAAAGGCAGCCAAAATGCAGCCCACATCCAGGAGAATATCAAGAGCAGAGGGTGGAGGAAGCCAGGCCTCAAACCATGAGAAGCTCCAGCCCTAAATGCAGCCAAAATCCAGCCCACATCCGGGAGAATCTCAAGAGCAGGGGGTGGAGCAAGCCAGGCCTCAAACCATGAGAAGGTCCAGCCCTAAATGCAGCCAAAATGCAGCCCACATACGGGAGAATATGAAGAGCATGGGGTGGAGCAAGCCAGGCCTCAAACCACGAGAAGCTCCAGCCCTAAATGCAGCCAAAATCCAGCCCACATCCGGGAGAATCTCAAGAGCAGGGGGTGGAGCAAGCCAGGCCTCAAACCTCGAGAAGCTCCAGCCCAAAAGGCAGCCAAAATGCAGCCCACATCCGGGAGAATCTCAAGAGCAGGGGGTGGAGCAAGCCAGGCCTCAAACCACGGGAAGCTCCAAACCCAAAATGCAGCCAAAATGCAGCCCACCTCCCAGGGAATATCAAGAGCAGGGGGTGGAGCAAGCCAGGCTTCAAACCACGAGAAGCTCCAGTTCAAACGCCAGCCAAAATGCAGCCCACATCATGGAGAATCGCAAGAGCAGGGGGTGGAGGAAGCCAGGCCTCGGACCACGAGAAGCTCTAGCCCAAAAGGCAGCCAAAATGCAGCCCACATCCAGGAGAATCTCAAGAGCAGGGGGTGGAGCAAGCCAGGCCTCAAACCACGAGAAGCTCCAGCCCAAAAGGCAGCCAAAATGCAGCCCACATCCGGGACAATTTCAAGAGCAGGGGGTGGAGCAAGCCAGGCCTCAAACCACGAGAAGCTCCAGCCCTAAAGGCAGCCAAAATCCAGCCCACATCCGGGAGAATCTCAAGAGCAGGGGGTGGAGCAAGCCAGGCCTCAATCCTCGAGAAGCTCCAGCCCAAAAGGCAGCCAAAATGCAGCCCACATCCGGGAGAATCTCAAGAGCAGGGGGTGGAGCAAGGCAGGCCTCAAACCACGGGAAGCTCCAAACCCAAATTGCAGCCAAAAGGCAGCCCACCTCCGGGAGAATATCAAGAGCAGGGGGTGGAGCAAGCCAGGCCTCAAACCATGAGAAGCTCCAGTTCAAAAGGCAGCCAAAATGCAGCCCACATCCGGGAGAATCGCAAGAGCAGGGGGTGGAGGAAGCCAGGCCTCGAACCACGAGAAGCTCCAGCCCAAAAGGCAGCCAAAATGCAGCCCACCTCCGGGAGAATCTCAAGAGCAGGGGGTGGAGCAAGCCAGGCCTCAAACCATGAGAAGGTCCAGCCCTAAAGGCAGCCAAAATGCAGCCCACATCCGGGAGAATCTCAAGAGCAGGGGGTGGAGCAAGCCAGGCCTCAAACCACGAGAAGCTCCAGCCCAAAAGGAAGCCAAAATGCAGCCCACATCCGGGAGAATCTCAAGAGCAGGGGGTGGAGCAAGCCAGGCCTCAAACCACGAGAAGCTCCAGCCCAAAATACAGCCAAAATCCAGCCCACATCCGGGAGAATCTCAAGAGCAGGGGTTGGAGCAAGCCAGGCCTCAAACCTTGAGAACTTCCAGCCCAAAAGGCAGCCAAAATGCAGCCCACATCCGGGAGAATCTCAAGAGCAGGGGGTGGAGCAAGGAAGGCCTCAAACCACGAGAAGCTCCAGCCCAAAAGGCAGCCAAAATGCAGCCCACATCCGGGAGAATCTCAAGAGCAGGGGGTGGAGCAAGCCAGGCCTCAAACCACGAGAAGCTCCAGCCCAAAAGGCAGCCAAAATGCAGCCCACCTCCCTGAGAATATCAAGAGCAGGGGGTGGAGCAAGCCAGGCCTCAAACCACGAGAAGCTCCTGCCCGAAAGGCAGCCACAATGCAGCCCACCTCCCTGAGAATCTCAAGAGCAAGGGGTGGAGCAAGCCAGGCCTCAAACCACGAGAAGCTCCAGCCCAAAAGGCAGCCAAAATGCAGCCCACATCCGGGAGAATCTCAAGAGCAGGGGGTGGAGCAAGCCAGGCCTCAAACCACGAGAAGCTCCAGCCCTAAAGGCAGCCAAAATGCAGCCCACCTCGGGGAGAATCTCAATGGCAGAGTTTGGAGCAAGCCAGGCCTCAAACCTTGTGAAGATCCAGCCCAAAAGGCAGCCAAAATGCAGCCCACATCCGGGAGAATCTCAAGAGCAGGGGGTGGAGCAAGCCAGGCCTCAAACCATGAGAAGCTCCAGCCCAAAAGGCAGCCAAAATGCAGCCCACATCCGGGAGAATCTCAAGAGCAGGGGGTGGAGCAAGCCAGGCCTCAAACCACGAGAAGCTCCAGCCCAAAAGGCAGCCAAAATGCAGCCCACCTCCGGGAGAATATCAAGAGCAGGGGGTGGAGCAAGCCAGGCCTCAAACCACGAGAAGCTCTAGCCCAAACTGCAGACAAAATCCAGCTCACATCCGGGAGAATATCCAGAGCAGGGGGTGGATAAAGGCAGGCCTCAAACCTCGAGAAGCTCCAGCCCAAAAGGCAGCCAAAATGCAGCCCACATCCGGGAGAATCTCAAGAGCAGGGGGTGGAGCAAGCCAGGCCTCAAACCTCGAGAAGCTCCAGCCCAAAAGGCAGCCAAAATGCAGCCCACATCCGGGAGAATCCCAAGAGCAGGGGGTGGAGCAAGCCAGGCCTCAAACCTCGAGAAGCTATAGCCTAAAAGGCAGCCAAAATGCAGCCCACATCCGGAAGAATCGCAAGAGCAGGGGGTGGAGCAAGCCAGGCCTCAAACCACGAGAAGCTCCAGCCCAAAAGGCAGCCAAAATGCAGCCCACATCCAGGAGAATATCAAGAGCAGGGATTGGAGCAAGCCAGGCCTCAAACCATGAGAAGCTCCAGCCCTAAAGGCAGCCAAAATCCAGCCCAAATCCGGGAGAATATAAAGAGCAGGGGGTGGAGCAAGCCAGGCCTCAAATCATGAGAAGCTCCAGCCCTAAAGGCAGCAAAAATGCAGCCCACATCCGGGAGAATCTCAAGAGCAAGGGGTGGAGCAAGCCAGGCCTCAAACCACAAGAAGCTCCAGCCCAAAAGGCAGCCAAAATGCAGCCCACCTCCAGGAGAATATCAAGAGCAGGGGGTGGAGCAAGCCAGGCCACAAACCTCTAGAAGCTCCAGCCCAAAAGGCAGCCAAAATGCAGCCCACCTCCGGGAGAATCTCAAGAGCAGGGGGTGGAGCAAGCCAGGCCTCAAACCACGAGAAGCTCCAGTCCAAAATGCAGCCAAAATGCAGCCCACATACAGGAGAATCTCAAGAGCAGGGGGTGGAGCAAGCCAGGCCTCAAACCACGAGAAGCTCCAGACCAAGTATCAGCCAAAATACAGCCCACATCCGGGAGAATATCAAGAGCAGGGGGTGGAGCAAGCCAGGCCTAAAACCTCGAGAAGCTACAGCCCAAAAGGCAGCCAAAATGCAGCCCACATCCGGGAGAATCTCAAGAGCAGGGTGTGGAGCAACCCACACCTCAAAGCACGAGAAGCTTCAGCCGAAAAGTCAGCCAAAATGCAGCCCACCTCCGGGACAATCTCAAGAGCAGGGGGTGGAGCAAGCCAGGCCTCAAACCACGAGAAGCTACAGCCCTAAATGCAGCCAAAATCCAGCCCACATCCTGGAGAATCGCAAGAGCAGGTGGTGGAGGAATCCAGGCCTCGAACCAGGAGAAGCTCCAGCCCAAAAGGCAGCCAAAATGCAGCCCACATCCGGGAGAATCTCAAGAGCAGGGGGTGGAGCAAGCCAGGCCTCAAACCACGAGAAGCTCCAGCCCAAAAGGCAGCGAAAATGCAGCCCACCTCCGGGAGAATCTCAAGAGCACGGGGTGGAGCAAGCCAGGCCCCAAACCACAAGAATCTCCAGCCCTAAAGGCAGCCAAAATGCAGCCCACATCCGGGAGAATCTCAAGAGCAGGGGTGGAGCAAGCCAGGTCTCAAACCATGAGAAGCTCCAGCCCAAAATGCAGCCAAAATCCACCCACATCCGGGAGAATCTCAAGAGCAGGGGGTGGAGCAAGCCAGGCCTCAAACCATGAGAAGCTCCAGCCCAAGAATCAGCCACAATGCAGCCCACATCCGGGAGAATCTCAAGAGCAGGGGGTGGAGCAAGCCAGGCCTCAAACCACGAGAAGCTCCAGCCCAAAAGTGATCCAAAACCCAGCCCACATCTGGGAGAATCTCAAGAGCAGGGGGTGGAGCAAGCCAGGCCTCAAACCATGAGAAGCTCCAGCCGAAAATGGAGCCAAAATGCAGCCCACATCTGGGAGAATCTCAAGAGCAGGGGGTGGAGCAAGCCAGGCCTCAAACCACGAGAAGCTCCATCCCAAAAAGCAGCCAAAATGCAGCCCGCCTACGGGAGAATCTCAAGAGCAGGGGGTGGAGCAAGCCAGGCCTCAAACCATGAGAAGCTCCAGCCCTAAATGCAGCCAAAATGCAGCCCACATGTGGGAGAATATCAAGAGCAGGGGGTGGAGCAAGCCAGGCCTCAAACCACGAGAAGCTCCAGCCCAAAATGCAGCCAAAATCCACCCACATCCCGGAGAATCTCAAGAGCAGGGGGTGGAGCAAGGCAGGCCTCAAACCACGAGAAGCTCCAGCCCAAGAATCAGCCAAAATGCAGCCCACATCCGGGAGAATATCAAGAGCAGGGGGTGGAGCAAGCCAGGCCTCAAACCACGAGAAACTCCAGCCCAAAAGGCAGCCAAAATGCAGCCCACATCCGGGAGAATCTCAAGAGCAGGGGGTGGAGCAAGCCAGGCCTCAAACCACGAGAAGTTCCATCCCAAAAGGCAGCCAAAATGCAGCCCACATGCGGGAGAATATCAAGAGCAGGGGGTGGAGCAAGCCAGGCCTCAAACCATGAGAAGCTCCAGCCCTAAAGGCAGCCAAAATGCAGCCCACATCCGGGAGAATCTCAAGAGCAGGGGGTGGAGCAAGCCAGGCCTCAAACCACGAGAAGCTCCAGCCCAAAATGCAGACAAAATCCACCCACATCCGGGAGAATCTCAAGAGCAGGGGTTGGAGCAAGGCAGGCCTCAAACCACGAGAAGCTCCAGCCCAAGAATCAGCAAAAATGCAGCCCACATCCGGGAGAATCTCAAGAGCAGGGGGTGGAGCAAGCCAGGCCTCAAACCACGAGAAGCTCCACCCCAAAATGCAGCCAAAATGCAGCCCACATCTGGGAGAATATCAAGAGCAGGGGTTGGAGCAACCCAGACCTCAAAGCACGAGAAGCTCCAGCCCAAAAGGCAGCCAAAATGCAGCCCACATCCGGGAGAATCTCAAGAGCAGTGTGTGGAGCAAGCCAGGCCTCAAACCACGAGAAGCTCCAGCCCAAAATGCAGCCAAAATCCAGCCCACATCCGGGAGAATCTCAAGAGCAGGGGGTGGAGCAAGCCAGGCCTCAAACCACGAGAAGCTCCAGCCCAAAAGGCAGCCAAAATGAAGCCCACATCCGGGAGAATCTCAAGAGCAGGGGGTGGAGCAAGCCAGGCCTCAAACCACGAGAAGCTCCAGCCCAAAAGGCAGCCAAAAACCCTAACCACATCCGGGAGAATATAAAGAGCAGGGGGTGGAGCAAGCCAGGCTTCAAACCATGAGAAGCTCCAGCCCAAAAGGCAGCCAAAATGCAGCCCACATCCGGGAGAATCTCAAGAGCAGGGGGTGGAGCAAGCCAGGCCTCAAACCACGAGAAGCTCCAGCCCAAAATGCAGCCAAAATCCAGCCCCCATCCGGGACAATTTCAAGAGCAGGGGGTGGAGCAAGCCAGGCCTCAAACCACGAGAAGCTCCAGCCCAAAAGGCAGCCAAAATGCAGCCCACATCCGGGAGAATATCAAGAGAAGGGGGTGGAGCAAGCCAGGCCTCAAACCTCGAGAAGCTCCAGCCCAAAAGGCAGCCAAAATGCAGCCCACATCCGGGAGAATCTCAAGAGCAGGGGGTGGAGCAAGCCAGGCCTCAAACCATGAGAAGCTCCAGCCCAAAAGGCAGCCAAAATACAGCCCACATCCGGGAGAATATCAAGAGCAGGGGGTGGAGCAAGCCAGGCCTCAAACCACGAGAAGCTCCAGTCCAAAAGGCAGCCAAAATGCAGCCCACATCCGGGAGAATCTCAAGAGCTGGGGGTGGAGCAAGCCAGGCCTCAAAGCATGAGAAGCTCCAGCCCAAAAGGCAGCCAAAATGCAGCCCACATCCGGGAGAATCCCAAGAGCAGGGGGTGGAGCAAGCCACGCCTCAACCCACGAGAAGCTCCAGCCCAAAATGCAGCCAAAATGCAGCCCACATCTGGGAGAATATCAAGAGCAGGGGGTGGAGCAAGCCAGGCCTCAAACCACGAGAAGCTCCAGCCCAAAAGGCAGCCAAAATCCAGCCCACATCCGGGAGAATCTCAAGAGCAGGGGGTGGAGCAAGCCAGGCCTCAAACCACAAGAAGCTCCAGCCCAAAAGGCAGCCAAAATGCAGCCCACATCCGGGAGAATCTCAAGAGCACGGGGTGGAGCAAGCCAGGCCTCAAACCTCGAGAAGCTCCAGCCCAAAAGGCAGCCAAAATGCAGCCCACATCCGGGAGAATCTCAAGAGCAGGGGGTGGAGCAAGCCAGGCCTCAAATCACGAGAAGCTCCTGCCCAAAAGGCAGCCAAAATGCAGCCCACCTCCGGGAGAATCTCAAGAGCAGGGGGTGGAGCAAGCCAGGCCTCAAACCTTGAGAAGCTCCAGACAAGAATCAGCCAAAATGCAGCCCACATCCGGGAGAATCTCAAGAGCAGGGGGTGGAGCCAGCCAGGCCTCAAACCACGAGAAGCTCCAGTTCAAAAGGCAGCCAAAATGCAGCCCACATCTGGGAGAATATCAAGAGCAGGGGTTGGAGCAACCCAGACCTCAAAGCACGAGAAGCTCCAGCCCAAAATGCAGCCAAAATGCAGCCCATATCCGGGAGAATCTCAAGAGCAGGGATTGGAGCAAGCCAGGCCTCAAACCACGAGAAGCTCCACCCCAAAAGGCAGCCAAAATGCAGCCCATATCCGGGAGAATCTCAAGAGCACGGGGTGGAGCAAGCCAGGCCTCAAACCTCGAGAAGCTCCAGCCCAAAAGGCAGCCAAAATGCAGCCCACATCCGGGAGAATCTCAAGAGCAGGGGGTGGAGCAAGCCAGGCCTCAAAGCATGAGAAGCTCCAGCCCAAAAGGCAGCCAAAATGCAGCCCACATCCGGGAGAATCCCAAGAGCAGGGGGTGGAGCAAGCCAGGTCTCAAACCTCGAGAAGCTATAGCCCAAAAGGCAGCCAAAATGCAGCCCACCTCCGGGAGAATATCAAGAGCAGGGGGTGGAGCAAGCCAGGCCTCAAACCATGAGAAGCTCCAGCCCAAAAGGCAGCCAAAATGCAGCCCATATCCGGGAGAATCTCAAGAGCAGGGGGTGGAGCAAGCCAGGCCTCAAACCACGAGAAGCTCCAGCCCAAAAGGCAGCCAAAATGCAGCCCACATCCGGGAGAATCTCAAGAGCTGGGGGTGGAGCAAGCCAGGCCTCAAAGCATGAGAAGCTCCAGCCCAAAAGGCAGCCAAAATGCAGCCCACATCCGGGAGAATCCCAAGAGCAGGGGGTGGAGCAAGCCAGGCCTCAAACCTCGAGAAGCTATAGCCCAAAAGGCAGCCAAAATGCAGCCCACCTCCGGGAGAATATCAAGAGCAGGGGGTTGAGCAAGCCAGGCCTCAAACCATGAGAAGCTCCAGCCCAAAATGCAGCCAAAATGCAGCCCACATCCAGGAGAATATCAAGAGCAGGGGGTGGAGCAAGCCAGGCCTCAAACCACGAGAAGCTCCAGCCCAAAATGCAGCCAAAATCCACCCACATCCGGGAGAATCTCAAGAGCAGGGGGTGGAGCAAGCCAGGCCTCAAACCACGAGAAGCTCCAGAAAAGAATCAGCCAAAATGCAGCCCACATCCGGGAGAATCCCAAGAGCAGGGGGTGGAGCAAGCCAGGCCTCAAACCACGAGAAGCTCCACCCCAAAAGGCAGCCAAAATGCAGCCCATATCCGGGAGAATCTCAAGAGCACGGGGTGGAGCAAGCCAGGCCTCAAACCTCGAGAAGCTCCAGCCCAAAAGGCAGCCAAAATGCAGCCCACATCCGGGAGAATCTCAAGAGCAGGGGGTGGAGCAAGCCAGGCCTCAAACCACGAGAAGCTCCTGCCCAAAAGGCAGCCAAAATGCAGCCCACCTCCGGGAGAATCTCAAGAGCAGGGGGTGGAGCAAGCCAGGCCTCAAACCATGAGAAGCTCCAGCCCAAAAGGCAGCCAAAATGCAGCCCACATCCGGGAGAATCTCAAGAGCAGGGGGTGGAGCCAGCCAGGCCTCAAACCACGAGAAGCTCCAGCCCAAAAGGCAGCCAAAATGCAGCCCACATCTGGGAGAATATCAAGAGCAGGGGTTGGAGCAACCCAGACCTCAAAGCACGAGAAGCTAAAGCCCAAAAGGCAGCCAAAATGCAGCCCATATCCGGGAGAATCTCAAGAGCAGGGGTTGGAGCAAGCCAGGCCTCAAACCACGAGAAGCTCTACCCCAAAAGGCAGCCAAAATGCAGCCCATATCCGGGAGAATCTCAAGAGCACGGGGTGGAGCAAGCCAGGCCTCAAAGCATGAGAAGCTCCAGCCCAAAAGGCAGCCAAAGTGCAGTCCACATCCGGGAGAATCCCAAGAGCAGGGGGTGGAGCAAGCCAGGCCTCAAACCTCGAGAAGCTATAGCCCAAAAGGCAGCCAAAATGCAGCCCACCTCCGGGAGAATATCAGGAGCAGGGGGTGGAGCAAGCCAGGCCTCAAACCATGAGAAGCTCCAGCCCAAAAGGCAGCCAAAATGCAGCCCACATCCGGGAGAATCTCAAGAGCAGGGGGTGGAGCAAGCCAGGCCTCAAAGCATGAGAAGCTCCAGCCCAAAAGGCAGCCAAAATGCAGCCCACATCCGGGAGAATCTCAAGAGCAGGGGGTGGAGCAAGCCAGGCCTCAAAGCATGAGAAGCTCCAGCCCAAAAGGCAGCCAAAATGCAGCCCACATCCGGGAGAATCCCAAGAGCAGGGGGTGGAGCAAGCCAGGCCTCAAACCTCGAGAAGCTATAGCCCAAAAGGCAGCCAAAATGCAGCCCACCTCCGGGAGAATATCAAGAGCAGGGGGTGGAGCAAGCCAGGCCTCAAACCATGAGAAGCTCCAGCCCAAAAGGCAGCCAAAATGCAGCCCACATCCGGGAGAATATCAAGAGCAGGGGGTGGAGCAAGCCAGGCCTCAAACCACGAGAAGCTCCAGCCCAAAAGGCAGCCAAAATCCACCCACATCCGGGAGAATCTCAAGAGCAGGGGGTGGAGCAAGGCAGGCCTCAAACCATGAGAAGCTCCAGCCCAAAAGGCAGCCAAAATGCAGCCCACATGCGGGGAGAATCTCGAGAGCAGGGGGTGGAGCAAGCCAGGCCTCAAACCACGAGAAGCTCCAGCCCAAAAGGCAGCCAAAATCCACCCACCTCCGGGAGAATCTCAAGAGCAGGGGGTGGAGCAAGCCAGGCCTCAAACCACGAGAAGCTCCAGCCCAAAATGCAGCCAAAATGCAGCCCACATCCGGGAGAATCTCAAGAGCAGGGGGTGGAGCAAGCCACGCCTCAAACCACGAGAACCTCCAGCCCAAAATGCAGCCAAAATGCAGCCCACATCTGGGAGAATCTCAAGAGCAGGGGGTGGAGCAAGCCAGGCCTCAAAGCATGAGAAGCTCCAGCCCAAAAGGCAGCCAAAATGCAGCCCACATCCAGGAGAATCTCAAGAGCAGGGGGTGGAGCAAGCCAGGCCTCAAAGCATGAGAAGCTCCAGCCCAAAAGGCAGCCAAAATGCAGCCCACATCCGGGAGAATCTCAAGAGCAGGGGGTGGAGCAAGCCAGGCCTCAAACCTCGAGAAGCTCCAGCCCAAAAGGCAGCCAAAATCCAGCCCACATCCGGGAGAATCTCAAGAGCAGGGGGTGGAGCAAGCCAGGCCTCAAACCACGAGAAGCTCCAGCCCAAAAGGCAGCCAAAATACAGCCCATATCTGGGAGAATATCAAGAGCAGGGGGTGGAGCAAGCCAGGCCTCAAAGCATGAGAAGCTCCAGCCCAAAAGGCAGCCAAAATGCAGCCCACATCCGGGAGAATCTCAAGAGCAGGGGGTGGAGCAAGCCAGGCCTCAAACCACGAGAAGCTCCAGTTCAAAATGCAGCCAAAATGCAGCCCACATACGGGAGAATCTCAAGAGCTGGGGGTGGAGCAAGCCAGGCCTCAAAGCACGAGAAGCTCCAGCCCAAAAGGCAGCCAAAATGCAGCCCACATCCGGGAGAATCTCAAGAGTAGGGGGTGGAGCAAGCCAGGCCTCAAACCTCGAGAAGCTATAGCCCAAAATTCAGCCAAAAATGCAGCCCACCTCCGGGAGAATATCAAGAGCAGGGGGTGGAGCAAGCCAGGCCTCAAACCACAAGAATCTCCAGCCCAAAAGGCAGCCAAAATGCAGCCCACATCCGGGAGAATCTCAAGAGCAGGGGGTGGAGCAACCCAGACCTCAAAGCACGAGAAGCTCCAGCCCAAAAGGCAGCCAAAATGCAGCCCACATCCAGGAGAATCTCAAGAGCAGGGGGTGGAGCAAGCCAGGCCTCAAACCATGAGAAGCTCCAGCCCAAAAGGCAGCCAAAATGCAGCCCACATGCGGGGAGAATCTCGAGAGCAGGGGGTGGAGCAAGCCAGGCCTCAAACCACGAGAAGCTCCAGCCCAAAAGGCAGCCAAAATCCACCCACCTCCGGGAGAATCTCAAGAGCAGGGGGTGGAGCAAGCCAGGCCTCAAACCACGAGAAGCTCCAGCCCAAAATGCAGCCAAAATGCAGCCCACATCCGGGAGAATCTCAAGAGCAGGGGGTGGAGCAAGCCACGCCTCAAACCACGAGAACCTCCAGCCCAAAATGCAGCCAAAATGCAGCCCACATCTGGGAGAATCTCAAGAGCAGGGGGTGGAGCAAGCCAGGCCTCAAAGCATGAGAAGCTCCAGCCCAAAAGGCAGCCAAAATGCAGCCCACATCCAGGAGAATCTCAAGAGCAGGGGGTGGAGCAAGCCAGGCCTCAAAGCATGAGAAGCTCCAGCCCAAAAGGCAGCCAAAATGCAGCCCACATCCGGGAGAATCTCAAGAGCAGGGGGTGGAGCAAGCCAGGCCTCAAACCTCGAGAAGCTCCAGCCCAAAAGGCAGCCAAAATCCAGCCCACATCCGGGAGAATCTCCAGAGCAGGGGGTGGAGCAAGCCAGGCCTCAAACCACGAGAAGCTCCAGCCCAAAAGGCAGCCAAAATACAGCCCATATCTGGGAGAATATCAAGAGCAGGGGGTGGAGCAAGCCAGGCCTCAAAGCATGAGAAGCTCCAGCCCAAAAGGCAGCCAAAATGCAGCCCACATCCGGGAGAATCTCAAGAGCAGGGGGTGGAGCAAGCCAGGCCTCAAACCACGAGAAGCTCCAGTTCAAAATGCAGCCAAAATGCAGCCCACATACGGGAGAATCTCAAGAGCTGGGGGTGGAGCAAGCCAGGCCTCAAAGCACGAGAAGCTCCAGCCCAAAAGGCAGCCAAAATGCAGCCCACATCCGGGAGAATCTCAAGAGTAGGGGGTGGAGCAAGCCAGGCCTCAAACCTCGAGAAGCTATAGCCCAAAATTCAGCCAAAAATGCAGCCCACCTCCGGGAGAATATCAAGAGCTGGGGGTGGAGCAAGCCAGGCCTCAAACCACAAGAATCTCCAGCCCAAAAGGCAGCCAAAATGCAGCCCACATCCGGGAGAATCTCAAGAGCAGGGGGTGGAGCAACCCAGACCTCAAAGCACGAGAAGCTCCAGCCCAAAAGGCAGCCAAAATGCAGCCCACATCCAGGAGAATCTCAAGAGCAGGGGGTGGAGCAAGCCAGGCCTCAAACCATGAGAAGCTCCAGCCCAAAAGGCAGCCAAAATGCAGCCCATATCCGGGAGAATCTCAAGAGCAGGGGGTGGAGCAAGCCAGGCCTCAAAGCATGAGAAGCTATAGCCCAAAAGGCAGCCAAAATGCAGCCCACATCCGCGAGAATCTCAAGAGCAGGGGGTGGAGCAAGCCAGGCCTCAAAGCATGAGAAGCTCCAGTCCAAAAGGCAGCCAAAATGCAGCCCACCTCCGGGAGAATCTCAAGAGCAGGGTGTGGAGCAAGTCAGGCCTCGAACCTCGAGAAGCTATAGCCCAAAAGGCAGCCAAAATGCAGCCCACATCCGCGAGAATCTCAAGAGCAGGGGGTGGAGCAAGCCAGGCCTCAAACCACGAGAAGCTCCAGACAAGAATCAGCCAAAATGCAGCCCACATCCGGGAGAATCTCAAGAGCAGGGGGTGGAGCAAGCCACGCCTCAAACCACGAGAAGCTCCAGCCCAAAATGCAGCCAAAATGCAGCCCACATCTGGGAGAATCTCAAGAGCAGGGGGTGGAGCAAGCCAGGCCTCAAACCACGAGAAGCTCCAGCCCAAAAGGCAGCCAAAATGCAGCCCACATCCGGGAGAATCTCAAGAGCAGGGGGTGGAGCAAGCCAGGCCTCAAACCACGAGAAGCTCCAGCCCAACAGGCAGCCAAAATGCAGCCCACATCCGGGAGAATCTCAAGAGCAGGGGTTGGAGCAAGGCAGGCCTCAAACCACGAGAAGCTCCAGCCCAAAAGGCAGCCAAAATGCAGCCCACCTCCTGGAGAATCTCAAGAGCAAGGGGTGGAGCAAGCCAGGCCTCAAACCACGAGAAGCTCCAGCCCAAAAGGCAGCCAAAATGCAGCCCACATCTGGGAGAATCTCAAGAGCAGGGGGTGGAGCAAGCCAGGCCTCAAACCACGAGAAGCTCCAGCCCAAAATGCAGCCAAAATGCAGCCCACATACGGGAGAATCTCAAGAGCTGGGGGTGGAGCAAGCCAGGCCTCAAAGCATGAGAAGCTCCAGCCCAAAAGGCAGCCAAAATGCAGCCCACATCCGGGAGAATATCAAGAGTAGGGGGTGGAGCAAGCCAGGCCTCAAACCTCGAGAAGCTATAGCCCAAAATTCAGCCAAAAATGCAGCCCACCTCCGGGAGAATATCAAGAGCAGGGGTTGGAGCAATCCAGGCCTCAAACCACGAGAAGCTCCAGCCCAAAAGGCAGCTAAATTGCAGGCCACATCCGGGAGAATCTCAAGAGCAGGGGGTGGAGCAAGCCAGGCCTCAAACCACGAGAAGCTCCAGCCCAAAAGGCAGCCAAAATGCAGCCCACATCCGGGAGAATCTCAAGAGCAGGGGGTGGAGCAAGCCAGGCCTCAAACCACGAGAAACTCCAGCCCAAAAGGCAGCCAAAATCCTAACCACATCCGGGAGAATCTCAACAGCAGGGGGTGGAGCAAGCCAGGCCTCAAACCACGAGAAGCTCCAGCCCAAAAGGCAGCCAAAATGCAGCCCACATCCGGGAGAATCTCAAGAGCTGGGGGTGGAGCAAGCCAGGCCTCAAACCATGAGAAGCTCCAGCCCAAAAGGCAGCCAAAATGCAGCCCACATCCGGGAGAATCTCAACAGCAGGGGGTGGAGCAAGCCAGGCCTCAAACCACGAGAAGCTCCAGTTCAAAAGGCAGCCAAAATGCAGCCCACATCTGGGAGAATATCAAGAGCAGGGGGAGGAGCAAGCCAGGCCTCAAACCACGAGAAGCTAAAGCCCAAAATGCAGCCAAAATGCAGCCCACATCCAGGAGAATATCAAGAGCAGGGGGTGGAGCAAGCCAGGCCTCAAACCACGAGAAGCTCCAGCCCAAAAGGCAGCCAAATTGCAGGCCACATCCGGGAGAATCTCAAGAGCAGGGGGTGGAGCAAGCCAGGCCTCAAACCACGAGAAGCTCCAGCCCAAAAGGCAGCCAAAATGCAGCCCACATCCAGGAGAATCTCAAGAGCAGGGGGTGGAGCAAGCCAGGCCTCAAACCACGAGAAGCTCCAGCCCAAAGGCAGCCAAAATCCTAACCACATCCGGGAGAATATCAAGAGCAGGGGGTGGAGCAAGCCAGGCCTCAAACCATGAGAAGCTCCAGCCCAAAAGGCAGCCAAAATGCAGCCCACATCCGGGAGAATCTCAAGAGCAGGGGGTGGAGCAAGCCAGGCCTCAAACCACGAGAAGCTCCAGTTCAAAAGGCAGCCAAAATGCAGCCCACATCTGGGAGAATATCAAGAGCAGGGGGAGGAGCAAGCCAGGCCTCAAACCACGAGAAGCTCCTGCCCAAAAGGCAGCCAAAATGCAGCCCACATCCAGGAGAATCTCAAGAGCAGGGGGTGGAGCAAGCCAGGCCTCAAACCACGAGAAGCTCCAGCCCAAAAGGCAGCCAAAATGCAGCCCACATCCGGGAGAATCTCAAGAGCAGGGGGTGGAGCAAGCCAGGCCTCAAACCACGAGAAGCTCCAGCCCAAAATGCAGCCAAAATCCAGCCCACATCCGGGACAACTTCAAGAGCAGGGGTTGGAGAAAGCCAGGCCTCAAACCACGAGAAGCTCCAGCCCAAAAATGATCCAAAATCCAGCCCACATCTGGGAGAATCTCAAGAGCAGGGGGTGGAGCAAGCCAGGCCTCAAACCACGAGAAGCTCCAGCCCAAAAGGCAGCCAAAATGCAGCCCACCTCCGGGAGAATCTCAAGAGCAGGTGGTGGAGCTAGCCAGGCCTCAAACCACGAGAAGCTCCAGCCCAAAAGGCTGCCAAAATGCAGCCCACATCCCGGACAATTTCAAGAGCAGGGGGTGGAGCAACCCAGGCCTCAAACCACAAGAAGCTCCAGCCCAAAAGGCAGCCAAAATGCAGCCCACATCCGGGAGAATCTCAAGAGCAGGGGGTGGAGCAAGCCAGGCCTCAAACCTCGAGAAGCTCCAGCCCAAAAGGCAGTCAAAATGCAGCCCACATCCGGGAGAATCTCAAGAGCAGGGGGTGGAGCAAGCCAGGCCTCAAACCACGAGAAGCTCCAGCCCAAAAGGCAGCCAAAATGCAGCCCACCTCCGGGAGAATCTCAAGAGCAGGGGGTGGAACAAGCCAGGCCTCAAACCACGAGAAGCTCCAGCCCAAAAGGCAGCCAAAATGCAGCCCACATCCCTGAGAATCTCAAGAGCAGGGGGTGGAGCAAGCCAGGCCTCAAACCACGAGAAGCTCCACCCCAAAAGGCAGCCAAAATGCAGCCCACATCCGGGAGAATCTCAAGAGCAGGGGGTGGAGCAAGCCAGGCCTCAAACCACGAGAAGCTCCAGCCCAAAATGCAGACAAAATCCAGCCCACATCCAGGAGAATATCAGGAGCAGGGGGTGGAGCAAGCCAGGCCTCAAACCTCGAGAAGCTCCAGCCCAAAAGGCAGCCAAAATGCAGTCCACATCCGGGACAATTTCAAGAGCAGGGGGTGGAGCAAGCCAGCCCCCAAACCACGAGAAGCTCCAGCCCAAAAGGCAGCCAAAATGCAGCCCACATCCGGGAGAATCTCAAGAGCAGGGGGTGGAGCAAGCCAGGCCTCAAACCACGAGAAGCTCCAGCCCAAAATGCAGCCAAAATCCTAACCACATCCAGGAGAATCTCAAGAGCAGGGGGTGGAGCAAGCCAGGCCTCAAACCACGAGAAGCTCCAGCCCAAAAGGCAGCCAAAATGCAGCCCACATCCAGGAGAATCTCAAGAGCAGGGGGTGGAGCAAGCCAGGCCTCAAACCACGAGAAGCTCCAGCCCAAAAGGCAGCCAAAATGCAGCCCAACTGCGGGAGAATATCAAGAGCAGGGGGTGGAGCAAGCCAGGCCTCAAACCACGAGAAGCTCCAGCCCAAAAGGCAGCCAAAATGCAGCCCACATCCGGGAGAATCTCAAGAGCAGGGGGTGGAGCAAGCCAGGCCTCAAACCACGAGAAGCTCCAGCCCAAGAGTGATCCAAAATCCAGCCCACATCTGGGAGAATCTCAAGAGCAGGGGGTGGAGCAAGCCAGGCCTCAAACCATGAGAAGCTCCAGCCCAAAATGCAGCCAAAATGCAGCCCACATACGGGAGAATCTCAAGAGCTGGGGGTGGAGCAAGCCAGGCCTCAAAGCATGAGAAGCTCCACCCCAAAAGGCAGCCAAAATGCAGCCCACATCCGGGAGAATCTCAAGAGCAGGGGGTGGAGCAAGCCAGGCCTCAAACCACGAGAAGCTCCAGCCCTAAATGCAGCCAAAATGCAGCCCGCCTACGGGAGAATCTCAAGAGCAGGGGGTGGAGCAAGCCAGGCCTCAAACCATGAGAAGCTCCAGCCCTAAATGCAGCCAAAATGCAGCCCACATCCGGGAGAATCTCAAGAGCAGGGGGTGGAGCAAGCCAGGCCTCAAACCACGAGAAGTTCCATCCCAAAATGCAGCCAAAATGCAGCCCACATGCGGGAGAATCTCAAGAGCAGGGGGTGGAGCAAGCCAGGCCTCAAACCATGAGAAGCTCCATCCCTAAAGGCAGCCAAAATGCAGCCCACATCCGGGAGAATCTCAAGAGCAGGGGGTGGAGCAAGCCAGGCCTCAAACCACGAGAAGCTCCAGCCCAAAAGGCAGCCAAATTCCAGCCCACATGCGGGAGAATCTCAAGAGCAGGGGGTGGAGCAAGCCAGGCCTCAAACCACGAGAAGCTCCAGCCCAAAAGGCAGCCAAAATGCAGCCCACATCCGGGAGAATCTCAAGAGCAGGGGGTGGAGCAAGGCAGGCCTCAAACCACGAGAAGCTCCAGCCCAAAAGGCAGCCAAAATGCAGCCCACATCTGGGAGAATCTCAAGAGCAGGGGTTGGAGCAAGCCAGGCCTCAAACCACGAGAAGCTCCAGCCCAAAAGGCAGCCAAAATGCAGCCCACATCCAGGAGAATATCAAGAGCAGGGGTTGGAGCAACCCAGACCTCAGAGCACGAGAAGCTCCAGCCCAAAAGGCAGCCAAAACGCAGCCCACTTCGGGGAGAATCTCAAGAGCAGGGTGTGGAGCAAGCCAGGCCTCAAACCACGAGAAGCTCCAGCCCAAAAGGCAGCCAAATTGCAGGCCACATCCGGGAGAATCTCAAGAGCAGGGGGTGGAGCAAGCCAGGCCTCAAACCACGAGAAGCTCCAGCCCAAAAGGCAGCCAAAATGCAGCCCACATCCGGGAGAAACCCAAGAGCAGGGGGTGGAGCAAGCCAGGCCTCAAACCACGAGAAGCTCCAGCCCAAAAGGCAGCCAAAAACCCTAACCACATCCGGGAGAATATCAAGAGCAGGGGGTGGAGCAAGCCAGGCTTCAAACCATGAGAAGCTCCAGCCCAAAAGGCAGCCAAAATGCAGCCCACATCCGGGAGAATCTCAAGAGCAGGGGGTGGAGTAAGCCAGGCCTCAAACCACGAGAAGCTCCAGCCCAAAAGGCAGCCAAATTGCAGGCCACATCCGGGAGAATCTCAAGAGCAGGGGGTGGAGCAAGCCAGGCCTCAAACCACGAGAAGCTCCAGCCCAAAAGGCAGCCAAAATGCAGCCCACATCCGGGAGAATCTCAAGAGCAGGGGGTGGAGCAAGCCAGGCCTCAAACCACGAGAAGCTCCAGCCCAAAAGGCAGCCAAAAACCCTAACCACATCCGGGAGAATATCAAGAGCAGGGGGTGGAGCAAGCCAGGCTTCAAACCATGAGAAGCTCCAGCCCAAAAGGCAGCCAAAATGCAGCCCACATCCGGGAGAATCTCAAGAGCAGGGGGTGGAGCAAGCCAGGCCTCAACCCACGAGAATCTCCAGCCCAAAATGCAGACAAAATCCAGCCCCCATCCGGGACAATTTCAAGAGCAGGGGGTGGAGCAAGCCAGGCCTCAAAGCATGAGAAGCTCCAGCCCAAAAGGCAGCCAAAATGCAGCCCACATCCGGGGGAATCTCAAGAGCAGGGGGTGGAGCAAGCCAGGCCTCAAACCACGAGAAGCTCCAGCACAAAAGGCAGCCAAAATGCAGCCCACATACGGGAGAATCTCAAGAGCTGGGGGTGGAGCAAGCCAGGCCTCAAAGCATGAGAAGCTCCAGCCCAAAAGGCAGCCAAAATGCAGCCCACATCCGGGAGAATCTCAAGAGCAGGGGGTGGAGCAAGGCAGGCCTCAAACCTCGAGAAGCTATAGCCCAAAAGGCAGCCAAAATGCAGCCCACCTCCGCGAGAATATCAAGAGCAGGGGGTGGAGCAAGCCAGGCCTCAAACCACGAGAAGCTCCAGCCCAAAAGGCAGCCAAAATGCAGCCCACATCCGGGAGAATCTCAAGAGCAGGGGGTGGAGCAAGCCAGGCCTCAAACCACGAGAAGCTCCAGCCCAAAAGGCAGCCAAAATGCAGCCCACATCCGGGAGAATCTCAAGAGCAGGGGGTGGAGCAAACCAGGCCTCAAACCACGAGAAGCTCCAGCCCAAAAGGCAGCCAAAATCCAGCCCACATTGGGAGAATCTCAAGAGCAGGGGTTGGAGCAACCCAGACCTCAAAGCACGAGAAGCTCCAGCCCAAAAGGCAGCCAAAATGCAGCCCACATCCAGGAGAATCTCAAGAGCAGGGGGTGGAGCAAGCCAGGCCTCAAACCATGAGAAGCTCCAGCCCAAAAGGCAGCCAAAATGCAGCCCATATCCAGGAGAATCTCAAGAGCAGGGGTTGGAGCAAGCCAGGCCTCAAACCACGAGAAGCTCCAGCCCAAAAGGCAGCCAAAATCCTAACCACATCCGGGAGATTATCAAGAGCAGGGGGTGGAGCAAGCCAGGCCTCAAACCATGAGAAGCTCCAGCCCAAAAGGCCGCCAAAATGCAGCCCACATCCGGGAGAATCTCAAGAGCAGGGGTTGGAGCAAGCCAGACCTCAAAGCACGAGAAGCTCCAGTTCAAAAGGCAGCCAAAATGCAGCCCACATCCAGGAGAATCTCAAGAGCAGGGGGTGGAGCAAGCCAGACCTCAAAGCACGAGAAGCTAATGCCCAAAAGGCAGCCAAAATGCAGCCCACATCCAGGAGAATCTCAAGTGCAGGGGGTGGAGCAAGCCAGGCCTCAAACCACGAGAAGCTCCAGCCCAAAATGCAGCCAAAATGCAGCCCACATCCGGGAGAATCTCAAGAGCTGGGGGTGGAGCAAGCCAGGCCTCAAACCATGAGAAGCTCCAGCCCAAAAGGCAGCCAAAATGCAGCCCACATCCGGGAGAATCTCAAGAGCAGGGGGTGGAGCAAGCCAGGCCTCAAACCACGAGAAGCTCCAGTTCAAATGCAGCCAAAATGCAGCCCACATCTGGGAGAATATCAAGAGCAGGGGGAGGAGCAAGCCAGGCCTCAAAGCACGAGAAGCTAAAGCCCAAAATGCAGCCAAAATGCAGCCCACATCCAGGAGAATCTCAAGAGCAGGGGGTGGAGCAAGCCAGGCCTCAAACCACGAGAAGCTCCAGCCCAAAAGGCAGCCAAAATGCAGCCCACATCTGGGAGAATCTCAAGAGCAGGGGGTGGAGCAAGCCAGGCCTCAAACCTCGAGAAGCTATAGCGCAAAAGGCAGCCAAAATGCAGCCCACCTCCGGGAAAATATCAAGAGCAGGGGGTGGAGCAAGCCAGGCCTCAAACCACGAGAAGCTCCAGCCCAAAAGGCAGCCAAATTGCAGGCCACATCCGGGAGAATCTCAAGAGCAGGGGGTGGAGCAAGCCAGGCCTCAAACCACGAGAAGCTCCAGCCCAAAAGGCAGCCAAAATGCAGCCCACATCCGGGAGAATCTCAAGAGCAGGGGGTGGAGCAAGCCGGGCCTCAAACCACGAGAAGCTCCAGCCCAAAGGCAGCCAAAATCCTAACCACATCCGGGAGAATATCAAGAGCAGGGGGTGGAGCAAGCCAGGCCTCAAACCATGAGAAGCTCCAGCCCAAAAGGCAGCCAAAATGCAGCCCACATCCGGGAGAATCTCAAGAGTAGGGGGTGGAGCAAGCCAGGCCTCAAACCACGAGAAGCTCCAGTTCAAAAGGCAGCCAAAATGCAGCCCACATCTGGGAGAATATCAAGAGCAGGGGGAGGAGCAAGCCAGGCCTCAAAGCACGAGAAGCTAAAGCCCAAAAGGCAGCCAAAATGCAGCCCACATCCAGGAGAATCTCAAGAGCAGGGGGTGGAGCAAGCCAGGCCACAAACCACGAGAAGCTCCAGCCCAAAAGGCAGCCAAAATGCAGCCCACATCCGGGAGAATCTCAAGAGCAGGGGGTGGAGCAAGCCAGGCCTCAAACCACGAGAAGCTCCAGCCCAAAATGCAGCCAAAATCCAGCCCACATCCGGGACAACTTCAAGAGCAGGGGTTGGAGAAAGCCAGGCCTCAAACCACGAGAAGCTCCAGCCCAAAAATGATCCAAAATCCAGCCCACATCTGGGAGAATCTCAAGAGCAGGGGGTGGAGCAAGCCAGGCCTCAAACCACGAGAAGCTCCAGCCCAAAAGGCAGCCAAAATGCAGCCCACCTCCGGGAGAATCTCAAGAGCAGGGGGTGGAGCTAGCCAGGCCTCAAACCACGAGAAGCTCCAGCCCAAAAGGCTGCCAAAATGCAGCCCACATCCGGGACAATTTCAAGAGCAGGGGGTGGAGGAACCCAGGCCTCAAACCACAAGAAGCTCCAGCCCAAAAGGCAGCCAAAATGCAGCCCACATACGGGACAATTTCAAGAGCAGGGGGTAGAGCAAGCCAGGCCTCAAACCACGAGAAGCTCCAGCCCAAAATGCAGCCAAAATCCTAACCACATCCGGGAGAATCTCAAGAGCAGGGGGTGGAGCAAGCCACGCCTCAAACCACGAGAAGCTCCAGCCCAAAATGCGGCCAAAATGCAGCCCACATCCGGGAGAATCTCAAGAGCAGGGGGTGGAGCAAGCCAGGCCTCAAACCACGAGAAGCTCCAGCCCAAAATGCAGCCAAAATGCAGCCCACATCCGGGAGAATCTCAAGAGCAGGGGGTGGAGCAAGCCAGGCCTCAAACCTCGAGAAGCTCCAGCCCAAAAGGCAATCAAAATGCAGCCCACATCCGGGAGAATCTCAAGAGCAGGGGGTGGAGCAAGCCAGGCCTCAAACCACGAGAAGCTCCAGCCCAAAAGGCAGCCAAAATGCAGCCCACCTCCGGGAGAATCTCAAGAGCAGGGGGTGGAACAAGCCAGGCCTCAAACCACGAGAAGCTCCAGCCCAAAAGGCAGCCAAAATGCAGCCCACATCCCTGAGAATCTCAAGAGCAGGGGGTGGAGCAAGCCAGGCCTCAAACCACGAGAAGCTCCAGCCCAAAAGGCAGCCAAAATGCAGCCCACATCCGGGAGAATCTCAAGAGCAGGGGGTGGAGCAAGCCAGGCCTCAAACCACGAGAAGCTCCAGCCCAAAATGCAGACAAAATCCAGCCCACATCCAGGAGAATATCAGGAGCAGGGGGTGGAGCAAGCCAGGCCTCAAACCTCGAGAAGCTCCAGCCCAAAAGGCAGCCAAAATGCAGCCCACATCCGGGACAATTTCAAGAGCAGGGGGTGGAGCAAGCCAGGCCTCAAACCACGAGAAGCTCCAGCCCAAAAGGCAGCCAAAATGCAGCCCACATCCGGGACAATTTCAAGAGCAGGGGGTGGAGCAAGCCAGGCCTCAAACCACGAGAAGCTCCAGCCCAAAATGCAGCCAAAATCCTAACCACATCCAGGAGAATCTCAAGAGCAGGGGGTGGAGCAAGCCAGGCCTCAAACCACGAGAAGCTCCAGCCCAAAAGGCAGCCAAATTCCAGCCCACATCCGGCAGAATCTCAAGAGCAGGGGGTGGAGCAAGCCAGGCCTCAAACCATGAGAAGCTCCAGCCCAAAAGGCAGCCAAATTCCAGCCCACATCCGGGACAATCTCAAGAGCAGGGGGTGGAGCAAGCCAGGCCTCAAACCACGAGAAGCTCCACCCCAAAATGCAGGCAAAATGCAGCCCACATACGGGAGAATCTCAAGAGCAGGGGGTGGAGCAAGCCAGGCCTCAAACCACGAGAAGCTCCAGCCCAAAAGGCAGCCAAAATGCAGCCCAACTGCGGGAGAATATCAAGAGCAGGGGGTGGAGCAAGCCAGGCCTCAAACCACGAGAAGCTCCAGCCCAAAAGGCAGCCAAAATGCAGCCCACATCCGGGACAATTTCAAGAGCAGGGGGTGGAGCAAGCCAGGCCTCAAACCACGAGAAGCTCCAGCCCAAAAGTGATCCAAAATCCAGCCCACATCTTGGAGAATCTCAAGAGCAGGGGGTGGAGCAAGCCAGGCCTCAAACCATGAGAAGCTCCAGCCGAAAATGCAGCCAAAATGCAGCCCATATCTGGGAGAATCTCAAGAGCAGGGGGTGGAGCAAGCCAGGCCTCAAACCACGAGAAGCTCCAGCCCAAAATGCAGCCAAAATGCAGCCCACATACGGGACAATCTCAAGAGCTGGGGGTGGAGCAAGCCAGGCCTCAAAGCATGAGAAGCTCCACCCCAAAAGGCAGCCAAAATGCAGCCCATATCCGGGAGAATCTCAAGAGCAGGGGGTGGAGCAAGCCAGGCCTCAAACCACGAGAAGTTCCATCCCAAAAAGCAGCCAAAATGCAGCCCACATCTGGGAGAATCTCAAGAGCAGGGGGTGGAGCAAGCCAGGCCTCAAACCATGAGAAGCTCCAGCCCTAAATGCAGCCAAAATGCAGCCCACATCCGGGAGAATCTCAAGAGCAGGGGGTGGAGCAAGCCAGGCCTCAAACCACGAGAAGTTCCATCCCAAAAGGCAGCCAAAATGCAGCCCACATGCGGGAGAATCTCAAGAGCAGGGGGTGGAGCAAGCCAGGCCTCAAACCATGAGAAGCTCCAGCCCTAAAGGCAGCCAAAATGCAGCCCACATCCGGGAGAATCTCAAGAGCAGGGGGTGGAGCAAGCCAGGCCTCAATCCACGAGAAGTTCCATCCCAAAAGGCAGCCAAAATGCAGCCCACATGCGGGAGAATCTCAAGAGCAGGGGGTGGAGCAAGCCAGGCCTCAAACCACGAGAAGCTCCAGCCCAAAATGCAGCCAAAATCCACCCACATCCGGGAGAATCTCAAGAGCAGGGGGTGGAGCAAGGCAGGCCTCAAACCACGAGAAGCTCCAGCCCAAGAATCAGCCAAAATGCAGCCCACATCCGGGAGAATCTCAAGAGCAGGGGGTGGAGCAAGCCAGGCCTCAAACCACGAGAAGCTCCAGCCCAAAATGCAGCCAAAATGCAGCCCACATCCAGGAGAATATCAAGAGCAGGGGTTGGAGCAACCCAGACCTCAAAGCACGAGAAGCTCCAGCCCAAAATGCAGCCAAAATGCAGCCCACATCCGGGAGAATCTCAAGAGCAGGGTGTGGAGCAAGCCAGGCCTCAAACCACGAGAAGCTCCAGCCCAAAAGGCAGCCAAATTGCAGGCCACATCCGGGAGAATCTCAAGAGCAGGGGGTGGAGCAAGCCAGGCCTCAAACCACGAGAAGCTCCAGCCCAAAAGGCAGCCAAAATGCAGCCCACATCCGGGAGAATCTCAAGAGCAGGGGGTGGAGCAAGCCAGGCCTCAAACCACGAGAAGCTCCAGCCCAAAAGGCAGCCAAAAACCCTAACCACATCCGGGAGAATATCAAGAGCAGGGGGTGGAGCAAGCCGGGCTTCAAACCATGAGAAGCTCCAGCCCAAAAGGCAGCCAAAATGCAGCCCACATCCGGGAGAATCTCAAGAGCAGGGGGTGGAGCAAGCCAGGCCTCAACCCACGAGAATCTCCAGCCCAAAATGCAGCCAAAATCCAGCCCCCATCCGGGACAATTTCAAGAGCAGGGGGTGGAGCAAGCCAGGCCTCAAAGCATGAGAAGCTCCAGCCCAAAAGGCAGCCAAATTGCAGGCCACATCCGGGAGAATCTCAAGAGCAGGGGGTGGAGCAAGCCAGGCCTCAAACCACGAGAAGCTCCAGCCCAAAAGGCAGCCAAAATGCAGCCCACATCCGGGAGAATCTCAAGAGCAGGGGGTGGAGCAAGCCAGGCCTCAAACCACGAGAAGCTCCAGCCCAAAAGGCAGCCAAAATGCAGCCCACATCCGGGAGAATCTCAAGAGCAGGGGGTGGAGCAAGCCAGGCCTCAAACCACGAGAAGCTCCAGCCCAAAAAGCAGCCAAAAACCCTAACCACATCCGGGAGAATATCAGGAGCAGGGGGTGGAGCAAGCCAGGCCTCAAACCTCGAGAAGCTCCAGCCCAAAAGGCAGCCAAAATGCAGCCCACATCCGGGACAATTTCAAGAGCAGGGGGTGGAGCAAGCCAGGCCTCAAACCACGAGAAGCTCCAGCCCAAAAGGCAGCCAAAATGCAGCCCACATCCGGGACAATTTCAAGAGCAGGGGGTGGAGCAAGCCAGGCCTCAAACCACGAGAAGCTCCAGCCCAAAATGCAGCCAAAATCCTAACCACATCCAGGAGAATCTCAAGAGCAGGGGGTGGAGCAAGCCAGGCCTCAAACCACGAGAAGCTCCAGCCCAAAAGGCAGCCAAATTCCAGCCCACATCCGGCAGAATCTCAAGAGCAGGGGGTGGAGCAAGCCAGGCCTCAAACCATGAGAAGCTCCAGCCCAAAAGGCAGCCAAATTCCAGCCCACATCCGGGACAATCTCAAGAGCAGGGGGTGGAGCAAGCCAGGCCTCAAACCACGAGAAGCTCCACCCCAAAATGCAGGCAAAATGCAGCCCACATACGGGAGAATCTCAAGAGCAGGGGGTGGAGCAAGCCAGGCCTCAAACCACGAGAAGCTCCAGCCCAAAAGGCAGCCAAAATGCAGCCCAACTGCGGGAGAATATCAAGAGCAGGGGGTGGAGCAAGCCAGGCCTCAAACCACGAGAAGCTCCAGCCCAAAAGGCAGCCAAAATGCAGCCCACATCCGGGACAATTTCAAGAGCAGGGGGTGGAGCAAGCCAGGCCTCAAACCACGAGAAGCTCCAGCCCAAAAGTGATCCAAAATCCAGCCCACATCTTGGAGAATCTCAAGAGCAGGGGGTGGAGCAAGCCAGGCCTCAAACCATGAGAAGCTCCAGCCGAAAATGCAGCCAAAATGCAGCCCATATCTGGGAGAATCTCAAGAGCAGGGGGTGGAGCAAGCCAGGCCTCAAACCACGAGAAGCTCCAGCCCAAAATGCAGCCAAAATGCAGCCCACATACGGGACAATCTCAAGAGCTGGGGGTGGAGCAAGCCAGGCCTCAAAGCATGAGAAGCTCCACCCCAAAAGGCAGCCAAAATGCAGCCCATATCCGGGAGAATCTCAAGAGCAGGGGGTGGAGCAAGCCAGGCCTCAAACCACGAGAAGTTCCATCCCAAAAGCAGCCAAAATGCAGCCCACATCTGGGAGAATCTCAAGAGCAGGGGGTGGAGCAAGCCAGGCCTCAAACCATGAGAAGCTCCAGCCCTAAATGCAGCCAAAATGCAGCCCACATCCGGGAGAATCTCAAGAGCAGGGGGTGGAGCAAGCCAGGCCTCAAACCACGAGAAGTTCCAGCCCAAAAGGCAGCCAAAATGCAGCCCACATGCGGGAGAATCTCAAGAGCAGGGGGTGGAGCAAGCCAGGCCTCAAACCATGAGAAGCTCCAGCCCTAAAGGCAGCCAAAATGCAGCCCAATCCGGGAGAATCTCAAGAGCAGAGGGTGGAGCAAGCCAGGCCTCAAACCACGAGAAGTTCCATCCCAAAAGGCAGCCAAAATGCAGCCCACATGCGGGAGAATCTCAAGAGCAGGGGGTGGAGCAAGCCAGGCCTCAAACCACGAGAAGCTCCAGCCCAAAATGCAGCCAAAATCCACCCACATCCGGGAGAATCTCAAGAGCAGGGGGTGGAGCAAGGCAGGCCTCAAACCACGAGAAGCTCCAGCCCAAGAATCAGCCAAAATGCAGCCCACATGCGGGAGAATCTCAAGAGCAGGGGGTGGAGCAAGCCAGGCCTCAAACCACGAGAAGCTCCAGCCCAAAAGGCAGCCAAATTGCAGGCCACATCCGGGAGAATCTCAAGAGCAGGGGGTGGAGCAAGCCAGGCCTCAAACCACGAGAAGCTCCAGCCCAAAAGGCAGCCAAAATGCAGCCCACATCCGGGAGAATCTCAAGAGCAGGGGGTGGAGCAAGCCAGGCCTCAAACCACGAGAAGCTCCAGCCCAAAAGGCAGCCAAAAACCCTAACCACATCCGGGAGAATATCAAGAGCAGGGGGTGGAGCAAGCCGGGCTTCAAACCATGAGAAGCTCCAGCCCAAAAGGCAGCCAAAATGCAGCCCACATCCGGGAGAATCTCAAGAGCAGGGGGTGGAGCAAGCCAGGCCTCAACCCACGAGAATCTCCAGCCCAAAATGCAGCCAAAATCCAGCCCCCATCCGGGACAATTTCAAGAGCAGGGGGTGGAGCAAGCCAGGCCTCAAAGCATGAGAAGCTGCAGCCCAAAAGGCAGCCAAATTGCAGGCCACATCCGGGAGAATCTCAAGAGCAGGGGGTGGAGCAAGCCAGGCCTCAAACCACGAGAAGCTCCAGCCCAAAAGGCAGCCAAAATGCAGCCCACATCCGGGAGAATCTCAAGAGCAGGGGGTGGAGCAAGCCAGGCCTCAAACCACGAGAAGCTCCAGCCCAAAAAGCAGCCAAAAACCCTAACCACATCCGGGAGAATATCAAGAGCAGGGGGTGGAGCAAGCCAGGCCTCAACCCACGAGAATCTCCAGCCCAAAATGCAGCCAAAATCCAGCCCCCATCCGGGACAATTTCAAGAGCAGGGGGTGGAGCAAGCCAGGCCTCAAACCACGAGAAGCTCCAGCCCAAAAGGCAGCCAAAATGCAGCCCAAATCCGGGAGAATCTCAAGAGCTGGGGGTGGAGCAAGCCAGGCCTCAAAGCATGAGAAGCTCCAGCCCAAAAAGGCAGCCAAAATGCAGCCCACATCCGGGAGAATCTCAAGAGCAGGGGGTGGAGCAAGCCAGGCCTCAAACCACGAGAAGCTCCAGCCCAAAAGGCAGCCAAAATGCAGCCCACCTCCGGGAGAATCTCAAGAGCAGGGGGTGGAACAAGCCAGGCCTCAAACCACGAGAAGCTCCAGCCCAAAAGGCAGCCAAAATGCAGCCCACATCCCTGAGAATCTCAAGAGCAGGGGGTGGAGCAAGCCAGGCCTCAAACCACGAGAAGCTCCAGCCCAAAAGGCAGCCAAAATGCAGCCCACATCCGGGAGAATCTCAAGAGCAGGGGGTGGAGCAAGCCAGGCCTCAAACCACGAGAAGCTCCAGCCCAAAATGCAGACAAAATCCAGCCCACATCCAGGAGAATATCAGGAGCAGGGGGTGGAGCAAGCCAGGCCTCAAACCTCGAGAAGCTCCAGCCCAAAATGCAGCCAAAATGCAGCCCACATCCGGGACAATTTCAAGAGCAGGGGGTGGAGCAAGCCAGGCCTCAAACCACGAGAAGCTCCAGCCCAAAAGGCAGCCAAAATGCAGCCCACATCCGGGACAATTTCAAGAGCAGGGGGTGGAGCAAGCCAGGCCTCAAACCACGAGAAGCTCCAGCCCAAAATGCAGCCAAAATCCTAACCACATCCAGGAGAATCTCAAGAGCAGGGGGTGGAGCAAGCCAGGCCTCAAACCACGAGAAGCTCCAGCCCAAAAGGCAGCCAAATTCCAGCCCACATCCGGCAGAATCTCAAGAGCAGGGGGTGGAGCAAGCCAGGCCTCAAACCATGAGAAGCTCCAGCCCAAAAGGCAGCCAAATTCCAGCCCACATCCGGGACAATCTCAAGAGCAGGGGGTGGAGCAAGCCAGGCCTCAAACCACGAGAAGCTCCACCCCAAAATGCAGGCAAAATGCAGCCCACATACGGGAGAATCTCAAGAGCAGGGGGTGGAGCAAGCCAGGCCTCAAACCACGAGAAGCTCCAGCCCAAAAGGCAGCCAAAATGCAGCCCAACTGCGGGAGAATCTCAAGAGCAGGGGGTGGAGCAAGCCAGGCCTCAAACCACGAGAAGCTCCAGCCCAAAAGGCAGCCAAAATGCAGCCCACATCCGGGACAATTTCAAGAGCAGGGGGTGGAGCAAGCCAGGCCTCAAACCACGAGAAGCTCCAGCCCAAAAGTGATCCAAAATCCAGCCCACATCTTGGAGAATCTCAAGAGCAGGGGGTGGAGCAAGCCAGGCCTCAAACCATGAGAAGCTCCAGCCGAAAATGCAGCCAAAATGCAGCCCATATCTGGGAGAATCTCAAGAGCAGGGGGTGGAGCAAGCCAGGCCTCAAACCACGAGAAGCTCCAGCCCAAAATGCAGCCAAAATGCAGCCCACATACGGGACAATCTCAAGAGCTGGGGGTGGAGCAAGCCAGGCCTCAAACCACGAGAAGCTCCAGCCCAAAAGGCAGCCAAAATGCAGCCCACATCCGGGACAATTTCAAGAGCAGGGGGTGGAGCAAGCCAGGCCTCAAACCACGAGAAGCTCCAGCCCAAAATGCAGCCAAAATCCTAACCACATCCAGGAGAATCTCAAGAGCAGGGGGTGGAGCAAGCCAGGCCTCAAACCACGAGAAGCTCCAGCCCAAAAGGCAGCCAAATTCCAGCCCACATCCGGCAGAATCTCAAGAGCAGGGGGTGGAGCAAGCCAGGCCTCAAACCATGAGAAGCTCCAGCCCAAAAGGCAGCCAAATTCCAGCCCACATCCGGGACAATCTCAAGAGCAGGGGGTGGAGCAAGCCAGGCCTCAAACCACGAGAAGCTCCACCCCAAAATGCAGGCAAAATGCAGCCCACATACGGGAGAATCTCAAGAGCAGGGGGTGGAGCAAGCCAGGCCTCAAACCACGAGAAGCTCCAGCCCAAAAGGCAGCCAAAATGCAGCCCAACTGCGGGAGAATATCAAGAGCAGGGGGTGGAGCAAGCCAGGCCTCAAACCACGAGAAGCTCCAGCCCAAAAGGCAGCCAAAATGCAGCCCACATCCGGGACAATTTCAAGAGCAGGGGGTGGAGCAAGCCAGGCCTCAAACCACGAGAAGCTCCAGCCCAAAAGTGATCCAAAATCCAGCCCCCATCCGGGACAATTTCAAGAGCAGGGGGTGGAGCAAGCCAGGCCTCAAAGCATGAGAAGCTCCAGCCCAAAAGGCAGCCAAAATGCAGCCCACTTCGGGGAGCATCTCAAGAGCAGGGTGTGGAGCAAGCCAGGCCTCAAACCACGAGAAGCTCCAGCCCAAAAGGCAGCCAAATTGCAGGCCACATCCGGGAGAATCTCAAGAGCAGGGGGTGGAGCAAGCCAGGCCTCAAACCACGAGAAGCTCCAGCCCAAAAGGCAGCCAAAATGCAGCCCACATCCGGGAGAATCTCAAGAGCAGGGGGTGGAGCAAGCCAGGCCTCAAACCACGAGAAGCTCCAGCCCAAAAAGCAGCCAAAAACCCTAACCACATCCAGGAGAATATCAAGAGCAGGGGGTGGAGCAAGCCAGGCCTCAACCCACGAGAATCTCCAGCCCAAAATGCAGCCAAAATCCAGCCCCCATCCGGGACAATTTCAAGAGCAGGGGGTGGAGCAAGCCAGGCCTCAAACCACGAGAAGCTCCAGCCCAAAAGGCAGCCAAAATGCAGCCCAAATCCGGGAGAATCTCAAGAGCTGGGGGTGGAGCAAGCCAGGCCTCAAAGCATGAGAAGCTCCAGCCCAAAAAGGCAGCCAAAATGCAGCCCACATCCGGGAGAATCTCAAGAGCAGGGGGTGGAGCAAGCCAGGCCTCAAACCACGAGAAGCTCCAGCCCAAAAGGCAGCCAAAATGCAGCCCACATCCGGGAGAATCTCAAGAGCAGGGGGTGGAGCAAGGCAGGCCTCAAACCTCGAGAAGCTATAGCCCAAAAGGCAGCCAAAATCCACCCACATCCGGGAGAATCTCAAGAGCAGGGGGTGGAGCAAGGCAGGCCTCAAACCACGAGAAGCTCCAGCCCAAGAATCAGCCAAAATGCAGCCCACATCCGGGAGAATCTCAAGAGCAGGGGGTGGAGCAAGCCAGGCCTCAAACCACGAGAAGCTCCAGCCCAAAAGGCAGCCAAATTGCAGGCCACATCCGGGAGAATCTCAAGAGCAGGGGGTGGAGCAAGCCAGGCCTCAAACCACGAGAAGCTCCAGCCCAAAAGGCAGCCAAAATGCAGCCCACATCCGGGAGAATCTCAAGAGCAGGGGGTGGAGCAAGCCAGGCCTCAAACCACGAGAAGCTCCAGCCCAAAAGGCAGCCAAATTGCAGGCCACATCCGGGAGAATCTCAAGAGCAGGGGGTGGAGCAAGCCAGGCCTCAAACCACGAGAAGCTCCAGCCCAAAAGGCAGCCAAAATGCAGCCCACATCCGGGAGAATCTCAAGAGCAGGGGGTGGAGCAAGCCAGGCCTCAAACCACGAGAAGCTCCAGCCCAAAATGCAGCCAAAATCCTAACCACATCCAGGAGAATCTCAAGAGCAGGGGGTGGAGCAAGCCAGGCCTCAAACCACGAGAAGCTCCAGCCCAAAAGGCAGCCAAATTCCAGCCCACATCCGGCAGAATCTCAAGAGCAGGGGGTGGAGCAAGCCAGGCCTCAAACCATGAGAAGCTCCAGCCCAAAAGGCAGCCAAATTCCAGCCCACATCCGGGACAATCTCAAGAGCAGGGGGTGGAGCAAGCCAGGCCTCAAACCACGAGAAGCTCCACCCCAAAATGCAGGCAAAATGCAGCCCACATACGGGAGAATCTCAAGAGCAGGGGGTGGAGCAAGCCAGGCCTCAAACCACGAGAAGCTCCAGCCCAAAAGGCAGCCAAAATGCAGCCCAACTGCGGGAGAATATCAAGAGCAGGGGGTGGAGCAAGCCGGGCTTCAAACCATGAGAAGCTCCAGCCCAAAAGGCAGCCAAAATGCAGCCCACATCCGGGAGAATCTCAAGAGCAGGGGGTGGAGCAAGCCAGGCCTCAACCCACGAGAATCTCCAGCCCAAAATGCAGCCAAAATCCAGCCCCCATCCGGGACAATTTCAAGAGCAGGGGGTGGAGCAAGCCAGGCCTCAAAGCATGAGAAGCTCCAGCCCAAAAGGCAGCCAAAATGCAGCCCACTTCGGGGAGCATCTCAAGAGCAGGGTGTGGAGCAAGCCAGGCCTCAAACCACGAGAAGCTCCAGCCCAAAAGGCAGCCAAATTGCAGGCCACATCCGGGAGAATCTCAAGAGCAGGGGGTGGAGCAAGCCAGGCCTCAAACCACGAGAAGCTCCAGCCCAAAAGGCAGCCAAAATGCAGCCCACATCCGGGAGAATCTCAAGAGCAGGGGGTGGAGCAAGCCAGGCCTCAAACCACGAGAAGCTCCAGCCCAAAAAGCAGCCAAAAACCCTAACCACATCCGGGAGAATATCAAGAGCAGGGGGTGGAGCAAGCCAGGCCTCAACCCACGAGAATCTCCAGCCCAAAATGCAGCCAAAATCCAGCCCCCATCCGGGACAATTTCAAGAGCAGGGGGTGGAGCAAGCCAGGCCTCAAACCACGAGAAGCTCCAGCCCAAAAGGCAGCCAAAATGCAGCCCAAATCCGGGAGAATCTCAAGAGCTGGGGGTGGAGCAAGCCAGGCCTCAAAGCATGAGAAGCTCCAGCCCAAAAAGGCAGCCAAAATGCAGCCCACATCCGGGAGAATCTCAAGAGCAGGGGGTGGAGCAAGCCAGGCCTCAAACCATGAGAAGCTCCAGCCCAAAAGGCAGCCAAAATGCAGCCCACATCCGGGAGAATCTCAAGAGCAGGGGGTGGAGCAAGGCAGGCCTCAAACCTCGAGAAGCTATAGCCCAAAAGGCAGCCAAAATGCAGCCCACATCCGGGAGAATATCAAGAGCAGGGGGTGGAGCAAACCAGGCCTCAAACCACGAGAAGCTCCAGCCCAAAAGGCAGCCAAAATGCAGCCCACATCCGGGAGAATATCAAGAGAAGGGGGTGGAGCAAGCCAGGCCTCAAACCACGAGAAGCTCCAGCCCAAAATGCAGCCAAAATGCAGCCCACATCCGGGAGAATCTCAAGAGCAGGGGGTGGAGCAAACCAGGCCTCAAACCACGAGAAGCTCCAGCCCAAAAGGCAGCCAAAATCCAGCCCACATTGGGAGAATGTCAAGAGCAGGGGTTGGAGCAACCCAGACCTCAAAGCACGAGAAGCTCCAGCCCAAAAGGCAGCCAAAATGCAGCCCACATCCAGGAGAATCTCAAGAGCAGGGGGTGGAGCAAGCCAGGCCTCAAACCATGAGAAGCTCCAGCCCAAAAGGCAGCCAAAATGCAGCCCATATCCGGGAGAATCTCAAGAGCAGGGGGTGGAGCAAGCCAGGCCTCAAACCACGAGAAGCTCCAGCCCAAAAGGCAGCCAAAATGCAGCCCAAATCCGGGAGAATCTCAAGAGCTGGGGGTGGACCAAGCCAGGCCTCAAAGCATGAGAAGCTCCAGCGCAAAAAGGCAGCCAAAATGCAGCCCACATCCGGGAGAATCTCAAGAGCAGGGGGTGGAGCAAGCCAGGCCTCAAACCACGAGAAGCTCCAGCCCAAAAGGCAGCCAAAAACCCTAACCACATCCGGGAGAATATCAAGAGCAGGGGGTGGAGCAAGCCGGGCTTCAAACCATGAGAAGCTCCAGCCCAAAAGGCAGCCAAAATGCAGCCCACATCCGGGAGAATCTCAAGAGCAGGGGGTGGAGCAAGCCAGGCCTCAACCCACGAGAATCTCCAGCCCAAAATGCAGCCAAAATCCAGCCCCCATCCGGGACAATTTCAAGAGCAGGGGGTGGAGCAAGCCAGGCCTCAAAGCATGAGAAGCTCCAGCACAAAAGGCAGCCAAAATGCAGCCCACTTCGGGGAGAATCTCAAGAGCAGGGTGTGGAGCAAGCCAGGCCTCAAACCACGAGAAACTCCAGCCCAAAAGGCAGCCAAATTGCAGGCCACATCCGGGAGAATCTCAAGAGCAGGGGGTGGAGCAAGCCAGGCCTCAAACCACGAGAAGCTCCAGCCCAAAAGGCAGCCAAAATGCAGCCCACACCCGGGAGAATCTCAAGAGCAGGGGGTGGAGCAAGCCAGGCCTCAAACCACGAGAAGCTCCAGCCCAAAAAGCAGCCAAAAACCCTAACCACATCCGGGAGAATATCAAGAGCAGGGGGTGGAGCAAGCCAGGCCTCAACCCACGAGAATCTCCAGCCCAAAATGCAGCCAAAATCCAGCCCCCATCCGGGACAATTTCAAGAGCAGGGGGTGGAGCAAGCCAGGCCTCAAACCACGAGAAGCTCCAGCCCAAAAGGCAGCCAAAATGCAGCCCAAATCCGGGAGAATCTCAAGAGCTGGGGGTGGAGCAAGCCAGGCCTCAAAGCATGAGAAGCTCCAGCCCAAAAAGGCAGCCAAAATGCAGCCCACATCCGGGAGAATCTCAAGAGCAGGGGGTGGAGCAAGCCAGGCCTCAAACCACGAGAAGCTCCAGCCCAAAATGCAGCCAAAATCCACCCACATCCGGGAGAATCTCAAGAGCAGGGGGTGGAGCAAGCCAGGCCTCAAACCACGAGAAGCTCCAGAAAAGAATCAGCCAAAATGCAGCCCACATCCGGGAGAATCTCAAGAGCAGGGGGTGGAGCAAGCCACGCCTCAACCCACGAGAAGCTCCAGCCCAAAATGCAGCCAAAATGCAGCCCACATCTGGGAGAATATCAAGAGCAGGGGGTGGAGCAAGCCAGGCCTCAAACCACGAGGAGCTCCAGCCCAAAAGGCAGCCAAAATCCAGCCCACATCTGGGAGAATCTCAAGAGCAGGGGGTGGAGCAAGCCAGGCCTCAAACCACAAGAAGCTCCAGCCCAAAAGGCAGCCAAAATGCAGCCCACATCCGGGACAATTTCAAGAGCAGGGGGTGGAGCAAGCCAGGCCTCAAACCACGAGAAGCTCCAGCCCAAAAGGCAGCCAAAATGCAGCCCACATCCGGGACAATTTCAAGAGCAGGGGGTGGAGCAAGCCAGGCCTCAAACCACGAGAAGCTCCAGCCCAAAATGCAGCCAAAATCCTAACCACATCCAGGAGAATCTCAAGAGCAGGGGGTGGAGCAAGCCAGGCCTCAAACCACGAGAAGCTCCAGCCCAAAAGGCAGCCAAATTCCAGCCCACATCCGGCAGAATCTCAAGAGCAGGGGGTGGAGCAAGCCAGGCCTCAAACCACGAGAAGCTCCAGCCCAAAATGCAGCCAAAATCCACCCACATCCGGGAGAATCTCAAGAGCAGGGGGTGGAGCAAGCCAGGCCTCAAACCATGAGAAGCTCCAGCCGAAAATGCAGCCAAAATGCAGCCCACATCTGGGAGAATCTCAAGAGCAGGGGGTGGAGCAAGCCAGGCCTCAAACCACGAGAAGTTCCATCCCAAAAAGCAGCCAAAATGCAGCCCGCCTACGGGAGAATCTCAAGAGCAGGGGGTGGAGAAAGCCAGGCCTCAAACCATGAGAAGCTCCAGCCCTAAATGCAGCCAAAATGCAGCCCACATCCGGGAGAATCTCAAGAGCAGGGGGTGGAGCAAACCAGGCCTCAAACCACGAGAAGCTCCAGCCCAAAAGGCAGCCAAAATCCAGCCCACATTGGGAGAATGTCAAGAGCAGGGGTTGGAGCAACCCAGACCTCAAAGCACGAGAAGCTCCAGCCCAAAAGGCAGCCAAAATGCAGCCCACATCCAGGAGAATCTCAAGAGCAGGGGGTGGAGCAAGCCAGGCCTCAAACCATGAGAAGCTCCAGCCGAAAAGGCAGCCAAAATGCAGCCCATATCCGGGAGAATCTCAAGAGCAGGGGGTGGAGCAAGCCAGGCCTCAAACCACGAGAAGCTCCAGCCCAAAAGGCAGCCAAAATGCAGCCCAAATCCGGGAGAATCTCAAGAGCTGGGGGTGGAGCAAGCCAGGCCTCAAAGCATGAGAAGCTCCAGCGCAAAAAGGCAGCCAAAATGCAGCCCACATCCGGGAGAATCTCAAGAGCAGGGGGTGGAGCAAGCCAGGCCTCAAACCTCGAGAAGCTATAGCCCAAAAGGCAGCCAAAATGCAGCCCACATCCGGGAGAATATCAAGAGCAGGGGGTGGAGCAAGCCAGGCCTCAAACCATGAGAAGCTCCAGCCCAAAAGGCAGCCAAAATGCAGCCCACATCCGGGAGAATCTCAAGAGCAGGGGGTGGAGCAAGCCAGGCCTCAAACCACGAGAAGCTCCAGAAAAGAATCAGCCAAAATGCAGCCCACATCCGGGAGAATCTCAAGAGCAGGGGGTGGAGCAAGCCACGCCTCAACCCACGAGAAGCTCCAGCCCAAAATGCAGCCAAAATGCAGCCCACATCTGGGAGAATATCAAGAGCAGGGGGTGGAGCAAGCCAGGCCTCAAACCACGAGGAGCTCCAGCCCAAAAGGCAGCCAAAATCCAGCCCACATCTGGGAGAATCTCAAGAGCAGGGGGTGGAGCAAGCCAGGCCTCAAACCACAAGAAGCTCCAGCCCAAAAGGCAGCCAAAATGCAGCCCACATCCGGGACAATTTCAAGAGCAGGGGGTGGAGCAAGCCAGGCCTCAAACCACGAGAAGCTCCAGCCCAAAAGGCAGCCAAAATGCAGCCCACATCCGGGACAATTTCAAGAGCAGGGGGTGGAGCAAGCCAGGCCTCAAACCACGAGAAGCTCCAGCCCAAAATGCAGCCAAAATCCTAACCACATCCAGGAGAATCTCAAGAGCAGGGGGTGGAGCAAGCCAGGCCTCAAACCACGAGAAGCTCCAGCCCAAAAGGCAGCCAAATTCCAGCCCACATCCGGCAGAATCTCAAGAGCAGGGGGTGGAGCAAGCCAGGCCTCAAACCACGAGAAGCTCCAGCCCAAAATGCAGCCAAAATCCACCCACATCCGGGAGAATCTCAAGAGCAGGGGGTGGAGCAAGCCAGGCCTCAAACCATGAGAAGCTCCAGCCCAAGAATCAGCCACAATGCAGCCCACATCCGGGAGAATCTCAAGAGCAGGGGGTGGAGCAAGCCAGGCCTCAAACCATGAGAAGCTCCAGCCCAAGAATCAGCCACAATGCAGCCCACATCCGGGAGAATCTCAAGAGCAGGGGATGGAGCAAGCCAGGCCTCAAACCACGAGAAGCTCCAGCCCACAATTGATCCAAAATGCAGCCCACATCTGGGAGAATCTCAAGAGCAGGGGGTGGAGCAAGCCAGGCCTCAAACCATGAGAAGCTCCAGCCGAAAATGCAGCCAAAATGCAGCCCACATCTGGGAGAATCTCAAGAGCAGGGGGTGGAGCAAGCCAGGCCTCAAACCACGAGAAGTTCCATCCCAAAAAGCAGCCAAAATGCAGCCCGCCTACGGGAGAATCTCAAGAGCAGGGGGTGGAGAAAGCCAGGCCTCAAACCATGAGAAGCTCCAGCCCTAAATGCAGCCAAAATGCAGCCCACATCCGGGAGAATCTCAAGAGCAGGGGTTGGAGCAAGCCAGACCTCAAAGCACGAGAAGCTCCAGCCCAAAATGCAGCCAAAATCCACCCACATCCGGGAGAATCTCAAGAGCAGGGGGTGGAGCAAGCCAGGCCTCAAACCACGAGAAGCTCCAGAAAAGAATCAGCCAAAATGCAGCCCACATCCGGGAGAATCCCAAGAGCAGGGGGTGGAGCAAGCCAGGCCTCAAACCACGAGAAACTCCAGAAAAGAATCAGCCAAAATGCAGCCCACATCCGGGAGAATCTCAAGAGCAGGGGGTGGAGCAAGCCAGGCCTCAAACCACGAGAAGCTCCACCCCAAAAGGCAGCCAAAATGCAGCCCACATCCGGGAGAATCTCAAGAGCAGGGGGTGGAGCAAGCCAGGCCTCAAACCTCGAGAAGCTATAGCCCAAAAGGCAGCCAAAATGCAGCCCACATCCGGGAGAATATCAAGAGCAGGGGGTGGAGCAAGCCAGGCCTCAAACCACGAGAAGCTCCAGCCCAAAAGGCAGCCAAAATGCAGCCCACATCCGGGACAATTTCAAGAGCAGGGGGTGGAGCAAGCCAGGCCTCAAACCACGAGAAGCTCCAGCCCAAAATGCAGCCAAAATCCTAACCACATCCAGGAGAATCTCAAGAGCAGGGGGTGGAGCAAGCCAGGCCTCAAACCACAAGAAGCTCCAGCCCAAAAGGCAGCCAAAATGCAGCCCACATCCGGGACAATTTCAAGAGCAGGGGGTGGAGCAAGCCAGGCCTCAAACCACGAGAAGCTCCAGCCCAAAAGGCAGCCAAAATGCAGCCCACATCCGGGACAATTTCAAGAGCAGGGGGTGGAGCAAGCCAGGCCTCAAACCACGAGAAGCTCCAGCCCAAAATGCAGCCAAAATCCTAACCACATCCAGGAGAATCTCAAGAGCAGGGGGTGGAGCAAGCCAGGCCTCAAACCACGAGAAGCTCCAGCCCAAAAGGCAGCCAAATTCCAGCCCACATCCGGCAGAATCTCAAGAGCAGGGGGTGGAGCAAGCCAGGCCTCAAACCACGAGAAGCTCCAGCCCAAAATGCAGCCAAAATCCACCCACATCCGGGAGAATCTCAAGAGCAGGGGGTGGAGCAAGCCAGGCCTCAAACCATGAGAAGCTCCAGCCCAAGAATCAGCCACAATGCAGCCCACATCCGGGAGAATCTCAAGAGCAGGGGGTGGAGCAAGCCAGGCCTCAAACCATGAGAAGCTCCAGCCCAAGAATCAGCCACAATGCAGCCCACATCCGGGAGAATCTCAAGAGCAGGGGATGGAGCAAGCCAGGCCTCAAACCACGAGAAGCTCCAGCCCACAATTGATCCAAAATGCAGCCCACATCTGGGAGAATCTCAAGAGCAGGGGGTGGAGCAAGCCAGGCCTCAAACCATGAGAAGCTCCAGCCGAAAATGCAGCCAAAATGCAGCCCACATCTGGGAGAATCTCAAGAGCAGGGGGTGGAGCAAGCCAGGCCTCAAACCACGAGAAGTTCCATCCCAAAAAGCAGCCAAAATGCAGCCCGCCTACGGGAGAATCTCAAGAGCAGGGGGTGGAGAAAGCCAGGCCTCAAACCATGAGAAGCTCCAGCCCTAAATGCAGCCAAAATGCAGCCCACATCCGGGAGAATCTCAAGAGCAGGGGTTGGAGCAAGCCAGACCTCAAAGCACGAGAAGCTCCAGCCCAAAATGCAGCCAAAATCCACCCACATCCGGGAGAATCTCAAGAGCAGGGGGTGGAGCAAGGCAGGCCTCAAACCACGAGAAGCTCCAGCCCAAGAATCAGCCAAAATGCAGCCCACATCAGGGAGAATATCAAGAGCAGGGGGTGGAGCAAGCCAGGCCTCAAACCACGAGAAACTCCAGCCCAAAAGGCAGCCAAAATGCAGCCCACATCCGGGAGAATCTCAAGAGCAGGGGGTGGAGCAAGCCAGGCCTCAAACCACGAGAAGTTCCATCCCAAAAGGCAGCCAAAATGCAGCCCACATGCGGGAGAATATCAAGAGCAGGGGGTGGAGCAAGCCAGGCCTCAAACCATGAGAAGCTCCAGCCCTAAAGGCAGCCAAAATGCAGCCCACCTCCGGGAGAATCTCAAGAGCAGGGGGTGGAGCAAGCCAGGCCTCAAACCACGAGAAGCTCCAGCCCAAAATGCAGCCAAAATCCACCCACATCGGGGAGAATCTCAAGAGCAGGGTGTGGAGCAAGCCAGGCCTCAAACCACGAGAAGCTCCAGCCCAAAATGCAGCCAAAATGCAGCCCACTTCGGGGAGAATCTCAAGAGCAGGGTGTGGAGCAAGCCAGGCCTCAAACCACGAGAAGCTCCAGCCCAAAAGGCAGCCAAATTGCAGGCCACATCCGGGAGAATCTCAAGAGCAGGGGGTGGAGCAAGCCAGGCCTCAAACCATGAGAAGCTCCAGCCCAAAAGGCAGCCAAAATGCAGCCCACATCCGGGAGAATCTCAAGAGCAGGGGGTGGAGCAAGCCAGGCCTCAAACCACGAGAAGCTCCAGCCCAAAAGGCAGCCAAAATCCCTAACCACATCCGGGAGAATCTCAAGAGCAGGGGGTGGAGCAAGCCAGGCTTCAAACCATGAGAAGCTCCAGCCCAAAAGGCAGCCAAAATGCAGCCCACATCTGGGAGAATATCAAGAGCAGGGGGTGGAGCAAGCCAGGCCTCAAAGCATGAGAAGCTCCAGCCCAAAAGGCAGCCAAAATGCAGCCCACATCCGGGAGAATCTCAAGAGCAGGGGGTGGAGCAAGCCAGGCCTCAAACCACGAGAAGCTCCAGCACAAAAGGCAGCCAAAATGCAGCCCACATACGGGAGAATCTCAAGAGCTGGGGGTGGAGCAAGCCAGGCCTCAAAGCATGAGAAGCTCCAGCCCAAAAGGCAGCCAAAATGCAGCCCACATCCGGGAGAATGTCAAGAGCAGGGGGTGGAGCAAGGCAGGCCTCAAACCTCGAGAAGCTATAGCCCAAAAGGCAGCCAAAATGCAGCCCACCTCCGGGAGTATATCAAGAGCAGGGGGTGGAGCAAACCACGCCTCAAACCACGAGAAGCTCCAGCCCAAAAGGCAGCCAAAATGCAGCCCACATCCGGGAGAATATCAAGAGAAGGGGGTGGAGCAAGCCAGGCCTCAAACCACGAGAAGCTCCAGCCCAAAAGGCAGCCAAAATGCAGCCCACATCCGGGAGAATCTCAAGAGCAGGGGTTGGAGCAAGCCAGGCCTCAAACCTCGAGAAGCTATAGCCCAAAAGGCAGCCAAAATGCAGCCCACCTCCGGGAGAATATCAAGAGCAGGGGGTGGAGCAAGCCAGGCCGCAAACCATGAGAAGCTCCAGCCCAAAAGGCAGCCAAAATGCAGCCCACCTCCGGGAGAATATCAAGAGCAGGGGGTGGAGCAAGCCAGGCCTCAAACCACGAGAAGCTCCAGCCCAAAATGCAGCCAAAATCCACCCACATCCGGGAGAATCTCAAGAGCAGGGGGTGGAGCAAGCCAGGCCTCAAACCACGAGAAGCTCCAGAAAAGAATCAGCCAAAATGCAGCCCACATCCGGGAGAATCTCAAGAGCAGGGGGTGGAGCAAGCCAGGCCTCAAACCACGAGAAGCTCCAGCCCAAAAGGCAGCCAAAATCCAGCCCACATTGGGAGAATCTCAAGAGCAGGGGTTGGAGCAACCCAGACCTCAAAGCACGAGAAGCTCCAGCCCAAAAGTCAGCCAAAATGCAGCCCACATCCAGGAGAATCTCAAGAGCAGGGGGTGGAGCAAGCCAGGCCTCAAACTTCGAGAAGCTCCAGCCCAAAAGGCAGCCAAAATGCAGCCCACATCCGGGAGAATCTCAAGAGCAGGGGGTGGAGCAAGCCAGGCCTCAAACCACGAGAAGCTCCAGCCCAAAAGGCAGCCAAAATGCAGCCCACATCCGGGAGAATATCAAGAGCAGGGGGTGGAGCAAGCCAGGCCTCAAAGCATGAGAAGCTCCACCCCAAAAGGCAGCCAAAATCCACCCACATCCGGGAGAATCTCAAGAGCAGGGGGTGGAGCAAGCCAGGCCTCAAACCTCGAGAAGCTCCAGCCCAAAAGGCAGCCAAAATGCAGCCCACATCCGGGAGAATCTCAAGAGCAGGGGGTGGAGCAAGCCAGGCCTCAAACCACGAGAAGCTCCAGTTCAAAAGGCAGCCAAAATGCAGACCACATCTGGGAGAATATCAAGAGCAGGGGTTGGAGCAACCCAGACGTCAAAGCACGAGAAGCTAAAGCCCAAAAGGCAGCCAAAATGCAGCCCACATCCAGGAGAATCTCAAGAGCAGGGGGTGGAGCAAGCCAGGCCTCAAACCACGAGAAGCTCCAGCCCAAAAGGCAGCCAAAATGCAGCCCACATCCGGGAGAATCTCAAGAGCTGGGGGTGGAGCAAGCCAGGCCTCAAACCTCGAGAAGCTCCAGCCCAAAATGCAGCCAAAATGCAGCCCACATACGGGAGAATCTCAAGAGCTGGGGGTGGAGCAAGCCAGGCCTCAAAGCATGAGAAGCTCCAGCCCAAAAGGCAGCCAAAATGCAGCCCACATCCGGGAGAATCTCAAGAGTAGGGGGTGGAGCAAGCCAGGCCTCAAACCTCGAGAAGCTATAGCCCAAAAGGCAGCCAAAATGCAGCCCACCTCCGGGAGAATATCAAGAGCAGGGGGTGGAGCAAGCCAGGCCTCAAAGCATGAGAAGCTCCACCCCAAAAGGCAGCCAAAATCCACCCACATCCGGGAGAATCTCAAGAGCAGGGGGTGGAGCAAGCCAGGCCTCAAACCTCGAGAAGCTCCAGCCCAAAAGGCAGCCAAAATGCAGCCCACATCCGGGAGAATCTCAAGAGCAGGGGGTGGAGCAAGCCAGGCCTCAAACCACGAGAAGCTCCAGTTCAAAAGGCAGCCAAAATGCAGACCACATCTGGGAGAATATCAAGAGCAGGGGTTGGAGCAACCCAGACGTCAAAGCACGAGAAGCTAAAGCCCAAAAGGCAGCCAAAATGCAGCCCACATCCAGGAGAATCTCAAGAGCAGGGGGTGGAGCAAGCCAGGCCTCAAACCACGAGAAGCTCCAGCCCAAAAGGCAGCCAAAATGCAGCCCACATCCGGGAGAATCTCAAGAGCTGGGGGTGGAGCAAGCCAGGCCTCAAACCTCGAGAAGCTCCAGCCCAAAATGCAGCCAAAATGCAGCCCACATACGGGAGAATCTCAAGAGCTGGGGGTGGAGCAAGCCAGGCCTCAAAGCATGAGAAGCTCCAGCCCAAAAGGCAGCCAAAATGCAGCCCACATCCGGGAGAATCTCAAGAGTAGGGGGTGGAGCAAGCCAGGCCTCAAACCTCGAGAAGCTATAGCCCAAAAGGCAGCCAAAATGCAGCCCACCTCCGGGAGAATATCAAGAGCAGGGGGTGGAGCAAGCCAGGCCTCAAACCACGGGAAGCTCCAGCCCAAAAGGCAGCCAAATTGCAGGCCACATCCGGGAGAATCTCAAGAGCAGGGGGTGGAGCAAGCCAGGCCTCAAACCACGAGAAGCTCCAGCCCAAAAGGCAGCCAAAATGCAGCCCACATCCGGGAGAATCCCAAGAGCAGGGGGTGGAGCAAGCCAGGCCTCAAACCACGAGAAGCTCCAGCCCAAGAATCAGCCACAATGCAGCCCACATCCAGGAGAATCTCAAGAGCAGGGGGTGGAGCAAGCCAGACCTCAAACCATGAGAAGCTCCAGCCCAAAAGGCAGCCAAAATGCAGCCCACCTCCGGGAGAATATCAAGAGCAGGGGGTGGAGCAAGCCAGGCCTCAAACCACGAGAAGCTCCAGCCCAAAATGCAGCCAAAATCCACCCACATCCGGGAGAATCTCAAGAGCAGGGGGTGGAGCAAGCCAGGCCTCAAACAACGAGAAGCTCCAGAAAAGAATCAGCCAAAACGCAGCCCACATCCGGGAGAATCTCAAGAGCAGGGGATGGAGCAAGCCAGGCCTCAAACCACGAGAAGCTCCAGCCCAAAAGGCAGACAAAATGCAGCCCACATCCGGGAGAATCTCAAGAGCAGGGGGTGGAGCAAGCCAGGCCTCAAACCATGAGAAGCTCCAGCCCAAAAGGCAGCCAAAATGCAGCCCATATCCGGGAGAATCTCAAGAGCACGGGGTGGAGCAAGCCAGGCCTCAAACCATGAGAAGCTCCAGCCCAAAAGGCAGCCAAAATGCAGCCCACATCCGGGAGAATCTCAAGAGCAGGGGGTGGAGCAAGCCAGGCCTCAAACCACGAGAAGCTCCTGCCCAAAAGGCAGCCAAAATGCAGCCCACCTCCGGGAGAATCTCAAGAGCAGGGGGTGGAGCAAGCCAGGCCTCAAACCATGAGAAGCTCCAGCCGAAAAGGCAGCCAAAATGCAGCCCACATCCGGGAGAATCTCAAGAGCAGGGGGTGGAGCAAGCCAGGCCTCAAACCACGAGAAGCTCCAGTTCAAAAGGCAGCCAAAATGCAGCCCACATCTGGGAGAATATCAAGAGCAGGGGTTGGAGCAAGCCAGACCTCAAAGCACGAGAAGCTAAAGCCCAAAAGGCAGCCAAAATGCAGCCCACATCCAGGAGAATCTCAAGAGCAGGGGGTGGAGCAAGCCAGGCCTCAAACCACGAGAAGCTCCATCCCAAAAGGCAGCCAAAATGCAGCCCACATACGGGAGAATCTAAAGAGCAGGGGGTGGAGCAAGCCAGGCCTCAAACCTCGAGAAGCTCCAGCCCAAAATGCAGCCAAAATGCAGCCCACATCCGGGAGAATCTCAAGAGCAGGGGGTGGAGCAAGCCAGGCCTCAAAGCATGAGAAGCTCCTGCCCAAAAGGCAGCCAAAATGCAGCCCACATCCGGGAGAATCTCAAGAGCAGGGGGTGGAGCAAGCCAGGCCTCAAACCACGAGAAGCTCCAGCCCAAAAGGCAGCCAAAATGCAGCCCACATCCGGGAGAATCTCAAGAGCAGGGGTTGGAGCAACCCAGACCTCAAAGCACGAGAAGCTCCAGCCCAAAAGGCAGCCAAAATGCAGCCCACATCCAGGAGAATCTCAAGAGCAGGGGGTGGAGCAAGCCAGGCCTCAAAGCATGAGAAGCTCCAGCCCAAAAGGCAGCCAAAATGCAGCCCACATCCGGGAGAATCTCAAGAGCAGGGTGTGGAGCAAGTCAGGCCTCAAACCTCAAGAAGCTATAGCCCAAAAGGCAGCCAAAATGCAGCCCACATCCGCGAGAATCTCAAGAGCAGGGGGTGGAGCAAGCCAGGCCTCAAACCATGGGAAGCTCCAGCCCAAAAGGCAGCCAAAATGCAGCCCACATTCGGGAGAATCTCGAGAGCAGGGGGTGGAGCAAGCCAGGCCTCAAACCACGAGAAGCTCCAGCCCAAAAGGCAGCCAAAATGCAGCCCACATTCGGGAGAATCTCGAGAGCAGGGGGTGGAGCAAGGCAGGCCTCAAACCACGAGAAGCTCCAGCCCAAAATGCAGCCAAAATGCAGCCCACATTCGGGAGAATCTCAAGAGCAGGGGGTGGAGCAAGCCAGGCCTCAAACAACGAGAAGCTCCAGCCCAAAAGGCAGCCAAAATGCAGCCCACATCCGGGAGAATCTCAAGAGCAGGGGGTGGAGCAAGCCAGGCCTCAAACCACGAGAAGCTCCAGCCCAAAAGGCAGCCAAAATGCAGCCCACATCCGGGAGAATCTCAAGAGCACGGGGTGGAGCAAGCCAGGCCCCAAACCACGAGAAGCTCCAGCCCAAAAGGCAGCCAAAATGCAGCCCACATCCGGGAGAATCTCAAGAGCAGGGGGTGGAGCAAGCCAGGCCTCAAACCACGAGAAGCTCCAGCCCAAAAGGCAGCCAAAATGCAGCCCACATCTGGGAGAATCTCAAGAGCAGGGGGTGGAGCAAGCCAGGCCTCAAACCACGAGAAGCTCCAGTTCAAAAGGCAGCCAAAATGCAGCCCACATCTGGGAGAATCTCAAGAGCAGGGGGTGGAGCAAGCCAGGCCTCAAACCACGAGAAGCTCCAGTTCAAAAGGCAGCCAAAATGCAGCCCACATACGGGAGAATCTCAAGAGCTGGGGGTGGAGCAAGCCAGGCCTCAAAGCATGAGAAGCTCCAGCCCAAAATGCAGCCAAAATGCAGCCCACATGCGGGAGAATCTCAAGAGTAGGGGGTGGAGCAAGCCAGGCCTCAAAGCTCGAGAAGCTATAGCCCAAAAGTCAGCCAAAAATGCAGCCCACCTCCGGGACAATATCAAGAGCAGGGGGTGGAGCAAGCCAGGCCTCAAACCACGAGAAGCTCCAGCCCAAAAGGCAGCCAAATTGCAGGCCACATCCGGGAGAATCTCAAGAGCAGGGGGTGGAGCAACCCAGACCTCAAACCACGAGAAGCTCCAGCCCAAAAGGCAGCCAAAATGCAGCCCACATCCGGGAGAATCTCAAGAGCAGGGGGTGGAGCAAGGCAGGCCTCAAACCATGAGAAGCTCCAGCCCAAAAGGCAGCCAAAATGCAGCCCATATCCGGGAGAAACTCAAGAGCAGGGGGTGGAGCAAGCCAGGCCTCAAACCACGAGAAGCTCCAGCCCAAAAGGCAGCCAAAATGCAGCCCACATCCGCGAGAATCTCAAGAGCAGGGGGTGGAGCAAGCCAGGCCTCAAACCTCGAGAAGCTATAGCCCAAAAGGCAGCCAAAATGCAGCCCACATCAGGGAGAAGATCAAGAGCAGGGGGTGGAGCAAGCCAGGCCTCAAACCACGAGAAGCTCCAGCCCAAAAGGCAGCCAAAATGCAGCCCACATTCTGGAGAATCTCGAGAGCACGGGGTGGAGCAAGCCAGGCCTCAAACCACGAGAAGCTCCAGCCCAAAATGCAGCCAAAATCCACCCACATCCGGGAGAATCTCAAGAGCAGGGGGTGGAGCAAGCCAGGCCTCAAACCACGAGAAGCTCCAGACAAGAATCAGCCAAAATGCAGCCCACATCCGGGAGAATTTCAAGAGCAGGGGGTGGAGCAAGCCACGCCTCAAACCACGAGAAGCTCCAGCCCAAAATGCAGCCAAAATGCAGCCCACATCTGGGAGAATCTCAAGAGCAGGGGGTGGAGCAAGCCAGGCCTCAAACCACGAGAAGCTCCAGCCCAAAAGGCAGCCAAAATGCAGCCCACATCCGGGAGAATCTCAAGAGCAGGGGGTGGAGCAAGCCAGGCCTCAAACCACGAGAAGCTCCAGCCCAAAAGGCAGCCAAAATGCAGCCCATATCCGGGAGAATCTCAAGAGCACGGGGTGGAGCAAGCCAGGCCTCAAACCTCGAGAAGCTCCAGCCCAAAAGGCAGCCAAAATGCAGCCCACATCCGGGAGAATCTCAAGAGCAGGGGGTGGAGCAAGCCAGGCCTCAAACCACGAGAAGCTCCAGCCCAAAAGGCAGCCAAAATGCAGCCCACATCTGGGAGAAACTCAAGAGCAGGGGGTGGAGCAAGCCAGGCCTCAAACCACGAGAAGCTCCAGTTCAAAAGGCAGCCAAAATGCAGCCCACATACGGGAAAATCTCAAGAGCTGGGGGTGGAGCAAGCCAGGCCTCAAAGCATGAGAAGCTCCAGCCCAAAAGGCAGCCAAAATGCAGCCCACATCCGGGAGAATCTCAAGAGCAGGGGGTGGAGCAAGCCAGGCCTCAAACCACGAGAAGCTGCAGCCCAAAAGGCAGCCAAAATGCAGCCCACATCCGGGAGAATCTCAAGAGCAGGGGGTGGAGCAACCCAGACCTCAAAGCACGAGAAGCTCCAGCCCAAAAGGCAGCCAAAATGCAGCCCACATCCAGGAGAATCTCAAGAGCAGGGGGTGGAGCAAGCCAGGCCTCAAACCATGAGAAGCTCCAGCCCAAAAGGCAGCCAAAATGCAGCCCATATCCGGGAGAATCTCAAGAGCAGGGGGTGGAGCAAGCCAGGCCTCAAACCACGAGAAGCTCCAGCCCAAAAGGCAGCCAAAATGCAGCCCACATCCGGGAGAATCTCAAGAGCAGGGTGTGGAGCAAGTCAGGCCTCAAACCTCGAGAAGCTATAGCCCAAAAGGCAGCCAAAATGCAGCCCACATCCGCGAGAATCTCAAGAGCAGGGGGTGGAGCAAGCCAGGCCTCAAACCTCGAGAAGCTATAGCCCAAAAGGCAGCCAAAATGCAGCCCACATCAGGGAGAATATCAAGAGCAGGGGGTGGAGCAAGCCAGGCCTCAAACCACGAGAAGCTCCAGCCCAAAAGGCAGCCAAAATGCAGCCCACATCCGGGAGAATCTCAAGAGCAGGGGGTGGAGCAAGGCAGGCCTCAAACCACGAGAAGCTCCAGCCCAAAATGCAGCCAAAATCCACCCACATCCGGGAGAATCTCAAGAGCAGGGGGTGGAGCAAGCCAGGCCTCAAACCACGAGAAGCTCCAGACAAGAATCAGCCAAAATGCAGCCCACATCCGGGAGAATCTCAAGAGCAGGGGGTGGAGCAAGCCACGCCTCAAACCACGAGAAGCTCCAGCCCAAAATGCAGCCAAAATGCAGCCCACATCTGGGAGAATCTCTAGAGCAGGGGGTGGAGCAAGCCAGGCCTCAAACCACGAGAAGCTCCAGCCCAAAAGGCAGCCAAAATGCAGCCCACATCCGGGAGAATCTCAAGAGCAGGGGGTGGAGCAAGCCAGGCCTCAAACCACGAGAAGCTCCAGCCCAACAGGCAGCCAAAATGCAGCCCACATCCGGGAGAATCTCAAGAGCAGGGGTTGGAGTAAGCCAGGCCTCAAACCACGAGAAGCTCCAGCCCAAAAGGCAGCCAAAATGCAGCCCACATACGGGAGAATCTCAAGAGCTGGGGGTGGAGCAAGCCAGGCCTCAAAGCATGAGAAGCTCCAGCCCAAAAAGCAGCCAAAATGCAGCCCACATCCGGGAGAATATCAAGAGTAGGGGGTGGAGCAAGCCAGGCCTCAAACCTCGAGAAGCTATAGCCCAAAAGTCAGCCAAAAATGCAGCCCACCTCCGGGAGAATATCAAGAGCAGGGGGTGGAGCAAGCCAGGCCTCAAACCTCGAGAAGCTCCAGCCCAAAAGGCAGCCAAAATGCAGCCCACATCCGGGAGAAACTCAAGAGCAGGGGGTGGAGCAAGCCAGGCCTCAAACCACGAGAAGCTCCAGCCCAAAAGGCAGCCAAAATGCAGCCCATATCCGGGAGAATCTCAAGAGCAAGGGGTGGAGCAAGCCAGGCCTCAAACCTCGAGAAGCTCCAGCCCAAAAGGCAGCCAAAATGCAGCCCACATCCGGGAGAATCTCAAGAGCAGGGGGTGGAGCAAGCCAGGCCTCAAACCACGAGAAGCTCCAGCCCAAAAGGCAGCCAAAATGCAGCCCACATCTGGGAGAATCTCAAGAGCAGGGGGTGGAGAAAGCCAGGCCTCAAACCACGAGAAGCTCCAGTTCAAAAGGCAGCCAAAATGCAGCCCACATACGGGAGAATCTCAAGAGCTGGGGGTGGAGCAAGCCAGGCCTCAAAGCATGAGAAGCTCCAGCCCAAAAGGCAGCCAAAATGCAGCCCACATCCGGGAGAATCTCAAGAGTAGGGGGTGGAGCAAGCCAGGCCTCAAACCTCGAGAAGCTATAGCCCAAAAGCAGCCAAAAATGCAGCCCACCTCCGGGACAATATCAAGAGCAGGGGGTGGAGCAAGCCAGGCCTCAAACCACGAGAAGCTCCAGCCCAAAAGGCAGCCAAAATGCAGCCCACATCCGGGAGAATCTCAAGAGCAGGGGGTGGAGCAAGTCAGGCCTCAAACCTCGAGAAGCTATAGCCCAAAAGGCAGCCAAAATGCAGCCCACATCCGCGAGAATCTCAAGAGCAGGGGGTGGAGCAAGCCAGGCCTCAAACCATGAGAAGCTCCAGCCCAAAAGGCAGCCAAAATGCAGCCCACATTCGGGAGAATCTCGAGAGCAGGGGGTGGAGCAAGCCAGGCCTCAAACCACGAGAAGCTCCAGCCCAAAATGCAGCCAAAATCCACACACATCCGGGAGAATCTCAAGAGCAGGGGGTGGAGCAAGCCAGGCCTCAAACCACGAGAAGCTCCAGACAAGAATCAGCCAAAATGCAGCCCACATCCAGGAGAATCTCAAGAGCAGGGGGTGGAGCAAGCCACGCCTCAAACCACGAGAAGCTCCAGCCCAAAATGCAGCCAAAATGCAGCCCACCTCCGGGAGAATCTCAAGAGCAGGGGGTGGAGCAAGCCAGGCCTCAAACCACGAGAAGCTCCAGCCCAAAAGGCAGCCAAAATGCAGCCCACATCATGGAGAATATCAAGAGCAGGGGGTGGAGCAAGCCAGGCCTCAAACCACGAGAAGCTCCAGCCCAACAGGCAGCCAAAATGCAGCCCACATCCCGGAGAATCTCAAGAGCAGGGGGTGGAGCAAGCCAGGCCTCAAACCACGAGAAGCTCCAGCCCAAAAGGCAGCCAAAATGCAGCCCACCTCCTGGAGAATCTCAAGAGCAGGGGGTGGAGCAAGCCAGGCCTCAAACCACGAGAAGCTCCAGCCCAAAAGGCAGCCAAAATGCAGCCCACCTCCCTGAGAATCTCAAGAGCAGGGGGTGGAGCAAGCCAGGCCTCAAACCACGAGAAGATCCAGCCCAAAATGCAGCCAAAATGCAGACCACATACGGGAGAATCTCAAGAGCTGGGGGTGGAGCAAGCCAGGCCTCAAAGCATGAGAAGCTCCAGCCCAAAAAGCAGCCAAAATGCAGCCCACATCCGGGAGAATCTCAAGAGTAGGGGGTGGAGCAAACCAGGCCTCAAACCTCGAGAAGCTATAGCCCAAAAGGCAGCCAAAAATGCAGCCCACCTCCGGGAGAATATCAAGAGCAGGGGGTGGAGCAAGCCAGGCCTCAAACCACGAGAAGCTCCAGCCCAAAAGGCAGCCAAATTGCAGGCCACATCCGGGAGAATCTCAAGAGCAGGGGGTGGAGCAAGCCGGGCCTCAAACCACGAGAAGCTCCAGCCCAAAAGGCAGCCAAAATGCAGCCCACATCCAGGAGAATCTCAAGAGCAGGGGGTGGAGAAAGCCAGGCCTCAAACCACGAGAAGCTCCAGCCCAAAAGGCAGCCAAAATCCTAACCACATCCGGGAGAATCTCAAGAGCAGGGGGTGGAGCAAGCCAGGCCTCAAACCATGAGAAGCTCCAGCCCAAAAATGATCCAAAATCCAGCCCACATCTGGGAGAATCTCAAGAGCAGGGGGTGGAGCAAGCCAGGCCTCAAACCACGAGAAGCTCCAGCCCAAAATGCAGCCAAAATGCAGCCCACATCCGGGAGAATCTCAAGAGCTGGGGGTGGAGCAAGCCAGGCCTCAAAGCATGAGAAGCTCCAGCCCAAAAGGCAGCCAAAATGCAGCCCACATCCAGGAGAATCTCAAGAGCAGGGGGTGGAGCAAGCCAGGCCTAAAACCACGAGAAGCTCCAGTTCAAAAGGCAGCCAAAATGCAGCCCACATCTGGGAGAATATCAAGAGCAGGGGTTGGAGAAACCCAGACCTCAAAGCACGAGAAGCTAAAGCCCAAAAGGCAGCCAAAATGCAGCCCACATGCGGGAGAATCTCAAGAGCAGGGGGTGGAGCAAGGCAGGCCTCAAAACACGAGAAGCTATAGCGCAAAAGGCAGCCAAAATGCAGCCCACCTCCGGGAGAATATCAAGAGCAGGGGGTGGAGCAAGCCAGGCCTCAAACCACGAGAAGCTCCAGCCCAAAAGGCAGCCAAATTGCAGGCCACATCCGGGAGAATCTCAAGAGCAGGGGGTGGAGCAAGCCAGGCCTCAAACCACGAGAAGCTCCAGCCCAAAAGGCAGCCAAAATGCAGCCCACATCCGGGAGAATCTCAAGAGCAGGGTGTGGAGCAAGTCAGGCCTCAAACCTCGAGAAGCTATAGCCCAAAAGGCAGCCAAAATGCAGCCCACATCCGCGAGAATCTCAAGAGCAGGGAGTGGAGCAAGCCAGGTCTCAAACCTCGAGAAGCTATAGCCCAAAAGGCAGCCAAAATGCAGCCCACATCAGGGAGAATATCAAGAGCAGGGGGTGGAGCAAGCCAGGCCTCAAACCATGAGAAGCTCCAGCCCAAAAGGCAGCCAAAATGCAGCCCATATCCGGGAGAATCTCAAGAGCACGGGGTGGAGCAAGCCAGGCCTCAAACCTCGAGAAGCTCCAGCCCAAAAGGCAGCCAAAATGCAGCCCACATCCGGGAGAATCTCAAGAGCAGGGGGTGGAGCAAGCCAGGCCTCAAATCACGAGAAGCTCCTGCCCAAAAGGCAGCCAAAATGCAGCCCACATCCAGGAGAATCTCCAGAGCAGGGGGTGGAGCAAGCCAGGCCTCAAACCACGAGAAGCTCCAGCCCAAAAGGCAGCCAAAATGCAGCCCACATACGGGAGAATCTCAAGAGCTGGGGGTGGAGCAAGCCAGGCCTCAAAGCATGAGAAGCTCCAGCCCAAAAGGCAGCCAAAATGCAGCCCACATCCGGGAGAATCTCAAGAGTAGGGGGTGGAGCAAGCCAGGCCTCAAACCTCGAGAAGCTATAGCCCAAAATTCAGCCAAAAATGCAGCCCACCTCCGGGACAATATCAAGAGCAGGGGGTGGAGCAAGCCAGGCCTCAAACCACGAGAAGCTGCAGCCCAAAAGGCAGCCAAAATGCAGCCCACATCCGGGAGAATCTCAAGAGCAGGGGGTGGAGCAAGCCAGACCTCAAAGCACGAGAAGCTCCAGCCCAAAAGGCAGCCAAAATGCAGCCCACATCCAGGAGAATCTCAAGAGCAGGGGGTGGAGCAAGCCAGGCCTCAAACCATGAGAAGCTCCAGCCCAAAAGGCAGCCAAAATACAGCCCATATCTGGGAGAATCTCAAGAGCAGGGGGTGGAGCAAGCCAGGCCTCAAACCACGAGAAGCTCCAGCCCAAAAGGCAGCCAAAATGCAGCCCACATCCGCGAGAATCTCAAGAGCAGGGGGTGGAGCAAGCCAGGCCTCAAACCTCGAGAAGCTATAGCCCAAAAGGCAGCCAAAATGCAGCCCACATCAGGGAGAATATCAAGAGCAGGGGGTGGAGCAAGCCAGGCCTCAAACCACGAGAAGCTAAAGCCCAAAAGGCAGCCAAAATGCAGCCCACATTCGGGAGAATCTCGAGAGCAGGGGGTGGAGCAAGCCAGGCCTCAAACCACGAGAAGCTCCAGCCCAAAATGCAGCCAAAATCCACCCACATCCGGGAGAATCTCAAGAGCAGGGGGTGGAGCAAGCCAGGCCTCAAACCACGAGAAGCTCCAGACAAGAATCAGCCAAAATGCAGCCCACATCCGGGAGAATCTCAAGAGCAGGGGGTGGAGCAAGCCACGCCTCAAACCACGAGAAGCTCCAGCCCAAAAGGCAGCCAAAATGCAGCCCACATCTGGGAGAATCTCAAGAGCAGGGGGTGGAGCAAGCCAGGCTTCAAACCACGAGAAGCTCCAGCCCAAAAGGCAGCCAAATTGCAGGCCACATCCGGGAGAATCTCAAGAGCAGGGGGTGGAGCAAGCCAGGCCTCAAACCACGAGAAGCTCCAGCCCAAAAGGCAGCCAAAATGCAGCCCACATCCGGGACAATTTCAAGAGCAGGGGTTGGAGAAAGCCAGGCCTCAAACCACGAGAAGCTCCAGCCCAAAAATGATCCAAAATCCAGCCCACATCTCGGAGAATCTCAAGAGCAGGGGTTGGAGCAAGGCAGGCCTCAAACCACGAGAAGCTCCAGCCCAAAATGCAGCCAAAATGCAGCCCACATCCGGGAGAATCTCAAGAGCAGGGGGTGGAGCAAGCTAGGCCTCAAAGCATGAGAAGCTCCAGCCCAAAAGGCAGCCAAAATGCAGCCCACATCCGGGAGAATCTCAAGAGCAGGGGGTGGAGCAAGCCAGGCCTCAAACCACGAGAAGCTCCAGTTCAAAAGGCAGCCAAAATGCAGCCCACATGCGGGAGAATCTCAAGAGCAGGGGGTGGAGCAAGCCAGGCCTCAAACCACGAGAAGCTCCAGCCCAAAAGGCAGCCAATATTCAGCCCACATCTGGGAGAATCTCAAGAGCAGGGGGTGGAGCAAGGCAGGCCTCAAACCTCGAGAAGCTATAGCGCAAAAGGCAGCCAAAATGCAGCCCACCTCCGGGAGAATATCAAGAGCAGGGGGTGGAGCAAGCCAGGCCTCAAACCACGAGAAGCTCCAGCCCAAAAGGCAGCCAAATTGCAGGCCACATCCGGGAGAATCTCAAGAGCAGGGGGTGGAGCAAGGCAGGCCTCAAACCACGAGAAGCTCCAGCCCAAAAGGCAGCCAAAATGCAGCCCACCTCCGGGAGAATCTCAAGAGCAGGGGGTGGAGCAAGCCAGGCCTCAAACCACGAGAAGCTCCAGCCCAAAGGCACCCAAAATCCTAACCACATCCGAGAGAATATCAAGAGCAGGGGGTGGAGCAAGCCAGGCCTCAAACCATGAGAAGCTCCAGCCCAAAAGGCAGCCAAAATGCAGCCCACATCCGGGAGAATCTCAAGAGCAGGGGGTGGAGCAAGCCAGGCCTCAAACCACGAGAAGCTCCAGTTCAAAAGGCAGCCAAAATGCAGCCCACATCTGGGAGAATATCAAGAGCAGGGGGAGGAGCAAGCCAGGCCTCAAACCACGAGAAGCTAAAGCCCAAAAGGCAGCCAAAATGCAGCCCACATCCAGGAGAATCTCAAGAGCAGGGGGTGGAGCAAGCCAGGCCTCAAACCACGAGAAGCTCCAGCCCAACAGGCAGCCAAAATGCAGCCCACATCTGGGAGAATCTCAAGAGCAGGGGGTGGAGCAAGGCAGGCCTCAAACCTCGAGAAGCTATAGCGCAAAAGGCAGCCAAAATGCAGCCCACCTCCGGGAGAATATCAACAGCAGGGGGTGGAGCAAGCCAGGCCTCAAACCACGAGAAGCTCCAGCCCAAAAGGCAGCCAAAATGCAGCCCACATCCGGGAGAATCTCAAGAGCAGGGGGTGGAGCAAGCCAGGCCTCAAACCACGAGAAGCTCCAGCCCAAAAGGCAGCCAAAATGCAGCCCACATCCGGGAGAATCTCAAGAGCAGGGGGTGGAGCAAGCCAGGCCTCAAACCACGAGAAGCTCCAGCCCAAAAAAGGCAGCCAAAATGCAGCCCACATCCGGGAGAATCTCAAGAGCAGGGGGTGGAGCAAGCCAGGCCTCAAACCATGAGAAGCTCCAGCCCAAAAGGCAGCCAAAATGCAGCCCACATCCGGGAGAATCTCAAGAGCAGGGGGTGGAGCAAGCCAGGCCTCAAACCACGAGAAGCTCCAGTTCAAAAGGCAGCCAAAATGCAGCCCACATCTGGGAGAATATCAAGAGCAGGGGGAGGAGCAAGCCAGGCCTCAAAGCACGAGAAGCTAAAGCCCAAAAGGCAGCCAAAATGCATCCCACATCCAGGAGAATCTCAAGAGCAGGGGGTGGAGCAAGCCAGGCCTCAAACCACGAGAAGCTCCAGCCCAAAAGGCAGCCAAAATGCAGCCCACATCCGGGAGAATCTCAAGAGCAGGGGGTGAGAAAGCCAGGCCTCAAACCACGAGAAGCTCCAGCCCAAAATGCAGCCAAAATCCAGCCCACATCCGGGACAACTTCAAGAGCAGGGGGTGGAGCAAGGCAGGCCTCAAACCACGAGAAGCTCCACCCCAAAAATGATCCAAAATCCAGCCCACATCTGGGAGAATCTCAAGAGCAGGGGGTGGAGCAAGCCAGGCCTCAAACCACGAGAAGCTCCAGCCCAAAAGGCAGCCAAAATGCAGCCCACATCCGGGACAATTTCAAGAGCAGGGGGTGGAGCAAGGCAGGCCTCAAACCACGAGAAGCTCCAGCCCAAAAGGCAGCCAAAATGCAGCCCACATACGGGACAATTTCAAGAGCAGGGGGTGGAGCAAGCCAGGCCTCAAACCACGAGAAGCTCCAGCCCAAAATGCAGCCAAAATCCTACCCACATCCGGGAGAATCTCAAGAGCAGGGGGTGGAGCAAGCCAGGCCTCAAACCACGAGAAGCTCCAGCCCAAAAGGCAGCCAAAATGCAGCCCACATCTGGGAGAATCTCAAGAGCAGGGGGTGGAGCAAGCCAGGCCTCAAACCACGAGAAGCTCCAGCCCAAAATGCAGCCAAAATGCAGCCCACATCCGGGAGAATCTCAAGAGCAGGGGGTGGAGCAAGCCAGGCCTCAAACCACGAGAAGCTCCAGCCAAAAATGCAGCCAAAATCCTAACCACATCCGGGAGAATATCAAGAGCAGGTGGTGGAGCAAGCCAGGCCTCAAACCACGAGAAGCTCCAGCCCAACAGGCAGCCAAAATGCAGCCTACCTCCGGGAGAATCTCAAGAGCAGGGGGTGGAGCAAGCCAGGCCTCAAACCACGAGAAGCTCCAGCCCAAAAGGCAGCCAAAATGCAGCCCACATCCGGGAGAATCTCAAGAGCAGGGGGTGGAGCAAGCCAGGCCTCAAACCACGAGAAGCTCCAGCCCAAAATGCAGCCAAAATGCAGCCCACATCCAGGAGAATCTCAAGAGCAGGGGGTGGAGCAAGCCAGGCCTCAAACCACGAGAAGCTCCAGCCCAAAAGGCAGCCAAAATGCAGCCCACATCCGGGAGAATTTCAAGAGCAGTGAGTGGAGCAAGCCAGGTCTCAAACCATGAGAAGCTCCAGCCCAAAATGCAGCCAAAATGCAGCCCACATCCGGGAGAATCTCCAGAGCAGGGGGTGGAGCAAGCCAGGCCTCAAACCACGAGAAGCTCCAGCCCAAAAGGCAGCCAAAATGCAGCCCACATCCGGGAGAATCTCAAGAGCATGGGGTGGAGCAAGCCAGGCCTCAAACCACGAGAAGCTCCAGCCCAAAAGGCAGCCAAAATGCAGCCCACCTCCGGGAGAATTTCAAGAGCAGGGGGTGGAGCAAGCCAGGCCTCAAACCACGAGAAGCTCCAGCCCAAAAGGCAGCCAAAATGCAGCCCACATCCGGGAGAATCTCAAGAGCAGGGGGTGGAGCAAGCCAGGCCTCAAACCAGGAGAAGCTCCAGCCCAAAAGGCAGCCAAAATGCAGCCCACATCCAGGAGAATCTCAAGAGCAGGGGGTGGAGCAAGGCAGGCCTCAAACCACGAGAAGCTCCAGCCCAAAATGCAGACAAAATCCAGCCCACATCCGGGAGACTCTCAAGAGCAGGGGGTGGAGCAAGGCAGGCCTCAAACCACGAGAAGCTCCAGCCCAAAATGCAGACAAAATCCAGCCCACATCCGGGAGACTCTCAAGAGCAGGGGGTGGAGCAAGCCAGGCCTCAAACCACGAGAAGCTCCAGCCCAACAGGCAGCCAAAATGCAGCCCACCTCCGGGAGAATATCAAGAGCAGGGGGTGGAGCAAGCCAGGCCTCAAACCACGAGAAGCTCCAGCCCAAAAGGCAGCCAAAATGCAGCCCACATGCGGGAGAATCTCAAGAGCAGGGGGTGGAGCAAGGCAGGCCTCAAACCACGAGAAGCTCCAGCCCAAAAGGCAGCCAAAATGCAGCCCACATCCGGGAGAATCTCAAGAGCAGGGGGTGGAGCAAGCCAGGCCTCAAACCACGAGAAGCTCCAGCCCAAAAGGCAGCCAAAATGCAGCCCACATCCGGGACATTTTCAAGAGCAGGGGGTGGAGCAAGGCAGGCCTCAAACCACGAGAAGCTCCAGCCCAAAAGGCAGCCAAAATGCAGCCCACATCCGGGAGAATCTCAAGAGCAGGGGGTGGAGCAAGCCAGGCCTCAAACCACGAGAAGCTCCAGCCCAAAAGGCAGCCAAAATGCAGCCCACATCCGGGAGAATTTCAAGAGCAGGGGGTGGAGCAAGGCAGGCCTCAAACCATGAGAAGCTCCAGCCCAAAAGGCAGCCAAAATGCAGCCCACATCCGGGAGAATCTCAAGAGCAGGGGGTGGAGCAAGCCAGGCCTCAAACCACGAGAAGCTCCAGCCCAAAACGCAGCCAAAATGCAGCCCACATCCGGGAGAATCTCAAGAGCAGTGGGTGGAGCAAGCCAGGCCTCAAACCAGGAGAAGCTCCAGCCCAAAAGGCAGCCAAAATGCAGCCCACATCCGGGAGAATCTCAAGAGCAGGGAGTGGAGCAAGCCAGGCTTCAAACCATGAGAAGCTCCACCCCAAAATGCAGACAAAATCCAGCCCATATCCGGGAGAATCTCAAGAGCAGGGGGTGGAGCAAGCCAGGCCTCAAACCACGAGAAGCTCCAGCCCAACAGGCAGCCAAAATGCAGCCCACATCCGGGAGAATCTCAAGAGCAGGGGGTGGAGCAAGCCAGGCCTCAAACCACGAGAAGCTCCACCCCAAAATGCAGACAAAATCCAGCCCACATCCGGGAGACTCTCAAGAGCAGGGGGTGGAGCAAGCCAGGCCTCAAACCACGAGAAGCTCCAGCCCAAAAGGCAGCCAAAATGCAGCCCACATCCAGGACAATTTCAAGAGCAGGGGGTGGAGCAAGTCAGGCCTCAAACCACGAGAAGCTCCACCCCAAAATGCAGCCAAAATGCAGCCCACATCAGGGAGAATCTCAAGAGCAGGGGGTGGAGCAAGCCAGGCCTCAAACCACGAGAAGCTCCAGCCCAAAATGCAGCCAAAATGCAGCCCACATCAGGGAGAATCTCAAGAGCAGGGGGTGGAGCAAGGCAGGCCTCAAACCACGAGAAGCTCCAGCCCAAAATGCAGACAAAATCCAGCCCACATCCGGGAGACTCTCAAGAGCAGGGGGTGGAGCAAGCCAGGCCTCAAACCACGAGAAGCTCCAGCCCAACAGGCAGCCAAAATCCTGCCCACCTCCGGGAGAATATCAAGAGCAGGGGGTGGAGCAAGCCAGGCCTCAAACCACGAGAAGCTCCAGCCCAAAATGCAGACAAAATCCAGCCCACATCAGGGAGACTCTCAAGAGCAGGGGGTGGAGCAAGCCAGGCCTCAAACCACGAGAAGCTCCAGCCCAAAAGGCAGCCAAAATGCAGCCCACATCAGGGAGAATCTCAAGAGCAGGGGGTGGAGCAAGTCAGGCCTCAAACCACGAGAAGCTCCAGCCCAAAATGCAGCCAAAATCCAGCCCACATCCGGGAGAATCTCAAGAGCAGGGGGTGGAGCAAGGCAGGCCTCAAACCACGAGAAGCTCCAGCCCAAAAGGCAGCCAAAATGCAGCCCACATCCGGGAGAATCTCAAGAGCAGGGGGTGGAGCAAGGCAGGCCTCAAACCACGAGAAGCTCCAGCCCAAAAGGCAGCCAAAATGCAGCCCACATCCGGGAGAATCTCAAGAGCAGGGGGTGGAGCAAGCCAGGCCTCAAACCATTAGAAGCTCCAGCCCAAAATGCAGCCAAAATGGAGCCCACATCAGGGAGAATCTCAAGAGCAGGGGGTGGAGCAAGGCAGGCCTCAAACCACGAGAAGCTCCAGCCCAAAATGCAGACAAAATCCAGCCCACATCCGGGAGACTCTCAAGAGCAGGGGGTGGAGCAAGCCAGGCCTCAAACCACGAGAAGCTCCAGCCCAACAGGCAGCCAAAATGCAGCCCACCTCCGGGAGAATATCAAGAGCAGGGGGTGGAGCAAGCCAGGCCTCAAACCACGAGAAGCTCCAGCCCAAAATGCAGACAAAATCCAGCCCACATCCGGGAGACTCTCAAGAGCAGGGGGTGGAGCAAGCCAGGCCTCAAACCACGAGAAGCTCCAGCCCAAAAGGCAGCCAAAATGCAGCCCACATCCAGGAGAATCTCAAGAGCAGGGGGTGGAGCAAGTCAGGCCTCAAACCACGAGAAGCTCCACCCCAAAATGCAGCCAAAATCCAGCCCACATCCGGGAGAATCTCAAGAGCAGGGGGTGGAGCAAGCCAGGCCTCAAACCACGAGAAGCTCCAGCCCAAAAGGCAGCCAAAATGCAGCCCACATGCGGGAGAATCTCAAGAGCAGGGGGTGGAGCAAGGCAGGCCTCAAACCACGAGAAGCTCCAGCCCAAAAGGCAGCCAAAATGCAGCCCACATCCGGGAGAATCTCAAGAGCAGGGGGTGGAGCAAGCCAGGCCTCAAACCACGAGAAGCTCCAGCCCAAAAGGCAGCCAAAATGCAGCCCACATCCGGGACATTTTCAAGAGCAGGGGGTGGAGCAAGGCAGGCCTCAAACCACGAGAAGCTCCAGCCCAAAAGGCAGCCAAAATGCAGCCCACATCCGGGAGAATCTCAAGAGCAGGGGGTGGAGCAAGCCAGGCCTCAAACCACGAGAAGCTCCAGCCCAACAGGCAGCCAAAATCCAGCCCACATCCGGGAGAATCTCAAGAGCAGGGGGTGGAGCAAGCCAGGCCTCAAACCACGAGAAGCTCCACCCCAAAATGCAGACAAAATCCAGCCCACATCCGGGAGACTCTCAAGAGCAGGGGGTGGAGCAAGCCAGGCCTCAAACCACGAGAAGCTCCAGCCCAAAAGGCAGCCAAAATGCAGCCCACATCCAGGACAATTTCAAGAGCAGGGGGTGGAGCAAGTCAGGCCTCAAACCACGAGAAGCTCCACCCCAAAATGCAGCCAAAATCCAGCCCACATCCAGGAGAATCTCAAGAGCAGGGGGTGGAGCAAGCCAGGCCTCAAACCACGAGAAGCTCCAGCCCAAAATGCAGCCAAAATGCAGCCCACATCAGGGAGAATCTCAAGAGCAGGGGGTGGAGCAAGGCAGGCCTCAAACCACGAGAAGCTCCAGCCCAAAATGCAGACAAAATCCAGCCCACATCCGGGAGACTCTCAAGAGCAGGGGGTGGAGCAAGCCAGGCCTCAAACCACGAGAAGCTCCAGCCCAACAGGCAGCCAAAATGCAGCCCACCTCCGGGAGAATATCAAGAGCAGGGGGTGGAGCAAGCCAGGCCTCAAACCACGAGAAGCTCCAGCCCAAAATGCAGACAAAATCCAGCCCACATCCGGGAGACTCTCAAGAGCAGGGGGTGGAGCAAGCCAGGCCTCAAACCACGAGAAGCTCCAGCCCAAAAGGCAGCCAAAATGCAGCCCACATCCAGGAGAATCTCAAGAGCAGGGGGTGGAGCAAGTCAGGCCTCAAACCACGAGAAGCTCCAGCCCAAAATGCAGCCAAAATCCAGCCCACATCCGGGAGAATCTCAAGAGCAGGGGGTGGAGCAAGCCAGGCCTCAAACCACGAGAAGCTCCAGCCCAAAAGGCAGCCAAAATCCAGCCCACATCCGGGAGAATCTCAAGAGCAGGGGGTGGAGCAAGGCAGGCCTCAAACCACGAGAAGCTCCAGCCCAAAAGGCAGCCAAAATGCAGCCCACATCCGGGAGAATCTCAAGAGCAGGGGGTGGAGCAAGGCAGGCCTCAAACCACGAGAAGCTCCAGCCCAAAAGGCAGCCAAAATGCAGCCCACATCCGGGAGAATCTCAAGAGCAGGGGGTGGAGCAAGCCAGGCCTCAAACCACGAGAAGCTCCAGCCCAAAAGGCAGCCAAAATGCAGCCCACATCCGGGACATTTTCAAGAGCAGGGGGTGGAGCAAGGCAGGCCTCAAACCACGAGAAGCTCCAGCCCAAAATGCAGACAAAATCCAGCCCACATCCGGGAGACTCTCAAGAGCAGGGGGTGGAGCAAGCCAGGCCTCAAACCACGAGAAGCTCCAGCCCAAAAGGCAGCCAAAATGCAGCCCACATCCAGGAGAATCTCAAGAGCAGGGGGTGGAGCAAGTCAGGCCTCAAACCACGAGAAGCTCCAGCCCAAAATGCAGCCAAAATGCAGCCCACATCCGGGAGAATCTCAAGAGCAGGGGGTGGAGCAAGCCAGGCCTCAAACCACGAGAAGCTCCAGCCCAAAAGGCAGCCAAAATGCAGCCCACATCCGGGAGAATCTCAAGAGCAGGGGGTGGAGCAAGGCAGGCCTCAAACCACGAGAAGCTCCAGCCCAAAAGGCAGCCAAAATGCAGCCCACATCCGGGAGAATCTCAAGAGCAGGGGGTGGAGCAAGCCAGGCCTCAAACCACGAGAAGCTCCAGCCCAAAAGGCAGCCAAAATGCAGCCCACATCCGGGACATTTTCAAGAGCAGGGGGTGGAGCAAGGCAGGCCTCAAACCACGAGAAGCTCCAGCCCAAAAGGCAGCCAAAATGCAGCCCACATCCGGGAGAATCTCAAGAGCAGGGGGTGGAGCAAGCCAGGCCTCAAACCACGAGAAGCTCCAGCCCAAAAGGCAGCCAAAATGCAGCCCACATCCGGGAGAATTTCAAGAGCAGGGGGTGGAGCAAGCCAGGCCTCACACCATGAGAAGCTCCAGCCCAAAAGGCAGCCAAAATGCAGCCCACATCCGGGAGAATCTCAAGAGCAGGGGGTGGAGCAAGCCAGGCCTCAAACCAGGAGAAGCTCCAGCCCAAAAGGCAGCCAAAATGCAGCCCACATCCGGGAGAATCTCAAGAGCAGGGGGTGGAGCAAGCCAGGCCTCAAACCAGGAGAAGCTCCAGCCCAAGAATCAGCCAAAATGCAGCCCACATCCGGGAGAATCTCAAGAGCAGGGAGTGGAGCAAGCCAGGCTTCAAACCATGAGAAGCTCCACCCCAAAATGCAGACAAAATCCAGCCCACATCCGGGAGAATCTCAAGAGCAGGGGGTGGAGCAAGCCAGGCCTCAAACCACGAGAAGCTCCAGCCCAACAGGCAGCCAAAATGCAGCCCACATCCGGGAGAATCTCAAGAGCAGGGGGTGGAGCAAGCCAGGCCTCAAACCACGAGAAGCTCCACCCCAAAATGCAGACAAAATCCAGCCCACATCCGGGAGACTCTCAAGAGCAGGGGGTGGAGCAAGCCAGGCCTCAAACCACGAGAAGCTCCAGCCCAAAAGGCAGCCAAAATGCAGCCCACATCCAGGACAATTTCAAGAGCAGGGGGTGGAGCAAGTCAGGCCTCAAACCACGAGAAGCTCCACCCCAAAATGCAGCCAAAATCCAGCCCACATCCAGGAGAATCTCAAGAGCAGGGGGTGGAGCAAGCCAGGCCTCAAACCACGAGAAGCTCCAGCCCAAAATGCAGCCAAAATGCAGCCCACATCAGGGAGAATCTCAAGAGCAGGGGGTGGAGCAAGGCAGGCCTCAAACCACGAGAAGCTCCAGCCCAAAATGCAGACAAAATCCAGCCCACATCCGGGAGACTCTCAAGAGCAGGGGGTGGAGCAAGCCAGGCCTCAAACCACGAGAAGCTCCAGCCCAACAGGCAGCCAAAATGCAGCCCACCTCCGGGAGAATATCAAGAGCAGGGGGTGGAGCAAGCCAGGCCTCAAACCACGAGAAGCTCCAGCCCAAAATGCAGACAAAATCCAGCCCACATCCGGGAGACTCTCAAGAGCAGGGGGTGGAGCAAGCCAGGCCTCAAACCACGAGAAGCTCCAGCCCAAAAGGCAGCCAAAATGCAGCCCACATCCAGGAGAATCTCAAGAGCAGGGGGTGGAGCAAGTCAGGCCTCAAACCACGAGAAGCTCCAGCCCAAAATGCAGCCAAAATCCAGCCCACATCCGGGAGAATCTCAAGAGCAGGGGGTGGAGCAAGCCAGGCCTCAAACCACGAGAAGCTCCAGCCCAAAAGGCAGCCAAAATGCAGCCCACATCCGGGAGAATCTCAAGAGCAGGGGGTGGAGCAAGCCAGGCCTCAAACCACGAGAAGCTCCAGCCCAAAAGGCAGCCAAAATGCAGCCCACATCCAGGAGAATATCAAGAGCAGGGGGTGGAGCAAGCCAGGCCTCAAACCACGAGAAGCTCCAGCCCAAAAGGCAGCCAAAATGCAGCCCACCTCCGGGAGAATCTCAAGAGCAGGGGGTGGAGCAAGGCAGGCCTCAAACCACGAGAAGCTCCACCCCAAAATGCAGACAAAATCCAGCCCACATCCGGGAGACTCTCAAGAGCAGGGGGTGGAGCAAGCCAGGCCTCAAACCACGAGAAGCTCCAGCCCAAAAGGCAGCCAAAATGCAGCCCACATCCGGGAGAATCTCAAGAGCAGGGGGTGGAGCAAGTCAGGCCTCAAACCACGAGAAGCTCCACCCCAAAATGCAGCCAAAATCCAGCCCACATCCAGGAGAATCTCAAGAGCAGGGGGTGGAGCAAGCCAGGCCTCAAACCACGAGAAGCTCCAGCCCAAAATGCAGCCAAAATGCAGCCCACATCAGGGAGAATCTCAAGAGCAGGGGGTGGAGCAAGGCAGGCCTCAAACCACGAGAAGCTCCAGCCCAAAATGCTGACAAAATCCAGCCCACATCCGGGAGACTCTCAAGAGCAGGGGGTGGAGCAAGCCAGGCCTCAAACCACGAGAAGCTCCAGCCCAACAGGCAGCCAAAATGCAGCCCACCTCCGGGAGAATATCAAGAGCAGGGGGTGGAGCAAGCCAGGCCTCAAACCACGAGAAGCTCCAGCCCAAAATGCAGACAAAATCCAGCCCACATCCGGGAGACTCTCAAGAGCAGGGGGTGGAGCAAGCCAGGCCTCAAACCACGAGAAGCTCCAGCCCAAAAGGCAGCCAAAATGCAGCCCACATCCAGGAGAATCTCAAGAGCAGGGGGTGGAGCAAGTCAGGCCTCAAACCACGAGAAGCTCCAGCCCAACAGGCAGCCAAAATGCAGCCTACCTCCGGGAGAATCTCAAGAGCAGGGGGTGGAGCAAGCCAGGCCTCAAACCACGAGAAGCTCCAGCCCAAAAGGCAGCCAAAATGCAGCCCACATCCGGGAGAATCTCAAGAGCAGGGGGTGGAGCAAGCCAGGCCTCAAACCACGAGAAGCTCCAGCCCAAAAGGCAGCCAAAATGCAGCCCACATCCGGGAGAATTTCAAGAGCAGTGAGTGGAGCAAGCCAGGTCTCAAACCATGAGAAGCTCCAGCCCAAAATGCAGCCAAAATGCAGCCCACATCCGGGAGAATCTCCAGAGCAGGGGGTGGAGCAAGCCAGGCCTCAAACCACGAGAAGCTCCAGCCCAAAAGGCAGCCAAAATGCAGCCCACATCCGGGAGAATCTCAAGAGCAGGGGGTGGAGCAAGGCAGGCCTCAAACCACGAGAAGCTCCAGCCCAAAAGGCAGCCAAAATGCAGCCCACATCCGGGAGAATTTCAAGAGCAGGGGGTGGAGCAAGCCAGGCCTCAAACCATGAGAAGCTCCAGCCCAAAAGGCAGCCAAAATGCAGCCCACATCCGGGAGAATCTCAAGAGCAGGGGGTGGAGCAAGCCAGGCCTCAAACCAGGAGAAGCTCCAGCCCAAAATGCAGCCAAAATGCAGCCCACATCCGGGAGAATCTCAAGAGCAGGGGGTGGAGCAAGCCAGGCCTCAAACCAGGAGAAGCTCCAGCCCAAAAGGCAGCCAAAATGCAGCCCACATCCGGGAGAATCTCAAGAGCAGGGAGTGGAGCAAGCCAGGCTTCAAACCATGAGAAGCTCCACCCCAAAATGCAGACAAAATCCAGCCCACATCCGGGAGAATCTCAAGAGCAGGGGGTGGAGCAAGCCAGGCCTCAAACCACGAGAAGCTCCAGCCCAACAGGCAGCCAAAATGCAGCCCACCTCCGGGAGAATCTCAAGAGCAGGGGGTGGAGCAAGCCAGGCCTCAAACCACGAGAAGCTCCACCCCAAAATGCAGACAAAATCCAGCCCACATCCGGGAGACTCTCAAGAGCAGGGGGTGGAGCAAGCCAGGCCTCAAACCACGAGAAGCTCCAGCCCAAAAGGCAGCCAAAATGCAGCCCACCTCCGGGAGAATCTCAAGAGCAGGGGGTGGAGCAAGTCAGGCCTCAAACCACGAGAAGCTCCACCCCAAAATGCAGCCAAAATCCAGCCCACATCCAGGAGAATCTCAAGAGCAGGGGGTGGAGCAAGCCAGGCCTCAAACCACGAGAAGCTCCAGCCCAAAATGCAGCCAAAATGCAGCCCACATCCGGGAGAATCTCAAGAGCAGGGGGTGGAGCAAGCCAGGCCTCAAACCACGAGAAGCTCCAGCCCAAAATGCAGACAAAATCCAGCCCACATCCGGGAGACTCTCAAGAGCAGGGGGTGGAGCAAGCCAGGCCTCAAACCACGAGAAGCTCCAGCCCAACAGGCAGCCAAAATGCAGCCCACCTCCGGGAGAATATCAAGAGCAGGGGGTGGAGCAAGCCAGGCCTCAAACCACGAGAAGCTCCAGCCCAAAATGCAGACAAAATCCAGCCCACATCCGGGAGACTCTCAAGAGCAGGGGGTGGAGCAAGCCAGGCCTCAAACCACGAGAAGCTCCAGCCCAAAAGGCAGCCAAAATGCAGCCCACATCCAGGAGAATCTCAAGAGCAGGGGGTGGAGCAAGTCAGGCCTCAAACCACGAGAAGCTCCAGCCCAAAACGCAGCCAAAATCCAGCCCACATCCGGGAGAATCTCAAGAGCAGGGGGTGGAGCAAGCCAGGCCTCAAACCACGAGAAGCTCCAGCAAAAAAGGCAGCCAAAATGCAGCCCACATGCGGGAGAATCTCAAGAGCAGGGGGTGGAGCAAGCCAGGCCTCAAACCACGAGAAGCTCCAGCCCAAAAGGCAGCCAAAATGCAGCCCACATCCGGGAGAATCTCAAGAGCAGGGGGTGGAGCAAGCCAGGCCTCAAACCACGAGAAGCTCCAGCCCGAAAGGCAGCCAAAATGCAGCCCACATCCGGGACATTTTCAAGAGCAGGGGGTGGAGCAAGGCAGGCCTCAAACCACGAGAAGCTCCAGCCAAAAATGCAGCCAAAATCCTAACCACATCCGGGAGAATATCAAGAGCAGGTGGTGGAGCAAGCCAGGCCTCAAACCACAAGAAGCTCCAGCCCAAAAGACAGCCAAAATGCAGCCCACATCCGGGAGAATATCAAGAGCAGGGGGTGGAGCAAGCCAGGCCTCAAACCTCGAGAAGCTCCAGCCCTAAAGGCAGCCAAAATGCAGCCCACATCCGGGAGAATCTCAAGAGCAGGGGGTGTAGCAAGCCAGGCCTCAAACCACGAGAAGCTCCAGCCCAAAAGGCAGCCAAAATGCAGCCCACATCCGGGAGAATCTCAAGAGCAGGGGGTGGAGCAAGCCAGGCCTCAAACCACGAGAAGCTCCAGCCCAAAATGCAGCCAAAATGCAGCCCACATCCAGGAGAATCTCAAGAGCAGGGGGTGGAGCAAGCCAGGCCTCAAACCACGAGAAGCTCCAGCCCAAAAGGCAGCCAAAATGCAGCCCACATCCGGGAGAATCTCAAGAGCAGGGGGTGGAGCAAGGCAGGCCTCAAACCACGAGAAGCTCCAGCCCAAAAGGCAGCCAAAATGCAGCCCACATCCGGGAGAATCTCAAGAGCAGGGGGTGGAGCAAGCCAGGCCTCAAACCACGAGAAGCTCCAGCCCAAAAGGCAGCCAAAATGCAGCCCACCTCCGGGAGAATATCAAGAGCAGGGGGTGGAGCAAGCCAGGCCTCTAACCACGAGAAGCTCCAGCCCAAAATGCTGACAAAATCCTACCCACATCCGGGAGACTCTCAAGAGCAGGGGGTGGAGCAAGCCAGGCCTCAAACCACGAGAAGCTCCAGCCCAACAGGCAGCCAAAATGCAGCCCACCTCCGGGAGAATATCAAGAGCAGGGGGTGGAGCAAGCCAGGCCTCAAACCACGAGAAGCTCCAGCCCAAAATGCAGACAAAATCCAGCCCACATCCAGGAGACTCTCAAGAGCAGGGGGTGGAGCAAGCCAGGCCTCAAACCACGAGAAGCTCCAGCCCAAAAGGCAGCCAAAATGCAGCCCACATCCAGGAGAATCTCAAGAGCAGGGGGTGGAGCAAGTCAGGCCTCAAACCACGAGAAGCTCCAGCCCAACAGGCAGCCAAAATGCAGCCTACCTCCGGGAGAATCTCAAGAGCAGGGGGTGGAGCAAGCCAGGCCTCAAACCACGAGAAGCTCCAGCCCAAAAGGCAGCCAAAATGCAGCCCACATCCGGGAGAATCTCAAGAGCAGGGGGTGGAGCAAGCCAGGCCTCAAACCACGAGAAGCTCCAGCCCAAAATGCAGCCAAAATGCAGCCCACATCCAGGAGAATCTCAAGAGCAGGGGGTGGAGCAAGCCAGGCCTCAAACCACGAGAAGCTCCAGCCCAAAAGGCAGCCAAAATGCAGCCCACATCCAGGAGAATTTCAAGAGCAGTGAGTGGAGCAAGCCAGGTCTCAAACCATGAGAAGCTCCAGCCCAAAATGCAGCCAAAATGCAGCCCACATCCGGGAGAATCTCCAGAGCAGGGGGTGGAGCAAGCCAGGCCTCAAACCACGAGAAGCTCCAGCCCAAAAGGCAGCCAAAATGCAGCCCACATCCGGGAGAATCTCAAGAGCAGGGGGTGGAGCAAGCCAGGCCTCAAACCACGAGAAGCTCCAGCCCAAAAGGCAGCCAAAATGCAGCCCACATCCGGGAGAATTTCAAGAGCAGGGGGTGGAGCAAGCCAGGCCTCAAACCATGAGAAGCTCCAGCCCAAAAGGCAGCCAAAATGCAGCCCACATCCGGGAGAATCTCAAGAGCAGGGGGTGGAGCAAGCCAGGCCTCGAACCAGGAGAAGCTCCAGCCCAAAAGGCAGCCAAAATGCAGCCCACATCCGGGAGAATCTCAAGAGCAGGGGGTGGAGCAATCCAGGCCTCAAACCAGGAGAAGCTCCAGCCCAAAAGGCAGCCAAAATGCAGCCCACATCCGGGAGAATCTCAAGAGCAGGGAGTGGAGCAAGCCAGGCTTCAAACCATGAGAAGCTCCACCCCAAAATGCAGACAAAATCCAGCCCACATCCGGGAGAATCTCAAGAGCAGGGGGTGGAGCAAGCCAGGCCTCAAACCACGAGAAGCTCCAGCCCAACATGCAGCCAAAATGCAGCCCACCTCCGGGAGAATATCAAGAGCAGGGGGTGGAGCAAGCCAGGCCTCAAACCAGGAGAAGCTCCAGCCCAAAATGCAGACAAAATCCAGCCCACATCCGGGAGACTCTCAAGAGCAGGGGGTGGAGCAAGCCAGGCCTCAAACCACGAGAACCTCCAGCCCAAAAGGCAGCCAAAATGCAGCCCACATCCAGGAGAATCTCAAGAGCAGGGGGTGGAGCAAGTCAGGCCTCAAACCACGAGAAGCTCCAGCCCAAAATGCAGCCAAAATCCAGCCCACATCCGGGAGAATCTCAAGAGCATGGGTGGAGCAAGCCAGGCCTCAAACCACGAGAAGCTCCAGCCCAAAAGGCAGCCAAAATGCAGCCCACATGCGGGAGAATCTCAAGAGCAGGGGGTGGAGCAAGCCAGGCCTCAAACCACCAGAAGCTCCAGCCCAAAAGACAGCCAAAATGCAGCCCACATCCGGGAGAATATCAAGAGCAGGGGGTGGAGCAAGCCAGGCCTCAAACCTCGAGAAGCTCCAGCCCAAAAGGCAGCCAAAATGCAGCCCATATCCGGGAGAATCTCAAGAGCAGGGGGTGGAGCAAGGCAGGCCTCAAACCACGAGAAGCTCCAACCCAAAAGGCAGCCAAAATGCAGCCCACATCCGGGAGAATCTCAAGAGCAGGGGGTGGAGCAAGCCAGGCCTCAAACCACGAGAAGCTCCAGCCCAAAATGCAGCCAAAATGCAGCCCACCTCCGGGAGAATCTCAAGAGCAGGGTGTGTAGCAAGCCAGGCCTCAAACCACGAGAAGCTCCAGCCCAAAAGGCAGCCAAAATGCAGCCCACATCCGGGAGAATCTCAAGAGCAGGGGGTGGAGCAAGCCAGGCCTCAAACCACGAGAAGCTCCAGCCCAAAAGGCAGCCAAAATGCAGCCCACATCCGGGAGAATCTCAAGAGCAGGGGGTGGAGCAAGGCAGGCCTCAAACCACGAGAAGCTCCAGCCCAAAAGGCAGCCAAAATGCAGCCCACATCCGGGAGAATCTCAAGAGCAGGGGGTGGAGCAAGCCAGGCCTCAAACCACGAGAAGCTCCAGCCAAAATGCAGCCAAAATGCAGCCCACATCCGGGAGAATCTCAAGAGCAGGGGGTGGAGCAAGCCAGGCTTCAAACCACGAGAAGCTCCAGCCCAAAAGGCAGCCAAAATCCAGCCCACATCCGGGAGAATCTCAAGAGCAGGGGGTGGAGCAAGCCAGGCCTCAAACCACGAGAAGCTCCAGCCCAACAGGCAGCCAAAATGCAGCCCACCTCCGGGAGAATATCAAGAGCAGGGGGTGGATCAAGCCAGGCCTCAAACCACGAGAAGCTCCACCCCAAAATGCAGGCAAAATCCAGCCCACATCCGGGAGAATATCAAGAGCAGGGGGTGGAGCAAGCCAGGCCTCAAACCACGAGAAGCTCCAGCCCAACAGGCAGCCAAAATGCAGCCCACATCCGGGAGAATCTCAAGAGCAGGGGGTGGAGCAAGGCAGGCCTCAAACCACGAGAAGCTCCAGCCAAAAATGCAGCCAAAATCCAGCCCACATCCGGGAGAATCTCAAGAGCAGGGGGTGGAGCAAGCCAGGCCTCAAACCACGAGAAGCTCCAGCAAAACAGGCAGCCAAAATGCAGCCCACCTCCGGGAGAATATCAAGAGCAGGGGGTGGAGCAAGCCAGGCCTCAAACCAGGAGAAGCTCCAGCCCAAAAGGCAGCCAAAATCCAGCCCACATCCGGGAGAATCTCAAGAGAAGGGAGTGGAGCAAGCCAGGCTTCAAACCACGAGAAGCTCCACCCCAAAATGCAGACAAAATCCAGCCCACATCCGGGAGAATCTCAAGAGCAGTGGGTGGAGCAAGCCAGGCCTCAAACCACGAGAAGCTCCAGCCCAACAGGCAGACAAAATCCAGCCCACATCCGGGAGACTCTCAAGAGCAGGGGGTGGAGCAAGCCAGGCCTCAAACCACGAGAAGCTCCAGCCCAAAAGGCAGCCAAAATGCAGCCCACATCCAGGAGAATCTCAAGAGCAGGGGGTGGAGCAAGTCAGGCCTCAAACCATGAGAAGCTCCAGCCCAAAATGCAGCCAAAATGCAGCCCACATCAGGGAGAATCTCAAGAGCAGGGGGTGGAGCAAGCCAGGCCTCAAACCACGAGAAGCTCCAGCCCAAAATGCAGCCAAAATGCAGCCCACATCAGGGAGAATCTCAAGAGCAGGGGGTGGAGCAAGCCAGGCCTCAAACCACGAGAAGCTCCAGCCCAAAAGGCAGCCAAAATGCAGCCCACATCCGGGAGAATCTCAAGAGCAGGGGGTGGAGCAAGCCAGGCTTCAAAACACGAGAAGCTCCACCCCAAAATTCAGACAAAATCCAGCCCACATCCGGGAGAATCTCAAGAGCAGGGGGTGGAGCAAGCCAGGCCTCAAACCACGAGAAGCTCCAGCCCAACAGGCAGCCAAAATGCAGCCCACCTCCGGGAGAATATCAAGAGCAGGGGGTGGAGCAAGCCAGGCCTCAAACCACGAGAAGCTCCAGCCCAAAATGCAGCCAAAATGCAGCCCACATCCGGGAGACTCTCAAGAGCAGGGGGTGGAGCAAGCCAGGCCTCAAACCACGAGAAGCTCCAGCCCAAAAGGCAGCCAAAATGCAGCCCACCTCCGGGAGAATATCAAGAGCAGGGGGTGGAGAAAGCCAGGCCTCAAACCACGAGAAGCTCCACCCCAAAATGCAGACAAAATCCAGCCCACATCCGGGAGACTCTCAAGAGCAGGGGGTGGAGCAAGCCAGGCCTCAAACCACGAGAAGCTCCAGCCCAAAAGGCAGCCAAAATGCAGCCCACATCCAGGAGAATCTCAAGAGCAGGGGGTGGAGCAAGTCAGGCCTCAAACCACGAGAAGCTCCACCCCAAAATGCAGCCAAAATGCAGCCCACATCCAGGAGAATCTCAAGAGCAGGGGGTGGAGCAAGCCAGGCCTCAAACCACGAGAAGCTCCAGCCCAAAATGCAGCCAAAATGCAGCCCACATCAGGGAGAATCTCAAGAGCAGGGGGTGGAGCAAGGCAGGCCTCAAACCACGAGAAGCTCCAGCCCAAAATGCAGACAAAATCCAGCCCACATCCGGGAGAATCTCAAGAGCAGGGGGTGGAGCAAGCCAGGCCTCAAACCACGAGAAGCTCCAGCCCAACAGGCAGCCAAAATGCAGCCCACCTCCGGGAGAATATCAAGAGCAGGGGGTGGAGCAAGCCAGGCCTCAAACCATGAGAAGCTCCAGCCCAAAATGCAGACAAAATCCAGCCCACATCCGGGAGACTCTCAAGAGCAGGGGGTGGAGCAAGCCAGGCCTCAAACCACGAGAAGCTCCAGCCCAAAAGGCAGCCAAAATGCAGCCCACCTCCGGGAGAATATCAAGAGCAGGGGGTGGAGCAAGCCAGGCCTCAAACCACGAGAAGCTCCACCCCAAAATGCAGACAAAATCCAGCCCACATCCGGGAGACTCTCAAGAGCAGGGGGTGGAGCAAGCCAGGCCTCAAACCACGAGAAGCTCCAGCCCAAAAGGCAGCCAAAATGCAGCCCACATCCAGGAGAATTTCAAGAGCAGGGGGTGGAGCAAGTCAGGCCTCAAACCACGAGAAGCTCCACCCCAAAATGTAGCCAAAATCCAGCCCACATCCAGGAGAATCTCAAGAGCAGGGGGTGGAGCAAGCCAGGCCTCAAACCACGAGAAGCTCCAGCCCAAAATGCAGCCAAAATGCAGCCCACATCAGGGAGAATCTCAAGAGCAGGGGGTGGAGCAAGGCAGGCCTCAAACCACGAGAAGCTCCAGCCCAAAATGCAGACAAAATCCAGCCCACATCCGGGAGACTCTCAAGAGCAGGGGGTGGAGCAAGCCAGGCCTCAAACCACGAGAAGCTCCAGCCCAACAGGCAGCCAAAATGCAGCCCACCTCCGGGAGAATATCAAGAGCAGGGGGTGGACCAAGCCAGGCCTCAAACCACGAGAAGCTCCAGCCCAAAATGCAGACAAAATCCAGCCCACATCCGGGAGACTCTCAAGAGCAGGGGGTGGAGCAAGCCAGGCCTCAAACCACGAGAAGCTCCAGCCCAAAAGGCAGCCAAAATGCAGCCCACATCCAGGAGAATCTCAAGAGCAGGGGGTGGAGCAAGTCAGGCCTCAAACCACGAGAAGCTCCAGCCCAAAATGCAGCCAAAATCCAGCCCACATCCGGGAGAATCTCAAGAGCAGGGGGTGGAGCAAGCCAGGCCTCAAACCACGAGAAGCTCCAGCCCAAAAGGCAGCCAAAATGCAGCCCACATCCGGGAGAATCTCAAGAGCAGGGGGTGGAGCAAGGCAGGCCTCAAACCACGAGAAGCTCCAGCCCAAAAGGCAGCCAAAATGCAGCCCACATCCGGGAGAATCTCAAGAGCAGGGGGTGGAGCAAGCCAGGCCTCAAACCACGAGAAGCTCCAGCCCAAAAGGCAGCCAAAATGCAGCCCACCTCCGGGAGAATATCAAGAGCAGGGGGTGGAGCAAGCCAGGCCTCAAACCACGAGAAGCTCCACCCCAAAATGCAGACAAAATCCAGCCCACATCCGGGAGACTCTCAAGAGCAGGGGGTGGAGCAAGCCAGGCCTCAAACCACGAGAAGCTCCAGCCCAAAATGCAGCCAAAATGCAGCCCACATCAGGGAGAATCTCAAGAGCAGGGGGTGGAGCAAGGCAGGCCTCAAACCACGAGAAGCTCCAGCCCAAAATGCAGACAAAATCCAGCCCACATCCGGGAGACTCTCAAGAGCAGGGGGTGGAGCAAGCCAGGCCTCAAACCACGAGAAGCTCCAGCCCAACAGGCAGCCAAAATGCAGCCCACCTCCGGGAGAATATCAAGAGCAGGGGGTGGAGCAAGGCAGGCCTCAAACCACGAGAAGCTCCAGCCCAAAATGCAGACAAAATCCAGCCCACATCCGGGAGACTCTCAAGAGCAGGGGGTGGAGCAAGCCAGGCCTCAAACCACGAGAAGCTCCAGCCCAAAAGGCAGCCAAAATGCAGCCCACATCCAGGAGAATCTCAAGAGCAGGGGGTGGAGCAAGTCAGGCCTCAAACCACGAGAAGCTCCAGCCCAACAGGCAGCCAAAATGCAGCCTACCTCCGGGAGAATCTCAAGAGCAGGGGGTGGAGCAAGCCAGGCCTCAAACCACGAGAAGCTCCAGCCCAAAAGGCAGCCAAAATGCAGCCCACATCCGGGAGTATCTCAAGAGCAGGGGGTGGAGCAAGCCAGGCCTCAAACCACGAGAAGCTCCAGCCCAAAATGCAGCCAAAATGCAGCCCACATCCAGGAGAATCTCAAGAGCAGGGGGTGGAGCAAGCCAGGCCTCAAACCATGAGAAGCTCCAGCCCAAAAGGCAGCCAAAATGCAGCCCACATCCGGGAGAATTTCAAGAGCAGTGAGTGGAGCAAGCCAGGTCTCAAACCATGAGAAGCTCCAGCCCAAAATGCAGCCAAAATGCAGCCCACATCTTTGAGAATCTCAAGAGCAGGGGGTGGAGCAAGCCAGGCCTCAAACCACGAGAAGCTCCAGCCCAAAATGCAGACAAAATCCAGCCCACATCCGGGAGACTCTCAAGAGCAGGGGGTGGAGCAAGCCAGGCCTCAAACCACGAGAAGCTCCAGCCCAAAAGGCAGCCAAAATGCAGCCCACATCCAGGAGAATCTCAAGAGCAGGGGGTGGAGCAAGTCAGGCCTCAAACCACGAGAAGCTCCAGCCCAAAATGCAGCCAAAATCCAGCCCACATCCGGGAGAATCTCAAGAGCAGGGGGTGGAGCAAGCCAGGCCTCAAACCACGAGAAGCTCCAGCCCAAAAGGCAGCCAAAATGCAGCCCACATGCGGGAGAATCTCAAGAGCAGGTGGTGGAGCAAGCCAGGCCTCAAACCACAAGAAGCTCCAGCCCAAAAGACAGCCAAAATGCAGCCCACATCCGGGAGAATATCAAGAGCAGGGGGTGGAGCAAGCCAGGCCTCAAACCTCGAGAAGCTCCAGCCCTAAAGGCAGCCAAAATGCAGCCCATATCCGGGAGAATCTCAAGAGCAGGGGGTGGAGCAAGGCAGGCCTCAAACCACGAGAAGCTCCAACCCAAAAGGCAGCCAAAATGCAGCCCACATCCGGGAGAATCTCAAGAGCAGGGGGTGGAGCAAGCCAGGCCTCAAACCACGAGAAGCTCCAGCCCAAAATGCAGCCAAAATGCAGCCCACATCCGGGAGAATCTCAAGAGCAGGGGGTGTAGCAAGCCAGGCCTCAAACCACGAGAAGCTCCAGCCCAAAAGGCAGCCAAAATGCAGCCCACATCCGGGAGAATCTCAAGAGCAGGGGGTGGAGCAAGCCAGGCCTCAAACCACGAGAAGCTCCAGCCCAAAAGGCAGACAAAATGCAGCCCACATCCGGGAGAATCTCAAGAGCAGGGTGTGGAGCAAGCCAGGCCTCAAACCACGAGAAGCTCCAGCCCAAAAGGCAGCCAAAATGCAGCCCACATCCGGGAGAATCTCAAGAGCAGGGGGTGGAGCAAGCCAGGCCTCAAACCACGAGAAGCTCCAGCCAAAAAGGCAGCCAAAATGCAGCCCACATCCGGGAGAATCTCAAGAGCAGGGGGTGGAGCAAGCCAGGCTTCAAACCACGAGAAGCTCCACCCCAAAATGCAGACAAAATCCAGCCCACATCCGGGAGAATCTCAAGAGCAGTGGGTGGAGCAAGCCAGGCCTCAAACCACGAGAAGCTCCAGCCCAACAGGCAGCCAAAATGCAGCCCACCTCCGGGAGAATATCAAGAGCAGGGGGTGGATCAAGCCAGGCCTCAAACCACGAGAAGCTCCACCCCAAAATGCAGGCAAAATCCAGCCCACATCCGGGAGAATATCAAGAGCAGGGGGTGGAGCAAGGCAGGCCTCAAACCACGAGAAGCTCCAGCCCAAAAGGCAGCCAAAATGCAGCCCACATCCGGGAGAATCTCAAGAGCAGGGGGTGGAGCAAGGCAGGCCTCAAACCACGAGAAGCTCCAGCCCAAAATGCAGCCAAAATGCAGCCCACATCCGGGAGAATCTCAAGAGCAGGGGGTGGAGCAAGCCAGTCCTCAAACCACGAGAAGCTCCAGCCCAAAATTCAGCCAAAATGCAGCCCACATCCGGGAGAATTTCAAGAGCAGTGAGTGGAGCAAGCCAGGCCTCAAACCACGAGAAGCTCCAGCCCAACAGGCAGCCAAAATGCAGCCCACATCCGGGAGAATCTCAAGAGCAGGGGGTGGAGCAAGGCAGGCCTCAAACCACGAGAAGCTCCAGCCAAAAATGCAGCCAAAATCCTAACCACATCCGGGAGAATCTCAAGAGCAGGGGGTGGAGCAAGCCAGGCCTCAAACCACGAGAAGCTCCAGCCCAAAAGGCAGCCAAAATGCAGCCCACATCCGGGAGAATCTCAAGAGCAGGGGGTGGAGCAAGCCAGGCCTCAAACCACGAGAAGCTCCAGCCCAAAAGGCAGCCAAAATGCAGCCCACATCCGGGAGAATCTCAAGAGCAGGGGGTGGAGCAAGCCAGGCCTCAAACCACGAGAAGCTCCAGCCCAAAAGGCAGCCAAAATGCAGCCCACATCCGGGAGAATCTCAAGAGCAGGGAGTGGAGCAAGCCAGGCTTCAAACCACGAGAAGCTCCACCCCAAAATGCAGACAAAATGCAGCCCACCTCCGGGAGAATATCAAGAGCAGGGGGTGGAGCAAGCCAGGCCTCAAACCAGGAGAAGCTCCAGCCCAAAAGGCAGCCAAAATCCAGCCCACATCCGGGAGAATCTCAAGAGCAGGGAGTGGAGCAAGCCAGGCTTCAAACCACGAGAAGCTCCACCCCAAAATGCAGACAAAATCCAGCCCACATCCGGGAGAATCTCAAGAGCAGTGGGTGGAGCAAGCCAGGCCTCAAACCACGAGAAGCTCCAGCCCAACAGGCAGACAAAATCCAGCCCACATCCGGGAGACTCTCAAGAGCAGGGGGTGGAGCAAGCCAGGCCTCAAACCACGAGAAGCTCCAGCCCAAAAGGCAGCCAAAATGCAGCCCACATCCAGGAGAATCTCAAGAGCAGGGGGTGGAGCAAGCCAGGCCTCAAACCTCGAGATTCTCCAGCCCAAAAGGCAGCCAAAATGCAGCCCACATCAGGGAGAATCTCAAGAGCAGGGGGTGGAGCAAGCCAGGCCTCAAACCACGAGAAGCTCCAGCCCAAAATGCAGCCAAAATGCAGCCCACATCAGGGAGAATCTGAAGAGCAGGGGGTGGAGCAAGCCAGGCCTCAAACCACGAGAAGCTCCAGCCCAAAAGGCAGCCAAAATGCAGCCCACATGCGGGAGAATCTCAAGAGCAGGGGGTGGAGCAAGCCAGGCTTCAAAACACGAGAAGCTCCACCCCAAAATTCAGACAAAATCCAGCCCACATCCGGGAGAATCTCAAGAGCAGGGGGTGGAGCAAGCCAGGCCTCAAACCACGAGAAGCTCCAGCCCAACAGGCAGCCAAAATGCAGCCCACCTCCGGGAGAATATCAAGAGCAGGGGGTGGAGCAAGCCAGGCCTCAAACCACGAGAAGCTCCAGCCCAAAATGCAGACAAAATCCAGCCCACATCCGGGAGACTCTCAAGAGCAGGGGGTGGAGCAAGCCAGGCCTCAAACCACGAGAAGCTCCACCCGAAAACGCAGCCAAAATGCAGCCCACATCCGGGAGAATCTCAAGAGCAGGGGGTGGAGCAAGTCAGGCCTCAAACCACGAGAAGCTCCAGCCCAAAATGCAGCCAAAATCCAGCCCACATCCAGGAGAATCTCAAGAGCAGGGGGTGGAGCAAGCCAGGCCTCAAACCACGAGAAGCTCCAGCCCAAACTGCAGCCAAAATGCAGCCCACATCAGGGAGAATCTCAAGAGCAGGGGGTGGAGCAAGGCAGGCCTCAAACCACGAAAAGCTCCAGCCCAAAAGGCAGCCAAAATGCAGCCCACATCCGGGAGAATCTCAAGAGCAGGGGGTGGAGCAAGCCAGGCCTCAAACCACGAGAAGCTCCAGCCCAAAAGGCAGCCAAAATGCAGCCCACATCCGGGACATTTTCAAGAGCAGGGGGTGGAGCAAGGCAGGCCTCAAACCATGAGAAGCTCCAGCCAAAAATGCAGCCAAAATCCTAACCACATCCGGGAGAATCTCAAGAGCAGGGGGTGGAGCAAGCCAGGCCTCAAACCACGAGAAGCTCCAGCCCAACAGGCAGCCAAAATGCAGCCTACCTCGGGGAGAATCTCAAGAGCAGGGGGTGGAGCAAGCCAGGCCTCAAACCACGAGAAGCTCCAGCCCAAAAGGCAGCCAAAATGCAGCCCACATCCGGGACAATTTCAAGAGCAGGGGGTGGAGCAAGCCAGGCCTCAAACCATGAGAAGCTCCAGCCCAAAATGCAGCCAAAATGCAGCCCACATCCAGGAGAATCTCAAGAGCAGGGGGTGGAGCAAGCCAGGCCTCAAACCTCGAGAAGCTCCAGCCCTAAAGACAGCCAAAATGCAGCCCACATCCGGGAGAATCTCAAGAGCAGGGGGTGGAGCAAGCCAGGCCTCAAACCTCGAGAATCTCCAGCCCTAAAGGCAGCCAAAATGCAGCCCATATCCGGGAGAATCTCAAGAGCAGGGGGTGGAGCAAGGCAGGCCTCAAACCACGAGAAGCTCCAACCCAAAAGGCAGCCAAAATGCAGCCCACATCCGGGAGAATCTCAAGAGCAGGGGGTGGAGCAAGCCAGGCCTCAAACCACGAGAAGCTCCAGCCCAAAAGGCAGCCAAAATGCAGCCCACATCCGGGAGAATCTCAAGAGCAGGGGGTGGAGCAAGCCAGGCTTCAAACCACGAGAAGCTCCACCCCAAAATGCAGCCAAAATCCAGCCCACATCCGGGAGAATCTCAAGAGCAGGGGGTGGAGCAAGCCAGGCCTCAAACCACGAGAAGCTCCAGCCCAACAGGCAGCCAAAATGCAGCCCACCTCCGGGAGAATCTCAAGAGCAGGGGGTGGATCAAGCCAGGCCTCAAACCACGAGAAGCTCCACCCCAAAATGCAGGCAAAATCCAGCCCACATCCGGGAGAATATCAAGAGCAGGGGGTGGAGCAAGGCAGGCCTCAAACCACGAGAAGCTCCAGCCCAAAAGGCAGCCAAAATGCAGCCCACATCCGGGAGAATCTCAAGAGCAGGGGGTGGAGCAAGCCAGGCCTCAAACCACGAGAAGCTCCAGCCCAAAAGGCAGCCAAAATGCAGCCCACATCCAGGAGAATCTCAAGAGCAGGGGGTGGAGCAAGCCAGGCCTCAAACCATGAGAATCTCCAGCCCAAAATGCAGCCAAAATGCAGCCCACATCAGGGAGAATCTCAAGAGCAGGGGGTGGAGCAAGCCAGGCCTCAAACCACGAGAAGCTCCAGCCCAAAATGCAGCCAAAATGCAGCCCACATCAGGGAGAATCTGAAGAGCAGGGGGTGGAGCAAGCCAGGCCTCAAACCACGAGAAGCTCCAGCCCAAAAGGCAGCCAAAATGCAGCCCACATGCGGGAGAATCTCAAGAGCAGGGGGTGGAGCAAGCCAGGCTTCAAAACACGAGAAGCTCCACCCCAAAATTCAGACAAAATCCAGCCCACATCCGGGAGAATCTCAAGAGCAGGGGGTGGAGCAAGCCAGGCCTCAAACCACGAGAAGCTCCAGCCCAACAGGCAGCCAAAATGCAGCCCACCTCCGGGAGAATATCAAGAGCAGGGGGTGGAGCAAGCCAGGCCTCAAACCACGAGAAGCTCCAGCCCAAAATGCAGACAAAATCCAGCCCACATCCGGGAGACTCTCAAGAGCAGGGGGTGGAGCAAGCCAGGCCTCAAACCACGAGAAGCTCCACCCGAAAACGCAGCCAAAATGCAGCCCACATCCGGGAGAATCTCAAGAGCAGGGGGTGGAGCAAGTCAGGCCTCAAACCACGAGAAGCTCCAGCCCAAAATGCAGCCAAAATCCAGCCCACATCCAGGAGAATCTCAAGAGCAGGGGGTGGAGCAAGCCAGGCCTCAAACCACGAGAAGCTCCAGCCCAAACTGCAGCCAAAATGCAGCCCACATCAGGGAGAATCTCAAGAGCAGGGGGTGGAGCAAGGCAGGCCTCAAACCACGAAAAGCTCCAGCCCAAAAGGCAGCCAAAATGCAGCCCACATCCGGGAGAATCTCAAGAGCAGGGGGTGGAGCAAGCCAGGCCTCAAACCACGAGAAGCTCCAGCCCAAAAGGCAGCCAAAATGCAGCCCACATCCGGGACATTTTCAAGAGCAGGGGGTGGAGCAAGGCAGGCCTCAAACCATGAGAAGCTCCAGCCAAAAATGCAGCCAAAATCCTAACCACATCCGGGAGAATCTCAAGAGCAGGGGGTGGAGCAAGCCAGGCCTCAAACCACGAGAAGCTCCAGCCCAACAGGCAGCCAAAATGCAGCCTACCTCGGGGAGAATATCAAGAGCAGGGGGTGGAGCAAGCCAGGCCTCAAACCACGAGAAGCTCCAGCCCAAAAGGCAGCCAAAATGCAGCCCACATCCGGGACAATTTCAAGAGCAGGGGGTGGAGCAAGCCAGGCCTCAAACCATGAGAAGCTCCAGCCCAAAATGCAGCCAAAATGCAGCCCACATCCAGGAGAATCTCAAGAGCAGGGGGTGGAGCAAGCCAGGCCTCAAACCTCGAGAAGCTCCAGCCCTAAAGACAGCCAAAATGCAGCCCACATCCGGGAGAATCTCAAGAGCAGGGGGTGGAGCAAGCCAGGCCTCAAACCTCGAGAATCTCCAGCCCTAAAGGCAGCCAAAATGCAGCCCATATCCGGGAGAATCTCAAGAGCAGGGGGTGGAGCAAGGCAGGCCTCAAACCACGAGAAGCTCCAACCCAAAAGGCAGCCAAAATGCAGCCCACATCCGGGAGAATCTCAAGAGCAGGGGGTGGAGCAAGCCAGGCCTCAAACCACGAGAAGCTCCACCCCAAAAGGCAGCCAAAATCCAGCCCACATCCGGGAGAATCTCAAGAGCAGGGGGTGGAGCAAGCCAGGCCTCAAACCACGAGAAGCTCCAGCCCAACAGGCAGCCAAAATGCAGCCCACCTCCGGGAGAATCTCAAGAGCAGGGGGTGGATCAAGCCAGGCCTCAAACCACGAGAAGCTCCACCCCAAAATGCAGGCAAAATCCAGCCCACATCCGGGAGAATATCAAGAGCAGGGGGTGGAGCAAGGCAGGCCTCAAACCACGAGAAGCTCCAGCCCAAAAGGCAGCCAAAATGCAGCCCACATCCGGGAGAATCTCAAGAGCAGGGGGTGGAGCAAGCCAGGCCTCAAACCACGAGAAGCTCCAGCCCAAAAGGCAGCCAAAATGCAGCCCACATCCAGGAGAATCTCAAGAGCAGGGGGTGGAGCAAGCCAGGCCTCAAACCACGAGAAGCTCCAGCCCAAAAGGCAGCCAAAATGCAGCCCACATCCGGGAGAATTTCAAGAGCAGAGAGTGGAGCAAGCCAGGCCTCAAACCACGAGAAGCTCCAGCCCAAAATGCAGCCAAAATGCAGCCCACATCCGGGAGAATCTCAAGAGCAGGGGGTGGAGCAAGCCAGGCCTCAAACCACGAGAAGCTCCAGCCCAAAAGGCAGCCAAAATGCAGCCCACATCTGGGAGAATCTCAAGAGCAGGGGGTGGAGCAAGGCAGGCCTCAAACCACGAGAAGCTCCAGCCCAAAAGGCAGCCAAAATGCAGCCCACATCCGGGACAATTTCAAGAGCAGGGGGTGGAGCAAGGCAGGCCTCAAACCACGAGAAGCTCCAGACAAAAATGCAGCCAAAATCCTAACCACATCCGGGAGAATCTCAAGAGCAGGGATTGGAGCAAGCCAGGCCTCAAACCACGAGAAGCTCCAGCCCAAAAGGCAGCCAAAATGCAGCCCACATCCGGGAGAATCTGAAGAGCAGGGGGTGGAGCAAGCCAGGCCTCAAACCACGAGAAGCTCCAGCCCAAAAGGCAGCCAAAATGCAGCCCACATCCGGGAGAATCTCAAGAGCAGGGAGTGGAGCAAGCCAGGCTTCAAACCACGAGACGCTCCACCCCAAAATGCAGACAAAATCCAGCCCACATCCGGGAGACTCTCAAGAGCAGGGGGTGGAGCAAGCCAGGCCTCAAACCACGAGAAGCTCCAGCCCAACAGGCAGCCAAAATGCAGCCCACCTCCGGGAGAATATCAAGAGCAGGGGGTGGAGCAAGCCAGGCCTCAAACCACGAGAAGCTCCACCCCAAAATGCAGACAAAATCCAGCCCACATCCGGGAGAATCTCAAGAGCAGGGGGTGGAGCAAGCCAGGCCTCAAACCACGAGGAGCTCCAGCCCAAAAGGCAGCCAAAATCCAGCCCACATCCAGGAGAATCTCAAGAGCAGGGGGTGGAGCAAGCCAGGCCTCAAACCACGAGAAGCTCCAGCCCAAAATGCAGCCAAAATGCGGCCGACATCAGGGATAATCTCAAGAGCAGGGGGTGGAGCAAGCCAGGCCTCAAACCACGAGAAGCTCCAGCCCAAAAGGCAGCCAAAATGCAGCCCACTTCCGGGAGAATCTCAAGAGCAGGGGGTGGAGCAAGCCAGGCCTCAAACCACGAGAAGCTCCAGCCCAAAAGACAGCCAAAATGCAGCCCACATCCGGGACAATTTCAAGAGCAGGGGGTGGAGCAAGCCAGGCCTCAAACCACGAGAAGCTCCAGCCAAAAATGCAGCCAAAATCCTAACCACATCCGGGAGAATCTCAAGAGCAGGGGGTGGAGCAAGCCAGGTCTCAAACCACGAGAAGCTCCAGCCCAAAAGGCAGCCAAAATGCAGCCCACATCCGGGAGAATCTCAAGAGCAGGGGGTGGAGCAAGCCAGGCCTCAAACCATGAGAAGCTCCAGCCCAAAAGGCAGACAAAATGCAGCCCACATCCGGGAGAATCTCAAGAGCAGGGGATGGAGCAAGCCAGGCCTCAAACCACGAGAAGCTCCAGCCCAAAAGGCAGACAAAATGCAGCCCACATCCGGGAGAATCTCAAGAGCAGGGAGTGGAGCAAGCCAGGCTTCAAACCACGAGAAGCTCCACCCCAAAATGCAGTCAAAATGCAGCCCACATCCGGGAGAATCTCAAGAGCAGGGGTTGGAGCAAGCCAGGCCTCAAACCACGAGAAGCTCCAGCCCAAAAGGCAGCCAAAATCCAGCCCACATCCGGGACAATTTCAAGAGCAGGGGGTGGAGCAAGCCAGGCCTCAAACCACGAGAAGCTCCAGCCCAAAAGGCAGCCAAAATGCAGCCCACATCCGGGAGAATCTCAAGAGCAGGGGGTGGAGCAAGCCAGGCCTCAAGCCACGAGAAGCTCCAGCCCAAAATGCAGCCAAAATCCAGCCCACCTCCGGGAGAATCTCAAGAGCAGGGGGTGGAGCAAGCCAGGCCTCAAACCACGAGAAGCTCCAGCCCAAAAGGCAGCCAAAATGCAGCCCACATCCAGGAGAATATGAAGAGCAGGGGGTGGAGCAAGCCAGGCCTCGAACCACGAGAAGCTCCAGCCCAAAATGCAGCCAAAATCCAGCCCACATCCGGGAGAATCTCAAGAGAAGGGGGTGGAGGAAGCCAGGCCTCAAACCACGAGAAGCTCCAGCCCAAAAATGCAGCCAAAATGCAGCCCATATCCGGGAGAATCTCAAGAGCAAGGGGTGGAGCAAGCCAGGCCTCAAACCACGAGGAGCTCCAGCCCAAAAGGCAGCCAAAATGCAGCCCACATCCGGGAGAATCTCAAGAGCAGGGGGTGGAGCAAGGCAGGCCTCAAACCACGAGGAGCTCCAGCCCAAAATGCAGCCAAATCCAGCCCACGTCCCGGAGAAACTCGAGAGCAGGGGGTGGAGCAAGCCAGGCCTCAAACCACGAGAAGCTCCAGCCCAAAAGGCAGCCAAAATCCAGCCCACATCCGGGAGAATCTCAAGAGCAGGGGGTGGAGCAAGCCAGGCCTCAAACCACGAGAATCTCCAGCCCAAAAGGCAGCCAAAATGCAGCCCACATCCGGGAGAATCTCAAGAGCAGGGGGTGGAGCAAGGCAGGCCTCAAACCACGAGGAGCTCCAGCCCAAAATGCAGCCAAATCCAGCCCACGTCCCCGAGAAACTCGAGAGCAGGGGGTGGAGCAAGCCAGGCCTCAAACCACGAGAAGCTCCAGCCCAAAAGCCAGACAAAATGCAGCCCATATCCGGGAGAATCTCAAGAGCAGGGGGTGGAGCAAGCCAGGCCTCAAACCACGAGAAGCTCCAGCCCAAAAGGCAGCCAAAATGCAGCCCACATCCGGGAGAATCTCAAGAGCAGGTGGTGGAGCAAGCCAGGCCTCAAACCACGAGAAGCTCCAGCCCAAAAGGCAGCCAAAATGCAGCCCACATCCGGGAGAATCTCAAGAGCAGGGGGTGGAGCAAGCCAGGCCTCAAACCACGAGAAGCTCCAGCCCAAAAGGCAGCCAAAATGCAGCCCACATCCGGGAGAATCTCAAGAGCAGGGAGTGGAGCAAGCCAGGCTTCAAACCACGAGACGCTCCACCCCAAAATGCAGACAAAATCCAGCCCACATCCGGGAGACTCTCAAGAGCAGGGGGTGGAGCAAGCCAGGCCTCAAACCACGAGAAGCTCCAGCCCAACAGGCAGCCAAAATGCAGCCCACCTCCGGGAGAATATCAAGAGCAGGGGGTGGAGCAAGCCAGGCCTCAAACCACGAGAAGCTCCACCCCAAAATGCAGACAAAATCCAGCCCACATCCGGGAGAATCTCAAGAGCAGGGGGTGGAGCAAGCCAGGCCTCAAACCACGAGGAGCTCCAGCCCAAAAGGCAGCCAAAATCCAGCCCACATCCAGGAGAATCTCAAGAGCAGGGGGTGGAGCAAGCCAGGCCTCAAACCACGAGAAGCTCCAGCCCAAAATGCAGCCAAAATGCGGCCGACATCAGGGATAATCTCAAGAGCAGGGGGTGGAGCAAGCCAGGCCTCAAACCACGAGAAGCTCCAGCCCAAAAGGCAGCCAAAATGCAGCCCACTTCCGGGAGAATCTCAAGAGCAGGGGGTGGAGCAAGCCAGGCCTCAAACCACGAGAAGCTCCAGCCCAAAAGACAGCCAAAATGCAGCCCACATCCGGGACAATTTCAAGAGCAGGGGGTGGAGCAAGCCAGGCCTCAAACCACGAGAAGCTCCAGCCAAAAATGCAGCCAAAATCCTAACCACATCCGGGAGAATCTCAAGAGCAGGGGGTGGAGCAAGCCAGGTCTCAAACCACGAGAAGCTCCAGCCCAAAAGGCAGCCAAAATGCAGCCCACATCCGGGAGAATCTCAAGAGCAGGGGGTGGAGCAAGCCAGGCCTCAAACCATGAGAAGCTCCAGCCCAAAAGGCAGACAAAATGCAGCCCACATCCGGGAGAATCTCAAGAGCAGGGGATGGAGCAAGCCAGGCCTCAAACCACGAGAAGCTCCAGCCCAAAAGGCAGACAAAATGCAGCCCACATCCGGGAGAATCTCAAGAGCAGGGAGTGGAGCAAGCCAGGCTTCAAACCACGAGAAGCTCCACCCCAAAATGCAGTCAAAATGCAGCCCACATCCGGGAGAATCTCAAGAGCAGGGGTTGGAGCAAGCCAGGCCTCAAACCACGAGAAGCTCCAGCCCAAAAGGCAGCCAAAATCCAGCCCACATCCGGGACAATTTCAAGAGCAGGGGGTGGAGCAAGCCAGGCCTCAAACCACGAGAAGCTCCAGCCCAAAAGGCAGCCAAAATGCAGCCCACATCCGGGAGAATCTCAAGAGCAGGGGGTGGAGCAAGCCAGGCCTCAAGCCACGAGAAGCTCCAGCCCAAAATGCAGCCAAAATCCAGCCCACCTCCGGGAGAATCTCAAGAGCAGGGGGTGGAGCAAGCCAGGCCTCAAACCACGAGAAGCTCCAGCCCAAAAGGCAGCCAAAATGCAGCCCACATCCAGGAGAATATGAAGAGCAGGGGGTGGAGCAAGCCAGGCCTCGAACCACGAGAAGCTCCAGCCCAAAATGCAGCCAAAATCCAGCCCACATCCGGGAGAATCTCAAGAGAAGGGGGTGGAGGAAGCCAGGCCTCAAACCACGAGAAGCTCCAGCCCAAAAATGCAGCCAAAATGCAGCCCATATCCGGGAGAATCTCAAGAGCAAGGGGTGGAGCAAGCCAGGCCTCAAACCACGAGGAGCTCCAGCCCAAAAGGCAGCCAAAATGCAGCCCACATCCGGGAGAATCTCAAGAGCAGGGGGTGGAGCAAGGCAGGCCTCAAACCACGAGGAGCTCCAGCCCAAAATGCAGCCAAATCCAGCCCACGTCCCGGAGAAACTCGAGAGCAGGGGGTGGAGCAAGCCAGGCCTCAAACCACGAGAAGCTCCAGCCCAAAAGGCAGCCAAAATCCAGCCCACATCCGGGAGAATCTCAAGAGCAGGGGGTGGAGCAAGCCAGGCCTCAAACCACGAGAATCTCCAGCCCAAAAGGCAGCCAAAATGCAGCCCACATCCGGGAGAATCTCAAGAGCAGGGGGTGGAGCAAGGCAGGCCTCAAACCACGAGGAGCTCCAGCCCAAAATGCAGCCAAATCCAGCCCACGTCCCCGAGAAACTCGAGAGCAGGGGGTGGAGCAAGCCAGGCCTCAAACCACGAGAAGCTCCAGCCCAAAAGCCAGACAAAATGCAGCCCATATCCGGGAGAATCTCAAGAGCAGGGGGTGGAGCAAGCCAGGCCTCAAACCACGAGAAGCTCCAGCCCAAAAGGCAGCCAAAATGCAGCCCACATCCGGGAGAATCTCAAGAGCAGGTGGTGGAGCAAGCCAGGCCTCAAACCACGAGAAGCTCCAGCCCAAAAGGCAGCCAAAATGCAGCCCACATCCGGGAGAATCTCAAGAGCAGGGGGTGGAGCAAGCCAGGCCTCAAACCACGAGAAGCTCCAGCCCAAAAGGCAGCCAAAATGCAGCCCACATCCGGGAGAATCTCAAGAGCAGGGGGTGGAGCAAGCCAGGCCTCAAACCACGAGAAGCTCCAGCCCAAAAGGCAGCCAAAATCCTAACGACATCCGGGAGAATCTCAAGAGCAGGGGGTGGAGCAAGCCAGGCCTCAAACCACGAGAAGCTCCAGCCCAAAAGGCAGCCAAAATGCAGCCCATATCCGGGAGAATCTCAAGAGCAGGGGTTGGAGCAAGCAAGGCCTCAAACCACGAGGAGCTCCAGCCCAAAAGGCAGCCAAAATGCAGCCCACATCCGGGAGAATCTCAAGAGCAGGGGGTGGAGCAAGGCAGGCCTCAAACCACGAGGAGCTCCAGCCCAAAATGCAGCCAAATCCAGCCCACGTCCCCGAGAAACTCGAGAGCAGGGGGTGGAGCAAGCCAGGCCTCAAACCACGAGAAGCTCCAGCCAAAATGCAGCCAAAATCCAGCCCACATCCGGGAGAATCTCAAGAGCAGGGGGTGGAGCAAGACAGGCCTCAAACCACGAGAAGCTTCAGCCCAAGTATCAGCCAAAATGCGGCCCATATCCGGGAGAATCTCAAGAGCAGGGGGTGGAGCAAGGCAGGCCTCAACCCACGAGAAGCTCCACCCAAAAATGCAGACAAAATGCAGCCCACATCCGGGAGAATCTCAAGAGCAGGGGGTGGAGGAAGCCAGGCCTCAAACCACGAGAAGCTCCACCCCAAAATGCAGACAAAATGCAGCCCACATCTTTGAGAATATCAAGAGCAGGGGGTGGAGCAAGCCAGGCCTCAAACCACGAGAAGCTCCAGCCCAAAAGGCAGCCAAAATGCAGCCCACATCTGGGAGAATCTCAAGAGCAGGGGGTGGAGCAAGCCAGGCCTCAAACCACGAGAAGCTCCAGCCCAAAGGGCAGCCAAAATGCAGCCCACATCCAGGAGAATATCAAGAGCAGGGGGTGGAGCAAGGCAGGCATCAAATCGCGAGATGCTCCATCCCAAAAGGCAGCCAAAATCCAGCCCATATACGGGAGAATCTCAAGAGCAGGGGTTGGAGCAAACCAGGCCTCAAACCACGAGAAGCTCCAGCCCAAAATGCAGCCAAAATCCTAACCACATCCGGGAGAATCTCAAGAGCAGGGGGTGGAGCAAGCCAGGCCTCAAACCACGAGAAGCTCCAGCCCAAGTATCAGCCAAAATGCAGCCCATATACGGGAGAATCTCAAGAGCAGGGGGTGGAGCAAGCCAGGCCTCAAACCACGAGAAGCTCCAGCCCAAAAGGCAGCCAAAATGCAGCCCACATCCGGGACAATTTCAAGAGCAGGGGGTGGAGCAAGGCAGGCCTCAAACCACGAGAAGCTCCAGACAAAAATGCAGCCAAAATCCTAACCACATCCGGGAGAATCTCAAGAGCAGGGGGTGGAGCAAGCCAGGCCTCAAACCACGAGAAGCTCCAGCCCAAAAGGCAGCCAAAATGCAGCCCACATCCGGGAGAATCTCAAGAGCAGGGGGTGGAGCAAGCCAGGCCTCAAACCACGAGAAGCTCCAGCCCAAAAGGCAGCCAAAATGCAGCCCACATCCGGGAGAATCTCAAGAGCAGGGAGTGGAGCAAGCCAGGCTTCAAACCACGAGAAGCTCCAGCCCAAAATGCAGACAAAATCCAGCCCACATCCGGGAGAATCTCAAGAGCAGGGGGTGGAGCAAGCCAGGCCTCAAACCACGAGAAGCTCCAGCCCAACAGGCAGCCAAAATGCAGCCCACCTCCGGGAGAATATCAAGAGCAGGGGGTGGAGCAAGCCAGGCCTCAAACCACGAGAAGCTCCAGCCCAAAAGGCAGCCAAAATGCAGCCCACATCCGGGAGAATCTCAAGAGCAGGTGGTGGAGCAAGCCAGGCCTCAAACCACGAGAAGCTCCAGCCCAAAAGGCAGACAAAATGCAGCCCATATCCGGGAGAATCTCAAGAGCAGGGGGTGGAGCAAGCCAGGCCTCAAACCACGAGAAGCTCCAGCCCAAAAGGCAGCCAAAATGCAGCCCACATCCGGGAGAATCTCAAGAGCAGGTGGTGGAGCAAGCCAGGCCTCAAACCACGAGAAGCTCCAGCCCAAAAGGCAGCCAAAATGCAGCCCACATCCGGGAGAATCTCAAGAGCAGGGGGTGGAGCAAGCCAGGCCTCAAACCACGAGAAGCTCCAGCCCAAAAGGCAGCCAAAATGCAGCCCACATCCGGGAGAATCTCAAGAGCAGGGGGTGGAGCAAGCCAGGCCTCAAACCACGAGAAGCTCCAGCCCAAAAGGCAGCCAAAATCCTAACGACATCCGGGAGAATCTCAAGAGCAGGGGGTGGAGCAAGCCAGGCCTCAAACCACGAGAAGCTCCAGCCCAAAAGGCAGCCAAAATGCAGCCCATATCCGGGAGAATCTCAAGAGCAGGGGTTGGAGCAAGCAAGGCCTCAAACCACGAGGAGCTCCAGCCCAAAAGGCAGCCAAAATGCAGCCCACATCCGGGAGAATCTCAAGAGCAGGGGGTGGAGCAAGGCAGGCCTCAAACCACGAGGAGCTCCAGCCCAAAATGCAGCCAAATCCAGCCCACGTCCCCGAGAAACTCGAGAGCAGGGGGTGGAGCAAGCCAGGCCTCAAACCACGAGAAGCTCCAGCCAAAATGCAGCCAAACTCCAGCCCACATCCGGGAGAATCTCAAGAGCAGGGGGTGGAGCAAGACAGGCCTCAAACCACGAGAAGCTTCAGCCCAAGTATCAGCCAAAATGCGGCCCATATCCGGGAGAATCTCAAGAGCAGGGGGTGGAGCAAGGCAGGCCTCAACCCACGAGAAGCTCCACCCAAAAATGCAGACAAAATGCAGCCCACATCCGGGAGAATCTCAAGAGCAGGGGGTGGAGGAAGCCAGGCCTCAAACCACGAGAAGCTCCACCCCAAAATGCAGACAAAATGCAGCCCACATCTTTGAGAATATCAAGAGCAGGGGGTGGAGCAAGCCAGGCCTCAAACCACGAGAAGCTCCAGCCCAAAAGGCAGCCAAAATGCAGCCCACATCTGGGAGAATCTCAAGAGCAGGGGGTGGAGCAAGCCAGGCCTCAAACCACGAGAAGCTCCAGCCCAAAGGGCAGCCAAAATGCAGCCCACATCCAGGAGAATATCAAGAGCAGGGGGTGGAGCAAGGCAGGCATCAAATCGCGAGATGCTCCATCCCAAAAGGCAGCCAAAATCCAGCCCATATACGGGAGAATCTCAAGAGCAGGGGTTGGAGCAAACCAGGCCTCAAACCACGAGAAGCTCCAGCCCAAAATGCAGCCAAAATCCTAACCACATCCGGGAGAATCTCAAGAGCAGGGGGTGGAGCAAGCCAGGCCTCAAACCACGAGAAGCTCCAGCCCAAGTATCAGCCAAAATGCAGCCCATATACGGGAGAATCTCAAGAGCAGGGGGTGGAGCAAGCCAGGCCTCAAACCACGAGAAGCTCCAGCCCAAAAGGCAGCCAAAATGCAGCCCACATCCGGGACAATTTCAAGAGCAGGGGGTGGAGCAAGGCAGGCCTCAAACCACGAGAAGCTCCAGACAAAAATGCAGCCAAAATCCTAACCACATCCGGGAGAATCTCAAGAGCAGGGGGTGGAGCAAGCCAGGCCTCAAACCACGAGAAGCTCCAGCCCAAAAGGCAGCCAAAATGCAGCCCACATCCGGGAGAATCTCAAGAGCAGGGGGTGGAGCAAGCCAGGCCTCAAACCACGAGAAGCTCCAGCCCAAAAGGCAGCCAAAATGCAGCCCACATCCGGGAGAATCTCAAGAGCAGGGAGTGGAGCAAGCCAGGCTTCAAACCACGAGAAGCTCCAGCCCAAAATGCAGACAAAATCCAGCCCACATCCGGGAGAATCTCAAGAGCAGGGGGTGGAGCAAGCCAGGCCTCAAACCACGAGAAGCTCCAGCCCAACAGGCAGCCAAAATGCAGCCCACCTCCGGGAGAATATCAAGAGCAGGGGGTGGAGCAAGCCAGGCCTCAAACCACGAGAAGCTCCACCCCAAAATGCAGACAAAATCCAGCCCACATCCGGGAGAATCTCAAGAGCAGGGGGTGGAGCAAGCCAGGCCTCAAACCACGAGGAGCTCCAGCCCAAAAGGCAGCCAAAATCCAGCCCACATCCAGGAGAATCTCAAGAGCAGGGGGTGGAGCAAGCCAGGCCTCAAAGCACGAGAAGCTCCAGCCCAAAATGCAGCCAAAATGCGGCCCACATCAGGGAGAATCTCAAGAGCAGGGGGTGGAGCAAGCCAGGCCTCAAACCACGAGAAGCTCCAGCCCAAAAGGCAGCCAAAATGCAGCCCACATGCGGGAGAATCTCAAGAGCAGGGGGTGGAGCAAGCCAGGCCTCAAACCACGAGAAGCTCCAGCCCAAAAGGCAGCCAAAATGCAGCCCACTTCCGGGAGAATCTCAAGAGCAGGGGGTGGAGCAAGCCAGGCCTCAAACCACGAGAAGCTCCAGCCCAAAAGACAGCCAAAATGCAGCCCACATCCGGGACAATTTCAAGAGCAGGGGGTGGAGCAAGCCAGGCCTCAAACCACGAGAAGCTCCAGCCAAAAATGCAGCCAAAATCCTAACCACATCCGGGAGAATCTCAAGAGCAGGGGGTGGAGCAAGCCAGGCCTCAAACCACGAGAAGCTCCAGCCCAAAAGGCAGCCAAAATGCAGCCCACATCCGGGAGAATCTCAAGAGCAGGGGGTGGAGCAAGCCAGGTCTCAAACCACGAGAAGCTCCAGCCCAAAAGGCAGCCAAAATGCAGCCCACATCCGGGAGAATCTCAAGAGCAGGGGGTGGAGCAAGCCAGGCCTCAAACCATGAGAAGCTCCAGCCCAAAAGGCAGACAAAATGCAGCCCACATCCGGGAGAATCTCAAGAGCAGGGGATGGAGCAAGCCAGGCCTCAAACCACGAGAAGCTCCAGCCCAAAAGGCAGCCAAAATGCAGCCCACATCCGGGAGAATCTCAAGAGCAGGGAGTGGAGCAAGCCAGGCTTCAAACCACGAGAAGCTCCACCCCAAAATGCAGACAAAATGCAGCCCACATCCGGGAGAATCTCAAGAGCAGGGGTTGGAGCAAGCCAGGCCTCAAACCACGAGAAGCTCCAGCCCAAAAGGCAGCCAAAATCCAGCCCACATCCGGGACAATTTCAATAGCAGGGGGTGGAGCAAGCCAGGCCTCAAACCACGAGAAGCTCCAGCCCAAAAGGCAGCCAAAATGCAGCCCACATCCGGGAGAATCTCAAGAGCAGGGGGTGGAGCAAGCCAGGCCTCAAGCCACGAGAAGCTCCAGCCCAAAATGCAGCCAAAATCCAGCCCACCTCCGGGAGAATCTCAAGAGCAGGGGGTGGAGCAAGCCAGGCCTCAAACCACGAGAAGCTCCAGCCCAAAAGGCAGCCAAAATGCAGCCCACATCCAGGAGAATATGAAGAGCAGGGGGTGGAGCAAGCCAGGCCTCGAACCACGAGAAGCTCCAGCCCAAAATGCAGCCAAAATCCAGCCCACATCCGGGAGAATCTCAAGAGAAGGGGGTGGAGGAAGCCAGGCCTCAAACCACGAGAAGCTCCAGCCCAAAATTGCAGCCAAAATGCAGCCCATATCCGGGAGAATCTCAAGAGCAAGGGGTGGAGCAAGCCAGGCCTCAAACCACGAGGAGCTCCAGCCCAAAAGGCAGCCAAAATGCAGCCCACATCCGGGAGAATCTCAAGAGCAGGGGGTGGAGCAAGGCAGGCCTCAAACCACGAGGAGCTCCAGCCCAAAATGCAGCCAAATCCAGCCCACGTCCCGGAGAAACTCGAGAGCAGGGGGTGGAGCAAGCCAGGCCTCAAACCACGAGAAGCTCCAGCCCAAAAGGCAGCCAAAATCCAGCCCACATCCGGGAGAATCTCAAGAGCAGGGGGTGGAGCAAGCCAGGCCTCAAACCACGAGAATCTCCAGCCCAAAAGGCAGCCAAAATGCAGCCCACATCCGGGAGAATCTCAAGAGCAGGGGGTGGAGCAAGGCAGGCCTCAAACCACGAGGAGCTCCAGCCCAAAATGCAGCCAAATCCAGCCCACGTCCCCGAGAAACTCGAGAGCAGGGGGTGGAGCAAGCCAGGCCTCAAACCACGAGAAGCTCCAGCCCAAAAGGCAGCCAAAATGCAGCCCATATCCGGGAGAATCTCAAGAGCAGGGGGTGGAGCAAGCCAGGCCTCAAACCACGAGAAGCTCCAGCCCAAAAGGCAGCCAAAATGCAGCCCACATCCGGGAGAATCTCAAGAGCAGGTGGTGGAGCAAGCCAGGCCTCAAACCACGAGAAGCTCCAGCCCAAAAGGCAGCCAAAATGCAGCCCACATCCGGGAGAATCTCAAGAGCAGGGGGTGGAGCAAGCCAGGCCTCAAACCACGAGAAGCTCCAGCCCAAAAGGCAGCCAAAATGCAGCCCACATCCGGGAGAATCTCAAGAGCAGGGGGTGGAGCAAGCCAGGCCTCAAACCACGAGAAGCTCCAGCCCAAAAGGCAGCCAAAATCCTAACCACATCCGGGAGAATCTCAAGAGCAGGGGGTGGAGCAAGCCAGGCCTCAAACCACGAGAAGCTCCAGCCCAAAAGGCAGCCAAAATGCAGCCCATATCCGGGAGAATCTCAAGAGCAGGGGGTGGAGCAAGCCAGGCCTCAAGCCACGAGAAGCTCCAGCCCAAAAGGCAGCCAAAATGCAGCCCACATCCGGGAGAATCTCAAGAGCAGGGGGTGGAGCAAGCCAGGCCTCAAACCACGAGAAGCTCCAGCCCAAAAGGCAGCCAAAATGCAGCCCACATCCGGGAGAATCTCAAGAGCAGGGGGTGGAGCAAGCCAGGCCTCAAACCACGAGAAGCTCCAGCCCAAAATGCAGACAAAATCCGGCCCACATCTGGGAGAATATCAAGAGCAGGGGGTGGAGCAAGCCAGGCCTCAAACCACGAGAAGCTCCACCCCAAAATGCAGACAAAATCCAGCCCACATCCGGGAGAATCTCAAGAGCAGGGGGTGGAGCAAGCCAGGCCTCAAACCATGAGAAGCTCCAGCCCAAAAGGCAGCCAAAATGCAGCCCACATCCGGGAGAATCTCAAGAGCAGGGGGTGGAGCAAGCCAGGCCTCAAACCACGAGAAGCTCCAGCCCAAAAAGCAGCCAAGATGCAGCCCACATCCGGGACAATTTCAAGAGCAGGGGGTGGAGCAAGCCAGGCCTCAAACCACAAGAAGCTCCAGCCCAAAATGCAGCCAAAATCCTAACCACATCCGGGAGAATCTCAAGAGCAGGGGGTGGAGCAAGCCAGGCCTCAAACCACGAGAAGCTCCAGCCAAAATGCAGCCAAAATCCAGCCCACATCCGGGAGAATCTCAAGAGCAGGGGGTGGAGCAAGACAGGCCTCAAACCACGAGAAGCTCCAGCCCAAGTATCAGCCAAAATGCAGCCCATATCCGGGAGAATCTCAAGAGCAGGGGGTGGAGCAAGGCAGGCCTCAACCCACGAGAAGCTCCACCCAAAAATGCAGACAAAATGCAGCCCACATCCGGGAGAATCTCAAGAGCAGGGGGTGGAGGAAGCCAGGCCTCAAACCACGAGAAGCTCCACCCCAAAATGCAGACAAAATGCAGCCCACATCTTTGAGAATATCAAGAGCAGGGGGTGGAGCAAGCCAGGCCTCAAACCACGAGAAGCTCCAGCCCAAAAGGCAGCCAAAATGCAGCCCACATCTGGGAGAATCTCAAGAGCAGGGGGTGGAGCAAGCCAGGCCTCAAACCACGAGAAGCTCCAGCCCAAAATAGCACCCAAAATGCAGCCCACCTCTGGGACAATTTCAAGAGCAGGGGGTGGAGCAAGCCAGGCCTCAAACCACGAGAAGCTCCAGCCCAAAAGGCAGCCAAAATGCAGCCCACATCCAGGACAATATGAAGAGCAGGGGGTGGAGCAAGCCAGGCCTCGAACCACGAGAAGCTCCAGCCCAAAATGCAGCCAAAATCCAGCCCACATCCGGGAGAATCTCAAGAGAAGGGGGTGGAGGAAGCCAGGCCTCAAACCACGAGAAGCTCCAGCCCAAAATTGCAGCCAAAATGCAGCCCATATCCGGGAGAATCTCAAGAGCAAGGGGTGGAGCAAGCCAGGCCTCAAACCACGAGGAGCTCCAGCCCAAAAGGCAGCCAAAATGCAGCCCACATCCGGGAGAATCTCAAGAGCAGGGGGTGGAGCAAGGCAGGCCTCAAACCACGAGGAGCTCCAGCCCAAAATGCAGCCAAATCCAGCCCACGTCCCGGAGAAACTCGAGAGCAGGGGGTGGAGCAAGCCAGGCCTCAAACCACGAGAAGCTCCAGCCCAAAAGGCAGCCAAAATCCAGCCCACATCCGGGAGAATCTCAAGAGCAGGGGGTGGAGCAAGCCAGGCCTCAAACCACGAGAATCTCCAGCCCAAAAGGCAGCCAAAATGCAGCCCACATCCGGGAGAATCTCAAGAGCAGGGGGTGGAGCAAGGCAGGCCTCAAACCACGAGGAGCTCCAGCCCAAAATGCAGCCAAATCCAGCCCACGTCCCCGAGAAACTCGAGAGCAGGGGGTGGAGCAAGCCAGGCCTCAAACCACGAGAAGCTCCAGCCCAAAAGGCAGCCAAAATGCAGCCCATATCCGGGAGAATCTCAAGAGCAGGGGGTGGAGCAAGCCAGGCCTCAAACCACGAGAAGCTCCAGCCCAAAAGGCAGCCAAAATGCAGCCCACATCCGGGAGAATCTCAAGAGCAGGTGGTGGAGCAAGCCAGGCCTCAAACCACGAGAAGCTCCAGCCCAAAAGGCAGCCAAAATGCAGCCCACATCCGGGAGAATCTCAAGAGCAGGGGGTGGAGCAAGCCAGGCCTCAAACCACGAGAAGCTCCAGCCCAAAAGGCAGCCAAAATGCAGCCCACATCCGGGAGAATCTCAAGAGCAGGGGGTGGAGCAAGCCAGGCCTCAAACCACGAGAAGCTCCAGCCCAAAAGGCAGCCAAAATCCTAACCACATCCGGGAGAATCTCAAGAGCAGGGGGTGGAGCAAGCCAGGCCTCAAACCACGAGAAGCTCCAGCCCAAAAGGCAGCCAAAATGCAGCCCATATCCGGGAGAATCTCAAGAGCAGGGGGTGGAGCAAGCCAGGCCTCAAGCCACGAGAAGCTCCAGCCCAAAAGGCAGCCAAAATGCAGCCCACATCCGGGAGAATCTCAAGAGCAGGTGGTGGAGCAAGCCAGGCCTCAAACCACGAGAAGCTCCAGCCCAAAAGGCAGCCAAAATGCAGCCCACATCCGGGAGAATCTCAAGAGCAGGGGGTGGAGCAAGCCAGGCCTCAAACCACGAGAAGCTCCAGCCCAAAAGGCAGCCAAAATGCAGCCCACATCCGGGAGAATCTCAAGAGCAGGGGGTGGAGCAAGCCAGGCCTCAAACCACGAGAAGCTCCAGCCCAAAATGCAGACAAAATCCGGCCCACATCTGGGAGAATATCAAGAGCAGGGGGTGGAGCAAGCCAGGCCTCAAACCACGAGAAGCTCCACCCCAAAATGCAGACAAAATCCAGCCCACATCCGGGAGAATCTCAAGAGCAGGGGGTGGAGCAAGCCAGGCCTCAAACCATGAGAAGCTCCAGCCCAAAAGGCAGCCAAAATGCAGCCCACATCCGGGAGAATCTCAAGAGCAGGGGGTGGAGCAAGCCAGGCCTCAAACCACGAGAAGCTCCAGCCCAAAAAGCAGCCAAGATGCAGCCCACATCCGGGACAATTTCAAGAGCAGGGGGTGGAGCAAGCCAGGCCTCAAACCACAAGAAGCTCCAGCCCAAAATGCAGCCAAAATCCTAACCACATCCGGGAGAATCTCAAGAGCAGGGGGTGGAGCAAGCCAGGCCTCAAACCACGAGAAGCTCCAGCCAAAATGCAGCCAAAATCCAGCCCACATCCGGGAGAATCTCAAGAGCAGGGGGTGGAGCAAGACAGGCCTCAAACCACGAGAAGCTCCAGCCCAAGTATCAGCCAAAATGCAGCCCATATCCGGGAGAATCTCAAGAGCAGGGGGTGGAGCAAGGCAGGCCTCAACCCACGAGAAGCTCCACCCAAAAATGCAGACAAAATGCAGCCCACATCCGGGAGAATCTCAAGAGCAGGGGGTGGAGGAAGCCAGGCCTCAAACCACGAGAAGCTCCACCCCAAAATGCAGACAAAATGCAGCCCACATCTTTGAGAATATCAAGAGCAGGGGGTGGAGCAAGCCAGGCCTCAAACCACGAGAAGCTCCAGCCCAAAAGGCAGCCAAAATGCAGCCCACATCTGGGAGAATCTCAAGAGCAGGGGGTGGAGCAAGCCAGGCCTCAAACCACGAGAAGCTCCAGCCCAAAATAGCACCCAAAATGCAGCCCACCTCTGGGACAATTTCAAGAGCAGGGGGTGGAGCAAGCCAGGCCTCAAACCACGAGAAGCTCCAGCCCAAAGGGCAGCCAAAATGCAGCCCACATCCAGGAGAATATCAAGAGCAGGGGGTGGAGCAAGGCAGGCATCAAATCGCGAGATGCTCCATCCCAAAAGGCAGCCAAAATCCAGCCCATATACGGGAGAATCTCAAGAGCAGGGGTTGGAGCAAACCAGGCCTCAAACCACGAGAAGCTCCAGCCCAAAATGCAGCCAAAATCCTAACCACATCCGGGAGAATCTCAAGAGCAGGGGGTGGAGCAAGCCAGGCCTCAAACCACGAGAAGCTCCAGCCAAAATGCAGCCAAAATCCAGCCCACATCCGGGAGAATCTCAAGAGCAGGGGGTGGAGCAAGCCAGGCCTCAAACCACGAGAAGCTCCAGCCCAAAATGCAGACAAAATCCAGCCCACATCCGGGAGAATATCAAGAGCAGGGGGTGGAGCAAGGCAGGCCTCAAATCGCGAGATGCTCCAGCCCAAAAGGCAGCCATAATCCTAACCACATCCGGGAGAATCTCAAGAGCAGGGGGTGGAGCAAGCCAGGCCTCAAACCACGAGAAGCTCCAGCCCAAAAGGCAGCCAAAATGCAGCCCACATCCAGGAGAATCTCAAGAGCAGGGGGTGGAGCAAGCCAGGCCTCAAACCACGAGAAGCTCCAGCCCAAAAGGCAGCCAAAATGCAGCCCACATCCGGGAGAATCTCAAGAGCAGGGGGTGCAGCAAGCCAGGCCTCAAACCACGAGAAGCTCCAGCCCAAAATGCAGCCAAAATCCAGCCCACATCCGGGAGAATATCAAGAGCAGGGGGTGGAGCAAGCCAGGCCTCAAACCACGAGAAGCTCCAGCCCAAAATGCAGACAAAATCCAGCCCACATCTGGGAGAATCTCAAGAGCAGGGGGTGGAGCAAGCCAGGCCTCAAACCACGAGAAGCTCCAGCCCAAAAGGCAGCCAAAATGCAGCCCACCTCTGGGACAATTTCAAGAGCAGGGGGTGGAGCAAGCCAGGCCTCAAACCACGAGAAGCTCCAGCCCAAAATGCAGACAAAATCCAGCCCACATCCAGGAGAATATCAAGAGCAGGGGGTGGAGCAAGGCAGGCCTCAAATCGCGAGATGCTCCAGCCCAAAAGGCAGCCAAAATCCAGCCCATATACGGGAGAATCTCAAGAGCAGGGGTTGGAGCAAACCAGGCCTCAAACCACGAGAAGCTCCAGCCCAAAATGCAGCCAAAATCCTAACCACATCCGGGAGAATCTCAAGAGCAGGGGGTGGAGCAAGCCAGGCCTCAAACCACGAGAAGCTCCAGCCCAAAAGGCAGCCAAAATCCAGCCCACATCCGGGAGAATCTCAAGAGCAGGGGTTGGAGCAAGGCAGGCCTCAAACCACGAGAAGCTCCAGCCCAAAATGCAGCCAAAATCCAGCCCACATCCGGGAGAATCTCAAGAGCAGGGGGTGGAGCAAGCCAGGCCTCAAACCACGAGAAGCTCCAGCCCAAGTATCAGCCAAAATGCAGCCCATATCCGGGAGAATCTCAAGAGCAGGGGGTGGAGCAAGGCAGGCCTCAACCCACGAGAAGCTCCACCCAAAAATGCAGACAAAATGCAGCCCACATCCGGGAGAATCTCAAGAGCAGGGGGTGGAGCAAGCCAGGCCTCAAACCACGAGAAGCTCCAGCCCAAAAGGCAGCCAAAATGCAGCCCACATCTTTGAGAATATCAAGAGCAGGGGGTGGAGCAAGCCAGGCCTCAAACCACGAGAAGCTCCAGCCCAAAAGGCAGCCAAAATGCAGCCCACATCCGGGAGAATCTCAAGAGCAGGGGGTGGAGCAAGCCAGGCCTCAAACCACGAGAAGCTCCAGCCCAAAAGGCACCCAAAATGCAGCCCACCTCTGGGACAATTTCAAGAGCAGGGGGTGGAGCAAGCCAGGCCTCAAACCACGAGAAGCTCCAGCCCAAAGGGCAGCCAAAATGCAGCCCACATCCGGGAGAATATCAAGAGCACGGGGTGGAGCAAGGCAGGCCTCAAACCACGAGAAGCTCCAGCCCAAAATGCAGACAAAATCCAGCCCACATCCGGGAGAATCTCAAGAGCAGGGGGTGGAGCAAGCCAGGCCTCAAACCACGAGAAGCTCCAGCACAAAAGGCAGCCAAAATGCAGCCCAAATCCGGGAGAATCTCAAGAGCAGGGGGTGGAGCAAGCCAGGCCTCAAACCACGAGAAGCTCCAGCCCAAAAGGCAGCCAAAATGCAGCCCATATAGGGGACAATTTCAAGAGCAGGGGGTGGAGCAAGCCAGGCCTCAAACCACGAGAAGCTCCAGCCCAAAATGCAGACAAAATCCAGCCCACATCCAGGAGAATATCAAGAGCAGGGGGTGGAGCAAGGCAGGCCTCAAATCGCGAGATGCTCCAGCCCAAAAGGCAGCCAAAATGCAGCCCACCTCCGGGAGAATCTCAAGAGCAGGGGTTGGAGCAAACCAGGCCTCAAACCACGAGAAGCTCCAGCCCAAAATGCAGCCAAAATCCTAACCACATCCGGGAGAATCTCAAGAGCAGGGGGTGGAGCAAGGCAGGCCTCAAACCACGAGAAGCTCCAGCCCAAAAAGCAGCCAAAATCCAGCCCACATCCGGGAGAATCCGAAGAGCAGGGGGTGGAGCAAGCCAGGCCTCAAACCACGAGAAGCTCCAGCCAAAATGCAGCCAAAATCCAGCCCACATCCGGGAGAATCTCAAGAGCAGGGGGTGGAGCAAGCCAGGCCTCAAACCACGAGAAGCTCCAGCCCAAGTATCAGCCAAAATGCAGCCCATATCCGGGAGAATCTCAAGAGCAGGGGGTGGAGCAAGGCAGGCCTCAACCCACGAGAAGCTCCACCCAAAAATGCAGACAAAATGCAGCCCACATCCGGGAGAATCTCAAGAGCAGGGGGTGGAGCAAGCCAGGCCTCAAACCACGAGAAGCTCCACCCCAAAATGCAGACAAAATGCAGCCCACATCCGGGAGAATATCAAAAGCAGGGGGTGGAGCAAGCCAGGCCTCAAACCACGAGAAGCTCCAGCCCAAAAGGCACCCAAAATGCAGCCCACCTCTGGGACAATTTCAAGAGCAGGGGGTGGAGCAAGCCAGGCCTCAAACCACGAGAAGCTCCAGCCCAAAGGGCAGCCAAAATGCAGCCCACATCAGGGAGAATCTCAAGAGCAGGGGGTAGAGCAAGCCAGGCCTCAAACCACGAGAAGCTCCACCCCAAAATGCAGACAAAATCCAGCCCACATCCAGGAGAATATCGAGAGCAGGGGGTGGAGCAAGGCAGGCCTCAAACCGCGAGATGCTCCAGCCCAAAAGGCAGCCAAAATGCAGCCCACATCCGGGAGAATCTCAAGAGCAGGGGGTGGAGCAAGCCAGGCCTCAAACCACGAGAAGCTCCAGCCCAAAAGGGAGCCATAATGCAGCCCAACTGCGGGAGAATCTCAAGAGCAGGGGGTGGAGCAAGCCAGGCCTCAAACCACGAGAAGCTCCACCCCAAAATGCAGACAAAATCCAGCCCACATCCGGGAGAATATCAAGAGCAGGTGGTGGAACAAGCCAGGCCTCAAACCACGAGAAGCTCCAGCCCAAAATGCAGCCGAAATGCAGCCCACATCCGGGAGAATCTCAAGAGCAGGGGGTGGAGCAATCCAGGCCTCAAACCACGAGAAGCTCCAGCCCAAAAGGCAGCCAAAATGCAGCCCACATCCAGGAGAATCTCAAGAGCAGGGAGTGGAGCAAGCCAGGCCTCAAACCACGAGAAGCTCCACCCCAAAATGCAGACAAAATTCAGCCCACATCCAGGAGAATATCAAGAGCAGGAGTTGGAGCAAGCCAGGCCTCAAACCACGAGAAGCTCCAGCCCAAAAGGCAGCCAAAATCCATCCCACATCCGGGACAATTTCAAGAGCAGGGGGTGGAGCAAGCCAGGCCTCAAACCACGAGAAGCTCCAGCCCAAAATGCAGCCAAAATCCTAACCACATCCGGGAGAATCTCAAGAGCAGGGGGTGGAGCAAGGCAGGCCTCAAACCACGAGAAGCTCCAGCCCAAAAGACAGCCAAAATGCAGCCCACATCCGGGAGAATCTCAAGAGCAGGGGGTGGAGCAAGCCAGGCCTCAAACCACGAGAAGCTCCAGCCCAAAAGGCAGCCAAAATGCAGCCCATATACGGGAGAATCTCAAGAGCAGGGGGTGGAGCAAGCCAGGCCTCAAACCACGAGAAGCTCCAGCCCAAAATGCAGCCAAAATCCTACCCACATCCGGGAGAATCTCAAGAGCAGGGGGTGGAGCAAGCCAGGCCTCAAACCACGAGAAGCTCCAGCCCAAAAGGCAGCCAAAATGCAGCCCACATCCGGGAGAATCTCAAGAGCAGGTGGTGGAGCAAGCCAGGCCTCAAACCACGAGAAGCTCCAGCCCAAAAGGCAGCCAAAATGCAGCCCACATCCGGGAGAATCTCAAGAGCAGGGGGTGGAGCAAGCCAGGCCTCAAACCACGAGAAGCTCCAGCCCAAAAGGCAGCCAAAATGCAGCCCACATCCGGGAGAATATCAAGAGCAGGGGGTGGAGCAAGCCAGGCCTCAAACCACGAGAAGCTCCAGCCCAAAATGCAGACAAAATCCAGCCCACATCTGGGAGAATATCAAGAGCAGGGGTTGGAGCAAGCCAGGCCTCAAACCACGAGAAGCTCCAGCCCAAAAGGCAGCCAAAATCCATCCCACATCCGGGACAATTTCAAGAGCAGGGGGTGGAGCAAGCCAGGCCTCAAACCACGAGAAGCTCCAGCCCAAAAGGCAGCCAAAATCCTAACCACATCCGGGAGAATCTCAAGAGCAGGGGGTGGAGCAAGCCAGGCCTCAAACCACGAGAAGCTCCAGCCCAAAAGGCAGCCAAAATGCAGCCCACATCTGGGAGAATCTCAAGAGCAGGGGGTGGAGCAAGCCAGGCCTCAAACCACGAGAAGCTCCAGCCCAAAATGCAGCCAAAATCCAGCCCACCTCCGGGAGAATCTCAAGAGCAGGGGGTGGAGCAAGCCAGGCCTCAAACCACGAGAAGCTCCAGCCCAAGTGGCAGCCAAAATGCAGCCCACATCCAGGAGAATCTCAAGAGCAGGGGGTGGAGCAAGCCAGGCCTCGAACCACGAGAAGCTCCAGCCCAAAATGCAGCCAAAATCCAGCCCACATCCGGGAGAATCTCAAGAGCAGGTGGTGGAGCAAGCCAGGCCTCAAACCACGAGAAGCTCCAGCCCAAAAGGCAGCCAAAATGCAGCCCAAATCCGGGAGAATCTCAAGAGCAGGGGGTGGAGCAAGCCAGGCCTCAAACCACGAGAAGCTCCAGCCCAAAAGGCAGCCAAAATGCAGCCCACATCCGGGAGAATCTCAAGAGCAGGGGGTGGAGCAAGCCAGGCCTCAAACCACGAGAAGCTCCAGCCCAAAATGCAGACAAAATCCTAACCACATCCGGGAGAATATCAAGAGCAGGGGGTGGAGCAAGCCAGGCCTCAAACCACGAGAAGCTCCAGCCCAAAATGCAGCCAAAATCCAGCCCACATCCGGGAGAATCTCAAGAGAAGGGGGTGGAGCAAGCCAGGCCTCAAACCACGAGAAGCTCCAGCCCAAAAATGCAGCCAAAATGCAGCCCATATCCGGGAGAATCTCAAGAGCAGGGGGTGGAGCAAGCCAGGCCTCAAACCACGAGAAGCTCCAGCCCAAAATGCAGCCAAATCCAGCCCACGTCCCGGAGAAACTCGAGAGCAGGGGGTGGAGCAAGCCAGGCCTCAAACCACGAGAAGCTCCAGCCCAAAAGGCAGCCAAAATGCAGCCCACATCCGGGAGAATCTCGAGAGCAGGGGGTGGAGCAAGCCAGGCCTCAAACCACGAGAAGCTCCAGCCCAAAAGGCAGCCAAAATGCAGCCCACATCCGGGAGAATCTCAAGAGCAGGGGGTGGAGCAAGCCAGGCCTCAAACCACGAGAAGCTCCAGCCCAAAAGGCAGCCAAAATGCAGCCCACATCCGGGAGAATATCAAGAGCAGGGGGTGGAGCAAGCCAGGCCTCAAACCACGAGAAGCTCCAGCCCAAAATGCAGACAAAATCCAGCCCACATCTGGGAGAATATCAAGAGCAGGGGTTGGAGCAAGCCAGGCCTCAAACCACGAGAAGCTCCAGCCCAAAAGGCAGCCAAAATCCATCCCACATCCGGGACAATTTCAAGAGCAGGGGGTGGAGCAAGCCAGGCCTCAAACCACGAGAAGCTCCAGCCCAAAAGGCAGCCAAAATCCTAACCACATCCGGGAGAATCTCAAGAGCAGGGGGTGGAGCAAGCCAGGCCTCAAACCACGAGAAGCTCCAGCCCAAAAGGCAGCCAAAATGCAGCCCACATCTGGGAGAATCTCAAGAGCAGGGGGTGGAGCAAGCCAGGCCTCAAACCACGAGAAGCTCCAGCCCAAAATGCAGCCAAAATCCAGCCCACCTCCGGGAGAATCTCAAGAGCAGGGGGTGGAGCAAGCCAGGCCTCAAACCACGAGAAGCTCCAGCCCAAGTGGCAGCCAAAATGCAGCCCACATCCAGGAGAATCTCAAGAGCAGGGGGTGGAGCAAGCCAGGCCTCGAACCACGAGAAGCTCCAGCCCAAAATGCAGCCAAAATCCAGCCCACATCCGGGAGAATCTCAAGAGCAGGTGGTGGAGCAAGCCAGGCCTCAAACCACGAGAAGCTCCAGCCCAAAAGGCAGCCAAAATGCAGCCCAAATCCGGGAGAATCTCAAGAGCAGGGGGTGGAGCAAGCCAGGCCTCAAACCACGAGAAGCTCCAGCCCAAAAGGCAGCCAAAATGCAGCCCACATCCGGGAGAATCTCAAGAGCAGGGGGTGGAGCAAGCCAGGCCTCAAACCACGAGAAGCTCCAGCCCAAAATGCAGACAAAATCCTAACCACATCCGGGAGAATATCAAGAGCAGGGGGTGGAGCAAGCCAGGCCTCAAACCACGAGAAGCTCCAGCCCAAAATGCAGCCAAAATCCAGCCCACATCCGGGAGAATCTCAAGAGAAGGGGGTGGAGCAAGCCAGGCCTCAAACCACGAGAAGCTCCAGCCCAAAAATGCAGCCAAAATGCAGCCCATATCCGGGAGAATCTCAAGAGCAGGGGGTGGAGCAAGCCAGGCCTCAAACCACGAGAAGCTCCAGCCCAAAATGCAGCCAAATCCAGCCCACGTCCCGGAGAAACTCGAGAGCAGGGGGTGGAGCAAGCCAGGCCTCAAACCACGAGAAGCTCCAGCCCAAAAGGCAGCCAAAATGCAGCCCACATCCGGGAGAATCTCAAGAGCAGGGGGTGGAGCAAGCCAGGCCTCAAACCACGAGAAGCTCCAGCCCAAAAGGCAGCCAAAATCCAGCCCATATCCGGGAGAATCTCAAGAGCAGGGGGTGGAGCAAGCCAGGCCTCAAACCAGGAGAAGCTCCAGCCCAAAATGCAGCCAAAATCCTACCCACATCTGGGAGAATCTCAAGAGCAGGGGGTGGAGCAAGCCAGGCCTCAAACCACGAGAAGCTCCAGCCCAAAATGCAGCCAAAATGCAGCCCACCTCCGGGAGAATCTCAAGAGCAGGTGGTGGAGCAAGCCAGGCCTCAAACCACGAGAAGCTCCAGCCCAAAAGGCAGCCAAAATGCAGCCCACATCCAGGAGAATCGCAAGAGCAGGGCGTGGAGCAAGCCAGGCCTCAAACCACGAGAAGCTCCAGCCCAAAAGGCAGCCAAAATCCAGCCCACATCCGGGAGAATCTCAAGAGCAGGGGGTGCGGCAAGCCAGGCCTCAAACCACGAGAAGCTCCAGCCCAAAATGCAGCCAAAATGCAGCCCACATCCGGGAGAATATCAACAGCAGGGGGTGGAGCAAGCCAGGCCTCAAACCATGAGAAGCTCCAGCCCAAAATGCAGACAAAATCCAGCCCACATCTGGGAGAATATCAAGAGCAGGGGGTGGAGCAAGCCAGGCCTCAAACCACGAGAAGCTCCACCCCAAAATGCAGACAAAATCCAGCCCACATCCGGGAGAATCTCAAGAGCAGGGGGTGGAGCAAGGCAGGCCTCAAACCACGAGAAGCTCCAGCCCAAAAGGCAGCCAAAATGCAGCCCACATCCGGGAGAATCTCAAGAGCAGGGGGTGGAGCAAGCCAGGCCTCAAGCCACGAGAAGCTCCAGCCCAAAATGCAGCCAAAATCCAGCCCACATCCGGGAGAATCTCAAGAGCAGGGGGTTGAGCAAGCCAGGCCTCAAACCACGAGAAGCTCCAGCCCAAAAATGCAGCCAAAATGCAGCCCATATCCGGGAGAATCTCAAGAGCAGGGGGTGGAGCAAGCCAGGCCTCAAACCAGGAGAAGCTCCAGCCCAAAATGCAGCCAAAATCCTACCCACATCTGGGAGAATCTCAAGAGCAGGGGGTGGAGCAAGCCAGGCCTCAAACCACGAGAAGCTCCAGCCCAAAATGCAGCCAAAATGCAGCCCACCTCCGGGAGAATCTCAAGAGCATGGGGTGGAGCAAGCCAGGCCTCAAACCACGAGAAGCTCCAGCCCAAAAGGCAGCCAAAATGCAGCCCACATCCAGGAGAATCGCAAGAGCAGGGCGTGGAGCAAGCCAGGCCTCAATCCACGAGAAGCTCCAGCCCAAAAGGCAGCCAAAATCCAGCCCACATCCGGGAGAATCTCAAGAGCAGGGGGTGCGGCAAGCCAGGCCTCAAACCACGAGAAGCTCCAGCCCAAAAGGCAGCCAAAATGCAGCCCACATCCGGGAGAATATCAACAGCAGGGGGTGGAGCAAGCCAGGCCTCAAACCATGAGAAGCTCCAGCCCAAAATGCAGACAAAATCCAGCCCACATCTGGGAGAATCTCAAGAGCAGGGGGTGGAGCAAGCCAGGCCTTAAAAACCACGAGAAGCTCCACCCCAAATTGCAGACAAAATCCAGCCCACATCCGGGAGAATCTCAAGAGCAGGGGGTGGAGCAAGCCAGGCCTCAAACCACGAGAAGCTCCAGCCCAAAAGGCAGCCAAAATGCAGCCCACATCCGGGAGAATCTCAAGAGCAGGGGGTGGAGCAAGCCAGGCCTCAAGCCACGAGAAGCTCCAGCCCAAAATGAAGCCAAAATGCAGCCCACCTCCGGGAGAATCTCAAGAGCAGGGGGTGGAGCAAGCCAGGCCTCAAACCACGAGAAGCTCCAGCCCAAATGGCAGCCAAAATGCAGCCCACATCCAGGAGAATATGAAGAGCTGGAGGTGGAGCAAGCCAGGCCTCGAACCACGAGAAGCTCCAGCCCAAAATGCAGCCAAAATCCAGCCCACATCCGGGACAATCTCAAGAGCAGGGGGTGGAGCAAGCCAGGCCTCAAACCACGAGAAGCTCCAGCCCAAAAATGCAGCCAAAATGCAGCCCACATCCAGGAGAATCGCAAGAGCAGGGCGTGGAGCAAGCCAGGCCTCAAACCACGAGAAGCTCCAGCCCAAAAGGCAGCCAAAATCCAGCCCACATCCGGGAGAATCTCAAGAGCAGGGGGTGCGGCAAGCCAGGCCTCAAACCACGAGAAGCTCCAGCCCAAAATGCAGCCAAAATGCAGCCCACATCCGGGAGAATATCAACAGCAGGGGGTGGAGCAAGCCAGGCCTCAAACCATGAGAAGCTCCAGCCCAAAATGCAGACAAAATCCAGCCCACATCTGGGAGAATATCAAGAGCAGGGGGTGGAGCAAGCCAGGCCTCAAACCACGAGAAGCTCCACCCCAAAATGCAGACAAAATCCAGCCCACATCCGGGAGAATCTCAAGAGCAGGGGGTGGAGCAAGGCAGGCCTCAAACCACGAGAAGCTCCAGCCCAAAAGGCAGCCAAAATGCAGCCCACATCCGGGAGAATCTCAAGAGCAGGGGGTGGAGCAAGCCAGGCCTCAAGCCACGAGAAGCTCCAGCCCAAAATGCAGCCAAAATCCAGCCCACATCCGGGAGAATCTCAAGAGCAGGGGGTTGAGCAAGCCAGGCCTCAAACCACGAGAAGCTCCAGCCCAAAAATGCAGCCAAAATGCAGCCCATATCCGGGAGAATCTCAAGAGCAGGGGGTGGAGCAAGCCAGGCCTCAAACCAGGAGAAGCTCCAGCCCAAAATGCAGCCAAAATCCTACCCACATCTGGGAGAATCTCAAGAGCAGGGGGTGGAGCAAGCCAGGCCTCAAACCACGAGAAGCTCCAGCCCAAAATGCAGCCAAAATGCAGCCCACCTCCGGGAGAATCTCAAGAGCATGGGGTGGAGCAAGCCAGGCCTCAAACCACGAGAAGCTCCAGCCCAAAAGGCAGCCAAAATGCAGCCCACATCCAGGAGAATCGCAAGAGCAGGGCGTGGAGCAAGCCAGGCCTCAATCCACGAGAAGCTCCAGCCCAAAAGGCAGCCAAAATCCAGCCCACATCCGGGAGAATCTCAAGAGCAGGGGGTGCGGCAAGCCAGGCCTCAAACCACGAGAAGCTCCAGCCCAAAAGGCAGCCAAAATGCAGCCCACATCCGGGAGAATATCAACAGCAGGGGGTGGAGCAAGCCAGGCCTCAAACCATGAGAAGCTCCAGCCCAAAATGCAGACAAAATCCAGCCCACATCTGGGAGAATCTCAAGAGCAGGGGGTGGAGCAAGCCAGGCCTTAAAAACCACGAGAAGCTCCACCCCAAATTGCAGACAAAATCCAGCCCACATCCGGGAGAATCTCAAGAGCAGGGGGTGGAGCAAGCCAGGCCTCAAACCACGAGAAGCTCCAGCCCAAAAGGCAGCCAAAATGCAGCCCACATCCGGGAGAATCTCAAGAGCAGGGGGTGGAGCAAGCCAGGCCTCAAGCCACGAGAAGCTCCAGCCCAAAATGAAGCCAAAATGCAGCCCACCTCCGGGAGAATCTCAAGAGCAGGGGGTGGAGCAAGCCAGGCCTCAAACCACGAGAAGCTCCAGCCCAAATGGCAGCCAAAATGCAGCCCACATCCAGGAGAATATGAAGAGCTGGAGGTGGAGCAAGCCAGGCCTCGAACCACGAGAAGCTCCAGCCCAAAATGCAGCCAAAATCCAGCCCACATCCGGGACAATCTCAAGAGCAGGGGGTGGAGCAAGCCAGGCCTCAAACCACGAGAAGCTCCAGCCCAAAAATGCAGCCAAAATGCAGCCCATATCCGGGAGAATCTCAAGAGCAGGGGGTGGAGCAAGCCAGGCCTCAAACCACGAGGAGCTCCAGCCCAAAAGGCAGCCAAAATGCAGCCCACATCCGGGAGAATCTCAAGAGCAGGGGGTGGAGCAAGGCAGGCCTCAAACCACGAGGAGCTCCAGCCCAAAATGCAGCCAAATCCAGCCCACGTCCCGGAGAAACTCGAGAGCAGGGGGTGGAGCAAGCCAGGCCTCAAACCACGAGAAGCTCCAGCCCAAAAGGCAGCCAAAATCCAGCCCACATCCGGGAGAATCTCAAGAGCAGGGGGTGGAGCAAGGCAGGCCTCAAACCACGAGAATCTCCAGCCCAAAAGGCAGCCAAAATGCAGCCCATATCCGGGAGAATCTCAAGAGCAGGGGGTGGAGCAAGCCAGGCCTCAAACCACGAGAAGCTCCAGCCCAAAATGCAGACAAAATCCTACCCACATCCGGGAGAATCTCAAGAGCAGGGGGTGGAGCAAGCCAGGCCTCAAACCACGAGAAGCTCCAGCCCAAAAGGCAGCCAAAATGCAGCCAACCTCCGGGAGAATCTCAAGAGCAGGTGGTGGAGCAAGCCAGGCCTCAAACCACGAGAAGCTCCAGCCCAAAAGGCAGCCAAAATGCAGCCCACATCCGGGAGAATCTCAAGAGCAGGGGGTGGAGCAAGCCAGGCCTCAAACCACGAGAAGCTCCACCCCAAAATGCAGACAAAATCCAGCCCACATCCGGGAGAATCTCAAGAGCAGGGGGTGGAGCAAGCCAGGCCTCAAACCACGAGAAGCTCCAGCCCAAAAGGCAGCCAAAATGCAGCCCAAATACGGGAGAATATCAAGAGCAGGGGGTGGAGCAAGCCAGGCCTCAAACCACGAGAAGCTCCAGCCCAAAAGGCAGCCAAAATGCAGCCCACCTCTGGGACAATTTCAAGAGCAGGGGGTGGAGCAAGCCAGGCCTCAAACCACGAGAAGCTCCAGCCTAAAATGCAGACAAAATCCAGCCCACATCCAGGAGAATATCAAGAGCAGGGGGTGGAGCAAGGCAGGCCTCAAATCGCGAGATGCTCCAGCCCAAAAGGCAGCCAAGATGCAGCCCACATCCGGGACAATTTCAAGAGCAGGGGGTGGAGCAAGCCAGGCCTCAAACCACGAGAAGCTCCAGCCCAAAATGCAGCCAAAATCCTAACCACATCCGGGAGAATCTCAAGAGCAGGGGGTGGAGCAAGCCAGGCCTCAAACCACGAGAAGCTCCAGCCCAAAAGGCAGCCAAAATCCAGCCCACCTCCGGGAGAATCTCAAGAGCAGGGGGTGGAGCAATCCAGGCCTCAAACCTCGAGTACCTCAAGCCCTAAAGGCAGCCAAAATCCAGCCCACATCCGGGAGAATCTCAAGAGCAGGGGGTGGAGCAAGCCAGGCCTCAAACCACGAGAAGCTCCAGCCCAAAAGGCAGCCAAAATCCAGCCCACATCCGGGAGAATCTCAAGAGCAGGGGGTGGAGCAAGCCAGGCCTCAAACCACGAGAAGCTCCAGCCCAAAAGGCAGCCAAAATGCAGCCCACATCCAGGAGAATATGAAGAGCAGGGGGTGGAGCAAGCCAGGCCTCAAACCACGAGAAGCTCCAGCCAAAATGCAGCCAAAATCCAGCCCACATCCGGGAGAATCTCAAGAGCAGGGGGTGGAGCAAGCCAGGCCTCAAACCACGAGAAGCTCCAGCCCAAGTATCAGCCAAAATGCAGCCCACATCCGGGAGAATCTCAAGAGCAGGGGGTGGAGTAAGCCAGGCCTCAAACCACGAGAAGCTCCAGCCCAAAATGCAGCCAAAACGCAGCCCACATCCAGGAGAATCTCAAGAGCTGGGGGTGGAGCAAGCCAGGCCTCAAACCACGAGGAGCTCCAGCCCAAAATGCAGCCAAATCCAGCCCACGTCCCGGAGAAACTCGAGAGCAGGGGGTGGAGCAAGCCAGGCCTCAAACCACGAGAAGCTCCAGCCCAAAAGGCAGCCACAATGCAGCCCACATCCGGGAGAATCTCAAGAGCAGGGGGTGGAGCAAGCCAGGCCTCAAACCACGAGAAGCTCCACCCCAAAAGGCAGCCAAAATGCAGCCCACCTCCGGGAGAATCTCAAGAGCAGGTGGTGGAGCAAGCCAGGCCTCAAACCACGAGAAGCTCCAGCCCAAAAGGCAGCCAAAATGCAGCCCACATCCGGGAGAATCTCAAGAGCAGGGGGTGGAGCAAGCCAGGCCTCAAACCACGAGAAGCTCCACCCCAAAATGCAGACAAAATCCAGCCCACATCCGGGAGAATCTCAAGAGCAGGGGGTGGAGCAAGCCAGGCCTCAAACCACGAGAAGCTCCAGCCCAAAAGGCAGCCAAAATGCAGCCCAAATACGTGAGAATATCAAGAGCAGGGGGTGGAGCAAGCCAGGCCTCAAACCACGAGAAGCTCCAGCCCAAAAGGCAGCCAAAATGCAGCCCACCTCTGGGACAATTTCAAGAGCAGGGGGTGGAGCAAGCCAGGCCTCAAACCACGAGAAGCTCCAGCCTAAAATGCAGACAAAATCCAGCCCACATCCAGGAGAATATCAAGAGCAGGGGGTGGAGCAAGGCAGGCCTCAAATCGCGAGATGCTCCAGCCCAAAAGGCAGCCAAGATGCAGCCCACATCCGGGACAATTTCAAGAGCAGGGGGTGGAGCAAGCCAGGCCTCAAACCACGAGAAGCTCCAGCCCAAAATGCAGCCAAAATCCTAACCACATCCGGGAGAATCTCAAGAGCAGGGGGTGGAGCAAGCCAGGCCTCAAACCACGAGAAGCTCCAGCCCAAAAGGCAGCCAAAATCCAGCCCACATCCGGGAGAATCTCAAGAGCAGGGGGTGGAGCAAGCCAGGCCTCAAACCACGAGAAGCTCCAGCCCAAAAGGCAGCCAAAATCCAGCCCACATCCGGGAGAATCTCAAGAGCAGGGGGTGGAGCAAGCCAGGCCTCAAACCACGAGAAGCTCCAGCCCAAAAGGCAGCCAAAATGCAGCCCACATCCAGGAGAATATGAAGAGCAGGGGGTGGAGCAAGCCAGGCCTCAAACCACGAGAAGCTCCAGCCAAAATGCAGACAAAATCCAGCCCACATCCGGGAGAATCTCAAGAGCAGGGGGTGGAGCAAGCCAGGCCTCAAACCACGAGAAGCTCCAGCCCAAGTATCAGCCAAAATGCAGCCCACATCCGGGAGAATCTCAAGAGCAGGGGGTGGAGCAAGGCAGGCCTCAACCCACGAGAAGCTCCACCCCAAAATGCAGACAAAATGCAGCCCACATCCGGGAGAATATCAAGAGCAGGGGGTGGAGCAAGCCAGGCCTCAAACCACGAGAACCTCCACCCCAAAATGCAGACAAAATGCAGCCCACATCTTTGAGAATATCAAGAGCAGGGGGTGGAGCAAGCCAGGCCTCAAACCACGAGAAGCTCCAGCCCAAAAGGCAGCCAAAATGCAGCCCACCTCTGGGACAATTTCAAGAGCAGGGGGTGGAGCAAGCCAGGCCTCAAACCACGAGAAGCTCCAGCCCAAAAGGCAGCCAAAATGCAGCCCACCTCTGGGACAATTTCAAGAGCAGGGGGTGGAGCAAGCCAGGCCTCAAACCACGAGAAGCTCCAGCCCAAAAGGCAGCCAAAATGCAGCCCACATCCGGGAGAATCTCAAGAGCAGGGGGTGGAGCAAGCCAGGCCTCAAACCACGAGATGCTCCAGCCCAAAAGGCAGCCAACATGCAGCCCACATCCGGGAGAATCTCAAGAGCAGGGGTTGGATCAAGCCAGGCCTCAAACCACGAGAAGCTCCAGCCCAAAAGGCAGCCAAAATGCAGCCCACATCCGGGACAATTTCAAGAGCAGGGGGTGGAGCAAGCCAGGCCTCAAACCACGAGAAGCTCCACCCCAAAATGCAGACAAAATGCAGCCCACATCCGGGAGAATCTCAAGAGCAGGGGGTGGAGAAAGCCAGGCCTCAAACCACAAGAAGCTCCAGCCCAAAAGGCAGCCAAAATGCAGCCCACATCCGGGAGAATCTCAAGAGCAGGGGGTGGAGCAAGCCAGGCCTCAAACCACGAGAAGCTCCAGCCCAAAAGGCAGCCAAAATGCAGCCCACCTCTGGGAAAATTTCAAGAGCAGGGGGTGGAGCAAGTCAGGCCTCAAACCACGAGAAGCTCCAGCCCAAAAGGCAGCCAAAATGCAGCCCACATCCGGGAGAATCTCAAGAGCAGGGGGTGGAGCAAGCCAGGCCTCAAACCACGAGAAGCTCCACCCCAAAATGCAGGCAAAATGCAGCCCACATCCGGGAGAATATCAAGAGCAGGGGGTGGAGCAAGGCAGGCCTCAAACCTCGAGATGCTCCAGCCCAAAAGGCAGATAAAATGCAGCCCACATCCGGGAGAATATCAAGAGCAGGGGGTGGAGCAAGGCAGGCCTCAAACCGCGAGATGCTCCAGCCCAAAAGGCAGCCAAAATGCAGCCCACCTCTAGGACAATTTCAAGAGCAGGGGTTGGAGCAAGCCAGGCCTCAAACCACGAGAAGCTCCAGCCCAAAAGGCAGTCAAAATGCAGCCCACATCCAGGAGAATCTCAAGAGCAGGGAGTGGAGCAAGCCAGGCCTCAAACCATGAGAAGCTCAAGCCCAAAATGCAGCCAAAATCCTAACCACATCCGGGAGAATCTCAAGAGCAGGGGGTGGAGCAAGGCAGGCCTCAAACCACGAGGAGCTCCAGCCCAAAAGGCAGCCAAAATGCAGCCCACATCCGGGAGAATCTCAAGAGCAGGGGGTGGAGCAAGCCAGGCCTCAAACCACGAGAAGCTCCATCCCAAAAGGCAGCCAAAATGCAGCCCACATCCGGGAGAATATCACGAGCAGGGGGTGGAGCAAGGCAGGCCTCAAACCTCGAGAACCTCCAGCCCAAAATGCAGCCAAAATCCAGCCCACATCCGGGAGAATATCAAGAGCAGGGGGTGGAGCAAGCCAGGCCTCAAACCACGAGAAGCTCCACCCCAAAATGCAGACAAAATGCAGCCCACATCCGGGAGAATCTCAAGAGCAGGGGGTGGAGCAAGCCAGGCCTCAAACCTCGAGAAGCTCCACCCCAAAATGCAGACAAAATGCAGCCCACATCCGGTTGAATCTCAAGAGCAGGGGGTGGAGCAAGCCAGGCCTCAAACCACGAGAAGCTCCACCCCAAAATGCAGACAAAATGCAGCCCACATCTTTGAGAATATCAAGAGCAGGGGGTGGAGCAAGCCAGGCCTCAAACCACGAGAAGCTCCAGCCCAAAAGGCAGCCAAAATGCAGCCCACATCCAGGAGAATCTCAAGAGCAGGGGGTGGAGCAAGGCAGGCCTCAAACCGCGAGATGCTCCAGCCCAAAAGGCAGCCAAAATGCAGCCCACATCCGGGAGAATCTCAAGAGCAGGGGGTGGAGCAAGCCAGGCCTCAAACCACGAGAAGCTCCAGCCCAAAAGGCAGCCAAAATGCAGCCCACATCCGGGACAATTTCAAGAGCAGGGGGTGGAGCAAGCCAGGCCTCAAACCACGAGAAGCTCCAGCCCAAAAGGGAGCCAAAATGCAGCCCACATCCGGGACAATTTCAAGAGCAGGGGGTGGAGTAAGCCAGGCCTCAAACCACGAGAAGCTCCAGCCCAAAATGCAGCCAAAACGCAGCCCACATCCAGGAGAATCTCAAGAGCTGGGGGTGGAGCAAGCCAGGCCTCAAACCACGAGGAGCTCCAGCCCAAAATGCAGCCAAATCCAGCCCACGTCCCGGAGAAACTCGAGAGCAGGGGGTGGAGCAAGCCAGGCCTCAAACCACGAGAAGCTCCAGCCCAAAAGGCAGCCACAATGCAGCCCACATCCGGGAGAATCTCAAGAGCAGGGGGTGGAGCAAGCCAGGCCTCAAACCACGAGAAGCTCCACCCCAAAAGGCAGCCAAAATGCAGCCCACATGCGGGGAGAATCTCAAGAGCAGGGGGTGGAGCAAGCCAGGCCTCAAACCACGAGAAGCTCCAGCCCAAAAGGCAGCCAAAATCCAGCCCACATCCGGGAGAATCTCAAGAGCAGGGGGTGGAGCAAGGCAGGCCTCAAACCACGAGAAGCTCCAGCCCAAAAGGCAGCCAAAATGCAGCCCACATCCGGGAGAATCTCAAGAGCAGGGGGTGGAGCAAGCCAGGCCTCAAACCACGAGAAGCTCCATCCCAAAAGGCAGCCAAAATGCAGCCCACATCCGGGAGAATATCACGAGCAGGGGGTGGAGCAAGGCAGGCCTCAAACCTCGAGAACCTCCAGCCCAAAATGCAGCCAAAATCCAGCCCACATCCGGGAGAATATCAAGAGCAGGGGGTGGAGCAAGCCAGGCCTCAAACCACGAGAAGCTCCACCCCAAAATGCAGACAAAATGCAGCCCACATCCGGGAGAATCTCAAGAGCAGGGGGTGGAGCAAGCCAGGCCTCAAACCTCGAGAAGCTCCACCCCAAAATGCAGACAAAATGCAGCCCACATCCGGTTGAATCTCAAGAGCAGGGGGTGGAGCAAGCCAGGCCTCAAACCACGAGAAGCTCCACCCCAAAATGCAGACAAAATGCAGCCCACATCTTTGAGAATATCAAGAGCAGGGGGTGGAGCAAGCCAGGCCTCAAACCACGAGAAGCTCCAGCCCAAAAGGCAGCCAAAATGCAGCCCACATCCAGGAGAATCTCAAGAGCAGGGGGTGGAGCAAGGCAGGCCTCAAACCGCGAGATGCTCCAGCCCAAAAGGCAGCCAAAATGCAGCCCACATCCGGGAGAATCTCAAGAGCAGGGGGTGGAGCAAGCCAGGCCTCAAACCACGAGAAGCTCCAGCCCAAAAGGCAGCCAAAATGCAGCCCACATCCGGGACAATTTCAAGAGCAGGGGGTGGAGCAAGCCAGGCCTCAAACCACGAGAAGCTCCAGCCCAAAAGGGAGCCAAAATGCAGCCCACATCCGGGACAATTTCAAGAGCAGGGGGTGGAGTAAGCCAGGCCTCAAACCACGAGAAGCTCCAGCCCAAAATGCAGCCAAAACGCAGCCCACATCCAGGAGAATCTCAAGAGCTGGGGGTGGAGCAAGCCAGGCCTCAAACCACGAGGAGCTCCAGCCCAAAATGCAGCCAAATCCAGCCCACGTCCCGGAGAAACTCGAGAGCAGGGGGTGGAGCAAGCCAGGCCTCAAACCACGAGAAGCTCCAGCCCAAAAGGCAGCCACAATGCAGCCCACATCCGGGAGAATCTCAAGAGCAGGGGGTGGAGCAAGCCAGGCCTCAAACCACGAGAAGCTCCACCCCAAAAGGCAGCCAAAATGCAGCCCACATGCGGGGAGAATCTCAAGAGCAGGGGGTGGAGCAAGCCAGGCCTCAAACCACGAGAAGCTCCAGCCCAAAAGGCAGCCAAAATCCAGCCCACATCCGGGAGAATCTCAAGAGCAGGGGGTGGAGCAAGCCAGGCCTCAAACCACGAGAAGCTCCAGCCCAAAAGGCAGCCAAAATGCAGCCCACATCCGGGAGAATCTCAAGAGCAGGGGGTGGAGCAAGCCAGGCCTCAAACCACGAGAAGCTCCAGCCCAAATGGCAGCCAAAATCCAGCCCACATCCGGGAGAATCTCAAGAGCAGGGGGTGGAGCAAGGCAGGCCTCAAACCACGAGAAACTCCAGCCCAAAATGCAGCCAAATCCAGCCCACGTCCCGGAGAAACTCGAGAGCAGGGGCTGGAGCAAGCCAGGCCTCAAACCACGAGAAGCTTCAGGCCAAAAGGCAGCCAAAATCCAGCCCACATCCAGGAGAATCTCGAGAGCAGGGGGTGGAGCAAGCCAGGCCTCAAACCACAAGAAGCTCCAGCCCAAAATGCAGCCAAAATCCAGCCCACATCCGGGAGAATATCAAGAGCAGGGGGTGGAGCAAGCCAGGCCTCAAACCACGAGAAGCTCCACCCCAAAATGCAGACAAAATGCAGCCCACATCCGGGAGAATCTCAAGAGCAGGGGGTGGAGCAAGCCAGGCCTCAAACCTCGAGAAGCTCCACCCCAAAATGCAGACAAAATGCAGCCCACATCCGGTTGAATCTCAAGAGCAGGGGGTGGAGCAAGCCAGGCCTCAAACCACGAGAAGCTCCACCCCAAAATGCAGACAAAATGCAGCCCACATCTTTGAGAATATCAAGAGCAGGGGGTGGAGCAAGCCAGGCCTCAAACCACGAGAAGCTCCAGCCCAAAAGGCAGCCAAAATGCAGCCCACATCCGGGACAATTTCAAGAGCAGGGGGTGGAGCAAGCCAGGCCTCAAACCACGAGAAGCTCCAGCCCAAAAGGGAGCCAAAATGCAGCCCACATCCGGGACAATTTCAAGAGCAGGGGGTGGAGTAAGCCAGGCCTCAAACCACGAGAAGCTCCAGCCCAAAATGCAGCCAAAACGCAGCCCACATCCAGGAGAATCTCAAGAGCTGGGGGTGGAGCAAGCCAGGCCTCAAACCACGAGGAGCTCCAGCCCAAAATGCAGCCAAATCCAGCCCACGTCCCGGAGAAACTCGAGAGCAGGGGGTGGAGCAAGCCAGGCCTCAAACCACGAGAAGCTCCAGCCCAAAAGGCAGCCACAATGCAGCCCACATCCGGGAGAATCTCAAGAGCAGGGGGTGGAGCAAGCCAGGCCTCAAACCACGAGAAGCTCCACCCCAAAAGGCAGCCAAAATGCAGCCCACATGCGGGGAGAATCTCAAGAGCAGGGGGTGGAGCAAGCCAGGCCTCAAACCACGAGAAGCTCCAGCCCAAAAGGCAGCCAAAATCCAGCCCACATCCGGGAGAATCTCAAGAGCAGGGGGTGGAGCAAGCCAGGCCTCAAACCACGAGAAGCTCCATCCCAAAAGGCAGCCAAAATGCAGCCCACATCCGGGAGAATATCACGAGCAGGGGGTGGAGCAAGACAGGCCTCAAACCTCGAGAAGCTCCAGCCCAAAATGCAGCCAAAATCCAGCCCACATCCGGGAGAAACTCAAGAGCAGGGGGTGGAGCAAGCCAGGCCTCAAACCACGAGAAGCTCCAGCCCAAAAGGCAGCCAAAATCAAGCCCACATCCGGGAGAATCTCAAGAGCAGGGGGTGGAGCAAGCCAGGCCTCAAACCACGAGAAGCTCCAGCCCAAAATGCAGCCAAATCCAGCCCACGTACCGGAGAAACTCGAGAGCAGGGGCTGGAGCAAGCCAGGCCTCAAACCACGAGAAGCTTCAGCCCAAAAGGCAGCCAAAATCCAGCCCACATCCAGGAGAATCTCAAGAGCAGGGGGTGGAGCAAGCCAGGCCTCAAACCACAAGAAGCTCCAGCCCAAAAGGCAGCCAAAATGCAGCCCACATCCGGGAGAATCTCAAGAGCAGGGGGTGGAGCAAGCCAGGCCTCAAACCATGAGAAGCTCCAGCCCTAAAGGCAGCCAAATTCCAGCCCACATCCAGGAGAATCTCAAGAGCAGGGGGTGGAGCAAGCCAGGCCTCAAACCACGAGAAGATCCAGCCCAAAAGGCAGCCAAAATGCAGCCCACCTCTGGGAGAATATCAAGAGCAGGGGGTGGAGCAAGCCAGGCCTCAAACCTCGAGAAGCTCCCGGCCAAAATGCAGCCAAAATCCAGCCCACATCTGGGAGAATCTCAAGAGCAGGGGGTGGAGAAAGCCACGCCTCAAACCACGAGAAGCTCCAGCCCAAAAGGCAGCCAAAATGCAGCCCACATCCGGGAGAATCTCAAGAGCAGGGGGTGGAGCAAGCCAGGCCTCAAACCACAAGAAGCTCCAGCCCAAAAGGCAGCCAAAATGCAGCCCACATCCGAGAGAATCTCAAGAGCAGGGGGTGGAGCAAGTCAGGCCTCAAACCACGAGAAGCTCCAGCCCAAAAGGCAGCCAAAATGCAGCCCACATCCGGGAGAATCTCAAGAGCAGGGGGTGGAGCAAGCCAGGCCTCAAACCATGAGAAGCTCCAGCCCAAAATGCAGCCAAAATCCAGCCCACATCCGGGAGAATCTCAAGAGCAGGGGGTGGAGCAAGCCAGGCCTCAAACCACGAGAAGCTCCAGCCCAAAAGGCAGCCAAAATGCAGCCCACATCCGGGAGAATCTCAAGAGCAGGGGGTGGAGCAAGCCAGGCCTCAAACCACGAGAAGCTCCAGCCCAAAAGGCAGCCAAAATCCAGCCCACCTCCGGGAGAATATCAAGAGCAGGGGGTGAAGCAAGCCAGGCCTCAAACCACGAGAAGCTCCAGCCCAAGAATCAGCCAAATTCAGTCCACATCCAGGAGAATCTCAAGAGCAGGGGGTGGAGAAAGCCAGGCCTCAAACCACGAGAAGCTCCAGCCCAAAAGGCAGCCAAAATGCAACCCACATCCGGGAGAATCTCAAGAGCAGGGGGTGGAGCAAGCCAGGCCTCAAACCACGAGAAGCTCCAGCCCAAAGAGCAGCCAAAATGCAGCCCACATCCGGGAGAATCTCAAGAGCAGGGGGTGGAGCAAGCCAGGCCTCAAACCACGAGAAGATCCAGCCCAAAAGGCAGCAAAAATGCAGCCCACCTCCGGGAGAATCTCAAGAGCAGGGGGTGGAGCAAGGCAGGCCTCAAACCACGAGAAGCTCCAGCCCAAAAGGCAGCCAAAATGCAGCCCACATCCGGGAGAATCTCAAGAGCAGGGGGTGGAGCAAGCCAGGCCTCAAACCACGAGAAGCTCCAGCCCAAGATTCAGCCAAAATGCAGCCCACATCCGGGAGAATCTCAAGAGCAGGGGGTGGATGAAGCCAGGCCTCAAACCACGAGAAGCTCCAGCCCAAAAGGCAGCCAAAATGCAGCCCACATCCGGGAGAATCTCAAGAGCAGGGGGTGGAGCAAGCCAGGCCTCAAACCACGAGAAGCTCCAGCCCAAAAGGCAGCCAAAATGCAGCCCACATCCGGGAGAATCTCAAGAGCAGGTGCTGCAGCAAGCCAGGCCTCAAACCACGAGAAGCTCCAGCCCAAAAGTCAGACAAAATCCAGCCCACATCCGGGAGAATCTCAAGAGCAGGGGGTGGAGCAAGCCAGGCCTCAAACCACGAGAAGCTCCAGCACAAAATGCAGACAAAATCCAGCCCACATCCGGGAGAATCTCAAGAGCAGGGGGTGGAGCAAGCCAGGCCTCAAACCACGAGAAGCTCCAGACCAAAAGGCAGCCAAAATGCAGCCCACATCCGGGAGAATATCAAGAGCACGGAGTGGAGCAATACAGGCCTCAAACCACGAGAAGCTCCAGCCCAAAATACAGCCAAAATGCAGCCCACATCCGGGAGAATCTCAAGAGGAGGGGTTGGAGCAAGCCAGGCCTCAAACCACGAGAAGCTCCAGCCCAAAAGGCAGCCAAAATGCAGCCCACATCCGGGAGAATCTCAAGAGCAGAGGGTGGAGCAAGCCAGGCCTCAAACCACGAGAAGCTCCAGCCCAAAAGGCAGCCAAAATGCAGCCCACATCCGGGAGAATCTCAAGAGCAGGGGGTGGAGCAAGCCAGGCCTCAAACCACGAGAAGCTCCAGCCCAAAATGCAGACAAAATCCAGCCCACATCCGGGAGAATCTCAAGAGCAGGGGGTGGAGCAAGCCAGGCCTCAAACCACGAGAAGCTCCAGCCCAAAAGGCAGCCAAAATGCAGCCCACATCCAGGAGAATCTCAAGAGCAGGGGTTGGAGCAAGCCAGGCCTCAAACCACGAGAAGCTCCAGCCCAAAAGTCAGCCAAAATCCAGCCCACTTCGGGGAGAATCTCAAGAGCAGGGGGTGGAGCAAGCCAGGCCTCAAACCACGAGAAGCTCCAGCCCAAAAGGCAGCCAAAATGCAGCCCACATCCGGGAGAATCTCAAGAGCAGGGGGTGGAGCAAGCCAGGCCTCAAACCACGAGAAGCTCCAGCCCAAAAGGCAGACAAAATGCAGCCCACATCCGGGAGAATCTCAAGAGCAGGGGGTGGAGCAAGCCAGGCCTCAAACCACGAGAAGCTCCAGCAAAAAAGGCAGCCAAAATGCAGCCCACATCCGGGAGAATCTCAAGAGCAGGGGTTGGAGCAAGGCAGGCCTCAAACCACGAGAAGCTCCAGCCCAAAAGGCAGACAAAATCCAGCCCACATCCGGGAGAATCTCAAGAGCAGGGGGTGGAGCAAGCCAGGCCTCAAACCACGAGAAGCTCCAGCCCAACAGGCAGCCAAAATGCAGCCCACATCCGGGAGAATCTCAAGAGCAGGGGGTGGAGCAGGCCAGGCCTCAAACCACGAGAATCTCCAGCCCAAAATGCAGCCAAAATGCAGCCCACATCCGGGAGAATATCAAGAGCACGGAGTGGAGCAAGACAGGCCTCAAACCACGAGAAGATCCAGCCCAAAATACAGCCAAAATGCAGCCCACCTCCGGGAGAATCTCAAGAGCAGGGGGTGGAGCAAGCCAGGCCTCAAACCACGAGAAGCTCCAGCCCGAAATGCAGCCAAAATCCAGCCCACATCCGGGAGAATCTCAAGAGCAGGGGGTGGAGCAAGCCAGGCCTCAAACCACGAGAAGCTCCAGCCCAAAAGGCAGCCAAAATGCAGCCCACATCCGGGAGAATCTCAAGAGCAGGGGGTGGAGCAAGCCAGGCCTCAAACCACGAGAAGCTCCAGCCCAAAAGGGAGCCAAAATGCAGCCCACATCCGGGAGAATCTCAAGAGCAGGGGGTGGAGCAAGCCAGGCCTCAAACCACGAGAAGCTCCAGCCCAAAAGGCAGCCAAAATCCAGCCCACTTCGGGGAGAATCTCAAGAGCAGGGGGTGGAGCAAGCCAGGCCTCAAACCACGAGAAGCTCCAGCCCAAAAGGCAGCCAAAATGCAGCCCACATCCGGGAGAATCTCAAGAGCAGGGGGTGGAGCAAGCCAGGCCTCAAACCACGAGAAGCTCCAGCCCAAAAGGCAGACAAAATGCAGCCCACATCCGGGAGAATCTCAAGAGCAGGGGGTGGAGCAAGCCAGGCCTCAAACCACGAGAAGCTCCAGCAAAAAAGGCAGCCAAAATGCAGCCCACATCCGGGAGAATCTCAAGAGCAGGGGGTGGAGCAAGGCAGGCCTCAAACCACGAGAAGCTCCAGCCCAAAAGGCAGACAAAATCCAGCCCACATCAGGGAAAATCTCAAGAGCAGGGGGTGGAGCAAGCCAGGCCTCAAACCACGAGAAGCTCCAGCCCAAAAGGGAGCCAAAATGCAGCCCACATCCAGGAGAATCTCAAGAGCAGGGGTTGGAGCAAGCCAGGCCTCAAACCACGAGAAGCTCCAGCCCAAAATGCAGACAAAATCCAGCCCACATCCGGGAGAATCTCAAGAGCAGGGGTTGGAGCAAGGCAGGCCTCAAACCACGAGAAGCTCCAGCCCAAAATGCAGCCAAAATCCAGCCCCCATCCGGGACAATTTCAAGAGCAGGGGGTGGAGCAAGCCAGGCCTCAAACCACGAGAAGCTCCAGCCCAACAGGCAGCCAAAATGCAGCCCACATCCGGGAGAATCTCAAGAGCAGGGGGTGGAGCAAGCCAGGCCTCAAACCACGAGAAGCTCCACCCCAAAATGCAGACAAAATGCAGCCCACATCCGGGAGAATCTCAAGAGCAGGGGGTGGAGCAAGGCAGGCCTCAAACCACGAGAAGCTCCAGCCCAAAAGGCAGCCAAAATGCAGCCCACATCCGGGAGAATCTCAAGAGCAGGGGGTGGAGCAAGCCAGGCCTCAAACCACGAGAAGCTCCAGCCCAAAAAGCAGCCAAAATGCAGACCACATCCGGGAGAATCTCAAGAGCAGGGGTGGAGCAAGCCAGGCCTCAAACCACGAGAAGCTCCAGCCCAAAAGTCATCCAAAATGCACCCTACATCCGGGACAATTTCAAGAGCAGGGATTGGAGCAAGCCAGGCCTCAAACCACGAGTAGCTCCACCCCAAAATGCAGACAAAATCCAGCCCACATCCAGGAGAATATCAAGAGCAGGGGGTGGAGCAAGCCAGGCCTCAAACCACGAGAAGCTCCAGCCCAAAAGGGAGCCAAAATGCAGCCCACATCCGGGAGAATCTCAAGAGCAGGGGGTGGAGCAAGCCAGGCCTCAAACCACGAGAAGCTCCAGCCCAAAATGCAGAAAAAAATCCAGGCCACATCCGGGAGAATCTCAAGAGCAGGGGGTGGAGCAAGCCAGGCCTCAAACCACGAGAAGCTCCAGCCCAAAATGCAGCCAAAATGCAGCCAACATCCGGGAGAATCTCAAGAGCAGGGGGTGGAGCAAGCCAGGCCTCAAACCACGAGAAGCTCCAGCCCAAAAGGGATCCAAAATCCAGCCCACATCCGGGAGAATCTCAAGAGCAGTGGGTGGAGCAAGCCAGGCCTCAAACCACGAGAAGCTCCAGCCCAAAATGCAGCCAAATTGTAGCCCATATCCGGGAGAATGTCAAGAGCAGGGGGTGGAGCAAGCCAGGCCTCAAACCACGAGAAGCTCCAACCCAAGAATCAGCCAAAATGCAGCCCATATCCAGGAGAATCTCAAGAGCAGGGGCTGGAGCAAGCCAGGCCTCAAACCACGAGAAGCTCCAGCCCAAAAGGCAGCCAAAATGCAGCCCACATCCGGGAGAATCTCAAGAGCAGGGCGTGGAGCAAGCCAGGCCTCAAACCACGAGAAGCTCCAGCCCAAAAGGCAGACAAAATGCAGCCCACATCCGGGAGAATATCAAGAGCAGGGGGTGGAGCAAGCCAGGCCTCAAACCACGAGAAGCTCCAGCCCAAAAGGCAGCCAAATTGTAGCCCATATCCGGGAGAATCTCAAGAGCAGGGGGTGGAGCAAGCCAGGCCTCAAACCACGAGAAGCTCCAGCCCAAGAATCAGCCAAAATGCAGTCCATATCCAGGAGAATCTCAAGAGCAGGGGGTGGAGCAAGCCAGGCCTCAAACCACGAGAAGCTCCAGCCCAAAAGGCAGCCAAAATGCAGCCCACATCCGGGAGAATCTCAAGAGCAGGGCGTGGAGCAAGCCAGGCCTCAAACCACGAGAAGCTCCAGCCCAAAAGGCAGCCAAAATGCAGCCCACATCCGGGAGAATCTCAAGAGCAGGGGGTGGAGCAAGCCAGGCCTCAAACCACGAGAAGCTCCAGCCCAAAATGCAGCCAAATTGTAGCCCATATCCGGGAGAATCTCAAGAGCAGGGGGTGGAGCAAGCCAGGCCTCAAACCACGAGAAGCTCCAGCCCAAAAGGCAGCCAAAATGCAGCCTACATCCGGGACAATTTCAAGAGCAGGGGGTGGAGGAAGCCAGGCCTCAAACCATGAGAAGCTCCAGCCCAAAATCCAGCCACAATGCAGCCCACATCCAGGAGAAACTCAAGAGCAGGGGGTGGAGCAAGCCAGGCCTCAAACCACGAGAAGCTCCAGCCCAAAAGGCAGACAAAATGCAGCCAACATCCGGGAGAATCTCAAGAGCAGGGGGTGGAGGAAGCCAGGCCTCAAACCATGAGAAGCTCCAGCCCAAAATCCAGCCACAATGCAGCCCACATACAGGAGAAACTCAAGAGCAGGGGGTGGAGCAAGCCAGGCCTCAAACCACGAGAAGCTCCAGCCCAAAAGGGAGCCAAAATGCAGCCCACATCCGGGAGAATCTCAAGAGCAGGGCGTGGAGCAAGCCAGGCCTCAAACCACGAGAAGCTCCAGCCCAAAATGCAGACAAAATGCAGCCCACATCCGGGAGAATCTCAAGAGCAGGGGGTGGAGCAAGCCAGGCCTCAAACCACGAGAAGCTCCAGCCCTAAAGGCAGCCAAAATGCAGCCCACATCCGGGAGAATCTCAAGAGCAGGGGGTGGAGCAAGCCAGGCCTCAAACCACGAGAAGCTCCAGCCCAAAAGGCAGCCAAAATGCAGCCCACATCCGGGAGAATCTCAAGAGCAGGGGGTGGAGCAAGCCAGGCCTCAAACCACGAGAAGCTCCAGCCCAAAAGGCAGCCAAAATGCAGCCTACATCCGGGACAATTTCAAGAGCAGGGGGTGGAGGAAGCCAGGCCTCAAACCATGAGAAGCTCCAGCCCAAAATCCAGCCACAATGCAGCCCACATCCAGGAGAAACTCAAGAGCAGGGGGTGGAGCAAGCCAGGCCTCAAACCACGAGAAGCTCCAGCCCAAAATGCAGACAAAATGCAGCCAACATCCGGGAGAATCTCAAGAGCAGGGGGTGGAGGAAGCCAGGCCTCAAACCATGAGAAGCTCCAGCCCAAAATCCAGCCACAATGCAGCCCACATCCAGGAGAAACTCAAGAGCAGGGGGTGGAGCACGCCAGGCCTCAAACCACGAGAAGCTCCAGCCCAAAAGGGAGCCAAAATGCAGCCCACATCCGGGAGAATCTCAAGAGCAGGGGGTGGAGCAAGCCAGGCCTCAAACCACGAGAAGCTCCAGCCCAAAAGGCAGACAAAATGCAGCCAACATCCGGGAGAATCTCAAGAGCAGGGGGTGGAGGAAGCCAGGCCTCAAACCACGAGAAGCTCCAGCCCAAGAATCAGCCAAAATGCAGTCCATATCCAGGAGAATCTCAAGAGCAGGGGGTGGAGCAAGCCAGGCCTCAAACCACGAGAAGCTCCAGCCCAAAAGGCAGCCAAAATGCAGCCCACATCCGGGAGAATCTCAAGAGCAGGGCGTGGAGCAAGCCAGGCCTCAAACCACGAGAAGCTCCAGCCCAAAAGGCAGCCAAAATGCAGCCCACATCCGGGAGAATCTCAAGAGCAGGGGGTGGAGCAAGCCAGGCCTCAAACCACGAGAAGCTCCAGCCCAAAATGCAGCCAAATTGTAGCCCATATCCGGGATAATCTCAAGAGCAGGGGGTGCAGCAAGCCAGGCCTCAAACCACGAGAAGCTCCAGCCCAAAAGGCAGCCAAAATGCAGCCTACATCCGGGACAATTTCAAGAGCAGGGGGTGGAGGAAGCCAGGCCTCAAACCATGAGAAGCTCCAGCCCAAAATCCAGCCACAATGCAGCCCACATCCAGGAGAAACTCAAGAGCAGGGGGTGGAGCAAGCCAGGCCTCAAACCACGAGAAGCTCCAGCCCAAAAGGCAGACAAAATGCAGCCAACATCCGGGAGAATCTCAAGAGCAGGGGGTGGAGGAAGCCAGGCCTCAAACCATGAGAAGCTCCAGCCCAAAATCCAGCCACAATGCAGCCCACATCCAGGAGAAACTCAAGAGCAGGGGGTGGAGCAAGCCAGGCCTCAAACCACGAGAAGCTCCAGCCCAAAAGGGAGCCAAAATGCAGCCCACATCCGGGAGAATCTCAAGAGCAGGGCGTGGAGCAAGCCAGGCCTCAAACCACGAGAAGCTCCAGCCCAAAAGGCAGACAAAATGCAGCCCACATCCGGGAGAATCTCAAGAGCAGGGGGTGGAGCAAGCCAGGCCTCAAACCACGGGAAGCTCCAGCCCAAGAATCAGCCAAAATGCAGCCCACATCCGGGAGAATCTCAAGAGCAGGGGGTGGAGCAAGCCAGGCCTCAAACCACGAGAAGCTCCAGCCCAAAAGGGAGCCAAAATGCAGCCCACATCCGGGAGAATCTCAAGAGCAGGGCGTGGAGCAAGCCAGGCCTCAAACCACGAGAAGCTCCAGCCCAAAAGGCAGACAAAATGCAGCCAACATCCGGGAGAATCTCAAGAGCAGGGGGTGGAGGAAGCCAGGCCTCAAACCATGAGAAGCTCCAGCCCAAAATCCAGCCACAATGCAGCCCACATCCAGGAGAAACTCAAGAGCAGGGGGTGGAGCAAGCCAGGCCTCAAACCACGAGAAGCTCCAGCCCAAAATGCAGCCAAAATGCAGCCCACATCCGGGAGAATCTCAAGAGCAGGGGGTGGAGCAAGCCAGGCCTCAAACCACGAGAACCTCCAGCCCAAGAATCGGCCAAAATGCAGTCCACATCCAGGAGAATCTCAAGAGCAGGGGGTGGAGCAAGCCAGGCCTCAAACCACGAGAAGCTCCAGCCCAAAAGGCAGCCAAAATGCAGCCCACATCCGGGAGAATCTCAAGAGCAGGGGGTGGAGCAAGCCAGGCCTCAAACCACGAGAATCTCCAGCCCAAAATGCAGCCAAAATGCAGCCCACATCCGGGAGAATCTCAAGAGCAGGGGGTGGAGCAAGCCAGGCCTCAAACCACGAGAAGCTCCAGCCCAAAAGGCAGCCAAAATGCAGCCCACACCCAGGAGAATATCAAGAGCAGGGGTTGGAGCAAGCCAGGCCTCAAACCAGGAGAAGCTCCAGCCCAAAAGGGAGCCAAAATGCAGCCCACATCCGGGAGAATCTCAAGAGCAGGGGGTGGAGCAAGGCAGGCCTCAAACCAGGAGAAGCTCCAGCCCAAAAGGCAGCCAAAATCCAGCACACATCAGCAAGAATCTCAAGAGCAGGGGGTGGAGCAAGCCAGGCCTCAAACCACGAGAAGCTCCAGCAAAAAAGCAGCCAAAATGCAGCCCACATCCGGGAGAATCTCAAGAGCAGGGGGTGGAGGAAGCCAGGCCTCAAACCATGAGAAGCTCCAGCCCAAAATCCAGCCACAATGCAGCCCACATCCAGGAGAAACTCAAGAGCAGGGGGTGGAGCAAGCCAGGCCTCAAACCACGAGAAGCTCCAGCCCAAAAGGCAGACAAAATGCAGCCAACATCCGGGAGAATCTCAAGAGCAGGGGGTGGAGGAAGCCAGGCCTCAAACCATGAGAAGCTCCAGCCCAAAATCCAGCCACAATGCAGCCCACATCCGGGAGAAACTCAAGAGCAGGGGGTGGAGCAAGCCAGGCCTCAAACCACGAGAAGCTCCAGCCCAAAAGGGAGCCAAAATGCAGCCCACATCCAGGAGAATCTCAAGAGCAGGGCGTGGAGCAAGCCAGGCCTCAAACCACGAGAAGCTCCAGCCCAAAAGGCAGACAAAATGCAGCCCACATCCGGGAGAATCTCAAGAGCAGGGGGTGGAGCAAGCCAGGCCTCAAACCACGAGAAGCTCCAGCCCTAAAGGCAGCCAAAATGCAGCCCACATCCGGGAGAATCTCAAGAGCAGGGGGTGGAGCAAGCCAGGCCTCAAACCACGAGAAGCTCCAGCCCAAAAGGCAGCCAAAATGCAGCCCACATCCGGGAGAATCTCAAGAGCAGGGGGTGGAGCAAGCCAGGCCTCAAACCACGAGAAGCTCCAGCCCAAAAGGCAGCCAAAATGCAGCCTACATCCGGGACAATTTCAAGAGCAGGGGGTGGAGGAAGCCAGGCCTCAAACCATGAGAAGCTCCAGCCCAAAATCCAGCCACAATGCAGCCCACATCCAGGAGAAACTCAAGAGCAGGGGGTGGAGCAAGCCAGGCCTCAAACCACGAGAAGCTCCAGCCCAAAAGGCAGACAAAATGCAGCCAACATCCGGGAGAATCTCAAGAGCAGGGGGTGGAGGAAGCCAGGCCTCAAACCATGAGAAGCTCCAGCCCAAAATCCAGCCACAATGCAGCCCACATCCAGGAGAAACTCAAGAGCAGGAGGTGGAGCAAGCCAGGCCTCAAACCACGAGAAGCTCCAGCCCAAAAGGCAGCCAAAATGCAGCCCACATCCGGGAGAATCTCAAGAGCAGGGGGTGGAGCAAGCCAGGCCTCAAACCACGAGAAGCTCCAGCCCAAAATGCAGACAAAATGCAGCCCACATCCGGGAGAATCTCAAGAGCAGGGGGTGGAGAAAGCCAGGCCTCAAACCACGAGAAGCTCCAGCCCAAAAGGCAGACAAAATGCAGCCAACATCCGGGAGAATCTCAAGAGCAGGGGGTGGAGGAAGCCAGGCCTCAAACCATGAGAAGCTCCAGCCCAAAATGCAGCCACAATGCAGCCCACATCCAGGAGAAACTCAAGAGCAGGGGGTGGAGCAAGCCAGGCCTCAAACCACGAGAAGCTCCAGCCCAAAAGGCAGCCAAAATGCAGCCCACATCCGGGAGAATCTCAAGAGCAGGGGGTGGAGCAAGCCAGGCCTCAAACCACGAGAACCTCCAGCCCAAGAATCGGCCAAAATGCAGTCCACATCCAGGAGAATCTCAAGAGCAGGGGGTGGAGCAAGCCAGGCCTCAAACCACGAGAAGCTCCAGCCCAAAAGGCAGCCAAAATGCAGCCCACATCCGGGAGAATCTCAAGAGCAGGGGGTGGAGCAAGGCAGGCCTCAAACCACGAGAAGCTCCAGCCCAAAATGCAGACAAAATCCTACCCACATCCGGGAGAATCTCAAGAGCAGGGGGTGGAGCAAGCCAGGCCTCAAACCACGAGAAGCTCCAGCAAAAAAGCAGCCAAAATGCAGCCCACATCCGGGAGAATCTCAAGAGCAGGGGGTGGAGCAAGGCAGGCCTCAAACCACGAGAAGCTCCAGCCCAAAAGGCAGACAAAATCCAGCCCACATCCGGGAGAATCTCAAGAGCAGGGGATGGAGCAAGCCAGGCCTCAAACCACGAGAAGCTCCAGCCCAAAAGGCAGCCAAAATGCAGCCCACACCCAGGAGAATATCAAGAGCAGGGGGTGGAGCAAGCCAGGCCTCAAACCACGAGAATCTCCAGCCCAAAAGGGAGCCAAAATGCAGCCCACATCCGGGAGAATCTCAAGAGCAGGGGGTGGAGCAAGCCAGGCCTCAAACCACGAGAAGCTCCAGCCCAAAAGGCAGCCAAAATGCAGCCCACATCCGGGAGAATCTCAAGAGCAGGGGGTGGAGCAAGCCAGGCCTCAAACCACGAGAAGCTCCAGCCCAAAAGGCAGACAAAATGCAGCCCACATCCGGGAGAATCTCAAGAGCATGAGGTGGAGCAAGCCAGGCCTCAAACCACGAGAAGCTCCAGCCCAAGAATCAGCCACAATGCAGCCCACATCCGGGAGAATCTCAAGAGCAGGGGGTGGAGCAAGCAGGCCTCAAACCACGAGAAGCTCCAGCCCAAAAGGCAGCCAAAATGCAGCCCACCTCCGGGAGAATATCAAGAGGAGGGGGTGGAGCAAGCCAGGCCTCAAACCACGAGAACCTCCAGCCCAAGAATCAGCCAAAATGCAGTCCACATCCGGGAGAATCTCAAGAGCAGGGGGTGGAGCAAGCCAGGCCTCAAACCACGAGAAGCTCCAGCCCAAAATGCAGCCAAAATGCAGCCCACATCTGGGAGAATATCAAGAGCAGGGGGTGGAGCAAGCCAGGCCTCAAACCACGAGAAGCTCCAGCCCAAAAGGCAGCCAAAATGCAGCCCACATCTGGGAGAATCTCAAGAGCAGGGGGTGGAGCAAGCCAGGCCTCAAACCACGAGAAGCTCCAGCCTAAAATGCAGACAAAATGCAGCCCACATCTGGGAGAATCTCAAGAGCAGGGGTTGGAGCAAGCCAGGCCTCAAACCACGAGAAGCTCCAGCCCAAAAGGCAGCCAAAATGCAGCCCACATCCGGGAGAATCTCAAGAGCAGGGGGTGGAGCAAGCCAGGCCTCAAACCACGAGAAGCTCCAGCAAAAAAGCAGCCAAAATGCAGCCCACATCCGGGAGAATCTCAAGAGCAGGGGGTGGAGCAAGGCAGGCCTCAAACCACGAGAAGCTCCAGCCCAAAAGGCAGCCAAAATGCAGCCCACATCCGGGAGAATCTCAAGAGCAGGGGGTGGAGCAAGCCAGGCCTCAAACCACGAGAAGCTCCAGCCCAAAATGCAGCCAAAATCCAGCCCACCTCCGGGAGAATCTCAAGAGCAGGGGGTGGAGCAAGCCAGGCCTCAAACCACGAGAAGCTCCAGCCCAACAGGCAGCCAAAATGCAGCCCACATCCGGGAGAATCTCAAGAGCAGGGGGTGGAGCAAGCCAGGCCTCAAACCACGAGAAGCTCCAGCCCAAAAGGCAGCCAAAATCCAGCCCACATCCGGGAGAATCTCCAGAGCAGGGGGTGGAGCAAGCCAGGCCTCAAACCACGAGAAGCTCCAGCCCAAAAGGCAGCCAAAATGCAGCCCACATCCAGGAGAATATCAAGAGCAGGGGGTGGAGCAAGCCAGGCCTCAAACCACGAGAAGCTCCAGTCCAAAAGGCAGCCAAAATGCAGCCCACATCCGGGAGAATCTCAAGAGCAGTGTGTGGAGCAAGCCAGGCCTCAAACCACGAGAAGCTCCAGCCCAAGAATCAGCCACAATGCAGCCCACATCCAGGAGAATCTCAAGAGCAGGGGGTGGAGCAAGCCAGGCCTCAAACCAGGAGAAGCTCCAGCCCAAAAGGGAGCCAAAATGCAGCCCACATCCGGGAGAATCTCAAGAGCAGGGGTTGGAGCAAGGCAGGCGTCAAACCACGAGAAGCTCCAGCCCAAAAGGGAGCCAAAATGCAGCCCACATCCAGGAGAATCTCAAGAGCAGGGGTTGGAGCAAGCCAGGCCTCAAACCACGAGAAGCTCCAGCCCAAAATGCAGCCAAAATGCAGCCCACATCCAGGAGAATCTCAAGAGCAGGGGGTGGAGCAAGCCAGGCCTCAAACCAGGAGAAGCTCCAGCCCAAAAGGGAGCCAAAATGCAGCCCACATCCGGGAGAATCTCAAGAGCAGGGGTTGGAGCAAGCCAGGCCTCAAACCACGAGAAGCTCCAGCCCAAAATGCAGCCAAAATCCAGCCCACATCCAGGAGAATCTCAAGAGCAGGGGGTGGAGCAAGCCAGGCCTCAAACCACGAGAAGCTCCAGCAAAAAAGCAGCCAAAATGCAGCCCACATCCGGGAGAATCTCAAGAGCAGGGGGTGGAGCAAGGCAGGCCTCAAACCACGAGAAGCTCCAGCCCAAAAGGCAGACAAAATCCAGCCCACATCCGGGAGAATCTCAAGAGCAGGGGGTGGAGCAAGCCAGGCCTCAAACCACGAGAAGCTCCAGCCCAAAATGCAGCCAAAATGCAGCCCACACCCAGGAGAATATCAAGAGCAGGGGGTGGAGCAAGCCAGGCCTCAAACCACGAGAATCTCCAGCCCAAAAGGGAGCCAAAATGCAGCCCACATCCGGGAGAATCTCAAGAGCAGGGGGTGGAGCAAGCCAGGCCTCAAACCACGAGAAGCTCCAGCCCAAGAATCAGCCACAATGCAGCCCACATCCAGGTGAATCTCAAGAGCAGGGGTTGGAGTAAGCCAGGCCTCAAACCAGGAGAAGCTCCAGCCCAAAAGGGAGCCAAAATGCAGCCCACATCCGGGAGAATCTCAAGAGCAGGGGTTGGAGCAAGCCAGGCCTCAAACCACGAGAAGCTCCAGCCCAAAATGCAGCCAAAATGCAGCCCACATCCAGGAGAATCTCAAGAGCAGGGGGTGGAGCAAGCCAGGCCTCAAACCAGGAGAAGCTCCAGCCCAAAAGGGAGCCAAAATGCAGCCTACATCGGGACAATTTCAAGAGCAGGGGTTGGAGCAAGCCAGGCCTCAAACCACGAGAAGCTCCAGCCCAAGAATCAGCCACAATGCAACCCACCTCCAGGTGAAACTCAAGAGCATGAGGTGGAGCAAGCCAGGCCTCAAACCACGAGAAGCTCCAGCCCAACAGGCAGCCAAAATGCAGCCCACATCCGGGAGAATCTCAAGAGCAGGGGGTGGAGCAAGCCAGGCCTCAAACCACGAGAAGCTCCAGCAAAAAAGCAGCCAAAATGCAGCCCATATCCGGGAGAATCTCAAGAGCAGGGGGTGGAGCAAGGCAGGCCTCAAACCACGAGAAGCTCCAGCCCAAAAGGCAGCCAAAATGCAGCCCACATCCGGGAGAATCTCAAGAGCAGGGGGTGGAGCAAGCCAGGCCTCAAACCACGAGAAGCTCCAGCCCAAAAGGCAGCCAAAATGCAGCCCACACCCAGGAGAATATCAAGAGATGGGGGTGGAGCAAGCCAGGCCTCAAACCACGAGAATCTCCAGCCCAAAAGGGAGCCAAAATGCAGCCCACATCCGGGAGAATCTCAAGAGCAGGGGGTGGAGCAAGCCAGGCCTCAAACCATGAGAAGCTCCAGCAAAAAATGCAGCCAAAATGCAGCCCACATCCGGGAGAATCTCAAGAGCAGGGGGTGGAGCAAGCCAGGCCTCAAACCACGAGAAGCTCCAGCCCAAAATGCAGACAAAATGCAGCCCACATCCGGGAGAATCTCAAGAGCAGGGGGTGGAGCAAGAAAGGCCTCAAACCACGAGAAGCTCCAGCCCAACAGGCAGCCAAAATGCAGCCCACATCCGGGAGAATCTCAAGAGCAGGGGGTGGAGCAAGCCAGGCCTCAAACCACGAGAAGCTCCAGCCCAAAAGGCAGCCAAAATGCAGCCTACATCGGGACAATTTCAAGAGCAGGGGTTGGAGCAAGCCAGGCCTCAAACCACGAGAAGCTCCAGCCCAAGAATCAGCCACAATGCAGCTCACCTCCAGGTGAATCTCAAGAGCATGATGTGGAGCAAGCCAGGCCTCAAACCACGAGAAGCTCCAGCCCAAGAATCAGCCACAATGCAGCCCACATCCGGGAGAATCTAAAGAGCAGGGGGTGGAGCAAGGCAGGCCTCAAACCACGAGAAGCTCCAGCCCAAAAGGCAGCCAAAATGCAGCCCACATCCGGGAGAATCTCAAGAGCAGGGGTTGGAGCAAGCCAGGCCTCAAACCACGAGAATCTCCAGCCCAAAATGCAGCCAAAATGCAGCCCACATTTGGGAGAATCTCAAGAGCAGGGGGTGGAGCAAGCCAGGCCTCAAACCACGAGAAGCTCCAGCCCAAAATGCAGACAAAATCCAGCCCACATCCGGGAGAATCTCAAGAGCAGGGGGTGGAGCAAGCCAGGCCTCAAACCACGAGAAGCTCCAGCCCAAAAGGGAGCCAAAATGCAGCCCACATCCGGGAGAATCTCAAGAGCAGGGGGTGGAGCAAGCCAGGCCTCAAACCACGAGAAGCTCCAGCCCAAAATGCAGACAAAATCCAGCCCACATCCGGGAGAATCTCAAGAGCAGGGGGTGGAGCAAGGCAGGCCTCAAACCACGAGAAGCTCCAGCCCAACAGGCAGCCAAAATGCAGCCCACATCCGGGAGAATCTCAAGAGCAGGGGGTGGAGCAAGCCAGGCCTCAAACCACGAGAAGCTCCAGCCCAAAAAGCAGCCAAAATGCAGCCCACATCCGGGAGAATCTCAAGAGCAGGGGGTGGAGCAAGCCAGGCCTCAAACCACGAGAAGCTCCAGTCCAAAAGGCAGCCAAAATGCAGCCCACATCTGGGAGAATCTCAAGAGCAGGGGGTGGAGCAAGCCAGGCCTCAAACCACGAGAACCTCCAGCCCAAAAGGCAGCCAAAATGCAGCCCACATCCAGGAGAATCTCAAGAGCAGGGGGTGGAACAAGCCAGGCCTCAAACCACGAGAAGCTCCAGCCCAAGAATCACCCAAAATGCAGCCCACATCCAAGAGAATCTCAAGAGCAGGGGGTGGAGCAAGCCAGGCCTCAAACCCCGAGAAGCTCCAGCCCAAAAGGGAGCCAAAATCCAGCCCACATCCGGTTGAATCTCAAGAGCAGGGGGTGGAGCAAGCCAGGCCTCAAACCACGAGAAGCTCCAGGCCAAAATTCAGCCAAAATGCAGCCCACACCCAGGAGAATATCAAGAGCAGGGGGTGGAGCAAGCCAGGCCTCAAACCACGAGAATCTCCAGCCCAAAATTCAGCCAAAATCCAGCCCACATCCAGGAGAATCTCAAGAGCAGGGGGTGGAGCAAGGCAGGCCTCAAACCACGAGAAGCTCCAGCCCAAAAGGCAGACAAAATGCAGCCCACATCCGGGAGAATCTCAAGAGCAGGGGGTGGAGCAAGCCAGGCCTCAAACCATGAGAAGCTCCAGCAAAAAATGGAGCCAAAATGCAGCCCACATCCGGGAGAATCTCAAGAGCAGGGGGTGGAGCAAGCCAGGCCTCAAACCACGAGAAGCTCCAGCCCAAAAGGCAGCCAAAATGCAGCCTACATCGGGACAATTTCAAGAGCAGGGGTTGGAGCAAGCCAGGCCTCAAACCACGAGAAGCTCCAGCCCAAAAGGCAGCCAAAATGCAGCCCACACCCAGGAGAATCTCAAGAGCAGGGGGTGGAGCAAGCCAGGCCTCAAACCACGAGAAGCTCCAGCCCAAAATGCAGCCAAAATGCAGCCCACATCCGGGAGAATCTCAAGAGCAGGGGTTGGAGCAAGCCAGGCCTCAAACCACGAGAAGCTCCAGCCCAAAATGCAGCCAAAATCCAGCCCACATCCAGGAGAATCTCAAGAGGAGGGGGTGGAGCAAGCCAGGCCTCAAACCACGAGAAGCTCCAGCCCAAATGGGAGCCAAAATGCAGCCCACATCCGGGAGAATCTCAAGAGCAGGGGGTGGAGCAAGGCAGGCCTCAAACCACGAGAAGCTCCAGCCCAAAATGCAGACAAAATCCTACCCACATCAGGGACAATCTCAAGAGCAGGGGGTGGAGCAAGCCAGGCCTCAAACCACGAGAAGCTCCAGCCCTAAATGCAGCCAAAATGCAGCCCACATCCGGGAGAATCTCAAGAGCAGGGGGTGGAGCAAGCCAGGCCTCAAACCACGAGAAGCTCCAGCCCAAAAGGCAGACAAAATGCAGCCCACATCCGGGAGAATCTCAAGAGCAGGGGGTGGAGCAAGCCAGGCCTCAAACCACGAGAAGCTCCAGCAAAAAAGGCAGCCAAAATGCAGCCCACATCCGGGAGAATCTCAAGAGCAGGGGGTGGAGCAAGGCAGGCCTCAAACCACGAGAAGCTCCAGCCCAAAAGGCAGACAAAATCCAGCCCACATCAGGGACAATCTCAAGAGCAGGGGGTGGAGCAAGCCAGGCCTCAAACCACGAGAAGCTCCAGCCCAAAAGGGAGCCAAAATGCAGCCCACATCCGGGAGAGTCTCAAGAGCAGGGGTTGGAGCAAGCCAGGCCTCAAACCACGAGAAGCTCCAGCCCAAAATGCAGACAAAATCCAGCCCACATCCGGGAGAATCTCAAGAGCAGGGGGTGGAGCAAGCCAGGCCTCAAACCACGAGAAGCTCCAGCCCAAAAGGCAGACAAAATGCAGCCCACCTCCGGGAGAATCTCAAGAGCAGGGGTTGGAGCAAGCCAGGCCTCAAACCTCGAGAAGCTCTAGCCCAAAAGGCAGCCAAAATCCAGCCCACTTCGGGGAGAATCTCAAGAGCAGGGGGTGGAGCAAGCCAGGCCTCAAACCACGAGAAGCTCCAGCCCAAAAGGCAGCCAAAATGCAGCCCACATCCGGGAGAATCTCAAGAGCAGGGGGTGGAGCAAGGCAGGCCTCAAACCACGAGAAGCTCCAGCCCAAAATGCAGACAAAATCCTACCCACATCCGGGAGAATCTCAAGAGCAGGGGGTGGAGCAAGCCAGGCCTCAAACCACGAGAAGTTCCAGCCCAAAAGGCAGCCAAAATGCAGCCCACATCCGGGAGAATCTCAAGAGCAGGGGGTGGAGCAAGCCAGGCCTCAAACCACGAGAAGCTCCAGCCCAAAAGGCAGCCAAAATGCAGCCCACATCCGGGAGAATCTCAAGAGCAGGGGGTGGAGCAAGGCAGACCTCAAACCACGAGAAGCTCCAGCCCAAAAGGCAGCCAAAATCCAGCCCACATCCGGGAGAATCTCAAGAGCAGGGGGTGGAGCAAGCCAGGCCTCAAACCACGAGAAGCTCCAGCCCAAAAGGCAGCCAAAATGCAGCCCACACCCAGGAGAATATCAAGAGCAGGGGGTGGAGCAAGCCAGGCCTCAAACCACGAGAATCTCCAGCCCAAAAGGCAGCCAAAATGCAGCCCACATCCAGGAGAATCTCAAGAGCAGGGGGTGGAGCAAGCCAGGCCTCAAACCACGAGAAGCTCCAGCCCAAAAGGCAGACAAAATGCAGCCCACATCCGGGAGAATCTCAAGAGCAGGGGGTGGAGCAAGCCAGGCCTCAAACCATGAGAAGCTCCAGCAAAAAATGGAGCCAAAATGCAGCCCACATCCGGGAGAATCTCAAGAGCAGGGGGTGGAGCAAGCCAGGCCTCAAACCACGAGAAGCTCCAGCCCAAAAGGCAGCCAAAATGCAGCCTACATCGGGACAATTTCAAGAGCAGGGGTTGGAGCAAGCCAGGCCTCAAACCAGGAGAAGCTCCAGCCCAAAAGGCAGCCAAAATGCAGCCCACACCCAGGAGAATCTCAAGAGCAGGGGTTGGAGCAAGCCAGGCCTCAAACCACGAGAAGCTCCAGCCCAAAAGGGAGCCAAAATGCAGCCCACATCCGGGAGAATCTCAAGAGCAGGGGTTGGAGCAAGCCAGGCCTCAAACCACGAGAAGCTCCAGCCCAAAAGGCAGCCAAAATCCAGCCCACATCCAGGAGAATCTCAAGAGGAGGGGGTGGAGCAAGCCAGGCCTCAAACCACGAGAAGCTCCAGCCCAAAAGGGAGCCAAAATGCAGCCCACATCCGGGAGAATCTCAAGAGCAGGGGGTGGAGCAAGGCAGGCCTCAAACCACGAGAAGCTCCAGCCCAAAAGGGAGCCAAAATGCAGCCCACATCCGGGAGAATCTCAAGAGCAGGGGGTGGAGCAAGCCAGGCCTCAAACCACGAGAAGCTCCAGCCCAAAAGGGAGCCAAAATGCAGCCCACATCCGGGAGAATCTCAAGAGCAGGGGGTGGAGCAAGCCAGGCCTCAAACCACGAGAAGCTCCAGCCCAAAAGGGAGCCAAAATGCAGCCCACATCCGGGAGAATCTCAAGAGCAGGGGGTGGAGCAAGCCAGGCCTCAAACCACGAGAAGCTCCAGCCCAAAAGGCAGACAAAATGCAGCCCACATCCGGGAGAATCTCAAGAGCAGGGGGTGGAGCAAACCAGGCCTCAAACCATGAGAAGCTCCAGCAAAAAAGGCAGCCAAAATGCAGCCCACATCCGGGAGAATCTCAAGAGCAGGGGGTGGAGCAAGGCAGGCCTCAAACCACGAGAAGCTCCAGCCCAAAAGGCAGACAAAATCCAGCCCACATCAGGGACAATCTCAAGAGCAGGGGGTGGAGCAAGCCAGGCCTCAAACCACGAGAAGCTCCAGCCCAAAATTGAGCCAAAATGCAGCCCACATCCGGGAGAATCTCAAGAGCAGGGGTTGGAGCAAGCCAGGCCTCAAACCACGAGAAGCTCCACCCCAAAATGCAGACAAAATCCAGCCCACATCCGGGAGAATCTCAAGAGCAGGGGTTGGAGCAAGCCAGGCCTCAAACCTCGAGAAGCTCTAGCCCAAAGGGCAGCCAAAATCCAGCCCACTTCGGGGAGAATCTCAAGAGCAGGGGGTGGAGCAAGCCAGGCCTCAAACCACGAGAAGCTCCAGCCCAAAAGGCAGCCAAAATGCAGCCCACCTCCGGGAGAATCTCAAGAGCAGGGGTTGGAGCAAGCCAGGCCTCAAACCTCGAGAAGCTCTAGCCCAAAGGGCAGCCAAAATCCAGCCCACTTCGGGGAGAATCTCAAGAGCAGGGGGTGGAGCAAGCCAGGCCTCAAACCACGAGAAGCTCCAGCCCAAAAGGCAGCCAAAATGCAGCCCACATCCGGGAGAATCTCAAGAGCAGGGGGTGGAGCAAGCCAGGCCTCAAACCACGAGAAGCTCCAGCCCAAAAGACAGACAAAATGCAGCCCACATCCGGGAGAATCTCAAGAGCAGGGGGTGGAGCAAGCCAGGCCTCAAACCACGAGAAGCTCCAGCAAAAAAGGCAGCCAAAATGCAGCCCACATCCGGGAGAATCTCAAGAGCAGGGGTTGGAGCAATGCAGGCCTCAAACCACGAGAAGCTCCAGCCCAAAAGGCAGACAAAATCCAGCCCACATCCGGGAGAATCTCAAGAGCAGGGGGTGGAGCAAGCCAGGCCTCAAACCACGAGAAGCTCCAGCCCAACAGGCAGCCAAAATGCAGCCCACATCCGGGAGAATATCAAGAGCAGGGGGTGGAGCAAGGCAGGCCTCAAACCACGAGAAGCTCCAGCCCAAAAGGCAGCCAAAATGCAGCCCACATCCGGGAGAATCTCAAGAGCAGGGCGTGGAGCAAGCCAGGCCTGAAACCACGAGAAGCTCCAGCCCAGAAAGCAGCCAAAATGCAGACCACATCCGGGAGAATCTCAAGAGCAGGGGTGGAGCAAGCCAGGCCTCAAACCATGAGAGGCTCCAGCCCAAAAGGCAGCCAAAATGCAGCCCACATCCGGAAGAATCTCAAGAGCAGGGGGTGGAGCAAGCCAGGCCTCAAACCACGAGAAGCTCCAGCCCAAAAGGCAGACAAAATCCAGCCTACATCAGGGAGAATATCAAGAGCAGGGCGGTGGAGCAAGCCAGGCCTCAAACCACGAGAAGCTCCAGCCCAAAAGTCATCCAAAATGCAGCCTACATCCGGGACAATTTCAAGAGCAGGGGTTGGAGCAAGCCAGGCCTCAAACCACGAGTAGCTCCACCCCAAAATGCAGACAAAATCCAGCCCACATCCAGGAGAATATCAAGAGCAGGGTGTGGAGCAAGCCAGGCCTCAAACCACGAGAAGCTCCAGCCCAAAAGGGAGCCAAAATGCAGCCCACGTCCGGGAGAATCTCAAGAGCAGGGGGTGGAGCAAGCCAGGCCTCAAACCACGAGAAGCTCCAGCCCAAAATGCAGAAAAAAATCCAGGCCACATCTGGGAGAATCTCAAGAGCAGGGGGTGGAGCAAGCCAGGCCTCAAACCACGAGAAGCTCCAGTCCAAAATGCAGACAAAATGCAGCCAACATCCGGGAGAATCTCAAGAGCAGGGGGTGGAGCAAGCCAGGCCTCAAACCACGAGAAGCTCCAGCCCAAAAGGCAGCCAAATTGTAGCCCATATCCGGGAGAATCTCAAGAGCAGGGGGTGGAGCAAGCCAGGCCTCAAACCGCGAGAAGCTCCAGCCCAAAAGGGAGCCAAAATGCAGCCCACATCCGGGAGAATCTCAAGAGCAGGGGGTGGAGCAAGCCAGGCCTCAAACCACGAGAAGCTCCAGCCCAAAAGGCAGACAAAATGCAGCCAACATCCGGGAGAATCTCAAGAGCAGGGGGTGGAGGAAGCCAGGCCTCAAACCATGAGAAGCTCCAGCCCAAAATCCAGCCACAATGCAGCCCACGTCCAGGAGAAACTCAAGAGCAGGGGGTGGAGCAAGCCAGGCCTCAAACCACGAGAAGCTCCAGCCCAAAATGCAGCCAAAATGCAGCCCACATCCGGGAGAATCTCAAGAGCAGGGGGTGGAGCAAGCCAGGCCTCAAACCACGAGAAGCTCCAGCCCAAAAGGCAGCCAAATTGTAGCCCATATCCGGGAGAATCTCAAGAGCAGGGGGTGGAGCAAGCCAGGCCTCAAACCACGAGAAGCTCCAGCCCAAAAGGCAGCCAAAATGCAGCCCACATCCGGGAGAATCTCAAGAGCAGGGGGTGGAGCAAGCCAGGCCTCAAACCACGAGAATCTCCAGCCCAAAATGCAGCCAAAATGCAGCCCACATCTGGGAGAATCTCAAGAGCAGGGGGTGGAGCAAGCCAGGCCTCAAACCACGAGAAGCTCCAGCCCAAAAGGCAGCCAAAATGCAGCCCACATCCGGGAGAATCTCAAGAGCAGGGGGTGGAGCAAGCCAGGCCTCAAACCACGAGAAGCTCCAGCCCAAAAGGCAGCCAAAATGCAGCCCACATCCGGGAGAATCTCAAGAGCAGGGGGTGGAGCAAGCCAGGCCTCAAACCACGAGAAGCTCCAGCCCAAAAGGCAGCCAAAATGCAGCCCACATCCAGGAGAATATCAAGAGCAGGGGGTGGAGCAAGCCAGGCCTCAAACCACGAGAAGCTCCAGTCCAAAAGGCAGCCAAAATGCAGCCCACATCCGGGAGAATCTCAAGAGCAGGGGGTGGAGCAAGCCAGGCCTCAAACCACGAGAAGCTCCAGCCCAAGAATCAGCCACAATGCAGCCCACATCCATGAGAATCTCAAGAGCAGGGGGTGGAGCAAGCCAGGCCTCAAACCATGAGAAGCTCCAGCCCAAAAGGCAGCCAAAATGCAGCCCACACCCAGGAGAATATCAAGAGCAGGGGTTGGAGCAAGCCAGGCCTCAAACCACGAGAAGCTCCAGCCCAAAAGGCAGCCAAAATGCAGCCCACATCCGGGAGAATCTCAAGAGCAGGGGTTGGAGCAAGCCAGGCCTCAAACCACGAGAAGCTCCAGCCCAAAATGCAGCCAAAATCCAGCCCACATCCAGGAGAATCTCAAGAGGAGGGGGTGGAGCAAGCCAGGCCTCAAACCAGGAGAAGCTCCAGCCCAAAAGACAGCCAAAATGCAGCCCACATCCAGGAGAATCTCAAGAGCAGGGGGTGGAGCAAGCCAGGCCTCAAACCACGAGAAGCTCCAGCCCAAAATGCAGACAAAATCCTACCCACATCCGGGAGAATCTCAAGAGCAGGGGGTGGAGCAAGCCAGGCCTCAAACCACGAGAAGCTCCAGCCCAAAAGGGAGCCAAAATGCAGCCCACATCCGGGAGAATCTCAAGAGCAGGGGGTGGAGCAAGGCACGCCTCAAACCACGAGAAGCTCCAGCCCAAAAGGCAGCCAAAATGCAGCCCACACCCAGGAGAATATCAAGAGCAGGGGGTGGAGCAAGCCAGGCCTCAAACCACGAGAATCTCCAGCCCAAAATTCAGCCAAAATCCAGCCCACATCCGGGAGAATCTCAAGAGCAGGGGATGGAGCAAGCCAGGCCTCAAACCACGAGAAGCTCCAGCCCAAAAGGCAGACAAAATGCAGCCCACATCCGGGAGAATCTCAAGAGCAGGGGGTGGAGCAAGCCAGGCCTCAAACCATGAGAAGCTCCAGCAAAAAATGGAGCCAAAATCCAGCCCACATCCGGGAGAATCTCAAGAGCAGGGGGTGGAGCAAGCCAGGCCTCAAACCACGAGAAGCTCCAGCCCAAAAGGCAGCCAAAATGCAGCCTACATCGGGACAATTTCAAGAGCAGGGGTTGGAGCAAGACAGGCCTCAAACCACGAGTAGCTCCAGCCCAAAATGCAGACAAAATCCAGCCCACATCCAGGAGAATATCAAGAGCAGGGGGTGGAGCAAGCCAGGCCTCAAACCACAAGAAGCTCCAGCCCAAAAGGCAGCCACAATGCAGCCCACCTCCAGGTGAATCTCAAGAGCATGAGGTGGAGCAAGCCAGGCCTCAAACCACGAGTAGCTCCACCCCAAAATGCAGACAAAATCCAGCCCACATACAGGAGAGTATCAAGAGCAGGGGGTGGAGCAAGCCAGGCCTCAAACCGCGAGAAGCTCCAGCCCAAAAGGCAGCCAAAATGCAGCCCACATCCGGGAGAATCTCAAGAGCAGGGGGTGGAGCAAGCCAGGCCTCAAACCACGAGAAGCTCCAGCCCAAAAGGCAGCCAAAATGCAGCCAACATCTGGGAGAATCTCAAGAGCAGGGGGTGGAGGAAGCCAGGCCTCAAACCATGAGAAGCTCCAGCCCAAAAGGCAGCCACAATGCAGCCCAAATCCAGGAGAATCTCAAGAGCAGGGGGTGGAGCAAGACAGGCCCCAAACCACGAGAAGCTCCAGCCCAAAAAGCAGCCAAAAGCCAGCCCACCTCCGGGAGAATCTCAAGAGCAGGGGGTGGAGCAAGCCAGGCCTCAAACCATGAGAAGCTCCAGCCCTAAAGGCAGCCAAAATTTCAGCCCACCTCCGGGAGAATCTCAAGAGCAGGGGGTGGGGCTAGCCAGGCCTCAAACCACGAGAAGCTCCAGCCCAAAAGGCAGCCAAAATGCAGCCCACATCCTGGAGAATCTCAAGAGCAGGGGGTGGAGCAAGCCAGGCCTCAAACCACGAGAAGCTCCAGCCCAAAAAGCAGCCAAATTCCAGACCACATCCGGGAGAATATCAAGAGCAGGGGGTGGAGCAAGCCTGGCCCCAAAGCACGAGAAGCTCCAGCCCAAAAGGCAGCCAAAATGCAGCCCATATCCAGGAGAAAATCAAGAGCAGGAGGTGGACCAAGCCAGGCCTCAAACCACGAGAAGCTCGAGCCCAAAAGGCAGCCAAAATCCAGCCCACATCCGGGAGAATTTCAGGAGCAGGGGGTGGAGCAAGCCAGGCCCCAAAGCACGAGAATCTCAAACCCAAAACTCACCCAAAAATCCAGCCCACGTCGGGAAGAATCTGAAGAGCAGGAGGTGGAGCAAGCCAGGCCTCAAACCACGAGAAGCTCCAGCCCAAAAGGCAGCCAAAATGCAGCCAACATCCGGGAGAATCTCGAGAGCAGGGGTTGGAGCAAGCCAGGCCTCAAACCACGAGAAGCTAGACCCCAAAATGCAGCCAAAATATAGCCCACATCCGGGAGAATCTCAAGAGCAGGGGGTGGAGCAAGCCAGGCCTCAAACCACGAGAAGCTCCAGCCCAAAAGGCAGCCAAATGCCAGCCCACCTCCGGGAGAATCTCAAGAGCAGGGGGTGGAGCAAGCCAGGCCTCAAACCACGAGAAGCTCCAGCCCAAAATGCACCCAAAATGCAGCCCACATCCTGGAGAATCTCAAGAGCAGCGGGTGGAGCAAACCAGGGCTCAAACCACGAGAAGCTCCAGCCCAAAAGGCAGCCAAAATGCAGCCCACATCCGGGAGAATATCAAGAGAAGGGGGTGGAACAAGCCAGCCCCTAAACCACGAGAAGCTCCAGCCCAAAAGGCAGCCAAAATCCAGCCCACTTCGGGGAGAATATCAAGAGCAGGGGGTGGAGCAAGGCAGGCCTCAGACCACGAGAATCTCCAGTCCAAAATGCAGCCAAAATGCAGCCCACATCCGGGAGAATCTCAAGAGCAGGGGGTGGAGCAAGCCAGGCCCCAAACCACGAGAAGCTCCAGCGCAAAAGGCAGCCAAAAGCCAGCCCGCCACCGGGAAAATCTCAAGAGCAGGGGGTGGAGCAAGCCAGGCCTCAAACCATGAGAAGCTCCAGCCCTAAAGGCAGCCAAAATGCAGCCCAACTCCGGGAGAATCTCAAGAGCAGGGGGTGGAGCAAGCCAGGCCCCAAACCACGAGAAGCTCCAGCCCAAAAAGCAGTCAAATTCCAGGCCACATCCGGGAGAATATCAAGAGCAGGGGGTGGAGCAAGCCAGGCCCCAAAGCACGAGAAGCTCCAGCCCAAAAGGCAGCCAAAATCCAGCCCACATCCAGGAGAATATCAAGAGCAGGGGGTGGAGCAAGCCAGGCCTCAAACCACGAGAAGCTCCAGCCCAAAATGCAGCCAAAATCCAGCCCACCTCCTCGAGAATGTCAAGAGCAGGGGGTGGAGCAAGCCAGGCCTCAAACCACGAGAAGCTCCAGCCCAAAAGGCAGCCAAAATCCAGCCCACCTCCGGGAGAATCTCAAGAGCAGGGGGTGGAGCAAGCCAGGCCTCAAACCACGAGAAGATAGACCCCAAAAGGCAGACAAATTCCAGGCCACCTCCGGGAGAATCTCAAGAGCAGTGGGTGGAGCAAGCCAGGCCTCAACCACGAGAAGCTCCAGCCCAAAAGGCAGCCAAAATGCAGCCAACATCCGGGGAAAATATCAAGAGCAGGGGGTGGAGCAAGCCAGGCCTCAAACCACGAGAAGCTCCAGCCCAAAATGCAGCCAAAATCCAGCCCACTTAGGGGACAATCTCAAGAGCAGGGGGTGGAGCAATCCAGGCCTCAAACCACGAGAAGCTCCAGCCCATACGGCAGCCAAAATCCAGCCCAACTCCCGGAGGATATCAAGAGCAGGGGGTGGAGCAAGCCAGGCCCCAAAGCACGAGAAGCTCCAGCCCAAAAGGCAGCCAAAATGCAGCCCACATCCGGGAGAATCTCAAGAGCAGGGGGTGGAACAAGCCAGCCCCTAAACCACGAGTAGCTCCAGCCCAAAAGGCAGCCAAAATGCAACCACATCCGGGAGAATCTCAAGAGCAGGGAATGAAGCAAGCCAGGCCTCAAACCTCGAGAAGCTCCAGCCCAAAATGCAGCCAAAATCCAGCCCACATCCGGGAGAATCTCAAGAGCAGGGGGTGGAGCAAGCCAGGCCTCAAACCACGAGAAGCTCCAGCCCAAAAGGCAGCCAAAATGCAGCCCACATCCGGGAGAATCTCAAGAGCAGGGGGTGGAACAAGCCAGCCCCCAAACCACGAGAAGCTCCAGCCCAAAAGGCAGCCAAAATCCAGCCCACATCCGGGAGAATCTCAAGAGCAGGGGGTGGAGCAAGACAGGCCCCAAACCATGAGAAGCTCCAGCCCAAAAGGCAGCCAAAAGCCAGCCCACCTCCGGGAGAATCTCAAGAGCAGGGGGTGGAGCAAGTCAGGCCCCAAACCATGAGAAGCTCCAGCCCAAAAGGCAGCCAAAATCCAGCCCACATCCAGGAGAATCTCAAGAGCAGGGGGTGGAGCAAGCCAGGCCCCAAACCACGAGAAGCTCCAGCCCAAAAAGCAGTCAAATTCCAGGCCACATCCGGGAGAATATCAAGAGCAGGGGGTGGAGCAAGCCAGGCCTAAAGCACGAGAAGCTCCAGCCCAAAAGTCAGCCAAAATGCAGCCCACATCCAGGAGACTATCAAGAGCAGGAGGTGGAGCAAGCCAGGCCTCAAACCACGAGAAGCTCCAGCCCAAATGGCAGCCAAAATGCAGCCCACCTCCGGGAGAATCTCAAGAGCAGGGGGTGGAGCAAGCCAGGCCTCAAACCCCGAAAAGCTGAAGCCCAAAAGGCAGCCAAAATCCAGCCCACATCCGGGAGAATCTCAAGAGCAGGGGGTGGAGCAAGCCAGGCCTCAAAGCACGAGAATCTCAAGCCCAAAACTCACCCAAAAATCCAGCCCACGTCGGGAAGAATCTCAAGAGCAGGGGGTGGAGCAAGCCAGGCCCCAAACCACGAGAAGCTCCAGCCCAAAAGGCAGCCAAAATCCAGCCCACTTCGGGGAGAATATCAAGAGCAAGGGGTGGAGCAAGCCAGGCCTCAAACCACAAGAAACTCCAGCCCAAAATGCAGCCAAAATGCAGCCCACATCCGGGAGAATCTCAAGAGCAGGGGGCGGAGCAAGCCAGGCCTCAAACCACGAGAAGCTCCAACCCAAAATGCAGCCAAAATGCAGCCCACATCCGGGAGAATCTCAAGAGCAGGGGGTGGAGCAAGCCAGGCCTCAAACCACGAGAAGCTCTAACCCAAAAGGCAGCGAAAATGCAGCCCACATCCGGGAGAATATCAAGAGCAGGGGGTGGAGCAAGCCAGCCCCCAAACCACGAGAAGCTCCAGCCCAAAAGGCAGCCAAAAGCCAGCCCACATCTGGGAGAATCTCAAGAGCAGGGGGTGGAGCAAGCCAGGCCCCAAACCACGAGAAGCTCCAGCCCTAAAGGTAGCCAAAATCCAGCCCACCTCCAGGAGAATCTCAAGAGCAGGGGGTGGAGCAAGCCAGGCCCCAAACCACGAGAAGCTTCAGCCCAAAAGGCAGCCAAAATGCAGCCCACCTCCGTGAGAATCTCAAGAGCAGGGGGTGGAGCAAGCCAGGCCTCAAACCACGAGAAGCTCCAGCCCAAAATGCAGCCAAAATGCAGCCCACATCCGGGAGAATCTCAAGAGCAGGGGGTGGAGCAAGCCAGGCCTCAAACCACGAGAAGCTCCAGCCCAAAAGGCATCCAAAATGCAGGCCACATCCGGGAGAATATCAAGAGCAGGGGTTGGAAGAAGCCAGCCCCTAAACCACGAGAAGCTCCAGCCCAAAAGGCAGCCAAAATCCAGCCCACATCCGGGAGAATATCAAGAGCAGGGGGTGGAGCAAGCCAGGCCTCAAACCACGAGAAGCTCCAGCCCAAAAGGCAGCCAAAATCCAACCCTATATCTGGGAGAATATCAAGAGTAGGAGATGGAGCAAACCAGGCCTCAAACCACGAGAAGCTCCAGCCCAAAAGGCAGCCAAAATCCAGCCCACATCCGGGAGAATATCAAGAGCAGGAGGTGGAGCAAGCCAGGCCTCAAACCACGAAAAGCTCCAGCCCAAAAGGCAGCGAAATTCCAGCCCACATCCAGGAGAATCTCAAGAACAGGGGGTGGAGCAAGCCAGGCCTCAAACCACAAAAAGATCCAGCCCAAAGGCAGCCAAAACATAGCCCTACTGCGGGAGAATATCAAGACCAGGGGGTGGAGCAAGCCAGGCCTCAAACCACGAGAAGCTCCAGCCCAAAAGGAAGCCAAAATGCAGCCCACATCCGGGAGAATATCAAGAGCAGGGAGTGGAGCAAGGCAGGCCTCAAACCACGAGAAGCTCCAGCCCAAAAGGCAGCCAAAAGCCAGCCCACATCTGGGAGAATCTCAAGAGCAGGGGGTGGAGCAAGCCAGGCCTCAATCCACGAGAATCTCAAGCCCAAAAGGCAGCCAAAATGCAGCCCACATCCGGGAGAATCTCAAGAGCAGGGGGTGGAGCAAGCCAGGCCTCAAACCACGAGAAGCCTAAGCCAAAAATGCAGCCAAAATGCAGCCCTATATCTTGGACAATCTCAAGAGCAGAGGGTGTAGTAAGCCAGGCCTCAAATCACGAGAAGCTCCAGCCCAGAAGTTAACCAAAATGCAGCCCACATGCGGGAGAATCTCAAGAGTAGGGGGTAGAGCAAGCCAGGCCTCAAACCACGAGAAGCTCCAGCCCAAAAGGCAGCCAAAATGCAGCCCACATCCGGGAGAATCTCAAGAGCAGGGGGGGAGCAAGCCAGGCCTCAAACCACGAGAAGCTCCAGCCCAAAGGCATCCAAAATGCAGCCCAACTACAGGAGAATATCTAGAGCAGGGGTTGGAGCAAGCCAGGCCCCAAACCACGAAAAGCTCCAGCCCAAAAGAGAGCCAAAAACCAACCCTACATCTAGGACAATCTGAAGAGCAGGGAGTGCAGGAAGCCAGGCCTCAAACCACGAGAAGCTCCAGCCCAAAAAGCAGCCAAATTCCAGGCCACCTCCGGGAGAATATCAAGAGCAGGGGGTGGAGCAAGCCAGGCCTCAAACCACGAGAAGCTCCAGCCCAAAAGGCAGCCAAAATGCAGCCCACATCCGGGAGAATATTAAGAGCAGGGGGTGGAGCAAGCCAGGCCTCAAACCACGAGAAGCTCCAGCCCAAAATGCAGCCAAAATCCAGCCCACTTAGGGGAGAATCTCAAGAGCAGGGGGTGGAGCAATCCAGGCCTCAAACCACGAGAAGCTCCAGCCGAAAAGGAAGACAAAATCCAGCCCACCTCCCGGACTATATCAAGAGCAGGGTGTGGAGCAAGCCAGGCCCCAAACCACGAGAAGCTCCAGCCCAAAAGGCAGCCAAAATGCAGCCCACATGTGGGAGAATCTCAAGAGCAGGGGGTGGAGCAAGCCAGGCCTCAAACCACGAGAAGGTCCAGCCCAAAAGGCAGCCAAAATGCAGCCCACATCTGGGAGAATCTCAAGAGCAGGGGGTGGAGCAAGCCAGGCCCCAAACCACGAGAAGCTCCAGCCCAAAATGCAGCCAAAATGCAGCCCACATCCGGGAGAATCTCAAGAGCAGGGGGCGGAGCAAGCCAAGCCTCAAACCACGAGAAGCTCCAACCCAAAATGCAGCCAAAATGCAGCCCACATCCGGGAGAATCTCAAGAGCAGGGGGTGGAGCAAGCCAGGCCTCAAACCACGAGAAGCTCAAGCCCAAAAGGCAGCCAAAATGCACCCACATCCGGGAGAATATCAAGAGCAGGGGGTGGAGCAAGCCAGGCCTCAAACCACGAGAAGCTCCAGCCCAAAATGCAGCCAAAATCCAGCCCACATCCGGGAGAATCTCAAGAGCAGGGGGTGGAGCAAGCCAGGCCTCAAACCCCAAAATGCTGAAGCCGAATATGCAGCCAAAATGCAGCCCACATCCGGGAGAATCTCAAGAGCAGGGGGTGGAGCAAGCCAGGCCTCAAACCACGAGAAGCTCCAGCCCAAAATGCAGCCAAAATCCAGACCACATCCGGGAGAATCTCAAGAGCAGGGGGTGGAGCAAGCCAGGCCTCAAACCACGAGAAGCTCCAGCCCAAAAGGCAGCCAAAATGCAGCCCACATCTGGGAGAATATCAAGAGCAGGGGGTGGAGCAAGCCAGGCCTCAAACCACGAGAAGCTCCAGCCCAAAAGGCAGCCAAAATCCAGCCCACTTCGGGGAGAATCTCAAGAGCAGGGGGTGGAGCAAGGCAGGCCTCAAACCACGAGAAGCTCCAGCCCAAAATGCAGCCAAAATCCAGCCCACCTTCGGGAGAATCTCAAGAGCAGGGGGTGGAGCAAGCCAGGCCTCAAACCACGAGAAGCTCTAACCCAAAAGGCAGCCAAAATGCAGCCCACATCCGGGAGAATATCAAGAGCAGGGCGTGGAGCAAGCCAGCCCCCAAACCACGAGAAGCTCCTGCCCAAAAGGCAGCCAAAAGCCAGCCCACATCTGGGAGAATCTCAAGAGCAGGGGGTGGAGCAAGGCAGGCCCCAAACCACGAGAAGCTACAGCCCAAAATGCAGCCAAAATCCAGCCCACATCCGGGAGAATCTCAAGAGCAGGGGGTGGAGCAAGCCAGGCCTCAAACCCCAAAATGCTGAAGCCGAATATGCAGCCAAAATGCAGCCCACATCTGGGAGAATATCAAGAGCAGGGGGTGGAGCAAGCCAGGCCTCAAACCACGAGAAGCTCCAGCCCAAAATGCAGCCAAAATCCAGCCCACCTTCGGGAGAATCTCAAGAGCAGGGGGTGGAGCAAGCCAGGCCTCAAACCACGAGAAGCTCTAACCCAAAAGGCAGCCAAAATGCAGCCCACATCCGGGAGAATATCAAGAGCAGGGGGTGGAGCAAGGCAGGCCCCAAACCACGAGAAGCTCCAGCCCTAAAGGTAGCCAAAATCCAGCCCACCTCCAGGAGAATCTCAAGAGCAGGGTGTGGAGCAAGCCAGGCCCCAAACCACGAGAAGCTTCAGCCCAAAAGGCAGCCAAAATGCAGCCCACCTCCGTGAGAATCTCAAGAGCAGGGGGTGGAGCAAGCCAGGCCTCAAACCACGAGAAGCTCCAGCCCAAATGGCATCCAAAATGCAGCCCACATCCGGGAGAATATCAAGAGCAGGGGTTGGAAGAAGCCAGCCCCTAAACCACTAGAAGCTCCAGCCCAAAAGGCAGCCAAAATCCAGCCCACTTCGGGGAGAATATCAAGAGCAGGGGGTGGAGCAAGCCAGGCCTCAAACCACGAGAAGCTCCAGCCCAAAAAGCAGCCAAAATCCAACCCTATATCTGGGAGAATATCAAGAGTAGGAGATGGAGCAAACCAGGCCTCAAACCACGAGAAGCTCCAGCCCAAAAGGCAGCCAAAATCCAGACCACATCCGGGAGAATATCAAGAGCAGGAGGTGGAGCAAGCCAGGCCTCAAACCACGAAAAGCTCCAGCCCAAAAGGCAGCGAAATTCCAGCCCACATCCAGGAGAATCTCAAGAGCAGAGGGTGGAGCAAGCCAGGCCTCAAACCACAAAAAGATCCAGCCCAAAGGCAGCCAAAACGTAGCCCTACTGTGGGAGAATATCAAGACCAGGGGGTGGAGCAAGCCAGGCCTCAAACCACGAGAAGCTCCAGCCCAAAAGGAAGCCAAAATGCAGCCCACATCTGGGAGAATCTCAAGAGCAGGGGGTGGAGCAAGCCAGGCCTCAAACCACGAGAAGGTCCAGCCCAAAAGGCAGCCAAAATGCAGCCCACATCTGGGAGAATCTCAAGAGCAGGGGGTGGAGCAAGCCAGGCCCCAAACCACGAGAAGCTCCAGCCCAAAATGCAGCCAAAATGCAGCCCACATCCGGGAGAATCTCAAGAGCAGGGGGCGGAGCAAGCCAAGCCTCAAACCACGAGAAGCTCCAACCCAAAATGCAGCCAAAATGCAGCCCACATCCGGGAGAATCTCAAGAGCAGGGGGTGGAGCAAGCCAGGCCTCAAACCACGAGAAGCTCAAGCCCAAAAGGCAGCCAAAATGCACCCACATCCGGGAGAATATCAAGAGCAGGGGGTGGAGCAAGCCAGGCCTCAAACCACGAGAAGCTCCAGCCCAAAATGCAGCCAAAATCCAGCCCACATCCGGGAGAATCTCAAGAGCAGGGGGTGGAGCAAGCCAGGCCTCAAACCCCAAAATGCTGAAGCCGAATATGCAGCCAAAATGCAGCCCACATCCGGGAGAATCTCAAGAGCAGGGGGTGGAGCAAGCCAGGCCTCAAACCACGAGAAGCTCCAGCCCAAAATGCAGCCAAAATCCAGACCACATCCGGGAGAATCTCAAGAGCAGGGGGTGGAGCAAGCCAGGCCTCAAACCACGAGAAGCTCCAGCCCAAAAGGCAGCCAAAATGCAGCCCACATCTGGGAGAATATCAAGAGCAGGGGGTGGAGCAAGCCAGGCCTCAAACCACGAGAAGCTCCAGCCCAAAAGGCAGCCAAAATCCAGCCCACTTCGGGGAGAATCTCAAGAGCAGGGGGTGGAGCAAGGCAGGCCTCAAACCACGAGAAGCTCCAGCCCAAAATGCAGCCAAAATCCAGCCCACCTTCGGGAGAATCTCAAGAGCAGGGGGTGGAGCAAGCCAGGCCTCAAACCACGAGAAGCTCTAACCCAAAAGGCAGCCAAAATGCAGCCCACATCCGGGAGAATATCAAGAGCAGGGCGTGGAGCAAGCCAGCCCCCAAACCACGAGAAGCTCCTGCCCAAAAGGCAGCCAAAAGCCAGCCCACATCTGGGAGAATCTCAAGAGCAGGGGGTGGAGCAAGGCAGGCCCCAAACCACGAGAAGCTACAGCCCAAAATGCAGCCAAAATCCAGCCCACATCCGGGAGAATCTCAAGAGCAGGGGGTGGAGCAAGCCAGGCCTCAAACCCCAAAATGCTGAAGCCGAATATGCAGCCAAAATGCAGCCCACATCCGGGAGAATCTCAAGAGCAGGGGGTGGAGCAAGCCAGGCCTCAAACCACGAGAAGCTCCAGCCCAAAATGCAGCCAAAATCCAGCCCACCTTCGGGAGAATCTCAAGAGCAGGGGGTGGAGCAAGCCAGGCCTCAAACCACGAGAAGCTCTAACCCAAAAGGCAGCCAAAATGCAGCCCACATCCGGGAGAATATCAAGAGCAGGGGGTGGAGCAAGGCAGGCCCCAAACCACGAGAAGCTCCAGCCCTAAAGGTAGCCAAAATCCAGCCCACCTCCAGGAGAATCTCAAGAGCAGGGTGTGGAGCAAGCCAGGCCCCAAACCACGAGAAGCTTCAGCCCAAAAGGCAGCCAAAATGCAGCCCACCTCCGTGAGAATCTCAAGAGCAGGGGGTGGAGCAAGCCAGGCCTCAAACCACGAGAAGCTCCAGCCCAAATGGCATCCAAAATGCAGCCCACATCCGGGAGAATATCAAGAGCAGGGGTTGGAAGAAGCCAGCCCCTAAACCACTAGAAGCTCCAGCCCAAAAGGCAGCCAAAATCCAGCCCACTTCGGGGAGAATATCAAGAGCAGGGGGTGGAGCAAGCCAGGCCTCAAACCACGAGAAGCTCCAGCCCAAAAAGCAGCCAAAATCCAACCCTATATCTGGGAGAATATCAAGAGTAGGAGATGGAGCAAACCAGGCCTCAAACCACGAGAAGCTCCAGCCCAAAAGGCAGCCAAAATCCAGACCACATCCGGGAGAATATCAAGAGCAGGAGGTGGAGCAAGCCAGGCCTCAAACCACGAAAAGCTCCAGCCCAAAAGGCAGCGAAATTCCAGCCCACATCCAGGAGAATCTCAAGAGCAGAGGGTGGAGCAAGCCAGGCCTCAAACCACAAAAAGATCCAGCCCAAAGGCAGCCAAAACGTAGCCCTACTGTGGGAGAATATCAAGACCAGGGGGTGGAGCAAGCCAGGCCTCAAACCACGAGAAGCTCCAGCCCAAAAGGAAGCCAAAATGCAGCCCACATCCGGGAGAATATCAAGAGCAGGGGGTGGAGCAAGCCAGGCCTCAAACCACGAGAAGTTCCAGCCCAAAAGGCAGCCAAAAGCCAGCCCACATCTGGGAGAATCTCAAGAGCAGGGGGTGGAGCAAGCCAGGCCTCAATCCACGAGAATCTCAAGCCCAAAAGGCAGCCAAAATCCAGCCCTACATCCGGGAGAATCTCAAGAGCAGGGGGTGGAGCAAGCCAGGCCTCAAACCACGAGAAGTTCCAGCCCAAAAGGCAGCCAAAAGCCAGCCCACATCTGGGAGAATCTCAAGAGCAGGGGGTGGAGCAAGCCAGGCCCCAAACCACGAGAAGCTCCAGCCCAAAGGCATCCAAAATGCAGCCCAACTGCAGGAGAATATCTAGAGCAGGGGTTGGAGCAAGCCAGGCCCCAAACCACGAAAAGCTCCAGCCCAAAAGAGAGACAAAATCCAACCCTATATCTAGGACAATCTCAAGAGCAGGGGGTGCAGGAAGCCAGGCCTCAAACCACGAGAAGCTCCAGCCCAAAAAGCAGCCAAATTCCAGGCCACCTCCGGGAGAATATCAAGAGCAGGGGGTGGAGCAAGCCAGGCCTCAACCACGAGAAGCTCCAGCCCAAAAGGCAGCCAAAATGCAGCCCACCTCCGGGAGAATCTCAAGAGCAGGGGGTGGAGCAATCCAGGCCTCAAACCACGAGAAGCTCCAGCCGAAAAAGAAGACAAAATCCAGCCCACCTCCCGGAGGATATCAAGAGCAGGGTGTGGAGCAAGCCAGGCCCCAAACCACGACAAGCTCCAGCCCAAAAGGCAGCCAAAATGCAGCCCATATCCGGGAGAATCTCAAGAGCACGGGGTGGAGCAAGCCAGGCCTCAAACCTCGAGAAGCTCCAGCCCAAAAGGCAGCCAAAATCCAGCCCTATATCTTGGACAATCTCAAGAGCAGAGGGTGGAGCAAGCCAGGCCTCAAATCACGAGAAGCTCCAGCCCAGAAGTTAACCAAAATGCAGCCCACATGCGGGAGAATCTCAAGAGTAGGGGGTAGAGCAAGCCAGGCCTCAAACCACGAGAAGCTCCAGCCCAAAATGCAACCAAAATGCAGCCCACATCCGGGAGAATATCAAGAGCAGGGGGTGGACCAAGCCAGGCCTCAAACCACGAGAAGCTCCAGCCCAAAATGCAACCAAAATGCAGCCCACACCCGGGAGAATATCAAGAGCAGGGGTTGGAGCAAGCCAGGCCCCAAACCACGAAAAGCTCCAGCCCAAAAGGCAGCCAGTATCCAACCCTATATCTGGGAGAATATCAAGAGCAGGGGGTGGAGCAAGCCAGGCCTCAAACCACGAGAAGCTCCAGCACAAAAGGCAGCCAGTATCCAACCCTATATCTTGGAGAATATCAAGAGTAGGAGCTGGAGCAAGCCAGGCCTCAAACCACGAGAAGCTCCAGCCCAAAATGCAACCAAAATGCAGCCCACATCCGCGAGAACCTTAAGAGCAGGGGGTGGAGCAAGCCAGGCCTCAAACCACGAGAAACTCCAACACAAAAAGCAGCCAAAATCCAACCCTATATCTGGGAGAATATCAAGAGCAGGGGGTGGAGCAAGCCAGGCCTCAAACCACGAGAAGCTGAGCCCAAAATGCAGCCAAAATCCAGCCCACCTGCGGGAGAATCTCAAGAGCAGGGGGTGGAGCAAGCCAGGCCCCAAACCACGAGAAGCTCCAGCCCAAAATGCAGCCAAAATGCAGCCCACATCTGGGAGAATCTCAAGAGCAGGGGGTGGAGCAAGCCTGGCCTCAAACCACGAGAAGGTCCAGCGCAAAAGGCAGCCAAAATGCAGCCCACATCTGGGAGAATCTCAAGAGCAGGGGGTGGAGGAAGCCAGGGCTCAAACCACGAGAAGCTCCAGCCCAAAAGGCATCCAAAATGCAGCCCACCTCCGGGAGAATATCAAGAGCAGGGGTTGGAAGAAGCCAGCCCCTAAACCACGAGAAGCTCCAGCCCAAAAGGCAGCCAAAATCCAGCCCACATCCAGGAGAATATCAAGAGCAGGGGGTGGAGCAAGGCAGGCCTCAAACCACGAGAAGCTCCAGCCCAAAATGCAGCCAAAATCCAGCCCACATCCGGGAGAATCTCAAGAGCAGGGGGTGGAGCAAGCCAGGCCTCAAACCACGAGAAGCTCCAGCCCAAAAGGCAGCCAAAATCCAACCCTATATCTGGGAGAATATCAAGAGTAGGAGATGGAGCAAACCAGGCCTCGAACCACGAGAAGCTCCAGCCCAAAAGGCAGCCAAAATCCAGCCCACATCTGTGAGAATCTTAAGAGCAGGGGGTGGAGGAAGCCAGGCCTCAAACCACGAGAAGCTCCAGCCCAAAAGGCAGCCAAAATGCAGCCCACATCCGGGAGAATCTCAAGAGCAGGGGGTGGAGCAAGCCAGGCCTCAAACCACAAAAAGATCCAGCCCAAAGGCAGCCAAAACGTAGCCCTACTGCGGGAGAATCTCAAGAGCAGGGGGTGGAGCAAGCCAGGCCTCAAACCACGAGAAGTTCCAGCCCAAAAGGCAGCCAAAATCCAGCCCACATCTGGGAGAATCTCAAGAGCAGGGGGTGGAGCAAGCCAGGCCCCAAAGCACGAGAAGCTCCACCCGAAAATTCAGCCAAAAATGCAGCCCACTTCGCAGAGAATATCAAGAGCAGGGGGTGGAGCAAGCCAGGCCTCAAACCACGAGAAGCTCCAGCCCAAATCGCACCCAAAATGCAGACCACCTCCCTGATAATCTCTAGAGCAGGGGGTGGAGCAAGCCAGGCCCCAAACCATGAGAAGCTCCAGCCCAAAAGGCAGACCAAATCCAACCCTATATCTTGGACAATCTCTAGAGCAGGGGGTGGAGCAAGCCAGGCCTCAAACCACGAGAAGCTCCAGCCCAAAAGGCAGCCAAAATCCAGCGCACATCCGGGAGAATATCAAGAGCAGGGGGTGGAGTAAGCCAGGCCTCAAACCACGAGAAGCTCCAGCCCAAAAGGCAGCCAAAATCCAGCCCACATCCGTGAGAATCTTCAGAGCAGGGGGTGGAGCAAGCCAGGCCTCAAACCACGAGAAGCTGCAGCACAAAATGCAGCCAAAATGCAGCCGTCATCCGGGAGAATATCAAGAGCAGGGGGTGGAGCAAGCCAGGCCTCAAACCACGAGAAGCTCCAGCCCAAAATGCAGCCAAAATACAGCCCACATCAGTGACAATCTTAAGAGAAGGGGGTGGAGCAAGCCAGGCCTCAAACCACGAGAAGCTCCAGCCCAAAGGCATCCAAAATGCAGCCCAACTGCACGAGAATATCAAGAGCAGGGGTTGGAGCAAGCCAGGCCCCAAACCACAAGAAGCTCCAGTCCAAAATAGAGCCAAAATCCAACCCTATATCTAGGACAATCTCAAGAGCAGGGGGTGCAGGAAGCCAGGCCTCAAATCACGAAAAGCTCCAGCCCAAAAGGCAGCCAAAACGCAGCCCACTTCTGGGAGAATCTCAAGAGCAGGGGGTGCAGGAAGCCAGGCCTCAAACCACGTGAAGCTCCAGCCCAAAAGGCAGCCAAAATCCAGACCACATCCGCGAGAACCTTAAGAGCAGGGGGTGGAGCAAGCCAGGCCTCAAACCACGAGAAGCTCCAACACAAAAAGCAGACAAAATCCAACCCTATATCTGGGAGAATATCAAGAGCAGGGGGTGGAGCAAGCCAGGCCTCAAACCACGAGAAGCTCCAGCCCAAAATGCACCCAAAATGCAGACCACATCCAGGAGAATATCAAGAGCAGGGGGTGGAGCAAGCCAGGCCCCAAACCACGAGAAGCTCCAGCCCAAAAGGCAGCCAAAATCCAACCCTATATCTTGGACAATCTCAAGAGCAGAGGGTGGAGCAAGACAGGCCTCAAACCACGAGAAGCTCCAGCCCAAAATGCAGCCAAAATGCAGTCCACTTCCAGGAGAATATCAAGAGCAGTGGGTGGAGCAAGCCATGCCTCAAACCACGAGAAGCTCCAGCCCAAAAAGCAGCCAAAATGCAGTCCTACATCTGGGAGAATCTCAAGAGCAGGGGGTGGAGCAAGCCAGGCCCCAAACCATGAGAAGCTCCAGCCCAAAAGGCAGCCAAAATGCAGCCCACATCCAGGAGAATCTCAAGAGCGGGGAGTGGAGCAAGCCAGGTCTCAAACCACGAGAAGCTCCAGCCCAAAAGGCAGCCAAAATGCAGCTCACATCTGGGAGAATCTCAAGAGCAGGGGGTGGAGCAAGCCAGGCCTCAAACCACGAGAAGCTCCAGCCCAAATGGCACCAAAAATGCAGACCACATCTGGGAGAATATCAAGAGCAGGGGGTGGAGCAAGCCAGGCCCCAAACCACGAGAAGCTCCAGCCCAAAATGCAGCCAAAATGCAGTCCACATCCGGGAGAATATCAAGAGCAGGGGGTGGAGCAAGCCATGCCTCAAACCACGAGAAGCTCCAGCCCAAAAAGCAGCCAAAATCCAGCCCTACATCTGGGAGAATCTCAAGAGCAGGGGGTGGAGCAAGCCAGCCCCCAAACCATGAGAAGCTCCAGCCCAAAAGGCAGCCAAAATGCAGCCCACATCCGCGAGAATCTTAAGAGCAGGGGTTGGAGCAAGCCAGGCCCCAAACCATGAGAAGCTCCAGCCCAAAAGGCAGCCAAAATGCAGCCCACATCCGCGAGAATCTTAAGAGCAGGGGTTGGAGCAAGCCAGGCCTCAAACCATGAGAAGGTCCAGCCCAAAAGACAGCCAAAACACAGCCCACCTGCGGGAGAATATCAAGAGCAGGGGGTGGAGCAAGCCAGGCCCCAAACCACGAGAAGCTCCAGTCCAAAAAGCAGCCAAAATTCAGCCCACATCCGGGAGAATCTCAAGAGCAGGGGGTGGAGCAAGCCAGGCCTCAAACCACGAGAAGCTCCAGCCCAAAAGGCAACCAAAATCCAGACCACATCCGCGAGAAACTTAAGAGCAGGGGGTGGAGCAAGCCAGGCCTCAAACCACGAGAAGCTCCAACACAAAAAGCAGCCAAAATCCAACCCTATATCTGGGAGAATATCAAGAGTGGGAGCTGGAGCAAGCCAGGCCTCAAACCACGAGAAGCTCCAGCCCAAAAGGCAGCCAAAATGCAGCCCACTTCCGGGAGAATCTCAAGAGCAGGGGTTGGAGCAAGCCAGGCCTGAAACCAAGAGAAGATCCAGCCCAAAATGCAGCCAAAATCCAGCCCACTTCCGGGAGAATATCAAGAGCAGGGGGTGGAGAAAGCCAGGCCCCAAACCACGAGAAGCTCCAGCCCAAAAGGCAGCCAAAATCCAGCCCACATCCGGGAGAATCTCAAGAGCAGGGGGTGGAGCAAGCCAGGCCTCAAACCACGAGAAGCTCCAGCCCACAAGGCATCCAAATTCCAGACCACTTCCGGGAGAATCTCAAGAGCAGGGGGTGGAGCAAGCCAGGCCTCAAACCACGAGAAGCTCCAGCCCAAATGGCACCCAAAATGCAGACCACCTCCAGGAGAATATCAAGAGCGGGGGGTGGAGCAAGCCAGGCCCCAAACCACGAGAATCTCCAGCCCAAAAGGCAGCCAAAATCCAGCCCACATCCGGGAGAATCTCAAGAGCAGGGGGTGGAGAAAGCCAGGCCTCAAACCACGAGAAGCTCCAGCCCAAAAGGCAGCCAAAATCCAGCCCACATCCGGGAGAATATCAAGAGCAGGGGGTGGAGCAAGCCAGGCCCCAAACCACGAGAAGCTCCAGCCGAAAACTCAGCCAAAAATGCAGCCCACTTCCATGAGAATCTCAAGAGCAGGGGGTGGAGCAAGCCATGCCTCAAACCACGAGAAGCTCCTGCCCAAAATGCAGCCAAAATGCAGCCCACATGGAAGAGAATCTCAAGAGCAGGGGGTGGAGCAAGCCAGCCCTCAAACCACGAGAAGCTCCAGCCCAAAAGGCAGCCAAAATGCAGCCCACATCCGGGAGAATCTTAAGAGCAGGGGGTGGAGCAAGCCAGGTCTCAAACCACGAGAACCTCCAGCCCAAAAGGCAGCCAAAATGCAGCCCACATCCGGGAGAATCTCAAAAGCAGGGGGTGGAGCAAGCCAGGCCTCAAACCACGAGAAGCTCCAGCCCAAAAGGCAGCCAAAATCCAGCCCACCTCCGGGAGAATATCAAGAGCAGGGGGTGGAGCAAGCCAGGCCTCAAACCACGAGAAGCTCCTGCCAAAAATGAAGCCAAATTCCAGCCCACATCCAGGAGAATATCAAGAGCACGGGGTGGAGCAAGCCAGGCCCCAAACCACGAGAAGCTCCAGCCCAAAAGGCAGCCAAAATCCAGCCCAACTCCAGGAGGATATCAAGAGCAGGGGGTGGAGCAAGCCAGGCCTCAAACCACGAGAAGCTCCAGCCCAAAAGGGAGCCAAAATCCAGCCCACATCCTGGAGAATCTCAAGACCAGGGTGTGGAGCAAGCCAGGCCTCAAACCACTAGAAGCTCCAGCCCAAAAGGCAGCCAAAATGCAGCCCACATCAGGGAGAATCTCAAGAGCAGGGGGTGGAGCAAGCCAGGTCTCAAACCACGAGAACCTCCAGCCCAAAAGGCAGCCAAAATGCAGCCCACATCCGGGAGAATCTCAAAAGCAGGGGGTGGAGCAAGCCAGGCCTCAAACCACGAGAAGCTCCAGCCCAAAAGGCAGCCAAAATCCAGCCCACCTCCGGGAGAATATCAAGAGCAGGGGGTGGAGCAAGCCAGGCCTCAAACCACGAGAAGCTCCTGCCAAAAATGAAGCCAAATTCCAGCCCACATCCAGGAGAATATCAAGAGCACGGGGTGGAGCAAGCCAGGCCCCAAACCACGAGAAGCTCCAGCCCAAAAGGCAGCCAAAATCCAGCCCAACTCCAGGAGGATATCAAGAGCAGGGGGTGGAGCAAGCCAGGCCTCAAACCACGAGAAGCTCCAGCCCAAAAGGGAGCCAAAATCCAGCCCACATCCTGGAGAATCTCAAGACCAGGGTGTGGAGCAAGCCAGGCCTCAAACCACTAGAAGCTCCAGCCCAAAAGGCAGCCAAAATGCAGCCCACATCCGGGAGAATCTCAAGAGCAGGGGGTGGAGCAAGCCAGGCCTCAAACCACGAGAAGCTCCAGCCCAAAAGGCAGCCAAAATGCAGCCCACCTCCGGGAGAATCTCAAGAGCAGGGGGTGGAGCAAGCCAGGCCTCAAACCACGAGAAGCTCCTGCCAAAAAGGAAGCCAAATTCCAGCCCACATCCTGGAGAATCTCAACAGCAGGGGGTGGAGCAAGCCAGGCCTCAAACCACGAGAAGCTCCAGCCCAAAATGTAGCCAAAATCCAGCGCACATCCAGGAGAATCTCAAGAGCAGGGGTTGGAGCAAGCCGGGCCCCAAACCACGAGAAGCTCCAGCCCAAAAGGCAGCCAAAATCCAGCCCACATCCGGGAGAATCTCAAGAGCAGGGGGTGGAGCAAGGCAGGCCTCAAACCACGAGAATCTCCAGCCCAAAAACCAGCCAAAATGCAGCCCACATCCGGGAGAATATCAAGAGCAGGGGGTGGAGCAAGCCAGGCCTCAAACCACGAGAATCTCCAGCCCAAAAGGCAGCCAAAATGCAGCCCACATCCGGGAGAATATCAAGAGCAGGGGGTGGAGCAAGCCAGGCCTCAAACCACGAGAATCTCCAGCCCAAAAGGCAGCCAAAATGCAGCCAATATCTCGGAGAATATCAAGAGCAGGGGGTGGAGCAGGCCAGGCCTCAAACCACGAGAAGCTCCAGCCCAAAAGGCAGCCAAAATCCAGCCCACATCCAGGAGAATATAAAGAGCAGGGGGTGGAGCAAGCCAGGCCCCAAACCACGAGAAGCTCCAGCACAAAAGGCAGCCAAAATGCAGCCCACTTCAGGGAGAATCTCAAGAGCAGGGGGTGGAGCAAGCCAGGCCCCAAACCACGAGAAGCTCCAGCACAAAAGGCAGCCAAAATCCAGCCCTCATCCGGGAGAATCTCAAGAGCAGGGGGTGGAGCAAGCCAGGCCTCAAACCACGAGAAGCTCCAGCCCAAAAAGCAGCCAAAATCCAGCCCACCTCCGGGAGAATATCAAGAGCAGGGGGTGGAGCAAGCCAGGCCTCAAACCACAAGAAGCTCCTGCCAAAAAGGAAGCGAAATTCCAGCCCACATCCGGGAGAATATCAAGAGCAGGGGGTGGAGCAAGCCAGGCCTCAAACCACGAGAAGCTCCAGCCCAAAAAGCAGCCAAAGTCCAGGACACATCCGGGAGAATCTCAAGAGCAGGGGTTGGAGCAAACCAGGCCTCAAACCACGAGAAGCTGCAGCACAAAAGGCAGCCAAAATGCAGCCCAGATCCGGGAGAATTTCAAGAGCAGGGGGTGGAGCAAGCCAGGCCTCAAACCACGTGAAACTCCAGCCCAAAAGGCAGACAAATTCCAGCCCACATCCTGGAGAATCTCAACAGCAGGGGGTGGAGGAACCCAGGCCACAAACCACGAGAAGCTCCAGCCCAAAAGCCAGCCAAAATGCAGCCCACATCCTGGAGAATCTCAAGAGCAGGGTGTGGAGCAAGCCAGGCCTCAAACCACGAGAAGCTCCAGCCCAAAAGGCAGCCAAAATGCGGCCAATATCTCGGAGAATCTCAAGAGCAGGGGGTGGAGCAAGCCAGGCCTCAAACCACGAGAAGCTCCAGCCCAAAAGGCAGCCAAATTCCAGCCCACATCCGGGAGAATATTAAGCGCAGGGGATGGAGCAAGCCAGGCCTCAAACCACAAGAAGTTCCAGCCCAAAAGGCATCCAAAATGCAGCCCACATCAGGGAGAATCTCAAGAGCAGGGGGTGGAGCAAGCCAGGCCTCAAACCACGAGAAGCTCCAGCCCAAAAGGCAGCCATAATCCAGCCCAACTCCCGGAGAATATCAAGAGCAGGGGGTGGAGCAAGCCAGGCCTCAAACCACGAGAAGCTCCAGCCCAAAAAGCAGCCAAAATGCAGCCCACATCCGGGAGAATATCAAGAGCAGGGGGTGGAGCAAGCCAGGCCTCAAACCACGAGAAGCTCCTGCCAAAAAGGAAGCGAAATTCCAGCCCACCTCCTGGAGAATCTCAACAGCAGGGGGTGGAGCAAGCCAGGCCTCAAACCACGAGAAGCTCCAGCCCAAAAGGCAGCCAAAATGCAGCCCACATCTGGGAGAATCTCAAGAACAGGGGTTAGAGGAAGCCAGGCCTCAAACCACGAGAAGCTCCAGCCCAAAGGCAGCCAAAATGTAGCCCAAATGCGGGAGAATATCAAGAGCAGGGTTTGCAGCAAGCCAAGCCCCAAACCACGAGAAGCTCCAGCCCAAAAGGCAGCCAAAATCCAGCCCACATCCGCGAGGATCTTAAGAGCAGGGGGTGGAGCAAGCCAGGTCTCACACCACGAGAAGCTCCAGCCCAAAATGCACCCAAAATAAAGCCCACATGGAAGAGAATATCAAGAGCAGGGTGTGGAGCAACACAGGTCTCAAACCACGAGAAGCTCCTGCCCAAAAGGCAGCCAAAATCCAGCCCACATCCGGGAGAATCTCAAGAGCAGGGGGTGGAGCAAGCCAGGCCACAAACCACAAGAAGCTCCAGCCCAAAAGGCAGCCAAAATGCAGCCCACATCCGGGAGAATCTCAAGAGCAGGTGGTGCAGCAAGCCAGGCCTCAAACCACGAGAAGCTGCAGCCCAAAAGGCAGCCAAAATGCAGCCAATATCTCGGAGAATCTCAAGAACAGGGGGTGGAGCAAGCCAGGCCTCAAAACACGAGAAGCTCCAGCCCAAAATGCAGCCAAAATCCAGCCCACATCCAGGAGAATATAAAGAGCAGGGGGTGGAGCAAGCCAGGCCCCAAACCACGAGAAGCTCCAGCCCAAAAGGCAGCCAAAATGCAGCCCACTTCAGGGAGAATCACAAGAGCAGGGGGTGGAGCAAGCCAGGCCTCAAACCTCGAGAAGCTCCAGCCCAAAAGGCATCCAAAATGCAGCCCACATCCGGGAGAATCTCAAGAGCAGGGGGTGGAGCAAGCCAGGCCCCAAACCACGAGAAGCTCCAGCACAAAAGGCAGCCAAAATCCAGCCCTCATCCGGGAGAATCTCAAGAGCAGGGGGTGGAGCAAGCCAGGCCTCAAACCACGAGAAGCTCCAGCCCAAAAAGCAGCCAAAATCCAGCCCACATACGGGAGAATCTCAAGAGCAGGGGGTGGAGCAAGCCAGGCCTCAAACCACGAGAAGCTCCAGCCCAAAAGGCAGCCAAAATGCAGCCCACATCTGGGAGAATCTCAAGAGCAGGGGGTGGAGGAAGCCAGGCCTCAAACCTAGAGAAGCTCCAGACCAAAAGGCAGCCAAAATGCAGCCCACATCCGGGAGAATCTCAAGAGCAGGGGGTGGAGCAAGCCAGGCCCTAAACCACGAGAAGCTCCAGCCCAAAATGCAGACAAAATCCAGCCCACCTCCGGGAGAATCTTAAGAGCAGGGGGTGGAGCAAGCCAGGCCTCAAACCACGAGAAGCTCCAGCCCAAAAAGCAGCCAAAATCCAGGACACATCCGGGAGAATCTCAAGAGCAGGGGGTGGAGCAAACCATGCCTCAAACCACGAGAAGATGCAGCACAAAAGGCAGCCAAAATGCAGCCCAAAAGGAAGAGAATCTCAAGAGCAGGGGGTGGAGCAAGCCAGGCCTCAAACCACGTGAAGCTCCAGCCCAAAATGCAGCCAAAATGCAGCCCACATCCTGGAGAATCTCAAAAGCAGGGGGTGGAGCAAGCCAGGCCTCAAACCACGAGAAGCTCCAGCCCAAAAGGCAGCCAAAATGCAGCCAATATCTCGGAGAATCTCAAGAGAAGGGGGTGGAGCAAGCCAGGCCTCAAACCACGAGAAGCTCCAGCCCAAAAGGCAGCCAAAATGCAGCCCACATCTGGGAGAAGATCAAGAGCAGGGTTTGGAGCAAGCCAAGCCCCAAACCACGAGAAGCTCCAGCCCAAAATGCAGCCAAAATCCAGCCCACATCCGCGAGAATCTTAAGAGCAGGGGGTGGAGCAAGCCAGGTCTCACACCACGAGAAGCTCCAGCCCAAAATGCACCCAAAATCCAGCCCACATGGAAGAGAATATCAAGAGCAGGGTGTGGAGCAACCCAGGTCTCAAACCACGAGAAGCTCCTGCCCAAAAGGCAGCCAAAATCCAGCCCACATCCGGGAGAATCTCAAGAGCAGGGGGTGGAGCAAGCCAGGCCACAAACCACGAGAAGCTGCAGCCCAAAAGGCAGCCAAAATGCAGCCAATATCTCGGAGAATCTCAAGAACAGGGGGTGGAGCAAGCCAGGCCTCAAACCACGAGAAGCTCCAGCCCAAAAGGCAGCCAAAATGCAGCCCACTTCAGGGAGAATCACAAGAGCAGGGGGTGGAGGAAGCCAGGCCTCAAACCTCGAGAAGCTCCAGCCCAAAAGGCATCCAAAATGCAGCCCACATCCGGGAGAATCTCAAGAGCAGGGGGTGGAGCAAGCCAGGCCCCAAACCACGAGAAGCTCCAGCCCAAAAGGCAGCCAAAATCCAGCCCTCATCCGGGAGAATATCAAGAGCAGGGGGTGGAGCAAGCCAGGCCACAAACCACGAGAAGCTGCAGCCCAAAAGGCAGCCAAAATGCAGCCAATATCTCGGAGAATCTCAAGAACAGGGGGTGGAGCAAGCCAGGCCTCAAACCACGAGAAGCTCCAGCCCAAAAGGCAGCCAAAATGCAGCCCACTTCAGGGAGAATCACAAGAGCAGGGGGTGGAGGAAGCCAGGCCTCAAACCTCGAGAAGCTCCAGCCCAAAAGGCATCCAAAATGCAGCCCACATCCGGGAGAATCTCAAGAGCAGGGGGTGGAGCAAGCCAGGCCCCAAACCACGAGAAGCTCCAGCCCAAAAGGCAGCCAAAATCCAGCCCTCATCCGGGAGAATCTCAAGAGCAGGGGGTGGAGCAAGCCAGGCGTCAAACCACGAGAAGCTCCAGCCCAAAAAGCAGCCAAAATCCAGCCCACATACGGGAGAATATCAAGAGCAGGGGGTGGAGCAAGCCAGGCCTCAAACCACGAGAAGCTCCTGCCAAAAAGGAAGCGAAATTCCAGCCCACATCCGGGAGAATATCAAGAGCAGGGGGTGGAGCAAGCCAGGCCTCAAACCACGAGAAGCTCCAGCCCAAAATGCAGCCAAAATCCAGCCCACATCCGCGAGAATCTTAAGAGCAGGGGGTGGAGCAAACCATGCCTCAAACCACGAGAAGATGCAGCACAAAAGGCAGCCAAAATGCAGCCCAAAAGGAAGAGAATCTCAAGAGCAGGGGGTGGAGCAAGCCAGGCCTCAAACCACGTGAAGCTCCAGCCCAATAGGCAGCCAAAATGCAGCCCACATCCGCGAGAATCTTAAGAGCAGGGGGTGGAGCAAGCCAGGTCTCAAACCACGAGAAGCTCCAGCCCAAAATGCAGCCAAAATGAAGCCCACATCCTGGAGAATCTCAAGAGCAGGGTGTGGAGCAAGCCAGGCCTCAAACCACGAGAAGCTCCAGCCCAAAAGGCAGCCAAAATGCAGCCAATATCTCGGAGAATCTCAAGAGAAGGGGGTGGAGCAAGCCAGGCCTCAAACCACGAGAAGCTCCAGCCCAAAATGCAGCCAAATTCCAGCCCACATCCGGGAGAATATTAAGAGCAGGGGATGGAGCAAGCCAGGCCTCAAACCACGAGAAGCTCCATCCCAAAAGGCATCCAAAATGCAGGCAACATCCGGGAGAATATCAAGAGCAGGGGGTGGAGCAAGCCAGGCCTCAAACCACGAGAAGCTCCAGCCCAAAAGGCAGCCAAAATCCAGCCCACCTCCGGGAGAATATCAAGAGCAGGGGGTGGAGCAAGCCAGGCCTCAAACCACGAGAAGCTCCTGCCAAAAAGCAAGACAAATTCCAGCCCACATCCTGGAGAATCTCAACAGCAGGGGGTGGAGGAACCCAGGCCGCAAACCACGAGAAGCTCCAGCCCAAAATGTAGCCAAAATCCAGCCCACATCCAGGAGAATATCAAGAGCACGGTGTGGAGCAAGCCAGGCCCCAAACCACGAGAAGCTCCAGCCGAAAGGCAGCCAAAATGTAGCCCAACTGCGGGAGAATATCAAGAGCAGGGGGTGGAGCAAGCCAGGCCCCAAACCACGAGAAGCTCCAGCCCAAAAAGCAGCCAAAATCCAGCCCACCTCCGGGAGAATCTCAAGAGCAGGGGGTGGAGCAAGCCAGGCCTCAAACCACGAGAAGCTCCTGCCAAAAAGGAAGCGAAATTCCAGCCCACATCCGGGAGAATATCAAGAGCAGGGGGTGGAGCAGGCCAAGCCCCAAACCACGAGAAGCTCCAGCCCAAAAGGCAGCCAAAATCCAGCCCACATCCGGGAGAATATCAAGAGCAGGGGGTGGAGCAAGTCAGGCCTCAAACCACGAGAAGCTCCAGCCGAAAACTCAGCCAAAAACCAGCCCACTTCCAGGAGAATATCAAGAGCAGGGGGTGGAGCAAGCCAGGTCTCAAACCACGAGAAGCTCCAGCCCAAAAGGCACCCAAAATCCAGCCCACATCCGGGAGAATCTCAAGAGCAGAGGGTGGAGCAAGCCAAGCCCCAAACCACGAGAAGCTCCAGCCCAAAAGGCAGCCAAAATCCAGCCCACATCCGGGAGAATATCAAGAGCAGGGGGTGGAGCAAGTCAGGCCTCAAACCACGAGAAGCTCCAGCCGAAAACTCAGCCAAAAATGCAGCCCACTACCAGGAGAATATAGAGAGCAGGGGGTGGAGCAAGCCATGCCTCAAACCACGAGAAGCTCCAGCCCAAAATGCAGCCAAAATCCAGCCCACCTCCGGGAGAATCTTAAGAGCAGGGGGCGGAGCAAGCCAGGCCTCAAAACACGACAACCTCCAGCCCAAAATGCAGCCAAAATCCAGCCCACATCTGGGAGAATCTCAAGAGCAGGGGGTGGAGGAAGCCAGGCCTCAAACCACGAGAAGCTCCAGCCCAAAGGCAGCCAAAACTTAGCCCACATCCGGGAGAATCTCAAGAGCAGGGGTTGGAGCAAGCCAAGCCCCAAACCAGGACAAGCTCCTGCCAAAAAGGAAGCCAAATTCCAGCCCACATCCGGGAGAATCTCAAAAGCAGGGGGTGGAGGAAGCCAGGCCTCAAACCACGAGAACCTCCAGCCCAAAAGGCAGCCAAAATCCAGCCCACATCCGGGAGAATATCAAGAGCAGGGTTTGGAGCAAGCCAAGCCCCAAACCACGAGAAGCTCCAGCCCAAAATGCAGCCAAAATCCAGCCCACAACGGGGAAAATATCAAGAGCAGGGGGTGGAGCAAGCCAGGCCCCAAACCACGAGAAGCTCCAGCCCAAAATGCAGCCAAAATGTAGCCCACATCCGGGAGAATCTCAAGAGCAGGGGGTGGAGCAAGCCAGGCCTCAAACCACGAGAAGCTTCAGCCCAAAATGCAGCCAAAATCCAGCCCACCTCCGGGAGAATATCAAGAGCAGGAGGTGGAGCAAGCCATGCCTCAAACCACGAGAAGCTCCAGCTCAAAAGGCAGCCAAAAATGCAGCCCACTTCGGGGAGAATCTCAAGAGCATGGGGTGGAGCAAGCCAGGCCCCAAACCACGAGAAGCTCCAGCCCAAAAGGCAGCCAAAATCCAGCCCACATCCGGGAGAATATTAAGAGCAGGCGGTGGAGCAAGCCAGGCCTCAAACCACGAGAAGCTCCAGCCCAAAAGGCAGCCAAAATGCAGCCCACATCCGGGAGAATCTCAAGAGCAGGGGGTGGAGCAAGCCAGGCCTCAAACCACGAGAAGCTCCAGCCCTAAAGGCAGCCAAAATGCAGCCCAACTGCGGGAGAATATCAAGAGCAGGGGGTGGAGCAAGCCAGGCTCCAAACCACGAGAAACTCCAGTCCAAAAAGCAGCCAAAATTCAGCCCACATCCGGGAGAATCTCGAGAACAGGGAATAGATCATGCCAGGCCTCAAACCACGAGAAGCTCCAGCCCTAAAGGCAGCCAAAATGCAGCCCAACTGTGGGAGAATCTCAAGAGCAGGGGGTGGAGCAAGCCAGGCCTCAAACCACGAAAAGCTCCTGCCCAAAAGGAAGCCAAAATGCAGCCCACTTCGGGGAGAATATCAAGAGCAGGGGGTGGAGCAAGCCAGACCTCAAACCACGAGAAGCTCCAGCCCAAAAGGCAGCAAATTTCCAGCCCACATCTGGGAGAATCTCAAGAGCAGGGGGTGGAGCAAGCCAGGCCTCAAACCACGAGAAGCTCCAGCCCAAAAGGCAGCCAAAATGCAGCCCACATCCGGGAGAATCTCAACAGCAATGGGTGGAGCAAGCCAGGCCCCAAACCACAAGAAGCTCCTGCCAAAAAGGAAGCCAAATTCCAGCCCACATCCTGGAGAATCTCAACAGCAGGGGGTGGAGGAATCCAGGCCGCAAACCACGAGAAGCTGCAGTCCAAAATGTAGCCAAAATCCAGCCCACATCCGGGAGAATATCAAGAGCAGGGGGTGGAGCAAGCCAGGCCCTAAACCACGAGAAGCTCCAGCCCAAAAGGCAGCCAAAATCCAGCCCACATCCGGGAGAATCTCAAGAGCAGGGGGTGGAGCAAGCCAGGCCTCAAACCACGAGAAGCTCCAGCCCAAAAGGCAGCCAAAATCCAGCCCACATCCGGGAGAATCTCAAGAGCAGGGGGTGGAGCAAGCCAGGCCTCAAACCACGAGAAGCTCCTGCCAAAAAGGAAGCGAAATTCCAGCCCACCTCCTGGAGAATCTCAAGAGCAGGGGGTGGAGCAAGCCAGGCCTCAAACCACGAGAAGCTCCAGCCCAAAAGGCAGCCAAAATCCAGCCCACATCCGGGAGAATCTCAAGAGCAGGGGGTGGAGCAAGCCAGGCCTCAAACCACGAGAAGCTCCAGCCCAAAAGGCAGCCAAAATGCAGCCCAACTGCGGGAGAATATCAAGAGCAGGGGTTGGAGAAAGCCAGGCCCCAAACCACGAAAAGCTCCAGCCCAAAAGAGAGCCAAAATCCAACCCTATATCTTGGACAATCTCAAGAGCAGGGGGTGCAGGAAGCCAGGCCTCAAACCACATGAAGCTTCAGCCCAAAGGCAGCCAAAATCCATCGCACATCCGGGAGAATCTCAAGAGCAGGGGGTGGAGCAAGCCAGGCCTCAAACCACGAAAAGCTCCAGCCCAAAAGGCAGCCAAAATCCAGCCCACATCCGGGAGAATCTCAAGAGTAGGAGCTGGAGCAAGCCAGGCCTCAAACCACGACAAGCTCCAGCCCAAAGGCAGCCAAAATGCAGCCCAACTGCGGGAGAATATCAAGAGCAGGGGTTGGAGAAAGCCAGGCCCCAAACCACGAAAAGCTCCAGCCCAAAAGAGAGCCAAAATCCAACCCTGTATCTTGGACAATCTCAAGAGCAGGGGGTGCAGGAAGCCAGGCCTCAAACCACGTGAAGCTCCAGCCCAAAGGCAGCCAAAATCCAGCGCACATCCGGGAGAATTTCAAGAGCAGGGGGTGGAGCAAGCCAGGCCTCAAACCACGAAAAGCTCCAGCCCAAAAGGCAGCCAAAATGCAGCCCACTTCGGGGAGAATATCAAGAGCAGGGGGTGGAGCAAGCCAGACCTCAAACCACGAGAAGCTCCTGCCAAAAAGGAAGCGAAATTCCAGCCCACCTCCTGGAGAATCTCAACAGCAGGGGGTGGAGCAAGCCAGGCCTCAAACCACGAGAAGCTCCAGCCCAAAAGGCAGCCAAAATGCAGCCCACATCCGGGAGAATCTCAAGAGCAGGGTTTGGAGCAAGCCAGGCCTCAAATCACGAGAAGCTCCAGCCCAGAATTTAACCAAAATGCAGCCCACATCCGGGAGAATCTCAAGAGCAGGGGGTGGAGCAAGCCAGGCCTGAAACCACGAGAAACTCCAGCACAAAACGCAGCCAAAATCCAGACCACATGGAAGAGAATATCAAGAGCAGGGGGTGGAGCAAGCCAGGCCTCAAACCACGAGAAGCTCCAGCCCAAAATGCAGCCAAAATGCAGCCCACATCCGCGAGAAACTTAAGAGCAGGGGGTGGAGCAACCCAGGTCTCAAACCACGAGAAGCTCCAGCCCAAAAGGCAGCCAAAATCCAGCCCACATCCGGGAGAATCTCAAGAGCAGGGGGTGGAGCAAGCCAGGTCCCAAACCACAAGAAGCTCCAGCCCAAAAGGCAGCCAAAATGCAGCCCACATCTGGGAGAATCTCAAGAGCAGGTGGTGCAGCAAGCCAGGCCTCAAACCACGAGAAGCTCCAGCCCAAAAGGCAGCCAAAATGCAGCCAATATCTCGGAGAATATCTAGAGCAGGGGGTGGAGCAAGCCAGGTCTCAAACCACGAGAAGCTCCAGCCCAAAAGGCAGCCAAATTCCAGCCCACATCCGGGAGCATATTAAGAGCAAGGGGTGGAGCAAGCCAGGCCCCAAACCATGAGAAGCTCCAGCCCAAAATGCAGCCAAAATCCAGCCCACATCGGGGAAAATATCAAGAACGGGGGGTGGAGCAAGCCAGGCCTCAAACCACGAGAAGCTCCAGCCCAAAAGGCAGCCAAAATCCAGCCCTACATCTTGGAGAATCTCAAGAGCAGGGGGTGGAGCAAGCCAGGCCTCAAACCACGAGAAGCTCCAGCCCAACAGGCAGCCAAAATGCAGCCCAACTGCGGGAGAATCTCAAGAGCAGGGGGTGGAGCAAGCCAGGCTCCAAACCACGAGAAGCTCCAGTCCAAAATGCAGCTAAAATTCAGCCCACATCCGAGAGAATCTCAACAGCAGGGGTTGGAGCAAGCCAGGCCCCAAACCACGAGAAGCTCCAGCCCAAAAGTCAGCCAAAAATGCAGCCCACTTCAGGGAGAATCTCAAGAGCAGGGGGTGGAGCAAGCCAGGCCCCAAACCACGAGAAGCTCCAGCCCAAAAGTCAGCCAAAAATGCAGCCCACTTCAGGGAGAATCTCAAGAGCAGGGGGTGGAGCAAACCAGGCCTCAAACCACGAGAAGCTCCAGCCCAAAAAGCAGCCAAAATCCAGCCCACATCCGGGAGAATCTCAAGAGCAGGGGGTGGAGCAAACCAGGTCTCAAACCACGAGAAGCTCCAACCCAAAAGGCAGCCAAAATCCAGCCCACATCCGGGAGAATCTCAAGAGCAGGGGGTGGAGCTAGCCAGGTCTCAAACCACGAGAAGCTCCAGCCCAAAATGCAGCCAAAATGCAGGCCAACTACGGGAGGATATCAAGAGCGGGGGGTGGAGCAAGCCAGGCCTCAAACCACGAGAAGCTCCTGCCAAAAAGGAAGCCAAATTCCAGCCCACATCCTGGAAAATCTCAAGAGCAGGGGGTGGAGCAAGCCAGGCCTCAAACCACGAGAAGCTCCAGCCCAAAAGGCAGCCAAAATGCAGCCCACATCCGGGAGAATCTCAAGAGCAGGAGGTGGAGCAAGCCAGGCCTCAAACCACGAGAAGCTCCTGCCAAAAAGGAAGCGAAATTCCAGCCCACCTCCTGGAGAATCTCAACAGCAGGGGGTGGAGCAAGCCAGGCCTCAAACCACGAGAAGCTCCAGCCCAAAAGGCAGCCAAAATCCAGCCCACCTCCGGGAGAATATCAAGAGCAGGGGTTGGAGCAAGCCATGCCTCAAACCACGAGAAGCTCCAGCCCAAAATGCAGCCAAAATCCAGCCCACCTCCGGGAGAATCTTAAGAGCAGGGGGTGGAGCAAGCCATTGCTCAAACCACGAGAAGCTCCAGCACAAAAGGCAGCCAAAATGCAGCCCACATGGAAGAGAATATCAAGAGCAGGGGGTGGAGCAAGCCAGGCCTCAAACCACGTGAAGCTCCAGCCCAAAAGGCAGCCAAAATGCAGCCCACATCCACGAGAATCTTAAGAGCAGGGGGTGGAGCAACCCAGGCCCCAAACCACGAGAAGCTCCAGACCAAAAGGCAGACAAAATGCAGCCCACATCCGGGAGAATATTAAGAGCAGGGGGTGGAGCAAGCCAGGCCTCAAACCACGAGAAGCTCCAGCCCAAAAGGCAGCCAAAATGCAGCCCAACTGCGGGAGAATCTCAAGAGCAGGGGGTGGAGTATGCCAGGCCTCAAACCACGAGAAGCTCCAGCCCAAAAGGCAGCCAAAATCCAGCCCACATCCGGAAGGATCTCAAGAGCAGGGGGTGGAGCAAGCCAGGCCTCAAACCACGAGAAGCTCCAGCCCAAAAGGCAGCCAAATTCCAGCCCACATCCGGGAGAATATCAAGAGCAAGGGGTGGAGCAAACCAGGCCCCAAACCACGAGAAGCTCCAGCTCAAAATGCAGCCAAAATCCAGCCCACATCGGGGAAAATATCAAGAGCAGGGGGTGGAGCAAGCCAGGCCTGAAACCACGATAATCTCCAGCCCAAAAGGCAGCCAAAATCCAGCCCACATCCGGAAGGATCTCAAGAGCAGGGGGTGGAGCAAGCCAGGCCTCATATCACGAGAAGATCCAGCCCAAAAGGCAGCCAAATTCCAGCCCACATCCGGGAGAATATTAAGAGCAAGGGGTGGAGCAAGCCAGGCCCCAAACCACGAGAAGCTCCAGACCAAATGGCAGCCAGAATCCAGCCCACATCCAGGAGAATCTCAAGAACAGGGGGTGGATCAAGCCAGGCCTCAAACCACGAGAAGCTCCAGCCCAAAAGGCATCCAAAATGCAATCCACATCCAGGAGAATCTCAAGAGCAGGGGGTGGAGCAAGCCAGGCCTCAAACCACGAGAAGCTCCAGCCCAAAAAGCAGTCAAAATCCAGCCCACCTTTGGGAGAATCTCAAGAGCAGGGGGTGGAGCAAGCCAGGCCTCAAACCACGAGAAGCTCCAGCCCAAAATGCAGCCAAAATCCAGCCCACCTCCGGGAGAATCTCAAGAGCAGGGGGTGGAGCAAGCCAGGCCTCAAACCACGAGAAGCTCCTGCCAAAAAGAAAGCGAAATTCCAGCCCACCTCCTGGAGAATATCAAGAGCAGGGGGTGGAGCAAGCCAGGCCTCAAACCACGAGAAGCTCCAGCCTAAAGGGCAGCCAAAATGCAGCCCACATCTGGGAGAATATCAAGAGAAGGGGGTGGAGCAAGCCAGGCCTCAAACCACGAGAAGCTCCTGCAAAAAAGGAAGCCTAAATCCAGCCCACATCCTGGAGAATATCAACAGCAGGGGGTGGAGGAATCCAGGCCGCAAACCACGAGAAACTGCAGCCCAAAAGGCAGCCAAAATGCAGCCCACATCTGGGAGAATCTCAAGAGCAGTGGGTGGAGCAAGCCAGGCCTCAAACCACGAGAAGCTCCAGCCCAAAATTCAGCCAAACTCCAGCCCACATCTTTGAGAATCTCAAGAGCAGGGGGTGGAGCAAGCCAGGCCTCAAACCTCGAGAAGCTCCAGCCCAAAAGTCAGAAAAAATGCAGCCCACTTCAGGGAGAATCACAAGACCAGGGGGTGGAGCAAGCCAGGCTCCAAACCACGAGAAGCTCCAGACCAAATGGCAGCCAGAATCCAGCCCACATCCGGGAGAATCTCAAGAACAGGGGGTGGATCAAGCCAGGCCTCAAACCACGAGAAGCTCCAGCCCAAAAATCATCCAAAATGCAGCCCATATCCGGGAGAATCTCAAGAGCAGGGGGTGGAGCAAGCCATGCCCCAAACCACGAGAAACTCCAGCCCAAAAGGCAGCCAAAATGCAGCCCACATCTGGGAGAATATCAAGAGCAGGGGGTGGAGCAAGCCAGGCCTCAAACCACGAGAAGCTCCAGCCCAAACTTCAGCCAAAAATGCATCCCACTTCGGGGAGAATCTCAAGAGCAGGGGGTGGAGCAAGCCAGGCCCCAAACCACGAGAAGCTCCAGCCCAAAAGGCAGCCAAAATCCAGCCCACATCGAGAGAATATCAAGAGCAGGAGGTGGAGCAAGCCAGGCCTCAAACCACGAGAAGCTCCAGCCCAAAAGGCAGCCAAAATGCAGCCCACATCCGGGAGAATCTCAAGAGCAGGGGGTGGAGCAAGCCAGGCCCCAAACCACGAGAAGCTCCAGCCCAAAAGGCAGCCAAAATGCAGCCCACATCCGGGAGAATATCAAGAGCAGGGGGTGGAGCAAGCCAGGCCTCAAACCACGAGAAGATCCAGCCCAAAATGCAGCCAAAATGCAGCCCACCTCCGGGAGAATCTCAAGAGCAGGGGGTGGAGCAAGCCAGGCCTCAAACCACGAGAAGCTCCAGCCCAAAACGCAGCCAAAATCCAGCCCACATCTGGGAGAATCTCAAGAGCAGGGGGTGGAGGAAGCCAGGCCCCAAACCACGAGAATCTCCAGCCCAAAATTCAGCCAAACTCCAGCCCACATCCGGAAGAATCTCAAGAGCAGGGGGTGGAGCAAGCCAGGCCTCAAACCACGAGAAGCTCCAGCCCAAAAGTCAGCCAATATCCAGCCGACATCCGGGAGAATCTCAAGAGCAGTGGGTGGAGCAAGCCAGGCCTCAAACCACGAGAAGCTCCAGCCCAAAATGCAGCCAAAAATGCAGCCCACTTCGGGGAGAATCATAAGAGTAGGGTGTGGAGCAAGCCAGGCCCCAAACCACGAGAATCTCCAGCCCAAAAGGCAGCCAAACTCCAGCCCACCTCCCGGAGAATCTCAACAGCAGGGGGTGGAGGAATCCAGGCCGCAAACCACGAGAAACTGCAGCCCAAAAGGCAGCCAAAATGCAGCCCACATCCAGGAGAATCTCAAGAGCAGGGGGTGGAGCAAGCCAGGCCTCAAACCACGAGAAGCTCCAGCCCAAAAGGCAGCCAAAATCCAGCCCACTTCGGGGGGAATATCAAGAGCAGGGGTTGGAGCAAGCCAGGCCTCAAACCACGAGAAGCTCCAGCCCAAAAGGCAGCCAAAATCCAGCCCTACATCCGGGAGAATCTCAAGAGCAGGGGGTGGAGCAAGCCAGGCCTCAAACCACGAGAAGCTCCAGCCCAAAAGGCAGCCAAAATGCAGCCCAACTGCGGGAGAATATCAAGAGCAGGGGGTGGAGCAAGCCAGGCTCCAAACCACGAGAAGCTCCAGTCCAAAAAGCAGCCAAAATTCAGCCCACATCCAGGAGAATCTCGAGAACAGGGAATAGATCATGCCAGGCCGAAAACCACGAGAAGCTCCAGCCCAAAAAGGCAGCCAAAATGCAGCCAATATCTCAGAGAACCTCAAGAGCAGGGGGTGGAGCAAGCCAGGCCTCAAACCACGAGAAGCTCCACCCCAAAATGCAGCCAAAATCCAGCCCACCTCCGGGAGAATCTCAAGAGCAGGGGGTGGAGCAAGCCAGGACTCAAACCACGAGAAGCTCCAGCCCAAACAGCAGCCAAAATCCAGCCCACATGCAGGAGAATCTCAAGAGCAGGGGGTGGAGCAAGCCAGGCCCCAAACCACGAGAATCTCCAGCCCAAAATTCAGCCAAACTCCAGCCCACATCCGGAAGAATCTCAAGAGCAGGGGGTGGAGCAAGCCAGGCCTCAAACCACGAGAAGCTCCAGCCCAAAAGTCAGCCAATATCCAGCCGACATCCGGGAGAATCTCAAGAGCAGGGGGTGGAGCAAGCCAGGCCTCAAACCACGAGAAGCTCCAGCCCAAAATGCAGCCAAAAATGCAGCCCACTTCGGGGAGAATCATAAGAGTAGGGTGGGGAGCAAGCCAGGCCCCAAACCACGAGAAACTGCAGCCCAAAAATGCAGCCAAAATGCAGACCACATCCTGGAGAATCTCAAGAGCAGGGGGTGGAGCAAGCCAGGCCTCAAACCACGAGAAGCTCCAGCCCAAAAGTCAGCCAAACTCCAGCCCACATCTGGGAGAATCTCAAGAGCAGGGGGTGGAGCAAGCCAGGCCTCAAACCTCGAGAAGCTCCAGCCCAAAATTCAGCCAAAAATGCAGCCCACTTCAGGGAGAATCACAAGAGCAGGGGGTGGAGCAAGCCAGGCCGGAAACCACGAGAAGCTCCAGACCAAATGGCAGCCAGAATCCAGACCACATCCGGGAGAATCTCAAGAACAGGGGGTGGATCAAGCCAGGCCTCAAACCTCGAGAAGCTCCAGCCCAAAAAGCATCCAAAATGCAGCCCAAATCCGGGAGAATCTCAAGAGCAGGGGGTGGAGCAAGCCAGGCCCCAAACCACGAGAAGCTCCAGCCCAAAAGGCAGCCAAATTCCAACCCTATATCTGGGACAATATCAAGAGCAGGGAGTGGAGCAAGCCAGGCCTCAAACCACAAGAAGCTCCAGCCCAAAATGCAGCCCACCTCCGGGAGAATCTCAAGAGCAGGGGGTGGAGCAAGCCAGGCCTCAAAACAGGACTATATCTAGCCAAAAATATGGTCCTTGTCCAGGAGAAATTCCAGCCCAAGTGCCACAGGAATTCCAGTCCAAATCCCGGAGATAGTCCACCCGATCTCTAGGAGAAATTTGGGCCCAAGTCCAGGAGAATTTCCATTCTAAAATGCAGCCCACATCCAGGAGAAACTCAAGAAGAGGTCCGAGACCTGTCCCTCAGATCTCTCCAACGCTGGGACGTCAGATTCCCACGCCTTTCTACACTCCGCCGAAGAGAAATCCACTCCAGACTAACGCTTTATGCCTAAGGAACTGGGGACAGGAGCACAACCTGTGGAGTTTGGGCTTTGAACTGATGCTGCCCCCAAGTTTTGCACAAAGTCCCTTCACACTATTCCCATCTGGCCCACAGTCAGATCACACCATTCCCCAGCGGGTCCCGACTCTCCATCCATCAGCGCAGCAACTCCAGCAAAGGGTTAACACAGTTCCCAGCACGCAGCTGCACGCACACACTCCCCCCGCCAGAGACAGAAATGGCCGTGGAGATACGCATCTTGCTAGGAAGGTACCTGTTCAAATGCTTCTGGAGCCCGGTTCAAGCCTTCCCGTCTCATGTCAGCATGTCTCAACGGGAGCAGGGCTGAGCCTCCAGGAGGGTTTTCACCCCAGGCCGTGTCGACCGCTCTCTCCTTTCCCAGACTGGGGGGTGTGGAGCTCTGAGTGCCATCCCACTCCAAGGGACATGCTGGGTGCAGCCCCTGCAGACCAGGAGAAAGCAAGGGTCAGCCATGGAGCCTCCCTCTATTTAGAGAGTCATGAGATAATTGACTTCAGGCCTAAGCAATCTCCCAGCCTGGCCTTAATTGGGGCAGGCTCTTGTTGGCATTCCCAGCTGGTGCTGATCTCCCCAGACTGCCAGAAGGGTCAGGGCTGGCAGGGCATGTCTTAGTTCCCTCTCATCCCTAACTGTAACGAGGAAATGTCATGAGGCCCACTGAATTGGGCCTGAATTTCATAGGGACTTGGGTCTGAATTTCACCAGGATTTGGGTGAGAATTTCTCGTGCACTTGGGTCTGAATTTCCCCTGGATTCTGGCCCAAATTTCCCCTGTAGTAGAGCCCGAATTTCTCCTCAACGTGCCCTCTAATTTCTCTTGAACTCTGGCCAAAATTTCTCCTGCACTGCAACCTTCAATTTCTCCTGGACTCCCTGAAATTGCTCCTGCACGCCAGCTCCAATTTCTCCTGCGCCGAATCCCAGATTTGACCTGCGCTGGAGCCCAGGTTTCCCCTGGAAGTGACCTCGAATTTGGCCTGCATTGTGGCCTGGATCTCTCCAGCTTTAAGGCACGCCCCCTCGCAACTGAAAGCACGCCCCCTCACCCCTGAAGGCACACCTTCTCGCCCCTGTAGCCAGGAGAAATTGCAGCCCAAGTGCAGCAGAAATTCCAGTCCAAGTCCAGGAGATAGTCCACCTGAACTCCAAAAGATATTTAGGCCTAAGTCCAGGAGAAATTCCAGCATAAATCCAGACCATGTCCAGGAGAAATTCAGCCCCAAGCCCAACAGAAATTCCAGCCCGCGTGCAGAAGAAATTCAGGCCCAAGTCCAGGAGAAAATCCAGCCTAAAATGCAGCCCAAGTCCAGCAGAAATTTTAGCCTAAGAGCAGCCAAACTCCACTCCAGTTTCAGGAGATAGTCAACCCGAACTGCAGGAGAAAATTATGCCCAAGTCCAGGAGAAATTCCAGCATAAATCCAGCCCATATCCAGGAGAAATTCCAGCCTAAAATGTAGCCAAAGTTGAGGAGAAATTTTAGCACAAGAGCAGACAAAATCCAGTCCATATTGAGGAGAATTTCAAGAACAGGTCCTAGAGAAATTCAGGCCTCAAACCAGGAGTAATTCCAGCCTAAAATGAGGCCCAAGTCCAGGAGAAATTCCAGCCCAAATCCTGCAGAAATTCCAGTCCAACTCCAGGAGATACTCCACCTGAACTCCAGGAGAAATTTGGACCCAAGTCCAGGAGAAATTGAAGTCCAAATCTAGGAAAAATTTGAACCAAAATGCAGGTGATATTGCGGCCAAGTCTAGGAGAAATTCTGGCCTAAAATTCAGCGCAAGTCCAGCAGAAGCTTTAGATCAAGGGCAGCCAAAATCCAGCCCACATCCAGGAGAAATTCAAGAACAAGGCCTAGAGAAATTCAGGCCTCAAACCAGGAGTAATTCCAGCCTAAATTGAGGCCCAAGTCCAGGAGAAATTCCAGCCCAAGTGCAGCAGTAATTCCAGTCCAAGTCCCGGAGATAGTCCACCCGAACTCTGGGAGAAATTTGAGCCCAAGTCCAGGAGAAATTACAGCCTAAATGCAGTCCAAGTGGAGGAGAAATTTGGGCCCAGCTCCAGGAGAAAATCCAGCCTAAAATGCAGCCCAAGTCCAGCAGAAATTTTAGCCCAAGAGCAGGCAAAATCCAGTCCAATTTCAGGAGATAGTCCAACCGAACTCCAGGAGAAAATTAGGCCTATGTCCAGGAGGCATTCCAGCCCAAATGTCGCAGAAATTCCAGTCCAAGTCATGGAGATAGTCCACCCAAACTCCAGGAGAAATTTGGGTCCAAGTCCAGGAGAAATTCCAGCCTAAATTACAGCCAAAATCCAGCCCACATCCAGGAGAAATTCAAGAACAGGGCCTAGAGAAATTCAGGCCTCAAACCAAGAGTTATTCCAGCCTAAAATGAAGCCCAAGTCCAGGAGAAATTCCAGCCCAAATCCTGCAGAAATTCCAGTCCAAGTCCAGGAGATACTCCATCTGAACTCCAGGAGAATTTTGGGCCCAAGTCCAGGAGAAATTGCAGCAAAAATCCAGTTCACGTGCAGGAGAAATTCAGGCCCAAGTCCAGAGGAAAATCCAGCCTAAAATGCAGCCCAAGTCCAGGAGACATTCAGGCCCAAGGGCAGCCAAAATCCAGCCCACATTCAGGAGAAATTCAAGAACAGGGCCTAGAGAAATTCAGGCCTGAAACCAGGAGTAATCCCAGCCTAAAATTAGGCCCAAGTCCAGGAGAAATTACAGCCTAAATCCAGACCAAGAAGAGGAGAAATTTGGGCCCTGCTCCAGGAGAAATTCCAGGCTAAAATGCAGCCCAAGTCCAGGAGAAATTCAGCCCTAAACCCAATAGAAATTCCAGCCCACGTGCAGGAGAAATTCAGGCCAAGTCCAGGAGAAAATCCAGCCTAAAATGCAGCCCAAGACCAGCAGAAATTTTAGCCCAAGAGCAGCCGAAATCCAGTCCAATTTCAGGACATAGTCCACCCGAACTCCAAAAGAAATTTAGACCTATGTGCAGGAGAAATTCAAGCCAAAAGTCAAGAGAAATTCAGCCCTGAGCCCAATAGAAATTCTAGCCCACGTGCAGGAGAAATTCGGGCCCAAGTCCAGGAGAAAATCCAGCCTAAAATACAGCCCAAGTCCAGCAGAAATTTTAGCCCAAGAGCAGCCAACATCCCGTCCAATTTCAGGAGATAGTCCCCCCGAAATCCAGAAGAAAATTAGGCCTAAGTCCAGGAGACATTCCAGCCTAAAATGCAGGCCAGGTCCAGGAGAAATTCCAGCCCAAGAGCTGCCAAAATCAAGCCCACATCCAGGAGAAATTCAAGAACAGGGCCTAGAGAAATTCAGGCCTCAAACCAGGACTAATTCCAGCCTAAAATGAGGCCCAAGTCCAGGAGAAATTCCAGCCCAAGAGCAGCAGAAATTCCAGTCCAATTCCAGGAGAGAGTCCACCCGAACTCCAGGAGAAATTCCAGCCCAAATCCAGGAGAAATTCAAGTCAAATCTAGGAAAAATTTGAGCCAAAGTGCAGGTGATATTTTGACCAAGTCTAGGAGAAATTCCATCCAAACTGCAGCAGTAATTCCAGTCCGAGTCCCGGAGATAGTCCACCCGAACTCTAGGAGAAATTTGGGCCCAGATCCAGGAGAAATTACAGCAAAAATCCAGTCCAAGTGGAGGAGAAATTTGGGCCCAGATCCAGGAGAAAATCCAGCCTAAAATGCAGCCCAAGTCCAGCAGAAATTTTAGCCCAAGAGCAGGCAAAATCCAGTCCAATTTCAGGAGATAGTCCAACCAAACTCCAGGAGAAAATAAGGCCTATGTCCAGGAGAAATTCCAGCCTAAAATGCAGGCCAGGTCCAGGAGAAATTCCAGCCCAAGAACATCCAAAATCCACCCCACATCCAGGAGAAATTAAAGATCAGAGCCTAGAGAAATTCAGGCCTCAAACCAGGACTAATTCCAGCCTAAAATGAGGCCCAAGTCCAGGAGAAATTCCAGCCCAAATGCCGCAGAAATTCCAGTCCAAGAGGCGGAGATAGTCCACCCAAACTCCAGGAAAAATTTGGGCTCACGTGCAGGAGAAATTAAAGCCCAAGTCCAGGAGAAAATCCAGCCTAAAATGCAGCCCAAGTCCAGCAGAAATTTTAGCCTAAGAGCAGCCAAACTCCACTCCAGTTTCAGGAGATAGTCAACCCGAACTGCAGGAGAAAATTATGCCCAAGTCCAGGAGAAATTCCAGCATAAATCCAGCCCATATCCAGGAGAAATTCCAGCCTAAAATGTAGCCAAAGTTGAGGAGAAATTTTAGCACAAGAGCAGACAAAATCCAGTCCATATTGAGGAGAATTTCAAGAACAGGTCCTAGAGAAATTCAGGCCTCAAACCAGGAGTAATTCCAGCCTAAAATGAGGCCCAAGTCCAGGAGAAATTCCAGCCCAAATCCTGCAGAAATTCCAGTCCAACTCCAGGAGATACTCCACCTGAACTCCAGGAGAAATTTGGACCCAAGTCCAGGAGAAATTGAAGTCCAAATCTAGGAAAAATTTGAACCAAAATGCAGGTGATATTGCGGCCAAGTCTAGGAGAAATTCTGGCCTAAAATTCAGCGCAAGTCCAGCAGAAGCTTTAGATCAAGGGCAGCCAAAATCCAGCCCACATCCAGGAGAAATTCAAGAACAAGGCCTAGAGAAATTCAGGCCTCAAACCAGGAGTAATTCCAGCCTAAATTGAGGCCCAAGTCCAGGAGAAATTCCAGCCCAAGTGCAGCAGTAATTCCAGTCCAAGTCCCGGAGATAGTCCACCCGAACTCTGGGAGAAATTTGAGCCCAAGTCCAGGAGAAATTACAGCCTAAATGCAGTCCAAGTGGAGGAGAAATTTGGGCCCAGCTCCAGGAGAAAATCCAGCCTAAAATGCAGCCCAAGTCCAGCAGAAATTTTAGCCCAAGAGCAGGCAAAATCCAGTCCAATTTCAGGAGATAGTCCAACCGAACTCCAGGAGAAAATTAGGCCTATGTCCAGGAGGCATTCCAGCCCAAATGTCGCAGAAATTCCAGTCCAAGTCATGGAGATAGTCCACCCAAACTCCAGGAGAAATTTGGGTCCAAGTCCAGGAGAAATTCCAGCCTAAATTACAGCCAAAATCCAGCCCACATCCAGGAGAAATTCAAGAACAGGGCCTAGAGAAATTCAGGCCTCAAACCAAGAGTTATTCCAGCCTAAAATGAAGCCCAAGTCCAGGAGAAATTCCAGCCCAAATCCTGCAGAAATTCCAGTCCAAGTCCAGGAGATACTCCATCTGAACTCCAGGAGAATTTTGGGCCCAAGTCCAGGAGAAATTGCAGCAAAAATCCAGTTCACGTGCAGGAGAAATTCAGGCCCAAGTCCAGAGGAAAATCCAGCCTAAAATGCAGCCCAAGTCCAGGAGACATTCAGCCAGACCAAGAAGAGGAGAAATTTGGGCCCTGCTCCAGGAGAAATTCCAGGCTAAAATGCAGCCCAAGTCCAGGAGAAATTCAGCCCTAAACCCAATAGAAATTCCAGCCCACGTGCAGGAGAAATTCAGGCCAAGTCCAGGAGAAAATCCAGCCTAAAATGCAGCCCAAGACCAGCAGAAATTTTAGCCCAAGAGCAGCCGAAATCCAGTCCAATTTCAGGACATAGTCCACCCGAACTCCAAAAGAAATTTAGACCTATGTGCAGGAGAAATTCAAGCCAAAAGTCAAGAGAAATTCAGCCCTGAGCCCAATAGAAATTCTAGCCCACGTGCAGGAGAAATTCGGGCCCAAGTCCAGGAGAAAATCCAGCCTAAAATACAGCCCAAGTCCAGCAGAAATTTTAGCCCAAGAGCAGCCAACATCCCGTCCAATTTCAGGAGATAGTCCCCCCGAAATCCAGAAGAAAATTAGGCCTAAGTCCAGGAGACATTCCAGCCTAAAATGCAGGCCAGGTCCAGGAGAAATTCCAGCCCAAGAGCTGCCAAAATCAAGCCCACATCCAGGAGAAATTCAAGAACAGGGCCTAGAGAAATTCAGGCCTCAAACCAGGACTAATTCCAGCCTAAAATGAGGCCCAAGTCCAGGAGAAATTCCAGCCCAAGAGCAGCAGAAATTCCAGTCCAATTCCAGGAGAGAGTCCACCCGAACTCCAGGAGAAATTCCAGCCCAAATCCAGGAGAAATTCAAGTCAAATCTAGGAAAAATTTGAGCCAAAGTGCAGGTGATATTTTGACCAAGTCTAGGAGAAATTCCATCCAAACTGCAGCAGTAATTCCAGTCCGAGTCCCGGAGATAGTCCACCCGAACTCTAGGAGAAATTTGGGCCCAGATCCAGGAGAAATTACAGCAAAAATCCAGTCCAAGTGGAGGAGAAATTTGGGCCCAGATCCAGGAGAAAATCCAGCCTAAAATGCAGCCCAAGTCCAGCAGAAATTTTAGCCCAAGAGCAGGCAAAATCCAGTCCAATTTCAGGAGATAGTCCAACCAAACTCCAGGAGAAAATAAGGCCTATGTCCAGGAGAAATTCCAGCCTAAAATGCAGGCCAGGTCCAGGAGAAATTCCAGCCCAAGAACATCCAAAATCCACCCCACATCCAGGAGAAATTAAAGATCAGAGCCTAGAGAAATTCAGGCCTCAAACCAGGACTAATTCCAGCCTAAAATGAGGCCCAAGTCCAGGAGAAATTCCAGCCCAAATGCCGCAGAAATTCCAGTCCAAGAGGCGGAGATAGTCCACCCAAACTCCAGGAAAAATTTGGGCTCACGTGCAGGAGAAATTAAAGCCCAAGTCCAGGAGAAAATCCAGCCTAAAATGCAGCCCAAGTCCAGCAGAAATTTTAGCCTAAGAGCAGCCAAACTCCACTCCAGTTTCAGGAGATAGTCAACCCGAACTGCAGGAGAAAATTATGCCCAAGTCCAGGAGAAATTCCAGCATAAATCCAGCCCATATCCAGGAGAAATTCCAGCCTAAAATGTAGCCAAAGTTGAGGAGAAATTTTAGCACAAGAGCAGACAAAATCCAGTCCATATTGAGGAGAATTTCAAGAACAGGTCCTAGAGAAATTCAGGCCTCAAACCAGGAGTAATTCCAGCCTAAAATGAGGCCCAAGTCCAGGAGAAATTCCAGCCCAAATCCTGCAGAAATTCCAGTCCAACTCCAGGAGATACTCCACCTGAACTCCAGGAGAAATTTGGACCCAAGTCCAGGAGAAATTGAAGTCCAAATCTAGGAAAAATTTGAACCAAAATGCAGGTGATATTGCGGCCAAGTCTAGGAGAAATTCTGGCCTAAAATTCAGCGCAAGTCCAGCAGAAGCTTTAGATCAAGGGCAGCCAAAATCCAGCCCACATCCAGGAGAAATTCAAGAACAAGGCCTAGAGAAATTCAGGCCTCAAACCAGGAGTAATTCCAGCCTAAATTGAGGCCCAAGTCCAGGAGAAATTCCAGCCCAAGTGCAGCAGTAATTCCAGTCCAAGTCCCGGAGATAGTCCACCCGAACTCTGGGAGAAATTTGAGCCCAAGTCCAGGAGAAATTACAGCCTAAATGCAGTCCAAGTGGAGGAGAAATTTGGGCCCAGCTCCAGGAGAAAATCCAGCCTAAAATGCAGCCCAAGTCCAGCAGAAATTTTAGCCCAAGAGCAGGCAAAATCCAGTCCAATTTCAGGAGATAGTCCAACCGAACTCCAGGAGAAAATTAGGCCTATGTCCAGGAGGCATTCCAGCCCAAATGTCGCAGAAATTCCAGTCCAAGTCATGGAGATAGTCCACCCAAACTCCAGGAGAAATTTGGGTCCAAGTCCAGGAGAAATTCCAGCCTAAATTACAGCCAAAATCCAGCCCACATCCAGGAGAAATTCAAGAACAGGGCCTAGAGAAATTCAGGCCTCAAACCAAGAGTTATTCCAGCCTAAAATGAAGCCCAAGTCCAGGAGAAATTCCAGCCCAAATCCTGCAGAAATTCCAGTCCAAGTCCAGGAGATACTCCATCTGAACTCCAGGAGAATTTTGGGCCCAAGTCCAGGAGAAATTGCAGCAAAAATCCAGTTCACGTGCAGGAGAAATTCAGGCCCAAGTCCAGAGGAAAATCCAGCCTAAAATGCAGCCCAAGTCCAGGAGACATTCAGGCCCAAGGGCAGCCAAAATCCAGCCCACATTCAGGAGAAATTCAAGAACAGGGCCTAGAGAAATTCAGGCCTGAAACCAGGAGTAATCCCAGCCTAAAATTAGGCCCAAGTCCAGGAGAAATTACAGCCTAAATCCAGACCAAGAAGAGGAGAAATTTGGGCCCTGCTCCAGGAGAAATTCCAGGCTAAAATGCAGCCCAAGTCCAGGAGAAATTCAGCCCTAAACCCAATAGAAATTCCAGCCCACGTGCAGGAGAAATTCAGGCCAAGTCCAGGAGAAAATCCAGCCTAAAATGCAGCCCAAGACCAGCAGAAATTTTAGCCCAAGAGCAGCCGAAATCCAGTCCAATTTCAGGACATAGTCCACCCGAACTCCAAAAGAAATTTAGACCTATGTGCAGGAGAAATTCAAGCCAAAAGTCAAGAGAAATTCAGCCCTGAGCCCAATAGAAATTCTAGCCCACGTGCAGGAGAAATTCGGGCCCAAGTCCAGGAGAAAATCCAGCCTAAAATACAGCCCAAGTCCAGCAGAAATTTTAGCCCAAGAGCAGCCAACATCCCGTCCAATTTCAGGAGATAGTCCCCCCGAAATCCAGAAGAAAATTAGGCCTAAGTCCAGGAGACATTCCAGCCTAAAATGCAGGCCAGGTCCAGGAGAAATTCCAGCCCAAGAGCTGCCAAAATCAAGCCCACATCCAGGAGAAATTCAAGAACAGGGCCTAGAGAAATTCAGGCCTCAAACCAGGACTAATTCCAGCCTAAAATGAGGCCCAAGTCCAGGAGAAATTCCAGCCCAAGAGCAGCAGAAATTCCAGTCCAATTCCAGGAGAGAGTCCACCCGAACTCCAGGAGAAATTCCAGCCCAAATCCAGGAGAAATTCAAGTCAAATCTAGGAAAAATTTGAGCCAAAGTGCAGGTGATATTTTGACCAAGTCTAGGAGAAATTCCATCCAAACTGCAGCAGTAATTCCAGTCCGAGTCCCGGAGATAGTCCACCCGAACTCTAGGAGAAAATTGGGCCCAAGTCCAGGACAAATTACAGCCTAAATCCAGCCCAAGTGGAGGAGAAATTTGGGCCCAGATCCAGGAGAAATTACAGCAAAAATCCAGTCCAAGTGGAGGAGAAATTTGGGCCCAGATCCAGGAGAAAATCCAGCCTAAAATGCAGCCCAAGTCCAGCAGAAATTTTAGCCCAAGAGCAGGCAAAATCCAGTCCAATTTCAGGAGATAGTCCAACCAAACTCCAGGAGAAAATAAGGCCTATGTCCAGGAGAAATTCCAGCCTAAAATGCAGGCCAGGTCCAGGAGAAATTCCAGCCCAAGAACATCCAAAATCCACCCCACATCCAGGAGAAATTAAAGATCAGAGCCTAGAGAAATTCAGGCCTCAAACCAGGACTAATTCCAGCCTAAAATGAGGCCCAAGTCCAGGAGAAATTCCAGCCCAAATGCCGCAGAAATTCCAGTCCAAGAGGCGGAGATAGTCCACCCAAACTCCAGGAAAAATTTGGGCTCACGTGCAGGAGAAATTAAAGCCTAAATCCAGTCCATGTGGAGGAGAAATTTCGTCCCAGCTCCAGCAGACATTCCAGCCTAAAATGCAGACTAAGTCCAGGAGAAATTCAAGTACAGGGCTAAGAGAAATTCAGGCCTCAAACCAGGTGTAATTCCAGCCAAAATAGAGGCACAAGCCCAGGAGAAATTCCAGCCCAAGTGCAGCAGAAATTCCAGTCCAAGTCCAGGAGAAATTCAAGCCAAAAGTCAAGAGAAATTCAGCCCCGAGCCCAATAGAAATTCCAGCCCACATGCAGGAGAAATTTCAGTCCAAATCCAGGAGATATTCCACCCAAACACCAGGAGAAATTTGGGCCCAAGTCCAGGAGAAATTACAGCCTAAATCCAGTCCAAGAAGAGGAGAAATTTGGCCCAAGCGCAGCAGAAATTCCAGCCTAAAATGCAGCCCAAGTCCAGGAGAAATTCAGCCCTAAACCCAATAGAAATTCAGGCCCAAGTGCAGGAGAAATTCAGGCCCAAGTCCAGGAGAAAATCCAGCCTAAAATGCAGCCCAAGTCCAGCAGAAATTTTAGCCCAAGAGCAGCCAACATCCCGTCCAATTTCAGGAGATAGTCCAACCGAACTCCAGGAGAAAATTAGGCCTAAGTCCAGGAGACATTCCAGCCTAAAATGCAGGCCAGGTCCAGGAGAAATTCCAGCCCAAGAGCAGCAGAAATTCCAGTCCAATTCCAGGAGAGAGTCCACCCGAACTCCAGGAGAAATTCAGCCCCAGGTCCAGGAGAAACTCAAGTCCAAATCTAGGAAAAATTTGAGCCAAAGTGCAGGTGATATTATGGGCAAGACTAGGAGAAATTCAATCCTGCATTCAGGAGAAATTTGGGCCTGAATTCAGCCCATTTTCAAAGGAAACCCCCCCCTCGCCCCTTTAGCCCCGCCCCCTCGCCCCTTTAGCCCCGCCCCCTCGCCCCTTTAGCCCCGCCCCCTCGCCCCTTTAGCCCCGCCCCCTCGCCCCTTTAGCCCCGCCCCCTCGCCCCTTTAGCCCCGCCCCCTCGCCCCTTTAGCCCCGCCCCCTCGCCCCTTAAGCCCCGCCCCCTCGCCCCTTTAGCCCCGCCCCCTCGCCCCTTAAGCCCCGCCCCCTCGCCCCTTAAGCCCCGCCCCCCCGCCCCTTAAGCCCCGCCCCCCCGCCCCTTTAGCCCCGCCCCCCCGCCCCTTTAGCCCCGCCCCCCCGCCCCTTTAGCCCCGCCCCCCCGCCCCTTTAGCCCCGCCCCCCCGCCCCTTTAGCCCCGCCCCCCCGCCCCTTTAGCCCCGCCCCCCCGCCCCTTTAGCCCCGCCCCCTCGCCCCTTTAGCCCCGCCCCCTCGCCCCTTTAGCCCCGCCCCCTCGCCCCTTTAGCCCCGCCCCCTCGCCCCTTTAGCCCCGCCCCCTCGCCCCTTTAGCCCCGCCCCCTCGCCCCTTTAGCCCCGCCCCCTCGCCCCTTAAGCCCCGCCCCCTCGCCCCTTAAGCCCCGCCCCCTCGCCCCTTAAGCCCCGCCCCCTCGCCCCTTAAGCCCCGCCCCCTCGCCCCTTAAGCCCCGCCCCCTCGCCCCTTTAGCCCCGCCCCCTCGCCCCTTTAGCCCCGCCCCCTCGCCCCTTAAGCCCCGCCCCCTCGCCCCTTTAGCCCCGCCCCCTCGCCCCTTAAGCCCCGCCCCCTCGCCCCTTAAGCCCCGCCCCCTCGCCCCTTAAGCCCCGCCCCCTCGCCCCTTAAGCCCCGCCCCCTCGCCCCTTAAGCCCCGCCCCCTCGCCCCTTAAGCCCCGCCCCCTCGCCCCTTAAGCCCCGCCCCCTCGCCCCTTAAGCCCCGCCCCCTCGCCCCTTAAGCCCCGCCCCCTCGCCCCTTAAGCCCCGCCCCCTCGCCCCTTAAGCCCCGCCCCCTCGCCCCTTAAGCCCCGCCCCCTCGCCCCTTAAGCCCCGCCCCCTCGCCCCTTAAGCCCCGCCCCCTCGCCCCTTAAGCCCCGCCCCCTCGCCCCTTAAGCCCCGCCCCCTCGCCCCTTAAGCCCCGCCCCCTCGCCCCTTAAGCCCCGCCCCCTCGCCCCTTAAGCCCCGCCCCCTCGCCCCTTAAGCCCCGCCCCCTCGCCCCTTAAGCCCCGCCCCCTCGCCCCTTAAGCCCCGCCCCCTCGCCCCTTAAGCCCCGCCCCCTCGTCCCTTAAGCCCCGCCCCCTCGTCCCTTAAGCCCCGCCCCCTCGTCCCTTAAGCCCCGCCCCCTCGTCCCTTAAGCCCCGCCCCCTCGTCCCTTAAGCCCCGCCCCCTCGTCCCTTAAGCCCCGCCCCCTCGTCCCTTAAGCCCCGCCCCCTCGTCCCTTAAGCCCCGCCCCCTCGTCCCTTAAGCCCCGCCCCCTCGTCCCTTAAGCCCCGCCCCCTCGTCCCTTAAGCCCCGCCCCCTCGTCCCTTAAGCCCCGCCCCCTCGTCCCTTAAGCCCCGCCCCCTCGTCCCTTAAGCCCCGCCCCCTCGTCCCTTAAGCCCCGCCCCCTCGTCCCTTAAGCCCCGCCCCCTCGTCCCTTAAGCCCCGCCCCCTCGTCCCTTAAGCCCCGCCCCCTCGTCCCTTAAGCCCCGCCCCCTCGTCCCTTAAGCCCCGCCCCCTCGTCCCTTAAGCCCCGCCCCCTCGTCCCTTAAGCCCCGCCCCCTCGTCCCTTAAGCCCCGCCCCCTCGTCCCTTAAGCCCCGCCCCCTCGTCCCTTAAGCCCCGCCCCCTCGTCCCTTAAGCCCCGCCCCCTCGTCCCTTAAGCCCCGCCCCCTCGTCCCTTAAGCCCCGCCCCCTCGTCCCTTAAGCCCCGCCCCCTCGTCCCTTAAGCCCCGCCCCCTCGTCCCTTAAGCCCCGCCCCCTCGTCCCTTAAGCCCCGCCCCCTCGTCCCTTAAGCCCCGCCCCCTCGTCCCTTAAGCCCCGCCCCCTCGTCCCTTAAGCCCCGCCCCCTCGTCCCTTAAGCCCCGCCCCCTCGTCCCTTAAGCCCCGCCCCCTCGTCCCTTAAGCCCCGCCCCCTCGTCCCTTAAGCCCCGCCCCCTCGTCCCTTAAGCCCCGCCCCCTCGTCCCTTAAGCCCCGCCCCCTCGTCCCTTAAGCCCCGCCCCCTCGTCCCTTAAGCCCCGCCCCCTCGTCCCTTAAGCCCCGCCCCCTCGTCCCTTAAGCCCCGCCCCCTCGTCCCTTAAGCCCCGCCCCCTCGTCCCTTAAGCCCCGCCCCCTCGTCCCTTAAGCCCCGCCCCCTCGTCCCTTAAGCCCCGCCCCCTCGCCCCTTAAGCCCCGCCCCCTCGCCCCTTAAGCCCCGCCCCCTCGCCCCTTAAGCCCCGCCCCCTTTAGCCCTTGCATGTATATTGTAGGATCAATTTCAGCCCTAATCGAGGAGAAATTCAGACCCAGGTCCCAGCAGCATTCGACCCGAAGACCAAGAGACACCAAACCATGGCCCCTCCTGACGCAGGCCAGCAGCGCTGCAAAGGAAGGCCTGCCTCTTACCTTCCCAGTCCCAGGTGAGGCTGAGGTGAGGCCGAGGTAGATGTGTGTCCGAGCCGAAGTCCTTGTCTGTAGCTGTGGGGCACCGGGCCGAGCTGGGGCCCCTTTCAAGGCTGGCCAGCGGCACTGCAAAGGAAATAGGCTCGGACTTCTGCTCGACTCGGCTCGGCCTCGCAAGTTAAGAGGCATTGAGTCCAAAGCATGGGGGCAGCACACTACGCCGGGGCCTCTTTCGCGGCAGGCTAGCAGCGCTGCCAAGGAAAGAATGCCTCTTACCTTGCGAGGCCAATGTGAATCGAAGTCCAAAGCGGTGGGGCCGTGTGTCAAGCTGGGGCCCCTTTCGAGGCAGGCCAGCGATGCTGCAATGGCAGGAATGCCTCTTACCTTCACAGTCAGAGGCAAGTCTGAGGCGGAGCAAATTGAAGTCTGAAGCAGCAGGGTGGCATGCCGAGCTGGGGCTGCTTGCGAGGCAGGCCCGCGTCCCACTAAAGGAAGAAATGACTCTTACCTTAAGAGTGCAGGGACGCCCCAAATCCTAGGGGGCCAGGAGGCACCACGAGACCAAGAGGGGCAGCGAAGTGCAGTACCACACCAAGGGCGGTGGCGAGACCCACAGCGGCACCGAGGCGCGCCGACTCCAAGGGCGGCGGCGCAAAGCTAACAGTGGCGGCACGACCCCCAGAGCGGCACCAAGGCGCGCCGACTCCAAGGGCAGCGGTGAGACCTACAGAGGCGGCACGACCCCCAGAGCGGCACCGAGGCGCGCCGACTCCAAGGGCAGCGGCGAGACCCACAGCGGCGGCACGACCCCCAGAGCGGCACCGAGGCACGCCGACTCCAAGGGCGGCGGCGAGACCCAGAGCGGCGGCGAGACCCACAGCGGCGGCGCAACGCTAACAGCGGCGGCACGACCCCCAGAGCGGCACCGAGTCGCGCCGACTCCAAGGGCGGCGGCGAGACCCACAGCGGCGGCGCAACGCTAACAGTGGCGACACGACCCCCCAGAGCGGCACCGAGGTGCGGCAGCGAGACCCACAGCGGCGGCGCAACGCTAACAGCGGCGGCACGACCCCCAGAGCGGCACCGAGGCGCGCCGACTCCAAGGGCGGCGGCGAGACCCACAGCGGCGGCGCAACGCTAACAGTGGCGACACGACCCCCCAGAGCGGCACCGAGGTGCGGCGGCGAGCCCCACAGCGGCGGCGCAACGCTAACAGCAGCTGCAAGACCCCCAGAGCAGCACCGAGGCGCGCCGACTCCAAGGGCGGCAGCGAGACCCACAGCGGCGGCGCAACGCTAACAGCGGCGGCACGAGCCCCAGAGCGGCACCGAGGCGCGCCGACTCCAAGGGCGGCGGCGAGACCCACAGCGGCGGCGCAACGCTAACAGCGGCGACACGACCCGCCAGAGCGGCACCGAGGTGCGGCGGCGAGACCCACAGCGGCGGCGCAATGCTAACAGCAGCGGCACGACCCCCAGAGCGGCACCGAGGCGCGACGACTCCAAGGGCGGCGGCGCAACGCTAACAGCGGCGGCACGACCCCCAGAGCAGCACCGAGGCGCGCCGACTCCAAGGGCAGCGGTGAGACCCACAGCGGCGGCACGACCCCCAGAGCGGCACCGAGGCGCGCCGACTCCAAGGGCAGCAGTGAGACCCACAGCGGCGACACGACCCCCCAGAGCGGCACCGAGGCGCGGCGGCGAGACGCTAACAGCGGCAGCACGACCCCCCAGAGCGGCACCGAGGCGCACCGGCGAGACCCACAGCGGCGGCGCAACGCTAACAGCGGCGGCACGACCCCCCAGAGCGACACCGAGGCGCGCCGGCGAGACCCACAGCGGCGGCGCAACGCTAACAGCGGCGGCACGACCGCGGCGGCGCAACGCTAACAGCGGCGGCACGACCCCCCAGAGCGACACCGAGGCGCGCCGGCGAGACCCACAGCGGCGGCGCAACGCTAACAGCGGCGGCACGACCCCCCAGAGCGGCACCGAGGCGCGCCGGCGAGACCCACAGCGGCGGCGCAACGCTAACAGCGGCGGCACGACCCCCCAGAGCGGCACCGAGGCGCGCCGGCGAGACCCACAGCGGCGGCGCAACGCTAACAGCGGCGGCACGACCCCCCAGAGCGGCACCGAGGCGCGCCGGCGAGACCCACAGCGGCGGCGCAACGCTAACAGCGGCGGCACGACCCCCCAGAGCGGCACCGAGAGCAACAAGAGACCCAGATAGCCGAGCCGGGGCCCCTTTCGAGGCAGGCCCGCGCCCCTGCAAAGGAAGGAACGCCTCTTACCTTGCGAGTCCGAGGCGGAGGCGAGTGCGAGTCCGAAGCGGCGCGAGGCGTGCCGAGCCGGGGCCCCTTTCGAGGCAGGCCCGCGCCCCTGCGAAGGAAGGAACGCCTCTTACCTTGCGAGTCCGAGGCGGCACGAGGCGTACCGAGCCGGGGCCCCCTTCGAGGCAGGCCCGCGCCCCTGCGAAGGAAGGAACGCCTCTTACCTTGCGAGTCCGAGGCGGAGGCGAGTGCGAGTCCGAAGCGGCGCGAGGCGTGCCGAGCCGGGGCCCCTTTCGAGGCAGGCCCGCGCCCCTGCGAAGGAAGGAACGCCTCTTACCTTGCGAGTCCGAGGCGGAGGCGAGTGCGAGTCCGAAGCGGCGCGAGGCGTGCCGAGCCGGGGCCCCTTTCGAGGCAGGCCCGCGCCCCTGCGAAGGAAGGAACGCCTCTTACCTTGCGAGTCCGAGGCGGAGGCGAGTGCGAGTCCGAAGCGGCGCGAGGCGTGCCGAGCCGGGGCCCCTTTCGAGGCAGGCCCGCGCCCCTGCGAAGGAAGGAACGCCTCTTACCTTGTGAGTCCGAGGCGGCGCGAGGCGTGCCGAGCCGGGGCCCCTTTCGAGGCAGGCCCACGCCCCTGCGAAGGAAGGAATGCCTCTTACCTTAAGAGTGCAGGGACGCCCCAAGTCTGAGGGGGCCAGGAGGCGCCACGACACCAAGAGTAGCACCCAGACCAAGAGTGGCAGTGAAGCGCACCACCACACCACGAGCGGCGCAACGCTAACAGCGGCGGCGAGGCCCCCAGAGCGTCAACGAGGCGCGCCAGCTCCAAGAGCGGCGCGCGGCGGCACAACGGTAACAGCGGCGGCGAGACCCCCAGAGCGGCAACGAGGCGCGCCGGCTCCAAGAGCGGCGCGAGACCCCCAGAGCGGCGGCGCAACGGTAACAGCGACGGCAAGACCCCCAGAGCGGCAACGAGGCGCGCCGGCTCCAAGAGCGGCACGCGGCAGCGCAACGCTAACAGCGACGGCGAGACCCCCAGAGCGGCACCGAGGCGCGCCGACTCCAAGGGCGGCGGCGAGACCCACAGCGGCGGCGCAACGCTAACAGCGGCGGCACGACCCCCAGAGCGGCACCGAGGCGCGCCGACTCCAAGGGCGGCGGCGAGACCCACAGCGGCGGCGCAACGCTAACAGCGGCGGCACGACCCCCAGAGCGGCACCGAGGCGCGCCGACTCCAAGGGCGGCGGCGAGACCCACAGCGGCGGCGCAACGCTAACAGCGGCGGCACGAGCCCCAGAGCGGCACCGAGGCGCGCCGACTCCAAGGGTGGCGGCGAGACCCACAGCGGCGGCGCAACGCTGACAGCGGAGACACGAGCCCCAGAGCGGCACCGAGGTGCGGCGGCGAGACCCACAGCGGCGGCGCAACGCTGACAGCGGCGACACGACCCCCAGAGCGGCACCGAGGCGCACCGACTCCAAGGGCAGCGGTGAGACCTACAGCGGCGGCACGACCCCCAGAGCAGCACGGAGGCACGCCGACTCCAAGGGCGTCGGCGAGACCCAGAGCAGCGGCACGACCCCCAGAGCGGCGGCGCAACGCTAACAGCGGCAGCACGAGCCCCAGAGCGGCACCGAGGCGCGCCGACTCCAAGGGCGGCGGCGAGACCCACAGCGGCGGCGCAACGCTGACAGCGGCGGCACGACCCCCAGAGCGGCACCGAGGCGCGACGACTCCAAGGGCGGCAGCGAGACCCACAGCGGCGGCGCAACGCTAACAGCGGCGGCACGACCCCCAGAGCAGCACCGAGGCGCGCCGACTCCAAGGGCGGCGGTGAGACCCACAGCGGCGGCACGACCCCCAGAGCAGCACCGAGGCGCGCCGACTCCAAGGGCGGCGGTGAGACCCACAGCGGCGGCACGACACCCAGAGCGGCACCGAGGCACGCCGACTACAAGGGCGACGGTGAGACCCACAGCGGCGGCACGACCCCCCAGAGCGGCACCGAGGCGCGCCGGCGAGACCCACAGCGGCGGCGCAACGCTAACAGCGGCGGCACGACCCCCCAGAGCGGCACCGAGAGCAACAAGAGACCCAGATAGCCGAGCCGGGGCCCCTTTCGAGGCAGGCCCGCGCCCCTGCGAAGGAAGGAACGCCTCTTACCTTGCGAGTCCGAGGCGGAGGCGAGTGCGAGTCCGAAGCGGCGCGAGGCGTGCCGAGCCGGGGCCCCTTTCGAGGCAGGCCCGCGTCCCTGCGAAGGAAGGAACGCCTCTTACCTTGCGAGTCCGAGGCGGAGGCGAGTGCGAGTCCGAAGCGGCGCGAGGCGTGCCGAGCCGGGGCCCCTTTCGAGGCAGGCCCGCGCCCCTGCGAAGGAAGGAACGCCTCTTACCTTGCGAGTCCGAGGCGGAGGCGAGTGCGAGTCCGAAGCGGCGCGAGGCGTGCCGAGCCGGGTCCCCTTTCGAGGCAGGCCCGCGCCCCTGCGAAGGAAGGAACGCCTCTTACCTTGCGAGTCCGAGGCGGAGGCGAGTGCGAGTCCGAAGCGGCGCGAGGCGTGCCGAGCCGGGGCCCCTTTCGAGGCAGGCCCGCGCCCCTGCGAAGGAAGGAACGCCTCTTACCTTGTGAGTCCGAGGCGGCACGAGGCGTACCGAGCCGGGGCCCCTTTCGAGGCAGGCCCGCGCCCCTGCGAAGGAAGGAACGCCTCTTACCTTGCGAGTCCGAGGCGGCGCGAGGCGTGCCGAGCCGGGGCCCCTTTCGAGGCAGGCCCGCGCCCCTGCGAAGGAAGGAACGCCTCTTACCTTGCGAGTCCGAGGCGGCGCGAGGCGTGCCGAGCCGGGGCCCCTTTCGAGGCAGGCCCGCGCCCCTGCGAAGGAAGGAATGCCTCTTACCTTAAGAGTGCAGGGACGCCCCAAGTCTGAGGGGGCCAGGAGGCGCCACGACACCAAGAGTAGCACCCAGACCAAGAGTGGCAGTGAAGCGCACCACCACACCACGAGCGGCGCAACGCTAACAGCGGCGGCGAGGCCCCCAGAACGTCAACGAGGCGCGCCAGCTCCAAGAGCGGCGCGCGGCGGCACAACGGTAACAGCGGCGGCGAGACCCCCAGAGCGGCAACGAGGCGCGCCGGCTCCAAGAGCGGCGCGAGACCCCCAGAGCGGCGGCGCAACGGTAACAGCGACGGCAAGACCCCCAGAGCGGCAACGAGGCGCGCCGGCTCCAAGAGCGGCGCGCGGCGGCACTACGGTAACAGCGGCGGCGAGACCCCCAGAGCGGCAACGAGGCGCGCCGGCTCCAAGAGCGGCGCGAGACCCCCAGAGCGGCGGCGCAACGGTAACAGCGACGGCAAGACCCCCAGAGCGGCAACGAGGCGCGCCGGCTCCAAGAGCGGCACGCGGCAGCGCAACGCTAACAGCGACGGCGAGACCCCCAGAGCGGCAACGAGGCGCGCCGGCTCCAAGAGCGGCGCGAGACCCCCAGAGCGGCGGCGCAACAGTAACAGCGGCGGCGAGACCCCCAGAGCGGCAACGAGGCGCGCCGGCTCCAAGAGCGGCGCGAGACCCCCAGCAGCGACATAACGCTAACAGCAGCGGCAAGACAGCAGCAGCACGACACCCAGAGCAGCAACGAGGCGTGCCGACTCCAAGAGTGGCGCGAGACCCACAATGGCGGCGCAACACCCAGAGCAGCAGCGAGGCACACCACAGCACCAAGAGCAACAAGAGACCCAGATCGCCAAGCCGTGGCCCCTTTCGAGGCAGGCCTGCATCCGTGGAAAGGAAGGAATGCCTCTTACCTTAAGAGTGCAGGGACACCCCAAGTCTGAGGGGGCCAAGGGGCTCCATGAGACCAAGAGCACTGCCACACCAAGAGTGGCGTGAGACTCACAATGGCGGCGCAACCACAAGAGCAGCACGACATCAAGGGCAGCGGCGAGGCACACCACCACACTAAGGAGCAGCGTGACAGCCAGAGTGGCAGCGAGCCATGCCACACCACCTATAGAGTTGCAAGTCCAAGTACATTGCAACAAGAGCAGCACAAACCCCAGAGCAGCAGCGAGGTGTGCAGCAACAGCGAGAGCGGCAGTGAGAGCCAGACCATCGAGCCGGGGCACCTTTCGAGGTGGACCAGCGTCCCTGCAAAGGAAGGAATGTGTCCTACCTTCAGAGTCCAGGGATGCCCAAAGTCCAAAGCAGCAAGTAGGTGCCGCGACACCAAGAGCAGCGGGCCAGAATGCCGAGCTGGGGCCCCTTTTGAGGTGGGCCAGCATCCCTGCAAACAAAGGAATACCTCTTACCTTCAGAGTCCAGTAACGCCCTGGGCCCCAGGCGGCAAGGAGGCGCGCCGAGACCAAGAGCAGCAGTGAGTCGCACCACCACACCAACAGCGGTGCAAGACCCAGAGTGGCAGCGAGGCACGCAGACTCCAAGAGAGGCGTGAAACCCAAAGCACCGCAACAAGAGCGGCACGACACCCAGAGCGGTGGCGAGGCGCACCAACTCCAAGAGCAGCGCGACGGCGAGACACAGAGCACCAAGCCAGTGAGCCTTTCGCGGCTGGCCAGCGTCCCTGCAAAGAAGGAAAGCCTCCTACCTTCAGAGTCCAGGGACACCCCAAGTCCCAGGCGGCAAGGAGGCGCCGTGACACCAAGAGCGACGGGGCAGCACGCCGAGCCAGGGTTCCTTTCGAGGTAGGTCAGCGTCCCTGCAAAAGAAGGAACGCCTCCTACCTTCAGAGTCCACGGATGCCCCAAGTCCGAGGTGGCGAGGAGGCGCCACGAGATCAAGAGCAGCACTGAGACCAAGAGCAGCGGCGAGGCACACTGCGACACCCAGAGCGGCAGCAACGCCCAGAGTGGTGAGCCAGGGGCCCCTTTCAAGGCACCCCAGTGTCTCTGCAAAGGAAGGAATGCCTCGTACCTTCAGAGTCCAGGGGTGCCCCAAGTCCCAGGCAGCACGAGACCAAGAGTGGTGCGAGTGTTAAAAATTCTTCCCCGGACAAAGCGGGTTGCTCGAGGTATGCTATTTATTTAATCAAAACTCAGAGTTGGGTCACCACCTCAGTGAGTGGCCAATGGCCCAAGATCTCACACATTTTTTACACCGTTCAATCAATACCCATTACAAAAGGTCCAAAGTCTTTGTATATTTCCACTTGGCCTTTCAGTCCCCAAACTTCACCATTTCCCAAAGACCACCACAATCCCCCGTCTCAGCTGCATTCTTCTGTTCTGGTTCCGAGCCTCGGTTCAGTTACAGGGTCTTCTTTGGGTCGCCGTCTCCGTAATCACTCTTCTGCCATTTCTGTCCTGCGCAATTCTGAGACAGGCTTTGAGATGTACTATTAAGGGTTTACCTTCATTAATTAATCGCTCTTTGTTCAAACCGTCTCTGCGTGATTAGCTTGACTGGGTTTGAAACCGGCCTTGGGTGGGTCTGTACAAGGAGCAGGCTGAGAGCAAACATTCTGGGCCTGTCGAGCGGTATTTCTGCACTTTACAACACCCCAAACCTCAGACCTAAACCTGCACTAGGGACTAGGAAAGATTCCTTTACAGAGATTCAGAAGCACTGTCCCACCCAGGTCACCAAAACAAGGGATAACCCTCTTCGCACCAACACAACATTAAGAAACAGCATCCACTCGATTGCAGACAGTGCTGTTCAGGGGATCGCTCCACCTCTCGTGCCTGCCATACGTTGCATCAGCCAAGGCTTCTATCCTCCCCTCACATACATATGGTACGCGTGGCATTTCCCAGAATGTTTGTCCATCTTCACTCTAATTCCTGGAACTAATTATCATACTTACGTGGTCATGACAAATGCAGCCTGCGTCTCTCAGGGCCTTCGTGGGCGTTCTTCCGTGGTCTCTGGCGGTGGCTTAAGAGGCGACTCTGTGTCCTTTCCATGAACGCCCAGTCTTCTTTCCATATATGGTTTTGCCACGTCACCACCCTCTGCGTGCGGAATTCCTTAAGCACCTTGTCCTGCTTTCCACTGGCATCTGTTGATCCGCGCTCCCTGAGGATGTGCCCGTCACACTTGACAAAGCTACGTTGTCACAGTCTTCTTGATCTGTGGACCTTGCATTCTCGCCCGAGGCCCCTGATAACACACTCTTGGCCTTGGCCCTGTAGAGGAGGGTAAAAAGTGGGACAAGTATTTATCTATAAGTTTCTCTGAGGTGAGAAGTTGAAAGGTTTGTGAGTAGTCTCCAGGAGATGGCACCCAAAGCACCCGGGTGATGACAATACCAGACGCACGTAGCAGATTGCTCCTACCACCTCTGTTAGGTCACCCAGCCAAGCAACACCCTTCAGCCAGGCTAATACAGTAACGATCGGCACATTAAGGAACTCGTAGGGCAGAACATCCCACCGTTCTGATCACAACTCTGAGAGCAAAGGGGTTGACATCCTGACCAGCCACCACCAAAATACTACAGTGAACACTTCTCATCAGTCCATTCTAACATGCAGGAATCGGATGATCTGTCACTATCTCAACCCCTCGGGCCCCACCTGGGGCACAAGACAGGACTGTCGTCATTTAACCCAGCCAGCAACAGAGCTCTGAACGGCCACTCGCTCACCTCCCCCTCCTATACAGGGGCAGGAGAGCCAGAGAAAAAGACGAGAAAGCTCACAAGGTAAGAGAGTAGCAACTTAAAAGTCAAAGAATAAAGTAACAATACTAATAATACTACTGATAACATGCAATAGAAAAGTCCACCACGACTACTCGTAGATTTTGAGAAAACTGTGTTAAACACCGGTGTTATCAGCACAAACCCAAAACACAACCTCTTACTGGCTGTCCTTAAGGAATTTAACACTTTAAAAATACCTTGAAAATGCAAATAGCAACAAGGCAGAAGAAATACAGAGAAGATGTAAGGAATGAAGACGTTGAAATAAATTCAAGAAAGGGCGCTAAAGAGAGGGAGAAGTGGAAGGATTTTTAAAAAGAAACCGAGTACAAGAAACAGACCAGAATTACAACATCAAAACAGGGAAATGGATAAGGGACAACACACGACAAGAGTTTGAAAAGTGATTTGATACAAGGAACAGAGGATTACAGAACAGGGAGACAGCTAGAAAGGACCCTGATAATATGGAACAGGAAGCTAACTGCATGGAAACACAGACTAGAAATTTCTAAATCACCCAAGTACAGGACAGAGAGAGATGGAGGGAAACCAAAAATAATTAATGGGTGAAGAGGCAGAGAGCAGAGTCAGCAGAAAAGAATCAAATGTCAGGGAGCCAGCCAGGCCAGTGACCACCACAGAAGGAGGCAGAAGCAGAGACCAAGGGCAGGAAAGCAGAGAGAGTGGGGTGTGCAGGAGACATGACAGGACTCACCACAGCTCTGAAGAGCAGGAACCCTTTACCACTCCTTCCATCTCTGAACTTCCCCCGCCCCCTCAACAGCACTGCTTCCCAGGCAGCCCCTTTGTAGCTGGAGCCCCACCCCGTGCAGGGCTGGCCCCATCCTCAGCCTCACGGGCCACACCTGGGGCTGCCCCAGCCCCAGCTGGAACCCATGAGGAACAGGGGCAATGGCCAAAGCCCCACAGCATATCAACCCTCACCTGAGGGCTGAGATGGTGGCTTTGCAGCAGGAACTCGAGGCTTAATGCAATAAAAGCTGCTGGCTCACAGCAATCCAGAAGGAGATAACGGTGACAGGCAATGTTGAGAAACACCCCAGCAATTTTTTGGGAGCTTCTGCCCTTCCTGCAAAGTGGCAGGACCAGACTCTCCTGTCTTTGCTTACAGAACTCTACACCAACACCCAGGAGGGCACAGCTGAGCAGCTCTGTCCTTTGCCAGTGACACCCTGGATCCCTGGAGGACAGTTGAAGATGATCAGCGTAAGTTTAAGGGGAAAACTGTTGTCTGGGTGGGAATGGGCTTCTTCACTGTGGGCTCAGTGGGTGGGTGGGAAATGCTGCTGCTGCTGAACAACGGGGGATCAACTGATCCCTGAGGACAGGAGAAGACATTACAGCTGCCTTTAATCTCACCTGGTGTTGGACATGTGGGGCCCTTTGGGAGCAGAATCCTGGCTGTGGGTAGCAGGGTAGGGAAAGCAGAGGGACAGGAAAAGGAAAAGAAGGAGAGATAAAGGGGAGGACGGGGAGCAGCAGAGAGAGACGGGGAATGACAAAATAGAGCCGGGCTAAGCGGAACTCCAGACAACAACCAAATCCTGCCAGGGAGCAGCCAGAGGGATAGAGCGAGGGGAAACGTCCTCAGAGAGGACGGGGAAGAGCCAGCAGGACACTGGGGGAGAGGACAGCCAGCAGGGGAGGGCACGGGGAGAGGGAAAACATCAGGGGCAAGAACAGCAGCAGAGCCACCAAGAGAGGAGAAAACACCCCAAACAAGTCCGGAAAAGGAACCGGCCAGCGCTGGGCAGCGGGACAGGCATGGAGCAAGGAAAACCAGGCACGAGGCCAGGGACAGAGGGATGGAGCGGCACAGAGAGGGACAGGGACCGGGACATGAGACTGCAGAGAGAGGGGCACAGGGAACTGGGAAGGGTGACAGAGAGAAACAGAGAGGGGTGGGGAGCGGGTCGGAGCTGGAGAAAGGGAAAATCCCACCAGGGAGCAGGCCAGGAGGACTGAGCCAGAGGAGACGAATGGGAAGCAGGGCGGTGGGATGCAGCTGGCAAAACTAACAATGGGCAACAGGCCAGAGTGACTGACGGCCGTAAGGGCCAGGGAGTGGGACAAAGGAACGGATGGAAAGCACTGAGGAGCAGCAGGAGAGGAACGCAGAGATAAAGAAGGAAGGAAAAGGAAGGCTCGAGGGCAGAGAGAGAGACGGGAACAGAGTGTGGGATGTGCAGAGACAAAGAGCAGGGAAAGGAAGAGGACAGAGGGACTGGGGGTGGGGCTGGGGGGACCAAATGCAGGTGAAGACAAAGAGATGGAGAAGGAAAAAAGATGCTGATGGGCTGCGGGACAGAGAGGGAGCAGGAGAAAGTAGGGCTGGAGCAGGGAAGAGAAGGAGGAGAATGGGGACAGCTGGACGGACCGGGGGATACTCCTAGAAAGCAGCAAACAGGCACCAGGACAGAGGGACAAAGGCAGAATAACGGGAGAGGGAGCGGGACAGAAAGACAGCGAGAGGAGGAAAGGGGCAGGGAGCAGGACTGAGAGATGGAGAAAGGAGCAATGGGAGCAGAGGGATGGAGAGAGGAAAATCCAGGTGGGAGGAAGAAGAGAGGGATAGAGGGGAGGGACAGGGAGCAAGAAAATGGGATCCAGAGAAACACAGGGGGATGAGGAGCAGCACACTGGGATAGAGAGCAAGCGAGAGCAACAGGAACAAGGACAGGGAGATGGAGCCAGAGGAAAAACAGGGCCCGAAAGCCGCACAGAGAAATGGAATAGGAAAATCAGGGATGGGGAGTGGGACAGAGGGGTGGAGAGATGACAAGGGACAAAAGGATAATGATGGAGGGGTGGAGGGTGGGGAAGGAAGGCAGAGAGCAGTGCAGCGGGGTGGAGAAAGAAAAAGAGGGATGGGGAGTGGGGCAGAGAAAGGGAAGAAGAAAATGCTGTGATGGGAGCAGGACAGAGGACAGGAGAGAGAAAAAGAAGCCAAGGGAGGAAACCGAGGAGCAGAGACAGAAAGGTCAGAAATGGCCAGAGAGGGAGAGAAGCCAAGAAAAATGGGGCCGAGGGGCCCTGCAGAGCTGGAGCGAGAACATGTAGGGTCAGTGAGCAGGACAGAAGGAGAGGAAGGACAAAGGAGGGACAGAGATGGTGACAGGGTGCAGCACATACAGCCAGGGAGAAAAACAGCTTCTGGAGAACGAGAAAGCCCCCAGGTCCAGGGATAGTTGGGATTGCAAAGGCCTGCCAAGAGCAGCATGACACTGCACTGGCATTGCTCCTACCGCAGTTGTCATAGCTGGAATGCAGGGGGGGCGTGGCCGGAAAGCGTGACCTGCCATTCTTAGGGTTAGGGCTAGGGTTAGTGTCTGGAGAAGCAGAAAGAGCACAGCTCCAGGGACAACTGGGATTGCAAAGGCCTGTTAAGAGGAGCACGGCACTGCACCAAAATTGCTCCTTCCTCAGCATTCCTGGGGAATTAGCGTGGTTGATCCCCCGTTGTTCAGCAGCAGCAGCATTTCCCACCCACCCACTGAGCCCACAGTGAAGAAGCCCATTCCCACCCAGACAACAGTTTTCCCCTTAAACTTACGCTGATCATCTTCAACTGTCCTCCAGGGATCCAGGGTGTCACTGGCAAAGGACAGAGCTGCTCAGCTGTGCCCTCCTGGGTGTTGGTGTAGAGTTCTGTAAGCAAAGACAGGAGAGTCTGGTCCTGCCACTTTGCAGGAAGGGCAGAAGCTCCCAAAAAATTGCTGGGGTGTTTCTCAACATTGCCTGTCACCGTTATCTCCTTCTGGATTGCTGTGAGCCAGCAGCTTTTATTGCATTAAGCCTCGAGTTCCTGCTGCAAAGCCACCATCTCAGCCCTCAGGTGAGGGTTGATATGCTGTGGGGCTTTGGCCATTGCCCCTGTTCCTCATGGGTTCCAGCTGGGGCTGGGGCAGCCCCAGGTGTGGCCCGTGAGGCTGAGGATGGGGCCAGCCCTGCACGGGGTGGGGCTCCAGCTACAAAGGGGCTGCCTGGGAAGCAGTGCTGTTGAGGGGGCAGGGGAAGTTCAGAGATGGAAGGAGTGGTAAAGGGTTCCTGCTCTTCAGAGCTGTGGTGAGTCCTGTCATGTCTCCTGCACACCCCACTCTCTCTGCTTTCCTGCCCTTGGTCTCTGCTTCTGCCTCCTTCTGTGGTGGTCACTGGCCTGGCTGGCTCCCTGACATTTGATTCTTTTCTGCTGACTCTGCTCTCTGCCTCTTCACCCATTAATTATTTTTGGTTTCCCTCCATCTCTCTCTGTCCTGTACTTGGGTGATTTAGAAATTTCTAGTCTGTGTTTCCATGCAGTTAGCTTCCTGTTCCATATTATCAGGGTCCTTTCTAGCTGTCTCCCTGTTCTGTAATCCTCTGTTCCTTGTATCAAATCACTTTTCAAACTCTTGTCGTGTGTTGTCCCTTATCCATTTCCCTGTTTTGATGTTGTAATTCTGGTCTGTTTCTTGTACTCGGTTTCTTTTTAAAAATCCTTCCACTTCTCCCTCTCTTTAGCGCCCTTTCTTGAATTTATTTCAACGTCTTCATTCCTTACATCTTCTCTGTATTTCTTCTGCCTTGTTGCTATTTGCATTTTCAAGGTATTTTTAAAGTGTTAAATTCCTTAAGGACAGCCAGTAAGAGGTTGTGTTTTGGGTTTGTGCTGATAACACCGGTGTTTAACACAGTTTTCTCAAAATCTACGAGTAGTCGTGGTGGACTTTTCTATTGCATGTTATCAGTAGTATTATTAGTATTGTTACTTTATTCTTTGACTTTTAAGTTGCTACTCTCTTACCTTGTGAGCTTTCTCGTCTTTTTCTCTGGCTCTCCTGCCCCTGTATAGGAGGGGGAGGTGAGCGAGTGGCCGTTCAGAGCTCTGTTGCTGGCTGGGTTAAATGACGACAGTCCTGTCTTGTGCCCCAGGTGGGGCCCGAGGGGTTGAGATAGTGACAGATCATCCGATTCCTGCATGTTAGAATGGACTGATGAGAAGTGTTCACTGTAGTATTTTGGTGGTGGCTGGTCAGGATGTCAACCCCTTTGCTCTCAGAGTTGTGATCAGAACGGTGGGATGTTCTGCCCTACGAGTTCCTTAATGTGCCGATCGTTACTGTATTAGCCTGGCTGAAGGGTGTTGCTTGGCTGGGTGACCTAACAGAGGTGGTAGGAGCAATCTGCTACGTGCGTCTGGTATTGTCATCACCCGGGTGCTTTGGGTGCCATCTCCTGGAGACTACTCACAAACCTTTCAACTTCTCACCTCAGAGAAACTTATAGATAAATACTTGTCCCACTTTTTACCCTCCTCTACAGGGCCAAGGCCAAGAGTGTGTTATCAGGGGCCTCGGGCGAGAATGCAAGGTCCACAGATCAAGAAGACTGTGACAACGTAGCTTTGTCAAGTGTGACGGGCACATCCTCAGGGAGCGCGGATCAACAGATGCCAGTGGAAAGCAGGACAAGGTGCTTAAGGAATTCCGCACGCAGAGGGTGGTGACGTGGCAAAACCATATATGGAAAGAAGACTGGGCGTTCATGGAAAGGACACAGAGTCGCCTCTTAAGCCACCGCCAGAGACCACGGAAGAACGCCCACGAAGGCCCTGAGAGACGCAGGCTGCATTTGTCATGACCACGTAAGTATGATAATTAGTTCCAGGAATTAGAGTGAAGATGGACAAACATTCTGGGAAATGCCACGCGTACCATATGTATGTGAGGGGAGGATAGAAGCCTTGGCTGATGCAACGTATGGCAGGCACGAGAGGTGGAGCGATCCCCTGAACAGCACTGTCTGCAATCGAGTGGATGCTGTTTCTTAATGTTGTGTTGGTGCGAAGAGGGTTATCCCTTGTTTTGGTGACCTGGGTGGGACAGTGCTTCTGAATCTCTGTAAAGGAATCTTTCCTAGTCCCTAGTGCAGGTTTAGGTCTGAGGTTTGGGGTGTTGTAAAGTGCAGAAATACCGCTCGACAGGCCCAGAATGTTTGCTCTCAGCCTGCTCCTTGTACAGACCCACCCAAGGCCGGTTTCAAACCCAGTCAAGCTAATCACGCAGAGACGGTTTGAACAAAGAGCGATTAATTAATGAAGGTAAACCCTTAATAGTACATCTCAAAGCCTGTCTCAGAATTGCGCAGGACAGAAATGGCAGAAGAGTGATTACGGAGACGGCGACCCAAAGAAGACCCTGTAACTGAACCGAGGCTCGGAACCAGAACAGAAGAATGCAGCTGAGACGGGGGATTGTGGTGGTCTTTGGGAAATGGTGAAGTTTGGGGACTGAAAGGCCAAGTGGAAATATACAAAGACTTTGGACCTTTTGTAATGGGTATTGATTGAACGGTGTAAAAAATGTGTGAGATCTTGGGCCATTGGCCACTCACTGAGGTGGTGACCCAACTCTGAGTTTTGATTAAATAAATAGCATACCTCGAGCAACCCGCTTTGTCCGGGGAAGAATTTTTAACACTCGCACCACTCTTGGTCTCGTGCTGCCTGGGACTTGGGGCAACCCTGGACTCTGAAGGTACGAGGCATTCCTTCCTTTGCAGAGACACTGGGGTGCCTTGAAAGGGGCCCCTGGCTCACCACTCTGGGCGTTGCTGCCGCTCTGGGTGTCGCAGTGTGCCTCGCCGCTGCTCTTGGTCTCAGTGCTGCTCTTGATCTCGTGGCGCCTCCTCGCCACCTCGGACTTGGGGCATCCGTGGACTCTGAAGGTAGGAGGCGTTCCTTCTTTTGCAGGGACGCTGACCTACCTCGAAAGGAACCCTGGCTCGGCGTGCTGCCCCGTCGCTCTTGGTGTCACGGCGCCTCCTTGCCGCCTGGGACTTGGGGTGTCCCTGGACTCTGAAGGTAGGAGGCTTTCCTTCTTTGCAGGGACGCTGGCCAGCCGCGAAAGGCTCACTGGCTTGGTGCTCTGTGTCTCGCCGTCGCGCTGCTCTTGGAGTTGGTGCGCCTCGCCACCGCTCTGGGTGTCGTGCCGCTCTTGTTGCGGTGCTTTGGGTTTCACGCCTCTCTTGGAGTCTGCGTGCCTCGCTGCCACTCTGGGTCTTGCACCGCTGTTGGTGTGGTGGTGCGACTCACTGCTGCTCTTGGTCTCGGCGCGCCTCCTTGCCGCCTGGGGCCCAGGGCGTTACTGGACTCTGAAGGTAAGAGGTATTCCTTTGTTTGCAGGGATGCTGGCCCACCTCAAAAGGGGCCCCAGCTCGGCATTCTGGCCCGCTGCTCTTGGTGTCGCGGCACCTACTTGCTGCTTCGGACTTTGGGCATCCCTGGACTCTGAAGGTAGGACACATTCCTTCCTTTGCAGGGACGCTGGTCCACCTCGAAAGGTGCCCCGGCTCGATGGTCTGGCTCTCACTGCCGCTCTCGCTGTTGCTGCACACCTCGCTGCTGCTCTGGGGTTTGTGCTGCTCTTGTTGCAATGTACTTGGACTTGCAACTCTATAGGTGGTGTGGCATGGCTCGCTGCCACTCTGGCTGTCACGCTGCTCCTTAGTGTGGTGGTGTGCCTCGCCGCTGCCCTTGATGTCGTGCTGCTCTTGTGGTTGCGCCGCCATTGTGAGTCTCACGCCACTCTTGGTGTGGCAGTGCTCTTGGTCTCATGGAGCCCCTTGGCCCCCTCAGACTTGGGGTGTCCCTGCACTCTTAAGGTAAGAGGCATTCCTTCCTTTCCACGGATGCAGGCCTGCCTCGAAAGGGGCCACGGCTTGGCAATCTGGGTCTCTTGTTGCTCTTGGTGCTGTGGTGTGCCTCGCTGCTGCTCTGGGTGTTGCGCCGCCATTGTGGGTCTCGCGCCACTCTTGGAGTCGGCACGCCTCGTTGCTGCTCTGGGTGTCGTGCTGCTGCTGTCTTGCCGCTGCTGTTAGCGTTATGTCGCTGCTGGGGGTCTCGCGCCGCTCTTGGAGCCGGCGCGCCTCGTTGCCGCTCTGGGGGTCTCGCCGCCGCTGTTACTGTTGCGCCGCCGCTCTGGGGGTCTCGCGCCGCTCTTGGAGCCGGCGCGCCTCGTTGCCGCTCTGGGGGTCTCGCCGTCGCTGTTAGCGTTGCGCTGCCGCGTGCCGCTCTTGGAGCCGGCGCGCCTCGTTGCCGCTCTGGGGGTCTTGCCGTCGCTGTTACCGTTGCGCCGCCGCTCTGGGGGTCTCGCGCCGCTCTTGGAGCCGGCGCGCCTCGTTGCCGCTCTGGGGGTCTCGCCGCCGCTGTTACCGTAGTGCCGCCGCGCGCCGCTCTTGGAGCCGGCGCGCCTCGTTGCCGCTCTGGGGGTCTTGCCGTCGCTGTTACCGTTGCGCCGCCGCTCTGGGGGTCTTGCGCCGCTCTTGGAGCCGGTGCGCCTCGTTGCCGCTCTGGGGGTCTCGCCGCCGCTGTTACCGTTGTGCCGCCGCGCGCCGCTCTTGGAGCTGGCGCGCCTCGTTGACGTTCTGGGGGCCTCGCCGCCGCTGTTAGCGTTGCGCCGCTCGTGGTGTGGTGGTGCGCTTCACTGCCACTCTTGGTCTGGGTGCTACTCTTGGTGTCGTGGCGCCTCCTGGCCCCCTCAGACTTGGGGCGTCCCTGCACTCTTAAGGTAAGAGGCATTCCTTCCTTCGCAGGGGCGCGGGCCTGCCTCGAAAGGGGCCCCGGCTCGGCACGCCTCGCGCCGCCTCGGACTCGCAAGGTAAGAGGCGTTCCTTCCTTCGCAGGGGCGCGGGCCTGCCTCGAAAGGGGCCCCGGCTCGGCACGCCTCGCGCCGCCTCGGACTCGCAAGGTAAGAGGCGTTCCTTCCTTCGCAGGGGCGCGGGCCTGCCTCGAAAGGGGCCCCGGCTCGGTACGCCTCGTGCCGCCTCGGACTCGCAAGGTAAGAGGCGTTCCTTCCTTCGCAGGGGCGCGGGCCTGCCTCGAAAGGGGCCCCGGCTCGGCACGCCTCGCGCCGCTTCGGACTCGCACTCGCCTCCGCCTCGGACTCGCAAGGTAAGAGGCGTTCCTTCCTTCGCAGGGGCGCGGGCCTGCCTCGAAAGGGGCCCCGGCTCGGACTCGCACTCGCCTCCGCCTCGGACTCGCAAGGTAAGAGGCGTTCCTTCCTTCGCAGGGGCGCGGGCCTGCCTCGAAAGGGGCCCCGGCTCGGACTCGCACTCGCCTCCGCCTCGGACTCGCAAGGTAAGAGGCGTTCCTTCCTTCGCAGGGGCGCGGGCCTGCCTCGAAAGGGGCCCCGGCTCGGCACGCCTCGCGCCGCTTCGGACTCGCACTCGCCTCCGCCTCGGACTCGCAAGGTAAGAGGCATTCCTTCCTTCGCAGGGACGCGGGCCTGCCTCGAAAGGGGCCCCGGCTCGGCACGCCTCGCGCCGCTTCGGACTCGCACTCGCCTCCGCCTCGGACTCGCAAGGTAAGAGGCGTTCCTTCCTTCGCAGGGGCGCGGGCCTGCCTCGAAAGGGGCCCCGGCTCGGCTATCTGGGTCTCTTGTTGCTCTCGGTGCCGCTCTGGGGGGTCGTGCCGCCGCTGTTAGCGTTGCGCCGCCGCTGTGGGTCTCGCCGGCGCGCCTCGGTGCCGCTCTGGGGGGTCGTGCCGCCGCTGTTAGCGTTGCGCCGCCGCTGTGGGTCTCGCCGGTGCGCCTCGGTGCCGCTCTGGGGGGTCGTGCCGCCGCTGTTAGCGTTGCGCCGCCGCTGTGGGTCTCGCCGGCGCGCCTCGGTGCCGCTCTGGGGGGTCGTGCTGCCGCTGTTAGCGTCTCGCCGCCGCGCCTCGGTGCCGCTCTGGGGGGTCGTGTCGCCGTTGTGGGTCTCACCGCTGCCCTTGGAGTCGGCGCGCCTCGGTGCTGCTCTGGGGGTCGTGCCGCCGCTGTGGGTCTCACCGCTGCCCTTGGAGTCGGCGCGCCTCGGTGCTGCTCTGGGGGTCGTGCCGCCGCTGTTAGCGTTGCGCCGCCGCTGTGGGTCTCGCCGCCGCCCTTGGAGTCGTCGCGCCTCGGTGCCGCTCTGGGGGTCGTGCCGCTGCTGTTAGCATTGCGCCGCCGCTGTGGGTCTCGCCGCCGCACCTCGGTGCCGCTCTGGCGGGTCGTGTCGCCGCTGTCAGCGTTGCGCCGCCGCTGTGGGTCTCGCCGCCGCCCTTGGAGTCGGCGCGCCTCGGTGCCGCTCTGGGGCTCGTGCCGCCGCTGTTAGCGTTGCGCCGCCGCTGTGGGTCTCGCCGCCGCCCTTGGAGTCGGCGCGCCTCGGTGCCGCTCTGGGGCTCGTGCCGCCGCTGTTAGCGTTGCGCCGCCGCTGTGGGTCTCGCTGCCGCCCTTGGAGTCGGCGCGCCTCGGTGCCGCTCTGGGGGTCTTGCAGCTGCTGTTAGCGTTGCGCCGCCGCTGTGGGGCTCGCCGCCGCACCTCGGTGCCGCTCTGGGGGGTCGTGTCGCCACTGTTAGCGTTGCGCCGCCGCTGTGGGTCTCGCCGCCGCCCTTGGAGTCGGCGCGACTCGGTGCCGCTCTGGGGGTCGTGCCGCCGCTGTTAGCGTTGCGCCGCCGCTGTGGGTCTCGCCGCCGCTCTGGGTCTCGCCGCCGCCCTTGGAGTCGGCGTGCCTCGGTGCCGCTCTGGGGGTCGTGCCGCCGCTGTGGGTCTCGCCGCTGCCCTTGGAGTCGGCGCGCCTCGGTGCCGCTCTGGGGGTCGTGCCGCCTCTGTAGGTCTCACCGCTGCCCTTGGAGTCGGCGCGCCTTGGTGCCGCTCTGGGGGTCGTGCCGCCACTGTTAGCTTTGCGCCGCCGCCCTTGGAGTCGGCGCGCCTCGGTGCCGCTGTGGGTCTCGCCACCGCCCTTGGTGTGGTACTGCACTTCGCTGCCGCTCTTGGTCTCGTGGTGCCTCCTGGCCCCCTAGGATTTGGGGCGTCCCTGCACTCTTAAGGTAAGAGTCATTTCTTCCTTTAGTGGGACGCGGGCCTGCCTCGCAAGCAGCCCCAGCTCGGCATGCCACCCTGCTGCTTCAGACTTCAATTTGCTCCGCCTCAGACTTGCCTCTGACTGTGAAGGTAAGAGGCATTCCTGCCATTGCAGCATCGCTGGCCTGCCTCGAAAGGGGCCCCAGCTTGACACACGGCCCCACCGCTTTGGACTTCGATTCACATTGGCCTCGCAAGGTAAGAGGCATTCTTTCCTTGGCAGCGCTGCTAGCCTGCCGCGAAAGAGGCCCCGGCGTAGTGTGCTGCCCCCATGCTTTGGACTCAATGCCTCTTAACTTGCGAGGCCGAGCCGAGTCGAGCAGAAGTCCGAGCCTATTTCCTTTGCAGTGCCGCTGGCCAGCCTTGAAAGGGGCCCCAGCTCGGCCCGGTGCCCCACAGCTACAGACAAGGACTTCGGCTCGGACACACATCTACCTCGGCCTCACCTCAGCCTCACCTGGGATTGGGAAGGTAAGAGGCAGGCCTTCCTTTGCAGCGCTGCTGGCCTGCGTCAGGAGGGGCCATGGTTTGGTGTCTCTTGGTCTTCGGGTCGAATGCTGCTGGGACCTGGGTCTGAATTTCTCCTCGATTAGGGCTGAAATTGATCCTACAATATACATGCAAGGGCTAAAGGGGGCGGGGCTTAAGGGACGAGGGGGCGGGGCTTAAGGGACGAGGGGGCGGGGCTTAAGGGACGAGGGGGCGGGGCTTAAGGGACGAGGGGGCGGGGCTTAAGGGACGAGGGGGCGGGGCTTAAGGGACGAGGGGGCGGGGCTTAAGGGACGAGGGGGCGGGGCTTAAGGGACGAGGGGGCGGGGCTTAAGGGACGAGGGGGCGGGGCTTAAGGGACGAGGGGGCGGGGCTTAAGGGACGAGGGGGCGGGGCTTAAGGGACGAGGGGGCGGGGCTTAAGGGACGAGGGGGCGGGGCTTAAGGGACGAGGGGGCGGGGCTTAAGGGACGAGGGGGCGGGGCTTAAGGGACGAGGGGGCGGGGCTTAAGGGACGAGGGGGCGGGGCTTAAGGGACGAGGGGGCGGGGCTTAAGGGTCGAGGGGGCGGGGCTTAAGGGTCGAGGGGGCGGGGCTTAAGGGTCGAGGGGGCGGGGCTTAAGGGTCGAGGGGGCGGGGCTTAAGGGACGAGGGGGCGGGGCTTAAGGGACGAGGGGGCGGGGCTTAAGGGACGAGGGGGCGGGGCTTAAGGGACGAGGGGGCGGGGCTTAAGGGACGAGGGGGCGGGGCTTAAGGGACGAGGGGGCGGGGCTTAAGGGACGAGGGGGCGGGGCTTAAGGGACGAGGGGGCGGGGCTTAAGGGACGAGGGGGCGGGGCTTAAGGGACGAGGGGGCGGGGCTTAAGGGACGAGGGGGCGGGGCTTAAGGGGCGAGGGGGCGGGGCTTAAGGGGCGAGGGGGCGGGGCTAAAGGGGCGAGGGGGCGGGGCTAAAGGGGCGAGGGGGCGGGGCTTAAGGGGCGAGGGGGCGGGGCTTAAGGGGCGAGGGGGCGGGGCTTAAGGGGCGAGGGGGCGGGGCTTAAGGGGCGAGGGGGCGGGGCTTAAGGGGCGAGGGGGCGGGGCTTAAGGGGCGAGGGGGCGGGGCTTAAGGGGCGAGGGGGCGGGGCTTAAGGGGCGAGGGGGCGGGGCTAAAGGGGCGAGGGGGCGGGGCTAAAGGGGCGAGGGGGCGGGGCTAAAGGGGCGAGGGGGCGGGGCTAAAGGGGCGAGGGGGCGGGGCTAAAGGGGCGAGGGGGCGGGGCTAAAGGGGCGAGGGGGCGGGGCTAAAGGGGCGAGGGGGCGGGGCTAAAGGGGCGAGGGGGCGGGGCTAAAGGGGCGAGGGGGCGGGGCTAAAGGGGCGAGGGGGCGGGGCTAAAGGGGCGAGGGGGCGGGGCTAAAGGGGCGAGGGGGCGGGGCTAAAGGGGCGAGGGGGCGGGGCTAAAGGGGCGAGGGGGCGGGGCTAAAGGGGCGAGGGGGCGGGGCTAAAAGGGAGGGCGAGGGGGCGGGGCTAGAGGGACGAGGGGGCGGGGCTAGAGGGGACGAGGGGGCGGGGGCTAGAGGGACGAGGGGGCGGGGCTAGAGGGACGAGGGGGCGGGGCTAGAGGGACGAGGGGGCGGGGCTAGAGGGACGAGGGGGCGGGCTAGAGGGACGAGGGGGCGGGGCTAGAGGGACGAGGGGGCGGGGCTAGAGGGACGAGGGGGCGGGCTAGAGGGACGAGGGGGCGGGGCTAGAGGGACGAGGGGGCGGGGCTAGAGGGACGAGGGGGCGGGGCTAGAGGGACGAGGGGGCGGGGCTAGAGGGACGAGGGGGCGGGGCTAGAGGGACGAGGGGGCGGGGCTAGAGGGACGAGGGGGCGGGGCTAGAGGGACGAGGGGGCGGGGCTAGAGGGACGAGGGGGCGGGGCTAGAGGGACGAGGGGGCGGGGCTAGAGGGACGAGGGGGCGGGGCTAGAGGGACGAGGGGGCGGGGCTAGAGGGACGAGGGGGCGGGGCTAGAGGGACGAGGGGGCGGGGCTAGAGGGACGAGGGGGCGGGGCTAGAGGGACGAGGGGGCGGGGCTAGAGGGACGAGGGGGCGGGGCTAGAGGGACGAGGGGGCGGGGCTAGAGGGACGAGGGGGCGGGGCTAGAGGGACGAGGGGGCGGGGCTAGAGGGACGAGGGGCGGGCTAGGGACGAGGGCGGGCTAGAGGGACGAGGGGGCGGGGCTTGAGGGACGAGGGGGCGGGGCTTGAGGGACGAGGGGGCGGGGCTTGAGGGACGAGGGGGCGGGGCTTGAGGGGCGAGGGGGCGGGGCTTGAGGGCGAGGGGGCGGGGCTTGAGGGGCGAGGGGGCGGGGCTTGAGGGGCGAGGGGGCGGGGCTTGAGGGGCGAGGGGGCGGGGCTTGAGGGGCGAGGGGGCGGGGCTTGAGGGGCGAGGGGGCGGGGCTTGAGGGGCGAGGGGGCGGGGCTTGAGGGGCGAGGGGGCGGGGCTTGAGGGGCGAGGGGGCGGGGCTAGAGGGGCGAGGGGGCGGGGCTAGAGGGGCGAGGGGGCGGGGCTAGAGGGGCGAGGGGGCGGGGCTAGAGGGGCGAGGGGGCGGGGCTAGAGGGGCGAGGGGGCGGGGCTAGAGGGGCGAGGGGGCGGGGCTAGAGGGGCGAGGGGGGCGGGGCTAGAGGGGCGAGGGGCGGGGCTAGAGGGGCGAGGGGGGCGGGGCTAGAGGGGCGAGGGGGCGGGGCTAGAGGGGCGAGGGGGCGGGGCTTGAGGGGCGAGGGGGCGGGGCTTGAGGGGCGAGGGGGCGGGCTTGAGGGGCGAGGGGGCGGGGCTTGAGGGGCGAGGGGGCGGGGCTTGAGGGGCGAGGGGGCGGGGCTTGAGGGGCGAGGGGGCGGGGCTTGAGGGGCGAGGGGGCGGGGCTTGAGGGGCGAGGGGGCGGGGCTTGAGGGGCGAGGGGGCGGGGCTTGAGGGGCGAGGGGGCGGGGCTTGAGGGGCGAGGGGGGGGGCGGGGCTTGAGGGGCGAGGGGGCGGGGCTTGAGGGGCGAGGGGGCGGGGCTTGAGGGGCGAGGGGGCGGGGCTAGAGGGGCGAGGGGGCGGGCTAGAGGGGCGAGGGGGCGGGGCTAGAGGGGCGAGGGGGCGGGGCTTGAGGGGCGAGGGGGCGGGGCTTGAGGGGCGAGGGGGCGGGGCTTGAGGGGCGAGGGGGCGGGGCTAGAGGGGCGAGGGGGCGGGGCTTGAGGGGCGAGGGGGGCGGGGCTTGAGGGGCGAGGGGGCGGGGCTTGAGGGGCGAGGGGGCGGGGCTTGAGGGGCGAGGGGGCGGGGCTTGAGGGGCGAGGGGGCGGGGCTAGAGGGGCGAGGGGGCGGGGCTAGAGGGGCGAGGGGGCGGGGCTTGAGGGGCGAGGGGGCGGGGCTTGAGGGGCGAGGGGGCGGGGCTTGAGGGGCGAGGGGGCGGGGCTTGAGGGGCGAGGGGGCGGGGCTTGAGGGGCGAGGGGGCGGGGCTTGAGGGGCGAGGGGGCGGGGCTTGAGGGACGAGGGGGCGGGGCTTGAGGGACGAGGGGGCGGGGCTTGAGGGGCGAGGGGGCGGGGCTAGAGGGACGAGGGGGCGGGGCTAGAGGGACGAGGGGGCGGGGCTAGAGGGACGAGGGGGCGGGGCTAGAGGGACGAGGGGGCGGGGCTAGAGGGACGAGGGGGCGGGGCTTGAGGGACGAGGGGGCGGGGCTTAAGGGACGAGGGGGGGGGTTCCTTTGAAAATGGGCTGAATTCAGGCCCAAATTTCTCCTGAATTCAGGATTGAATTTCTCCTAGTCTTGCCCATAATATCACCTGCACTTTGGCTCAAATTTTTCCTAGATTTGGACTTGAGTTTCTCCTGGACCTGGGGCTGAATTTCTCCTGGAGTTCGGGTGGACTCTCTCCTGGAATTGGACTGGAATTTCTGCTGCTCTTGGGCTGGAATTTCTCCTGGACCTGGCCTGCATTTTAGGCTGGAATGTCTCCTGGACTTAGGCCTAATTTTCTCCTGGAGTTCGGTTGGATTATCTCCTGAAATTGGACGGGATGTTGGCTGCTCTTGGGCTAAAATTTCTGCTGGACTTGGGCTGCATTTTAGGCTGGATTTTCTCCTGGACTTGGGCCTGAATTTCTCCTGCACTTGGGCCTGAATTTCTATTGGGTTTAGGGCTGAATTTCTCCTGGACTTGGGCTGCATTTTAGGCTGGAATTTCTGCTGCGCTTGGGCCAAATTTCTCCTCTTCTTGGACTGGATTTAGGCTGTAATTTCTCCTGGACTTGGGCCCAAATTTCTCCTGGTGTTTGGGTGGAATATCTCCTGGATTTGGACTGAAATTTCTCCTGCATGTGGGCTGGAATTTCTATTGGGCTCGGGGCTGAATTTCTCTTGACTTTTGGCTTGAATTTCTCCTGGACTTGGACTGGAATTTCTGCTGCACTTGGGCTGGAATTTCTCCTGGGCTTGTGCCTCTATTTTGGCTGGAATTACACCTGGTTTGAGGCCTGAATTTCTCTTAGCCCTGTACTTGAATTTCTCTTGGACTTAGTCTGCATTTTAGGCTGGAATGTCTGCTGGAGCTGGGACGAAATTTCTCCTCCACATGGACTGGATTTAGGCTTTAATTTCTCCTGCACGTGAGCCCAAATTTTTCCTGGAGTTTGGGTGGACTATCTCCGCCTCTTGGACTGGAATTTCTGCGGCATTTGGGCTGGAATTTCTCCTGGACTTGGGCCTCATTTTAGGCTGGAATTAGTCCTGGTTTGAGGCCTGAATTTCTCTAGGCTCTGATCTTTAATTTCTCCTGGATGTGGGGTGGATTTTGGATGTTCTTGGGCTGGAATTTCTCCTGGACCTGGCCTGCATTTTAGGCTGGAATTTCTCCTGGACATAGGCCTTATTTTCTCCTGGAGTTTGGTTGGACTATCTCCTGAAATTGGACTGGATTTTGCCTGCTCTTGGGCTAAAATTTCTGCTGGACTTGGGCTGCATTTTAGGCTGGATTTTCTCCTGGATCTGGGCCCAAATTTCTCCTCCACTTGGACTGGATTTTTGCTGTAATTTCTCCTGGATCTGGGCCCAAATTTCTCCTCCACTTGGGCTGGATTTAGGCTGTAATTTGTCCTGGACTTGGGCCCAATTTTCTCCTAGAGTTCGGGTGGACTATCTCCGGGACTCGGACTGGAATTACTGCTGCAGTTTGGATGGAATTTCTCCTAGACTTGGTCAAAATATCACCTGCACTTTGGCTCAAATTTTTCCTAGATTTGACTTGAATTTCTCCTGGATTTGGGCTGGAATTTCTCCTGGAGTTCGGGTGGACTCTCTCCTGGAATTGGACTGGAATTTCTGCTGCTCTTGGGCTGGAATTTCTCCTGGACTTGGGCCTCATTTTAGGCTGGAATTAGTCCTGGTTTGAGGCCTGAATTTCTCTAGGCCCTGTTCTTGAATTTCTCCTGGATGTGGGCTTGATTTTGGCAGCTCTTGGGCTGGAATTTCTCCTGGACCTGGCCTGCATTTTAGGCTGGAATGTCTCCTGGACTTAGGCCTAATTTTCTTCTGGATTTCGGGGGGACTATCTCCTGAAATTGGACGGGATGTTGGCTGCTCTTGGGCTAAAATTTCTGCTGGACTTGGGCTGTATTTTAGGCTGGATTTTCTCCTGGACTTGGGCCCGAATTTCTCCTGCATGTGGGCTAGAATTTCTATTGGGCTCAGGGCTGAATTTCTCTTGACTTTTGGCTTGAATTTCTCCTGCACATAGGTCTAAATTTCTTTTGGAGTTCGGGTGGACTATGTCCTGAAATTGGACTGGATTTCGGCTGCTCTTGGGCTAAAATTTCTGCTGGTCTTGGGCTGCATTTTAGGCTGGATTTTCTCCTGGACTTGGCCTGAATTTCTCCTGCACGTGGGCTGGAATTTCTATTGGGTTTAGGGCTGAATTTCTCCTGGACTTGGGCTGCATTTTAGCCTGGAATTTCTCCTGGAGCAGGGCCCAAATTTCTCCTCTTCTTGGTCTGGATTTAGGCTGTAATTTCTCCTGGACTTGGGCCTAATTTTAGGCTGGGATTACTCCTGGTTTCAGGCCTGAATTTCTCTAGGCCCTGTTCTTGAATTTCTCCTGAATGTGGGCTGGATTTTGGCTGCCCTTGGGCCTGAATGTCTCCTGGACTTGGGCTGCATTTTAGGCTGGATTTTCCTCTGGACTTGGGCCTGAATTTCTCCTGCACGTGAACTGGATTTTTGCTGCAATTTCTCCTGGACTTGGGCCCAAAATTCTCCTGGAGTTCAGATGGAGTATCTCCTGGACTTGGACTGGAATTTCTGCAGGATTTGGGCTGGAATTTCTCCTGGACTTGGACCCAAATTTCTCCTGGAGTTTGGGTGGACTATCTCCATGACTTGGACTGGAATTTCTGCGACATTTGGGCTGGAATGCCTCCTGGACATAGGCCTAATTTTCTCCTGGAGTTCGGTTGGACTATCTCCTGAAATTGGACTGGATTTTGCCTGCTCTTGGGCTAAAATTTCTGCTGGACTTGGGCTGCATTTTAGGCTGGATTTTCTCCTGGAGCTGGGCCCAAATTTCTCCTCCACTTGGACTGCATTTAGGCTGTAATTTCTCCTGGACTTGGGCTCAAATTTCTCCCAGAGTTCGGGTGGACTATCTCCGGGACTTGGACTGGAATTACTGCTGCACTTGGGCTGGAATTTCTCCTGGACTTGGGCCTCAATTTACGCTGGAATTACTCCTGGTTTGAGGCCTGAATTTCTCTAGGCCTTGTTCTTGAATTTCTCCTGGATGTGGGCTGGATTTTGGCTGCCCTTGATCTAAAGCTTCTGCTGGACTTGCGCTGAATTTTAGGCCAGAATTTCTCCTAGACTTGGCCGCAATATCACCTGCATTTTGGTTCAAATTTTTCCTAGATTTGGACTTCAATTTCTCCTGGACTTGGGTCCAAATTTCTCCTGGAGTTCAGGTGGAGTATCTCCTGGAGTTGGACTGGAATTTCTGCAGGATTTGGGCTGGAATTTCTCCTGGACTTGGGCCTCATTTTAGGCTGGAATTACTCCTGGTTTGAGGCCTGAATTTCTCTAGGACCTGTTCTTGAAATTCTCCTCAATATGGACTGGATTTTGTCTGCTCTTGTGCTAAAATTTCTCCTCGACTTTGGCTACATTTTAGGCTGGAATTTCTCCTGGATATGGGCTGGATTTATGCTGGAATTTCTCCTGGACTTGGGCATAATTTTCTCCTGCAGTTCGGGTTGACTATCTCCTGAAACTGGAGTGGAGTTTGGCTGCTCTTAGGCTAAAATTTCTGCTGGACTTGGGCTGCATTTTAGGCTGGATTTTCTCCTGGACTTGGGCCTGAATTTCTTCTGCACGCGGGCTGGAATTTCTGTTGGGCTTGGGGCTGAATTTCTCCTGGACATGGTCTGGATTTATGCTGGAATTTCTCCTGGACTTAGGCCTAAATATCTTTTGGAGTTCAGGTGGACTATCTCCTGGACTTGGACTGGAATTTCTGCTGCACTTGGGCTGCAATTTCTCCTGGCTACAGGGGCGAGAAGGTGTGCCTTCAGGGGTGAGGGGGCGTGCTTTCAGTTGCGAGGGGGCGTGCCTTAAAGCTGGAGAGATCCAGGCCACAATGCAGGCCAAATTCGAGGTCACTTCCAGGGGAAACCTGGGCTCCAGTGCAGGTCAAATCTGGGATTCGGCGCAGGAGAAATTGGAGCTGGCGTGCAGGAGCAATTTCAGGGAGTCCAGGAGAAATTGAAGGTTGCAGTGCAGGAGAAATTTTGGCCAGAGTTCAAGAGAAATTAGAGGGCACGTTGAGGAGAAATTCGGGCTCTACTACAGGGGAAATTTGGGCCAGAATCCAGGGGAAATTCAGACCCAAGTGCACGAGAAATTCTCACCCAAATCCTGGTGAAATTCAGACCCAAGTCCCTATGAAATTCAGGCCCAATTCAGTGGGCCTCATGACATTTCCTCGTTACAGTTAGGGATGAGAGGGAACTAAGACATGCCCTGCCAGCCCTGACCCTTCTGGCAGTCTGGGGAGATCAGCACCAGCTGGGAATGCCAACAAGAGCCTGCCCCAATTAAGGCCAGGCTGGGAGATTGCTTAGGCCTGAAGTCAATTATCTCATGACTCTCTAAATAGAGGGAGGCTCCATGGCTGACCCTTGCTTTCTCCTGGTCTGCAGGGGCTGCACCCAGCATGTCCCTTGGAGTGGGATGGCACTCAGAGCTCCACACCCCCCAGTCTGGGAAAGGAGAGAGCGGTCGACACGGCCTGGGGTGAAAACCCTCCTGGAGGCTCAGCCCTGCTCCCGTTGAGACATGCTGACATGAGACGGGAAGGCTTGAACCGGGCTCCAGAAGCATTTGAACAGGTACCTTCCTAGCAAGATGCGTATCTCCACGGCCATTTCTGTCTCTGGCGGGGGGAGTGTGTGCATGCAGCTGCGTGCTGGGAACTGTGTTAACCCTTTGCTGGAGTTGCTGCGCTGATGGATGGAGAGTCGGGACCCGCTGGGGAATGGTGTGATCTGACTGTGGGCCAGATGGGAATAGTGTGAAGGGACTTTGTGCAAAACTTGGGGGCAGCATCAGTTCAAAGCCCAAACTCCACAGGTTGTGCTCCTGTCCCCAGTTCCTTAGGCATAAAGCGTTAGTCTGGAGTGGGGCCTGCGGTGGACTCAGCCGCAGGTGGATTTCTCTTCGGCGGAGTGTAGAAAGGCGTGGGAATCTGACGTCCCAGCGTTGGAGAGATCTGAGGGACAGGTCTCGGACCTCTTCTTGAGTTTCTCCTGGATGTGGGCTGCATTTTAGAATGGAAATTCTCCTGGACTTGGGCCCAAATTTCTCCTAGAGATCGGGTGGACTATCTCCGGGATTTGGACTGGAATTCCTGTGGCACTTGGGCTGGAATTTCTCCTGGACAAGGACCATATTTTTGGCTAGATATAGTACTGTTTTGAGGCCTGGCTTGCTCCACCCCCTGCTCTTGAGATTCTCCCGGTTGTGGCCTGCATTTTGGCTGCATTTTGGGCTGGAGCTTCTTGTGGTTTGAGGCCTGGCTTGCTCCACTCCCTGCTCTTGATATTGTCCCAGATATAGGGTTGGAATTTGGCTGCCTTTTGGGCTGGAGCTTCTCGTGGTTTGAGGCCTGGCTTGCTCCACCCCCTGCTCTTGAGATTCTCCCGGATGTGGGCTGGAGTTTGGCTGCATTTTGGGCTGGAGCTTCTCGTGGTTTGAGGCCTGGCTTGCTCCACCCCCTGCTCTTGAGATTCTCCCGGATGTGGGCTGCATTTTGGCTGCCTTTTGGGCTGGAGCTTCTCGTGGTTTGAGGCCTGGCTTGCTCCACCCCCTGCTCTTGAGATTCTCCCGCATGTGGGCTGCATTTTGGCTGCCTTTTGGGCTGGAGCATCTCGTGGTTTCAGGCCTGGCTTGCTCCACCCCCTGCTCTTGTGATTCTCCCGGATGTGGGCTGCATTTTGGCTGACTTTTGGGCTGGAGCTTCTCGTGGTTTGAGGCCTGGCTTGCTCCACCCCCTGCTCTTGAGATTCTCCTGCATGTGGGCTGAATTTTGGCTGCCTTTGGGCTGGAGATTCTCGTGGTTTGAAACCTGGCTTGCTCCACCCCCTGCTCTTGAGATTCTCCCGGATGGGGGCTGGATTTTGGCTGCCTTTTGGGTGGAACTTCTCGTGGTTTGAGGCCTGGCTTGCTCCACCCCCTGCTCTTGATATTCTCCCCGATTTTGGCGGGATTTTGGCTGCCTTTTGGGCTGGAGTTTTTCGTGGTTTGAGGCCTGGCTTGCTCCACCCCCTGCTCTTGATATTCTCCTTGAGGTGGGCTGGAGTTTGGCTGCCTTTTGGTCTGGAGCTTCTCGTGGTTTGAGGCCTGGCTTGCTCCACCACCTGCTCTTGATATTCTCCTGGAGATGGGCTGCATTTTGGCTGCATCTTGGGCTAGAGCATCTCGTGGCATGAGGCCTGGCTTGCTCCACCCCCTGCTCTTGAGATTCTCCCGGATGTGGGCTGGATTTTGGCTGCCTTTTGGGCTGGAGCTTCTCGTGGTTTGAGGCCTGGCTTGCTCCACCCCTTGCTCTTGAGATTCTCCCAGATATAGGGCTGGATTTTGGCTGCCTTTTATGCTGGAGGTTCTCGTGGTTTGAGGCCTGGCTTGCTCCACCCCCTGCTCTTGATATTCTCCTGGAAATGGGCTGGATTTTGGCTGACATTTGGGCTGGAGCTTCTCGTGGTTTGAGGCCTGTCTTGCTCCACCCTCTGCTCTTGAGATTGTGCAAGATATAGGGTTGGAATTTGGCTGCCTTTTGGGCTGGAGCTTCTCGTGGTTTGAGGCCTGGCTTGCTCCACCCCCTGCTCTTGAGATTCTCCCGGATGTGGGCTGGATTTTGGCTGCATTTTGGGCTCGAGCTTCTCGTGGTTTGGGGCCTGGCTTGCTCCACCCCCTGCTCTTGAAATTCTACCAGATGTGGGCTGCATTTTGGCTGCCTTTGGGTGGGAGGTTCTCGTGGTTTGGGGCCTGGCTTGCTCCACCCCCTGCTCTTGAGATTCTTCCGGATGTGGGCTGGATTTTGGCTGCCTTTTGGGCTGGAGCTTCTCGTGGTTTGGGGCCTGGCTTGCTCCACCCCCTGCTCTTGATATTCTCCTGGAGATGGGCTGCATTTTGGCTGCATCTTGGGCTAGAGCTTCTCGTGGTTTGAGGCCTGGCTTGCTCCACCCCCTGCTCTTGAGATTCTCCTGGAGGTGGGCTGCATTTTGGCTGCCTTTTGGGCTGGAGCTTCTCGTGGTTTGAGGCCTGGCTTGCTCCACCCCCTGCTCTTGAGATTCTCCCGGAGGTGGCCTGCATTTTGGCTGCCTTTTGGGCTGGAGCTTCTCGTGGTTTGAGGCCTGGCTTGCTCCACCCCCTTCTCTTGAAATTTTCCTGGATGTGGGTTGGATTTTGGCTGTCTTTTGGGCTTGAGCTTCTCGTGGTTTGAGGCCTGGCTTGCTCCACCCCCTGCTCTTGATATTCTCCCGCAGTTGGGCTGCATTTTGGCTGACTTTGGGCTGGAGCTTCTCGTGGTTTGAGGCCTGGCTTGCTCCACCCCCTGCTCTTGAGATTCTCCTGGATGTGGGCTGCATTTTGGCTGCCTTTTGGGCTGGAGCTTCTCGTGGTTTGAGGCCTGGCTTGCTCCACCCCCTGCTCTTGAGATTCTCCCGGATGTCGGCTGAATTTTGGCTGCCTTTGGGCTGGAGCTTCTCGTGGTTTGAGACCTGGCTTGCTCCACCCCCTGCTCTTGAGATTCTCCCGGATGGGGGCTGGATTTTGCCTGCCTTTTGGGTGGAACTTCTCGTGATTTGAGGCCTGGCTTGCTCCACCCCCTGCTCTTGATATTCTCCCCGATTTTGGCGGGATTTTGGCTGACATTTGGGCTCGAGTTTTTCGTGGTTTGAGGCCTGGCTTGCTCCAACCCCTGCTCTTGATATTCTCCTTGAGGTGGGCTGGAGTTTGGCTGCCTTTTGGGCTGGAGCTTCTCGTGGTTTGAGACCTGGCTTGCTCCACCCCCTGCTCTTGAGATTCTCCCAGATATAGGGCTGGATTTTATCTGCTTTTTGGGCTGGAGCTTCTCGTGGTTTGAGACCTGGCTTTCTCCACCCCCTGCTCTTGAGATTATCCCAGATGTGGGCTGGATTTTGGCTGCCTTTTGGGCTGGAGCTTCTCGTGGTTTGAGACCTGGCTTGCTCCACCCCCTGCTCTTGAGATTCTCGCAGATATAGTGCTGGATTTTATCTGCTTTTTGGGCTGGAGCTTCTCGTGGTTTGAGACCTGGCTTGCTGCACCCCCTGCTCTTGAGATTCTCCCGGAGGTGGCCTGCATTTTGGCTGCCTTTTGGGCTGGAGCTTCTCGTGGTTTGAGGCCTGGCTTGCTCCACCCCCTGCTCTTGATATTTTCCTAGATGTGGGTTGGATTTTGGCTGTCTTTTGGGCTGGAGCTTCTCGTGGTTTGAGGCCTGGCTTGCTCCACCCCCTGCTCTTGATATTCTCCCGCAGTTGGGCTGCATTTTGGCTGACTTTGTGCTGGAGCTTCTCGTGGTTTGAGGCCTGGCTTGCTCCACCCCCTGCTCTTGAGATTCTCCCGGATGTAGGACTGGATTTTGGCTGCCTTATGGGCTGGAGCTTCTCGTGGTTTGAGGCCTGGCTTGCTCCACTCCCTGCTCTTGAGTTTCTCCCCGAAGTGGGCTGGATTTTGGCTGCCTTTTGGGCTGGAGGTTCTCGTGCTTTGGGGCCTGCTTGCTCCACCCCCTGCTCTTGAGATTCTCCCGGATGTCGGCTGGATATTGGCTGATTTTAGGGCTGGAGCTTCTCGTGGTTTGAGGCCTGGCTTGCTCCACCCCCTGCTCTTGAGATTCTTCCGGATGTGGGCTGGAGTTTGGCTGCCTTTTGGGCTGGAGCTTCTCGTGCTTTGGGGCCTGCTTGCTCCAGATCCTACTCTTGATATTCTCCCAGATATAGGGTTGGATTTTGGCTGCCTTTTATGCTGGAGGTTCTCGTGGTTTGAGGCCTGTCTTGCTCCACCCTCTGCTCTTGAGATTGTGCAAGATATAGGGTTGGAATTTGGCTGCCTTTTGGGCTGGAGCTTCTCGTGGTTTGAGGCCTGGCTTGCTCCACCCCCTGCTCTTGAGATTCTCCCGGATGTGGGCTGCATTTTGGCTGCCTTTTGGGCTGGAGCTTCTCGTGGTTTGAGGCCTGGCTTGCTCCACCCCCTGCTCTTGAGATTCTCCCAGATATAGGGCTGGATTTTGGCTGCTTTTTGGGCTGGAGCTTCTCGTGGTTTGATACCTGGGTTGCTCCACCCCCTGCTCTTGAGATTCTCCCGGAGGTGGGCTGCATTTTGGCTGCCTTTTGGGCTGGAGCTTCTCGTGGTTTGAGGCCTGGCTTGCTCCACCCCCTTCTCTTGATATTTTCCTGGATGTGGGTTGGATTTTGGCTGTCTTTTGGGCTGGAGCTTCTCATGGTTTGAGGCCTGGCTTGCTCCACCCCCTGCTCTTGATATTCTCCCGCAGTTGGGCTGCATTTTGGCTGACTTTGGGCTGGAGCTTCTCGTGGTTTGAGGCCTGGCTTGCTCCACTCCCTGCTCTTGAGATTCTCCCGGATGTAGGACTGGATTTTGGCTGCCTTATGGGCTGGAGCTTCTCGTGGTTTGAGGCCTGGCTTGCTCCACTCCCTGCTCTTGAGATTCTCCCGGATGTGGGCTGGATTTTGGCTGACTTTTGGGCTGGAGGTTCTCGTGCTTTGGGGCCTGCTTGCTCCACCCCCTGCTCTTGAGATTCTCCCGGATGTCGGCTGGATATTGGCTGATTTTAGGGCTGGAGCTTCTCGTGGTTTGAGGCCTGGCTTGCTCCACCCCCTGCTCTTGAGATTCTTCCGGATGTGGGCTGGAGTTTGGCTGCCTTTTGGGCTGGAGCTTCTCGTGCTTTGGGGCCTGCTTGCTCCAGATCCTACTCTTGATATTCTCCCAGATATAGGGTTGGATTTTGGCTGCCTTTTATGCTGGAGGTTCTGGTGGTTTGAGGCCTGGCTTGCTCCACCCCCTGCTCTTGATATTCTCCTGGAAATGGGCTGGATTTTGGCTGACTTTTGGGCTGGAGCTTCTCGTGGTTTGAGGCCTGTCTTGCTCCACCCTCTGCTCTTGAGATTGTGCAAGATATAGGGTTGGAATTTGGCTGCCTTTTGGGCTGGAGCTTCTCGTGGTTTGAGGCCTGGCTTGCTCCACCCCCTGCTCTTGAGATTCTCCCGGATGTGGGCTGGATTTTGGCTGCATTTTGGGCTGGAGCTTCTCGTGGTTTGGGGCCTGGCTTGCTCCACCCCCTGCTCTTGAGATTCTCCCGGATGTGGGCTGCATTTTTGCCTGAATTTTGGGCTGGAGTTTCTCGTGGTTTGGGGCCTGGCTTGCTCCAACCCCTGCTCTTGAAATTCTACCAGATGTGGGCTGCATTTTGGCTGCCTTTGGGTGGGAGGTTCTCGTGGTTTGGGGCCTGGCTTGCTCCACCCCCTGCTCTTGAGATTCTTCCGGATGTGGGCTGGATTTTGGCTGCCTTTTGGGCTGGAGCTTCTCGTGGTTTGGGGCCTGGCTTGCTCCACCCCCTGCTCTTGAGATTCTCCCGCATTTGGGCTACATTTTGCCTGCCTTTTGGGCTGGAGCTTCTCGTGGTTTGAGGCCTGGCTTGCTCCACCACCTGCTCTTGATATTCTCCTGGAGATGGGCTGCATTTTGGCTGCATCTTGGGCTAGAGCATCTCGTGGCATGAGGCCTGGCTTGCTCCACCCCCTGCTCTTGAGATTCTCCCGGATGTGGACTGCATTTTGGCTGCCTTTTGGGCTGGAGCTTCTCGTGGTTTGAGGCCTGGCTTGCTCCACCCCCTGCTCTTGAGATTCTCCCAGATATAGGGCTGGATTTTGGCTGCTTTTTGGGCTGGAGCTTCTCGTGGTTTGAGACCTGGCTTGCTCCACCCCCTGCTCTTGAGATTCTCCCGGAGGTGGCCTGCATTTTGGCTGCCTTTTGGGCTGGAGCTTCTCGTGGTTTGAGGCCTGGCTTGCTCCACCCCCTTCTCTTGAAATTTTCCTGGATGTGGGTTGGATTTTGGCTGACTTTGGGCTGGAGCTTCTCGTGGTTTGAGGCCTGGCTTGCTCCACCCCCTGCTCTTGAGATTCTCCCGGATGTAGGACTGGATTTTGGCTGCCTTATGGGCTGGAGCTTCTCGTGGTTTGAGGCCTGGCTTGCTCCACCCCCTGCTCTTGAGATTCTCCCGGATGTCGGCTGGATATTGGCTGACTTTTGGGCTGGAGCTTCTCGTGGTTTGAGGCCTGTCTTGCTCCACCCTCTGCTCTTGAGATTGTGCAAGATATAGGGTTGGAATTTGGCTGCCTTTTGGGCTGGAGCTTCTCGTGGTTTGAGGCCTGGCTTGCTCCACCCCCTGCTCTTGAGATTCTCCCGGATGTGGGCTGCATTTTGGCTGCATTTTGGGCTGGAGCTTCTCGTGGTTTGGGGCCTGGCTTGCTCCACCCCCTGCTCTTGATATTCTCCCGGATGTGGGCTGCATTTTTGCCTGAATTTTGGGCTGGAGCTTCTCGTGGTTTGAGGCCTGGCTTGCTCCACCACCTGCTCTTGATATTCTCCTGGAGATGGGCTGCATTTTGGCTGCATCTTGGGCTAGAGCATCTCGTGGCATGAGGCCTGGCTTGCTCCACCCCCTGCTCTTGAGATTCTCCCGGATGTGGGCTGGATTTTGGCTGCCTTTTGGGCTGGAGCTTCTCGTGGTTTGAGGCCTGGCTTGCTCCACCCCCTGCTCTTGAGATTCTCCCAGATATAGGGCTGGATTTTGGCTGCTTATTGGGCTGGAGCTTCTCGTGGTTTGAGACCTGGCTTGCTCCACCCCCTGCTCTTGAGATTCTCCCGGAGGTGGCCTGCATTTTGGCTGCCTTTTGGGCTGGAGCTTCTCGTGGTTTGAGGCCTGGCTTGCTCCACCCCCTTCTCTTGATATTTTCCTGGATGTGGGTTGGATTTTGGCTGTCTTTTGGGCTGGAGCTTCTCGTGGTTTGAGGCCTGGCTTGCTCCACCCCCTGCTCTTGATATTCTCCCGCAGTTGTGCTGCATTTTGGCTGACTTTGGGCTGGAGCTTCTCGTGGTTTGAGGCCTGGCTTGCTCCACTCCCGGATGTAGGACTGGATTTTGGCTGCCTTTTGGGCTGGAGGTTCTCGTGCTTTGGGTCCTGCTTGCTCCACCCCCTGCTCTTGAGATTCTCCCGGATGTCGGCTGGATATTGACTGATTTTAGGGCTGGAGCTTCTCGTGGTTTGAGGCCTGGCTTGCTCCACCCCCTGCTCTTGAGATTCTTCTGGATGTGGGCTGGAGTTTGGCTGCCTTTTGGGCTGGAGCTTCTCGTGCTTTGGGGCCTGCTTGCTCCAGCTCCTACTCTTGATATTCTCCCAGATATAGGGTTGGATTTTGGCTGCCTTTTATGCTGGAGGTTCTCGTGGTTTGAGGCCTGGCTTGCTCCACCCCCTGCTCTTGATATTCTCCTGGAAATGGGCTGGATTTTGGCTGACTTTTGGGCTGGAGCTTCTCGTGGTTTGAGGCCTGTCTTGCTCCACCCTCTGCTCTTGAGACTGTGCAAGATATAGGGTTGGAATTTGGCTGCCTTTTGGGCTGGAGCTTCTCGTGGTTTGAGGCCTGGCTTGCTCCACCCCCTGCTCTTGAGATTCTCCCGGATGTGGGCTGGATTTTGGCTGCATTTTGGGCTCGAGCTTCTCGTGGTTTGGGGCCTGGCTTGCTCCACCCCCTGCTCTTGATATTCTCCCGGATGTGGGCTGCATTTTTGCCTGAATTTTGGGCTGGAGCTTCTCGTGGTTTGGGGCCTGGCTTGCTCCAACCCCTGCTCTTGAAATTCTTCCGGATGTGGGCTGGATTTTGGCTGCCTTTTGGGCTGGAGCTTCTCGTGGTTTGAGGCCTGGCTTGCTCCACCCCCTGCTCTTGAGATTCTCCCAGATATAGGGCTGGATTTTGGCTGCTTATTGGGCTGGAGCTTCTCGTGGTTTGAGACCTGGCTTGCTCCACCCCCTGCTCTTGAGATTCTCCCGGAGGTGGCCTGCATTTTGGCTGCCTTTTGGGCTGGAGCTTCTCGTGGTTTGAGGCCTGGCTTGCTCCACCCCCTTCTCTTGATATTTTCCTGGATGTGGGTTGGATTTTGGCTGTCTTTTGGGCTGGAGCTTCTCGTGGTTTGAGGCCTGGCTTGCTCCACCCCCTGCTCTTGATATTCTCCCGCAGTTGTGCTGCATTTTGGCTGACTTTGGGCTGGAGCTTCTCGTGGTTTGAGGCCTGGCTTGCTCCACTCCCGGATGTAGGACTGGATTTTGGCTGCCTTTTGGGCTGGAGGTTCTCGTGCTTTGGGTCCTGCTTGCTCCACCCCCTGCTCTTGAGATTCTCCCGGATGTCGGCTGGATATTGACTGATTTTAGGGCTGGAGCTTCTCGTGGTTTGAGGCCTGGCTTGCTCCACCCCCTGCTCTTGAGATTCTTCTGGATGTGGGCTGGAGTTTGGCTGCCTTTTGGGCTGGAGCTTCTCGTGCTTTGGGGCCTGCTTGCTCCAGCTCCTACTCTTGATATTCTCCCAGATATAGGGTTGGATTTTGGCTGCCTTTTATGCTGGAGGTTCTCGTGGTTTGAGGCCTGGCTTGCTCCACCCCCTGCTCTTGATATTCTCCTGGAAATGGGCTGGATTTTGGCTGACTTTTGGGCTGGAGCTTCTCGTGGTTTGAGGCCTGTCTTGCTCCACCCTCTGCTCTTGAGACTGTGCAAGATATAGGGTTGGAATTTGGCTGCCTTTTGGGCTGGAGCTTCTCGTGGTTTGAGGCCTGGCTTGCTCCACCCCCTGCTCTTGAGATTCTCCCGGATGTGGGCTGGATTTTGGCTGCATTTTGGGCTGGAGCTTCTCGTGGTTTGGGGCCTGGCTTGCTCCACCCCCTGCTCTTGATATTCTCCCGGATGTGGGCTGCATTTTTGCCTGAATTTTGGGCTGGAGCTTCTCGTGGTTTGGGGCCTGGCTTGCTCCAACCCCTGCTCTTGAAATTCTTCCGGATGTGGTCTGGATTTTGGCTGCATTTTGGGCTGGAGCTTCTCGTGGTTTGGGGCCTGGCTTGCTCCACCCCCTGCTCTTGATATTCTCCCGCATTTGGGCTACATTTTGGCTGCCTTTTGGGCTGGAGCTTCTCGTGGTTTGAGGCCTGGCTTGCTCCACCACCTGCTCTTGATATTCTCCTGAAGATGGGCTGCATTTTGGCTGCATCTTGGGCTAGAGCATCTCGTGGCATGAGGCCTGGCTTGCTCCACCCCCTGCTCTTGAGATTCTCCCGGATGTGGGCTGGATTTTGGCTGCCTTTTGGGCTGGAGCTTCTCGTGGTTTGAGGCCTGGCTTGCTCCACCCCCTGCTCTTGAGATTCTCCCAGATATAGGGCTGGATTTTGGCTGCTTATTGGGCTGGAGCTTCTCGTGGTTTGATACCTGGGTTGCTCCACCCCCTGCTCTTGAGATTCTCCCGGAGGTGGGCTGCATTTTGGCTGCCTTTTGGGCTGGAGCTTCTCGTGGTTTGAGGCCTGGCTTGCTCCACCCCCTTCTCTTGATATTTTCCTGGATGTGGGTTGAATTTTGGCTGTCTTTTGGGCTGGAGCTTCTCGTGGTTTGAGGCCTGGCTTGCTCCACCCCCTGCTCTTGATATTCTCCCGCAGTTGGGCTGCATTTTGGCTGACTTTGGGCTGGAGCTTCTCGTGGTTTGAGGCCTGGCTTGCTCCACTCCCGGATGTAGGACTGGATTTTGGCTGCCTTTTGGGCTCGAGCTTCTCGTGGTTTGGGGCCTGGCTTGCTCCACCCCCTGCTCTTGATATTCTCCTAATGTGGGCTGCATTTTTGCCTGAATTTTGGGCTGGAGCTTCTCGTGGTTTGGGGCCTGGCTTGCTCCAACCCCTGCTCTTGAAATTCTACCAGATGTGGGCTGGATTTTGGCTGCATTTTGGGCTGGAGCTTCTCGTGGTTTGGGGCCTGGCTTGCTCCACCCCCTGCTCTTGAGATTCTTCCGGATGTGGTCTGGATTTTGGCTGCATTTTGGGCTGGAGCTTCTCGTGGTTTGGGGCCTGGCTTGCTCCACCCCCTGCTCTTGATATTCTCCTGGAGATGGGCTGCATTTTGGCTGCATCTTGGGCTAGAGCATCTCGTGGCATGAGGCCTGGCTTGCTCCACCCACTGCTCTTGAGATTCTCCCGGATGTGGGCTGGATTTTGGCTGCCTTTTGGGCTGGAGCTTCTCGTGGTTTGAGGCCTGGCTTGCTCCACCCCCTGCTCTTGAGATTCTCCCAGATATAGGGCTGGATTTTGGCTGCTTATTGGGCTGGAGCTTCTCGTGGTTTGATACCTGGCTTGCTCCACCCCCTGCTCTTGAGATTCTCCCGGAGGTGGCCTGCATTTTGGCTGCCTTTTGGGCTGGAGCTTCTCGTGGTTTGAGGCCTGGCTTGCTCCACCCCCTTCTCTTGATATTTTCCTGGATGTGGGTTGGATTTTGGCTGTCTTTTGGGCTGGAGCTTCTCGTGGTTTGAGGCCTGGCTTGCTCCACCCCCTGCTCTTGAGATTCTCCCGCAGTTGGGCTGCATTTTGGCTGACTTTGGGCTGGAGCTTCTCGTGGTTTGAGGCCTGGCTTGCTCCACTCCTGGATGTAGGACTGGATTTTGGCTGCCTTTTGGGCTGGAGGTTCTCGTGCTTTGGGGCCTGCTTGCTCCACCCCCTGCTCTTGAGATTCTCCCGGATGTCGGCTGGATATTGACTGATTTTAGGGCTGGAGCTTCTCGTGGTTTGAGGCCTGGCTTGCTCCACCCCCTGCTCTTGAGATTCTCCTGGATGTGGGCTGGAGTTTGGCTGCCTTTTGGGCTGGAGCTTCTCGTGCTTTGGGGCCTGCTTGCTCCAGCTCCTACTCTTGATATTCTCCCAGATATAGGGTTGGATTTTGGCTGCCTTTTATGCTGGAGGTTCTCGTGGTTTGAGGCCTGGCTTGCTCCACCCCCTGCTCTTGATATTCTCCTGGAAATGGGCTGGATATTGGCTGACTTTTGGGCTGGAGCTTCTCGTGGTTTGAGGCCTGGCTTGCTCCACCCTCTGCTCTTGAGATTGTGCAAGATATAGGGTTGGAATTTGGCTGCCTTTTGGGCTGGAGCTTCTCGTGGTTTGAGGCCTTGCTTGCTCCACCCCCTGCTCTTGAGATTCTCCCAGATGTGGGCTGGATTTTGGCTGCATTTTGGGCTGGAGCTTCTCGTGGTTTGGGGCCTGGCTTGCTCCACCCCCTGCTCTTGAGATTCTCCCGGATGTGGGCTGCATTTTTGCCTGAATTTTGGGCTGGAGCTTCTCGTGGTTTGGGGCCTGGCTTGCTCCAACCCCTGCTCTTGAAATTCTACCAGATGTGGGCTGCATTTTGGCTGCCTTTGGGTGGGAGGTTCTCGTGGTTTGGGGCCTGGCTTGCTCCACCCCCTGCTCTTGAGATTCTTCCGGATATGGGCTGGATTTTGGATGCATTTTGGGCTGGAGCTTCTCGTGGTTTGGGGCCTGGCTTGCTCCACCCCCTGCTCTTGATATTCTCCTGGAGATGGGCTGCATTTTGGCTGCATCTTGGGCTAGAGCATCTCGTGGCATGAGGCCTGGCTTGCTCCACCCCCTGCTCTTGATATTCTCCCGGATGTGGGCTGGATTTTGGCTGATTTTTGGGCTGGAGGTTCTCGTGGTTTGAGGCCTGGCTTGCTCCACCCCCTGCTCTTGATATTCTCCCGCAGTTGGGCTGCATTTTGGCTGACTTTGGGCTGGAGCTTCTCGTGGTTTGAGACCTGGCTTGCTCCACCCCCTGCTCTTGAGATTCTCCCGGATGTAGGACTGGATTTTGGCTGCCTTATGGGCTGGAGCTTCTCGTGGTTTGAGGCCTGGCTTGCTCCACCCCCTGCTCTTGAGATTCTCCCGGATGTAGGACTGGATTTTGGCTGCCTTATGGGCTGGAGATTCTCGTGCTTTGGGGCCTGCTTGCTCCACCCCCTGCTCTTGAGATTCTCCCGGATGTCGGCTGGATATTGGCTGATTTTAGGGCTGGAGCTTCTCGTGGTTTGAGGCCTGTCTTGCTCCACCCTCTGCTCTTGAGATTGTGCAAGATATAGGGTTGGAATTTGGCTGCCTTTTGGGCTGGAGCTTCTCGTGGTTTGAGGCCTGGCTTGCTCCACCCCCTGCTCTTGAGATTCTCCCGGATGTGGGCTGGATTTTGGCTGCATTTTGGGCTCGAACTTCTCGTGGTTTGGGGCCTGGCTTGCTCCAACCCCTGCTCTTGAAATTCTACCAGATATGGGCTGCATTTTGGCTGCCTTTGGGTGGGAGGTTCTCGTGGTTTGGGGCCTGGCTTGCTCCACCCCCTGCTCTTGAGATTCTTCCGGATGTGGGCTGGATTTTGGCTGCCTTTTGGGCTGGAGCTTCTCGTGATTTGAGGCCGGGCTTGCTCCACCCCCTGCTCTTGATATTCTCCCCGAAGTGGGCTGCATTTTTGGCTGCATTTTGGGCTGGAGCTTCTCGTGGTTTGAGGCCTGGCTTGCTCCACCCCCTGCTCTTGATATTCTCCTGGATGTGGGCTGCATTTTGGCTCATTTAGGGCTGGAGCTTCTCGTGGTTTGAGACCTGGCTTGCTCCACCCCCTTCTCCTGCTATTTTCCTGGATGTGGGCTGCATTTTGGCTCATTTAGGGCTGGAGCTTCTCGTGGTTTGAGACCTGGCTTGCTCCACCCCCTTCTCCTGATATTTTCCTGGATGTGGGCTGCATTTTGGCTCATTTAGGGCTGGAGCTTCTCGTGGTTTGAGGCCTGGCTTGCTCCACCCCCTTCTCCTGCTATTTTCCTGGATGTGGGCTGCATTTTGGCTCATTTAGGGCTGGAGCTTCTCGTGGTTTGAGACCTGGCTTGCTCCACCCCCTTCTCCTGATATTTTCCTGGATGTGGGCTGGATTTTGGCTGCCTTTTGGGCTGGAGCTTCTCGTGGTTTGAGGCCTGGCTTGCTCCAGCTCCTACTCTTGATATTCTCCCAGATACAGGGTTGAATTTTGGCTGCCTTTTATGCTGGAGCTTCTCGTGGTTTGAGGCCTGGCTTGCTCCACCCCCTGCTCTTGAGATTCTCCTGGAAATGGGCTGGATTTTGGCTGACTTTTGGGCTGGAGCTTCTCGTGGTTTGAGGCCTGTCTTGCTCCACCCTCTGCTCTTGAGATTGTGCAAGATATAGTGTTGGAATTTGGCTGCCTTTTGGGCTGGAGCTTCTCGTGGTTTGAGGCCTGGCTTGCTCCACCCCCTGCTCTTGAGATTCTTCCGGATGTGGGCTGGATTTTGGCTGAATTTTGGGCTGGAGCTTCTCGTGGTTTGAGGCCTGGCTTGCTCCACCCCCTGCTCTTGAAATTCTCCGGGATGTGGGCTGCATTTTGGCTGCCTTTGGGTGGGAGGTTCTCGTGGTTTGAGGCCTGGTTTGCTCCACCCCCTTCTCGTGATATCGCCCGGATTTGGGCTGCATTTTGGCTACGTTTTGTGCTGGAACTTCTCGTGGTTTGAGGCCTGGCTTGCTCCAGCTCCTACTCTTGATATTCTCCCGGATGTGGCCTGCCTTTTGGCTGCTTTTTGGGCTGGAGCTTCTCGTGGTTTGAGGCCTGGCTTACTCCAGCTCCTACTCTTGATATTCTCCTGGAAATGGGCTGGATTTTGGCTGACTTTTGGGCTGGAGCTTCTCGTGGTTTGAGGCCTGTCTTGCTCCACCCTCTGCTCTTGAGATTGTGCAAGATATAGTGTTGGAATTTGGCTGCCTTTTGGGCTGGAGCTTCTCGTGGTTTGAGACCTGGCTTGCTCCACCCCCTGCTCTTGAGATTCTTCCAGATGTGGGCTGGATTTTGGCTGAATTTTGGGCTGGAGCTTCTCGTGGTTTGGGGCCTGGTTTGCTCCACCCCCTGCTCTAAATATTCTCCCGGAGGTGGGCTGGAATTGGCCTATATTTTGGGCTGGAGCTTCTCGTGGTTTGAGGCCTGGCTTGCTCCACCCCCTGCTCTTGAGATTCTCCCAGATATAGGGCTGGATTTTGGCTGCATTTTGGGCTGGAGCTTCTCGTGGTTTGAGGCCTGGCTTGCTCCATCCCCTGCTCTTGATATTCTCCTGGATGTGGTCTGCATTTTGGTTGCCTTGTGGGCTGCAGCTTCTCGTGGTTTGAGGCCTGGCTTGCTCCACCCCCTGCTCTTGATATTCTCCCGGATGTGGGCTGAATTTTGGCTGCTTTTTGGACTGGAGCTTCTCGTGGTTTGGGGCCTGGCTTGCTCCACCCCCTGCTCTTGATATTCTCCTGGGTGTGGGCTGCATTTTGGCTGCATTTTGGGCTGGAGCTTCTCGTGGTTTGAGGCCTGGCTTGCTCCACCCCCTGCTCTTGAGATTCTCCCGAAGTGGGCTGCATTTTTGGCTGCATTTTTGGCTGGAGCTTCTCGTGGTTTGAGGCCTGGCTTGCTCCACCCCCTGCTCTTGAAATTCTCCCAGATGTGGGCTGCATTTTGGCTGCCTTTGGGTGGGAGGTTCTCGTGGTTTGGGGCCTGGCTTGCTCCACCCCCTGCTCTTGAGATTCTTCCGGATGTGGGCTGGATTTTGGCTGGATTTTGGGCTGGAGCTTCTCGTGGTTTGGGGGCTGGCTTGCTCCACCCCCTGCTCTTGAGATTCTCCCAGAGGTGGGCTGGAATTTGCCTATATTTTGGGCTGGAGCTTCTCGTGGTTTGAGGCCTGGCTTGCTCCACCCCCTGCTCTTGAGATTCTCCCGGATGTGGGCTAGATTTTGGCTGCCTTTTGGGCTGGAGCTTCTCATGGTTTGAGGCCTGGCTTGCTCCACCCCCTGATCTTGAGATTCTCCCAGATATAGGGCTGGATTTTGGCTGCCTTTTGGGCTGGAGCTTCTCGTGGTTTGAGGCCTGGCTTGCTCCATCCCCTGCTCTTGATATTCTCCGGGATGTGGGCTGGATTTTGGCTACATTTTGGGCTGGAGCTTCTCATGGTTTGAGGCCTGGCTTGCTCCACCCCCTGCTCTTGAGATTCTCCCGGATGTAGGACTGGATTTTGGCTGCCTTTTGGGCTGGAGCTTCTTGTGGTTTGGGGCCTGGCTTGCTCCACCCCCTGCTCTTGAGATTCTCCCGGATGTCGGCTGGATATTGGCTGATTTTAGGGCTGGAGCTTCTCGTGGTTTGAGGCCTGTCTTGCTCCACCCTCTGCTCTTGAGATTGTGCAAGATATAGGGTTGGAATTTGGCTGCCTTTTGGGCTGGAGCTTCTCGTGGTTTGAGGCCTGGCTTGCTCCACCCCCTGCTCTTGAGATTCTCCCGGATGTGGGCTGGATTTTGGCTGCATTTTGGGCTCGAACTTCTCGTGGTTTGGGGCCTGGCTTGCTCCACCCCCTGCTCTTGAAATTCTACCAGATATGGGCTGCATTTTGGCTGCCTTTGGGTGGGAGGTTCTCGTGGTTTGAGGCCTGGCTTGCTCCACCCCCTGCTCTTGAGATTCTTCCGGATGTGGGCTGGATTTTGGCTGCCTTTTGGGCTGGAGCTTCTCGTGATTTGAGGCCGGGCTTGCTCCACCCCCTGCTCTTGATATTCTCCCCGAAGTGGGCTGCATTTTTGGCTGCATTTTGGGCTGGAGCTTCTCGTGGTTTGAGGCCTGGCTTGCTCCACCCCCTGCTCTTGATATTCTCCTGGATGTGGGCTGCATTTTGGCTCATTTAGGGCTGGAGCTTCTCGTGGTTTGAGACCTGGCTTGCTCCACCCCCTTCTCCTGCTATTTTCCTGGATGTGGGCTGCATTTTGGCTCATTTAGGGCTGGAGCTTCTCGTGGTTTGAGGCCTGGCTTGCTCCACCCCCTTCTCCTGCTATTTTCCTGGATGTGGGCTGCATTTTGGCTCATTTAGGGCTGGAGCTTCTCGTGGTTTGAGACCTGGCTTGCTCCACCCCCTTCTCCTGATATTTTCCTGGATGTGGGCTGGATTTTGGCTGCCTTTTGGGCTGGAGCTTCTCGTGGTTTGAGGCCTGGCTTGCTCCAGCTCCTACTCTTGATATTCTCCCAGATACAGGGTTGAATTTTGGCTGCCTTTTATGCTGGAGCTTCTCGTGGTTTGAGGCCTGGCTTGCTCCACCCCCTGCTCTTGAGATTCTCCTGGAAATGGGCTGGATTTTGGCTGACTTTTGGGCTGGAGCTTCTCGTGGTTTGAGGCCTGTCTTGCTCCACCCTCTGCTCTTGAGATTGTGCAAGATATAGTGTTGGAATTTGGCTGCCTTTTGGGCTGGAGCTTCTCGTGGTTTGAGGCCTGGCTTGCTCCACCCCCTGCTCTTGAGATTCTTCCGGATGTGGGCTGGATTTTGGCTGAATTTTGGGCTGGAGCTTCTCGTGGTTTGAGGCCTGGCTTGCTCCACCCCCTGCTCTTGAAATTCTCCGGGATGTGGGCTGCATTTTGGCTGCCTTTGGGTGGGAGGTTCTCGTGGTTTGAGGCCTGGTTTGCTCCACCCCCTTCTCGTGATATCGCCCGGATTTGGGCTGCATTTTGGCTACGTTTTGTGCTGGAACTTCTCGTGGTTTGAGGCCTGGCTTGCTCCAGCTCCTACTCTTGATATTCTCCCGGATGTGGCCTGCCTTTTGGCTGCTTTTTGGGCTGGAGCTTCTCGTGGTTTGAGGCCTGGCTTACTCCAGCTCCTACTCTTGATATTCTCCTGGAAATGGGCTGGATTTTGGCTGACTTTTGGGCTGGAGCTTCTCGTGGTTTGAGGCCTGTCTTGCTCCACCCTCTGCTCTTGAGATTGTGCAAGATATAGTGTTGGAATTTGGCTGCCTTTTGGGCTGGAGCTTCTCGTGGTTTGAGACCTGGCTTGCTCCACCCCCTGCTCTTGAGATTCTTCCAGATGTGGGCTGGATTTTGGCTGAATTTTGGGCTGGAGCTTCTCGTGGTTTGGGGCCTGGCTTGCTCCAACCCCTGCTCTTGAAATTCTCCCAGATGTGGGCTGCATTTTGGCTGCCTTTGGGTGGGAGGTTCTCGTGGTTTGGGGCCTGGTTTGCTCCACCCCCTGCTCTAAATATTCTCCCGGAGGTGGGCTGGAATTGGCCTATATTTTGGGCTGGAGCTTCTCGTGGTTTGAGGCCTGGCTTGCTCCACCCCCTGCTCTTGAGATTCTCCCAGATATAGGGCTGGATTTTGGCTGCATTTTGGGCTGGAGCTTCTCGTGGTTTGAGGCCTGGCTTGCTCCATCCCCTGCTCTTGATATTCTCCTGGATGTGGTCTGCATTTTGGTTGCCTTGTGGGCTGCAGCTTCTCGTGGTTTGAGGCCTGGCTTGCTCCACCCCCTGCTCTTGATATTCTCCCGGATGTGGGCTGAATTTTGGCTGCTTTTTGGACTGGAGCTTCTCGTGGTTTGGGGCCTGGCTTGCTCCACCCCCTGCTCTTGATATTCTCCTGGGTGTGGGCTGCATTTTGGCTGCATTTTGGGCTGGAGCTTCTCGTGGTTTGAGGCCTGGCTTGCTCCACCCCCTGCTCTTGAGATTCTCCCGAAGTGGGCTGCATTTTTGGCTGCATTTTTGGCTGGAGCTTCTCGTGGTTTGAGGCCTGGCTTGCTCCACCCCCTGCTCTTGAAATTCTCCCAGATGTGGGCTGCATTTTGGCTGCCTTTGGGTGGGAGGTTCTCGTGGTTTGGGGCCTGGCTTGCTCCACCCCCTGCTCTTGAGATTCTTCCGGATGTGGGCTGGATTTTGGCTGGATTTTGGGCTGGAGCTTCTCGTGGTTTGGGGGCTGGCTTGCTCCACCCCCTGCTCTTGAGATTCTCCCAGAGGTGGGCTGGAATTTTCCTATATTTTGGGCTGGAGCTTCTCGTGGTTTGAGGCCTGGCTTGCTCCACCCCCTGCTCTTGAGATTCTCCCGGATGTGGGCTAGATTTTGGCTGCCTTTTGGGCTGGAGCTTCTCATGGTTTGAGGCCTGGCTTGCTCCACCCCCTGATCTTGAGATTCTCCCAGATATAGGGCTGGATTTTGGCTGCCTTTTGGGCTGGAGCTTCTCGTGGTTTGAGGCCTGGCTTGCTCCATCCCCTGCTCTTGATATTCTCCGGGATGTGGGCTGGATTTTGGCTACATTTTGGGCTGGAGCTTCTCATGGTTTGAGGCCTGGCTTGCTCCACCCCCTGCTCTTGAGATTCTCCCGGATGTAGGACTGGATTTTGGCTGCCTTTTGGGCTGGAGCTTCTCGTGGTTTGGGGCCTGGCTTGCTCCACCCCCTGCTCTTGAGATTCTCCCCGAAGTGGGCTGGATTTTGGCTGCCTTTTGGGCTGGAGCTTCTCGTGCTTTGGGGCCTGCTTGCTCCACCCCCTGCTCTTGAGATTCTCCCGGATGTCGGCTGGATATTGGCTGATTTTAGGGCTGGAGCTTCTCGTGGTTTGAGGCCTGTCTTGCTCCACCCTCTGCTCTTGAGATTGTGCAAGATATAGGGTTGGAATTTGGCTGCCTTTTGGGCTGGAGCTTCTCGTGGTTTGAGGCCTGGCTTGCTCCACCCCCTGCTCTTGAGATTCTCCCGGATGTGGGCTGGATTTTGGCTGCATTTTGGGCTCGAACTTCTCGTGGTTTGGGGCCTGGCTTGCTCCACCCCCTGCTCTTGAAATTCTACCAGATATGGGCTGCATTTTGGCTGCCTTTGGGTGGGAGGTTCTCGTGGTTTGGGGCCTGGCTTGCTCCACCCCCTGCTCTTGAGATTCTTCCGGATGTGGGCTGGATTTTGGCTGCCTTTTGGGCTGGAGCTTCTCGTGATTTGAGGCCGGGCTTGCTCCACCCCCTGCTCTTGATATTCTCCCCGAAGTGGGCTGCATTTTTGGCTGCATTTTGGGCTGGAGCTTCTCGTGGTTTGAGGCCTGGCTTGCTCCACCCCCTGCTCTTGATATTCTCCTGGATGTGGGCTGCATTTTGGCTCATTTAGGGCTGGAGCTTCTCGTGGTTTGAGACCTGGCTTGCTCCACCCCCTTCTCCTGCTATTTTCCTGGATGTGGGCTGCATTTTGGCTCATTTAGGGCTGGAGCTTCTCGTGGTTTGAGGCCTGGCTTGCTCCACCCCCTTCTCCTGCTATTTTCCTGGATGTGGGCTGCATTTTGGCTCATTTAGGGCTGGAGCTTCTCGTGGTTTGAGACCTGGCTTGCTCCACCCCCTTCTCCTGATATTTTCCTGGATGTGGGCTGGATTTTGGCTGCCTTTTGGGCTGGAGCTTCTCGTGGTTTGAGGCCTGGCTTGCTCCAGCTCCTACTCTTGATATTCTCCCAGATACAGGGTTGAATTTTGGCTGCCTTTTATGCTGGAGCTTCTCGTGGTTTGAGGCCTGGCTTGCTCCACCCCCTGCTCTTGATATTCTCCTGGAAATGGGCTGGATTTTGGCTGACTTTTGGGCTGGAGCTTCTCGTGGTTTGAGGCCTGTCTTGCTCCACCCTCTGCTCTTGAGATTGTGCAAGATATACTGTTGGAATTTGGCTGCCTTTTGGGCTGGAGCTTCTCATGGTTTGAGGCCTGGCTTGCTCCACCCCCTGCTCTTGAGATTCTTCCGGATGTGGGCTGGATTTTGGCTGAATTTTGGGCTGGAGCTTCTCGTGGTTTGAGGCCTGGCTTGCTCCACCCCCTGCTCTTGAAATTCTCCGGGATGTGGGCTGCATTTTGGCTGCCTTTGGGTGGGAGGTTCTCGTGGTTTGAGGCCTGGTTTGCTCCACCCCCTTCTCGTGATATCGCCCGGATTTGGGCTGCATTTTGGCTACGTTTTGTGCTGGAACTTCTCGTGGTTTGAGGCCTGTCTTGCTCCAGCTCCTACTCTTGATATTCTCCCGGATGTGGCCTGCCTTTTGGCTGCTTTTTGGGCTGGAGCTTCTCGTGGTTTGAGGCCTGGCTTACTCCAGCTCCTACTCTTGATATTCTCCTGGAAATGGGCTGGAATTTGGCTGCCTTTTGGGCTGGAGCTTCTCGTGGTTTGAGACCTGGCTTGCTCCACCCCCTGCTCTTGAGATTCTTCCAGATGTGGGCTGGATTTTGGCTGAATTTTGGGCTGGAGCTTCTCGTGGTTTGGGGCCTGGCTTGCTCCAACCCCTGCTCTTGAAATTCTCCCAGATGTGGGCTGCATTTTGGCTGCCTTTGGGTGGGAGGTTCTCGTGGTTTGGGGCCTGGTTTGCTCCACCCCCTGCTCTTGAGATTCTCCCGGAGGTGGGCTGGAATTGGCCTATATTTTGGGCTGGAGCTTCTCGTGGTTTGAGGCCTGGCTTGCTCCACCCCCTGCTCTTGATATTCTCCCGGATGTGGGCTGAATTTTGGCTGCTTTTTGGACTGGAGCTTCTCGTGGTTTGGGGCCTGGCTTGCTCCACCCCCTGCTCTTGAGATTCTCCTGGGTGTGGGCTGCATTTTGGCTGCATTTTGGGCTGGAGCTTCTCGTGGTTTGAGGCCTGGCTTGCTCCACCCCCTGCTCTTGAGATTCTCCCCGAAGTGGGCTGCATTTTTGGCTGCATTTTTGGCTGGAGCTTCTCGTGGTTTGAGGCCTGGCTTGCTCCACCCCCTGCTCTTGAAATTCTCCCAGATGTGGGCTGCATTTTGGCTGCCTTTGGGTGGGAGGTTCTCGTGGTTTGGGGCCTGGCTTGCTCCACCCCCTGCTCTTGAGATTCTTCCGGATGTGGGCTGGATTTTGGCTGGATTTTGGGCTGGAGCTTCTCGTGGTTTGAGGCCTGGCTTGATCCAACCCCTGCTCTTGATATTCTCTCGCATTTGGGCTACATTTTGGCTGTCTTTGGGCTGGAGCTTCTCGTGGTTTGAGGCCTGGCTTGCTCACCCCCTGCTCTTGAGATTCTCCCGCATGTAGGACTGGATTTTGGCTGCCTTTTGGGCTGGAGCTTCTCGTGGTTTGGGGCCTGGCTTGCTCCACCCCCTGCTCTTGAGATTCTCCCGGATGTCGGCTGGATATTGGCTGCCTTTTGGGCTGGAGCTTCTCGTGGTTTGAGGCCTGGCTTGTTCCACCCCCTTCTCGTGATATCTCCCGGATTCGGGCTGCATTTTGGCTACGTTTTGGGCTGGAACTTCTCGTGGTTTGAGGCCTGGCTTGCTCGAGCTCCTACACTTGATATTCTCCTGGGTGTGGGCTGCATTTTGGCTGCCTTTTGGGCTGGAGCTTCTCGTGGTTTGGGGGCTGGCTTGCTCCACCCCCTGCTCTTGAGATTCTCCCAGAGGTGGGCTGGAATTTGCCTATATTTTGGGCTGGAGCTTCTCGTGGTTTGAGGCCTGGCTTGCTCCACCCCCTGCTCTTGAGATTCTCCCGGATGTGGGCTAGATTTTGGCTGCCTTTTGGGCTGGAGCTTCTCATGGTTTGAGGCCTGGCTTGCTCCACCCCCTGATCTTGAGATTCTCCCAGATATAGGGCTGGATTTTGGCTGCCTTTTGGGCTGGAGCTTCTCGTGGTTTGAGGCCTGGCTTGCTCCATCCCCTGCTCTTGATATTCTCCGGGATGTGGGCTGGATTTTGGCTACATTTTGGGCTGGAGCTTCTCATGGTTTGAGGCCTGGCTTGCTCCACCCCCTGCTCTTGAGATTCTCCCGGATGTAGGACTGGATTTTGGCTGCCTTTTGGGCTGGAGCTTCTCGTGGTTTGGGGCCTGGCTTGCTCCACCCCCTGCTCTTGAGATTCTCCCAGATGTCGGCTGCATATTGGCTGACTTTGGGCTGGAGCTTCTCGTGGTTTGAGGCCTGGCTTGCTCCACCCCCTGCTCTTGAGATTCTTCCGGATGTGGGCTGGAGTTTGACTGACTTTTGGGCTGGAGCTTCTCGTGGTTTGAGGCCTGTCTTGCTCCACCCTCTGCTCTTGAGATTGTGCAAGATATAGGATTGGAATTTGGCTGCCTTTTGGGCTGGAGCTTCTCGTGGTTTGAGGCCTGGCTTGCTCCACCCCCTGCTCTTGAGATTCTCCCGCATGTGGGCTGCATTTTGGCTGAATTGTGGGCTGGAGCTTCTCGTGGTTTGGGGCCTGGCTTCCTCCACCCCCTGCTCTTGAGATTCTCCCCGAATTGGGATGCATTTTTGGCTGACTTTTGGGCTGGAGCTTCTCGTGGTTTGGGGCCTGGCTTGCTCCACCCCATGCTCTTGAGATTCTCCCAGATGTGGGCTGCATTTTGGCTGCTTTTTGGGCTGGAGCTTCTCGTGGTTTGAGGCCTGGCTTGCTCCACCCCCTGCTCTTAAGATTCTCGCGGATGTGGGCTGGATTTTGGCTTCCTTTTGGGCTGGAGCTTCTCGTGGTTTGAGGCCTGGCTTGCTCCACCCCCTGCTCTTGAGATTCTCCCAGATATAGGGCTGGATTTTGGCTGCCTTTTGGGCTGGAGCTTCTCGTGGTTTGAGGCCTGGCTTGCTCCATCCCCTGCTCTTGATATTCTCCGGGATGTGGGCTGGATTTTGGCTACATTTTGGGCTGGAGCTTCTCATGGTTTGAGGCCTGGCTTGCTCCACCCCCTGCTCTTGAGATTCTCCCGGAGGTGGGCTGAATTTTGGCTGCTTTTTGGACTGGAGCTTCTCGTGGTTTAGGGCCTGGCTTGCTCCACCCCCTGCTCTTGATATTCTCCTGGGTGTGGGCTGCATTTTGGCTGCATTTTGGGCTGGAGTGTCTCGTGGTTTGGGGCCTGGCTTGCTCCACCCCCTGCTCTTGAGATTCTCCCCGAAGTGGGCTGCGTTTTTGGCTGCATTTTGGGCTGGAGCTTCTCGTGGTTTGAGGCCTGGCTTGCTCCACCCCCTGCTCTTGATATTCTCCCGGATGTGGGCTGCATTTTGGCTGCCTTTTGGGCTGGAGCTTCTCGTGGTTTGAGGCCTGGCTTGCTCCACCCCCTGCTCTTGAGATTCTTTCGGATGTGGTCTGGATTTTGGCTGACTTTTGGGCTGGAGCTTCTCGTGGTTTGAGGCCTGGCTTGCTCCACCCCCTGCTCTTGATATTCTCAGGGATGTGGGCTGCATTTTGGCTGCCTTTGGGTTGTAGCTTCTCGTGGTTTGAGGCCTGGCTTGCTCCACCCCCTCCTCTTGAGATTCTCCCAGATGTGGTCTGTATTTTGGCTGCCTTTTGGGCTGGAGCTTCTCGTGGTTTGGGGCCTGGCTTGCTCCACCCCCTGCTCTTGAGATTCTCCCGGATATGGGCTGCATTTTGGCTGCCTTTTGGGCTGGAGCTTCTCGTGGTTTGAGGTCTGGCTTGCTCCACCCCCTGCTCTTGAGATTCTCCCAGATGTGGGCTGCATTTTGGCTGCCTTTTGGGCTGGAGCTTCTCGTGGTTTGAGGCCTGGTTTGCTCCACCCCCTGCTCTTGAGATTCTCCCGGATGTGGGCTGAATTTTGGCTGCTTTTTGGACTGGAGCTTCTCGTGGTTTGGGGCCTGGCTTGCTCCACCCCCTGCTCTTGATATTCTCCCGCAGTTGGGCTGTGTTTTGGCAGCCTTTGGTCTGGAGCTTCTCGTGGTTTGAGGCCTGGCTTGCTCCAACCCCTGCTCTTGAGATTCTCCCCGAAGTGGGATGCATTTTTGGCTGACTTTTATGCTGGAACTTCTCGTGGTTTGGGGCCTGGCTTGCTCCACCCCCTGCTCTTGATATTCTCCCGCAGGTGGGCTGTGTTTTGGCAGCCTTTGGGCTGGAGCTTCTCGTGGTTTGAGGCCTGGCTTGCTAAAACCCCTGCTCTTGAGATTCTCCCCGAAGTGGGATGCATTTTTGGCTGAAATTTGGGCTGGAGCTTCTCGTGGTTTGAGGCCTGGCTTGCTCCAACCCCTGCTCTTGATATTCTCCTGGATGTGGGCTGCATTTTGGCTGCCTTTTGGGCTGGAGATTCTCGTGGTTTGAGGCCTGGCTTGCTCCACCCCCTGCTCTTGAGATTCTCCCGTATGTGGGCTGCATTTTGCCTGCATTTTGGGGTGGAGCTTCTCGTGGTTTGAGGCCTGGCTTGCTCCACCCCCTGCTCTTGAGATTCTTCCGGAGGTGGGCTGGAGTTTGACTGACTTTTGGGCTGGAGCTTCTCGTGGTTTGAGGCCTGGCTTGCTCCACCCCCTTCTCGTGATATCTCCCGTATTTGGGCTGCATTTTGGCTACGTTTTGGGCTGGAACTTCTCGTCGTTTGAGGCCTGGCTTGCTCCAGCTCCTACTCTTCATATTCTCCCGGATGTGGCCTGCATTTTGGCTGCCTTTTGGGCTGGAGCTTCTCGTGGTTTGAGGCCTGGCTTGCTCCTCTCCCTGCTCTTGATATTCTCCTGGAAATGGGCTGGATTTTGGCTGACTTTTGGGCTGGAGCTTCTCGTGGTTTGAGGCCTGGCTTGCTCCACCCCCTGCTCTTGAGATTATTCCGGATGTGGGCTGGAATTTGGCTGCCTTTTGGGCTGGAGCTTCTTGTGGTTTGAGGCCTGGCTTGCTCCACCCCCTGCTCTTGAGATTCTCCCCGAAGTGGGCTGCATTTTGGGCTGGAGCTTCTCGTGGTTTGAGGCCTGGCTTGCTCCACCCTCTGCTCTTGATATTCTCCCAGATGTGGGCTGCATTTTGGCTGCCTTTTGGGCTGGAGCTTCTCGTGGTTTCAGGCCTGGCTTGCTCCAACCCCCGCTCTTGAGATTGTCCCCGAAGTGGGATGCATTTTTGGCTGAATTTTGGGCTGGAGCTTCTCGTGGTTTGAGGCTTGGCTTGCTCTACCCCCTGCTCTTGAGATTCTCCCAGATGTGGGCTGGATTTTGGCTGCCTTTTGGGCTGGAGCTTTTCGTGGTTTGAGGCCTGGCTTGCTCCAACCCCTGCTCTTGATATTCTCCCGCAGTTGGGCTGCATTTTGGCTGCTTTTTGGCTGGAGCTTCTCGTGGTTTGAGGCCTGGCTTGCTCCAGCTACTACTATTGATATTCTCCCAGATATAGGGTTGGATTTTGGCTGCCTTTTGGGCTGGAGCTTCTCGTGGTTTGAGACCTGGCTTGCTCCACCCCCTGCTCTTGAGATTCTCCCGGATGTGGGAGGCATTTTTGGCTGATTCTTGGGCTGGAGCTTCTCGTGGTTTGGGGCCTGGCTTGCTCCACCCCCTGCTCTTGAGATTCTCCCGCAGGTGGGCTGGATTTTGGCTGCCTTTTGGGCTGGAGCTTCTCGTGGTTTGAGGCCTGGCTTGCTCCACCCCCTGCTCTTGAGATTCTCCCGCAGGTGGGCTGGATTTTGGCTGCCTTTTGGGCTGGAGCTTCTCGTGGTTTGGGGCCGGGCTTGCTCCACCACCTGCTCTTGAGATTCTCCCGGATGTGGGCTGCATTTTGGCTGCCTGTTGGGCTGGAGCTTCTCGTGGTTTGAGGCCTGGCTTGCTCCACCCCCTGCTCTTGAGATTCTCCTGGATGTGGGCTGCATTTTGGCTGCCTTTTGGGGTCTAGCTTCTCGTGGTTTGAGGCCTGGCTTGCTCCACCCCCTGCTCTTGAAATTATTCCGGATGTGGGCTGGATTATGGCTGAATTTTGGGCTGGAGCTTCTCGTGGTTTGGGGCCTGACTTCCTCCAACCCCTGCTCTTGAGATTCTCCCCGAAGTGGGATGCATTTTTGGCTGACTTTTGGGCTGGAGCTTCTCGTGGTTTGGGGCCTGGCTTGCTCCACCCCCTGTTCTTGAGATTCTCCCGGATGTGGGCTGCATTTTGGCTGCTTTTTGGGCTGGAGCTTCTCCTGGTTTGAGGCCTGGCTTGCTCCACCCCCTGCTCTTAAGATTCTCCCAGATGTGGGCTGCATTTTGGCTGCTTTTTGGGCTGGAGCTTTTCGTGGTTTGAGGCCTGGCTTGCTCCACCCCCTGCTCTTGAGATTCTCCAAGATATAGGGTTGGATTTTGGCTGCCTTTTGGGCTGGAGCTTCTCGTGGTTTGAGGCCTGGCTTGCTCCAACCCCTGCTCTGGAGATTCTCCCCGAAGTGGGATGCATTTTTGGCTGACTTTTGGGCTGGAGCTTCTCGTGGTTTGGGGCCTGGCTTGCTCCACCCCCTGCTCTTGATATTCTCCCGCAGGTGGGCTGTGTTTTGGCAGCCTTTGGGCTGGAGCTTCTCGTGGTTTGAGGCCTGGCTTGCTCCAACCCCTGCTCTTGAGATTCTCCCCGAAGTGGGATGCATTTTTGGCTGACTTTTGGGCTGGAGCTTCTCGTGGTTTGAGGCCTGGCTTGCTCCAACCCCTGCTCTTGATATTCTCCCGGATGTGGGCTGGATTTTGGCTGCCTTTTGGGCTGGAGCTTCTCGTGGTTTGAGGCCTGGCTTGCTCCACCCCCTGCTCTTGAGATTCTCCCGGATGTGGGCTGGATTTTGGCTGCCTTTTGGGCTGGAGCTTCTCATGGTTTGAGGCCTGGCTTACTCCAACACCTGCTCTTGAGATTCTCCCCGAAGTGGGCTGCATTTTGGGCTGGAGCTTCTCGTGGTTTGAGGCCTGGCTTGCTCCAGCCCCTGCTCTTGAGATTCTTCCGGATGTGGGCTGGCATTTGGCTGCCTTTTGGGCTGGAGCTTCTTGTGGTTTGAGGCCTGGCTTGCTCCACCCCCTGCTCTTGAGATTCTCCCGGAAGTGGGCTGCATTTTGGCTGCATTTTGGGCAGGAGCTTCTCGTGGTTTGGGGCCTGGCTTGCTCCACCCCCTGCTCTTGAGATTCTCCCAGATGTGGTCTGGAATTTGGCTGCTTTTTGGGCTGGAGATTCTCGTTTTTTGGGGCCTGGCTTGCTCCACCCCCTGCTCTTGAGATTCTCCCGGATGTGGGCTGCATTTTGGCTGCCTTTTGGGCTGGAGCTTCTCGTGGTTTGAGGCCTGGCTTGCTCCACCCCCTGCTCTTGATATTCTCCCGGATGTGGCCTGGCTTTTGGCTGCCTTTTGGGCTGGAGCTTCTCGTGGTTTCGGGCCTGGCTTGCTCCACCCCCTGCTCTTGAGATTCTCCCGGATGTGGGCTGGATTTTGGCTGCCTTTGGGGCTGGAGCTTCTCGTGGTTTGGGGGCTGGCTTGTTCCACCCCCTGCTCTTGAGATTCTCCAGGAGGTGGGCTGCATTTTGGCTGCCTTTTGGGGTCTAGCTTCTCGTGGTTTGAGGCCTGGCTTGCTCCACCCCCTGCTCTTGAGATTCTCCCCGAAGTGGGCTGCCTTTTGGGCTGGAGCTTTTCGTGGTTTGAGGCCTGGTTTCCTCCAATCCCTGCTCTTGATATTCTCCCGGATGTGGGCTGCATTTTGGCTGCCTTTTGGGCTGGAGCTTCTCGTGGTTTCAGGCCTGGCTTGCTCCAACCCCCGCTCTTGAGATTGTCCCCGAAGTGGGATGCATTTTTGGCTGACTTTTGGGCTGGAGCTTCTCGTGGTTTGAGGCCTGGCTTGCTCCACCCTCTGCTCTTGAGATTCTCCCGGATGTGGGCTGGATTTTGGCTGCCTTTTGGGCTGGAGCTTTTCGTGGTTTGAGGCCTGGCTTGCTCCAACCCCTGCTCTTGATATTCTCCCGCAGTTGGGCTGCATTTTGGCTGCTTTTGGGCTGGAGCTTCTCGTGGTTTGAGGCCTGGCTTGCTCCACCCCCTGCTCTTGAGATTCTCCCGGATGTGGGCTGGATTTTGGCAGCATTTTGGGCTGGAGCTTCTCGTGGTTTGAGACCTGGCTTGCTCCACCCCCTGCTCTTGAGATTCTCCGGGATGTGGGAGGCATTTTTGGCTGCATTTTGGGCTGGAGCTTCTCGTGGTTTGAGGCCTGGCTTGCTCCACCCCCTGCTCTTGAGATTCTCCCGGATGTGGGCTGCATTTTGGCTGCCTTTTGGGCTGGAGCTTCTCGTGGTTTGAGGCCTGGCTTGCTCCAGCTACTACTATTGATATTCTCCCAGATATAGGGTTGGATTTTGGCTGCTTTTTGGGCTGGAGCTTCTCGTGGTTTGGGGCCTGGCTTGCTCCACCCCCTGCTCTTGAGATTCTCCCGGATGTGGGCTGGATTTTGGCTGCCTTTTGGGCTGGAGCTTCTCGTGGTTTGAGGCCTGGCTTTCTCCACCCCCTGCTCTTGAGATTCTCCCGCAGGTGGGCTGGATTTTGGCTGCCTTTTGGGCTGGAGCTTCTTGTGGTTTGAGGCCTGGCTTGCTCCACCCCCTGCTCTTGAGATTCTCCCGCAGGTGGGCTGTGTTTTGGCTGACTTTGGGCTGGAGCTTCTCGTGGTTTGGGGCCGGGCTTGCTCCACCCCCTGCTCTTGAGATTCTCCCGGATGTGGGCTGCATTTTGGATACATATTGGGCTGGAGCTTCTGGTGGTTTGGGGCCTGGCTTGCTCCACCCCCTGCTCTTGAGATTGTCCCGGATGTTGGCTGGAGTTTGGCTGCATTTTGGGCTGGATCTTCTCGTGGTTTCAGGCCTGGCTTGCTCCAACCCCCGCTCTTGAGATTCTCCCCGAAGTGGGATGTATTTTTGGCTGCCTTTTGGGCTGGAGCTTCTCGTGGTTTGAGGCCTGGCTTGCTCCACCCCCTGCTCTTGAGATTCTCCTGGATGTGGGCTGCATTTTGGCTGCATTTTGGGGTCTAGCTTCTCGAGGTTTGAGGCCTGGCTTGCTCCACCCCCTGCTCTTGAGATTCTGCCGGATGTGGGCTGCATTTTGGCTGCCTTTTGGGGTCTAGCTTCTCGTGGTTTGAGGCCTGGCTTGCTCCACCCCCTGCTCTTGAGATTCTCCCTGATGTGGGCTCCATTTTGGCTGCCTTTTGGGCTGGAGCTTCCCGTGGTTTGAGGCCTGGCTTGCTCCACCCCCTGCTCTTGAGATTCTCCCGCAGGTGGGCTGCATTTTGGTTGCATTTTGGCTGGAGCTTCTCGTGGTTTGAGGCCTGGCTTGCTCCACCCCCTGCTCTTGAGATTCTTCCCGACGTGGGCTGAGTTTTTGGGTGAGTTTTGGGCTTGAGATTCTCGTGCTTTGGGGCCTGGCTTTCTCCACCCCCTGCTCTTGAGGTTCTCCCCGAACTGGTCTGCATTTTGGCTGCCTTTTGGGCTGGAGCTTCTCGTGGTTTGAGGCCTGGCTTGCTCCACCCCCTGCTCTTGAGATTCTCCCCGAAGTGGGATGGATTTTGGCTGCCTTTTGGGCTGGAGCTTCTCATGGTTTGAGGCCTGGCTTACTCCACCCCCTGCTCTTGAGATTCTCCCCGAAGTGGGCTGCATTTTGGCTGCATTTTGGGATGGAGCTTCTCGTGGTTTGGGGCCTGGCTTGCTCCACCCCCTGCTCTTGAGATTCTCCTGGATGTGGGCTGGATTTTGTCTGCATTTTGGGCTGGAGCTTCTCGTGGTTTGAGGCCTGGCTTGCTCCACCCCCTGCTCTTGATATTCTCCCGGAAGTGGGCTGCATTTTGGCTGCATTTTGGGCTGGAGCTTCTCGTGGTTTGGGGCCTGGCTTGCTCCACCCCCTGCTCTTGAGATTCTCCCGGATGTGGGCTGCATTTTGGCTGCCTTTTGGGCTGGAGTTTCTCGTGGTTTGAGGCCTGGCTTGCTCCACCCCCTGCTCTTGAGATTCTCCCGGATGTGGGCTGGATTTTGGCTGCATTTTGGGCTGGAGCTTCTCGTGGTTTGAGGCCTGGCTTGCTCCACCCCCTGCTCTTGAGATTCTCCCGGATGTTGGCTGGCTTTTGGCTGCATTTTGGGCTGGAGCTTCTCGTGGTTTGAGGCCTGGCTTGCTCCACCCCCTGCTCTTGAGATTCTCCCGGATGTGGGCTGCATTTTGGCTCCCTTTTGGGCTGGAGCTTCTCGTGGTTTGAGGCCTGGCTTGCTCCACCCCCTGCTCTTGAGATTCTCCCGGATGTGGGCTGGCTTTTGGCTGCCTTTTGGGCTGGAGCTTCTCGTGGTTTGGGGGCTGGCTTGCTCCACCCCCTGCTCTTGATATTCTCCCGGATGTGGGCTGGATTTTGGCTGCCTTTTGGGCTGGAGCTTCTCGTGGTTTGCGGCCTGTCTTGCTCCACCCCCTGCTCTTGAGATTCTTCCCGACGTGGGCTGAGTTTTTGGGTGAGTTTTGGGCTTGAGATTCTCGTGCTTTGGGGCCTGGCTTGCTCCAAGCCCTGCTCTTGAGATTCTCCCGGAGGTGGGCTGCATTTCGGCTGCCTTTTGGGCTGGAGCTTCTTGTGGTTTGAGGCCTGGCTTGCTCCACCCCCTGCTCTTGAGATTCTCCCAGATGTGGGCTGCATTTTGGCTGTGTTTTGGGCTGGAGCTTCTCGTGGTTTGAGGCCTGGCTTGCTCCACCTCCTGCTCTTGATATTCTCCCAGATGTGGGCTGCATTTTGGCTGCATTTTGGGCTGGAGCTTCTCGTGGTTTCAGGCCTGGCTTGCTCCAACCCCCGCTCTTGAGATTGTCCCCGAAGTGGGATGCATTTTTGGCTGACATTTGGGATGGAGCTTCTCGTGGTTTGAGGCCTGGCTTGCTCTACCCCCTGCTCTTGAGATTCTCCCAGATGTGGGCTGGATTTTGGCTGCCTTTTGGGCTGGAGCTTTTCGTGGTTTGAGGCCTGGCTTGCTCCACCCCCTGCTCTTGATATTCTCCCGCAGTTGGTCTGCATTTTGGCTGCTTTTGGGCTGGAGCTTCTCGTGGTTTGAGGCCTGGCTTGCTCCAGCTACTACTATTGATATTCTCCCAGATATAGGGTTGGATTTTGGCTGCCTTTTGGGCTGGAGCTTCTCGTGGTTTGAGACCTGGCTTGCTCCACCCCCTGCTCTTGAGATTCTCCGGGATGTGGGAGGCATTTTTGGCTGAATTTTGGGCTGGAGCTTCTCGTGGTTTGGGGCCTGGCTTGCTCCACCCCCTGCTCTTGAGATTCTCCCGCAGGTGGGCTGGATTTTGGCTGCCTTTTGGGCTGGAGCTTCTCGTGGTTTGGGGCCGGGCTTGCTCCACCCCCTGCTCTTGAGATTCTCCCGGATGTGGGCTGCATTTTGGCTGCATTTTGGGCTGGATCTTCTCGTGGTTTCAGACCTGGCTTGCTCCAACCCCTGCTCTTGAGATTCTCCCCGAAGTGGGATGTATTTTTGGCTGCCTTTTGGGCTGGAGCTTCTCGTGGTTTGAGGCCTGGCTTGCTCCACCCCCTGCTCTTGAGATTCTCCTGGATGTGGGCTGCATTTTGGCTGCCTTTTGGGGTGTAGCTTCTCGTGGTTTGAGGCCTGGCTTGCTCCACCCCCTGCTCTTGAGATTATTCCGGATGTGGGCTGGATTATGGCTGAATTTTGGGCTGGAGCTTCTCGTGGTTTGGGGCCTGACTTCCTCCAACCCCTGCTCTTGAGATTCTCCCCGAAGTGGGATGCATTTTTGGCTGACTTTTGGGCTGGAGCTTCTCGTGGTTTGGGGGCTGGCTTGCTCCACCCCCTGCTCTTGAGATTCTCCTGGATGTGGGCTGCATTTTGGCTGCCTTTTGGGCTGGAGCTTCTCGTGGTTTGAGGCCTGGCTTGCTCCACCCCCTGCTCTTGATATTCTCCTGGATGTGGGCTGCATTTTGGCTGCCTTTAAGGCTGGAGATTCTTGTGCTTTGGGGCCTGGCTTGCTCCACCCCCTGCTCTTGATATTCTACCGGATGTGGCCTGTAATTTGGCTGCTTTTTGGGCTGGAGCTTCTCGTGGTTTGGGGCCTGGCTTGCTCCACCCACTGCTCTTGAGTTTCTCCCGGATGTGGGCTGGCATTTGGCTGCCTTTTGGGCTGGAGCTTCTCGTGGTTTGGGGGCTGGCTTGTTCCACCCCCTGCTCTTGAGATTCTCCAGGAGGTGGGCTGCATTTTGGCTGCCTTTTGGGCTGGAGCTTCTTGTGGTTTGAGGCCTGGCTTGCTCCACCCCCTGCTCTTGAGATTCTCCCCGAAGTGGGCTGCATTTTGGGCTGGAGCTTCTCGTGGTTTGAGGCCTGGCTTGCTCCACCCCCTGCTCTTGAGATTCTCCCAGAGGTGGGCTGCATTTTGGCTGCCTTTTGGGCTGGAGCTTTTCGTGGTTTGAGGGCTGGCTTGTTCCAACCCCTGCTCTTGATATTCTCCCGGATTTGGGCTGCATTTTGGCTGTGTTTTGGGCTGGAGCTTCTCGTGGTTTGAGGCCTGGCTTGCTCCACCTCCTGCTCTTGATATTCTCCCAGATGTGGGCTGCATTTTGGCTGCATTTTGGGCTGGAGCTTCTCGTGGTTTCAGGCCTGGCTTGCTCCAACCCCCGCTCTTGAGATTGTCCCCGAAGTGGGATGCATTTTTGGCTGACATTTGGGATGGAGCTTCTCGTGGTTTGAGGCCTGGCTTGCTCCACCCCCTGCTCTAGAGATTCTCATAGATGTGGGCTGCATTTTGGCTGCCTTTTGGGCTGGAGCTTTTCGTGGTTTGAGGCCGGGCTTGCTCCAACCCCTGCTCTTGATATTCTCCCGCAGTTGGGCTGCATTTTGGCTGCTTTTGGGCTGGAGCTTCTCGTGGTTTGAGGCCTGGCTTGCTCCAGCTACTACTATTGATATTCTCCCAGATATAGGGTTGGATTTTGGCTGCCTTTTGGGCTGGAGCTTCTCGTGGTTTGAGACCTGGCTTGCTCCACCCCCTGCTCTTGAGATTCTCCCGGATGTGGGAGGCATTTTTGGCTGAATTTTGGGCTGGAGCTTCTCGTGGTTTGGGGCCTGGCTTGCTCCACCCCCTGCTCTTGAGATTCTCCCGCAGGTGGGCTGGATTTTGGCTGCCTTTTGGGCTGGAGCTTCTCGTGGTTTGAGGCCTGGCTTGCTCCACCCCCTGCTCTTGAGATTCTCCCGCAGGTGGGCTGGATTTTGGCTGCCTTTTGGGCTGGAGCTTCTCGTGGTTTGGGGCCGGGCTTGCTCCACCCCCTGCTCTTGAGATTCTCCCGGATGTGGGCTGCATTTTGGCTGCATTTTGGGCTGGATCTTCTCGTGGTTTCAGACCTGGCTTGCTCCAACCCCTGCTCTTGAGATTCTCCCCGAAGTGGGATGTATTTTTGGCTGCCTTTTGGGCTGGAGCTTCTCGTGGTTTGAGGCCTGGCTTGCTCCACCCCCTGCTCTTGAGATTCTCCTGGATGTGGGCTGCATTTTGGCTGCCTTTTGGGGTGTAGCTTCTCGTGGTTTGAGGCCTGGCTTGCTCCAACCCCTGCTCTTGAGATTATTCCGGATGTGGGCTGGATTATGGCTGAATTTTGGGCTGGAGCTTCTCGTGGTTTGGGGCCTGACTTCCTCCAACCCCTGCTCTTGAGATTCTCCCCGAAGTGGGATGCATTTTTGGCTGACTTTTGGGCTGGAGCTTCTCGTGGTTTGGGGGCTGGCTTGCTCCACCCCCTGCTCTTGAGATTCTCCTGGATGTGGGCTGCATTTTGGCTGCCTTTTGGGCTGGAGCTTCTCGTGGTTTGAGGCCTGGCTTGCTCCACCCCCTGCTCTTGATATTCTCCTGGATGTGGGCTGCATTTTGGCTGCCTTTAAGGATGGAGATTCTTGTGCTTTGGGGCCTGGCTTGCTCCACCCACTGCTCTTGAAATTCTCCCGGATGTGGGCTGGCATTTGGCTGCCTTTTGGGCTGGAGCTTCTCGTGGTTTGGGGTCTGGCTTGTTCCACCCCCTGCTCTTGAGATTCTCCAGGAGGTGGGCTGCATTTTGGCTGCCTTTTGGGCTGGAGCTTCTTGTGGTTTGAGGCCCGGCTTGCTCCACCCCCTGCTCTTGAGATTCTCCACGAAGTGGGCTGCATTTTGGGCTGGAGCTTCTCGTGGTTTGAGGCCTGGCTTGCTCCACCCCCTGCTCTTGAGATTCTCCCAGATGTGGGCTGCATTTTGGCTGCCTTTTGGGCTGGAGCTTTTCGTGGTTTGAGGGCTGGCTTGTTCCAACCCCTGCTCTTGATATTCTCCCGGATGTTGGCTGCATTTTGGCTGTGTTTTGGGCTGGAGCTTCTCGTGGTTTGAGGCCTGGCTTGCTCCACCCCCTGCTCTTGATATTCTCCCAGATGTGGGCTGCATTTTGGCTGCCTTTTGGGCTGGAGCTTCTCGTGGTTTCAGGCCTGGCTTGCTCCAACCCCCGCTCTTGAGATTGTCCCCGAAGTGGGATGTATTTTTGGCTGACTTTTGGGCTGGAGCTTCTCGTGGTTTGAGGCCTGGCTTGCTCTACCCCCTGCTCTTGAGATTCTCCCAGATGTGGGCTGGATTTTGGCTGCCTTTTGGGCTGGAGCCTTTCGTGGTTTGAGGCCTGGCTTGCTCCAACCCCTGCTCTTGATATTCTCCGGGATGTGGGAGGCATTTTTGGCTGAATTTTGGGCTGGAGCTTCTCGTGGTTTGGGGCCTGGCTTCCTCCAACCCCTGCTCTTGAGATTCTCCCGCAGGTGGGCTGGATTTTGGCTGCCTTTTGGGCTGGAGCTTCTCGTGGTTTGAGGCCTGGCTTGCTCCACCCCCTGCTCTTGAGATTCTCCCGCAGGTGGGCTGGATTTTGGCTGCCTTTTGGGCTGGAGCTTCTCGTGGTTTGGGGCCGGGCTTGCTCTACCCCCTGCTCTTGAGATTCTCCCGGATGTGGGCTGCATTTTGGCTGCCTTTTGGGCTGGATCTTCTCGTGGTTTCAGACCTGGCTTGCTCCAACCCCTGCTCTTGAGATTCTCCCCGAAGTGGGATGTATTTTTGGCTGCCTTTTGGGCTGGAGCTTCTCGTGGTTTGAGGCCTGGCTTGCTCCACCCCCTGCTCTTGAGATTCTCCTGGATGTGGGCTGCATTTTGGCTGCCTTTTGGGGTTTAGCTTCTCGTGGTTTGAGGCCTGGCTTGCTCCACCCCCTGCTCTTGAGATTATTCCGGATGTGGGCTGGATTATGGCTGAATTTTGGGCTGGAGCTTCTCGTGGTTTGGGGCCTGACTTCCTCCAACCCCTGCTCTTGAGATTCTCCCCGAAGTGGGATGCATTTTTGGCTGAGTTTTGGGCTGGAGCTTCTCGTGGTTTGGGGCCTGGCTTGCTCCACCTCCTGTTCTTGAGATTCTCCCGGATGTGGGCTGCATTTTGGCTGCTTTTTGGGCTGGAGCTTCTCCTGGTTTGAGGCCTGGCTTGCTCCACCCCCTGCTCTTAAGATTCTCCCAGATGTGGGCTGCATTTTGGCTGCTTTTTGGGCTGGAGCTTCTCGTCGTTTGGGGCCTGGCTTGCTCCACCCCCTGCTCTTGATATTCTCCCGCAGGTGGGCTGTGTTTTGGCAGCCTTTGGGCTGGAGCTTCTCGTGGTTTGAGGCCTGGCTTGCTCCACCACCTGCTCTTGAGATTCTCCCCGAAGTGGGATGCATTTTTGGCTGCCTTTTGGGCTGGAGCTTCTCGTGGTTTGAGGCCTGGCTTGCTCCAACCCCTGCTCTTGATATTCTCCCGGATGTGGGCTGGATTTTGGCTGCCTTTTGGGCTGGAGCTTCTCGTGGTTTGAGGCCTGGCTTTCTCCACCCCCTGCTCTTGAGATTCTCCCGGATGTGGGCTGGATTTTGGCTGCCTTTTGGGCTGGAGCTTCTCGTGGTTTGAGGCCTGGCTTACTCCAACACCTGCTCTTGAGATTCTCCCCGAAGTGGGCTGCATTTTGGGCTGGAGCTTCTTGTGGTTTGAGGCCTGGCTTGCTCCAGCCCCTGCTCTTGAGATTCTCCCGGATGTGGGCTGGCATTTGGCTGCCTTTTGGGCTGGAGCTTCTCGTGGTTTGAGGCCTGGCTTGCTCCACCCCCTGCTCTTGAGATTCTCCCGGAAGTGGGCTGCATTTTGGCTGCATTTTGGGCAGGAGCTTCTCGTGGTTTGAGGCCTGGCTTGCTCCACCCCCTGCTCTTGAGATTCTCCCGGATGTGGTCTGGAATTTGGCTGCTTTTTGGGCTGGAGATTCTCGTGGTTTGGGGCCTGGCTTGCTCCACCCCCTGCTCTTGAGATTCTCCCGGATGTGGGCTGCATTTTGGCTGCCTTTTGGGCTGGAGCTTCTCGTGGTTTGAGGCCTGGCTTGCTCCACCCCCTGCTCTTGATATTCTCCCGGATGTGGGCTGGCTTTTGGCTGCCTTTTGGGCTGGAGCTTCTCGTGGTTTCGGGCCTGGCTTGCTCCACCCCCTGCTCTTGAGATTCTCCCGGATGTGGGCTGGATTTTGGCTGCCTTTTGGGCTGGAGCTTCTCGTGGTTTGAGGCCTGGCTTGCTCCACCCACTGCTCTTGAGATTCTCCCGGATGTGGGCTGGCATTTGGCTGCCTTTTGGGCTGGAGCTTCTCGTGGTTTGGGGGCTGGCTTGTTCCACCCCCTGCTCTTGAGATTCTCCAGGAGGTGGGCTGCATTTTGGCTGCCTTTTGGGGTCTAGCTTCTCGTGGTTTGAGGCCTGGCTTGCTCCACCCCCTGCTCTTGAGATTCTCCCCGAAGTGGGCTGCATTTTGGGCTGGAGCTTTTCGTGGTTTGAGGCCTGGTTTCCTCCAATCCCTGCTCTTGATATTCTCCCGGATGTGGGCTGGATTTTGGCTGCATTTTGGGCTGGAGCTTCTCGTGGTTTGAGGCCTGGCTTGCTCCACCCCCTGCTCTTGATATTCTCCCAGATGTGGGCTGCATTTTGGCTGCCTTTTGGGCTGGAGCTTATCGTGGTTTCAGGCCTGGCTTGCTCCAACCCCCGCTCTTGAGATTGTCCCCGAAGTGGGATGCATTTTTGGCTGACTTTTGGGCTGGAGCTTCTCGTGGTTTGAGGCCTGGCTTGCTCCACCCCCTGCTCTTGAGATTCTCCCAGATGTGGGCTGGATTTTGGCTGCCTTTTGGCCTGGACCTTTTCGTGGTTTGAGGCCTGGCTTGCTCCAACCCCTGCTCTTGATATTCTCCCGCAGTTGGGCTGCATTTTGGCTGCTTTTGGGCTGGAGCTTCTCGTGGTTTGAGGCCTGGCTTGCTCCACCCCCTGCTCTTGAGATTCTCCCGGATGTGGGCTGGATTTTGGCTGCATTTTGGGCTGGAGCTTCTCGTGGTTTGAGACCTGGCTTGCTCCACCCCCTGCTCTTGAGATTCTCCGGGATGTGGGAGGCATTTTTGGCTGCCTTTTGGGCTGGAGCTTCTCGTGGTTTGAGGCCTGGCTTGCTCCAGCTACTACTATTGATATTCTCCCAGATATAGGGTTGGAATTTGGCTGCTTTTTGGGCTGGAGCTTCTCGTGGTTTGGGGCCTGGCTTGCTCCACCCCCTGCTCTTGAGATTCTCCTGGATGTGGGCTGCATGTTGGCTGCTTTTGGGCTGGAGCTTCTCGTGGTTTGAGGCCTGGCTTGCTCCACCCCCTACTCTTGAGATTCTCCCGGATGTGGGCTGCATTTTGGCTGCTTTTTGGGCTGGAGCTTCTCCTGGTTTGAGGCCTGGCTTGCTCCACCCCCTGCTCTTGAGATTCTCCCGGATGTGGGCTGCATTTTGGCTGCTTTTTGGGCTGGAGCTTCTCGTGGTTTGAGGCCTGGCTTGCTCCACCCCCTGCTCTTGAGATTCTCCCGGAGGTGGGCTGCATTTTGGCTGCCTTTTGGCCTGGAGCTTCTCGTGGTTTGAGGCCTGGCTTACTCCACCCCCTGCTCTTGAGATTCTCCCTGAAGTGGGCTGCATTTTGGGCTGGAGCTTCTCGTGGTTTCAGGCCTGGCTTGCTCCAGCCCCTGCTCTTGAGATTCTCCCGGATGTGGGCTGGCATTTGGCTGCCTTTTGGGCTGGAGCTTCTCGGGGTTTGAGGACTGGCTTGCTCCACCCCCTGCTCTTGAGATTCTCCCGGAGGTGGGCTGGATTTTGTCTGCCTTTTGGGCTGGAGCTTCTCGTGGTTTGAGGCCTGCCTTGCTCCACCCCCTGCTCTTGATATTCTCCTGGATGTGGGCTGCATTTTGGCTGCCTTTAAGGCTGGAGATCCTTGTGCTTTGGGGCCTGGCTTGCTCCACTCCCTGCTCTTGATATTCTACCGGATGTGGCCTGGAATTTGGCTGCTTTTTGGGCTGGAGCTTCTCGTGGTTTGGGGCCTGGCTTGCTCCACCCCCTGCTCTTGAGGTTCTCCTGGATGTGGGCTGCATTTTGGCTGCATTTTGGGCTGGAGCTTCTCGTGGTTTGAGGCGTGGCTTGCTCCACCCCCTGCTCTTGATATTCTCCTGGATGTGGGCTGCATTTTGGCTGCCTTTTGGGCTGGAGATTCTTGTGCTTTGGGGCCTGGCTTGCTCCACCCCCTGCTGTTGATATTCTACCGGATGTGGCCTGGAATTTGGCTGCTTTTTGGGCTGGAGCTTCTCGTGGTTTGGGGCCTGGCTTGCTCCACCCCCTGCTCTTGAGGTTCTCCCCGAACTGGTCTGCATTTTGGCTGCCTTTTGGGCTGGAGCTTCTCGTAGTGTGAGGCCTGGCTTGCTCCACCCCCTGCTCTTGATATTCTCCCGGATGTGGGCTGGCTTTTGGCTGCCTTTTGGGCTGGAGCTTCTCGTGGTTTCGGGCCTGGCTTGCTCCACCCCCTGCTCTTGAGATTCTCCCGGATGTGGGCTGGATTTTGGCTGCCTTTTGGGCTGGAGCTTCTCGTGGTTTGAGGCCTGGCTTGCTCCACCCACTGCTCTTGAGATTCTCCCGGATGTGGGCTGGCATTTGGCTGCCTTTTGGGCTGGAGCTTCTCGTGGTTTGGGGGCTGGCTTGTTCCACCCCCTGCTCTTGAGATTCTCCAGGAGGTGGGCTGCATTTTGGCTGCCTTTTGGGGTCTAGCTTCTCGTGGTTTGAGGCCTGGCTTGCTCCACCCCCTGCTCTTGCGATTCTCCCCGAAGTGGGCTGCCTTTTGGGCTGGAGCTTTTCGTGGTTTGAGGCCTGGTTTCCTCCAATCCCTGCTCTTGATATTCTCCCGGATGTGGGCTGGATTTTGGCTGCCTTTTGGGCTGGAGCTTCTCGTGGTTTGAGGCCTGGCTTGCTCCACCCCCTGCTCTTGATATTCTCCCAGATGTGGGCTGCATTTTGGCTGCCTTTTGGGCTGGAGCTTATCGTGGTTTCAGGCCTGGCTTGCTCCAACCCCCGCTCTTGAGATTGTCCCCGAAGTGGGATGCATTTTTGGCTGACTTTTGGGCTGGAGCTTCTCGTGGTTTGAGGCCTGGCTTGCTCCACCCCCTGCTCTTGAGATTCTCCCAGATGTGGGCTGGATTTTGGCTGCTTTTGGGCTGGAGCTTCTCGTGGTTTGAGGCCTGGCTTGCTCCAACCCCTGCTCTTGATATTCTCCCGCAGTTGGGCTGCATTTTGGCTGCTTTTGGGCTGGAGCTTCTCGTGGTTTGAGGCCTGGCTTGCTCCACCCCCTGCTCTTGAGATTCTCCCGGATGTGGGCTGGATTTTGGCTGCATTTTGGGCTGGAGCTCCTCGTGGTTTGAGACCTGGCTTGCTCCACCCCCTGCTCTTGAGATTCTCCGGGATGTGGGAGGCATTTTTGGCTGCCTTTTGGGCTGGAGCTTCTCGTGGTTTGAGGCCTGGCTTGCTCCAGCTACTACTATTGATATTCTCCCAGATATAGGGTTGGAATTTGGCTGCTTTTTGGGCTGGAGCTTCTCGTGGTTTGGGGCCTGGCTTGCTCCACCCCCTGCTCTTGAGATTCTCCTGGATGTGGGCTGCATTTTGGCTGCTTTTGGGCTGGAGCTTCTCGTGGTTTGAGGCCTGGCTTGCTCCACCCCCTACTCTTGAGATTCTCCCGGATGTGGGCTGCATTTTGGCTGCTTTTTGGGCTGGAGCTTCTCCTGGTTTGAGGCCTGGCTTGCTCCACCCCCTGCTCTTGAGATTCTCCCGGATGTGGGCTGCATTTTGGCTGCTTTTTGGGCTGGAGCTTCTCGTGGTTTGAGGCCTGGCTTGCTCCACCCCCTGCTCTTGAGATTCTCCCGGAGGTGGGCTGCATTTTGGCTGCCTTTTGGCCTGGAGCTTCTCGTGGTTTGAGGCCTGGCTTACTCCACCCCCTGCTCTTGAGATTCTCCCTGAAGTGGGCTGCATTTTGGGCTGGAGCTTCTCGTGGTTTCAGGCCTGGCTTGCTCCAGCCCCTGCTCTTGAGATTCTCCCGGATGTGGGCTGGCATTTGGCTGCCTTTTGGGCTGGAGCTTCTCGAGGTTTGAGGACTGGCTTGCTCCACCCCCTGCTCTTGAGATTCTCCCGGAGGTGGGCTGGATTTTGTCTGCATTTTGGGCTGGAGATTCTCGTGGTTTGAGGCCTGGCTTGCTCCACCCCCTGCTCTTGAGATTCTCCCGGAGGTGGGCTGGATTTTGTCTGCATTTTGGGCTGGAGCTTCTCGTGGTTTGAGACCTGGCTTGCTCCAACCCCTGCTCTTGAGATTCTCCCGGATGTGGGCTGCATTTTGGCTGCCTTTTGGGCTGGAGCTTCTCGTGGTTTGAGGCCTGCCTTGCTCCACCCCCTGCTCTTGATATTCTCCTGGATGTGGGCTGCATTTTGGCTGCCTTTAAGGCTGGAGATCCTTGTGCTTTGGGGCCTGGCTTGCTCCACTCCCTGCTCTTGATATTCTACCGGATGTGGCCTGGAATTTGGCTGCCTTTTGGGCTGGAGCTTCTCGGGGTTTGAGGACTGGCTTGCTCCACCCCCTGCTCTTGAGATTCTCCCGGAGGTGGGCTGGATTTTGTCTGCATTTTGGGCTGGAGATTCTCGTGGTTTGAGGCCTGGCTTGCTCCACCCCCTGCTCTTGAGATTCTCCCGGAGGTGGGCTGGATTTTGTCTGCATTTTGGGCTGGAGCTTCTCGTGGTTTGGGGCCTGGCTTGCTCCACCCCCTGCTCTTGAGGTTCTCCTGGATGTGGGCTGCATTTTGGCTGCATTTTGGGCTGGAGCTTCTCGTGGTTTGAGGCCTGGCTTGCTCCACCCCCTGCTCTTGATATTCTCCTGGATGTGGGCTGCATTTTGGCTGCCTTTTGGGCTGGAGATTCTTGTGCTTTGGGGCCTGGCTTGCTCCACCCCCTGCTCTTGATATTCTACCGGATGTGGCCTGGAATTTGGCTGCTTTTTGGGCTGGAGCTTCTCGTGGTTTGGGGCCTGGCTTGCTCCACCCCCTGCTCTTGAGGTTCTCCCCGAACTGGTCTGCATTTTGGCTGCCTTTTGGGCTGGAGCTTCTCGTAGTGTGAGGCCTGGCTTGCTCCACCCCCTGCTCTTGATATTCTCCCGCAGGTGGGCTGCATTTTGTCTGCATTTTGGGCTGGAGCTTCTCGTGGTTTGAGGCCTGGCTTGCTCCACCCCCTGCTCTTGAGATTCTTCCCGACGTCGGCTGAGTTTTTGGGTGAGTTTTGGGCTTGAGATTCTCGTGCTTTGGGGCCTGGCTTGCTCCAAGCCCTGCTCTTGAGTTTCTCCCGGAGGTGGGCTGCATTTCGGCTGCCTTTTGGGCTGGAGCTTCTCGTGGTTTGAGGCCTGGCTTTCTCCACCCCCTGCTCTTGATATTCTCCCCGAAGTGGGCTGGATTTTGGCTGCCTTTTGGGCTGGAGCTTCTCGTGGTTTGGGGGCTGGCTTGCTCCACCCCCTGCTCTTGAGATTCTCCTGGATGTGGGCTGCATTTTGGCTGCCTTTTGGGCTGGAGCTTCTCGTGGTTTGAGGCCTGGCTTGCTCCACCCCCTGCTCTTGATATTCTCCTGGATGTGGGCTGCATTTTGGCTGCCTTTAAGGCTCTAGATTCTTGTGCTTTGGGGCCTGGCTTGCTCCACCCCCTGCTCTTGATATTCTACCGGATGTGGGCTGGCATTTGGCTGCCTTTTGGGCTGGAGCTTCTCGTGGTTTGAGGCCTGGCTTGCTCCAACCCCTGCTCTTGAGATTCTCCCTGAAGTGGGCTGCATTTTGGGCTGGAGCTTCTCGTGGTTTGAGGCCTGGCTTGCTCCACCCCCTGCTCTTGAGGTTCTCCCGGAGGTGGGCTGGATTTTGTCTGCATGTTGGGCTGGAGCTTCTCGTGCTTTGAGACCTGGCTTGCTCCAACCCCTGCTCTTGAGATTCTCCCGGATGTGGGCTGGATTTTGGCTGCACTTTGGGCTGGAGCTTCTCGTGGTTTGAGGCCTGGCTTGCTCCAACCCCTGCTCTTGAGATTCTCCCTGAAGTGGGCTGCATTTTGGGCTGGAGATTCTCGTGGTTTGAGGCCTGGCTTGCTCCACCCCCTGCTCTTGAAATTCTCCCGGAGGTGGGCTGGATTTTGTCTGCATTTTGGGCTGGAGCTTCTCGTGCATTGAGACCTGGCTTGCTCCAACCCCTGCTCTTGAGATTCTCCCGGATGTGGGCTGGATTTTGGCTGCACTTTGGGCTGGAGCTTCTCGTGGTTTGAGGCCTGGCTTTCTCCACCCCCTGCTCTTGATATTCTCCCCGAAGTGGGCTGGATTTTGGCTGCCTGTTGGGCTGGAGCTTCTCGTGGTTTGGGGGCTGGCTTGCTCCACCCCTGCTCTTGAGATTCTCCCGGATGTGGGCTGCATTTTGGCTACATTTTGGGCTGGAGCTTCTCGTGGTTTGAGGCCTGGCTTGCTCCACCCCCTGCTCTTGAGATTCTGCCGGATGTGGGCTGCATTTTGGCTGCCTTTTGGGCTGGAGCTTCTCGTGCTTTGAGGCCTGGCTTGTTCCACCCCCTGCTCTTGATATTCTCCCGGATGTGGCCTGGAATTTGGCTGCTTCTTGGGCTGGAGCTTCTCCTGGTTTGAGGCCTGCCTTGCTCCACCCCCTGCTCTTGAGATTCTCCCGGAAGTGGGCTGGATTTTGTCTGCATTTTGGGCTGGAGATTCTCGTGGTTTGAGGCCTGGCTTGCTCCACCCCCTGCTCTTGAGATTCTCCCGGAGGTGGGCTGGATTTTGTCTGCATTTTGGGCTGGAGCTTCTCGTGGTTTGAGACCTGTCTTGCTCCACCCCCTGCTCTTGAGATTCTCCCGGATGTGGGCTGCATTTTGGCTGCCTTTTGGGCTGGAGATTCTCGTGGTTTGAGGCCTGGCTTGCTCCACCCCCTGCTCTTGATATTCTCCTGGATGTGGGCTGCATTTTGGCTGACTTTAAGGCTGGAGATTCTTGTACTTTGGGGCCTGGCTTGCTCCACCCCCTGCTCTTGATATTCTACCGGATGTGGCCTGGAATTTGGCTGCTTTTTGGGCTGGAGCTTCTCATGGTTTGGGGCCTGGCTTGCTCCACCCCCTGCTCTTGAGGTTCTCCTGGATGTGGGCTGCATTTTGGCTGCCTGTTGGGCTGGAGCTTCTCGTGGTTTGAGGCCTGGCTTGCTCCACCCTCTGCTCTTGATATTCTCCTGGATGTGGGCTGCATTTTGGCTGCCTTTTGGGCTGGAGATTCTTGTGCTTTGGGGCCTGGCTTGCTCCACCCCCTGCTCTTGATATTCTACCGGATGTGGCCTGGAATTTGGCTGCTTTTTGGGCTGGAGCTTCTCGTGGTTTGGGGCCTGGCTTGCTCCACCCCCTGCTCTTGAGGTTCTCCCCGAACTGGTCTGCATTTTGGCTGCCTTTTGGGCTGGAGCTTCTCGTAGTGTGAGGCCTGGCTTGCTCCACCCCCTGCTCTTGATATTCTCCCGCAGGTGGGCTGCATTTTGTCTGCATTTTGGGCTGGAGCTTCTCGTGGTTTCAGGCCTGGCTTGCTCCACCCCCTCCTCTTGATATTCTCCCGGATGTGGGCTGGCTTTTGGCTGCCTTTTGGGCTGGAGCTTCTCCTGGTTTGAGGCCTGGCTTGCTCCACCCCCTGCTCTTGATATTTTCCTGGATGTGGGCTGGATTTTGGCTGCCTTTTGGGCTGGAGCTTCTCGTGGTTTGAGGCCTGGCTTGCTCCACCCCCTGCTCTTGAGATTCTTCCCGACGTCGGCTGAGTTTTTGGGTGAGTTTTGGGCTTGAGATTCTCGTGCTTTGGGGCCTGGCTTGCTCCAAGCCCTGCTCTTGAGTTTCTCCCGGAGGTGAGCTGCATTTCGGCTGCCTTTTGGGCTGGAGCTTCTCGTGGTTTGAGGCCTGGCTTTCTCCACCCCCTGCTCTTGATATTCTCCCCGAAGTGGGCTGGATTTTGGCTGCCTTTTGGGCTGGAGCTTCTCGTGGTTTGGGGGCTGGCTTGCTCCACCCCCTGCTCTTGAGATTCTCCTGGATGTGGGCTGCATTTTGGCTGCCTTTTGGGCTGGAGCTTCTCGTGGTTTGAGGCCTGGCTTGCTCCACCCCCTGCTCTTGATATTCTCCTGGATGTGGGCTGCATTTTGGCTGCCTTTAAGGCTGGAGATTCTTGTGCTTTGGGGCCTGGCTTGCTCCACCCCCTGCTCTTGATATTCTACCGGATGTGGGCTGGCATTTGGCTGCCTTTTGGGCTGGAGCTTCTCGTGGTTTGAGGCCTGGCTTGCTCCAACCCCTGCTCTTGAGATTCTCCCTGAAGTGGGCTGCATTTTGGGCTGGAGCTTCTCGTGGTTTGAGGCCTGGCTTGCTCCACCCCCTGCTCTTGAGGTTCTCCCCGAACTGGTCTGCATTTTGGCTGCCTTTTGGGCTGGAGCTTCTTGTGGTTTGAGGCCTGGCTTGCTCCACCCCCTGCTCTTGAGATTCTCCCGGAGGTGGGCTGGATTTTGTCTGCATTTTGGGCTGGAGCTTCTCGTGCTTTGAGACCTGGCTTGCTCCAACCCCTGCTCTTGAGATTCTCCCGGATGTGGGCTGGATTTTGGCTGCACTTTGGGCTGGAGCTTCTCGTGGTTTGAGGCCTGGCTTTCTCCACCCCCTGCTCTTGATATTCTCCCCGAAGTGGGCTGGATTTTGGCTGCCTGTTGGGCTGGAGCTTCTCGTGGTTTGGGGGCTGGCTTGCTCCACCCCTGCTCTTGAGATTCTCCCGGAGGTGGGCTGCATTTTGGCTACATTTTGGGCTGGAGCTTCTCGTGGTTTGAGGCCTGGCTTGCTCCACCTCCTGCTCTTGATATTTTCCTGGATGTGGGCTGCATTTTGGCTGCCTTTTGGGCTGGAGCTTCTCGTGGTTTGAGGCCTGGCTTGCTCCACCCCCTGCTCTTGAGATTCTTCCCGACGTGAGCTGAGTTTTTGGGTGAGTTTTGGGCTTGAGATTCTTGTGCTTTGGGGCCTGGCTTGCTCCACCCCCTGCTCTTGATATTCTACCGGATGTGGCCTGGAATTTGGCTGCTTTTTGGGCTGGAGCTTCTCGTGGTTTGGGGCCTGGCTTGCTCCACCCCCTGCTCTTGAGGTTCTCCCCGAACTGGTCTGCATTTTGGCTGCCTTTTGGGCTGGAGCTTCTCGTGGTTTGAGGCCTGGCTTGCTCCATCCCCTGCTCTTGAGATTCTCCCGGAGGTGGGCTGGATTTTGGCTGCACTTTGGGCTGGAGCTTCTCGTGATTTGAGGCCTGGCTTTCTCCACCCCCTGCTCTTGATATTCTCCCCGAAGTGGGCTGGATTTTGGCTGCCTTTTGGGCTGGAGCTTCTCGTGGTTTGGGGGCTGGCTTGCTCCACCCCTGCTCTTGAGATTCTCCCGGATGTGGGCTGCATATTGGCTACATTTTAGGCTGGAGCTTCTCGTGGTTTGAGGCCTGGCTTGCTCCACCTCCTGCTCTTGAGATTCTGCCGGATGTGGGCTGCATTTTGGCTGCCTTTTGGGCTGGAGCTTCTCGTGCTTTGAGGCCTGGCTTGCTCCACCCCCTGCTCTTGAGATTCTCCCGGATGTGGGCTGCATTTTGGTTGGCTTTTGGGCTGGAGATTCTCGTGGTTTGAGGCCTGGCTTGCTCCACCCCCTGCTCTTGATATTTTCCTGGATGTGGGCTGGATTTTGGCTGCCTTTTGGGCTGGAGCTTCTCGTGGTTTGAGGCCTGCCTTGCTCCAGCCCCTGCTCTTGAGATTCTCCCGGATGTGGGCTGCATTTTGGCTGCCTTTTGGGCTGGAGCTTCTCGTGGTTTGAGGCCTGGCTTGCTCCACCCCCTGCTCTTGAGATTCTCCCGGATGTCGGGTGCATTTTGGCTGCCTTTTTGGCTGGAGCTTCTCGTGGTTTGGGGCCTGGCTTGCTCCACCCCCTGCTCTTGAGATTCTCCCGGATGTGGGCTGGATTTTGGCTGCATTTTGGGCTGGAGCTCCTCGTGGTTTGAGACCTGGCTTGCTCCACCCCCTGCTCTTGAGATTCTCCGGGATGTGGGAGGCATTTTTGGCTGCCTTTTGGGCTGGAGCTTCTCGTGGTTTGAGGCCTGGCTTGCTCCAGCTACTACTATTGATATTCTCCCAGATATAGGGTTGGAATTTGGCTGCTTTTTGGGCTGGAGCTTCTCGTGGTTTGGGGCCTGGCTTGCTCCACCCCCTGCTCTTGAGATTCTCCTGGATGTGGGCTGCATTTTGGCTGCTTTTGGGCTGGAGCTTCTCGTGGTTTGAGGCCTGGCTTGCTCCACCCCCTACTCTTGAGATTCTCCCGGATGTGGGCTGCATTTTGGCTGCTTTTTGGGCTGGAGCTTCTCCTGGTTTGAGGCCTGGCTTGCTCCACCCCCTGCTCTTGAGATTCTCCCGGATGTGGGCTGCATTTTGGCTGCTTTTTGGGCTGGAGCTTCTCGTGGTTTGAGGCCTGGCTTGCTCCACCCCCTGCTCTTGAGATTCTCCCGGAGGTGGGCTGCATTTTGGCTGCCTTTTGGGCTGGAGCTTCTCGTGGTTTGAGGCCTGGCTTACTCCACCCCCTGCTCTTGAGATTCTCCCTGAAGTGGGCTGCATTTTGGGCTGGAGCTTCTCATGGTTTCAGGCCTGGCTTGCTCCAGCCCCTGCTCTTGAGATTCTCCCGGATGTGGGCTGGCATTTGGCTGCCTTTTGGGCTGGAGCTTCTCAGGGTTTGAGGACTGGCTTGCTCCACCCCCTGCTCTTGAGATTCTCCCGGAGGTGGGCTGGATTTTGTCTGCATTTTGGGCTGGAGATTCTCGTGGTTTGAGGCCTGGCTTGCTCCACCCCCTGCTCTTGAGATTCTCCCGGAGGTGGGCTGGATTTTGTCTGCATTTTGGGCTGGAGCTTCTCGTGGTTTGAGACCTGGCTTGCTCCAACCCCTGCTCTTGAGATTCTCCCGGATGTGGGCTGCATTTTGGCTGCCTTTTGGGCTGGAGCTTCTCGTGGTTTGAGGCCTGCCTTGCTCCACCCCCTGCTCTTGATATTCTCCTGGATGTGGGCTGCATTTTGGCTGCCTTTAAGGCTGGAGATCCTTGTGCTTTGGGGCCTGGCTTGCTCCACTCCCTGCTCTTGATATTCTCCCGGATGTGGCCTGGAATTTGGCTGCCTTTTGGGCTGGAGCTTCTCGGGGTTTGAGGACTGGCTTGCTCCACCCCCTGCTCTTGAGATTCTCCCGGAGGTGGGCTGGATTTTGTCTGCATTTTGGGCTGGAGATTCTCGTGGTTTGAGGCCTGGCTTGCTCCACCCCCTGCTCTTGAGATTCTCCCGGAGGTGGGCTGGATTTTGTCTGCATTTTGGGCTGGAGCTTCTCGTGGTTTGGGGCCTGGCTTGCTCCACCCCCTGCTCTTGAGGTTCTCCTGGATGTGGGCTGCATTTTGGCTGCATTTTGGGCTGGAGCTTCTCGTGGTTTGAGGCCTGGCTTGCTCCACCCCCTGCTCTTGATATTCTCCTGGATGTGGGCTGCATTTTGGCTGCCTTTTGGGCTGGAGATTCTTGTGCTTTGGGGCCTGGCTTGCTCCACCCCCTGCTCTTGATATTCTACCGGATGTGGCCTGGAATTTGGCTGCTTTTTGGGCTGGAGCTTCTCGTGGTTTGGGGCCTGGCTTGCTCCACCCCCTGCTCTTGAGGTTCTCCCCGAACTGGTCTGCATTTTGGCTGCCTTTTGGGCTGGAGCTTCTCGTAGTGTGAGGCCTGGCTTGCTCCACCCCCTGCTCTTGATATTCTCCCGAAGGTGGGCTGCATTTTGTCTGCATTTTGGGCTGGAGCTTCTCGTGGTTTGAGGCCTGGCTTGCTCCACCCCCTGCTCTTGAGATTCTTCCCGACGTCGGCTGAGTTTTTGGCTGCCTTTAAGGCTCTAGATTCTTGTGCTTTGGGGCCTGGCTTGCTCCACCCCCTGCTCTTGATATTCTACCGGATGTGGGCTGGCATTTGGCTGCCTTTTGGGCTGGAGCTTCTCGTGGTTTGAGGCCTGGCTTGCTCCAACCCCTGCTCTTGAGATTCTCCCTGAAGTGGGCTGCATTTTGGGCTGGAGCTTCTCGTGGTTTGAGGCCTGGCTTGCTCCACCCCCTGCTCTTGAGGTTCTCCCGGAGGTGGGCTGGATTTTGTCTGCATTTTGGGCTGGAGCTTCTCGTGCTTTGAGACCTGGCTTGCTCCAACCCCTGCTCTTGAGATTCTCCCGGATGTGGGCTGGATTTTGGCTGCACTTTGGGCTGGAGCTTCTCGTGGTTTGAGGCCTGGCTTGCTCCAACCCCTGCTCTTGAGATTCTCCCTGAAGTGGGCTGCATTTTGGGCTGGAGATTCTCGTGGTTTGAGGCCTGGCTTGCTCCACCCCCTGCTCTTGAAATTCTCCCGGAGGTGGGCTGGATTTTGTCTGCATTTTGGGCTGGAGCTTCTCGTGCTTTGAGACCTGGCTTGCTCCAACCCCTGCTCTTGAGATTCTCCCGGATGTGGGCTGGATTTTGGCTGCACTTTGGGCTGGAGCTTCTCGTGGTTTGAGGCCTGGCTTTCTCCACCCCCTGCTCTTGATATTCTCCCCGAAGTGGGCTGGATTTTGGCTGCCTGTTGGGCTGGAGCTTCTCGTGGTTTGGGGGCTGGCTTGCTCCACCCCTGCTCTTGAGATTCTCCCGGATGTGGGCTGCATTTTGGCTACATTTTGGGCTGGAGCTTCTCGTGGTTTGAGGCCTGGCTTGCTCCACCCCCTGCTCTTGAGATTCTGCCGGATGTGGGCTGCATTTTGGCTGCCTTTTGGGCTGGAGCTTCTCGTGCTTTGAGGCCTGGCTTGTTCCACCCCCTGCTCTTGATATTCTCCCGGATGTGGCCTGGAATTTGGCTGCTTCTTGGGCTGGAGCTTCTCCTGGTTTGAGGCCTGCCTTGCTCCACCCCCTGCTCTTGAGATTCTCCCGGATGTGGGCTGCATTTTGGTTGGCTTTTGGGCTGGAGCTTCTCGTGGTTTGGGGCCTGGCTTGCTCCACCCCCTGCTCTTGAGATTCTCCCGGAAGTGGGCTGGATTTTGTCTGCATTTTGGGCTGGAGATTCTCGTGGTTTGAGGCCTGGCTTGCTCCACCCCCTGCTCTTGAGATTCTCCCGGAGGTGGGCTGGATTTTGTCTGCATTTTGGGCTGGAGCTTCTCGTGGTTTGAGACCTGGCTTGCTCCAACCCCTGCTCTTGAGATTCTCCCGGATGTGGGCTGCATTTTGGCTGCCTTTTGGGCTGGAGCTTCTCGTGGTTTGAGGCCTGCCTTGCTCCACCCCCTGCTCTTGATATTCTCCTGGATGTGGGCTGCATTTTGGCTGACTTTAAGGCTGGAGATTCTTGTACTTTGGGGCCTGGCTTGCTCCACCCCCTGCTCTTGATATTCTACCGGATGTGGCCTGGAATTTGGCTGCTTTTTGGGCTGGAGCTTCTCATGGTTTGGGGCCTGGCTTGCTCCACCCCCTGCTCTTGAGGTTCTCCTGGATGTGGGCTGCATTTTGGCTGCCTGTTGGGCTGGAGCTTCTCGTGGTTTGAGGCCTGGCTTGCTCCACCCCCTGCTCTTGATATTCTCCTGGATGTGGGCTGCATTTTGGCTGCCTTTTGGGCTGGAGATTCTTGTGCTTTGGGGCCTGGCTTGCTCCACCCCCTGCTCTTGATATTCTACCGGATGTGGCCTGGAATTTGGCTGCTTTTTGGGCTGGAGCTTCTCGTGGTTTGGGGCCTGGCTTGCTCCACCCCCTGCTCTTGAGGTTCTCCCCGATGTGGGCTGCATTTTGGCTGCCTTTTGGGCTGGAGCTTCTCGTAGTGTGAGGCCTGGCTTGCTCCACCCCCTGCTCTTGATATTCTCCCGCAGGTGGGCTGCATTTTGTCTGCATTTTGGGCTGGAGCTTCTCCTGGTTTGAGGCCTGGCTTTCTCCACCCCCTGCTCTTGATATTCTCCCCGAAGTGGGCTGGATTTTGGCTGCCTTTTGGGCTGGAGCTTCTCGTGGTTTGGGGGCTGGCTTGCTCCACCCCTGCTCTTGAGATTCTCCCGGATGTGGGCTGCATATTGGCTACATTTTAGGCTGGAGCTTCTCGTGGTTTGAGGCCTGGCTTGCTCCACCTCCTGCTCTTGAGATTCTGCCGGATGTGGGCTGCATTTTGGCTGCCTTTTGGGCTGGAGCTTCTCGTGCTTTGAGGCCTGGCTTGCTCCACCCCCTGCTCTTGAGATTCTCCCGGATGTTGGCTGCATTTTGGTTGGCTTTTGGGCTGGAGCTTCTCGTGGTTTGAGGCCTGGCTTGCTCCACCCCCTGCTCTTGAGATTCTCCCGGATGTGGGCTGCATTTTGGCTGCCTTTTGGGCTGGAGCTTCTCGTGGTTTGAGGCCTGGCTTGCTCCACCCCCTGCTCTTGAGATTCTCCCGGATGTCGGCTGCATTTTGGCTGCCTTTTTGGCTGGAGCTTCTCGTGGTTTGGGGCCTGGCTTGCTCCACCCCCTGCTCTTGAGATTCTCCCGGATGTGGGTAGGATTTTGGCTGCATTTTGGGCTGGAGCTTCTCGTGGTTTGAGGCCTGGCTTGCTCCACCCCCTGCTCTTGAGATTCTCCCGGATGTGGGCTGGATTGTGGCTGCATTTTGGGCTGGAGCTTCTCGTGGTTTGAGGCCTGGCTTGCTCCACCCCCTGCTCTTGAGATTCTCCCGGATGTCGGCTGCATTTTGGCTGCCTTTTTGGCTGGAGCTTCTCGTGGTTTGGGGCCTGGCTTGCTCCACCCCCTGCTCTTGAGATTCTCCCGGATGTGGGTAGGATTTTGGCTGCATTTTGGGCTGGAGCTTCTCGTGGTTTGAGGCCTGGCTTGCTCCACCCCCTGCTCTTGAGATTCTCCCGGATGTGGGCTGGATTGTGGCTGCATTTTGGGCTGGAGCTTCTCGTGGTTTGAGGCCTGGCTTGCTCCACCCCCTGCTCTTGAGATTCTCCCGGAGGTGTTTAGGATTTTGCCTGCATTTTGGGCTGGAGCTTCTCGTGGTTTGAGGCCTGGCTTGCTCCACTCCCTGCTCTTGATATTCTCCCTGATGTGGGCTGGATTGTGGCTGCCTTTTGGGCTGGAGCTTCCCATGCTTTGAGGCCTGGCTTGCTCCACCCCCTGCTCTTGAGATTCTCCCGGAGGTGGGCTGGATTCTGGCTGCCTGTTGGGCTGGAGCTTCTCGTGGTTTGAGGCCTGGCTTGCTCCACCCCCTGCTCTTGAGATTCTCCCGGATGTGGGCTGCATTTTGGCTGCTTTTTGGGCTGGAGATTCTCGTGGTTGGAGGCCTGGCTTGCTTCACCCCCTGCTCTTGAGATTATCCCAGAGGTGGGCTGCATTTTTGCTGCCTTTTGGGCTGGAGCTTCTCGTGGTTTGAGGCCTGGCTTGCTCCACCCCCTGCTCTTGAGATTCTCTGGGAGTTGGGCTGGAATTTGGCTGCCTTTTGGGCTGGAGCTTCTCGTGGTTTGAGGCCTGGCTTGCTCCACCCCCTGCTCTTGATATTCTCCCGGATGTGGGCTGCATTTTGGCTGCCTTTTGGGCTGGAGCTTCTCATGGTTGGAGGCCTGGCTTGCTCCACCCCCTGCTCTTGAGATTCTCCTGGATGTGTTCTGCATTTTGGCTGCCTATTGGGATGGAGCTTCTCGTGGTTTGAGGCCTGGCTTGCTCCACCCCCTGCTCTTGAGATTCTGCCGGATGTGGGCTGCATTTTGGCTGCCTTTTGGGCTGGAGCTTCTCGTGGTTTGAGGCCTGGCTTGCTCCACCCCCTGCTCTTGAGATTCTCCCGGATGTGGACTGCATTTTGGCTGCCTGTTGGGCTGGAGCTTCTCGTGGTTTGAGGCCTGGCTTGCTCCACCCCCTGCTCTTGAGATTCTCCCGGATGTGGGCTGCATTTTGGCTGCTTTTTGGGCTGGATCTTCTCGTGGTTTGAGGCCTGGCTTGCTCCACCCCCTGCTCTTGAGATTCTCCCGGATGTGGGCTGCAGTTTGGCTGCCTTTTGGACTGGAGCTTCTCGTGGTTTGTGGCCTGTCTTGCTCCACTCCCTGCTCTTGAGATTCTCCCGGATGTGGGCTGCATTTTGGCTGCCTTTTGGGCTGGAGCTTCTCGTGGTTTGAGGCCTGGCTTGCTCCACCCCCTGCTCTTGAGATTCTCCCGGATGTGGGCTGCATTTTGGCTGCCTTTTTGGCTGGAGCTTCTCGTGGTTTGAGGCCTGGCTTGCTCCACCCCCTGCTCTTGAGATTCTCCCGGATGTGGGCTGCATTTTGGCTGCATTTTGGGCTGGAGCTTCTCGTGGTTTGAGGCCTGGCTTGCTCCACCCCCTGCTCTAGAGATTCTCCCAGATGTGGGCTGCATTTTGGCTGCATGTTGGGCTGGAGCTTCTCGTGGTTTAGAGGCCTGGCTTTCTCCACCCCCTGCTCTTGAGATTCTCCCGGATGTGGGCTGGATTTTGGCTGCATTTTGGGCTGGAGCTTCCCGTGGTTTGAGGGCTGGCTTGCTCCACCCCCTGCTCTTGATATTCTCCCGGAGGTGGGCTTCATTTTGGCTGCCTTTTGGGCTGGAGCTTCTCGTGGTTTGAGGCCTGGCTTGCTCCACCCCCTGCTCTTGAGATTCTCCCTGATGTGGGCTGGATTTTGGCTGCTTTTTGGGCTGGAGCTTCTCGTGGTTTGAGGCCTGGCTTGCTCCACCCCCTGCTCTTGAGATTCTCCCGGATGTGGGCTGCATTTTGGCTGCTTTTTGGGCTGGATCTTCTCGTGGTTTGAGGCCTGGCTTGCTCCACCCCCTGCTCTTGAGATTCTCCCGGATGTGGGCTGCAGTTTGGCTGCCTTTTGGACTGGAGCTTCTCGTGGTTTGTGGCCTGTCTTGCTCCACTCCCTGCTCTTGAGATTCTCCCGGATGTGGGCTTCATTTTGGCTGCCTTTTGGGCTGGAGCTTCTCGTGGTTTGAGGCCTGGCTTGCTCCACCCCCTGCTCTTGAGATTCTCCCGGATGTGGGCTGGATTTTGGCTGCTTTTTGGGCTGGAGCTTCTCGTGGTTTGAGGCCTGGCTTGCTCCACCCCCTGCTCTTGAGATTCTCCCGGATGTGGGCTGGATTTTGGCTGCTTTTTGGGCTGGAGCTTCTCGTGGTTTGAGGCCTGGCTTGCTCCAACACCTGCTCTTGAGATTCTCCTGGATGTGGGCTGCATTTTGGCTGCCTTTAGGGCTGGAGATTCTCGTGGTTTGAGGCCTGGCTTGCTCCACCACCTGCTCTTGAGATTCTCCCGGATGTGGGCTGCATTTTGGCTGCCTGTTGGGCTGGAGCTTCTCGTGGTTTGAGGCCTGGCTTGCTCCACCCCCTGCTCTTGAGATTCTCCCGGATGTGGGCTGCATTTTGGCTGCCTTTTGGGCTGGAGCTTCTCGTGGTTTGAGGCCTGGCTTGCTCCACCCCCTGCTCTTGAGATTCTCCCGGATGTGGGCTGCATTTTGGCTGCCTGTTGGGCTGGAGCTTCTCGTGGTTTGAGGCCTGGCTTGCTCCACCCCCTGCTCTTGAGATTCTCCCGGATGTGGGCTGCATTTTGGCTGCCTTTTGGGCTGGAGCTTCTCGTGGTTTGAGGCCTGGCTTGCTCCACCCCCTGCTCTTGAGATTCTCCCAGATGTGGGCTGCATTTTGGCTGCCTTTTGGGATGGAGCTTCTCGTGGTTTGAGGCCTGGCTTGCTCCACCCCCTGCTCTTGAGATTCTCCCGGATGTGTCCTGAATTTTGACTGCCTTTTGGGCTGGAGCTTCTCATGGTTTGAGGCCTGGCTTGCTCCACCCCCTGCTCTTGGGATTCTCCCAGATGTGGGCTGCATTTTGGCTGCCTTTTGGGATGGAGGTTATCGTGGTTTGAGGCCTGGCTTGCTCCACCACCTGCTCTTGAGATTCTCCCGGATGTGGGCTGCATTTTGGCTGCATTTTGGGCTGGAGCTTCTCGTGGTTTGAGGCCTGGCTTGCTCCACCCCCTGCTCTTGAGACTCTCCCGGAGGTGGTTAGGATTTTGGCTGCCTGTTGGGCTGGAGCTTCTCGTGGTTTGAGGCCTGGCTTGCTCCACCCCCTGCTCTTGAGATTCTCCCGGATGTGGCCTGCATTTTGGCTGCCTTTTGGGCTGGAGCTTCTCGTGGTTTGAGGCCTGGCTTGCTCCACCCCCTGCTCTTGAAATTCTCCCGGATGTGGGCTGCATTTTGGCTGCCTGTTGGGCTGGAGCTTCTCTTGGTTTGAGGCCTGGCTTGCTCCACCCCCTGCTCTTGAGATTCTCCCGGATGTGGGCTGCATTTTGGCTGCCTATTGGGATGGAGCTTCTCGTGGTTTGAGGCCTGGCTTGCTCCACCCCCTGCTCTTGAGATTCTCCCGGATGTGGGCTGCATTTTGGCTGCCTTTTTGGCTGGAGCTTCTCGTGGTTTGAGGCCTGGCTTGCTCCACCCACTGCTCTTGAGACTCTCCCGGAGGTGGTTAGGATTTTGGCTGCTTTTTGGGCTGGAGCTTCTCGTGGTTTGAGGCCTGGCTTGCTCCACCCCCTGCTCTTGAGATTCTCCCGGATGTGGGCTGCATTTTGGCTGCTTTTTGGGCTGGAGCTTCTCGTGGTTTGAGGCCTGGCTTGCTCCAACCCCTGCTCTTGAGATTCTCCCGGATGTGGGCTGCATTTTGGCTGCCTTTTGGGCTGGAGCTTCTCGTGGTTTGAGGCCTGGCTTGCTCCACCCCCTGCTCTTGAGATTCTCCCGGATGTGGGCTGCATTTTGGCTGCCTTTTGGGCTGGAGCTTCTCGTGGTTTGAGGCCTGGCTTGCTCCACCCCCTGCTCTTGAGATTCTCCCGGATATGGGCTGCATTTTGGCTGCCATTTGGGGTGGAGCTTCTCGTGGTTTGAGGCCTGGCTTGCTCCACCCCCTGCTCTTGAGATTCTCCCGGATGTGGGCTGCATTTTGGCTGCATTTTGGGCTGGAGCTTCTCGTGGTTTGAGGCCTGGCTTGCTCCACCCCCTGCTCTTGAGATTCTCCCGGATGTGGGCTGCATTTTGGCTGCCTGTTGGGCTGGAGCTTCTCGTGGTTTGAGGCCTGGCTTGATCCACCCCCTGCTCTTGAGATTATCCCGGATGTGGGCTGCATTTTGGCTGCCCTTTGGGCTGGAGCTTCTCGTGGTTTGAGGCCTGGCTTGCTCCACCCCCTGCTCTTGAAATTCTCCCGGATGTGGGCTGCATTTTGGCTGCCTGTTGGGCTGGAACTTCTCGTGGTTTGAGGCCTGGCTTGCTCCAACCCCTGCTCTTGAGATTCTCCCGGATGTGTCCGAAATTTTGGCTGCCTTTTGGGCTGGAGCTTCTCGTGGTTTGAGGCCTATCTTGCTCCACCCCCTGCTCTTGAGATTCTCCCGGAGGTGGTTAGGATTTTGGCTGTATTTTGGGCTGGAGCTTCTCGTGGTTTGAGGCCTGGCTTGCTCCACCCCCTGCTCTTGAGATTCTCCCGGATGTGGGCTGCATTTTGGCTGCTTTTTGGGCTGGAGATTCTCGTGGTTTGAGGCCTGGCTTGCTCCACCCCCTGCTCTTGAGATTCTCCCGGATGTGGTTGGGATTTTGGCTGCTTTTTGGGCTGGAGCTTGTCGTGGTTTGAGGCCTGGCTTGCTCCAAACCCTGCTCTTGAGATTCTCCCGGATGTGGGCTGCATTTTGGCTGCCTTTTGGGCTGGAGCTTCTCGTGGTTTGAGGCCTGGCTTGCTCCACCCCCTGCTCTTGATATTCTCCCAGATGTGGGCTGCATTTTGGCTGCCTTTTGGGCTGGAGCTTCTCGTGGTTTGAGGCCTGGCTTGCTCCACCCCCTGCTCTTGAGATTCTCCCGGATGTGGGCTGGATTTTGTCTGCATTTTGGGCTGGAGCTTCTCATGGTTTGAGGCCTGGCTTGCTCCACCCCCTGCTCTTGAGATTCTCCCGGATGTGGGCTGCATTTTGGCTGCTTTTTGGGCTGGAGATTCTCGTGGTTTGAGGCCTGGCTTGCTCCACCCCCTGCTCTTGAGATTCTCCTGGATGTGTCCTGAATTTTGACTGCCTTATGGGCTGGAGCTTCTCGTGGTTTGAGGCCTGGCTTGCTCCACCCCCTGATCTTGAAATTCTCCCAGATGTGGGCTGCATTTTGGCTGCCTTTTGGGATGGAGGTTATCGTGGTTTGAGGCCTGGCTTGCTCCACCCCCTGCTCTTGAGCTTCTCCCGGATGTGGGCTGCATTTTGGCTGCCTGTTGGGCTGGAGCTTCTCGAGGTTTGAGGCCTGGCTTGCTCCACCCCCTGCTCTTGAGATTCTCCGCGAAGTGGGCTGCATTTTGGCTGCCTTTTGGGCTGAAGCTTCTCGTGGTTTGAGGCCTGGCTTGCTCCACCCCCTGCTCTTGAGATTCTCCCGGATGTGGGCTGCATTTTGGCTGCATTTTGGGCTGGAGCTTCTCGTGGTTTGAGGCCTGGCTTGCTCCACCCCCTGCTCTTGAGATTCTCCCGGATGTGGGCTGCATTTTGGCTGCCTTTGGGCTGGAGCTTCTCGTGGTTTGTGGCCTGGCTTGCTCCACCCCCTGCTCTTGAGATTCTCCCGGATGTGGGCTGCATTTTGGCTGCTTTTTGTGCTGGAGCTTCTCGTGGTTTGAGGCCTGGCTTGCTCCACCCCCTGCTCTTGAGATTCTCCCGGATGTGGGCTGCATTTTGGCTGATACTTGGGCTGGAGCTTCTCGTGGTTTGAGGCCTGGCTTGCTCCACCCCCTGCTCTTGAGATTCTCCCGGATGTGGGCTGCATTTTGGCTGCCTTTTGGGCTGGAGCTTCTCGTGGTTTAGAGGCCTGGCTTGCTCCACCCCATGCTCTTGAGATTCTCCCGGATATGGGCTGCATTTTGGCTGCCTTTTGGGCTGGAGCTTCTCGTGGTTTGAGGCCTGGCTTGCTCCACCCCCTGCTCTTGAGATTCTCCCGGATGTGGGCTGCATTTTGGCTGCCTTTTGGGCTGGAGCTTCTCGTGGTTTGAGGCCTGGCTTGCTCCACCCCCTGCTCTTGAGATTCTCCCGGATGTGGGCTGCATTTTGGCTGCCTTTTGGGCTGGAGCTTCTCGTGGTTTAGAGGCCTGGCTTGCTCCACCCCATGCTCTCGAGATTCTCCCGGATGTGGGCTGCATTTTGGCTGCCTTTTGAGCTGGAGCTTCTCGTGGTTTGAGGCCTGGCTTGCTCCACCCCCTGCTCTTGAGATTCTCCCGGATGTGTCCTGAATTTTGACTGCCTTTTGGGCTGGAGCTTCTCGTGGTTTGAGGCCTGGCTTGCTCCACCCCCTGCTCTTGAGATTCTCCCGGAGGTGGGCTGCATTTTGGCTGCCTTTTGGGCTGGAGCTTCTCGTGGTTTGAGGCCTGGCTTGCTCCACCCCCTGCTCTTGAGATTCTCCCCTATATGGGCTGCATTTTGGCTGCCTTTTGGGCTGGAGCTTCTCGTGGTTTGTAGCCTGGCTTGCTCCACCCCCTGCTCTTGAGATTCTCCAGGATGTGGGCTGCATTTTGGCTGCCTTTTGGGCTGGAGCTTCTCGTGGTTTGAGGCCTGGCTTGCTCCAACCCCTGCTCTTGAGATTCTCCCGGATGTGTCCGAAATTTTTGCTGCCTTTTGGGTTTGAGCTTCTCGTGGTTTGAGGCCTATCTTGCTCCACCCCCTGCTCTTGAGATTCTCCCGGAGGTGGTTAGGATTTTGGCTGTTTTTTGGGCTGGAGCTTCTCGTGGTTTGAGGCCTGGCTTGCTCCACCCCCTGCTCTTGAGATTCTCCTGGAGGTGGGCTGCATTTTGGCTGCTTTTTGGGCTGGAGCTTCTCGTGGTTTGAGGCCTGGCTTGCTCCACCCCCTGCTCTTGAGATTCTCCTGGAGGTGGGCTGCATTTTGGCTGCCTTTTGGGCTGGAGCTTCTCGTGGTTTAGAGGCCTGGCTTGCTCCACCCCCTGCTCTTGAGATTCTCCCGGATGTGGGCTGCATTTTGGCTGCCTTTTGGGCTGGAGCTTCTCGTGGTTTGAGGCCTGGCTTGCTCCACCCCCTGCTCTTGAAATTCTCCCGGATGTGGGCTGCATTTTGGCTGCCTGTTGGGCTGGAGCTTCTCGTGGATTGAGGCCTGGCTTGCTCCACCCCCTGCTCTTGAGATTCTCCCGCATGTGGGCTGCATTTTGGCTGCCTTTTGGGCTGGAGCTTCTCGTGGTTTGAGGCCTGGCTTGCTCCACCCCCTGCTCTTCAGATTCTCCCGGATGTGGGCTGCATTTTGGCTGCCTTTTGGGCTGGAGCTTCTCGTGGTTTGAGGCCTGGCTTGCTCCACCCACTGCTCTTGAGACTCTCCCGGAGGTGGTTAGGATTTTGGCTGCCTGTTGGGCTGGAGCTTCTCGTGGTTTGAGGCCTGGCTTGCTCCACCCCCTGCTCTTGAGATTCTCCCGGATGTGGGCTGCATTTTGGCTGCCTTTTGGGCTGGAGCTTCTCGTGGTTTGAGGCCTGGCTTGCTCCACCCCCTGCTCTTGAGATTCTCCCGGATGTGGGCTGCATTTTGGCTGCCTTTTGGGCTGGAGCTTCTCGTGGTTTGAGGCCTGGCTTGCTCCACCCACTGCTCTTGAGACTCTCCCGGAGGTGGTTAGGATTTTGGCTGCCTGTTGGGCTGGAGCTTCTCGTGGTTTGAGGCCTGGCTTGCTCCACCCCCTGCTCTTGATATTGTCCTGCATGTGGGCTGCATTTTGGCTGCCTTTTGGGCTGGAGCTTCTCGTGGTTTGAGGCCTGGCTTGCTCCACCCCCTGCTCTTGAGATTCTCCCGGATGTGGGCTGCATTTTGGCTGCCTTTTGGGCTGGAGCTTCTCGTGGTTTGAGGCCTGGCTTGCTCCACCCCCTGCTCTTGAGATTCTCCCTGATGTGGGCTGGATTTTGGCTGCCTTTTGAGCTGGAGCTTCTTGTGGTTTGAGGCCTGGCTTGCTCCACACCCTGCTCTTGAGATTCTCCCCTATATGGGCTGCATTTTGGCTGCCTTTTGGGCTGGAGCTTCTCGTGGTTTGTAGCCTGGCTTGCTCCACCCCCTGCTCTTGAGATTCTCCCAGATGTGGGCTGCATTTTGGCTGCCTTTTGGGCTGGAGCTTCTCGTGGTTTGAGGCCTGGCTTGCTCCAACCCCTGCTCTTGAGATTCTCCCGGATGTGTCCGAAATTTTTGCTGCCTTTTGGGTTTGAGCTTCTCGTGGTTTGAGGCCTATCTTGCTCCACTCCCTGCTCTTGAGATTCTCCCGGAGGTGGTTAGGATTTTGGCTGTTTTTTGGGCTGGAGCTTCTCGTGGTTTGAGGCCTGGCTTGCTCCACCCCCTGCTCTTGAGATTCTCCTGGAGGTGGGCTGCATTTTGGCTGCTTTTTGGGCTGGAGCTTCTCGTGGTTTGAGGCCTGGCTTGCTCCACCCCCTGCTCTTGAGATTCTCCTGGAGGTGGGCTGCATTTTGGCTGCCTTTTGGGCTGGAGCTTCTCGTGGTTTAGAGGCCTGGCTTGCTCCACTCCATGCTCTTGAGATTCTCCCGGATGTGGGCTGCATTTTGGCTGCCTTTTGGGCTGGAGCTTCTCGTGGTTTGAGGCCTGGCTTGCTCCACCCCCTGCTCTTGAAATTCTCCCGGATGTGGGCTGCATTTTGGCTGCCTGTTGGGCTGGAGCTTCTCGTGGATTGAGGCCTGGCTTGCTCCACCCCCTGCTCTTGAGATTCTCCCGCATGTGGGCTGGATTTTGGCTGCCTTTTGGGCTGGAGCTTCTCGTGGTTTGAGGCCTGGCTTGCTCCACCCCCTGCTCTTCAGATTCTCCCGGATGTGGGCTGCATTTTGGCTGCCTTTTGGGCTGGAGCTTCTCGTGGTTTGAGGCCTGGCTTGCTCCACCCACTGCTCTTGAGACTCTCCCGGAGGTGGTTAGGATTTTGGCTGCCTGTTGGGCTGGAGCTTCTCGTGGTTTGAGGCCTGGCTTGCTCCACCCCCTGCTCTTGAGATTCTCCCGGATGTGGGCTGCATTTTGGCTGCCTTTTGGGCTGGAGCTTCTCGTGGTTTGAGGCCTGGCTTGCTCCACCCCCTGCTCTTGAGATTCTCCCGGATGTGGGCTGCATTTTGGCTGCCTTTTGGGCTGGAGCTTCTCGTGGTTTGAGGCCTGGCTTGCTCCACCCCCTGCTCTTGAGATTCTCCCTGATGTGGGCTGGATTTTGGCTGCCTTTTGAGCTGGAGCTTCTTGTGGTTTGAGGCCTGGCTTGCTCCACACCCTGCTCTTGAGATTCTCCCCTATATGGGCTGCATTTTGGCTGCCTTTTGGGCTGGAGCTTCTCGTGGTTTGAGGCCTGGCTTGCTCCACCCCCTGCTCTTGAGATTCTCCCGGATGTGGGCTGCATTTTGGCTGCCTGTTGGGCTGGAGCTTCTCGTGGTTTGAGGCCTGGCTTGCTCCACCCCCTGCTCTTGAGATTCTCCCGGATGTGGGCTGCATTTTGGCTGCCTGTTGGGCTGGAGCTTCTCGTGGTTTGAGGCCTGGCTTGCTCCACCCCCTGCTCTTGAAATTCTCCCGGATGTGGGCTGCATTTTGGCTGAGTTTTGGGCTGGAGCTTCTCGTGGTTTGAGGCCTGGCTTGCTCCAACCCCTGCTCTTGAGATTCTCCCGGATGTGTCCGAAATTTTGGCTGCATTTTGGGCTGGAGCTTCTCGTGGTTTGAGGCCTATCTTGCTCCACCCACTGCTCTTGAGATTCTCCCGGAGGTGGTTAGGATTTTGGCTGTTTTTTGGGCTGGAGCTTCTCGTGGTTTGAGGCCTGGCTTGGTCCACCCCCTGCTCTTGAGATTCTCCCGGATGTGTCCTGAATTTTGACTGCCTTTTGGGCTGGAGCTTCTCGTGGTTTGAGGCCTGGCTTGCTCCACCCCCTGCTCTTGAGATTCTCCCGGAGGTGGGCTGGATTTTGGCTGCCTTTTGGGCTGGAGCTTCTCGAGGTTTGAGGCCTGGCTTGCTCCACCCCCTGCTCTTGAGATTCTCCCAGATGTGGGCTGGATTTTGGCTGCCTTTTGGGCTGGAGCTTCTCGTGGTTTGAGGCCTGGCTTGCTCCACCCCCTGCTCTTGAGATTCTCCCGGATTTGGGCTGCATTTTGGCTGCCTTTTGGGCTGGAGCTTCTCGTGGTTTGAGGCCTGGCTTGCTCCACCCACTGCTCTTGAGACTCTCCCGGAGGTGGTTAGGATTTTGGCTGCCTGTTGGGCTGGAGCTTCTCGTGGTTTGAGGCCTGGCTTGCTCCACCCCCTGCTCTTGAGATTCTCCCGGATGTGTCCTGAATTTTGACTGCCTTTTGGGCTGGAGCTTCTCGTGGTTTGAGGCCTGGCTTGCTCCACCCCCTGCTCTTGAGATTCTCCCGGATGTGGGCTGCATTTTGGCTGCCTTTAGGGCTGGAGCTTCTCGTGGTTTGAGGCCTGGCTTGCTCCACCCCCTGCTCTTGAGATTCTCCCGGATGTGGGCTGCATTTTGGCTGCCTGTTGGGCTGGAGCTTCTCGTGGTTTGAGGCCTGGCTTGCTCCACCCCCTGCTCTTGAGATTATCCCCGATGTGGGCTGCATTTTGGCTGCCCTTTGGGCTGGAGCTTCTCGTGGTTTGAGGCCTGGCTTGCTCCACCCCCTGCTCTTGAAATTCTCCCGGATGTGGGCTGCATTTTGGCTGCCTGTTGGGCTGGAGCTTCTCGTGGTTTGAGGCCTGGCTTGCTCCACCCCCTGCTCTTGAGATTCTCCCGGATGTGTCCGAAATTTTGGCTGCCTTTTGAGCTGGAGCTTCTTGTGGTTTGAGGCCTGGCTTGCTCCACACCCTGCTCTTGAGATTCTCCCCTATATGGGCTGCATTTTGGCTGCCTTTTGGGCTGGAGCTTCTCGTGGTTTGTAGCCTGGCTTGCTCCACCCCCTGCTCTTGAGATTCTCCCAGATGTGGGCTGCATTTTGGCTGCCTTTTGGGATGGAGCTTCTCGTGGTTTGAGGCCTGGCTTGCTCCACCCCCTGCTCTTGAGATTCTCCCGGATGTGGGCTGCATTTTGGCTGCCTGTTGGGCTGGAGCTTCTCGTGGTTTGAGGCCTGGCTTGCTCCACCCCCTGCTCTTGAGATTCTCCCGGATGTGGGCTGCATTTTGGCTGCCTGTTGGGCTGGAGCTTCTCGTGGTTTGAGGCCTGGCTTGCTCCACCCCCTGCTCTTGAAATTCTCCCGGATGTGGGCTGCATTTTGGCTGCCTGTTGGGCTGGAGCTTCTCGTGGTTTGAGGCCTGGCTTGCTCCAACCCCTGCTCTTGAGATTCTCCCGGATGTGTCCGAAATTTTGGCTGCATTTTGGGCTGGAGCTTCTCGTGGTTTGAGGCCTATCTTGCTCCACCCACTGCTCTTGAGATTCTCCCGGAGGTGGTTAGGATTTTGGCTGTTTTTTGGGCTGGAGCTTCTCGTGGTTTGAGGCCTGGCTTGCTCCACCCACTGCTCTTGAGACTCTCCCGGAGGTGGTTAGGATTTTGGCTGCCTGTTGGGCTGGAGCTTCTCGTGTTTTGAGGCCTGGCTTGCTCCACCCCCTGCTCTTGAGATTCTCCCGGATGTGTCCTGAATTTTGACTGCCTTTTGGGCTGGAGCTTCTCGTGGTTTGAGGCCTGGCTTGCTCCACCCCCTGCTCTTGAGATTCTCCCGGATGTGGGCTGCATTTTGGCTGCCTGTTGGGCTGGAGCTTCTCGTGGTTTGAGGCCTGGCTTGCTCCACCCCCTGCTCTTGAGATTATCCCGGATGTGGGCTGCATTTTGGCTGCCCTTTGGGCTGGAGCTTCTCGTGGTTTGAGGCCTGGCTTGCTCCACCCCCTGCTCTTGAAATTCTCCCGGATGTGGGCTGCATTTTGGCTGCCTGTTGGGCTGGAGCTTCTCGTGGTTTGAGGCCTGGCTTGCTCCACCCCCTGCTCTTGAGATTCTCCCGGATGTGTCCGAAATTTTGGCTGCCTTTTGGGCTGGAGCTTCTCGTGGTTTGAGGCCTATCTTGCTCCACCCCCTGCTCTTGAGATTCTCCCGGAGGTGGTTAGGATTTTGGCTGTTTTTTGGGCTGGAGCTTCTCGTGGTTTGAGGCCTGGCTTGCTCCACCCCCTGCTCTTCAGATTCTCCCGGATGTGTCCTGAATTTTGACTGCCTTTTGGGCTGGAGCTTCTCGTGGTTTGAGGCCTGGCTTGCTCCAACCCCTGCTCTTGAGATTCTCCCAGATGTGGGCTGCATTTTGGCTGCCTTTTGGGCTGGAGCTTCTCGTGGTTTGAGGCCTGGCTTGCTCCACCCCCTGCTCTTGAGATTCTCCCGGATGTGGGCTGCATTTTGGCTGCCTTTTGGGCTGGAGCTTCTCGTGGTTTGAGGCCTGGCTTGCTCCACCCCCTGCTCTTGAGATTCTCCCGGATGTGGGCTGGATTTTGGCTGCCTTTTGGGCTGGAGCTTCTCGTGGTTTGAGGCCTGGCTTGCTCCACCCCCTGCTCTTGAGATTCTCCCCTATATGGGCTGCATTTTGGCTGCCTTTTTGGCTGGAGCTTCTCGTGGTTTGTAGCCTGGCTTGCTCCACCCCCTGCTCTTGAGATTCTCCCGGATGTGGGCTGCATTTTGGCTGCCCTTTGGGCTGGAGCTTCTCGTGGTTTGAGGCCTGGCTTGCTCCACCCCCTGCTCTTGAAATTCTCCCGGATGTGGGCTGCATTTTGGCTGCCTGTTGGGCTGGAGCTTCTCAGGGTTTGAGGCCTGGCTTGCTCCAACCCCTGCTCTTGAGATTCTCCCGGATGTGTCCGAAGTTTTGGCTGCCTTTTGGGCTGGAGCTTCTCGTGGTTTGAGGCCTGGCTTGCTCCACCCCATGCTCTTGAGATTCTCCCGGATGTGGGCTGGATTTTGTCTGCATTTTGGGCTGGAGCTTCTCGTGGTTTGAGGCCTGGCTTGCTCCACCCCCTGCTCTTGAGATTCTCCCGGATGTGGGCTGCATTTTGGCTGCCTTTTGAGCTGGAGCTTCTCGTGGTTTGTAGCCTGGCTTGCTCCACCCCCTGCTCTTGAGATTCTCCCGGATGTGTCCTGAATTTTGACTGCCTTTTGGGCTGGAGCTTCTCGTGGTTTGAGGCCTGGCTTGCTCCACCCCCTGCTCTTGAGATTCTCCCAGATGTGGGCTGCATTTTGGCTGCCTTTTGGGCTGGAGCTTCTCGTGGTTTCAGGCCTGGCTTGCTCCACCCCCTGCTCTTGAGATTCTCTCAGAGGTGGGCTGCATTTTGGCTGCTTTTTGGGCTGGAGCTTCTCGTGGTTTGAGGCCTGGCTTGCTCCACCCCCTGCTCTTGAGATTCTCCCGGATGTGGGCTGCATTTTGGCTGATACTTGGGCTGGAGCTTCTCGTGGTTTGAGGCCTGGCTTGCTCCACCCCCTGCTCTTGAGATTCTCCCGGATGTGGGCTGCATTTTGGCTGCCTTTTGGGCTGGAGCTTCTCGTGGTTTAGAGGCCTGGCTTGCTCCACCCCATGCTCTTGAGATTCTCCCGGATGTGGGCTGCATTTTGGCTGCCTTTTGGGCTGGAGCTTCTCGTGGTTTGAGGCCTGGCTTGCTCCACCCCCTGCTCTTGAGATTCTCCCGGATCTGTCCTGAATTTTGACTGCCTTTTGGGCTGGAGCTTCTCGTGGTTTGAGGCCTGGCTTGCTCCACCCCCTGCTCTTGAGATTCTCCCAGATGTGGGCTGGATTTTGGCTGCCTTTTGGGATGGAGGTTATCGTGGTTTGAGGCCTGGCTTGCTCCACCCCCTGCTCTTGAGATTCTCCCGGATGTGGGCTGCATTTTGGCTGCCTTTAGGGCTGGAGCTTCTCGTGGTTTGAGGCCTGGCTTGCTCCACCCACTGCTCTTGAGACTCTCCCGGAGGTGGTTAGGATTTTGGCTGCCTTTTGGGCTGGAGCTTCTCGTGGTTTGAGGCCTGGCTTGCTCCACCCCCTGCTCTTGAGATTCTCCCGGATGTGGCCTGCATTTTGGCTGCCTTTTGGGCTGGAGCTTCTCGTGGTTTGAGGCCTGGCTTGCTCCACCCCCTGCTCTTGAAATTCTCCCGGATGTGGGCTGCATTTTGGCTGCCTGTTGGGCTGGAGCTTCTCGTGGTTTGAGGCCTGGCTTGCTCCACCCCCTGCTCTTGAGATTCTCCCGGATGTGGGCTGCATTTTGGCTGCCTTTTGGGCTGGAGCTTCTCGTGGTTTGAGGCCTGGTTTGCTCCACCCCCTGCTCTTGAGATTCTCCCGGATGTGGGCTGCATTTTGGCTGCCTTTTGGGCTGGAGCTTCTCGTGGTTTAGAGGCCTGGCTTGCTCCACCCCCTGCTCTTGAGATTCTCCTGGATGTGGGCTGCATTTTAGCTGCCTTTTGGGCTGGAGCTTCTCGTGGTTTGAGGCCTGGCTTGCTCCACCCCCTGCTCTTGAGATTCTCCCGGATGTGGGCTGCATTTTGGCTGCCTTTTGGGCTGGAGATTCTCGTGGTTTGAGGCCTGGCTTGCTCCACCCCCTGCTCTTGAGATTCTCCCGGATGTGGTTGGGATTTTGGCTGCTTTTTGGGCTGGAGCTTCTCGTGGTTTGAGGCCTGGCTTGCTCCAAACACTGCTCTTGAGATTCTCCCGGATGTGGGCTGCATTTTGGCTGCCTTTTGGGCTGGAGGTTCTCGTGGTTTGAGGCCTGGCTTGCTCCAAACCCTGCTCTTGAGATTCTCCCGGATGTGGGCTGCATTTTGGCTGCCTTTTGGGCTGGAGCTTCTCGTGGTTTGTAGCCTGGCTTGCTCCACCCCCTGCTCTTGATATTCTCCTGGATGTGTTCTGCATTTTGGCTGCCTATTGGGATGGAGCTTCTCGTGGTTTGAGGCCTGGCTTGCTCCACCCCCTGCTCTTGAGATTCTCCCGGATGTGGGCTGCATTTTGGCTGCCTTTTGGGCTGGAGCTTCTCGTGGTTTGAGGCCTGGCTTGCTCCACCCCCTGCTCTTGAGATTCTCCCAGATGTGGGCTGCATTTTGGCTGCCTTTTGGGCTGGAGGTTATCGTGGTTTGAGGCCTGGCTTGCTCCACCCCCTGCTCTTGAGATTCTCCCGGATGTGGGCTGCATTTTGGCTGCCTGTTGGGCTGGAGCTTCTCGAGGTTTGAGGCCTGGCTTGCTCCACCCCCTGCTCTTGAGATTCTCCCTGATGTGGGCTGCATTTTGGCTGCCTTTTGGGCTGAAGCTTCTCGTGGTTTGAGGCCTGTCTTGCTCCACCCCCTGCTCTTGAGATTCTCCCGGATGTGGGCTGCATTTTGACTGCATTTTGGGCTAGAGCTTCTCCTGGTTTGAGGCCTGGCTTGCTCCACCACCTGCTCTTGAGATTCTCCCGGATGTGGGCTGCATTTTGGCTGCCTTTGAGCTGGAGCTTCTCGTGGTTTGAGGCCTGGCTTGCTCCAACCCCTGCTCTTGAGATTCTCCCGGAGGTGGGCTGCATTTTGGCTGCTTTTTGGGCTGGAGCTTCTCGTGGTTTGAGGCCTGGCTTGCTCCACCCCCTGCTCTTGAGATTCTCCTGGATGTGGGCTGCATTTTGGCTGATACATGGGCTGGAGCTTCTCGTGGTTTGAGGCCTGGCTTGCTCCACCCCCTGCTCTTGAGATTCTCCCGGATGTGGGCTGCATTTTGGCTGCCTTTTGGGCTGGAGCTTCTCGTGGTTTGAGGCCTGGTTTGCTCCACCCCCTGCTGTTGATATTCTCCTGGATGTGATCTGCATTTTGGCTCCCTTTTGTGCTGGAGCTTCTCGTGGTTTGAGGCCTGGCTTGCTCCACCCCCTGCTCTTGAGATTCTCCGCGAAGTGGGCTGCATTTTGGCTGCCTTTTGGGCTGAAGCTTCTCGTGGTTTGAGGCCTGGCTTGCTCCACCCCCTGCTCTTGAGATTCTCCCGGATGTGGGCTGCATTTTGGCTGACTCTTGGGCTGGAGCTTCCCGTAGTTTGAGGTCTGGCTTGCTCCACCCCCTGCTCTTGAGATTCTTCCAGATGTGGGCTGCATTTTGGCTGCCTGTTGGGCTGGAGCTTCTCGTGGTTTGAGGCCTGGCTTGTTCCACCCCCTGCTCTTGAGATTCTCCCGGATGTGGTCTGCATTTTGGCTGCGTTTTGGGCTGGAGCTTCTCGTGGTTTGAGGCCTGGCTTGCTCCACCTCCTGCTCTTGAGATTCTCCCGGATGTGGGCTGCATTTTGGCTGCCTTTTGGGCTGGAGCTTCCCGTGGTTTGAGGCCTGGCTTGCTCCAGCCCCTGCTCTTGAGATTCTCCCGGATGTGGGCTGCATTTTGGCTGACTCTTGGGCTGGAGCTTCCCGTGGTTTGAGGTCTGGCTTGCTCCACCCCCTGCTCTTGAGATTCTTCCAGATGTGGGCTGCATTTTCTCTGCCTGTTGGGCTGGAGCTTCTCGTGGTTTGAGGCCTGGCTTGCTCCACCCCCTGCTCTTGAGATTCTCCCGGATGTGGGCTGCATTTTGGCTGCCTTTTGAGCTGGAGCTTCTCGTGGTTTGTAGCCTGGCTTGCTCCACCCCCTGCTCTTGATATTCTCCTGGATGTGTTCTGCATTTTGGCTGCCTATTGGGATGGAGCTTCTCGTGGTTTGAGGCCTGGCTTGATCCACCCCCTGCTCTTGAGATTCTCCCGGATGTGATCTGCATTTTGGTTGCGTTTTGGGCTGGAGCTTCTCGTGGTTTGAGGCCTGGCTTGCTCCACCCTCTGCTCTTGAGATTCTCCCGGACGTGGGCTGCATTTTGGCTGCCTTTTGGGCTGGAGCTTCTCGTGGTTTGAGGCCTGGCTTGCTCCACCCCCTGCTCTTGAGATTCTCCCGGATGTGGGCTGCATTTTGGCTGCCTTTTGGGCTGGAGCTTCTCGTGGTTTGAGGCCTGGCTTGCTCCACCCCCTGCTCTTGAGATTCTCCGAGAAGTGGGCTGCATTTTGGCTGCCTTTTGGGCTGGAGCTTCTCGTGGTTTGAGGCCTGGCTTGCTCCACCCCCTGCTCTTGAGATTCTCCGCGAAGTGGGCTGGATTTCGGCTGCATTTTGGGCTGGAGCTTCTCGTGGTTTGAGGCCTGGCTTGCTCCACCCCCTGCTCTTGAGATTCTCCCGGATGTGGGCTGCATTTTGGCTGCCTTTGGGCTGGAGCTTCTCGTGGTTTGAGGCCTGGCTTGCTCCACCCCCTGCTCTTGAGATTCTCCCGGATGTGGGCTGCATTTTCGCTGACTCTTGGGCTATAGCTTCCCGTGGTTTGAGGCCTGGCTTGCTCCAGCCCCTGCTCTTGAGATTCTCCCGGATGTGGGCTGCATTTTGGCTGACTCTTGGGCTGGAGCTTCCCGTGGTTTGAGGTCTGGCTTGCTCCACCCCCTGCTCTTGAGATTCTTCCAGATGTGGGCTGCATTTTCTCTGCCTGTTGGGCTGGAGCTTCTCGTGGTTTGAGGCCTGGCTTGCTCCACCCCCTGCTCTTGAGATTCTCCCGGATGTGGGCTGCATTTTGGCTGCCTTTTGAGCTGGAGCTTCTCGTGGTTTGTAGCCTGGCTTGCTCCACCCCCTGCTCTTGATATTCTCCTGGATGTGTTCTGCATTTTGGCTGCCTATTGGGATGGAGCTTCTCGTGGTTTGAGGCCTGGCTTGATCCACCCCCTGCTCTTGAGATTCTCCCGGATGTGATCTGCATTTTGGTTGCGTTTTGGGCTGGAGCTTCTCGTGGTTTGAGGCCTGGCTTGCTCCACCCTCTGCTCTTGAGATTCTCCCGGACGTGGGCTGCATTTTGGCTGCCTTTTGGGCTGGAGCTTCTCGTGGTTTGAGGCCTGGCTTGCTCCACCCCCTGCTCTTGAGATTCTCCCGGATGTGGGCTGCATTTTGGCTGCCTTTTGGGCTGGAGCTTCTCGTGGTTTGAGGCCTGGCTTGCTCCACCCCCTGCTCTTGAGATTCTCCGAGAAGTGGGCTGCATTTTGGCTGCCTTTTGGGCTGGAGCTTCTCGTGGTTTGAGGCCTGGCTTGCTCCACCCCCTGCTCTTGAGATTCTCCGCGAAGTGGGCTGGATTTCGGCTGCATTTTGGGCTGGAGCTTCTCGTGGTTTGAGGCCTGGCTTGCTCCACCCCCTGCTCTTGAGATTCTCCCGGATGTGGGCTGCATTTTGGCTGCCTTTGGGCTGGAGCTTCTCGTGGTTTGAGGCCTGGCTTGCTCCACCCCCTGCTCTTGAGATTCTCCCGGATGTGGGCTGCATTTTCGCTGACTCTTGGGCTATAGCTTCCCGTGGTTTGAGGTCTGGCTTGCTCCACCCCCTGCTCTTGAGATTCTTCCAGATGTGGGCTGCATTTTGGCTGCCTGTTGGGCTGGAGCTTCTCGTGGTTTGAGGCCTGGTTTGCTCCACCGCCTGCTGTTGATATTCTCCTGGATGTGATCTGCATTTTGGCTGCGTTTTGGGCTGGAGCTCCTCGTGGTTTGAGGCCTGGCTTGCTCCACCCCCTGCTCTTGAGATTCTCCCGGATGTGGGCTGCATTTTGGCTGCCTTTTGGGCTGGAGCTTCTCGTGGTTTGAGGCCTGGCTTGCTCCACCCCCTGCTCTTGAGATTCTCCCGGATGTGGGCTGCATTTTGGCTGCCTGTTGGGCTGGAGCTTCTCGTGGTTTGAGGCCTGGCTTGCTCCACCCCCTGCTCTTGAGATTATCCCGGATGTGGGCTGCATTTTGGCTGCCCTTTGGGCTGGAGCTTCTCGTGGTTTGAGGCCTGGCTTGCTCCACCCCCTGCTCTTGAAATTCTCCCGGATGTGGGCTGCATTTTGGCTGCCTGTTGGGCTGGAGCTTCTCGTGGTTTGAGGCCTGGCTTGCTCCAACCCCTGCTCTTGAGATTCTCCCGGATGTGTCCGAAATTTTGGCTGCCTTTTGGGCTGGAGCTTCTCGTGGTTTGAGGCCTATCTTGCTCCACCCCCTGCTCTTGAGATTCTCCCGGAGGTGGTTAGGATTTTGGCTGTTTTTTGGGCTGGAGCTTCTCGTGGTTTGAGGCCTGGCTTGCTCCACCCCCTGCTCTTGAGATTCTCCCGGATGTGGGCTGCATTTTGGCTGCTTTTTGGGCTGGAGATTCTCGTGGTTTGAGGCCTGGCTTGCTCCACCCCCTGCTCTTGAGATTCTCCCGGATGTGGTTGGGATTTTGGCTGCTTTTTGGGCTGGAGCTTCTCGTGGTTTGAGGCCTGGCTTGCTCCAAACACTGCTCTTGAGATTCTCCCGGATGTGGGCTGCATTTTCGCTGCCTTTTGGGCTGGAGCTTCTCGTGGTTTGAGGCCTGGCTTGCTCCACCCCCTGCTCTTGAGATTCTCCCGGATGTGGGCTGCATTTTGGCTGCCTTTTGGGCTGGAGCTTCTCGTGGTTTGTAGCCTGGCTTGCTCCACCCCCTGCTCTTGATATTCTCCTGGATGTGTTCTGCATTGTGGCTGCCTATTGGGATGGAGCTTCTCGTGGTTTGAGGCCTGGCATGGTCCACCCCCTGCTCTTGAGATTCTCCCGGATGTGGGCTGCATTTTGGCTGCCTTTTGGGCTGGAGCTTCTCGTGGTTTAGAGGCCTGGCTTGCTCCACCCCATGCTCTTGAGATTCTCCCGGATGTGGGCTGCATTTTGGCTGCCTTTTGGGCTGGAGCTTCTCGTGGTTTGAGGCCTGGCTTGCTCCACCCCCTGCTCTTGAGATTCTCCCGGATGTAGTCTGCATTTTGGCTGCCTTTTGGGATGGAGGTTATCGTGGTTTGAGGCCTGGCTTGCTCCACCCCCTGCTCTTGAGCTTCTCCCGGATGTGGGCTGGATTTTGGCTGCCTTTTGGGCTGGAGCTTCTCGTGGTTTGAGGCCTGGCTTGCTCCACCCCCTGCTCTTGAGATTCTCCCGGATGTGATCTGCATTTTGGTTGCGTTTTGGGCTGGAGCTTCTCGTGGTTTGAGGCCTGGCTTGCTCCACCCTCTGCTCTTGAGATTCTCCCGGACATGGGCTGCATTTTGGCTGCCTTTTGGGCTGGAGCTTCTCGTGGTTTGAGGCCTGGCTTGCTCCACCCCCTGCTCTTGAGATTCTCCCGGATGTGGGCTGCATTTTGGCTGCCTTTTGGGCTGGAGCTTCTCGTGGTTTGAGGCCTGGCTTGCTCCACCCCCTGCTCTTGAGATTCTCCGAGAAGTGGGCTGCATTTTGGCTGCCTTTTGGGCTGGAGCTTCTCGTGGTTTGAGGCCTGGCTTGCTCCACCCCCTGCTCTTGAGATTCTCCGCGAAGTGGGCTGGATTTCGGCTGCATTTTGGGCTGGAGCTTCTCGTGGTTTGAGGCCTGGCTTGCTCCACCCCCTGCTCTTGAGATTCTCCCGGATGTGGGCTGCATTTTGGCTGCCTTTGGGCTGGAGCTTCTCGTGGTTTGAGGCCTGGCTTGCTCCACCCCCTGCTCTTGAGATTCTCCCGGATGTGGGCTGCATTTTGGCTGACTCTTGGGCTATAGCTTCCCGTGGTTTGAGGTCTGGCTTGCTCCACCCCCTGCTCTTGAGATTCTTCCAGATGTGGGCTGCATTTTGGCTGCCTGTTGGGCTGGAGCTTCTCGTGGTTTGAGGCCTGGTTTGCTCCACCGCCTGCTGTTGATATTCTCCTGGATGTGATCTGCATTTTGGCTGCGTTTTGGGCTGGAGCTCCTCGTGGTTTGAGGCCTGGCTTGCTCCACCCCCTGCTCTTGAGATTCTCCCGGATGTGGGCTGCATTTTGGCTGCCTTTTGGGCTGGAGCTTCTCGTGGTTTGAGGCCTGGCTTGCTCCACCCCCTGCTCTTGAGATTCTCCCGGATGTGGGCTGCATTTTGGCTGCCTGTTGGGCTGGAGCTTCTCGTGGTTTGAGGCCTGGCTTGCTCCACCCCCTGCTCTTGAGATTATCCCGGATGTGGGCTGCATTTTGGCTGCCCTTTGGGCTGGAGCTTCTCGTGGTTTGAGGCCTGGCTTGCTCCACCCCCTGCTCTTGAAATTCTCCCGGATGTGGGCTGCATTTTGGCTGCCTGTTGGGCTGGAGCTTCTCGTGGTTTGAGGCCTGGCTTGCTCCAACCCCTGCTCTTGAGATTCTCCCGGATGTGTCCGAAATTTTGGCTGCCTTTTGGGCTGGAGCTTCTCGTGGTTTGAGGCCTATCTTGCTCCACCCCCTGCTCTTGAGATTCTCCCGGAGGTGGTTAGGATTTTGGCTGTTTTTTGGGCTGGAGCTTCTCGTGGTTTGAGGCCTGGCTTGCTCCACCCCCTGCTCTTGAGATTCTCCCGGATGTGGGCTGCATTTTGGCTGCTTTTTGGGCTGGAGATTCTCGTGGTTTGAGGCCTGGCTTGCTCCACCCCCTGCTCTTGAGATTCTCCCGGATATGGTTGGGATTTTGGCTGCTTTTTGGGCTGGAGCTTCTCGTGGTTTGAGGCCTGGCTTGCTCCAAACACTGCTCTTGAGATTCTCCCGGATGTGGGCTGCATTTTCGCTGCCTTTTGGGCTGGAGCTTCTCGTGGTTTGAGGCCTGGCTTGCTCCACCCCCTGCTCTTGAGATTCTCCCGGATGTGGGCTGCATTTTGGCTGCCTTTTGGGCTGGAGCTTCTCGTGGTTTGTAGCCTGGCTTGCTCCACCCCCTGCTCTTGATATTCTCCTGGATGTGTTCTGCATTGTGGCTGCCTATTGGGATGGAGCTTCTCGTGGTTTGAGGCCTGGCATGGTCCACCCCCTGCTCTTGAGATTCTCCCGGATGTGGGCTGCATTTTGGCTGCCTTTTGGGCTGGAGCTTCTCGTGGTTTGTAGCCTGGCTTGCTCCACCCCCTGCTCTTGATATTCTCCTGGATGTGTTCTGCATTGTGGCTGCCTATTGGGATGGAGCTTCTCGTGGTTTGAGGCCTGGCTTGCTCCACCCCCTGCTCTTGAGATTCTCCCTGATGTGGGCTGCATTTTGGCTGCCTTTTGGGCTGAAGCTTCTCGTGGTTTGAGGCCTGTCTTGCTCCACCCCCTGCTCTTGAGATTCTCCCGGATGTGGGCTGCATTTTGACTGCATTTTGGGCTGGAGCTTCTCCTGGTTTGAGGCCTGGCTTGCTCCACCCCCTGCTCTTGAGATTCTCCCGGATGTGGGCTGCATTTTGGCTGCCTTTGGGCTGGAGCTTCTCGTGGTTTGAGGCCTGGCTTGCTCCAACCCCTGCTCTTGAGATTCTCCCGGAGGTGGGCTGCATTTTGGCTGCTTTTTGGGCTGGAGCTTCTCGTGGTTTGAGGCCTGGCTTGCTCCACCCCCTGCTCTTGAGATTCTCCCGGATGTGGGCTGCATTTTGGCTGATACTTGGGCTGGAGCTTCTCGTGGTTTGAGGCCTGGCTTGCTCCACCCCCTGCTCTTGAGATTCTCCCGGATGTGGGCTGCATTTTGGCTGCCTTTTGGGCTGGAGCTTCTCGAGGTTTGAGGCCTGGCTTGCTCCACCCCCTGCTCTTGAGATTCTCCCAGAGGTGGGCTGCATTTTGGCTGCCTTTTGGGCTGGAGCTTCTCGTGGTTTGGGGCCTGGCTTGCTCCACCCCCTGCTCTTGAGATTCTCCCGGATGTGGGCTGAATTTTCGCTGCATTTTGGGCTGGAACTTCTCCATGTTTGAGGCCTGGCTTGCTCCACCCCCTGCTCTTGAGATTCTCCCGGAGGTGGGCTGCATTTTGGCTGCCTTTTGGGCTGGAGCTTCTCGTGGTTTGAGGCCTGGCTTGCTCCACCCCCTGCTCTTGAGATTCTCCCGGATGTGGGCTGCATTTTGGCTGACTCTTGGGCTGGAGCTTCCCGTAGTTTGAGGTCTGGCTTGCTCCACCCCCTGCTCCTGAGATTCTTCCAGATGTGGGCTGCATTTTGGCTGCCTGTTGGGCTGGAGCTTCTCGTGGTTTGAGGCCTGGCTTGTTCCACCCCCTGCTCTTGAGATTCTCCCGGATGTGGGCTGCATTTTGGCTGCGTTTTGGGCTGGAGCTTCTCGTGGTTTGAGGCCTGGCTTGCTCCACCTCCTGCTCTTGAGATTCTCCCGGATGTGGGCTGCATTTTGGCTGCCTTTTGGGCTGGAGCTTCCCGTGGTTTGAGGCCTGGCTTGCTCCAGCCCCTGCTCTTGAGATTCTCCCGGATGTGGGCTGCATTTTGGCTGACTCTTGGGCTGGAGCTTCCCGTGGTTTGAGGTCTGGCTTGCTCCACCCCCTGCTCTTGAGATTCTTCCAGATGTGGGCTGCATTTTGGCTGCCTGTTGGGCTGGAGCTTCTCGTGGTTTGAGGCCTGGCTTGCTCCACCCCCTGCTCTTGAGATTCTCCCGGATGTGGGCTGCATTTTGGCTGCCTTTTGAGCTGGAGCTTCTCGTGGTTTGTAGCCTGGCTTGCTCCACCCCCTGCTCTTGATATTCTCCTGGATGTGTTCTGCATTTTGGCTGCCTATTGGGATGGAGCTTCTCGTGGTTTGAGGCCTGGCTTGCTCCACCCCCTGCTCTTGAGATTCTCCCGGATGTGGGCTGCATTTTGGCTGCCTTTTGGGCTGGAGCTTCTCGTGGTTTAGAGGCCTGGCTTGCTCCACCCCCTGCTCTTGAGATTCTCCCGGATGTGGGCTGCATTTTGGCTGCCTTTGGGCTGGAGCTTCTCGTGGTTTGAGGCCTGGCTTGCTCCACCCCCTGCTCTTGAGATTCTCCCGGATGTGGGCTGCATTTTGGCTGACTCTTGGGCTATAGCTTCCCGTGGTTTGAGGTCTGGCTTGCTCCACCCCCTGCTCTTGAGATTCTTCCAGATGTGGGCTGCATTTTGGCTGCATTTTGGCCTGGAGCTTCTCGTGGTTTGAGGCCTGGCTTGCTCCACCGCCTGCTGTTGATATTCTCCTGGATGTGATCTGCATTTTGGCTGCCTTTTGGGCTGGAGCTTCTCGTGGTTTGAGGCCTGGCTTGCTCCACCCCCTGCTCTTGAGATTCTCCCGGATGTCGGCTGCATTTTGGCTGAAACTTGGGCTGGAGCTTCTCGTGGTTTGAGGCCTGGCTTGCTCCACCCCCTGCTCTTGAGATTCTTCCAGAGGTGGGCTGCATTTTGGCTGCCTTTAGGGCTGGAGATTCTCGTGGTTTGAGGCCTGGCTTGCTCCACCCCTTGCTCTTGAGATTCTCCCAGATGTGGGCTGGATTTCGGCTGCCTTTTGGGCTGGAGCTTCTCGTGGTTTGAGGCCTGGCTTGCTCCACCCCCTGCTCTTGATATTCTCCCGGATGTGGGCTGGATTTTGGCTGCCTTTTGGGCTGGAGCTTCTCGTGGTTTGAGGCCTGGCTTGCTCCACCCCCTGCTCTTGAGATTCTCCCGGATGTGGGCTGGATTTTGGCTGCCTTTTGGGCTGGAGCTTCTCGTGGTTTGGGGCCTGGCTTGCTCCACCCCCTGCTCTTGAGATTCTCCCGGAGGTGGGCTGCATTTTGGCTGCCTTTTGGGATGGAGGTTATCGTGGTTTGAGGCCTGGCTTGCTCCACCCCCTGCTCTTGATATTCTCCCGGATATGGGCTGCATTTTGGCTGCATTTTGGGCTGGAGCTTCTCGTGGTTTGTGGCCTGGCTTGCTCCACCCCCTGCTCTTGAGATTCTCCCGGATGTGGGCTGCATTTTGGATGATTCTTGGGCTGGAGCTTCCCGTGGTTTGAGGCCTGGCTTGCTCCACCCCCTCCTCTTGAGATTCTCCCGGATGTCGGCTGCATTTTGGCTGCCTTTTGGGCTGGAGCTTCCCGTGGTTTGAGGCCTGGCTTGCTCCACACCCGCTCTTGAGATTCTCCCGGATGTGGGCTGCATTTTGGCTGCCTTTTGGGCTGGAGATTCTCGTGGTTTGAGGCCTGGCTTGCTCCACCCCCTGCTCTTGAGATTCTCCCGGATGTGGGCTGCATTTTGGCTGATTCTTTGGCTGGAGCTTCTTGTGGTTTGAGGCCTGGCTTGCTCCACCCCCTGCTCTTGAGATTCTCCCGGATGTGGGCTGCATTTTGGCTGCCTTTTGGGCTGGAGCTTCCCGTGGTTTGAGGCCTGGCTTGCTCCACCCCCTGCTCTTGAGATTCTCCCGGATGTAGGCTGCATTTTGGCTGCCTTTTGGGCTGGAGCTTCTCGAAGTTTGTGGCCTGGCTTGCTCCACCCCCTGCTCTTGAGATTCTCCCCGATGTGGGCTGCATTTTGGCTGCCTTTTGGGTTGAAGCTTCTCATGGTTTGAGGCCTGGCTTGCTCCACCCCCTGCTCTTGATATTCTCCTGGATGTGGACTGGATTTTGGCTGCCTTTTGGGCTGGAGCTTCTCGTGGTTTGAGGCCTGGCTTGCTCCACCTCCTGCTCTTGAGATTCTCCCGGATGTGGGCTGCATTTTGGATGATTCTTGGGCTGGAGCTTCTCGTGGTTTGAGGCCTGGCTTCCTCCACCCCCTGCTCTTGAGATTCTCCCGGATGTGGGCTGCATTTTGGCTGCCTTTTGGGCTGGAGATTCTCGTGGTTTGAGGCCTGGCTTGCTCCACCCCCTGCTCTTGAGATTCTCCCGGATGTGGCCTGCATTTTGGCTGCCTTTTGGGCTGGAGCTTCTCGTGGTTTGAGGCCTGGCTTGTTCCACCCCCTGCTCTTGAGATTCTCCCGGATGTGGGCTGCATTTTGGCTCCCTTTTGGGCTGGAGTTTCTCGTGCTTTGAGGCCTGGTTTGCTCAACCCCTGCTGTTGATATTCTGCTGGATGTGATCTGCATTTTGGTTGCGTTTTGGGCTGGAGCTTCTCGTGGTTTGAGGTCTGGCTTGCTCCACCCCCTGCTCTTGAGATTCTCCCGGATGTGGCCTGCATTTTGGCTGCCTTTTGGGCTGGAGCTTCTCGTGGTTTGAAGCCTGGCTTGCTCCACCCCCTGCTCTTGAGATTCTCCCGGATGTCGGCTGCATTTTGGCTGCCTTTTGGGCTGGAGCTTCCCGTCGTTTGAGGCCTGCCTTGCTCCACCCCCTGCTCTTGAGATTCTCCCGGATGTGGGCTGCATTTTGGCTGCCTTTTGGGCTGGAGATTCTCGTGGTTTGAGGCCTGGCTTGCTCCACCCCCTGCTCTTGAGATTCTCCCGGATGTGGGCTGCATTTTGGCTAAATTTTGGGCTGGAGCTTCTCGTGGTTTGAGGCCTGGCTTGCTCCACCCCCTGCTCTTGAGATTCTCCCGGATGTGGGCTGGATTTTGGCTCCCTTTTGGGCTGGAGCTTCCCGTGGTTTGAGGCCTGGCTTACTCCACCCCCTGCTCTTGATATTCTCCCGGATGTGGGCTGCATTTTGGCTGCCTTTTGGGCTGGAGATTCTCGTGGTTTGAGGCCTGGCTTGCTCCACCCCCTGCTCTTGAGATTCTTCCAGTTGTGGTCTGGATTTTGGCTGCCTTTTGGGCTGGAGCTTCTCGTGGTTTGTGGCCTGGCTTGCTCCACCCCCTGCTCTTGATATTCTCCTGGATGTGGGCTGCATTTTGGCTGCCTATTGGGCTGGAGCTTCTCGAGGTTTGAGGCCTGGCTTGCTCCACCCCCTGCTCTTGAGATTCTCCCGGATGTGGGCTGCATTTTGGATGATTCTTGGGCTGGAGCTTCCCGTGGTTTGAGGCCTGGCTTGCTCCACCCCCTGCTCTTGAGATTCTCCCGGATGTGGTCTGCATTTTGGCTGCCTTTTGGGCTGGAGCTTCTCGAGGTTTGAGGCCTGGCTTGCTCCACCCCCTGCTCTTGAGATTCTCCCGGATGTCGGCTGCATTTTGGCTGAGTTTTGGGCTGGAGCTTCCCGTGGTTTCAGGCCTGCCTTGCCCACCCCCTGCTCTTGAGATTCTCCCGGATGTGGGCTGCATTTTGGCTGCCTTTTGGGCTGGAGATTCTCGTGGTTTGAGGCCTGGCTTGCTCCATCCCCTGCTCTTGAGATTCTCCCGGATGTGGGCTGCATTTTGGCTGATTCTTTGGCTGGAGCTTCTTGTGGTTTGAGGCCTGGCTTGCTCCACCACCTGCTCTTGAGATTCTCTCGGATGTGGGCTGCATTTTGGCTGCCTTTTGGGCTGGAGCTTCTCATGGTTTGAGGCCTGCCTTGCTCCACCCCCTGCTCTTGAGATTCTCCCGGATGTGGGCTGCATTTTGGCTGCCTTTTAGGCTGGAGCTTCTCGTGGTTTGTGGCCTGGCTTGCTCCACTCCCTGCTCTTGAGATTCTCCCGGATGTGGGCTGCATTTTGGCTGCCTTTTGGGCTGGAAATTCTCGTGGTTTGAGGCCTGGCTTGCTCCACCCCCTGCTCTTGAGATTCTCCCGGATGTGGGCTGCATTTTGGATGATTCTTGGGCTGGAGCTTCCCGTGGTTTGAGGCCTGGCTTGCTCCACCCCCTGCTCTTGAGATTCTCCCGGATGTCGGCTGCATTTTGGCTGAATTTTGGGCTGGAGCTTCCCGTGGTTTCAGGCCTGCCTTGCCCACCCCCTGCTCTTGAGATTCTCCCGGATGTGGGCTGCATTTTGCATGATTCTTGGGCTGGAGATTCCCGTGGTTTGAGGCCTGGCTTGCTCCACCCCCTTCTCTTGAGATTCTCCCGGATGTGGGCTGCATTTTGGCTGCCTTTTGGGCTGGAGATTCTCGTGGTTTGAGGCCTGGCTTGCTCCACCCCCTGCTCTTGAGATTCTCCCGGATGTGGCCTGCATTTTGGCTGCCTTTTGGGCTGGAGCTTCTCGTGGTTTGAGGCCTGGCTTGTTCCACCCCCTGCTCTTGAGATTCTCCCGGATGTGGGCTGCATTTTGGCTGCCTCTTGGGCTGGAGCTTCTCGTGCTTTGAGGCCTGGTTTGCTCAACCCCTGCTGTTGATATTCTCCTGGATGTGATCTGCATTTTGGTTGCGTTTTGGGCTGGAGCTTCTCGTGGTTTGAGGCCTGGCTTGCTCCACCCCCTGCTCTTGATATTCTCCCGGACGTGGGCTGCATTTTGGCTGCCTTTTGGGCTGGAGCTTCTCGTGGTTTGAAGCCTGGCTTGCTCCACCTCCTGCTCTTGAGATTCTCCCGGATGTCGGCTGCATTTTGGCTGAGTTTTGGGCTGGAGCTTCCCGTGGTTTCAGGCCTGCCTTGCTCCACCCCCTGCTCTTGAGATTCTCCCAGAGGTGGGCTGCATTTTGGCTGCCTTTTGGGCTGGAGATTCTCGTGGTTTGAGGCCTGGCTTGCTCCACCCCCTGCTCTTGAGATTCTCCCGGATGTGGCCTGCATTTTGGCTAAATTTCGGGCTGGAGCTTCTCGTGGTTTGAGGCCTGGCTTGCTCCACCCCCTGCTCTTGAGATTCTCCCGGATGTGGGCTGTCTTTTGGCTGGCTTTTGGGCTGGAGCTTCCCGTGGTTTGAGGCCTGGCTTACTCCACCCCCTGCTCTTGAGATTCTCCCGGATGTGGGCTGCATTTTGGCTGCCTTTTGGGCTGGAGATTCTCGTGGTTTGAGGCCTGGATTGCTCCACCCCCTGCTCTTGAGATTCTTCCAGATGTGGTCTGGATTTTGGCTGCCTTTTGGGCTGGAGCTTCTCGTGGTTTGTGGCCTGGCTTGCTCCACCCCCTGCTCTTGAGATTCTCCCCGATGTGGGCTGCATTTTGGCTGCCTTTTGGGTTGAAGCTTCTCGTGGTTTGAGGCCTGGCTTGCTCCACCCCCTGCTCTTGAGATTCTCCTGGATGTGGGCTGCATTTTGGCTGCCTATTGGGCTGGAGCTTCTCGTGGTTTGAGGCCTGGCTTGCTCCACCCCCTGCTCTTGAGATTCTCCCGGATGTGGGCTGCATTTTGGATGATTCTTGGGCTGGAGCTTCCCGTGGTTTGAGGCCTGGCTTGCTCCACCCCCTGCTCTTGAGATTCTCCCGGATGTCGGCTGCATTTTGGCTGAATTTTGGGCTGGAGCTTCCCGTGGTTTCAGGCCTGCCTTGCCCACCCCCTGCTCTTGAGATTCTCCCGGATGTGGGCTGCATTTTGCATGATTCTTGGGCTGGAGATTCCCGTGGTTTGAGACCTGGCTTCCTCCACCCCCTGCTCTTGAGATTCTCCCGGATGTGGGCTGCATTTTGGCTGCCTTTTGGGCTGGAGATTCTCGTGGTTTGAGGCCTGGCTTGCTCCACCCCCTGCTCTTGAGATTCTCCCGGATGTGGCCTGCATTTTGGCTGCCTTTTGGGCTGGAGCTTCTCGTGGTTTGAGGCCTGGCTTGTTCCACCCCCTGCTCTTGAGATTCTCCCGGATGTGGGCTGCATTTTGGCTGCCTTTTGGGCTGGAGCTTCTCGTGCTTTGAGGCCTGGTTTGCTCAACCCCTGCTGTTGATATTCTCCCCGAGGTGGGCTGCATTTTGGTTGCGTTTTGGGCTGGAGCTTCTCGTGGTTTGAGGCCTGGCTTGCTCCACCCCCTGCTCTTGATATTCTCCCGGACGTGGGCTGCATTTTGGCTGCCTTTTGGGCTGGAGCTTCTCGTGGTTTGAAGCCTGGCTTGCTCCACCCCCTGCTCTTGAGATTCTCCCGGATGTGGCCTGCATTTTGGCTGCATTTTGGGCTGGAGCTTCTCGTGGTTTGAGGCCTGGCTTGTTCCACCCCCTGCTCTTGAGATTCTCCCAGATGTGGGCTGCATTTTGGCTGCCTTTTGGGCTGGAGCTTCTCGTGCTTTGAGGCCTGGTTTGCTCAACCCCTGCTGTTGATATTCTTCCAGATGTGGTCTGTATTTTGGCTGCATTTTGGGCTGGAGCTTCTCGTGGTTTGTGGCCTGGCTTGCTCCACCCCCTGCTCTTGAGATTCTCCCGGATGTGGGCTGCATTTTGGATGATTCTTGGGCTGGAGCTTCCCGTGGTTTGAGGCCTGGCTTCCTCCACCCCCTGCTCTTGATATTCTCCCGGATGTGGTCTGCATTTTGGCTGCCTTTTGGGCTGGAGCTTCTCGTGGTTTGAGGCCTGGCTTGCTCAACCCCTGCTGTTGATATTCTCCCCGAGGTGGGCTGCATTTTGGTTGCGTTTTGGGCTGGAGCTTCTCGTGGTTTGAGGCCTGGCTTGCTCCACCCCCTGCTCTTGATATTCTCCCGGACGTGGGCTGCATTTTGGCTGCCTTTTGGGCTGGAGCTTCTCGTGGTTTGAAGCCTGGCTTGCTCCACCCCCTGCTCTTGAGATTCTCCCGGATGTGGCCTGCATTTTGGCTGCATTTTGGGCTGGAGCTTCTCGTGGTTTGAGGCCTGGCTTGTTCCACCCCCTGCTCTTGAGATTCTCCCAGATGTGGGCTGCATTTTGGCTGCCTTTTGGGCTGGAGCTTCTCGTGCTTTGAGGCCTGGTTTGCTCAACCCCTGCTGTTGATATTCTTCCAGATGTGGTCTGTATTTTGGCTGCATTTTGGGCTGGAGCTTCTCGTGGTTTGTGGCCTGGCTTGCTCCACCCCCTGCTCTTGAGATTCTCCCGGATGTGGGCTGCATTTTGGATGATTCTTGGGCTGGAGCTTCCCGTGGTTTGAGGCCTGGCTTCCTCCACCCCCTGCTCTTGATATTCTCCCGGATGTGGTCTGCATTTTGGCTGCCTTTTGGGCTGGAGCTTCTCGTGGTTTGAGGCCTGGCTTGCTCCACCCCCTGCTCTTGAGATTCTCCCGGATGTCGGCTGCATTTTGGCTGAATTTTGGGCTGGAGCTTCCCGTGGTTTCAGGCCTGCCTTGCCCACCCCCTGCTCTTGAGATTCTCCCGGATGTGGGCTGCATTTTGCATGATTCTTGGGCTGGAGATTCCCGTGGTTTGAGGCCTGGCTTCCTCCACCCCCTGCTCTTGAGATTCTCCCGGATGTGGGCTGCATTTTCGCTGCCTTTTGGGCTGGAGATTCTCGTGGTTTGAGGCCTGGCTTGCTCCACCCCCTGCTCTTGAGATTCTCCCGGATGTGGCCTGCATTTTGGCTGCCTTTTGGGCTGGAGCTTCTCGTGCTTTGAGGCCTGGTTTTCTCAACCCCTGCTGTTGATATTCTCCCGGATGTGGGCTGCATTTTGGTTGCGTTTTGGGCTGGAGCTTCTCGTGGTTTGAGGCCTGGCTTGCTCCACCCCCTGCTCTTGATATTCTCCCGGAGGTGGGCTGCATTTTGGCTGCCTTTTGGGCTGGAGCTTCTCGTGGTTTGAAGCCTGGCTTGCTCCACCCCCTGCTCTTGAGATTCTCCCGGATGTGGCCTGCATTTTGGCTGCCTTTTGGGCTGGAGCTTCTCGTGGTTTGAGGCCTGGCTTGCTCCACCCCCTGCTCTTGAGATTCTCCCGGATGTGGGCTGCATTTTGGCTGCCTTTTGGGCTGGAGCTTCTCGTGCTTTGAGGCCTGGTTTGCTCAACCCCTGCTGTTGATATTCTCCCGGATGTGGGCTGCATTTTGGTTGCGTTTTGGGCTGGAGCTTCTCGTGGTTTGAGGCCTGGCTTGCTCCACCCCCTGCTCTTGATATTCTCCCGGACGTGGGCTGCATTTTGGCTGCCTTTTGGGCTGGAGCTTCTCGTGGTTTGAAGCCTGGCTTGCTCCACCCCCTGCTCTTGAGATTCTCCCGGATGTCGGCTGCATTTTGGCTGCCTTTTGGGCTGGAGCTTCTCGTGGTTTGAGGCCTGGCTTGCTCCACCCCCTGCTCTTGAGATTCTCCCGGATGTGGGCTGCATTTTGGCTAAATTTTGGGCTGGAGCTTCTCGTGGTTTGAGGCCTGGCTTGCTCCACCCCCTGCTCTTGAGATTCTCCCGGATGTGGGCTGTCTTTTGGCTGGCTTTTGGGCTGGAGCTTCCCGTGGTTTGAGGCCTGGCTTACTCCACCCCCTGCTCTTGATATTCTCCCTGATGTGGGCTGCATTTTGGCTGCCTTTTGGGCTGGAGATTCTCGTGGTTTGAGGCCTGGCTTGCTCCACCCCCTGCTCTTGAGATTCTTCCAGATGTGGTCTGGATTTTGGCTGCATTTTGGGCTGGAGCTTCTCGTGGTTTGTGGCCTGGCTTGCTCCACCCCCTGCTCTTGAGATTCTCCCCGATGTGGGCTGGATTTTGGCTGCCTTTTGGGTTGAAGCTTCTCGTGGTTTGAGGCCTGGCTTGCTCCACCCCCTGCTCTTGAGATTCTCCCGGATGTGGGCTGCATTTTGGAGGATTCTTGGGCTGGAGCTTCCCGTGGTTTGAGGACTGGCTTCCTCCACCCCCTGCTCTTGAGATTCTCCCGGATGTGGTCTGCATTTTGGCTGCCTTTTGGGCTGGAGCTTCTCGTGGTTTGAGGCCTGGCTTGCTCCACCCCCTGCTCTTGAGATTCTCCCGGATGTCGGCTGCATTTTGGCTGACTTTTGGGCTGGAGCTTCCCGTGGTTTCAGGCCTGCCTTGCCCACCCCCTCCTCTTGAGATTCTCCCGGATGTGGGCTGCATTTTGGCTGCCTTTTGGGCTGGAGATTCTCGTGGTTTGAGGCCTGGCTTGCTCCATCCCCTGCTCTTGAGATTCTCCCGGATGTGGGCTGCATTTTGGCTGATTCTTGGGCTGGAGCTTCCCGTGGTTTGAGGCCTGGCTTCCTCCACCCCCTGCTCTTGAGATTCTCCCGGATGTGGTCTGCATTTTGGCTGCCTTTTGGGCTGGAGCTTCTCGTGGTTTGAGGCCTGGCTTGCTCCACCCCCTGCTCTTGAGATTCTCCCGGATGTCGGCTGCATTTTGGCTGACTTTTGGGCTGGAGCTTCTCGTGGTTTCAGGCCTGCCTTGCCCACCCCCTGCTCTTGAGATTCTCCCGGATGTGGGCTGCATTTTGGCTGATTCTTTGGCTGGAGCTTCTTGTGGTTTGAGGCCTGGCTTGCTCCACCACCTGCTCTTGAGATTCTCTCGGATGTGGGCTGCATTTTGGCTGCTTTTTGGGCTGGAGCTTCTCATGGTTTGAGGCCTGCCTTGCTCCACCCCCTGCTCTTGAGATTCTCCCGGATGTGGGCTGCATTTTGGCTGATTCTTTGGCTGGAGCTTCTTGTGGTTTGAGGCCTGGCTTGCTCCACCACCTGCTCTTGAGATTCTCTCGGATGTGGGCTGCATTTTGGCTGCCTTTTGGGCTGGAGCTTCTCATGGTTTGAGGCCTGCCTTGCTCCACCCCCTGCTCTTGATATTCTCCCGGATGTGGGCTGCATTTTGGCTGCCTTTTGGGCTGGAGCTTCTCGTGGTTTGAGGCCTGGCTTGCTCCACCCCGTGCTCTTGAGATTCTCCCGGATGTGGGCTGCTTTTTGGCTGCCTTTTGGGAAGGAGGTTATCGTGGTTTGAGGCCTGGCTTGCTCCACCCCCTGCTCTTGAGATTCTCCCGGATGTGGCCTGCATTTTGGCTGCCTGTTGGGCTGGAGCTTCTCGTGGTTTGAGGCCTGGCTTGCTCCACCCCCTGCTCTTGAGATTCTCCCGGATGTGGGCTGCATTTTGGCTGCATTTTGGGCTGGAGCTTCTCGTGGTTTGAGGCCTGGCTTGCTCCACCCCCTGCTCTTGAGTTTCTCCCGCATGTGGGCGGCATTTTGGCTGCCTTTTGGGCTGGAGCTTCTCGTGGTTTGAGGCCTTTCTTGCTCCACCCCGTGCTCTTGAGATTCTCCCGGATGTGGGCTGCATTTTGGCTGCCTTTTGGGATGGAGGTTATCGTGGTTTGAGGCCTGGCTTGCTCCACCCCCTGCTCTTGATATTCTCCCGGATGTGGGCTGCATTTTGGCTGCATTTTGGGCTGGAGCTTCTCGTGGTTTGAGGCCTGGCTTGCTCCACCCCCTGCTCTTGATATTCTCCCGGATGTGGGCTGCATTTTGGCTGCATTTTGTGCTGGAGCTTCTCGTGGTTTGAGGCCTGGCGTGCTCCACCCCCTGCTCTTGATATTCTCCCGGATGTGGGTTGGATTTTGGCTGATTCTTTGGCTGGAGCTTCTTGTGGTTTGAGGCCTGGCTTGCTCCATGCCCTGCTCTTGAGATTCTCCCGGATGTGGGCTGCATTTTGGCTGCCTTTTGGGCTGGAGATTCTCGTGGTTTGAGGCCTAGCGTGCTCCACCCCCTGCTCTTGATATTCTCCCGGATGTGGGCTGGATTTTGGCTGATTCTTTGGCTGGAGCTTCTTGTGGTTTGAGGCCTGGCTTGCTCCACCCCCTGCTCTTGAGTTTCTCCCGGATGTGGGCTGGATTTTGGCTGCCTTTTGGGCTGGAGCTTCTCGTGGTTTGAGGCCTGGCTTGCTCCACCCCGTGCTCTTGAGATTCTCCTGGATGTGGGCTGCATTTTGGTTGCCTTTTGGGATGGAGGTTATCGTGGTTTGAGGCCTGGCTTGCTCCACCCCCTGCTCTTGAGATTCTCCCGGATGTGGGCTGCATTTTGGCTGCATTTTGGGCTGGAGCTTCTCGTGGTTTGAGGCCTGGCTTGCTCCACCCCCTGCTCTTGAGATTCTCCCGGAGGTAGGCTGCATTTTGGCTGCATTTTGGGCTGGAGCTTCTCGTGGTTTGAGGCCTGGCTTGCTCCACCCCCTGCTCTTGAGTTTCTCCCGGATGTGGGCTGCATTTTGGCTGCCTTTTGGGCTGGAGCTTCTCGTGGTTTGAGGCCTGGCTTTCTCCACCCCCTGCTCTTGAGATTCTCCCGGATGTGGGCTGCATTTTGGCTGCCTGTTGGGCTGGAGCTTCTCGTGGTTTGAGGCCTGGCTTGCTCCACCCCCTGCTCTTGAGATTCTCCGCGATGTGGGATGCATTTTGGCTGCCTTTTGGGCTGAAGCTTCTCGTGGTTTGAGGCCTGGCTTGCTCCACCCCCTGCTCTTGAGATTCTCCCGGATGTGGGCTGCATTTTGGCTGCCTTTTGGGCTGGAGCTTCCCCTGGTTTGAGGCCTGGCTTGCTCCACCCCCTGCTCTTGAGATTCTCCCGGATGTGGGCTGCATTTTGGCTGATTCTTTGGCTGGAGCTTCTCGTGGTTTGAGGCCTGGCTTGCTCCACCCCCTGCTCTTGAGATTCTCCCGGATGTGGGCTGCATTTTGGCTGACTCTTGGGCTGGAGCTTCCCGTGGTTTGAGGTCTGGCTTGCTCCACCCCCTGCTCTTGAGATTCTTCCAGATGTGGGCTGCATTTTGGCTGCATTTTGGGCTGGAGCTTCTCGTGGTTTGAGGCCTGCCTTGCTCCACCCCCTGCTCTTGAGATTCTCCAGATGTGGGCTGCATTTTGGCTGCCTTTTGGGCTGGAGCTTCTCGTGGTTTGAGGCCTGGCTTGCTCCACCCCCTGCTCTTGAGATTCTCTCGGATGTGGGCTGGATTTTGGCTGCCTTTTGTGCTGGAGCTTCTCGTGGTGTGAGGCCTGGCTTGCTCCACCCCCTGCTCTTGAGATTTTCCCGGATGTGGGCTGCATTTTGGCTCCATTTTGGGTTGAAACTTCTCGTGGTTTGAGGCCTGGCTTGCTCCACCCCCTGCTCTTGATATTCTCCCGGAGGTGGGCTGCATTTTGGCTGCCTTTTGGGCTGGAGCTTCCCGTGGTTTGAGGCCTGGCTTGCTCCACCCCCTGCTCTTGAGATTCTCCCGGATGTGGGCTGCACTTTGGCTGCCTTTTGGGCTGGAGCTTCTCGTGGTTTGAGGCCTGGCTTGCTCCACCCCCTACTCTTGAGATTCTCCCGGATGTGGGCTGCATATTGGATGATTCTTGGGCTGGAGCTTCCCGTGGTTTGAGGCCTGGCTTCCTCCACCCCCTGCTCTTGAGATTCTCCCGGATGTGGTCTGCAATTTTGCTGCCTTTTGGGCTGCAGCTTCTCGTGGTTTGAGGCCTGGCTTGCTCCACCCCCTGCTCTTGAGATTCTCCCGGATGTGGGCTGCATTTTGGCTGCATTTTTGGGCTGGAGATTCTCGTGGTTTGTGGCCTGGATTGCTCCACTCCCTGCTCTTGAGATTCTCCCGGATGTGGGCTGCATTTTGGCTGCCTTTTGGGCTGGAGCTTCTCGTGGTTTGAGGCCTGGCTTGCTCCACCCCCTGCTCTTGAGTTTCTCCCGGATGTGGGCTGGATTTTGGCTGCCTTTTGGGCTGGAGCTTCTCGTGGTTTGAGGCCTGGCTTGCTCCAGCCCGTGCTCTTGAGATTCTCCTGGATGTGGGCTGCATTTTGGTTGCCTTTTGGGATGGAGGTTATCGTGGTTTGAGGCCTGGCTTGCTCCACCCCCTGCTCTTGAGATTCTCCCGGATGTGGGCTGGATTTTGGCTGCCTTTTGGGCTGGACCTTCTCGTGGTTTGAGGCCTGGCTTGCTCCACCCCCTGCTCTTGAGGTTCTCCCGGATGTGGGCTGCATTTTGGCTGCATTTTGGGCTGGAGCTTCTCGTGGTTTGAGGCCTGGCTTGCTCCACCCCCTGCTCTTGAGTTTCTCCCGGATGTGGGCTGCATTTTGGCTGCCTTTTGGGCTGGAGCTTCTCGTGGTTTGAGGCCTGGCTTGCTCCACCCCCTGCTCTTGAGATTCTCCTGGATGTGGGCTGCATTTTGGCTGCCTGTTGGGCTGGAGCTTCTCGTGGTTTGAGGCCTGGCTTGCTCCACCCCCTGCTCTTGAGATTCTCCCGGATGTGGGCTGGATTTTGGCTGCCTTTTGGGCTGGAGCTTCTCGTGCTTTGAGGCCTGGCTTGCTCCACCCCCTGCTCTTGATTTCTCCCGAATGTGGTCTGCATTTTGGCTGCCTTTTGGGCTGGAGCTTCTCGTGGTTTGAGGCCTGGCTTGCTCCACCCCCTGCTCTTGAGATTCTCCCGGATGTGGGCTGCATTTTGGCTGATTCTTGGGCTGGAGCTTCTCGTGGTTTGAGGCCTGGCTTGCTCCAACCCCTGCTCTTGAGATTCTCCCGGAGGTGGGCTGCATTTTGGCTGCCTTTTGGGATGGAGCTTCTCGTGGTGTGAGGCCTGGCTTGCTCCACCCCCTGCTCTTGAGATTTTCCCGGATATGGGCTGCATTTTGGCTCCATTTTGGGTTGAAACTTCTCGTGGTTTGAGGCCTGGCTTGCTCCAACCCCTGCTCTTGAGATTCTCCCGGATGTGGGCTGCATTTTGGATGATTCCTGGGCTGGAGCTTCCCGTGGTTTGAGGCCTGGCTTCCTCCACCCCCTGCTCTTGAGATTCTCCCGGATGTGGTCTGCAATTTTGCTGCCTTTTGGGGTGGAGCTTCTCGTGGTTTGAGGCCTGGCTTGCTCCACCCCCTGCTCTTGAGATTCTCCCGGATGTGGGCTGCATTTTGGCTGCCTTTTGGGCTGGAGATTCTCGTGGTTTGAGGCCTGGCTTGCTCCACCCCCTGCTCTTGAGATTCTCCCGGATGTGGGCTGGATTTTGGCTCCATTTTTGGGCTGGAGCTTCTCAAGGTTTGAGGCCTGGCTTGCTCGACCCCCTGCTCTTGATATGCTCCTGGATGTGGGCTGCATTTTGGCTGCCTTTTGGGCTGGAGCTTCTCGTGGTTTGAGGCCTGGCTTGCTCCACCGCCTGCTCTTGAGATTCTCCCGGATGTGGGCTGGATTTTGGCTGCCTTTTGGGCTGGAGCTTCTCGTGGTTTGAGGCCTGGCTTGCTCCACCCCCTGCTCTTGAGATTCTCCCGGATGTGGGCTGCATTTTGGCTGCCTTTTGGGCTGGAGCTTCCCGTGGTTTGAGGCCTGGCTTGCTCCACCTCCTGCTCTTGAGATTCTCCCGGATGTGGGCTGCATTTCGGCTGCCTTTTGGGCTGGAGATTCTCGTGGTTTGAGGCCTGGCTTGCTCCACCCCCTGCTCTTGAGATTCTCCCGGATGTGGGCTGCATTTTGGCTGATTCTTTGGCTGGAGATTCTTGTGGTTTGAGGCCTGGCTTGCTCCACCACCTGCTCTTGAGATTGTCCTGGATATGGGCTGCATTTTGGCTGCCTTTTGGGCTGGAGCTTCTCGTGGTTTGAGGCCTGGCTTGCTCCACCCCCTGCTATTGAGATTCTCCCGGATGTGGGCTGCATTTTGGCTCCATTTTTGGGCTGGAGCTTCTCAAGATTTGAGGCGTGGCTTGCTCGACCCCCTGCTCTTGATATGCTCCTGGATGTGGGCTGCATTTTGGCTGCCTTTTGGGCTGGAGCTTCTCGTGGTTTGAGGCCTGGCTTGCTCCACCCCCTGCTCTTGAGATTCTCCCCGATGTGGGCTGCATTTTGGCTGATTCTTTGGCTGGAGCTTCTCGTGGTTTGAGGCCTGGCTTGCTCCACCCCCTGCTCTTGAGATTCTCCCGGATGTGGGCTGCATTTTGGCTGCCTTTTGGGCTGGAGCTTCCCGTGGTTTGAGGCCTGGCTTGCTCCACCCCCTGCTCTTGAGATTCTCCCGGATGTGGGCTGCATTTCGGCTGCCTTTTGGGCTGGAGCTTGTCGTGGTTTGAGGCCTGGCTTGCTCCACCCCCTGCTCTTGAGATTCTCCCGGATGTGGGCTGCATTTTGGCTGCCTTTTGGGCTGGAGCTTCTCGTGGTTTGAGGCCTGGCTTTCTCCACCCCCTGCTCTTGAGTTTCTCCCGGATGTGGGCTGCATTTTGGCTGCCTTTTGGGCTGGAGCTTCTCGTGGTTTGAGGCCTGGCTTTCTCCACCCCCTGCTCTTGAGATTCTCCCGGATGTGGGCTGCATTTTGGCTGACTCTTGGGCTGGAGCTTCCCGTGGTTTGAGGTCTGGCTTGCTCCACCCCCTGCTCTTGAGATTCTTCCAGATGTGGGCTGCATTTTGGCTGCCTTTTGGGCTGGAGCTTCTCGTGGTTTGAGGCCTGCCTTGCTCCACCCCCTGCTCTTGAGATTCTCCAGATGTGGGCTGCATTTTGGCTGCCTTTTGGGCTGGAGCTTCTCGTGGTTTGAGGCCTGGCTTGCTCCACCCCCTGCTCTTGAGATTCTCCCGGATGTGGGCTGCATTTTGGCTGATTCTTTGGCTGGAGATTCTTGTGGTTTGAGGCCTGGCTTGCTCCACCACCTGCTCTTGAGATTGTCCTGGATATGGGCTGCATTTTGGCTGCCTTTTGGGCTGGAACTTCTCGTGGTTTGAGGCCTGGCTTGCTCCACCCCCTGCTATTGAGATTCTCCCGGATGTGGGCTGCATTTTGGCTCCATTTTTGGGCTGGAGCTTCTCAAGATTTGAGGCGTGGCTTGCTCGACCCCCTGCTCTTGATATGCTCCTGGATGTGGGCTGCATTTTGGCTGCCTTTTGGGCTGGAGCTTCTCGTGGTTTGAGGCCTGGCTTGCTCCACCCCCTGCTCTTGAGATTCTCCCCGATGTTGGCTGCATTTTGGCTGATTCTTTGGCTGGAGCTTCTCGTGGTTTGAGGCCTGGCTTGCTCCACCCCCTGCTCTTGAGATTCTCCCGGATGTGGGCTGCATTTTGGCTGCCTTTTGGGCTGGAGCTTCCCGTGGTTTGAGGCCTGGCTTGCTCCACCCCCTGCTCTTGAGATTCTCCCGGATGTGGGCTGCATTTTGGCTGCCTTTTGGGCTGGAGCTTGTCGTGGTTTGAGGCCTGGCTTGCTCCACCCCCTGCTCTTGAGATTCTCCCGGATGTGGGCTGCATTTTGGCTGATTCTTTGGCTGGAGCTTCTCGTGGTTTGAGGCCTGGCTTGCTCCACCCCCTGCTCTTGAGATTCTCCCGGATGTGGGCTGCATTTTGGCTGCATTTTGGGCTGGAGCTTCTCGTGGTTTGAGGCCTGGCTTGCTCCACCCCCTGCTCTTGAGATTCTCCCGGAGGTAGGCTGCATTTTGGCTGCATTTTGGGCTGGAGCTTCTCGTGGTTTGAGGCCTGGCTTGCTCCACCCCCTGCTCTTGAGTTTCTCCCGGATGTGGGCTGCATTTTGGCTGCCTTTTGGGCTGGAGCTTCTCGTGGTTTGAGGCCTGGCTTTCTCCACCCCCTGCTCTTGAGATTCTCCCGGATGTGGGCTGCATTTTGGCTGCCTGTTGGGCTGGAGCTTCTCGTGGTTTGAGGCCTGGCTTGCTCCACCCCCTGCTCTTGAGATTCTCCGCGATGTGGGATGCATTTTGGCTGCCTTTTGGGCTGAAGCTTCTCGTGGTTTGAGGCCTGGCTTGCTCCACCCCCTGCTCTTGAGATTCTCCCGGATGTGGGCTGCATTTTGGCTGATTCTTTGGCTGGAGCTTCTCGTGGTTTGAGGCCTGGCTTGCTCCACCCCCTGCTCTTGAGATTCTCCCGGATGTGGGCTGCATTTTGGCTGACTCTTGGGCTGGAGCTTCCCGTGGTTTGAGGTCTGGCTTGCTCCACCCCCTGCTCTTGAGATTCTTCCAGATGTGGGCTGCATTTTGGCTGCCTTTTGGGCTGGAGCTTCTCGTGGTTTGAGGCCTGCCTTGCTCCACCCCCTGCTCTTGAGATTCTCCAGATGTGGGCTGCATTTTGGCTGCCTTTTGGGCTGGAGCTTCTCGTGGTTTGAGGCCTGGCTTGCTCCACCCCCTGCTCTTGAGATTCTCTCGGATGTGGGCTGGATTTTGGCTGCCTTTTGTGCTGGAGCTTCTCGTGGTGTGAGGCCTGGCTTGCTCCACCCCCTGCTCTTGAGATTTTCCCGGATGTGGGCTGCATTTTGGCTCCATTTTGGGTTGAAACTTCTCGTGGTTTGAGGCCTGGCTTGCTCCACCCCCTGCTCTTGATATTCTCCCGGAGGTGGGCTGCATTTTGGCTGCCTTTTGGGCTGGAGCTTCCCGTGGTTTGAGGCCTGGCTTGCTCCACCCCCTGCTCTTGAGATTCTCCCGGATGTGGGCTGCACTTTGGCTGCCTTTTGGGCTGGAGCTTCTCGTGGTTTGAGGCCTGGCTTGCTCCACCCCCTACTCTTGAGATTCTCCCGGATGTGGGCTGCATATTGGATGATTCTTGGGCTGGAGCTTCCCGTGGTTTGAGGCCTGGCTTCCTCCACCCCCTGCTCTTGAGATTCTCCCGGATGTGGTCTGCAATTTTGCTGCCTTTTGGGCTGCAGCTTCTCGTGGTTTGAGGCCTGGCTTGCTCCACCCCCTGCTCTTGAGATTCTCCCGGATGTGGGCTGCATTTTGGCTGCCTTTTGGGCTGGAGATTCTCGTGGTTTGTGGCCTGGATTGCTCCACTCCCTGCTCTTGAGATTCTCCCGGATGTGGGCTGCATTTTGGCTGCCTTTTGGGCTGGAGCTTCCCGTGGTTTGAGGCCTGCCTTGCTCCACCCCCTGCTCTTGAGATTCTCCCGGATGTGGGCTGCATTTTGGGCTGGAGATTCTCGTGGTTTGGGGCATGGCTGGCTCCACCCCCTGCTCTTGAGATTCTCCCGGATGTGGGCTGCATTTTGGTTGCTCTTTGGGCTGGAGCTTCTCGTGGTTTGAGGCCTGGCTTGCTCCACCCCCTGCTCTTGAGATTCTCCTGCATGTAGGCTGCATTTTGGCTGCTTTTTGGGCTGGAGCTTCTCGTGGTTTGAGGCCTGCCTTGCTCCACCCCTTGCTCTTGATATTCTCTGGGATGTGGGCTGCATTTTGGCTGCTTTTTGGGCTGGAGCTTCTCGTGGTTTGAGGCCTGGCTTGCTCCACCACCTGCTCTTGATATTCTCCCGGATGTGGTCTGGATTTGGCTGCTTTTTGGGCTGGAGCTTCTCATGGTTTGAGCCCTGGCTTGCTCCACCCCCTGCTCTTGAGATTCTCCCGGATGTGGGCTGCATTTTGGCTGCCTTTTGTGCTGGAGCTTCTCGTGGTTTGAGGCCTGGCTTGCTCCACCCCCTGCTCTTGAGATTCTCCCGGATATGGGCTGCATTTTGGCTCCATTTTGGGTTGAAACTTCTCGTGGTTTGAGGCCTGGCTTGCTCCACCCCCTGCTCTTGATATTCTCCCGGATGTGGGCTGCATTTTGGCTGCCTTTTGGGCTGGAGCTTCCCGTGGTTTGAGGCCTGGCTTGCTCCACCCCCTGCTCTTGATATTCTACCGGAGGTGGGCTGCATTTTGGCTGCCTTTTGGGCTGGAGCTTCCCGTGGTTTGAGGCCTGGCTTGCTCCACCCCCTGCTCTTGAGATTCTCCCGGATGTGGGCTGCACTTTGGCTGCCTTTTGGGCTGGAGCTTCTCGTGGTTTGAGGCCTGGCTTGCTCCACCCCCTGCTCTTGAGATTCTCCCGGATGTGGGCTGCATTTTGGATGATTCTTGGGCTGGAGCTTCTCGTGGTTTGAGGCCTGGCTTCCTCCACCCCCTGCTCTTGAGATTCTCCCGGATGTGGTCTGCAATTTTGCTGCCTTTTGGCCTGGAGCTTCTCGTGGTTTGAGGCCTGGCTTGCTCCACCCCCTGCTCTTGAGATTCTCCCGGATGTGGGCTGCATTTTGGCTGCCTTTTGGGCTGGAGATTCTCGTGGTTTGTGGCCTGGATTGCTCCACTCCCTGCTCTTGAGATTCTCCCGGATGTGGGCTGCATTTTGGCTGCATTTTGGGCTGGAGCTTCTCGTGGTTTGAGGCCTGGCTTGCTCCATCCCCTGCTCTTGAGATTCTCCCGGATGTGGGCTGGATTTTGGCTCCATTTTTGGGCTGGAGCTTCTCAAGGTTTGAGGCCTGGCTTGCTCGACCCCCTGCTCTTGATATGCTCCTGGATGTGGGCTGCATTTTGGCTGCCTTTTGGGCTGGAGCTTCTCGTGGTTTGAGGCCTGGCTTTCTCCACCCCCTGCTCTTGAGATTCTCCCGGATGTGGGCTGCATTTTGGCTGATTCTTTGGCTGGAGCTTCCCGTGGTTTGAGGCCTGGCTTGCTCCACCCCCTGCTCTTGAGATTCTCCCGGATGTGGGCTGCATTTTGGCTGCCTTTTGGGCTGGAGCTTCTCGTGGTTTGAGGCCTGGCTTGCTCCACCCCCTGCTCTTGAGATTCTCCCGGATGTGGGCTGCATTTTGGCTGATCCTTTGGCTGGAGCTTCCCGTGGTTTGAGGCCTGGCTTGCTCCACCCCCTGCTCTTGAGATTCTCCTGGATGTGGGCTGCATTTTGGCTGCCTTTTGGGCTGGAGCTTCTCGTGGTTTGAGGCCTGGCTTGCTCCACCCCCTGCTCTTGAGATTCTCCCGGATGTGGGCTGCATTTTGGCTGCCTTTTGGGCTGGAGCTTCCCGTGGTTTGAGGCCTGGCTTGCTCCACCCCCTGCTCTTGAGATTCTCCCGGATGTGGGCTGCATTTTGGCTGCCTTTTGGGCTGGAGCTTCTCGTGGTTTGAGGCCTGGCTTGCTCCACCCCCTGCTCTTGAGATTCTCCCGGATGTGGGCTGCATTTTGGCTGATTCTTTGGCTGGAGCTTCTCGTGGTTTGAGGCCTGGCTTGCTCCACCCCCTGCTCTTGATATTCTCCCGGAGGTGGGCTGCATTTTGGCTGCATTTTGGGCTGGAGCTTCTCGTGGTTTGAGGCCTGGCTTGCTCCACCCCCTGCTCTTGATATTCTCCCGGATGTGGGCTGCATTTTGGCTGTATTTTGGGCTGGAGCTTCCCGTGGTTTGAGGCCTGACTTGCTCCACCCCCTGCTCTTGAGATTCTCCCGGATGTGGCCTGCATTTTGGCTGCCTTTTGGGCTGGAGCTTCTCGTGGTTTGAGGCCTGGCTTGTTCCACCCCCTGCTCTTGAGATTCTCCCGGATGTGGGCTGCATTTTGGCTGCCTTTTGGGCTGGAGCTTCTCGTGGTTTGGGGGCTGGCTTGCTCCACCCCCTGCTCTTGAGATTCTCCTGGATGTGGGCTGCATTTTGGCTGCCTTGTGGGCTGGAGCTTCTCGTGGTTTGTGGCCTGGCTTGCTCCACCCCCTGCTCTTGAGATTCTCCCGGAGGTGGGCTGGATTTTGGCTGCCTTTTGGGCTGGAGCTTCTCGTGGTTTGTGGCCTGGATTGCTCCACTCCCTGCTCTTGAGATTCTCCCGGATGTGGGCTGCATTTTGGCTGACTTTTGGGCTGGAGCTTCTCGTGCTTTGAGGCCTGGCTTGCTCCACCCCCTGCTCTTGAGATTCTCCCGGAGGTGGGCTGGATTTTGGCTGCATTTTGGGCTGGAGCTTCTCGTGGTTTGGGGGCTGGCTTGCTCCACCCCCTGCTCTTGAGATTCTCCTGGATGTGGGCTGCATTTTGGCTGCATTTTGGGCTGGAGCTTCTCGTGGTTTGTGGCCTGGCTTGCTCGATCCCCTGCTCTTGAGATTCTCCAGGAGGTGGGCTGCACTTTGGCTGCCTTTTGGGCTGGAGCTTCTCGTGGTTTGGGGGCTGGCTTGCTCCACCCCTTGCTCTTGAGATTCTCCCGGATGTGGGCTGGATTTCGGCTGCCTTTTGGGCTGGAGCTTCTCGTGGTTTGAGGCCTGGCTTGCTCCACCCGCTGCTCTTGATATTCTCCCGGATGTGGGCTGCATTTTGGCTGCATTTTGGCCTGGAGCTTCTCGTGTTTTGAGGCCTGGCTTGCTCCACCACCTGCTCTTGAGATTCTCCCGGATGTGGTCTGCAATTTTGCTGCCTTTTGGCCTGGAGCTTGTCGTGGTTTGAGGCCTGGCTTGCTCCACCCCCTGCTCTTGAGATTCTCCCGGATGTGGGCTGCATTTTGGCTGCCTTTTGGGCTGGAGATTCTCGTGGTTTGTGGCCTGGATTGCTCCACTCCCTGCTCTTGAGATTCTCCCGGATGTGGGCTGCATTTTGGCTGACTTTTGGGCTGGAGCTTCTCGTGCTTTGAGGCCTGGCTTGCTCCACCCCCTGCTCTTGAGATTCTCCCGGAGGTGGGCTGGATTTTGGCTGCATTTTGGGCTGGAGCTTCCCGTGGTTTGAGGCCTGACTTGCTCCACCCCCTGCTCTTGAGATTCTCCCGGATGTGGGCTGCATTTTGGCTGCCTTTTGGGCTGGAGCTTCTCGTGGTTTGGGGGCTGGCTTGCTCCACCCCCTGCTCTTGAGATTCTCCTGGATGTGGGCTGCATTTTGGCTGCCTTGTGGACTGGAGCTTCTCGTGGTTTGTGGCCTGGCTTGCTCCACCCCCTGCTCTTGAGATTCTCCCGGATGTGGGCTGCATTTTGGCTGCCTTTTGGGCTGGAGCTTCTCGTGGTTTGAGGCCTGGCTTGCTCCACCCCCTGCTCTTGATATTCTCCCAGATGTGGGCTGAATTTTGGCTGCCTTTTGGGCTGGAGCTTCTCGTGGTTTGAGGCCTGGCTTGCTCCACCCCCTGCTCTTGAGATTCTCCCGGATGTGGGGTGCATTTTGGATGATTCTTGGGCTGGAGCTTCTCGTGGTTTGAGGCCTACCTTGCTCCACCCCCTGCTCTTGAGATTCTCCCGGATGTGGGCTGCATTTTGGCTGCCTTTTGGGCTGGAGCTTCTCGTGGTTTGAGGCCTGGCTTGTTCCACCCCCTGCTCTTGAGATTCTCCCAGATGTGGGCTGCATTTTGGCTGCCTTTTGGGCTGGAGCTTCTCGTGGTTTGAGGCCTGGCTTGCTCCACCCCCTGCTCTTGAGATTCTCCCGGATGTGGGCTGCATTTTGGCTGCCTTTTGGGCTGGAGCTTCTCGTGGTTTGGGGCATGGCTGGCTCCACCCCCTGCTCTTGAGATTCTCCCGGATGTGGGCTGCATTTTGGTTGCACTTTGGGCTGGAGCTTCTCGTGGTTTGAGGCCTGGCTTGCTCCACCCCCTGCTCTTGAGATTCTCCTGCATGTAGGCTGCAGTTTGGCTGCTTTTTGGGCTGGAGCTTCTCGTGGTTTGAGGCCTGGCTTGCTCCACCCCTTGCTATTGAGATTCTCTGGGATGTGGGCTGCATTTTGGCTGCTTTTTGGGCTGGAGCTTCTCGTGGTTTGAGACCTGGCTTGCTCCACCCCCTGCTCTTGAGATTCTCCCGGATGTGGGCTGCATTTTGGCTGCCTTTTGGGCTGGAGCTTCTCGTGGTTTGAGGCCTGGCTTGCTCCACCCCCTGCTCTTGAGATTCTCCCGGATGTGGGCTGCATTTGGCTGCCTTTTGGGCTGGAGCTTCTCATGGTTTGAGTCCTGGCTTGCTCCACCCCCTGCTCTTAAGATTCTCCCGGATGTGGGCTGGATTTTGGCTGCCTTTTGGGCTGGAGCTTCTCGTGGTTTGAGGCCTGGCTTGCTCCATACCCTGCTCTTGCTATTCTCCCGGATGTGGGCTGGATTTTGGCTGCCTTTTGGGCTGGAGCTTCTCGTGGTTTGAGGCCTGGCTTGCTCCACCCCCTGCTCTTGAGATTCTCCCGGATGTGGGCTGGATTTTGGCTGCCTTTTGGGCTGGAAATTCTCGTGGTTTGAGGCCTGCCTTGCTCTATCCCCTGCTCTTGAAATTCTCCCGGATGTGGGCTGGAGTTTAGCTGCATTTTGGGCATGGAGCTTCTCGTGGTTTGAGGCCTGGCTTGCTCCACCCCCTGCTCTTGAGATTCTCCCGGATGTGGGCTGGATTTTGGCTGCCTTTTGGGCTGGAGCTTCTCGTGGTTTGAGGCCTGGCTTGCTCCATACCCTGCTCTTGCTATTCTCCCGGATGTGGGCTGGATTTTGGCTGCCTTTTGGGCTGGAGATTCTCATGGTTTGAGTCCTGGCTTGCTCCACTCCCTGCCCATGATATTCTCCCGGATGTGGCCTGCATTTTGGCTGCATTTTGGGCTGGAGCTTCTCGTGGTTTGAGGCCTGGCTTGCTCCACCCCCTGCTCTTGATATTCTCCCGGAGGTGGGCTGGATTTTGGCTGACTTTTGGGCTGGAGCTTCTCGTGGTTTGAGGCGTGCCTTGCTCCATCCCCTGCTCTTGATATTCTCCCGGATGTGGGCTGCATTTTGGCTGCATTTTGGGCTGGAGCTTCTCGTGGTTTGAGTCCTGGCTTCCTCCACCCCCTGCTCTTGAGATTCTCCCGGATGTGGGCTGCATTTTGGTTGCTCTTTGGGCTGGAGCTTCCCGTGGTTTGAGGCCTGGCTTGCTCCACCCCCTGCCCTTGAGATTCTCCCGGATGTGGGCTGCATTTTGGCTGCATTTTGGGCTGGAGCTTCTCGTGGTTTGAGGCCTGCCTTGCTCCACCCCCTGCTCTTGAGATTCTCCCGGAGGTGGGCTGCATTTTGGCTGCCTTTTGGGCTGGAGCTTCTCGTGGTTTGAGGCGTGCCTTGCTCCATCCCCTGCTCTTGATATTCTCCCGGATGTGGGCTGCATTTTGGCTGCATTTTGGGCTGGAGCTTCTCGTGGTTTGAGGCCTGGCTTCCTCCACTCCCTGCCCATGATATTCTCCCGGATGTGGGCTGCATTTTGGCTGCCTTTTGGGCTGGAGCTTTTCGTGGTATGAGGCCTGGCTTGCTCCACCCCCTACTCTTGAGATTCTCCCCGATGTGGGCTGCATTTTGGCTGCCTTTTGGGCTGGAGCTTCTCGTGGTTTGAGGCCTGGCTTCCTCCACCCCCTGCCCATGATATTCTCCTGGATGTGGGCTGCATTTTGGCTGCCTTTTTGGGCTGGAAATTCTCGTGGTTTGAGGCCTGGCTTGCTCCACCCCCTGCTCTTGAGATTCTCCAGATGTGGGCTGCATTTTGGCTGCCTTTTGGGCTGGAGCTTCTCATGGTTTGAGGCCTGGCTTGCTCCACCCCCTGCTCTTGAGATTCTCTCGGATGTGGGCTGGATTTTGGCTGCCTTTTGGGCTGGAGCTTCTCGTGCTTTGAGGCCTGGCTTGCTCCACCCCCTGCTCTTGATATTCTCCCGGATATGAGCTGGATTTTGGCTGCCTTTTGTAATGGAGCTTCTCGTGGTTTGAGGCCTGGCTTGCTCCACCCCCTGCTCTTGAGATTCTCCCGGATGTGGGCTGCATTTTGGCTGCCTTTTGGGCTGGAGCTTCTCGTGGTTTGAGGCCTGGCTTGCTCCACCCCCTGCTCTTGAGATTCTCCCGGATGTGGGCTGCATTTTGGCTGATTCTTGGGCTGGAGCTTCCCGTGGTTTGAGGCCTGGCTTGCTCCACCCCCTGCTCTTGAGATTCTCCCGGATGTGGGCTGCATTTTGGCTGCCTTTTGGGCTGGAGCTTCTCGTGGTTTGAGGCCTGGCTTGCTCCACCCCCTGCTCTTGAGATTCTCCTGGATGTGGGCTGCATTTTGGCTGTCTTTTGGGCTGGAGCTTCTTGTGGTTTGTGGCCTGGATTGCTCCACTCCCTGCTCTTGAGATTCTCCCGGATGTGGGCTGCATTTTGGCTGCCTTTTGGGCTGGAGCTTCTCGTGGTTTGAGGCCTGGCTTGCTCCAGCCCCTGCTCTTGATATTCTCCCAGATGTGGGCTGAATTTTGGCTGACTTTTGGGCTGGAGCTTCTCGTGGTTTGAGGCCTGGCTTGCTCCACCCCCTGCTCTTGAGATTCTCCCGGATGTGGGCTGCATTTTGGCTGCCTTTTGGGCTGGAGCTTCTCGTGGTTTGAGGCCTGGCTTGTTCCACCCCCTGCTCTTGAGATTCTCCCGGATGTGGGCTGCATTTTGGCTGCCTTTTGGGCTGGAGCTTCTCGTGGTTTGGGGGCTGGCTTGCTCCACCCCCTGCTCTTGAGATTCTCCTGGATGTGGGCTGCATTTTGGCTGCCTTGTGGGCTGGAGCTTCTCGTGGTTTGTGGCCTGGCTTGCTCCACCCCCTGCTCTTGAGATTCTCCCGGATGTGGGCTGCATTTTGGCTGCCTTTTGGGCTGGAGCTTCTCGTGGTTTGAGGCCTGGCTTGCTCCACCCCCTGCTCTTGAGATTCTCCCGGATGTGGGCTGCATTTTGGCTGCCTTTTGGGCTGGAGCTTCTCGTGGTTTGTGGCCTGGATTGCTCCACTCCCTGCTCTTGAGATTCTCCCGGATGTGGGCTGCATTTTGGCTGCCTTTTGGGCTGGAGCTTCTCGTGGTTTGAGGCCTGGCTTGCTCCACCCCCTGCTCTTGAGATTCTCCCGGATGTGGGCTGGATTTTGGCTGCCTTTTGGGCTGGAGCTTCTCGTGGTTTGAGGCCTGGCTTGCTCCACCCCCTGCTCTTGAGATTCTCCCGGATGTGGGGTGCATTTTGGATGATTCTTGGGCTGGAGCTTCCCGTGGTTTGAGGCCTGCCTTGCTCCACCCCCTGCTCTTGAGATTCTCCCGGATGTGGGCTGCATTTTGGCTGCCTTTTGGGCTGGAGCTTCTCGTGGTTTGAGGCCTGGCTTGTTCCACCCCCTGCTCTTGAGATTCTCCCGGATGTGGGCTGCATTTTGGCTGCCTTTTGGGCTGGAGCTTCTCGTGGTTTGGGGGCTGGCTTGCTCCACCCCCTGCTCTTGAGATTCTCCTGGATGTGGGCTGCATTTTGGCTGCCTTGTGGGCTGGAGCTTCTCGTGGTTTGTGGCCTGGCTTGCTCAACCCCCTGCTCTTGAGATTCTCCCGGATGTGGGCTGCATTTTGGCTGCCTTTTGGGTTGAAGCTTCTCGTGGTTTGAGGCCTGGCTTGCTCCACCCCCTGCTCTTGATATTCTCCCAGATGTGGGCTGAATTTTGGCTGCCTTTTGGGCTGGAGCTTCTCGTGGTTTGAGGCCTGGCTTTCTCCACCCCCTGCTCTTGAGATTCTCCCAGAGGTGGGCTGCATTTTGGATGATTCTTGGGCTGGAGCTTCCCGTGGTTTGAGGCCTGGCTTCCTCCACCCCCTGCTCTTGAGATTCTCCCGGATGTGGTCTGCATTTTGGCTGCCTTTTGGGCTGGAGCTTCTCGTGGTTTGAGGCCTGGCTTGCTCCACCCCCTGCTCTTGAGATTCTCCCGGATGTGGGATGCATTTTGGCTGCATTTTGGGCTGGAGCTTCTCGTGGTTTGAGGCCTGGCTTCCTCCACCCCCTGCTCTTGAGATTCTCCCGGATGTGGGCTGCATTTTGGCTGCCTTTTGGGCTGGAGCTTCTCGTGGTTTGGGGCATGGCTGGCTCCACCCCCTGCTCTTGAGATTCTCCCGGATGTGGGCTGCATTTTGGTTGCTCTTTGGGCTGGAGCTTCTCGTGGTTTGAGGCCTGGCTTGCTCCACCCCCTGCTCTTGAGATTCTCCTGCATGTAGGCTGCATTTTGGCTGCTTTTTGGGCTGGAGCTTCTCGTGGTTTGAGGCCTGGCTTGCTCCATCCCTTGCTATTGAGATTCTCCCGGAGGTGGGCTGCATTTTGGCTGCTTTTTGGGCTGGAGCTTCTCGTGGTTTGAGGCCTGGCTTGCTCCACCCCCTGCTCTTGAGATTCTCCCGGATGTGGGCTGGATTTTGGCTGCCTTTTGGGCTGGAGCTTCTCGTGGTTTGAGGCCTGGCTTGCTCCATACCCTGCTCTTGCTATTCTCCCGGATGTGGGCTGGATTTTGGCTGCCTTTTGGGCTGGAGCTTCTCGTGGTTTGAGGCCTGGCTTGCTCCACCCCCTGCTCTTGAGATTCTCCCGGATGTGGGCTGCATTTTGGCTGCCTTTTGGGCTGGAAATTCTCGTGGTTTGAGGCCTGCCTTGCTCTATCCCCTGCTCTTGAAATTCTCCCGGATGTGGGCTGGAGTTTAGCTGCATTTTGGGCATGGAGCTTCTCGTGGTTTGAGGCGTGCCTTGCTCCATCCCCTGCTCTTGATATTCTCCCGGATGTGGGCTGCATTTTGGCTGCATTTTGGGCTGGAGCTTCTCATGGTTTGAGGCCTGGCTTCCTCCACCCCCTGCTCTTGAGATTCTCCTGGATGTGGGCTGCATTTTGGCTGCCTTGTGGGCTGGAGCTTCTCGTGGTTTGTGGCCTGGCTTGCTCCACCCCCTGCTCTTGAGATTCTCCCGGATGTGGGCTGAATTTTGGCTGCCTTTTGGGCTGGAGCTTCTCGTGGTTTGAGGCCTGGCTTTCTCCACCCCCTGCTCTTGAGATTCTCCCAGAGGTGGGCTGCATTTTGGATGATTCTTGGGCTGGAGCTTCCCGTGGTTTGAGGCCTGGATTCCTCCACCCCCTGCTCTTGAGATTCTCCCGGATGTGGTCTGCATTTTGGCTGCCTTTTGGGCTGGAGCTTCTCGTGGTTTGAGGCCTGGCTTGCTCCACCCCCTGCTCTTGAGATTCTCCCGGATGTGGGCTGCATTTTGGCTGCATTTTGGGATGGAGCTTCTCATGGTTTGAGGCCTGGCTTGCTCCACCCCCTGCTCTTGAGATTCTCCCGGATGTGGGCTGCATTTTGGCTGCCTTTTGGGCTGGAGCTTCCCGTGGTTTGAGGCCTGCCTTGCTCCACCCCCTGCTCTTGAGATTCTCCCGGATGTGGGCTGCATTTTGGCTGCCTTTTGGGCTGGAGCTTCTCGTGGTTTGGGGCATGGCTGGCTCCACCCCCTGCTCTTGAGATTCTCCCGGATGTGGGCTGCATTTTGGTTGCTCTTTGGGCTGGAGCTTCTCGTGGTTTGAGGCCTGGCTTGCTCCACCCCCTGCTCTTGAGATTCTCCTGCATGTAGGCTGCATTTTGGCTGCTTTTTGGTGCTGGAGCTTCTCGTGGTTTGAGGCCTGGCTTGCTCCACCCCTTGCTATTGAGATTCTCTGGGATGTGGGCTGGATTTTGGCTGCTTTTTGGGCTGGAGCTTCTCGTGGTTTGAGGCCTGGCTTGCTCCACCCCCTGCTCTTGAGATTCTCCTGCATGTAGGCTGCATTTTGGCTGCTTTTTGGGCTGGAGCTTCTCGTGGTTTGAGGCCTGGCTTGCTCCATCCCTTGCTATTGAGATTCTCCCGGATGTGGGCTGGATTTTGGCTGCTTTTTGGGCTGGAGCTTCTCGTGGTTTGAGGCCTGGCTTGCTCCATACCCTGCTCTTGCTATTCTCCCGGATGTGGGCTGGATTTTGGCTGCCTTTTGGGCTGGAGCTTCTCGTGGTTTGAGGCCTGGCTTGCTCCACCCCCTGCTCTTGAGATTCTCCCGGATGTGGGCTGCATTTTGGCTGCCTTTTGGGCTGGAAATTCTCGTGGTTTGAGGCCTGCCTTGCTCTATCCCCTGCTCTTGAAATTCTCCCTGATGTGGGCTGGAGTTTAGCTGCATTTTGGGCATGGAGCTTCTCGTGGTTTGAGGCGTGCCTTGCTCCATCCCCTGCTCTTGATATTCTCCCGGATGTGGGCTGCATTTTGGCTGCATTTTGGGCTGGAGCTTCTCATGGTTTGAGGCCTGGCTTCCTCCACCCCCTGCTCTTGAGATTCTCCTGGATGTGGGCTGCATTTTGGCTGCCTTGTGGGCTGGAGCTTCTCGTGGTTTGTGGCCTGGCTTGCTCCACCCCCTGCTCTTGAGATTCTCCCGGATGTGGGCTGCATTTTGGCTGCCTTTTGGGTTGAAGCTTCTCGTGGTTTGAGGCCTGGCTTGCTCCACCCCCTGCTCTTGATATTCTCCCAGATGTGGGCTGAATTTTGGCTGCCTTTTGGGCTGGAGCTTCTCGTGGTTTGAGGCCTGGCTTTCTCCACCCCCTGCTCTTGAGATTCTCCCAGAGGTGGGCTGCATTTTGGATGATTCTTGGGCTGGAGCTTCCCGTGGTTTGAGGCCTGGCTTCCTCCACCCCCTGCTCTTGAGATTCTCCCGGATGTGGTCTGCATTTTGGCTGCCTTTTGGGCTGGAGCTTCTCATGGTTTGAGGCCTGGCTTCCTCCACCCCCTGCTCTTGAGATTCTCCCGGATGTGGGCTGCATTTTGGCTGCCTTTTGGGCTGGAGCTTCCCGTGGTTTGAGGCCTGCCTTGCTCCACCCCCTGCTCTTGAGATTCTCCCGGATGTGGGCTGCGTTTTGGCTGCCTTTTGGGCTGGAGCTTCTCGTGGTTTGGGGCATGGCTGGCTCCACCCCCTGCTCTTGAGATTCTCCCGGATGTGGGCTGCATTTTGGTTGCTCTTTGGGCTGGAGCTTCTCGTGGTTTGAGGCCTGGCTTGCTCCACCCCCTGCTCTTGAGATTCTCCTGCATGTAGGCTGCATTTTGGCTGCTTTTTGGGCTGGAGCTTCTCGTGGTTTGAGGCCTGGCTTGCTCCACCCCTTGCTATTGAGATTCTCTGGGATGTGGGCTGGATTTTGGCTGCATTTTGGGCTGGAGCTTCTCGTGGTTTGAGACCTGGCTTGCTCCACCCCCTGCTCTTGAGATTCTCCCGGATGTGGGCTGCATTTTGGCTGCCTTTTGGGCTGGAGCTTCTCGTGGTTTGAGGCCTGCCTTGCTCCACCCCCTGCTCTTGAGATTCTCCCGGATGTGGGCTGCATTTTGGCTGCCTTTTGGGCTGGAGCTTCTCGTGGTTTGGGGGCTGGCTTGCTCCACCCCCTGCTCTTGAGATTCTCCTGGATGTGGGCTGCATTTTGGCTGCCTTGTGGGCTGGAGCTTCTCGTGGTTTGTGGCCTGGCTTGCTCCACCCCCTGCTCTTGAGATTCTCCCGGATGTGGGCTGGATTTTGGCTGCTTTTTGGCTGGAGCTTCTTGAGGTTTGAGGCCTGGCTTGCTCCACCCCCTGCTCTTGAGATTCTCCCAGAGGTGGGCTGCATTTTGGATGATTCTTGGGCTGGAGCTTCCCGTGGTTTGAGGCCTGGATTCCTCCACCCCCTGCTCTTGAGATTCTCCCGGATGTGGTCTGCATTTTGGCTGCCTTTTGGGCTGGAGCTTCTCGTGGTTTGAGGCCTGGCTTGCTCCACCCCCTGCTCTTGAGATTCTCCCGGATGTGGGCTGCATTTTGGCTGCATTTTGGGATGGAGCTTCTCATGGTTTGAGGCCTGGCTTCCTCCACCCCCTGCTCTTGAGATTCTCCCGGATGTGGGCTGCATTTTGGCTGCCTTTTGGGCTGGAGCTACCCGTGGTTTGAGGCCTGGCTTGCTCCACCCCCTGCTCTTGAGATTCTCCCGGATGTGGGCTGCATTTTGGCTGCCTTTTGGGCTGGAGCTTCTCGTGGTTTGGGGCATGGCTGGCTCCACCCCCTGCTCTTGAGATTCTCCCAGATGTGGGCTGCATTTTGGTTGCTCTTTGGGCTGGAGCTTCTCGTGGTTTGAGGCCTGGCTTGCTCCACCCCCTGCTCTTGAGATTCTCCTGCATGTAGGCTGCATTTTGGCTGCTTTTTGGGCTGGAGCTTCTCGTGGTTTGAGGCCTGGCTTGCTCCACCCCTTGCTATTGAGATTCTCTGGGATGTGGGCTGGATTTTGGCTGCTTTTTGGGCTGGAGCTTCTCGTGGTTTGAGACCTGGCTTGCTCCACCCCCTGCTCTTGAGATTCTCCCGGATGTGGGCTGCATTTTGGCTGCCTTTTGGGCTGGAGCTTCTCGTGGTTTGAGGCCTGGCTTGCTCCACCCCCTGCTCTTGAGATTCTCCCGGATGTGGGCTGCATTTGGCTGCCTTTTGGGCTGGAGCTTCTCATGGTTTGAGCCCTGGCTTGCTCCACCCCCTGCTCTTGAGATTCTCCCGGATGTGGGCTGGATTTTGGCTGCCTTTTGGGCTGGAGCTTCTCGTGGTTTGAGGCCTGGCTTGCTCCATACCCTGCTCTTGCTATTCTCCCGGATGTGGGCTGGATTTTGGCTGCCTTTTGGGCTGGAGCTTCTCGTGGTTTGAGGCCTGGCTTGCTCCACCCCCTGCTCTTGAGATTCTCCCGGATGTGGGCTGCATTTTGGCTGCCTTTTGGGCTGGAAATTCTCGTGGTTTGAGGCCTGCCTTGCTCTATCCCCTGCTCTTGAAATTCTCCCGGATGTGGGCTGGAGTTTAGCTGCATTTTGGGCATGGAGCTTCTCGTGGTTTGAGGCCTGGCTTGCTCCACCCCCTGCTCTTGAGATTCTCCCGGATGTGGGCTGGATTTTGGCTGCCTTTTGGGCTGGAGCTTCTCGTGGTTTGAGGCCTGGCTTGCTCCATACCCTGCTCTTGCTATTCTCCCGGATGTGGGCTGGATTTTGGCTGCCTTTTGGGCTGGAGATTCTCGTGGTTTGAGTCCTGGCTTGCTCCACTCCCTGCCCATGATATTCTCCCGGATGTGGGCTGCATTTTGGCTGCATTTTGGGCTGGAGCTTCTCGTGGTTTGAGGCCTGCCTTGCTCCACCCCCTGCTCTTGAGATTCTCCCGGAGGTGGGCTGCATTTTGGCTGCCTTTTGGGCTGGAGCTTCTCGTGGTTTGAGGCGTGCCTTGCTCCATCCCCTGCTCTTGATATTCTCCCGGATGTGGGCTGCATTTTGGCTGCATTTTGGGCTGGAGCTTCTCATGGTTTGAGGCCTGGCTTCCTCCACCCCCTGCTCTTGAGATTCTCCCGGATGTGGGCTGCATTTTGGCTGCCTTTTGGGTTGAAGCTTCTCGTGGTTTGAGGCCTGGCTTGCTCCACCCCCTGCTCTTGATATTCTCCCAGATGTGGGCTGAATTTTGGCTGCCTTTTGGGCTGGAGCTTCTCGTGGTTTGAGGCCTGGCTTTCTCCACCCCCTGCTCTTGAGATTCTCCCAGAGGTGTGCTGCATTTTGGATGATTCTTGGGCTGGAGCTTCCCGTGGTTTGAGGCCTGGCTTCCTCCACTCCCTGCTCTTGAGATTCTCCTGCATGTAGGCTGCATTTTGGCTGCTTTTTGGGCTGGAGCTTCTCGTGGTTTGAGGCCTGGCTTGCTCCACCCCTTGCTATTGAGATTCTCTGGGATGTGGGCTGGATTTTGGCTGCTTTTTGGGCTGGAGCTTCTCGTGGTTTGAGACCTGGCTTGCTCCACCCCCTGCTCTTGAGATTCTCCCGGATGTGGGCTGCATTTTGGCTGCCTTTTGGGCTGGAGCTTCTCGTGGTTTGAGGCCTGGCTTGCTCCAACCCCTGCTCTTGAGATTCTCCCGGATGTGGGCTGCATTTGGCTGCCTTTTGGGCTGGAGCTTCTCATGGTTTGAGGCCTGGCTTGCTCCACCCCCTGCTCTTGAGATTCTCCCGGATGTGGGCTGGATTTTGGCTGCCTTTTGGGCTGGAGCTTCTCGTGGTTTGAGGCCTGGCTTGCTCCATACCCTGCTCTTGCTATTCTCCCGGATGTGGGCTGGATTTTGGCTGCCTTTTGGGCTGGAGCTTCTCGTGGTTTGAGGCCTGGCTTGCTCCACCCCCTGCTCTTGAGATTCTCCCGGATGTGGGCTGCATTTTGGCTGCCTTTTGGGCTGGAAATTCTCGTGGTTTGAGGCCTGCCTTGCTCTATCCCCTGCTCTTGAAATTCTCCCGGATGTGGGCTGGAGTTTAGCTGCATTTTGGGCATGGAGCTTCTCGTGGTTTGAGGCCTGGCTTGCTCCACCCCCTGCTCTTGAGATTCTCCCGGATGTGGGCTGGATTTTGGCTGCCTTTTGGGCTGGAGCTTCTCGTGGTTTGAGGCCTGGCTTGCTCCATACCCTGCTCTTGGTATTCTCCCGGAGGTGGGCTGCATTTTGGCTGCCTTTTGGGCTGGAGATTCTCGTGGTTTGAGTCCTGGCTTGCTCCACTCCCTGCCCATGATATTCTCCCGGATGTGGGCTGCATTTTGGCTGCATTTTGGGCTGGAGCTTCTCGTGGTTTGAGGCCTGCCTTGCTCCACCCCCTGCTCTTGAGATTCTCCCGGAGGTGGGCTGCATTTTGGCTGCCTTTTGGGCTGGAGCTTCTCGTGGTTTGAGGCGTGCCTTGCTCCATCCCCTGCTCTTGATATTCTCCCGGATGTGGGCTGCATTTTGGCTGCATTTTGGGCTGGAGCTTCTCGTGGTTTGAGTCCTGGCTTCCTCCACCCCCGGCTCTTGAGATTCTCCCGGATGTGGGCTGCATTTTGGTTGCTCTTTGGGCTGGAGATTCTCGTGGTTTGAGGCCTGTCTTGCTCCACCCCCTGCTCTTGATATTCTCCCGGATGTGGGCTGCATTTTGGCTGCATTTTGGGCTGGAGCTTCTCGTGGTTTGAGGCCTGCCTTGCTCCACCCCCTGCTCTTGAGATTCTCCCGGAGGTGGGCTGCATTTTGGCTGCCTTTTGGGCTGGAGCTTCTCGTGGTTTGAGGCGTGCCTTGCTCCATCCCCTGCTCTTGATATTCTCCCGGATGTGGGCTGCATTTTGGCTGCATTTTGGGCTGGAGCTTCTCGTGGTTTGAGTCCTGGCTTCCTCCACTCCCTGCCCATGATATTCTCCCAGATGTGGGCTGCATTTTGGCTGCCTTTTGGGCCTGAGCTTTTCGTGGTTTGAGGCCTGGCTTGCTCCACCCCCTACTCTTGAGATTCTCCCCGATGTGGGCTGCATTTTGGCTGCCTTTTGGGCTGGAGCTTCTCGTGGTTTGAGGCCTGGCTTCCTCCACCCCCTGCCCATGATATTCTCCTGGATGTGGGCTGCATTTTGGCTGCCTTTTTGGGCTGGAAATTCTCGTGGTTTGAGGCCTGGCTTGCTCCACCCCCTGCTCTTGAGATTCTCCCGGATGTGGGCTGCATTTTGGCTGAATCTTGGGCTGGAGCTTCCCGTGGTTTGAGGTCTGGCTTGCTCCACCCCCTGCTCTTGAGATTCTTCCAGATGTGGGCTGCATTTTGGCTGCATTTTGGGCTGGAGCTTCTCGTGGTTTGAGGCCTAGCTTGCTCCACCCCCTGCTCTTGAGATTCTCCAGATGTGGGCTGCATTTTGGCTGCCTTTTGGGCTGGAGCTTCTCATGGTTTGAGGCCTGGCTTGCTCCACCCCCTGCTCTTGAGATTCTCTCGGATGTGGGCTGGATTTTGGCTGCCTTTTGGGCTGGAGCTTCTCGTGCTTTGAGGCCTGGCTTGCTCCACCCCCTGCTCTTGATATTCTCCCGGATATGAGCTGGATTTTGGCTGCCTTTTGTAATGGAGCTTCTCATGGTTTGAGGCCTGGCTTGCTCCACCCCCTGCTCTTGAGATTCTCCCGGATGTGGGCTGCATTTTGGCTGCCTTTTGGGCTGGAGCTTCTCGTGGTTTGAGGCCTGGCTTGATCCACCCCCTGCTCTTGAGATTCTCCCGGATGTGGGCTGCATTTTGGCTGCATTTTGGGCTGGAGCTTCTCGTGGTTTGAGGCCTGGCTTGCTCCACCCCCTGCTCTTGAGATTCTCCCGGATGTGGGCTGCATTTTGGCTGCCTTTTGAGCTGGAGCTTCTCGTGGTTTGAGGCCTGGCTTGCTCCAATCCCTGCTCTTGAGATTCTCCCGGAGGTGGGCTGCATTTTGTCTGCATTTTGGGCTGGAGATTCTTGTGGTTTGAGGCCTGGCTTGCTCCACCCCTTGCTCTTGAGATTCTCCCGGATGTGGGCTGCATTTCGGCTGCCTTTTGGGCTGGAGCTTCTCGTGGTTTGAGGCCTGGCTTGCTCCACCCGCTGCTCTTGATATTCTCCCGGATGTGGGCTGCATTTTGGCTGCCTTTTGGGCTGGAGCTTCCCGTGGTTTGAGGCCTGGCTTGCTCCACCCCCTGCTCTTGAGATTCTCCCGGATGTGGGCTGCATTTTGGCTGCCTTTTGGGCTGGAGCTTCTCGTGGTTTGAGGCCTGGCTTGCTCCACCCCCTGCTCTTGAGATTCTCCCGGATGTGGGCTGCATTTTGGCTGCCTTTTGGGCTGGAGCTTCTCGTGGTTTGTGGCCTGGATTGCTCCACTCCCTGCTCTTGAGATTCTCCCGGATGTGGGCTGCATTTTGGCTGCCTTTTGGGCTGGAGCTTCTCGTGGTTTGAGGCCTGGCTTGCTCCACCCCCTGCTCTTGATATTCTCCCAGATGTGGGCTGAATTTTGGCTGCCTTTTGGGCTGGAGCTTCTCGTGGTTTGAGGCCTGGCTTGCTCCACCCCCTGCTCTTGAGATTCTCCCGGATGTGGGGTGCATTTTGGATGATTCTTGGGCTGGAGCTTCCCGTGGTTTGAGGCCTGCCTTGCTCCACCCCCTGCTCTTGAGATTCTCCCGGATGTGGGCTGCATTTTGGCTGCCTTTTGGGCTGGAGCTTCTCGTGGTTTGAGGCCTGGCTTGTTCCACCCCCTGCTCTTGAGATTCTCCCGGATGTGGGCTGCATTTTGGCTGCCTTTTGGGCTGGAGCTTCTCGTGGTTTGGGGGCTGGCTTGCTCCACCCCCTGCTCTTGAGATTCTCCTGGATGTGGGCTGCATTTTGGCTGCCTTGTGGGCTGGAGCTTCTCATGGTTTGTGGCCTGGCTTGCTCCACCCCCTGCTCTTGAGATTCTCCCGGATGTGGGCTGCATTTTGGCTGCCTTTTGGGTTGAAGCTTCTCGTGGTTTGAGGCCTGGCTTGCTCCACTCCCTGCTCTTGATATTCTCCCAGATGTGGGCTGAATTTTGGCTGCCTTTTGGGCTGGAGCTTCTCGTGGTTTGAGGCCTGGCTTTCTCCACCCCCTGCTCTTGAGATTCTCCCAGAGGTGGGCTGCATTTTGGATGATTCTTGGGCTGGAGCTTCCCGTGGTTTGAGGCCTGGCTTCCTCCACCCCCTGCTCTTGAGATTCTCCCGGATGTGGTCTGCATTTTGGCTGCCTTTTGGGCTGGAGCTTTTCGTGGTTTGAGGCCTGGCTTGCTCCACCCCCTGCTCTTGAGATTCTCCCGGATGTGGGCTGCATTTTGGCTGCATTTTGGGCTGGAGCTTCTCATGGTTTGAGGCCTGGCTTCCTCCACCCCCTGCTCTTGAGATTCTCCTGGATGTGGGCTGCATTTTGGCTGCCTTTTGGGCTGGAGCTTCCCGTGGTTTGAGGCCTGCCTTGCTCCACCCCCTGCTCTTGAGATTCTCCCGGATGTGGGCTGCATTTTGGCTGCCTTTTGGGCTGGAGCTTCTCGTGGTTTGGGGCATGGCTGGCTCCACCCCCTGCTCTTGATATTCTCCCAGATGTGGGCTGAATTTTGGCTGCCTTTTGGGCTGGAGCTTCTCGTGGTTTGAGGCCTGGCTTTCTCCACCCCCTGCTCTTGAGATTCTCCCAGAGGTGGGCTGCATTTTGGATGATTCTTGGGCTGGAGCTTCCCGTGGTTTGAGGCCTGGCTTCCTCCACCCCCTGCTCTTGAGATTCTCCCGGATGTGGTCTGCATTTTGGCTGCCTTTTGGGCTGGAGCTTTTCGTGGTTTGAGGCCTGGCTTGCTCCACCCCCTGCTCTTGAGATTCTCCCGGATGTGGGCTGCATTTTGGCTGCCTTTTGGGCTGGAGCTTCTCGTGGTTTGGGGCATGGCTGGCTCCACCCCCTGCTCTTGAGATTCTCCCGGATGTGGGCTGCATTTTGGTTGCTCTTTCGGCTGGAGCTTCTCGTGGTTTGAGGCCTGGCTTGCTCCACCCCCTGCTCTTGAGATTCTCCTGCATGTAGGCTGCATTTTGGCTGCTTTTTGGGCTGGAGCTTGTCGTGGTTTGAGGCCTGGCTTGCTCCACCCCCTGCTCTTGAGATTCTCCCGGATGTGGGCTGGATTTTGGCTGCTTTTTGGGCTGGAGCTTCTCGTGGTTTGAGACCTGGCTTGCTCCACCCCCTGCTCTTGAGATTCTCCCGGATGTGGGCTGCATTTTGGCTGCCTTTTGGGCTGGAGCTTCTCGTGGTTTGAGGCCTGGCTTGCTCCACCCCCTGCTCTTGAGATTCTCCCGGATGTGGGCTGCATTTGGCTGCCTTTTGGGCTGGAGCTTCTCATGGTTTGAGCCCTGGCTTGCTCCACCCCCTGCTCTTCCTATTCTCCCGGATGTGGGCTGGATTTTGGCTGCCTTTTGGGCTGGAGCTTCTCGTGGTTTGAGGCCTGGCTTGCTCCACCCCCTGCTCTTGAGATTCTCCCGGATGTGGGCTGCATTTTGGCTGCCTTTTGGGCTGGAAATTCTCGTGGTTTGAGGCCTGCCTTGTTCTATCCCCTGCTCTTGAAATTCTCCCGGATGTGGGCTGGAGTTTAGCTGCATTTTGGGCATGGAGCTTCTCGTGGTTTGAGGCCTGGCTTGCTCCACCCCCTGCTCTTGAGATTCTCCCGGATGTGGGCTGGATTTTGGCTGCTTTTTGGGCTGGAGCTTCTCGTGGTTTGAGGCCTGGCTTGCTCCATACCCTGCTCTTGCTATTCTCCCGGATGTGGGCTGCATTTTGGCTGCATTTTGGGCTGGAGCTTCTCGTGGTTTGAGGCCTGCCTTGCTCCACCCCCTGCTCTTGAGATTCTCCCGGAGGTGGGCTGCATTTTGGCTGCCTTTTGGGCTGGAGCTTCTCGTGGTTTGAGGCGTGCCTTGCTCCATCCCCTGCTCTTGATATTCTCCCGGATGTGGGCTGCATTTTGGCTGCATTTTGGGCTGGAGCTTCTCGTGGTTTGAGTCCTGGCTTCCTCCACCCCCTGCTCTTGAGATTCTCCCGGATGTGGGCTGCATTTTGGCTGCATTTTGGGCTGGAGCTTCTCGTGGTTTGAGTCCTGGCTTCCTCCACTCCCTGCCCATGATATTCTCCCGGATGTGGGCTGCATTTTGGCTGCCTTTTGGGCCTGAGCTTTTCGTGGTTTGAGGCCTGGCTTGCTCCACCCCCTGCTCTTGAGATTCTCCTGGATGTGGGGTGCATTTTGGCTGCCTTTTGGGCTGGAGCTTCTCGTGGTTTGAGGCCTGGCTTCCTCCACCCCCTGCCCATGATATTCTCCTGGATGTGGGCTGCATTTTGGCTGCCTTTTTGGGCTGGAAATTCTCGTGGTTTGAGGCCTGGCTTGCTCCACCCCCTGCTCTTGAGATTCTCCCGGATGTGGGCTGCATTTTGGCTGACTCTTGGGCTGGAGCTTCCCGTGGTTTGAGGCCTGGCTTGCTCCACCCCCTGCTCTTGATATTCTCCCGGATATGAGCTGGATTTTGGCTGCCTTTTGTAATGGAGCTTCTCGTGGTTTGAGGCCTGGCTTGCTCCACCCCCTGCTGTTGAGATTCTCCCGGATGTGGGCTGCATTTTGGCTGCCTTTTGGGCTGGAGCTTCTCGTGGTTTGAGGCCTGGCTTGCTCCACCCCCTGCTCTTGAGATTCTCCCGGATGTGGGCTGCATTTTGGCTGCCTGTTGGTCTGGAGCTTCTCGTGGTTTGAGGCCTGGCTTGCTCCACCCCCTGCTCTTGAGATTCTCCCGGATGTGGGCTGCATTTTGGCTGATTCTTGGGCTGGAGCTTCTCGTGGTTTGAGGCCTGGCTTGCTCCACCCCCTGCTCTTGAGATTCTCCCGGAGGTGGGCTGCATTTTGTCTGCATTTTGGGCTGGAGATTCTTGTGGTTTGAGGCCTGGCTTGCTCCACCCCTTGCTCTTGAGATTCTCCCGGATGTGGGCTGCATTTCGGCTGCCTTTTGGGCTGGAGCTTCTCGTGGTTTGTGGCCTGGATTGCTCCACTCCCTGCTCTTGAGATTCTCCCGGATGTGGGCTGCATTTTGGCTGCCTTTTGGGCTGGAGCTTCTCGTGATTTGAGGCCTGGCTTGCTCCACCCCCTGCTCTTGAGATTCTCCCGGATGTGGGCTGGATTTTGGCTCCATTTTTGGGCTGGAGCTTCTCAAGGTTTGAGGCCTGGCTTGCTCGACCCCCTGCTCTTGATATGCTCCTGGATGTGGGCTGCATTTTGGCTGCCTTTTGGGCTGGAGCTTCTCGTGGTTTGAGGCCTGGCTTGCTCCACCCCCTGCTCTTGAGATTCTCCCGGATGTGGGCTGCATTTTGGCTCCATTTTTGGGCTGGAGCCTCTCGTGGTTTGAGGCCTGGCTTGCTCGACCCCCTGCTCTTGATATGCTCCTGGATGTGGGCTGCATTTTGGCTGCCTTTTGGGCTGGAGCTTCTCGTGGTTTGAGGCCTGGCTTGCTCCAGCCCCTGCTCTTGAGATTCTCCCGGATGTGGGCTGCATTTTGGCTGCCTTTTGGGCTGGAGCTTCCCGTGGTTTGAGGCCTGGCTTGCTCCACCCCTGCTCTTGATATTCTCCCGAATGTAGTCTGCATTTTGGCTGCCTTTTGGGCTGGAGCTTCTCGTGGTTTGAGGCCTGGCTTGCTCCACCCCCTGCTCTTGAGATTCTCCCGGAGGTGGGCTGCATTTTGGCTGCATTTTGGGCTGGAGATTCTTGTGGTTTGAGGCCTGGCTTGCTCCAACCCCTGCTCTTGAGATTCTCCCGGAGGTGGGCTGCATTTTGGCTGCATTTTGGGCTGGAGATTCTTGTGGTTTGAGGCCTGGCTTGCTCCACCCCTTGCTCTTGAGATTCTCCCGGATGTGGGCTGGATTTCGGCTGCCTTTTGGGCTGGAGCTTCTCGTGGTTTGAGGCCTGGCTTGCTCCACCCCCTGCTCTTGAGATTCTCCCGGATGTGGGCTGCATTTTGGCTGCATTTTGGCCTGGAGCTTCTCGTGTTTTGAGGCCTGGCTTGCTCCACCACCTGCTCTTGAGATTCTCCCGGATGTGGGCTGCATTTTGGCTGCATTTTGTGCTGGAGCTTCTCGTGGTTTGAGGCCTGGCTTGCTCCACCCCCTGCTCTTGAGATTCTCCCGGATATGGGCTGCATTTTGGCTCCATTTTGGGTTGAAACTTCTCGTGGTTTGAGGCCTGGCTTGCTCCACCCCCTGCTCTTGAGATTCTCCCGGAGGTGGGCTGCATTTTGGCTGCCTTTTGGGCTGGAGCTTCCCGTGGTTTGAGGCCTGGCTTGCTCCACCCCCTGCTCTTGAGATTCTCCCGGATGTGGGCTGGATTTCGGCTGCCTTTTGGGCTGGAGCTTCTCGTGGTTTGAGGCCTGGCTTGCTCCACCCCCTGCTCTTGATATTCTCCTGGATGTGGGCTGCATTTTGGCTGCATTTTGGCCTGGAGCTTCTCGTGTTTTGAGGCCTGGCTTGCTCCACCACCTGCTCTTGAGATTCTCCCGGATGTGGGCTGCATTTTGGCTGCATTTTGTGCTGGAGCTTCTCGTGGTTTGAGGCCTGGCTTGCTCCACCCCCTGCTCTTGAGATTCTCCCGGATATGGGCTGCATTTTGGCTCCATTTTGGGTTGAAACTTCTCGTGGTTTGAGGCCTGGCTTGCTCCACCCCCTGCTCTTGAGATTCTCCCGGAGGTGGGCTGCATTTTGGCTGCCTTTTGGGCTGGAGCTTCCCGTGGTTTGAGGCCTGGCTTGCTCCACCCCCTGCTCTTGAGATTCTCCCGGATGTGGGCTGCACTTTGGCTGCCTTTTGGGCTGGAGCTTCTCGTGGTTTGAGGCATGGCTTGCTCCACCCCCTGCTCTTGAGATTCCCCCGGATGTGGGCTGCATTTTGGATGATTCTTGGGCTGGAGCTTCCCGTGGTTTGAGGCCTGGCTTCCTCCACCCCCTGCTCTTGAGATTCTCCCGGATGTGGTCTGCAATTTTGCTGCCTTTTGGCCTGGAGCTTCTCGTGGTATGAGGCCTGGCTTGCTCCACCCCCTGCTCTTGAGATTCTCCCGGATGTGGGCTGCATTTTGGCTCCATTTTTGGGCTGGAGCTTCTCAAGGTTTGAGGCCTGGCTTGCTCGACCCCCTGCTCTTGATATGCTCCTGGATGTGGGCTGCATTTTGGCTGCCTTTTGGGCTGGAGCTTCTCGTGGTTTGAGGCCTGGCTTGCTCCACCCCCTGCTCTTGAGATTCTCCCGGATGTGGGCTGCATTTTGGCTGATTCTTCGCTGGAGCTTCTCGTGGTTTGAGGCCTGGCTTGCTCCACCACCTGCTCTTGAGATTCTCCCGGAGGTGGGCTGCATTTTGGCTGCCTTTTGGGCTGGAGCTTCTCGTGGTTTGAGGCCTGGCTTGCTCCACCCCCTGCTCTTGAGATTCTCCCGGATGTGGGCTGCATTTTGGCTGCCTTTTGGGCTGGAGCTTCCCGTGGTTTGAGGCCTGGCTTGCTCAACCCCCTGCTCTTGAGATTCTCCCGGATGTGGGCTGCATTTTGGCTGCCTTTTGGGCTGGAGCTTCTTGTGGTTTGAGGCCTGGCTTGCTCCACCCCTGCTCTTGAGATTCTCCCGGATGTGGGCTGGATTTCGGCTGCCTTTTGGGCTGGAGCTTCTCGTGGTTTGAGGCCTGGCTTGCTCCACCCCCTGCTCTTGATATTCTCCTGGATGTGGGCTGCATTTTGGCTGCATTTTGGCCTGGAGCTTCTCGTGTTTTGAGGCCTGGCTTGCTCCACCACCTGCTCTTGAGATTCTCCCGGATGTGGGCTGCATTTTGGCTGCCTTTTGGGCTGGAGCTTCTCGTGGTTTGAGGCCTGGCTTGCTCCACCCCCTGCTCTTGAGATTCTCCCGGATGTGGGCTGCATTTTGGCTCCATTTTTGGGCTGGAGCTTCTCAAGGTTTGAGGCCTGGCTTGCTCGACCCCCTGCTCTTGATATGCTCCTGGATGTGGGCTGCATTTTGGCTGCCTTTTGGGCTGGAGCTTCTCGTGGTTTGAGGCCTGGCTTGCTCCACCCCCTGCTCTTGAGATTCTCCCGGATGTGGGCTGCATTTTGGCTGATTCTTCGCTGGAGCTTCTCGTGGTTTGAGGCCTGGCTTGCTCCACCACCTGCTCTTGAGATTCTCCCGGAGGTGGGCTGCATTTTGGCTGCCTTTTGGGCTGGAGCTTCTCGTGGTTTGAGGCCTGGCTTGCTCCACCCCCTGCTCTTGAGATTCTCCCGGATGTGGGCTGCATTTTGGCTGCCTTTTGGGCTGGAGCTTCCCGTGGTTTGAGGCCTGGCTTGCTCAACCCCCTGCTCTTGAGATTCTCCCGGATGTGGGCTGCATTTTGGCTGCCTTTTGGGCTGGAGCTTCTTGTGGTTTGAGGCCTGGCTTGCTCCACCCCTGCTCTTGATATTCTCCCGAATGTGGTCTGCATTTTGGCTGCCTTTTGGGCTGGAGCTTCTCGTGGTTTGAGGCCTGGCTTGCTCCACCCCCTGCTCTTGAGATTCTCCCGGATGTGGGCTGCATTTTGGCTGATTCTTTGGCTGGAGATTCTTGTGGTTTGAGGCCTGGCTTGCTCCACCACCTGCTCTTGAGATTCTCCTGGATATGGGCTGCATTTTGGCTGCCTTTTGGGCTGGAGCTTCTCGTGGTTTGAGGCCTGGCTTGCTCCACCCCCTGCTCTTGAGATTCTCCAGGATGTGGGCTGGATTTTGGCTCCCTTTTGGGCTATAGCTTCTCAAGGTTTGAGGCCTGGCTTGCTCGAACCCCTGCTCTTGATATGCTCCTGGATGTGGGCTGCATTTTGGCTGCCTTTTGGGCTGGAGCTTCTCGTGGTTTGAGGCCTGGCTTGCTCCACCCCCTGCTCTTGAGATTCTCCCGGATGTGGGCTGGATTTTGGCTGCCTTTTGGGCTGGAGCTTCCCGTGGTTTGAGGCCTGACTTGCTCCACCCCCTGCTCTTGAGATTCTCCCGGATGTGGCCTGCACTTTGGCTGCCTTTTGGGCTGGAGCTTCTCGTGGTTTGAGGCCTGGCTTGTTCCACCCCCTGCTCTTGAGATTCTCCCGGATGTGGGCTGCATTTTGGCTGCCTTTTGGGCTGGAGCTTCTCGTGGTTTGGGGGCTGGCTTGCTCCAACCCCTGCTCTTGAGATTCTCCTGGATGTGGGCTGCATTTTGGCTGCCTTGTGGGCTGGAGCTTCTCGTGGTTTGTGGCCTGGCTTGCTCCACCCCCTGCTCTTGAGATTCTCCCGGATGTGGGCTGCCTTTTGGCTGCATTTTGGGCTGGAGCTTCTCGTGGTTTGAGGCCTGGCTTGCTCCACCCCCTGCTCTTGAGATTCTCCCAGTTGTGGGCTGAATTTTGGCTGATTCTTGGGCTGGAGCTTCTCGTGGTTTGAGGCCTGGCTTGCTCCACCCCCTGCTCTTGATATTCTCCCGGATGTGGGCTGCATTTTGGATGATTCTTGGGCTGGAGCTTCCCGTGGTTTGAGGCCTGGCTTCCTCCACCCCCTTCTCTTGAGATTCTCCCGGATGTGGTCTGCATTTTGGCTGCATTTTGGGCTGGAGCTTCTCGTGGTTTGAGGCCTGGCTTGCTCCACCCCCTGCTCTTGAGATTCTCCCGGATGTCGGCTGCATTTTGGCTGACTTTTGGGCTGGAGCTTCTCATGCTTTGAGGCCTGGCTTGCTCCACTCCCTGCTCTTGAGATTCTCCCGGATGTGGGCTGTCTTTTGGCTGCCTTTTGGGCTGGAGCTTCTCGTGGTTTGAGGCCTTTCTTGCTCCACCCCCTGCTCTTGAGATTCTCCCGGATGTGGGCTGCATTTTGGCTCCCTTTTGGGCTGGAGCTTCTCGTGGTTTGAGGCCTGGCTTGCTCCACCCCCTGCTCTTGAGATTCTCCCGGATGTGGGTTGCATTTTGGCTGCCTTTTGGGCTGGAGCTTCTCGTGGTTTGAGGCCTGGCTTGCTCCACCACCTGCTCTTGATATTCTCCCAGATGTGGGCTGCATTTTGGCTGCCTTTTGGGCTAGAGCTTCTTGTGGTTTGAGGCCTGGCTTGCTCGACCCCCTGCTCTTGAGATTCTCCCGGATGTGGGCTGCATTTTGGCTGCATTTTTGGGCTGGAGCTTCTCGTGGTTTGAGGCCTGGCTTGCTCCATCCCGTGCTCTTGAGAGTCTCCCGGATGTGGGCTGCATTTTGGCTGCCTTTTGGGCTGGAGCTTCTCGTGGTTTGAGGCCTGGCTTGCTCCACCCCCTGCTCTTGAGATTCTCCCGGATGTGGGCTGCATTTTGGCTGCCTTTTGGGCTGGAGCTTCTCGTGGTTTGAGGCCTGGCTTGCTCCACCCCCTGCTCTTGATATTCTCCCGGATGTGGGCTGCATTTTGGCTGCCTTTTGGGCTGGAGCTTCTCGTGGTTTGAGGCCTGCCTTGCTCCACCCCCTGCTCTTGATCTTCTCCCAGATGTGGGCTGCATTTTGGCTGCCTTTTGGGCTAGAGCTTCTCGTGGTTTGAGGCCTGGCTTGCTCGACCCCCTGCTCTTGAGATTCTCCCGGATGTGGGCTGCATTTTGGCTGCCTTTTGGGCTGGAGCTTCTCATGGTTTGGGGCCTGGCTTGCTCCACCCCCTGCTCTTGAGATTCTCCCGGATGTGGGCTGCATTTTGGCTGCCTTTTGGGCTGGAGCTTCCCGTGGTTTGAGGCCTGGCTTGCTCCACCCCCTGCTCTTGAGATTCTCCCGGATGTGGGCAGCATTTTGGCTGCCTTTTTGGGCTGGAAATTCTCGTGGTTTGAGGCCTGGCTTGCTCCACCCCCTGCTCTTGAGATTCTCCCGGATGTGGGCTGCATTTTGGCTGATTCTTTGGCTGGAGCTTCTCGTGGTTTGAGGCCTGGCTTGCTCCACCCCCTGCTCTTGAGATTCTCCCGGATGTGGGCTGTCTTTTGGCTCCCTTTTGGGCTGGAGCTTCTCGTGGTTTGAGGCCTGGCTTGCTCCACCCCCTGCTCTTGAGATTCTCCCGGATGTGGGCTGCATTTTGGCTGCCTTTTGGGCTGGAGCTTCTCGTGGTTTGAGGCCTGACTTGCTCCACCCCCTGCTCTTGAGATTCTCCCGGATGTGGGCTGCATTTTGGCTGCCTTTTGGGCTGGAGCTTCTCGTGGTTTGAGGCCTGCCTTGCTCCACCCCCTGCTCTTGAGATTCTCCCAGATGTGGGCTGCATTTTGGCTGCCCTTTGGGCTGGAGCTTCTCGTGGTTTGAGGCCTGGCTTGCTCCACCCCCTGCTCTTGATATTCTCCCAGATGTGGGCTGCATTTTGACTTCTTTTTGGGCTGGAGCTTCTCATGGTTTGAGGCCTGGCTTGCTCCACCCCCTGCTCTTGAGATTCTCCCGGATGTTGGCTGGATTTTCGCTGCACTTTGGGCTCTAGATTCTCGTGGTTTGAGGCCTGTCTTGCTCCACCCCCTGCTCTTGATATTCTCCCGGATGTAGGCTGTCTTTTGGCTCCCTTTTGGGCTGGAGCTTCTCATGGTTTGAGGCCTGGCTTGCTCCACCCCCTGCTCTTGAGATTCTCCCGGATGTTGGCTGGATTTTCGCTGCACTTTGGGCTCTAGATTCTCGTGGTTTGAGGCCTGTCTTGCTCCACCCCCTGCTCTTGAGATTCTCCCGGAGGTGGGCTGCATTTTGGCTGCCTTTTGGGCTGGAGCTTCTCGTGGTTTGAGGCCTGGCTTGCTCCACCCCCTGCCCTTGAGATTCTCCCGGAGGTGGGCTGCATTTTGGCTGCATTTTGGGCTGGAGCTTCTCGTGGTTTGAGGCCTGGCTTTCTCCACCCCCTGCTCTTGAGATTCTCCCGGAGGTGGGCTGGATTTTGGCTGCCTTTTGGGCTGGAGCTTCTCGTGGTTTGAGGCCTGCCTTCCTCCAACCCCAGCTCTTGAGATTCTCCCGGATGTGGGCTGCATTTTGGCTGCCTTTTGGGCTGGAGCTTCTCATGGTTTGAGGCCTGGCTTGCTCCATCCCGTGCTCTTGAGATTCTCCCGGATGTGGGCTGCATTTTGGCTGCCTTTTGGGCTGGAGCTTCTCGTGGTTTCAGGCCTGGCTTGCTCCACCCCCTGCTCTTGAGATTCTCCCGGATGTGGGCTGCATTTTGGCTGCCTTTTGGGCTGGAGCTTCTCGTGGTTTGAGGCCTGGCTTGCTCCACCCCCTGCTCTTGAAATTCTCCCGGATTTGGGCTGGAGTTTGGCTGCCTTTTGGGCTGGAGCTTCTCGTGGTTTGAGGCCTGCCTAACTCCAACCGCAGCTCTTGCTATTCTCCCGGATGTGGGCTGGATTTTGGCTGACATTTGGGCTGGAAATTCTCGTGGTTTGAGGCCTGGCTTGCTCCACTCCCTGCTCTTGAGATTCTCCCGGATGTGGGCTGCATTTTGGCTGCCTTTTGGGCTTGAGGTTCTCATGCTTTGAGGCCTGGATTGCTCCATCCCCTGCTCTTGATATTCTCCCATATGTGGGCTGCATTTTGGCTGCATTTTGGGCTGGAGCTTCTCGTGGTTTGAGGCCTGGCTTGCTCCACCCCCTGCTCTTGAGATTCTCCCGGAGGTGGGGTGTATTTTGGCTGCGTTTTGGGCTGGAGCTTCTCGTGGTTTGAGGCCTGGCTTGCTCCACCCCCCGCTCTTGATATTTTCCCGGATGTGGGCTGGATTTTGGCTGACATTTGGGCTGGAAATTCTCGTGGTTTGAGGCCTGGCTTGCTCCACTCCCTGCTCTTGAGATTCTCCCGGATGTGGGCTGCATTTTGGCTGCCTTTTGGGCTTGAGGTTCTCATGCTTTGAGGCCTGGATTGCTCCATCCCCTGCTCTTGATATTCTCCCATATGTGGGCTGCATTTTGGCTGCATTTTGGGCTGGAGCTTCTCGTGGTTTGAGGCCTGGCTTGCTCCACCCCCTGCTCTTGATATTCTCCCGGAGGTGGGGTGTATTTTGGCTGCGTTTTGGGCTGGAGCTTCTCGTGGTTTGAGGCCTGGCTTGCTCCACCCCCCGCTCTTGATATTTTCCCGGATGTGGGCTGCATTTTGGCTGCTTTTTGGACTGGAGATTCTCGTGGTTTGAGGCCTGGCTTGCTCCACCCCCTGCTCTTGAGATTCTCCCGGATGTGGGCTGCATTTTGGCTGCCTTTTGGGCTGGAGCTTCCCGTGGTTTGAGGCCTGGCTTGCTCCACCCCCTGCTCTTGAGATTCTCCCGGATGTGGGCTGCATTTTGGCTGCCTTTTGGGCTGGAGCTTCTCGTGGTTTGAGGCCTGGCTTGCTCCACCACCTGCTCTTGAGATTCTCCCGGATGTGGGCTGCATTTTGGCTGCCTTTTGGGCTGGAGCTTCTCGTGGTTTGAGGCCTGCCTTGCTCCACCCCCTTCTCTTGATATTCTCCCAGATGTGGGCTGCATTTTGGCTGCCCTTTGGGCTGGAGCTTCTCGTGGTTTGAGGCCTGGCTTGCTCCACCCCCTGCTCTTGATATTCTCCCGGAGGTGGGCTGTATTTTGGCTGCGTTTTGGGCTGGAGCTTCTCGTGGTTTGAGGCCTGGCTTGCTCCACCCCCTGCTCTTGAGATTCTCCCGGATGTTGGCTGGATTTTCGCTGCCCTTTGGGCTCTAGATTCTCGTGGTTTGAGGCCTGTCTTGCTCCACCCCCTGCTTTTGATATTCTCCCGGATGTGGGCTGCATTTTGGCTGCCATTTGGGCTGGAGCTTCTCGTGGTTTGAGGCCTGGCTTGCTCCACCCCCTGCTCTTGAGATTCTCCTGGATGTGGGCTGCATTTTGGCTGCATTTTGGGCTGGAGCTTCTCGTGGTTTGAGGCCTGCCTTGCTCCACCCCCTGCTCTTGATATTCTCCTGGATGTGGGCTGCATTTTGGCTGCCTTTTGTGCTGGAGCTTCTCGTGGTTTGAGGCCTGGCTTGCTCCACCCCCTGCTCTTGAGATTCTCCCGGATGTGGGCTGCATTTTGGCTGATTCTTGGGCTGGAGCTTCTCGTGGTTTGAGGCCTGGCTTGCTCCACCCCCTGCCCTTGAGATTCTCCCGGAGGTGGGCTGCATTTTGGCTGCATTTTGGGCTGGAGCTTCTCGTGGTTTCAGGCCTGGCTTGCTCCACCCCCTGCTCTTGAGATTCTCCCGGAGGTGGGCTGGATTTTGGCTGCCTGTTGGGCTGGAGCTTCTCGTGGTTTGAGGCCTGCCTTCCTCCAACCCCAGCCCTTGAGATTCTCCCGGATGTGGGCTGCATTTTGGCTGCCTTTTGGGGTGGAGCTTCTCGTGGTTTCAGGCCTGGCTTGCTCCACCCCCTGCTCTTGATATTCTCCCAGAGGTGGGCTGCATTTTGGCTGCCTTTTGGGCTGGAGCTTCTCGTGGTTTGAGGCCTGGCTTGCTCCATCCCGTGCTCTTGAGATTCTCCCGGATGTGGGCTGGATTTTGGCTCCCTTTTGGGCTATAGCTTCTCAAGGTTTGAGGCCTGGCTTGCTCGACCCCCTGCTCTTGATATGCTCCTGGATGTGGGCTGCATTTTGGCTGCCTTTTGGGCTGGAGCTTCTCGTGGTTTGAGGCCTGGCTTGCTCCACCCCCTGCTCTTGAGATTCTCCCGGATGTGGGCTGGATTTTGTCTGCATTTTGGGCTGGATCTTCTCGTGGTTTGAGGCCTGGCTTGCTCCACCCCCTGCTCTTGAGATTCTCCCGGATGTGGGCTGCATTTTGGCTGCCTTTTGGGCTGGAGCTTCTCGTGGTTTGAGGCCTGGCTTGCTCCACCCCCCACTCTTGAGATTTTCCCGGATGTGGGCTGCATTTTGGCTGCTTTTTGGACTGGAGATTCTCGTGGTTTGAGGCCTGGCTTGCTCCACCCCCTGCTCTTGAGATTCTCCCGGATGTGGGCTGTCTTTTGGCTCCATTTTGGGCTGGAGCTTCTCGTGGTTTGAGGCCTGGCTTGCTCCACCCCCTGCTCTTGAGATTCTCCCGGATGTGGGCTGCATTTTGGCTGCCTTTTGGGCTGGAGCTTCTCGTGGTTTGAGGCCTGGCTTGCTCCACCCCCTGCTCTTGAGATTCTCCCGGATGTGGGCTGCATTTTGGCTGCCTTTTGGGCTGGAGCTTCTCGTGGTTTGAGGCCTGGCTTGCTCCACCCCCTTCTCTTGATATTCTCCCAGATGTGGGCTGCATTTTGGCTGCCCTTTAGGCTGGAGCTTCTCGTGGTTTGAGGCCTGGCTTGCTCCACCCCCTGCTCTTGATATTCTCCCGGAGGTGGGCTGTATTTTGGCTGCGTTTTGGGCTGGAGCTTCTCATGGTTTGAGGCCTGGCTTGCTCCACCCCCTGCTCTTGAGATTCTCCCGGATGTTGGCTGGATTTTCGCTGCCCTTTGGGCTCTAGATTCTCGTGGTTTGAGGCCTGTCTTGCTCCACCCCCTGCTCTTGATATTCTCCCGGATGTGGGCTGCATTTTGGCTGCCATTTGGGCTGGAGCTTCTCGTGGTTTGAGGCCTGCCTTGCTCCACCCCCTGCTCTTGATATTCTCCCAGATATGGGCTGCATTTTGGCTGCCCTTTGGGCTGGAGCTTCTCGTGGTTTGAGGCCTGCCTTGCTCCACCCCCTGCTCTTGATATTCTCCCAGATGTGGGCTGCATTTTGGCTGCCCTTTGGGCTAGAGCTTCTCGTGGTTTGAGGCCTGGCTTGCTCAACCCCCTGCTCTTGAGATTCTCCTGCATGTGGGCTGCATTTTGGCTGCCTTTTGGGCTGGAGCTTCTCGTGGTTTGGGGCCTGGCTTGCTCCACCCCCTGCTCTTGAGATTCTCCCACATGTGGGCTGTATTTTGGCTGACTTTTGGGCTGGAGCTTCTCGTGGTTTGAGGCCTGGCTTGCTCCACCCCCTGCTCTTGAGATTCTCCCGGATGTGGCCTGCATTTTGGGTGATACTTGGGCTGGAGCTTCTCGCGGTTTGAGGTCTGGCTTGCTCCACCCCCTGCTCTTGAGATTCTCCTGGATGTGGGCTGCATTTTGGCTGCCTTTTGGGCTGGAGCTTCTCGTGGTTTGAGGCCTGGCTTGCTCCACCCCCTGCTCCTGAGATTCTCCTGGATGTGGGCTGCATTTTGGCTGCCTTTAGGGCTGGAGCTTCTCGTGGTTTGAGGCCTGCCTTGCTCCACCCCCTGCTCTTGAGATTCTCCCGGATGTGGGCTGCATTTTGGCTGCCTTTTGGGCTGGAGCTTCTCGTGGTTTGAGGCCTGGCTTGCTCCACCCCCTGCTCATGAGATTCTCCCGGATGTGGCCTGCATTTTGGCTGCCTTTTGGGCTGGAGCTTCTCTAGGTTTGAGGCCTGGCTTGCTCCACCCCCTACTCTTGAGATTCTCCCAGATGTGGGCTGCATTTTGGGTGATACTTGGGCTGGAGCTTCTCGTGGTTTGAGGCCTGGCTTGCTCCACCCCCTGCTCTTGAGATTCTCCCGGATGTGGGCTGCATTTTGGCTGCCTTTTGGGCTGGAGCTTCTCGTGGTTTGAGGCCTGGCGTGCTCCACCCCCTGCTCTTGAGATTCTCCTGGATGTGGGCTGCATTTTGGCTGCCTTTTGGGCTGGAGCTTCTCGTGGTTTAAGGCCTGGCTTGCTCCACCCCCTGCTCTTGAGATTCTCCCGGATGTGGGCTGCATTTTGGCTGCCTTTTGGGCTGGAGCTTCTCGTGGTTTGAGGCCTGGCTTGCTCCACCCCCTGCTCTTGAGATTCTCCCGGATGTGGGCTGCATTTTGGCTGCTTTTTGGGCTGGAGCTTCTCGTGGTTTGAGGCCTGGCTTGCTCCACCCCCTGCTCTTGAGATTCTCCCGGAGGTGGGCTGCATTTTGGCTGCCTTTTGGGCTGGAGCTTCTCGTGGTTTGAGGCCTGGCTTGCTCCACCCCCTGCTCTTGAGATTCTCCCGGATGTGGCCTGCATTTTGGCTGCCTTTTGGGCTGGAGCTTCTCTAGGTTTGAGGCCTGGCTTGCTCCACCCCCTACTCTTGAGATTCTCCCAGATGTGGGCTGCATTTTGGGTGATACTTGGGCTGGAGCTTCTCGTGGTTTGAGGCCTGGCTTGCTCCACCCCCTGCTCTTGAGATTCTCCCGGATGTGGGCTGCATTTTGGCTGCCTTTTGGGCTGGAGCTTCTCGTGGTTTGAGGCCTGGCTTGCTCCACCCCCTGCTCTTGAGATTCTCCCGGATGTGGGCTGCATTTTGGCTGCCTTTTGGGCTGGAGCTTCTCGTGGTTTGAGGCCTGGCTTGCTCCACCCCCTGCTCTTGAGATTCTCCCGGATGTGGGCTGCATTTTGGCTGCCTTTTGGGCTGGAGCTTCTCGTGGTTTAAGGCCTGGCTTGCTCCACCCCCTGCTCTTGATATTGTCCCGGATGTGGGCTGCATTTTCGCTGGTTTTGGGCTGGAACTTCTCGTGGTTTGAGGCCTGGCTTGCTCCATCCCCTGCTCCTGAGTTTCTCCCTGCTGTGGTCTGCATTTTGGCTGATTCTTGGGCTGGAGCTTCTCATGGTTTGAGGCCTGGCTTGCTCCACCCCCTGCTCTTGATATTGTCCCGGATGTGGGCTGCATTTTCGCTGGTTTTGGGCTGGAACTTCTCGTGGTTTGAGGCCTGGCTTGCTCCACCCCCTGCTCTTGAGATTCTCCCGGATATGGGCTGCATTTTGGCTGCCTTTTGGGCTGGAACTTCTCATGGTTTGAGGCCTGGCTTTCTCCACCCCCTGCTCTTGAGATTCTCCCGGATGTGGGCTGCATATTGGCTGATTCTTGGTCTGGAGCTTCTCGCGGTTTGAGGCCTGGCTTGCTCCACCCCCTTCTCTTGAGATTCTCCTGGATGTGGGCTGCATTTTGGCTGCCTTTAGGGCTGGAGCTTCTCGTGGTTTGAGGCCTGGCTTGCTCCACCCCCTGCTCTTGAGATTCTCCCGGATGTGGCCTGCATTTTGGCTGCCTTTTGGGCTGGAGCTTCTCGTGGTTTGAGGCCTGGCTTGCTCCACCCCCTGCTCTTGATATACTCCCGGATGTGGGCTGCATTTTGGCTGCCTTTTGGGCTGGAGCTTCTCGTGGTTTGAGGCCTGCCTTGCTCGAGCCCCTGCTCTTGAGATTCTCCCGGATGTGGGCTGGATTTTGGCTGCTTTTTGGGCAAGAGCTTCTCGTGGTTTGAGGCCTGGCTTGCTCCACCCCCTGCTCTTGAGATTCTCCCGGATGTGGGCTGCATTTTGGCTGCCTTTTTGGCTGGAGCTTCTCGTGGTTTGAGGCCTGGCTTGCTCCACCCCCTGCTATTGATATTCTCCTGGATGTGGGCTGCATTTTGGCTGCCTTTTGGGCTGGAGCTTCTCGTGGTTTAAGGCCTGCCTTGCTCCACCCCCTGCTCTTGAGTTTCTCCTGGATGTGGGCTGCATTTTGACTGATTCTTGGGCTGGAGCTTCTCGTGGTTTGAGGCCTGGCTTGCTCCACCCCCTGCTCTTGAAATTGTCCCGGATGTGGGCTGGATTTTGGCTGTCTTTTGGTCTGGAGCTTCTCGTGGTTTGAGGCCTGGCTTGCTCCACCCCCTGCTCTTGAGATAATCCCGGATGTGGGCTGCATTTTGGCTGCCTTTTGGGCTGGAGCTTCTCGTGGTTTGAGGCCTGGCTTGCTCCAACCCCTGCTCTTGAGATTCTCCCGGATGTGGGCTGCATTTTGGCTGCCTTTTGGGCTATAGCTTCTCGTGGTTTGAGGCCTGGCTTGCTCCACCCCCTGCTCTTGAGATTCTCCCGGATGTGGGCTGCATTTTGGCTGCCTTTTGGGCTGGAGCTTCTCGTGGTTTGAGGCCTGGCGTGCTCCACCCCCTGCTCTTGAGATTCTCCCGGATGTGGGCTGCATTTTGGCTGAATTTTGGGCTGGAGCTTCTCATGGTTTAAGGCCTGCCTTGCTCCACCCCCTGCTCTTGATATTCTCCCGGATGTGGGCTGCATTTTGGCTGCATTTTGGGCTGGAGCTTCTCGTGGTTTGAGGCCTGCCTTGCTCCACCCCCTGCTCTTGAGATTCTCCCGGAGGTGGGCTGCATTTTGGCTGACTTTTGGGGTGGAGCTTCTCGTGGTTTGAGGCCTGGCTTGCTCCACCCCCTGCTCTTGAGATTCTCCCGGATGTGGGCTGCATTTTGGCTGCTTTTTGGGCTGGAGCTTCTCGAGGTTTGAGGCCTGGCTTGCTCCACCCCCTGCTCTTGAGATTCTCCCAGATGTGGGCTGCATTTTGACTGATTCTTGGGCTGGAGCTTCTCGTGGTTTGAGGCCTGGCTTGCTCCACCCCCTGCTCTTGAGATTCTCCCGGAGGTGGGCTGCATTTTGGCTGCCTTTTGGGCTGGAGCTTCTTGTGGTTTGAGGTCTGGTTTGCTCCACCCCCTGCTCTTGAGATTCTCCTGGATGTGGGCTGCATTTTGGATGCCTTTTGGGGTGGAGCTTCTCGTGGTTTGAGGCCTGGCTTGCTCCACCCCCTGCTCCTGAGATTCTCCCGGAGGTGGGTTGAATTTTGGCTGCCTTTTGGGCTATAGCTTCTCGTGGTTTGAGGCCTGGCTTGCTCCACCCCCTGCTCTTGAGATTCTCCCGGATGTGGGCTGCATTTTGGCTGCCTTTTGGGCTGGAGCTTCTCGTGGTTTGAGGCCTGGCGTGCTCCACCCCCTGCTCTTGAGATTCTCCCGGATGTGGGCTGCATTTTGGCTGACTTTTGGGCTGGATCTTCTCATGGTTTAAGGCCTGCCTTGCTCCACCCCCTGCTCTTGCGTTTCTCCTGGATGTGGGCTGCATTTTGGCTGCATTTTGGGCTGGACCTTCTCGTGGTTTGAGGCCTGCCTTGCTCCACCCCCTGCTCCTGACATTCTCCCGGAGGTGGGCTGCATTTTGGCTGACTTTTGGGGTGGAGCTTCTCGTGGTTTGAGGCCTGGCTTGCTCCACCCCCTGCTCTTGAGATTCTCCCGGATGTGGGCTGGATTTTGGCTGCTTTTTGGGCTGGAGCTTCTCGAGGTTTGAGGCCTGGCTTGCTCCACCCCCTGCTCTTGAGATTCTCCCAGATGTGGGCTGCATTTTGACTGATTCTTGGGCTGGAGCTTCTCGTGGTTTGAGGCCTGGCTTGCTCCACCCCCTGCTCTTGAGATTCTCCCGGAGGTGGGCTGCATTTTGGCTGCCTTTTGGGCTGGAGCTTCTCGTGGTTTGAGGCCTGGCTTGCTCCACCCCTTGCTCTTGAGATTCGCCCGGATGTGGGCTGCATTTTGGCTGCCTTTTGGGCTGGAGTTTCTCGAGGTTTGAGGCCTGCCTTGCTCCACCCCCTGCTCTTGATATTCTCCCGGATGTGGGCTGGATTTTGTCTGCATTTTGGGCTGGAGCTTCTCGTGGTTTGAGGCCTGGCTTGCTCCACCCCCTGCTCTTGAAATTGTCCCGGATGTGGGCTGCATTTTGGCTGCCTTTTGGGCTGGAGATTCTCGTGGTTTGAGGCCTGGCTTGCTCCACCCCCTGCTCTTGAGATTCTCCCGGATGTGGGCTGCATTTTGGCTGCCTTTTGGGCTGGAGCTTCTCGTGGTTTGAGGCCTGGCTTGCTCCACCCCCTGCTCTTGAGATTCTCCCGGATGTGGGCTGCATTTTGGCTGCCTTTTGGGCTGGAGCTTCTCGTGGTTTGAGGCCTGGCTTGCTCCACCCCCTGCTCTTGAGATTCTCCCGGATGTGGGCTGCATTTTGGCTGCCTTTTGGGCTGGAGCTTCTCGTGGTTTGAGGCCTGGCTTGCTCCACCCCCTGCTCTTGAGATTCTCCCGGATGTGGGCTGCATTTTGGCTGCCTTTTGGGCTGGAGCTTCTCGTGGTTTGAGGCCTGGCTTGCTCCACCCCCTGCTCTTGAGATTCTCCCGGATGTGGGCTGCATTTTCGCTGGTTTTGGGCTGGAACTTCTCGTGGTTTGAGGCCTGGCTTGCTCCACCCCCTGCTCTTGAGATTCTCCCGGATATGGGCTGCATTTTGGCTGCCTTTTGGGCTGGAACTTCTCATGGTTTGAGGCCTGGCTTTCTCCACCCCCTGCTCTTGAGATTCTCCCGGATGTGGGCTGCATATTGGCTGATTCTTGGTCTGGAGCTTCTCGCGGTTTGAGGCCTGGCTTGCTCCACCCCCTTCTCTTGAGATTCTCCTGGATGTGGGCTGCATTTTGGCTGCCTTTAGGGCTGGAGCTTCTCGTGGTTTGAGGCCTGGCTTGCTCCACCCCCTGCTCTTGAGATTCTCACGGATGTGGCCTGCATTTTGGCTGCCTTTTGGGCTGGAGCTTCTCGTGGTTTGAGGCCTGGCTTGCTCCACCCCCTGCTCTTGATATACTCCCGGATGTGGGCTGCATTTTGGCTGCCTTTTGGGCTGGAGCTTCTCGTGGTTTGAGGCCTGCCTTGCTCGAGCCCCTGCTCTTGAGATTCTCCCGGATGTGGGCTGGATTTTGGCTGCTTTTTGGGCAAGAGCTTCTCGTGGTTTGAGGCCTGGCTTGCTCCACCCCCTGCTCTTGAGATTCTCCCGGATGTGGGCTGCATTTTGGCTGCCTTTTTGGCTGGAGCTTCTCGTGGTTTGAGGCCTGGCTTGCTCCACCCCCTGCTATTGATATTCTCCTGGATGTGGGCTGCATTTTGGCTGCCTTTTGGGCTGGAGCTTCTCGTGGTTTAAGGCCTGCCTTGCTCCACCCCCTGCTCTTGAGTTTCTCCTGGATGTGGGCTGCATTTTGACTGATTCTTGGGCTGGAGCTTCTCGTGGTTTGAGGCCTGGCTTGCTCCACCCCCTGCTCTTGAAATTGTCCCGGATGTGGGCTGGATTTTGGCTGTCTTTTGGTCTGGAGCTTCTCGTGGTTTGAGGCCTGGCTTGCTCCACCCCCTGCTCTTGAGATAATCCCGGATGTGGGCTGCATTTTGGCTGCCTTTTGGGCTGGAGCTTCTCGTGGTTTGAGGCCTGGCTTGCTCCACCCCCTGCTCTTGAGATTCTCCCGGATGTGGGCTGCATTTTGGCTGCCTTTTGGGCTATAGCTTCTCGTGGTTTGAGGCCTGGCTTGCTCCACCCCCTGCTCTTGAGATTCTCCCGGATGTGGGCTGCATTTTGGCTGCCTTTTGGGCTGGAGCTTCTCGTGGTTTGAGGCCTGGCGTGCTCCACCCCCTGCTCTTGAGATTCTCCCGGATGTGGGCTGCATTTTGGCTGAATTTTGGGCTGGAGCTTCTCATGGTTTAAGGCCTGCCTTGCTCCACCCCCTGCTCTTGATATTCTCCCGGATGTGGGCTGCATTTTGGCTGCATTTTGGGCTGGAGCTTCTCGTGGTTTGAGGCCTGGCTTGCTCCACCCCCTGCTCTTGAGATTCTCCTGGATGTGGGCTGCATTTTGGATGCCTTTTGGGGTGGAGCTTCTCGTGGTTTGAGGCCTGGCTTGCTCCACCCCCTGCTCCTGAGATTCTCCCGGAGGTGGGTTGAATTTTGGCTGCCTTTTGGGCTATAGCTTCTCGTGGTTTGAGGCCTGGCTTGCTCCACCCCCTGCTCTTGAGATTCTCCCGGATGTGGGCTGCATTTTGGCTGCCTTTTGGGCTGGAGCTTCTCGTGGTTTGAGGCCTGGCGTGCTCCACCCCCTGCTCTTGAGATTCTCCCGGATGTAGGCTGCATTTTGGCTGACTTTTGGGCTGGATCTTCTCATGGTTTAAGGCCTGCCTTGCTCCACCCCCTGCTCTTGCGTTTCTCCTGGATGTGGGCTGCATTTTGGCTGCATTTTGGGCTGGACCTTCTCGTGGTTTGAGGCCTGCCTTGCTCCACCCCCTGCTCCTGACATTCTCCCGGAGGTGGGCTGCATTTTGGCTGACTTTTGGGGTGGAGCTTCTCGTGGTTTGAGGCCTGGCTTGCTCCACCCCCTGCTCTTGAGATTCTCCCGGATGTGGGCTGGATTTTGGCTGCTTTTTGGGCTGGAGCTTCTCGAGGTTTGAGGCCTGGCTTGCTCCACCCCCTGCTCTTGAGATTCTCCCAGATGTGGGCTGCATTTTGACTGATTCTTGGGCTGGAGCTTCTCGTGGTTTGAGGCCTGGCTTGCTCCACCCCCTGCTCTTGAGATTCTCCCGGAGGTGGGCTGCATTTTGGCTGCCTTTTGGGCTGGAGCTTCTCGTGGTTTGAGGCCTGGCTTGCTCCACCCCTTGCTCTTGAGATTCGCCCGGATGTGGGCTGCATTTTGGCTGCCTTTTGGGCTGGAGTTTCTGGAGGTTTGAGGCCTGCCTTGCTCCACCCCCTGCTCTTGATATTCTCCCGGATGTGGGCTGGATTTTGTCTGCATTTTGGGCTGGAGCTTCTCGTGGTTTGAGGCCTGGCTTGCTCCACCCCCTGCTCTTGAAATTGTCCCGGATGTGGGCTGCATTTTGGCTGCCTTTTGGGCTGGAGATTCTCGTGGTTTGAGGCCTGGCTTGCTCCACCCCCTGCTCTTGAGATTCTCCCGGATGTGGGCTGCATTTTGGCTGCCTTTTGGGCTGGAGCTTCTCGTGGTTTGAGGCCTGGCTTGCTCCACCCCCTGCTCTTGAGATTCTCCCGGATGTGGGCTGCATTTTGGCTGCCTTTTGGGCTGGAGCTTCTCGTGGTTTAAGGCCTGGCTTGCTCCACCCCCTGCTCTTGAGTTTCTCCTGGATGTGGGCTGCATTTTTGCTGGTTTTTGGCTGGAACTTCTCGTGGTTTGAGGCCTGGATTGCTCCACCCCCTGCTCTTGAGATTCTCCCGGATGTGGGCTGCATATTGGCCGATTCTTGGGCTAGAGCTTCTCGTGGTTTGAGGCCTGGCTTGCTCCATCCCCTGCTTCTGAGATTCTCCCTGATGTGGTCTGCATTTTGGCTGATTCTTGGGCTGGAGCTTCTCGTGGTTTGAGGCCTGGCTTGCTCCACCCCCTGCTCTTGATATTCTCCCGGATGTTGGCTGCATTTTCGCTGGTTTTGGGCTGGAACTTCTCATGGTTTGAGGCCTGGCTTTCTCCACCCCCTGCTCTTGAGATTCTCCCGGATGTGGGCTGCATATTGGCTGATTCTTGGGCTGGAGCTTCTCGCGGTTTGAGGCCTGGCTTGCTCCACCCCCTGCTCTTGAAATTCTCCTGGATGTGGGCTGCATTTTGGCTGCCTTTTGGGCTGGAGCTTCTCGTGGTTTGAGGCCTGGCTTGCTCCACCCCCTGCTCTTGAGATTCTCCCGGAGGTGGGCTGCATTTTGGCTGCCTTTTGGGTTGGAGCTTCTCGTGGTTTGAGGCCTGGCTTGCTCCACCCCCTGCTCTTGAGATTCTCCCGGATGTGGGCTGCATTTTGGCTGCCTTTTGGGCTGGAGCTTCTCGTGGTTTGAGGCCTGGCTTGCTCCACCCCCTGCTCTTGAGATTCTCCCGGATGTGGGCTGCATTTTGGCTGCCTTTTGGGCTGGAGCTTCTCGTGGTTTGAGACCTGGCTTGCTCCACCCCCTGCTCTTGATATACTCCCGGATGTGGGCTGCATTTTGGCTGCCTTTTGGGCTGGAGCTTCTCGTGGTATAAGGCCTGCCTTGCTCCACCCCCTGCTCTTGAGTTTCTCCTGGATGTGGGCTGCATTTTGGCTGCATTTTGGGCTGGAGCTTCTCGTGGTTTGAGGCCTGCCTTGCTCCACCCCTGCTCTTGATATACTCCCGGAGGTGGGCTGCATTTTGGCTGCCTTTTGGGCTGGAGTTTCTCGTGGTTTGAGGCCTGCCTTGCTCGAGCCCCTGCTCTTGAGATTCTCCCGGATGTGGGCTGGATTTTGGCTGCCTTTTGGGCTGGAGCTTCTCGAGGTTTGAGGCCTGGCTTGCTCCACCCCCTGCTCTTGAGATTCTCCCGGATGTGGGCTGCATTTTGACTGATTCTTGGGCTGGAGCTTCTCGTGGTTTGAGGCCTGGCTTGCTCCACCCCCTGCTCTTGAAATTGTCCCGGATGTGGGCTGGATTTTGGCTGTCTTTTGGTCTGGAGCTTCTCGTGGTTTGAGGCCTGGCTTGCTCCACCCCCTGCTCTTGAGATTCTCTTGGATGTGGGCTGCATTTTGGCTGCCTTTTGGGCTGGAGCTTCTTGTGGTTTGACGTCTGGCTTGCTCCACCCCCTGCTCTTGAGATTCTCTTGGATGTGGGCTGCATTTTGGATGCCTTTTGGGCTGGAGCTTCTCGTGGTTTGAGGCCTGGCTTGCTCCACCCCCTGCTCCTGAGATTCTCCCGGATGTGGGCTGCATTTTGGCTGCCTTTTGGGCTGGAGCTTCTCGTGGTTTGAGGTCTGGCTTGCTCCACCCCCTGCTCTTGAGATTCTCCCGGATGTGGGCTGCATTTTGGCTGCCTTTTGGGCTGGAGCTTCTCGTGGTTTGAGGCCTGGCTTGCTCCACCCCCTGCTCTTGAGATTCTCCCGGATGTGGGCTGCATTTTGGCTGCCTTTTGGGCTGGAGCTTCTCGTGGTTTGAGGCCTGGCGTGCTCCACCCCCTGCTCTTGAGATTCTCCCGGATGTGGGCTGCATTTTGGCTGACTTTTGGGCTGGAGCTTCTCATGGTTTAAGTCCTGCCTTGCTCCACCCCCTGCTCTTGCGTTTCTCCTGGATGTGGGCTGCATTTTGGCTGCATTTTGGGCTGGAGCTTCTCGTGGTTTGAGGCCTGCCTTGCTCCACCCCCTGCTCTTGATATACTCCCGGAGGTGGGCTGCATTTTGGCTGCATTTTGGGCTGGAGCTTCTCGTGGTTTGAGGCCTGCCTTGCTCGAGCCCCTGCTCTTGAGATTCTCCCGGATGTGGGCTGGATTTTGGCTGCTTTTTGGCTGGAGCTTCTTGAGGTTTGAGGCCTGGCTTGCTCCAACCCTGCTCTTGAGATTCTCCCGGATGTGGGCTGCATTTTGACTGATTCTTGGGCTGGAGCTTCTCGTGGTTTGAGGCCTGGCTTGCTCCACCCCCTGCTCTTGAGATTCTCCCGGAGGTGGGCTGCATTTTGGCTGCCTTTTGGGCTGGAGCTTCTCGTGGTTTGAGGCCTGGCTTGCTCCACCCCTTGCTCTTGAGATTCTCCCGGATGTGGGCTGCATTTTGGCTGCCTTTTGGGCTGGAGTTTCTCGAGGTTTGAGGCCTGCCTTGCTCCAGCCCCTGCTCTTGAAATTGTCCCGGATGTGGGCTGCATTTTGGCTCCCTTTTGGGCTGGAGCTTCTCGTGGTTTGAGGCCTGGCTTGCTCCACCCCCTGCTCTTGAGATTCTCCCGGATGTGGGCTGCATTTTGGCTGCCTTTTGGGCTGGAGCTTCTCGTGGTTTGAGGCCTGGCTTGCTCCAGCCCCTGCTCTTGAGATTCTCCCGGATATGGGCTGCATTTTGTCTTCCTTTTGGGCTGGAGCTTCTCGTGGTTTGAGGCCTGGCTTGCTCCACCCCCTGCTCTTGAGTTTCTCCCGGATGTGGGCTGCATTTTGGCTGCCTTTTGGGCTGGAGCTTCTCGTGGTTTGAGGCCTGGCTTGCTCCACCCCCTGCTCTTGAGATTCTCCCGGATGTGGGCTGGATTTTGGCTGCATTTTGGGCTGGAGCTTCTCGAGGTTTGAGGCCTGGCTTGCTCCACCCCCTGCTCTTGATATTCTCCCGGATGTGGGCTGCATTTTGGCTGCCTTTTGGGCTGGAGCTTCTCGTGGTTTGAGGCCTGGCTTGCTCCACCCCCTGCTCTTGAGATTCTCCTGGAGGTGGGCTGCATTTTGGCTGCCTTTTGGGCTGGAGCTTCTCGAGGTTTGAGGCCTGTCTTGCTCCACCCCCTGCTCTTGAGATTCTCCCGGATGTGGGCTGCATTTTGGCTGCCTTTTGGGCTGGAGCTTCTCGTGGTTTGAGGCCTGGCTTGCTCCACCCCCTGCTCTTGAGATTCTCCCGGATGTGGGCTGCATTTTGACTGATTCTTGGGCTGGAGCTTCTCGTGGTTTGAGGCCTGGCTTGCTCCACCCCCTGCTCTTGAGATTCTCCCGGAGGTGGGCTGCATTTTGGCTGCCTTTTGGGCTGGAGCTTCTCGAGGTTTGAGGCCTGGCTTGCTCCACCCCCTGCTCTTGAGATTCTCCCGGATGTGGGCTGCATTTTGGCTGCCTTTTGGGCTGGAGCTTCTCATGGTTTGAGGCCTGGCTTGCTCCACCCCCTGCTCTTGAGATTCTCCCGCATGTGGGCTGCATTTTGGCTGCCTTTTGGGCTGGAGCTTCTCGTGGTTTGAGGCCTGGCTTGCTCCACCCCCTGCTCTTGAGATTCTCCCGGAGGTGGGCTGCATTTTGGCTGCCTTTTGGGCTGGAGCTTCTCGAGGTTTGAGGCCTGGCTTGCTCCACCCCCTGCTCTTGAGATTCTCCTGGATGTGGGCTGCATTTTGGCTGCATTTTGGGCTGGAGCTTCTCGTGGTTTGAGGCCTGCCTTGCTCCACCCCCTGCTCTTGAGATTCTGCCCGATGTGGGCTGCATTTTGGCTGCCTTTTGGGCTGGAGCTTCTCGTGGTTTGAGGCCTGGCTTGCTCCACCCCCTGCTCTTGAGATTCTCCCGGAGGTGGGCTGCATTTTGGCTGCCTTTTGGGCTGGAGCTTCTCGAGGTTTGAGGCCTGTCTTGCTCCACCCCCTGCTCTTGAGATTCTCCCGGATGTGGGCTGCATTTTGGCTGCCTTTTGGGCTGGAGCTTCTCGTGGTTTGAGGCCTGGCTTGCTCCACCCCCTGCTCTTGAGATTCTCCCGGATGTGGGCTGCATTTTGGCTGCATTTTGGGCTGGAGCTTCTCGTGGTTTGAGGCCTGGCTTGCTCCACCCCCTGCTCTTGAGATTCTCCCGGATGTGGGCTGGATTTTGGCTGCATTTTGGGCTGAAGCTTCTCGTGGTTTGAGGCCTGGCTTGCTCCACCCCCTGCTCTTGATATTCTCCCGGATGTGGGCTGCATTTTGGCTGCCTTTTGGGCTGGAGCTTCTCGTGGTTTGAGGCCTGGCTTGCTCCACCCCCTGCTCTTGAGATTCTCCCGGAGGTGGGCTGCATTTTGGCTGCCTTTTGGGCTGGAGCTTCTCGAGGTTTGAGGCCTGTCTTGCTCCACCCCCTGCTCTTGAGATTGTCCCGGATGTGGGCTGCATTTTGGCTGCCTTTTGGGCTGGAGCTTCTCGTGGTTTGAGGCCTGGCTTGCTCCACCCCCTGCTCTTGAGATTCTCCCGGATGTGGGCTGCATTTTGACTGATTCTTGGGCTGGAGCTTCTCGTGGTTTGAGGCCTGGCTTGCTCCACCCCCTGCTCTTGAGATTCTCCCGGAGGTGGGCTGCATTTTGGCTGCCTTTTGGGCTGGAGCTTCTCGAGGTTTGAGGCCTGGCTTGCTCCACCCCCTGCTCTTGAGATTCTCCCGGATGTGGGCTGCATTTTGGCTGCCTTTTGGGCTGGAGCTTCTCATGGTTTGAGGCCTGGCTTGCTCCACCCCCTGCTCTTGAGATTCTCCCGGAGGTGGGCTGCATTTTGGCTGCCTTTTGGGCTGGAGCTTCTCGAGGTTTGAGGCCTGTCTTGCTCCACCCCCAGCTCTTGAGATTCTCCCGGATGTGGGCTGCATTTTGGCTGCCTTTTGGGCTGGAGCTTCTCGTGGTTTGAGGCCTGGCTTGCTCCACCCCCTGCTCTTGAGATTCTCCCGGATGTGGGCTGCATTTTGACTGATTCTTGGGCTGGAGCTTCTCGTGGTTTGAGGCCTGGCTTGCTCCACCCCCTGCTCTTGAGATTCTCCCGGAGGTGGGCTGCATTTTGGCTGCCTTTTGGGCTGGAGCTTCTCGAGGTTTGAGGCCTGGCTTGCTCCACCCCCTGCTCTTGAGATTCTCCCGGATGTGGGCTGCATTTTGGCTGCCTTTTGGGCTGGAGCTTCTCATGGTTTGAGGCCTGGCTTGCTCCACCCCCTGCTCTTGAGATTCTCCAGCATGTGGGCTGCATTTTGGCTGCCTTTTGGGCTGGAGCTTCTCGTGGTTTGAGGCCTGGCTTGCTCCACCCCCTGCTCTTGAGATTCTCCCGGAGGTGGGCTGCATTTTGGCTGCCTTTTGGGCTGGAGCTTCTCGAGGTTTGAGGCCTGTCTTGCTCCACCCCCTGCTCTTGAGATTCTCCCGGATGTGGGCTGCATTTTGGCTGCCTTTTGGGCTGGAGCTTCTCGTGGTTTGAGGCCTGGCTTGCTCCACCCCCTGCTCTTGATTTTGTCCCGGATGTGGGCTGGATTTTGGCTGCATTTTGGGCTGGAGCTTCTCGTGGTTTGAGGCCTGGCTTGCTCCACCCCCTGCTCTTGATATTCTCCCGGATGTGGGCTGCATTTTGGCTGCCTTTTGGGCTGGAGCTTCTCGTGGTTTGAGGCCTGGCTTGCTCCACCCCCTGCTCTTGAGATTCTCCCGGAGGTGGGCTGCATTTTGGCTGCCTTTTGGGCTGGAGCTTCTCGTGGTTTGAGGCCTGTCTTGCTCCACCCCCTGCTCTTGAGATTGTCCCGGATGTGGGCTGCATTTTGGCTGCCTTTTGGGCTGGAGCTTCTCGTGGTTTGAGGCCTGGCTTGCTCCACCCCCTGCTCTTGAGATTCTCCCGGATGTGGGCTGCATTTTGACTGATTCTTGGGCTGGAGCTTCTCGTGGTTTGAGGCCTGGCTTGCTCCACCCCCTGCTCTTGAGATTCTCCCGGAGGTGGGCTGCATTTTGGCTGCCTTTTGGGCTGGAGCTTCTCGAGGTTTGAGGCCTGGCTTGCTCCACCCCCTGCTCTTGAGATTCTCCCGGATGTGGGCTGCATTTTGGCTGCCTTTTGGGGTGGAGCTTCTCGTGGTTTGAGGCCTGGCTTGCTCCACCCCCTGCTCTTGAGATTCTCCCGGATGTGGGCTGCATTTTGGCTGCCTTTTGGGCTGGAGCTTCTCGTGGTTTGAGGCCTGGCTTGCTCCAACCCCTGCTCTTGAGATTCTCCCGGATGTGGGCTGCATTTTGACTGATTCTTGGGCTGGAGCTTCTCGTGGTTTGAGACCTGGCTTGCTCCACCCCCTGCTCTTGAGATTCTCCCGGATGTGGGCTGCATTTTGGCTGCCTTTTGGGCTGGAGCTTCTCGTGGTTTGAGGCCTGGCTTGCTCCACCCCCTGCTCTTGAGATTCTCCCGGATGTGGGCTGCATTTTGGCTGAATTTTGGGCTGGAGCTTCTCATGGTTTGAGGCCTGGCTTGCTCCACCCCCTGCTCTTGAGATTCTCCCGGATGTGGGCTGCATTTTGGCTGCCTTTTGGGCTGGAGCTTCTCGTGGTTTGAGGCCTGGATTGCTCCACCCCCTCCTCTTGAGATTCTCCCATATGTGGGCTGCATTTTGGCTGCCATTTGGGCTGGAGCTTCTTGTGGTTTGAGGCCTGGCTTGCTCCACCCCCTGCTCTTGATATTCTCCCGGTTGTGGGCTGCATATTGTCTGATTCTTGTGCTGGAGCTTCTCATGGTTTGAGGCCTGGCTTGCTCCACCCCCTGCTCTTGAGATTCTCCCGGATGTGGGCTGGATTTTGGCTGCATTTATGGCTGGAGCTTCTCATGTTTTGAGGCCTCGCTTGCTCCACCCCCTGCTCTTGAGATTCTCCTGGATGTGGGCTGCATTTTGGCTGATTCTTGGGCTGGAGCTTCTCGTGGTTTGAGGCCTGGATTTCTCCAAACTCTGCCTTTGAGATTCTCCCGGAGGTGGGCTGCATTTTGGCTGCCTTTGGGCTGGAGCTTCTCGTGGTTTGAGGCCTGTCTTGCTCCACCCCCTGCTCTTGAAATTGTCCCGGATGTGGGCTGGATTTTGGCTGCCTTTTGGGCTGGAGCTTCTCGTGGTTTGAGGCCTGGCTTGCTCCACCCCCTGCTCTTGATATACTCCCGGATGTGGGCTGCATTTTGGCTGCCTTTTGGGCTGGAGCTTCTTGTGGTTTGAGGTCTGGCTTGCTCCACCCCCTGCTCTTGATATTCTCCCGGATGTGGGCTGCATTTCGGCTGCCTTTTGGGCTGGAGCTTCTCGTGGTCTGAGGACTGGCTTGCTCCACACCCTGATCTTGAGATTCTACCGGATGTGGGCTGCATATTGGCTGCGTTTTGGGCTGGAGCTTCTTGTGGTTTGAGGCCTGGCTTGCTCCACCCCCTGCTCTTGAGATTCTCCCGGATGTGGCATGCACTTTGGCTGCCTTTTGGGCTGGAGCTTCTCGAGGTTTGAGGCCTGGCTTGCTCCACCCCCTGCTCTTGAGATTCTCCCGGAGGTGGGCTGCATTTTGTCTGATTCTTGGGCTCGAGCTTCTCGTGGTTTGAGGCCTGGCTTGCTCCACCCCCTGCTCTTGAGATTCTCCCGGATGTGGGCTGCATTTTGGCTGCCTTTTGGGCTGGAGCTTCTCGTGGTTTGAGGCCTGGCTTGCTCCACTCCCTGCTCTTGAGATTCTCCCGGATGTGGGCTGCATTTTGGCTGCCTTTTGGGCTGGAGCTTCTCATGCTTTGAGGCCTGGCTTGCTCCACCCCCTGCTCTTGAGATAATCCCGGATGTGGGCTGCATTTTGGCTGCCTTTTGGGCTGGAGCTTCTCGTGGTTTGAGGCCTGGCTTGCTCCACCCCCTGCTCTTGAGATTCTCCCGGATGTGGGCTGGATTTTGGCTGCTTTTTGGGCTGGAGCTTCTCGAGGTTTGAGGCCTGGCTTGCTCCACCCCCTGCTCTTGAGATTCTCCCGGAGGTGGGCTGCATTTTGGCTGCCTTTTGGGCTGGATCTTCTCGTGGTTTGAGGCCTGGTTTGCTCCACCCCCTGCTCTTGAGATTCTCCCGGTTGTGGGCTGCATTTTGGCTGAATTTTGGGCCGGAGCTTCTCGTGGTTTGAGGCCTGGCTTGCTCCACGCACTGCTCTTGAGATTCTCCCGGATGTGGGCTGCATTTTGGCTGCTTTTTGGGCTGGAGCTTCTCGTGGTTTGAGGCCTGGCTTGCTCCACCCCCTGCTCTTGAGATTCTCCCGGATGTGGGCTGCATTTTGGCTGCCTTTTGGGCTGGAGCTTCTCGTGGTTTGAGGCCTGGCTTGCTCCACCCCCTGCTCTTGAGATTCTCCCGGATGTGGGCTGCATTTTGGCTCAAATTTGGGCTGGAGCTTCTCGTGGTTTGAGGCCTGGCTTGCTCCACCCCCTGCTCTTGAGATTCTCCCGGATGTGGGCTGCATTTTGACTGATTCTTGGGCTGGAGCTTCTCGTGGTTTGAGACCTGGCTTGCTCCACCCCCTGCTCTTGAGATTCTCCCGGATGTGGGCTGCATTTTGGCTGCCTTTTGGGCTGGAGCTTCTCGTGGTTTGAGGCCTGGCTTGCTCCACCCCCTGCTCTTGAGATTCTCCCGGATGTGGGCTGCATTTTGGCTGAATTTTGGGCTGGAGCTTCTCATGGTTTGAGGCCTGGCTTGCTCCACCCCCTGCTCTTGAGATTCTCCCGGATGTGGGCTGCATTTTGGCTGCCTTTTGGGCTGGAGCTTCTCGTGGTTTGAGGCCTGGATTGCTCCACCCCCTCCTCTTGAGATTCTTCCATATGTGGGCTGCATTTTGGCTGCCATTTGGGCTGGAGCTTCTTGTGGTTTGAGGCCTGGCTTGCTCCACCCCCTGCTCTTGATATTCTCCCGGTTGTGGGCTGCATATTGTCTGATTCTTGTGCTGGAGCTTCTCATGGTTTGAGGCCTGGCTTGCTCCACCCCCTGCTCTTGAGATTCTCCCGGATGTGGGCTGGATTTTGGCTGCATTTATGGCTGGAGCTTCTCGTGGTTTGAGGCCTGGCTTGCTCCACCCCCTGCTCTTGATATACTCCCGGATGTGGGCTGCATTTTGGCTGATTCTTGGGCTGGAGCTTCTCGTGGTTTGAGGCCTGGATTTCTCCAAACTCTGCCTTTGAGATTCTCCCGGAGGTGGACTGCATTTTGGCTGCCTTTGGGCTGGAGCTTCTCGTGGTTTGAGGCCTGGCTTGCTCCACCCCCTGCTCTTGATATACTCCCTCATGTGGGCTGCATTTTGGCTGCCTTTTGGGCTGGAGCTTCTTGTGGTTTGAGGTCTGGCTTGCTCCACCCCCTGCTCTTGATATTCTCCCGGATGTGGGCTGCATTTTGGCTGCCTTTTGGGCTGGAGCTTCTCGTGGTCTGAGGACTGGCTTGCTCCACCCCCTGCTCTTGAGATTCTCCCGGATGTGGGCTGCATATTGGCTGCGTTTTGGGCTGGAGCTTCTTGTGGTTTGAGGCCTGGCTTGCTCCACCCCCTGCTCTTGAGATTCTCCCGGATGTGGGCTGCATTTTGGCTGATATTTTCGGCTGGAACTTCTCGAGGTTTGAGGCCTGGCTTGCTCCACCCCCTGCTCTTGAGATTCTCCCGGAGGTGGGCTGCATTTTGTCTGATTCTTGGGCTCGAGCTTCTCGTGGTTTGAGGCCTGGCTTGCTCCACCCCCTGCTCTTGAGATTCTCCCGGATGTGGGCTGCATTTTGGCTGCTCTTTGGGCTGGAGCTTCTCGTGGTTTGAGGCCTGGCTTGCTCCACCCCCTGCTCTTGAGATTCTCCCGGATGTGGGCTGCATTTTGGCTGCCTTTTGGGCTGGAGCTTCTCGTGGTTTGAGGCCTGGCTTGCTCCACCCCCTGCTCTTGATATTCTCCCGGATGTGGGCTGCATTTTGGCTGCCTTTTGGGCTGGAGCTTCTCGTGGTTTGAGGCCTGGCTTGCTCCACCCCCTGCTCTTGAGATTCTCCCGGATGTGGGCTGCATTTTGACTGATTCTTGGGCTGGAGCTTCTCGTGGTTTGAGACCTGGCTTGCTCCACCCCCTGCTCTTGAGATTCTCCCGGATGTGGGCTGCATTTTGGCTGCCTTTTGGGCTGGAGCTTCTCGTGGTTTGAGGCCTGGCTTGCTCCACCCCCTGCTCTTGAGATTCTCCCGGATGTGGGCTGCATTTTGGCTGAATTTTGGGCTGGAGCTTCTCATGGTTTGAGGCCTGGCTTGCTCCACCCCCTGCTCTTGAGATTCTCCCGGATGTGGGCTGCATTTTGGCTGCCTTTTGGGCTGGAGCTTCTCGTGGTTTGAGGCCTGGATTGCTCCACCCCCTCCTCTTGAGATTCTTCCATATGTGGGCTGCATTTTGGCTGCCATTTGGGCTGGAGCTTCTTGTGGTTTGAGGCCTGGCTTGCTCCACCCCCTGCTCTTGATATTCTCCCGGTTGTGGGCTGCATATTGTCTGATTCTTGTGCTGGAGCTTCTCATGGTTTGAGGCCTGGCTTGCTCCACCCCCTGCTCTTGAGATTCTCCCGGATGTGGGCTGGATTTTGGCTGCATTTATGGCTGGAGCTTCTCGTGGTTTGAGGCCTGGCTTGCTCCACCCCCTGCTCTTGATATACTCCCGGATGTGGGCTGCATTTTGGCTGATTCTTGGGCTGGAGCTTCTCGTGGTTTGAGGCCTGGATTTCTCCAAACTCTGCCTTTGAGATTCTCCCGGAGGTGGACTGCATTTTGGCTGCCTTTGGGCTGGAGCTTCTCGTGGTTTGAGGCCTGGCTTGCTCCACCCCCTGCTCTTGATATACTCCCTCATGTGGGCTGCATTTTGGCTGCCTTTTGGGCTGGAGCTTCTTGTGGTTTGAGGTCTGGCTTGCTCCACCCCCTGCTCTTGATATTCTCCCGGATGTGGGCTGCATTTTGGCTGCCTTTTGGGCTGGAGCTTCTCGTGGTCTGAGGACTGGCTTGCTCCACCCCCTGCTCTTGAGATTCTCCCGGATGTGGGCTGCATATTGGCTGCGTTTTGGGCTGGAGCTTCTTGTGGTTTGAGGCCTGGCTTGCTCCACCCCCTGCTCTTGATATTCTCCTGGATGTGGGCTGCATTTTGGCTGATATTTTCGGCTGGAACTTCTCGAGGTTTGAGGCCTGGCTTGCTCCACCCCCTGCTCTTGAGATTCTCCCGGAGGTGGGCTGCATTTTGTCTGATTCTTGGGCTCGAGCTTCTCGTGGTTTGAGGCCTGTCTTGCTCCACCCCCTGCTCTTGAGATTCTCCCGGATGTGGGCTGCATTTTGGCTGCCTTTTGGGCTGGAGCTTCTCGTGGTTTGAGGCCTGGCTTGCTCCACTCCCTGCTCTTGAGATTCTCCCGGATGTGGGCTGCATTTTGGCTGTCTTTTGGGCTGGAGCTTCTCATGCTTTGAGGCCTGGCTTGCTCCACCCCCTGCACGTAATATTCTCCCGGATGTGGGCTGCATTTTGGCTGCCTTTTGGGCTGGAGCTTCTCGTGGTTTGAGGCCTGGCTTGCTCCACCCCCTGCTCTTGATATTCTCCTGGATGTGGGCTGCATTTTGGCTGCCTTTTGGGCTGGAGCTTCTCGTGGTTTGAGGCCTGGCTTGCTCCACCCCCTGCTCTTGAGATTCTCCCGGATGTGGGCTGCATTTTGGCTGATTCTTGGGCTGGAGCTTCTCGTGGTTTGAGGCCTGGCTTGCTCCACCCCCTGCTTTTGTGATTCTCCCGGATGTGGGCTGCATTTTGGCTGATTCTTGGGCTGGAGCTTCTCGTGGTTTGAGGCCTGGCTTGCTCCACCCACTGCTCTTGAGATTCTCCCGGATGTGGGCTGGATTTTGGCTCAAATTTGGGCTGGAGCTTCTCATGGTTTGAGGCCTGGCTTGCTCCACCCCCTGCTCTTGAGATTCTCCCGGAGGTGGGCTGCATTTTGGCTGACTTTTGGGCTGGAGCTTCTCGTGGTTTGAGGCCTGGCTTGCTCCACCACCTGCTCTTGAGATTCTCCCGAATGTGGCAAAATTTTGGCTGCCTTTTGGGCTGGAGCTTCTCGTGGTTTGAGGCCTGGCTTGCTCCACCCCCTGCTCTTGATATTGTCCTGGATGTGGGCTGCATTTTGGCTGCCTTTTGGGCTGGAGCTTCTCGTGGTTTGAGGCCTGGCTTGCTCCACCCCCTGCTCTTGAGATTCTCCCGGATGTGGGCTGCATTTTGTCTTCCTTTTGGGCTGGAGCTTCTCGTGGTTTGAGGCCTGGCTTGCTCCACCCCCTGCTCTTGAAATTGTCCCGGATGTGGGCTGGATTTTGGCTGTCTTTTGGTCTGGAGCTTCTCGTGGTTTGAGGCCTGGCTTGCTCCACCCCCTGCTCTTGAGATAATCCCGGATGTGGGCTGCATTTTGGCTGCCTTTTGGGCTGGAGCTTCTCGTGGTTTGAGGCCTGGCTTGCTCCACCCCCTGCTCTTGAGATTCTCCCGGATGTGGGCTGGATTTTGGCTGCCTTTTGGGCTGGAGCTTCTCGTGGTTTGAGGCCTGGCTTGCTCCACCCCCTGCTGTTGAGATTCTCCCGGAGGTGGGCTGCATTTTGGCTGCCTTTTGGGCTGGAGCTTCTCGTGGTTTGAGGCCTGGCTTGCTCCACCCCCTGCTCTTGAGATTCTCCCGGTTGTGGGCTGCATATTGTCTGATTCTTGTGCTGGAGCTTCTCATGGTTTGAGGCCTGGCTTGCTCCACCCCCTGCTCTTGAGATTCTCCCGGATGTGGGCTGGATTTTGGCTGCATTTATGGCTGGAGCTTCTCGTGGTTTGAGGCCTGGCTTGCTCCACCCCCTGCTCTTGAGATTCTCCTGGATGTGGGCTGCATTTTGGCTGCCTTTTGGGCTGGAGCTTCTCGTGGTTTGAGGCCTGGCTTGCTCGAGCCCCTGCTCTTGAGATTGTCCCGGATGTGGGCTGCATTTTGGCTGCCTTTTGGGCTGGAGCTTCTCGTGATTTGAGGCCTGGCTTGCTCCAGCCCCTGCTCTTGATATTCTCCCGGATGTGGGCTGCATTTTGGCTGCCTTTTGGGCTGGAGCTTCTCGTGGTTTGAGGCCTGGCTTGCTCCACCCCCTGCTCTTGATATTCTCCTGGATGTGGGCTGCATTTTGGCTGCCTTTTGGGCTGGAGCTTCTCGTGGTTTGAGGCCTGGATTTCTCCAAACTCTGCCTTTGAGATTCTCCCGGAGGTGGGCTGCATTTTGGCTGCCTTTGGGCTGGAGCTTCTCGTGGTTTGAGGCCTGGCTTGCTCCACCCCCTGCTCTTGAAATTGTCCCGGATGTGGGCTGGATTTTGGCTGCCTTTTGGGCTGGAGCTTCTCGTGGTTTGAGGCCTGGCTTGCTCCACCCCCTGCTCTTGATATACTCCCGGATGTGGGCTGCATTTTGGCTGATATTTTCGGCTGGAACTTCTCGAGGTTTGAGGCCTGGCTTGCTCCACCCCCTGCTCTTGAGATTCTCCCGGAGGTGGGCTGCATTTTGTCTGATTCTTGGGCTCGAGCTTCTCGTGGTTTGAGGCCTGGCTTGCTCCACCCCCTGCTCTTGAGATTCTCCCGGATGTGGGCTGCATTTTGGCTGCCTTTTGGGCTGGAGCTTCTCGTGGTTTGAGGCCTGGTTTTCTCCACTCCCTGCTCTTGAGATTCTCCCGGATGTGGGCTGCATTTTGGCTGCCTTTTGGGCTGTAGTTTCTCATGCTTTGAGGCCTGGCTTGCTCCACCCCCTGCACGTAATATTCTCCCGGATGTGGGCTGCATTTTGGCTGCCTTTTGGGCTGGAGCTTCTCGTGGTTTGAGGCCTGGCTTGCTCCACCCCCTGCTCTTGAGATTCTCCCGGATGTGGGCTGCATTTTGGCTGATTCTTGGGCTGGAGCTTCTCGTGGTTTGAGGCCTGGCTTGCTCCACCCCCTGCTTTTGTGATTCTCCCGGATGTGGGCTGCATTTTGGCTGATTCTTGGGCTGGAGCTTCTCGTGGTTTGAGGCCTGGCTTGCTCCACCCACTGCTCTTGAGATTCTCCCGGATGTGGGCTGGATTTTGGCTGCCTTTTTGGGCTGGAGCTTCTCATGGTTTGAGGCCTGGCTTGCTCCAACACCTGCTCTTGATATTTTCCTGGATGTGGGCTGCATTTTGGCTGCCTTTTGGGCTGGAGCTTCTCGTGGTTTGAGGCCTGGCTTGCTCCACCCCCTGCTCTTGAGATTCTCCCGGATGTGGGCTGCATTTCGGCTGCCTTTTGGGCTGGAGCTTCTCGTGGTTTGAGGCCTGCCTTGCTCCACCCCATGCTCTTGAGATTCTCCCGGAGGTGGGCTGCATTTTGGCTGACTTTTGGGCTGGAGCTTCTCGTGGTTTGAGGCCTGGCTTGCTCCACCCCCTGCTCTTGAGATTCTCCCGGATGTGGCAAATTTTTGGCTGCTTTTTGGGCTGGAGCTTCTCGTGGTTTGAGGCCTGGCTTGCTCCACCCCCTGCTCTTGATATTGTCCTGGATGTGGGCTGCATTTTGGCTGCCTTTTGGGCTGGAGCTTCTCGTGGTTTGAGGCCTGGCTTGCTCCACCCCCTGCTCTTGAGATTCTCCCGGATGTGGGCTGCATTTTGGCTGATTCTTGGGCTGGAGCTTCTCGTGGTTTGAGGCCTGGCTTGCTCCACCCCCTGCTCTTGAGATTCTCCCGGATGTGGGCTGCATTTTGTCTTCCTTTTGGGCTGGAGCTTCTCGTGGTTTGAGGCCTGGCTTGCTCCACCCCCTGCTCTTGAAATTGTCCCGGATGTGGGCTGGATTTTGGCTGTCTTTTGGGCTGGAGCTTCTCGTGGTTTGAGGCCTGGCTTGCTCCACCCCCTGCTCTTGAGATAATCCCGGATGTGGGCTGCATTTTGGCTGCCTTTTGGGCTGGAGCTTCTCGTGGTTTGAGGCCTGGCTTGCTCCACCCCCTGCTCTTGAGATTCTCCCGGATGTGGGCTGGATTTTGGCTGCCTTTGGGCTGGAGCTTCTCGAGGTTTGAGGCCTGGCTTGCTCCACCCCCTGCTCTTGAGATTCTCCCGGATGTGGGCTGCATTTTGGCTGCCTTTTGGGCTGGAGCTTCTCGAGGATTGAGGCCTGGCTTGCTCCACCCCCTGCTCTTGAGATTCTCCCGGATGTGGGCAAATTTTTGGCTGCCTTTTGGGCTGCAGCTTCTCGTGGTTTGAGGCCTGGCTTGCTCCACCCCCTGCTCTTGATATTGTCCTGGATGTGGGCTGCATTTTGGCTGCCTTTTGGGCTGGAGCTTCTCGTGGTTTGAGGCCTGGCTTGCTCCAACCCCTGCTCTTGAAATTCTCCCGGATGTGGGCTGCATTTTGTCTTCCTTTTGGGCTGGAGCTTCTCGTGGTTTGAGGCCTGGCTTGCTCCACCCCCTGCTCTTGAAATTGTCCCGGATGTGGGCTGGATTTTGTCTGCCTTTTGGGCTGGAGCTTCTCGTGGTTTGAGGCCTGGCTTGCTCCACGCCCTGCTCTTGAAATTGTCCCGGATGTGGGCTGGATTTTGTCTGCCTTTTGGGCTGGAGCTTCTCGTGGTTTGAGGCCTGGCTTGCTCCACGCCCTGCTCTTGAAATTGTCCCGGATGTGGGCTGGATTTTGGCTGCCTTTTGGTCTGGAGCTTCTCGTGGTGTGAGGCCTGCCTTGCTCGAGCCCCTGCTCTTGAGATTCTCCCGGATGTGGGCTGGATTTTGGCTGCCTTTTGGGCTGGAGCTTCTCGTGGTTTGAGGCCTGGATTTCTCCAAACTCTGCCTTTGAGATTCTCCCGGAGGTGGGCTGCATTTGGGCTGCCTTTTGGGCTGGAGCTTCTCGTGGTTTGAGGCCTGGCTTGCTCCACCCCCTGCTCTTGAAATTGTCCCGGATGTGGGCTGGATTTTGGCTGCCTTTTGGGCTGGAACTTCTCGTGGTTTGAGGCCTGGCTTGCTCCACCCCCTGCTCTTGATATACTCCCGGATGTGGGCTGCATTTTGGCTGCCTTTTGGGCTGGAGCTTCTTGTGGTTTGAGGTCTGGCTTGCTCCACCCCCTGCTCTTGAGATTCTCCCGGATGTGGGCTGCATTTTGGCTGTGTTTTGGGCTGGAGCTTCTTGTGGTTTGAGGCCTGGCTTGCTCCACCCCCTGCTCTTGATATTCTCCCGGATGTGGGCTGCATTTTGGCTGATATTTTCCGCTGGAACTTCTCGTGGTTTGAGGCCTGGCTTGCTCCACCCCCTGCTCTTGAGATTCTCCCGGATGTGGGCTGCATTTTGTCTCATTCTTGGGCTCGAGCTTCTCGTGGTTTGAGGCCTGGCTTGCTCCACCCCCTGCTCTTGAGATTCTCCCGGATGTGGGCTGCATTTTGGCTGCCTTTTGGGCTGGAGCTTCTCGTGGTTTGAGGCCTGGCTTGCTCCACACCCTGCTCTTGAGATTCTCCCGGATGTGGGCTGCATTTTGGCTGCCTTTTGGGCTGGAGCTTCTCATGCTTTGAGGCCTGGCTTGCTCCACCCCCTGCACGTAATATTCTCCCGGATGTGGGCTGCATTTTGGCTGCCTTCTGGGCTGGAGCTTCTCGTGGTTTGAGGCCTGGCTTGCTCCACCCCCTGCTCTTGATATTCTCCTGGATGTGGGCTGCATTTTGGCTGCCTTTTGGGCTGGAGCTTCTCGTGGTTTGAGGCCTGGCTTGCTCCACCCCCTGCTCTTGATATTCTCCCGGATGTGGGCTGCATTTTGGCTGATTCTTGGGCTGGAGATTCTCGTGGTTTGAGGCCTGGCTTGCTCCACCCCCTGCTCTTGATATTCTCCCGGATGTGGGCTGCATTTTGGCTGCCTTTTGGGCTGGAGCTTCTCGTGGTCTGAGGACTGGCTTGCTCCACCCCCTGCTCTTGATATTCTCCCGGATGTGGGCTGCATTTTGGCTGTGTTTTGGGCTGGAGCTTCTTGTGGTTTGAGGCCTGGCTTGCTCCACCCCCTGCTCTTGATATTCTCCCGGATGTGGGCTGCATTTTGGCTGATATTTTCCGCTGGAACTTCTCGAGGTTTGAGGCCTGGCTTGCTCCACCCCCTGCTCTTGAGATTCTCCCGGATGTGGGCTGCATTTTGTCTCATTCTTGGGCTCGAGCTTCTCGTGGTTTGAGGCCTGGCTTGCTCCACCCCCTGCTCTTGAGATTCTATCGGATGTGGGCTGCATTTTGGCTGCCTTTTGGGCTGGAGCTTCTCGTGGTTTGAGGCCTGGCTTGCTCCACTCCCTGCTCTTGAGATTCTCCCGGATGTGGGCTGCATTTTGGCTGCCTTTTGGGCTGGAGCTTCTCATGCTTTGAGGCCTGGCTTGCTCCACCCCCTGCACGTAATATTCTCCCGGATGTGGGCTGCATTTTGGCTGCCTTCTGGGCTGGAGCTTCTCGTGGTTTGAGGCCTGGCTTGCTCCACCCCCTGCTCTTGATATACTCCCGGATGTGGGCTGCATTTTGGCTGATTCTTGGGCTGGAGATTCTCGTGGTTTGAGGCCTGGCTTGCTCCACCCCCTGCTTTTGTGATTCTCCCGGATGTGGGCTGCATTTTGGCTGATTCTTGGGCTGGAGCTTCTCGTGGTTTGAGGCCTGGCTTGCTCCACCCACTGCTCTTGAGATTCTCCCGGATGTGGGCTGGATTTTGGCTCAAATTTGGGCTGGAGCTTCTCATGGTTTGAGGCCTGGCTTGCTCCACCCCCTGCTCTTGATATTCTCCTGGATGTGGGCTGCATTTTGGCTGCCTTTTGGGCTGGAGCTTCTCGTGGTTTGAGGCCTGGCTTGCTCCACCCCCTGCTCTTGAGATTCTCCCGGATGTGGGCTGCATTTTGGCTGCCTTTTGGGCTGGAGCTTCTTGTGGTTTGAGGCCTGGCTTGCTCCACCCCCTGCTCTTGAGATTGTCCCGGAGGTGGGCTGCATTTTGGCTGACTTTTGGGCTGGAGCTTCTCGTGGTTTGAGGCCTGGCTTGCTCCACCCCCTGCTCTTGAGATTCTCCCGGATGTGGCAAATTTTTGGCTGCCTTTTGGGCTGGAGCTTCTCGTGGTTTGAGGCCTGGCTTGCTCCACCCCCTGCTCTTGAGATTCTCCCGGATGTGGGGTGCATTTTGGCTGCCTTTTGGGCTGGAGCTTCTTGTGGTTTGAGGTCTGGCTTGCTCCACCCCCTGCTATTGAGATTCTCCTGGATGTGGGCTGCATTTTGGATGACTTTTGGGCTGTAGCTTCTCGTGGTTTGAGGCCTGGCTTGCTCCACCCCCTGCTCCTGAGATTCTCCCGGATGTGGGCTGCATTTTGGCTGCCTTTTGGGGTGGAGCTTCTCGTGGTTTGAGGCCTGGCTTGCTCCACCCCCTGCTCTTGAGTTTCTCCCGGATGTGGGCTGCATTTTAGCTGCCTTTTGGGCTGGAGCTTCTCGTGGTTTAAGGCCTGCCTTGCTCCACCCCCTGCTCTTGAGTTTCTCCTGGATGTGGGCTGAATTTTGGCTGCCTTTTGGGCTGGAGCTTCTCGTGGTTTGAGGCCTGCCTTGCTCCACCCCCTGCTCTTGATATACTCCCGGAGGTGGGCTGCATTTTGGCTGCATTTTGGGCTGGAGGTTCTCGTGGTTTGAGGCCTGCCTTGCTCGAGCCCCTGCTCTTGAGATTCTCCCGGATGTGGGCTGGATTTTGGCTGCTTTTTGGGCTGGAGCTTCTCGAGGTTTGAGGCCTGGCTTGCTCCACCGCCTGCTCTTGAGATTCTCCCGGATGTGGGCTGCATTTTGACTGATTCTTGGGCTGGAGCTTCTCGTGGTTTGAGGCCTGCCTTGCTCCACCCCCTGCTGTTGAGATTCTCCCGGAGGTGGGCTGCATTTTGGCTGCCTTTTGGGCTGGAGCTTCTCGTGGTTTGAGGCCTGGCTTGTTCCACCCCCTGCTCTTGAGATTCTCCTGGATGTGGGCTGCATTTTGGCTGCCTTTTGGGCTGGAGCTTCTCGTGGTTTGAGGCCTGGCTTGCTCCAACCCCTGCTCTTGAGATTCTCCCGGATGTGGGCTGCATTTTGTCTTCCTTTTGGGCTGGAGCTTCTCGTGGTTTGAGGCCTGGCTTGCTCCACCCCCTGCTCTTGATATTCTCTTGGATGTGGGCTGCATTTTGGCTGCCTTTTGGGCTGGAGCTTCTCGTGGTTTGAGGCCTGGCTTGCTCCACGCCCTGCTCTTGAAATTGTCCCGGATATGGGCTGGATTCTGGCTGCCTTTTGGTCTGGAGCTTCTCGTGGTTTGAGGCCTGGCTTGCTCCACCCCCTGCTCTTGAGATTCTCCCGGATATGGGCTGCATTTTGGCTGCCTTTTGGGCTGGAGCTTCTCGTGGTTTGAGGCCTGCGTTGCTCGAGCCCCTGCTCTTGAGATTCTCCCGGATGTGGGCTGGATTTTGGCTGCCTTTTGGGCTGGAGCTTCTCGTGGTTTGAGGCCTGGCTTGCTCCACCCCCTGCTCTTGAGATTCTCCCGGATGTGGGCTGCATTTTGACTGATTCTTGGGCTGGAGCTTCTCGTGGTTTGAGGCCTGGCTTGCTCCACCCCCTGCTCTTGAAATTGTCCCGGATGTGGGCTGGATTTTGGCTGTCTTTTGGTCTGGAGCTTCTCGTGGTTTGAGGCCTGGCTTGCTCCACCCCCTGCTCTTGATATTCTCCCGGATGTGGGCTGCATTTTGGCTGATATTTTCCGCTGGAACTTCTCGAGGTTTGAGGCCTGGCTTGCTCCACCCCCTGCTCTTGAGATTCTCCCGGATGTGGGCTGCATTTTGTCTCATTCTTGGGCTCGAGCTTCTCGTGGTTTGAGGCCTGGCTTGCTCCACCCCCTGCTCTTGAGATTCTATCGGATGTGGGCTGCATTTTGGCTGCCTTTTGGGCTGGAGCTTCTCGTGGTTTGAGGCCTGGCTTGCTCCACTCCCTGCTCTTGAGATTCTCCCGGATGTGGGCTGCATTTTGGCTGCCTGTTGGGCTGGAGCTTCTCATGCTTTGAGGCCTGGCTTGCTCCACCCCCTGCACGTAATATTCTCCCGGATGTGGGCTGCATTTTGGCTGCCTTCTGGGCTGGAGCTTCTCGTGGTTTGAGGCCTGGCTTGCTCCACCCCCTGCTCTTGATATACTCCCGGATGTGGGCTGCATTTTGGCTGATTCTTGGGCTGGAGATTCTCGTGGTTTGAGGCCTGGCTTGCTCCACCCCCTGCTTTTGTGATTCTCCCGGATGTGGGCTGCATTTTGGCTGATTCTTGGGCTGGAGCTTCTCGTGGTTTGAGGCCTGGCTTGCTCCACCCACTGCTCTTGAGATTCTCCCGGATGTGGGCTGGATTTTGGCTCAAATTTGGGCTGGAGCTTCTCATGGTTTGAGGCCTGGCTTGCTCCACCCCCTGCTCTTGATATTCTCCTGGATGTGGGCTGCATTTTGGCTGCCTTTTGGGCTGGAGCTTCTCGTGGTTTGAGGCCTGGCTTGCTCCACCCCCTGCTCTTGAGATTCTCCCGGATGTGGGCTGCATTTTGGCTGCCTTTTGGGCTGGAGCTTCTTGTGGTTTGAGGCCTGGCTTGCTCCACCCCCTGCTCTTGAGATTGTCCCGGAGGTGGGCTGCATTTTGGCTGACTTTTGGGCTGGAGCTTCTCGTGGTTTGAGGCCTGGCTTGCTCCACCCCCTGCTCTTGAGATTCTCCCGGATGTGGCAAATTTTTGGCTGCCTTTTGGGCTGGAGCTTCTCGTGGTTTGAGGCCTGGCTTGCTCCACCCCCTGCTCTTGAGATTCTCCCGGATGTGGGGTGCATTTTGGCTGCCTTTTGGGCTGGAGCTTCTTGTGGTTTGAGGTCTGGCTTGCTCCACCCCCTGCTATTGAGATTCTCCTGGATGTGGGCTGCATTTTGGATGACTTTTGGGCTGGAGCTTCTCGTGGTTTGAGGCCTGGCTTGCTCCACCCCCTGCTCCTGAGATTCTCCCGGATGTGGGCTGCATTTTGGCTGCCTTTTGGGGTGGAGCTTCTCGTGGTTTGAGGCCTGGCTTGCTCCACCCCCTGCTCTTGAGTTTCTCCCGGATGTGGGCTGCATTTTGGCTGCCTTTTGGGCTGGAGCTTCTCGTGGTTTAAGGCCTGCCTTGCTCCACCCCCTGCTCTTGAGTTTCTCCTGGATGTGGGCTGAATTTTGGCTGCCTTTTGGGCTGGAGCTTCTCGTGGTTTGAGGCCTGCCTTGCTCCACCCCCTGCTCTTGATATACTCCCGGAGGTGGGCTGCATTTTGGCTGCATTTTGGGCTGGAGGTTCTCGTGGTTTGAGGCCTGCCTTGCTCGAGCCCCTGCTCTTGAGATTCTCCCGGATGTGGGCTGGATTTTGGCTGCTTTTTGGGCTGGAGCTTCTCGAGGTTTGAGGCCTGGCTTGCTCCACCGCCTGCTCTTGAGATTCTCCCGGATGTGGGCTGCATTTTGACTGATTCTTGGGCTGGAGCTTCTCGTGGTTTGAGGCCTGCCTTGCTCCACCCCCTGCTGTTGAGATTCTCCCGGAGGTGGGCTGCATTTTGGCTGCCTTTTGGGCTGGAGCTTCTCGTGGTTTGAGGCCTGGCTTGTTCCACCCCCTGCTCTTGAGATTCTCCTGGATGTGGGCTGCATTTTGGCTGCCTTTTGGGCTGGAGCTTCTCGTGGTTTGAGGCCTGGCTTGCTCCAACCCCTGCTCTTGAGATTCTCCCGGATGTGGGCTGCATTTTGTCTTCCTTTTGGGCTGGAGCTTCTCGTGGTTTGAGGCCTGGCTTGCTCCACCCCCTGCTCTTGATATTCTCTTGGATGTGGGCTGCATTTTGGCTGCCTTTTGGGCTGGAGCTTCTCGTGGTTTGAGGCCTGGCTTGCTCCACGCCCTGCTCTTGAAATTGTCCCGGATATGGGCTGGATTCTGGCTGCCTTTTGGTCTGGAGCTTCTCGTGGTTTGAGGCCTGGCTTGCTCCACCCCCTGCTCTTGAGATTCTCCCGGATATGGGCTGCATTTTGGCTGCCTTTTGGGCTGGAGCTTCTCGTGGTTTGAGGCCTGCCTTGCTCGAGCCCCTGCTCTTGAGATTCTCCCGGATGTGGGCTGGATTTTGGCTGCCTTTTGGGCTGGAGCTTCTCGTGGTTTGAGGCCTGGCTTGCTCCACCCCCTGCTCTTGAGATTCTCCCGGATGTGGGCTGCATTTTGACTGATTCTTGGGCTGGAGCTTCTCGTGGTTTGAGGCCTGGCTTGCTCCACCCCCTGCTCTTGAAATTGTCCCGGATGTGGGCTGGATTTTGGCTGTCTTTTGGTCTGGAGCTTCTCGTGGTTTGAGGCCTGGCTTGCTCCACCCCCTGCTCTTGAGATAATCCCGGATGTGGGCTGCATTTTGGCTGCCTTTTGGGCTGGAGCTTCTCGTGGTTTGAGGCCTGGCTTGCTCCAACCCCTGCTCTTGAGATTCTCCCGGATGTGGGCTGCATTTTGGCTGCCTTTTGGGCTGGAGCTTCTCGTGGTTTGAGGCCTGGCTTGCTCCACCCCCTGCTCTTGAGATTCTCCCGGATGTGGGCTGCATTTTGGCTGCCATTTGGGATGGAGCTTCTCGTGGTTTGAGGCCTGGCTTGCTCCACCCCCTGCTCTTGAGATTCTCCCGGATGTGGGCTGCATTTTGGCTGCCTTTTGGGCTGGAGCTTCTTGTGGTTTGAGGTCTGGCTTGCTCCACCCCCTGCTCTTGAGATTCTCCTGGATGTGGGCTGCATTTTGGATGCCTTTTGGGCTGGAGCTTCTCGTGGTTTGAGGCCTGGCTTGCTCCACCCCCTGCTCTTGAGATTCTCCCGGATGTGGGCTGCATTTTGGCTGCCTGTTGGGCTGGAGCTTCTCGTGGTTTGAGGCCTGTCTTGCTCCACCCCCTGCTCTTGAGATTCTCCCGGATGTGGGCTGCATTTTGGCTGCCTTTTGGGCTGGAGCTTCTCGTGGTTTGAGGCCTGGCTTGCTCCACCCCCTGCTCTTGAGATTCTCCCGGATGTGGGCTGCATTTTGGCTGCCTTTTGGGCTGGAGCTTCTCGTGGTTTGAGGCCTGGCTTGCTCCACCCCCTGCTCTTGAGATTCTCCCGGATGTGGGCTGGATTTTGGCTGCCTTTTGGGCTGGAGCTTCTCGTGGTTTGAGGCTTTGGTTGCTCCACCACCTGCTCTTGAGATTCTCCCGGATGTGGGCTGCATTTTGGCTGCCTTTTGGGCTGGACCTTCTCGTGGTTTGAGGCCTGGCTTGCTCCACCCACTGCTCTTGAGATTCTGCCCGATGTGGGCTGCATTTTGGCTGAATTGTGGGCTGGAGCTTCTCATGGTTTGAGGCCTGCCTTGCTCCACTCCCTGCTCTTGAGATTCTCCCGGATGTGGGCTGCATTTTGGCTGCCTTTAGGGCTGGAGCTTCTCGTGGTTTGAGGCCTGGCTTGCTCCACCCCCTGCTCTTGAGATTCTCCCGGATGTGGGCTGCATTTTGACTGATTCTTGGGCGGGAGCTTCTCGTGGTTTGAGGCCTGGCTTGCTCCACCCCCTGCTATTGAGATTCTCCCGGATGTGGGCTGCATTTTGACTGATTCTTGGGCTGGAGCTTCTCGAGGTTTGAGGCCTGGCTTGCTCCAACCCCTGCTCTTGAGATTCTACCGGAGGTGGTCTGCATTTTGGCTGTCTTTTGGGCTGGAGCTTCTCGTGCTTTGAGGCCTGCCTTGCTCCACCCCCTGCTCTTGAGATTCTCCCGGATGTGGGCTGCATTTTGGCTGATTCTTGGGCTGGAGCTTCTCGTGGTTTGAGACCTGGCTTGCTCCACCCCCTGCTCTTGAGATTCTCCCAGATGTGGGCTGCATTTTGGCTGCATTTTGGGCTGGAGCTTCTCGTGGTTTGAGGCCTGGCTTGCTCCACCCCCTCCTCTTGAGATTCTCCCATATGTGGGCTGCATTTTGGCTGCCATTTGGGCTGGAGCTTCTCGTGGTTTGAGGCCTGCCTTGCTCCACCCCCTGCTCTTGAGATTCTCCCGGAGGTGGGCTGCATTTTGACTGATTCTTGGGCTGGAGCTTCTCGTGGTTTGAGGCCTGCCTTGCTCCACCCCTTGCTGTTGAGATTCTCCCGGAGGTGGGCTGCATTTTGGCTGCATTTTGGGCTGGAGCTTCTCGTGGTTTGAGGCCTGGCTTGCTCCACCCCCTGCTCTTGAGATTCTCCCGGATGTGGGCAAATTTTTGGCTGCCTTTTGGGCTGCAGCTTCTCGTGGTTTGAGGCCTGGCTTGCTCCACCCCCTGCTCTTGAAATTGTCCCGGATGTGGGCTGGATTTTGTCTGCCTTTTGGGCTGGAGCTTCTCGTGGTTTGAGGCCTGGCTTGCTCCACGCCCTGCTCTTGAAATTGTCCCGGATGTGGGCTGGATTCTGGCTGCCTTTTGGTCTGGAGCTTCTCGTGGTTTGAGGCCTGGCTTGCTCCACCCCCTGCTCTTGAGATTCTCCCGGATATGGGCTGCATTTTGGCTGCCTTTTGGGCTGGAGCTTCTCGTGGTTTGAGGCCTGCCTTGCTCGAGCCCCTGCTCTTGAGATTCTCCCGGATGTGGGCTGGATTTTGGCTGTCTTTTGGGCTGGAGCTTCTCGTGGTTTGAGGTCTGGCTTGCTCCACCCCCTGCTCTTGAGATTCTCCCGGATGTGGGCTGCATTTTGACTGATTCTTGGGCTGGAGCTTCTCGTGGTTTGAGGCCTGGCTTGCTCCAACCCCTGCTCTTGAAATTGTCCCGGATGTGGGCTGGATTTTGGCTGTCTTTTGGTCTGGAGCTTCTCGTGGTTTGAGGCCTGGCTTGCTCCACCCCCTGCTCTTGAGATAATCCCGGATGTGGGCTGCATTTTGGCTGCCTTTTGGGCTGGAGCTTCTCGTGGTTTGAGGCCTGGCTTGCTCCACCCCCTGCTCTTGAGATTCTCCTGGATGTGGGCTGCATTTTGGATGCCTTTTGGGCTGGAGCTTCTCGTGGTTTGAGGCCTGGCTTGCTCCACCCCCTGCTCCTGAGATTCTCCCGGATGTGGGCTGCATTTTGGCTGCCTGTTGGGCTGGAGCTTCTCGTGGTTTGAGGCCTGTCTTGCTCCACCCCCTGCTCTTGAGATTCTCCCGGATGTGGGCTGCATTTTGGCTGCCTTTTGGGCTGGAGCTTCTCGTGGTTTGAGGCCTGGCTTGCTCCACCCCCTGCTCTTGAGATTCTCCCGGATGTGGGCTGCATTTTGGCTGCCTTTTGGGCTGGAGCTTCTCGTGGTTTGAGGCCTGGCTTGCTCCACCCCCTGCTCTTGAGATTCTCCCGGATGTGGCCTGCATTTTGGCTGCCTTTTGGGCTGGAGCTTCTCGAGGTTTGAGGCTTGGCTTGCTCCACCCCCTGCTCTTGAGATTCTCCCGGATGTGGGCTGCATTTTGGCTGCCTTTTGGGCTGGACCTTCTCGTGGTTTGAGGCCTGGCTTGCTCCACCCACTGCTCTTGAGATTCTGCCCGATGTGGGCTGCATTTTGGCTGAATTGTGGGCTGGAGCTTCTCATGGTTTGAGGCCTGCCTTGCTCCACTCCCTGCTCTTGAGATTCTCCCGGATGTGGGCTGGATTTTGGCTGCCTTTAGGGCTGGAGCTTCTCGTGGTTTGAGGCCTGGCTTGTTCCACCCCCTGCTCTTGAGATTCTGCCCGATGTGGGCTGCATTTTGGCTGAATTTTGGGCTGGAGCTTCTCGTGGTTTGAGGCCTGGCTTGCTCCACGCCCTGCTCTTGAGATTCTCCCGGATGTGGGCTGCATTTTGGCTGCTTTTTGGGCTGGAGCTTCTCATGGTTTGAGGCCTGGCTTGCTCCACCCCCTGCTCTTGAGATTCTCCCGGATGTGGGCTGGATTTTGGCTGCATTTATGGCTGGAGCTTCTCGTGGTTTGAGGCCTGGCTTGCTCCACCCCCTGCTCTTGAGATTCTCCTGGATGTGGGCTGCATTTTGGCTGCCTTTTGGGCTGGAGCTTCTCGTGGTTTGAGGCCTGGCTTGCTCCACCCCCTGCTCTTGAGATTGTCCCGGATGTGGGCTGCATTTTGGCTGCCTTTTGGGCTGGAGCTTCTCGTGATTTGAGGCCTGGCTTGCTCCACCCCCTGCTCTTGATATTCTCCCGGATGTGGGCTGCATTTTGGCTGCATTTTGGGCTGGAGGTTCTCGTGGTTTGAGGCCTGCCTTGCTCGAGCCCCTGCTCTTGAGATTCTCCCGGATGTGGGCTGGATTTTGGCTGCTTTTTGGGCTGGAGCTTCTCGAGGTTTGAGGCCTGGCTTGCTCCACCCCCTGCTCTTGAGATTCTCCTGGATGTGGGCTGCGTTTTGACTGATTCTTGGGCTGGAGCTTCTCGTGGTTTGAGGCCTGCCTTGCTCCACCCCTTACTGTTGAGATTCTCCCGGAGGTGGGCTGCATTTTGGCTGCCTTTTGGGCTGGAGCTTCTCGTGGTTTGAGGCCTGGCTTGCTCCACACCCTGCTCTTGAAATTGTCCCGGATGTGGGCTGGATTTTGTCTGCCTTTTGGGCTGGAGCTTCTCGTGGTTTGAGGCCTGGCTTGCTCCACGCCCTGCTCTTGAAATTGTCCCGGATGTGGGCTGGATTCTGGCTGCCTTTTGGTCTGGAGCTTCTCGTGGTTTGAGGCCTGGCTTGCTCCACCCCCTGCTCTTGAGATTCTCCCGGATATGGGCTGCATTTTGGCTGCCTTTTGGGCTGGAGCTTCTCGTGGTTTGAGGCCTGCCTTGCTCGAGCCCCTGCTCTTGAGATTCTCCCGGATGTGGGCTGGATTTTGGCTGTCTTTTGGGCTGGAGCTTCTCGTGGTTTGAGGCCTGGCTTGCTCCACCCCCTGCTCTTGAGATTCTCCCGGATGTGGGCTGCATTTTGACTGAGTCTTGGGCTGGAGCTTCTCGTGGTTTGAGGCCTGGCTTGCTCCACCCCCTGCTCTTGAGATTCTCCCGGATGTGGGCTGGATTTTGGCTGTCTTTTGGTCTGGAGCTTCTCGTGGTTTGAGGCCTGGCTTGCTCCACCCCCTGCTCTTGAGATAATCCCGGATGTGGGCTGCATTTTGGCTGCCTTTTGGGCTGGAGCTTCTCGTGGTTTGAGGCCTGGCTTGCTCCACCCCCTGCTCTTGAGATTCTCCTGGATGTGGGCTGCATTTTGGATGCCTTTTGGGCTGGAGCTTCTCGTGGTTTGAGGCCTGGCTTGCTCCACCCCCTGCTCCTGAGATTCTCCCGGATGTGGGCTGCATTTTGGCTGCCTGTTGGGCTGGAGCTTCTCGTGGTTTGAGGCCTGTCTTGCTCCACCCCCTGCTCTTGAGATTCTCCCTGAGGTGGGCTGCATTTTGGCTGCCTTTTGGGCTGGAGCTTCTCGTGGTTTGAGGCCTGGCTTGCTCCACCCCCTGCTCTTGAGATTCTCCCGGATGTGGGCTGCATTTTGGCTGCCTTTTGGGCTGGAGCTTCTCGTGGTTTGAGGCCTGGCTTGCTCCACCCCCTGCTCTTGAGATTCTCCTGGATGTGGCCTGCATTTTGGCTGCCTTTTGGGCTGGAGCTTCTCGAGGTTTGAGGCTTGGCTTGCTCCACCCCCTGCTCTTGAGATTCTCCCGGATGTGGGCTGCATTTTGGCTGCCTTTTGGGCTGGACCTTCTCGTGGTTTGAGGCCTGGCTTGCTCCACCCACTGCTCTTGAGATTCTGCCCGATGTGGGCTGCATTTTGGCTGAATTGTGGGCTGGAGCTTCTCATGGTTTGAGGCCTGCCTTGCTCCACTCCCTGCTCTTGAGATTCTCCCGGATGTGGGCTGGATTTTGGCTGCCTTTAGGGCTGGAGCTTCTCGTGGTTTGAGGCCTGGCTTGTTCCACCCCCTGCTCTTGAGATTCTGCCCGATGTGGGCTGCATTTTGGCTGAATTTTGGGCTGGAGCTTCTCGTGGTTTGAGGCCTGGCTTGCTCCACGCCCTGCTCTTGAGATTCTCCCGGATGTGGGCTGCATTTTGGCTGCTTTTTGGGCTGGAGCTTCTCGTGGTTTGAGGCCTGGCTTGCTCCACCCCCTGCTCTTGATATTCTCCCGGATGTGGGCTGCATTTTGGCTGCCTTTTGGGCTGGAGCTTCTCGTGGTTTGAGGCCTGGCTTGCTCCACCCCCTGCTCTTGAGATTCTCCCGGATGTGGGCTGCATTTTGGCTGCCTTTTGGGCTGGAGCTTCTCGTGGTTTGAGGCCTGGCTTGCTCCACCCCCTGCTCTTGAGATTCTCCCGGATGTGGGCTGCATTTTGACTGATTCTTGGGCGGGAGCTTCTCGTGGTTTGAGGCCTGGCTTGCTCCACCCCCTGCTATTGAGATTCTCCCGGATGTGGGCTGCATTTTGACTGATTCTTGGGCTGGAGCTTCTCGAGGTTTGAGGCCTGGCTTGCTCCAACCCCTGCTCTTGAGATTCTCCCGGAGGTGGGCTGCATTTTGGCTGTCTTTTGGGCTGGAGCTTCTCGTGGTTTGAGGCCTGGCTTGCTCCACCCCCTGCTCTTGAAATTGTCCCGGATGTGGGCTGCATTTTGTCTGTCTTTTGGGCTGGAGCTTCTCGTGGTTTGAGGCCTGGCTTGCTCCACCCCCTGCTCTTGAGATTCTCCCGGATATGGGCTGCATTTTGGCTGCCTTTTGGGCTGGAGCTTCTCGTGGTTTGAGGCCTGCCTTGCTCGAGCCCCTGCTCTTGAGATTCTCCCGGATGTGGGCTGGATTTTGGCTGTCTTTTGGGCTGGAGCTTCTCGTGGTTTGAGGTCTGGCTTGCTCCACCCCCTGCTCTTGAGATTCTCCCGGATGTGGGCTGCATTTTGACTGATTCTTGGGCTGGAGCTTCTCGTGGTTTGAGGCCTGGCTTGCTCCACCCCCTGCTCTTGAAATTGTCCCGGATGTGGGCTGGATTTTGGCTGTCTTTTGGTCTGGAGCTTCTCGTGGTTTGAGGCCTGGCTTGCTCCACCCCCTGCTCTTGAGATAATCCCGGATGTGGGCTGCATTTTGGCTGCCTTTTGGGCTGGAGCTTCTCGTGGTTTGAGGCCTGGCTTGCTCCACCCCCTGCTCTTGAGATTCTCCTGGATGTGGGCTGCATTTTGGATGCCTTTTGGGCTGGAGCTTCTCTTGGTTTGAGGCCTGGCTTGCTCCACCCCCTGCTCCTGAGATTCTCCCGGATGTGGGCTGCATTTTGGCTGCCTGTTGGGCTGGAGCTTCTCGTGGTTTGAGGCCTGTCTTGCTCCACCCCCTGCTCTTGAGATTCTCCCGGATGTGGGCTGCATTTTGGCTGCCTTTTGGGCTGGAGCTTCTCGTGGTTTGAGGCCTGGCTTGCTCCACCCCCTGCTCTTGAGATTCTCCCGGATGTGGGCTGCATTTTGGCTGCCTTTTGGGCTGGAGCTTCTCGTGGTTTGAGGCCTGGCTTGCTCCACCCCCTGCTCTTGAGATTCTCCTGGATGTGGCCTGCATTTTGGCTGCCTTTTGGGCTGGAGCTTCTCGAGGTTTGAGGCTTGGCTTGCTCCACCCCCTGCTCTTGAGATTCTCCCGGATGTGGGCTGCATTTTGGCTTCCTTTTGGGCTGGACCTTCTCGTGGTTTGAGGCCTGGCTTGCTCCACCCCCTGCTCTTGAGATTCTGCCCGATGTGGGCTGCATTTTGGCTGAATTGTGGGCTGGAGCTTCTCATGGTTTGAGGCCTGCCTTGCTCCACTCCCTGCTCTTGAGATTCTCCCGGATGTGGGCTGGATTTTGGCTGCCTTTAGGGCTGGAGCTTCTCGTGGTTTGAGGCCTGGCTTGTTCCACCCCCTGCTCTTGAGATTCTGCCCGATGTGGGCTGCATTTTGGCTGAATTTTGGGCTGGAGCTTCTCGTGGTTTGAGGCCTGGCTTGCTCCACGCCCTGCTCTTGAGATTCTCCCGGATGTGGGCTGCATTTTGGCTGCTTTTTGGGCTGGAGCTTCTCGTGGTTTGAGGCCTGGCTTCCTCCACCCCCTGCTCTTGATATTCTCCCGGATGTGGGCTGCATTTTGGCTGCCTTTTGGGCTGGAGCTTCTCGTGGTTTGAGGCCTGGCTTGCTCCACCCCCTGCTCTTGAGATTCTCCCGGATGTGGGCTGCATTTTGGCTGCCTTTTGGGCTGGAGCTTCTCGTGGTTTGAGGCCTGGCTTGCTCCACCCCCTGCTCTTGAGATTCTCCCGGATGTGGGCTGCATTTTGACTGATTCTTGGGCTGGAGCTTCTCGTGGTTTGAGGCCTGGCTTGCTCCACCCCCTGCTATTGAGATTCTCCCGGATGTGGGCTGCATTTTGACTGATTCTTGGGCTGGAGCTTCTCGAGGTTTGAGGCCTGGCTTGCTCCAACCCCTGCTCTTGAGATTCTCCCGGATGTGGGCTGCATTTTTGCTGTCTTTTGGGCTGGAGCTTCTCGTGGTTTGAGGCCTGGCTTGCTCCACCCCCTGCTCTTGAGTTTCTCTTGGATGTGGGCTGCATTTTGGCTGATTCTTGGGCTGGAGCTTCTCGTGGTTTGAGACCTGGCTTGCTCGAGCCCCTGCTCTTGAGATTCTCCCGGATGTGGGCTGCATTTTGGCTGCCTTTTGGGCTGGAGCTTCTCGTGGTTTGAGGCCTGGCTTGCTCCACCCCCTGCTCTTGAGATTCTCCCGGATGTGGGCTGCATTTTGGCTGCCTTTTGGGCTGGAGCTTCTCGTGGTTTGAGGCCTGGCTTGCTCCACCCCCTGCTCTTGAGATTCTCCCGGATGTGGGCTGCATTTTGGCTGCATTTTGGGCTGGAGCTTCTCGTGGTTTGAGGCCTGGATTGCTCCACCCCCTCCTCTTGAGATTCTCCCATATGTGGGCTGCATTTTGGCTGCCATTTGGGCTGGAGCTTCTTGTGGTTTGAGGCCTGGCTTGCTCCAAACCCTGCTCTTGATATTCTCCCGGTTGTGGGCTGCATATTGTCTGATTCTTGTGCTGGAGCTTCTCATGGTTTGAGGCCTGGCTTGCTCCACCCCCTGCTCTTGAGATTCTCCCGGATGTGGGCTGGATTTTGGCTGCATTTATGGCTGGAGCTTCTCGTGGTTTGAGGCCTGGCTTGCTCCACCCCCTGCTCTTGAGATTCTCCTGGATGTGGGCTGCATTTTGGCTGCCTTTTGGGCTGGAGCTTCTCGTGGTTTGAGGCCTGGCTTGCTCCACCCCCTGCTCTTGAGATTGTCCCGGATGTGGGCTGCATTTTGGCTGCCTTTTGGGCTGGAGCTTCTCGTGATTTGAGGCCTGGCTTGCTCCACCCCCTGCTCTTGATATTCTCCCGGATGTGGGCTGCATTTTGGCTGCCTTTTGGGCTGGAGCTTCTCGTGGTTTGAGGCCTGGCTTGCTCCACCCCCTGCTCTTGATATTCTCCTGGATGTGGGCTGCATTTTGGCTGCCTTTTGGGCTGGAGCTTCTCGTGGTTTGAGGCCTGGATTTCTCCAAACTCTGCCTTTGAGATTCTCCCGGAGGTGGGCTGGATTTTGGCTGCCTTTTGGGATGGAGCTTCCCGTGGTTTGAGGCCTGGCTTGCTCCACCCCCTGCTCTTGATATACTCCCTCATGTGGGCTGCATTTTGGCTGCCTTTTGGGCTGGAGCTTCTCGTGGTTTGGGGCCTGGCTTGCTCCACCCCCTGCTCTTGATATTCTCCCGGATGTGGGCTGCATTTTGGCTGCCTTTTGGGCTGGAGCTTCTCGTGGTTTGGGGCCTGGCTTGCTCCACCCCCTGCTCTTGAGATTCTCCCGGATGTGGGCTGCATTTTGTCTGAATCTTGGGCTCGAGCTTCTCGTGGTTTGAGGCCTGGCTTGCTCCACCCCCTGCTCTTGAGATTCTCCCGGATGTGGGCTGCAGTTTGGCTGCGTTTTGGGCTGGAGCTTCTCGTGGTTTGAGGCCTGGCTTGCTCGAGCCCCTGCTCTTGAGATTCTCCCGGATGTGGGCTGGATTTTGGCTGCCTTTTGGGCTGGAGCTTCTCGAGGTTTGAGGCCTGACTTGCTCCACCCCCTGCTCTTGAGATTCTCCCGGATGTGGGCTGCATTTTGACTGATTCTTGGGCTGGAGCTTCTCATGGTTTGAGGCCTGGCTTGCTCCACCCCCTGCTCTTGAGATTCTCCCGGATGTGGGCTGCATTTTGGCTGCCTTTTGGGCTGGAGCTTCTCGTGGTTTGAGGCCTGGCTTGCTCCACCCCCTGCTCTTGATATTCTCCTGGATGTGGGCTGCATTTTGGCTGACTTTTGGGCTGGAGCTTCTCGTGGTTTGAGGCCTGGATTTCTCCAAACTCTGCCTTTGAGATTCTCCCGGAGGTGGGCTGCATTTTGGCTGCCTTTGGGCTGGAGCTTCTCGTGGTTTGAGGCCTGGCTTGCTCCACCCCCTGCTCTTGATATTCTCCCGGATGTGGGCTGCATTTTGGCTGCCTTTTGGGCTGGAGCTTCTCGTGGTTTGGGGCCTGGCTTGCTCCACCCCCTGCTCTTGAGATTCTCCCGGATGTGGGCTGCATTTTGTCTGAATCTTGGGCTCGAGCTTCTCGTGGTTTGAGGCCTGGCTTGCTCCACCCCCTGCTCTTGAGATTCTCCCGGATGTGGGCTGCATTTTGGCTGCGTTTTGGGCTGGAGCTTCTTGTGGTTTGAGGCCTGGCTTGCTCCACCCCCTGCTCTTGAGATTCTCCCGGATGTGGGCTGCATTTTGTCTGAATCTTGGGCTCGAGCTTCTCGTGGTTTGAGGCCTGGCTTGCTCCACCCCCTGCTCTTGAGATTCTCCCGGATGTGGGGTGCATTTTGGCTGCCTTTTTGGGCTGGAGCTTCTCGTGGTTTGAGGCCTGGCTTGCTCCACTCCCTGCTCTTGAGATTCTCCCGGATGTGGGCTGCATTTTGGCTGCCTTTTGGGCTGGAGCTTCTCATGCTTTGAGGCCTGGCTTGCTCCACCCCCTGCACGTAATATTCTCCCGAATGTGGCCTGCATTTTGGCTGCCTTTTGGGCTGGAGCTTCTCGTGGTTTGAGGCCTGGCTTGCTCCACCCCCTGCTCTTGATATTCTCCTGGATGTGGGCTGCATTTTGGCTGCCTTTTGGGCTGGAGCTTCTCGTGGTTTGAGGCCTGGATTTCTCCAAACTCTGCCTTTGAGATTCTCCCGGAGGTGGGCTGCATTTTGGCTGCCTTTGGGCAGGAGCTTCTCGTGGTTTGAGGCCTGGCTTGCTCCACCCCCTGCTCTTGAAATTGTCCCGGATGTGGGCTGGATTTTGGCTGCCTTTTGGGATGGAGCTTCTCGTGGTTTGAGGCCTGGCTTGCTCCACCCCCTGCTCTTGATATACTCCCGGATGTGGGCTGCATTTTGGCTGCCTTTTGGGCTGGAGCTTCTCGTGGTTTGGGGCCTGGCTTGCTCCACGCCCTGCCCTTGATATTCTCCCGGATGTGGGCTGCATTTTGGCTGCCTTTTGGGCTGGAGCTTCTCGTGGTTTGGGGCCTGGCTTGCTCCACCCCCTGCTCTTGAGATTCTCCCGGATGTGGGCTGCATTTTGTCTGAATCTTGGGCTCGAGCTTCTCGTGGTTTGAGGCCTGGCTTGCTCCACCCCCTGCTCTTGAGATTCTCCCGGATGTGGGCTGCATTTTGGCTGCGTTTTGGGCTGGAGCTTCTCGTGGTTTGAGGCCTGGCTTGCTCCACCCCCTGCTCTTGAGATTCTCCCGGATGTGGGCTGCATTTTGTCTGAATCTTGGGCTCGAGCTTCTCGTGGTTTGAGGCCTGGCTTGCTCCACCCCCTGCTCTTGAGATTCTCCCGGATGTGGGGTGCATTTTGGCTGCCTTTTTGGGCTGGAGCTTCTCGTGGTTTGAGGCCTGGCTTGCTCCACTCCCTGCTCTTGAGATTCTCCCGGATGTGGGCTGCATTTTGGCTGCCTTTTGGGCTGGAGCTTCTCATGCTTTGAGGCCTGGCTTGCTCCACCCCCTGCACGTAATATTCTCCCGAATGTGGGCTGCATTTTGGCTGCCTTTTGGGCTGGAGCTTCTCGTGATTTGAGGCCTGGCTTTCTCCACCCCCTGCTCTTGATATTCTCCTGGATGTGGGCTGCATTTTGGCTGCCTTTTGGGCTGGAGCTTCTCGTGGTTTGAGGCCTGGCTTGCTCCACCCCCTGCTCTTGAGATTCTCCCGGATGTGGGCTGGATTTTGGCTCAAATTTGGGCTGGAGCTTCTCGTGGTTTGAGGCCTGCCTTGCTCCACCCCCTGCTCTTGAGATTCTCCCGGATGTGGGCTGCATTTTGGCTGCCTTTTGGGCTGGAGCTTCTCGTGGTTTGAGGCCTGGCTTGCTCGAGCCCCTGCTCTTGAGATTCTCCCGGATGTGGGCTGGATTTTGGCTGCCTTTTGGGCTGGAGCTTCTCGTGGTTTGAGGCCTGGCTTGCTCCACCCCCTGCTCTTGATATTCTCCTGGATGTGGGCTGCATTTTGGCTGACTTTTGGGCTGGAGCTTCTCGTGGTTTGAGGCCTGGATTTCTCCAAACTCTGCCTTTGAGATTCTCCCGGAGGTGGGCTGCATTTTGGCTGCCTTTGGGCTGGAGCTTCTCGTGGTTTGAGGCCTGGCTTGCTCCACCCCCTGCTCTTGAAATTCTCCCGGAGGTGGGCTGGATTTTGGCTGCCTTTTGGGCTGGAGCTTCTCGTGGTTTGGGGCCTGGCTTGCTCCACCCCCTGCTCTTGATATTCTCCCGGATGTGGGCTGCATTTTGGCTGAATCTTGGGCTCGAGCTTCTCGTGGTTTGAGGCCTGGCTTGCTCCACCCCCTGCTCTTGAGATTCTCCCGGATGTGGGCTGCATTTTGGCTGCGTTTTGGGCTGGAGCTTCTTGTGGTTTGAGGCCTGGCTTGCTCCACCCCCTGCTCTTGAGATTCTCCCGGATGTGGGCTGCATTTTGTCTGAATCTTGGGCTCGAGCTTCTCGTGGTTTGAGGCCTGGCTTGCTCCACCCCCTGCTCTTGAGATTCTCCCGGATGTGGGGTGCATTTTGGCTGCCTTTTTGGGCTGGAGCTTCTCGTGGTTTGAAGCCTGGCTTGCTCCACTCCCTGCTCTTGAGATTCTCCCGGATGTGGGCTGCATTTTGGCTGCCTTTTGGGCTGGAGCTTCTCATGCTTTGAGGCCTGGCTTGCTCCACCCCCTGCACGTAATATTCTCCCGAATGTGGGCTGCATTTTGGCTGCCTTTTGGGCTGGAGCTTCTCGTGATTTGAGGCCTGGCTTGCTCCACCCCCTGCTCTTGAGATTCTCCCGGATGTGGGCTGCAGTTTGGCTGCGTTTTGGGCTGGAGCTTCTCGTGGTTTGAGGCCTGGCTTGCTCGAGCCCCTGCTCTTGAGATTCTCCCGGATGTGGGCTGGATTTTGGCTGCCTTTTGGGCTGGAGCTTCTCGAGGTTTGAGGCCTGACTTGCTCCACCCCCTGCTCTTGAGATTCTCCCGGATGTGGGCTGCATTTTGACTGATTCTTGGGCTGGAGCTTCTCATGGTTTGAGGCCTGGCTTGCTCCACCCCCTGCTCTTGAGATTCTCCCGGATGTGGGCTGCATTTTGGCTGCCTTTTGGGCTGGAGCTTCTCGTGGTTTGAGGCCTGGCTTGCTCCACCCCCTGCTCTTGATATTCTCCTGGATGTGGGCTGCATTTTGGCTGACTTTTGGGCTGGAGCTTCTCGTGGTTTGAGGCCTGGATTTCTCCAAACTCTGCCTTTGAGATTCTCCCGGAGGTGGGCTGCATTTTGGCTGCCTTTGGGCTGGAGCTTCTCGTGGTTTGAGGCCTGGCTTGCTCCACCCCCTGCTCTTGATATTCTCCCGGATGTGGGCTGCATTTTGGCTGCCTTTTGGGCTGGAGCTTCTCGTGGTTTGGGGCCTGGCTTGCTCCACCCCCTGCTCTTGAGATTCTCCCGGATGTGGGCTGCATTTTGTCTGAATCTTGGGCTCGAGCTTCTCGTGGTTTGAGGCCTGGCTTGCTCCACCCCCTGCTCTTGAGATTCTCCCGGATGTGGGCTGCATTTTGGCTGCGTTTTGGGCTGGAGCTTCTTGTGGTTTGAGGCCTGGCTTGCTCCACCCCCTGCTCTTGAGATTCTCCCGGATGTGGGCTGCATTTTGTCTGAATCTTGGGCTCGAGCTTCTCGTGGTTTGAGGCCTGGCTTGCTCCACCCCCTGCTCTTGAGATTCTCCCGGATGTGGGGTGCATTTTGGCTGCCTTTTTGGGCTGGAGCTTCTCGTGGTTTGAGGCCTGGCTTGCTCCACTCCCTGCTCTTGAGATTCTCCCGGATGTGGGCTGCATTTTGGCTGCCTTTTGGGCTGGAGCTTCTCATGCTTTGAGGCCTGGCTTGCTCCACCCCCTGCACGTAATATTCTCCCGAATGTGGCCTGCATTTTGGCTGCCTTTTGGGCTGGAGCTTCTCGTGGTTTGAGGCCTGGCTTGCTCCACCCCCTGCTCTTGATATTCTCCTGGATGTGGGCTGCATTTTGGCTGCCTTTTGGGCTGGAGCTTCTCGTGGTTTGAGGCCTGGATTTCTCCAAACTCTGCCTTTGAGATTCTCCCGGAGGTGGGCTGCATTTTGGCTGCCTTTGGGCAGGAGCTTCTCGTGGTTTGAGGCCTGGCTTGCTCCACCCCCTGCTCTTGAAATTGTCCCGGATGTGGGCTGGATTTTGGCTGCCTTTTGGGATGGAGCTTCTCGTGGTTTGAGGCCTGGCTTGCTCCACCCCCTGCTCTTGATATACTCCCGGATGTGGGCTGCATTTTGGCTGCCTTTTGGGCTGGAGCTTCTCGTGGTTTGGGGCCTGGCTTGCTCCACGCCCTGCCCTTGATATTCTCCCGGATGTGGGCTGCATTTTGGCTGCCTTTTGGGCTGGAGCTTCTCGTGGTTTGGGGCCTGGCTTGCTCCACCCCCTGCTCTTGAGATTCTCCCGGATGTGGGCTGCATTTTGTCTGAATCTTGGGCTCGAGCTTCTCGTGGTTTGAGGCCTGGCTTGCTCCACCCCCTGCTCTTGAGATTCTCCCGGATGTGGGCTGCATTTTGGCTGCGTTTTGGGCTGGAGCTTCTCGTGGTTTGAGGCCTGGCTTGCTCCACCCCCTGCTCTTGAGATTCTCCCGGATGTGGGCTGCATTTTGTCTGAATCTTGGGCTCGAGCTTCTCGTGGTTTGAGGCCTGGCTTGCTCCACCCCCTGCTCTTGAGATTCTCCCGGATGTGGGGTGCATTTTGGCTGCCTTTTTGGGCTGGAGCTTCTCGTGGTTTGAGGCCTGGCTTGCTCCACTCCCTGCTCTTGAGATTCTCCCGGATGTGGGCTGCATTTTGGCTGCCTTTTGGGCTGGAGCTTCTCATGCTTTGAGGCCTGGCTTGCTCCACCCCCTGCACGTAATATTCTCCCGAATGTGGGCTGCATTTTGGCTGCCTTTTGGGCTGGAGCTTCTCGTGATTTGAGGCCTGGCTTTCTCCACCCCCTGCTCTTGATATTCTCCTGGATGTGGGCTGCATTTTGGCTGCCTTTTGGGCTGGAGCTTCTCGTGGTTTGAGGCCTGGCTTGCTCCACCCCCTGCTCTTGAGATTCTCCCGGATGTGGGCTGGATTTTGGCTCAAATTTGGGCTGGAGCTTCTCGTGGTTTGAGGCCTGCCTTGCTCCACCCCCTGCTCTTGAGATTCTCCCGGATGTGGGCTGCATTTTGGCTGCCTTTTGGGCTGGAGCTTCTCGTGGTTTGAGGCCTGGCTTGCTCGAGCCCCTGCTCTTGAGATTCTCCCGGATGTGGGCTGGATTTTGGCTGCCTTTTGGGCTGGAGCTTCTCGTGGTTTGAGGCCTGGCTTGCTCCACCCCCTGCTCTTGATATTCTCCTGGATGTGGGCTGCATTTTGGCTGACTTTTGGGCTGGAGCTTCTCGTGGTTTGAGGCCTGGATTTCTCCAAACTCTGCCTTTGAGATTCTCCCGGAGGTGGGCTGCATTTTGGCTGCCTTTGGGCTGGAGCTTCTCGTGGTTTGAGGCCTGGCTTGCTCCACCCCCTGCTCTTGAAATTCTCCCGGAGGTGGGCTGGATTTTGGCTGCCTTTTGGGCTGGAGCTTCTCGTGGTTTGGGGCCTGGCTTGCTCCACCCCCTGCTCTTGATATTCTCCCGGATGTGGGCTGCATTTTGGCTGAATCTTGGGCTCGAGCTTCTCGTGGTTTGAGGCCTGGCTTGCTCCACCCCCTGCTCTTGAGATTCTCCCGGATGTGGGCTGCATTTTGGCTGCGTTTTGGGCTGGAGCTTCTTGTGGTTTGAGGCCTGGCTTGCTCCACCCCCTGCTCTTGAGATTCTCCCGGATGTGGGCTGCATTTTGTCTGAATCTTGGGCTCGAGCTTCTCGTGGTTTGAGGCCTGGCTTGCTCCACCCCCTGCTCTTGAGATTCTCCCGGATGTGGGGTGCATTTTGGCTGCCTTTTTGGGCTGGAGCTTCTCGTGGTTTGAAGCCTGGCTTGCTCCACTCCCTGCTCTTGAGATTCTCCCGGATGTGGGCTGCATTTTGGCTGCCTTTTGGGCTGGAGCTTCTCATGCTTTGAGGCCTGGCTTGCTCCACCCCCTGCACGTAATATTCTCCCGAATGTGGGCTGCATTTTGGCTGCCTTTTGGGCTGGAGCTTCTCGTGATTTGAGGCCTGGCTTTCTCCACCCCCTGCTCTTGAGATTCTCCCGGATGTGGGCTGGATTTTGGCTCAAATTTGGGCTGGAGCTTCTCGTGGTTTGAGGCCTGGCTTGCTCCACCCCCTGCTCTTGAGATTCTCCCGGATGTGGGCTGCATTTTGGCTGCCTTTTGGGCTGGAGCTTCTCGTGGTTTGAGGCCTGGCTTGCTCCACCCCCTGCTCTTGAGATTCTCCCGGATGTGGCAAATTTTTGGCTGCCTTTTGGGCTGGAGCTTCTCGTGGTTTGAGGCCTGGCTTGCTCCACCCCCTGCTCTTGATATTGTCCTGGATGTGGGCTGCATTTTGGCTGCCTTTTGGGCTGGAGCTTCTCGTGGTTGGAGGCCTGGCTTGCTCCAACCACAGCTCTTGAGATTCTCCCGGAGGTGGGCTGCATTTTGGCTGCCTTTTGGGCTGGAGCTTCTCGTGGTTTGAGGCCTGGCTTGCTCCACCCCCTGCTCTTGAGATTCTCCCGGATGTGGGCTGCATTTTGTCTTCCTTTTGAGCTGGAACTTCTCGTGGTTGGAGGCCTGGCTTGCTCCACCCCCTGCTCTTGAAATTGTCCCGGATGTGGGCTGCATTTTGGCTGTATTTTGGTCTGGAGCTTCTCGTGGTTTGAGGCCTGGCTTGCTCCACCCCCTGCTCTTGAGATTCTCCCGGATGTGGGCTGCATTTTGGCTGCCTTTTGGGCTGGAGCTTCTCGTGGTTTGAGGCCTGGCTTGCACCAACCCCTGCTCTTGAGATTCTCCCGGATGTGGGCTGCATTTTGGCTGCATTTTGGGCTGGAGCTTCTCGTGGTTTGAGGCCTGGCTTGCTCCACCCCCTGCTCTTGATATTGTCCTGGATGTGGGCTGCATTTTGTCTTCCTTTTGGGCTGGAGCTTCTCATGGTTTGAGGCCTGGCTTGCTCCACCCCCTGCTCTTGAGATTCTCCCGGATGTGGGCTGCATTTTGGCTGCCTTTTGGTCTGGAGCTTCTCGTGGTTTGAGGCCTGGCTTGCTCCACCCCCTGCTCTTGAGATAATCCCGGATGTGGGCTGCATTTTGGCTGCCTTTTGGGCTGGAGCTTCTCGTGGTTTGAGGCCTGGCTTGCTCCAACCCCTGCTCTTGAGATTCTCCCGGAGGTGGGCTGCATTTTGGCTGCATTTTGGGCTGGAGCTTCTCGAGGTTTTAGGCCTGGCTTGCTCCACCCCCTACTCTTGAGATTCTCCCGGATGTGGGCTGGATTTTGGCTGCTTTTTGGGCTGGAGCTTCTCGAGGTTTGAGGCCTGGCTTGCTCCACCCACTGCTCTTGAGATTCTCCCGGATGTGGGCTGCATTTTGGCTGCCTTTTGGGCTGGAGCTTCTCGTGGTTTGAGGCCTGGCTTGCTCCACCCCCTGCTCTTGAGATTCTCCCGGATGTGGGCAAATTTTTGGCTGCCTTTTGGGCTGCAGCTTCTCGTGGTTTGAGGCCTGGCTTGCTCCACCCCCTGCTCTTGATATTGTCCTGGATGTGGGCTGCATTTTGGCTGCCTTTTGGGCTGGAGCTTCTCGTGGTTTGAGGCCTGGCTTGCTCCAACCCCTGCTCTTGAAATTCTCCCGGATGTGGGCTGCATTTTGTCTTCCTTTTGGGCTGGAGCTTCTCGTGGTTTGAGGCCTGGCTTGCTCCACCCCCTGCTCTTGAAATTGTCCCGGATGTGGGCTGGATTTTGTCTGCCTTTTGGGCTGGAGCTTCTCGTGGTTTGAGGCCTGGCTTGCTCCACCCCCTGCTCTTGAAATTGTCCCGGATGTGGGCTGGATTCTGGCTGCCTTTTGGTCTGGAGCTTCTCGTGGTTTGAGGCCTGGCTTGCTCCACCCCCTGCTCTTGAGATTCTCCCGGATATGGGCTGCATTTTGGCTGCCTTTTGGGCTGGAGCTTCTCGTGGTTTGAGGCCTGCCTTGCTCGAGCCCCTGCTCTTGAGATTCTCCCGGATGTGGGCTGGATTTTGGCTGCCTTTTGGGCTGGAGCTTCTCGTGGTTTGAGGCCTGGATTTCTCCAAACTCTGCCTTTGAGATTCTCCCGGAGGTGGGCTGCATTTTGGCTGCCTTTGGGCTGGAGCTTCTCGTGGTTTGAGGCCTGGCTTGCTCCACCCCCTGCTCTTGAAATTGTCCCGGATGTGGGCTGGATTTTGGCTGCCTTTTGGGCTGGAACTTCTCGTGGTTTGAGGCCTGGCTTGCTCCACCCCCTGCTCTTGATATACTCCCGGATGTGGGCTGCATTTTGGCTGCCTTTTGGGCTGGAGCTTCTCGTGGTTTGAGGTCTGGCTTGCTCCACCCCCTGCTCTTGATATTCTCCCGGATGTGGGCTGCATTTTGGCTGCCTTTTGGGCTGGAGCTTCTCGTGGTCTGAGGACTGGCTTGCTCCACCCCCTGCTCTTGAGATTCTCCCGGATGTGGGCTGCATTTTGGCTGTGTTTTGGGCTGGAGCTTCTTGTGGTTTGAGGCCTGGCTTGCTCCACCCCCTGCTGTTGAGATTCTCCCGGATGTGGGCTGCATTTTGGCTGCCTTTTGGGCTGGAGCTTCTCGTGGTTTGAGGCCTGGCTTGCTCCACCCCCTGCTCTTGATATTGTCCTGGATGTGGGCTGCATTTTGGCTGCCTTTTGGGCTGGAGCTTCTCGTGGTTGGAGGCCTGGCTTGCTCCAACCCCAGCTCTTGAGATTCTCCCGGAGGTGGGCTGCATTTTGGCTGCCTTTTGGGCTGGAGCTTCTCGTGGTTTGAGGCCTGGCTTGCTCCACCCCCTGCTCTTGAGATTCTCCCGGATGTGGGCTGCATTTTGTCTTCCTTTTGAGCTGGAACTTCTCGTGGTTGGAGGCCTGGCTTGCTCCACCCCCTGCTCTTGAAATTGTCCCGGATGTGGGCTGCATTTTGGCTGTATTTTGGTCTGGAGCTTCTCGTGGTTTGAGGCCTGGCTTGCTCCACCCCCTGCTCTTGAGATTCTCCCGGATGTGGGCTGCATTTTGGCTGCCTTTTGGGCTGGAGCTTCTCGTGGTTTGAGGCCTGGCTTGCACCAACCCCTGCTCTTGAGATTCTCCCGGATGTGGGCTGCATTTTGGCTGCATTTTGGGCTGGAGCTTCTCGTGGTTTGAGGCCTGGCTTGCTCCACCCCCTGCTCTTGATATTGTCCTGGATGTGGGCTGCATTTTGTCTTCCTTTTGGGCTGGAGCTTCTCATGGTTTGAGGCCTGGCTTGCTCCACCCCCTGCTCTTGAAATTGTCCCGGATGTGGGCTGGATTTTGGCTGCCTTTTGGTCTGGAGCTTCTCGTGGTTTGAGGCCTGGCTTGCTCCACCCCCTGCTCTTGAGATAATCCCGGATGTGGGCTGCATTTTGGCTGCCTTTTGGGCTGGAGCTTCTCGTGGTTTGAGGCCTGGCTTGCTCCAACCCCTGCTCTTGAGATTCTCCCGGAGGTGGGCTGCATTTTGGCTGCATTTTGGGCTGGAGCTTCTCGAGGTTTTAGGCCTGGCTTGCTCCACCCCCTACTCTTGAGATTCTCCCGGATGTGGGCTGGATTTTGGCTGCTTTTTGGGCTGGAGCTTCTCGAGGTTTGAGGCCTGGCTTGCTCCACCCACTGCTCTTGAGATTCTCCCGGATGTGGGCTGCATTTTGGCTGCCTTTTGGGCTGGAGCTTCTCGTGGTTTGAGGCCTGGCTTGCTCCACCCCCTGCTCTTGAGATTCTCCCGGATGTGGGCAAATTTTTGGCTGCCTTTTGGGCTGGAGCTTCTCGTGGTTTGAGGCCTGGCTTGCTCCACCCCCTGCTCTTGAGATTCTCCCGGATGTGGGCAAATTTTTGGCTGCCTTTTGGGCTGCAGCTTCTCGTGGTTTGAGGCCTGGCTTGCTCCACCCCCTGCTCTTGATATTGTCCTGGATGTGGGCTGCATTTTGGCTGCCTTTTGGGCTGGAGCTTCTCGTGGTTTGAGGCCTGGCTTGCTCCAACCCCTGCTCTTGAAATTCTCCCGGATGTGGGCTGCATTTTGTCTTCCTTTTGGGCTGGAGCTTCTCGTGGTTTGAGGCCTGGCTTGCTCCACCCCCTGCTCTTGAAATTGTCCCGGATGTGGGCTGGATTTTGTCTGCCTTTTGGGCTGGAGCTTCTCGTGGTTTGAGGCCTGGCTTGCTCCACCCCCTGCTCTTGAAATTGTCCCGGATGTGGGCTGGATTCTGGCTGCCTTTTGGTCTGGAGCTTCTCGTGGTTTGAGGCCTGGCTTGCTCCACCCCCTGCTCTTGAGATTCTCCCGGATATGGGCTGCATTTTGGCTGCCTTTTGGGCTGGAGCTTCTCGTGGTTTGAGGCCTGCCTTGCTCGAGCCCCTGCTCTTGAGATTCTCCCGGATGTGGGCTGGATTTTGGCTGCCTTTTGGGCTGGAGCTTCTCGTGGTTTGAGGCCTGGATTTCTCCAAACTCTGCCTTTGAGATTCTCCCGGAGGTGGGCTGCATTTTGGCTGCCTTTGGGCTGGAGCTTCTCGTGGTTTGAGGCCTGGCTTGCTCCACCCCCTGCTCTTGAAATTGTCCCGGATGTGGGCTGGATTTTGGCTGCCTTTTGGGCTGGAACTTCTCGTGGTTTGAGGCCTGGCTTGCTCCACCCCCTGCTCTTGATATACTCCCGGATGTGGGCTGCATTTTGGCTGCCTTTTGGGCTGGAGCTTCTCGTGGTTTGAGGTCTGGCTTGCTCCACCCCCTGCTCTTGATATTCTCCCGGATGTGGGCTGCATTTTGGCTGCCTTTTGGGCTGGAGCTTCTCGTGGTCTGAGGACTGGCTTGCTCCACCCCCTGCTCTTGAGATTCTCCCGGATGTGGGCTGCATTTTGGCTGTGTTTTGGGCTGGAGCTTCTTGTGGTTTGAGGCCTGGCTTGCTCCACCCCCTGCTGTTGAGATTCTCCCGCATGTGGGCTGCATTTTGGCTGCCTTTTGGGCTGGAGCTTCTCGTGGTTTGAGGCCTGGCTTGCTCCACCCCCTGCTCTTGAAATTCTCCCGGATGTGGCAAATTTTTGGCTGCCTTTTGGGCTGGAGCTTCTCGTGGTTTGAGGCCTGGCTTGCTCCACCCCCTGCTCTTGATATTGTCCTGGATGTGGGCTGGATTTTGGCTGATTCTTGGGCTGGAGCTTCTCGTGGTTGGAGGCCTGGCTTGCTCCAACCCCAGCTCTTGAGATTCTCCCGGAGGTGGGCTGCATTTTGGCTGCCTTTTGGGCTGGAGCTTCTCGTGGTTTGAGGCCTGGCTTGCTCCACCCCCTGCTCTTGAGATTCTCCCGGATGTGGGCTGCATTTTGTCTTCCTTTTGAGCTGGAACTTCTCGTGGTTGGAGGCCTGGCTTGCTCCACCCCCTGCTCTTGAAATTGTCCCGGATGTGGGCTGCATTTTGGCTGTATTTTGGTCTGGAGCTTCTCGTGGTTTGAGGCCTGGCTTGCTCCACCCCCTGCTCTTGAGATTCTCCCGGATGTGGGCTGCATTTTGGCTGCCTTTTGGGCTGGAGCTTCTCGTGGTTTGAGGCCTGGCTTGCACCAACCCCTGCTCTTGAGATTCTCCCGGATGTGGGCTGCATTTTGGCTGCATTTTGGGCTGGAGCTTCTCGTGGTTTGAGGCCTGGCTTGCTCCACCCCCTGCTCTTGATATTGTCCTGGATGTGGGCTGCATTTTGTCTTCCTTTTGGGCTGGAGCTTCTCATGGTTTGAGGCCTGGCTTGCTCCACCCCCTGCTCTTGAAATTGTCCCGGATGTGGGCTGGATTTTGGCTGCCTTTTGGTCTGGAGCTTCTCGTGGTTTGAGGCCTGGCTTGCTCCACCCCCTGCTCTTGAGATAATCCCGGATGTGGGCTGCATTTTGGCTGCCTTTTGGGCTGGAGCTTCTCGTGGTTTGAGGCCTGGCTTGCTCCAACCCCTGCTCTTGAGATTCTCCCGGAGGTGGGCTGCATTTTGGCTGCATTTTGGGCTGGAGCTTCTCGAGGTTTTAGGCCTGGCTTGCTCCACCCCCTACTCTTGAGATTCTCCCGGATGTGGGCTGGATTTTGGCTGCTTTTTGGGCTGGAGCTTCTCGAGGTTTGAGGCCTGGCTTGCTCCACCCACTGCTCTTGAGATTCTCCCGGATGTGGGCTGCATTTTGGCTGCCTTTTGGGCTGGAGCTTCTCGTGGTTTGAGGCCTGGCTTGCTCCACCCCCTGCTCTTGAGATTCTCCCGGATGTGGGCAAATTTTTGGCTGCCTTTTGGGCTGGAGCTTCTCGTGGTTTGAGGCCTGGCTTGCTCCACCCCCTGCTCTTGATATTGTCCTGGATGTGGGCTGCGTTTTGGCTGCCTTTTGGGCTGGAGCTTCTCGTGGTTTGAGGCCTGGCTTGCTCCAACCCCTGCTCTTGAAATTCTCCCGGATGTGGGCTGCATTTTGTCTTCCTTTTGGGCTGGAGCTTCTCGTGGTTTGAGGCCTGGCTTGCTCCACCCCCTGCTCTTGAAATTGTCCCGGATGTGGGCTGGATTTTGTCTGCCTTTTGGGCTGGAGCTTCTCGTGGTTTGAGGCCTGGCTTGCTCCACCCCCTGCTCTTGAAATTGTCCCGGATGTGGGCTGGATTCTGGCTGCCTTTTGGTCTGGAGCTTCTCGTGGTTTGAGGCCTGCCTTGCTCCACCCCCTGCTCTTGAGATTCTCCCGGATATGGGCTGCATTTTGGCTGCCTTTTGGGCTGTAGCTTCTCGTGGTTTGAGGCCTGCCTTGCTCGAGCCCCTGCTCTTGAGATTCTCCCGGATGTGGGCTGGATTTTGGCTGCCTTTTGGGCTGGAGCTTCTCGTGGTTTGAGGCCTGGATTTCTCCAAACTCTGCCTTTGAGATTCTCCCGGAGGTGGGCTGCATTTTGGCTGCCTTTGGGCTGGAGCTTCTCGTGGTTTGAGGCCTGGCTTGCTCCACCCCCTGCTCTTGAAATTGTCCCGGATGTGGGCTGGATTTTGGCTGCCTTTTGGGCTGGAACTTCTCGAGGTTTGAGGCCTGGCTTGCTCCACCCCCTGCTCTTGATATACTCCCGGATGTGGGCTGCATTTTGGCTGCCTTTTGGGCTGGAGCTTCTCGTGGTTTGAGGTCTGGCTTGCTCCACCCCCTGCTCTTGATATTCTCCCGGATGTGGGCTGCATTTTGGCTGCCTTTTGGGCTGGAGCTTCTCGTGGTCTGAGGACTGGCTTCCTCCACCCCCTGCTCTTGAGATTCTCCCGGATGTGGGCTGCATTTTGGCTGTGTTTTGGGCTGGAGCTTCTTGTGGTTTGAGGCCTGGCTTGCTCCACCCCCTGCTCTTGATATTCTCCCGGATGTGGGCTGCATTTTGGCTGATATTTTCCGCTGGAACTTCTCGAGGTTTGAGGCCTGGCTTGCTCCACCCCCTGCTCTTGAGATTCTCCCGGATGTGGGCTGCATTTTGTCGCATTCTTGGGCTCGAGGTTCTCGTGGTTTGAGGCCTGGCTTGCTCCACCCCCTGCTCTTGAGATTCTCCCGGATGTGGGCTGCATTTTGGCTGCCTTTTGGGCTGGAGCTTCTCGTGGTTTGAGGCCTGGCTTGCTCCACTCCCTGCTCTTGAGATTCTCCCGGATGTGGGCTGCATTTTGGCTGCCTTTTGGGCTGGAGCTTCTCATGCTTTGAGGCCTGGCTTGCTCCACCCCCTGCACGTAATATTCTCCCGGATGTGGGCTGCATTTTGGCTGCCTTCTGGGCTGGAGCTTCTCGTGGTTTGAGGCCTGGCTTGCTCCACCCCCTGCTCTTGATATTCTCCTGGATGTGGGCTGCATTTTGGCTGCCTTTTGGGCTGGAGCTTCTCGTGGTTTGAGGCCTGGCTTGCTCCACCCCCTGCTCTTGAGATTCTCCCGGATGTGGGCTGCATTTTGGCTGATTCTTGGGCTCGAGCTTCTCGTGGTTTGAGGCCTGGCTTGCTCCACCCCCTGCTTTTGTGATTCTCCCGGATGTGGGCTGCATTTTGGCTGATTCTTGGGCTGGAGCTTCTCGTGGTTTGAGGCCTGGCTTGCTCCACCCACTGCTCTTGAGATTCTCCCGGATGTGGCAAATTTTTGGCTGCCTTTTGGGCTGGAGCTTCTCGTGGTTTGAGGCCTGGCTTGCTCCACCCCCTGCTCTTGATATTGTCCTGGATGTGGGCTGCATTTTGGCTGCCTTTTGGGCTGGAGCTTCTCGTGGTTTGAGGCCTGGCTTGCTCCACCCCCTGCTCTTGAGATTCTCCCGGATGTGGGCTGCATTTTGGCTGATTCTTGGGCTGGAGCTTCTCGTGGTTTGAGGCCTGGCTTGCTCCACCCCCTGCTCTTGAGATTCTCCCGGATGTGGGCTGCATTTTGTCTTCATTTTGGGCTGGAGCTTCTCGTGGTTTGAGGCCTGGCTTGCTCCACGCCCTGCTCTTGAAATTGTCCCGGATGTGGGCTGGATTTTGGCTGTATTTTGGTCTGGAGCTTCTCGTGGTTTGAGGCCTGGCTTGCTCCACCCCCTGCTCTTGAGATAATCCCGGATGTGGGCTGCATTTTGGCTGCCTTTTGGGCTGGAGCTTCTCGTGGTTTGAGGCCTGGCTTGCTCCACCCCCTGCTCTTGAGATTCTCCCGGATGTGGGCTGCATTTTGGCTGCATTTTGGGCTGGAGCTTCTCGTGGTTTGAGGCCTGGCTTGCTCCACCCCCTGCTCTTGAGATTCTCCCGGATGTGGGCTGCATTTTGGCTGCCATTTGGGATGGAGCTTCTCGTGGTTTGAGGCCTGGCTTGCTCCACCCCCTGCTCTTGAGATTCTCCCGGATGTGGGGTGCATTTTGGCTGCCTTTTGGGCTGGAGCTTCTTGTGGTTTGAGGTCTGGCTTGCTCCACCCCCTTCTATTGAGATTCTCCTGGATGTGGGCTGCATTTTGGATGACTTTTGGGCTGGAGCTTCTCGTGGTTTGAGGCCTGGCTTGCTCCACCCCCTGCTCTTGAGATTCTCCCGGATGTGGGCTGCATTTTGGCTGCCTTTTGGGCTGGAGCTTCTCGTGGTTTGAGGCCTGGCTTGCTCCACCCCCTGCTCTTGAGTTTCTCCCGGATGTGGGCTGCATTTTGGCTGCCTTTTGGGCTGGAGCTTCTCGTGGTTTAAGGCCTGCCTTGCTCCACCCCCTGCTCTTGAGTTTCTCCTGGATGTGGGCTGCATTTTGGCTGCCTTTTGGGCTGGAGCTTCTCGTGGTTTGAGGCCTGCCTTGCTCCACCCCCTGCTCTTGATATACTCCCGGAGGTGGGCTGCATTTTGGCTGCATTTTGGGCTGGAGCTTCTCGTGGTTTGAGGCCTGCCTTGCTCGAGCCCCTGCTCTTGAGATTCTCCCGGATGTGGGCTGGATTTTGGCTGCTTTTTGGGCTGGAGCTTCTCGAGGTTTGAGGCCTGGCTTGCTCCACCCCCTGCTCTTGAGATTCTCCCGGATGTGGGCTGCATTTTGACTGATTCTTGGGCTGGAGCTTCTCGTGGTTTGAGGCCTGCCTTGCTCCACCCCCTGCTGTTGAGATTCTCCCGGAGGTGGGCTGCATTTTGGCTGCCTTTTGGGCTGGAGCTTCTCGTGGTTTGAGGCCTGGCTTGCTCCACCCCCTGCTCTTGAGATTCTCCTGGATGTGGGCTGCATTTTGGCTGCCTTTTGGGCTGGAGCTTCTCGTGGTTTGAGGCCTGGCTTGCTCCAACCCCTGCTCTTGAGATTCTCCCGGATGTGGGCTGCATTTTGTCTTCCTTTTGGGCTGGAGCTTCTCGTGGTTTGAGGCCTGGCTTTCTCCACCCCCTGCTCTTGAAATTGTCCCGGATGTGGGCTGGATTTTGTCTGTCGTTTGGGCTGGAGCTTCTCGTGGTTTGAGGCCTGGCTTGCTCCACCCCCTGCTCTTGAGTTTCTCCCGGATGTGGGCTGGATTCTGGCTGCCTTTTGGTCTGGAGCTTCTCGTGGTTTGAGGCCTGGCTTGCTCCACCCCCTGCTCTTGAGATTCTCCCGGATATGGGCTGCATTTTGGCTGCCTTTTGGGCTGGAGCTTCTCGTGGTTTGAGGCCTGGCTTGCTCCACCCCCTGCTCTTGAGATTCTCCAGGATGTGGGCTGCATTTTGACTGATTCTTGGGCTGGAGCTTCTCGTGGTTTGAGGCCTGGCTTGCTCCACCCCCTGCTCTTGAAATTGTCCCGGATGTGGGCTGGATTTTGGCTGTCTTTTGGTCTGGAGCTTCTCGTGGTTTGAGGCCTGGCTTGCTCCACCCCCTGCTCTTGAGATAATCCCGGATGTGGGCTGCATTTTGGCTGCCTTTTGGGCTGGAGCTTCTCGTGGTTTGAGGCCTGGCTTGCTCCAACCCCTGCTCTTGAGATTCTCCCGGATGTGGGCTGCATTTTGGCTGCCTTTTGGGCTGGAGCTTCTCGTGGTTTGAGGCCTGGCTTGCTCCACCCCCTGCTCTTGAGATTCTCCCGCATGTGGGCTGCATTTTGGCTGATTCTTTGGGATGGAGCTTCTCGTGGTTTGAGGCCTGGCTTGCTCCACCCCCTGCTCTTGAGATTCTCCCGGATGTGGGCTGCATTTTGGCTGCCTTTTGGGCTGGAGCTTCTCGTGGTTTGAGGCCTGGCTTGCTCCACCCCCTGCTCTTGAGATTCTCCTGGATGTGGGCTGCATTTTGGATGCCTTTTGGGCTGGAGCTTCTCGTGGTTTGAGGCCTGGCTTGCTCCACCCCCTGCTCCTGAGATTCTCCCGGATGTGGGCTGCATTTTGGCTGCCTGTTGGGCTGGAGCTTCTCGTGGTTTGAGGCCTGGCTTGCTCCAACCCCTGCTCTTGAGATTCTCCCGGATGTGGGCTGCATTTTGGCTGCCTTTTGGGCTGGAGCTTCTCGTGGTTTGAGGCCTGCCTTGCTCCACCCCCTGCTCTTGATATACTCCCGGAGGTGGGCTGCATTTTGGCTGCATTTTGGGCTGGAGGTTCTCGTGGTTTGAGGCCTGCCTTGCTCGAGCCCCTGCTCTTGAGATTCTCCCGGATGTGGGCTGGATTTTGGCTGCTTTTTGGGCTGGAGCTTCTCGAGGTTTGAGGCCTGGCTTGCTCCACCCCCTGCTCTTGAGATTCTCCCGGATGTGGGCTGCATTTTGACTGATTCTTGTGCTGGAGCTTCTCGTGGTTTGAGGCCTGCCTTGCTCCACCCCCTGCTGTTGAGATTCTCCCGGAGGTGGGCTGCATTTTGGCTGCCTTTTGGGCTGGAGCTTCTCGTGGTTTGAGGCCTGGCTTGCTCCACCCCCTGCTCTTGAGATTCTCCCGGATGTGGGCTGGATTTTGGCTGCCTGTTGGGCTGGAGCTTCTCGTGGTTTGAGGCCTGGCTTGCTCCAACCCCTGCTCTTGAGATTCTCCCGGATGTGGGCTGCATTTTGTCTTCCTTTTGGGCTGGAGCTTCTCGTGGTTTGAGGCCTGGCTTTCTCCACCCCCTGCTCTTGAAATTGTCCCGGATGTGGGCTGGATTTTGTCTGTCTTTTGGGCTGGAGCTTCTCGTGGTTTGAGGCCTGGCTTGCTCCACGCCCTGCTCTTGAGATTCTCCCGCATGTGGGCTGCATTTTGGCTGCCATTTGGGATGGAGCTTCTCGTGGTTTGAGGCCTGGCTTGCTCCACCCCCTGCTCTTGAAATTGTCCCGGATGTGGGCTGGATTTTGGCTGTCTTTTGGTCTGGAGCTTCTCGTGGTTTGAGGCCTGGCTTGCTCCACCCACTGCTCTTGAGATTCTCCCGGATGTGGGCTGCATTTTGACTGATTCTTGGGCTGGAGCTTCTCGTGGTTTGAGGCCTGGCTTGCTCCACCCCCTGCTCTTGAAATTGTCCCGGATGTGGGCTGGATTTTGGCTGTCTTTTGGTCTGGAGCTTCTCGTGGTTTGAGGCCTGGCTTGCTCCACCCCCTGCTCTTGAGATAATCCCGGATGTGGGCTGCATTTTGGCTGCCTTTTGGGCTGGAGCTTCTCGTGGTTTGAGGCCTGGCTTGCTCCAACCCCTGCTCTTGAGATTCTCCCGGATGTGGGCTGCATTTTGGCTGCCTTTTGGGCTGGAGCTTCTCGTGGTTTGAGGCCTGGCTTGCTCCACCCCCTGCTCTTGAGATTCTCCCGCATGTGGGCTGCATTTTGGCTGCCATTTGGGATGGAGCTTCTCGTGGTTTGAGGCCTGGCTTGCTCCACCCCCTGCTCTTGAGATTCTCCCGCATGTGGGCTGCATTTTGGCTGCCTTTTGGGCTGGAGCTTCTTGTGGTTTGAGGTCTGGCTTGCTCCACCCCCTGCTCTTGAGATTCTCCTGGATGTGGGCTGCATTTTGGATGCCTTTTGGGCTGGAGCTTCTCGTGGTTTGAGGCCTGGCTTGCTCCACCCCCTGCTCCTGAGATTCTCCCGGATGTGGGCTGCATTTTGGCTGCCTGTTGGGCTGGAGCTTCTCGTGGTTTGAGGCCAGTCTTGCTCCACCCCCTGCTCTTGAGATTCTCCCGGATGTGGGCTGCATTTTGGCTGCCTTTTGGGCTGGAGCTTCTCGTGGTTTGAGGCCTGGCTTGCTCCACCCCCTGCTCTTGAGATTCTCCCGGATGTGGGCTGAATTTTGGCTGCCTTTTGGGCTGGAGCTTCTCGTGGTTTGAGGCCTGGCTTCCTCCACCCCCTGCTCTTGATTATCTCCTGGATGTGGCCTGCATTTTGGCTGCCTTTTGGGCTGGAGCTTCTCGAGGTTTGAGGCCTGGCTTGCTCCACCCCCTGCTCTTGAGATTCTCCCGGATGTGGGCTGAATTTTGGCTGCCTTTTGGGCTGGACCTTCTCGTGGTTTGAGGCCTGGCTTGCTCCACCCACTGCTCTTGAGATTCTGCCCGATGTGGGCTGCATTTTGGCTGAATTGTGGGCTGGAGCTTCTCATGGTTTGAGGCCTGCCTTGCTCCACTCCCTGCTCTTGAGATTCTCCCGGATGTGGGCTGGATTTTGGCTGCCTTTAGGGCTGGAGCTTCTCGTGGTTTGAGGCCTGGCTTGCTCCACCCCCTGCTCTTGAGATTCTCCCGGATGTGGGCTGCATTTTGACTGATTCTTGGGCGGGAGCTTCTCGTGGTTTGAGGCCTGGCTTGCTCCACCCCCTGCTATTGAGATTCTCCCGGATGTGGGCTGCATTTTGACTGATTCTTGGGCTGGAGCTTCTCGTGGTTTGAGGCCTGGCTTGCTCCAACCCCTGCTCTTGAGATTCTCCCGGAGGTGGGCTGCATTTTGGCTGTCTTTTGGGCTGGAGCTTCTCGTGGTTTGAGGCCTGGCTTGCTCCACCCCCTGCTCTTGAGATTCTCCCGGATGTGGGCTGCATTTTGGCTGCATTTTGGGCTGGAGCTTCTCGTGGTTTGAGGCCTGGATTGCTCCACCCCCTCCTCTTGAGATTCTCCCATATGTGGGCTGCATTTTGGCTGCCATTTGGGCTGGAGCTTCTTGTGGTTTGAGGCCTGGCTTGCTCCAACCCCTGCTCTTGATATTCTCCCGGTTGTGGGCTGCATATTGTCTGATTCTTGTGCTGGAGCTTCTCATGGTTTGAGGCCTGGCTTGCTCCACCCCCTGCTCTTGAGATTCTCCCGGATGTGGGCTGGATTTTGGCTGCATTTATGGCTGGAGCCTCTCGTGGTTTGAGGCCTGGCTTGCTCCACCCCCTGCTCTTGAGATTCTCCTGGATGTGGGCTGCATTTTGGCTGCATTTTGGGCTGGAGCTTCTCGTGGTTTGAGGCCTGCCTTGCTCCACCCCCTGCTCTTGAGATTGTCCCGGATGTGGGCTGCATTTTGGCTGCCTTTTGGGCTGGAGCTTCTCGTGATTTGAGGCCTGGCTTGCTCCAGCCCCTGCTCTTGATATTCTCCCGGATGTGGGCTGCATTTTGGCTGCCTTTTGGGCTGGAGCTTCTCGTGGTTTGAGGCCTGCCTTGCTCCACCCCCTGCTCTTGATATACTCCCGGAGGTGGGCTGCATTTTGGCTGCATTTTGGGCTGGAGGTTCTCGTGGTTTGAGGCCTGCCTTGCTCGAGCCCCTGCTCTTGAGATTCTCCCGGATGTGGGCAAATTTTTGGCTGCCTTTTGGGCTGCAGCTTCTCGTGGTTTGAGGCCTGGCTTGCTCCACCCCCTGCTCTTGATATTGTCCTGGATGTGGGCTGCATTTTGGCTGCCTTTTGGGCTGGAGCTTCTCGTGGTTTGAGGCCTGGCTTGCTCCAACCCCTGCTCTTGAGATTCTCCCGGATGTGGGCTGGATTCTGGCTGCCTTTTGGTCTGGAGCTTCTCGTGGTTTGAGGCCTGGCTTGCTCCACCCCCTGCTCTTGAGATTCTCCCGGATATGGGCTGCATTTTGGCTGCCTTTTGGGCTGGAGCTTCTCGTGGTTTGAGGCCTGCCTTGCTCGAGCCCCTGCTCTTGAGATTCTCCCGGATGTGGGCTGGATTTTGGCTGTCTTTTGGGCTGGAGCTTCTCGTGGTTTGAGGTCTGGCTTGCTCCACCCCCTGCTCTTGATATTCTCCCGGATGTGGGCTGCATTTTGACTGATTCTTGGGCTGGAGCTTCTCGTGGTTTGAGGCCTGGCTTGCTCCACCCCCTGCTCTTGAAATTGTCCCGGATGTGGGCTGGATTTTGGCTGTCTTTTGGTCTGGAGCTTCTCGTGGTTTGAGGCCTGGCTTGCTCCACCCCCTGCTCTTGAGATAATCCCGGATGTGGGCTGCATTTTGGCTGCCTTTTGGGCTGGAGCTTCTCGTGGTTTGAGGCCTGGCTTGCTCCAACCCCTGCTCTTGAGATTCTCCCGGATGTGGGCTGCATTTTGGCTGCCTTTTGGGCTGGAGCTTCTCGTGGTTTGAGGCCTGGCTTGCTCCACCCCCTGCTCTTGAGATTCTCCCGCATGTGGGCTGCATTTTGGCTGCCATTTGGGATGGAGCTTCTCGTGGTTTGAGGCCTGTCTTGCTCCACCCCCTGCTCTTGAGATTCTCCCGGATGTGGGCTGCATTTTGGCTGCCTTTTGGGCTGGAGCTTCTCGTGGTTTGAGGTCTGGCTTGCTCCACCCCCTGCTCTTGAGATTCTCCTGGATGTGGGCTGCATTTTGGATGCCTTTTGGGCTGGAGCTTCTCGTGGTTTGAGGCCTGGCTTGCTCCACCCCCTGCTATTGAGATTCTCCCGGATGTGGGCTGCATTTTGACTGATTCTTGGGCTGGAGCTTCTCGAGGTTTGAGGCCTGGCTTGCTCCAACCCCTGCTCTTGAGATTCTCCCGGAGGTGGGCTGCATTTTGGCTGTCTTTTGGGCTGGAGCTTCTCGTGGTTTGAGGCCTGGCTTGCTCCACCCCCTGCTCTTGAGTTTCTCGTGGATGTGGGCTGCATTTTGGCTGTCTTTTGGGCTGGAGCTTCTCGTGGTTTGAGGCCTGGCTTGCTCCACCCCCTGCTCTTGAGATTCTCCCGGATGTGGGCTGCATTTTGGCTGAATTTTGGGCTGGAGCTTCTCATGGTTTGAGGCCTGGCTTCTCCACCCCCTGCTCTTGAGATTCTCCCGGATGTGGGCTGCATTTTGGCTGCATTTTGGGCTGGAGCTTCTCGTGGTTTGAGGCCTGGATTGCTCCACCCCCTCCTCTTGAGATTCTCCCATATGTGGGCTGCATTTTGGCTACCATTTGGGCTGGAGCTTCTTGTGGTTTGAGGCCTGGCTTGCTCCACCCCCTGCTCTTGATATTCTCCCGGAGGTGGGCTGCATATTGTCTGATTCTTGTGCTGGAGCTTCTCATGGTTTGAGGCCTGGCTTGCTCCACCCCCTGCTCTTGAGATTCTCCCGGATGTGGGCTGGATTTTTGCTGCATTTATGGCTGGAGCCTCTCGTGGTTTGAGGCCTGGCTTGCTCCACCCCCTGCTCTTGAGATTCTCCTGGATGTGGGCTGCATTTTGGCTGCCTTTTGGGCTGGAGCTTCTCGTGGTTTGAGGCCTGCCTTGCTCCACCCCCTGCTCTTGAGATTGTCCCGGATGTGGGCTGCATTTTGGCTGCCTTTTGGGCTGGAGCTTCTCGTGATTTGAGGCCTGGCTTGCTCCAGCCCCTGCTCTTGATATTCTCCCGGATGTGGGCTGCATTTTGGCTGCCTCTTGGGCTGGAGCTTCTCGTGGTTTGAGGCCTGCCTTCCTCCACCCCCTGCTCTTGATATACTCCCGGAGGTGGGCTGCATTTTGGCTGCATTTTGGGCTGGAGGTTCTCGTGGTTTGAGGCCTGCCTTGGTCGAGCCCCTGCTCTTGAGTTTCTCCCGGATGTGGGCAAATTTTTGGCTGCCTTTTGGGCTGCAGCTTCTCGTGGTTTGAGGCCTGGCTTGCTCCACCCCCTGCTCTTGATATTGTCCTGGATGTGGGCTGCATTTTGGCTGCCTTTTGGGCTGGAGCTTCTCGTGGTTTGAGGCCTGGCTTGCTCCAACCCCTGCTCTTGAGATTCTCCCGGATGTGGGCTGAATTTTGTCTTCCTTTTGGGCTGCAGCTTCTCGTGGTTTGAGGCCTGGTTTGCTCCACCCCCTGCTCTTGAAATTGTCCCGGATGTGGGCTGGATTTTGTCTGCCTTTTGGGCTGGAGCTTCTCGTGGTTTGAGGCCTGGCTTGCTCCACGCCCTGCTCTTGAAATTTTCCCGGATGTGGGCTGGATTCTGGCTGCCTTTTGGTCTGGAGCTTCTCGTGGTTTGAGGCCTGGCTTGCTCCACCCCCTGCTCTTGAGATTCTCCCGGATATGGGCTGCATTTTGGCTGCCTTTTGGGCTGGAGCTTCTCGTGGTTTGAGGCCTGCCTTGCTCGAGCCCCTGCTCTTGAGATTCTCCCGGATGTGGGCTGGATTTTGGCTGTATTTTGGGCTGGAGCTTCTCGTGGTTTGAGGTCTGGCTTGCTCCACCCCCTGCTCTTGAGATTCTCCCGGATGTGGGCTGGATTTTGGCTGTATTTTGGGCTGGAGCTTCTCGTGGTTTGAGGTCTGGCTTGCTCCACCCCCTGCTCTTGAGATTCTCCCGGATGTGGGCTGCATTTTGACTGATTCTTGGGCTGGAGCTTCTCGTGGTTTGAGGCCTGGCTTGCTCCACCCCCTGCTCTTGAGATTCTCCCGGATGTGGGCTGGATTTTGGCTGTCTTTTGGTCTGGAGCTTCTCGTGGTTTGAGGCCTGGCTTGCTCCACCCCCTGCTCTTGAGATAATCCCGGATGTGGGCTGCATTTTGGCTGCCTTTTGGGCTGGAGCTTCTCGTGGTTTGAGGCCTGGCTTGCTCCAACCCCTGCTCTTGAGATTCTCCCGGATGTGGGCTGCATTTTCGCTGCCTTTTGGGCTGGAGCTTCTCGTGGTTTGAGGCCTGGCTTGCTCCACCCCCTGCTCTTGAGATTCTCCCGCATGTGGGCTGCATTTTGGCTGCCTTTTGGGATGGAGCTTCTCGTGGTTTGAGGCCTGGCTTGCTCCACCCCCTGCTCTTGAGATTCTCCCGGATGTGGGCTGCATTTTGGCTGCCTTTTGGGCTGGAGCTTCTTGTGGTTTGAGGTCTGGCTTGCTCCACCCCCTGCTCTTGAGATTCTCCTGGATGTGGGCTGCATTTTGGATGCCTTTTGGGCTGGAGCTTCTCGTGGTTTGAGGCCTGGCTTGCTCCACCCCCTGCTCCTGAGATTCTCCCGGATGTGGGCTGCATTTTGGCTGCCTGTTGGGCTGGAGCTTCTCGTGGTTTGAGGCCTGTCTTGCTCCACCCCCTGCTCTTGAGATTCTCCCGGATGTGGGCTGCATTTTGGCTGCCTTTTGGGCTGGAGCTTCTCGTGGTTTGAGGCCTGGCTTGCTCCACCCCCTGCTCTTGAGATTCTGCCCGATGTGGGCTGCATTTTGGCTGAATTTTGGGCTGGAGCTTCTCGTGGTTTGAGGCCTGGCTTGCTCCACGCCCTGCTCTTGAGATTCTCCCGGATGTGGGCTGCATTTTGGCTGCATTTTGGGCTGGAGCTTCTCGTGGTTTGAGGCCTGGCTTGCTCCACCCCCTGCTCTTGATATTCTCCCGGATGTGGGCTGCATTTTGGCTGCCTTTTGGGCTGGAGCTTCTCGTGGTTTGAGGCCTGGCTTGCTCCACCCCCTGCTCTTGAGATTCTCCCGGATGTGGGCTGCATTTTGGCTGCCTTTTGGGCTGGAGCTTCTCGTGGTTTGAGGCCTGGCTTGCTCCACCCCCTGCTCTTGAGATTCTCCCGGATGTGGGCTGCATTTTGACTGATTCTTGGGCGGGAGCTTCTCGTGGTTTGAGGCCTGGCTTGCTCCACCCCCTGCTATTGAGATTCTCCCGGATGTGGGCTGCATTTTGACTGATTCTTGGGCTGGAGCTTCTCGAGGTTTGAGGCCTGGCTTGCTCCAACCCCTGCTCTTGAGATTCTCCCGGAGGTGGGCTGCATTTTGGCTGCATTTTGGGCTGGAGCTTCTCGTGGTTTGAGGCCTGGATTGCTCCACCCCCTCCTCTTGAGATTCTCCCATATGTGGGCTTCATTTTGGCTGCCATTTGGGCTGGAGCTTCTTGTGGTTTGAGGCCTGGCTTGCTCCACCCACTGCTCTTGATATTCTCCCGGTTGTGGGCTGCATATTGTCTGATTCTTGTGCTGGAGCTTCTCATGGTTTGAGGCCTGGCTTGCTCCACCCCCTGCTCTTGAGATTCTCCCGGATGTGGGCTGGATTTTGGCTGCATTTATGGCTGGAGCTTCTCGTGGTTTGAGGCCTGGCTTGCTCCACCCCCTGCTCTTGAGATTCTCCTGGATGTGGGCTGCATTTTGGCTGCCTTTTGGGCTGGAGCTTCTCGTGGTTTGAGGCCTGGCTTGCTCCACCCCCTGCTCTTGAGATTGTCCCGGATGTGGGCTGCATTTTGGCTGCCTTTTGGGCTGGAGCTTCTCGTGATTTGAGGCCTGGCTTGCTCCAGCCCCTGCTCTTGATATTCTCCCGGATGTGGGCTGCATTTTGGCTGCGTTTTGGGCTGGAGCTTCTCGTGGTTTGAGGCCTGGCTTGCTCCACCCCCTGCTCTTGAGATTCTCCTGGATGTGGGCTGCATTTTGGCTGCCTTTTGGTCTGGAGCTTCTCGTGGTTTGAGGCCTGGATTTCTCCAAACTCTGCCTTTGAGATTCTCCCGGAGGTGGGCTGCATTTTGGCTGCCTTTGGGCTGGAGCTTCTCGTGGTTTGAGGCCTGGCTTGCTCCACCCCCTGCTCTTGAAATTGTCCCGGATGTGGGCTGGATTTTGGCTGCCTTTTGGGATGGAGCTTCTCGTGGTTTGAGGCCTGGCTTGCTCCACCCCCTGCTCTTGATATACTCCCGGATGTGGGCTGCATTTTGGCTGCCTTTTGGGCTGGAGCTTCTCGTGGTTTGGGGCCTGGCTTGCTCCACCCCCTGCTCTTGATATTCTCCCGGATGTGGGCTGCATTTTGGCTGCCTTTTGGGCTGGAGCTTCTCGTGGTATGAGGACTGGCTTGCTCCACCCCCTGCTCTTGAGATTCTCCCGGATGTGGGCTGCATTTTGGCTGCGTTTTGGGCTGGAGCTTCTCGTGGTTTGAGGCCTGGCTTGCTCCACCCCCTGCTCTTGAGATTCTCCCGGATGTGGGGTGCATTTTGGCTGCCTTTTTGGGCTGGAGCTTCTCGTGGTTTGAGGCCTGGCTTGCTCCACTCCCTGCTCTTGAGATTCTCCCGGATGTGGGCTGCATTTTGGCTGCCTTTTTGGCTGGAGCTTCTCATGCTTTGAGGCCTGGCTTGCTCCACCCCCTGCACGTAATATTCTCCCGAATGTGGGCTGCATTTTGGCTGCCTTTTGGGCTGGAGCTTCTCGTGGTTTGAGGCCTGGCTTGCTCGAGCCCCTGCTCTTGAGATTCTCCCGGATGTGGGCTGGATTTTGGCTGCCTTTTGGGCTGGAGCTTCTCGTGGTTTGAGGCCTGGCTTGCTCCACCCCCTGCTCTTGAGATTCTCCCGGATGTGGGCTGGATTTTGGCTCAAATTTGGGCTGGAGCTTCTCGTGGTTTGAGGCCTGGCTTGCTCCACCCCCTGCTCTTGAGATTCTCCCGCATGTGGGATGCATTTTGGCTGCCTTTTGGGATGGAGCTTCTCGTGGTTTGAGGCCTGGCTTGCTCGAGCCCCTGCTCTTGAGATTCTCCCGGATGTGGGCTGGATTTTGGCTGCCTTTTGGGCTGGAGCTTCTCGAGGTTTGAGGCCTGACTTGCTCCACCCCCTGCTCTTGAGATTCTCCCGGATGTGGGCTGCATTTTGACTGATTCTTGGGCTGGAGCTTCTCATGGTTTGAGGCCTGGCTTGCTCCACCCCCTGCTGTTGAGATTCTCCCGGAGGTGGGCTGCATTTTGGCTGCCTTTTGGGCTGGAGCTTCTCGTGGTTTGAGGCCTGGCTTGCTCCACCCCCTGCTCTTGAGATTCTCCCGGATGTGGCAAATTTTTGGCTGCCTTTTGGGCTGGAGCTTCTCGTGGTTTGAGGCCTGGCTTGCTCCACCCCCTGCTCTTGATATTGTCCTGGATGTGGGCTGCATTTTGGCTGCCTTTTGGGCTGGAGCTTCTCGTGGTTGGAGGCCTGGCTTGCTCCACCCCCTGCTCTTGAGATTCTCCCGGAGGTGGGCTGCATTTTGTCTTCCTTTTGAGCTGGAACTTCTCGTGGTTGGAGGCCTGGCTTGCTCCACCCCCTGCTCTTGAAATTGTCCCGGATTTGGGCTGCATTTTGGCTGTATTTTGGTCTGGAGCTTCTCGTGGTTTGAGGCCTGGCTTGCTCCACCCCCTGCTCTTGAGATTCTCCCGGATGTGGGCTGCATTTTGGCTGCCTTTTGGGCTGGAGCTTCTCGTGGTTTGAGGCCTGGCTTGCACCAACCCCTGCTCTTGAGATTCTCCCGGATGTGGGCTGCATTTCGGCTGCCTTTTGGGCTGGAGCTTCTCGTGGTTTGAGGCCTGTCTTGCTCCACCCCCTGCTCTTGAGATTCTCCCGGATGTGGGCTGCATTTTGGCTGCCTTTTGGGCTGGAGCTTCTCGTGGTTTGAGGCCTGTCTTGCACCAACCCCTGCTCTTGAGATTCTCCCGGAGGTGGGCTGCATTTTGGCTGCCTTTTGGGCTGGAGCTTCTCGTGGTTTGAGGCCTGGCTTGCACCAACCCCTGCTCTTGAGATTCTCCCGGAGGTGGGCTGCATTTTGGCTGCCTTTTGGGCTGGAGCTTCTCGTGGTTTGAGGCCTGGCTTGCTCCACCCCCTGCTCTTGAAATTGTCCCGGATGTGGGCTGGATTTTGGCTGCCTTTTGGTCTGGAGCTTCTCGTGGTTTGAGGCCTGGCTTGCTCCACCCCCTGCTCTTGAGATAATCCCGGATGTGGGCTGCATTTTGGCTGCCTTTTGGGCTGGAGCTTCTCGTGGTTTGAGGCCTGGCTTGCTCCACCCCCTGCTCTTGAGATTCTCCCGCATGTGGGCTGCATTTTGGCTGCCTTTTGGGATGGAGCTTCTCGTGGTTTGAGGCCTGGCTTGCTCGAGCCCCTGCTCTTGAGATTCTCCCGGATGTGGGCTGGATTTTGGCTGCTTTTTGGGCTGGAGCTTCTCGTGGTTTGAGGCCTGGCTTGCTCCACCCCCTGCTCTTGAGATTCTCCCGGATGTGGGCTGCATTTTGGCTGCCTTTTGGGCTGGAGCTTCTCGTGGTTTGAGGCCTGGCTTGCTCCAGCCCCTGCTCTTGAGATTCTCCCGGATATGGGCTGCATTTTGTCTTCCTTTTGGGCTGGAGCTTCTCGTGGTTTGAGGCCTGGCTTGCTCCACTCCCTGCTCTTGAGATTCTCCCGGATGTGGGCTGCATTTTGGCTGCCTTTTGGGCTGGAGCTTCTCGTGGTTTGAGGCCTGCCTTGCTCGAGCCCCTGCTCTTGAGATTCTCCCGGATGTGGGCTGGATTTTGGCTGCATTTTGGGCTGGAGCTTCTCGTGGTTTGAGGCCTGGCTTGCTCCACCCCCTGCTCTTGATATTCTCCCGGATGTGGGCTGCATTTTGGCTGCCTTTTGGGCTGGAGCTTCTCGTGGTTTGAGGCCTGGCTTGCTCCACCCCCTGCTCTTGAGATTCTCCTGGATGTGTTCTGCATTTTGGCTGCCTTTTGGGCTGGAGCTTCTCGAGGTTTGAGGCCTGTCTTGCTCCACCCCCTGCTCTTGAGATTCTCCCGGATGTGGGCTGCATTTTGTCTTCCTTTTGAGCTGGAACTTCTCGTGGTTTGAGGCCTGGCTTGCTCCACCCCCTGCTCTTGAGATTCTCCCGGATGTGGGCTGCATTTTGGCTGCCTTTTGGGCTGGAGCTTCTCGTGGTTTGAGACCTGGCTTGCTCCACCCCCTGCTATTGAGATTCTCCCGGATGTGGGTAGGATTTTGGCTGATTCTTGGGCTGGAGCTTCTCGTGGTTTGAGGCCTGGCTTGCTCCACCCCCTGCTCTTGAGATTCTCCCGGAGGTGCGCTGCATTTTGGCTGCCTTTTGGGCTGGAGCTTCTCGAGGTTTGAGGCCTGGCTTGCTCCACCCCCTGCTCTTGAGATTCTCCCGGATGTGGGCTGCATTTTGGCTGCCTTTTGGGCTGGAGCTTCTCGTGGTTTGAGGCCTGGCTTGCTCCACCCCCTGCTCTTGAGATTCTCCCGGATGTGGGCTGCATTTTGGCTGCGTTTTGGGCTGGAGCTTCTCGAGGTTTGAGGCCTGGCTTGCTCCACCCCCTGCTCTTGAGATTCTCCCGGATGTGGGCTGCATTTTAACTGATTCTTGGGCTGGAGCTTCTCGTGGTTTGAGGCCTGGCTTGCTCCACCCCCTGCTCTTGAGATTCTCCCGGATGTGGGCTGCATTTTGGCTGCCTTTTGGGCTGGAGCTTCTCGTGGTTTGAGGCCTGGCTTGCTCCACCCCCTGCTCTTGATATTCTCCCGGATGTGGGCTGCATTTTGGCTGCCTTTTGGGCTGGAGCTTCTCGTGGTTTGAGGCCTGCCTTGCTCGAGCCCCTGCTCTTGAGATTCTCCCAGATGTGGGCTGGATTTTGGCTGCATTTTGGGCTGGAGCTTCTCGTGGTTTGAGGCCTGGCTTGCTCCACCCCCTGCTCTTGATATTCTCCCGGATGTGGGCTGCATTTTGGCTGCCTTTTGGGCTGGAGCTTCTCGTGGTTTGAGGCCTGGCTTGCTCCAGCCCCTGCTCTTGAGATTCTCCCGGATATGGGCTGCATTTTGGCTGCCTTTTGGGCTGGAGCTTCTCGTGGTTTGAGGCCTGGCTTGCTCCACTCCCTGCTCTTGAGATTCTCCCGGATGTGGGCTGCATTTTGGCTGCCTTTTGGGCTGGAGCTTCTCGTGGTTTGAGGCCTGCCTTGCTCGAGCCCCTGCTCTTGAGATTCTCCCGGATGTGGGACGGATTTTGGCTGCCTTTTGGGCTGGAGCTTCTCGTGGTTTGAGGCCTGGCTTGCTCCACCCCCTGCTCTTGATATTCTCCCGGATGTGGGCTGCATTTTGGCTGCATTTTGGGCTGGAGCTTCTCGTGGTTTGAGGCCTGGCTTGCTCCACCCCCTGCTCTTGAGATTCTCCCGGAGGTGGGCTGCATTTTGGCTGCCTTTTGGGCTGGAGCTTCTCGAGGTTTGAGGCCTGGCTTGCTCCACCCCCTGCTCTTGAGATTCTCCCGGATATGGGCTGCATTTTGGCTGTCTTTTGGGCTGGAGCTTCTCGTGGTTTGAGGCCTGGCTTGCTCCACCCCCTGCTCTTGAGATTCTCCCGGATGTGGGCTGCATTTTGGCTGCCTTTTGGGCTGGAGCTTCTCGTGGTTTGAGGCCTGGCTTGCTCCACCCCCTGCTCTTGAGATTCTCCCGGATGTGGGTAGGATTTTGGCTGATTCTTGGGCTGGAGCTTCTCGTGGTTTGAGGCCTGGCTTGCTCCACCCCCTGCTCTTGAGATTCTCCCGGAGGTGGGCTGCATTTTGGCTGCCTTTTGGGCTGGAGCTTCTCGAGGTTTGAGGCCTGGCTTGCTCCACCCCCTGCTCTTGAGATTCTCCCGGATGTGGGCTGCATTTTGGCTGCCTTTTGGGCTGGAGCTTCTCGTGGTTTGAGGCCTGGCTTGCTCCACCCCCTGCTCTTGAGATTCTCCCGGATGTGGGCTGGATTTTGGCTGCCTTTTGGGCTGGAGCTTCTCGAGGTTTGAGGCCTGGCTTGCTCCAACCCCTGCTCTTGAGATTCTCCCGGATGTGGGCTGCATTTTAACTGATTCTTGGGCTGGAGCTTCTCGTGGTTTGAGGCCTGGCTTGCTCCACCCCCTGCTCTTGAGATTCTCCCGGATGTGGGCTGCATTTTAACTGATTCTTGGGCTGGAGCTTCTCGTGGTTTGAGGCCTGGCTTGCTCCACCCCCTGCTCTTGAGATTCTCCCGGATGTGGGCTGCATTTTGGCTGAATTTTGGGCTGGAGCTTCTCATGGTTTGAGGCCTGGCTTGCTCCACCCCCTGCTCTTGAGATTCTCCCGGATGTCGGCTGCATTTTGGCTGCATTTTGGGCTGGAGCTTCTCGTGGTTTGAGGCCTGGCTTGCTCCACCCCCTGCTCTTGATATTCTCCCGGATGTGGCCTGCATTTTGGCTGCCTTTTGGGCTGGAGCTTCTCATGGTTTGAGGCCTGGCTTGCTCCACCCCCTGCTCTTGAGATTCTCCCGGATGTGGGCTGCATTTTGGCTGCCTTTTGGGCTGGAGCTTCTCGAGGTTTGAGGCCTGGCTTGCTCCACCCCCTGCTCTTGAGATTCTCCCGGATGTGGGCTGCATTTTGACTGATTCTTGGGCTGGAGCTTCTCGTGGTTTGAGGCCTGGCTTGCTCCACCCACTGCTCTTGAGTTTCTGCCCGATGTGGGCTGCATTTTGGCTGAATTTTGGGCTGGAGCTTCTCGTGGTTTGAGGCCTGCCTTGCCCACCCCCTGCTCTTGAGATTCTCCCGGATGTGGGCTGCATTTTGGCTGCTTTTTGGGCTGGAGCTTCTCGTGGTTTGAGGCCTGGCTTGCTCTAAAGTCTGCCATTGAGATTCTCCCAGATGTGGGCTGCATTTTGGCTGCCTTTTGGGCTGGAGCTTCTCGTGGTTTGAGGCCTGCCTTGCTCCACCCCCTGCTCTTGAGATTCTCCCGGATGTGGGCTGCATTTTGGCTGCCTTTTGGGCTGGAGCTTCTCGTGGTTTGAGGCCTGGCTTGCTCCACCCCCTGCTCTTGAGATTCTCCCGGATGTGGGCTGCATTTTGGCTGAATTTTGGGCTGGAGCTTCTCGTAGTTTGAGGCCTGGCTTGTTCCACCCCCTGCTCTTGAGATTCTGCCCGATGTGGGCTGCATTTTGGCTGAATTTTGGGCTGGAGCTTCTCATGGTTTGAGGCCTGGCTTGCTCTACCCCCTGCTCTTGAGATTCTCCCGGATGTGGGCTGCATTTTGGCTGCTTTTTGGGCTGGAGCTTCTCGTGGTTTGAGGCCTGGCTTGCTCCACCCCCTGCTCTTGAGATTCTCCCGGATGTGGGCTGCATTTTGGCTGCATTTTGGGCTGGAGCTTCTCGTGGTTTGAGGCCTGGCTTGCTCCAGCCCCTGCTCTTGATATTTTCCCGGTTGTGGGCTGCATATTGTCTGAATCTTGGGCTGGAGCTTCTCATGGTTTGAGGCCTGGCTTGCTCCACCCCCTGCTCTTGAGATTCTCCCGGAGGTGGGCTGCATTTTGGCTGCCTTTATGGCTGGAGATTCTCGTGGTTTGAGGCCTGGCTTGCTCCACCCCCTGCTCTTGAGATTGTCCCGGATGTGGGCTGCATTTTGGCTGCCTTTTGGGCTGGAGCTTCTCGTGGTTTGAGGCCTGGCTTGCTCCACCCCCTGCTCTTGAGATTCTCCCGGATGTGGGCTGCATTTTGGCTGCCTTTTGGGCTGGAGCTTCTCGTGGTTTGAGGCCTGGCTTGCTCCACCCCCTGCTCTTGAGATTCTCCCGGATGTGGGCTGCATTTTGACTGATTCTTGGGCGGGAGCTTCTCGTGGTTTGAGGCCTGGCTTGCTCCACCCCCTGCTCTTGAGATTCTCCTGCCTGTGGGCTGCATTTTGGCTGCCTTTTGGGCTGGAGCTTCTCGTGGTTTGAGGCCTGGCTTGCTCCACCCCCTGCTCTTGAGATTCTCCCAGATGTGGGCTGCATTTTGGCTGCCTTTTGGGCTGGAGCTTCTCGTGGTTTGAGGCCTGGCTTGCTCCACCCCCTGCTCTTGAGATTCTCCCGGAGGTGGGCTGCATTTTGGCTGCCTTTTGGGCTGGAGCTTCTCGAGGTTTGAGGCCTGGCTTGCTCCACCCCCTGCTCTTGAGATTCTCCCGGATATGGGCTGCATTTTGGCTGTCTTTTGGGCTGGAGCTTCTCGTGGTTTGAGGCCTGGCTTGCTCCACCGCCTGCTCTTGAGATTCTCCCGGATGTGGGCTGGATTTTGGCTGCCTTTTGGGCTGGAGCTTCTCGTGGTTTGAGGCCTGGCTTGCTCCACCCCCTGCTCTTGAGATTCTCCCGGAGGTGGGTAGGATTTTGGCTGATTATTGGGCTGGAGCTTCTCGTGGTTTGAGGCCTGGCTTGCTCCACCCGCTGCTCTTGAGATTCTCCCGGAGGTGGGCTGCATTTTGGCTGCCTTTTGGGCTGGAGCTTCTCGTGGTTTGAGGCCTGGCTTGCTCCACCCCCTGCTCTTGAGATTCTCCCGGATGTGGGCTGCATTTTGGCTGCCTTTTGGGCTGGAGCTTCTCGTGGTTTGAGGCCTGGCTTGCTCCACCCCCTGCTCTTGAGATTCTCCCGGATGTGGGCTGGATTTTGGCTGCCTTTTGGGCTGGAGCTTCTTGAGGTTTGAGGCCTGGCTTGCTCCACCCCCTGCTCTTGAGATTCTCCCGGATGTGGGCTGCATTTTAACTGATTCTTGGGCTGGAGCTTCTCGTGGTTTGAGGCCTGGCTTGCTCCACCCCCTGCTCTTGAGATTCTCCCGGATGTGGGCTGCATTTTGGCTGCCTTTTGGGCTGGAGCTTCTCGTGGTTTGAGGCCTGGCTTGTTTCACCCCCTGCTCTTGAGATTCTGCCCGATGTGGGCTGCATTTTGGCTGCCTTTTGGGCTGGAGCTTCTCATGGTTTGAGGCCTGGCTTGCTCCACCCCCTGCTCTTGAGATTCTCCCGTATGTGGGCTGCATTTTGGCTGCTTTTTGGGCTGGAGCTTCTCGAGGTTTGAGGCCTGGCTTGCTCCACCCCCTGCTCTTGAGATTCTCCCGGATGTGGGCTGCATTTTGGCTGCTTTTTGGGCTGGAGCTTCTCGTGGTTTGAGGCCTGGCTTGCTCCACCCCCTGCTCTTGAGATTCTCCCGGATGTGGGCTGCATTTTGGCTGCCTTTTGGGCTGGATCTTCTCGTGGTTTGAGGCCTGGCTTGCTCTACCCCCTGCTCTTGATATTCTCCCGGTTGTGGGCTGCATATTGTCTGATTCTTGGGCTGGAGCTTCTCATGGTTTGAGGCCTGGCTTGCTCCACCCCCTGCTCTTGAGATTCTCCCGGATGTGGGCTGCATTTTGGCTGCCTTTATGGCTGGAGATTCTCGTGGTTTGAGGCCTGGCTTGCTCCACCCCCTGCTCTTGAGATTCTCCTGGATGTGGACTGCATTTTGGCTGCCTTTTGGGCTGGAGCTTCTCGTGGTTTGAGGCCTGCCTTGCTCCACCCCCTGCTCTTGAGATTGTCCGGGATGTGGGCTGCATTTTGGCTGCCTTTTGGGCTGGAGCTTCTCGTGGTTTGAGGCCTGGCTTGCTCCAGCCCCTGCTCTTGATATTCTCCCGGATGTGGGCTGCATTTTGGCTGCCTTTTGGGCTGGAGCTTCTCGTGTTTTGAGGCCTGGCTTGCTCCACCCCCTGCTCTTGATATTCTCCTGGATGTGGGCTGCATTTTGGCTGCCTTTTGGGCTGGAGCTTCTCGTGGTTTGAGGCCTGGATTTCTCCAAACTCTGCCTTTGAGATTCTCCCGGAGGTGGGCTGCATTTTGGCTGCCTTTGGGCTGGAGCTTCTCGTGGTTTGAGGCCTGGCTTGCTCCAGCCCCTGCTCTTGATATTCTCCCGGATGTGGGCTGCATTTTGGCTGCCTTTTGGGCTGGAGCTTCTCGTGGTTTGAGGCCTGGCTTGCTCCACCCCCTGCTCTTGAGATTCTCCCGGATGTGGCAAATTTTTGGCTGCCTTTTGGGCTGGAGCTTCTCGTGGTTTGAGGCCTGGCTTGCTCCACCCCCTGCTCTTGATATTGTCCTGGATGTGGGCTGCATTTTGGCTGCCTTTTGGGCTGGAGCTTCTCGTGGTTGGAGGCCTGGCTTGCTCCACCCCCTGCTCTTGAGATTCTCCCGGAGGTGGGCTGCATTTTGTCTTCCTTTTGAGCTGGAACTTCTCGTGGTTGGAGGCCTGGCTTGCTCCACCCCCTGCTCTTGAAATTGTCCCGGATTTGGGCTGCATTTTGGCTGTATTTTGGTCTGGAGCTTCTCGTGGTTTGAGGCCTGGCTTGCTCCACCCCCTGCTCTTGAGATTCTCCCGGATGTGGGCTGCATTTTGGCTGCCTTTTGGGCTGGAGCTTCTCGTGGTTTGAGGCCTGGCTTGCACCAACCCCTGCTCTTGAGATTCTCCCGGATGTGGGCTGCATTTTGGCTGCCTTTTGGGCTGGAGCTTCTCGTGGTTTGAGGCCTGTCTTGCTCCACCCCCTGCTCTTGAGATTCTCCCGGATGTGGGCTGCATTTTGGCTGCCTTTTGGGCTGGAGCTTCTCGTGGTTTGAGGCCTGGCTTGCACCAACCCCTGCTCTTGAGATTCTCCCGGAGGTGGGCTGCATTTTGGCTGCCTTTTGGGCTGGAGCTTCTCGTGGTTTGAGGCCTGGCTTGCTCCACCCCCTGCTCTTGAAATTGTCCCGGATGTGGGCTGGATTTTGGCTGCCTTTTGGTCTGGAGCTTCTCGTGGTTTGAGGCCTGGCTTGCTCCACCCCCTGCTCTTGAGATAATCCCGGATGTGGGCTGCATTTTGGCTGCCTTTTGGGCTGGAGCTTCTCGTGGTTTGAGGCCTGGCTTGCTCCACCCCCTGCTCTTGAGATTCTCCCGCATGTGGGCTGCATTTTGGCTGCCTTTTGGGATGGAGCTTCTCGTGGTTTGAGGCCTGGCTTGCTCGAGCCCCTGCTCTTGAGATTCTCCCGGATGTGGGCTGGATTTTGGCTGCTTTTTGGGCTGGAGCTTCTCGTGGTTTGAGGCCTGGCTTGCTCCACCCCCTGCTCTTGAGATTCTCCCGGATGTGGGCTGCATTTTGGCTGCGTTTTGGGCTGGAGCTTCTCGAGGTTTGAGGCCTGGCTTGCTCCACCCCCTGCTCTTGAGATTCTCCCGGATGTGGGCTGCATTTTAACTGATTCTTGGGCTGGAGCTTCTCGTGGTTTGAGGCCTGGCTTGCTCCACCCCCTGCTCTTGAGATTCTCCCGGATGTGGGCTGCATTTTGGCTGCCTTTTGGGCTGGAGCTTCTCGTGGTTTGAGGCCTGGCTTGCTCCACCCCCTGCTCTTGATATTCTCCCGGATGTGGGCTGCATTTTGGCTGCCTTTTGGGCTGGAGCTTCTCGTGGTTTGAGGCCTGCCTTGCTCGAGCCCCTGCTCTTGAGATTCTCCCAGATGTGGGCTGGATTTTGGCTGCATTTTGGGCTGGAGCTTCTCGTGGTTTGAGGCCTGGCTTGCTCCACCCCCTGCTCTTGATATTCTCCCGGATGTGGGCTGCATTTTGGCTGCCTTTTGGGCTGGAGCTTCTCGTGGTTTGAGGCCTGGCTTGCTCCAGCCCCTGCTCTTGAGATTCTCCCGGATATGGGCTGCATTTTGGCTGCCTTTTGGGCTGGAGCTTCTCGTGGTTTGAGGCCTGGCTTGCTCCACTCCCTGCTCTTGAGATTCTCCCGGATGTGGGCTGCATTTTGGCTGCCTTTTGGGCTGGAGCTTCTCGTGGTTTGAGGCCTGCCTTGCTCGAGCCCCTGCTCTTGAGATTCTCCCGGATGTGGGCTGGATTTTGGCTGCCTTTTGGGCTGGAGCTTCTCGTGGTTTGAGGCCTGGCTTGCTCCACCCCCTGCTCTTGATATTCTCCCGGATGTGGGCTGCATTTTGGCTGCATTTTGGGCTGGAGCTTCTCGTGGTTTGAGGCCTGGCTTGCTCCACCCCCTGCTCTTGAGATTCTCCCGGAGGTGGGCTGCATTTTGGCTGCCTTTTGGGCTGGAGCTTCTCGAGGTTTGAGGCCTGGCTTGCTCCACCCCCTGCTCTTGAGATTCTCCCGGATATGGGCTGCATTTTGGCTGTCTTTTGGGCTGGAGCTTCTCGTGGTTTGAGGCCTGGCTTGCTCCACCCCCTGCTCTTGAGATTCTCCCGGATGTGGGCTGCATTTTGGCTGCCTTTTGGGCTGGAGCTTCTCGTGGTTTGAGGCCTGGCTTGCTCCACCCCCTGCTCTTGAGATTCTCCCGGATGTGGGTAGGATTTTGGCTGATTCTTGGGCTGGGGCTTCTCGTGGTTTGAGGCCTGGCTTGCTCCACCCCCTGCTCTTGAGATTCTCCCGGAGGTGGGCTGCATTTTGGCTGCCTTTTGGGCTGGAGCTTCTCGAGGTTTGAGGCCTGGCTTGCTCCACCCCCTGCTCTTGAGATTCTCCCGGATGTGGGCTGCATTTTGGCTGCCTTTTGGGCTGGAGCTTCTCGTGGTTTGAGGCCTGGCTTGCTCCACCCCCTGCTCTTGAGATTCTCCCGGATGTGGGCTGGATTTTGGCTGCCTTTTGGGCTGGAGCTTCTCGAGGTTTGAGGCCTGGCTTGCTCCACCCCCTGCTCTTGAGATTCTCCCGGATGTGGGCTGCATTTTAACTGATTCTTGGGCTGGAGCTTCTCGTGGTTTGAGGCCTGGCTTGCTCCACCCCCTGCTCTTGAGATTCTCCCGGATGTGGGCTGCATTTTAACTGATTCTTGGGCTGGAGCTTCTCGTGGTTTGAGGCCTGGCTTGCTCCACCCCCTGCTCTTGAGATTCTCCCGGATGTGGGCTGCATTTTGGCTGAATTTTGGGCTGGAGCTTCTCATGGTTTGAGGCCTGGCTTGCTCCACCCCCTGCTCTTGAGATTCTCCCGGATGTCGGCTGCATTTTGGCTGCATTTTGGGCTGGAGCTTCTCGTGGTTTGAGGCCTGGCTTGCTCCACCCCCTGCTCTTGATATTCTCCCGGATGTGGCCTGCATTTTGGCTGCCTTTTGGGCTGGAGCTTCTCATGGTTTGAGGCCTGGCTTGCTCCACCCCCTGCTCTTGAGATTGTCCCGGATGTGGGCTGCATTTTGGCTGCCTTTTGGGCTGGAGCTTCTCGAGGTTTGAGGCCTGGCTTGCTCCACCCCCTGCTCTTGAGATTCTCCCGGATGTGGGCTGCATTTTGACTGATTCTTGGGCTGGAGCTTCTCGTGGTTTGAGGCCTGGCTTGCTCCACCCACTGCTCTTGAGTTTCTGCCCGATGTGGGCTGCATTTTGGCTGAATTTTGGGCTGGAGCTTCTCGTGGTTTGAGGCCTGCCTTGCCCACCCCCTGCTCTTGAGATTCTCCCGGATGTGGGCTGCATTTTGGCTGCTTTTTGGGCTGGAGCTTCTCGTGGTTTGAGGCCTGGCTTGCTCTAAAGTCTGCCATTGAGATTCTCCCAGATGTGGGCTGCATTTTGGCTGCCTTTTGGGCTGGAGCTTCTCGTGGTTTGAGGCCTGCCTTGCTCCACCCCCTGCTCTTGAGATTCTCCCGGATGTGGGCTGCATTTTGGCTGCCTTTTGGGCTGGAGCTTCTCGTGGTTTGAGGCCTGGCTTGCTCCACCCCCTGCTCTTGAGATTCTCCCGGATGTGGGCTGCATTTTGGCTGAATTTTGGGCTGGAGCTTCTCGTAGTTTGAGGCCTGGCTTGTTCCACCCCCTGCTCTTGAGATTCTGCCCGATGTGGGCTGCATTTTGGCTGAATTTTGGGCTGGAGCTTCTCATGGTTTGAGGCCTGGCTTGCTCCACCCCCTGCTCTTGAGATTCTCCCGGATGTGGGCTGCATTTTGGCTGCTTTTTGGGCTGGAGCTTCTCGTGGTTTGAGGCCTGGCTTGCTCCACCCCCTGCTCTTGAGATTCTCCCGGATGTGGGCTGCATTTTGGCTGCATTTTGGGCTGGAGCTTCTCGTGGTTTGAGGCCTGGCTTGCTCCACCCCCTGCTCTTGATATTTTCCCGGTTGTGGGCTGCATATTGTCTGAATCTTGGGCTGGAGCTTCTCATGGTTTGAGGCCTGGCTTGCTCCACCCCCTGCTCTTGAGATTCTCCCGGAGGTGGGCTGCATTTTGGCTGCCTTTATGGCTGGAGATTCTCGTGGTTTGAGGCCTGGCTTGCTCCACCCCCTGCTCTTGAGATTGTCCGGGATGTGGGCTGCATTTTGGCTGCCTTTTGGGCTGGAGCTTCTCGTGGTTTGAGGCCTGGCTTGCTCCACCCCCTGCTCTTGAGATTCTCCCGGATGTGGGCTGCATTTTGGCTGCCTTTTGGGCTGGAGCTTCTCGTGGTTTGAGGCCTGGCTTGCTCCACCCCCTGCTCTTGAGATTCTCCCGGATGTGGGCTGCATTTTGACTGATTCTTGGGCGGGAGCTTCTCGTGGTTTGAGGCCTGGCTTGCTCCACCCCCTGCTCTTGAGATTCTCCTGCCTGTGGGCTGCATTTTGGCTGCCTTTTGGGCTGGAGCTTCTCGTGGTTTGAGGCCTGGCTTGCTCCACCCCCTGCTCTTGAGATTCTCCCAGATGTGGGCTGCATTTTGGCTGCCTTTTGGGCTGGAGCTTCTCGTGGTTTGAGGCCTGGCTTGCTCCACCCCCTGCTCTTGAGATTCTCCCGGAGGTGGGCTGCATTTTGGCTGCCTTTTGGGCTGGAGCTTCTCGAGGTTTGAGGCCTGGCTTGCTCCACCCCCTGCTCTTGAGATTCTCCCGGATATGGGCTGCATTTTGGCTGTCTTTTGGGCTGGAGCTTCTCGTGGTTTGAGGCCTGGCTTGCTCCACCGCCTGCTCTTGAGATTCTCCCGGATGTGGGCTGGATTTTGGCTGCCTTTTGGGCTGGAGCTTCTCGTGGTTTGAGGCCTGGCTTGCTCCACCCCCTGCTCTTGAGATTCTCCCGGAGGTGGGTAGGATTTTGGCTGATTATTGGGCTGGAGCTTCTCGTGGTTTGAGGCCTGGCTTGCTCCACCCCCTGCTCTTGAGATTCTCCCGGAGGTGGGCTGCATTTTGGCTGCCTTTTGGGCTGGAGCTTCTCGAGGTTTGAGGCCTGGCTTGCTCCACCCCCTGCTCTTGAGATTCTCCCGGATGTGGGCTGCATTTTGGCTGCCTTTTGGGCTGGAGCTTCTCGTGGTTTGAGGCCTGGCTTGCTCCACCCCCTGCTCTTGAGATTCTCCCGGATGTGGGCTGGATTTTGGCTGCCTTTTGGGCTGGAGCTTCTTGAGGTTTGAGGCCTGGCTTGCTCCACCCCCTGCTCTTGAGATTCTCCCGGATGTGGGCTGCATTTTAACTGATTCTTGGGCTGGAGCTTCTCGTGGTTTGAGGCCTGGCTTGCTCCACCCCCTGCTCTTGAGATTCTCCCGGAGGTGGGCTGCATTTTGGCTGCCTTTTGGGCTGGAGCTTCTCGTGGTTTGAGGCCTGGCTTGTTTCACCCCCTGCTCTTGAGATTCTGCCCGATGTGGGCTGCATTTTGGCTGCCTTTTGGGCTGGAGCTTCTCATGGTTTGAGGCCTGGCTTGCTCCACCCCCTGCTCTTGAGATTCTCCCGGATGTGGGCTGCATTTTGGCTGCTTTTTGGGCTGGAGCTTCTCGAGGTTTGAGGCCTGGCTTGCTCCACCCCCTGCTCTTGAGATTCTCCCGGATGTGGGCTGCATTTTGGCTGCTTTTTGGGCTGGAGCTTCTCGTGGTTTGAGGCCTGGCTTGCTCCACCCCCTGCTCTTGAGATTCTCCCGGATGTGGGCTGCATTTTGGCTGCCTTTTGGGCTGGATCTTCTCGTGGTTTGAGGCCTGGCTTGCTCTACCCCCTGCTCTTGATATTCTCCCGGTTGTGGGCTGCATATTGTCTGATTCTTGGGCTGGAGCTTCTCATGGTTTGAGGCCTGGCTTGCTCCACCCCCTGCTCTTGAGATTCTCCCGGATGTGGGCTGCATTTTGGCTGCCTTTATGGCTGGAGATTCTCGTGGTTTGAGGCCTGGCTTGCTCCACCCCCTGCTCTTGAGATTCTCCTGGATGTGGACTGCATTTTGGCTGCCTTTTGGGCTGGAGCTTCTCGTGGTTTGAGGCCTGCCTTGCTCCACCCCCTGCTCTTGAGATTGTCCGGGATGTGGGCTGCATTTTGGCTGCCTTTTGGGCTGGAGCTTCTCGTGGTTTGAGGCCTGGCTTGCTCCAGCCCCTGCTCTTGATATTCTCCCGGATGTGGGCTGCATTTTGGCTGCCTTTTGGGCTGGAGCTTCTCGTGGTTTGAGGCCTGGCTTGCTCCACCCCCTGCTCTTGATATTCTCCTGGATGTGGGCTGCATTTTGGCTGCCTTTTGGGCTGGAGCTTCTCGTGGTTTGAGGCCTGGATTTCTCCAAACTCTGCCTTTGAGATTCTCCCGGAGGTGGGCTGCATTTTGGCTGCCTTTGGGCTGGAGCTTCTCGTGGTTTGAGGCCTGGCTTGCTCCAGCCCCTGCTCTTGATATTCTCCCGGATGTGGGCTGCATTTTGGCTGCCTTTTGGGCTGGAGCTTCTCGTGGTTTGAGGCCTGGCTTGCTCCACCCCCTGCTCTTGAGATTCTCCCGGATATGGGCTGCATTTTGGCTGATTCTTGGGCTGGAGCTTCTCGTGGTTTGAGGCCTGGCTTTCTCCACCCCCTGCTCTTGAGATTCTCCCGGATGTGGGCTGCATTTTGGCTGATTCTTGGGCTGGAGCTTCTCGTGGTTTGAGGCCTGGCTTGCTCCACCCCCTGCTTTTGTGATTCTCCCGGAAGTGGGCTGCAATTTGGCTGCATTTTGGGCTGGAGCTTCTCGTGGTTTGAGGCCTGGCTTGCTCCACCCCCTGCTCTTGAGATTCTCCCGGATGTGGGCTGGATTATGGCTCCCTTTTGGGCTGGAGATTCTCATGGTTTGAGGCCTGGTATGCTCCACCTCCAGCTCTTGAGATTCTCCCGGATGTGGGCTGGATTTTGGCTGCTTTTTGGGCTGGAGATTCTCATGGTTTGAGGCCTGGCTTGCTCCACCCCCTGCTCTTGAGATTCTCCCGGATGCTGGCTGCATTTTGGCTGCCTTTTGGGCTGGAGCTTCTCGTGGTTTGAGGCCTGGCTTGCTCCACGACCTGCTCTTGATATTCTCCTGGATGTGGGCTGCATTTTGGCTGCCTTTTGGGCTGGAGCTTCTCGAGGTTTGAGGCCTGGCTTGCTCCACCCCCTGCTCTTGAGATTCTCCCGGATGTGGGCTGGATTTTGGCTGCCTGTTGGGCTGGAGCTTCTCGTGGTTTGAGGCCTGGCTTGCTCCACCCCCTGCTCTTGAGATTCTCCCGGATGTGGGCTGCATTTTTGCTGCCTTTCGGGCTGCAGCTTCTCATGGTTTGAGGCCTGGCTTGCTCCACCCCCTGCTCTTCAGATTCTCCTGGATGTGGGCTGCATTTTGTCTCAATTTTGGGCTGGAGCTTCTCGAGGTTTGAGGCCTGGCTTGCTCCACCCCCTGCTCTTGAGATTCTCCCGGATGTGGAGTGCATATTTGCTGCCTTTTGGGCTGGAGCTTCTCGTGGTTTGAGGCCTGACTTGCTCCACCCCCTGCTCTTGAGATTCTCCCGGATGTGGGCTGCATTTTGGCTGCATTTTGGGCTGGAGCTTCTCGTGGTTTGAGGCCTGGCTTGCTCCACCCCCTGCTCTTGAGATTCTCCCAGATGTGGGCTGCATTTTGGCTGCATTTTGGGCTGGAGCTTCTCGTGGTTTGAGGCCTGGCTTGCTCCACCCACTGCTCTTGAGATTCTCCTGGATGTGGGCTGCATTTTGGCTCAAATTTGGGCTGGAGCTTCTCGTGGTTTGAGGCCTGGTATGCTCCATCCCCTGCTCTTGATATTCTCCCGGAAGTGGGCTGCTTTTTGGCTGCATTTTGGGCTGGAGATTCTCGTGGTTTGAGGCCTGGCTTGCTCCACCCCCTGCTCTTGAGATTCTCCCGGATGTGGGCTGGATTATGGCTCCAATTTGGGCTGGAGATTCTCATGGTTTGAGGCCTGGTATGCTCCACCTCCTGCTCTTGAGATTCTCCCGGATGTGGGCTGGATTTTGGCTGCATTTTGGGCTGGAGCTTCTCATGGTTTGAGGCCTGGCTTGCTCCAGCCCCTGCTCTTGAGATTCTCCCGGATGTGGGCTGCATTTTGGCTGCCTTTTGGGCTGGAGCTTCTCGTGGTTTGAGGCCTGGCTTGCTCCACCCCCTGCTCTTGATATTCTCCTGGATGTGGGCTGCATTTTGGCTGCCTTTTGGGCTGGAGCTTCTCGAGGTTTGAGGCCTGGCTTGCTCCACCCCCTGCTCTTGAGATTCTCCCGGATGTGGGCTGCATTTTGGCTGACTTTTGGGTTGGAGCTTCTCATGGTTTGAGACCTGGCTTGCTCCACCCCCTGCTCTTGAGATTCTCCTGGATGTGGGCTGCATTTTGGCTGCGTTTTGGGCTGGAGCTTCTCGTGGTTTGAGGCCTGGCTTGCTCCACCCCCTGCTCTTGATATTCTCCTGGATGTGGGCTGCATTTTTGCTGCCTTTTGGGCTGGAGCTTCTCGTGGTTTGAGGCCTGGCTTGCTCCACCCCCTGCTCTTGAGATTCTCCCAGATGTGGGCTGCATTTTGGCTGCATTTTGGGCTGGAGCTTCTCGTGGTTTGAGGCCTGGCTTGCTCCACCCACTGCTCTTGAGATTCTCCTGGATGTGGGCCGCATTTTGGCTCAAATTTGGGCTGGAGCTTCTCGTGGTTTGAGGCCTGGCTTGCTCCACCCCCTGCTCTTGAGATTCTCCCGGATGTGGGCTGCATTTTGGTTGCCTTTTGGACTGGAGCTTCTCGAGGTTTGAGGCCTGGCTTGCTCCATCCCCTGCTCTTGATATTCTCCCGGAAGTGGGCTGCTTTTTGGCTGCATTTTGGGCTGGAGATTCTCGTGGTTTGAGGCCTGGCTTGCTCCACCCCCTGCTCTTGAGATTCTCCCGGATGTGGGCTGGATTATGGCTCCAATTTGGGCTGGAGATTCTCATGGTTTGAGGCCTGGTATGCTCCACCTCCTGCTCTTGAGATTCTCCCGGATGTGGGCTGGATTTTGGCTGCATTTTGGGCTGGAGCTTCTCATGGTTTGAGGCCTGGCTTGCTCCAGCCCCTGCTCTTGAGATTCTCCCGGATGTGGGCTGCATTTTGGCTGCCTTTTGGGCTGGAGCTTCTCGTGGTTTGAGGCCTGGCTTGCTCCACCCCCTGCTCTTGATATTCTCCTGGATGTGGGCTGCATTTTGGCTGCCTTTTGGGCTGGAGCTTCTCGAGGTTTGAGGCCTGGCTTGCTCCACCCCCTGCTCTTGAGATTCTCCCGGATGTGGGCTGCATTTTGGCTGACTTTTGGGTTGGAGCTTCTCATGGTTTGAGACCTGGCTTGCTCCACCCCCTGCTCTTGAGATTCTTCCGGATGTGGGCTGGATTTTCGCTGCATTTTGGGCTGGAGCTTCTAGTGGTTTGAGGCCTGGCTTGCTCCACCCCCTGCTCTTCAGATTCTCCCGGATGTGGGCTGCATTTTGTCTAAATTTTGGGCTGGAGCTTCTCGAGGTTTGAGGCCTGGCTTGCTCCACCCCCTGCTCTTGAGTTTCTCCTGGATGTGGGCTGCATTTTGGCTGCATTTTGGGCTGGAGCTTCTCCTGGTTCGAGGCCTGGCTTGCTCCACCCCCTGCTCTTGAGTTTCTCCTGGATGTGGGCTGCATTTTGGCTGCATTTTGGGCTGGAGCTTCTCGTGGTTTGAGGCCTGGCTTGCTCCACCCCCTGCTCTTGAGATTCTCCCGGATGTGGGCTGGATTTTGGCTGCATTTTGGGCTGGAGCTTCTCGTGGTTTGAGGCCTGCCTTGCTCGACCCCCCGCTCTTGAGATTCTTCCGGATGTGGGCTGGATTTTCGCTGCCTTTTGGGCTGGAGTTTCTCATGGTTTGAGGCATGGCTTGCTCCACCCCCTGCTCTTGCGTTTCTCCTGGATGTGGGCTGCATTTTGGCTCAAATTTGGGCTGGAGCTTCTCGTGGTTTGAGGCCTGGCTTGCTCCACCCCCTGCTCTTGAGATTCTCCATGATGTGGGCTGCATTTTGGCTGCCTTTTGGGCTGGAGCTTCTCGAGGTTTGAGGCCTGGCTTGCTCCACCCCCTGCTCTTGATATTCTCCCGGATGTGGGCTGCATTTTTGCTGCCTTTTGGGCTGGAGCTTCTCGAGGTTTGAGGCCTGGCTTGCTCCACCCCCTGCTCTTGAGATTCTCCCGGATGTGGGCTGCATTTTGGCTGCCTTTTGGGCTGGAGCTTTTTGAGGTTTGAGGCCTGGCTTGCTCCACCCCCTGCTCTTGAGATTCTCCTGGATGTGGGCTGCATTTTTGCTGCCTTTTGGGCTGGAGCTTCTCGTGGTTTGAGGCCTGGATTGCTCCACCCCCTGCTCTTGAGATTCTCCTGGATGTGGGCTGCATTTTGGCTGCCTTTTGGGATGGAGCTTCTCGTGGTTTGAGGCCTGGCTTGCTCCACCCCCTGCTCTTGAGATTCTCCCAGATGTGGGCTGCATTTTGGCTCCAATTTGGGCTGGAGATTCTCATGGTTTGAGGCCTGGTATGCTCCACCTCCTGCTCTTGAGATTCTCCCGGATGTGGGCTGGATTTTGGCTGCATTTTGGGCTGGAGCTTCTCATGGTTTGAGGCCTGGCTTGCTCCACCCCCTGCTCTTGAGATTCTCCCGGATGTGGGCTGCATTTTGGCTGCCTGTTGGGCTGGAGCTTCTCGTGGGTTGGGGCCTGGCTTGCTCCAACCCCTGCTCTTGATATTCTCCTGGATGTGGGCTGCATTTTGGCTGCCTTTTGGGCTGGAGCTTCTCGAGGTTTGAGGCCTGGCTTGCTCCACCCCCTGCTCTTGAGATTCTCCTGGATGTGGGCTGCATTTTGGCTGCCTTTTGGGCTGGAGCTTCTCGAGGTTTGAGGCCTGGCTTGTTCCACCCCCTGCTCTTGAGATTCTCCCGGATGTGGGCTGCATTTTTGCTGCCTTTTGGGCAGGAGCTTCTCGTGGTTTGAGGCCTGTCTTGCTCGACCTCCTGCTCTTGAGATTCTTCCGGATGTGGGCTGGATTTTCGCTGAATTTTGGGCTGGAGATTCTCGTGGTTTGAGGCCTGGCTTGCTCCACCCCCTGCTCTTGAAATTCTCCCGCATGTGGGCTGCATTTTGGCTGCATTTTGGGCTGGAGCTTCTCGTGGTTTGAGGCCTGGCTTGCTCCACCACCTGCTCTTGAGATTCTCCCGGATGTGGGCTGCATTTTGGCTGCCTTTTGGGCTGGAGCTTCTCGTGGTTTGAGGCCTGGCTTGCTCCACCCCCTGCTCTTGAGATTCTCCCGGTTGTGGGCTGCATATTGTCTGATTCTTGGGCTGGAGCTTCTCATGGTTTGAGGCCTGGCTTGCTCCACCCCCTGCTCTTGAGATTCTCCCGGATGTGGGCTGCATTTTGGCTGCCTTTATGGCTGGAGATTCTCGTGGTTTGAGGCCTGGCTTGCTCCACCCCCTGCTCTTGAGATTCTCCTGGATGTGGACTGCATTTTGGCTGCCTTTTGGGCTGGAGCTTCTCGTGGTTTGAGGCCTGCCTTGCTCCACCCCCTGCTCTTGAGATTGTCCGGGATGTGGGCTGCATTTTGGCTGCCTTTTGGGCTGGAGCTTCTCGAGGTTTGAGGCCTGCCTTGCTCCACCCCCTGCTCTTGAGATTGTCCGGGATGTGGGCTGCATTTTGGCTGCATTTTGGGCTGGAGCTTCTCGTGGTTTGAGGCCTGGCTTGCTCCACCCACTGCTCTTGAGATTCTCCTGGATGTGGGCTGCATTTTGGCTCAAATTTGGGCTGGAGCTTCTCGTGGTTTGAGGCCTGGCTTGCTCCACCCCCTGCTCTTGAGATTCTCCCGGATGTGGGCTGCATTTTGGTTGCCTTTTGGACTGGAGCTTCTCGAGGTTTGAGGCCTGGCTTGCTCCATCCCCTGCTCTTGATATTCTCCCGGAAGTGGGCTGCTTTTTGGCTGCATTTTGGGCTGGAGATTCTCGTGGTTTGAGGCCTGGCTTGCTCCACCCCCTGCTCTTGAGATTCTCCCGGATGTGGGCTGGATTATGGCTCCAATTTGGGCTGGAGATTCTCATGGTTTGAGGCCTGGTATGCTCCACCTCCTGCTCTTGAGATTCTCCCGGATGTGGGCTGGATTTTGGCTGCATTTTGGGCTGCAGCTTCTCATGGTTTGAGGCCTGGCTTGCTCCAGCCCCTGCTCTTGAGATTCTCCCGGATGTGGGCTGCATTTTGGCTGCCTTTTGGGCTGGAGCTTCTCGTGGTTTGAGGCCTGGCTTGCTCCACCCCCTGCTCTTGATATTCTCCTGGATGTGGGCTGCATTTTGGCTGCCTTTTGGGCTGGAGCTTCTCGAGGTTTGAGGCCTGGCTTGCTCCACCCCCTGCTCTTGAGATTCTCCCGGATGTGGGCTGCATTTTGGCTGACTTTTGGGTTGGAGCTTCTCATGGTTTGAGACCTGGCTTGCTCCACCCCCTGCTCTTGAGATTCTCCCGGATGTGGGCTGCATTTTGGCTGCGTTTTGGGCTGGAGCTTCTCGTGGTTTGAGGCCTGGCTTGCTCCACCCCCTGCTCTTGATATTCTCCTGGATGTGGGCTGCATTTTTGCTGCCTTTTGGGCTGGAGCTTCTCGTGGTTTGAGGCCTGCCTTGCTCGACCCCCTGCTCTTGAGATTCTTCCGGATGTGGGCTGGATTTTCGCTGCATTTTGGGCTGGAGCTTCTAGTGGTTTGAGGCCTGGCTTGCTCCACCCCCTGCTCTTCAGATTCTCCCGGATGTGGGCTGCATTTTGTCTAAATTTTGGGCTGGAGCTTCTCGAGGTTTGAGGCCTGGCTTGCTCCACCCCCTGCTCTTGAGTTTCTCCTGGATGTGGGCTGCATTTTGGCTGCATTTTGGGCTGGAGCTTCTCGTGGTTTGAGGCCTGGCTTGCTCCACCCCCTGCTCTTGAGTTTCTCCTGGATGTGGGCTGCATTTTGGCTGCATTTTGGGCTGGAGCTTCTCGTGGTTTGAGGCCTGGCTTGCTCCACCCCCTGCTCTTGAGATTCTCCAGGATGTGGGCTGCATTTTGGCTGCATTTTGGGCTGGAGCTTCTTGTGGTTTGAGGCCTGGTATGCTCCACTTCCTGCTCTTGAGATTCTCCCGGATGTGGGCTGGATTTTGGCTGCATTTTGGGCTGGAGCTTCTCGTGGTTTGAGGCCTGCCTTGCTCGACCCCCCGCTCTTGAGATTCTTCCGGATGTGGGCTGGATTTTCGCTGCCTTTTGGGCTGGAGTTTCTCATGGTTTGAGGCATGGCTTGCTCCACCCCCTGCTCTTGCGTTTCTCCTGGATGTGGGCTGCATTTTGGCTCAAATTTGGGCTGGAGCTTCTCGAGGTTTGAGGCCTGGCTTGCTCCACCCCCTGCTCTTGAGATTCTCCTGGATGTGGGCTGCATTTTGGCTGCCTTTTGGGCTGGAGCTTCTCGTGGTTTGAGGCCTGGCTTGCTCCACCCCCTGCTCTTGATATTCTCCCGGATGTGGGCTGCATTTTTGCTGCCTTTTGGGCTGGAGCTTCTCGAGGTTTGAGGCCTGGCTTGCTCCACCCCCTGCTCTTGAGATTCTCCCGGATGTGGGCTGCATTTTGGCTGCCTTTTGGGCTGGAGCTTCTCATGGTTTGAGGCCTGGCTTGCTCCACCCCCTGCTCTTGAGATTCTCCTGGATGTGGGCTGCATTTTTGCTGCCTTTTGGGCTGGAGCTTCTCGTGGTTTGAGGCCTGGATTGCTCCACCCCCTGCTCTTGAGATTCTCCTGGATGTGGGCTGCATTTTGGCTGCCTTTTGGGATGGAGCTTCTCGTGGTTTGAGGCCTGGCTTGCTCCACCCCCTGCTCTTGAGATTCTCCCAGATGTGGGCTGCATTTTGGCTCCAATTTGGGCTGGAGATTCTCATGGTTTGAGGCCTGGTATGCTCCACCTCCTGCTCTTGAGATTCTCCCGGATGTGGGCTGGATTTTGGCTGCATTTTGGGCTGGAGCTTCTCATGGTTTGAGGCCTGGCTTGCTCCACCCCCTGCTCTTGAGATTCTCCCGGATGTGGGCTGCATTTTGGCTGCCTGTTGGGCTGGAGCTTCTCGTGGGTTGGGGCCTGGCTTGCTCCAACCCCTGCTCTTGATATTCTCCTGGATGTGGGCTGCATTTTGGCTGCCTTTTGGGCTGGAGCTTCTCGAGGTTTGAGGCCTGGCTTGCTCCACCCCCTGCTCTTGAGATTCTCCTGGATGTGGGCTGCATTTTGGCTGCCTTTTGGGCTGGAGCTTCTCGAGGTTTGAGGCCTGGCTTGTTCCACCCCCTGCTCTTGAGATTCTCCCGGATGTGGGCTGCATTTTTGCTGCCTTTTGGGCAGGAGCTTCTCGTGGTTTGAGGCCTGTCTTGCTCGACCTCCTGCTCTTGAGATTCTTCCGGATGTGGGCTGGATTTTCGCTGAATTTTGGGCTGGAGATTCTCGTGGTTTGAGGCCTGGCTTGCTCCACCCCCTGCTCTTGAAATTCTCCCGCATGTGGGCTGCATTTTGGCTGCATTTTGGGCTGGAGCTTCTCGTGGTTTGAGGCCTGGCTTGCTCCACCCCCTGCTCTTGAGATTCTCCCGGATGTGGGCTGCATTTTGGCTGCCTTTTGGGCTGGAGCTTCTCGTGGTTTGAGGCCTGGCTTGCTCCACCCCCTGCTCTTGAGATTCTCCCGGTTGTGGGCTGCATATTGTCTGATTCTTGGGCTGGAGCTTCTCATGGTTTGAGGCCTGGCTTGCTCCACCCCCTGCTCTTGAGATTCTCCCGGATGTGGGCTGCATTTTGGCTGCCTTTATGGCTGGAGATTCTCGTGGTTTGAGGCCTGGCTTGCTCCACCCCCTGCTCTTGAGATTCTCCTGGATGTGGACTGCATTTTGGCTGCCTTTTGGGCTGGAGCTTCTCGTGGTTTGAGGCCTGCCTTGCTCCACCCCCTGCTCTTGAGATTGTCCGGGATGTGGGCTGCATTTTGGCTGCCTTTTGGGCTGGAGCTTCTCGTGGTTTGAGGCCTGGCTTGCTCCAGCCCCTGCTCTTGATATTCTCCCGGATGTGGGCTGCATTTTGGCTGCCTTTTGGGCTGGAGCTTCTCGTGGTTTGAGGCCTGGCTTGCTCCACCCCCTGCTCTTGATATTCTCCTGGATGTGGGCTGCATTTTGGCTGCCTTTTGGGCTGGAGCTTCTCGTGGTTTGAGGCCTGGATTTCTCCAAACTCTGCCTTTGAGATTCTCCCGGAGGTGGGCTGCATTTTGGCTGCCTTTGGGCTGGAGCTTCTCGTGGTTTGAGGCCTGGCTTGCTCCAGCCCCTGCTCTTGATATTCTCCCGGATGTGGGCTGCATTTTGGCTGCCTTTTGGGCTGGAGCTTCTCGTGGTTTGAGGCCTGGCTTGCTCCACCCCCTGCTCTTGAGATTCTCCCGGATATGGGCTGCATTTTGGCTGATTCTTGGGCTGGAGCTTCTCGTGGTTTGAGGCCTGGCTTTCTCCACCCCCTGCTCTTGAGATTCTCCCGGATGTGGGCTGCATTTTGGCTGATTCTTGGGCTGGAGCTTCTCGTGGTTTGAGGCCTGGCTTGCTCCACCCCCTGCTTTTGTGATTCTCCCGGAAGTGGGCTGCATTTTGGCTGCCTTTTGGGCTGGAGCTTCTCGTGGTTTGAGGCCTGGCTTGCTCCACCCCCTGCTCTTGAGATTCTCCCGGATGTGGGCTGGATTATGGCTCCCTTTTGGGCTGGAGATTCTCATGGTTTGAGGCCTGGTATGCTCCACCTCCAGCTCTTGAGATTCTCCCGGATGTGGGCTGGATTTTGGCTGCTTTTTGGGCTGGAGATTCTCATGGTTTGAGGCCTGGCTTGCTCCACCCCCTGCTCTTGAGATTCTCCCGGATGTGGGCTGCATTTTGGCTGCCTTTTGGGCTGGAGCTTCTCGTGGTTTGAGGCCTGGCTTGCTCCACGACCTGCTCTTGATATTCTCCTGGATGTGGGCTGCATTTTGGCTGCCTTTTGGGCTGGAGCTTCTCGAGGTTTGAGGCCTGGCTTGCTCCACCCCCTGCTCTTGAGATTCTCCCGGATGTGGGCTGCATTTTGGCTGCCTTTTGGGCTGGAGCTTTTTGAGGTTTGAGGCCTGGCTTGCTCCACCCCCTGCTCTTGATATTCTCCTGGATGTGGGCTGCATTTTTGCTGCCTTTTGGGCTGGAGCTTCTCGTGGTTTGAGGCCTGGATTGCTCCACCCCCTGCTCTTGAGATTCTCCTGGATGTGGGCTGCATTTTGGCTGCCTTTTGGGATGGAGCTTCTCGTGGTTTGAGGCCTGGCTTGCTCCACCCCCTGCTCTTGAGATTCTCCCAGATGTGGGCTGCATTTTGGCTCCAATTTGGGCTGGAGATTCTCATGGTTTGAGGCCTGGTATGCTCCACCTCCTGCTCTTGAGATTCTCCCGGATGTGGGCTGGATTTTGGCTGCATTTTGGGCTGGAGCTTCTCATGGTTTGAGGCCTGGCTTGCTCCACCCCCTGCTCTTGAGATTCTCCCGGATGGGGGCTGCATTTTGGCTGCCTGTTGGGCTGGAGCTTCTCGTGGGTTGGGGCCTGGCTTGCTCCAACCCCTGCTCTTGATATTCTCCTGGATGTGGGCTGCATTTTGGCTGCCTTTTGGGCTGGAGCTTCTCGAGGTTTGAGGCCTGGCTTGCTCCACCCCCTGCTCTTGAGATTCTCCTGGATGTGGGCTGCATTTTGGCTGCCTTTTGGGCTGGAGCTTCTCGAGGATTGAGGCCTGGCTTGTTCCACCCCCTGCTCTTGAGATTCTCCCGGATGTGGGCTGCATTTTTGCTGCCTTTTGGGCAGGAGCTTCTCGTGGTTTGAGGCCTGTCTTGCTCGACCTCCTGCTCTTGAGATTCTTCCGGATGTGGGCTGGATTTTCGCTGAATTTTGGGCTGGAGATTCTCGTGGTTTGAGGCCTGGCTTGCTCCACCCCCTGCTCTTGAAATTCTCCCGCATGTGGGCTGCATTTTGGCTGCATTTTGGGCTGGAGCTTCTCGTGGTTTGAGGCCTGGCTTGCTCCACCCCCTGCTCTTGAGATTCTCCCGGATGTGGGCTGCATTTTGGCTGCCTTTTGGGCTGGAGCTTCTCGTGGTTTGAGGCCTGGCTTGCTCCACCCCCTGCTCTTGAGATTCTCCCGGATGTGGGCTGCATTTTGGCTGCATTTTGGGCTGGAGCTTCTCGTGTTTTGAGGCCTGGCTTGCTCCACCCCCTGCTCTTTATATTCTCCCGGAAGTGGGCTGGATTTTGGCTGCCTTTTGGGCTGGAGCTTCTCGTGGTTTGAGGCCTGGCTTGCTCCACCCCCTGCTCTTGAGATTCTCCTGGCTGTGGGCTGCATTTTGGCTGCTTTTTGGGCTGGAGCTTCTCATGGTTTGAGGCCTGGCTTGTTCCACCCCCTGCTCTTGAGATTCTCCTGGATGTGGACTGGATTTTGGCTGCCTTATGGGCTGGAGCTTCTCGTGGTTTGAGGCCTGGCTTGCTCCACCCCCTGCTCTTGAGATTCTCCCGGATGTGGGCTGCATTTTGGCTGCCTGTTGGGCTGGAGCTTCTCGTGGGTTGGGGCCTGGCTTGCTCCAACCCCTGCTCTTGATATTCTCCTGGATGTGGGCTGCATTTTGGCTGCCTTTTGGGCTGCAGCTTCTCGAGGTTTGAGGCCTGGCTTCCTCCAGACCTGCTCTTGAGATTCTCCCGGATGGGGGCTCTATTTTGGCTGCCTTTTGGGCTGGAGCTTCTCGTGGTTTGAGGCCTGGCTTGCTCCACCCCCTGCTCTTGATATTCTCCTGGATGTGGGCTGCATTTTGGCTGCCTTTTGGGCTGCAGCTTCTCGAGGTTTGAGGCCTGGCTTGCTCCACCCCCTGCTCTTGAGATTCTCCCGAATGTTTGCTGCATTTTGGCTGCCTTTTGGGCTGGAGCTTCTCGTGGTTTGAGGCCTGGCTTGCTCCACCCCCTGCTCTTGAGATTCTCCCGGATGTGGGCTGCATATTACTGACTTTTGGGCTGGAGCTTCTCGTGGTTTGAGGCCTGGCTTGCTCCACCCCCTGCTCTTGATATTGTCCTGGATGTGGGCTGCATTTTGGCTGCCTTTTGGGCTGGAGCCTCTCGAGGTTTGAGGCCTGGCTTGCTCCACCCCCTGCTCTTGATATTCTCCCGGAAGTGGGCTGCATTTTGGCTGCCTTTTGGGGTGGAGCTTCTCGTGGTTTGAGGCCTGGCTTGCTCCACCCCCTGCTCTTGAGATTCTCCCGGATGTGGGCTGCATTTTGGCTGCCTTTTGGGTTGGAGATTCTCATGGTTTGAGGCCTGGTATGCTCCACCTCCTGCTCTTGAGATTCTCCCGGATGTGGGCTGGATTTTGGCTCCCTTTTGGGCTGGAGCTTCTCATGGTTTGAGGCCTGGCTTGCTCCACCCCCTGCTCTTGAGATTCTCCCGGATGTGGACTGGATTTTGGCTGCCTTTTGGGCTGCAGCTTCTCGTGGTTTGAGGCCTGGCTTCCTCCACCCCTGCTCTTGAGATTCTCCCGGATGGGGGCTCTATTTTGGCTGCCTTTTGGGCTGGAGCTTCTCGTGGTTTGAGGCCTGGCTTGCTCCACCCCCTGCTCTTGAGATTCTCCCGGATGTGGGCTGCATTTTGGCTGCCTTTTGGGCTGGAGCCTCTCGAGGTTTGAGGCCTGGCTTGCTCCACCCCCTGCTCTTGATATTCTCCTGGATGTGGGCTGCATTTTGGCTGCCTTTTGGGCTGGAGCTTCTCGTGGTTTGAGGCCTGGCTTGCTCCACCCCCTGCTCTTGATATTCTCCCGGAAGTGGGCTGCATTTTGGCTGCCTTTTGGGCTGGAGCTTCTCGTGGTTTGAGGCCTGGCTTGCTCCACCCCCTGCTCTTGAGTTTCTCCCCGATGTCGGCTGCATTTTGGCTGCCTTTTGGGCTGGAGCTTCTCATGGTTTGAGGCCTGGTATGCTCCACCTCCTGCTCTTGAGATTCTCCCGGACGTGGGCTGGATTTTGGCTGCCTTTTGGGCTGGAGCTTCTCGTGGTTTGAGGCCTGGCTTGCTCCACCCCCTGCTCTTGAGATTCTCCCGGATGTGGGCTGCATATTACTGCCTTTTGGGCTGGAGCTTCTCATGGTTTGAGGCCTGGCTTGCTCCACTCCCTGCTCTTGAGATTCTCCCGGATGTGGGCTGCATTTTGGCTGCCTTTTGGGCTGGAGCCTCTCGAGGTTTGAGGCCTGGCTTGCTCCACCCCCTGCTCTTGATATTCTCCCGGATGTGGGCTGCATTTTGGCTGCATTTTGGGCTGGAGCTTCTCATGGTTTGAGGCCTGGCTTCCTCCACACCCTGCTCTTGAGATTCTCCCGGATGGGGGCTCTATTTTGGCTGCCTTTTGGGCTGGAGCTTCTCGTGGTTTGAGGCCTGGCTTGCTCCACCCCCTGCTCTTGAGATTCTCCCTCATGTGGGCTGCATATTACTGCCTTTTGTGCTGGAGCTTCTCATGGTTTGAGGCCTGGCTTGCTCCACCCCCTGCTCTTGAGATTCTCCCAGATGTGGGCTGCATTTTGGCTGCCTTTTGGGCTGGAGCTTCTCGTGGTTTGAGGCCTGGCTTGCTCCACCCCCTGCTCTTGAGATTCTCCCGGAGGTGGGCTGCATTTTGGCTGATACTTGGGCTGGAGCTTCTCGAGGTTTGAGGCCTGGCTTGCTCCACCCCCTGCTCTTGAGATTCTCCTGGATGTGGGCTGCATTTTGGCTGCCTTTTGGGCTGGAGCTTCTCATGGTTTGAGGCCTGGCTTGCTCCACCCCCTGCTCTTGAGATTCTCCCGGATCTGGGCTGCATTTTGGCTGCCTTTTGGGCTGGAGCTTCTCGTGCTTTGAGGCCTGGCTTGCTCCACCCCCTGCTCTTGAGATTCTCCTGGATGTGGGCTGGATTTTGGCTGCCTTTTGGGCTGGAGCTTCTCGAGGTTTGAGGCCTGGCTTGCTCCACCCCCTGCTCTTGAGATTCTCCCCGATGTCGTCTGGATTTTGGCTGCCTTTTGGGCTGGAGATTCTCATGGTTTGAGGCCTGGTATGCTCCACCTCCTGCTCTTGAGATTCTCCCAGATGTGGGCTGGATTTTGGCTCAATTTTGGGCTGGAGCTTCTCATGGTTTGAGGCCTGGCTTGCTCCACCCCCTGCTCTTGAGATTCTCCCGGATGTGGGCTGCATTTTGGCTGCCTTTTGTGCTGGAGCTTCTTGTGGTTTGAGGCCTGGCTTGCTCCACCCCCTGCTCTTGAGATTCTCCCGGATGTGGGCTGCATTTTGGCTCCCTTTTGGGCTGGAGATTCTCATGGTTTGAGGCCTGGTATGCTCCACCTCCTGCTCTTGAGATTCTCCCGGATGTGGGCTGGATTTTGGCTGCATTTTGGGCTGGAGCTTCTCATGGTTTGAGGCCTGGCTTGCTCCACACCCTGCTCTTGAGATTCTCCCGGATGGGGGCTCTATTTTGGCTGCCTTTTGGGCTGGAGCTTCTCGTGGTTTGAGGCCTGGCTTGCTCCACCCCCTGCTCTTGATATTCTCCCTCATGTGGGCTGCATATTACTGCCTTTTGGGCTGGAGCTTCTCATGGTTTGAGGCCTGGCTTGCTCCACCCCCTGCTATTGAGATTCTCCCGGATGTGGGCTGCATTTTGGCTGCCTTTTGGGCTGGAGCTTCTCGTGGTTTGAGGCCTGGCTTGCTCCACCCCCTGCTCTTGAGATTCTCCTGGATGTGGGCTGCATTTTGGCTGATACTTGGGCTGGAGCTTCTCGAGGTTTGAGGCCTGGCTTGCTCCACCCCCTGCTCTTGAGATTCTCCCGCATGTGGGCTGCATTTTGGCTGCCTTTTGGGCTGGAGCTTCTCGTGGTTTGAGGCCTGCCTTGCTCGACCCCCTGCTCTTGAGATTCTCCCGGATGTGGGCTGGATTTTCGCTGCATTTTGGGCAGGAGCTTCTCGAGGTTTCAGGCCTGGCTTGCTCCACCCCCTGCTCTTGAAATTCTCCCGCATGTGGGCTGCATTTTGGCTGCATTTTGGGCTGGAGCTTCTCGTGGTTTGAGGCCTGGCTTGCTCCACCCCCTGCTCTTGAGATTCTCCCGGATGTGGGCTGCATTTTGGCTGCCTTTTGGGCTGGAGCTTCTCGTGGTTTGAGGCCTGGCTTGCTCCACCCCCTGCTCTTGATATTCTCCCGGATGTGGGCTGCATTTTGGCTGCATTTTGGGCTGGAGCTTCTCGTGTTTTGAGGCCTGGCTTGCTCCACCCCCTGCTCTTTATATTCTCCCGGAAGTGGGCTGGATTTTGGCTGCCTTTTGGGCTGGAGCTTCTCGTGGTTTGAGGCCTGGCTTGCTCCACCCCCTGCTCTTGAGATTCTCCTGGCTGTGGGCTGCATTTTGGCTGCTTTTTGGGCTGGAGCTTCTCATGGTTTGAGGCCTGGCTTGTTCCACCCCCTGCTCTTGAGATTCTCCTGGATGTGGACTGGATTTTGGCTGCCTTATGGGCTGGAGCTTCTCGTGGTTTGAGGCCTGGCTTGCTCCACCCCCTGCTCTTGAGATTCTCCCGGATGTGGGCTGCATTTTGGCTGCCTGTTGGGCTGGAGCTTCTCGTGTGTTGGGGCCTGGCTTGCTCCAACCCCTGCTCTTGATATTCTCCTGGATGTGGGCTGCATTTTGGCTGCCTTTTGGGCTGCAGCTTCTCGAGGTTTGAGGCCTGGCTTCCTCCAGACCTGCTCTTGAGATTCTCCCGGATGGGGGCTCTATTTTGGCTGCCTTTTGGGCTGGAGCTTCTCGTGGTTTGAGGCCTGGCTTGCTCCACCCCCTGCTCTTGATATTCTCCTGGATGTGGGCTGCATTTTGGCTGCCTTTTGGGCTGCAGCTTCTCGAGGTTTGAGGCCTGGCTTGCTCCACCCCCTGCTCTTGAGATTCTCCCGGATGTGGGCTGCATTTTGGCTGCATTTTGGGCTGGAGCTTCTCGTGGTTTGAGGCCTGGCTTGCTCCACCCCCTGCTCTTGAGATTCTCCCGGATGTGGCCTGCATTTTGGCTGCATTTTGGGCTGGAGCTTCTCGTGGTTTGAGGCCTGGCTTGCTCCACCCCCTGCTCTTGAGATTCTCCCGAATGTTTGCTGCATTTTGGCTGCCTTTTGGGCTGGAGCTTCTCGTGGTTTGAGGCCTGGCTTGCTCCACCCCCTGCTCTTGAGATTCTCCCGGATGTGGGCTGCATATTACTGACTTTTGGGCTGGAGCTTCTCGTGGTTTGAGGCCTGGCTTGCTCCACCCCCTGCTCTTGATATTGTCCTGGATGTGGGCTGCATTTTGGCTGCCTTTTGGGCTGGAGCCTCTCGAGGTTTGAGGCCTGGCTTGCTCCACCCCCTGCTCTTGATATTCTCCCGGAAGTGGGCTGCATTTTGGCTGCCTTTTGGGGTGGAGCTTCTCGTGGTTTGAGGGCTGGCTTGCTCCACCCCCTGCTCTTGAGATTCTCCCGGATGTGGGCTGCATTTTGGCTGCCTTTTGGGTTGGAGATTCTCATGGTTTGAGGCCTGGTATGCTCCACCTCCTGCTCTTGAGATTCTCCCGGATGTGGGCTGGATTTTGGCTCCCTTTTGGGCTGGAGCTTCTCATGGTTTGAGGCCTGGCTTGCTCCACCCCCTGCTCTTGAGATTCTCCCGGATGTGGACTGGATTTTGGCTGCCTTTTGGGCTGCAGCTTCTCGTGGTTTGAGGCCTGGCTTCCTCCACCCCTGCTCTTGAGATTCTCCCGGATGGGGGCTCTATTTTGGCTGCCTTTTGGGCTGGAGCTTCTCGTGGTTTGAGGCCTGGCTTGCTCCACCCCCTGCTCTTGAGATTCTCCCGGATGTGGGCTGCATTTTGGCTGCCTTTTGGGCTGGAGCCTCTCGAGGTTTGAGGCCTGGCTTGCTCCACCCCCTGCTCTTGATATTCTCCTGGATGTGGGCTGCATTTTGGCTGCCTTTTGGGCTGGAGCTTCTCGTGGTTTGAGGCCTGGCTTGCTCCACCCCCTGCTCTTGAGATTCTCCCGGAAGTGGGCTGCATTTTGGCTGCCTTTTGGGCTGGAGCTTCTCGTGGTTTGAGGCCTGGCTTGCTCCACCCCCTGCTCTTGAGTTTCTCCCCGATGTCGGCTGCATTTTGGCTGCCTTTTGGGCTGGAGCTTCTCATGGTTTGAGGCCTGGTATGCTCCACCTCCTGCTCTTGAGATTCTCCCGGACGTGGGCTGGATTTTGGCTCAATTTTGGGCTGGAGCTTCTCATGGTTTGAGGCCTGGCTTGCTCCACCCCCTGCTCTTGAGATTCTCCCGGATGGGGGCTCTATTTTGGCTGCCTTTTGGGCTGGAGCTTCTCGTGGTTTGAGGCCTGGCTTGCTCCACCCCCTGCTCTTGAGATTCTCCCGGATGTGGGCTGCATATTACTGCCTTTTGGGCTGGAGCTTCTCATGGTTTGAGGCCTGGCTTGCTCCACTCCCTGCTCTTGAGATTCTCCCGGATGTGGGCTGCATTTTGGCTGCCTTTTGGGCTGGAGCCTCTCGAGGTTTGAGGCCTGGCTTGCTCCACCCCCTGCTCTTGATATTCTCCCGGATGTGGGCTGCATTTTGGCTGCATTTTGGGCTGGAGCTTCTCATGGTTTGAGGCCTGGCTTCCTCCACACCCTGCTCTTGAGATTCTCCCGGATGGGGGCTCTATTTTGGCTGCCTTTTGGGCTGGAGCTTCTCGTGGTTTGAGGCCTGGCTTGCTCCACCCCCTGCACTTGAGATTCTCCCTCATGTGGGCTGCATATTACTGCCTTTTGTGCTGGAGCTTCTCATGGTTTGAGGCCTGGCTTGCTCCACCCCCTGCTCTTGAGATTCTCCCAGATGTGGGCTGCATTTTGGCTGCCTTTTGGGCTGGAGCTTCTCGTGGTTTGAGGCCTGGCTTGCTCCACCCCCTGCTCTTGAGATTCTCCCGGAGGTGGGCTGCATTTTGGCTGATACTTGGGCTGGAGCTTCTCGAGGTTTGAGGCCTGGCTTGCTCCACCCCCTGCTCTTGAGATTCTCCTGGATGTGGGCTGCATTTTGGCTGCCTTTTGGGCTGGAGCTTCTCATGGTTTGAGGCCTGGCTTGCTCCACCCCCTGCTCTTGAGATTCTCCCGGATCTGGGCTGCATTTTGGCTGCCTTTTGGGCTGGAGCTTCTCGTGCTTTGAGGCCTGGCTTGCTCCACCCCCTGCTCTTGAGATTCTCCTGGATGTGGGCTGGATTTTGGCTGCCTTTTGGGCTGGAGCTTCTCGAGGTTTGAGGCCTGGCTTGCTCCACCCCCTGCTCTTGAGATTCTCCCCGATGTCGTCTGGATTTTGGCTGCCTTTTGGGCTGGAGATTCTCATGGTTTGAGGCCTGGTATGCTCCACCCCCTGCTCTTGAGATTCTCCCGGAGGTGGGCTGCATTTTGGCTCAATTTTGGGCTGGAGCTTCTCATGGTTTGAGGCCTGGCTTGCTCCACCCCCTGCTCTTGAGATTCTCCCGGATGTGGGCTGCATTTTGGCTGCCTTTTGTGCTGGAGCTTCTTGTGGTTTGAGGCCTGGCTTGCTCCACCCCCTGCTCTTGAGATTCTCCCGGATGTGGGCTGCATTTTGGCTCCCTTTTGGGCTGGAGATTCTCATGGTTTGAGGCCTGGTATGCTCCACCTCCTGCTCTTGAGATTCTCCCGGATGTGGGCTGGATTTTGGCTGCATTTTGGGCTGGAGCTTCTCATGGTTTGAGGCCTGGCTTGCTCCACACCCTGCTCTTGAGATTCTCCCGGATGGGGGCTCTATTTTGGCTGCCTTTTGGGCTGGAGCTTCTCGTGGTTTGAGGCCTGGCTTGCTCCACCCCCTGCTCTTGATATTCTCCCTCATGTGGGCTGCATATTACTGCCTTTTGGGCTGGAGCTTCTCATGGTTTGAGGCCTGGCTTGCTCCACCCCCTGCTATTGAGATTCTCCCGGATGTGGGCTGCATTTTGGCTGCCTTTTGGGCTGGAGCTTCTCGTGGTTTGAGGCCTGGCTTGCTCCACCCCCTGCTCTTGAGATTCTCCTGGATGTGGGCTGCATTTTGGCTGATACTTGGGCTGGAGCTTCTCGAGGTTTGAGGCCTGGCTTGCTCCACCCCCTGCTCTTGAGATTCTCCCGCATGTGGGCTGCATTTTGGCTGCCTTTTGGGCTGGAGCTTCTCGTGGTTTGAGGCCTGCCTTGCTCGACCCCCTGCTCTTGAGATTCTCCCGGATGTGGGCTGGATTTTCGCTGCATTTTGGGCAGGAGCTTCTCGAGGTTTCAGGCCTGGCTTGCTCCACCCCCTGCTCTTGAGATTCTCCCGGATCTGGGCTGCATTTTTGCTGCCTTTTGGGCTGGAGCTTCTCGAGGTTTGAGGCCTGGCTTGTTCCACCCCCTGCTCTTGAGATTCTCCCGGATGTGGGCTGCATTTTTGCTGACTTTTGGGCTGGAGCTTCTCGTGGTTTGAGGCCTGGCTTGCTCCACCCCCTGCTCTTGAGATTCTCCCGGATGTGGGCTGCATTTTGGCTGCCTTTTAGGGTGGAGCTTCTCGTGGTTTGAGGCCTGGCTTGCTCCAAAATCTGTCATTGAGATTCTCCCGGATGTGGGCTGCATTTTGGCTCCCTTTTGGGCTGGAGCTTCTCGAGGTTTGAGGCCTGGCCTGCTCCACCCCCTGCTCTTGAGATTCTCCCGGATGTGGGCTGCATTTTGGCTGCCTTTTGGGCTGGAGCTTCTCGTGGTTTGAGGCCTGGCTTGCTCCACCCCCTGCTCTTGAGATTCTCCCGGAGGTGGGCTGCATTTTGGCTGCCTTTTGGGCTGGAGCTTCTCGTGGTTTGAGGCCTGGCTTGCTCCAAACTGCCATTGATATTCTCCCGGAGGTGGGCTGCATTTTGGCTGCCTTTTGGGCTGGAGCTTCTCGTGGTTTGAGGCCTGGCTTGCTCCACCCCCTGCTCTTGAGATTCTCCTGGATGTGGGCTGCATTTTGGCTGATACTTGGGCTGGAGCTTCTCGAGGTTTGAGGCCTGGCTTGCTCCACCCCCTGCTCTTGAGATTCTCCTGGATGTGGGCTGCATTTTGGCTGCCTTTTGGGCTGGAGCTTCTCATGGTTTGAGGCCTGGCTTGCTCCACCCCCTGCTCTTGAGATTCTCCTGGATGTGGGCTGCATTTTGGCTGATACTTGGGCTGGAGCTTCTCGAGGTTTGAGGCCTGGCTTGCTCCACCCCCTGCTCTTGAGATTCTCCTGGATGTGGGCTGCATTTTGGCTGCCTTTTGGGCTGGAGCTTCTCATGGTTTGAGGCCTGGCTTGCTCCACCCCCTGCTCTTGAGATTCTCCCGGATCTGGGCTGCATTTTGGCTGCATTTTGGGCTGGAGCTTCTCGTGCTTTGAGGCCTGGCTTGCTCCACCCCCTGCTCTTGAGATTCTCCTGGATGTGGGCTGCATTTTGGCTGCCTTTTGGGATGGAGCTTCTCGAGGGTTGAGGCCTGGCTTGCTCCACCCCCTGCTCTTGAGATTCTCCCCGATGTCGTCTGGATTTTGGCTGCCTTTTGGGCTGGAGATTCTCATGGTTTGAGGCCTGGTATGCTCCACCTCCTGCTCTTGAGATTCTCCCGGATGTGGGCTGGATTTTGGCTCAATTTTGGGCTGGAGCTTCTCATGGTTTGAGGCCTGGCTTGCTCCACCCCCTGCTCTTGAGATTCTCCCGGATGTGGGCTGCATTTTGGCTGCCTTTTGTGCTGGAGCTTCTTGTGGTTTGAGGCCTGGCTTGCTCCACCCCCTGCTCTTGAGATTCTCCCGGATGTGGGCTGCATTTTGGTTGCCTTTTGGACTGGAGCTTCTCGAGGTTTGAGGCCTGGCTTGCTCCACCCCCTGCTCTTGAGATTCTTCCGGAGGTGGGCTGCATTTTGGCTCCCTTTTGGGCTGGAGATTCTCATGGTTTGAGGCCTGGTATGCTCCACCTCCTGCTCTTGAGATTCTCCCGGATGTGGGCTGGATTTTGGCTGATTCTTGGGCTGGAGCTTCTCATGGTTTGAGGCCTGGCTTGCTCCACACCCTGCTCTTGAGATTCTCCCGGATGGGGGCTCTATTTTGGCTGCCTTTTGGGCTGGAGCTTCTCGTGGTTTGAGGCCTGGCTTGCTCCACCCCCTGCTCTTGATATTCTCCCTCATGTGGGCTGCATATTACTGCCTTTTGGGCTGGAGCTTCTCATGGTTTGAGGCCTGGCTTGCTCCACCCCCTGCTATTGAGATTCTCCCGGATGTGGGCTGCATTTTGGCTGATACTTGGGCTGGAGCTTCTCGAGGTTTGAGGCCTGGCTTGCTCCACCCCCTGCTCTTGAGATTCTCCCGCATGTGGGCTGCATTTTGGCTGCCTTTTGGGCTGGAGCTTCTCATGGTTTGAGGCCTGGCTTGCTCCACCCCCTGCTCTTGAGATTCTCCCGGATGTGGGCTGCATTTTGGCTGCCTTTTGGGCTGGAGCTTCTCGAGGTTTGAGGCCTGGCTTGTTCCACCCCCTGCTCTTGAGATTCTCCCGGATGTGGGCTGCATTTTTGCTGACTTTTGGGCTGGAGCTTCTCGTGGTTTGAGGCCTGGCTTGCTCCACCCCCTGCTCTTGAGATTCTCCCGGATGTGGGCTGCATTTTGGCTGCCTTTTAGGGTGGAGCTTCTCGTGGTTTGAGGCCTGGCTTGCTCCAAAATCTGTCATTGAGATTCTCCCGGATGTGGGCTGCATTTTGGCTCCCTTTTGGGCTGGAGCTTCTCGAGGTTTGAGGCCTGGCCTGCTCCACCCCCTGCTCTTGAGATTCTCCCGGATGTGGGCTGCATTTTGGCTGCCTTTTGGGCTGGAGCTTCTCGTGGTTTGAGGCCTGGCTTGCTCCACCCCCTGCTCTTGAGATTCTCCCGGAGGTGGGCTGCATTTTGGCTGCCTTTTGGGCTGGAGCTTCTCGTGGTTTGAGGCCTGGCTTGCTCCAAACTGCCATTGATATTCTCCCGGAGGTGGGCTGCATTTTGGCTGCCTTTTGGGCTGGAGCTTCTCGTGGTTTGAGGCCTGGCTTGCTCCACCCCCTGCTCTTGAGATTCTCCTGGATGTGGGCTGCATTTTGGCTGATACTTGGGCTGGAGCTTCTCGAGGTTTGAGGCCTGGCTTGCTCCACCCCCTGCTCTTGAGATTCTCCTGGATGTGGGCTGCATTTTGGCTGCCTTTTGGGCTGGAGCTTCTCATGGTTTGAGGCCTGGCTTGCTCCACCCCCTGCTCTTGAGATTCTCCTGGATGTGGGCTGCATTTTGGCTGATACTTGGGCTGGAGCTTCTCGAGGTTTGAGGCCTGGCTTGCTCCACCCCCTGCTCTTGAGATTCTCCTGGATGTGGGCTGCATTTTGGCTGCCTTTTGGGCTGGAGCTTCTCATGGTTTGAGGCCTGGCTTGCTCCACCCCCTGCTCTTGAGATTCTCCCGGATCTGGGCTGCATTTTGGCTGCCTTTTGGGCTGGAGCTTCTCGTGCTTTGAGGCCTGGCTTGCTCCACCCCCTGCTCTTGAGATTCTCCTGGATGTGGGCTGCATTTTGGCTGCCTTTTGGGATGGAGCTTCTCGAGGGTTGAGGCCTGGCTTGCTCCACCCCCTGCTCTTGAGATTCTCCCCGATGTCGTCTGGATTTTGGCTGCCTTTTGGGCTGGAGATTCTCATGGTTTGAGGCCTGGTATGCTCCACCTCCTGCTCTTGAGATTCTCCCGGATGTGGGCTGGATTTTGGCTCAATTTTGGGCTGGAGCTTCTCATGGTTTGAGGCCTGGCTTGCTCCACCCCCTGCTCTTGAGATTCTCCCGGATGTGGGCTGCATTTTGGCTGCCTTTTGTGCTGGAGCTTCTTGTGGTTTGAGGCCTGGCTTGCTCCACCCCCTGCTCTTGAGATTCTCCCGGATGTGGGCTGCATTTTGGTTGCCTTTTGGACTGGAGCTTCTCGAGGTTTGAGGCCTGGCTTGCTCCACCCCCTGCTCTTGAGATTCTTCCGGAGGTGGGCTGCATTTTGGCTCCCTTTTGGGCTGGAGATTCTCATGGTTTGAGGCCTGGTATGCTCCACCTCCTGCTCTTGAGATTCTCCCGGATGTGGGCTGGATTTTGGCTGCATTTTGGGCTGGAGCTTCTCATGGTTTGAGGCCTGGCTTGCTCCACACCCTGCTCTTGAGATTCTCCCGGATGGGGGCTCTATTTTGGCTGCCTTTTGGGCTGGAGCTTCTCGTGGTTTGAGGCCTGGCTTGCTCCACCCCCTGCTCTTGAGATTCTCCCTCATGTGGGCTGCATATTACTGCCTTTTGGGCTGGAGCTTCTCATGGTTTGAGGCCTGGCTTGCTCCACCCCCTGCTATTGAGATTCTCCTGGATGTGGGCTGCATTTTGGCTGCCTTTTGGGCTGGAGCTTCTCGAGGTTTGAGGCCTGGCTTGTTCCACCCCCTGCTCTTGAGATTCTCCCGGATGTGGGCTGCATTTTTGCTGCCTTTTGGGCTGGAGCTTCTCGTGGTTTGAGGCCTGCCTTGCTCGACCCCCTGCTCTTGAGATTCTTCCGGATGTGGGCTGGATTTTCGCTGCATTTTGGGCAGGAGCTTCTCGAGGTTTGAGGCCTGGCTTGTTCCACCCCCTGCTCTTGAGATTCTCCCGGAGGTGGGCTGCATTTTTGCTGACTTTTGGGCTGGAGCTTCTCGTGGTTTGAGGCCTGGCTTGCTCCACCCCCTGCTCTTGAGATTCTCCCGGAGGTGGGCTGCATTTTGGCTGCGTTTTGGGCTGGAGCTTCTCGTGGTTTGAGGCCTGGCTTGCTCTAAGGTCTGCCATTGAGATTCTCCCGGATGTGGGCTGCATTTTTGCTGCCTTTTGGGCTGGAGCTTCTCGTGGTTTGAGGCCTGGCTTGTTCCACCCCCTGCTCTTGAGATTCTCCCGCATGTGGGCTGCATTTTTGCTTACTTTTGGGCTGGAGCTTCTCGTGGTTTGAGGCCTGGCTTGCTCCAAACTGCCATTGATATTCTCCCGGAGGTGGGCTGGATTTTGGCTGCCTTTTGGGCTGGAGCTTCTCGTGGTTTGAGGCCTGGATTGCTCTACCCCCTGCTCTTGAGATTCTCCCGGATGTGGGCTGCATTTTGGCTGCCTTTTGGGCTGGAGCTTCTCGTGGTTTGAGGCCTGGCTTGCTCCACCCCCTGCTCTTGAGATTCTCCCGGATTTGGGCTGCATTTTGGCTGCATTTGAACTGGAGCTTCTCGTGGTTTGAGGCCTGGCTTGCTCCACCCCCTGCTCTTGAGATTCTCCCGGAGGTGGGCTGCATTTTGGCTGCATTTTGGGCTGGAGCTTCTCGTGGTTTGAGGCCTGGCTTGCTCCACCCCCTGCTCTTGAGATTCTCCTGGATGTGGGCTGCATTTTGGCTGCCTTTTGGGCTGGAGCTTCTCGTGGTTTGAGGCCTGGCTTACTCCACCCCCTGCTCTTGAGATTCTCCTGGATGTGGGCTGCATTTTGGCTGCATTTTGGGCTGGAGCTTCTCGTGGTTTGAGGCCTGGCTTGCTCCACCCCCTGCTCTTGATATTCTCCCGGATGTGGGCTGAATTTTGGCTGCCTTTTGGGCTGGACCTTCTCGAGGTTTGAGGCCTGGCTTGCTCCACCCCCTGCTCTTGAGATTCTCCCGGATCTGGGCTGCATTTTGGCTGCCTTTTGGGCTGGAGCTTCTCGTGGTTTGAGGCCTGGCTTGCTCCACCCCCTGCTCTTGAGATTCTCCCGGATGTGGGCTGGGTTTTGGCTGCATTTTGGGCTGGAGATTCTTGTGGTTTGAGGCCTGGCTTGCTCCACCCCCTGCTCTTGAGATTCTCCTGCCTGTGGGTTGCATTTTGGCTGCCTTTTGGGCTACAGCGTCTCGTGGCTTGAGGCCTGGCTTGCTGCACCCCCTGCTCTTGAGATTCTCCCGGATGTGGGCTGCATTTTGGCTGCGTTTTGGGCTGGAGTTTCTCATGGTTTGAGGCCTGGCTTGCTCCACCCCCTGCTCTTGATATTCTCCCAGATGTGGGCTGCATTTTGGCTGCCTTTTGTGCTGGCGCTTCTCGTGGTTTGAGGCCTGGCTTGCTCCACCCCCTGCTCTTGAGATTCTCCCGGAGGTGGGCTGCATTTTGGCTGCCTTTTGGGCTGGAGCTTCTCGTGGTTTGAGGCCTGGCTTGCTCCACCCCCTGCTCTTGAGATTCTCCCGGAGGTGGGCTGCATTTTGGCTGCATTTTGGTCTGGAGCTTCTCGAGGTTTGAGGCCTGGCTTGCTCCACCCCCTGCTCTTGAGATTCTCCCGGAGGTGGGCTGCATTTTGGCTGCCTTTTGGGCTGGAGCTTCTCATGGTTTGAGGCCTGGCTTGCTCACCCCCTGCTCTTGAGATTCTCCTGGATGTGGGGTGCATTTTGCCTGCATTTTGGGCTGGAGCTTCCCATGGTTTGAGGCCTGGCTTGCTCCACCCCCTGCTCTTGAGATTCTCCCGGAGGTGGGCTGCATTTTGGCTGCCTTTTAGGGTGGAGCTTCTCGTGGTTTGAGGCCTGGCTTGCTCCAAAATCTGTCATTGAGATTCTCCCGGATGTGGGCTGCATTTTGGCTCCCTTTTGGGCTGGAGCTTCTCGAGGTTTGAGGCCTGGCCTGCTCCACCCCCTGCTCTTGAGATTCTCCCGGATGTGGGCTGCATTTTGGCTGCCTTTTGGGCTGGAGCTTCTCGTGGTTTGAGGCCTGGCTTGCTCCACCCCCTGCTCTTGATATTCTCCCGGATGTGGGCTGCATTTTGGCTGCCTTTTAGGGTGGAGCTTCTCGTGGTTTGAGGCCTGGCTTTCTCCAAAATCTGTCATTGAGATTCTCCCGGATGTGGGCTGCATTTTGGCTCCCTTTTGGGCTGGAGCTTCTCGAGGTTTGAGGCCTGGCCTGCTCCACCCCCTGCTCTTGAGATTCTCCCGGATGTGGGCTGCATTTTGGCTGCCTTTTGGGCTGGAGCTTCTCGTGGTTTGAGGCCTGGCTTGCTCCACCCCCTGCTCTTGAGATTCTCCCGGAGGTGGGCTGCATTTTGGCTGCCTTTTGGGCTGGAGCTTCTCGTGGTTTGAGGCCTGGCTTGCTCCAAACTGCCATTGATATTCTCCCGGAGGTGGGCTGCATTTTGGCTGCCTTTTGGGCTTTAGCTTCTCATGGTTTGAGGCCTGGCTTGCTCCACCCCCTGCTCTTGAGATTCTCCCGGATGTGGGCTGCATATTACTGCCTTTTGGGCTGGAGCTTCTCATGGTTTGAGGCCTGGCTTGCTCCACCCCCTGCTATTGAGATTCTCCTGGATGTGGGCTGCATTTTGGCTGCCTTTTGGGCTGGAGCTTCTCGAGGTTTGAGGCCTGGCTTGTTCCACCCCCTGCTCTTGAGATTCTCCCGGATGTGGGCTGCATTTTTGCTGCCTTTTGGGCTGGAGCTTCTCGTGGTTTGAGGCCTGCCTTGCTCGACCCCCTGCTCTTGAGATTCTTCCGGATGTGGGCTGGATTTTCGCTGCATTTTGGGCAGGAGCTTCTCGAGGTTTGAGGCCTGGCTTGTTCCACCCCCTGCTCTTGAGATTCTCCCGGAGGTGGGCTGCATTTTTGCTGACTTTTGGGCTGGAGCTTCTCGTGGTTTGAGGCCTGGCTTGCTCCACCCCCTGCTCTTGAGATTCTCCCGGAGGTGGGCTGCATTTTGGCTGCGTTTTGGGCTGGAGCTTCTCGTGGTTTGAGGCCTGGCTTGCTCTAAGGTCTGCCATTGAGATTCTCCCGGATGTGGGCTGCATTTTTGCTGCCTTTTGGGCTGGAGCTTCTCGTGGTTTGAGGCCTGGCTTGTTCCACCCCCTGCTCTTGAGATTCTCCCGCATGTGGGCTGCATTTTTGCTTACTTTTGGGCTGGAGCTTCTCGTGGTTTGAGGCCTGGCTTGCTCCAAACTGCCATTGATATTCTCCCGGAGGTGGGCTGGATTTTGGCTGCCTTTTGGGCTGGAGCTTCTCGTGGTTTGAGGCCTGGATTGCTCTACCCCCTGCTCTTGAGATTCTCCCGGATGTGGGCTGCATTTTGGCTGCCTTTTGGGCTGGAGCTTCTCGTGGTTTGAGGCCTGGCTTGCTCCACCCCCTGCTCTTGAGATTCTCCCGGATTTGGGCTGCATTTTGGCTGCATTTGAACTGGAGCTTCTCGTGGTTTGAGGCCTGGCTTGCTCCACCCCCTGCTCTTGAGATTCTCCCGGAGGTGGGCTGCATTTTGGCTGCATTTTGGGCTGGAGCTTCTCGTGGTTTGAGGCCTGGCTTGCTCCACCCCCTGCTCTTGAGATTCTCCTGGATGTGGGCTGCATTTTGGCTGCCTTTTGGGCTGGAGCTTCTCGTGGTTTGAGGCCTGGCTTACTCCACCCCCTGCTCTTGAGATTCTCCTGGATGTGGGCTGCATTTTGGCTGCATTTTGGGCTGGAGCTTCTCGTGGTTTGAGGCCTGGCTTGCTCCACCCCCTGCTCTTGATATTCTCCCGGATGTGGGCTGAATTTTGGCTGCCTTTTGGGCTGGACCTTCTCGAGGTTTGAGGCCTGGCTTGCTCCACCCCCTGCTCTTGAGATTCTCCCTGAGGTGGGCTGCATTTTGGCTGCCTTTTGGGCTGGAGCTTCTCGTGGTTTGAGGCCTGGCTTGCTCCACCCCCTGCTCTTGAGATTCTCCCGGAGGTGGGCTGCATTTTGGCTGCATTTTGGTCTGGAGCTTCTCGAGGTTTGAGGCCTGGCTTGCTCCACCCCCTGCTCTTGAGATTCTCCCGGAGGTGGGCTGCATTTTGGCTGCCTTTTGGGCTGGAGCTTCTCATGGTTTGAGGCCTGGCTTGCTCACCCCCTGCTCTTGAGATTCTCCTGGATGTGGGGTGCATTTTGCCTGCATTTTGGGCTGGAGCTTCCCATGGTTTGAGGCCTGGCTTGCTCCACCCCCTGCTCTTGAGATTCTCCCGGAGGTGGGCTGCATTTTGGCTGCCTTTTAGGGTGGAGCTTCTCGTGGTTTGAGGCCTGGCTTGCTCCAAAATCTGTCATTGAGATTCTCCCGGATGTGGGCTGCATTTTGGCTCCCTTTTGGGCTGGAGCTTCTCGAGGTTTGAGGCCTGGCCTGCTCCACCCCCTGCTCTTGAGATTCTCCCGGATGTGGGCTGCATTTTGGCTGCCTTTTGGGCTGGAGCTTCTCGTGGTTTGAGGCCTGGCTTGCTCCACCCCCTGCTCTTGATATTCTCCCGGATGTGGGCTGCATTTTGGCTGCCTTTTGGGCTGGAGCTTCTCGTGGTTTGAGGCCTGGCTTGCTCCACCCCCTGCTCTTGAGATTCTCCCGGAGGTGGGCTGCATTTTGGCTGCCTTTTGGGCTGGAGCTTCTCGTGGTTTGAGGCCTGGCTTGCTCCAAACTGCCATTGATATTCTCCCGGAGGTGGGCTGCATTTTGGCTGCCTTTTGGGCTTTAGCTTCTCATGGTTTGAGGCCTGGCTTGCTCCACCCCCTGCTCTTGAGATTCTCCCGGATGTGGGCTGCATTTTGGCTGCATTTTGGGCTGGAGCTTCTTGTGGTTTGAGGCCTGGCTTGCTCCACCCCCTGCTCTTGAGATTCTCCCGGATGTGGGCTGCATTTTGGCTGCATTTTGGGCTAGAGCTTCTCGTGGTTTGAAGCCTGGATTGCTCCACCCCCTGCTCTTGATATTCTCCCAGATGTGGGCTGCATTTTGGCTGCCTTTTGTGCTGGAGCTTCTCGTGGTTTGAGGCCTGGCTTGCTCCACCCCCTGCTCTTGAGATTCTCCAGGATGTGGGCTGGATTTTGGCTGCCTTTTGGGCTGGAGCTTCTCGTGGTTTGAGGCCTGGCTTGCTCCACCCCCTGCTCTTGAGTTTCTCCCGGAGGTGGGCTGCATTTTGGCTGCCTTTTGGTCTGGAGCTTCTCGAGGTTTGAGGCCTGGCTTGCTCCACCCCCTGCTCTTGAGATTCTCCCGAATGTGGGCTGCATTTTGGCTGCCTTTTGGGCTGGAGCTTCTCATGGTTTGAGGCCTGGCTTGCTCACCCCCTGCTCTTGAGATTCTCCTGGATGTGGGGTGCATTTTGGCTGCATTTTGGGCTGGAGCTTCCCATGGTTTGAGGCCTGGCTTGCTCCACCCCCTGCTCTTGAGATTCTCCCGGAGGTGGGCTGCATTTTGGCTGCCTTTTAGGGTGGAGCTTCTCGTGGTTTGAGGCCTGGCTTGCTCCACCCCCTGCTCTTGAGATTCTCCCGGATGTGGGCTGCATTTTGGCTGCATTTTGGGCTGGAGCTTCTTGTGGTTTGAGGCCTGGCTTGCTCCACCCCCTGCTCTTGAGATTCTCCCGGATGTGGGCTGCATTTTGGCTGCATTTTGGGCTGGAGCTTCTCGTGGTTTGAGGCCTGGCTTGCTCCACCCCCTGCTCTTGATATTCTCCCGGATGTGGGCTGCATTTTGGCTGCCTTTTGGGCTGGAGCTTCTCGTGGTTTGAGGCCTGGCTTGCTCCACCCCCTGCTCTTGAGATTCTCCCGGATTTGGGCTGCATTTTGGCTGCATTTGAACTGGAGCTTCTCGTGGTTTGAGGCCTGGCTTGCTCCACCCCCTGCTCTTGAGATTCTCCCGGAGGTGGGCTGCATTTTGGCTGCATTTTGGGCTGGAGCTTCTCGTGGTTTGAGGCCTGGCTTGCTCCACCCCCTGCTCTTGAGATTCTCCTGGATGTGGGCTGCATTTTGGCTGCCTTTTGGGCTGGAGCTTCTCGTGGTTTGAGGCCTGGCTTACTCCACCCCCTGCTCTTGAGATTCTCCTGGATGTGGGCTGCATTTTGGCTGCATTTTGGGCTGGAGCTTCTCGTGGTTTGAGGCCTGGCTTGCTCCACCCCCTGCTCTTGATATTCTCCCGGATGTGGGCTGAATTTTGGCTGCCTTTTGGGCTGGACCTTCTCGAGGTTTGAGGCCTGGCTTGCTCCACCCCCTGCTCTTGAGATTCTCCCTGAGGTGGGCTGCATTTTGGCTGCCTTTTGGGCTGGAGCTTCTCGTGGTTTGAGACCTGGCTTGCTCCACCCCCTGCTCTTGAGATTCTCCCGGATGTGGGCTGGGTTTTGGCTGCATTTTGGGCTGGAGATTCTTGTGGTTTGAGGCCTGGCTTGCTCCACCCCCTGCTCTTGAGATTCTCCTGCCTGTGGGTTGCATTTTGGCTGCCTTTTGGGCTACAGCGTCTCGTGGCTTGAGGCCTGGCTTGCTGCACCCCCTGCTCTTGAGATTCTCCCGGATGTGGGCTGCATTTTGGCTGCGTTTTGGGCTGGAGTTTCTCATGGTTTGAGGCCTGGCTTGCTCCACCCCCTGCTCTTGATATTCTCCCAGATGTGGGCTGCATTTTGGCTGCCTTTTGTGCTGGCGCTTCTCGTGGTTTGAGGCCTGGCTTGCTCCACCCCCTGCTCTTGAGATTCTCCCGGAGGTGGGCTGCATTTTGGCTGCCTTTTGGGCTGGAGCTTCTCGTGGTTTGAGGCCTGGCTTGCTCCACCCCCTGCTCTTGAGATTCTCCCGGAGGTGGGCTGCATTTTGGCTGCATTTTGGTCTGGAGCTTCTCGAGGTTTGAGGCCTGGCTTGCTCCACCCCCTGCTCTTGAGATTCTCCCGGAGGTGGGCTGCATTTTGGCTGCCTTTTGGGCTGGAGCTTCTCATGGTTTGAGGCCTGGCTTGCTCACCCCCTGCTCTTGAGATTCTCCTGGATGTGGGGTGCATTTTGCCTGCATTTTGGGCTGGAGCTTCCCATGGTTTGAGGCCTGGCTTGCTCCACCCCCTGCTCTTGAGATTCTCCCGGAGGTGGGCTGCATTTTGGCTGCCTTTTAGGGTGGAGCTTCTCGTGGTTTGAGGCCTGGCTTGCTCCAAAATCTGTCATTGAGATTCTCCCGGATGTGGGCTGCATTTTGGCTCCCTTTTGGGCTGGAGCTTCTCGAGGTTTGAGGCCTGGCCTGCTCCACCCCCTGCTCTTGAGATTCTCCCGGATGTGGGCTGCATTTTGGCTGCCTTTTGGGCTGGAGCTTCTCGTGGTTTGAGGCCTGGCTTGCTCCACCCCCTGCTCTTGATATTCTCCCGGATGTGGGCTGCATTTTGGCTGCCTTTTAGGGTGGAGCTTCTCGTGGTTTGAGGCCTGGCTTTCTCCAAAATCTGTCATTGAGATTCTCCCGGATGTGGGCTGCATTTTGGCTCCCTTTTGGGCTGGAGCTTCTCGAGGTTTGAGACCTGGCCTGCTCCACCCCCTGCTCTTGAGATTCTCCCGGATGTGGGCTGCATTTTGGCTGCCTTTTGGGCTGGAGCTTCTCGTGGTTTGAGGCCTGGCTTGCTCCACCCCCTGCTCTTGAGATTCTCCCGGAGGTGGGCTGCATTTTGGCTGCCTTTTGGGCTGGAGCTTCTCGTGGTTTGAGGCCTGGCTTGCTCCAAACTGCCATTGATATTCTCCCGGAGGTGGGCTGCATTTTGGCTGCCTTTTGGGCTTTAGCTTCTCATGGTTTGAGGCCTGGCTTGCTCCACCCCCTGCTCTTGAGATTCTCCCGGATGTGGGCTGCATTTTGGCTGCATTTTGGGCTGGAGCTTCTTGTGGTTTGAGGCCTGGCTTGCTCCACCCCCTGCTCTTGAGATTCTCCCGGATGTGGGCTGCATTTTGGCTGCATTTTGGGCTAGAGCTTCTCGTGGTTTGAAGCCTGGATTGCTCCACCCCCTGCTCTTGATATTCTCCCAGATGTGGGCTGCATTTTGGCTGCCTTTTGTGCTGGAGCTTCTCGTGGTTTGAGGCCTGGCTTGCTCCACCCCCTGCTCTTGAGATTCTCCAGGATGTGGGCTGGATTTTGGCTGCCTTTTGGGCTGGAGCTTCTCGTGGTTTGAGGCCTGGCTTGCTCCACCCCCTGCTCTTGAGTTTCTCCCGGAGGTGGGCTGCATTTTGGCTGCCTTTTGGTCTGGAGCTTCTCGAGGTTTGAGGCCTGGCTTGCTCCACCCCCTGCTCTTGAGATTCTCCCGAATGTGGGCTGCATTTTGGCTGCCTTTTGGGCTGGAGCTTCTCATGGTTTGAGGCCTGGCTTGCTCACCCCCTGCTCTTGAGATTCTCCTGGATGTGGGGTGCATTTTGGCTGCATTTTGGGCTGGAGCTTCCCATGGTTTGAGGCCTGGCTTGCTCCACCCCCTGCTCTTGAGATTCTCCCGGAGGTGGGCTGCATTTTGGCTGCCTTTTAGGGTGGAGCTTCTCGTGGTTTGAGGCCTGGCTTGCTCCACCCCCTGCTCTTGAGATTCTCCCGGATGTGGGCTGCATTTTGGCTGCATTTTGGGCTGGAGCTTCTTGTGGTTTGAGGCCTGGCTTGCTCCACCCCCTGCTCTTGAGATTCTCCCGGATGTGGGCTGCATTTTGGCTGCATTTTGGGCTGGAGCTTCTCGTGGTTTGAGGCCTGGCTTGCTCCACCCCCTGCTCTTGATATTCTCCCGGATGTGGGCTGCATTTTGGCTGCCTTTTGGGCTGGACCTTCTCGAGGTTTGAGGCCTGGCTTGCTCCACCCCCTGCTCTTGAGATTCTCCCTGAGGTGGGCTGCATTTTGGCTGCCTTTTGGGCTGGAGCTTCTCGTGGTTTGAGGCCTGGCTTGCTCCACCCCCTGCTCTTGAGATTCTCCTGCCTGTGGGCTGCATTTTGGCTGCCTTTTGGGCTACAGCGTCTCGTGGCTTGAGGCCTGGCTTGCTCCACCCCCTGCTCTTGAGATTCTCCCGGATGTGGGCTGCATTTTGGCTGCGTTTTGGGCTGGAGTTTCTCATGGTTTGAGTCCTGGCTTGCTCCACCCCCTGCTCTTGATATTCTCCCAGATGTGGGCTGCATTTTGGCTGCCTTTTGTGCTGGAGCTTCTCGTGGTTTGAGGCCTGGCTTGCTCCACCACCTGCTCTTGAGATTCTCCAGGATGTGGGCTGGATTTTGGCTGCCTTTTGGGCTGGAGCTTCTCGTGGTTTGAGGCCTGGCTTGCTCCACCCCCTGCTCTTGAGATTCTCCCGGAGGTGGGCTGCATTTTGGCTGCATTTTGGGCTGGAGCTTCTCGAGGTTTGAGGCCTGGCTTGCTCCAGCCCCTGCTCTTGAGATTCTCCCGAATGTGGGCTGCATTTTGGCTGCCTTTTGGGCTGGAGCTTCTCATGGTTTGAGGCCTGGCTTGCTCACCCCCTGCTCTTGAGATTCTCCTGGATGTGGGGTGCATTTTGGCTGCATTTTGGGCTGGAGCTTCCCATGGTTTGAGGCCTGGCTTGCTCCACCCCCTGCTCTTGAGATTCTCCCAGAGGTGGGCTGCATTTTGGCTGCATTTTGTGCTGGAGCTTCTCATGGTTTGAGGCCTGGCTTGCTCCACCCCCTGCTCTTGAGATTCTCCCAGATGTGGGCTGCATTTTGGCTGCCTTTTGGGCTGGAGCTTCTCGAGGTTTGAGGCCTGGCTTGCTCCACCCCCTGCTCTTGAGATTCTCCTGGATGTGGGCTGCATTTTGGCTGCCTTTTGGGCTGGAGCTTCTCGAGGTTTGAGGCCTGGCTTGCTCCACCCCCTGCTCTTGTGATTCTCCCGGATGTGGGCTGCATTTTGGCTGCCTTTTGGGCTGGAGCTTCTCATGATTTGAGGCCTGGCTTGCTCCACCTCCTGCTCTTGATATTCTCCCGGATGTGGGCTGCATTTTGGCTGCCTTTTGGGCTGGAGCTTCTCGAGGTTTGAGGCCTGGCTTGCTCCACCCCCTGCTCTTGAGATTCTCCTGGATGTGGGCTGCATTTTGGCTGCCTTTTGGGCTGGAGCTTCTCGAGGTTTGAGGCCTGGCTTGCTCCACCCCCTGCTCTTGTGATTCTCCCGGATGTGGGCTGCATTTTGGCTGCCTTTTGGGCTGGAGCTTCTCATGATTTGAGGCCTGGCTTGCTCCACCCCCTGCTCTTGAGATTCTCCCGGATGTGGTTAGGATTTTGGCTGCTTTTTGGGCTGGAGCTTCTCGTGGTTTGAGGCCTGGCTTGCTCAATCCCTGCTCTTGAGATTCTCCTGGATGTGGGGTGCATTTTGGCTGCATTTTGGGCTGGAGCTTCCCATGGTTTGAGGCCTGGCTTGCTGCACCCCCTGCTCTTGAGATTCTCCCGGAGGTGGGCTGCATTTTGGCTGCATTTTGTGCTGGAGCTTCTCATGGTTTGAGGCCTGGCTTGCTCCACCCCCTGCTCTTGAGATTCTCCCAGATGTGGGCTGCATTTTGGCTGCCTTTTGGGCTGGAGCTTCTCGTGGTTTGAGGCCTGGCTTGCTCCGAAATCTGTCATTGAGATTCTCCCGGATGTGGGCTGCATTTTGGCTCCCTTTTAGGGTGGAGCTTCTCGTGGTTTGAGGCCTGGCCTGCTCCACCCCCTGCTCTTGAGATTCTCCCGGATGTGGGCTGCATTTTGGCTGCATTTTGGGCTGCAGCTTCTCGTGGTTTGAGGCCTGGCTTGCTCCAAACTGCCATTGATATTCTCCCGGAGGTGGGCTGCATTTTGGCTGCCTTTTGGGCTGGAGCTTCTCATGGTTTGAGGCCTGGCTTGCTCCACCCCCTGCTCTTGAGATTCTCCCGAATGTGGGCTGCATTTTGGCTGCCTTTTGGGCTGGAGCTTCTCGTGGTTTGAGGCCTGGCTTGCTCCACCCCCTGCTCTTGAGATTCTCCCGGATATGGGCTGCATTTTGGCTGCATTTGAACTGGAGCTTCTCGTGGTTTGAGGCCTGGCTTGCTCCACCCCCTGCTCTTGAGATTCTCCCGGAGGTGGGCTGCATTTTGGCTGCCTTTTGGGCTGGAGCTTCTCGAGGTTTGAGGCCTGGCTTGCTCCACCCCCTGCCATTGAGATTCTCCCGGATGTGGGCTGCATTTTTGCTGCCTTTTGGGCTGGAGCTTCTCGTGGTTTGAGGCCTGGCTTGTTCCACCCCCTTCTCTTGAGATTCTACCGCATGTGGGCTGCATTTTTGCTGACTTTTGGGCTGGAGCTTCTCGTGGTTTGAGGCCTGGCTTGCTCCACCCCCTGCTCTTGAGATTCTCCCGGATGTGGGCTGCATTTTGGCTGCATTTTGGGCTGGAGCTTCCCATGGTTTGAGGCCTGGCTTGCTGCACCCCCTGCTCTTGAGATTCTCCCGGAGGTGGGCTGCATTTTGGCTGCATTTTGTGCTGGAGCTTCTCATGGTTTGAGGCCTGGCTTGCTCCACCCCCTGCTCTTGAGATTCTCCCCTATATGGGCTGCATTTTGGCTGCCTTTTGGGCTGGAGCTTCTCGTGGTTTGAGGCCTGGCTTGCTCCACCCACTGCTCCTGAGATTCTCCTGGATGTGGGCTGCATTTTGTCTGCCTTTTGGGCTGGAGCTTCTCGTGGTTTGAGGCCTGCCTTGCTCTACCCCCTGCTCTTTATATTCTCCCGGATGTGGGCTGCATTTTGGCTGCCTTTTGTGCTGGAGCTTCTCATGGTTTGAGGCCTGGCTTGCTCCACCCCCTGCTCTTGAGATTCTCCTGGATGTGGGCTGCATTTTGGCTGCCTTTTGGGCTGGAGCTTCTCGTGGTTTGAGGCCTGGCTTGCTCCAAAATCTGTCATTGAGATTCTCCCGGATGTGGGCTGCATTTTGGCTCCCTTTTGGGCTGGAGCTTCTCGTGGTTTGAGGCCTGGCCTGCTCCACCCCCTGCTCTTGAGATTCTCCCGGATGTGGGCTGCATTTTGGCTGCATTTTGGGCTGGAGCTTCTCGTGGTTTGAGGCCTGGCTTGCTCCACCCCCTGCTCTTGAGATTCTCCCGGAGGTGGGCTGCATTTTGGCTGCCTTTTGGGCTGCAGCTTCTCGTGGTTTGAGGCCTGGCTTTCTCCAAACTGCCATTGATATTCTCCCGTAGGTGGGCTGCATTTTGGCTGCCTTTTGGGCTGGAGCTTCTCATGGTTTGAGGCCTGGCTTGCTCCACCCCCTGCTCTTGAGATTCTCCCGGATGTGGGCTGCATTTTGGCTGCATTTTGGGCTGGAGCTTCTTGTGGTTTGAGGCCTGGCTTGCTCCACCCCCTGCTCTTGAGATTCTCCCGGATGTGGGCTGCATTTTGGCTGCCTTTTGGGCTGGAGCTTCTCGAGGTTTGAAGCCTGGATTGCTCCACCCCCTGCTCTTGAGATTCTCCCGGATGTGGGCTGGATTTTGGCTGCCTTTTGGGCTGGAGCTTCTCGTGGTTTGAGGCCTGGCTTGCTCTACCCCCTGCTCTTGAGATTCTCCCGAATGTGGGCTGCATTTTGGCTGCCTTTTGGGCTGGAGCTTCTCATGGTTTGAGGCCTGGCTTGCTCCACCCCCTGCTCTTGAGATTCTCCCGGATGTGGGCTGCATTTTGGCTGCATTTTGGGCTGGAGCTTCTTGTGGTTTGAGGCCTGGCTTGCTCCAGCCCCTGCTCTTGAGATTCTCCCGGATGTGGGCTGCATTTTGGCTGCATTTTGGGCTGGAGCTTCTCGAGGTTTGAAGCCTGGATTGCTCCACCCCCTGCTCTTGAGATTCTCCCGGATGTGGGCTGGATTTTGGCTGCCTTTTGGGCTGGAGCTTCTCGTGGTTTGAGGCCTGGCTTGCTCTACCCCCTGCTCTTGAGATTCTCCCGAATGTGGGCTGGATTTTGGCTGCCTTTTGGGCTGGAGCTTCTCGAGGTTTGAGGCCTGGCTTGCTCCACCCCCTGCCATTGAGATTCTCCCGGATGTGGGCTGCATTTTTGCTGCCTTTTGGGCTGGAGCTTCTCGTGGTTTGAGGCCTGGCTTGTTCCACCCCCTTCTCTTGAGATTCTACCGCATGTGGGCTGCATTTTTGCTGACTTTTGGGCTGGAGCTTCTCGTGGTTTGAGGCCTGGCTTGCTCCACCCCCTGCTCTTGAGATTCTCCCGGATGTGGGCTGCATTTTGGCTGCCTTTTAGGGTGGAGCTTCTCGTTGTTTGAGGCCTGGCTTGCTACAAAATCTGTCATTGAGATTCTCCCGGAGGTGGGCTGCATTTTGGCTCCCTTTTGGGCTGGAGCTTCTCGAGGTTTGAGGCCTGGCCTGCTCCACCCCCTGCTCTTGAGATTATCCCGGATGTGGGCTGCATTTTGGCTGCCTTTTGGTCTGGAGCTTCTCGTGGTTTGAGGCCTGGCTTGCTCCACCCCCTGCTCTTGAGATTCTCCCGGAGGTGGGCTGGATTTTGGCTGCCTTTTGGGCTGGAGCTTCCCATGGTTTGAGGCCTGGCTTGCTCCAAACTGCCATTGATATTCTCCCGGAGGTGGGCTGCATTTTGGCTGCCTTTTGGGCTTTAGCTTCTCATGGTTTGAGGCCTGGCTTGCTCCACCCCCTGCTCTTGAGATTCTCCCGGAGGAGGGCTGCATTTTGGCTGCCTTTTGGGCTGGAGCTTCTCGTGGTTTGAGGCCTGGCTTGCTCCACCCCCTGCTCTTGAGATTCTCCCGGATGTGGGCTGGATTTTGGCTGCCTTTTGGGCTGGAGCTTCTCGTAGTTTGAGGCCTGGCTTGCTCTAAAGTCTGCCATTGAGATTCTCCCAGATGTGGGCTGCATTTTTGCTGCCTTTTGGGCTGGAGCTTCTCGTGGTTTGAGGCCTGGCTTGTTCCACCCCCTTCTCTTGAGATTCTCCCGCATGTGGGCTGCATTTTTGCTGAATTTTGGGCTGGAGCTTCTCGTGGTTTGAGGCCTGGCTTGCTCCACCCCCTGCTCTTGAGATTCTCCCGGATGTGGGCTGCATTTTGGCTGCCTTTTGGGCTGGAGCTTCTCGTGGTTTGAGGCCTGGCTTGCTCCAAAATCTGTCATTGAGATTCTCCCGGATGTGGGCTGCATTTTGGCTGCCTTTTGGGCTGGAGCTTCTCGAGGTTTGAGGCCTGGCCTGCTCCACCCCCTGCTCTTGAGATTCTCCCGGATGTGGGCTGGATTTTGGCTGCCTTTTGGGCTGGAGCTTCTCGTGGTTTGAGGCCTGGCTTGCTCCACCCCCTGCTCTTGAGATTCTCCCGGAGGTGGGCTGCATTTTGGCTGACTTTTGGGCTGGAGCTTCTCGTGGTTTAAGGCCTGGCTTGCTCCAAACTGCCATTGATATTCTCCCGGAGGTGGGCTGCATTTTGGCTGCCTTTTGGGCTTTAGCTTCTCATGGTTTGAGGCCTGGCTTGCTCCACCCCCTGCTCTTGATATTCTCCCTGATGTGGGCTGCATTTTGGCTGCATTTTGGGCTGGAGCTTCTTGTGGTTTGAGGCCTGGCTTGCTCCACCCCCTGCTCTTGAGATTCTCCCGGATGTGGGCTGCATTTTGGCTGCATTTTGGGCTGGAGCTTCTCGTGGTTTGAAGCCTGGATTCCTCCACCCCCTGCTCTTGAGATTCTCCCGGATGTGGGCTGGATTTTGGCTGCCTTTTGGGCTGGAGCTTCTCGTGGTTTGAGGCCTGGCTTGCTCCACCCCCTGCTCTTGAGATTCTCCCATATTTGGGCTGCATTTTGGCTGCATTTGAACTGGAGCTTCTCGTGGTTTGAGGCCTGGCTTGCTCCAGCCCCTGCTCTTGAGATTCTCCCGGAGGTGGGCTGCATTTTGGCTGCCTTTTGGGCTGGAGCTTCTCGTGGTTTGAGGCCTGGCTTGCTCCACCCCCTGCTCTTGAGATTCTCCTGGATGTGGGCTGGATTTTGGCTGCCTTTTGGGCTGGAGCTTCTCGTGGTTTGAGGCCTGGCTTGCTCCACCCCCTGCTCTTGATATTCTCCCGGATGTGGGCTGCATTTTGGCTGCCTTTTGGGCTGGACCTTCTCGAGGTTTGAGGCCTGGCTTGCTCCACCCCCTGCTCTTGAGATTCTCCCGGAGGTGGGCTGCATTTTGGCTGCCTTTTGGGCTGGAGCTTCTCGTGGTTTGAGGCCTGGCTTGCTCCACCCCCTGCTCTTGAGATTCTCCCGGACGTGGGCTGGGTTTTGGCTGCATTTTGGGCTGGAGATTCTTGTGGTTTGAGGCCTGGCTTGCTCCACCCCCTGCTCTTGAGATTCTCCTGCCTGTGGGTTGCATTTTGGCTGACTTTTGGGCTACAGCGTCTCGTGGCTTGAGGCCTGGCTTGCTCCACCCCCTGCTCTTGAGATTCTCCCGGATGTGGGCTGCATTTTGGCTGCCTTTTGGGCTGGAGTTTCTCATGGTTTGAGGCCTGGCTTGCTCCACCCCCTGCTCTTGATATTCTCCCAGATGTGGGCTGCATTTTGGCTGCCTTTTGGGCTGGAGCTTCTCGTGGTTTGAGGCCTGGCTTGCTCCACCCCCTGCTCTTGAGATTCTCCAGGATGTGGGCTGGATTTTGGCTGCCTTTTGGGCTGGAGCTTCTCGTGGTTTGAGGCCTGGCTTGCTCCACCCCCTGCTCTTGAGATTCTCCCGGAGGTGGGCTGCATTTTGGCTGCATTTTGGTCTGGAGCTTCTCGAGGTTTGAGGCCTGGCTTGCTCCACCCCCTGCTCTTGAGATTCTCCCGAATGTGGGCTGCATTTTGGCTGCCTTTTGGGCTGGAGCTTCTCATGGTTTGAGGCCTGGCTTGCTCACCCCCTGCTCTTGAGATTCTCCTGGATGTGGGGTGCATTTTGGCTGCATTTTGGGCTGGAGCTTCTCGTGGTTTGAGGCCTGGCTTGCTCCACCCCCTGCTCTTGAGATTCTCCCGGAGGTGGGCTGCATTTTGGCTGCATTTTGTGCTGGAGCTTCTCATGGTTTGAGGCCTGGCTTGCTCCACCCCCTGCTCTTGAGATTCTCCCAGATGTGGGCTGCATTTTGGCTGCCTTTTGGGCTGGAGCTTCTCGTGGTTTGAGGCCTGCCTTGCTCTACCCCCTGCTCTTTATATTCTCCCGGATGTGGGCTGCATTTTGGCTGCCTTTTGGGCTGGAGCTTCTCGTGGTTTGAGGCATGGCTTGCTCCACCCCCTGCTCTTGTGATTCTCAAGGATGTGGGCTGCATTTTGGCTGCTTTTTGGGCTGGAGCTTCTCATAGTTTGAGGCCTGGCTTGCTCCACCCCCTGCTCTTGAGATTCTCCCGGATGTGTGCTCCATTTTGGCTGCATTTTGGGCTGGAGCTTCTCATGGTTTGAGGCTTGGCTTGCTCCACCCCCTGCTCTTGAGATTCTCCTGGATGTGGGGTGCATTTTGGCTGCATTTTGGGCTGGAGCTTCCCATGGTTTGAGGCCTGGCTTGCTCCACCCCCTGCTCTTGAGATTCTCACGGATGTGGGCTGCATTTTCGCTGCCTTTTGGGCTGGAGCTTCTCGTGGTTTGAGGCCTGGCTTGCTCCAAACTGCCATTGATATTCTCCCGGAGGTGGGCTGCATTTTGGCTGCATTTTGTGCTGGAGCTTCTCATGGTTTGAGGCCTGGCTTGCTCCACCCCCTGCTCTTGAGATTCTCCTGGATGTGGGCTGCATTTTGGCTGCCTTTTGGGCTGGAGCTTCTCGTGGTTTGAGGCCTGGCTTGCTCCACCCCCTGCTCTTGAGATTCTCCCGTATGTGGTTAGGATTTTGGCTGCCTTTTGGGCTGGAGCTTCTCATGGTTTGAGGCCTGGCTTGCTCCACCCCCTGCTCTTGAGATTCTCCCGGATGTGGGCTGCATTTTGGCTGCCTTTTGGGCTGGAGCTTCCCATGGTTTGAGGCCTGGCTTGGTCCACCCCCTGCTCTTGAGATTCTCCCGGATGTGGGCTCCATTTTGGCTGTATTTTGGGCTGAAGCTTCTCATGGTTTGAGGCCTGGCTTGCTCACCCCCTGCTCTTGAGATTCTCCTGGATGTGGGGTGTATTTTGGCTGCATTTTGGGCTGGAGCTTCCCATGGTTTGAGGCCTGGCTTGCTCCACCCCCTGCTCTTGAGATTCTCCCGGAGGTGGGCTGCATTTTGGCTGCATTTTGGGCTGGAGCTTCCCATGGTTTGAGGCCTGGCTTGCTCCACCCCCTGCTCTTGAGATTCTCCCGGATGTGGGCTGCATTTTGGCTGCCTTTTGGGCTGGAGGTTCTCGAGGTTTGAGGCCTGGCTTGCTCCACCCCCTGCTCTTGAGATTCTCCCGGATGTGGTTAGGATTTTGGCTGCTTTTTGGGCTGGAGCTTCTCGTGGTTTGAGGCCTGGCTTGCTCCACCCCCTGCTCTTGTGTTTCTCCCGCATGTGGGCTGCATTTTGGCTGCCTTTTGGGCTGGAGCTTCTCATGATTTGAGGCCTGGCTTGCTCCACCCCCTGCTCTTGATATTCTCCTGGATGTGGGCTGCATTTTGGCTACTTTTTGGGCTGGAGCTTCTCGAGGTTTGAGGCCTGGCTTGCTCCACACCCTGCTCTTGAGATTCTCCCGGATGTGGTTGGTATTTTGGCTGCTTTTTGGGCTGGAGCTTCTCGTGGTTTGAGGCCTGGCTTGCTCCACCCCCTGCTCTTGTGATTCTCCCGGATGTGGGCTGCATTTTGGCTGCCTTTTGGGCTGGAGCTTCTCATAGTTTGAGGCCTGGCTTGCTCCACCCCCTGCTCTTGAGATTCTCCCGGATATGTGCTCCATTTTGGCTGCATTTTGGGCTGGAGCTTCTCATGGTTTGAGGCCTGGCTTGCTCCACCCCCTGCTCTTGAGATTCTCCTGGATGTGGGGTGCATTTTGGCTGCATTTTGGGCTGGAGCTTCCCATGGTTTGAGGCCTGGCTTGCTCCACCCCCTGCTCTTGAGATTCTCCCGGATGTGGGCTGCATTTTCGCTGCCTTTTGGGCTGGAGCTTCTCGTGGTTTGAGGCCTGGCTTGCTCCAAACTGCCATTGATATTCTCCCGGAGGTGGGCTGCATTTTGGCTGCATTTTGTGCTGGAGCTTCTCATGGTTTGAGGCCTGGCTTGCTCCACCCCCTGCTCTTGAGATTCTCCCGCATGTGGGCTGCATTTTGGCTGCCTTTTGGGCTGGAGCTTCTCGTGGTTTGAGGCCTGGCTTGCTCCACCCCCTGCTCTTGAGATTCTCCCGGATGTGGGCTGCATTTTGGCTGCCTTTTGGGCTGGAGCTTCTCGTGGTTTGAGGCCTGGCTTTCTCCACCCCCTGCTCTTGAGATTCTCCCGTATGTGGTTAGGATTTTGGCTGCCTTTTGGGCTGGAGCTTCTCATGGTTTGAGGCCTGGCTTGCTCCACCCCCTGCTCTTGAGATTCTCCCGGATGTGGGCTGCATTTTGGCTGCATTTTGGGCTGGAGCTTCTCGTGGTTTGAAGCCTGGATTCCTCCACCCCCTGCTCTTGAGATTCTCCCGGATGTGGGCTGGATTTTGGCTGCCTTTTGGGCTGGAGCTTCTCGTGGTTTGAGGCCTGGCTTGCTCCACCCCCTGCTCTTGAGATTCTCCCATATTTGGGCTGCATTTTGGCTGCATTTGAACTGGAGCTTCTCGTGGTTTGAGGCCTGGCTTGCTCCAGCCCCTGCTCTTGAGATTCTCCTGGATGTGGGCTGGATTTTGGCTGCCTTTTGGGCTGGAGCTTCTCGTGGTTTGAGGCCTGGCTTGCTCCACCCCCTGCTCTTGATATTCTCCCGGATGTGGGCTGCATTTTCGCTGCCTTTTGGGCTGGACCTTCTCGAGGTTTGAGGCCTGGCTTGCTCCACCCCCTGCTCTTGAGATTCTCCCTGAGGTGGGCTGCATTTTGGCTGCCTTTTGGGCTGGAGCTTCTCGTGGTTTGAGGCCTGGCTTGCTCCACCCCCTGCTCTTGAGATTCTCCCGGACGTGGGCTGGGTTTTGGCTGCATTTTGGGCTGGAGATTCTTGTGGTTTGAGGCCTGGCTTGCTCCACCCCCTGCTCTTGAGATTCTCCTGCCTGTGGGTTGCATTTTGGCTGACTTTTGGGCTACAGCGTCTCGTGGCTTGAGGCCTGGCTTGCTCCACCCCCTGCTCTTGAGATTCTCCCGGATGTGGGCTGCATTTTGGCTGCCTTTTGGGCTGGATCTTCTCGTGGTTTGAGGCCTGGCTTGCTCCACCCCCTGCTCTTGAGATTCTCCTGGATGTGGGCTGGATTTTGGCTGCCTTTTGGGCTGGAGCTTCTCGTGGTTTGAGGCCTGGCTTGCTCCACCCCCTGCTCTTGATATTCTCCCGGATGTGGGCTGCATTTTGGCTGCCTTTTGGGCTGCACCTTCTCGAGGTTTGAGGCCTGGCTTGCTCCACCCCCTGCTCTTGAGATTCTCCCTGAGGTGGGCTGCATTTTGGCTGCCTTTTGGGCTGGAGCTTCTCGTGGTTTGAGGCCTGGCTTGCTCCACCCCCTGCTCTTGAGATTCTCCCGGACGTGGGCTGGGTTTTGGCTGCATTTTGGGCTGGAGATTCTTGTGGTTTGAGGCCTGGCTTGCTCCACCCCCTGCTCTTGAGATTCTCCTGCCTGTGGGTTGCATTTTGGCTGACTTTTGGGCTACAGCGTCTCGTGGCTTGAGGCCTGGCTTGCTCCACCCCCTGCTCTTGAGATTCTCCCGGATGTGGGCTGCATTTTGGCTGCGTTTTGGGCTGGAGTTTCTCATGGTTTGAGGCCTGGCTTGCTCCACCCCCTGCTCTTGATATTCTCCCAGATGTGGGCTGCATTTTGGCTGCCTTTTGGGCTGGAGCTTCTCGTGGTTTGAGGCCTGGCTTGCTCCACCCCCTGCTCTTGAGATTCTCCAGGATGTGGGCTGGATTTTGGCTGCCTTTTGGGCTGGAGCTTCTCGTGGTTTGAGGCCTGGCTTGCTCCACCCCCTGCTCTTGAGATTCTCCCGGAGGTGGGCTGCATTTTGGCTGCATTTTGGTCTGGAGCTTCTCGAGGTTTGAGGCCTGGCTTGCTCCACCCCCTGCTCTTGAGATTCTCCCGAATGTGGGCTGCATTTTGGCTGCCTTTTGGGCTGGAGCTTCTCATGGTTTGAGGCCTGGCTTGCTCACCCCCTGCTCTTGAGATTCTCCTGGATGTGGGGTGCATTTTGGCTGCATTTTGGGCTGGAGCTTCTCGTGGTTTGAGGCCTGGCTTGCTCCACCCCCTGCTCTTGAGATTCTCCCGGAGGTGGGCTGCATTTTGGCTGCATTTTGTGCTGGAGCTTCTCATGGTTTGAGGCCTGGCTTGCTCCACCCCCTGCTCTTGAGATTCTCCCAGATGTGGGCTGCATTTTGGCTGCCTTTTGGGCTGGAGCTTCTCGTGGTTTGAGGCCTGCCTTGCTCTACCCCCTGCTCTTTATATTCTCCCGGATGTGGGCTGCATTTTGGCTGCCTTTTGGGCTGGAGCTTCTCGAGGTTTGAGGCCTGGCTTGCTCCACCCCCTGCTCTTGAGATTCTCCTGGATGTGGGCTGGATTTTGGCTGCCTTTTGGGCTGGAGCTTCTCGAGGTTTGAGGCCTGGCTTGCTCCACCCCCTGCTCTTGTGATTCTCCCGGATGTGGGCTGCATTTTGGCTGCCTTTTGGGCTGGAGCTTCTCATGATTTGAGGCCTGGCTTGCTCCACCCCCTGCTCTTTATATTCTCCCGGATGTGGGCTGCATTTTGGCTACTTTTTGGGCTGGAGCTTCTCGAGGTTTGAGGCCTGGCTTGCTCCACCCCCTGCTCTTGAGATTCTCCCGGATGTGGTTAGGATTTTGGCTGCTTTTTGGGCTGGAGCTTCTCGTGGTTTGAGGCATGGCTTGCTCCACCCCCTGCTCTTGTGATTCTCAAGGATGTGGGCTGCATTTTGGCTGCCTTTTGGGCTGGAGCTTCTCATAGTTTGAGGCCTGGCTTGCTCCACCCCCTGCTCTTGAGATTCTCCCGGATGTGTGCTCCATTTTGGCTGCATTTTGGGCTGGAGCTTCTCATGGTTTGAGGCTTGGCTTGCTCCACCCCCTGCTCTTGAGATTCTCCTGGATGTGGGGTGCATTTTGGCTGCATTTTGGGCTGGAGCTTCCCATGGTTTGAGGCCTGGCTTGCTCCACCCCCTGCTCTTGAGATTCTCACGGATGTGGGCTGCATTTTCGCTGCCTTTTGGGCTGGAGCTTCTCGTGGTTTGAGGCCTGGCTTGCTCCAAACTGCCATTGATATTCTCCCGGAGGTGGGCTGCATTTTGGCTGCATTTTGTGCTGGAGCTTCTTGTGGTTTGAGGCCTGGCTTGCTCCACCCCCTGCTCTTGAGATTCTCCTGCCTGTGGGTTGCATTTTGGCTGACTTTTGGGCTACAGCGTCTCGTGGCTTGAGGCCTGGCTTGCTCCACCCCCTGCTCTTGAGATTCTCCCGGATGTGGGCTGCATTTTGGCTGCCTTTTGGGCTGGATCTTCTCGTGGTTTGAGGCCTGGCTTGCTCCACCCCCTGCTCTTGAGATTCTCCTGGATGTGGGCTGGATTTTGGCTGCCTTTTGGGCTGGAGCTTCTCGTGGTTTGAGGCCTGGCTTGCTCCACCCCCTGCTCTTGATATTCTCCCGGATGTGGGCTGCATTTTGGCTGCCTTTTGGGCTGCACCTTCTCGAGGTTTGAGGCCTGGCTTGCTCCACCCCCTGCTCTTGAGATTCTCCCTGAGGTGGGCTGCATTTTGGCTGCCTTTTGGGCTGGAGCTTCTCGTGGTTTGAGGCCTGGCTTGCTCCACCCCCTGCTCTTGAGATTCTCCCGGACGTGGGCTGGGTTTTGGCTGCATTTTGGGCTGGAGATTCTTGTGGTTTGAGGCCTGGCTTGCTCCACCCCCTGCTCTTGAGATTCTCCTGCCTGTGGGTTGCATTTTGGCTGACTTTTGGGCTACAGCGTCTCGTGGCTTGAGGCCTGGCTTGCTCCACCCCCTGCTCTTGAGATTCTCCCGGATGTGGGCTGCATTTTGGCTGCGTTTTGGGCTGGAGTTTCTCATGGTTTGAGGCCTGGCTTGCTCCACCCCCTGCTCTTGATATTCTCCCAGATGTGGGCTGCATTTTGGCTGCCTTTTGGGCTGGAGCTTCTCGTGGTTTGAGGCCTGGCTTGCTCCACCCCCTGCTCTTGAGATTCTCCAGGATGTGGGCTGGATTTTGGCTGCCTTTTGGGCTGGAGCTTCTCGTGGTTTGAGGCCTGGCTTGCTCCACCCCCTGCTCTTGAGATTCTCCCGGAGGTGGGCTGCATTTTGGCTGCATTTTGGTCTGGAGCTTCTCGAGGTTTGAGGCCTGGCTTGCTCCACCCCCTGCTCTTGAGATTCTCCCGAATGTGGGCTGCATTTTGGCTGCCTTTTGGGCTGGAGCTTCTCATGGTTTGAGGCCTGGCTTGCTCACCCCCTGCTCTTGAGATTCTCCTGGATGTGGGGTGCATTTTGGCTGCATTTTGGGCTGGAGCTTCTCGTGGTTTGAGGCCTGGCTTGCTCCACCCCCTGCTCTTGAGATTCTCCCGGAGGTGGGCTGCATTTTGGCTGCATTTTGTGCTGGAGCTTCTCATGGTTTGAGGCCTGGCTTGCTCCACCCCCTGCTCTTGAGATTCTCCCAGATGTGGGCTGCATTTTGGCTGCCTTTTGGGCTGGAGCTTCTCGTGGTTTGAGGCCTGCCTTGCTCTACCCCCTGCTCTTTATATTCTCCCGGATGTGGGCTGCATTTTGGCTGCCTTTTGGGCTGGAGCTTCTCGAGGTTTGAGGCCTGGCTTGCTCCACCCCCTGCTCTTGAGATTCTCCTGGATGTGGGCTGGATTTTGGCTGCCTTTTGGGCTGGAGCTTCTCGAGGTTTGAGGCCTGGCTTGCTCCACCCCCTGCTCTTGTGATTCTCCCGGATGTGGGCTGCATTTTGGCTGCCTTTTGGGCTGGAGCTTCTCATGATTTGAGGCCTGGCTTGCTCCACCCCCTGCTCTTTATATTCTCCCGGATGTGGGCTGCATTTTGGCTACTTTTTGGGCTGGAGCTTCTCGAGGTTTGAGGCCTGGCTTGCTCCACCCCCTGCTCTTGAGATTCTCCCGGATGTGGTTAGGATTTTGGCTGCTTTTTGGGCTGGAGCTTCTCGTGGTTTGAGGCATGGCTTGCTCCACCCCCTGCTCTTGTGATTCTCAAGGATGTGGGCTGCATTTTGGCTGCCTTTTGGGCTGGAGCTTCTCATAGTTTGAGGCCTGGCTTGCTCCACCCCCTGCTCTTGAGATTCTCCCGGATGTGTGCTCCATTTTGGCTGCATTTTGGGCTGGAGCTTCTCATGGTTTGAGGCTTGGCTTGCTCCACCCCCTGCTCTTGAGATTCTCCTGGATGTGGGGTGCATTTTGGCTGCATTTTGGGCTGGAGCTTCCCATGGTTTGAGGCCTGGCTTGCTCCACCCCCTGCTCTTGAGATTCTCACGGATGTGGGCTGCATTTTCGCTGCCTTTTGGGCTGGAGCTTCTCGTGGTTTGAGGCCTGGCTTGCTCCAAACTGCCATTGATATTCTCCCGGAGGTGGGCTGCATTTTGGCTGCATTTTGTGCTGGAGCTTCTTGTGGTTTGAGGCCTGGCTTGCTCCACCCCCTGCTCTTGAGATTCTCCTGCCTGTGGGTTGCATTTTGGCTGACTTTTGGGCTACAGCGTCTCGTGGCTTGAGGCCTGGCTTGCTCCACCCCCTGCTCTTGAGATTCTCCCGGATGTGGGCTGGATTTTGGCTGCCTTTTGGGCTGGATCTTCTCGTGGTTTGAGGCCTGGCTTGCTCCACCCCCTGCTCTTGAGATTCTCCTGGATGTGGGCTGGATTTTGGCTGCCTTTTGGGCTGGAGCTTCTCGTGGTTTGAGGCCTGGCTTGCTCCACCCCCTGCTCTTGATATTCTCCCGGATGTGGGCTGCATTTTGGCTGCCTTTTGGGGTGCACCTTCTCGAGGTTTGAGGCCTGGCTTGCTCCACCCCCTGCTCTTGAGATTCTCCCTGAGGTGGGCTGCATTTTGGCTGCCTTTTGGGCTGGAGCTTCTCGTGGTTTGAGGCCTGGCTTGCTCCACCCCCTGCTCTTGAGATTCTCCCGGACGTGGGCTGGGTTTTGGCTGCATTTTGGGCTGGAGATTCTTGTGGTTTGAGGCCTGGCTTGCTCCACCCCCTGCTCTTGAGATTCTCCTGCCTGTGGGTTGCATTTTGGCTGACTTTTGGGCTACAGCGTCTCGTGGCTTGAGGCCTGGCTTGCTCCACCCCCTGCTCTTGAGATTCTCCCGGATATGGGCTGCATTTTGGCTGCGTTTTGGGCTGGAGTTTCTCATGGTTTGAGGCCTGGCTTGGTCCACCCCCTGCTCTTGAGATTCTCCCGGATGTGGGCTCCATTTTGGCTGTATTTTGGGCTGAAGCTTCTCATGGTTTGAGGCCTGGCTTGCTCACCCCCTGCTCTTGAGATTCTCCTGGATGTGGGGTGTATTTTGGCTGCATTTTGGGCTGGAGCTTCCCATGGTTTGAGGCCTGGCTTTCTCCACCCCCTGCTCTTGAGATTCTCCCGGAGGTGGGCTGTATTTTGGCTGCTTTTTGGTCTGGAACTTCTCGAGGTTTGAGGCCTGGCTTGCTCCACCCCCTGCTCTTGAGATTCTCCCGGAGGTGGGCTGCATTTTGGCTGCATTTTGGGCTGGAGCTTCCCATGGTTTGAGGCCTGGCTTGCTCCACCCCCTGCTCTTGAGATTCTCCCGGATGTGGGCTGCATTTTGGCTGCCTTTTGGGCTGGAGGTTCTCGAGGTTTGAGGCCTGGCTTGCTCCACCCCCTGCTCTTGAGATTCTCCCGGATGTGGTTAGGATTTTGGCTGCTTTTTGGGCTGGAGCTTCTCGTGGTTTGAGGCCTGGCTTGCTCCACCCCCTGCTCTTGTGTTTCTCCCGCATGTGGGCTGCATTTTGGCTGCCTTTTGGGCTGGAGCTTCTCATGATTTGAGGCCTGGCTTGCTCCACACCCTGCTCTTGAGATTCTCCCGGATGTGGTTGGTATTTTGGCTGCTTTTTGGGCTGGAGCTTCTCGTGGTTTGAGGCCTGGCTTGCTCCACCCCCTGCTCTTGTGATTCTCCCGGATGTGGGCTGCATTTTGGCTGCCTTTTGGGCTGGAGCTTCTCATAGTTTGAGGCCTGGCTTGCTCCACCCCCTGCTCTTGAGATTCTCCCGGATATGTGCTCCATTTTGGCTGCATTTTGGGCTGGAGCTTCTCATGGTTTGAGGCCTGGCTTGCTCCACCCCCTGCTCTTGAGATTCTCCCGAATGTGGGGTGCATTTTGGCTGCATTTTGGGCTGGAGCTTCCCATGGTTTGAGGCCTGGCTTGCTCCACCCCCTGCTCTTGAGATTCTCCCGGATGTGGGCTGCATTTTCGCTGCCTTTTGGGCTGGAGCTTCTCGTGGTTTGAGGCCTGGCTTGCTCCAAACTGCCATTGATATTCTCCCGGAGGTGGGCTGCATTTTGGCTGCATTTTGTGCTGGAGCTTCTCATGGTTTGAGGCCTGGCTTGCTCCACCCCCTGCTCTTGAGATTCTCCCGCATGTGGGCTGCATTTTGGCTGCCTTTTGGGCTGGAGCTTCTCGTGGTTTGAGGCCTGGCTTGCTCCACCCCCTGCTCTTGAGATTCTCCCGGATGTGGGCTGCATTTTGGCTAAATTTTGGGATGGAGCTTCTCGTGGTTTGAGGCCTGGCTTTCTCCACCCCCTGCTCTTGAGATTCTCCCGTATGTGGTTAGGATTTTGGCTGCCTTTTGGGCTGGAGCTTCTCATGGTTTGAGGCCTGGCTTGCTCCACCCCCTGCTCTTGAGATTCTCCCGGATGTGGCCTGCATTTTGGCTGCCTTTTGGGCTGGAGCTTCCCATGGTTTGAGGCCTGGCTTGCTCCACCCCCTGCTCTTGAGATTCTCCCCGATGTGGGCTCCATTTTGGCTGTATTTTGGGCTGAAGCTTCTCATGGTTTGAGGCCTGGCTTGCTCACCCCCTGCTCTTGAGATTCTCCTGGATGTGGGGTGCATTTTGGCTGCATTTTGTGCTGGAGCTTCCCATGGTTTGAGGCCTGGCTTGCTCCACCCCCTGCTCTTGAGATTCTCCCGGAGGTGGGCTGCATTTTGGCTGCATTTTGTGCTGGAGCTTCTCCTGGTTTGAGGCCTGGCTTGCTCCACCCCCTGCTCTTGAGATTCTCCCATATGTGGGCTGCATTTTGGCTGAATTTTGGACTGGAGCTTCTCGTGGTTTGTGGCCTGGTGGCTTCACACCCTGCTCTTGAGATTCTCCCGGAGGTGGGCTGGATTTTGGCTGCCTTTTGGGCTGGAGCTTCTCGTGGTTTGAGGCCTGGCTTGCTCCACCCCCTGCTCTTGAGATTCTCCTGGATGTGGGCTGCATTTTGGCTGCCTTTTGGGCTGGAGCTTCTCGTGGTTTGAGGCCTGGCTTGCTCCACCCCCTGCTCTTGAGATTCTCCCAGATGTGGGCTGCATTTTGGCTGCCTTTTGGGCTGGAGCTTCTCGTGGTTTGAGGCCTGGCTTTCTCCACCCCCTGCTCTTGAGATTCTCCCGGAGGTGGGCTGCATTTTGGCTGCATTTTGTGCTGGAGCTTCTCATGGTTTGAGGCCTGGCTTGCTCCACCCCCTGCTCTTGAGATTCTCCCGGATGTGGGCTGCATTTTGGCTGCCTGTTGGGCTGGAGCTTCTCGTGGTTTGAGGCCTGGCTTGCTCCACCCCCTGCTCTTGAGATTCTCCCGGATGTGGGCTGCATTTTGGCTGCCTTTTGGGCTGGAGCTTCTCGAGGTTTGAGGCCTGGCTTGCTCCACCCCCTGCTCTTGAGATTCTCCCGGATGTGGGCTGCATTTTGGCTGCCTTTTGGGCTGGAGCTTCCCATGGTTTGAGGCCTGGCTTGCTCCACCCCCTGCTCTTGTGATTCTCCCGGATGTGGGCTGCATTTTGGCTGAATTTTGGGCTGGAGCTTCTCATAGTTTGAGGCCTGGCTTGCTCCACCCCCTGCTCTTGAGATTCTCCCGGATGTGTGCTCCATTTTGCCTGAATTTTGGGCTGGAGCTTCTCATGGTTTGAGGCCTGGCTTGCTCCACCCCCTGCTCTTGATATTCTCCGGGATGTGGGGTGCATTTGGGCTGCATGTTGGGCTGGAGCTTCCCATGGTTTGAGGCCTGGCTTGCTCCACCCCCTGCTCTTGAGATTCTCCTGGATGTGGGCTGCATTTTGGCTGCCTTTTGGGCTGGAGCTTCTCGTGGTTTGAGGCCTGGCTTGCTCCATCCCCTGCTCTTGAGATTCTCCCGGATGTGGGGTACATTTTGGCTGCCTTTTGGGCTGGAGCTTCTTGTGGTTTGAGGCCTGGCTTTCTCCACCCCCTTCTCTTGAGATTCTCCCGGATGTGGGCTGCATTTTGGCTGCCTTTTGGGCTGGAGCTTCTCGTGGTTTGAGGCCTGGCTTGCTCCACCCCCTCCTCTTGAGATTCTCCCGGATGTGGGCTGCATTTTGGCTGCCTTTTGGGCTGGAGCTTCTCATTGTTTGAGGCCTGGCTTGCTCCACCCCCTGCTCTTTATATTCTCCCGGAGGTGGGCTGCATTTTGGCTGCCTTTTGGGCTGGAGGTTCCCGAGGTTTGAGGCCTGCCTTGCTCCACCCCCTGCTCTTGAGATTCTCCCGGATGTGGGCTGGATTTTGGCTGCATTTTGGGCAAGAGCTTCTCATGGTTTGAGGCCTGGCTTGCTCCACCCCCTGCTCTTGAGATTCTCCCATATGTGGGCTGCATTTTGGCTGCATTTTGGGCTGGAGCTTCTCGTGGTTTGTGGCCTGGTGGCTTCACACCCTGCTCTTGAGATTCTCCCGGAGTTGGGCTGCATTTTGGCTGCATTTTGGGCTGGAGCTTCTCGTGGTTTGAGGCCTGGCTTGCTCCACCCCCTGCTCTTGAGATTCTCCCGGATGTGGGCTGCATTTTGGCTGACTTTTGGGCTGGAGCTTCTCGTGGTTTGAGGCCTGGCTTTCTCCACCCCCTGCTCTTGAGATTCTCCCGTATGTGGTTAGGATTTTGGCTGCCTTTTGGGCTGGAGCTTCTCATGGTTTGAGGCCTGGCTTGCTCCACCCCCTGCTCTTGAGATTCTCCCGGAGGTGGCCTGCATTTTGGCTGCCTTTTGGGCTGGAGCTTCCCATGGTTTGAGGCCTGGCTTGGTCCACCCCCTGCTCTTGAGATTCTCCCGGATGTGGGCTCCATTTTGGCTGTATTTTGGGCTGAAGCTTCTCATGGTTTGAGGCCTGGCTTGCTCACCCCCTGCTCTTGAGATTCTCCTGGATGTGGGGTGCATTTTGGCTGCATTTTGCGCTGGAGCTTCCCATGGTTTGAGGCCTGGCTTGCTCCACCCCCTGCTCTTGAGATTCTCCCGGAGGTGGGCTGCATTTTGGCTGCATTTTGTGCTGGAGCTTCTCGTGGTTTGAGGCCTGGCTTGCTCCACCCTCTGCTCTTGAGATTCTCCCATATGTGGGCTGCATTTTGGCTGCATTTTGGACTGGAGCTTCTCGTGGTTTGTGGCCTGGTGGCTTCACACCCTGCTCTTGAGATTCTCCCGGAGGTGGGCTGGATTTTGGCTGCCTTTTGGGCTGGAGCTTCTCGTGGTTTGAGGCCTGGCTTGCTCCACCCCCTGCTCTTGAGATTCTCCTGGATGTGGGCTGCATTTTGGCTGCATTTTGGGCTGGAGCTTCTCGTGGTTTGAGGCCTGGCTTGCTCCACCCCCTGCTCTTGAGATTCTCCCAGATGTGGGCTGCATTTTGGCTGCCTTTTGGGCTGGAGCTTCTCGTGGTTTGAGGCCTGGCTTTCTCCACCCCCTGCTCTTGAGATTCTCCCGTATGTGGTTAGGATTTTGGCTGCCTTTTGGGCTGGAGCTTCTCATGGTTTGAGGCCTGGCTTGCTCCACCCCCTGCTCTTGAGATTCTCCCGGATGTGGGCTGCATTTTGGCTGCCTTTTGGGCTGGAGCTTCCCATGGTTTGAGGCCTGGCTTGGTCCACCCCCTGCTCTTGAGATTCTCCCGGATGTGGGCTCCATTTTGGCTGCCTTTTGGGCTGAAGCTTCTCATGGTTTGAGGCCTGGCTTGCTCACCCCCTGCTCTTGAGATTCTCCTGGATGTGGGGTGCATTTTGGCTGCATTTTGGGCTGGAGCTTCCCATGGTTTGAGGCCTGGCTTGCTCCACCCCCTGCTCTTGAGATTCTCCCGGAGGTGGGCTGCATTTTGGCTGCATTTTGTGCTGGAGCTTCTCATGGTTTGAGGCCTGGCTTGCTCACCCCCTGCTCTTGAGATTCTCCTGGATGTGGGCTGCATTTTGGCTGCTTTTTGGGCTGGAGCTTCTCGAGGTTTGAGGCCTGGCTTGCTCCACCCTCTGCTCTTGAGATTCTCCCGGATGTGGGCTGCATTTTGGCTGCCTTTTGGGCTGGAGCTTCCCATGGTTTGAGGCCTGGCTTGCTCCACCCCCTGCTCTTGTGATTCTCCCGGATGTGGGCTGCATTTTGGCTGCCTTTTGGGCTGGAGCTTCTCATAGTTTGAGGCCTGGCTTGCTCCACCCCCTGCTCTTGAGATTCTCCCGGATGTGTGCTCCATTTTGCCTGCATTTTGGGCTGGAGCTTCTCATGGTTTGAGGCCTGGCTTGCTCCACCCCCTGCTCTTGAGATTCTCCTGGATGTGGGCTGCATTTGGGCTGCATTTTGGGCTGGAGCTTCCCATGGTTTGAGGCCTGGCTTGCTCCACCCCCTGCTCTTGAGATTCTCCTGGATGTGGGCTGCATTTTGGCTGCCTTTTGGGCTGGAGCTTCTCGTGGTTTGAGGCCTGGCTTGCTCCAAACTGCCATTGATATTCTCCCGGAGGTGGGCTGCATTTTGGCTGCCTTTTGGGCTGGAGCTTCTCGTGGTTTGAGGCCTGGCTTGCTCCACCCCCTGCTCTTGAGATTCTCCCGGATGTGGGCTGTATTTTGGCTGCCTTTTGGGCTGGAGCTTCTCGTGGTTTGAGGCCTGGCTTGCTCCACCCCCTGCTCCTGAGATTCTCCCGGATGTGGGCTGCATTTTGGCTGCCTTTTGGGCTGGAGCTTCCCGTGGTTTGAGGCCTGGCTTGCTCCACCCCCTGCTCTTGATATTCTCCTGGATGTGGGGTGCATTTTGGCTGCCTTTTGGGCTGGAGCTTCTCGTGGTTTGAGGCCTGGCTTGCTCCACCCCCTGCTCTTGAGATTCTCCCGGAGGTGGGCTGCATTTTGGCTGCATTTTGTGCTGGAGCTTCTCATGGTTTGAGGCCTGGCTTGCTCCACCCCCTGCTCTTGAGATTCTCCCGGATGTGGGCTGCATTTTGGCTGCCTGTTGGGCTGGAGCTTCTCGTGGTTTGAGGCCTGGCTTGCTCCACCCCCTGCTCTTGAGATTCTCCCGGATGTGGGCTGCATTTTGGCTGCCTTTTGGGCTGGAGCTTCTCGAGGTTTGAGGCCTGGCTTGCTCCACCCCCTGCTCTTGAGATTCTCCCGGATGTGGGCTGCATTTTGGCTGCCTTTTGGGCTGGAGCTTCTCGTGGTTTGAGGCCTGGCTTGCTCCAAACTCTGCCATTGAGATTCTCCCGGAGGTGGGCTGCATTTTGGCTGCCTTTTGGGCTGGAGCTTCTCTTGGTTTGAGGCCTGGCTTGCTCCACCCCCTGCTCTTGAGATTCTCCCAGATGTGGGCTGCATTTTGGCTGCATTATGGGCTGGAGCTTCTCGTGGTTTGAGGCCTGGCTTGCTCCACCCCCTGCTCTTGATATTCCTCCGTATGTGGGCTGCATTTTGGCTGCCTTTTGGGCTTTAGCTTCTCGTGGTTTGAGGCCTGGCTTGCTCCACCCCCTGCTCCTGAGATTCTCCCGGAGGTGGGCTGCATTTTGGCTGCCTTTTGGGCTGGAGCTTCTCGTGGTTTGAGGCCTGGCTTGCTCCACCCCCTGCTCCTGAGATTCTCCCGGAAGTGGGCTGCATTTTGGCTGCCTTTTGGGCTGGAGCTTCTCGTGGTTTGAGGCCTGGCTTGCTCCACCCCCTCCTCTTGAGATTCTCCCGGAGGTGGGCTGCATTTTGGCTGCCTTTTGGGCTGGAGGTTCCCGAGGTTTGAGGCCTGGCTTGCTCCACCCCCTGCTCTTGAGATTCTCCCGGATGTGGGCTGGATTTTCGCTGAATTTTGGGCTGGAGCTTCTCGTGGTTTGAGGCCTGGCTTGCTCCACCCCCTGCTCTTGAGATTCTCCTGGATGTGGGCTGCATTTTGGCTGCCTTTTGGGCTGGAGCTTCTCGTGGTTTGAGGCCTGGCTTGCTCCACTCCCTGCTCTTGAGATTCTCCCGGATGTGGGCTGGATTTTGGCTGCCTTTTGGGCTGGAGCTTCTCGTGGTTTGAGGCCTGGCTTGCTCCACCCCCTGCTCTTGAGATTCTCCCGGATGTGGGCTGCATTTTGGCTGCCTTTTGGGCTGGAGCTTCTCGTGGTTTGATGCCTGGCTTGCTCCACCCCCTGCTCTTGATTATCTCCTGGATGTGGGCTGCATTTTGGCTGCATTTTGGGCTGGAGCTTCTCGTGGTTTGAGGCCTGGCTTGCTCCACCCTCTGCTCCTGAAATTCTCCTGGATGTGGGCTGGATTTTGGCTGCCTTTTGGGCTGGAGCTTCTCGAGGTTTGAGGCCTGGCTTGCTCCACCCTCTGCTCTTGAGATTCTCCCGGATGTGGGCTGCATTTTGGCTACTTTTTGGGCTGGAGCTTCTCGTGGTTTGAGGCCTGGCTTGCTCCACCCCCTGCTCTTGAGATTCTCCCGGATGTGGGCTGCATTTTGGCTGCCTTTTGGGCTGGAGCTTCTCGTGGTTTGAGGCCTGGCTTGCTCGAAACTCTGCCATTGAGATTCTCCCGGAGGTGGGCTGCATTTTGGCTGCATTTTGGGCTGGAGCTTCTCTTGGTTTGAGGCCTGGCTTGCTCCACCCCCTGCTCTTGAGATTCTCCCGGATGTGGGCTGCATTTTGGCTGCATTATGGGCTGGAGCTTCTCGTGGTTTGTGGCCTGCTGGCTTCACAGCCTACTCTTGAGATTCTCCCGGATGTGGGCTGCATTTTGGCTGCCTTTTGGGCTTTAGCTTCTCGTGGTTTGAGGCCTGGCTTGCTCCACCCCCTCCTCTTGAGATTCTCCCGGAGGTGGGCTGCATTTTGGCTGCCTTTTGGGCTGGAGGTTCCCGAGGTTTGAGGCCTGGCTTGCTCCACCCCCTGCTCTTGAGATTCTCCCGGATGTGGGCTGGATTTTCGCTGACTTTTGGGCTGGAGCTTCTCGTGGTTTGAGGCCTGGCTTGCTCCACCCCCTGCTCTTGAGATTCTCCTGGATGTGGGCTGCATTTTGGCTGCCTTTTGGGCTGGAGCTTCTCGTGGTTTGAGGCCTGGCTTGCTCCACCCCCTGCTCTTGAGATTCTCCCGGATGTGGGCTGCATTTTGGCTGCCTTTTGGGCTGGAGCTTCTCGTGGTTTGAGGCCTGGATTGCTCCACCCCCTGCTCTTGATTATCTCCTGGATGTGGGCTGCATTTTGGCTGCATTTTGTGCTGGAGCTTCTCATGGTTTGAGGCCTGGCTTGCTCCACCCTCTGCTCCTGAAATTCTCCTGGATGTGGGCTGGATTTTGGCTGCCTTTTGGGCTGGAGCTTCTCGAGGTTTGAGGCCTGGCTTGCTCCAGCCCCTGCTCTTGAGATTCTCCCGGATGTGTGCTGCATTTTGGCTACTTTTTGGGCTGGAGCTTCTCGTGGTTTGAGGCCTGGCTTGCTCCACCCCCTGCTCTTGATATTCTCCCGGATGTGGGGTGCATTTTGGCTGCCTTTTGGGCTGGAGCTTCTCGTGGTTTGAGGCCTGGCTTGCTCCAAACTGCCATTGAGATTCTCCCGGAGGTGGGCTGCATTTTGGCTGCCTTTTGGGCTGGAGCTTCTCTTGGTTTGAGGCCTGGCTTGCTCCACCCCCTGCTCTTGAGATTCTCCCGGATGTGGGCTGCATTTTGGCTGCATTATGGGCTGGAGCTTCTCGTGGTTTGTGGCCTGCTGGCTTCACAGCCTACTCTTGAGATTCTCCCGGATGTGGACTGGATTTTGGCTGCCTTTTGGGCTGGAGCTTCTCGAGGTTTGAGGCCTGGCTTGCTCAACCCCCTGCTCTTGATATTCTCCCGTATGTGGGCTGCATTTTGGCTACTTTTTGGGCTGGAGCTTCTCGAGGTTTGAGGCCTGGCTTGCTCCACCCCCTGCTCTTGAGATTCTCCCGGATGTGGTTAGGATTTTGGCTGCTTTTTGGGCTGGAGCTTCTCGTGGTTTGAGGCCTGGCTTGATCCACCCCCTGCTCTTGTGATTCTCCCGGATGTGGGCTGCATTTTGGCTGCATTTTGGGCTGAAGCTTCTCATGGTTTGAGGCCTGGCTTGCTCCACCCCCTGCTCTTGAGATTCTCCCGGATGTGTGCTCCATTTTGGCTGCATTTTGGGCTGGAGATTCTCATGGTTTGAGGCCTGGCTTGCTCCACCCCCTGCTCTTGAGATTCTCCTGGATGTGGGGTGCATTTTGGCTCCATTTTGGGCTGGAGCTTCCCATGGTTTGAGGCCTGGCTTGCTCCACCCCATGCTGTAGAGATTCTCCTGGATGTGGTTAGGATTTTGGCTGCCTTTTGGGCTGGACCTTCTTGTGGTTTGAGGCCTGGCTTGCTCCACCCCCTGCTCTTGATATTCTCCTGGATGTGGGCTGCATTTTGGCTGCCTTTTGGGCTGGAGCTTCTCGTGGTTTGAGGCCTGGCTTGCTCCACCCCCTGCTCTTGAGATTCTCCCGGAGGTGGGCTGCATTTTGGCTGCCTTTTGGGCTGGAGCTTCTCGTGGTTTGAGGCCTGGCTTGCTCCAACCCCTGCTCTTGAGATTCTCCCGGAGGTGGGCTGCATTTTGGCTGCCTTTTGGGCTGGAGCTTCTCGTGGTTTGAGGCCTGGCTTGCTCCACCCCCTGCTCTTGAGATTCTCCCAGATGTGGGCTGCATTTTGGCTGCCTTTTGGGCTGGAGCTTCTCGTGGTTTGAGGCCTGGCTTGCTCCACCCCCTGCTCTTGAGATTCTCCCGGATGTGGGCTGCATTTTGGCTGCCTTTTGGGCTGGAGGTTCCCGAGGTTTGAGGCCTGGCTTGCTCCACCCCCTGCTCTTGAGATTCTCCCGGATGTGGGCTGCATTTTCGCTGACTTTTGGGCTGGAGCTTCTCGTGGTTTGAGGCCTGGCTTGCTCCACCCCCTGCTCTTGATATTCTCCTGGATGTGGGCTGCATTTTGGCTGCCTTTTGGGCTGGAGCTTCTCGTGGTTTGAGGCCTGGCTTGCTCCACCCCCTGCTCTTGAGATTCTCCCGGATGTGGGCTGCATTTTGGCTGCTTTTTGGGCTGGAGCTTCTCGTGGTTTGAGGCCTGGCTTGCTCCACCCGCTGCTCTTGAGATTCTCCCGGATGTGGGCTGCATTTTGGCTGCCTTTTGGGCTGGAGCTTCTCGTGGTTTGAGGCCTGGCTTGCTCCACCCCCTGCTCTTGATTATCTCCTGGATGTGGGCTGCATTTTGGCTGCTTTTTGGGCTGGAGCTTCTCGAGGTTTGAGGCCTGGCTTGCTCCACCCTCTGCTCTTGAGATTCTCCCGGATGTGGGCTGCATTTTGGCTACTTTTTGGGCTGGAGCTTCTCGTGGTTTGAGGCCTGGCTTGCTCCAACCCCTGCTCTTGAGATTCTCCCGGATGTGGGCTGCATTTTGGCTGCCTTTTGGGCTGGAGCTTCTCGTGGTTTGAGGCCTGGCTTGCTCCAAAATCTGCCATTGAGATTCTCCCGGAGGTGGGCTGCATTTTGGCTGCCTTTTGGGCTGGAGCTTCTCTTGGTTTGAGGCCTGGCTTGCTCCACCCCCTGCTCTTGAGATTCTCCCGGATGTGGGCTGCATTTTGGCTGCATTATGGGCTGGAGCTTCTCGTGGTTTGTGGCCTGCTGGCTTCACAGCCTACTCTTGAGATTCTCCCGGATGTGGGCTGCATTTTGGCTGCCTTTTGGGCTTTAGCTTCTCGTGGTTTGAGGCCTGGCTTGCTCCACCCCCTCCTCTTGAGATTCTCCCGGAGGTGGGCTGCATTTTGGCTGCCTTTTGGGCTGGAGGTTCCCGAGGTTTGAGGCCTGGCTTGCTCCACCCCCTGCTCTTGAGATTCTCCCGGATGTGGGCTGGATTTTCGCTGACTTTTGGGCTGGAGCTTCTCGTGGTTTGAGGCCTGGCTTGCTCCACCCCCTGCTCTTGAGATTCTCCTGGATGTGGGCTGCATTTTGGCTGCCTTTTGGGCTGGAGCTTCTCGTGGTTTGAGGCCTGGCTTGCTCCACCCCCTGCTCTTGAGATTCTCCCGGATGTGGGATGCATTTTGGCTGCTTTTTGGGCTGGAGCTTCTCGTGGTTTGAGGCCTGGCTTGCTCCACCCCCTGCTCTTGAGATTCTCCCGGATGTGGGCTGCATTTTGGCTGCCTTTTGGGCTGGAGCTTCTCGTGGTTTGAGGCCTGGCTTGCTCCAAAATCTGCCATTGAGATTCTCCCGGAGGTGGGCTGCATTTTGGCTGCCTTTTGGGCTGGAGCTTCTCTTGGTTTGAGGCCTGGCTTGCTCCACCCCCTGCTCTTGAGATTCTCCCGGATGTGGGCTGCATTTTGGCTGCCTTTTGGGCTGGAGGTTCCCGAGGTTTGAGGCCTGGCTTGCTCCACCCCCTGCTCTTGAGATTCTCCCGGATGTGGGCTGGATTTTCGCTGACTTTTGGGCTGGAGCTTCTCGTGGTTTGAGGCCTGGCTTGCTCCACCCCCTGCTCTTGAGATTCTCCCGGATGTGGGATGCATTTTGGCTGCTTTTTGGGCTGGAGCTTCTCGTGGTTTGAGGCCTGGCTTGCTCCACCCCCTGCTCTTGAGATTCTCCCGGATGTGGGCTGCATTTTGGCTGCCTTTTGGGCTGGAGCTTCTCGTGGTTTGAGGCCTGGATTGCTCCACCCCCTGCTCTTGATTATCTCCTGGATGTGGGCTGCATTTTGGCTGCATTTTGGGCTGGAGCTTCTCGTGGTTTGAGGCCTGGCTTGCTCCACCCTCTGCTCCTGAAATTCTCCTGGATGTGGGCTGGATTTTGGCTGCATTTTGGGCTGGAGCTTCTCGAGGTTTGAGGCCTGGCTTGCTCCACCCTCTGCTCTTGAGATTCTCCCGGATGTGGGCTGCATTTTGGCTACTTTTTGGGCTGGAGCTTCTCGTGGTTTGAGGCCTGGCTTGCTCCACCCCCTGCTCTTGAGATTCTCCCGGATGTGGGCTGCATTTTGGCTGCCTTTTGGGCTGGAGCTTCTCGTGGTTTGAGGCCTGGCTTGCTCCAAACTCTGCCATTGAGATTCTCCCGGAGGTGGGCTGCATTTTGGCTGCCTTTTGGGCTGGAGCTTCTCTTGGTTTGAGGCCTGGCTTGCTCCACCCCCTGCTCTTGAGATTCTCCCGGATGTGGGCTGCATTTTGGCTGCATTATGGGCTGGAGCTTCTCGTGGTTTGTGGCCTGCTGGCTTCACAGCCTACTCTTGAGATTCTCCCGGATGTGGACTGGATTTTGGCTGCCTTTTGGGCTGGAGCTTCTCGTGGTTTGAGGCCTGGATTGCTCCACCCCCTGCTCTTGAGATTCTCCTGGATGTGGGCTGCATTTTGGCTGCCTTTTGGGCTGGAGGTTCTCGAGGTTTGAGGCCTGGCTTGCTCCACCCCCTGCTCTTGATATTCTCCCGTATGTGGGCTGCATTTTGGCTACTTTTTGGGCTGGAGCTTCTCGAGGTTTGAGGCCTGGCTTGCTCCACCCCCTGCTCTTGAGATTCTCCCGGATGTGGTTAGGATTTTGGCTGCTTTTTGGGCTGGAGCTTCTCGTGGTTTGAGGCCTGGCTTGATCCACCCCCTGCTCTTGTGATTCTCAGGAAGGTGGGCTGCATTTTGGCTGCATTTTGGGCTGAAGCTTCTCATGGTTTGAGGCCTGGCTTGCTCCACCCCCTGCTCTTGAGATTCTCCCGGATGTGTGCTCCATTTTGGCTGCATTTTGGGCTGGAGATTCTCATGGTTTGAGGCCTGGCTTGCTCCACCCCCTGCTCTTGAGATTCTCCTGGATGTGGGGTGCATTTTGGCTCCATTTTGGGCTGGAGCTTCCCATGGTTTGAGGCCTGGCTTGCTCCACCCCATGCTGTAGAGATTCTCCTGGATGTGGTTAGGATTTTGGCTGCCTTTTGGGCTGGACCTTCTTGTGGTTTGAGGCCTGGCTTGCTCCACCCCCTGCTCTTGAGATTCTCCCGGAGGTGGGCTGGATTTTGGCTGCCTTTTGGGCTGGAGCTTCCCATGGTTTGAGGCCTGGCTTACTCCACCCCCTGCTCTTGAGATTCTCCCGGAGGTGGGCTGCATTTTGGCTGCCTTTTGGGCTGGAGCTTCTCGTGGTTTGAGGCCTGGCTTGCTCCACCCCCTGCTCTTGAGATTCTCCCGGAGGTGGGCTGCATTTTGGCTGCCTTTTGGGCTGGAGCTTCTCGTGGTTTGAGGCCTGGCTTGCTCCACCCCCTGCTCCTGAGATTCTCCCAGATGTGGGCTGCATTTTGGCTGCCTTTTGGGCTGGAGCTTCTCGTGGTTTGAGGCCTGGCTTGCTCCACCCCCTGCTCTTGAGATTCTCCCGGATGTGGGCTGCATTTTGGCTGCCTTTTGGGCTGGAGGTTCCCGAGGTTTGAGGCCTGGCTTGCTCCACCCCCTGCTCTTGAGATTCTCCCGGATGTGGGCTGCATTTTGTCTGCCTTTTGGGCTGGAGCTTCTCGTGGTTTGAGGCCTGGCTTGCTCCACCCCCTGCTCTTGATATTCTCCTGGATGTGGGCTGCATTTTGGCTGCCTTTTGGGCTGGAGCTTCTCGTGGTTTGAGGCCTGGCTTGCTCCACCCCCTGCTCTTGAGATTCTCCCGGATGTGGGCTGCATTTTGGCTGCTTTTTGGGCTGGAGCTTCTCGTGGTTTGAGGCCTGGCTTGCTCCACCCCCTGCTCTTGAGATTCTCCCGGATGTGGGCTGCATTTTGGCTGCCTTTTGGGCTGGAGCTTCTCGTGGTTTGAGGCCTGGCTTGCTCCACCCCCTGCTCTTGATTATCTCCTGGATGTGGGCTGCATTTTGGCTGCCTTTTGGGCTGGAGCTTCTCGTGGTTTGAGGCCTGGCTTACTCCACACACTGCTCTTCATATTCTCCCAGATGTGGTCTGCATTTTGGCTGCATTTTGGGCTGGAGCTTCTCGTGGTTTGAGGCCTGGCTTGCTCCACCCCCTGCTCTTGAAATTCTCCCGGATGTGGGCTGCATTTTGGCTGCCTTTTGGGCTGGAGCTTCTCGTGATTTGAGGCCTGGATTTCTCCACCCCCTGCTCTTGATATTCTCCCGGATGTGGGCTGGATTTTGGCTGCCTTTTGGGCTGGAGCTTCTCGTGGTTTGAGGCCTGGCTTGCTCCACCCCCTGCTCTTGAGATTCTCCCGGATGTGGGCTGCATTTTGGCTAAATTTTGGGATGGAGCTTCTCGTGGTTTGAGGCCTGGCTTACTCCACACCCTGCTCTTCATATTCTCCCAGATTTGTTCTGCATTTTGGCTGACTTTTGGACTGGAGCTTCTCATGGTTTGAGGCATGGCTTGCTACAAACTCTACCATTGATATTCTCCCGTATGTGGGCTGCATTTTGGCTGCATTTTGGGCTGGAGCTTCTCGTGGTTTGAGGACTGGCTTGCTCCACCCCCTGCTCTTGAGATTCTCCCGGAGGTGGGCTGCATTTTGGCTGCCTTTTGGGCTGGAGCTTCTCGTGGTTTGAGGCCTGGCTTGCTCCAACCCCTGCTCTTGAGATTCTCCCGGATGTGGGCTGGATTTTGGGTGCCTTTTGGGCGGGAGCTTCTCATGGTTTGAGGCCTGCCTTGCTCCACCACCTGCTCTTGAGATTCTCCCAGAGGTGGGCTGCATTTTTGCTGCCTTTTGGGCTGGAGCTTCTCGTGGTTTGAGGCCTGGCTTTCTCCACCCCCTGCTCTTGAGATTCTCCCGGATGTGGGCTGCATTTTGGCTGCCTTTTGGGCTGGAGCTTCAAATGGTTTGAGGCCTGGCTTGCTCCACCCCCTGCTCTTGAGATTCTCCCGCAGGTGGGCTGCATTTTGGCTGCTTTTTGGGCTGGAGCTTCTCGTGGTTTGAGGCCTGGCTTGCTCCACCCCCTGCTCTTGATATTCTCCTGGATGTGGGCTGCATTTTGGCTGCCTTTTGGGCTGGAGCTTTTCGTGGTTTGAGGCCTGGCTTGCTCCACCCCCTGCTCTTGAGATTCTCCCGGATATGGGCTGCATTTTGGCTGCTTTTTGGGCTGGAGCTTCTCGTGGTTTGAGGCCTGGCTTGCTCCACGCCCTGCTCTTGAGATTCTCCCGCATGTGGGCTGCATTTTGGCTGCCTTTTGGGCTGGAGCTTCTCGTGGTTTGAGGCCTGGCTTGCTCCAACCCCTGCTCTTGAGATTCTCCCGGATGTGGGCTGCATTTTGGCTGCTTTTTGGGCGGGAGCTTCTCATGGTTTGAGGCCTGCCTTGCTCCACCCCCTGCTCTTGAGATTCTCCCAGAGGTGGGCTGCATTTTGGCTGCCTTTTGGGCTGGAGCTTCTCGTGGTTTGAGGCCTGGCTTGCTCCACCCCCTGCTCTTGAGATTCTCCCGGATGTGGGCTGCATTTTGGCTGCCTTTTGGGCTGGAGCTTCTCGTGGTTTGAGGCCTGGCTTGCTCCACCCCCTGCTCTTGAGATTCTCCCGGATGTGGGCTGCATTTTGGCTGCATTTAGGGCTGGAGCTTCTCGTGGTTTGAGGCCTGGCTTGCTCCACACACTGCTCTTCATATTCTCCCAGATGTGGTCTGCATTTTGGCTGCCTTTTGGGCTGGAGCTTCTCATGGTTTGAGGCCTGCCTTGCTCCACCCCCTGCTCTTGAGATTCTCCCGGATGTGGGCTGCATTTTGGCTGCCTTTTGGGCTGGAGCTTCTCGTGGTTTGAGGCCTGGCTTGCTCCACCCCCTGCTCTTGAGATTCTCCCAGAGGTGGGCTGCATTTTGGCTGCATTTTGGGCTGGAGCTTCTCGTGGTTTGAGGCCTTTCTTGCTCCACCCCCTGCTCTTGAGATTCTCCCGGATGTGGGCTGCATTTTGGCTGCCTTTGGGCTGGAGCTTCTCGTGGTTTGAGGCCTGGCTTGCTCCACCCCCTTCTCTTGAGATTCTCCCGGAGGTGTTCTGCATTTTGGCTGCATTTTTGGGCTGGAGCTTCTCATGGTTTGAGGCCTGGCTTGCTCCACCCCCTGCTCTTGATATTCTCCCGTATATGGGCTGCATTTTGGCTGCCTTTTGGGCTGGAGCTTCTCGTGGTTTGAGGACTGGCTTGCTACAAACTCTGCCATTGATATTCTCCCATATGTGGGCTGCATTTTGGCTGCATTTTGGGCTGGAGCTTCTCGTGGTTTGAGGCCTGGCTTGCTCCACCCCCTGCTCTTGAGATTCTCCCGGAGGTGGGCTGCATTTTGGCTGCCTTTTGGGCTGGAGCTTCTCGTGGTTTGAGGCCTGGCTTGCTCCATCCCCTGCTCTTGAGATTCTCCCGGATGTGGGCTGGGTTTTGGCTGCCTTTTGGGCTGGAGCTTCTTGTGGTTTGAGGCCTGGCTTGCTCCACCCCCTGCTCTTGATATTCTCCCGGATGTGGGCTGGATTTTGGCTGCCTTTTGGGCTGGAGCTTCTCGTGGTTTGAGGCCTGGCTTGCTCCAAACTCTGCCATTGAGATTCTCCCGGAGGTGGGCTGCATTTTGGCTGCCTTTTGGGCTGGAGCTTCAAATGGTTTGAGGCCTGGCTTGCTCGACCCCCTGCTCTTGAAATTGTCCCGGATGTGGGCTGCATTTTGGCTGCTTTTTGGGCTGGAGCTTCTCGTGGTTTGAGGCCTGGCTTGCTCCACCCCCTGCTCTTGATATTCTCCTGGATGTGGGCTGCATTTTGGCTGCCTTTTGGGCTGGAGCTTCTCGTGGTTTGAGGCCTGGCTTGCTCCACCCCCTGCTCTTGAGATTCTCCCGGATGTGGGCTGCATTTTGGCTGCTTTTTGGGCTGGAGCTTCTCGTGGTTTGAGGCCTGGCTTGCTCCACGCCCTGCTCTTGAGATTCTCCCGCATGTGGGCTGCATTTTGGCTGCCTTTTGGGCTGGAGCTTCTCGTGGTTTGAGGCCTGGCTTGCTCCACCCCCTGCTCTTGAGATTCTCCCGGATGTGGGCTGCATTTTGGCTGCATTTAGGGCTGGAGCTTCTCGTGGTTTGAGGCCTGGCTTACTCCACACACTGCTCTTCATATTCTCCCAGATATGGTCTGCATTTTGGCTGCCTTTTGGGCTGGAGCTTCTCATGGTTTGAGGCCTGCCTTGCTCCACCCCCTGCTCTTGAGATTCTCCCGGATGTGGGCTGCATTTTGGCTGCCTTTTGGGCTGGAGCTTCTCGTGGTTTGAGGCCTGGCTTGCTCCACCCCCTTCTCTTGAGATTCTCCCGGAGGTGGGCTGCATTTTGGCTGCATTTTTGGGCTGGAGCTTCTCATGGTTTGAGGCCTGGCTTGCTCCACCCCCTGCTCTTGATATTCTCCCGTATATGGGCTGCATTTTGGCTGCCTTTTGGGCTGGAGCTTCTCGTGGTTTGAGGACTGGCTTGCTACAAACTCTGCCATTGATATTCTCCCATATGTGGGCTGCATTTTGGCTGCATTTTGGGCTGGAGCTTCTCGTGGTTTGAGGCCTGGCTTGCTCCACCCCCTGCTCTTGAGATTCTCCCGGAGGTGGGCTGCATTTTGGCTGGCTTTTGGGCTGGAGCTTCTCGTGGTTTGAGGCCTGGCTTGCTCCATCCCCTGCTCTTGAGATTCTCCCAGATGTGGGCTGGATTTTGGCTCCCTTTTGGGCTGGAGCTTCTCATGGTTTGAGGCCTGGCTTGCTCCACCCCCTGCTCTTGAGATTCTCCCGGATGTGGGCTGCATTTTGGCTGCCTATGGGCTGGAGCTTCTCGTTGTTTGAGGCCTGGCTTGCTCCAACCCCTGCTCTTGAGATTCTCCCGGAGGTGGGCTGGATTTTGGCTGCCTTTTGGGCTGGAGCTTCTCATGGTTTGAGGCCTGACTTGCTCCACCCCCTGCTCTTGAGATTCTCCCAGAGGTGGGCTGCATTTTGGCTGCCTTTTGGCCTGGAGCTTCTCGTGGTTTGAGGCCTGGCTTGCTCCACCCCCTGCTCTTGAGATTCTCCCGGAGGTGGGCTGTATTTTGGCTGCCTTTTGGGCTGGAGCTTCTCGTGGTTTGAGGCCTGGCTTGCTCCACCCCCTGCTCTTGATATTCTCCCGGATGTGGGCTGCATTTTGGCTGCCTTTTGGGCTGGAGCTTCTCGTAGTTTGAGGCCTGGCTTGCTACAAACTCTGCCATTGATATTCTCCCGTATGTGGGCTGCATTTTGCCTGCATTTTGGGCTGGAGCTTCTCGTGGTTTGAGGCCTGGCTTGCTCCACCCCCTGCTCTTGAGATTCTCCCGGATGTGGGCTGCATTTTGGCTCCCTTTTGGGCTGGAGCTTCTCATGGTTTGAGGCCTTGCTTGCTCCACCCCCTGCTCTTGAAATTGTCCCGGATGCGGGGTGCATTTTGTCTGCCTTTTGGGCTGGAGCTTCTCGTGGTTTGAGTCCTGGCTTGCTCCACTACCTGCTCTTGAGATTCTCCCGGATGTGGGCTGCATTTGGCTGCCTTTTGGGCTGGAGAATCTCGAGGTTTGAGGCCTGGCTTGCTCCACCCCCTGCTCTTGAGATTCTCCCGGATGTGGGCTGGATTTTGTCTGCCTTTTGGTCTGGAGCTTCTCGTGGTTTGAGGCCTGGCTTGCTCCACCCCCTGCTCTTGAGATTCTCCCGGAGGTGGGCTGGATTTTGGCTGATTCTTGGGCTGGAGCTTCTCGTGGTTTGAGGCCTGGCTTCCTCCAACCCCTGCTCTTGCAATTCTCCCGGATGTGGGCTGCATTTTGGCTGCCTTTTGGGCTGGAGCTTCACGTGGTTTGAGGCCTGGCTTGCTCCACCTCCTGCTCTTGAGATTCTCCCGCAGGTGGGCTGCATTTTGGCTGCTTTTAGGGCTGGAGCTTCTCGTGGTTTGAGGCCTGGCTTGCTCCACCCCCTGCTCTTGAGATTCTCCCGGAGGTGGGCTGCATTTTGGTTACCTTTTGGGCTGGAGCTTCTCGTGGTTTGAGGCCTGGCTTGCTCCACCCCCTGCTCTTGAGATTCTCCCGGATGTGGGCTGCATTTTGGCTGCATTTTGGGCTGGAGCTTCTCGTGGTTTGAGGCCTGGCTTGCTCTAAAGTCTGCCATTGAGATTCTCCCGGATGTGGGTTGCATTTTGGCTGATTCTTGGGCTGGAGCTTCTCGAGGTTTGAGGCCTGGCTTGCTCCACCCCCTGCTCTTGAGATTCTCCCGGATGTGGGCTGCATTTTGGCTGCCTTTTGGGCTGGAGCTTCTCTTGGTTTGAGGCCTGGCTTGCTCCACCCCCTGCTCTTGAGATTCTCCCAGAGGTGGGCTGCATTTTGGCTGCCTTTTGCGCTGGAGCTTCTCGTGGTTTGAGGCCTGGCTTGCTCCACCCTCTGCTCTTGAGATTCTCCCGGATGTGGGCTGCATTTTGGCTGCATTTTGGGCTGGAGCTTCTTGTGGTTTGAGGCCTGGTTTGCTCCAAACTCTGCCATTGAGATTCTCCCGGATGTGGGCTGCATTTTGGCTGATTCTTGGGCTGCAGATTCTCGAGGTTTGAGGCCTGGCTTGCTCCACCCCCTGCTCTTGAGATTCTCCTGGATGTGGGCCTGCATTTTGGCTGCATTTTGGGCTGGAGCTTCTCGTGGTTTGAGGCCTGGCTTGCTCCAACCCCTGCTCTTGAGGTTCTCCCGGATGTGGGCGGGATTTTGGCTGCCTTTTGGGCTGGAGCTTCTCATGGTTTGAGGCCTGGCTTGCTCCACCCCCTGCTCTTGAAATTGTCGCGGATATGGGCTGCATTTTGGCTGCCTTTTGGGCTGGAGCTTCTCGTGGTTTGAGGCCTGGCTTCCTCCACACCCTGCTCTTGCGATTCTCCAGGATGTGGGCTGCATTTTGGCTGCCTTTTGGGCTGGAGCTTCTCGTGGTTTGAGGCCTGGCTTGCTCCACCCCCTGCTCTTTATATTCTCCCGGATGTGGGCTGGATTTTGGCTGCATTTTGGGCTGGAGCTTCTTGTGGTTTGAGGCCTGCCTTGCTCCACCCCCTGCTCTTGATATTCTCCCGGATGTGGGCTGGATTTTGTCTGCATTTTGGGCTGGAGCTTCTCGAGGTTTGAGGCCTGGCTTGCTCCACCCCCTGCTCTTGAGATTCTCCCGGATGTGGGCTGCATTTTGGCTGCCTTTTGGGCTGGATCTTCTCAAGGTTTGAGGCCTGGCTTGCTCCAAATTCTGCCATTGAGATTCTCCCGGAGGTGGGCTGCATTTTGGCTGCATTTAGGGCTGGAGCTTCTCGAGGTTTGAGGCCTGGCTTGCTCCACCCCCTGCTCTTGAGATTCTCCCGGATGTGGGCTGCATTTTGGCTGCATTTGAACTGGAGCTTCTCGTGGTTTGAGGCCTGGCTTGCTCCACCCCCTGCTCTTGAGATTCTCACGGATGTGGGCTGGATTTTGGCTGCCTTTTGGTCTGGAGTTTCTCGAGGTTTGAGGCCTGCCTTGCTCCACCCCCTGCTCTTGATATTCGCAGGGAGGTGGGCTGCATTTTGGCTGCCTTTTGGGCTGGAGCTTCTCGAGGTTTGAGGCCTGGCTTTCTCCACCCCCTGCTCTTGATATTCTCCTGGATGTAGGCTGCATTTTGGCTGCCTTTTGGGCTGGAGCTTCTTGTGGTTTGAGGCCTGGCTTCCTCCACCCCCTGCTCTTGAGATTCTCCTGGATGTGGGCTGCATTTTGGCTGCCTTTTGGGCTGGAGCTTCTCGTGGTTTGAGGCCTGGCTTGCTCCACCCCCTGCTCTTGAGATTCTCCCGGATGTGGGCTGCATTTTGGCTGCATTTAGGGCTGTAGAATCTCGAGGTTTGAGGCCTGCCTTGCTCCACCCCCTGCTCTTGATATTCTCCCTCATATGGCCTGCATTTTGTCTGCATTTTGGACTGGAGCTTCTCGTGGTTTGAGGCCTGGCTTCCTCCACCCCCTGCTCTTGATATTCTGGATGTGGGCTGGATTTTGGCTGCCTTTTGGGCTGGAGCTTCTCGAGGTTTGAGGCCTGGCTTGCTCCACCCCCTGCTCTTGATATTCTCCCGGATGTGGGCTGCATTTTGGCTGCATTTTGGGCTGGAGCTTCTCGTGGTTTGAGGCCTGCCTTGCTCCACCCCCTGCTCTTGAGATTCTCAGGGATGTGGGCTGCATTTTGGCTGCCTTTTGGGCTGGAGCTTCTCGTGGTTTGAGGCCTGGCTTTCTCCACCCCCTACTCTTGAGATTCTCCCGGATGTGGGCTGCATTTTGGCTGCATTTAGGGCTGGAGCTCCTCGTGGTTTGAGGCCTGGCTTGCTCCACCCCCTGCTCTTGAGATTCTCCCGGAGGTGGGCTGCATTTTGGCTGCCTTTTGGGCTGGAGCTTCTCGTGGTTTGAGGCCTGGCTTGCTCCACCCCTTGATCTTGAGATTCTCCCGGATGTGGGCTGCATTTTGGCTGCCTTTTGGGCTGGAATTTCTCGAGGTTTGAGGCCTGGCTTGCTCCACCCCCTGCTCTTGATATTCTCCCGGATGTGGGCTGGATTTTGTCTGCATTTTGGGCTGGAGCTTCTCGTGGTTTGAGGCCTGGCTTGCTCCACCCCCTGCTCTTGAAATTGTCCCGGATGTGGGCTGCATTTTGGCTCCCTTTTGGGCTGGAGCTTCTCGTGGTTTGAGGCCTGGCTTGCTCCACCCCCTGCTCTTGAGATTCTCCCGGATGTGGGCTGCATTTTGGCTGCATTTTGGGCTGGAGAATCTCGAGGTTTGAGGCCTGCCTTGCTCCACCCCCTGCTCTTGATATTCTCCCGGATGTGGGCTGCATTTTGTCTGAATTTTGGGCTGGAGCTTCTCGTGGTTTGAGGCCTGGCTTCCTCCACCCCTGCTCTTGAGATTCTCCCGGATGTGGGCTGCATTTTGGCTGCCTTTTGGGCTGGAGCTTCTCGTGGTTTGAGGCCTGGCTTGCTCCACCCCCTGCTCTTGAGATTCTCCCGGAGGTGGGCTGGATTTTGGCTGCCTTTTGGGCTGGAGCTTCTCGTGGTTTGAGGCCTGGCTTGCTCCACCCCCTGCTCTTGAGATTCTCCCGGATGTGGGCTGCATTTTGGCTGCCTTTTGGGGTGGAGCTTCTCGTGGTTTGAGGCCTGGCTTGCTCCACCCACTGCTCTTGAGATTCTCCCGGATGTGGGCTGGATTTTGACTGCCTTTTGGGCTGGAGTTTCTCATGGTTTGAGGCCTGGCTTGCTCCACCCCCTGCTTTTGAGATTCTCCCTCATATGGCCTGCATTTTGTCTGCATTTTGGGCTGGAGCTTCTCGTGGTTTGAGGCCTGGCTTGCTCCACCCCCTGCTCTTGAGATTCTCCCGGATGTGGGCTGCATTTTGGCTGCCTTTTGGGCTGGAGCTTCTCATGGTTTGAGGCCTGGCTTGCTCCACCCCCTGCTCTTGATATTCTCCCGGATGTGGGCTGCACTTCGTCTGCCTTTTGGGCTGGAGCTTCTCTTGGTTTGAGGCCTGGCTTGCTCCACCCCCTGCTCTTGAGATTCTCCCGGATGTGGGCTGCATTTTGGCTGCTTTTTGGGCTGGAGCTTCTCGTGGTTTGAGGCCTGGCTTGCTCCACCCACTGCTCTTGAGATTCTCCCGGATGTGGGCTGGATTTTGGCTGCTTTTTGGGCTGGAGCTTCTCGAGGTTTGAGGCCTGGCTTGCTCCACCCCCTGCTCTTGAGATTCTCCCGGATGTGGGCTGGATTTTGGCTGCATTTTGGGCTGGAGCTTCTCATGGTTTGAGGCCTGGCTTGCTCCACCCCCTGCTCTTGAGATTCTCCCGGATGTGGGCTGCATTTTGGCTGCCTTTTGGGCTGGAGCTTCTCGTGGTTTGAGGCCTGGCTTGCTCCACCCCCTGCTCTTGAGATTCTCCCGGATGTGGGCTGCATTTTGGCTGCCTTTTGGGCTGGAGCTTCTCGTGGTTTGAGGCCTGGCTTTCTCCACCCCCTACTCTTGAGATTCTCCCGGATGTGGGCTGCATTTTGGCTGCCTTTAGGGCTGGAGCTCCTCGTGGTTTGAGGCCTGGCTTGCTCCACCCCCTGCTCTTGAGATTCTCCCGGATGTGGGCTGCATTTTGGCTGCCTTTTGGGCTGGAGAATCTCGAGGTTTGGGGCCTGCCTTGCTCCACCCCCTGCTCTTGATATTCTCCCGGATGTGGGCTGCATTTTGTCTGCATTTTGGGCTGGAGCTTCTCGTGGTTTGAGGCCTGGCTTTCTCCACCCCCTGCTCTTGAGATTCTCCCGGATGTGGGCTGCATTTTGGCTGCCTTTTGGGCTGGAGCTTCTCGTGTTTTGAGGCCTGGCTTGCTCCACCCCCTGCTCTTGAGATTCTCCCGGATGTGGGCTGCATTTTGGCTGCCTTTTGGGCTGGAGCTTCTCATGGTTTGAGGCCTAGCTTGCTCCACCCCCTGCTCTTGATATTCTCCTGGATGTGGGCTGGATTTTTGCTGCCTTTTGGGGTGGAGCTTCTCATGGTTTGAGGCCTGGCTTGCTCCACCCCCTGCTCTTGAGATTCTCCCGGATGTGGGCTGGATTTTGACTGCCTTTTGGGCTGGAGTTTCTCATGGTTTGAGGCCTGGCTTGCTCCACCCCCTGCTCTTGAGATTCTCCCGGAGGTGGGCTGCATATTCGCTGCATTTTGGGCTGGAGATTCTCGTGGTTTGAGGCCTGGCTTGCTCCACCCCCTGCTCTTGAGATTCTCCCGGATGTGGTTAGGATTTTGGCTGCTTTTTGGGCTGGAGCTTCTCGTGGTTTGAGGCCTGGCTTGCTCCACCCCCTGCTCTTGAAATTGTCCCGGATGTGGGCTGCATTTTGGCTAACTTTTGGGCTGGAGCTTCTCGTGGTTTGAGGCCTGTCTTGCTCCACCCCCTGCTCTTGAAATTCTCCCGGATGTGGGCTGCATTTTGGCTGCCTTTTGGGCTGGAGAATCTCGTGGTTTGAGGCCTGGCTTGCTCCACCCCCTGCTCTTGATATTCTCCCGGATGTGGGCTGCATTTTGGCTGCATTTTGGGCTGGAGCTTCTCGTGGTTTGAGGCCTGGCTTGCTCCACCCCTGCTCTTGAGATTCTCCCGGAGGTGGGCTGCATTTTGGCTGCATTTTGGGCTGGAGCTTCTCGTGGTTTGAGGCCTGGCTTGCTCCACCCCCTGCTCTTGATATTCTCCTGGATGTGGGCTGGATTTTGGCTGCCTTTTGGGCTGGAGCTTCTCATGGTTTGAGGCCTGGCTTGCTCCACCCACTGCTCTTGAGATTCTCCCGGATGTGGGCTGGATTTTGGCTGCCTTTAGGGCTGGAGCTTCTCATGGTTTGAGGCCTGGCTTGCTCCACCCTCTGCTCTTGAGATTCTCCTGGATGTGGGAGGCATTTTGGCTGCCTTTTGGGCTGGAGCTTCTCATGGTTTGAGGACTGGCTTGCTCCACCCCCTGCTCTTGAGATTCTCCCGGAGGTGGGCTGCATATTCGCTGCCTTTTGGGCTGGAGCTTCTCGTGGTTTGAGGCCTGGCTTGCTCCACCCCCTGCTCTTGAGATTCTCCCGGATGTGGGCTGCATTTTGGCTGCCTTTTGGGCTGGAGCTTCTCGAGGTTTGAGGTCTGGCTTGCTCCACCCCCTGCTCTTGAGATTCTCCCGCATGTGGGCGGCATTTTGGCTGCCTTTTGACCTGGAGCTTCTCGTGGTTTGAGGCCTGGCTTGCTCCACCCCCTGCTCTTGAGATTCTCAGGGAGGTGGGCTGCATTTTGGCTGCATTTTGGGCTGGAGCTTCTCGTGGTTTGAGGCCTGGCTTGCTCCACCCACTGCTCTTGAGATTCTCCCGTATGTGGGCTGCATTTTGGCTGCCTTTTGGGCTGGAGCTTCTCATGGTTTGAGGCCTGGCTTGCTCCACCCCCTGCTCTTGAGATTCTCCCGGAGGTGGGCTTCATTTTGGCTGCATTTTGGGCTGGAGCATCTTGTGGTTTGTAGCCTGGCTTGCTCCAACCCCTGCTCTTGAGATTCTCCCGGATGTGGGCTGCATTTTGGTTGCCTTTTGGGCTGGAGCTTCTCGTGGTTTGAGGCCTGGCTTGCTCCACCACCTGCTCTTGAGATTCTCCCGGATGTGGGCTGGATTTTGGCTGCCTTTTGGGCTGAAGCTTCTCGTGGTTTGAGGCCTGGCTTCCTCCACCCCCTGCTCTTGAGATTCTCCTGGATGTGGGCTGCATTTTGGCTGCCTTTTGGGCTGGAGGTTCTCGTGGTTTGTAGCCTGGCTTGCTCCACCCCCTGCTCTTGAGATTCTCCCGGATGTGGGCTGCATTTTGGCTGCCTTTTGCCTGGAGCTTCTCGTGGTTTGAGGCCTGGCTTGCTCCACCCTCTGCTCTTGAGATTCTCCCGGGTGTGGGCTGCATTTTGGCTGCCTTTTGGGCTGGAGCTTCTCGTGGTTTGAGGCCTGGCTTGCTCCACCCCCTGCTCTTGATATTCTCCCGGATGTGGGCTGCATTTTGGCTGCCTTATGGGCTGGAGCTTCTCGTGGTTTGAGGCCTGGCTTGCTCCACCACCTGCTCTTGAAATTGTATCGGATGTGGGCTGCATTTTGGCTGCCTTTTGGGCTGGAGCTTCTCATGGTTTGAGGCCTGGCTTGCTCCACCCTCTGCTCTTGAGATTCTCCCGGAGGTGGGCTGCATATTCGCTGCCTTTTGGGCTGGAGATTCTCATGGTTTGAGGCCTGGCTTGCTCCACCCCCTGCTCTTGAGATTCTCCCGGATGTGGGCTGCATTTTGGCTGCATTTTGGGCTGGAGCTTCTCGTGGTTTGAGGCCTGGCTTGCTCCACCCCTGCTCTTGAGATTCTCCCGGAGGTGGGCTGCATTTTGGCTGCATTTTGGGCTGGAGCTTCTCATGGTTTGAGGCCTGGCTTGCTCCACCCCCTGCTCTTGAGATTCTCCCGGATGAGGGCTGCATTTTGGCTGCATTTTGGGCTGGAGCTTCTCGTGGTTTGAGGCCTGGTTTGCTCCACCCCCTGCTCTTGAGATTCTCCCGGAGGTGGGCTGCATTTTGGCTGCCTTTTGGGCTGGAGCTTCTCGTGGTTTGAGGCCTGGCTTGGTCCACCCACTGCTCTTGAGATTCTCCCGGATGTGGGCTGGATTTTGGGTGCCTTTTGGGCTGGAGCTTCTCATGGTTTGAGGCCTGGCTTGCTCCACCCTCTGCTCTTGAGATTCTCCTGGATGTGGGCTGCATTTTGGCTGCCTTTTGGGCTGGAGCTTCTCATGGTTTGAGGACTGGCTTGCTCCACCCCCTGCTCTTGAGATTCTCCCGGAGGTGGGCTGCATATTCGCTGCCTTTTGGGCTGGAGATTCTCGTGGTTTGAGGCCTGGCTTGCTCCACCCCCTGCTCTTGAGATTCTCCCGGATGTGGGCTGCATTTTGGCTGCCTTTTGGGCTGGAGCTTCTCGAGGTTTGAGGTCTGGCTTGCTCCACCCCCTGCTCTTGAGATTCTCCCGCATGTGAGCGGCATTTTGGCTGCCTTTTGACCTGGAGCTTCTCGTGGTTTGAGGCCTGGCTTGCTCCACCCCCTGCTCTTGAGATTCTCAGTGAGGTGGGCTGCATTTTGGCTGCATTTTGGGCTGGAGCTTCTCGTGGTTTGAGGCCTGGCTTCCTCCACCCACTGCTCTTGAGATTCTCCCGGATGTGGGCTGCATTTTGGCTGCCTTTTGGGCTGGAGCTTCTCATGGTTTGAGGCCTGGCTTGCTCCACCCCCTGCTCTTGAGATTCTCCCGGAGGTGGGCTGCATTTTGGCTGCCTTTTGGGCTGGAGCATCTTGTGGTTTGTAGCCTGGCTTGCTCCAACACCTGCTCTTGAGATTCTCCCGGATGTGGGCTGCATTTTGGCTGCCTTTTGCCTGGAGCTTCTCGTGGTTTGAGGCCTGGCTTGCTCCACCCTCTGCTCTTGAGATTCTCCCGGGTGTGGGCTGCATTTTGGCTGCCTTTTGGGCTGGAGCTTCTCGTGGTTTGAGGCCTGGCTTGCTCCACCCCCTGCTCTTGATATTCTCCCGGATGTGGGCTGCATTTTGGCTGCCTTATGGGCTGGAGCTTCTCGTGGTTTGAGGCCTGGCTTGCTCCACCACCTGCTCTTGAAATTGTATCGGATGTGGGCTGCATTTTGGCTGCCTTTTGGGCTGGAGCTTCTCGTGGTTTGAGGCCTGGCTTGCTCCACCCCCTGCTCTTGAGATTCTCCCGGATGTGGGCTGCATTTTGGCTGCCTTTTGGGCTGGAGCTTCTCATGGTTTGAGGCCTGGCTTGCTCCACCCTCTGCTCTTGAGATTCTCCCGGAGGTGGGCTGCATATTCGCTGCCTTTTGGGCTGGAGATTCTCATGGTTTGAGGCCTGGCTTGCTCCACCCCCTGCTCTTGAGATTCTCCCGGATGTGGGCTGCATTTTGGCTGCATTTTGGGCTGGAGCTTCTCGTGGTTTGAGGCCTGGCTTGCTCCACCCCTGCTCTTGAGATTCTCCCGGAGGTGGGCTGCATTTTGGCTGCATTTTGGGCTGGAGCTTCTCATGGTTTGAGGCCTGGCTTGCTCCACCCCCTGCTCTTGAGATTCTCCCGGATGAGGGCTGCATTTTGGCTGCATTTTGGGCTGGAGCTTCTCGAGGTTTGAGGCCTGGTTTGCTCCACCCCCTGCTCTTGAGATTCTCCCAGAGGTGGGCTGCATTTTGGCTGCCTTTTGGGCTGGAGCTTCTCGTGGTTTGAGGCCTGGCTTGGTCCACCCACTGCTCTTGAGATTCTCCCGGATGTGGGCTGGATTTTGGGTGCCTTTTGGGCTGGAGCTTCTCATGGTTTGAGGCCTGGCTTGCTCCACCCTCTGCTCTTGAGATTCTCCTGGATGTGGGCTGCATTTTGGCTGCCTTTTGGGCTGGAGCTTCTCATGGTTTGAGGACTGGCTTGCTCCACCCCCTGCTCTTGAGATTCTCCCGGAGGTGGGCTGCATATTCGCTGCCTTTTGGGCTGGAGATTCTCGTGGTTTGAGGCCTGGCTTGCTCCACCCCCTGCTCTTGAGATTCTCCCGGATGTGGGCTGCATTTTGGCTGCCTTTTGGGCTGGAGCTTCTCGAGGTTTGAGGTCTGGCTTGCTCCACCCCCTGCTCTTGAGATTCTCCCGCATGTGAGCGGCATTTTGGCTGCCTTTTGACCTGGAGCTTCTCGTGGTTTGAGGCCTGGCTTGCTCCACCCCCTGCTCTTGAGATTCTCAGTGAGGTGGGCTGAATTTTGGCTGCATTTTGGGCTGGAGCTTCTCGTGGTTTGAGGCCTGGCTTCCTCCACCCACTGCTCTTGAGATTCTCCCGGATGTGGGCTGCATTTTGGCTGCCTTTTGGGCTGGAGCTTCTCATGGTTTGAGGCCTGGCTTGCTCCACCCCCTGCTCTTGAGATTCTCCCGGAGGTGGGCTGCATTTTGGCTGCCTTTTGGGCTGGAGCATCTTGTGGTTTGTAGCCTGGCTTGCTCCAACACCTGCTCTTGAGATTCTCCCGGATGTGGGCTGCATTTTGGCTGCCTTTTGGGCTGGAGCTTCTCGTGGTTTGAGGCCTAGCTTGCTCCACCCCCTGCTCTTGATATTCTCCTGGATGTGGGCTGGATTTTGGCTGCCTTTTGAGCTGGAGCTTCTCGTGGTTTGAGGCCTGCCTTGCTCCACCCCCTGCTCTTCAGATTCTCCCGGATGTGGGCTGCATTTTGGCTGCCTTTTGGGCTGGAGCTTCTCGTGGTTTGAGGCCTGGGTTCCTCCACCCCCTTCTCTTGAGATTCTCCTGGATGTGGGCTGCATTTTGGCTGCCTTTAGGGCTGGAGGTTCTCGTGGTTTGAGGCCTGGCTTGCTCCACCCCCTGCTCTTGAGATTCTCCCGGAGGTGGGCTGCATTTTGGCTGCCTTTTGGGCTGGAGGTTCTCGTGGTTTGTAGCCTGGCTTGCTCCACCCCCTGCTCTTGAGATTCTCCCGGATGTGGGCTGCATTTTGGCTGCCTTTTGGGCTGGAGCTTCTCGTGGTTTGAGGCCTGGCTTGCTCCACCCTCTGCTCTTGAGATTCTCCCGGGTGTGGGCTGCATTTTGGCTGCATTTTGGGCTGGAGCTTCTCGTGGTTTGAGGCCTGGCTTGCTCCACCCCCTGCTCTTGATATTCTCCCGGATGTGGGCTGCATTTTGGCTGCCTTTTGGGCTGGAGCTTCTCGTGGTTTGAGCCCTGGCTTGCTCCACCACCTGCTCTTGAAATTGTCCCGGATGTGGGCTGCATTCTGGCTGCCTTTTGGGCTGGAGCTTCTCGTGGTTTGAGGCCTGGCTTGCTCCACCCCCTGCTCTTGAGATTCTCCCGGATGTGGGCTGCATTTTGGCTGCCTTTTGGGCTGGAGCTTCTCGTGTTTTGAGGCCTGGCTTGCTCCACCCCCTGCTCTTGAGATTCTCCCGGATGTGGGCTGCATTTTGGCTGCCTTTTGGGCTGGAGCTTCTCATGGTTTGAGGCCTAGCTTGCTCCACCCCCTGCTCTTGATATTCTCCTGGATGTGGGCTGGATTTTTGCTGCCTTTTGGGGTGGAGCTTCTCATGGTTTGAGGCCTGGCTTGCTCCACCCCCTGCTCTTGAGATTCTCCCGGATGTGGGCTGGATTTTGACTGCCTTTTGGGCTGGAGTTTCTCATGGTTTGAGGCCTGGCTTGCTCCACCCCCTGCTCTTGAGATTCTCCCGGAGGTGGGCTGCATATTCGCTGCATTTTGGGCTGGAGATTCTCGTGGTTTGAGGCCTGGCTTGCTCCACCCCCTGCTCTTGAGATTCTCCCGGATGTGGTTAGGATTTTGGCTGCTTTTTGGGCTGGAGCTTCTCGTGGTTTGAGGCCTGGCTTGCTCCACCCCCTGCTCTTGAAATTCTCCCGGATGTGGGCTGCATTTTGGCTGCCTTTTGGGCTGGAGAATCTCGTGGTTTGAGGCCTGGCTTGCTCCACCCCCTGCTCTTGATATTCTCCCGGATGTGGGCTGCATTTTGGCTGCATTTTGGGCTGGAGCTTCTCGTGGTTTGAGGCCTGGCTTGCTCCACCCCTGCTCTTGAGATTCTCCCGGAGGTGGGCTGCATTTTGGCTGCATTTTGGGCTGGAGCTTCTCGTGGTTTGAGGCCTGGCTTGCTCCACCCCCTGCTCTTGAGATTCTCCCGGATGTGGGCTGGATTTTGGCTGCATTTTGGGCTGGAGCTTCTCGTGGTTTGAGGCCTGGCTTGCTCCACCCTCTGCTCTTGAGATTCTCCCGGATGAGGGCTGCATTTTGGCTGCTTTTGGGCTGGAGCTTCTCATGGTTTGAGGCCTAGCTTGCTCCACCCCCTGCTCTTGATATTCTCCTGGATGTGGGCTGGATTTTGGCTGCCTTTTGGGCTGGAGCTTCTCATGGTTTGAGGCCTGGCTTGCTCCACCCACTGCTCTTGAGATTCTCCCGGATGTGGGCTGGATTTTGGCTGCCTTTAGGGCTGGAGCTTCTCATGGTTTGAGGCCTGGCTTGCTCCACCCTCTGCTCTTGAGATTCTCCTGGATGTGGGAGGCATTTTGGCTGCCTTTTGGGCTGGAGCTTCTCATGGTTTGAGGACTGGCTTGCTCCACCCCCTGCTCTTGAGATTCTCCCGGAGGTGGGCTGCATATTCGCTGCCTTTTGGGCTGGAGCTTCTCGTGGTTTGAGGCCTGGCTTGCTCCACCCCCTGCTCTTGAGATTCTCATGGATGTGGGCTGCATTTTGGCTGCCTTTTGGGCTGGAGCTTCTCGAGGTTTGAGGTCTGGCTTGCTCCACCCCCTGCTCTTGAGATTCTCCCGCATGTGGGCGGCATTTTGGCTGCCTTTTGACCTGGAGCTTCTCGTGGTTTGAGGCCTGGCTTGCTCCACCCCCTGCTCTTGAGATTCTCAGGGAGGTGGGCTGCATTTTGGCTGCATTTTGGGCTGGAGCTTCTCGTGGTTTGAGGCCTGGCTTGCTCCACCCACTGCTCTTGAGATTCTCCCGTATGTGGGCTGCATTTTGGCTGCCTTTTGGGCTGGAGCTTCTCATGGTTTGAGGCCTGGCTTGCTCCACCCCCTGCTCTTGAGATTCTCCCGGAGGTGGGCTGCATTTTGGCTGCATTTTGGGCTGGAGCATCTTGTGGTTTGTAGCCTGGCTTGCTCCAACCCCTGCTCTTGAGATTCTCCCGGATGTGGGCTGCATTTTGGTTGCCTTTTGGGCTGGAGCTTCTCGTGGTTTGAGGCCTGGCTTGCTCCACCACCTGCTCTTGAGATTCTCCCGGATGTGGGCTGGATTTTGGCTGCCTTTTGGGCTGGAGCTTCTCGTGGTTTGAGGCCTGGCTTCCTCCACCCCCTGCTCTTGAGATTCTCCTGGATGTGGGCTGCATTTTGGCTGCCTTTTGGGCTGGAGGTTCTCGTGGTTTGTAGCCTGGCTTGCTCCACCCCCTGCTCTTGAGATTCTCCCGGATGTGGGCTGCATTTTGGCTGCCTTTTGCCTGGAGCTTCTCGTGGTTTGAGGCCTGGCTTGCTCCACCCTCTGCTCTTGAGATTCTCCCGGGTGTGGGCTGCATTTTGGCTGCCTTTTGGGCTGGAGCTTCTCGTGGTTTGAGGCCTGGCTTGCTCCACCCCCTGCTCTTGATATTCTCCCGGATGTGGGCTGCATTTTGGCTGCCTTATGGGCTGGAGCTTCTCGTGGTTTGAGGCCTGGCTTGCTCCACCACCTGCTCTTGAAATTGTATCGGATGTGGGCTGCATTTTGGCTGCCTTTTGGGCTGGAGCTTCTCGTGGTTTGAGGCCTGGCTTGCTCCACCCCCTGCTCTTGAGATTCTCCCGGATGTGGGCTGCATTTTGGCTGCCTTTTGGGCTGGAGCTTCTCATGGTTTGAGGCCTGGCTTGCTCCACCCTCTGCTCTTGAGATTCTCCCGGATGTGGGCTGGATTTTGGCTTCCTTTTGGGCTGGAGCTTCTCATGGTTTGAGGCCTGGCTTGCTCCACCGCCTGCTCTTGAGATTCTCCCGGAGGTGGGCTGCATATTCGCTGCCTTTTGGGCTGGAGATTCTCATGGTTTGAGGCCTGGCTTGCTCCACCCCCTGCTCTTGAGATTCTCCCGGATGTGGGCTGCATTTTGGCTGCATTTTGGGCTGGAGCTTCTCGTGGTTTGAGGCCTGGCTTGCTCCACCCCTGCTCTTGAGATTCTCCCGGAGGTGGGCTGCATTTTGGCTGCATTTTGGGCTGGAGCTTCTCATGGTTTGAGGCCTGGCTTGCTCCACCCCCTGCTCTTGAGATTCTCCCGGATGAGGGCTGCATTTTGGCTGCATTTTGGGCTGGAGCTTCTCGTGGTTTGAGGCCTGGTTTGCTCCACCCCCTGCTCTTGAGATTCTCCCAGAGGTGGGCTGCATTTTGGCTGCCTTTTGGGCTGGAGCTTCTCGTGGTTTGAGGCCTGGCTTGGTCCACCCACTGCTCTTGAGATTCTCCCGGATGTGGGCTGGATTTTGGGTGCCTTTTGGGCTGGAGCTTCTCATGGTTTGAGGCCTGGCTTGCTCCACCCTCTGCTCTTGAGATTCTCCTGGATGTGGGCTGCATTTTGGCTGCCTTTTGGGCTGGAGCTTCTCATGGTTTGAGGACTGGCTTGCTCCACCCCCTGCTCTTGAGATTCTCCCGGAGGTGGGCTGCATATTCGCTGCCTTTTGGGCTGGAGATTCTCGTGGTTTGAGGCCTGGCTTGCTCCACCCCCTGCTCTTGAGATTCTCCCGGATGTGGGCTGCATTTTGGCTGCCTTTTGGGCTGGAGCTTCTTGTGGTTTGAGGCCTGGCTTGCTCCACCCCCTGCTCTTGAGATTCTCCCGCATGTGAGCGGCATTTTGGCTGCCTTTTGACCTGGAGCTTCTCGTGGTTTGAGGCCTGGCTTGCTCCACCCCCTGCTCTTGAGATTCTCAGTGAGGTGGGCTGCATTTTGGCTGCATTTTGGGCTGGAGCTTCTCGTGGTTTGAGGCCTGGCTTCCTCCACCCACTGCTCTTGAGATTCTCCCGGATGTGGGCTGCATTTTGGCTGCCTTTTGGGCTGGAGCTTCTCATGGTTTGAGGCCTGGCTTGCTCCACCCCCTGCTCTTGAGATTCTCCCGGAGGTGGGCTGCATTTTGGCTGCCTTTTGGGCTGGAGCATCTTGTGGTTTGTAGCCTGGCTTGCTCCAACACCTGCTCTTGAGATTCTCCCGGATGTGGGCTGCATTTTGGCTGCCTTTTGGGCTGGAGCTTCTCGTGGTTTGAGGCCTAGCTTGCTCCACCCCCTGCTCTTGATATTCTCCTGGATGTGGGCTGGATTTTGGCTGCCTTTTGAGCTGGAGCTTCTCGTGGTTTGAGGCCTGCCTTGCTCCACCCCCTGCTCTTCAGATTCTCCCGGATGTGGGCTGCATTTTGGCTGCCTTTTGGGCTGGAGCTTCTCGTGGTTTGAGGCCTGGGTTCCTCCACCCCCTTCTCTTGAGATTCTCCTGGATGTGGGCTGCATTTTGGCTGCCTTTAGGGCTGGAGGTTCTCGTGGTTTGAGGCCTGGCTTGCTCCACCCCCTGCTCTTGAGATTCTCCCGGAGGTGGGCTGCATTTTGGCTGCCTTTTGGGCTGGAGGTTCTCGTGGTTTGTAGCCTGGCTTACTCCAACCCCTGCTCTTGATATTCTCAGGGAGGTGGGCTGCATTTTGGCTGCATTTTGGGCTGGAGCTTCTCGTGGTTTGAGGCCTGGCTTGCTCCACCACCTGCTCTTGAGATTCTCCCGGAGGTGGGCTGGATTTTGGCTGCCTTTTGGGCTGGAGCTTCTCATGGTTTGAGGCCTAGCTTGCTCCAGCCCCTGCTCTTGATATTCTCCTGGATGTGGGCTGCATTTTGGCTGCCTTTAGGGCTGGAGCTTCTCGTGGTTTGAGGCCTGGCTTGCTCCACCCCCTGCTCTTGATATTCTCCCTGATATGGGCTGCATTTTGGCTGCCTTTTGGGCTGGAGCTTCTCGTGGTTTGAGGCCTGGGTTCCTCCACCCCCTTCTCTTGAGATTCTCCTGGATGTGGGCTGCATTTTGGCTGCCTTATGGGCTGGAGCTTCTCGTGGTTTGAGGCCTGGCTTGCTCCACCACCTGCTCTTGAGATTCTCCCGGAGGTGGGCTGGATTTTGGCTGCCTTTTGGGCTGGAGCTTCTCGAGGTTTGAGGCCTGGCTTGCTCCACCCCCTGCTCTTGAGATTCTCCCGGATGTGGGCTGCATTTTGGCTGCATTTTGGGCTGGAGCTTCTCGTGGTTTGAGGCCTGGCTTGCTCCACCCCCTGCTCTTGAGATTCTCCCGGATGTGGGCTGGATTTTGGCTGCCTTTTGGGCTGGAGCTTCTCATGGTTTGAGGCCTGGCTTGCTCCACCCCCTGCTCTTGAGATTCTCCCAGATGTGGGCTGGATTTTGGCTGCCTTTTGGGCTGGAGCTTCTCTTGGTTTGAGGCGTGGCTTGCTCCACCCCCTGCTCTTGAAATTGTCCCGGATGTGGGCTGCATTTTGGCTGCCTTTTGGGCCTGAGCTTCTCGTGGTTTGAGGCCTGGCTTGCTCCACCCCCTGCTCTTGAGATTCTCTCGGATGTGGGCTGCATTTTGGCTGCCTTTTGGGCTGGAGCTTCTCGTGGTTTGAGGCCTGGCTTGCTCCACCCCCTGCTCTTGAGATTCTCCCGGATGTGGGCTGCATTTTGGCTGCCTTTTGGGCTGGAGCTTCTCGTGGTTTGAGGCCTGGCTTGCTCCACCCCCTGCTCTTGAGATTCTCCCGGATGTGGGCTGGAGTTTGGCTGCCTTTTGGGCTGGAGCTTCTCGTGGTTTGAGGCCTGGCTTGCTCCACCCCCTTCTATTGAGATTCTCCTGGATGTGGGCTGGATTTTGGCTGCCTTTTTTGCTGGAGCTTCTCGAGGTTTGAGGCCTGGCTTGCTCCACCCCCTGCTCTTGATATTCTCCTGGATGTGGGCTGCATTTTGGCTGCGTTTAAGGTTGGAGATTCTCGTGGTTTGAGGCCTGGCTTGCTCCACCCCCTGCTCTTGAGATTCTCCCGGATGTGGGCTGCATTTTGGCTGCCTTTTGGGCTGGAGCTTCTCGTGGTTTGAGGCCTGGCTTGCTCCACCCCCTGCTCTTGAGATTCTCCCGGATGTGGGCTGCATTTTGGCTGCCTTTTGGGCTGGAGCTTCTCGTGGTTTGAGGCCTGCCTTGCTCCACCCCCTTCTATTGAGATTCTCCTGGATGTGGGCTGGATTTTGGCTGCCTTTTGGGCTGGAGCTTCTCGAGGTTTGAGGCCTGGCTTGCTCCACCCCCTGCTCTTGATATTCTCCTGGATGTGGGCTGCATTTTGGCTGCCTTTAAGGTTGGAGCTTCTCGTGGTTTGAGGTCTGGCTTGCTCCACCCCCTGCTCTTGAGATTCTCCCGGATGTGGGCTGCATTTTGGCTGCCTTTTTGGGCTGGAGCTTCTCGTGGTTTGAGGCCTGGCTTGCTCCACCCCCTGCTCTTGAGATTGTCCCGGATGTGGGCTGCATTTTGGCTGCCTTTAGGGCTGGAGCTTCTCGTGGTTTGAGGCCTGGCTTGCTCCACCCCCTTCTATTGAGATTCTCCTGTATGTGGGCTGGATTTTGGCTGCCTTTTGGTCTGGAGCTTCTCGTGGTTTGAGGCCTGGCTTGCTCCACCCCCTGCTCTTGATATTCTCCTGGATGTGGGCTGCATTTTGGCTGCCTTTAAGGTTGGAGCTTCTCCTGGTTTGAGGCCTGGCTTGCTCCACCCCCTGCTCTTGAGATTCTCCCGGATGTGGGCTGCATTTTGGCTGCCTTTTGGGCTGGAGCTTCTCGTGGTTTGAGGCCTGGCTTGCTCCACCCCCTGCTCTTGAGATTCTCCCGGATCTGGGCTGCCTTTTGGCTGCCTTTTGGGCTGGAGCTTCTCGTGGTTTGAGGCCTGGCTTGCTCCACCCCCTGCTCTTGAGATTCTCCCGGATGTGGGCTGGATTTTGGCTGCCTGTTGGGCTGGAGCTTCTCGTGGTTTGAGGCCTGTCTTGCTCCACCCCCTGCTCTTGAAATTGTCCCGGATGTGGGCTGCATTTTGGCTGCCTTTTTGGCTGGAGCTTCTCGTGGTTTGAGGCCTGGCTTGCTCCACCCCCTGCTCTTGAGATTCTCCCGGAGGTGGGCTGCATTTTGGCTGAATTTTGGGCTGGAGCTTCTCGTGGTTTGAGGCCTGGCTTGCTCCACCCCCTGCTCTTGAGATTCTCAGGGATGTGGGCTGCATTTTGGCTGCATTTTGGGCTGGAGGTTCTCGTGGTTTGAGGCCTGGCTTGCTCCACCCCCTGCTCTTGAGATTCTCCCGGATGTGGGCTGCATTTTGTCTGCCTTTTGGGCCTGAGCTTCTCGTGGTTTGAGGCCTGGCTTGCTCCACCCCCTGCTCTTGAGATTCTCCCGGATGTGGGCTGGATTTTGGCTGCCTTTTGGGCTGGAGCTTCTCATGGTTTGAGGCCTGGATTGCTCCACCCCCTGCTCTTGATAATCTCCTGGATGTGGGCTGCATTTTGGCTGCCTTTTGGGCTGGAGCTTCTCATGGTTTGAGGCCTGCCTTGCTCCACCCCCTGCTCTTGAGGTTATCAGGGAAGAGGGCTGCATTTTGGCTGCATTTAGGGCTGGAGCTTCTCGTGGTTTGAGGCCTGGCTTGCTCCACCCCCTGCTCTTGAGATTCTCCCGGATGTGGGCTGCATTTTGGCTGCCTTTTGGGCTGGAGCTTCTCGTGGTTTGAGGCCTGGCTTGCTCCACCCCCTGCTCTTGAGATTCTCCCGGATGTGGGCTGCATTTTGGCTGCATTTTGGGCTGGAGCTTCTCGTGGTTTGAGGCCTGGCTTGCTCCACCCCCTGCTCTTGAGATTCTCCCGGATGTGGGCTGCATTTTGGCTGCCTTTTGGGCTGGAGCTTCTCGAGGTTTGAGGCCTGGCTTGCTCCACCCTCTGCTCTTGAGATTCTCCCGGGTGTGGGCTGCATTTTGGCTGCCTTTTGGGATGGAGCTTCTCGTGGTTTGAGGCCTGGCTTACTCCAACCCCTGCTCTTGATATTCTCAGGAAGTTGGGCTGCATTTTGGCTGCCTTTAGGGCAGGAGCTTCTCGTGGTTTGAGGCCTGGCTTGCCCCACCCCCTGCTCTTGAAATTGTCCTGGATGCGGGCTGCATTTTGGCTGCCTTTTGGGCTGGAGCTTCTCGTGGTTTGAGGCCTGGCTTGCTCCACCCCCTGCTCTTGAGATTCTCCCGGATGTGGGCTGCATTTTGGCTGCCTTTTGGGCTGGAGCTTCTCGTGGTTTGAGGCCTGGCTTGCTCCACCCCCTGCTCTTGAGATTCTCCCCGATCTGGGCTGCATTTTGGCTGCCTTTTGGGCTGGAGCTTCTCGTGGTTTGAGGCCTGGCTTGCTCCACCCCCTGCTCTTGAGATTCTCCCGGATGTGGGCTGCATTTTGGCTGCCTGTTGGGCTGGAGCTTCTCGTGGTTTGAGGCCTGTCTTGCTCGACCCCCTGCTCTTGAAATTGTCCCGGATGTGGGCTGCATTTTGGCTGCATTTTTGGCTGGAGCTTCTCGTGGTTTGAGGCCTGGCTTGCTCCACCCCCTGCTCTTGAGATTCTCCCGGAGGTGGGCTGCATTTTGGCTCCATTTTGGGCTGGAGCTTCTCGTGGTTTGAGGCCTGGCTTGCTCCACCCCCTGCTCTTGAGATTCTCCCGGATGTGGGCTGCATTTTGGCTGCCTTTTGGGCTGGAGCTTCTCGTGGTTTGAGGCCTGGCTTGCTCCACCCCCTGCTCTTGAGATTCTCCCGGATGTGGGCTGGAGTTTGGCTGCCTTTTGGGCTGGAGCTTCTCGTGGTTTGAGGCCTGGCTTGCTCCACCCCCTTCTATTGAGATTCTCCTGGATGTGGGCTGGATTTTGGCTGCCTTTTTTGCTGGAGCTTCTCGAGGTTTGAGGCCTGGCTTGCTCCACCCCCTGCTCTTGATATTCTCCTGGATGTGGGCTGCATTTTGGCTGCGTTTAAGGTTGGAGCTTCTCGTGGTTTGAGGCCTGGCTTGCTCCACCCCCTGCTCTTGAGATTCTCCCGGATGTGGGCTGCATTTTGGCTGCCTTTTGGGCTGGAGCTTCTCGTGGTTTGAGGCCTGGCTTGCTCCACCCCCTGCTCTTGAGATTCTCCCGGATGTGGGCTGCATTTTGGCTGCCTGTTGGGCTGGAGCTTCTCGTGGTTTGAGGCCTGTCTTGCTCGACCCCCTGCTCTTGAAATTGTCCCGGATGTGGGCTGCATTTTGGCTGCCTTTTTGGCTGGAGCTTCTCGTGGTTTGAGGCCTGGCTTGCTCCACCCCCTGCTCTTGAGATTCTCCCGGAGGTGGGCTGCATTTTGGCTGAATTTTGGGCTGGAGCTTCTCGTGGTTTGAGGCCTGCCTTGCTCCACCCCCTGCTCTTGATATTCTCCCGGATGTGGGCTGCATTTTGGCTGCATTTTGGGCTGGAGGTTCTCGTGGTTTGAGGCCTGGCTTGCTCCACCCCCTGCTCTTGAGATTCTCCCGGATGTGGGCTGCATTTTGTCTGCCTTTTGGGATGGAGCTTCTCGTGGTTTGAGGCCTGGCTTGCTCCACCCCCTGCTCTTGAGATTCTCCCGGATGTGGGCTGCATTTTGGCTGCCTTTTGGGCTGGAGCTTCTCGTGGTTTGAGGCCTGGCTTGCTCCACCCCCTGCTCTTGAGATTCTCCCGGATGTGGGCTGCATTTTGTCTGCCTTTTGGGATGGAGCTTCTCGTGGTTTGAGGCCTGGCTTGCTCCACCCCCTGCTCTTGAGATTCTCCCGGATGTGGGCTGCATTTTGGCTGCCTTTTGGGCTGGAGCTTCTCATGGTTTGAGGCCTGGATTGCTCCACCCCCTGCTCTTGATAATCTCCTGGATGTGGGCTGCATTTTGGCTGCCTTTTGGGCTGGAGCTTCTCATGGTTTGAGGCCTGCCTTGCTCCACCCCCTGCTCTTGAGGTTATCAGGGAAGAGGGCTGCATTTTGGCTGCATTTAGGGCTGGAGCTTCTCGTGGTTTGAGGCCTGGCTTGCTCCACCCCCTGCTCTTGAGATTCTCCCGGATGTGGGCTGCATTTTGGCTGCCTTTTGGGCTGGAGCTTCTCGTGGTTTGAGGCCTGGCTTGCTCCACCCCCTGCTCTTGAGATTCTCCCGGATGTGGGCTGCATTTTGGCTGCATTTAGGGCTGGAGCTTCTCGTGGTTTGAGGCCTGGCTTGCTCCACCCCCTGCTCTTGAGATTCTCCCGGATGTGGGCTGCATTTTGGCTGCATTTAGGGCTGGAGCTTCTCGTGGTTTGAGGCCTGGCTTGCTCCACCCCCTGCTCTTGAAATTCTCCCGGATGTGGGCTGCATTTTGGCTGCCTTTTGGGCTGGAGCTTCTCGAGGTTTGAGGCCTGGCTTGCTCCACCCCCTGCTCTTGAGATTCTCCCGGATGTGGGCTGCATTTTGGCTGCCTTTAGGGCTGGAGCTTCTCGTGGTTTGAGGCCTGGCTTGCTCCACCCCCTGCTCTTGAGATTCTCCCGGATGTGGGCTGCATTTTGGCTGCCTTTTTGGGCTGGAGCTTCTCGTGGTTTGAGGCCTGGCTTGCTCCACCCCCTGCTCTTGAGATTCTCCCGGATGTGGGCTGCATTTTGGCTGCCTTTAGGGCTGGAGCTTCTCGTGGTTTGAGGCCTGGCTTGCTCCACCCCCTTCTATTGAGATTCTCCTGGATGTGGGCTGGATTTTGGCTGCCTTTTGGGCTGGAGCTTCTCGAGGTTTGAGGCCTGGCTTGCTCCACCCCCTGCTCTTGATATTCTCCTGGATGTGGGCTGCATTTTGGCTGCCTTTAAGGTTGGAGCTTCTCCTGGTTTGAGGCCTGGCTTGCTCCACCCCCTGCTCTTGAGATTCTCCCGGATGTGGGCTGCATTTTGGCTGCCTTTAGGGCTGGAGCTTCTCGTGGTTTGAGGCCTGGCTTGCTCCACCCCCTGCTCTTGAGATTCTCCCGGATGTGGGCTGCATTTTGGCTGCCTTTTTGGGCTGGAGCTTCTCGTGGTTTGAGGCCTGGCTTGCTCCACCCCCTGCTCTTGAGATTCTCCCGGATGTGGGCTGCATTTTGGCTGCCTTTAGGGCTGGAGCTTCTCGTGGTTTGAGGCCTGGCTTGCTCCACCCCCTTCTATTGAGATTCTCCTGGATGTGGGCTGGATTTTGGCTGCCTTTTGGGCTGGAGCTTCTCGAGGTTTGAGGCCTGGCTTGCTCCACCCCCTGCTCTTGATATTCTCCTGGATGTGGGCTGCATTTTGGCTGCCTTTAAGGTTGGAGCTTCTCCTGGTTTGAGGCCTGGCTTGCTCCACCCCCTGCTCTTGAGATTCTCCCGGATGTGGGCTGCATTTTGGCTGCCTTTTGGGCTGGAGCTTCTCGTGGTTTGAGGCCTGGCTTGCTCCAACCCCTGCTCTTGAGATTCTCCCGGAGGTGGGCTGCATTTTGGCTGAATTTTGGGCTGGAGCTTCTCGTGGTTTGAGGCCTGCCTTGCTCCACCCCCTGCTCTTGATATTCTCCCGGATGTGGGCTGCATTTTGGCTGCATTTTGGGCTGGAGGTTCTCGTGGTTTGAGGCCTGGCTTGCTCCACCCCCTGCTCTTGAGATTCTCCCGGATGTGGGCTGCATTTTGTCTGCCTTTTGGGATGGAGCTTCTCGTGGTTTGAGGCCTGGCTTGCTCCACCCCCTGCTCTTGAGATTCTCCCGGATGTGGGCTGCATTTTGGCTGCCTTTTGGGCTGGAGCTTCTCGTGGTTTGAGGCCTGGCTTGCTCCACCCCCTGCTCTTGAGATTCTCCCGGATGTGGGCTGCATTTTGGCTGCCTTTTGGGCTGGAGCTTCTCATGGTTTGAGGCCTGGATTGCTCCACCCCCTGCTCTTGATAATCTCCTGGATGTGGGCTGCATTTTGGCTGCCTTTTGGGCTGGAGCTTCTCATGGTTTGAGGCCTGCCTTGCTCCACCCCCTGCTCTTGAGGTTATCAGGGAAGAGGGCTGCATTTTGGCTGCATTTAGGGCTGGAGCTTCTCGTGGTTTGAGGCCTGGCTTGCTCCACCCCCTGCTCTTGAGATTCTCCCGGATGTGGGCTGCATTTTGGCTGCCTTTTGGGCTGGAGCTTCTCGTGGTTTGAGGCCTGGCTTGCTCCACCCCCTGCTCTTGAGATTCTCCCGGATGTGGGCTGCATTTTGGCTGCATTTAGGGCTGGAGTTTCTCGTGGTTTGAGGCCTGGCTTGCTCCACCCCCTGCTCTTGAAATTCTCCCGGATGTGGGCTGCATTTTGGCTGCCTTTTTGGCTGGAGCTTCTCGAGGTTTGAGGCCTGGCTTGCTCCACCCTCTGCTCTTGAGATTCTCCCGGGTGTGGGCTGCATTTTGGCTGCCTTTTGGGATGGAGCTTCTCGTGGTTTGAGGCCTGGCTTACTCCAACCCCTGCTCTTGATATTCTCAGGAAGTTGGGCTGCATTTTGGCTGCCTCTAGGGCAGGAGCTTCTCGTGGTTTGAGGCCTGGCTTGCCCCACCCCCTGCTCTTGAAATTGTCCTGGATGCGGGCTGCATTTTGGCTGCCTTTTGGGCTGGAGCTTCTCGTGGTTTGAGGCCTGGCTTGCTCCACCCCCTGCTCTTGAGATTCTCCCGGATGTGGGCTGCATTTTGGCTGCCTTTTGGGCTGGAGCTTCTCGTGGTTTGAGGCCTGGCTTGCTCCACCCCCTGCTCTTGAGATTCTCCCCGATCTGGGCTGCATTTTGGCTGCCTTTTGGGCTGGATCTTCTCGTGGTTTGAGGCCTGGCTTGCTCCACCCCCTGCTCTTGAGATTCTCCAGGATGTGGGCTGCATTTTGGCTGCCTGTTGGGCTGGAGCTTCTCGTGGTTTGAGGCCTGTCTTGCTCGACCCCCTGCTCTTGAAATTTTCCCGGATGTGGGCTGCATTTTGGCTGCATTTTTGGCTGGAGCTTCTCGTGGTTTGAGGCCTGGCTTGCTCCACCCCCTGCTCTTGAGATGCTCCCGGAGGTGGGCTGCATTTTGGCTGAATTTTGGGCTGGAGCTTCTCGTGGTTTGAGGCCTGCCTTGCTCCACCCCCTGCTCTTGATATTCTCCCGGATGTGGGCTGCATTTTGGCTGCATTTTGGGCTGGAGGTTCTCGTGGTTTGAGGCCTGGCTTGCTCCACCCCCTGCTCTTGAGATTCTCCCGGATCTGGGCTGCATTTTGTCTGCCTTTTGGGCTGGAGCTTCTCGTGGTTTGAGGCCTGGCTTGCTCCACCCCCTGCTCTTGAGATTCTCCCGGATGTGGGCTGGATTTTGGCTGCCTTTTGGGCTGGAGCTTCTCATGGTTTGAGGCCTGGATTGCTCCACCCCCTGCTCTTGATAATCTCCTGGATGTGGGCTGCATTTTGGCTGCCTTTTGGGCTGGAGCTTCTCATGGTTTGAGGCCTGCCTTGCTCCACCCCCTGCTCTTGAGATTATCAGGGAAGTGGGCTGCATTTTGGCTGCATTTAGGGCTGGAGCTTCTCGTGGTTTGAGGCCTGGCTTGCTCCACCCCCTGCTCTTGAGATTCTCCCGGATGTGGGCTGCATTTTGGCTGCCTTTTGGGCTGGAGCTTCTCGTGGTTTGAGGCCTGGCTTGCTCCACCCCCTGCTCTTGAGATTCTCCCGGATGTGGGCTGCATTTTGGCTGCATTTAGGGCTGGAGCTTCTCGTGGTTTGAGGCCTGGCTTGCTCCACCCCCTGCTCTTGAAATTGTCCCGGATGTGGGCTGCATTTTGGCTGCCTTTTGGGCTGGAGCTTCTCGTGGTTTGAGGCCTGGCTTGCTCCACCCCCTGCTCTTGAGATTCTCCCGGATGTGGGCTGCATTTTGGCTGCATTTTGGGATGGAGCTTGTCGTGGTTTGAGGCCTGGCTTGCTCCACCCTCTGCTCTTGAGATTCTCCCGGGTGTGGGCTGCATTTTGGCTGCCTTTTGGGATGGAGCTTCTCGTGGTTTGAGGCCTGGCTTACTCCAACCCCTGCTCTTGATATTCTCAGGAAGTTGGGCTGCATTTTGGCTGGCTTTAGGGCAGGAGCTTCTCGTGGTTTGAGGCCTGGCTTGCCCCACCCCCTGCTCTTGAAATTGTCCTGGATGCGGGCTGCATTTTGGCTGCCTTTTGGGCTGGAGCTTCTCGTGGTTTGAGGCCTGGCTTGCTCCACCCCCTGCTCTTGAGATTCTCCCGGATGTGGGCTGCATTTTGGCTGCATTTTGGGATGGAGCTTCTCGTGGTTTGAGGCCTGGCTTCCTCCACCCTCTGCTCTTGAGATTCTCCCGGGTGTGGGCTGCATTTTGGCTGCCTTTTGGGATGGAGCTTCTCGTGGTTTGAGGCCTGGCTTACTCCAACCCCTGCTCTTGATATTCTCAGGAAGTTGGGCTGCATATTCGCTGCCTTTTGGGCAGGAGCTTCTCGTGGTTTGAGGCGTGGGTTCCTCCAACCCCTTCTCTTGCGATTCTCCTGGATTTGGGCTGCATTTTGGCTGCCTTTAGGGCTGGAGCTTCTCGAGGTTTGAGGCCTGGCTTGCTCCACCCCCTGCTCTTGATATTCTCCCGGATGTGGGCTGCATTTTGGCTGCATTTTTGGGCTGGAGCTTCTCGTGTTTTGTAGAATGGCTTGCTCCACCCCCTGCTCATGAGATTCTCCCGGATGTGGGCTGCATTTTGGCTGCCTTTTGGGCTGGAGCTTCTCGTGGTTTGAGGCCTGGCTTGCTCCACCCCCTGCTCTTGATATTCTCCCGCATGTCGGCTGAATTTTGGCTGCCTTTTGGGCTGGAGCTTATCATGGTTTGAGGCCTAGCTTGCTCCACCCCCTGCTCTTGATATTCTCCTGGATGTGGGCTGGATTTTGGCTGCCGTTTGGGCTGGAGCTTCTCGTGGTTTGAGGCCTGGCTTGCTCCACCCCCTGCTCTTGAGATTCTCCCTGATGTGGGCTGCATTTTGGCTGCCTTTTGGGCTGGAGCTTCTCGTGGTTTGAGGCCTGGATTCCTCCACCCACTGCTCTTGAGATTCTCCCGGATGTGGGGCTGGATTTTGGCTGCCTTTTGGGCTGGAGCTTCTCATGGTTTGAGGCCTGGCTTGCTCCAGCCCCTGCTCTTGAGATTCTCCCGGAGGTGGGCTGCATATTCGCTGTCTTTTGGGCTGGAGCTTCTCGTGGTTTGAGGCCTGGGTTCCTCCACCCCCTTCTCTTGCGATTCTCCTGGATGTGGGCTGGATTTTGGCTGCCTTTTAGGCTGGAGCTTCTCGTGGTTTGAGGCCTGGCTTGCTCCAACCCCTGCTCTTGATATTCTCAGGAAGGTGGGCTGCATTTTGGCTGCATTTAGGGCAGGAGCTTCTCGTGGTTTGAGGCCTGGCTTGCTCCACCCCCTGCTCTTGAAATTGTCCTGGATGTGGGCTGCATTTTGGCTGCCTTTTGGGCTGGAGCTTCTCGTGGTTTGAGGCCTGGCTTGCTCCACCCCCTGCTCTTGAGATTCTTCCTGATGTGGGCTGCATTTTGGCTGCCTTTTGGGCTGGAGCTTCTCGTGGTTTGAGGCCTGGCTTGCTCCAACCCCTGCTCTTGAGATTCTCCCGGATGTGGGCTGGATTTTGGCTGCCTTTTGGGCCTTAGCTTCTCATGGTTTGAGGCCTGGCTTGCTCCAGCCCCTGCTCTTGAGATTCTCCCGGAGGTGGGCTGCATATTCGCTGTCTTTTGGGCTGGAGCTTCTCGTGGTTTGAGGCCTGGGTTCCTCCACCAACTTCTCTTGCGATTCTCCTGGATGTGGGCTGCATTTTGGCTGCCTTTTGGGTTGGAGCTTCTCGTGGTTTGAGGCCTGGCTTGCTCCACCCCCTGCTCTTGAGATTCTCCCAGATGTGGGCTGCATTTTGGCTGCCTTTTGGGCTGGAGCTTCTCGTGGTTTGAGGCCTGGCTTGCTCCACCCCCTGCTCTTGAGATTCTCCCGGATGTGGGCTGCATTTTGGCTGCATTTAGGGCTGGAGCTTCTCGTGGTTTGAGGCCTGGCTTGCTCCACCCCCTGCTCTTGAAATTGTCCCGGATGTGGGCTGCATTTTGGCTGCCTTTTGGGCTGGAGCTTCTCGTGGTTTGAGGCCTGGCTTGCTCCACCCCCTGCTCTTGAGATTCTCCCGGATGTGGGCTGCATTTTGGCTGCATTTTGGGATGGAGCTTGTCGTGGTTTGAGGCCTGGCTTGCTCCACCCTCTGCTCTTGAGATTCTCCCGGGTGTGGGCTGCATTTTGGCTGCCTTTTGGGATGGAGCTTCTCGTGGTTTGAGGCCTGGATTACTCCAACCCCTGCTCTTGATATTCTCAGGAAGTTGGGCTGGATTTTGGCTGCCTTTTGGGCAGGAGCTTCTCGTGGTTTGAGGCCTGGCTTGCCCCACCCCCTGCTCTTGAAATTGTCCTGGATGCGGGCTGCATTTTGGCTGCCTTTTGGGCAGGAGCTTCTCGTGGTTTGAGGCGTGGGTTCCTCCAACCCCTTCTCTTGCGATTCTCCTGGATTTGGGCTGCATTTTGGCTGCCTTTAGGGCTGGAGCTTCTCGAGGTTTGAGGCCTGGCTTGCTCCACCCCCTGCTCTTGATATTCTCCCGGATGTGGTCTGCATTTTGGCTGCATTTTTGGGCTGGAGCTTCTCGTGTTTTGTAGAATGGCTTGCTCCACCCCCTGCTCATGAGATTCTCCCGGATGTGGGCTGCATTTTGGCTGCCTTTTGGGCTGGAGCTTCTCGTGGTTTGAGGCCTGGCTTGCTCCACCCCCTGCTCTTGATATTCTCCCGCATGTGGGCTGAATTTTGGCTGCCTTTTGGGCTGGAGCTTATCATGGTTTGAGGCCTAGCTTGCTCCACCCCCTGATCTTGATATTCTCCTGGATGTGGGCTGGATTTTGGCTGCCGTTTGGGCTGGAGCTTCTCGTGGTTTGAGGCCTGGCTTGCTCCACCCCCTGCTCTTGAGATTCTCCCTGATGTGGGCTGCATTTTGGCTGCCTTTTGGGCTGGAGCTTCTCGTGGTTTGAGGCCTGGATTCCTCCACCCACTGCTCTTGAGATTCTCCCGGATGTGGGGCTGGATTTTGGCTGCCTTTTGGGCTGGAGCTTCTCATGGTTTGAGGCCTGGCTTGCTCCACCCCCTGCTCTTGAGATTCTCCCGGAGGTGGGCTGCATATTCGCTGTCTTTAGGGCTGGAGCTTCTCGTGGTTTGAGGCCTGGGTTCCTCCACCCCCTTCTCTTGCGATTCTCCTGGATGTGGGCTGGATTTTGGCTGCCTTTTGGGTTGGAGCTTCTCGTGGTTTGAGGCCTGGCTTGCTCCACCCCCTGCTCTTGAGATTCTCCCGGATGTGGGCTGCATTTTGGGTGCCTTTAGGGCTGGAGCTTCTCATGGTTTGAGGCCTGGCTTGCTCCACCCTCTGCTCTTGAGTTTCTCCCGGGTGTGGGCTGCATTTTGGCTGCTTTTTGGGCTGGAGCTTCTCGAAGTTTGAGGCCTGGCTTGCTCCACCCCCTGCTCTTGAGATTCTCCCGGATGTGGGCTGCATTTTGGCTGCCTTTTGGGCTGGAGCTTCCCGTGGTTTGGGGCCTGGCTTGCTCCACCCCCTGCTCTTGAAATTGTCCCGGATGTGGGCTGCATTTTGGCTGCCTTTTGGGCTGGAGCTTCTCGTGGTTTGAGGCCTGGCTTGCTCCACCTCCTGCTCTTGAGATTCTCCCGGATGTGGGCTGCATTTTGGCTGCCTTTTGGGCTGGAGCTTCTCGAGGTTTGAGGCCTGGCTTGCTCCACCCCCTGCTCTTGAGATTCTCCTGGATGTGGGCTGCATTTTGGCTGCCTTTTGGGCTGGAGCTTCTCGTGGTTTGAGGCCTGGCTTGCTCCACCCCCTGCTCTTGATATTCTCCCGGATGTGGGCTGCATTTTGGCTGCCTTTTGGGCTGGAGCTTCTCGTGGTTTGAGGCCTGGCTTGCTCCACCCCCTGCTCTTGAGATTCTCCCGAATGTGGGCTGCATTTTGGCTGCATTTTGGACTGGAGCTTCTCGTGGTTTGAGGCCTGGCTTGCTCCACCCCCTGCTCTTGAGATTCTCCCGGATGTGGGCTGCATTTTGGCTGCCTTTTGGGCCTGAGCTTCTCATGGTTTGAGGCCTGGCTTGCTCCAGCCCCTGCTCTTGAGATTCTCCCGGAGGTGGGCTGCATATTCGCTGTCTTTTGGGCTGGAGCTTCTCGTGGTTTGAGGCCTGGGTTCCTCCACCAACTTCTCTTGCGATTTTCCTGGATGTGGGCTGCATTTTGTCTGCCTTTTGGGCTGGAGTTTCTCGTGGTTTGTAGCCTGGCTTGCTCCACCCCCTGCTCTTGAGATTCTCCCGGATGTGGGCTGCATTTTGGCTGTCTTTAGTCCTGGAGCTTCTCATGGTTTGAGGCCTGGCTTGCTCCACCCTCTGCTCTTGAGTTTCTCCCGGGTGTGGGCTGCATTTTGGCTGCCTTTTGGGCTGGAGCTTCTCGAGGTTTGAGGCCTGGCTTGCTCCACCCCCTGCTCTTGAGATTCTCCCGGATGTGGGCTGCATTTTGGCTGCCTTTTGGGCTGGAGCTTCTCGTGGTTTGAGGCCTGGCTTGCTCCACCCCCTGCTCTTGAAATTGTCCCGGATGTGGGCTGCATTTTGGCTGCCTTTTGGGCTGGAGCTTCTCGTGGTTTGAGGCCTGGCTTGCTCCACCCCCTGCTCTTGATATTCTCCCGGATGTGGGCTGCATTTTGGCTGCCTTTTGGGCTGGAGCTTCTCGTGGTTTGAGGCCTGGCTTGCTCCACCCCCTGCTCTTGAGATTCTCCCGGATGTGGCCTGCATTTTGGCTGCCTTTTGGGCTGGAGCTTCTCGTGGTTTGAGGCCTGGCTTGCTCCACCCCCTGCTCTTGAGATTCTCCCGGAGGTGGGCTGCATTTTGGCTGTATTTTGGGCTGGAGCTTCTCGTGGTTTGAGCCCTGGCTTGCTCCACCCCCTGCTCTTGAGATTCTCCCGGATGTGGGCTGGATTTTGGCTGCCTTTTGGGCTGGAGCTTCTCATGGCTTGAGGCCTGGCTTGCTCCACCCCCTGCTCTTGAGATTCTCCCGGATGTGGGCTGGATTTTGGCTGCCTTTTGGGCTGGAGCTTCTCGTGGTTTGAGGCCTGGCTTGCTCCACCCCCTGCTCTTGATATTCTCCCGGATGTGGGCTGCATTTTGGCTGCCTTTTGGGCTGGAGCTTCTCGTGGTTTGAGGCCTGGCTTGCTCCACCCCCTGCTCTTGAGATTCTCCCGGATGTGAGCTGCATTTTGGCTGCCTTTTGGGCTGGAGCTTCTCGTGGTTTGAGGCCTGGCTTGCTCCACCCCCTGCTCTTGAGATTGTCCCGGATGTGGGCTGCATTTTGGCTGCCTTTTGGGCTGGAGCTTCTCGTGGTTTGAGGCCTGGCTTGCTCCACCCCCTGCTCTTGAGATTCTCCCAGATGTGGGCTGCATTTTGGCTGCCTTTTGGGCTGGAGCTTCTCATGGTTTGAGGCCTGGCTTGCTCCACCCCCTGCTCTTGAGATTCTCCCAGATGTGGGCTGCATTTTGGCTGCCTTTTGGGCTGGAGCTTCTCGTGGTTTGAGGCCTGGCTTGCTCCATCCCCTGCTCTTGAGATTCTCCCGGATGTGGGCTGCATTTTGGCTGCATTTTGGACTGGAGCTTCTCGTGGTTTGAGGCCTGGCTTGCTCCACCCCCTGCTCTTGAGATTCTCCCGGATGTGGGCTGGATTTTGGCTGCCTTTTGGGCTGGAGCTTCTCGTGGTTTGAGGCCTGGCTTGCTCCATCCCCTGCTCTTGAGATTCTCCCGGATGTGGCCTGCATTTTGGCTGCATTTTGGGCTGGAGCTTCTCGTGGTTTCAGGCCTGGCTTGCTCCACCCCTGATCTTGAAATTGTCCCGGATGTGGGCTGCATTTTGGCTGCCTTTTGGGGGTGATGTTTTCGAGGTTTGAGGCCTGGCTTGCTCCACCCCCTGCTCTTGATATTCTCCCGGACGTGGGCTGCATTTTGGCTGCCTTTTGGGCTGGAGCTTCTCGAGGTTTGAGGCCTGGCTTGCTCCACCCCCTGCTCTTGAGATTCTCCCGGATGTGGGCTGCATTTTGGCTGCCTTTTGGGGTGGATGTTTTCGAGGTTTGAGGCCTGGCTTGATCCACCCCCTGCTCTTGAAATTGTCCCGGATGTGGGCTGCATTTTGGCTGCCTTTTGGGGTGGATGTTTTCGAGGTTTGAGGCCTGGCTTGATCCACCCCCTGCTCTTGAGATTCTCCCAGATGTGGGCTGCATTTTGGCTGCCTTTTGGGCTGGAGCTTCTCAAGGTTTGAGGCCTGGCTTGCTCCACCCCCTGCTCTTGAGATTCTCCTGGATGTGGGCTGCATTTTGGCTGCCTTTTGGGCTGGAGCTTCTCGTGGTTTGAGGCCTGGCTTGCTCCACCCCCTGCTCTTGAGATTCTCCCGGATGTGGGCTGCATTTTGGCTGCCTTTTGGGCTGGAGCTTCTCGTGGTTTGAGGCCTGGCTTGCTCCACCCCCTGCTCTTGAGATTCTCCCGGAGGTGGGCTGCATTTTGGCTGTCTTTTGGGCTGGAGCTTCTCGTGGTTTGAGCCCTGGCTTGCTCCACCCCCTGCTCTTGAGATTCTCCCGGATGTGGGCTGGATTTTGGCTGCCTTTTGGGCTGGAGCTTCTCATGGTTTGAGGCCTGGCTTGCTCCACCCCCTGCTCTTGAGATTCTCCCGGATGTGGGCTGGATTTTGGCTGCCTTTTGGGCTGGAGCTTCTCGTGGTTTGAGGCCTGGCTTGCTCCACCCCCTGCTCTTGAGATTCTCCCGAATGTGGGCTGCATTTTGGCTGCATTTTGGACTGGAGCTTCTCGTGGTTTGAGGCCTGGCTTGCTCCACCCCATGCTCTTGAGATTCTCCCGGATGTGGGCTGCATTTTGGCTGCCTTTTGGGCTGGAGCTTCTCGTGGTTTGAGGCCTGGCTTGCTCCACCCCCTGCTCTTGAGATTCTCCCGGATGTGAGCTGCATTTTGGCTGCCTTTTGGGCTGGAGCTTCTCGTGGTTTGAGGCCTGGCTTGCTCCACCCCCTGCTCTTGAGATTGTCCCGGATGTGGGCTGCATTTTGGCTGCCTTTTGGGCTGGAGCTTCTCGTGGTTTGAGGCCTGGCTTGCTCCACCCCCTGCTCTTGAGATTCTCCTGGATGTGGGCTGCATTTTGGCTGCCTTTTGGGCTGGAGCTTCTCAAGGTTTGAGGCCTGGCTTGCTCCACCCCCTGCTCTTGAGATTCTCCTGGATGTGGGCTGCATTTTGGCTGCCTTTTGGGCTGGAGCTTCTCGTGGTTTGAGGCCTGGCTTGCTCCACCCCCTGCTCTTGAGATTCTCCCGGATGTGGGCTGCATATTGGCTGCCTTTTGGGCTGGAGCTTCTCGTGGTTTGAGGCCTGGCTTGCTCCACCCCCTGCTCTTGAGATTCTCCCGGAGGTGGGCTGCATTTTGGCTGTCTTTTGGGCTGGAGCTTCTCGTGGTTTGAGCCCTGGCTTGCTCCACCCCCTGCTCTTGAGATTCTCCCGGATGTGGGCTGGATTTTGGCTGCCTTTTGGGCTGGAGCTTCTCATGGTTTGAGGCCTGGCTTGCTCCACCCCCTGCTCTTGAGATTCTCCCGGATGTGGGCTGGATTTTGGCTGCCTTTTGGGCTGGAGCTTCTCGTGGTTTGAGGCCTGGCTTGCTCCACCCCCTGCTCTTGAGATTCTCCCGAATGTGGGCTGCATTTTGGCTGCATTTTGGACTGGAGCTTCTCGTGGTTTGAGGCCTGGCTTGCTCCACCCCATGCTCTTGAGATTCTCCCGGATGTGGGCTGCATTTTGGCTGCCTTTTGGGCTGGAGCTTCTCGTGGTTTGAGGCCTGGCTTGCTCCACCCCCTGCTCTTGAGATTCTCCCGGATGTGAGCTGCATTTTGGCTGCCTTTTGGGCTGGAGCTTCTCGTGGTTTGAGGCCTGGCTTGCTCCACCCCCTGCTCTTGAGATTGTCCCGGATGTGGGCTGCATTTTGGCTGCCTTTTGGGCTGGAGCTTCTCGTGGTTTGAGGCCTGGCTTGCTCCACCCCCTGCTCTTGAGATTCTCCCAGATGTGGGCTGCATTTTGGCTGCCTTTTGGGCTGGAGCTTCTCATGGTTTGAGGCCTGGCTTGCTCCACCCCCTGCTCTTGAGATTCTCCTGGATGTGGGCTGCATTTTGGCTGCCTTTTGGGCTGGAGCTTCTCGTGGTTTGAGGCCTGGCTTGCTCCATCCCCTGCTCTTGAGATTCTCCCGGATGTGGGCTGCATTTTGGCTGCATTTTGGACTGGAGCTTCTCGTGGTTTGAGGCCTGGCTTGCTCCACCCCCTGCTCTTGAGATTCTCCCGGATGTGGGCTGGATTTTGGCTGCCTTTTGGGCTGGAGCTTCTCGTGGTTTGAGGCCTGGCTTTCTCCATCCCCTGCTCTTGAGATTCTCCCGGATGTGGCCTGCATTTTGGCTGCCTTTTGGGCTGGAGCTTCTCGTGGTTTCAGGCCTGGCTTGCTCCACCCCCTGATCTTGAAATTGTCCCGGATGTGGGCTGCATTTTGGCTGCCTTTTGGGGGGGATGTTTTCGAGGTTTGAGGCCTGGCTTGCTCCACCCCCTGCTCTTGAGATTCTCCCGGATGTGGGCTGCATTTTGGCTGCCTTTTGGGCTGGAGCTTCTCGTGGTTTGAGGCCTGGCTTGCTCCACCCCCTGCTCTTGAGATTCTCCCGGAGGTGGGCTGCATTTTGGCTGCATTTTGGGCTGGAGCTTCTCGTGGTTTGAGGCCTGGCTTGCTCCACACCCTGCTCTTGAGATTCTCCCGGATGTGGGCTGCATTTTGGCTGCCTTTTGGGCTGGACCTTCTCGTGGTTTGAGGCCTATCTTGCTCCACCCCCTGCTCTTGATATTCTCCCGGATGTGGGCTGCATTTTGGCTGCCTTTTGGGCTGGAGCTTCTCATGGTTTGATGCCTGGCTTGCTCCACCCCCTGCTCTTGAGATTCTCCTGGATGTGGGCTGCATTTTGGCTGCCTTTTGGGCTGGAGCTTCTCGTGGTTTGAGGCCTGGCTTGCTCCACCCCCTGCTCTTGAAATTGTCCCGGATGTGGGCTGCATTTTGGCTGCCTTTTGGGGTGGATGTTTTCGAGGTTTGAGGCCTGGCTTGATCCACCCCCTGCTCTTGAGATTCTCCCGGATGTGGGATGCATTTTGGCTGCATTTGGGATGGAGCTTCTCGAGGTTTGAGGCCTGGCTTGCTCCACCCCCTGCTCTTGAGATTCTCCCGGATGTGGGCTGCATTTTGGCTGCCTTTTGGGCTGGAGCTTCTCGTGGTTTGAGGCCTGGCTTGCTCCACCCCCTGCTCTTGATATTGTCCCGGATGTGGCCTGCATTTTGGCTGCCTTTTGGGCTGGAGCTTCTCGAGGTTTGAGGCCTGGCTTGCTCCAGCCCCTGCTCTTGAGATTCTCCCAGATGTGGGCTGGATTTTGGCTGCCTTTTGGGCTGGAGCTTCTCGTGGTTTGAGGCCTGGCTTGCTCCACCCCCTGCTCTTGATTTTGTCCCGGATGTGGGCTGGATTTTGGCTGCATTTTGGGCTGGAGCTTCTCGTGGTTTGAGGCCTGGCTTGCTCCACCCCCTGCTCTTGATATTGTCCCGGATGTGGGCTGGATTTTGGCTGCCTTTTGGGCTGGAGCTTCTCGTGGTTTGAGGCCTGGCTTGCTCCATCCCCTGCTCTTGAGATTCTCCCGGATGTGGCCTGCATTTTGGCTGCCTTTTGGGCTGGAGCTTCTCGTGGTTTCAGGCCTGGCTTGCTCCACCCCCTGCTCTTGAGATTCTCCCGGATGTGGGATGCATTTTGGCTGCCTTTTGGGTTGGAGCTTCTCGTGGTTTGAGGCCTGGCTTGCTCCACCCCCTTCTATTGAGATTCTCCTGGATGTGGCCTGGATTTTGGCTGCCTTTTGGGCTGGAGCTTCTCGAGGTTTGAGGCCTGGCTTGCTCCACACCCTGCTCTTGATATTCTCCTGGATGTGGGCTGCATTTTGGCTGCCTTTAAGGTTGGAGCTTCTCGTGGTTTGAGGCCTGGCTTGCTCCACCACCTGCTCTTGAGATTCTCCCGGAGGTGGGCTGCATTTTGGCTGCCTTTTGGGCTGGAGCTTCTCGTGGTTTGAGGCCTGGCTTGCTCCACCCCCTGCTCTTGAGATTCTCCCGGAGGTGGGCTGCATTTTGGCTGCATTTTGGGCTGGAGCTTCTCGTGGTTTGAGGCCTGGCTTGCTCCACACCCTGCTCTTGAGATTCTCCCGGATGTGGGCTGCATTTTGGCTGCCTTTTGGGCTGGACCTTCTCGTGGTTTGAGGCCTATCTTGCTCCACCCCCTGCTCTTGATATTCTCCCGGATGTGGGCTGCATTTTGGCTGCCTTTTGGGCTGGAGCTTCTCATGGTTTGATGCCTGGCTTGCTCCACCCCCTGCTCTTGAGATTCTCCTGGATGTGGGCTGCATTTTGGCTGCCTTTTGGGCTGGAGCTTCTCGTGGTTTGAGGCCTGGCTTGCTCCACCCCCTGCTCTTGAAATTGTCCCGGATGTGGGCTGCATTTTGGCTGCCTTTTGGGGTGGATGTTTTCGAGGTTTGAGGCCTGGCTTGATCCACCCCCTGCTCTTGAGATTCTCCCGGATGTGGGATGCATTTTGGCTGCATTTGGGATGGAGCTTCTCGAGGTTTGAGGCCTGGCTTGCTCCACCCCCTGCTCTTGAGATTGTCCCGGATGTGGGCTGCATTTTGGCTGCCTTTTGGGCTGGAGCTTCTCGTGGTTTGAGGCCTGGCTTGCTCCACCCCCTGCTCTTGATATTGTCCCGGATGTGGCCTGCATTTTGGCTGCCTTTTGGGCTGGAGCTTCTCGAGGTTTGAGGCCTGGCTTGCTCCAGCCCCTGCTCTTGAGATTCTCCCAGATGTGGGCTGGATTTTGGCTGCCTTTTGGGCTGGAGCTTCTCGTGGTTTGAGGCCTGGCTTGCTCCACCCCCTGCTCTTGATTTTGTCCCGGATGTGGGCTGGATTTTGGCTGCATTTTGGGCTGGAGCTTCTCGTGGTTTGAGGCCTGGCTTGCTCCACCCCCTGCTCTTGATATTGTCCCGGATGTGGGCTGGATTTTGGCTGCCTTTTGGGCTGGAGCTTCTCGTGGTTTGAGGCCTGGCTTGCTCCATCCCCTGCTCTTGAGATTCTCCCGGATGTGGCCTGCATTTTGGCTGCCTTTTGGGCTGGAGCTTCTCGTGGTTTCAGGCCTGGCTTGCTCCACCCCCTGCTCTTGAGATTCTCCCGGATGTGGGATGCATTTTGGCTGCCTTTTGGGTTGGAGCTTCTCGTGGTTTGAGGCCTGGCTTGCTCCACCCCCTTCTATTGAGATTCTCCTGGATGTGGCCTGGATTTTGGCTGCCTTTTGGGCTGGAGCTTCTCGAGGTTTGAGGCCTGGCTTGCTCCACACCCTGCTCTTGATATTCTCCTGGATGTGGGCTGCATTTTGGCTGCCTTTAAGGTTGGAGCTTCTCGTGGTTTGAGGCCTGGCTTGCTCCATCCCCTGCTCTTGAGATTCTCCCGGAGGTGGGCTGCATTTTGGCTGCCTTTTGGGCTGGAGCTTCTCGTGGTTTGAGGCCTGGCTTGCTCCACCCCCTGCTCTTGAGATTCTCCCGGATGTGGGCTGCATTTTGGCTGCCTTTAGGGCTGGAGCTTCTCGTAGTTTGAGGTCTGGCTTGCTCCACCCCCTGCTCTTGAGATTCTCCCGGATGTGGGATGCATTTTGGCTGCCTTTTGGGCTGGAGCTTCTCGTGGTTTGAGGCCTGGCTTGCTCCACCCCCTGCTCTTGAGATTCTCCTGGATGTGGGCTGGATTTTGGCTGCCTTTTGGGCTGGAGCTTCTCGAGGTTTGAGGCCTGGCTTGCTCCACCCCCTGCTCTTGAGATTCTCCTGGATGTGGGCTGCATTTTGGCTGCATTTGGGCCTGAGCTTCTTGTGGTTTGAGGCCTGGCTTGCTCCACCCCCTGCTCTTGAGATTCTCCCGGATGTGGGCTGGATTTTGTCTGCCTTTAAGGTTGGAGCTTCTCGTGGTTTGAGGCCTGGCTTGCTCCACCCCCTGCTCTTGAGATTCTCCCGGATGTGGGCTGCATTTTGGCTGCCTGTTGGGCTGGAGCTTCTCGTAGTTTGAGGCCTGGCTTGCTCCACCCCCTGCTCTTGAGATTCTCCCGGATGTGGGATGCATTTTGGCTGCCTTTTGGGCTGGAGCTTCTCGTGGTTTGAGGCCTGGCTTGCTCCACCCCCTGCTCTTGAGATTCTCCCGGATGTGGGCTGCATTTTGGCTGCCTTTAGGGCTGGAGCTTCTCATGGTTTGAGGCCTGGCTTGCTCCACCCCCTGCTCTTGAGATTCTCCCGGATGTGGGCTGCATTTTGGCTGCCTTTTGGGCTGGAGCTTCTCATGGTTTGAGGCCTGGCTTGCTCCACCCCCTGCTCTTGATTATCTCCCGGATGTGGGGTGCATTTTGGCTGCCTTTTGGGCTGGAGCTTCTTGTGGTTTGAGGTCTGGCTTGCTCCACCCCCTTCTATTGAGATTCTCCTGGATGTGGGCTGCATTTTGGATGACTTTTGGGCTGGAGCTTCTCGTGGTTTGAGGCCTGGCTTGCTCCACCCCCTGCTCTTGAGATTCTCCTGGATGTGGGCTGCATTTTGGCTGCCTTTTGGGCTGGAGCTTCTCGTGGTTTGAGGCCTGGCTTGCTCCACCCCCTGCTCTTGAGATTGTCCCGGATGTGGGCTGCATTTTGGCTGCCTTTTGGGCTGGAGCTTCTCGTGGTTTGAGGCCTGGCATGCTCCACCCCCTGCTCTTGAGATTCTCCTGGATGTGGGCTGGATTTTGGCTGCCTTTTGTGCTGGAGCTTCTCGAGGTTTGAGGCCTGGCTTGCTCCACCCCCTGCTCTTGATTATCTCCTGGAGGTGGGCTGCATTTTGGCTGCCTTTTGGGCTGGAGCTTCTCATGGTTTGAGGCCTGCCTTGCTCCACCCCCTGCTCTTGAGGTTATCAGGGAAGTGGGCTGGATTTTGGCTGCCTTTTGGGCTGGAGCTTCTCGTGGTTTGAGGCCTGGCTTGCTCCACCCCCTGCTCTTGAGATTCTCCCAGAGGTGGGCTGCATTTTGGCTGCCTTTTGGGCTGGAGCTTCACGTGGTTTGAGGCCTGGCTTGCTCCACCCCCTGCTCTTGAAATTGTCCCGGATGTGGGCTGCATTTTGGCTGCCTTTTGGGGTGGAGCTTCTCGTGGTTTGAGGCCTGGCTTGCTCCACCCCCTGCTCTTGAGATTGTCCCGGATGTGGGCTGCATTTTGGCTGCCTTTTGGGCTGGAGCTTCTCGTGGTTTGAGGCCTGGCTTGCTCCACCCCCTGCTCTTGAGATTCTCCCGGATGTGGGCTGCATTTTGGCTGCCTTTAGGGCTGGAGCTTCTCGTGGTTTGAGGTCTGGTTTGCTCCACCCCCTGCTCTTGAGATTCTCCCGGATGTGGGCTGGATTTTGTCTGCCTTTTGGGCTGGAGCTTCTCGTGGTTTGAGGCCTGGCTTGCTCCACCCCCTGCTCTTGAGATTCTCCTGGATGTGGGCTGGATTTTGGCTGCCTTTTGTGCTGGAGCTTCTCGAGGTTTGAGGCCTGGCTTGCTCCACCCCCTGCTCTTGATATTCTCCCGGATGTGGGCTGCATTTTGGCTGCCTTTAAGGTTGGAGCTTCTCGTGGTTTGAGGCCTGGCTTGCTCCACCCCCTGCTCTTGAGATTCTCCTGGATGTGGGCTGCATTTTGGCTGCCTTTTGGGCTGGAGCTTCTCGAGGTTTGAGGCCTGGCTTGCTCCACCCCCTGCTCTTCAGATTCTCCTGGATGTGGGCTGCATTTTGGCTGCCTTTTGGGCTGGAGCTTCTCATGGTTTGAGGCCTGCCTTGCTCCACCCCCTGCTCTTGAGGTTATCAGGGAAGTGGGCTGGATTTTGGCTGCCTTTTGGGCTGGAGCTTCTCGTGGTTTGAGGCCTGGCTTGCTACACCCCCTGCTCTTGAGATTGTCCCGGATGTGGGCTGCATTTTGGCTGCCTTTTGGGGTGGAGCTTCTCGTGGTTTGAGGCCTGGCTTGCTCCACCCCCTGCTCTTGAGATTCTCCCGGATGTGGCCTGCATTTTGGCTGCATTTTGGGCTGGAGCTTCTCGTGGTTTGAGGCCTGGCTTGCTCCACCCCCTGCTCTTGAGATTCTCCCGGAGGTGGGCTGGATTTTGGCTGCCTTTTGGGCTGGAGCTTCTCGTGGTTTGAGGCCTGGCTTGCTCCACCCCCTGCTCTTGAGATTCTCCCGGATGTGGGCTGCATTTTGGCTGCCTTTAGGGCTGGAGCTTCTCGTAGTTTGAGGTCTGGCTTGCTCCACCCCCTGCTCTTGAGATTCTCCCGGATGTGGGCTGCATTTTGGCTGCCTTTTGGGCTGGAGCTTCTCGTGATTTGAGGCCTGGCTTGCTCCACCCCCTGCTCTTGAGATTCTCCCGGATGTGGGCTGGATTTTGGCTGCCTTTTGGGCTGGAGCTTCTCGTGGTTTGAGGCCTGGCTTGCTCCACCCCCTGCTCTTGAGATTCTCCTGGATGTGGGCTGGATTTTGGCTGCCTTTTGTGCTGGAGCTTCTCGAGGTTTGAGGCCTGGCTTGCTCCACCCCCTGCTCTTGATATTCTCCTGGATGTGGGCTGCATTTTGGCTGCCTTTAAGGTTGGAGCTTCTCGTGGTTTGAGGCCTGGCTTGCTCCACCCACTGCTCTTGAGATTCTCCCGGATGTGGGCTGGATATTGGCTGCCTTTTGTGCTGGAGCTTCTCGTGGTTTGAGGCCTGGCTTGCTCCACCCCCTGCTCTTGATTATCTCCTGGAGGTGGGCTGCATTTTGGCTGCCTTTTGGGCTGGAGCTTCTCATGGTTTGAGGCCTGCCTTGCTCCACCCCCTGCTCTTGAATTTATCAGGGAAGTGGGCTGGATATTGGCTGCATTTTGGGCTGGAGCTTCTCGTGGTTTGAGGCCTGGCTTGCTCCACCCCCTGCTCTTGAGATTCTCCTGGATGTGGGCTGCATTTTGGCTGCCTTTTGGGCTGGAGCTTCTCGTGGTTTGAGGCCTGGCTTGCTCCATCCCCTGCTCTTGAGATTCTCCCGGATGTGGGCTGCATTTTGGCTGCATTTTGGGGTGGAGCTTCTCGTGGTTTGAGGCCTGGCTTGCTCCACCCCCTGCTCTTGAGATTCTCCCGGATGTGGGCTGCATTTTGGCTGCCTTTAGGGCTGGAGCTTCTCGTGGTTTGAAGTCTGGCTTGCTCCACCCCCTGCTCTTGATATTGTCCCGGATGTGGGCTGGATTTTGGCTGCCTTTTGGGCTGGAGCTTCTCGTGGTTTGAGGCCTGGCTTGCTCCATCCCCTGCTCTTGAGATTCTCCCGGATGTGGCCTGCATTTTGGCTGCCTTTTGGGCTGGAGCTTCTCGTGGTTTCAGGCCTGGCTTGCTCCACCCCCTGCTCTTGAAATTGTCCCGGATGTGGGCTGCATTTTGGCTGCATTTTGGGGGGGATGTTTTCAAGGTTTGAGGCCTGGCTTGCTCCACCCCCTGCTCTTGAGATTCTCCCGGATGTGGGCTGCATTTTGGCTGCCTTTTTGGGTGGAGCTTCTCGTGGTTTGAGGCCTGGCTTGCTCCACCCCCTGCTCTTGAGATTCTCCCGCATGTGGGCTGCATTTTGGCTGCCTTTTGGGCTGGAGCTTCTCATGGTTTGAGGCCTGGCTTGCTCCACCCCCTGCTCTTGAGATTCTCCCGGATGTGGGCTGCATTTTGGCTGCCTTTTGGGCTGGAGCTTCTCGTGGTTTGAGGCCTGGCTTGCTCCACCCCCTGCTCTTGATATTCTCCCGGACGTGGGCTGCATTTTGGCTGCCTTTTGGGCTGGAGCTTCTCATGGTTTGAGGCCTGGCTTGCTCCACCCCCTGCTCTTGAGATTCTCCCGGATGTGGGCTGCATTTTGGCTGCCTTTTGGGCTGGAGCTTCTCGTGGTTTGAGGCCTGGCTTGCTCCACACCCTGATCTTGAGATTCTCCCGGAGGTGGGCTGTATTTTGGCTGCCTTTTGGGCTGGAGCTTCTCGAGGTTTGAGGCCTGGCTTGCTCCACCCCCTGCTCTTGAGATTCTCCCGGATGTGGGCTGCATTTTGTCTGCTTTTTGGGCTGGAGCTTCTCGTGGTTTGAGGCCTGGCTTGCTCCACCCCCTGCTCTTGATATTCTCCTGGATGTGGGCTGCATTTTGGCTGCCTTTAAGGTTGGAGCTTCTCGTGGTTTGAGGCCTGGCTTTCTCCACCCCCTGCTCTTGAGATTCTCCTGGATGTGGGCTGCATTTTGGCTGCCTTTTGGGCTGGAGCTTATCATGGTTTGAGGCCTGGCTTGCTCCACCCCCTGCTCTTGAGATTCTCCTGGATGTGGGCTGCATTTTGGCTGCCTTTTGGGCTGGAGCTTCTCATGGTTTGAGGCCTGCCTTGCTCCACCCCCTGCTCTTGAGGTTATCAGGGAAGTGGGCTGGATTTTGGCTGCCTTTTGGGCTGGAGCTTCTCGTGGTTTGAGGCCTGGCTTGCTACACCCCCTGCTCTTGAGATTCTCCCGGAGGTGGGCTGCATTTTGGCTGCCTTTTGGGCTGGAGCTTCTCGTGGTTTGAGGCCTGGCTTGCTCCACCCCCTGCTCTTGAGATTCTCCCGGATGTGGGCTGCATTTTGGCTGCCTTTAGGGCTGGAGCTTCTCGTAGTTTGAGGTCTGGCTTGCTCCACCCCCTGCTCTTGAGATTCTCCCGGATGTGGGCTGCATTTTGGCTGCCTTTTGGGCTGGAGCTTCTCGTGATTTGAGGCCTGGCTTGCTCCACCCCCTGCTCTTGAGATTCTCCCGGATGTGGGCTGGATTTTGGCTGCCTTTTGGGCTGGAGCTTCTCGTGGTTTGAGGCCTGGCTTGCTCCACCCCCTGCTCTTGAGATTCTCCTGGATGTGGGCTGGATTTTGGCTGCCTTTTGTGCTGGAGCTTCTCGAGGTTTGAGGCCTGGCTTGCTCCACCCCCTGCTCTTGATATTCTCCTGGATGTGGGCTGCATTTTGGCTGCCTTTAAGGTTGGAGCTTCTCGTGGTTTGAGGCCTGGCTTGCTCCACCCACTGCTCTTGAGATTCTCCCGGATGTGGGCTGGATATTGGCTGCCTTTTGTGCTGGAGCTTCTCGTGGTTTGAGGCCTGGCTTGCTCCACCCCCTGCTCTTGATTATCTCCTGGAGGTGGGCTGCATTTTGGCTGCCTTTTGGGCTGGAGCTTCTCGTGGTTTGAGGCCTGCCTTGCTCCACCCCCTGCTCTTGAGGTTATCAGGGAAGTGGGCTGGATATTGGCTGCCTTTTGGGCTGGAGCTTCTCGTGGTTTGAGGCCTGGCTTGCTCCACCCCCTGCTCTTGAGATTCTCCTGGATGTGGGCTGCATTTTGGCTGCCTTTTGGGCTGGAGCTTCTCGTGGTTTGAGGCCTGGCTTGCTCCACCCCCTGCTCTTGAGATTCTCCCGGATGTGGGCTGCATTTTGGCTGCATTTTGGGGTGGAGCTTCTCGTGGTTTGAGGCCTGGCTTGCTCCACCCCCTGCTCTTGAGATTCTCCCGGATGTGGGCTGCATTTTGGCTGCCTTTAGGGCTGGAGCTTCTCGTGGTTTGAGGTCTGGCTTGCTCCACCCCCTGCTCTTGATATTGTCCCGGATGTGGGCTGGATTTTGGCTGCCTTTTGGGCTGGAGCTTCTCGTGGTTTGAGGCCTGGCTTGCTCCATCCCCTGCTCTTGAGATTCTCCCGGATGTGGCCTGCATTTTGGCTGCCTTTTGGGCTGGAGCTTCTCGTGGTTTCAGGCCTGGCTTGCTCCACCCCCTGCTCTTGAAATTGTCCCGGATGTGGGCTGCATTTTGGCTGCATTTTGGGGGGGATGTTTTCAAGGCTTGAGGCCTGGCTTGCTCCACCCCCTGCTCTTGAGATTCTCCCGGATGTGGGCTGCATTTTGGCTGCATTTTGGGCTGGAGCTTCTCGTGGTTTGAGGCCTGGCTTGCTCCACCCCCTGCTCTTGAGATTCTCCCGGATGTGGGCTGCATTTTGGCTGCCTTTTGGGCTGGAGCTTCTCGTGGTTTGAGGCCTGGCTTGCTCCACCCCCTGCTCTTGATATTCTCCCGGACGTGGGCTGCATTTTGGCTGCCTTTTGGGCTGGAGCTTCTCATGGTTTGAGGCCTGGCTTGCTCCACCCCCTGCTCTTGAGATTCTCCCAGATGTGGGCTGCATTTTGGCTGCCTTTTGGGCTGGAGCTTCTCGTGGTTTGAGGCCTGGCTTGCTCCACACCCTGATCTTGAGATTCTCCCGGAGGTGGGCTGTATTTTGGCTGCCTTTTGGGCTGGAGCTTCTCGAGGTTTGAGGCCTGGCTTGCTCCACCCCCTGCTCTTGAGATTCTCCCGGATGTGGGCTGCATTTTGTCTGCTTTTTGGGCTGGAGCTTCTCGTGGTTTGAGGCCTGGCTTGCTCCACCCCCTGCTCTTGATATTCTCCTGGATGTGGGCTGCATTTTGGCTGCCTTTAAGGTTGGAGCTTCTCGTGGTTTGAGGCCTGGCTTTCTCCACCCCCTGCTCTTGAGATTCTCCTGGATGTGGGCTGCATTTTGGCTGCCTTTTGGGCTGGAGCTTCTCGAGGTTTGAGGCCTGGCTTGCTCCACCCCCTGCTCTTGAGATTCTCCTGGATGTGGGCTGCATTTTGGCTGCCTTTTGGGCTGGAGCTTCTCATGGTTTGAGGCCTGCCTTGCTCCAACCCCTGCTCTTGAGGTTATCAGGGAAGTGGGCTGGATTTTGGCTGCCTTTTGGGCTGGAGCTTCTCGTGGTTTGAGGCCTGGCTTGCTACACCCCCTGCTCTTGAGATTCTCCCGGAGGTGGGCTGCATTTTGGCTGCCTTTTGGGCTGGAGCTTCTCGTGGTTTGAGGCCTGGCTTGCTCCACCCCCTGCTCTTGAGATTCTCCCGGAGGTGGGCTGCATTTTGGCTGCCTTTAGGGCTGGAGCTTCTCGTAGTTTGAGGTCTGGCTTGCTCCACCCCCTGCTCTTGAGATTCTCCCGGATGTGGGCTGCATTTTGGCTGCCTTTTGGGCTGGAGCTTCTCGTGGTTTGAGGCCTGGCTTGCTCCAACCCCTGCTCTTGAGATTCTCCCGGATGTGGGCTGGATTTTGGCTGCCTTTTGGGCTGGAGCTTCTCGTGGTTTGAGGCCTGGCTTGCTCCACCCCCTGCTCTTGAGATTCTCCTGGATGTGGGCTGCATTTTGGCTGCCTTTTGTGCTGGAGCTTCTCGAGGTTTGAGGCCTGGCTTGCTCCACCCCCTGCTCTTGATATTCTCCTGGATGTGGGCTGCATTTTGGCTGCCTTTAAGGTTGGAGCTTCTCGTGGTTTGAGGCCTGGCTTGCTCCACCCACTGCTCTTGAGATTCTCCCGGATGTGGGCTGGATTTTGGCTGCCTTTTGTGCTGGAGCTTCTCGTGGTTTGAGGCCTGGCTTGCTCCACCCCCTGCTCTTGATTATCTCCTGGAGGTGGGCTGCATTTTGGCTGCCTTTTGGGCTGGAGCTTCTCATGGTTTGAGGCCTGCCTTGCTCCACCCCCTGCTCTTGAGGTTATCAGGGAAGTGGGCTGGATTTTGGCTGATTCTTGGTCTGGAGCTTCTCGTGGTTTGAGGCCTGGCTTGCTCCACCCCCTGCTCTTGAGATTCTCCTGGATGTGGGCTGCATTTTGGCTGCCTTTTGGGCTGGAGCTTCTCGTGGTTTGAGGCCTGGCTTGCTCCACCCCCTGCTCTTGAGATTCTCCCGGATGTGGGCTGCATTTTGGCTGCATTTTGGGGTGGAGCTTCTCGTGGTTTGAGGCCTGGCTTGCTCCACCCCCTGCTCTTGAGATTCTCCCGGATGTGGGCTGCATTTTGGCTGCCTTTAGGGCTGGAGCTTCTCGTGGTTTGAGGTCTGGCTTGCTCCACCCCCTGCTCTTGAGATTCTCCCGCATGTGGGCTGCATTTTGGCTGCCTTTTGAGCTGGAGCTTCTCGTGGTTTGAGGCCTGGCTTGCTCCACCCCCTGCTCTTGATATTGTCCCGGATGTGGGCTGGATTTTGGCTGCCTTTTGGGCTGGAGCTTCTCGTGGTTTGAGGCCTGGCTTGCTCCACCCCCTGCTCTTGAAATTGTCCCGGATGTGGGCTGCATTTTGGCTGCATTTTGGGGGGGATGTTTTCAAGGTTTGAGGCCTGGCTTGCTCCACCCCCTGCTCTTGAGATTCTCCCGGATGTGGGCTGCATTTTGGCTGCCTTTTTGGGTGGAGCTTCTCGTGGTTTGAGGCCTGGCTTGCTCCACCCCCTGCTCTTGAGATTCTCCCGCATGTGGGCTGCATTTTGGCTGCATTTTGGGCTGGAGCTTCTCGTGGTTTGAGGCCTGGCTTGCTCCACCCCCTGCTCTTGAGATTCTCCCGGATGTGGGCTGCATTTTGGCTGCCTTTTGGGCTGGAGCTTCTCGTGGTTTGAGGCCTGGCTTGCTCCACCCCCTGCTCTTGATATTCTCCCGGATGTGGGCTGCATTTTGGCTGCCTTTTGGGCTGGAGCTTCTCGTGGTTTGAGGCCTGGCTTGCTCCACACCCTGATCTTGAGATTCTCCCGGAGGTGGGCTGGATTTTGGCTGCATTTTGGGCTGGAGCTTCTCGAGGTTTGAGGCCTGGCTTGCTCCACCCCCTGCTCTTGAGATTCTCCCGGATGTGGGCTGCATTTTGGCTGCTTTTTGGGCTGGAGCTTCTCGTGGTTTGAGGCCTGGCTTGCTCCACCCCCTGCTCTTGATATTCTCCTGGATGTGGGCTGCATTTTGGCTGCCTTTAAGGTTGGAGCTTCTCGTGGTTTGAGGCCTGGCTTGCTCCACCCCCTGCTCTTGAGATTCTCCTGGATGTGGGCTGCATTTTGGCTGCATTTTGGGCTGGAGCTTCTCGAGGTTTGAGGCCTGGCTTGCTCCACCCCCTGCTCTTGAGATTCTCCTGGATGTGGGCTGCATTTTGGCTGCCTTTTGGGCTGGAGCTTCTCATGGTTTGAGGCCTGCCTTGCTCCACCCCCTGCTCTTGAGGTTATCAGGGAAGTGGGCTGGATTTTGGCTGCCTTTTGGGCTGGAGCTTCTCGTGGTTTGAGGCCTGGCTTGCTACACCCCCTGCTCTTGAGATTCTCCCGGAGGTGGGCTGCATTTTGGCTGCCTTTTGGGCTGGAGCTTCTCGTGGTTTGAGGCCTGGCTTGCTCCACCCCCTGCTCTTGAGATTCTCCCGGAGGTGGGCTGCATTTTGGCTGCCTTTAGGGCTGGAGCTTCTCATAGTTTGAGGTCTGGCTTGCTCCACCCCCTGCTCTTGAGATTCTCCCGGATGTGGGCTGCATTTTGGCTGCCTTTTGGGCTGGAGCTTCTCGTGGTTTGAGGCCTGGCTTGCTCCACCCCCTGCTCTTGAGATTCTCCCGGATGTGGGCTGGATTTTGGCTGCCTTTTGGGCTGGAGCTTCTCGTGGTTTGAGGCCTGGCTTGCTCCACCCCCTGCTCTTGAGATTCTCCTGGATGTGGGCTGCATTTTGGCTGCCTTTTGTGCTGGAGCTTCTCGAGGTTTGAGGCCTGGCTTGCTCCACCTCCTGCTCTTGAGATTCTCCCGGATGTGGGCTGCATTTTGGCTGAATTTTGGGCTGGAGCTTCTTGAGGTTTGAGGCCTGCCTTGCTCCACCCCCTGCTCTTGATATTCTCCCGGATGTGGGCTGGATTTTGACTGCATTTTGGGCTGGAGCTTCTCGTGGTTTGAGGCCTGGCTTGCTCCACCCCCTGCTCTTGAGATTCTCCCGGATGTGGGCTGCATTTTGGCTGCCTTTTGGGCTGGAGCTTCTCATGGTTTGAGGCCTGGCTTGCTCCACCCCCTGCTCTTGAGATTCTCCCGGATGTGGGCTGCATTTTAGCTGCCTTTTGGGCTGGAGCTTCTCGTGGTTTGAGGCCTGGCTTGCTCCACCCCCTGCTCTTGAGATTCTCCCGGATGTGGGCTGGATTTTGGCTGCCTTTTGGGCTGGAGCTTCTCGTGGTTTGAGGCCTGGGTTGCTCCACCCCCTGCTCTTGAGATTCTCCCGGATGTGGGCTGCATTTTGGCTGCGTTTTGGGCTGGAGCTTCTCGTGGTTTGAGGCCTGCCTTGCTCCACCCCCTGCTCTTGAAATTTTCCCGGATGTGGGCTGCATTTTGGCTGCCTTTTGGGCTGGAGCTTCTCGTGGTTTGAGGCCTGGCTTGCTCCACCCCCTGCTCTTGAGATTCTCCCCGATGTGGGCTGCATTTTGGCTGCCTTTTGGGCTGGAGCTTCTCATGGTTTGAGGCCTGGCTTGCTCCACCCCCTGCTCTTGAGGTTATCAGGGAAGTGGGCTGCATTTTGGCTGCCTTTTGGGCTGGAGCTTCTCGTGGTTTGAGGCCTGCCTTGCTCCACCCCCTGCTCTTGAGATTCTCCCGGATGTGGGCTGCATTTTGGCTGCCTTTTGGGCTGGAGCTTCTCGTGGTTTGAGGCCTGGCTTGCTCCACCCCCTGCTCTTGATTATCTCCTGGATGTGGGCTGCATTTTGGCTGCCTTTTTGGCTGGAGCTTCTCGTGGTTTGAGGCCTGGCTTGCTCCACCCCCTGCTCTTGAAATTTTCCCGGATGTGGGCTGCATTTTGGCTGCCTTTTGGGCTGGAGCTTCTCGTGGTTTGAGGCCTGGCTTGCTCCACCCCCTGCTCTTGAGATTCTCCCGGATGTGGGCTGCATTTTGGCTGCCTTTTGGGCTGGAGCTTCTCGTGGTTTGAGGCCTGGCTTGCTCCACCCCCTGCTCTTGAGGTTATCAGGGAAGTGGGCTGCATTTTGGCTGCATTTTGGGCTGGAGCTTCTCGTGGTTTGAGGCCTGGCTTGCTCCACCCCCTGCTCTTGAGATTCTCCCGGATGTGGGCTGCATTTTGGCTGCCTTTTGGGCTGGAGCTTCTCATGGTTTGAGGCCTGGCTTGCTCCACCCCCTGCTCTTGATTATCTCCTGGATGTGGGCTGCATTTTGGCTGTCTTTTGGGCTGGAGCTTCTCATGGTTTGAGGCCTGCCTTGCTCCACCCCCTGCTCTTGAGGTTATCAGGGAAGTGGGCTGGATTTTGGCTGCCTTTTGGGCTGGAGCTTCTCGTGGTTTGAGGCCTGGCTTGCTCCACCCCCTGCTCTTGAGATTCTCCCGGATGTGGCCTACATTTTGGCTGCATTTTGGGCAGGAGCTTCACGTGGTTTGAGGCCTGGCTTGCTCCACCCCCTGCTCTTGAGATTCTCCCGGATGTGGGCTGCATTTTGGCTGCCTGTTGGGCTGGAGCTTCTCGTGGTTTGAGGCCCGGCTTGCTCCACCCCCTGCTCTTGAAATTGTCCAGGATGTGGGCTGCATTTTGGCTGCCTTTTGGGCTGGAGCTTCTCGTGGTTTGTAGCCTGGCTTGCTCCACCCCCTGCTCTTGAGATTCTCCCGGATGTGGCCTACATTTTGGCTGCATTTTGGGCAGGACCTTCACGTGGTTTGAGGCCTGGCTTGCTCCACCCCCTGCTATTGAGATTCTCCCGGATGTGGGCTGCATTTTGGCTGCCTGTTGGGCTGGAGCTTCTCGTGGTTTGAGGCCCGGCTTGCTCCCCCCCCTGATCTTGAAATTGTCCAGGATGTGGGCTGCATTTTGGCTGCCTTTTGGGCTGGAGCTTCTCGTGGTTTGAGGCCTGGCTTGCTCCACCCCCTGCTCTTGAGATTCTCCCGGATGTGGGCTGCATTTTGGCTGCCTTTAGGGCTGGAGCTTCTCGTGGTTTGAGGCCTGGCTTGCTCCACCCCCTGCTCTTGAGATTCTCCCGGAGGTGGGCTGCATTTTGGCTGAATTTTGGGCTGGAGCTTCTTGAGGTTTGAGGCCTGCCTTGCTCCACCCCCTGCTCTTGAGATTCTCCCGGATGTGGGCTGCATTTTGGCTGCCTTTTGGGCTGGAGCTTCTCATGCTTTGAGGCCTGGCTTGCTCCACCCCCTGCTCTTGAGATTCTACCGGATGTGGGCTGGATTTTGGCTGCCTTTTGGGCTGGAGCTTCTCATGGTTTGAGGCCTGGCTTGCTCCACACCCTGCTCTTGAGATTCTCCCGGATGTGGGCTGGATTTTGGCTGCCTTTTGGGCTGGAGCTTCTCATGGTTTGAGGCCTGGCTTGCTCCACCCCCTGCTCTTGAAATTGTCCCGGATGTGGGCTGCATTTTGGCTGCATTTGGGCCTGAGCTTCTTGTGGTTTGAGGCCTGGCTTGCTCCACCCCCTGCTCTTGAGATTCTCCCGGATGTGGGCTGCATTTTGGCTGCCTTTTGGGCTGGAGCTTCTCGTGGTTTGAGGCCCGGCTTGCTCCCCCCCCTGATCTTGAAATTGTCCAGGATGTGGGCTGCATTTTGGCTGCCTTTTGGGCTGGAGCTTCTCGTGGTTTGAGGCCTGGCTTGCTCCACCCCCTGCTCTTGAGATTCTCCCGGATGTGGGCTGCATTTTGGCTGCCTTTAGGGCTGGAGCTTCTCGTGGTTTGAGGCCTGGCTTGCTCCACCCCCTGCTCTTGAGATTCTCCCGGAGGTGGGCTGCATTTTGGCTGAATTTTGGGCTGGAGCTTCTTGAGGTTTGAGGCCTGCCTTGCTCCACCCCCTGCTCTTGAGATTCTCCCGGATGTGGGCTGCATTTTGGCTGCCTTTTGGGCTGGAGCTTCTCATGCTTTGAGGCCTGGCTTGCTCCACCCCCTGCTCTTGAGATTCTACCGGATGTGGGCTGGATTTTGGCTGCCTTTTGGGCTGGAGCTTCTCATGGTTTGAGGCCTGGCTTGCTCCACACCCTGCTCTTGAGATTCTCCCGGATGTGGGCTGGATTTTGGCTGCCTTTTGGGCTGGAGCTTCTCATGGTTTGAGGCCTGGCTTGCTCCACCCCCTGCTCTTGAAATTGTCCCGGATGTGGGCTGCATTTTGGCTGCATTTGGGCCTGAGCTTCTTGTGGTTTGAGGCCTGGCTTGCTCCACCCCCTGCTCTTGAGATTCTCCCGGATGTGGGCTGCATTTTGGCTGCCTTTTGGGCTGGAGCTTCTCGTGGTTTGAGGCCTGGCTTGCTCCACCCCCTGCTCTTGAGATTCTCCCGGATGTGGGATGCATTTTGGCTGCCTTTTGGGTTGGAGCTTCTCGTGGTTTGAGGCCTGGCTTGCTCCACCCCCTGCTCTTGATGTTCTCCCTGATGTGGGCTGGATTTTGTCTCCATTTTGGGCTGGAGCTTCTCGTGGTTTGAGGCCTGGCTTGCTCCACCCCCTTCTATTGAGATTCTCCTGGATGTGGCCTGGATTTTGGCTGCCTTTTGGGCTGGAGCTTCTCGAGGTTTGAGGCCTGGCTTGCTCCACACCCTGCTCTTGATATTCTCCTGGATGTGGGCTGCATTTTGGCTGCCTTTAAGGTTGGAGCTTCTCGTGATTTGAGGCCTGGCTTGCTCCACCCCCTGCTCTTGAGATTCTCCCGGATGTGGGCTGCATTTTGGCTGCCTGTTGGGCTGGAGCTTCTCGTAGTTTGAGGCCTGGCTTGCTCCACCCCCTGCTCTTGAGATTCTCCCGGATGTGGGATGCATTTTGGCTGCCTTTTGGGCTGGAGCTTCTCGTGGTTTGAGGCCTGGCTTGCTCCACCCCCTGCTCTTGAGATTCTCCCGGATGTGGGCTGGATTTTGACTGCCTTTAGGGCTGGAGCTTCTCATGGTTTGAGGCCTGGCTTGCTCCACCCCCTGCTCTTGAGGTTATCAGGGAAGTGGGCTGCATTTTGGCTGCCTTTTGGGCTGGAGCTTCTTGTGGTTTGAGGCCTGGCTTGCTCCACCCCCTGCTCTTGAGATTCTCCCGGATGTGGGCTGCATTTTGGCTGCCTTTTGGGCTGGAGCTTCTCATGGTTTGAGGCCTGGCTTGCTCCACCCCCTGCTCTTGAGATTGTCCCGGATGTGGGCTGCATTTTGGCTGCCTTTTGGGCTGGAGCTTCTCGTGGTTTGAGGCCTGGCTTGCTCCACCCCCTGCTCTTGAGATTCTCCCGGAGGTGGGCTGCATTTTGGCTGCCTTTTGGGCTGGAGCTTCTCGTGGTTTGAGGCCTGGCTTGCTCCACCCCCTGCTCTTGAGATTCTCCCGGATGTGGGATGCATTTTGGCTGCCTTTTGGGTTGGAGCTTCTCGTGGTTTGAGGCCTGGCTTGCTCCACCCCCTGCTCTTGATGTTCTCCCTGATGTGGGCTGGATTTTGTCTGCATTTTGGGCTGGAGCTTCTCGTGGTTTGAGGCCTGGCTTGCTCCACCCCCTTCTATTGAGATTCTCCTGGATGTGGCCTGGATTTTGGCTGCCTTTTGGGCTGGAGCTTCTCGAGGTTTGAGGCCTGGCTTGCTCCACACCCTGCTCTTGAGATTCTCCTGGATGTGGGCTGCATTTTGGCTGCCTTTAAGGTTGGAGCTTCTCGTGGTTTGAGGCCTGGCTTGCTCCACCCCCTGCTCTTGAGATTCTCCCGGATGTGGGCTGCATTTTGGCTGCCTGTTGGGCTGGAGCTTCTCGTAGTTTGAGGCCTGGCTTGCTCCACCCCCTGCTCTTGAGATTCTCCCGGATGTGGGATGCATTTTGGCTGCCTTTTGGGCTGGAGCTTCTCGTGGTTTGAGGCCTGGCTTGCTCCACCCCCTGCTCTTGAGATTCTCCCGGATGTGGGCTGCATTTTGGCTGCCTTTTGGGCTGGAGCTTCTCATGGTTTGAGGCCTGGCTTGCTCCACCCCCTGCTCTTGAGGTTATCAGGGAAGTGGGCTGCATTTTGGCTGCATTTTGGGCTGGAGCTTCTCGTGGTTTGAGGCCTGGCTTGCTCCACCCCCTGCTCTTGAGATTCTCCCGGATGTGGGCTGGATATTGGCTGACTTTTCGGCTGGAGCTTCTCATGGTTTGAGGCCTGGCTTGCTCCACCCCCTGCTCTTGATTATCTCCTGGATGTGGGCTGCATTTTGGCTGCCTTTTGGGCTGGAGCTTCTCATGGTTTGAGGCCTGCCTTGCTCCACCCCCTGCTCTTGAGGTTATCAGGGAAGTGGGCTGGATTTTGGCTGCCTTTTGGGCTGGAGCTTCTCGTGGTTTGAGGCCTGGCTTGCTCCACCCCCTGCTCTTGAGATTCTCCTGGATGTGGGCTGCATTTTGGCTGCCTTTTGGGCTGGAGCTTCTCGTGGTTTGAGGCCTGGCTTGCTCCACCCCCTGCTCTTGAGATTGTCCCGGATGTGGGCTGCATTTTGGCTGCCTTTTGGGCTGGAGCTTCTCGTGGTTTGAGGCCTGGCTTGCTCCACCCCCTGCTCTTGAGATTCTCCCGGAGGTGGGCTGCATTTTGGCTGCCTTTTGGGCTGGAGCTTCTCGTGGTTTGAGGCCTGGCTTGCTCCACCCCCTGCTCTTGAGATTCTCCCGGATGTGGGCTGCATTTTGGCTGCCTTTAGGGCTGGAGCTTCTCGTAGTTTGAGGTCTGGCTTGCTCCACCCCCTGCTCTTGAGATTCTCCCGGATGTGGGCTGCATTTTGGCTGCCTTTTGGGCTGGAGCTTCTCGTGGTTTGAGGCCTGGCTTGCTCCACCCCCTGCTCTTGAGATTCTCCCGGATGTGGGCTGCATTTTGGCTGCCTTTTGGGCTGGAGCTTCTCGTGGTTTGAGGCCTGGCTTGCTCCACCCCCTGCTCTTGAGATTCTCCTGGATGTGGGCTGGATTTTGGCTGCCTTTTGGGCTGGAGCTTCTCGTGGTTTGAGGCCTGGCTTGCTCCACCCCCTGCTCTTGATATTCTCCTGGATGTGGGCTGCATTTTGGCTGCCTTTAAGGTTGGAGCTTCTCGTGGTTTGAGGCCTGGCTTGCTCCACCCCCTGCTCTTGAGATTCTCCCGGATGTGGGCTGGATTTTGGCTGCCTTTTGTGCTGGAGCTTCTCGAGGTTTGAGGCCTGGCTTGCTCCACCCCCTGCTCTTGATTATCTCCTGGGGGTGGGCTGCATTTTGGCTGCCTTTTGGGCTGGAGCTTCTCATGGTTTGAGGCCTGCCTTGCTCCACCCCCTGCTCTTGAGGTTATCAGGGAAGTGGGCTGGATTTTGGCTGCCTTTTGGGCTGGAGCTTCTCGTGGTTTGAGGCCTGGCTTGCTCCACCCCCTGCTCTTGAGATTCTCCTGGATGTGGGCTGCATTTTGGCTGCCTTTTGGGCTGGAGCTTCTCGTGGTTTGAGGCCTGGCTTGCTCCACCCCCTGCTCTTGAGATTCTCCTGGATGTGGGCTGCATTTTGGCTGCCTTTTGGGCTGGAGCTTCTCGTGGTTTGAGGCCTGGCTTGCTCCACCCCCTGCTCTTGAGATTCTCCCGCATGTGGGCTGCATTTTGGCTGCCTTTTGGGCTGGAGCTTCTCGTGGTTTGAGGCCTGGCTTGCTCCAACCCCTGCTCTTGAGATTCTCCCAGATGTGGGCTGCATTTTGGCTGCCTTTAGGGCTGGAGCTTCTCATGGTTTGAGGCCTGCCTTGCTCCACCCCCTGCTCTTGAGGTTATCAGGGAAGTGGGCTGCATTTTGGCTGCCTTTTGGGCTGGAGCTTCTCGTGGTTTGAGGCCTGGCTTGCTCCACCCCCTGCTCTTGAGATTCTCCCGCAGGTGGGCTGCATTTTGGCTGCCTTTTTTGTCGTGGAGCTTCTCGTGGTTTGAGGCCTGGCTTGCTCCACCCCCTGCTCTTGAGATTCTCCCGGATGTGGGCTGGATTTTGTCTGCCTTTTGGGCTGGAGCTTCTCGTGGTTTGAGGCCTGGCTTGCTCCACCCCCTGCTCTTGAGATTCTCCCGGATGTGGGCTGGATTTTGGCTGCCTTTTGGGCTGGAGCTTCTCATGGTTTGAGGCCTGGCTTGCTCCACCCCCTGCTCTTGATATTCTCCTGGATGTGGGCTGCATTTTGGCTTCCTTTTGGGCTGGAGCTTCTCGTGGTTTGAGGCCTGGCTTGCTCCACCCCCTGCTCTTCATATTCTCCTGGATGTGGGCTGCATTTTGGCTGCCTTTTGGGCTGGAGCTTCTCGTGGTTTGAGGCCTGGCTTGCTCCACCCCCTGCTCTTGAGATTCTCCCGGATGTGGGCTGGATTTTGGTTGCCTTTTGGGCTGGAGCTTCTCGAGGTTTGAGGCCTGGCTTGCTCCACCCCCTGCTCTTGAGATTCTCCCGGATGTGGGCTGGATTTTGGCTGCCTTTTGGGCTGGAGCTTCTCGTGGTTTGAGGCCTGGCTTGCTCCACCCCCTGCTCTTGAGATTGTCCCGGATGTGGGCTGCATTTTGGCTGCATTTTGGGCTGGAGCTTCTCGTGGTTTGAGGCCTGGCTTGCTCCACCCCCTGCTCTTGAGATTCTCCCGGATGTGGGCTGCATTTTGGCTGCCTTTTGGGCTGGAGCTTCTCGTGGTTTGAGGCCTGGCTTGCTCCACCCCCTGCTCTTGAGATTCTCCCGGATGTGGCCTGCATTTTGGCTGCCTTTTGGGCTGGAGCTTCTCGTGGTTTGAGGCCTGGCTTGCTCCACCCCCTGCTGTTGAGATTCTCCCGGATGTGGGCTGCATTTTGGCTGCCTTTTGGGCTGGAGCTTCTCGTGGTTTGAGGCCTGGCTTGCTCCACCCCCTGCTCTTGAGATTCTCCCGGATGTGGGCTGCATTTTGGCTGCCTTTTGGGCTGGAGCTTCTCGTGGTTTGAGGCCTGGTTTGCTCCACCACCTGCTCTTGAGATTCTCCCGGATGTGGCCTGCATTTTGGCTGCCTTTTGGGCTGGAGCTTCTCGTGGTTTGAGGCCTGGCTTGCTCCACCCCCTGCTCTTGAAATTGTCCTGGAGGTGGGCTGCATTTTGGCTGCCTTTTGGGCCTGAGCTTCTCGTGGTTTGAGGCCTGGCTTGCTCCACCCCCTGCTCTTGAGATTCTCCCGGATGTGGGCTGCATTTTGGCTGCCTTTAGGGCTGGAGCTTCTCGTGGTTTGTAGCCTGGCTTGCTCCACCCCCTGCTCTTGAGATTCTCCCGGATGTGGGCTGCATTTTGGCTGCCTGTTGGGCTGGAGCTTCTCGTGGTTTGAGGCCTGGCTTGCTCCACCCCCTGCTCTTGAAATTGTCCCGGATTTGGGCTGCATTTTGTCTGCCTTTTGGACTGGAGCTTCTCGTGGTTTGAGGCCTGGCTTGCTCCACCACCTGCTCTTGAGATTCTCCCGGAGGTGGGCTGCATTTTGGCTGAATTTTGGTCTGGAGCTTCTTGAGGTTTGAGGCCTGCCTTGCTCCACCCCCTGCTCTTGAGATTCTCCCGGATGTGGTCTGCATTTTGGCTGCCTTTTGGGCTGGAGCTTCTCGTGGTTTGAGGCCTGGCTTGCTCCACCCCCTGCTCTTGAGATTCTCCCGGAGGTGGGCTGCATTTTGGCTGCCTTTTTTGGCGTGGAGCTTCTCGAGGTTTGAGGCCTGGCTTGCTCCACCCCCTGCTCTTGAGATTCTCCCGGATGTGGGCTGCATTTTGGCTGCCTTTTGGGCTGGAGCTTCTCGTGGTTTGAGGCCTGGCTTGCTCCACCCCCTGCTCTTGATAATCTCCTGGATGTGGGCTGGATTTTGTCTGCCTTTTGGGCTGGAGCTTCTCGTGGTTTGAGGCCTGGCTTGCTCCACCCCCTGCTCTTGAGATTCTCCCGGATGTGGGCTGGATTTTGTCTGCCTTTTGGGCTGGAGCTTCTCGTGGTTTGAGGCCTCGCTTGCTCCACCCCCTGCTCTTGAGATTCTCCCGGATGTGGGCTGCATTTTGGCTGCCTTTTGGGCTGGAGCTTCTCATGGTTTGAGGCCTGGCTTGCTCCACCCCCTGCTCTTGAGATTCTCCCGGATGTGGGCTGCATTTTGGCTTCCTTTTGGGCTGGAGCTTCTCGTGGATGAGGCCTGGCTTGCTCCACCCCCTGCTCTTCATATTCTCCTGGATGTGGGCTGCATTTTGGCTGCCTTTTGGGCTGGAGCTTCTCGTGGTTTGAGGCCTGGCTTGCTCCACCCCCTGCTCTTGAGATTCTCCCGGATGTGGGCTGGATTTTGGCTGCCTTTTGGGCTGGAGCTTCTCGAGGTTTGAGGCCTGGCTTGCTCCACCCCCTGCTCTTGAGATTCTCCCGGATGTGGGCTGGATTTTGGCTGCCTTTTGGGCTGGAGCTTCTTGTGGTTTGAGGCCTGGCTTGCTCCACCCCCTGCTCTTGAGATTCTCCCGGATGTGGGCTGGATTTTGGCTGCCTTTTGGGCTGGAGCTTCTCATGGTTTGAGGCCTGGCTTGCTCCACCCCCTGCTCTTGATATTCTCCTGGATGTGGGCTGCATTTTGGCTTCCTTTTGGGCTGGAGCTTCTCGTGGTTTGAGGCCTGGCTTGCTCCACCCCCTGCTCTTCATATTCTCCTGGATGTGGGCTGCATTTTGGCTGCCTTTTGGGCTGGAGCTTCTCGTGGTTTGAGGCCTGGCTTGCTCCACCCCCTGCTCTTGAGATTCTCCCGGATGTGGGCTGGATTTTGGCTGCCTTTTGGGCTGGAGCTTCTCGAGGTTTGAGGCCTGGCTTGCTCCACCCCCTGCTCTTGAGATTCTCCCGGATGTGGGCTGGATTTTGGCTGCCTTTTGGGCTGGAGCTTCTTGTGGTTTGAGGCCTGGCTTGCTCCACCCCCTGCTCTTGAGATTGTCCCGGATGTGGGCTGCATTTTGGCTGCATTTTGGGCTGGAGCTTCTCGTGGTTTGAGGCCTGGCTTGCTCCACCCCCTGCTCTTGAGATTCTCCCGGATGTGGGCTGCATTTTGGCTGCCTTTTGGGCTGGAGCTTCTCGTGGTTTGAGGCCTGGCTTGCTCCACCCCCTGCTCTTGAGATTCTCCCGGATGTGGGCTGGATTTTGGCTGCCTTTTGGGCTGGAGCTTCTCGAGGTTTGAGGCCTGGCTTGCTCCACCCCCTGCTCTTGAGATTCTCCCGGATGTGGGCTGGATTTTGGCTGCCTTTTGGGCTGGAGCTTCTTGTGGTTTGAGGCCTGGCTTGCTCCACCCCCTGCTCTTGAGATTGTCCCGGATGTGGGCTGCATTTTGGCTGCATTTTGGGCTGGAGCTTCTCGTGGTTTGAGGCCTGGCTTGCTCCACCCCCTGCTCTTGAGATTGTCCCGGATGTGGGCTGCATTTTGGCTGCCTTTTGGGCTGGAGCTTCTCGTGGTTTGAGGCCTGGCTTGCTCCACCCCCTGCTCTTGAGATTCTCCCGGATGTGGCCTGCATTTTGGCTGCCTTTTGGGCTGGAGCTTCTCGTGGTTTGAGGCCTGGCTTGCTCCAAACCCTGCTCTTGAAATTGTCCCGGAGGTGGGCTGCATTTTGGCTGCCTTTTGGGCTGGAGCTTCTCGTGGTTTGAGGCCTGGCTTGCTCCACCCCCTGCTCTTGAGATTCTCCCGGATGTGGGCTGCATTTTGGCTGCCTTTAGGGCTGGAGCTTCTCGTGGTTTGTAGCCTGGCTTGCTCCACCCCCTGCTCTTGAGATTCTCCCCGATGTGGGCTGCATTTTGGCTGCCTTTTGGGCTGGAGCTTCTTGTGGTTTGAGGCCTGGCTTGCTCCACCCCCTGCTCTTGAGATTGTCCCGGATGTGGGCTGCATTTTGGCTGCATTTTGGGCTGGAGCTTCTCGTGGTTTGAGGCCTGGCTTGCTCCACCCCCTGCTCTTGAGATTGTCCCGGATGTGGGCTGCATTTTGGCTGCCTTTTGGGCTGGAGCTTCTCGTGGTTTGAGGCCTGGCTTGCTCCACCCCCTGCTCTTGAGATTCTCCCGGATGTGGCCTGCATTTTGGCTGCCTTTTGGGCTGGAGCTTCTCGTGGTTTGAGGCCTGGCTTGCTCCAAACCCTGCTCTTGAAATTGTCCCGGAGGTGGGCTGCATTTTGGCTGCCTTTTGGGCTGGAGCTTCTCGTGGTTTGAGGCCTGGCTTGCTCCACCCCCTGCTCTTGAGATTCTCCCGGATGTGGGCTGCATTTTGGCTGCCTTTAGGGCTGGAGCTTCTCGTGGTTTGTAGCCTGGCTTGCTCCACCCCCTGCTCTTGAGATTCTCCCCGATGTGGGCTGCATTTTGGCTGCCTGTTGGGCTGGAGCTTCTCGTGGTTTGAGGCCTGGCTTGCTCCACTCCCTGCTCTTGAAATTGTCCCGGATGTGGGCTGCATTTTGTCTGCCTTTTGGGCTGGAGCTTCTCGTGGTTTGAGGCCTGGCTTGCTCCACCACCTGCTCTTGATAATCTCCTGGATGTGGGCTGCATTTTGGCTGCCTTTTGGGCTGGAGCTTCTCGTGGTTTGAGGCCTGCCTTGCTCCACCCCCTGCTCTTGAGGTTATCAGCGAAGTGGGCTGCATTTTGGCTGCATTTAGGGCTGGAGCTTCTCATGGTTTGAGGCCTGGCTTGCTCCACCCCCTGCTGTTGAGATTCTCCCGGATGTGGGCTGCATTTTGGCTGCCTTTTGGGCTGGAGCTTCTCGTGGTTTGAGGCCTGCCTTGCTCCACCCCCTGCTCTTGAGGTTATCAGGGAAGTGGGCTGCATTTTGGCTGCATTTAGGGCTGGAGCTTCTCGTGGTTTGAGGCCTGGCTTGCTCCACCCCCTGCTCTTGAGATTCTCCCGGATGTGGGCTGCATTTTGGCTGCCTTTTTTGGGCTGGAGCTTCTCGAGGTTTGAGGCCTGGCTTGCTCCACCCCCTGCTCTTGAGATTTTCCCGGATGTGGGCTGCATTTTGGCTGCATTTTGGGCTGGAGCTTCTCGTGGTTTGAGGCCTGGGTTGCTCCACCACCTGCTCTTGAGATTCTCCCGGATGTGGGCTGCATTTTGGCTGCCTTTTGGGCTGGAGCTTCTCGTGGTTTGAGGCCTGGCTTGCTCCACCCCCTGCTCTTGAGATTCTCCCGGATGTGGCCTGCATTTTGGCTGCCTTTTTGGGCTGGAGCTTCTCGTGGTTTGAGGCCTGGCTTACTCCACCCCCTGCTCTTGAGATTCTCCCGGATGTGGGCTGCATTTTGGCTGCCTTTTGGGCTGGAGCTTCTCGTGGTTTGAGGCCTGGCTTCCTCCACCCCCTGCTCTTGAAATTGTCCCGGATGTGGGCTGGATTTTGTCTGCATTATGGGCTGGAGCTTCTCGTGGTTTGAGGCCTGGCTTGCTCCACCCCCTGCTCTTGAGATTCTCCCGGATGTGGGCTGGATTTTGGCTCCCTTTTGGGCAGGAGCTTCTCATGGTTTGAGGCCTGGCTTGCTCCACCCCCTGCTCTTGATATTCTCCCGGATGTGGGCTGGATTTTTTCTGCCTTTTGGGCTGGAGCTTCTCGAGGTTTGAGGCCTGGCTTGCTCAACCCCCTGCTCTTGAGATTCTCCCGGATGTGGGCTGCATTTTGCTGATTCTTGGGCTGGAGCTTCTCGTGGTTTGAGGCCTGGCTTGCCTCACCCCCTGCTCTTGAGATTCTCCGGGATGTGGGCTGCATTTTGGCTGCCTTTTGGGCTGGAGCTTCTCGTGGTTTGAGGCCTGGCTTGCTCCACCCCCTGCTCTTGAGATTCTCCTGGATGTGGGCTGCATTTTGGCTGCCTTTTGGGCTGGAGCTTCTCAAGGTTTGAGGCCTGGCTTGCTCCAAACTCTGCCATTAAGATTCTCCCGGATGTGGGCTGCATTTTGCTGATTCTTGGGCTGGAGCTTCTCGTGGTTTGAGGCCTGGCTTGCTCCACCCCCTGCTCTTGATATTCTCCTGCATGTGGGCTGGATTTTGGCTGCATTTTGGGCTGGAGCTTCTTGAGGTTTGAGGCCTGCCTTGCTCCACCCCCTGCTCTTGTTATTCTCCCAGATGTGGGCTGGATTTTGGCTGCATTATGGGCTGGAGCTTCTCGTGGTTTGAGGCCTGGCTTGCTCCACCCCCTGCTCTTGAGATTCTCCCGGAGGTGGGCTGCATTTTGGCTGCCTTTTGGGCTGGAGCTTCTCGTGGTTTGAGGCCTGGCTTGCTCCAAACTGCCATTGAGATTCTCAGGGAGGTGGGCTGCATTTTGGCTGCCTTTTGGGCTGGAGCTTCTCGTGGTTTGAGGCCTGGCTTGCTCCACCCCCTGCTCTTGAGATTCTCCCGGATGTGGGCTGCATTTTGGCTGCTTTTTGGGCTGGAGCTTCTCGTGGTTTGAGGCCTGGCTTGCTCCACCCCCTGCTCTTGAGATTCTCCCGGATGTGGGCTGCATTTTGGCTGCCTTTTGGGCTGGAGCTTCTCATGGTTTGAGGCCTGGCTTGCTCCACCCCCTGCTCTTGAGATTCTCCCGGATGTGGGCTGCATTTTGGCTGATACTTGGGCTGGAGCTTCTCGTGGTTTGAGGCCTGGCTTGCTCCACCCCCTGCTCTTGAGATTCTCCCGGATGTGGGCTGCATTTTGGCTGCCTTTTGGGCTGAAGCTTCTCATGGTTTGAGGCCTGGCTTGCTCCACCCCCTGCTCTTGAGATTCTCCCGGAGGTGGGCTGCATTTTGCTGATTCTTGGGCTGGAGCTTCTCGTGGTTTGAGGCCTGGCTTGCTCCACCCCCTGCTCTTGAGATTCTCCCGGATATGGGCTGTATTTTTGCTGCATTTGGGGGTGGAGCTTCTCGTGGTTTGAGGCCTGGCTTGCTCCACCCCCTGCTCTTGATATTCTCCTGGATGTGGGCTGCATTTTGGCTGCCTTTTGGGCTGGAGCTTCTCGTGGTTTGAGGCCTGGCTTGCTCCACCCATGCTCTTGAGATTCTCCCGGAGATGGGCTGCATTTTGGCTGCCTTTTGGGCTGGAGCTTCTCGTGGTTTGAGGCCTGGCTTGCTCCAAACTGCCATTGAGATTCTCAGGGAGGTGGGCTGCATTTTGGCTGCCTTTTGGGCTGGAGCTTCTCGTGGTTTGAGGCCTGGCTTGCTCCACCCCCTGCTCTTGAGATTCTCCCGGATGTGGGCTGCATTTTGGCTGCCTTTTGGGCTGGAGCTTCTCGTGGTTTGAGGCCTGGCTTGCTCCACCCCCTGCTCTTGAGATTCTCCCGGATGTGGGCTGCATTTTGGCTGCCTTTTGGGCTGGAGCTTCTCGTGGTTTGAGTCCTGGCTTGCTCCAACCCCTGCTCTTGAGATTCTCCCGGATGTGGGCTGCATTTTGGCTGCCTTTTGGGCTGGAGCTTCTCGTGGTTTGAGGCCTGGCTTGCTCCAAACTCTGCCATTGATATTCTCCTGGAGGTGGGCTGAATTTTGGCTGCCTTTTGGGCTGGAGCTTCTCGTGGTTTGAGGCCTGGCTTGCTCCACCCCCTGCTCTTGAAATTGTCCCGGATGTGGGCTGCATTTTGGCTGCCTTTTGGGCTGGAGCTTCTCGTGGTTTGAGGCCTGGCTTGCTCCACCCCCTGCTCTTGAGATTCTCCCCGAGGTGGGCTGCATTTTGGCTGCCTTTTGGGCTGGAGCTTCTCGTGGTTTGAGGCCTGGATTGCTCCACCCCTGCTCTTGAGATTCTCCCGGAGGTGGGCTGCATTTTGGCTGCCTTTTGGGCTGGAGCTTCTCGTGGTTTGAGGCCTGGCTTTCTCCAAACTCTGCCATTGAGATTCTCCCGGAGGTGGGCTGCATTTTGCTGATTCTTGGGCTGGAGCTTCTCGTGGTTTGAGGCCTGGCTTGCTCCACCCCCTGCTCTTGAGATTCTCCCAGAGGTGGGCTGTATTTTTGCTGCATTTTGGGGTGGAGCTTCTCGTGGTTTGAGGCCTGGCTTGCTCCACCCCCTGCTCTTTATATTCTCCTGGATGTGGGCTGCATTTTGGCTGCCTTTTGGGCTGGAGCTTCTCGTGGTTTGAGGTCTGGTTTGCTCCACCCCCTGCTCTTGAGATTCTCCCGGATGTGGGCTGGATTTTGTCTGCCTTTTGGGCTGGAGCTTCTCGTGGTTTGAGGCCTGGCTTGCTCCACCCCCTGCTCTTGAGATTCTCCCGGATGTGGGCTGCATTTTGGCTGCCTTTCCAGCTGGAGCTTCTCGTGGTTTGAGGCCTGGCTTGCTCCACCCCCTGCTCTTGAGATTATCCCGGATGTGGGCTGCATTTTGGCTGCCTTTCCAGCTGGAGCTTCTCGTGGTTTGAGGCCTGGCTTGCTCCAAACTGCCATTGAGATTCTCAGGGAGGTGGGCTGCATTTTGGCTGCCTTTTGGGCTGGAGCTTCTCGTGGTTTGAGGCCTGGCTTGCTCCACCCATGCTCTTGAGATTCTCCCGGAGATGGGCTGCATTTTGGCTGCCTTTTGGGCTGGAGCTTCTCGTGGTTTGAGGCCTGGCCTGCTCCAAACTGCCATTGAGATTCTCAGGGAGGTGGGCTGCATTTTGGCTGCCTTTTGGGCTGGAGCTTCTCGTGGTTTGAGGCCTGGCTTGCTCCACCCCCTGCTCTTGAGATTCTCCCGGATGTGGGCTGCATTTTGGCTGCCTTTTTGGCTGGAGCTTCTCGTGGTTTGAGGCCTGGCTTGCTCCACCCCCTGCTCTTGATATTCTCCCGGACGTGGGCTGCATTTTGGCTGCCTTTTGGGCTGGAGCTTCTCGTGGTTTGAGTCCTGGCTTGCTCCAACCCCTGCTCTTGAGATTCTCCCTGTTGTGGGCTGCATTTTGGCTGCCTTTTGGGCTGGAGCTTCTCGAGGTTTGAGGCCTGGCTTGCTCCACCCCCTGCTCTTGAGATTCTCCCGGAGGTGGGCTGCATTTTGGCTGCCTTTAGGGCTGGAGCTTCTCGTGGTTTGAGGCCTGGCTTGCTCCACCCCCTGCTCTTGATATTCTCCCGGATGTGGGCTGCATATTGGCTGCCTTTTGGGCTGGAGCTTCTCGTGGTTTGAGGCCTGGCTTGCTCCAAACTCTGCCATTGATATTCTCCTGGAGGTGGGCTGCATTTTGGCTGCCTTTTGGGCTGGAGCTTCTCGTGGTTTGAGGCCTGGCTTGCTCCACCCCCTGCTCTTGAGATTCTCCCGGAGGTGGGCTGCATTTTGGCTGCATTTTGGGCTGGAGCTTCTCGTGGTTTGAGTCCTGGCTTGCTCCAACCCCTGCTCTTGATATTCTCCTAGATGTGGGCTGCATTTTGGCTGCCTTTTGGGCTGGAGCTTCTCGTGGTTTGAGGCCTGGCTTGCTCCAAACTCTGCCATTGAGATTCTCCCGGAGGTGGGCTGCATTTTGCTGATTCTTGGGCTGGAGCTTCTCGTGGTTTGAGGCCTGGCTTGCTCCACCCCCTGCTCTTGAGATTCTCCCGGAGGTGGGCTGTATTTTTGCTGCATTTTGGGGTGGAGCTTCTCGTGGTTTGAGGCCTGGCTTGCTCCACCCCCTGCTCTTGAGATTCTCCCGGATGTGGGCTGCATTTTGGCTGCCTTTTGGGCTGGAGCTTCTCGTGGTTTGAGGCCTGGCTTGCTCCAAACTGCCATTGAGATTCTCAGGGAGGTGGGCTGCATTTTGGCTGCCTTTTGGGCTGGAGCTTCTCGTGGTTTGAGGCCTGGCTTGCTCCACCCATGCTCTTGAGATTCTCCCGGAGGTGGGCTGCATTTTGGCTGCCTTTTGGGCTGGAGCTTCTCGTGGTTTGAGGCCTGGCTTACTCCACCCCCTGCTCTTGAGATTCTCCCGGATGTGGGCTGCATTTTGGCTGCCTTTTGGGGTGGAGCTTCTCGTGGTTTGAGGCCTGGCTTCCTCCACCCCCTGCTCTTGAAATTGTCCCGGATGTGGGCTGCATTTTGGCTGCCTTTTGGGCTGGAGCTTCTCGTGGTTTGAGGCCTGGCTTGCTCCACGCCCTGCTCTTGAGATTCTCCCGGATGTGGGCTGCATTATGGCTGAATTCTGGGCTGGAGCTTCTCGTGGTTTGAGGCCTGGCTTGCCCCACCCCCTGCTCTTGAGATTCTCCCGGATGTGGGCTGGATTTTGTCTGCATTATGGGCTGGAGCTTCTCGTGGTTTGAGGCCTGGCTTGCTCCACCCCCTGCTCTTGAGATTCTCCCGGATGTGGGCTGGATTTTGGCTCCCTTTTGGGCAGGAGCTTCTCATGGTTTGAGGCCTGGCTTGCTCCACCCCCTGCTCTTGATATTCTCCCGGATGTGGGCTGGATTTTTTCTGCCTTTTGGGCTGGAGCTTCTCGAGGTTTGAGGCCTGGCTTGCTCCACCCCCTGCTCTTGATATTCTCCCGGATGTGGGCTGGATTTTTTCTGCCTTTTGGGCTGGAGCTTCTCGAGGTTTGAGGCCTGGCTTGCTCCACCCCCTGCTCTTGTTATTCTCCCAGATGTGGGCTGGATTTTGGCTGAATTATGGGCTGGAGCTTCTCGTGGTTTGAGGCCTGGCTTGCTCCACCCCCTGCTCTTGAGATTCTCCCGGAGGTGGGCTGCATTTTGGCTGCCTTTTGGGCTGGAGCTTCTCGTGGTTTGAGGCCTGGCTTGCTCCACCCCCTGCTCTTGAGATTCTCCCGGATGTGGGCTGCATTTTGGCTGCTTTTTGGGCTGGAGCTTCTCGTGGTTTGAGGCCTGGCTAGCTCCACCCCCTGCTCTTGAGATTCTCCCGGATGTGGGCTGCATTTTGGCTGCCTTTTGGGCTGGAGCTTCTCGTGGTTTGAGGCCTGGCTTGCTCCACCCCCTGCTCTTGAGATTCTCCCGGATGTGGGCTGCATTTTGGCTGATACTTGGGCTGGAGCTTCTCGTGGTTTGAGGCCTGGCTTGCTCCACCCCCTGCTCTTGAGATTCTCCCGGATGTGGGCTGCATTTTGGCTGCCTTTTGGGCTGAAGCTTCTCATGGTTTGAGGCCTGGCTTGCTCCACCCCCTGCTCTTGAGATTCTCCCGGAGGTGGGCTGCATTTTGCTGATTCTTGGGCTGGAGCTTCTCGTGGTTTGAGGCCTGGCTTGCTCCACCCCCTGCTCTTGATATTCTCCTGGATGTGGGCTGCATTTTGGCTGCCTTTTGGGCTGGAGCTTCTCGTGGTTTGAGGCCTGGCTTGCTCCACCCATGCTCTTGAGATTCTCCCGGAGATGGGCTGCATTTTGGCTGCCTTTTGGGCTGGAGCTTCTCGTGGTTTGAGGCCTGGCTTGCTCCAAACTGCCATTGAGATTCTCAGGGAGGTGGGCTGCATTTTGGCTGCCTTTTGGGCTGGAGCTTCTCGTGGTTTGAGGCCTGGCTTGCTCCACCCCCTGCTCTTGAGATTCTCCCGGATGTGGGCTGCATTTTGGCTGCCTTTTGGGCTGGAGCTTCTCGTGGTTTGAGGCCTGGCTTGCTCCAAACTCTGCCATTGAGATTCTCCCGGAGGTGGGCTGCATTTTGCTGATTCTTGGGCTGGAGCTTCTCGTGGTTTGAGGCCTGGCTTGCTCCACCCCCTGCTCTTGAGATTCTCCCAGAGGTGGGCTGTATTTTTGCTGCATTTTGGGGTGGAGCTTCTCGTGGTTTGAGGCCTGGCTTGCTCCACCCCCTGCTCTTTATATTCTCCTGGATGTGGGCTGCATTTTGGCTGCCTTTTGGGCTGGAGCTTCTCGTGGTTTGAGGTCTGGTTTGCTCCACCCCCTGCTCTTGAGATTCTCCCGGATGTGGGCTGGATTTTGTCTGCCTTTTGGGCTGGAGCTTCTCGTGGTTTGAGGCCTGGCTTGCTCCACCCCCTGCTCTTGAGATTCTCCCGGATGTGGGCTGCATTTTGGCTGCCTTTTGGGCTGGAGCTTCTCGTGGTTTGAGGCCTGGCTTGCTCCACCCCCTGCTCTTGAGATTATCCCGGATGTGGGCTGCATTTTGGCTGCCTTTCCAGCTGGAGCTTCTCGTGGTTTGAGTCCTGGCTTGCTCCAAACTGCCATTGAGATTCTCAGGGAGGTGGGCTGCATTTTGGCTGCATTTTGGGCTGGAGCTTCTCGTGGTTTGAGGCCTGGCTTGCTCCACCCATGCTCTTGAGATTCTCCCGGAGATGGGCTGCATTTTGGCTGCCTTTTGGGCTGGAGCTTCTCGTGGTTTGAGGCCTGGCCTGCTCCAAACTGCCATTGAGATTCTCAGGGAGGTGGGCTGCATTTTGGCTGCCTTTTGGGCTGGAGCTTCTCGTGGTTTGAGGCCTGGCTTGCTCCACCCCCTGCTCTTGAGATTCTCCCGGATGTGGGCTGCATTTTGGCTGCCTTTTTGGCTGGAGCTTCTCGTGGTTTGAGGCCTGGCTTGCTCCACCCCCTGCTCTTGATATTCTCCCGGACGTGGGCTGCATTTTGGCTGCCTTTTGGGCTGGAGCTTCTCGTGGTTTGAGTCCTGGCTTGCTCCAACCCCTGCTCTTGAGATTCTCCCTGTTGTGGGCTGCATTTTGGCTGCCTTTTGGGCTGGAGGTTCTCGAGGTTTGAGGCCTGGCTTGCTCCACCCCCTGCTCTTGAGATTCTCCCGGAGGTGGGCTGGATTTTGGCTGCCTTTAGGGCTGGAGCTTCTCGTGGTTTGAGGCCTGGCTTGCTCCACCCCCTGCTCTCGATATTCTCCCGGATGTGGGCTGCATATTGGCTGCCTTTTGGGCTGGAGTTTCTCGTGGTTTGAGGCCTGGCTTGCTCCACCCCCTGCTCTTGAGATTTTCCGGGATGTGGGCTGCATTTTGGCTGCATTTTAGGCTGGAGCTTCTCGTGGTTTGAGGCCTGGCTTGCTCCAAACTCTGCCATTGATATTCTCCTGGAGGTGGGCTGCATTTTGGCTGCCTTTTGGGCTGGAGCTTCTCGTGGTTTGAGGCCTGGCTTGCTCCACCCCCTGCTCTTGAGATTCTCCCCGAGGTGGGCTGCATTTTGGCTGCCTTTTGGGCTGGAGCTTCTCGTGGTTTGAGGCCTGGCTTGCTCCACCCCCTGCTCTTGAGATTCTCCCGGAGGTGGGCTGCATTTTGGCTGCATTTTGGGCTGGAGCTTCTCGTGGTTTGAGTCCTGGCTTGCTCCAACCCCTGCTCTTGATATTCTCCTAGATGTGGGCTGCATTTTGGCTGCCTTTTGGGCTGGAGCTTCTCGTGGTTTGAGGCCTGGCTTGCTCCAAACTCTGCCATTGAGATTCTCCCGGAGGTGGGCTGCATTTTGCTGATTCTTGGGCTGGAGCTTCTCGTGGTTTGAGGCCTGGCTTGCTCCACCCCCTGCTCTTGAGATTCTCCCGGAGGTGGGCTGTATTTTTGCTGCATTTTGGGGTGGAGCTTCTCGTGGTTTGAGGCCTGGCTTGCTCCACCCCCTGCTCTTGAGATTCTCCCGGATGTGGGCTGCATTTTGGCTGCCTTTCCAGCTGGAGCTTCTCGTGGTTTGAGGCCTGGCTTGCTCCAAACTGCCATTGAGATTCTCAGGGAGGTGGGCTGCATTTTGGCTGCCTTTTGGGCTGGAGCTTCTCGTGGTTTGAGGCCTGGCTTGCTCCACCCATGCTCTTGAGATTCTCCCGGAGGTGGGCTGCATTTTGGCTGCCTTTTGGGCTGGAGCTTCTCGTGGTTTGAGGCCTGGCTTGCTCCACCCCCTGCTCTTGAGATTCTCCCGGATGTGGGCTGCATTTTGGCTGCCTTTTGGGCTGGAGCTTCTCGTGGTTTGAGGCCTGGCTTGCTCCACCCCCTGCTCTTGAGATTCTCCCGGAGGTGGGCTGCATTTTGGCTGCCTTTAGGGCTGGAGCTTCTCGTGGTTTGAGGCCTGGCTTGCTCCACCCCCTGCTCTTGAGATTCTCCCGGATGTGGGCTGCATATTGGCTGCCTTTTGGGCTGGAGCTTCTCGTGGTTTGAGGCCTGGATTCCTCCACCCCCTGCTCTTGAGATTTTCCGGGATGTGGGCTGCATTTTGGCTGCATTTTAGGCTGGAGCTTCTCGTGGTTTGAGGCCTGGCTTGCTCCAAAATCTGCCATTGATATTCTCCTGGAGGTGGGCTGCATTTTGGCTGCCTTTTGGGCTGGAGCTTCTCGTGGTTTGAGGCCTGGCTTGCTCCACCCATGCTCTTGAGATTCTCCCGGAGATGGGCTGCATATTGGCTGCCTTTTGGGCTGGAGCTTCTCGTGGTTTGAGGCCTGGCCTGCTCCAAACTGCCATTGAGATTCTCAGGGAGGTGGGCTGCATTTTGGCTGCCTTTTGGGCTGGAGCTTCTCGTGGTTTGAGGCCTGGCTTGCTCCACCCCCTGCTCTTGAGATTCTCCCGGATGTGGGCTGCATTTTGGCTGCCTTTTTGGCTGGAGCTTCTCGTGGTTTGAGGCCTGGCTTGCTCCACCCCCTGCTCTTGATATTCTCCCGGACGTGGGCTGCATTTTGGCTGCCTTTTGGGCTGGAGCTTCTCGTGGTTTGAGTCCTGGCTTGCTCCAACCCCTGCTCTTGAGATTCTCCCTGTTGTGGGCTGCATTTTGGCTGCCTTTTGGGCTGGAGCTTCTCGAGGTTTGAGGCCTGGCTTGCTCCACCCCCTGCTCTTGAGATTCTCCCGGAGGTGGGCTGGATTTTGGCTGCCTTTAGGGCTGGAGCTTCTCGTGGTTTGAGGCCTGGCTTGCTCCACCCCCTGCTCTTGATATTCTCCCGGATGTGGGCTGCATATTGGCTGCCTTTTGGGCTGGAGCTTCTCGTGGTTTGAGGCCTGGCTTGCTCCACCCCCTGCTCTTGAGATTTTCCGGGATGTGGGCTGCATTTTGGCTGCATTTTAGGCTGGAGTTTCTCGTGGTTTGAGGCCTGGCTTGCTCCAAACTCTGCCATTGATATTCTCCTGGAGGTGTGCTGCATTTTGGCTGCCTTTTGGGCTGGAGCTTCTCATGGTTTGAGGCCTGGCTTGCTCCACCCCCTGCTCTTGAGATTCTCCCCGATGTGGGCTGCATTTTGGCTGCCTTTTGGGCTGGAGCTTCTCGAGGTTTGAGGCCTGGCTTGCTCCACCCCCTGCTCTTGAGATTCTCCCGGAGGTGGGCTGGATTTTGGCTGCCTTTAGGGCTGGAGCTTCTCGTGGTTTGAGGCCTGGCTTGCTCCACCCCCTGCTCTTGAGATTCTCCCGGATGTGGGCTGCATATTGGCTGCCTTTTGGGCTGGAGCTTCTCGTGGTTTGAGGCCTGGCTTGCTACACCCCCTGCTCTTGAGATTTTCCGGGATGTGGGCTGCATTTTGGCTGCATTTTAGGCTGGAGCTTCTCGTGGTTTGAGGCCTGGCTTGCTCCAACCCCTGCTCTTGATATTCTCCTGGAGGTGGGCTGCATTTTGGCTGCCTTTTGGGCTGGAGCTTCTCGTGGTTTGAGGCCTGGCTTGCTCCACCCCCTGCTCTTGAGATCCTCCCCGATGTGGGCTGCATTTTGGCTGCCTTTTGGGCTGGAGCTTCTCGTGTTTTGAGGCCTGGCTTGCTCCACCCATGCTCTTGAGATTCTCCCGGAGATGGGCTGCATTTTGGCTGCCTTTTGGGCTGGAGCTTCTCGTGGTTTGAGGCCTGGCCTGCTCCAAACTGCCATTGATATTCTCAGGGAGGTGGGCTGCATTTTGGCTGCCTTTTGGGCTGGAGCTTCTCGTGGTTTGAGGCCTGGCTTGCTCCACCCCCTGCTCTTGAGATTCTCCCGGATGTGGGCTGCATTTTGGCTGCCTTTTTGGCTGGAGCTTCTCGTGGTTTGAGGCCTGGCTTGCTCCACCCCCTGCTCTTGATATTCTCCCGGACGTGGGCTGCATTTTGGCTGCCTTTTGGGCTGGAGCTTCTCGTGGTTTGAGTCCTGGCTTGCTCCAACCCCTGCTCTTGAGATTCTCCCTGTTGTGGGCTGCATTTTGGCTGCCTTTTGGGCTGGAGCTTCTCGAGGTTTGAGGCCTGGCTTGCTCCACCCCCTGCTCTTGAGATTCTCCCGGAGGTGGGCTGGATTTTGGCTGCCTTTAGGGCTGGAGCTTCTCGTGGTTTGAGGCCTGGCTTGCTCCACCCCCTGCTCTTGATATTCTCCCGGATGTGGGCTGCATATTGGCTGCCTTTTGGGCTGGAGCTTCTCGTGGTTTGAGGCCTGGCTTGCTCCACCCCCTGCTCTTGAGATTTTCAGGGATGTGGGCTGCATTTTGGCTGCATTTTAGGCTGGAGCTTCTCGTGGTTTGAGGCCTGGCTTGCTCCAAACTCTGCCATTGATATTCTCCTGGAGGTGGGCTGCATTTTGGCTGCCTTTTGGGCTGGAGCTTCTCATGGTTTGAGGCCTGGCTTGCTCCACCCCCTGCTCTTGAGATTCTCCCCGATGTGGGCTGCATTTTGGCTGCCTTTTGGGCTGGAGCTTCTCGTGGTTTGAGGCCTGGCTTGCTCCACCCCCTGCTCTTGAGATTCTCCCGGAGGTGGGCTGCATTTTGGCTGCATTTTGGGCTGGAGCTTCTCGTGGTTTGAGTCCTGGCTTGCTCCAACCCCTGCTCTTGAGATTCTCCCGGATGTGGGCTGGATTTTGGCTGCCTTTTGGGCTGGAGCTTCTCGAGGTTTGAGGCCTGGCTTGCTCCACCCCCTGCTCTTGAGATTCTCCCGGATGTGGGCTGGATTTTGGCTGCCTTTAGGGCTGGAGCTTCTCGTGGTTTGAGGCCTGGCTTGCTCCACCCCCTGCTCTTGAGATTCTCCCGGATGTGGGCTGCATATTGGCTGCCTTTTGGGCTGGAGTTTCTCGTGGTTTGAGGCCTGGCTTGCTCCACCCCCTGCTCTTGAGATTTTCCGGGATGTGGGCTGCATTTTGGCTGCATTTTAGGCTGGAGCTTCTCGTGGTTTGAGGCCTGGCTTGCTCCAAACTCTGCCATTGATATTCTCCTGGAGGTGGGCTGCATTTTGGTTGCCTTTTGGGCTGGAGCTTCTCGTGGTTTGAGGCCTGGCTTGCTCCACCCCCTGCTCTTGAGATTCTCCCGGATGTGGGCTGCATTTTGGCTGCCTTTTGGGCTGGAGCTTCTCGTGGTTTGAGGCCTGGCTTGCTCCACCCCCTGCTCTTGAAATTCTCCCAGAGGTGGGCTGGATTTTGGCTGCCTTTTGGGCTGGAGCTTCTCGTGGTTTGAGGCCTGGCTTGCTCCAAGCTCTGCCATTGAGTTTCTCCCGGATGTGGGCTGGATTTTGGCTGCGTTCTGGGCTGGAGCTTCTTGTGGTTTGAGGCCTGGCTTGCTCCACCCCCTGCTCTTGAGATTCTCCCGGATGCGGGCTGCATTTTGGCTGCCTTTTGGGCTGGAGCTTCTCGTGGTTTGAGTCCTGGCTTGCTCCACCCCCTGCTCTTGAGATTCTCCCGGAGGTGGGCTGGATTTTGGCTGAATTTTTAGCTGGAGCTTCTCGTGGTTTGTGGCCTGCTGGCTTCACACCCTGCTCTTGAGATTCTCCCGGAGGTGGGCTGGATTTTGGCTGCGTTTAGGGCTGGAGCTTCTCGTGGTTTGAGGCCTGGCTTGCTCCAACCCCTGCTCCTGATATTCTCCCGGAGGTGGGCTGCATTTTGGCTACATTTTCTGATGGAGCTTCTCGTGGTTTGAGGCCTGGCTTGCTCCACCCCCTGCTCTTGAGATTCTCCCGGAGGTGGGCTGCATTTTGGCTGCCTTTAGGGCTGGAGCTTCTCGTGGTTTGAGGCCTGGCTTGCTCCACCCCCTGCTCTTGATATTCTCCCGGAGGTGGGCTGCATATTGGCTGCCTTTTGGGCTGGAGCTTCTCGTGGTTTGAGGCCTGGCTTGCTCCACCCCCTGCTCTTGAGATTTTCCGGGATGTGGGCTGCATTTTGGCTGCATTTTAGGCTGGAGCTTCTCGTGGTTTGAGGCCTGGCTTGCTCCAAACTCTGCCATTGATATTCTCCTGGAGGTGGGCTGCATTTTGGCTGCCTTTTGGGCTGGAGCTTCTCATGGTTTGAGGCCTGGCTTGCTCCACCCCCTGCTCTTGTGATTCTCCCCGATGTGGGCTGGATTTTGTCTGCCTTTTGGGCTGGAGCTTCTCGTGGTTTGAGGCCTGGCTTGCTCCACCCCCTGCTCTTGAGATTCTCCCGGATGTGGGCTGCATTTTGGCTGCATTTTGGGCTGGAGCTTCTCGTGGTTTGAGTCCTGGCTTGCTCCAACCCCTGCTCTTGATATTCTCCTAGATGTGGGCTGCATTTTGGCTGCCTTTTGGGCTGGAGCTTCTCGTGGTTTGAGGCCTGGCTTGCTCCAAACTCTGCCATTGAGATTCTCCCGGAGGTGGGCTGCATTTTGCTGATTCTTGGGCTGGAGCTTCTCGTGGTTTGAGGCCTGGCTTGCTCCACCCCCTGCTCTTGAGATTCTCCCGGATGTGGGCTGCATTTTGGCTGCCTTTTTGGCTGGAGCTTCTCGTGGTTTGAGGCCTGGCTTGCTCCACCCCCTGCTCTTGATATTCTCCCGGACGTGGGCTGCATTTTGGCTGCCTTTTGGGCTGGAGCTTCTCGTGGTTTGAGTCCTGGCTTGCTCCACCCCCTGCTCTTGAGATTCTCCCGGATGTGGGCTGGATTTTGGCTGCCTTTAGGGCTGGAGCTTCTCGTGGTTTGAGGCCTGGCTTGCTCCACCCCCTGCTCTTGATATTCTCCCGGATGTGGGCTGCATATTGGCTGCCTTTTGGGCTGGAGCTTCTCGTGGTTTGAGGCCTGGCTTGCTCCACCCCCTGCTCTTGAGATTTTCCGGGATGTGGGCTGCATTTTGGCTGCATTTTAGGCTGGAGCTTCTCGTGGTTTGAGGCCTGGCTTGCTCCAAACTCTGCCATTGATATTCTCCTGGAGGTGGGCTGCATTTTGGTTGCCTTTTGGGCTGGAGCTTCTCGTGGTTTGAGGCCTGGCTTGCTCCACCCCCTGCTCTTGAGATTCTCCCCGATGTGGGCTGCATTTTGGCTGCCTTTTGGGCTGGAGCTTCTCGTGGTTTGAGGCCTGGCTTGCTCCACCCCCTGCTCTTGAGATTCTCCCGGATGTGGGCTGCATTTTGGCTGCATTTTGGGCTGGAGCTTCTCGTGGTTTGAGTCCTGGCTTGCTCCAACCCCTGCTCTTGATATTCTCCTAGATGTGGGCTGCATTTTGGCTGCCTTTTGGGCTGGAGCTTCTCGTGGTTTGAGGCCTGGCTTGCTCCAAACTCTGCCATTGAGATTCTCCCGGAGGTGGGCTGCATTTTGCTGATTCTTGGGCTGGAGCTTCTCGTGGTTTGAGGCCTGGCTTGCTCCACCCCCTGCTCTTGAGATTCTCCCGGATGTGGGCTGCATTTTGGCTGCCTTTTTGGCTGGAGCTTCTCGTGGTTTGAGGCCTGGCTTGCTCCACCCCCTGCTCTTGATATTCTCCCGGACGTGGGCTGCATTTTGGCTGCCTTTTGGGCTGGAGCTTCTCGTGGTTTGAGTCCTGGCTTGCTCCACCCCCTGCTCTTGAGATTCTCCCGGATGTGGGCTGGATTTTGGCTGCCTTTAGGGCTGGAGCTTCTCGTGGTTTGAGGCCTGGCTTGCTCCACCCCCTGCTCTTGATATTCTCCCAGATGTGGGCTGCATATTGGCTGCCTTTTGGGCTGGAGCTTCTCGTGGTTTGAGGCCTGGCTTGCTCCACCCCCTGCTCTTGAGATTTTCCGGGATGTGGGCTGCATTTTGGCTGCATTTTAGGCTGGAGCTTCTCGTGGTTTGAGGCCTGGCTTGCTCCAAACTCTGCCATTGATATTCTCCTGGAGGTGGGCTGCATTTTGGTTGCCTTTTGGGCTGGAGCTTCTCGTGGTTTGAGGCCTGGCTTGCTCCACCCCCTGCTCTTGAGATTCTCCCCGATGTGGGCTGCATTTTGGCTGCCTTTTGGGCTGGAGCTTCTCGTGGTTTGAGGCCTGGCTTGCTCCACCCCCTGCTCTTGAAATTCTCCCAGAGGTGGGCTGGATTTTGGCTGCCTTTTGGGCTGGAGCTTCTCGTGGTTTGAGGCCTGGCTTGCTCCAAGCTCTGCCATTGAGTTTCTCCCGGATGTGGGCTGGATTTTGGCTGCGTTTTGGGCTGGAGCTTCTCGTGGTTTGAGGCCTGGCTTGCTCCACCCCCTGCTCTTGAGATTCTCCCGGATGTGGGCTGCATTTTGGCTGCCTTTTGGGCTGGAGCTTCTCGTGGTTTGAGTCCTGGCTTGCTCCACCCCCTGCTCTTGAGATTCTCCCGGAGGTGGGCTGGATTTTGGCTGAATTTTTAGCTGGAGCTTCTCGTGGTTTGTGGCCTGCTGGCTTCACACCCTGCTCTTGAGATTCTCCCGGAGGTGGGCTGGATTTTGGCTGCGTTTAGGGCTGGAGCTTCTCGTGGTTTGAGGCCTGGCTTGCTCCAACCCCTGCTCCTGATATTCTCCCGGAGGTGGGCTGCATTTTGGCTACATTTTCTGATGGAGCTTCTCGTGGTTTGAGGCCTGGCTTGCTCCACCCCCTGCTCTTGAGATTCTCCCGGATGTGGGGCTGGATTTTGGCTGCCTTTTGGGCTGGAGCTTCTCGTGGTTTGAGGCCTGGCTTGCTCCAAACTCTGCCATTGAGATTCTCCCGGAGGTGGGCTGCATTTTGGCTGCCTTTTGGGCTGGAGCTTCTCGTGGTTTGAGGCCTGGCTTGCTCCACCCCCTGCTCTTGAGATTCTCCCGGATGTGGGCTGCATTTTGGTTGCCTTTTGGGCTGGAGCTTCTCATGGTTTGAGGCCTGGCTTGCTCCACCCCCTGCTCTTGAGATTCTCCTGGATGTGGCGTGCATTTTGGCTGCCTTTTGGGCTGGAGCTTCTCATGGTTTGAGGCCTGGCTTGCTCCACCCCCTACTCTGGAGATTCTCCTGTATGTGTGGTGCATTTTGGCTGCATTTTGGGCTGGAGCTTCCCATGGTTTGAGGCCTGGCTTGCTCCACCCCCTGCTCTTGAGATTCTCCTGGATGTGGGCTGCATTTTGGCTGCCTTTAGGGCTGGAGCTTCTCGTGGTTTGAGGCCTGGCTTGCTCCTCCCCCTGCTCTTGATATTCTCCCGGATGTGGGCTGCATTTTGGCTGCCTTTTGGGCTGGAGCTTCTCGTGGTTTGTGGCCTGCTGGCTTCACACCCTGCTCTTGAGATTCTCCCGGAGGTGGGCTGGATTTTGGCTTCCTTTTGGGCTGGAGCTTCTCGTGGTTTGAGGCCTGGCTTACTCCACACCCTGCTCTTGAGATTCTCCTGGAGGTGGGCTGCATTTTGGCTGCCTTTTGGGCTGGAGCTTCTCGAGGTTTGAGGCCTGGCTTGCTCCAACCCCTGCTCTTGAGATTCTCCGGGAGGTGGGCTGCATTTTGGCTGCCTTCTGGGCTGGAGCTTCTCGTGGTTTGGGGCCTGGCTTGCTCGATCCCCTGCTCTTGATATTGTCCCGGATGTGGGCTGGATTTTGGCTGCCTTCTGGGCTGGAGCTTCTCGAGGTTTGAGGCCTGGCTTGCTCCAACCCCTGCTCTTGAGATTCTCCCGGATGTGGGCTGCATTTTGTCTGATTCTTGGGCTGGAGCTTCTCGTGGTTTGAGGCCTGGCTTGCTCCACCCCCTGCTCTTGAGATTCTCCCGGATGTGGGCTGGATTTTGGCTGCCTTCTGGGCTGGAGCTTCTCGTGGTTTGGGGCCTGGCTTGCTCCATCCCCTGCTCTTGATATTCTCCCGGATGTGGGCTGCATTTTGGCTGCCTTTTGGGCTGGAGCTTCTCGTGGTTTGTGGCCTGCTGGCTTCACACCCCCTGCTCTTGATATTCTCCCAGATGTGGGCTGGATTTTGGCTGCCTTTTGGGCTGGAGCTTCTCGTGGTTTGAGGCCTGGCTTGCTCCACCCCCTGCTCTTGAGATTCTCCCGGATGTGGGCTGCATTTTGGCTGAATTTTTAGCTGGAGCTTCTCGTGGTTTGAGGCCTGCCTTGCTCCACTCCCTGCTCTTTATATTCTCCCGGATGTGGGCTGCATTTTGGCTGCCTTTTGGGCTGGAGCTTCTCGAGGTTTGAGGCCTGGCTTGCTCCACCCCCTGCTCTTGAGATTCTCCCGGAGGTGGGCTGCATTTTGGCTGCCTTCTGGGCTGGAGCTTCTCGTAGTTTGGGGCCTGGCTTGCTCCATCCCCTGCTCTTGATATTCTCCCGCATGTGGGCTGTATTTTGGCTGCCTTTTGGACTGGAGCTTCTCGTGGTTTGAGGCCTGGCTTGCTCCAAACTGTCATTGATATTCTCCCGGAGGTGGGCTGCATTTTGGCTGCCTTCTGGGCTGGAGCTTCTCATGGTTTGAGGCCTGGCTTGCTCCACCCCCTGCTCTTGAGATTCTCCTGGATGTGGGCTGCATTTTGGCTGCCTTTTGGGCTGGAGCTTCTCGTGGTTTGTGGCCTGCTGGCTTCACACCCCCTGCTCTTGATATTCTCCCGGAGGTGGGCTGGATTTTGGCTGCCTTTTGGGCTGGAGCTTCTCGTGGTTTGAGGCCTGGCTTGCTCCACCCCCTGCTCTTGATATTCTCCCGGATGTGGGCTGCATTTTGGCTGCCTTTTGGGCTGGAGCTTCTCGTGGTTTGTGGCCTGCTAGCTTCACACCCTCCTCTTGAGATTCTCCCGGAGGTTTGCTGCATTTTGGCTGCCTTTTGGGCTGGAGCTTCTCGAGGTTTGAGGCCTGGCTTGCTCCACCCCCTGCTCTTGATATTCTCCCGGATGTGGGCTGCATTTTGGCTGCTTTTTGGGCTGGAGCTTCTCGTGGTTTGAGGCCTGGCTTGCTCCACCCCCTGCTCTTGAGATTCTCCCGGATGTGGGCTGCATTTTGGCTGCCTTTTGGGCTGGAGCTTCTCGTGGTTTGAGGCCTGGCTTGCTCCACCCCCTGCTCTTGAGATTCTCCCGGATGTGGGCTGCATTTTGGCTGCCTTTTGGGCTGGAGCTTCTCGAGGTTTGAGGCCTGGCTTGCTCCACCCCCTGCTCTTGAGATTCTCCCGGATGTGGGCTGGATTTTGGCTGCCTTTTGGGCTGGAGCTTCTCGTGGTTTGAGGCCTGGCTTGCTCCACCCCCTGCTCTTGATATTCTCCCGGATGTGGGCTGCATTTTGGCTGCCTTTTGGGCTGGAGCTTCTCGTGGTTTGTGGCCTGCTAGCTTCACACCCTCCTCTTGAGATTCTCCCGGAGGTTTGCTGCATTTTGGCTGCCTTTTGGGCTGGAGCTTCTCGAGGTTTGAGGCCTGGCTTGCTCCACCCCCTGCTCTTGATATTCTCCCGGATGTGGGCTGCATTTTGGCTGCTTTTTGGGCTGGAGCTTCTCGTGGTTTGAGGCCTGGCTTGCTCCACCCCCTGCTCTTGAGATTCTCCCGGATGTGGGCTGCATTTTGGCTGCCTTTTGGGCTGGAGCTTCTCGTGGTTTGAGGCCTGGCTTGCTCCACCCCCTGCTCTTGAGATTCTCCCGGATGTGGGCTGCATTTTGGCTGCCTTTTGGGCTGGAGCTTCTCGAGGTTTGAGGCCTGGCTTGCTCCACCCCCTGCTCTTGAGATTCTCCCGGATGTGGGCTGCATTTTGGCTGCCTTTTAGGCTGGAGCTTCTCGTGGTTTGAGGCCTGGCTTCCTCCACCTGTGCTCTTGAGATTCTCCCGGAGGTGGGCTGGATTGTGGCTGCTTTTTGGGCTGGAGCTTCTCGTGGTTTGAGGCCTGGCTTGCTCCAAACTGCCATTGAGATTCTCAGGGAGGTGGGCTGCATTTTGGCTGCCTTTTGGGCTGGAGCTTCTCAAGGTTTGAGGCCTGGCTTGCTCCACCCCCTGCTCTTGAGATTCTCCCGGATGTGGGCTGCATTTTGGCTGCCTTTTGGGCTGGAGATTCTCGAGGTTTGAGGCCTGGCTTGCTCCACCCCCTGCTCATGAGATTCTGCTAGATGTGGGCTGCATTTTGGCTGCCTTTTGGGCTGGAGCTTCTCGTGGTTTGAGGCCTGGATTGCTCCAACCCCTGCTCTTGAGATTCTCCCGGAGGTGGCCTGCATTTTGGCTGCCTTTTGGGCTGGAGTTTCTGGAGGTTTGAGGCCTGGCTTGCTCCAACCCCTGCTCTTGAGATTCTCCCGGAGGTGGGCTGCATTTTGGCTGCCTTCTGGGCTGGAGCTTCTCGTGGTTTGAGGCCTGGCTTGCTCCATCCCCTGCTCTTGAGATTCTCCCGGATGTGGGCTGTATTTTGGCTGCCTTTTGGACTGGAGCTTCTCGTGGTTTGAGGCCTGGCTTGCTCCAGACTGCCATTGATATTCTCCCGGAGGTGGGCTGCATTTTGGCTGCCTTTTGGGCTGGAGCTTCTCATGGTTTGAGGCCTGGGTTGCTCCACCCCCTGCTCTTGAGATTCTCCCGGATGTGGGCTGCATTTTTGCTGCCTTTTGGGCTGGAGCTTCTCGTGGTTTGTGGCCTGCTGGCTTCACACCCCCTGTTCTTGAGATTCTCCCGGATGTGGGCTGCATTTTGGCTGCCTTTTGGGCTGGAGCTTCTCGTGGTTTGAGGCCTGGCTTGCTCCACCCCCTGCTCTTGAGATTCTCCCGGATGTGGGCTGCATTTTGGCTGCCTTTTGGGCTGGAGCTTCTCGAGGTTTGAGGCCTGGCTTGCTCCACCCCCTGCTCTTGAGATTCTCCCGGATGTGGGCTGCATTTTGGCTACTTTTTGGGATGGAGCTTCTCGTGGTTTGAGGCCTGGCTTGCTCCACCCCCTGCTCTTGAGATTTTCCTGGATGTGGGTAGGATTTTGGCTGATTTTTAGGCTGGAGCTTCTCGTGGTTTGAGGCCTGGCTTGCTCCACCCCCTGCTCTTGAGATTCTCCCGGATGTGGGCTGCATTTTGGCTGCCTTTTGGGCTGGAGCTTCTCGTGGTTTGAGGTCTGGCTTTCTCCAACCCCTGCTCTTGAGATTCTCCCGGATATGGCCTGCATTTTGGCTGCATTTTGGGATGGAGCTTCTCATGGTTTGAGGCCTGGCTTGCTCCACCCCCTGCTCTTGAGATTCTCCCGGATGTGGGGTGCATTTTGGCTGCCTTTTGGGCTGGAGCTTCCCATGGTTTGAGGCCTGGCTTGCTCCACCCCCTGCTCTTGAGATTCTCCCAGAGGTGGGCTGCATTTTGGCTGCCTTTTGGGCTGGAGCTTCTCGTGATTTGAGGCCTGGCTTGCTCCACCCCCTGCTCTTGAGATTCTCCCGGAGGTGGGCTGGATTTTGGCTGCCTTCTGGGCTGGAGCTTCTCGTGGTTTGAGGCCTGGCTTGCTCCACCCCCTGCTCTTGATATTCTCCCGGATGTTGGCTGCATTTTGACTGCTTTTTGGGCTGGAGCTTCTCGTGGCTTGAGGCCTGGCTTGCTCCACCCCCTGCTCTTGAGTTTCTCCCTGATGTGGGCTGCATTTTGGCTGCCTTTTGGGCTGGAGCTTCTCGAGGTTTGAGGCCTGGCTTGCTCCACCCCCTGCTCATGAGATTCTCCTAGATGTGGGCTGCATTTTGTCTGCCTTTAGGGCTGGAGGTTCTCGTGGTTTGAGGCCTGGCTTGCTCCACCCCCTGCTCTTGATATTCTCCCGGATGTGGGCTGCATTTTGGCTGCCTTTTGGGCTGGAGCTTCTCGTGGTTTGAGGCCTGGCTTGCTCCAACCCCTGCTCTTGAGATTCTCCTGGAGGTGGGCTGCATTTTGGCTGCCTTTTGGGCTGGAGCTTCTCGAGGTTTGAGGCCTGGCTTGCTCCACCCCTTGCTCTTGATATTCTCCCGGAGGTGGGCTGGATTTTGGCTGCCTTCTGGGCTGGAGCTTCTCGTGGTTTGAGGCCTGGCTTGCTCCATCCCCTGCTCTTGAGATTCTCCCGGATGTGGGCTGTATTTTGGCTGCCTTTTGGACTGGAGCTTCTCGTGGTTTGAGGCCTGGCTTGCTCCAAACTGCCATTGATATTCTCCCGGAGGTGGGCTGCATTTTGGCTGCCTTTTGGGCTGGAGCTTCTCATGGTTTGAGGCCTGGCTTGCTCCAAACTGCCATTGATATTCTCCCGGAGGTGGGCTGCATATTGGCTGCCTTCTGGGCTGGAGCTTCTCGTGGTTTGAGGCCTGGCTTGCTCCACCCCCTGCCATTGATATTCTCCCGGATGTGGGCTGCATTTTGGCTGCATTTTGGGATGGAGCTTCTCGTGGCTTGAGGCCTGGCTTGCTCCAACCCCTGCTCTTGAGTTTCTCCCTGATGTGGGCTGCATTTTGGCTGCCTTTTGGGCTGGAGCTTCTCGAGGTTTGAGGCCTGGCTTGCTCCACCCCCTGCTCATGAGATTCTCCTAGATGTGGGCTGCATGTTGGCTGCCTTTTGGGCTGGAGCTTCTCGTGGTTTGAGGCCTGGCTTGCTCCACCCCCTGCTCATGAGATTCTCCTAGATGTGGGCTGCATTTTGTCTGCCTTTAGGGCTGGAAGTTCTCGTGGTTTGAGGCCTGGCTTGCTCCACCCCCTGCTCTTGAGATTCTCCCGGATGTGGCCTGCATTTTTTCTGATTCTTGGGCTGGAGCTTCTTGTGGTTTGAGGCCTGGCTTGCTCCACCCCCTGCTCTTGAGATTCTCCCGGAGGTGGGCTGGATTTTGGCTGCCTTCTGGGCTGGAGCTTCTCGTGGTTTGAGGCCTGGCTTGCTCCAACCCCTGCTCTTGAGATTCACAGGGAGGTGGGCTGCATTTTGGCTGCCTTTTGGGCTGGAGCTTCTCGAGGTTTGAGGCCTGGCTTGCTCCAACCCCTGCTCTTGAGATTCTCCCGGAGGTGGGCTGGATTTTGGCTGCCTTCTGGGCTGGAGCTTCTCATGGTTTGAGGCCTGGCTTGCTCCATCCCCTGCTCTTGAGATTCTCCCGGATGTGGGCTGTATTTTGGCTGCCTTTTGGACTGGAGCTTCTCGTGGTTTGAGGCCTGGCTTGCTCCAAACTGCCATTGATATTCTCCCGGAGGTGGGCTGCATATTGGCTGCCTTTTGGGCTGGAGCTTCTCATGGTTTGAGGCCTGGCTTGCTCCAAACTGCCATTGATATTCTCCCGGAGGTGGGCTGCATATTGGCTGCCTTTTGGGCTGGAGCTTCTCGTGGTTTGAGGCCTGGCTTGCTCCACCCCCTGCCATTGATATTCTCCCGGATGTGGGCTGCATTTTGGCTGCATTTTGGGATGGAGCTTCTCGTGGCTTGAGGCCTGGCTTGCTCCAACCCCTGCTCTTGAGTTTCTCCCTGATGTGGGCTGCATTTTGGCTGCCTTTTGGGCTGGAGCTTCTCGAGGTTTGAGGCCTGGCTTGCTCCACCCCCTGCTCATGAGATTCTCCTAGATGTGGGCTGCATGTTGGCTGCCTTTTGGGCTGGAGCTTCTCGTGGTTTGAGGCCTGGCTTGCTCCACCCCCTGCTCATGAGATTCTCCTAGATGTGGGCTGCATTTTGGCTGCCTTTAGGGCTGGAAGTTCTCGTGGTTTGAGGCCTGGCTTGCTCCACCCCCTGCTCTTGAGATTCTCCCGGATGTGGCCTGCATTTTTTCTGATTCTTGGGCTGGAGCTTCTTGTGGTTTGAGGCCTGGCTTGCTCCACCCCCTGCTCTTGAGATTCTCCCGGAGGTGGGCTGGATTTTGGCTGCCTTCTGGGCTGGAGCTTCTCGTGGTTTGAGGCCTGGCTTGCTCCAACCCCTGCTCTTGAGATTCTCAGGGAGGTGGGCTGCATTTTGGCTGCCTTTTGGGCTGGAGCTTCTCGAGGTTTGAGGCCTGGCTTGCTCCAACCCCTGCTCTTGAGATTCTCCCGGAGGTGGGCTGGATTTTGGCTGCCTTCTGGGCTGGAGCTTCTCATGGTTTGAGGCCTGGCTTGCTCCATCCCCTGCTCTTGAGATTCTCCCGGATGTGGGCTGTATTTTGGCTGCCTTTTGGACTGGAGCTTCTCGTGGTTTGAGGCCTGGCTTGCTCCAAACTGCCATTGATATTCTCCCGGAGGTGGGCTGCATATTGGCTGCCTTTTGGGCTGGAGCTTCTCATGGTTTGAGGCCTGGCTTGCTCCAAACTGCCATTGATATTCTCCCGGAGGTGGGCTGCATATTGGCTGCCTTTTGGGCTGGAGCTTCTCGTGGTTTGAGGCCTGGCTTGCTCCACCCCCTGCTCTTGAGATTCTCCCGGAGGTGGGCTGCATTTTGGCTGCCTTTTGGGCTGGAGCTTCTCGTGGTTTGAGGCCTGGCTTGCTCCAAACTGCCATTGATATTCTCCCGGATGTGACCTGCATTTTGGCTGCCTTTTGGGCTGGAGCTTCTCATGGTTTGAGGCCTGGCTTGCTCCACCCCCTGCTCTTGAGATTCTCCCGGATGTGGGCTGCATTTTGGCTGCCTTTTGGGCTGGAGCTTCTCGTGGTTTGAGGCCTGGCTTGCTCCAAACTGCCATTGATATTCTCCCGGAGGTGGGCTACATTTTGGCTGCCTTTTGGTCTGGAGCTTCTCATGGTTTGAGGCCTGGCTTGCTCCACCCCCTGCTCTTGAGATTCTCCCGGATGTGGGCTGCATATTGGCTGATTCTTGGGCTGGAGCTTCTCGTGGTTTGAGGCCTGGCTTGCTCCACCCCCTGCTCTTGAGATTCTCCCGGAGTTGGGCTGGATTTTGGCTGCCTTCTGGGCTGGAGCTTCTCGTGGTTTGGGGCCTGGCTTGCTCCATCCCCTGCTCTTGATATTCTCCCGGATGTGGGCTGCATTTTGGCTGCCTTTTAGGCTGGAGCTTCTCGTGGTTTGAGGCCTGGCTTGCTCCACCCGTGCTCTTGAGATTCTCCCGGAGGTGGGCTGGATTGTGGCTGCTTTTTGGGCTGGAGCTTCTCGTGATTTGAGGCCTGGCTTGCTCCACCCCCTGCTCTTGAGAATGTCCCGGATGTGGGCTGTATTTTGGCTGCCATTTGGACTGGAGCTTCTCGTGGTTTGAGGCCTGACTTGCTCCAAACTGCCATTGATATTCTCCCGGAGGTGGGCTGCATTTTGGCTGCCTTTTGGGCTGGAGCTTCTCATGGTTTGAGGCCTGGCTTGCTCCACCCCCTGCTCTTGAGATTCTCCCGGATGTGGGCTGTATTTTGGCTGCCTTTTAGACTGGAGCTTCTCGTGGTTTGAGGCCTGGCTTGCTCCAAACTGCCATTGAGATTCTCAGGGAGGTGGGCTGCATTTTGGCTGCCTTTTGGGCTGGAGCTTCCCATGGTTTGAGGCCTGGCTTGCTCCACCCCCTGCTCTTGAGATTCTCCCGGATGTGGGCTGGATTTTGGCTGCCTTTTGGGCTGGAGCTTCTCGTGGTTTGAGGCCTGGCTTGCTCCACCCCCTGCTCTTGAGATTCTCCCGGATGTGGGCTGCATTTTGGCTGCCTTTTGGGCTGGAGCTTCTCGTGGTTTGAGACCTGGCTTGCTCCACCCCCTGCTCTTGAGATTCTCCCGGATGTGGGCTGCATTTTGGCTGCCTTTTGGGCTGGAGCTTCTCATGGTTTGAGGCCTGGCTTGCTCCAACCCCTGCTCTTGAGTTTCTCCCGGATGTGGGCTGCATTTTGGCTGCCTTTTGGGCTGGAGCTTCTCGAGGTTTGAGGCCTGGCTTGTTCCACCCCCTGCTCTTGAGATTCTCCCGGATGTGGGCTGTATTTTGGCTGCCTTTTGGACTGGAGCTTCTCGTGGTTTGAGGCCTGGCTTGCTCCACCCCCTGCTCTTGAGATTCTCCCGGATGTGGGCTGTATTTTGGCTGCCTTTTGGACTGGAGCTTCTCGTGGTTTGAGGCCTGACTTGCTCCAAACTGCCATTGATATTCTCCCGGAGGTGGGCTGCATTTTGGCTGCCTTTTGGGCTGGAGCTTCTCATGGTTTGAGGCCTGGCTTGCTCCACCCCCTGCTCTTGAGATTCTCCCGGATGTGGGCTGTATTTTGGCTGCCTTTTGGACTGGAGCTTCTCGTGGTTTGAGGCCTGGCTTGCTCCAAACTGCCATTGAGATTCTCAGGGAGGTGGGCTGCATTTTGGCTGCCTTTTGGGCTGGAGCTTCCCATGGTTTGAGGCCTGGCTTGCTCCACCCCCTGCTCTTGATATTGTCCCAGATGTGGGCTGCATTTTGGCTGCCTTTTGGGCTGGAGCTTCTCGAGGTTTGAGGCCTGGCTTGCTCCACCCCCTGCTCTTGAGATTCTCCCGGAGGTGGGCTGGATTTTGGCTGCCTTTAGGGCTGGAGCTTCTCGTGGTTTGAGGCCTGGCTTGCTCCATCCCCTGCTCTTGATATTCTCCCGGATGTGGGCTGTATTTTGGCTGCCTTTTGGACTGGAGCTTCTCGTGGTTTGTGGCCTGCTGGCTTCACACCCCCTGCTCTTGATATTCTCCCGGAGGTGGGCTGCATTTTGGCTGCCTTTTGGGCTGGAGCTTGTCGTGGTTTGAGGCCTGGCTTGCTCCACCCCCTGCTCTTGAGATTCTCCCGGATGTGGGCTGCATTTTGGCTGCCTTTTGGGCTGGAGCTTCTCGTGGTTTGTGGCCTGCTGGCTTCACACCCCCTGCTCTTGAGATTCTCCCGGATGTGGGCTGGATATTGGCTGACTTTTGAGCTGGAGCTTCTCGTGGTTTGAGGCCTGGCTTGCTCCAAACTGCCATTGATATTCTCCCGGAGGTGGGCTGCATTTTGGCTGCCTTTTGGGCTGGAGCTTCTCATGGTTTGAGGCCTGGCTTGCTCCACCCCCTGCTCTTGAGATTCTCCCCGAGTTGGGCTGCATTTTGGCTGCCTTTTGGGCTGGAGCTTCTCGTGGTTTGAGGCCTGGCTTGCTCCACCCCCTGCTCTTGAGATTCTCCCGGAGGTGGGCTGCATATTGGCTGCCTTTTGGGCTGGAGCTTCTCATGGTTTGAGGCCTGGCTTGCTCCAAACCCTGCTCTTGAGATTCTCCCGGAGGTGGGCTGCATATTGGCTGCCTTTTGGGCTGGAGCTTCTCATGGTTTGAGGCCTGGCTTGCTCCAAACCCTGCTCTTGAGATTCTCCCGGATGTGGGCTGCATTTTGGCTGCCTTTTGGGCTGGAGCTTCTCGTGGTTTGAGGCCTGGCTTGCTCCACCCCCTGCTCTTGATATTCTCCCGGATGTGGGCTGTATTTTGGCTGCCTTTTGGACTGGAGCTTCTCGTGGTTTGAGGCCTGGCTTGCTCCACCCCCTGCTCTTGAGATTCTCCCGGATGTGGGCTGCATTTTGGCTGCCTTTTGGGCTGGAGCTTCTCGTGGTTTGAGACCTGCCTTGCTCCACCCCCTGCTCTTGAGATTCTCCCGGATGTGGGCTGCATTTTGGCTGCCTTTTGGGCTGGAGCTTCTCGAGGTTTGAGGCCTGGCTTGCTCCACCCCCTGCTCTTGAGATTCTCCCGGAGGTGGGCTGGATTTTGGCTGCCTTTAGGGCTGGAGCTTCTCGTGGTTTGAGGCCTGGCTTGCTCCACCCCCTGCTCTTGATATTCTCCCGGATGTGGGCTGCATATTGGCTGCCTTTTGGGCTGGAGTTTCTCGTGGTTTGAGGCCTGGCTTGCTCCACCCCCTGCTCTTGATATTGTCCTGGATGTGGGCTGCATTTTGGCTGCATTTTAGGCTGGAGCTTCTCGTGGTTTGAGGCCTGGCTTGCTCCAAACTCTGCCATTGATATTCTCCTGGAGGTGGGCTGCATTTTGGCTGCCTTTTGGGCTGGAGCTTCTCGTGGTTTGAGGCCTGGCTTGCTCCACCCCCTGCTCTTGAGATTCTCCCCGAGGTGGGCTGCATTTTGGCTGCCTTTTGGGCTGGAGCTTCTCGTGGTTTGAGGCCTGGCTTGCTCCACCCCCTGCTCTTGAGATTCTCCCGGAGGTGGGCTGCATTTTGGCTGCATTTTGGGCTGGAGCTTCTCGTGGTTTGAGTCCTGGCTTGCTCCAACCCCTGCTCTTGATATTCTCCTAGATGTGGGCTGCATTTTGGCTGCCTTTTGGGCTGGAGCTTCTCGTGGTTTGAGGCCTGGCTTGCTCCAAACTCTGCCATTGAGATTCTCCCGGAGGTGGGCTGCATTTTGCTGATTCTTGGGCTGGAGCTTCTCGTGGTTTGAGGCCTGGCTTGCTCCACCCCCTGCTCTTGAGATTCTCCCGGAGGTGGGCTGTATTTTTGCTGCATTTTGGGGTGGAGCTTCTCGTGGTTTGAGGCCTGGCTTGCTCCACCCCCTGCTCTTGAGATTCTCCCGGATGTGGGCTGCATTCTGGCTGCCTTTCCAGCTGGAGCTTCTCGTGGTTTGAGGCCTGGCTTGCTCCAAACTGCCATTGAGATTCTCAGGGAGGTGGGCTGCATTTTGGCTGCCTTTTGGGCTGGAGCTTCTCGTGGTTTGAGGCCTGGCTTCCTCCACCCCCTGCTCTTGAAATTGTCCCGGATGTGGGCTGCATTTTGGCTGCCTTTTGGGCTGGAGCTTCTCGTTTTTTGAGGCCTGGCTTGCTCCACGCCCTGCTCTTGAGATTCTCCCGGATGTGGGCTGCATTATGGCTGAATTCTGGGCTGGAGCTTCTCGTGGTTTGAGGCCTGGCTTGCCCCACCCCCTGCTCTTGAGATTCTCCCGGATGTGGGCTGGATTTTGTCTGCATTATGGGCTGGAGCTTCTCGTGGTTTGAGGCCTGGCTTGCTCCACCCCCTGCTCTTGAGATTCTCCCGGATGTGGGCTGCATTTTGGCTCCCTTTTGGGCAGGAGCTTCTCATGGTTTGAGGCCTGGCTTGCTCCACCCCCTGCTCTTGATATTCTCCCGGATGTGGGCTGGATTTTTTCTGCCTTTTGGGCTGGAGCTTCTCGAGGTTTGAGGCCTGGCTTGCTCCACCCCCTGCTCTTGATATTCTCCCGGATGTGGGCTGGATTTTTTCTGCCTTTTGGGCTGGAGCTTCTCGAGGTTTGAGGCCTGGCTTGCTCAACCCCCTGCTCTTGAGATTCTCCCGGATGTGGGCTGCATTTTGCTGATTCTTGGGCTGGAGCTTCTCGTGGTTTGAGGCCTGGCTTGCCTCACCCCCTGCTCTTGAGATTCTCCCGGATGTGACCTGCATTTTGGCTGCCTTTTGGGCTGGAGCTTCTCGTGGTTTGAGGCCTGGCTTGCTCCACCCCCTGCTCTTGAGATTCTCCCGGATGTGGGCTGCATTTTGGGTGCCTTTTGGGCTGGAGCTTCTCAAGGTTTGAGGCCTGGCTTGCTCCAAACTCTGCCATTAAGATTCTCCCGGATGTGGGCTGCATTTTGCTGATTCTTGGGCTGGAGCTTCACGTGGTTTGAGGCCTGGCTTGCTCCACCCCCTGCTCTTGATATTCTCCTGCATGTGGGCTGGATTTTGGCTGCATTTTGGGCTGGAGCTTCTTGAGGTTTGAGGCCTGCCTTGCTCCACCCCCTGCTCTTGTTATTCTCCCAGATGTGGGCTGGATTTTGGCTGCATTATGGGCTGGAGCTTCTCGTGGTTTGAGGCCTGGCTTGCTCCACCCCCTGCTCTTGAGATTCTCCCGGAGGTGGGCTGCATTTTGGCTGCCTTTTGGGCTGGAGCTTCTCGTGGTTTGAGGCCTGGCTTGCTCCACCCCCTGCTCTTGAGATTCTCCCGGAGGTGGGCTGGATTTTGGCTGCCTTTTGGGCTGGAGCTTCTCGAGGTTTGAGGCCTGGCTTGCTCCACCCCCTGCTCTTGAGATTCTCCCGGATGTGGGCTGCATTTTGGCTGCTTTTTGGGCTGGAGCTTCTCGTGGTTTGAGGCCTGGCTAGCTCCACCCCCTGCTCTTGAGATTCTCCCGGATGTGGGCTGCATTTTGGCTGCCTTTTGGGCTGGAGCTTCTCGTGGTTTGAGGCCTGGCTTGCTCCACCCCCTGCTCTTGAGATTCTCCCGGATGTGGGCTGCATTTTGGCTGATACTTGGGCTGGAGCTTCTCGTGGTTTGAGGCCTGGCTTGCTCCACCACCTGCTCTTGAGATTCTCCCGGATGTGGGCTGCATTTTGGCTGCCTTTTGGGCTGAAGCTTCTCATGGTTTGAGGCCTGGCTTGCTCCACCCCCTGCTCTTGAGATTCTCCCGGAGGTGGGCTGCATTTTGCTGATTCTTGGGCTGGAGCTTCTCGTGGTTTGAGGCCTGGCTTGCTCCACCCCCTGCTCTTGATATTCTCCTGGATGTGGGCTGCATTTTGGCTGCCTTTTGGGCTGGAGCTTCTCGTGGTTTGAGGCCTGGCTTGCTCCACCCATGCTCTTGAGATTCTCCCGGAGATGGGCTGCATTTTGGCTGCCTTTTGGGCTGGAGCTTCTCGTGGTTTGAGGCCTGGCTTGCTCCAAACTGCCATTGAGATTCTCAGGGAGGTGGGCTGCATTTTGGCTGCCTTTTGGGCTGGAGCTTCTCGTGGTTTGAGGCCTGGCTTGCTCCACCCCCTGCTCTTGAGATTCTCCCGGATGTGGGCTGCATTTTGGCTGCCTTTTGGGCTGGAGCTTCTCGTGGTTTGAGGCCTGGCTTGCTCCACCCCCTGCTCTTGAGATTCTCCCGGATGTGGGCTGCATTTTGGCTGCCTTTTGGGCTGGAGCTTCTCGTGGTTTGAGTCCTGGCTTGCTCCAACCCCTGCTCTTGAGATTCTCCCGGATGTGGGCTGCATTTTGGCTGCCTTTTGGGCTGGAGCTTCTCGTGGTTTGAGGCCTGGCTTGCTCCAAACTCTGCCATTGATATTCTCCTGGAGGTGGGCTGAATTTTGGCTGCCTTTTGGGCTGGAGCTTCTCGTGGTTTGAGGCCTGGCTTGCTCCACCCCCTGCTCTTGAAATTGTCCCGGATGTGGGCTGGATTTTGGCTGCCTTTTGGGCTGGAGCTTCTCGTGGTTTGAGGCCTGGCTTGCTCCACCCCTGCTCTTGAGATTCTCCCGGAGGTGGGCTGCATTTTGGCTGCCTTTTGGGCTGGAGCTTCTCGTGGTTTGAGGCCTGGCTTGCTCCAAACTCTGCCATTGAGATTCTCCCGGAGGTGGGCTGCATTTTGCTGATTCTTGGGCTGGAGCTTCTCGTGGTTTGAGGCCTGGCTTGCTCCACCCCCTGCTCTTGAGATTCTCCCAGAGGTGGGCTGTATTTTTGCTGCATTTTGGGGTGGAGCTTCTCGTGGTTTGAGGCCTGGCTTGCTCCACCCCCTGCTCTTTATATTCTCCTGGATGTGGGCTGCATTTTGGCTGCCTTTTGGGCTGGAGCTTCTCGTGGTTTGAGGTCTGGTTTGCTCCACCCCCTGCTCTTGAGATTCTCCCGGATGTGGGCTGGATTTTGTCTGCCTTTTGGGCTGGAGCTTCTCGTGGTTTGAGGCCTGGCTTGCTCCACCCCCTGCTCTTGAGATTCTCCCGGATGTGGGCTGCATTTTGGCTGCCTTTAGGGCTGGAGCTTCTCGTGGTTTGAGGCCTGGCTTGCTCCACCCCCTGCTCTTGAGATTATCCCGGATGTGGGCTGCATTTTGGCTGCCTTTCCAGCTGGAGCTTCTCGTGGTTTGAGGCCTGGCTTGCTCCAAACTGCCATTGAGATTCTCAGGGAGGTGGGCTGCATTTTGGCTGCATTTTGGGCTGGAGCTTCTCGTGGTTTGAGGCCTGGCTTGCTCCACCCATGCTCTTGAGATTCTCCCGGAGATGGGCTGCATTTTGGCTGCCTTTTGGGCTGGAGCTTCTCGTGGTTTGAGGCCTGGCCTGCTCCAAACTGCCATTGAGATTCTCAGGGAGGTGGGCTGCATTTTGGCTGCCTTTTGGGCTGGAGCTTCTCGTGGTTTGAGTCCTGGCTTGCTCCAACCCCTGCTCTTGAGATTCTCCCTGTTGTGGGCTGCATTTTGGCTGCCTTTTGGGCTGGAGGTTCTCGAGGTTTGAGGCCTGGCTTGCTCCACCCCCTGCTCTTGAGATTCTCCCGGAGGTGGGCTGGATTTTGGCTGCCTTTAGGGCTGGAGCTTCTCGTGGTTTGAGGCCTGGCTTGCTCCACCCCCTGCTCTTGATATTCTCCCGGATGTGGGCTGCATATTGGCTGCCTTTTGGGCTGGAGTTTCTCGTGGTTTGAGGCCTGGCTTGCTCCACCCCCTGCTCTTGAGATTTTCCGGGATGTGGGCTGCATTTTGGCTGCATTTTAGGCTGGAGCTTCTCGTGGTTTGAGGCCTGGCTTGCTCCAAACTCTGCCATTGATATTCTCCTGGAGGTGGGCTGCATTTTGGCTGCCTTTTGGGCTGGAGCTTCTCGTGGTTTGAGGCCTGGCTTGCTCCACCCCCTGCTCTTGAGATTCTCCCCGAGGTGGGCTGCATTTTGGCTGCCTTTTGGGCTGGAGCTTCTCGTGGTTTGAGGCCTGGCTTGCTCCACCCCCTGCTCTTGAGATTCTCCCGGAGGTGGGCTGCATTTTGGCTGCATTTTGGGCTGGAGCTTCTCGTGGTTTGAGTCCTGGCTTGCTCCAACCCCTGCTCTTGATATTCTCCTAGATGTGGGCTGCATTTTGGCTGCCTTTTGGGCTGGAGCTTCTCGTGGTTTGAGGCCTGGCTTGCTCCAAACTCTGCCATTGAGATTCTCCCGGAGGTGGGCTGCATTTTGCTGATTCTTGGGCTGGAGCTTCTCGTGGTTTGAGGCCTGGCTTGCTCCAAACTCTGCTCTTGAGATTCTCCCGGAGGTGGGCTGTATTTTTGCTGCATTTTGGGGTGGAGCTTCTCGTGGTTTGAGGCCTGGCTTGCTCCACCCCCTGCTCTTGAGATTCTCCCGGATGTGGGCTGCATTTTGGCTGCCTTTCCAGCTGGAGCTTCTCGTGGTTTGAGGCCTGGCTTGCTCCAAACTGCCATTGAGATTCTCAGGGAGGTGGGCTGCATTTTGGCTGCCTTTTGGGCTGGAGCTTCTCGTGGTTTGAGGCCTGGCTTGCTCCACCCATGCTCTTGAGATTCTCCCGGAGGTGGGCTGCATTTTGGCTGCCTTTTGGGCTGGAGCTTCTCGTGGTTTGAGTCCTGGCTTGCTCCACCCCCTGCTCTTGAGATTCTCCCGGATGTGGGCTGCATTTTGGCTGCCTTTTGGGCTGGAGCTTCTCGTGGTTTGAGGCCTGGCTTGCTCCACCCCCTGCTCTTGAGATTCTCCCGGAGGTGGGCTGCATTTTGGCTGCCTTTAGGGCTGGAGCTTCTCGTGGTTTGAGGCCTGGCTTGCTCCACCCCCTGCTCTTGAGATTCTCCCGGATGTGGGCTGCATATTGGCTGCCTTTTGGGCTGGAGCTTCTCGTGGTTTGAGGCCTGGCTTGCTCCACCCCCTGCTCTTGAGATTTTCCGGGATGTGGGCTGCATTTTGGCTGCATTTTAGGCTGGAGCTTCTCGTGGTTTGAGGCCTGGCTTGCTCCAAAATCTGCCATTGATATTCTCCTGGAGGTGGGCTGCATTTTGGCTGCCTTTTGGGCTGGAGCTTCTCGTGGTTTGAGGCCTGGCTTGCTCCACCCATGCTCTTGAGATTCTCCCGGAGATGGGCTGCATATTGGCTGCCTTTTGGGCTGGAGCTTCTCGTGGTTTGAGGCCTGGCCTGCTCCAAACTGCCATTGAGATTCTCAGGGAGGTGGGCTGCATTTTGGCTGCCTTTTGGGCTGGAGCTTCTCGTGGTTTGAGGCCTGGCTTGCTCCACCCCCTGCTCTTGAGATTCTCCCGGATGTGGGCTGCATTTTGGCTGCCTTTTTGGCTGGAGCTTCTCGTGGTTTGAGGCCTGGCTTGCTCCACCCCCTGCTCTTGATATTCTCCCGGACGTGGGCTGCATTTTGGCTGCCTTTTGGGCTGGAGCTTCTCGTGGTTTGAGTCCTGGCTTGCTCCAACCCCTGCTCTTGAGATTCTCCCTGTTGTGGGCTGCATTTTGGCTGCCTTTTGGGCTGGAGCTTCTCGAGGTTTGAGGCCTGGCTTGCTCCACCCCCTGCTCTTGAGATTCTCCCGGAGGTGGGCTGGATTTTGGCTGCCTTTAGGGCTGGAGCTTCTCGTGGTTTGAGGCCTGGCTTGCTCCACCCCCTGCTCTTGATATTCTCCCGGATGTGGGCTGCATATTGGCTGCCTTTTGGGCTGGAGCTTCTCGTGGTTTGAGGCCTGGCTTGCTCCACCCCCTGCTCTTGAGATTTTCCGGGATGTGGGCTGCATTTTGGCTGCATTTTAGGCTGGAGTTTCTCGTGGTTTGAGGCCTGGCTTGCTCCAAACTCTGCCATTGATATTCTCCTGGAGGTGTGCTGCATTTTGGCTGCCTTTTGGGCTGGAGCTTCTCATGGTTTGAGGCCTGGCTTGCTCCACCCCCTGCTCTTGAGATTCTCCCCGATGTGGGCTGCATTTTGGCTGCCTTTTGGGCTGGAGCTTCTCGAGGTTTGAGGCCTGGCTTGCTCCACCCCCTGCTCTTGAGATTCTCCCGGAGGTGGGCTGGATTTTGGCTGCCTTTAGGGCTGGAGCTTCTCGTGGTTTGAGGCCTGGCTTGCTCCACCCCCTGCTCTTGAGATTCTCCCGGATGTGGGCTGCATATTGGCTGCCTTTTGGGCTGGAGCTTCTCGTGGTTTGAGGCCTGGCTTGCTACACCCCCTGCTCTTGAGATTTTCCGGGATGTGGGCTGCATTTTGGCTGCATTTTAGGCTGGAGCTTCTCGTGGTTTGAGGCCTGGCTTGCTCCAACCCCTGCTCTTGATATTCTCCTGGAGGTGGGCTGCATTTTGGCTGCCTTTTGGGCTGGAGCTTCTCGTGGTTTGAGGCCTGGCTTGCTCCACCCCCTGCTCTTGAGATCCTCCCCGATGTGGGCTGCATTTTGGCTGCCTTTTGGGCTGGAGCTTCTCGTGTTTTGAGGCCTGGCTTGCTCCACCCATGCTCTTGAGATTCTCCCGGAGATGGGCTGCATTTTGGCTGCCTTTTGGGCTGGAGCTTCTCGTGGTTTGAGGCCTGGCCTGCTCCAAACTGCCATTGATATTCTCAGGGAGGTGGGCTGCATTTTGGCTGCCTTTTGGGCTGGAGCTTCTCGTGGTTTGAGGCCTGGCTTGCTCCACCCCCTGCTCTTGAGATTCTCCCGGATGTGGGCTGCATTTTGGCTGCCTTTTTGGCTGGAGCTTCTCGTGGTTTGAGGCCTGGCTTGCTCCACCCCCTGCTCTTGATATTCTCCCGGAGGTGGGCTGCATTTTGGCTGCCTTTTGGGCTGGAGCTTCTCGTGGTTTGAGTCCTGGCTTGCTCCAACCCCTGCTCTTGAGATTCTCCCTGTTGTGGGCTGCATTTTGGCTGCCTTTTGGGCTGGAGCTTCTCGAGGTTTGAGGCCTGGCTTGCTCCACCCTCTGCTCTTGAGATTCTCCCGGAGGTGGGCTGGATTTTGGCTGCCTTTAGGGCTGGAGCTTCTCGTGGTTTGAGGCCTGGCTTGCTCCACCCCCTGCTCTTGATATTCTCCCGGATGTGGGCTGCATATTGGCTGCCTTTTGGGCTGGAGCTTCTCGTGGTTTGAGGCCTGGCTTGCTCCACCCCCTGCTCTTGAGATTTTCAGGGATGTGGGCTGCATTTTGGCTGCATTTTAGGCTGGAGCTTCTCGTGGTTTGAGGCCTGGCTTGCTCCAAACTCTGCCATTGATATTCTCCTGGAGGTGGGCTGCATTTTGGCTGCCTTTTGGGCTGGAGCTTCTCATGGTTTGAGGCCTGGCTTGCTCCACCCCCTGCTCTTGAGATTCTCCCCGATGTGGGCTGCATTTTGGCTGCCTTTTGGGCTGGAGCTTCTCGTGGTTTGAGGCCTGGCTTGCTCCACCCCCTGCTCTTGAGATTCTCCCGGAGGTGGGCTGCATTTTGGCTGCATTTTGGGCTGGAGCTTCTCGTGGTTTGAGTCCTGGCTTGCTCCAACCCCTGCTCTTGAGATTCTCCCGGATGTGGGCTGGATTTTGGCTGCCTTTTGGGCTGGAGCTTCTCGAGGTTTGAGGCCTGGCTTGCTCCACCCCCTGCTCTTGAGATTCTCCCGGAGGTGGGCTGGATTTTGGCTGCCTTTAGGGCTGGAGCTTCTCGTGGTTTGAGGCCTGGCTTGCTCCACCCCCTGCTCTTGAGATTCTCCCGGATGTGGGCTGCATATTGGCTGCCTTTTGGGCTGGAGTTTCTCGTGGTTTGAGGCCTGGCTTGCTCCACCCCCTGCTCTTGAGATTTTCCGGGATGTGGGCTGCATTTTGGCTGCATTTTAGGCTGGAGCTTCTCGTGGTTTGAGGCCTGGCTTGCTCCAAACTCTGCCATTGATATTCTCCTGGAGGTGGGCTGCATTTTGGTTGCCTTTTGGGCTGGAGCTTCTCGTGGTTTGAGGCCTGGCTTGCTCCACCCCCTGCTCTTGAGATTCTCCCGGATGTGGGCTGCATTTTGGCTGCCTTTTGGGCTGGAGCTTCTCGTGGTTTGAGGCCTGGCTTGCTCCACCCCCTGCTCTTGAAATTCTCCCAGAGGTGGGCTGGATTTTGGCTGCCTTTTGGGCTGGAGCTTCTCGTGGTTTGAGGCCTGGCTTGCTCCAAGCTCTGCCATTGAGTTTCTCCCGGATGTGGGCTGGATTTTGGCTGCGTTCTGGGCTGGAGCTTCTTGTGGTTTGAGGCCTGGCTTGCTCCACCCCCTGCTCTTGAGATTCTCCCGGATGCGGGCTGCATTTTGGCTGCCTTTTGGGCTGGAGCTTCTCGTGGTTTGAGTCCTGGCTTGCTCCACCCCCTGCTCTTGAGATTCTCCCGGAGGTGGGCTGGATTTTGGCTGAATTTTTAGCTGGAGCTTCTCGTGGTTTGTGGCCTGCTGGCTTCACACCCTGCTCTTGAGATTCTCCCGGACGTGGGCTGGATTTTGGCTGCGTTTAGGGCTGGAGCTTCTCGTGGTTTGAGGCCTGGCTTGCTCCAACCCCTGCTCCTGATATTCTCCCGGAGGTGGGCTGCATTTTGGCTACATTTTCTGATGGAGCTTCTCGTGGTTTGAGGCCTGGCTTGCTCCACCCCCTGCTCTTGAGATTCTCCCGGAGGTGGGCTGCATTTTGGCTGCCTTTAGGGCTGGAGCTTCTCGTGGTTTGAGGCCTGGCTTGCTCCACCCCCTGCTCTTGATATTCTCCCGGATGTGGGCTGCATATTGGCTGCCTTTTGGGCTGGAGCTTCTCGTGGTTTGAGGCCTGGCTTGCTCCACCCCCTGCTCTTGAGATTTTCCGGGATGTGGGCTGCATTTTGGCTGCATTTTAGGCTGGAGCTTCTCGTGGTTTGAGGCCTGGCTTGCTCCAAACTCTGCCATTGATATTCTCCTGGAGGTGGGCTGCATTTTGGCTGCCTTTTGGGCTGGAGCTTCTCATGGTTTGAGGCCTGGCTTGCTCCACCCCCTGCTCTTGAGATTCTCCCCGATGTGGGCTGCATTTTGGCTGCCTTTTGGGCTGGAGCTTCTCGTGGTTTGAGGCCTGGCTTGCTCCACCCCCTGCTCTTGAGATTCTCCCGGAGGTGGGCTGCATTTTGGCTGCATTTTGGGCTGGAGCTTCTCGTGGTTTGAGTCCTGGCTTGCTCCAACCCCTGCTCTTGATATTCTCCTAGATGTGGGCTGCATTTTGGCTGCCTTTTGGGCTGGAGCTTCTCGTGGTTTGAGGCCTGGCTTGCTCCAAACTCTGCCATTGAGATTCTCCCGGAGGTGGGCTGCATTTTGCTGATTCTTGGGCTGGAGCTTCTCGTGGTTTGAGGCCTGGCTTGCTCCACCCCCTGCTCTTGAGATTCTCCCGGATGTGGGCTGCATTTTGGCTGCCTTTTTGGCTGGAGCTTCTCGTGGTTTGAGGCCTGGCTTGCTCCACCCCCTGCTCTTGATATTCTCCCGGACGTGGGCTGCATTTTGGCTGCCTTTTGGGCTGGAGCTTCTCGTGGTTTGAGTCCTGGCTTGCTCCACCCCCTGCTCTTGAGATTCTCCCGGATGTGGGCTGGATTTTGGCTGCCTTTAGGGCTGGAGCTTCTCGTGGTTTGAGGCCTGGCTTGCTCCACCCCCTGCTCTTGATATTCTCCCGGATGTGGGCTGCATATTGGCTGCCTTTTGGGCTGGAGCTTCTCGTGGTTTGAGGCCTGGCTTGCTCCACCCCCTGCTCTTGAGATTTTCCGGGATGTGGGCTGCATTTTGGCTGCATTTTAGGCTGGAGCTTCTCGTGGTTTGAGGCCTGGCTTGCTCCAAACTCTGCCATTGATATTCTCCTGGAGGTGGGCTGCATTTTGGTTGCCTTTTGGGCTGGAGCTTCTCGTGGTTTGAGGCCTGGCTTGCTCCACCCCCTGCTCTTGAGATTCTCCCCGATGTGGGCTGCATTTTGGCTGCCTTTTGGGCTGGAGCTTCTCGTGGTTTGAGGCCTGGCTTGCTCCACCCCCTGCTCTTGAGATTCTCCCGGATGTGGGCTGCATTTTGGCTGCATTTTGGGCTGGAGCTTCTCGTGGTTTGAGTCCTGGCTTGCTCCAACCCCTGCTCTTGATATTCTCCTAGATGTGGGCTGCATTTTGGCTGCCTTTTGGGCTGGAGCTTCTCGTGGTTTGAGGCCTGGCTTGCTCCAAACTCTGCCATTGAGATTCTCCCGGAGGTGGGCTGCATTTTGCTGATTGTTGGGCTGGAGCTTCTCGTGGTTTGAGGCCTGGCTTGCTCCACCCCCTGCTCTTGAGATTCTCCCGGATGTGGGCTGCATTTTGGCTGCCTTTTTGGCTGGAGCTTCTCGTGGTTTGAGGCCTGGCTTGCTCCACCCCCTGCTCTTGATATTCTCCCGGACGTGGGCTGCATTTTGGCTGCCTTTTGGGCTGGAGCTTCTCGTGGTTTGAGTCCTGGCTTGCTCCACCCCCTGCTCTTGAGATTCTCCCGGATGTGGGCTGGATTTTGGCTGCCTTTAGGGCTGGAGCTTCTCGTGGTTTGAGGCCTGGCTTGCTCCACCCCCTGCTCTTGATATTCTCCCAGATGTGGGCTGCATATTGGCTGCCTTTTGGGCTGGAGCTTCTCGTGGTTTGAGGCCTGGCTTGCTCCACCCCCTGCTCTTGAGATTTTCCGGGATGTGGGCTGCATTTTGGCTGCATTTTAGGCTGGAGCTTCTCGTGGTTTGAGGCCTGGCTTGCTCCAAACTCTGCCATTGATATTCTCCTGGAGGTGGGCTGCATTTTGGTTGCCTTTTGGGCTGGAGCTTCTCGTGGTTTGAGGCCTGGCTTGCTCCACCCCCTGCTCTTGAGATTCTCCCCGATGTGGGCTGCATTTTGGCTGCCTTTTGGGCTGGAGCTTCTCGTGGTTTGAGGCCTGGCTTGCTCCACCCCCTGCTCTTGAAATTCTCCCAGAGGTGGGCTGGATTTTGGCTGCCTTTTGGGCTGGAGCTTCTCGTGGTTTGAGGCCTGGCTTGCTCCAAGCTCTGCCATTGAGTTTCTCCCGGATGTGGGCTGGATTTTGGCTGCGTTTTGGGCTGGAGCTTCTCGTGGTTTGAGGCCTGGCTTGCTCCACCCCCTGCTCTTGAGATTCTCCCGGATGTGGGCTGCATTTTGGCTGCCTTTTGGGCTGGAGCTTCTCGTGGTTTGAGTCCTGGCTTGCTCCACCCCCTGCTCTTGAGATTCTCCCGGAGGTGGGCTGGATTTTGGCTGAATTTTTAGCTGGAGCTTCTCGTGGTTTGTGGCCTGCTGGCTTCACACCCTGCTCTTGAGATTCTCCCGGAGGTGGGCTGGATTTTGGCTGCGTTTAGGGCTGGAGCTTCTCGTGGTTTGAGGCCTGGCTTGCTCCAACCCCTGCTCCTGATATTCTCCCGGACGTGGGCTGCATTTTGGCTACATTTTCTGATGGAGCTTCTCGTGGTTTGAGGCCTGGCTTGCTCCACCCCCTGCTCTTGAGATTCTCCCGGATGTGGGGCTGGATTTTGGCTGCCTTTTGGGCTGGAGCTTCTCGTGGTTTGAGGCCTGGCTTGCTCCAAACTCTGCCATTGAGATTCTCCCGGAGGTGGGCTGCATTTTGGCTGCCTTTTGGGCTGGAGCTTCTCGTGGTTTGAGGCCTGGCTTGCTCCACCCCCTGCTCTTGAGATTCTCCCGGATGTGGGCTGCATTTTGGTTGCCTTTTGGGCTGGAGCTTCTCATGGTTTGAGGCCTGGCTTGCTCCACCCCCTGCTCTTGAGATTCTCCTGGATGTGGCGTGCATTTTGGCTGCCTTTTGGGCTGGAGCTTCTCATGGTTTGAGGCCTGGCTTGCTCCACCCCCTACTCTGGAGATTCTCCTGTATGTGTGGTGCATTTTGGCTGCATTTTGGGCTGGAGCTTCCCATGGTTTGAGGCCTGGCTTGCTCCACCCCCTGCTCTTGAGATTCTCCTGGATGTGGGCTGCATTTTGGCTGCCTTTAGGGCTGGAGCTTCTCGTGGTTTGAGGCCTGGCTTGCTCCTCCCCCTGCTCTTGATATTCTCCCGGATGTGGGCTGCATTTTGGCTGCCTTTTGGGCTGGAGCTTCTCGTGGTTTGTGGCCTGCTGGCTTCACACCCTGCTCTTGAGATTCTCCCGGAGGTGGGCTGGATTTTGGCTTCCTTTTGGGCTGGAGCTTCTCGTGGTTTGAGGCCTGGCTTACTCCACACCCTGCTCTTGAGATTCTCCTGGAGGTGGGCTGCATTTTGGCTGCCTTTTGGGCTGGAGCTTCTCGAGGTTTGAGGCCTGGCTTGCTCCAACCCCTGCTCTTGAGATTCTCCGGGAGGTGGGCTGCATTTTGGCTGCCTTCTGGGCTGGAGCTTCTCGTGGTTTGGGGCCTGGCTTGCTCGATCCCCTGCTCTTGATATTGTCCCGGATGTGGGCTGGATTTTGGCTGCCTTCTGGGCTGGAGCTTCTCGAGGTTTGAGGCCTGGCTTGCTCCAACCCCTGCTCTTGAGATTCTCCCGGATGTGGGCTGCATTTTGTCTGATTCTTGGGCTGGAGCTTCTCGTGGTTTGAGGCCTGGCTTGCTCCACCCCCTGCTCTTGAGATTCTCCCGGATGTGGGCTGGATTTTGGCTGCCTTCTGGGCTGGAGCTTCTCGTGGTTTGGGGCCTGGCTTGCTCCATCCCCTGCTCTTGATATTCTCCCGGATGTGGGCTGCATTTTGGCTGCCTTTTGGGCTGGAGCTTCTCGTGGTTTGTGGCCTGCTGGCTTCACACCCCCTGCTCTTGATATTCTCCCAGATGTGGGCTGGATTTTGGCTGCCTTTTGGGCTGGAGCTTCTCGTGGTTTGAGGCCTGGCTTGCTCCACCCCCTGCTCTTGAGATTCTCCCGGATGTGGGCTGCATTTTGGCTGAATTTTTAGCTGGAGCTTCTCGTGGTTTGAGGCCTGCCTTGCTCCACTCCCTGCTCTTTATATTCTCCCGGATGTGGGCTGCATTTTGGCTGCCTTTTGGGCTGGAGCTTCTCGAGGTTTGAGGCCTGGCTTGCTCCACCCCCTGCTCTTGAGATTCTCCCGGAGGTGGGCTGCATTTTGGCTGCCTTCTGGGCTGGAGCTTCTCGTAGTTTGGGGCCTGGCTTGCTCCATCCCCTGCTCTTGATATTCTCCCGGATGTGGGCTGTATTTTGGCTGCCTTTTGGACTGGAGCTTCTCGTGGTTTGAGGCCTGGCTTGCTCCAAACTGTCATTGATATTCTCCCGGAGGTGGGCTGCATTTTGGCTGCCTTCTGGGCTGGAGCTTCTCATGGTTTGAGGCCTGGCTTGCTCCACCCCCTGCTCTTGAGATTCTCCTGGATGTGGGCTGCATTTTGGCTGCCTTTTGGGCTGGAGCTTCTCGTGGTTTGTGGCCTGCTGGCTTCACACCCCCTGCTCTTGATATTCTCCCGGAGGTGGGCTGGATTTTGGCTGCCTTTTGGGCTGGAGCTTCTCGTGGTTTGAGGCCTGGCTTGCTCCACCCCCTGCTCTTGAGATTCTCCCGGATGTGGGCTGGATTTTGGCTGCCTTTTGGGCTGGAGCTTCTCGTGGTTTGAGGCCTGGCTTGCTCCACCCCCTGCTCTTGATATTCTCCCGGATGTGGGCTGCATTTTGGCTGCCTTTTGGGCTGGAGCTTCTCGTGGTTTGTGGCCTGCTAGCTTCACACCCTCCTCTTGAGATTCTCCCGGAGGTTTGCTGCATTTTGGCTGCCTTTTGGGCTGGAGCTTCTCGAGGTTTGAGGCCTGGCTTGCTCCACCCCCTGCTCTTGATATTCTCCCGGATGTGGGCTGCATTTTGGCTGCTTTTTGGGCTGGAGCTTCTCGTGGTTTGAGGCCTGGCTTGCTCCACCCCCTGCTCTTGAGATTCTCCCGGATGTGGGCTGCATTTTGGCTGCCTTTTGGGCTGGAGCTTCTCGTGGTTTGAGGCCTGGCTTGCTCCACCCCCTGCTCTTGAGATTCTCCCGGATGTGGGCTGCATTTTGGCTGCCTTTTGGGCTGGAGCTTCTCGAGGTTTGAGGCCTGGCTTGCTCCACCCCCTGCTCTTGAGATTCTCCCGGATGTGGGCTGCATTTTGGCTGCCTTTTAGGCTGGAGCTTCTCGTGGTTTGAGGCCTGGCTTCCTCCACCTGTGCTCTTGAGATTCTCCCGCAGGTGGGCTGGATTGTGGCTGCTTTTTGGGCTGGAGCTTCTCGTGGTTTGAGGCCTGGCTTGCTCCAAACTGCCATTGAGATTCTCAGGGAGGTGGGCTGCATTTTGGCTGCCTTTTGGGCTGGAGCTTCTCAAGGTTTGAGGCCTGGCTTGCTCCACCCCCTGCTCTTGAGATTCTCCCGGATGTGGGCTGCATTTTGGCTGCCTTTTGGGCTGGAGCTTCTCGTGGTTTGAGGCCTGGCTTGCTCCACCCCCTGCTCATGAGATTCTGCTAGATGTGGGCTGCATTTTGGCTGCCTTTTGGGCTGGAGCTTCTCGTGGTTTGAGGCCTGGATTGCTCCAACCCCTGCTCTTGAGATTCTCCCGGAGGTGGCCTGCATTTTGGCTGCCTTTTGGGCTGGAGTTTCTGGAGGTTTGAGGCCTGGCTTGCTCCAACCCCTGCTCTTGAGATTCTCCCGGAGGTGGGCTGCATTTTGGCTGCCTTCTGGGCTGGAGCTTCTCGTGGTTTGAGGCCTGGCTTGCTCCATCCCCTGCTCTTGAGATTCTACCGGATGTGGGCTGTATTTTGGCTGCCTTTTGGACTGGAGCTTCTCGTGGTTTGAGGCCTGGCTTGCTCCAGACTGCCATTGATATTCTCCCGGAGGTGGGCTGCATTTTGGCTGCCTTTTGGGCTGGAGCTTCTCATGGTTTGAGGCCTGGGTTGCTCCACCCCCTGCTCTTGAGATTCTCCCGGATGTGGGCTGCATTTTTGCTGCCTTTTGGGCTGGAGCTTCTCGTGGTTTGTGGCCTGCTGGCTTCACACCCCCTGTTCTTGAGATTCTCCCGGATGTGGGCTGCATTTTGGCTGCCTTTTGGGCTGGAGCTTCTCGTGGTTTGAGGCCTGGCTTGCTCCACCCCCTGCTCTTGAGATTCTCCCGGATGTGGGCTGCATTTTGGCTGCCTTTTGGGCTGGAGCTTCTCGAGGTTTGAGGCCTGGCTTGCTCCACCCCCTGCTCTTGAGATTCTCCCGGATGTGGGCTGCATTTTGGCTGCCTTTTGGGCTGGAGCTTCTCGAGGTTTGAGGCCTGGCTTGCTCCACCCCCTGCTCTTGAGATTCTCCCGGATGTGGGCTGCATTTTGGCTACTTTTTGGGATGGAGCTTCTCGAGGTTTGAGGCCTGGCTTGCTCCACCCCCTGCTCTTGAGATTCTCCCGGATGTTGGCTGCATTTTGACTGCTTTTTGGGCTGGAGCTTCTCGTGGCTTGAGGCCTGGCTTGCTCCAACCCCTGCTCTTGAGTTTCTCCCTGATGTGGGCTGCATTTTGGCTGCCTTTTGGGCTGGAGCTTCTCGAGGTTTGAGGCCTGGCTTGCTCCACCCCCTGCTCATGAGATTCTCCTAGATGTGGGCTGCATTTTGTCTGCCTTTAGGGCTGGAGGTTCTCGTGGTTTGAGGCCTGGCTTGCTCCACCCCCTGCTCTTGAGATTCTCCCGGATGTGGGCTGCATTTTGGCTGCCTTTTGGGCTGGAGCTTCTCGTGGTTTGAGGCCTGGCTTGCTCCAACCCCTGCTCTTGAGATTCTCCTGGAGGTGGGCTGCATTTTGGCTGCCTTTTGGGCTGGAGCTTCTCGAGGTTTGAGGCCTGGCTTGCTCCACCCCTTGCTCTTGATATTCTCCCGGAGGTGGGCTGGATTTTGGCTGCCTTCTGGGCTGGAGCTTCTCGTGGTTTGAGGCCTGGCTTGCTCCATCCCCTGCTCTTGAGATTCTCCCGGATGTGGGCTGTATTTTGGCTGCCTTTTGGACTGGAGCTTCTCGTGGTTTGAGGCCTGGCTTGCTCCAAACTGCCATTGATATTCTCCCGGAGGTGGGCTGCATTTTGGCTGCGTTTTGGGCTGGAGCTTCTCATGGTTTGAGGCCTGGCTTGCTCCAAACTGCCATTGATATTCTCCCGGAGGTGGGCTGCATATTGGCTGCCTTCTGGGCTGGAGCTTCTCGTGGTTTGAGGCCTGGCTTGCTCCACCCCCTGCCATTGATATTCTCCCGGATGTGGGCTGCATTTTGGCTGCATTTTGGGATGGAGCTTCTCGTGGCTTGAGGCCTGGCTTGCTCCAACCCCTGCTCTTGAGTTTCTCCCTGATGTGGGCTGCATTTTGGCTGCCTTTTGGGCTGGAGCTTCTCGAGGTTTGAGGCCTGGCTTGCTCCACCCCCTGCTCATGAGATTCTCCTAGATGTGGGCTGCATGTTGGCTGCCTTTTGGGCTGGAGCTTCTCGTGGTTTGAGGCCTGGCTTGCTCCACCCCCTGCTCATGAGATTCTCCTAGATGTGGGCTGCATTTTGTCTGCCTTTAGGGCTGGAAGTTCTCGTGGTTTGAGGCCTGGCTTGCTCCACCCCCTGCTCTTGAGATTCTCCCGGATGTGGCCTGCATTTTTTCTGATTCTTGGGCTGGAGCTTCTTGTGGTTTGAGGCCTGGCTTGCTCCACCCCCTGCTCTTGAGATTCTCCCGGAGGTGGGCTGGATTTTGGCTGCCTTCTGGGCTGGAGCTTCTCGTGGTTTGAGGCCTGGCTTGCTCCAACCCCTGCTCTTGAGATTCTCAGGGAGGTGGGCTGCATTTTGGCTGCCTTTTGGGCTGGAGCTTCTCGAGGTTTGAGGCCTGGCTTGCTCCAACCCCTGCTCTTGAGATTCTCCTGGAGGTGGGCTGGATTTTGGCTGCCTTCTGGGCTGGAGCTTCTCATGGTTTGAGGCCTGGCTTGCTCCATCCCCTGCTCTTGAGATTCTCCCGGATGTGGGCTGTATTTTGGCTGCCTTTTGGACTGGAGCTTCTCGTGGTTTGAGGCCTGGCTTGCTCCAAACTGCCATTGATATTCTCCCGGAGGTGGGCTGCATATTGGCTGCCTTTTGGGCTGGAGCTTCTCATGGTTTGAGGCCTGGCTTGCTCCAAACTGCCATTGATATTCTCCCGGAGGTGGGCTGCATATTGGCTGCCTTTTGGGCTGGAGCTTCTCGTGGTTTGAGGCCTGGCTTGCTCCACCCCCTGCTCTTGAGATTCTCCCGGAGGTGGGCTGCATTTTGGCTGCCTTTTGGGCTGGAGCTTCTCGTGGTTTGAGGCCTGGCTTGCTCCAAACTGCCATTGATATTCTCCCGGATGTGACCTGCATTTTGGCTGCCTTTTGGGCTGGAGCTTCTCATGGTTTGAGGCCTGGCTTGCTCCACCCCCTGCTCTTGAGATTCTCCCGGATGTGGGCTGCATTTTGGCTGCCTTTTGGGCTGGAGCTTCTCGTGGTTTGAGGCCTGGCTTGCTCCAAACTGCCATTGATATTCTCCCGGAGGTGGGCTACATTTTGGCTGCCTTTTGGTCTGGAGCTTCTCATGGTTTGAGGCCTGGCTTGCTCCACCCCCTGCTCTTGAGATTCTCCCGGATGTGGGCTGCATATTGGCTGATTCTTGGGCTGGAGCTTCTCGTGGTTTGAGGCCTGGCTTGCTCCACCCCCTGCTCTTGAGATTCTCCCGGAGTTGGGCTGGATTTTGGCTGCCTTCTGGGCTGGAGCTTCTCGTGGTTTGGGGCCTGGCTTGCTCCATCCCCTGCTCTTGATATTCTCCCGGATGTGGGCTGCGTTTTGGCTGCCTTTTAGGCTGGAGCTTCTCGTGGTTTGAGGCCTGGCTTGCTCCACCCGTGCTCTTGAGATTCTCCCGGAGGTGGGCTGGATTGTGGCTGCTTTTTGGGCTGGAGCTTCTCGTGATTTGAGGCCTGGCTTGCTCCACCCCCTGCTCTTGAGAATCTCCCGGATGTGGGCTGTATTTTGGCTGCCATTTGGACTGGAGCTTCTCGTGGTTTGAGGCCTGACTTGCTCCAAACTGCCATTGATATTCTCCCGGAGGTGGGCTGCATTTTGGCTGCCTTTTGGGCTGGAGCTTCTCATGGTTTGAGGCCTGGCTTGCTCCACCCCCTGCTCTTGAGATTCTCCCGGATGTGGGCTGCATTTTGGCTGCCTTTTGGGCTGGAGCTTCTCGTGGTTTGAGGCCTGGCTTGCTCCACCCCCTGCTCTTGAGATTCTCCCGGATGTGGGCTGGATTTTGGCTGCCTTTTGGGCTGGAGCTTCTCGTGGTTTGTGGCCTGGCTTGCTCCTCCCCCTGCTCTTGAGATTCTCCCGGATGTGGGCTGCATTTTGGCTGCCTTTTGGGCTGGAGCTTCTCGAGGTTTGAGGCCTGGCTTGTTCCACCCCCTGCTCTTGAGATTCTCCCGGATGTGGGCTGTATTTTGGCTGCCTTTTGGACTGGAGCTTCTCGTGGTTTGAGGCCTGGCTTGCTCCACCCCCTGCTCTTGAGATTCTCCCGGATGTGGGCTGTATTTTGGCTGCCTTTTGGACTGGAGCTTCTCGTGGTTTGAGGCCTGACTTGCTCCAAACTGCCATTGATATTCTCCCGGAGGTGGGCTGCATTTTGGCTGCCTTTTGGGCTGGAGCTTCTCATGGTTTGAGGCCTGGCTTGCTCCACCCCCTGCTCTTGAGATTCTCCCGGATGTGGGCTGTATTTTGGCTGCCTTTTGGACTGGAGCTTCTCGTGGTTTGAGGCCTGGCTTGCTCCAAACTGCTCTTGAGATTCTCCCGGATGTGGGCTGCATTTTGGCTGCCTTTTGGGCTGGAGCTTCCCATGGTTTGAGGCCTGGCTTGCTCCACCCCCTGCTCTTGAGATTCTCCCCGAGGTGGGCTGGATTTTGGCTGCCTTTTGGGCTGGAGCTTCTCGTGGTTTGAGGCCTGGCTTGCTCCACCCCCTGCTCTTGATATTCTCCCGGATGTGGGCTGCATTTTGGCTGCATTTTGGGGTGGAGCTTCTCATGGTTTGAGGCCTGGATTGCTCCACCCCCTGCTCTTGATATTCTCCCAGATGTGGGCTGCATTTTGGCTGCCTTTTGGGCTGGAGCTTCTCGTAGTTTGAGGCCTGGCTTGCTCCAACCCCTGCTCTTGAGTTTCTCCCAGATGTGGGCTGCATTTTGGCTGCCTTTTGGGCTGGAGCTTCTCGTGGTTTGAGGCCTGGCTTTCTCCACCCCCTGCTCATGAGATTCTCCCGGATGTGGGCTGCATTTTGGCTGCCTTTTGGGCTGGAGCTTCTCGTGGTTTGAGGCCTGGCTTGCTCCACCCCCTGCTCATGAGATTCTCCTAGATGTGGGCTGCATTTTGGCTGCCTTTAGGGCTGGAGGTTCTCGTGGTTTGAGGCCTGGCTTGCTCCACCCCCTGCTCTTGAGATTCTCCCCGAGTTGGGCTGCATTTTGGCTGCCTTTTGGGCTGGAGCTTCTCGTGGTTTGAGGCCTGGCTTGCTCCAAACCCTGCTCTTGAGATTCTCCCGGAGGTGGGCTGCATTTTGGCTGCCTTTTGGGCTGGAGCTTCTCGAGGTTTGAGGCCTGGCTTGCTCCACCCCCTGCTCTTGAGATTCTCCCGGAGGTGGGCTGGATTTTGGCTGCCTTCTGGGCTGGAGCTTCTCGTGGTTTGAGGCCTGGCTTGCTCCATCCCCTGCTCTTGATATTCTCCCGGATGTGGGCTGTATTTTGGCTGCATTTTGGACTGGAGCTTCTCGTGGTTTGAGGCCTGGCTTGCTCCACCCCCTGCTCTTGAGATTCTCCCGGATGTGGGCTGCATATTGGCTGCCTTTTGGGCTGGAGCTTCTCGTGGTCTGAGGCCTGGCTTGCTCCAAACCCTGCTCTTGAGATTCTCCCGGAGGTGGGCTGCATTTTGGCTGCCTTTTGGGCTGGAGCTTCTCGAGGTTTGAGGCCTGGCTTGCTCCACCCCCTGCTCTTGAGATTCTCCCGGAGGTGGGCTGGATTTTGGCTGCCTTTAGGGCTGGAGCTTCTCGTGGTTTGAGGCCTGGCTTGCTCCAAACTGCCATTGATATTCTCCCGGAGGTGGGCTGCATTTTGGCTGCCTTTTGGGCTGGAGCTTCTCATGGTTTGAGGCCTGGCTTGCTCCACCCCCTGCTCTTGAGATTCTCCCCGAGTTGGGCTGCATTTTGGCTGCCTTTTGGGCTGGAGCTTCTCGTGGTTTGAGGCCTGGCTTGCTCCACCCCCTGCTCTTGAGATTCTCCCGGAGGTGGGCTGCATATTGGCTGCCTTTTGGGCTGGAGCTTCTCATGGTTTGAGGCCTGGCTTGCTCCAAACCCTGCTCTTGAGATTCTCCCGGAGGTGGGCTGCATATTGGCTGCCTTTTGGGCTGGAGCTTCTCATGGTTTGAGGCCTGGCTTGCTCCAAACCCTGCTCTTGAGATTCTCCCGGATGTGGGCTGCATTTTGGCTGCCTTTTGGGCTGGAGCTTCTCGTGGTTTGAGGCCTGGCTTGCTCCACCCCCTGCTCTTGATATTCTCCCGGATGTGGGCTGTATTTTGGCTGCCTTTTGGACTGGAGCTTCTCGTGGTTTGAGGCCTGGCTTGCTCCACCCCCTGCTCTTGAGATTCTCCCGGATGTGGGCTGCATTTTGGCTGCCTTTTGGGCTGGAGCTTCTCGTGGTTTGAGGCCTGGCTTGCTCCAAACTGCCATTGATATTCTCCCGGAGGTGGGCTGCATTTTGGCTGCCTTTTGGGCTGGAGCTTCTCATGGTTTGAGGCCTGGCTTGCTCCACCCCCTGCTCTTGAGATTCTCCCGGATGTGGGCTGGATTTTGTCTGACTTTTGGGCTGGAGCTTCTCGTGGTTTGAGGCCTGGCTTGCTCCAAACTGCCATTGATATTCTCCCGGAGGTGGGCTGCATTTTGGCTGCCTTTTGGGCTGGAGCTTCTCATGGTTTGAGGCCTGGCTTGCTCCACCCCCTGCTCTTGAGATTCTCCCGGATGTGGGCTGCATTTTGGCTGCCTTTTGGGCTGGAGCTTCTCGTGGTTTGAGGCCTGGCTTGCTCCAAACTGCCATTGATATTCTGCCGGAGGTGGGCTGCATTTTGGCTGCCTTTTGGGCTGGAGCTTCCCATGGTTTGAGGCCTGGCTTGCTCCAACCCCTGCTCTTGAGATTCTCCTGGATGTGGGCTGCAGTTTGGCTGCCTTTTAGGCTGGAGCTTCTCGTGGTTTGAGGCCTGGCTTGCTCCACCCGTGCTCTTGAGATTCTCCCGGAGGTGGGCTGGATTGTGGCGGCTTTTTGGGCTGGAGCTTCTCGTGGTTTGAGGCCTGGCTTGCTCCAAACTGCCATTGAGATTCTCAGGGAGGTGGGCTGCATTTTGGCTGCCTTTTGGGCTGGAGCTTCTCAAGGTTTGAGGCCTGGCTTGCTCCACCCCCTGCTCTTGAGATTCTCCCGGATGTGGGCTGCATTTTGGCTGCCTTTTGGGCTGGAGCTTCTCGTGGTTTGAGACCTGCCTTGCTCCACCCCCTGCTCTTGAGATTCTCCCGGATGTGGGCTGCATTTTGGCTGCCTTTTGGGCTGGAGCTTCTCGAGGTTTGAGGCCTGGCTTGCTCCACCCCCTGCTCTTGAGATTCTCCCGGAGGTGGGCTGGATTTTGGCTGCCTTTTGGGCTGGAGCTTCTCGTGGTTTGGGGTATGGCTTGCTCCACCCCCTGCTCTTGAGATTCTCCCAGATGTGGGCTGTATTTTGGCTGCCTTTTGGGCTGGAGCTTCTCGTGGTTTGTGGCCTGCTGGCTTCACACCCCCTGCTCTTGATATTCTCCCGGATGTGGGCTGCATTTTGGCTGCCTTTTGGGCTGGAGCTTCTCGTGGTTTGAGGCCTGGCTTGCTCCACCCCCTGCTCTTGAGATTCTCCCGGATGTGGGCTCCATTTTGGCTGCATTTTAGGCTGGAGCTTCTCATGGTTTGAGGCCTGACTTGCTCTACTCCCTGCTCTTGAGATTCTCCCGGATGTGGGGTGCATTTTGGCTGCCTTTTGGGCTGGAGCTTCTCGTGGTTTGAGGCCTGGCTTGCTCCAACCCCTGCTCTTGAGTTTCTCCCTGATGTGGGCTGCATTTTGGCTGCCTTTTGGGCTGGAGCTTCTCGAGGTTTGAGGCCTGGCTTGCTCCACCCCCTGCTCATGAGATTCTCCTAGATGTGGGCTGCATTTTGGCTGCCTTTTGGGCTGGAGCTTCTCGAGGTTTGAGGCCTGGCTTGCTCCACCCCCTGCTCTTGAGATTCTCCCGGAGGTGGGCTGCATTTTGGCTACTTTTTGGGATGGAGCTTCTCGTGGTTTGAGGCCTGGCTTGCTCCACCCCCTGCTCTTGAGATTCTCCTGGATGTGGGTAGGATTTTGGCTGCTTTTTAGGCTGGAGCTTCTCGTGGTTTGAGGCCTGGCTTGCTCCACCCCCTGCTCTTGAGATTCTCCTGTATGTGGGCTGCATTTTGGCTGACTTTTAGGCTGGAGCTTCTCATGGTTTGAGGCCTGGCTTGCTCCACCCCCTGCTCTTGAGATTCTCCCGGAGGTGGGCTGGATTTGGCTGCTTTTTAGGCTGGAGCTTCTCGTAGTTTGAGGCCTGGCTTGCTCCACCTCCTGCTCTTGAGATTCTCCCGGAGGTGGGCTGGATTTTGGCTGCCTTTTGGGCTGGAGCTTCTCATGGATTGAGGCCTGGCTTGCTCCACCCCCTGCTCTTGAGATTCTCCCCGAGGTGGGCTGCATTTTGGCTGCCTTTTGGGCTGGAGCTTCTCGTGGTTTGAGGCCTGGCTTGCTCCACCCCCTGCTCTTGAGATTCTCCCGGAGGTGGGCTGGATTTTGGCTGCCTTTTGGGCTGGAGCTTCTCGTGGTTTGAGGCCTGGCTTGCTCCACCCCCTGCTCTTGAGATTCTCCCGGATGTGGGCTGCATTTTGGCTGCCTTTTTGGGCTGGAGCTTCTCGTGGTTTGAGGCCTGGCTTGCTCCACCCCCTGCTCTTGAGATTCTCCCGGATGTGGCCTGCATTTTGGCTGCATTTTGGGCTGGAGCTTCTCGTGGTTTGAGGCCTGGCTTGCTCCACCCCCTGTTCTTGAGATTCTCCCGGATGTGGGGTGCATTTTGGCTGCCTTTTGGGCTGGAGCTTCCCATGGTTTGAGGCCTGGCTTGCTCCACCCCCTGCTCTTGAGATTCTCCCGGATGTGGGGTGCATTTTGGCTGCCTTTTGGGCTGGAGCTTCCCATGGTTTGAGGCCTGGCTTGCTCCACCCCCTGCTCTTGAGATTCTCCCGGAGGTGGGCTGCATTTTGGCTGCCTTTTGGGCTGGAGCTTCTCGTGGTTTGAGGCCTGGCTTGCTCCAAACCCTGCTCATGAGATTCTCCTAGATGTGGGCTGCATTTTGTCTGCCTTTAGGGCTGGAGGTTCTCGTGGTTTGAGGCCTGGCTTGCTCCACCCCCTGCTCTTGATATTCTCCTGCATGTGGCCTGCATTTTGGCTGATTCTTGGGCTGGAGCTTCTCGTGGTTTTTGGCCTGCTGGCTTCACACCCCCTGCTCTTGATATTCTCCCGGAGGTGGGCTGGATTTTGGCTGCCTTTTGGGCTGGAGCTTCTCGTGGTTTGAGGCCTGGCTTGCTCCACCCCCTGCTCTTTATATTCTCCCGGATGTGGGCTGCATTTTGGCTGCCTTTTGGGCTGGAGCTTCTCGAGGTTTGAGGCCTGGCTTGCTCCACCCCCTGCTCTTGAGATTCTCCCGGATGTGGGCTGCATTTTGGCTACTTTTTGGCATGGAGCTTCTCGTGGTTTGAGGCCTGGCTTGCTCCACCCCCTGCTCTTGAGATTCTCCTGGATGTGGGCTGCATTTTGGCTGCCTTTTAGGCTGGAGCTTCTCGTGGTTTGAGGCCTGGCTTGCTCCACCCCCTGCTCTTGAGATTCTCCCGGAGGTGGGCTGGATTTTGGCTGCCTTTTGGGCTGCAGCTTCTCGTGGTTTGTGGCCTGGCTTGCTCCACCCCCTGCTCTTGAGTTTCTCCCGGATGTGGGCTGCATTTTGGCTGCCTTTTGGGCTGGAGCTTCTCGTGGTTTGAGGCCTGGCTTGCTCCACCCCCTGCTCTTGAGATTCTCCCGGATGTGGCCTGCATTTTGGCTGCATTTTGGGCTGGAGCTTCTCATGGTTTGAGGCCTGGCTTGCTCCACCCCCTGCTCTTGAGATTCTCCCCGAGGTGGGCTGCATTTTGGCTGCCTTTTGGGCTGGAGCTTCTCGTGGTTTGAGGCCTGGCTTGCTCCACCCCCTGCTCTTGAGATTCTCCCGGAGGTGGGCTGGATTTTGGCTGCCTTTTGGGCTGGAGCTTCTCGTGGTTTGAGGCCTGGCTTGCTCCACCCCCTGCTCTTGATATTCTCCCGGATGTGGGCTGCATTTTGGCTGCTTTTTGGGCTGGAGCTTCTCGTGGTTTGAGGCCTGGCTTGCTCCACCCCCTGCTCTTGAGATTCTCCCGGATGTGGGCTGCATTTTGGCTGCCTTTTTGGGCTGGAGCTTCTCGTGGTTTGAGGCCTGGCTTGCTCCACCCCCTGCTCTTGAGATTCTCCCGGATGTGGCCTGCATTTTGGCTGCATTTTGGGCTGGAGCTTCTCATGGTTTGAGGCCTGGATTGCTCCACCCCCTGCTCTTGAGATTCTGCCGGAGGTGGGCTGCATTTTGGCTGCCTTTTGGGCTGGAGCTTCTCGTGGTTTGAGGCCTGGCTTGCTCCACCCCCTGCTCTTAAGATTCTCCCGGATGTGGGCTGCATTTTGGCTGCCTTTTGGGCTGGAGCTTCTCATGGTTTGAGGCCTGGCTTGCTCCACCCCCTGCTCTTGAGATTCTCCTGGATATGGGGTGCATTTTGGCTGCATTTTGGGCTGGAGCTTCCCATGGTTTGAGGCCTGGCTTGCTCCACCCCCTGCTCTTGAGATTCTCCTGGATGTGGGCTGCATTTTGGCTGCCTTTTGGGCTGGAGCTTCTCGTGGTTTGAGGCCTGGCTTGCTCCACCCCCTGCTCTTGAGATTCTCCCGGATGTGGGCTGCATTTTGGCTGCCTTTTGGGCTGGAGCTTCTCGTGGTTTGTGGCCTGCTGGCTTCACACCCTGCTCTTGAGATTCTCCCGGAGGTGGGCTGGATTTTGGCTGCCTTTTGGGCTGGAGCTTCTCGTGGTTTGAGGCCTGGATTACTCCACACCCTGCTCTTGAGATTCTCCCGGAGGTGGGCTGCATTTTGGCTGCCTTTTGGGCTGGAGCTTCTCGTGGTTTGAGGCCTGGCTTGCTCCACCCCCTGCTCTTGAGATTCTCCCGGATGTGGGCTGGATTTTGGCTGCCTTCTGGGCTGGAGCTTCTCGTGGTTTGGGGCCTGCTGGCTTCATACCCTGCTCTTGAGATTCTCCCGGATGTGGGCTGCATTTTGGCTGCCTTTTGGGCTGGAGCTTCTCGTGGTTTGTGGCCTGGCTTACTCCACCCCCTGCTCTTGAGATTCTCCCGGATGTGGGCTGGATTTTGGCTGCGTTTTGGGCTGGAGCTTCCCATGGTTTGAGGCCTGGCTTCCTCCACCCCCTGCTCTTGAGATTCTCCTGGATGTTGGCTGCATTTTAGCTGCCTTTTGGGCTGGAGCTTCTCGTGGTTTGAGGCCTGGCTTGCTCCACCCCCTGCTCTTGAGATTCTCCCGGAGGTGGGCTGGATTTTGGCTGCCTTTTTTGGGCTGGAGCTTCTCGTGGTTTGAGGCCTGGATTGCTCCACCCCCTGCTCTTGAGATTCTCCCGGAGTTGGGCTGGATTTTGGCTGCCTTCTGGGCTGGAGCTTCTCGTGGTTTGGGGCCTGGCTTGCTCCATCCCCTGCTCTTGATATTCTCCCGGATGTGGGCTGTATTTCGGCTGCCTTTTGGACTGGAGCTTCTCGTGGTTTGAGGCCTGGCTTGCTCCACCCCCTGCTCTTGAGATTCTCCCCGAGGTGGGCTGCATTTTGGCTGCCTTTTGGGCTGGAGCATCTCGTGGTTTGTGGCCTGCTGGCTTCACACCCCCTGCTCTTGAGATTCTCCCGGAGGTGGGCTGGATTTTGGCTGCCTTTTGGGCTGGAGCTTCTCGTGGTTTGAGGCCTGGCTTGCTCCACCCCCTGCTCTTGAGATTCTCCCGGATGTGGGCTGGATATTGGCTGACTTTTGAGCTGGAGCTTCTCGTGGTTTGAGGCCTGGCTTGCTCCACCCCCTGCTCTTGAGATTCTCCCGGATGTGGGCTGCATTTTGGCTGCCTTTTGGGCTGGAGCTTCTCGTGGTTTGAGGCCTGGCTTGCTCCACCCCCTGCTCTTGAGATTCTCCCGGATGTGGGCTGGATTTTGGCTGCCTTTTGGGCTGGAGCTTCTCGTGGTTTGTGGCCTGGCTTGCTCCTCCCCCTGCTCTTGAGATTCTCCCGGATGTGGGCTGGATTTTGGCTGCCTTTTGGGCTGGAGCTTCTCGTGGTTTGAGGCCTGGCTTGCTCCTCCCCCTGCTCTTGAGATTCTCCGGGATGTGGGCTGCATTTTGGCTGCATTTTGGGCTGGAGCTTCTCGTGGTTTGAGGCCTGGCTTGCTCCACCCCCTGCTCTTGAGATTCTCCCGGATGTGGGCTGCATTTTGGCTGCCTTTTGGGCTGGAGCTTCTCGTGGTTTGTGGCCTGCTGGCTTCACACCCTGCTCTTGAGATTCTCCCGGAGGTGGGCTAGATTTTGGCTGCCTTTTGGCTGGAGCTTCTCGTGGTTTGAGGCCTGGATTACTCCACACCCTGCTCTTGAGATTCTCCCGGAGGTGGGCTGCATTTTGGCTGCCTTTTGGGCTGGAGCTTCTCGTGGTTTGAGGCCTGGCTTGCTCCACCCCCTGCTCTTGAGATTCTCCCGGAGGTGGGCTGGATTTTGGCTGCCTTCTGGGCTGGAGCTTCTCGTGGTTTGGGGCCTGCTGGCTTCATACCCTGCTCTTGAGATTCTCCCGGATGTGGGCTGCATTTTGGCTGCGTTTTGGGCTGGAGCTTCTCGTGGTTTGTGGCCTGGCTTGCTCCACCCCCTGCTCTTGAGATTCTCCTGGATGTGGGGTGGATTTTGGCTGCGTTTTGGGCTGGAGCTTCCCATGGTTTGAGGCCTGGCTTGCTCCACCCCCTGCTCTTGAGATTCTCCTGGATGTTGGCTGCATTTTAGCTGCCTTTTGGGCTGGAGCTTCTCGTGGTTTGAGGCCTGGCTTGCTCCAACCCCTGCTCTTGAGATTCTCCCGGAGGTGGGCTGGATTTTGGCTGCCTTTTTTGGGCTGGAGCTTCTCGTGGTTTGAGGCCTGGCTTGCTCCACCCCCTGCTCTTGAGATTCTCCCGGAGGTGGGCTGGATTTTGGCTGCCTTCTGGGCTGGAGCTTCTCGTGGTTTGGGGCCTGGCTTGCTCCATCCCCTGCTCTTGATATTCTCCCGGATGTGGGCTGTATTTTGGCTGCCTTTTGGACTGGAGCTTCTCGTGGTTTGAGTCCTGGCTTGCTCCAAACTGCCATTGATATTCTCTCAGATGTGGGCTGCATTTTGGCTGCCTTTTGGGCTGGAGCTTCTCAAGGTTTGAGGCCTGGCTTGCTCCACCCCCTGCTCTTGAGATTCTCCCGGAGGTGGGGTGCATTTTGGCTGCGTTTTGGGCTGGAGCTTCCCATGGTTTGAGGCCTGGCTTCCTCCACCCCCTTCTCTTGAGATTCTCATGGATGTTGGCTGCATTTTAGCTGCCTTTTGGGCTGGAGCTTCTTGTGGTTTGAGGCCTGGCTTGCTCCACCCCCTGCTCTTGAGATTCTCCCGGAGGTGGGCTGCATTTTGGCTGCCTTTTGGGCTGGAGGTTCTCGAGGTTTGAGGCCTGCCTTGCTCCACCCCCTGCTCTTGAGATTCTCCCAGATGTGGGCTGCATTTTGGCTGCATTTTCTGATGGAGCTTATCGTGGTTTGAGGCCTGGCTTGCTCCACCCCCTGCTCTTGAGATTCTCCCGGATGTGGGCTGGATTTTGGCTGCCTTTTGGGCTGGAGCTTCTCGTGGTTTGAGGCCTGGCTTGCTCCTCCCCCTGCTCTTGAGATTCTCCCGGATGTGGGCTGCATTTTGGCTGCCTTTTGGGCTGGAGCTTCTCGTGGTTTGAGGCCTGGCTTGCTCCACCCCCTGCTCTTGAGATTCTCCCGGATGTGGGCTGGATTTTGGCTGCCTTTTGGGCTGGAGCTTCTCGTGGTTTGAGGCCTGGCTTGCTCCTCCCCCTGCTCTTGAGATTCTCCCGGATGTGGGCTGCATTTTGGCTGCCTTTTGGGCTGGAGCTTCTCGTGGTTTGAGGCCTGGCTTGCTCCACCCCCTGCTCTTGAGATTCTCCCGGATGTGGGCTGCATTTTGGCTGCCTTTTGGGCTGGAGCTTCTCGTGGTTTGTGGCCTGCTGGCTTCACAACCTGCTCTTGAGATTCTCCCGGAGGTGGGCTGGATTTTGGCTGCCTTTTGGGCTGGAGCTTCTCGTGGTTTGAGGCCTGGATTACTCCACACCCTGCTCTTGAGATTCTCCCGGAGATGGGCTGCATTTTGGCTGCCTTTTGGGCTGGAGCTTCTCGTGGTTTGAGGCCTGGCTTGCTCCACCCCCTGCTCTTGAGATTCTCCCGGAGGTGGGCTGGATTTTGGCTGCCTTCTGGGCTGGAGCTTCTCGTGGTTTGGGGCCTGGCTTGCTCCATCCCCTGCTCTTGATATTCTCCCGGATGTGGGCTGTATTTTGGCTGCCTTTGGGGCTGGAGCTTCTCGTGGTTTGAGGCCTGGCTTGCTCCAAACTGCCATTGATATTCTCTCAGATGTGGGCTGCATTTTGGCTGCCTTTTGGGCTGGAGCTTCTCGAGGTTTGAGGCCTGGCTTGCTCCACCCCCTGCTCTTGAGATTCTCCCGGAGTTGGGCTGCATTTTGGCTGCCTTTTGGGCTGGAGCTTCTCGTGGTTTGAGGCCTGGCTTGCTCCACCCCCTGCTCTTGAGATTCTCCCGGATGTGGGCTGGATTTTGGCTGAATTTTGAGCTGCAGCTTCTCGTGGTTTGAGGCCTGGCTTGCTCCACCCCCTGCTCTTGAGATTCTCCCGGATGTGGGCTGCATTTTGGCTGCCTTTTGGGCTGGAGCTTCTCGTGGTTTGAGGCCTGGCTTGCTCCACCCCCTGCTCTTGAGATTCTCCCGGATGTGGGCTGCATTTTGGCTGCCTTTTGGGCTGGAGCTTCTCGTGGCTTGAGGCCTGTCTTGCTCCACCCCCTGCTCTTGATATTCTCCCGGATGTGGTTAGGATTTTGGCTGCCATTTTGGGGTGGAGCTTCTCGTGATTTGAGGGCTGGCTTTCTCCACCCCCTGCTCTTGAGATTCTCCCGGATGTGGGCTGCATTGTGGCTGCCTTTTGGGCTGGAGCTTCTCAAGGTTTGAGGCCTGGCTTGCTCCACCCCCTGCTATTGAGATTCTCCTGGATGTGGGCTGGATTTTGGCTGCCTTGTGGGCTGGAGCTTCTCGTGGTTTGAGGCCTGGCTTGCTCCACCCCCTGCTCTTGAGATTCTCCCAGAGGTGGGCTGGATTTTGGCTGCCTTTTGGGCTGGAGCTTCTCGAGGTTTGAGGCCTGGCTTGCTCCACCCCCTGCTCTTTATATTCTCCCGGAGGTGGGCTGCATTTTGGCTGCCTTTTGGGCTGGAGCTTCTCGTGGTTTGAGGCCTGGCTTGCTCCACCCCCTGCTCTTGAGATTCTCCCGGATGTGGGCTGCATTTTGGCTCCCTTTTGGGCTGGAGCTTCTCGTGGTTTGAGGCCTGGCTTGCTCCTCCCCCTGCTCTTGAGATTCTCCCGGAGGTGGGCTGGATTTTGGCTGCCTTTTGGGCTGGAGCTTCTCGTGGTTTGAGGCCTGGCTTCCTCCACCCCCTGCTCTTGAGATTCTCCTGGATGTTGGCTGCACTTTAGCTGCCTTTTGGGCTGGAGCTTCTCGTGGTTTGAGGCCTGGCTTGCTCCACCCCCTGCTCTTGAGATTCTCCCGGATGTGGGCTGCATTTTGGCTGCCTTTTGGGCTGGAGCTTCTTGTGGTTTGAGGCCTGGCTTGCTCCAAATTCTGCCATTGATATTCTCCCGGATGTGGGCTGGATTTTGGCTGCCTTGTGGGCTGGAGCTTCTTGTGGTTTGAGGCCTGGCTTACTCCACCCCCTGCTCTTCAGATTCTCCCGGATGTGGGCTGCATTTTGGCTGCATGTTGGGCTGGAGCTTCTCGAGGTTTGAGGCCTGGCTTGCTCCAAACTCTGCCATTGAGATTCTCCCGGATGTGGACTGCATTTTGGCTGCCTTTTGAACAGGAGCTTCTCGTGGTTTGAGGCCTGGATTGCTCCACCCCCTGCTCTTGATATTCTCCTCGAAGTGGGCTGCATTTTGGCTGCCTTTTGGGCTGGAGCTTCTCATGGTTTGAGGCCTGGATTGCTCCACCCCCTGCTCTTGAGATTCTCCCGGATGTGGGCTGCATTTTGGCTGCCTTTTGGGCAGGAGCTTCTCGTGGTTTGAGGCCTGGCTTGCTCCACCCCCTGCTCTTGAGATTCTCCCGGATGTGGGCTGCATTTTGGCTGCCTTTTGGGCTGGAGCTTCTCGTTGCTTGAGGCCTGTCTTGCTCCACCCCCTGCTCTTGAGATTCTCCCGGATGTGGGCTGCATTTTGGCTGCCATTTTCGGGTGGAGCTTCTCGTGGTTTGAGGGCTGGCTTTCTCCACCCCCTGCTCTTGAGATTCTCCCGGATGTGGGCTGCATTGTGGCTGCCTTTTGGGCTGGAGCTTCTCAAGGTTTGAGGCCTGGCTTGCTCCACCTTCTGCTCTTGAGATTCTCCCGGATGTGGGCTGCATTTTGGCTGCATGTTGGGCTGGAGCTTCTCGAGGTTTGAGGCCTGGCTCGCTCCAAACTCTGCCATTGAGATTCTCCTGGATGTGGACTGCATTTTGGCTGCCTTTTGAACTGGAGCTTCTCGTGGTTTGAGGCCTGGCTTGCTCCACCCCCTGCTCTTGATATTCTCCTCGAAGTGGGCTGCATTTTGGCTGCCTTTTGGGGTGGAGCTACTCGTGGTTTGAGGCCTGTCTTGCTCCACCCCCTGCTCTTGATATTCTCCCGGATGTGGGCTGCATTTTGGCTGCCTTTTGGGCTGGAACTTCTCGTGGTTTGAGGCCTGGCTTGCTCCACCCCCTGCTCTTGAGATTCTCCCGTAGGTGGGCTGCATTTTGGCTGCATTTTGTGCTGGAGCTTCTCATGGTTTGAGGCCTGGCTTGCTCCTCCCCCTGCTCTTAAGATTCTCCCAGATGTGGGCAGCATTTTGGCTGCCTTTTGGGCTGGAGCTTCTCGAGGTTTGAGGCCTGGCTTGCTCCACCCCCTGCTCTTGATATTCTCCCGGATGTGGTTAGGATTTTGGCTGCCATTTTTGGGTGTAGCTTCTCGTGGTTTGAGGGCTGGCTTTCTCCACCCCCTGCTCTTGATATTCTCCCGGATGTGGGCTGCATTGTGGCTGTCTTTTGGGCTGGATCTTCTTGTGGTTTGAGGCCTGGCTTGCTCCACCCCCTGCTCTTGAGAATGTCCCGGATGTGGGCTGGATATTGGCTGCCTTGTGGGCTGGAGCTTCTCGTGGTTTGAGGCCTGGCTTGCTCCACCCCCTGCTCTTGAGATTCTCCCGGATGTGGGCTGCATTTTGGCTGCCTTTTGGGCTGGAGCTTCTCGTGGTTTGAGGCCTGCCTTGCTCCACCCCCTGCTCTTGAGATTCTCCCGGATGTGGGCTGTATTTTGGCTGCCTTTTGGGCTGGAGCTTCTCGTGGTTTGAGGCCTGGCTTGCTCCACCCCCTGCTCTTGAGATTCTCCCGGATGTGGGCTGCATTTTGGCTGCCTTTTGGGCTGGAGCTTCTCATTGTTTGAGGCTTGGCTTGCTCCACCCCCTGCTCTTGAGATTCTCCCTGATGTGGGCTGCATTTTGGCTGCCTTTAGGGCTGGAGCTTCTCGTGGTTTGAGGCCTGGCTTGCTCCACCCCCTGCTCTTGAGATTCTCCCGGAGGTGGGCTGCATTTTGGCTGCATTTTGGGCTGGAGCTTCTCGTGGTTTGAGGCCTGGCTTGCTCCACCCACTGCTCTTGAGATTCTCCCGGATGTGGCCTGCATTTTGGCTGCCTTTTGGGCTGGAGCTTCTCGTGGTTTGAGGCCTGGCTTGCTCCACCCCCTGCTCTTGAGATTCTCCCGGATGTGGGCTGCATTTTGGCTGCATTTTGGGCTGGAGCTTCTCGTGGTTTGAGGCCTGGCTTGCTCCACCCCCTGCTCTTGATATTCTCCCGTATGTGGGCTGCATTTTGGCTGCCTTTTGGGCTGGAGCTTCTCGTGGTTTGAGGCCTGGCTTGCTCCACCCCCTGCTCTTGAGATTCTCCCGGATGTGGGCTGCATTTTGGCTGCATTTTGGGCTGGAGCTTCTCGTGGTTTGAGGCCTGGCTTGCTCCACCACCTGCTCTTGAGATTCTCTCGGATGTGGGCTGGATTTTGACTGCCTTTTGGGCTGGAGCTTCTCGTGGTTTGAGGCCTGGCTTGCTCCACCCCCTGCTCTTGAAATTGTCCCGGATGTGGGCTGCATTTTTCCTGCCTTTTGGGCCTGAGCTTCTCGTGGTTTGAGGCCTGGCTTGCTCCACCCCCTGCTCTTGAGATTCTCCCGGATGTGGGCTGCATTTTGGCTGCCTTTAGGGCTGGAGCTTCTCGTGGTTTGAGGCCTGGCTTGCTCCACCCCCTGCTCTTGAGATTCTCCCGGATGTGGGCTGCATTTTGGCTGCCTTTTGGGCTGGAGCTTCTCGTGGTTTGAGGCCTGGCTTGATCCACCCCCTTCTATTGAGATTCTCCTGGATGTGGGCTGGATTTTGGCTGCCTTTTGGGCTGGAGCTTCTCGAGGTTTGAGGCCTGGCTTGCTCCACCCCCTGCTCTTGATATTCTCCTGGATGTGGGCTGCATTTTGGCTGCCTTTAATGTTGGAGCTTCTCGTGGTTTGAGGCCTGGCTTGCTCCACCCCCTGCTCTTGAGATTCTCCCGGATGTGGGCTGGATTTTGGCTGCATTTTGGGCTGGAGCTTCTCGTGGTTTGAGGCCTGGCTTGCTCCACCCCCTGCTCTTGAGATTCTCCCGGATCTGGGCTGCATTTTGGCTGCCTTTTGGGCTGGAGCTTCTCGTGGTTTGAGGCCTGGCTTGCTCCACCCCCTGCTCTTGAGATTCTCCCGGATGTGTCCTGCATTTTGGCTGCCTGTTGGGCTGGAGCTTCTCGTGGTTTGAGGCCTGGCTTGCTCCACCCCCTGCTCTTGAAATTGTCCCGGATGTGGGCTGCATTTTGGCTGCCTTTTGGGCTGGAGCTTCTCGTGGTTTGAGGCCTGGCTTGCTCCACCCCCTGCTCTTGAGATTCTCCCGGATGTGGGCTGCATTTTGGCTGCATTTTGGGCTGGAGCTTCTCGTGGTTTGAGGCCTGGCTTGCTTCACCCCCTGCTCTTGAGATTCTCCCGGATGTGGGCTGGATTTTGTCTGCATTTTGGGCTGGAGCTTCTCGTGGTTTGAGTCCTGGCTTGCTCCACCACCTGCTCTTGAGATTCTCCCGGAGGTGGGCTGCATTTTGGCTGAATTTTGGGCTGGAGCTTCTTGAGGTTTGAGGCCTGGCTTGCTCCACCCCCTGCTCTTGATATTCTCCCGGATGTGGGCTGGATTTTGTCTGCATTTTGGGCTGGAGCTTCTCGTGGTTTGAGGCCTGGCTTGCTCCACCCCCTGCTCTTGAGATTCTCCCGGATGTGGGCTGCATTTTGGCTGCCTTTTGGGCTGGAGCTTCTCGTGGTTTGAGGCCTGGCTTGCTCCACCCCCTGCTCTTGAGATTCTCCCGCATGTGGGCTGCATTTTGGCTGCCTTTTGGGCTGGAGCTTCTCGAGGTTTGAGGCCTGGCTTGCTCCACCCCCTGCTCTTGATAATCTCCTGGATGTGGGCTGCATTTTGGCTGCCTTTGGGGCTGGAGCTTCTCATGGTTTGAGGCCTGCCTTGCTCCACCCCCTGCTCTTGAGGTTATCAGGGATGTGGCCTGCATTTTGGCTGCATTTAGGGCTGGAGCTTCTCGTGGTTTGAGGCCTGGCTTGCTCCACCCCCTGCTCTTGAGATTCTCCCGGATGTGGGCTGCATTTTGGCTGCCATTTTTGGGCTGGAGCTTCTCGTGGTTTGAGGCCTGGCTTGCTCCACCCCCTGCTCTTGAGATTCTCCCGGATGTGGGCAGGACTTTGTCTGCCCTTTGGGCTGGAGCTTCTCGTGGTTTGAGGCCTGGCTTGCTCCACCCCCTGCTCTTGAGATTCTCCAGAATGTGGGCTGGATTTTGGCTGCATTTTGGGATGGAGCTTCTCGTGGTTTGAGGCCTGGCTTCCTCCACCCTCTGCTCTTGAGATTCTCCCGGGTGTGGGCTGCATTTTGGCTGCCTTTTGGGATTGAGCTTCTCGTGGTTTGAGGCCTGGCTTACTCCAACCCCTGCTCTTGATATTCTCAGGAAGGTGGGCTGCATTTTGGCTGCCTTTAGGGCAGGAGCTTCTCGTGGTTTGAGGCCTGGCTTGCTCCACCCCCTGCTCTTGAAATTGTCCTGGATGCGGGCTGCATTTTGGCTGCCTTTTGGGCTGGAGCTTCTCGTGGTTTGAGGCCTGGCTTGCTCCACCCCCTGCTCTTGAGATTCTCCCTGATGTGGGCTGCATTTTGGCTGCATTTTGGTCTGGAGCTTCTCGTGGTTTGAGGCCTGGCTTGCTCCACCCACTGCTCTTGAGATTCTCCCGGAGGTGGGCTGGATTTTGGCTGCCTTTTGGGCTGGAGCTTCTCATGGTTTGAGGCCTGGCTTGCTCCACCCCCTGCTCTTGAGATTCTCCCGGAGGTGGGCTGCATATTCGCTGCCTTTTGAGCAGGAGCTTCTCGTGGTTTGAGGCCTGGATTCCTCCACCCCCTTCTCTTGCGATTCTCCTGGATGTGGGCTGGATTTTGTCTGCCTTTAGGGCTGGAGCTTCTCGTGGTTTGAGGCCTGGCTTGCTCCACCCCCTGCTCTTGATATTCTCCCGGATGTGGGCTGCATTTTGGCTGCCTTTTGGGCTGGAGCTTCTCGTGGTTTGAGGCCTGGCTTGCTCCACCCCCTGCTCTTGAGATTCTCCCGGATGTGGGCTGCATTTTGGCTGCCTTTTGGGCTGGAGCTTCTCGTGGTTTGAGGCCTGGCTTGCTCCACCCTCTGCTCTTGAGTTTCTCCCGCGTGTGGGCTGCATTTTGGCTGCCTTTTGGGATGGAGCTTCTCGAGGTTTGAGGCCTGGCTTGCTCCAAACTCTGTCATTGAGATTCTCCCGCATGTGGGCTGCATTTTGGCTGCATTTTGGGCTGGAGCTTCTCGTGGTTTGAGGCCTGGCTTGCTCCACCCCCTGCTCTTGAGATTCTCCCGGATGTGGGCTGCATTTTGGCTGCCTTTTGGGCTGGAGCTTCTCGAGGTTTGAGGCCTGGCTTGCTCCACCCCCTGCTCTTGAGATTCTCCCGGATGTGGGGTGCATTTTGGCTGCCTTTTGGGATGGAGCTTCTCGTGGTTTGAGGCCTGGATTACTCCAACCCCTGCTCTTGATATTCTCAGGAAGGTGGGCTGCATTTTGGCTGCCTTTAGGGCAGGAGCTTCTCGTGGTTTGAGGCCTGGCTTGCTCCACCCCCTGCTCTTGAAATTCTCCTCTATGCGGGCTGCATTTTGGCTGCCTTTTGGGCTGGAGCTTCTCGTGGTTTGAGGCCTTGCTTGCTCCACCCCCTGCTCTTGAGATTCTCCCTGATGTGGGCTGCATTTTGGCTGCATTTTGGGCTGGAGCTTCTCGTGGTTTGAGGCCTGGCTTGCTCCACCCACTGCTCTTGAGATTCTCCCGGATGTGGGCTGGATTTTGGCTGCCTTTTGGGCTGGAGCTTCTCATGGTTTGAGGCCTGACTTGCTCCACCCCCTGCTCTTGAGATTCTCCCGGAGGTGGGCTGCATATTCGCTGCATTTTGGGCAGGAGCTTCTCGTGGTTTGAGGCCTGGGTTCCTCCACCCCCTGCTCTTGAGATTCTCCCGGATGTGTCCTGCATTTTGGCTGCCTGTTGGGCTGGAGCTTCTCGTGGTTTGAGGCCTGGCTTGCTCCACCCCCTGCTCTTGAAATTGTCCCGGATGTGGGCTGCATTTTGGCTGCCTTTTGGGCTGGAGCTTCTCGTGGTTTGAGGCCTGGCTTGCTCCACCCCCTGCTCTTGAGATTCTCCCGGATGTGGGCTGCATTTTGGCTGCATTTTGGGCTGGAGCTTCTCGTGGTTTGAGGCCTGGCTTGCTTCACCCCCTGCTCTTGAGATTCTCCCGGATGTGGGCTGGATTTTGTCTGCATTTTGGGCAGGAGCTTCTCGTGGTTTGAGGCCTGGCTTGCTCCACCCCCTGCTCTTGAAATTGTCCTGGATGCGGGCTGCATTTTGGCTGCCTTTTGGGCTGGAGCTTCTCGTGGTTTGAGGCCTGGCTTGCTCCACCCCCTGCTCTTGAGATTCTCCCGGATGTGGGCTGCATTTTGGCTGCATTTTGGGCTGGAGCTTCTCGTGGTTTGAGGCCTGGCTTGCTTCACCCCCTGCTCTTGAGATTCTCCCGGATGTGGGTTGGATTTTGTCTGCATTTTGGGCAGGAGCTTCTCGTGGTTTGAGGCCTGGCTTGCTCCACCCCCTGCTCTTGAAATTGTCCTGGATGCGGGCTGCATTTTGGCTGCCTTTTGGGCTGGAGCTTCTCGTGGTTTGAGGCCTGGCTTGCTCCACCCCCTGCTCTTGAGATTCTCCCTGATGTGGGCTGCATTTTGGCTGCATTTTGGGCTGGAGCTTCTCGTGGTTTGAGGCCTGGCTTGCTCCACCCACTGCTCTTGAGATTCTCCCGGAGGTGGGCTGGATTTTGGATGCCTTTTGGGCTGGAGCTTCTCATGGTTTGAGGCCTGGCTTGCTCCACCCCCTGCTCTTGAGATTCTCCCGGAGGTGGGCTGCATATTCGCTGCCTTTTGAGCAGGAGCTTCTCGTGGTTTGAGGCCTGGATTCCTCCACCCCCTTCTCTTGCGATTCTCCTGGATGTGGGCTGGATTTTGTCTGCCTTTAGGGCTGGAGCTTCTCGTGGTTTGAGGCCTGGCTTGCTCCACCCCCTGCTCTTGATATTCTCCCGGATGTGGGCTGCATTTTGGCTGCCTTTTGGGCTGGAGCTTCTCGTGGTTTGTAGCCTGGCTTGCTCCACCCCCTGCTCTTGAGATTCTCCCGGATGTGGGCTGCATTTTGGCTGCCTTTTGGGCTGGAGCTTCTCGTGGTTTGAGGCCTGGCTTGCTCCACCCTCTGCTCTTGAGTTTCTCCCGCGTGTGGGCTGCATTTTGGCTGCCTTTTGGGATGGAGCTTCTCGAGGTTTGAGGCCTGGCTTGCTCCAAACTCTGTCATTGAGATTCTCCCGGTGGTGGGCTGCATTTTGGCTGCATTTTGGGCTGGAGCTTCTCGTGGTTTGAGGCCTGGCTTGCTCCACCCCCTGCTCTTGAGATTCTCCCGGATGTGGGCTGCATTTTGGCTGCCTTTTGGGCTGGAGCTTCTCGAGGTTTGAGGCCTGGCTTGCTCCACCCCCTGCTCTTGAGATTCTCCCGGATGTGGGGTGCATTTTGGCTGCCTTTTGGGATGGAGCTTCTCGTGGTTTGAGGCCTGGATTACTCCAACCCCTGCTCTTGATATTCTCGGGAAGGTGGGCTGCATTTTGGCTGCCTTTAGGGCAGGAGCTTCTCGTGGTTTGAGGCCTGGCTTGCTCCACCCCCTGCTCTTGAAATTCTCCTCTATGCGGGCTGCATTTTGGCTGCCTTTTGGGCTGGAGCTTCTCGTGGTTTGAGGCCTTGCTTGCTCCACCCCCTGCTCTTGAGATTCTCCCTGATGTGGGCTGCATTTTGGCTGCATTTTGGGCTGGAGCTTCTCGTGGTTTGAGGCCTGGCTTGCTCCACCCACTGCTCTTGAGATTCTCCCGGATGTGGGCTGGATTTTGGCTGCCTTTTGGGCTGGAGCTTCTCATGGTTTGAGGCCTGACTTGCTCCACCCCCTGCTCTTGAGATTCTCCCGGAGGTGGGCTGCATATTCGCTGCATTTTGGGCAGGAGCTTCTCGTGGTTTGCGGCCTGGGTTCCTCCACCCCCTTCTCTTGCGATTCTCCTGGATGTGGGCTGCATTTTGGCTGCCTTTAGGGCTGGAGCTTCTCGTGGTTTGAGGCCTGGCTTGCTCCACCCCCTGCTCTTGAGATTCTCCCGGATTTGGGCTGCATTTTGTCTTCTTTTTGGGCTGGATGTTTTCGAGGTTTGAGGCCTGGCTTGCTCCACCCCCTGCTCTTGAGATTCTCCCGGATGTGGGGTGCATTTTGGCTGCCTTTTGGGCTGGAGCTTCTCGTGGTTTGAGGCCTGGCTTGCTCCACCCCCTGCTCTTGAGATTCTCCCGGAGGTGGGCTGCATTTTGGCTGCCTTTTGGGCTGGAGCTTCTCGTGGTTTGAGGCCTGGCTTGCTCCACCCCCTGCTCTTGAGGTTATCAGGGAAGTGGGCTGCATTTTGGCTGCATTTTGGGCTGGAGCTTCTCGTGGTTTGAGGCCTGGCTTGCTCCACCCCCTGCTCTTGAGATTCTCCCGGATGTGGGCTGCATTTTGGCTGCCTTTTGGGCTGGAGCTTCTCGAGGTTTGAGGCCTGGCTTGCTCCACCCCCTGCTCTTGAGATTCTCCCGGATGTGGGCTGCATTTTGGCTGCCTTTTGGGCTGGAGCTTCTCGTGGTTTGAGGCCTGGCTTGCTCCACCCCCTGCTCTTGAGATTCTCCCGGATGTGGGCTGCATTTTGGCTGCATTTTGGGCTGGAGCTTCTCGTGGTTTGAGGCCTGGCTTGCTCCACCCCCTGCTCTTGAGATTCTCCCGGATGTGGGCTGGATTTTGGCTGCCTTTTGGGCTGGAGCTTCTCGAGGTTTGAGGCCTGGCTTGCTCCACCCCCTGCTCTTGAGATTCTCCCGAGGTGGGCTGTATTTTGGCTGCCTTTTGGGCTGGAGCTTCTCGTGGTTTGAGGCCTGGCTTGCTCCACCCCCTGCTCTTGAGATTCTCCCGGATGTGGGCTGGATTTTGTCTGCCTTTTGGGCTGGAGCTTCTCGTGGTTTGAGGCCTGGATTGCTCCACCCCCTGCTCTTGAGATTCTCCCGGATGTGGGCTGCATTTTGGCTGCCTTTTGGGCTGGAGCTTCTCGAGGTTTGAGGCCTGGCTTGCTCCACCCCCTGCTCTTGAGATTCTCCCGGATGTGGGCTGCATTTTGGCTGCCTTTTGGGCTGGAGCTTCTTGTGGTTTGAGGCCTGGCTTGCTCCACCCCCTGCTCTTGAGATTCTCCCGGATGTGGGCTGGATTTTGGCTGCCTTTAGGGCTGGAGCTTCTCGTGGTTTGAGGCCTGGCTTGCTCCACCTCCTGCTCTTGAGATTCTCCCGGAGGTGGGCTGCATTTTGGCTGCCTTTAGGGCTGGAGCTTCCCATGGTTTGAGGCCTGGCTTGCTCCACCCCCTGCTCTTGGGATTCTCCCGGATGTGGGCTGCATTTTGGCTGCCTTTTGGGCTGGAGCTTCTTGTGGTTTGAGGCCTGGCTTGCTCCACCCCCTGCTCTTGAGATTCTCCCGGATGTGGGCTGGATTTTGGCTGCCTTTAGGGCTGGAGCTTCTCGTGGTTTGAGGCCTGGCTTGCTCCACCTCCTGCTCTTGAGATTCTCCCGGAGGTGGGCTGCATTTTGGCTGCCTTTAGGGCTGGAGCTTCCCATGGTTTGAGGCCTGGCTTGCTCCACCCCCTGCTCTTGGGATTCTCCCGGATGTGGGCTGGATTTTGTCTGCCTTTTGGGCTGGAGCTTCTCGTGGTTTGAGGCCTGGCTTGCTCCACCCCCTGCTCTTGAGATTCTCCCGGATGTGGGCTGCATTTTGGCTGCCTTTTGGGCTGGAGCTTCTCGAGGTTTGAGGCCTGGCTTGCTCCACCCCCTGCTCTTGAGATTCTCCCGGATGTGGGCTGCATTTTGGCTGCCTTTTGGGCTGGAGCTTCTTGTGGTTTGAGGCCTGGCTTGCTCCACCCCCTGCTCTTGAGATTCTCCCGGATGTGGGCTGGATTTTGGCTGCCTTTAGGGCTGGAGCTTCTCGTGGTTTGAGGCCTGGCTTGCTCCACCTCCTGCTCTTGAGATTCTCCCTTAGGTGGGCTGCATTTTGGCTGCCTTTAGGGCTGGAGCTTCCCATGGTTTGAGGCCTGGCTTGCTCCACCCCCTGCTCTTGGGATTCTCCCGGATGTGGGCTGCATTTTGGCTGCCTTTTGGGCTGGAGCTTCTCGAGGTTTGAGGCCTGGCTTGCTCCACCCCCTGCTCTTGAGATTCTCCCGGATGTGGGCTGCATTTTGGCTGTGTTTTGGGCTGGAGCTTCTCGTGGTTTGAGGCCTGGCTTGCTCCACCCCCTGCTCTTGAGATTCTCCCGGATGTGGGATGCATTTTGGCTGCCTTTTGGGCTGGAGCTTCTCGTGGTTTGAGGCCTGGCTTGCTCCACCCCCTGCTCTTGAGATTCTCCCGGATGTGGGCTGCATTTTGGCTGCCTTTTGGGCTGGAGCTTCTCGTGGTTTGAGGCCTGGCTTGCTCCACCCCCTGCTCTTGAGATTCTCCTGGATGTGGGCTGCATTTTGGCTGCCTTTTGGGCAGGAGCTTCTCGTGGTTTGAGGCCTGGCTTGCTCCACCCCCTGCTCTTGAGATTCTCCCGGATATGGGCTGCATTTTGGCTGCCTTTTGGGCTGGAGCTTCTCGTGGTTTGAGGCCTGGCTTGCTCCACCCCCTGCTCTTGAGATTCTCCCGGATGTGGGCTGCATTTTGGCTGCCTTTTGGGCTGGAGCTTCTCGTGGTTTGAGGCCTGGCTTGCTCCACCCCCTGCTCTCGATATTCTCCCGGATGTGGGCTGGATTTTGTCTCCATTTTGGGCTGGAGCTTCTTGTGGTTTGAGGCCTGGCTTGCTCCACCCCCTGCTCTTGAGATTCTCCTGGATGTGGGCTGCGTTTTGGCTGCCTTTTGGGCCTGAGCTTCTCGTGGTTTGAGGCCTGGCTTGCTCCACCCCCTGCTCTTGAGATTCTCCCGGATGTGGGCTGCATTTTGGCTGCCTTTAGGGCTGGAGCTTCTAGTGGTTTGAGGCCTGGCTTGCTCCACCCCCTGCTCTTGAGATTCTCCCGGATGTGGGCTGCATTTTGGCTGCCTTTTGGGCTGGAGCTTCTCGTGGTTTGAGGCCTGGCTTGCTCCACCCCCTGCTCTTGAGATTCTCCCGGATGTGGGCTGCATTTTGGCTGCCTTTTGGGCTGGAGCTTCTCGTGGTTTGAGGCCTGGCTTGCTCCACCCCCTGCTCTTGAGATTCTCCTGGATGTGGGCTGCATTTTGGCTGCCTGTTGGGCTGGAGCTTCTCGTAGTTTGAGGCCTGGCTTGCTCCACCCCCTGCTCTTGAAATTGTCCCGGATGTGGGCTGCATTTTGGCTGCCTTTTGGGCTGGAGCTTCTCGTGGTTTGAGGCCTGGCTTGCTCCACCCCCTGCTCTTGAGATTCTCCCGGATGTGGGCTGCATTTTGGCTGCCTTTTGGGCTGGAGCATCTCGTGGTTTGAGGCCTGGCTTGCTTCACCACCTGCTCTTGAGATTCTCCCGGAGGTGGGCTGCATTTTGGCTGAATTTTGGGCTGGAGCTTCTTGAGGTTTGAGGCCTGCCTTGCTCCACCCCTTGCTCTTGATATTCTCCCGGATGTGGGATGGATTTTGTCTGTTTTTGGGCTGGAGCTTCTCGTGGTTTGAGGCCTGGCTTGCTCCACCCCCTGCTCTTGAGATTCTCCCGGATGTGGGCTGCATTTTGGCTGCCTTTTGGGCTGGAGCTTCTCGTGGTTTGAGGCCTGGCTTGCTCCACCCACTGCTCTTGAGATTCTCCCGGATGTGGGCTGCATTTTGGCTGCCTTTTGGGCTGGAGCTTCTCGTGGTTTGAGGCCTGGCTTGCTCCACCACCTGCTCTTGAGATTCTCCCGGATGTTGGCTGCATTTTGGCTGCCTTTTGGGCTGGAGCTTCTCGTGGTTTGAGGCCTGGCTTGCTCCACCCCCTGCTCTTGAGATTCTCCCGGATGTGGGCTGCATTTTGGCTGCCTTTTGGGCTGGAGCTTCTCGTGGTTTGAGGCCTGGCTTGCTCCACCCCCTGCTCTTGAGATTCTCCCGGATGTGGGCTGCATTTTGGCTGCCTTTTGGGCTGGAGCTTCTCGTGGTTTGAGGCCTGGCTTGCTCCACCCCCTGCTCTTGAGATTCTCCCGGATGTGGGCTGGATTTTGGCTGCCTTTTGGGCTGGAGCTTCTTGAGGTTTGAGGCCTGGCTTGCTTCACCCCCTGCTCTTGAGATTCTCCCGGATGTGGGCTGGATTTTGTCTGCATTTTGGGCTGGAGCTTCTCGTGGTTTGAGGCCTGGCTTGCTCCACCCCCTGCTCTTGAGATTCTCCCGGATGTGGGCTGCATTTTGGCTGCCTTTAGGGCTGGAGCTTCTCGCGGTTTGAGGCCCGGCTTGCTCCACACCCTGCTCTTGAGATTCTCCCGGAGGTGGGCTGCATTTTGGCTGCCTTTTGGGCTGGAGCTTCTCGTGGTTTGAGGCCTGGCTTGCTCCACCCCCTGCTCTTGAGATTCTCCCGGATGTGGGCTGCATTTTGGCTGCCTTTTGGGCTGGAGCTTCTCGTGGTTTGAGGCCTGGCTTGCCCCACCCTCTGCTCTTGAGATTCTCCTGGATGTGGGCTGCGTTTTGGCTGCCTTTTGGGCCTGAGCTTCTCAAGGTTTGAGGCCTGGCTTGCTCCACCCCCTGCTCTTGAGATTCTCTTGGATGTGGGCTGCATTTTTGCTGTCTTTAGGGCTGGAGCTTCTAGTGGTTTGAGGCCTGGCTTGCTCCACCCCCTGCTCTTGAGATTCTCCCGGATGTGGGCTGCATTTTGGCTGCCTTTTGGGCTGGAGCTTCTCGTGGTTTGAGGCCTGGCTTGCTCCACCCCCTGCTCTTGAGATTCTCCCGGAGGTGGGCTGCATTTTGGCTGAATTTTGGGCTGGAGCTTCTTGAGGTTTGAGGCCTGGCTTGCTCCACCCCCTGCTCTTGATATTCTCCCGGATGTGGGCTGGATTTTGACTGCATTTTGGGCTGGTGGTTCTCGTGGTTTGAGGCCTGGCTTGCTCCACCCCCTGCTCTTGATATTCTCCCGGATGTGGGCTGCATTTTGGCTGCCTTTTGGGCTGGAGCTTCTCGTGGTTTGAGGCCTGGCTTGCTCCACCCCCTGCTCTTGAGATTCTCCCGGATGTGGGCTGCATTTTGGCTGCCTTTTGGGCTGGAGCTTCTCGTGGTTTGAGGCCTGGCTTGCCCCACCCCCTGCTCTTGAGATTCTCCTGGATGTGGGCTGCGTTTTGGCTGCCTTTTGGGCCTGAGCTTCTCGTGGTTTGAGGCCTGGCTTGCTCCACCCCCTGCTCTTGAGATTCTCCCGGATGTGGGCTGCATTTTGGCTGCCTTTAGGGCTGGAGCTTCTCGTGGTTTGAGGCCTGGCCTGCTCCACCCCCTGCTCTTGAGATTCTCCCGGATGTGGGCTGGATTTTGTCTGCCTTTTGGGCTGGAGCTTCTCGTGGTTTGAGGCCTGGCTTGTTCCACCCCCTTCTATTGAGATTCTCCTGGATGTGGGCTGGATTTTGGCTGCCTTTTGGGCTGGAGCTTCTCGAGGTTTGAGGCCTGGCTTGCTCCACCCCCTGCTCTTGATATTCTCCTGGATGTGGGCTGCATTTTGGCTGCCTTTAAGGTTGGAGCTTCTCGTGGTTTGAGGCCTGGCTTGCTCCACCCCCTGCTCTTGAGATTCTCCCGGAGGTGGGCTGCATTTTGGCTGCCTTTAGGGCTGGAGCTTCCCATGGTTTGAGGCCTGGCTTGCTCCACCCCCTGCTCTTGGGATTCTCCCGGATGTGGGCTGGATTTTGTCTGCCTTTTGGGCTGGAGCTTCTCGTGGTTTGAGGCCTGGCTTGCTCCACCCCCTGCTCTTGAGATTCTCCCGGATGTGGGCTGCATTTTGGCTGCCTTTTGGGCTGGAGCTTCTCGAGGTTTGAGGCCTGGCTTGCTCCACCCCCTGCTCTTGAGATTCTCCCGGATGTGGGCTGCATTTTGGCTGCCTTTTGGGCTGGAGCTTCTTGTGGTTTGAGGCCTGGCTTGCTCCACCCCCTGCTCTTGAGATTCTCCCGGATGTGGGCTGGATTTTGGCTGCCTTTAGGGCTGGAGCTTCTCGTGGTTTGAGGCCTGGCTTGCTCCACCTCCTGCTCTTGAGATTCTCCCTTAGGTGGGCTGCATTTTGGCTGCCTTTAGGGCTGGAGCTTCCCATGGTTTGAGGCCTGGCTTGCTCCACCCCCTGCTCTTGGGATTCTCCCGGATGTGGGCTGCATTTTGGCTGCCTTTTGGGCTGGAGCTTCTCGAGGTTTGAGGCCTGGCTTGCTCCACCCCCTGCTCTTGAGATTCTCCCGGATGTGGGCTGCATTTTGGCTGTGTTTTGGGCTGGAGCTTCTCGTGGTTTGAGGCCTGGCTTGCTCCACCCCCTGCTCTTGAGATTCTCCCGGATGTGGGATGCATTTTGGCTGCCTTTTGGGCTGGAGCTTCTCGTGGTTTGAGGCCTGGCTTGCTCCACCCCCTGCTCTTGAGATTCTCCCGGATGTGGGCTGCATTTTGGCTGCCTTTTGGGCTGGAGCTTCTCGTGGTTTGAGGCCTGGCTTGCTCCACCCCCTGCTCTTGAGATTCTCCTGGATGTGGGCTGCATTTTGGCTGCCTTTTGGGCAGGAGCTTCTCGTGGTTTGAGGCCTGGCTTGCTCCACCCCCTGCTCTTGAGATTCTCCCGGATATGGGCTGCATTTTGGCTGCCTTTTGGGCTGGAGCTTCTCGTGGTTTGAGGCCTGGCTTGCTCCACCCCCTGCTCTTGAGATTCTCCCGGATGTGGGCTGCATTTTGGCTGCCTTTTGGGCTGGAGCTTCTCGTGGTTTGAGGCCTGGCTTGCTCCACCCCCTGCTCTCGATATTCTCCCGGATGTGGGCTGGATTTTGTCTCCATTTTGGGCTGGAGCTTCTTGTGGTTTGAGGCCTGGCTTGCTCCACCCCCTGCTCTTGAGATTCTCCTGGATGTGGGCTGCGTTTTGGCTGCCTTTTGGGCCTGAGCTTCTCGTGGTTTGAGGCCTGGCTTGCTCCACCCCCTGCTCTTGAGATTCTCCCGGATGTGGGCTGCATTTTGGCTGCCTTTAGGGCTGGAGCTTCTAGTGGTTTGAGGCCTGGCTTGCTCCACCCCCTGCTCTTGAGATTCTCCCGGATGTGGGCTGCATTTTGGCTGCCTTTTGGGCTGGAGCTTCTCGTGGTTTGAGGCCTGGCTTGCTCCACCCCCTGCTCTTGAGATTCTCCCGGATGTGGGCTGCATTTTGGCTGCCTTTTGGGCTGGAGCTTCTCGTGGTTTGAGGCCTGGCTTGCTCCACCCCCTGCTCTTGAGATTCTCCTGGATGTGGGCTGCATTTTGGCTGCCTGTTGGGCTGGAGCTTCTCGTAGTTTGAGGCCTGGCTTGCTCCACCCCCTGCTCTTGAAATTGTCCCGGATGTGGGCTGCATTTTGGCTGCCTTTTGGGCTGGAGCTTCTCGTGGTTTGAGGCCTGGCTTGCTCCACCCCCTGCTCTTGAGATTCTCCCGGATGTGGGCTGCATTTTGGCTGCCTTTTGGGCTGGAGCATCTCGTGGTTTGAGGCCTGGCTTGCTTCACCACCTGCTCTTGAGATTCTCCCGGAGGTGGGCTGCATTTTGGCTGAATTTTGGGCTGGAGCTTCTTGAGGTTTGAGGCCTGCCTTGCTCCACCCCTTGCTCTTGATATTCTCCCGGATGTGGGATGGATTTTGTCTGTTTTTGGGCTGGAGCTTCTCGTGGTTTGAGGCCTGGCTTGCTCCACCCCCTGCTCTTGAGATTCTCCCGGATGTGGGCTGCATTTTGGCTGCCTTTTGGGCTGGAGCTTCTCGTGGTTTGAGGCCTGGCTTGCTCCACCCACTGCTCTTGAGATTCTCCCGGATGTGGGCTGCATTTTGGCTGCCTTTTGGGCTGGAGCTTCTCGTGGTTTGAGGCCTGGCTTGCTCCACCACCTGCTCTTGAGATTCTCCCGGATGTTGGCTGCATTTTGGCTGCCTTTTGGGCTGGAGCTTCTCGTGGTTTGAGGCCTGGCTTGCTCCACCCCCTGCTCTTGAGATTCTCCCGGATGTGGGCTGCATTTTGGCTGCCTTTTGGGCTGGAGCTTCTCGTGGTTTGAGGCCTGGCTTGCTCCACCCCCTGCTCTTGAGATTCTCCCGGATGTGGGCTGCATTTTGGCTGCCTTTTGGGCTGGAGCTTCTCGTGGTTTGAGGCCTGGCTTGCTCCACCCCCTGCTCTTGAGATTCTCCCGGATGTGGGCTGGATTTTGGCTGCCTTTTGGGCTGGAGCTTCTTGAGGTTTGAGGCCTGGCTTGCTTCACCCCCTGCTCTTGAGATTCTCCCGGATGTGGGCTGGATTTTGTCTGCATTTTGGGCTGGAGCTTCTCGTGGTTTGAGGCCTGGCTTGCTCCACCCCCTGCTCTTGAGATTCTCCCGGATGTGGGCTGCATTTTGGCTGCCTTTAGGGCTGGAGCTTCTCGCGGTTTGAGGCCCGGCTTGCTCCACACCCTGCTCTTGAGATTCTCCCGGAGGTGGGCTGCATTTTGGCTGCCTTTTGGGCTGGAGCTTCTCGTGGTTTGAGGCCTGGCTTGCTCCACCCCCTGCTCTTGAGATTCTCCCGGATGTGGGCTGCATTTTGGCTGCCTTTTGGGCTGGAGCTTCTCGTGGTTTGAGGCCTGGCTTGCCCCACCCTCTGCTCTTGAGATTCTCCTGGATGTGGGCTGCGTTTTGGCTGCCTTTTGGGCCTGAGCTTCTCAAGGTTTGAGGCCTGGCTTGCTCCACCCCCTGCTCTTGAGATTCTCTTGGATGTGGGCTGCATTTTTGCTGTCTTTAGGGCTGGAGCTTCTAGTGGTTTGAGGCCTGGCTTGCTCCACCCCCTGCTCTTGAGATTCTCCCGGATGTGGGCTGCATTTTGGCTGCCTTTTGGGCTGGAGCTTCTCGTGGTTTGAGGCCTGGCTTGCTCCACCCCCTGCTCTTGAGATTCTCCCGGAGGTGGGCTGCATTTTGGCTGAATTTTGGGCTGGAGCTTCTTGAGGTTTGAGGCCTGGCTTGCTCCACCCCCTGCTCTTGATATTCTCCCGGATGTGGGCTGGATTTTGACTGCATTTTGGGCTGGTGGTTCTCGTGGTTTGAGGCCTGGCTTGCTCCACCCCCTGCTCTTGATATTCTCCCGGATGTGGGCTGCATTTTGGCTGCCTTTTGGGCTGGAGCTTCTCGTGGTTTGAGGCCTGGCTTGCTCCACCCCCTGCTCTTGAGATTCTCCCGGATGTGGGCTGCATTTTGGCTGCCTTTTGGGCTGGAGCTTCTCGTGGTTTGAGGCCTGGCTTGCCCCACCCCCTGCTCTTGAGATTCTCCTGGATGTGGGCTGCGTTTTGGCTGCCTTTTGGGCCTGAGCTTCTCGTGGTTTGAGGCCTGGCTTGCTCCACCCCCTGCTCTTGAGATTCTCCCGGATGTGGGCTGCATTTTGGCTGCCTTTAGGGCTGGAGCTTCTCGTGGTTTGAGGCCTGGCCTGCTCCACCCCCTGCTCTTGAGATTCTCCCGGATGTGGGCTGGATTTTGTCTGCCTTTTGGGCTGGAGCTTCTCGTGGTTTGAGGCCTGGCTTGTTCCACCCCCTTCTATTGAGATTCTCCTGGATGTGGGCTGGATTTTGGCTGCCTTTTGGGCTGGAGCTTCTCGAGGTTTGAGGCCTGGCTTGCTCCACCCCCTGCTCTTGATATTCTCCTGGATGTGGGCTGCATTTTGGCTGCCTTTAAGGTTGGAGCTTCTCGTGGTTTGAGGCCTGGCTTGCTCCACCCCCTGCTCTTGAGATTCTCCCGGATGTGGGCTGCATTTTGGCTGCCTTTTGGGCTGGAGCTTCTCGTGGTTTGAGGCCTGGCTTGCTCCACCCCCTGCTCTTGAGATTCTCCCGGATGTGGGCTGCATTTTGGCTGCCTTTTGGGCTGGAGCTTCTCGTGGTTTGAGGCCTGGCTTGCTCCACCCCCTGCTCTTGAGATTCTCCCGGATGTGGGCTGCGTTTTGGCTGCCTGTTGGGCTGGAGCTTCTCGTAGTTTGAGGCCTGGCTTGCTCCACCCCCTGCTCTTGAAATTGTCCCGGATGTGGGCTGCATTTTGGCTGCCTTTTGGGCTGGAGCTTCTCGTGGTTTGAGGCCTGGCTTGCTCCACCCCCTGCTCTTGAGATTCTCCCGGATGTGGGCTGCATTATGGCTGAATTTTGGGCTGGAGCTTCTCGTGGTTTGAGGCCTGGCTTGCTCCACCCCCTTCTCTTGAGATTCTCCCGGATGTGGGCTGCATTTTGGCTGCCTTTTGGGCTGGAGCTTCTCGTGGTTTGAGGCGTGGCTTGCTTCACCCCCTGCTCTTGAGATTCTCCCGGATGTGGGCTGGATTTTGTCTGCATTTTGGGCTGGAGCTTCTCGTGGTTTGAGGCCTGGCTTGCTCCACCACCTGCTCTTGAGATTCTCCCGGAGGTGGGCTGCATTTTGGCTGAATTTAGGGCTGGAGCTTCTTGAGGTTTGAGGCCTGCCTTGCTCCACCCCCTGCTCTTGAGATTCTCCCGGATGTGGGATGGATTTTGTCTGCCTTTTGGGCTGGAGGTTCTCGTGGTTTGAGGCCTGGCTTGCTCCACCCCCTGCTCTTGAGATTCTCCCGGATGTGGGCTGGATTTTGGCTGCCTTTTGGGCTGGAGCTTCTCGTGGTTTGAGGCCTGCCTTGCTCCACCCCCTGCTCTTGAGATTCTCCCGGATGTGGGCTGCATTTTGGCTGCCTTTTTTGGCGTGGAGCTTCTCGAGGTTTGAGGCCTGGCTTGCTCCACCCCCTGCTCTTGAGATTCTCCCGGATGTGGGCTGCATTTTGGCTGCCTTTTGGGCTGGAGCTTCTCATGGTTTGAGGCCTGGCTTGCTCCACCCCCTGCTCTTGAGATTCTCCCGCATGTGGGCTGGATTTTGGCTGCCTTTTGGGCTGGAGCTTCTCATGGTTTGAGGCCTGGCTTGCTCCACCCCCTGCTCTTGAGGTTATCAGGGAAGTGGGCTGCATTTTGGCTGCGTTTTGGGCTGGAGCTTCTCGTGGTTTGAGGCCTGGCTTGCTCCACCCCCTGCTCTTGAGATTCTCCTGGATGTGGGCTGCATTTTGGCTGTCTTTTGGGCTGGAGCTTCTCGTGGTTTGAGGCCTGGCTTGCTCCACCCCCTGCTCTTGAGATTCTCCCGGATGTGGGCTGGATTTTGGCTGCATTTTGGGATGGAGCTTCTCGTGGTTTGAGGCCTGGCTTGCTCCACCCCCTGCTCTTGAGATTCTCCTGGATGTGGGCTGCATTTTGGCTGCCTTTTGGGCTGGAGCTTCTCGTGGTTTGAGGCCTGGCTTGCTCCACCCCCTGCTCTTGAGATTCTCCTGGATGTGGGCTGCATTTTGGCTGCCTTTTGAGCTGGAGCTTCTCGTGGTTTGAGGCCTGGGTTGCTCCACCCCCTGCTCTTGAGATTCTCCCGGATGTGGGCTGGATTTTGGCTGCCTTTTGGGCTGGAGCTTCTCGTGGTTTGAGGCCTGGCTTGCTCCACCAACTGCTCTTGAAATTGTCCCGGATGTGGGCTGCATTTTGGCTGCCTTTTGGGCTGGAGCTTCTCGTGGTTTGAGGCCTGGCTTGCTCCACCCCCTGCTCTTGAGATTCTCCTGGATGTGGGCTGCATTTTGGCTGCCTTTTGGGCTGGAGCTTCTCGTGGTTTGAGGCCTGGCTTGCTCCACCCCCTGCTCTTGAGATTCTCCCGGATGTGGGCTGGATTTTGGCTGCCTTTTGGGCTGGAGCTTCTCGTGGTTTGAGGCCTGGCTTGCTCCACCCCCTGCTCTTGAGATTCTCCCGGATGTGGGCTGCATTTTGGCTGCCTTTTGGGCTGGAGCTTCTCGTGGTTTGAGGCCTGTCTTGCTCCACCCCCTGCTCTTGAGATTCTCCCGGATGTGGGCTGCATTTTGGCTGCCTTTTGGGCTGGAGCTTCTCGTGGTTTGAGGCCTGGGTTGCTCCACCACCTGCTCTTGAGATTCTCCCGGATGTGGGCTGGATTTTGGCTGCCTTTTGGGCCTGAGCTTCTCGTGGTTTGAGGCCTGGCTTGCTCCACCCCCTGCTCTTGAGATTCTCCCGGATGTGGGCTGCATTTTGGCTGCCTTTTGGGCTGGAGCTTCTCGTGGTTTGAGGCCTGGCTTGCTCCACCCCCTGCTCTTGAGATTCTCCCGGATGTGGGCTGCATTTTGGCTGCCTTTTGGGCTGGAGCTTCTCGTGGTTTGAGGCCTGGCTTGCTCCACCCCCTGCTCTTGAGATTCTCCCGCATGTGGGCTGCATTTTGGATGCCTTTTGGGCTGGAGCTTCTCGTGGTTTGAGGCCTGGCTTGCTCCACCCCCTGCTCTTGAGATTCTCCCGGATGTGGGCTGGATTTTGGCTGCATTTTGGGCTGGAGCTTCTCGTGGTTTGAGGCCTAGGATGCTCCACCCCCTGCTCTTGAGATTCTCCCGGATGTGGGCTGGATTTTGGCTGCCTTTTGGGCTGGAGCTTCTCGTGGTTTGAGGCCTGGCTTGCTCCACCCCCTGCTCTTGAAATTGTCCCGGATGTGGGCTGCATTTTGGCTGCCTTTTGGGCTGGAGCTTCTCGTGGTTTGAGGCCTGGCTTGCTCCACCCCCTGCTCTTGATATTCTCCCGGATGTGGGCTGGATTTTGGCTGCCTTTAGGGCTGGAGCTTCTCGTGGTTTGAGGCCTGGCTTGCTCCAACCCCTTCTATTGAGATTCTCCTGGATGTGGGCTGGATTTTGGCTGCCTTTTGGGCTGGAGCTTCTCGTGGTTTGAGGCCTGCCTTGCTCCACCCCCTGCTCTTGAGATTCTCCCGGATGTGGGCTGGATTTTGTCTGCCCTTTGGGCTGGAGCTTCTCGTGGTTTGAGGCCTGGCTTGCTCCACCCCCTTCTATTGAGATTCTCCTGGATGTGGGCTGGATTTTGGCTGCCTTTTGGGCTGGAGCTTCTCGAGGTTTGAGGCCTGGCTTGCTCCACCCCCTGCTCTTGATATTCTCCTGGATGTGGGCTGCATTTTGGCTGCCTTTAAGGTTGGAGCTTCTCGTGGTTTGAGGCCTGGCTTGCTCCACCCCCTGCTCTTGAGATTCTCCCGGATGTGGGCTGCATTTTGGCTGCCTTTTTTGGGCTGGAGCTTCTCGAGGTTTGAGGCCTGGCTTGCTCCACCCCCTGCTCTTGAGATTCTCCCGGATGTGGGCTGGATTTTGGCTGCCTTTTGGGCTGGAGCTTCTCATGGTTTGAGGCCTGGCTTGCTCCACCCCCTGCTCTTGAGATTCTCCCGCAGGTGGGCTGCATTTTGGCTGCCTTTTTTGGGCTGGAGCTTCTCGTGGTTTGAGGCCTGGCTTGCTCCACCCCCTGCTCTTGAGATTCTCCCGGATGTGGGCTGCATTTTGGCTGCCTTTTGGGCTGGAGCTTCTCGTGGTTTGAGGCCTGGGTTGCTCCACCCCCTGCTCTTGAGATTATCCCGGATGTGGGCTGGATTTTGGCTGCCTTTTGGGCTGGAGCTTCTCGTGGTTTGAGGCCTGGCTTGCTCCACCCCCTGCTCTTGAAATTGTCCCGGATGTGGGCTGCATTTTGGCTGCCTTTTGGGCCTGAGCTTCTCGTGGTTTGAGGCCTGGCTTGCTCCACCCCCTGCTCTTGAGATTCTCCCGGATGTGGGCTGGATTTTGGCTGCCTTTTGGGCTGGAGCTTCTCGTGGTTTGAGGCCTGGCTTCCTCCACCCCCTGCTCTTGAGATTCTCCCGAATGTGGGCTGCATTTTGGCTGCCTTTAGTGCTGGAGCTTCTCGTGGTTTGAGGCCTGGCTTGCTCCACCCCCTGCTCTTGAGATTCTCCCGGATGTGGGCTGCATTTTGGCTGCCTTTTGGGCTGGAGCTTCTCGTGGTTTGAGGCCTGGCTTGCTCCACCCCCTGCTCTTGAGATTCTCCCGGATGTGGGCTGCATTTTGGCTGCCTTTTGGGCTGGAGCTTCTCGTGGTTTGAGGCCTGGCTTGCTCCACCCCCTTCTATTGAGATTCTCCTGGATGTGGGCTGGATTTTGGCTGCATTTAGGGCTGGAGCTTCTCGAGGTTTGAGGCCTGGCTTGCTCCACCCCCTGCTCTTGAGATTCTCCCGGATGTGGGCTGCATTTTGGCTGCCTTTTGGGCTGGAGCTTCTCATGGTTTGAGGCCTGGCTGGCTCCACCCCCTGCTCTTGAGATTCTCCCGCAGGTGGGCTGCATTTTGGCTGCCTTTTTTGGCGTGGAGCTTCTCGAGGTTTGAGGCCTGGCTTGCTCCACCCCCTGCTCTTGAGATTCTCCCGGATGTGGGCTGGATTTTGGCTGCCTTTTGGGCTGGAGCTTCTCGTGGTTTGAGGCCTGGGTTGCTCCACCACCTGCTCTTGAGATTCTCCCGGATGTGGGCTGGATTTCGGCTGCCTTTTGGGCTGGAGCTTCTCGTGGTTTGAGGCCTGGCTTGCTCCACCCCCTGCTCTTGAAATTGTCCCGGATGTGGGCTGCATTTTGGCTGCCTTTTGGGCCTGAGCTTCTCGTGGTTTGAGGCCTGGCTTGCTCCACCCCCTGCTCTTGAGATTCTCCCGGATGTGGGCTGGATTTTGGCTGCATTTTGGGATGGAGCTTCTCATGGTTTGAGGCCTGGCTTGCTCCACCCTCTGCTCTTGATAATCTCCTGGATGTGGGCTGCATTTTGGCTGCCTTTTGGGCTGGAGCTTCTCATGGTTTGAGGCCTGGCTTGCTCCACCCCCTTCTCTTGAGGTTATCAGGGAAGTGGGCTGCATTTTGGCTGCCTTTTGGGCTGGAGCTTCTCGTGGTTTGAGGCCTGGCTTGCTCCACCCCCTGCTCTTGAGATTCTCCCGGATGTGGGCTGGATTTTGGCTGCCTTTTGGGCTGGAGCTTCTCGTGGTTTGAGGCGTGGCTTGCTCCAACCCTGCTCTTGAGATTCTCCCGGATGTGGGCTGGATTTTGGCTGCATTTTGGGATGGAGCTTCTCATGGTTTGAGGCCTGGCATGCTCCACCCCCTGCTCTTGATAATCTCCTGGATGTGGGCTGCATTTTGGCTGCCTTTTGGGCTGGAGCTTCTCCTGGTTTGAGGCCTGGCTTGCTCCACCCCCTGCTCTTGAGGTTATCAGGGAAGTGGGCTGCATTTTGGCTGCATTTAGGGCTGGAGCTTCTCGTGGTTTGAGGCCTGGCTTGCTCCACCCCCTGCTCTTGAGATTCTCCCGGATGTGGGCTGCAATTTTGGCTGCCTTTAGGGCTGGAGCTTCTCGTGGTTTGAGGCCTGGCTTGCTCCACCCCCTGCTCTTGAGATTCTCCCGGATGTGGGATGCATTTTGGCTGCCTTTAGGGCTGGAGCTTCTCGTGGTTTGAGGCCTGGCTTGCTCCACCCCCTGCTCTTGAGATTCTCCCGGATGTGGGCTGCATTTTGGCTGCCTTTTGGGCCTGAGCTTCTCGTGGTTTGAGGCCTGGCTTGCTCCACCCCCTGCTCTTTATATTCTCCCGGATGTGGGCTGCATTTTGGCTGCCTTTAGGGCTGGAGCTTCTCGTGGATTGAGGCCTGGCTTGTTCCACCCCCTGCTCTTGAGATTCTCCCGGATGTGGGATGCATTTTGGCTGCCTTTTGGGCTGGAGCTTCTCGTGGTTTGAGGCCTGGCTTGCTCCGCCCCCTGCTCTTGATATTCTCCCGGATGTGGGCTGCATTTTGGCTGCCTTTAAGGTTGGAGCTTCTCGTGGTTTGAGGCCTGGCTTGCTCCACCCCCTGCTCTTGAGATTCTCCCGGATGTGGGCTGCATTTTGGCTGCATTTTGGGCTGGAGCTTCTCGTGGTTTGAGGTCTGGCTTGCTCCACCCCCTGCTCTTGAGATTCTCCCAGATGTGGGCTGCATTTTGGCTGCCTTTTGGGCTGGAGCTTCTCGTGGTCTGAGGCCTGGCTTGCTCCACCCCCTGCTCTTGAGATTCTCCTGGATGTGGGCTGCATTTTGGCTGCCTGTTGGGCTGGAGCTTCTCGTGGTTTGAGGCCTGGCTTGCTCCACCCCCTGCTCTTGAAATTGTCCCGGAGGTGGGCTGCATTTTGGCTGCCTTTTGGGCTGGAGCTTCTCGTGGTTTGAGGCCTGGCTTGCTCCACCCCCTGCTCTTGAGATTCTCCCGGATGTGGGCTGGATTTTGGCTGCCTTTTGGGCTGGAGCTTCTCGTGGTTTGAGGCCTGGCTTGCTCCACCCCCTGCTCTTGAGATTCTCCCGGAGGTGGGCTGCATTTTGGCTGCCTGTTGGGCTGGAGCTTCTCGTGGTTTGAGGCCTGGCTTGCTCCACCCCCTGCTCTTGAAATTGTCCCGGATGTGGGCTGTATTTTGGCTGCCTTTTGGGCTGGAGCTTCTCGTGGTTTGAGGCCTGGCTTGCTCCACCCCCTGCTCTTGAGATTCTCCCGGATGTGGCCTGCATTTTGGCTGCCTTTTTGGGGCTGGAGCTTCTCGAGGTTTGAGGCCTGGCTTGCTCCACCCCCTGCTCTTGAGATTCTCCCGGATGTGGGCTGCATTTTGGCTGCATTTTGTGCTGGAGCTTCTCATGGTTTGAGGCCTGGCTTGCTCCACCCCCTGCTCTTGAGATTCTCCCGGATGTGGGCTGGACTTTGTCTGCCTTTTGGGCTGGAGCTTCTCGTGGTTTGAGGCCTGGCTTGCTCCACCCCCTGCTCTTGATAATCTCCTTTATGTGGGCTGCATTTTGGCTGCCTTTTGGGCTGGAGATTCTCATGGTTTGAGGCCTGGCTTGCTCCACCCCCTGCTCTTGAGGTTATCAGGGAAGTGGGCTGCATTTTGGCTGCATTTTGGGCTGGAGCTTCTCGTGGTTTGAGGCCTGGTTTGCTCCACCCCCTGCTCTTGAGATTCTCCCGGATGTGGGCTGGACTTTGTCTGCCTTTTGGGCTGGAGCTTCTCGTGGTTTGAGGCCTGGCTTGCTCCACACCCTGCTCTTGAGATTGTCCCGGATGTGGGCTGCATTTTGTCTGCCTTTTGGGCTGGAGCGTCTCCTGGTTTGAGGCCTGGCTTGCTCCACCCCCTGCTCTTGAGATTCTCCCGGATGTGGGCTGCATTTTGGCTGCCTTTTTTGGGCTGGAGCTTCTCGAGGTTTGAGGCCTGGCTTGCTCCACCCCCTGCTCTTTAGATTCTCCCGGATGTGGGCTGCATTTTGGCTGCCTTTTGGGCTGGAGGTTCTCGTGGTTTGAGGCCTGGCTTGCTCCACCCCCTGCTCTTGAGATTCTCCCGGATGTGGGCTGCATTTTGGCTGCCTTTTGGGCTGGAGCTTCTCGTGGTTTGAGGCCTGGCTTGCTCCACCCCCTTCTCTTGAGATTCTCCCGGATGTGGGCTGGATTTTGGCTGCCTTTTGGGCTGGAGCTTCTCGTGGTTTGAGGCCTGGCTTGCTCCACCACCTGCTCCTGAGATTCTCCCGGATGTGGGCTGGATTTTGGCTGCCTTTTGGGCTGGAGCTTCTCGTGGTTTGAGGCCTGGCTTGCTCCACCCCCTGCTCTTGAAATTGTCCCGGATGTGGGCTGCATTTTGGCTGCATTTTGGGCCTGAGCTTCTCGTGGTTTGAGGCCTGGCTTGCTCCACCCCCTGCTCTTGAGATTCTCCCGGATGTGGGCTGCATTTTGGCTGCCTTTTGGGCTGGAGCTTCTCGTGGTTTGAGGCCTGGCTTGCTCCACCCCCTGCTCTTGAGATTCTCCCAGATGTGGGCTGCATTTTGGCTGCCTTTTGGGCTGGAGCTTCTCGTGGTTTGAGGCCTGGCTTGCTCCACCCCCTGCTCTTGAGATTCTCCCGGATGTGGCCTGCATTTTGGCTGCCTTTTGGGCTGGAGCTTCTCATGGTTTGAAGCCTGGCTTGCTCCACCCCCTGCTCTTGAGATTCTCCCGCAGGTGGGCTGGATTGTGGCTGCCTTTTTTGGCGTGGAGCTTCTCGAGGTTTGAGGCCTGGCTTGCTCCACCCCCTGCTCTTGAGATTCTCCCGGATGTGGGCTGGATTTTATCTGCCTTTAGGGCTGGAGCTTCTCGTGGTTTGAGGCCTGGCTTGCTCCACCCCCTGCTCTTGAGATTCTCCCGGATGTGGGCTGCATTTTGGCTGCCTTTTGGGCTGGAGCTTCTCATGGTTTGAGGCCTGGCTTGCTCCACCCCCTTCTCTTGATAATCTCCTTGATGTGGGCTGCATTTTGGCTGCCTTTTGGGCTGGAGCTTCTCATGGTTTGAGGCCTGGCTTGCTCCACCCCCTGCTCTTGAGGTTATCAGGGAAGTGGGCTGCATTTTGGCTGCATTTTGGGCTGGAGCTTCTCGTGGTTTGAGGCCTGGCTTGCTCCACCCCCTGCTCTTGAGATTCTCCTGGATGTGGGCTGCATTTTGTCTGCCTTTTGGGCTGGAGCTTCTCGTGGTTTGAAGCCTGGCTTGCTCCACCCCCTGCTCTTGAGATTCTCCCAGATGTGGGCTGCATTTTGTCTGCCTTTTGGGCTGGAGCTTCTCGTGGTTTGAGGCCTGGCTTGCTCCACCCCCTGCTCTTGAGATTCTCCCGGATGTGGGCTGCATTATGGCTGAATTTTGGGCTGGAGCTTCTCGTGGTTTGAGGCCTGGCTTGCTCCACCCCCTGCTCTTGAGATTCTCCCGGATGTGGGCTGGATTTTGGCTGCCTTTTGGGCTGGAGCTTCTCGTGGTTTGAGGCCTGGCTTGCTCCACCCCCTGCTCTTGAGATTCTCCCGAATGTGGGCTGCATTTTGGCTGCCTTTTGGGCTGGAGCTTCTCGTGGTTTGAGGCCTGGCTTGCTCCACCCACTGCTCTTGAGATTCTCCCAGATGTGGGCTGCATTATGGCTGAATTTTGGGCTGGAGCTTCTCGTGGTTTGAGGCCTGGCTTGCTCCAAACTCTGTCATTGAGATTCTCCCGGTGGTGGGCTGCATTTTGCTGATTCTTGGGCTGGAGCTTCTCGTGGTTTGAGGCCTGGCTTGCCCCACCCCCTGCTCTTGAGATTCTCCCCGAGGTGGGCTGAATTTTGGCTGCCTTTTGGGCTGGAGCTTCTCGTGGTTTGAGGCCTGGCTTGCTCCACCCCCTGCTCTTGAGATTCTCCCGGAGGTGGGCTGCATTTTGGCTGCCTGTTGGGCTGGAGCTTCTCGAGGTTTGAGGCCTGGCTTGCTCCAAACTCTGCCATTAAGATTCTCCCAGATGTGGGCTGCATTTTGGCTGCCTTTTGGGCTGGAGCTTCTCGTGGTTTGAGGCCTGGCTTGCTCCACCCCCTGCTCTTGAGATTCTCACGGATGTGGCCTGCATTTTGGCTGCCTTTTGGGCTGGAGCTTCTCATGGTTTGAGGCCTGGCTTGCTCCACCCCCTGCTCTTGATATTCTCCCGGATGTGGGCTGCATTTTGGCTGCCTTTTGGGCTGGAGCTTCTCGAGGTTTGAGGCCTGGCTTGCTCCACCCCCTGCTCTTGAGATTCTCCCGGATGTGGGCTCTATTTTTGCTGCATTTTGGGGTGGAGCTTCTCGTGGTTTGAGGCCTGGCTTGCTCCACCCCCTGCTCTTGAGATTCTCACCGAGGTGGGCTGCATTTTGGCTGCATTTTGGGCTGGAGCTTCTCGTGGTTTGAGGCCTGGCTTGCTCCACCCCCTGCTCTTGAGATTCTCCCTGAGGTGGGCTGCATTTTGGCTGCCTTTTGGGCTGGAGCTTCTCATGGTTTGAGGCCTGGCTTGCTCCACCCCCTCCTCTTGAGATTCTCCCCGAGGTGGGCTGCATTTTGGCTGCCTTTTGGGCTGGAGCTTCTCGTGGTTTGAGGCCTGGCTTGCTCCAAAATGCCATTGAGATTCTCAGGGAGGTGGGCTGCATTTTGGCTGCCTTTTGGGCTGGAGCTTCTCGTGGTTTGAGGCCTGGCTTGCTCCACCCATGCTCTTGAGATTCTCCCGGAGGTGGGCTGCATTTTGGCTGCCTTTTGGGCTGGAGCTTCTCGTGGTTTGAGGCCTGGCTTGCTCCACCCCCTGCTCTTGAAATTGTCCCGGATGTGGGCTGCATTTTGGCTGCCTTTTGGGCTGGAGGTTCTCGTGGTTTGAGGCCTGGCTTGCTCCACCCCCTGCTCTTGAGATTCTCCCCGAGGTGGGCTGCATTTTGGCTGCCTTTTGGACTGGAGCTTCTCGTGGTTTGAGGCCTTGCTTGCTCCACCCCTGCTCTTGAGATTCTCCCGGATGTGGGCTGCATTTTGGCTGCCTTTTGGGCTGGAGCTTCTCGTGGTTTGAGGCCTGGCATGCTCCAAATTGCCATTGAGATTCTCAGGGAGGTGGGCTGCATTTTGGCTGCCTTTAGGGCTGGAGCTTCTCGTGGTTTGAGGCCTGGCTTGCTCCACCCCCTGCTCTTGAGATTCTCCCGGATGTGGGCTGCATTTTGTCTGCCTTTTGGGCTGGAGCTTCTCGTGGTTTGAGGCCTGGCTTGCTCCACCCCCTGCTCTTGAGATTGTCCCGGATGTGGGCTGCATTTTGGCTGCCTTTTGGGCTGGAACTTCTCAAGGTTTGAGGCCTGGCTTGCTCCAAACTCTTCCATTGAGATTCTCCCGGAGGTGGGCTGGTTTTTGGCTCTCTTTTGGGCTGGAGCTTCTCGTGGTTTGAGGCCTGGCTTGCTCCACCCCCTGCTCTTGAGATTCTCCCCGAGCTGGGCTGCATTTTGGCTACCTTTTGGGCTGGAGCTTCTCGTGGTTTGAGGCCTGGCTTGCTCCATCCCTGCTCTTGAGATTCTCCCGGAGGTGGGCTGCATTTTGGCTGCCTTTTGGGCTGGAGCTTCTCGTGGTTTGAGGCCTGGCTTGCTCCAAACTGCCATTGAGATTCTCAGGGAGGTGGGCTGCATTTTGGCTGCATTTTGGGCTGGAGCTTCTCGTGGTTTGAGGCCTGGCTTGCTCCACCCCCTGCTCTTGAGATTCTCCCCGATGTGGGCTGCATTTTGGCTGCCTTTTGGGCTGGAGCTTCTCGTGGTTTGAGGCCTGGCTTGCTCCACCCCCTGCTCTTGAGATTCTCCCGGAAGTGGGCTGCATTTTGGCTGCATTTTGGGCTGGAGCTTCTCGTGGTTTGAGTCCTGGCTTGCTCCAACCCCTGCTCTTGATATTCTCCTAGATGTGGGCTGGATTTTGGCTGCCTTTTGGGCTGGAGCTTCTCGTGGTTTGAGGCCTGGCTTGCTCCACCCCCTGCTCTTGAGATTCTCCCCGAGGTGGGCTGCATTTTGGCTGCCTTTTGGGCTGGAGCTTCTCGTGGTTTGAGGCCTGGCTTGCTCCACCCCCTGCTCTTGAGATTCTCCCGGATGTGGGCTGCATTTTGTCTGATTCTTGGGCTGGAGCTTCTCGTGGTTTGAGGCCTGGCTTGCTCCACCCCCTGCTCTTGAGATTCTCCCGGAGGTGGGCTGGATTTTCGCTGCTTTCTGGGCTGGAGATTCTCGTGGATTGGGGCCTGGCTTGCTCCATCCCCTGCTCTTGATATTCTCCCGGATGTGGGCTGCATTTTGGCTGCCTTTTGGGCTGGAGCTTCTCGTGGTTTGAGGCCTGGCTTGCTCCACCCCCTGCTCTTGAGATTCTCCCGGATATGGGTAGGATTTTGGCTGCTTTTTGGGCTGGAGCTTCTCGTGGTTTGAGGCCTGGCTTGCTCCACCCCCTGCTCTTTATATTCTCCCGGATGTGGGCTGCATTTTGGCTGCATTTTGGGCTGGAGCTTCTCGAGGTTTGAGGCCTGGCTTGCTCCACCCCCTGCTCTTTGTATTCTTCCGGAGGTGGGCTGGATTTTGGCTGCATTTTGGGCTGGAGCTTCTCGTGGTTTGAGGCCTGGCTTGCTCCACCCCCTGCTCTTGAGATTCTCCCGGATGTGGGCTGCATTTTGGCTGCCTTTTGGGCTGGAGCTTCTCGTGGTTTGAGGCCTGGCTTGCTCCACCCCCTGCTCTTTATATTCTCCCGGATGTGGGCTGCATTTTGGCTGCCTTTTGGGCTGGAGCTTCTCGTGATTTCAGGACTGGCTTGCTCCACCCCCTGCTCTTGAGATTCTCCTGGATGTGGGCTGCATTTTGGCTGCCTTTTGGGCTGGAGCTTCTCGAGGTTTGAGGCCTGGCTTGCTCCACCCCCTGCTCTTGAGATTCTCCCGTATGTGGGGTGCATTTTGGCTGCCGTTTAGGGCTGGAGCTTCTCGTGGTTTGAGGCCTGGCTTGCTCCAACCCCTGCTCTTGAGATTCTCCTGGATGTGGGCCTGCATTTTGGCTGCCTTTTGGGCTGGAGCTTCTCGAGGTTTGAGGCCTGGCTTGCTCCACCCCCTGCTCTTGAGATTCTCCCGGATGTGGGCTGCATTTTGGCTGCCTTTTGGGCTGGAGCTTCTCGTGGTTGGAGGCCTGCCTTGCTCCACCCCCTGCTCTTGAGATTCTCCCCGAGGTGGGCTGAATTTTGGCTGCCTTTTGGACTGGAGCTTCTCGTGGTTTGAGGCCTGGCTTGCTCCACCCCCTGCTCTTCAGATTCTCCCCGAGGTGGGCTGCATTTTGGCTGCCTTTTAGGCTGGAGCTTCTCGTGGTTTGAGGCCTGGCTTGCTCCACCCCCTGCTCTTGAGATTCTCCCGGAGGTGGGCTGGGTTTTGGCTGCCTTTTGGGCTGGAGCTTCTCGTGGTTTGAGGCCTGGCTTGCTCCAAAATCTGCTCTTGATATTCTCCCAGATGTGGGCTGCATTTTGGCTGCCTTTTGGGCTGGAGCTTCTCATGGTTTGAGGCCTGGCTTGCTCCACCCCCTGCTCTTGATATTCTCCCGGATGTGGGCTGCATTTTGGCTGCCTTTTGGGCTGGAGCTTCTCGAGGTTTGAGGCCTGGCTTGCTCCACCCCCTGCTCTTGAGATTCTCCCGGATGTGGGCTGCATTTTGGCTGCCTTTTGGGCTGGAGCTTCTCGTGGTTTGAGGCCTGGCTTGCTCCACCCCCTGCTCTTGAGATTCTCCTGGATGTGGGGTGCATTTTGGCTGCCGTTTTGGGCTGGAGCTTCTCGTGGTTTGAGGCCTGGCTTGCTCCAACCCCTGCTCTTGATATTCTCCTGGATGTGGGCCTGCATTTTGGCTGCATTTTGGGCTGGAGCTTCTCATGGTTTGAGGCCTGGCTTGCTCCACCCCCTGCTCTTGAGATTCTCCCGGAGGTGGGCTGCATTTTGGCTGCCTTTTGGGCTGGAGCTTCTCGTGGTTTGAGGCCTGGCTTACTCCACCCCCTGCTCTTGAGATTCTCCCCGAGGTGGGCTGAATTTTGGCTGCCTTTTGGGCTGGAGCTTCTCGTGGTTTGAGGCCTGGCTTGCTCCACCCCCTGCTCTTGAGATTCTCCCGGACGTGGGCTGCATTTGGCTGCTTTTTGGGCTGGAGATTCTCGTGGTTTGAGGCCTGGCTTGCTCCACCCCCTGCTCTTGAGATTCTCCCGGATGTGGGCTGCATTTTGGCTGCCTTTTTGGGCTGGAGCTTCTCGTGGTTTGAGGCCTGGCTTGCTCCAACCCCTGCTCTTGAGATTCTCCCAGATGTGGCCTGCATTTTGGCTGCATTTTGGGCTGGAGCTTCTCATGGTTTGAGGCCTGGATTGCTCCATCCCCTGCTCTTGATATTCTCCCAGATGTGGGCTGCATTTTGGCTGCCTTTTGGGCTGGAGCTTCTCGAGGTTTGAGGCCTGGCTTGCTCCACCCCCTGCTCTTGAGATTCTCCCGGATGTGGGCTGCATTTTGGCTGCCTTTTGGGCTGGAGCTTCCCATGGTTTGAGGCCTGGCTTGCTCCACCCCCTGCTCTTGAGATTCTCCTGGATGTGGGCTGCATTTTAGCTGCCTTTTGGGCTGGAGCTTCTCGTGGTTTGAGGCCTGGCTTGCTCCAAACTCTGCCATTGAGATTCTCCCGGAGGTGGGCTGCATTTTGGCTGCCTTTTGGGCTGGAGCTTCTCGTGGTTTGAGGCCTGGCTTGCTCCACCCCCTGCTCTTGGGATTCTCCCGGATGTGGGCTGCATTTTGGCTGCCTTTTGGGCTGGAGCTTCTCATGGTTTGAGGCCTGGCTTGCTCCACCCCCTGCTCTTGAGATTCTCCTGGATGTGGGGTGCATTTTGGCTGCATTTTGGGCTGGAGCTTCCCATGGTTTGAGGCCTGGCTTGCTCCACCCCCTGCTCTTGAGATTCTCCTGGATGTGGGCTCCATTTTGGCTGCCTTTTGGGCTGGAGCTTCTCGTGGTTTGAGGCCTGGCTTGCTCCTCCCCCTGCTCTTGATATTCTCCCGGATGTGGGCTGCATTTTGGCTGCCTTTTGGGCTGGAGCTTCTCGTGGTTTGTGGCCTGCTGGCTTCACACCCTGCTCTTGAGATTCTCCCGGAGGTGGGCTGCATTTTGGCTGCCTTTTGGGCTGGAGCTTCTTGTGGTTTGAGGCCTGCCTTGCTCCACCCCCTGCTCTTGAGATTCTCCCGGAGGTGGGCTGCATTTTGTCTGAATCTTGTGCTGGAGCTTCTCGAGGTTTGAGGCCTGGCTTGCTCCACCCCCTGCTCTTGAGATTCTCCCGGATGTGGGCTGGATTTTGGCTGCCTTTTGGGCTGGAGCTTCTCGTGGTTTGGGGCCTGGCTTGCTCCAAACTGCCTTTGAGATTCTCAGGGAGGTGGGCTGCATTTTGGCTGCATTTTGGGCTGGAGCTTCTCGTGGTTTGAGGCCTGGCTTGCTCCACCCCCTGCTCTTGAGATTCTCCCCGATGTTGGCTGCATTGTGGCTGCCTTTTGGGCTGGAGCTTCTCGAGGTTTGAAGCCTGGCTTGCTCCACCCCCTGATCTTGAAATTCTCCCGGAGGTGGGCTGGATTTTGGCTGCCTTTTGGGCTGGAGCTTCTCGTGGTTTGAGGCCTGGCTTGCTCCACCCCCTGCTCTTGAGATTCTCCCGGATGTGGGCTGCATTTTGGCTGCCTTTTGGGCTGGAGCTTCTCGAGGTTTGAGGCCTGGCTTGCTCCACCCCCTGCTCTTGAGATTCTCCCGGATGTGGGCTGCATTTTGGCTGCCTTTTGGGCTGGAGCTTCCCATGGTTTGAGGCCTGGCTTGCTCCACACCCTGCTCTTGAGATTCTCCTGGATGTGGGCTGCATTTTAGCTGCCTTTTGGGCTGGAGCTTCTCGTGGTTTGAGGCCTGGCTTGCTCCAAACTCTGCCATTGAGATTCTCCCGGAGGTGGGCTGCATTTTGGCTGCCTTTTGGGCTGGAGCTTCTCGTGGTTTGAGGCCTGGCTTGCTCCACCCCCTGCTCTTGGGATTCTCCCGGATGTGGGCTGCATTTTGGCTGCCTTTTGGGCTGGAGCTTCTCATGGTTTGAGGCCTGGCTTGCTCCACCCCCTGCTCTTGAGATTCTCCTGGATGTGGGGTGCATTTTGGCTGCATTTTGGGCTGGAGCTTCCCATGGTTTGAGGCCTGGCTTGCTCCACCCCCTGCTCTTGAGATTCTCCTGGATGTGGGCTCCATTTTGGCTGCCTTTTGGGCTGGAGCTTCTCGTGGTTTGAGGCCTGGCTTGCTCCTCCCCCTGCTCTTGATATTCTCCCGGATGTGGGCTGCATTTTGGCTGCCTTTTGGGCTGGAGCTTCTCGTGGTTTGTGGCCTGCTGGCTTCACACCCTGCTCTTGAGATTCTCCCGGAGGTGGGCTGCATTTTGGCTGCCTTTTGGGCTGGAGCTTCTTGTGGTTTGAGGCCTGCCTTGCTCCACCCCCTGCTCTTGAGATTCTCCCGGAGGTGGGCTGCATTTTGGCTGCCTTTTGGGCTGGAGCTTCTCGAGGTTTGAGGCCTGGCTTGCTCCACCCCCTGCTCTTGAGATTCTCCCGGATGTGGGCTGGATTTTGGCTGCCTTTTGGGCTGGAGCTTCTCGTGGTTTGGGGCCTGGCTTGCTCCAAACTGCCTTTGAGATTCTCAGGGAGGTGGGCTGCATTTTGGCTGCATTTTGGGCTGGAGCTTCTCGTGGTTTGAGGCCTGGCTTGCTCCACCCCCTGCTCTTGAGATTCTCCCGGATGTGGGCTGCATTGTGCTGCCTTTTGGGCTGGAGCTTCTCGAGGTTTGAAGCCTGGCTTGCTCCACCCCCTGATCTTGAAATTCTCCCGGAGGTGGGCTGGATTTTGGCTGCCTTTTGGGCTGGAGCTTCTCGTGGTTTGAGGCCTGGCTTGCTCCACCCCCTGCTCTTGAGATTCTCCCGGATGTGGGCTGCATTTTGGCTGCCTTTTGGGCTGGAGCTTCTCGTGGTTTGAGGCCTGGCTTGCTCCAACCCCTGCTCTTGAGATTCTCCCGGATGTGGGCTGCATTTTGTCTGAATCTTGTGCTGGAGCTTCTCGTGGTTTGAGGCCTGGCTTGCTCCACCCCCTGCTCTTGAGATTCTCCCGGAGGTGGGCTGCATTTTGGCTGCCTTTTGGGCTGGAGCTTCTCGTGGTTTGAGGCCTGGCTTGCTCCACCCCCTGCTCTTGAGATTCTCCCGGATGTGTTCTGCATATTGGCTGAATTTTTAGCTGGAGCTTCTCGTGGTTTGAGGCCTGCCTTGCTCCACCCCCTGCTCTTTATATTCTCCCGGATGTGGGCTGCATTTTGGCTGCATTTTGGGCTGGAGCTTCTCGAGGTTTGAGGCCTGGCTTGCTCCACCCCCTGCTCTTGAGATTCTCCCGGATGTGGGCTCATTTTGGCTACATTTTGGGATGGAGCTTCTCGTGGTTTGAGGCCTGGCTTGCTCCACCCCCTGCTCTTGAGATTCTCCCGGATATGGGTAGGATTTTGGCTGCTTTTTGGGCTGGAGCTTCTCGTGGTTTGAGGCCTGGCTTGCTCCACCCCCTGCTCTTGATATTCTCCCGAATGTGGGCTCCATTTTGGCTGCATTTTATGCTGGAGCTTCTCATGGTTTGAGGCCTGACTTGCTCCACCCCCTGCTCTTGAGATTCTCCCGGATGTGGGGTGCATTTTGGCTGCCTTTTAGGCTGGAGCTTCTCGTAGTTTGAGGCCTGGCTTGCTCCACCCCCTGCTCTTGAGATTCTCCCGGATGTGGGCTGCATTTTGGCTGCCTTTTAGGCTGGAGCTTCTCGTGGTTTGAGGCCTGGCTTGCTCCACCCCCTGCTCTTGAGATTCTCCCGGACGTGGGCTGCATTTTGGCTGCTTTTTGGGCTGGAGCTTCTCGTGGTTTGAGGCCTGGCTTGCTCCACCCCCTGCTCTTGAGATTCTCCCGGATGTGGGCTGCATTTTGGCTGCCTTTTTGGGCTGGAGCTTCTCGTGGTTTGAGGCCTGGCTTGCTCCAACCCCTGCTCTTGAGATTCTCCCGGATGTGGCCTGCATTTTGGCTGCATTTTGGGCTGGAGCTTCTCATGGTTTGAGGCCTGGATTGCTCCACCCCCTGCTCTTGATATTCTCCCAGATGTGGGCTGCATTTTGGCTGCATTTTGGGCTGGAGCTTCTCGAGGTTTGAGGCCTGGCTTGCTCCAGCCCCTGCTCTTGAGATTCTCCCGGATGTGGGCTGCATTTTGGCTGCCTTTTGGGCTGGAGCTTCTCATGGTTTGAGGCCTGGCTTGCTCCACCCCCTGCTCTTGAGTTTCTCCCGGATGTGGGCTCCATTTTGGCTGCATTTTGGGCTGGAGCTTCTCATGGTTTGAGGCCTGGCTTGCTCCACCCCCTGCTCTTTATATTCTCCCGGATGTGGGCTGTATTTTGGCTGCCTTTTGGGCTGGAGCTTCTCGAGGTTTGAGGCCTGGCTTGCTCCACCCCCTGCTCTTGAGATTCTCCCGGAGGTGGGCTGCATTTTGGCTGCCTTTTGGGCTGGAGCTTCTCGTGGTTGGAGGCCTGGCTTGCTCCACCCCCTGCTCTTGAGATTCTCCCGGATGTGGGCTGCATTTTGGCTGCCTTTTAGGCTGGAGCTTCTCGTGGTTTGAGGCCTGGCTTGCTCCACCCCCTGCTCTTGAGATTCTCCCGGAGGTGGGCTGGGTTTTGGCTGCCTTTTGGGCTGGAGCTTCTCGTGGTTTGAGGCCTGGCTTGCTCCAAACTCTGCTCTTGAGATTCTCCCAGATGTGGGCTGCATTTTGGCTGCCTTTTGGGCTGGAGCTTCTCATGGTTTGAGGCCTGGCTTGCTCCACCCCCTGCTCTTGAGATTCTCCCGGATGTGGGCTGCATTTTGGCTGCCTTTTGGGCTGGAGCTTCTCATGGTTTGAGGCCTGGCTTGCTCCACCCCCTGCTCTTGAGATTCTCCCGCAGGTGGGGTGCATTTTGGCTGCCTTTTGGGCTGGAGCTTCCCATGGTTTGAGGCCTGGCTTACTCCACCCCCTGCTCTTGAGATTCTCCCCGAGGTGTCCTGAATTTTGGCTGCCTTTTGGGCTGGAACTTCTCGTGGTTTGAGGCCTGGCTTGCTCCACCCCCTGCTCTTGAGATTCTCCCGGACGTGGGCTGCATTTTGGCTGCTTTTTGGGCTGGAGCTTCTCGTGGTTTGAGGCCTGGCTTGCTCCACCCCCTGCTCTTGAGATTCTCCCGGATGTGGGCTGCATTTTGGCTGCCTTTTTGGGCTGGAGCTTCTCGTGGTTTGAGGCCTGGCTTGCTCCAACCCCTGCTCTTGAGATTCTCCCGGATGTGGCCTGCATTTTGGCTGCATTTTGGGCTGGAGCTTCTCATGGTTTGAGGCCTGGATTGCTCCACCCCCTGCTCTTGATATTCTCCCAGATGTGGGCTGCATTTTGGCTGCATTTTGGGCTGGAGCTTCTCGAGGTTTGAGGCCTGGCTTGCTCCAGCCCCTGCTCTTGAGATTCTCCCGGATGTGGGCTGCATTTTGGCTGCCTTTTGGGCTGGAGCTTCTCATGGTTTGAGGCCTGGCTTGCTCCACCCCCTGCTCTTGAGTTTCTCCCGGATGTGGGCTCCATTTTGGCTGCATTTTGGGCTGGAGCTTCTCATGGTTTGAGGCCTGGCTTGCTCCACCCCCTGCTCTTGAGATTCTCCCGGATGTGGGGTGCATTTTGGCTGCATTTTGGGCTGGAGCTTCCCATGGTTTGAGGCCTGGCTTGCTCCACACCCTGCTCTTGATATTCTCCCGGATGTGGGCTGCATTTTGGCTGCCTTTTGGGCTGGAGCTTCTCGTGGTTTGAGGCCTGGCTTGCTCCACCCCCTGCTCTTGAGATTCTCCCGGAGGTGGGCTGGATTTTGGCTGCCTTTTGGGCTGGAGGTTTTCGAGGTATGAGGCCTGTCTTGCTCCACCCCCTGCTCTTGAGATTCTCCCGGATGTGAGCTGCATTTTGGCTGCCTTTTGGGCTGGAGCTTCTCGTGGTTTGAGGCCTGGCTTGCTCCACCCCCTGCTCTTGAGATTCTCCCGGATGTGGCCTGCATTTTGGTTGCCTTTTGGGCTGGAGCTTCTCGAGGTTTGAGGCCTGGCTTGCTCCACCCCCTGCTCTTGCGTTTCTCCCGGATGTGGGCTCCATTTTGGCTGTATTTAGGGCTGGAGCTTCTCATGGTTTGAGGCCTGGCTTGCTCCACCCCCTGCTCTTGAGATTCTCCTGGATGTGGGCTGCATTTTGGCTGCCTTTTAGGCTGGAGCTTCTCGTGGTTTGAGGCCTGGCTTGCTCCACCCCCTGCTCTTGAGATTCTCCCCGAGGTGGGCTGCATTTTGTCTGCCTTTTGGGCTGGAGCTTCTCGTGGTTTGAGGCCTGGCTTGCTCCACCCCCTGCTCTTGAGATTCTCCCGGATGTGGGCTGCATTTTGGCTGCCTTTTGGGCTGGACCTTCTCGTGGTTTGTGGCCTGCTGGCTTCACACCCTGCTCTTGAGATTCTCCCGGAGGTGGGCTGGATTTTGGCTGCCTTTTGGGCTGGAGCTTCTCGTGGTTTGAGGCCTGGCTTGCTCCAACCCCTGCTCCTGATATTCTCCCGGAGGTGGGCTGCATTTTGGCTACATTTTCTGATGGAGCTTCTCGTGGTTTGAGGCCTGGCTTGCTCCACCCCCTGCTCTTGAGATTTTCCCGGATGTGCGGCTGGATTTTGGCTGCCTTTTGGGCTGGAGCTTCCCATGGTTTGAGGCCTGGCTTGCTCCACACCCTGCTCTTGAGATTCTCCTGGATGTGGGCTGCATTTTAGCTGCCTTTTGGGCTGGAGCTTCTCGTGGTTTGAGGCCTGGCTTGCTCCAAACTCTGCCATTGAGATTCTCCCGGAGGTGGGCTGCATTTTGGCTGCATTTTGGGCTGGAGCTTCTCGTGGTTTGAGGCCTGGCTTGCTCCACCCCCTGCTCTTGAGATTCTCCCGGAGGTGGGCTGCATTTTGTCTGATTCTTGGGCTGGAGCTTCTCGTGGTTTGAGGCCTGGCTTGCTCCACCCCCTGCTCTTGAGATTCTCCCGGAGGTGGGCTGGATTTTGCCTGCCTTCTGGGCTGGAGCTTCTCATGGTTTGGGGCCTGGCTTGCTCCATCCCCTGCTCTTGATATTCTCCCGGATGTGGGCTGCATTTTGGCTGCCTTTTGGGCTGGAGCTTCTCGTGGTTTGTGGCCTGCTGGCTTCACAACCCCTGCTCTTGATATTCTCCCGGAGGTGGGCTGGATTTTGGCTGCCTTTTGGGCTGGAGCTTCTCATGGTTTGAGGCCTGGCTTGCTCCACCCCCTGCTCTTGAGATTCTCCCGGATGTGGGCTCCATTTTGGCTGCATTTTGGGCTGGAGCTTCTCATGGTTTGAGGCCTGGCTTGCTCCACCCCCTGCTCTTGAGATTCTCCCGGATGTGGGGTGCATTTTGGCTGCATTTTGGGCTGGAGCTTCCCATGGTTTGAGGTCTGGCTTGCTCCACCCCCTGCTCTTGAGATTCTCCCGGATGTGGGCTGCATTTTGGCTGCCTTTTAGGCTGGAGCTTCTCGTGGTTTGAGGCCTGGCTTGCTCCAGCCCCTGCTGTTGAGATTCTCCCGGAGGTGGGCTGCATTTTGGCTGCCTTTTGGGCTGGAGCTTCTCGTGGTTTGAGGCCTGGCTTGCTCCACCCCCTGCTCTTGATATTCTCCCGGATGTGGGCTGCATTTTGGCTGCCTTTTGGGCTGGACCTTCTCGTGGTTTGTGGCCTGCTGGCTTCACACCCTGCTCTTGAGATTCTCCCGGAGGTGGGCTGGATTTTGGCTGCCTTTTGGGCTGGAGCTTCTCATGGTTTGAGGCCTGGCTTGCTCCAACCCCTGCTCCTGATATTCTCCCGGAGGTGGGCTGCATTTTGGCTACATTTTCTGATGGAGCTTCTCGTGGTTTGAGGCCTGGCTTGCTCCACCCCCTGCTCTTGAGATTCTCCCGGATGTGCGGCTGGATTTTGGCTGCCTTTTGGGCTGGAGCTTCCCATGGTTTGAGGCCTGGCTTGCTCCACACCCTGCTCTTGAGATTCTCCTGGATGTGGGCTGCATTTTAGCTGCCTTTTGGGCTGGAGCTTCTCGTGGTTTGAGGCCTGGCTTGCTCCAAACTCTACCATTGAGATTCTCCCGGAGGTGGGCTGCATTTTTTCTGCCTTTTGGGCTGGAGCTTCTCGATGTTTGAGGCCTGGCTTGCTCCACCCCCTGCTCTTGAGATTCTCCCCGATGTGGGCAGCATTTTGGTTGCCTTTTGGGCTGGAGCTTCTCATGGTTTGAGGCCTGTCTTGCTCCACCCCCTGCTCTTGAGATTCTCCCGGATGTGGGGTGCATTTTGGCTGCATTTTGGGCTGGAGCTTCCCATGGTTTGAGGCCTGGCTTGCTCCACCCCCTGCTCTTGAGATTCTCCTGGATGTGGGCTGCATTTTGGCTGCCTTTTGGGCTGGAGCTTCTCGTGGTTTGAGGCCTGGCTTGCTCCTCCCCCTGCTCTTGATATTCTCCCGGATGTGGGCTGCATTTTGGCTGCCTTTTGGGCTGGAGCTTCTCATGGTTTGTGGCCTGTTGGCTTCACACCCTGCTCTTGAGATTCTCCCGGAGGTGGGCTGGATTTTGGCTTCCTTTTGGGCAGGAGCTTCTCGTGGTTTGAGGCCTGGATTACTCCACCCCCTGCTCTTGAGATTCTCCCGGAGGTGGGCTGCATTTTGGCTGCCTTTTGGGCTGGAGCTTCTCGTGGTTTGTGGCCTGTTGGCTTCACACCCCCTGCTCTTGATATTCTCCCGGAGGTGGGCTGCATTTTGGCTTCCTTTTGGGCTGGAGCTTCTCATGGTTTGAGGCCTGGCTTGCTCCAAACTGCCATTGATATTCTCCCGGAGGTGGGCTGCATTTTGGCTGTCTTTTGGGCTGGAGCTTCTCATGGTTTGAGGCCTGGCTTGCTCCACCCCTTGCTCTTGAGATTCTCCCGGATGTGGGCTGCATTTTCGCTGCCTTTTGGGCTGGAGCTTCTCGTGGTTTGTGGCCTGCTGGCTTCACACCCCCTGCTCTTGATATTCTCCCGGAGGTGGGCTGCATTTTGGCTGCCTTTTGGGCTGGAGCTTCTCGTGGTTTGAGGCCTGGCTTGCTCCACCCCCTGCTCTTGAGATTCTCCCGGATGTGGGCTGGATTTTGGCTGCCTTTTGGGCTGGAGCTTCTCGTGGTTTGAGGCCTGGATTGCTCCACCCCCTGCTCTTGAGATTCTCCCCGAGGTGGGCTGCATTTTGGCTGCATTTTGGGCTGGAGCTTCTCGTGGTTTGAGGCCTGGCTTTCTCCACCCCCTGCTCTTGAGATTCTCCCGGAGGTGGGCTGGATTTTGGCTGCCTTTGGGTGGGAGGTTCTCGTGGTTTGGGGCCTGGCTTGCTCCATCCCCTGCTCTTGATATTCTCCCGGATGTGGGCTGCATTTTGGCTGCGTTTTGGGCTGGAGCTTCTCGTGGTTTGTGGCCTGCTGGCTTCACACCCCCTGCTCTTGATATTCTCCCGGAGGTGGTCTGGATTTTGGCTGAATTTTTAGCTGGAGCTTCTCGTGGTTTGAGGCCTGCCTTGTTCCACCCCCTGCTCTTGATATTCTCCCGGAGGTGGGCTGCATTTTGGCTGCCTTTTGGGCTGGAGCTTCTCATGGTTTGAGGCCTGGCTTGCTCCACCCCCTGCTCTTGAGATTCTCCTGGATGTGGGCTGCATTTTGGCTGCCTTTTGGGCTGGAGCTTCTCGTGGTTTGTGGCCTGCTGGCTTCACACCCCCTGCTCTTGATATTCTCCCGGAGGTGGGCTGCATTTTGGCTGCCTTTTGGGCTGGAGCTTCTCGTGGTTTGAGGCCTGGCTTGCTCCACCCCCTGCTCTTGAGATTCTCCCGGATGTGGGCTGCATTTTGGCTGCCTTTAGGGCTGGAGCTTCTCGTGGTTTGTGGCCTGCTGGCTTCACACCCTGCTCTTGAGATTCTCCCGGATGTGGGCTGTATTTTGGCTGCCTTTTGGACTGGAGCTTCTCGTGGTTTGAGGCCTGGCTTGCTCCAAACTGCCATTGATATTCTCCCGGAGGTGGGCTGCATTTTGGCTGCCTTTTGGTCTGGAGCTTCTCATGGTTTGAGGCCTGGCTTGCTCCACCCCCTGCTCTTGAGATTCTCCTGGATGTGGGCTGCATTTTGGCTGCCTTTTGGGCTGGAGCTTCTCGTGGTTTGTGGCCTGCTGGCTTCACCCCCTGCTCTTGAGATTCTCCCGGAGGTGGGCTGGATTGTGGCTGACTTTTGGGCTGGAGCTTTCCGAGGTTTGAGGCCTGGCTTGCTCCACCCGTGCTCTTGAGATTCTCCCGGAGGTGGGCTGGATTGTGGCTGCTTTTTGGGCTGGAGCTTCTCGTGGTTTGAGGCCTGGCTTGCTCCAAACTGCCATTGAGATTCTCAGGGAGGTGGGCTGCATTTTGGCTGACTTTTGGGCTGGAGCTTCTCGTGGTTTGTGGCCTGCTGGCTTCACACCCCCTGCTCTTGATATTCTCCCGGAGGTGGGCTGGATTTTGGCTGCCTTTTGGGCTGCAGCTTCTCGTGGTTTGAGGCCTGGCTTGCTCCACCCCCTGCTCTTGAGATTCTCCCAGATGTGGGCTGGATTTTGGCTGAATGTTTAGCTGGAGCGTCTCGTGGTTTGAGGCCTGGCTTGCTCCACCCCCTGCTCTTTATATTCTCCCGGATGTGGAGTGCATTTTGGCTGCCTTTTGGGCTGGAGCTTCTCGAGGTTTGAGGCCTGGCTTGCTCCACCCCCTGCTCTTGAGATTCTCCCGGATGTGGGCTGAATTTTGGCTACTTTTTGGGATGGAGCTTCTCGTGGTTTGAGGCCTGGCTTGCTCCACCCCCTGCTCTTGAGATTCTCCCGGAGGTGGGCTGGATTGTGGCTGCTTTTTGGGCTGGAGCTTCTCGTGGTTTGAGGCCTGGCTTGCTCCAAACTGCCATTGAGATTCTCAGGGAGGTGGGCTGCATTTTGGCTGACTTTTGGGCTGGAGCTTCTCGTGGTTTGAGGCCTGGCTTGCTCCACCCCCTGCTCTTGAGATTCTCCCGGATGTGGGCTGCATTTTGGCTGCCTTTTGGGCTGGAGCTTCTCGTGGTTTGAGACCTGGCTTGCTCCGCCCCCTGCTCTTGAGATTCTCCCGGATGTGGGCTGCATTTTGGCTGCCTTTTGGACTGGAGCTTCTCGTGGTTTGAGGCCTGGCTTGCTCCACCCCCTGCTCTTGAGATTCTCCCGAATGTGGGCTCCATTTTGGCTGCATTTTGGGCTGGAGCTTCTCATGGTTTGAGGCCTGACTTGCTCTACCCACTGCTCTTGAGATTCTCCCGGAGGTGGGCTGGATTTTGGCTGCCTTTTAGGCTGGAGCTTCTCGTAGTTTGAGGTCTGGCTTGCTCCAAACTCTGCTCTTGAGATTCTCCCGGATGTGGGCTGCATTTTGGCTACTTTTTGGGATGGAGCTTCTCGTGGTTTGGGGCCTGGCTTGCTCCATCCCCTGCTCTTGAGATTCTCCCGAATGTGGGCTGAATTTTGGCTGCATTTTAGGCTGGAGCTTCTCATGGTTTGAGGCCTGACTTGCTCTACCCCCTGCTCTTGAGATTCTCCCGGATGTGGGCTGCATTTTGGCTGCCTTTTGGGCTGGAGCTTCCCATGGTTTGAGGCCTGGCTTGCTCCACCCCCTGCTCTTGAGATTCTCCTGGATGTGGGCTGCATTTTGGCTGCCTTTTAGGCTGGAGCTTCTCGTAGTTTGAGGCCTGGCTTGCTCCAAACTCTGCCATTGAGATTCTCCCGGATGTGGGCTGGATTTTGGCTGCCTTTTGGGCTGGAGCTTCTCGTGGTTTGAGGCCTGGCTTGCTCCACCCCTGCTCTTGAGATTCTCCCGGAGGTGGGCTGGATTTTGGCTGCCTTTTGGGCTGGAGCTTCTCGTGGTTTGAGGCCTGGCTTGCTCCACCCCCTGCTCTTGAGATTCTCCCGGATGTGGGCTGCATTTTGGCTGATTCTTGTGCTGGAGCTTCTCGTGGTTTGAGGCCTGGCTTGCTCCACCCCCTGCTCTTGAGATTCTCCCGCATGTGGGATGCATTTTGGCTGCCTTTTGGCTGGAGATTCTCGTGGTTTGAGGCCTGGCTTGCTCCACCCCCTGCTCTTGAGATTCTCCCGGAGTTGGGCTGCATTTTGGCTGCCTTTTGGGCTGGAGCTTCTCGAGGTTTGAGGCCTGGCTTGCTCCAACCCCTGCTCTTGAGATTCTCCGGGAGGTGGGCTGGATTTTGGCTGCATTCTGGACTGGAGCTTCTCGTGGTTTGAGGCCTGGCTTGCTCCAAACTGCCATTGTTATTCTCCCGGAGGTGGGCTGCATTTTGGCTGCCTTTTGAGCTGGAGCTTCTCATGGTTTGAGGCCTGGATTGCTCCACCCCCTGCTCTTGATATTCTCCGGGATGTGGGCTGTATTTTGGCTGCCTTTTGGACTGGAGCTTCTCGTGGTTTGAGGCCTGGCTTGCTCCAAACTGCCATTGATATTCTCCCGGAGGTGGGCTGGATTTTGGCTGGCTTTTGGGCTGGAGCTTCTCGTGGTTTGAGGCCTGGCTTGCTCCACCCCCTGCTCTTGAGATTCTCCCGGATGTGGGCTGGATTTTGGCTGCATTTTGGGCTGGAGCTTCTCGTGGTTTGAGGCCTGGCTTGCTCCACCCCCTGCTCTTGAGATTCTCCCCGAGGTGGGCTGCATTTTGGCTGCCTTTAGGGCTGGAGCTTCTCGTGGTTTGAGGCCTGGCTTGCTCCAAACTGCCATTGAGATTCTCAGGGAGGTGGGCTGCATTTTGGCTGACTTTTGGGCTGGAGCTTCTCGTGGTTTGTGGCCTGCTGGCTTCACACCCCCTGCTCTTGATATTCTCCCGGAGGTGGGCTGGATTTTGGCTGCCTTTTGGGCTGGAGCTTCTCGTGGTTTGAGGCCTGGATTGCTCCATCCCCTGCTCTTGATATTCTCCCAGATGTGGGCTGCATTTTGGCTGCCTTTTGGGCTGGAGCTTCTCGAGGTTTGAGGCCTGGCTTGCTCCACCCCCTGCTCTTGAGATTCTCCCGTATGTGGGCTGCATTTTGGCTGCCTTTTGGGCTGGAGCTTCCCATGGTTTGAGGCCTGGCTTGCTCCACCCCCTGCTCTTGAGATTCTCCTGGATGTGGGCTGCATTTTAGCTGCCTTTTGGGCTGGAGCTTCTCGTGGTTTGAGGCCTGGCTTGCTCCAAACTCTGCCATTGAGATTCTCCCGGAGGTGGGCTGCATTTTGGCTGCCTTTTGGGCTGGAGCTTCTCGTGGTTTGAGGCCTGGCTTGCTCCACCCCCTGCTCTTGGGATTCTCCCGGATGTGGGCTGCATTTTGGCTGCCTTTTGGGCTGGAGCTTCTCATGGTTTGAGGCCTGGCTTGCTCCACCCCCTGCTCTTGAGATTCTCCTGGATGTGGGGTGCATTTTGGCTGCATTTTGGGCTGGAGCTTCCCATGGTTTGAGGCCTGGCTTGCTCCACCCCCTGCTCTTGAGATTCTCCTGGATGTGGGCTCCATTTTGGCTGCCTTTTGGGCTGGAGCTTCTCGTGGTTTGAGGCCTGGCTTGCTCCTCCCCCTGCTCTTGATATTCTCCCGGATGTGGGCTGCATTTTGGCTGCCTTTTGGGCTGGAGCTTCTCGTGGTTTGTGGCCTGCTGGCTTCACACCCTGCTCTTGAGATTCTCCCGGAGGTGGGCTGCATTTTGGCTGCCTTTTGGGCTGGAGCTTCTTGTGGTTTGAGGCCTGCCTTGCTCCACCCCCTGCTCTTGAGATTCTCCCGGAGGTGGGCTGCATTTTGTCTGAATCTTGTGCTGGAGCTTCTCGAGGTTTGAGGCCTGGCTTGCTCCACCCCCTGCTCTTGAGATTCTCCCGGATGTGGGCTGGATTTTGGCTGCCTTTTGGGCTGGAACTTCTCGTGGTTTGGGGCCTGGCTTGCTCCAAACTGCCTTTGAGATTCTCAGGGAGGTGGGCTGCATTTTGGCTGCCTTTTGGGCTGGAGCTTCTCGTGGTTTGAGGCCTGGCTTGCTCCACCCCCTGCTCTTGAGATTCTCCCGGATGTGGGCTGCATTTTGGCTGCCTTTTGGGCTGGAGCTTCTCGAGGTTTGAGGCCTGGCTTGCTCCACCCCCTGCTCTTGAGATTCTCCCGGATGTGGGCTGCATTTTGGCTGCCTTTTGGGCTGGAGCTTCCCATGGTTTGAGGCCTGGCTTGCTCCACACCCTGCTCTTGAGATTCTCCTGGATGTGGGCTGCATTTTAGCTGCATTTTGGGCTGGAGCTTCTCGTGGTTTGAGGCCTGGCTTGCTCCAAACTCTGCCATTGAGATTCTCCCGGAGGTGGGCTGCATTTTGGCTGCCTTTTGGGCTGGAGCTTCTCGTGGTTTGAGGCCTGGCTTGCTCCACCCCCTGCTCTTGGGATTCTCCCGGATGTGGGCTGCATTTTGGCTGCCTTTTGGGCTGGAGCTTCTCATGGTTTGAGGCCTGGCTTGCTCCACCCCCTGCTCTTGAGATTCTCCTGGATGTGGGGTGCATTTTGGCTGCATTTTGGGCTGGAGCTTCCCATGGTTTGAGGCCTGGCTTGCTCCACCCCCTGCTCTTGAGATTCTCCTGGATGTGGGCTCCATTTTGGCTGCCTTTTGGGCTGGAGCTTCTCGTGGTTTGAGGCCTGGCTTGCTCCTCCCCCTGCTCTTGATATTCTCCCGGATGTGGGCTGCATTTTGGCTGCCTTTTGGGCTGGAGCTTCTCGTGGTTTGTGGCCTGCTGGCTTCACACCCTGCTCTTGAGATTCTCCCGGAGGTGGGCTGCATTTTGGCTGCCTTTTGGGCTGGAGCTTCTTGTGGTTTGAGGCCTGCCTTGCTCCACCCCCTGCTCTTGAGATTCTCCCGGAGGTGGGCTGCATTTTGGCTGCCTTTTGGGCTGGAGCTTCTCGAGGTTTGAGGCCTGGCTTGCTCCACCCCCTGCTCTTGAGATTCTCCCGGATGTGGGCTGGATTTTGGCTGCCTTTTGGGCTGGAGCTTCTCGTGGTTTGGGGCCTGGCTTGCTCCAAACTGCCTTTGAGATTCTCAGGGAGGTGGGCTGCATTTTGGCTGCATTTTGGGCTGGAGCTTCTCGTGGTTTGAGGCCTGGCTTGCTCCACCCCCTGCTCTTGAGATTCTCCCGGATGTGGGCTGCATTGTGCTGCCTTTTGGGCTGGAGCTTCTCGAGGTTTGAAGCCTGGCTTGCTCCACCCCCTGATCTTGAAATTCTCCCGGAGGTGGGCTGGATTTTGGCTGCCTTTTGGGCTGGAGCTTCTCGTGGTTTGAGGCCTGGCTTGCTCCACCCCCTGCTCTTGAGATTCTCCCGGATGTGGGCTGCATTTTGGCTGCCTTTTGGGCTGGAGCTTCTCGTGGTTTGAGGCCTGGCTTGCTCCAACCCCTGCTCTTGAGATTCTCCCGGATGTGGGCTGCATTTTGTCTGAATCTTGTGCTGGAGCTTCTCGTGGTTTGAGGCCTGGCTTGCTCCACCCCCTGCTCTTGAGATTCTCCCGGAGGTGGGCTGGATTTTGGCTGCCTTTTGGGCTGGAGCTTCTCGTGGTTTGAGGCCTGGCTTGCTCCACCCCCTGCTCTTGAGATTCTCCCGGATGTGTTCTGCATATTGGCTGAATTTTTAGCTGGAGCTTCTCGTGGTTTGAGGCCTGCCTTGCTCCACCCCCTGCTCTTTATATTCTCCCGGATGTGGGCTGCATTTTGGCTGCATTTTGGGCTGGAGCTTCTCGAGGTTTGAGGCCTGGCTTGCTCCACCCCCTGCTCTTGAGATTCTCCCGGATGTGGGCTCATTTTGGCTACATTTTGGGATGGAGCTTCTCGTGGTTTGAGGCCTGGCTTGCTCCACCCCCTGCTCTTGAGATTCTCCCGGATATGGGTAGGATTTTGGCTGCTTTTTGGGCTGGAGCTTCTCGTGGTTTGAGGCCTGGCTTGCTCCACCCCCTGCTCTTGATATTCTCCCGAATGTGGGCTCCATTTTGGCTGCATTTTATGCTGGAGCTTCTCATGGTTTGAGGCCTGACTTGCTCCACCCCCTGCTCTTGAGATTCTCCCGGATGTGGGGTGCATTTTGGCTGCCTTTTAGGCTGGAGCTTCTCGTAGTTTGAGGCCTGGCTTGCTCCACCCCCTGCTCTTGAGATTCTCCCGGATGTGGGCTGCATTTTGGCTGCCTTTTAGGCTGGAGCTTCTCGTGGTTTGAGGTCTGGCTTGCTCCACCCCCTGCTCTTGATATTCTTCCGGAGGTGGGCTGCATTTTGGCTGCATTTTGGGCTGGAGCTTCTCGTGGTTTGAGGCCTGGCTTGCTCCACCCCCTGCTCTTGAGATTCTCCCGGATGTGGGCTGCATTTTGGCTGCCTTTTGGGCTGGAGCTTCTCGTGGTTTGAGGCCTGGCTTGCTCCACCCCCTGCTCTTTATATTCTCCCGGATGTGGGCTGTATTTTGGCTGCCTTTTGGCCTGGAGCTTCTCGAGGTTTGAGGCCTGGCTTGCTCCACCCCCTGCTCTTGAGATTCTCCCGGAGGTGGGCTGCATTTTGGCTGCCTTTTGGGCTGGAGCTTCTCGTGGTTGGAGGCCTGGCTTGCTCCACCCCCTGCTCTTGAGATTCTCCCGGATGTGGGCTGCATTTTGGCTGCCTTTTAGGCTGGAGCTTCTCGTGGTTTGAGGCCTGGCTTGCTCCACCCCCTGCTCTTGAGATTCTCCCAGAGGTGGGCTGGGTTTTGGCTGCCTTTTGGGCTGGAGCTTCTCGTGGTTTGAGGCCTGGCTTGCTCCAAACTCTGCTCTTGAGATTCTCCCAGATGTGGGCTGCATTTTGGCTGCCTTTTGGGCTGGAGCTTCTCATGGTTTGAGGCCTGGCTTGCTCCACCCCCTGCTCTTGAGATTCTCCCGGATGTGGGCTGCATTTTGGCTGCCTTTTGGGCTGGAGCTTCTCATGGTTTGAGGCCTGGCTTGCTCCACCCCCTGCTCTTGAGATTCTCCCGCAGGTGGGGTGCATTTTGGCTGCCTTTTGGGCTGGAGCTTCCCATGGTTTGAGGCCTGGCTTACTCCACCCCCTGCTCTTGAGATTCTCCCCGAGGTGTCCTGAATTTTGGCTGCCTTTTGGGCTGGAACTTCTCGTGGTTTGAGGCCTGGCTTGCTCCACCCCCTGCTCTTGAGATTCTCCCGGACGTGGGCTGCATTTTGGCTGCTTTTTGGGCTGGAGCTTCTCGTGGTTTGAGGCCTGGCTTGCTCCACCCCCTGCTCTTGAGATTCTCCCGGATGTGGGCTGCATTTTGGCTGCCTTTTTGGGCTGGAGCTTCTCGTGGTTTGAGGCCTGGCTTGCTCCAACCCCTGCTCTTGAGTTTCTCCCGGATGTGGGCTCCATTTTGGCTGCATTTTGGGCTGGAGCTTCTCATGGTTTGAGGCCTGGCTTGCTCCACCCCCTGCTCTTTATATTCTCCCGGATGTGGGCTGTATTTTGGCTGCCTTTTGGGCTGGAGCTTCTCGAGGTTTGAGGCCTGGCTTGCTCCACCCCCTGCTCTTGAGATTCTCCCGGAGGTGGGCTGCATTTTGGCTGCCTTTTGGGCTGGAGCTTCTCGTGGTTGGAGGCCTGGCTTGCTCCACCCCCTGCTCTTGAGATTCTCCCGGATGTGGGCTGCATTTTGGCTGCCTTTTAGGCTGGAGCTTCTCGTGGTTTGAGGCCTGGCTTGCTCCACCCCCTGCTCTTGAGATTCTCCCGGAGGTGGGCTGGGTTTTGGCTGCCTTTTGGGCTGGAGCTTCTCGTGGTTTGAGGCCTGGCTTGCTCCAAACTCTGCTCTTGAGATTCTCCCAGATGTGGGCTGCATTTTGGCTGCCTTTTGGGCTGGAGCTTCTCATGGTTTGAGGCCTGGCTTGCTCCACCCCCTGCTCTTGAGATTCTCCCGGATGTGGGCTGCATTTTGGCTGCCTTTTGGGCTGGAGCTTCTCATGGTTTGAGGCCTGGCTTGCTCCACCCCCTGCTCTTGAGATTCTCCCGCAGGTGGGGTGCATTTTGGCTGCCTTTTGGGCTGGAGCTTCCCATGGTTTGAGGCCTGGCTTACTCCACCCCCTGCTCTTGAGATTCTCCCCGAGGTGTCCTGAATTTTGGCTGCCTTTTGGGCTGGAACTTCTCGTGGTTTGAGGCCTGGCTTGCTCCACCCCCTGCTCTTGAGATTCTCCCGGACGTGGGCTGCATTTTGGCTGCTTTTTGGGCTGGAGCTTCTCGTGGTTTGAGGCCTGGCTTGCTCCACCCCCTGCTCTTGAGATTCTCCCGGATGTGGGCTGCATTTTGGCTGCCTTTTTGGGCTGGAGCTTCTCGTGGTTTGAGGCCTGGCTTGCTCCAACCCCTGCTCTTGAGATTCTCCCGGATGTGGCCTGCATTTTGGCTGCATTTTGGGCTGGAGCTTCTCATGGTTTGAGGCCTGGATTGCTCCACCCCCTGCTCTTGATATTCTCCCAGATGTGGGCTGCATTTTGGCTGCATTTTGGGCTGGAGCTTCTCGAGGTTTGAGGCCTGGCTTGCTCCAGCCCCTGCTCTTGAGATTCTCCCGGATGTGGGCTGCATTTTGGCTGCCTTTTGGGCTGGAGCTTCTCATGGTTTGAGGCCTGGCTTGCTCCACCCCCTGCTCTTGAGTTTCTCCCGGATGTGGGCTCCATTTTGGCTGCATTTTGGGCTGGAGCTTCTCATGGTTTGAGGCCTGGCTTGCTCCACCCCCTGCTCTTGAGATTCTCCCGGATGTGGGGTGCATTTTGGCTGCATTTTGGGCTGGAGCTTCCCATGGTTTGAGGCCTGGCTTGCTCCACACCCTGCTCTTGATATTCTCCCGGATGTGGTCTGCATTTTGGCTGCCTTTTGGGCTGGAGCTTCTCGTGGTTTGAGGCCTGGCTTGCTCCACCCCCTGCTCTTGAGATTCTCCCGGAGGTGGGCTGGATTTTGGCTGCCTTTTGGGCTGGAGGTTTTCGAGGTATGAGGCCTGTCTTGCTCCACCCCCTGCTCTTGAGATTCTCCCGGATGTGAGCTGCATTTTGGCTGCCTTTTGGGCTGGAGCTTCTCGTGGTTTGAGGCCTGGCTTGCTCCACCCCCTGCTCTTGAGATTCTCCCGGATGTGGCCTGCATTTTGGTTGCCTTTTGGGCTGGAGCTTCTCGAGGTTTGAGGCCTGGCTTGCTCCACCCCCTGCTCTTGCGTTTCTCCCGGATGTGGGCTCCATTTTGGCTGTATTTAGGGCTGGAGCTTCTCATGGTTTGAGGCCTGGCTTGCTCCACCCCCTGCTCTTGAGATTCTCCTGGATGTGGGCTGCATTTTGGCTGCCTTTTAGGCTGGAGCTTCTCGTGGTTTGAGGCCTGGCTTGCTCCACCCCCTGCTCTTGAGATTCTCCCCGAGGTGGGCTGCATTTTGTCTGCCTTTTGGGCTGGAGCTTCTCGTGGTTTGAGGCCTGGCTTGCTCCACCCCCTGCTCTTGAGATTCTCCCGGATGTGGGCTGCATTTTGGCTGCCTTTTGGGCTGGACCTTCTCGTGGTTTGTGGCCTGCTGGCTTCACACCCTGCTCTTGAGATTCTCCCGGAGGTGGGCTGGATTTTGGCTGCCTTTTGGGCTGGAGCTTCTCGTGGTTTGAGGCCTGGCTTGCTCCAACCCCTGCTCCTGATATTCTCCCGGAGGTGGGCTGCATTTTGGCTACATTTTCTGATGGAGCTTCTCGTGGTTTGAGGCCTGGCTTGCTCCACCCCCTGCTCTTGAGATTTTCCCGGATGTGCGGCTGGATTTTGGCTGCCTTTTGGGCTGGAGCTTCCCATGGTTTGAGGCCTGGCTTGCTCCACACCCTGCTCTTGAGATTCTCCTGGATGTGGGCTGCATTTTAGCTGCCTTTTGGGCTGGAGCTTCTCGTGGTTTGAGGCCTGGCTTGCTCCAAACTCTGCCATTGAGATTCTCCCGGAGGTGGGCTGCATTTTGGCTGCATTTTGGGCTGGAGCTTCTCGTGGTTTGAGGCCTGGCTTGCTCCACCCCCTGCTCTTGAGATTCTCCCGGAGGTGGGCTGCATTTTGTCTGATTCTTGGGCTGGAGCTTCTCGTGGTTTGAGGCCTGGCTTGCTCCACCCCCTGCTCTTGAGATTCTCCCGGAGGTGGGCTGGATTTTGCCTGCCTTCTGGGCTGGAGCTTCTCATGGTTTGGGGCCTGGCTTGCTCCATCCCCTGCTCTTGATATTCTCCCGGATGTGGGCTGCATTTTGGCTGCCTTTTGGGCTGGAGCTTCTCGTGGTTTGTGGCCTGCTGGCTTCACAACCCCTGCTCTTGATATTCTCCCGGAGGTGGGCTGGATTTTGGCTGCCTTTTGGGCTGGAGCTTCTCATGGTTTGAGGCCTGGCTTGCTCCACCCCCTGCTCTTGAGATTCTCCCGGATGTGGGCTCCATTTTGGCTGCATTTTGGGCTGGAGCTTCTCATGGTTTGAGGCCTGGCTTGCTCCACCCCCTGCTCTTGAGATTCTCCCGGATGTGGGGTGCATTTTGGCTGCATTTTGGGCTGGAGCTTCCCATGGTTTGAGGTCTGGCTTGCTCCACCCCCTGCTCTTGAGATTCTCCCGGATGTGGGCTGCATTTTGGCTGCCTTTTAGGCTGGAGCTTCTCGTGGTTTGAGGCCTGGCTTGCTCCAGCCCCTGCTGTTGAGATTCTCCCGGAGGTGGGCTGCATTTTGGCTGCCTTTTGGGCTGGAGCTTCTCGTGGTTTGAGGCCTGGCTTGCTCCACCCCCTGCTCTTGATATTCTCCCGGATGTGGGCTGCATTTTGGCTGCCTTTTGGGCTGGACCTTCTCGTGGTTTGTGGCCTGCTGGCTTCACACCCTGCTCTTGAGATTCTCCCGGAGGTGGGCTGGATTTTGGCTGCCTTTTGGGCTGGAGCTTCTCATGGTTTGAGGCCTGGCTTGCTCCAACCCCTGCTCCTGATATTCTCCCGGAGGTGGGCTGCATTTTGGCTACATTTTCTGATGGAGCTTCTCGTGGTTTGAGGCCTGGCTTGCTCCACCCCCTGCTCTTGAGATTCTCCCGGATGTGCGGCTGGATTTTGGCTGCCTTTTGGGCTGGAGCTTCCCATGGTTTGAGGCCTGGCTTGCTCCACACCCTGCTCTTGAGATTCTCCTGGATGTGGGCTGCATTTTAGCTGCCTTTTGGGCTGGAGCTTCTCGTGGTTTGAGGCCTGGCTTGCTCCAAACTCTACCATTGAGATTCTCCCGGAGGTGGGCTGCATTTTTTCTGCCTTTTGGGCTGGAGCTTCTCGATGTTTGAGGCCTGGCTTGCTCCACCCCCTGCTCTTGAGATTCTCCCCGATGTGGGCAGCATTTTGGTTGCCTTTTGGGCTGGAGCTTCTCATGGTTTGAGGCCTGTCTTGCTCCACCCCCTGCTCTTGAGATTCTCCCGGATGTGGGGTGCATTTTGGCTGCATTTTGGGCTGGAGCTTCCCATGGTTTGAGGCCTGGCTTGCTCCACCCCCTGCTCTTGAGATTCTCCTGGATGTGGGCTGCATTTTGGCTGCCTTTTGGGCTGGAGCTTCTCGTGGTTTGAGGCCTGGCTTGCTCCTCCCCCTGCTCTTGATATTCTCCCGGATGTGGGCTGCATTTTGGCTGCCTTTTGGGCTGGAGCTTCTCATGGTTTGTGGCCTGTTGGCTTCACACCCTGCTCTTGAGATTCTCCCGGAGGTGGGCTGGATTTTGGCTTCCTTTTGGGCAGGAGCTTCTCGTGGTTTGAGGCCTGGATTACTCCACCCCCTGCTCTTGAGATTCTCCCGGAGGTGGGCTGCATTTTGGCTGCCTTTTGGGCTGGAGCTTCTCGTGGTTTGTGGCCTGTTGGCTTCACACCCCCTGCTCTTGATATTCTCCCGGAGGTGGGCTGCATTTTGGCTTCCTTTTGGGCTGGAGCTTCTCATGGTTTGAGGCCTGGCTTGCTCCAAACTGCCATTGATATTCTCCCGGAGGTGGGCTGCATTTTGGCTGTCTTTTGGGCTGGAGCTTCTCATGGTTTGAGGCCTGGCTTGCTCCACCCCTTGCTCTTGAGATTCTCCCGGATGTGGGCTGCATTTTGGCTGCCTTTTGGGCTGGAGCTTCTCGTGGTTTGTGGCCTGCTGGCTTCACACCCCCTGCTCTTGATATTCTCCCGGAGGTGGGCTGCATTTTGGCTGCCTTTTGGGCTGGAGCTTCTCGTGGTTTGAGGCCTGGCTTGCTCCACCCCCTGCTCTTGAGATTCTCCCGGATGTGGGCTGGATTTTGGCTGCCTTTTGGGCTGGAGCTTCTCGTGGTTTGAGGCCTGGATTGCTCCACCCCCTGCTCTTGAGATTCTCCCCGAGGTGGGCTGCATTTTGGCTGCATTTTGGGCTGGAGCTTCTCGTGGTTTGAGGCCTGGCTTTCTCCACCCCCTGCTCTTGAGATTCTCCCGGAGGTGGGCTGGATTTTGGCTGCCTTTGGGTGGGAGGTTCTCGTGGTTTGGGGCCTGGCTTGCTCCATCCCCTGCTCTTGATATTCTCCCGGATGTGGGCTGCATTTTGGCTGCGTTTTGGGCTGGAGCTTCTCGTGGTTTGTGGCCTGCTGGCTTCACACCCCCTGCTCTTGATATTCTCCCGGAGGTGGTCTGGATTTTGGCTGAATTTTTAGCTGGAGCTTCTCGTGGTTTGAGGCCTGCCTTGCTCCACCCCCTGCTCTTGATATTCTCCCGGAGGTGGGCTGCATTTTGGCTGCCTTTTGGGCTGGAGCTTCTCATGGTTTGAGGCCTGGCTTGCTCCACCCCCTGCTCTTGAGATTCTCCTGGATGTGGGCTGCATTTTGGCTGCCTTTTGGGCTGGAGCTTCTCGTGGTTTGTGGCCTGCTGGCTTCACACCCCCTGCTCTTGATATTCTCCCGGAGGTGGGCTGCATTTTGGCTGCCTTTTGGGCTGGAGCTTCTCGTGGTTTGAGGCCTGGCTTGCTCCACCCCCTGCTCTTGAGATTCTCCCGGATGTGGGCTGCATTTTGGCTGCCTTTTGGGCTGGAGCTTCTCGTGGTTTGAGGCCTGGATTGCTCCACCCCCTGCTCTTGAGATTCTCCCCGAGGTGGGCTGCATTTTGGCTGCATTTTGGGCTGGAGCTTCTCGTGGTTTGAGGCCTGGCTTTCTCCACCCCCTGCTCTTGAGATTCTCCCGGAGGTGGGCTGGATTTTGGCTGCCTTTGGGTGGGAGGTTCTCGTGGTTTGGGGCCTGGCTTGCTCCATCCCCTGCTCTTGATATTCTCCCGGATGTGGGCTGCATTTTGGCTGCGTTTTGGGCTGGAGCTTCTCGTGGTTTGTGGCCTGCTGGCTTCACACCCCCTGCTCTTGATATTCTCCCGGAGGTGGTCTGGATTTTGGCTGAATTTTTAGCTGGAGCTTCTCATGGTTTGAGGCCTGCCTTGCTCCACCCCCTGCTCTTGATATTCTCCCGGAGGTGGGCTGCATTTTGGCTGCCTTTTGGGCTGGAGCTTCTCATGGTTTGAGGCCTGGCTTGCTCCACCCCCTGCTCTTGAGATTCTCCTGGATGTGGGCTGCATTTTGGCTGCCTTTTGGGCTGGAGCTTCTCGTGGTTTGTGGCCTGCTGGCTTCACACCCCCTGCTCTTGATATTCTCCCGGAGGTGGGCTGCATTTTGGCTGCCTTTTGGGCTGGAGCTTCTCGTGGTTTGAGGCCTGGCTTGCTCCACCCCCTGCTCTTGAGATTCTCCCGGATGTGGGCTGCATTTTGGCTGCCTTTAGGGCTGGAGCTTCTCGTGGTTTGTGGCCTGCTGGCTTCACACCCTGCTCTTGAGATTCTCCCGGATGTGGGCTGTATTTTGGCTGCCTTTTGGACTGGAGCTTCTCGTGGTTTGAGGCCTGGCTTGCTCCAAACTGCCATTGATATTCTCCCGGAGGTGGGCTGCATTTTGGCTGCCTTTTGGTCTGGAGCTTCTCATGGTTTGAGGCCTGGCTTGCTCCACCCCCTGCTCTTGAGATTCTCCTGGATGTGGGCTGCATTTTGGCTGCCTTTTGGGCTGGAGCTTCTCGTGGTTTGTGGCCTGCTGGCTTCACCCCCTGCTCTTGAGATTCTCCCGGAGGTGGGCTGGATTGTGGCTGACTTTTGGGCTGGAGCTTTCCGAGGTTTGAGGCCTGGCTTGCTCCACCCGTGCTCTTGAGATTCTCCCGGAGGTGGGCTGGATTGTGGCTGCTTTTTGGGCTGGAGCTTCTCGTGGTTTGAGGCCTGGCTTGCTCCAAACTGCCATTGAGATTCTCAGGGAGGTGGGCTGCATTTTGGCTGACTTTTGGGCTGGAGCTTCTCGTGGTTTGTGGCCTGCTGGCTTCACACCCCCTGCTCTTGATATTCTCCCGGAGGTGGGCTGGATTTTGGCTGCCTTTTGGGCTGGAGCTTCTCGTGGTTTGAGGCCTGGCTTGCTCCACCCCCTGCTCTTGAGATTCTCCCAGATGTGGGCTGGATTTTGGCTGAATGTTTAGCTGGAGCGTCTCGTGGTTTGAGGCCTGGCTTGCTCCACCCCCTGCTCTTTATATTCTCCCGGATGTGGAGTGCATTTTGGCTGCCTTTTGGGCTGGAGCTTCTCGAGGTTTGAGGCCTGGCTTGCTCCACCCCCTGCTCTTGAGATTCTCCCGGATGTGGGCTGAATTTTGGCTACTTTTTGGGATGGAGCTTCTCGTGGTTTGAGGCCTGGCTTGCTCCACCCCCTGCTCTTGAGATTCTCCCGGAGGTGGGCTGGATTGTGGCTGCTTTTTGGGCTGGAGCTTCTCGTGGTTTGAGGCCTGGCTTGCTCCAAACTGCCATTGAGATTCTCAGGGAGGTGGGCTGCATTTTGGCTGACTTTTGGGCTGGAGCTTCTCGTGGTTTGAGGCCTGGCTTGCTCCACCCCCTGCTCTTGAGATTCTCCCGGATGTGGGCTGCATTTTGGCTGCCTTTTGGGCTGGAGCTTCTCGTGGTTTGAGACCTGGCTTGCTCCGCCCCCTGCTCTTGAGATTCTCCCGGATGTGGGCTGCATTTTGGCTGCCTTTTGGACTGGAGCTTCTCGTGGTTTGAGGCCTGGCTTGCTCCACCCCCTGCTCTTGAGATTCTCCCGAATGTGGGCTCCATTTTGGCTGCATTTTGGGCTGGAGCTTCTCATGGTTTGAGGCCTGACTTGCTCTACCCACTGCTCTTGAGATTCTCCCGGAGGTGGGCTGGATTTTGGCTGCCTTTTAGGCTGGAGCTTCTCGTAGTTTGAGGTCTGGCTTGCTCCAAACTCTGCTCTTGAGATTCTCCCGGATGTGGGCTGCATTTTGGCTACTTTTTGGGATGGAGCTTCTCGTGGTTTGGGGCCTGGCTTGCTCCATCCCCTGCTCTTGAGATTCTCCCGAATGTGGGCTGAATTTTGGCTGCATTTTAGGCTGGAGCTTCTCATGGTTTGAGGCCTGACTTGCTCTACCCCCTGCTCTTGAGATTCTCCCGGATGTGGGCTGCATTTTGGCTGCCTTTTGGGCTGGAGCTTCCCATGGTTTGAGGCCTGGCTTGCTCCACCCCCTGCTCTTGAGATTCTCCTGGATGTGGGCTGCATTTTGGCTGCCTTTTAGGCTGGAGCTTCTCGTAGTTTGAGGCCTGGCTTGCTCCAAACTCTGCCATTGAGATTCTCCCGGATGTGGGCTGGATTTTGGCTGCCTTTTGGGCTGGAGCTTCTCGTGGTTTGAGGCCTGGCTTGCTCCACCCCTGCTCTTGAGATTCTCCCGGAGGTGGGCTGGATTTTGGCTGCCTTTTGGGCTGGAGCTTCTCGTGGTTTGAGGCCTGGCTTGCTCCACCCCCTGCTCTTGAGATTCTCCCGGATGTGGGCTGCATTTTGGCTGATTCTTGTGCTGGAGCTTCTCGTGGTTTGAGGCCTGGCTTGCTCCACCCCCTGCTCTTGAGATTCTCCCGCATGTGGGATGCATTTTGGCTGCCTTTTGGCTGGAGATTCTCGTGGTTTGAGGCCTGGCTTGCTCCACCCCCTGCTCTTGAGATTCTCCCGGAGTTGGGCTGCATTTTGGCTGCCTTTTGGGCTGGAGCTTCTCGAGGTTTGAGGCCTGGCTTGCTCCAACCCCTGCTCTTGAGATTCTCCGGGAGGTGGGCTGGATTTTGGCTGCATTCTGGACTGGAGCTTCTCGTGGTTTGAGGCCTGGCTTGCTCCAAACTGCCATTGTTATTCTCCCGGAGGTGGGCTGCATTTTGGCTGCCTTTTGAGCTGGAGCTTCTCATGGTTTGAGGCCTGGATTGCTCCACCCCCTGCTCTTGATATTCTCCGGGATGTGGGCTGTATTTTGGCTGCCTTTTGGACTGGAGCTTCTCGTGGTTTGAGGCCTGGCTTGCTCCAAACTGCCATTGATATTCTCCCGGAGGTGGGCTGGATTTTGGCTGGCTTTTGGGCTGGAGCTTCTCGTGGTTTGAGGCCTGGCTTGCTCCACCCCCTGCTCTTGAGATTCTCCCGGATGTGGGCTGGATTTTGGCTGCATTTTGGGCTGGAGCTTCTCGTGGTTTGAGGCCTGGCTTGCTCCACCCCCTGCTCTTGAGATTCTCCCCGAGGTGGGCTGCATTTTGGCTGCCTTTAGGGCTGGAGCTTCTCGTGGTTTGAGGCCTGGCTTGCTCCAAACTGCCATTGAGATTCTCAGGGAGGTGGGCTGCATTTTGGCTGACTTTTGGGCTGGAGCTTCTCGTGGTTTCTGGCCTGCTGGCTTCACACCCCCTGCTCTTGATATTCTCCCGGAGGTGGGCTGGATTTTGGCTGCCTTTTGGGCTGGAGCTTCTCGTGGTTTGAGGCCTGGCTTGCTCCACCCCCTGCTCTTGAGATTCTCCCAGATGTGGGCTGGATTTTGGCTGAATGTTTAGCTGGAGCGTCTCGTGGTTTGAGGCCTGGCTTGCTCCACCCCCTGCTCTTTATATTCTCCCGGATGTGGGCTGCATTTTGGCTGCCTTTTGGGCTGGAGCTTCTCGAGGTTTGAGGCCTGGCTTGCTCCACCCCCTGCTCTTGAGATTCTCCCGGATGTGGGCTGCATTTTGGCTACATTTTGGGATGGAGCTTCTCGTGGTTTGAGGCCTGGCTTGCTCCACCCCCTGCTCTTGAGATTCTCCCGGAGGTGGGCTGGATTGTGGCTGCTTTTTGGGCTGGAGCTTCTCGTGGTTTGAGGCCTGGCTTGCTCCAAACTGCCATTGAGATTCTCAGGGAGGTGGGCTGCATTTTGGCTGACTTTTGGGCTGGAGCTTCTCGTGGTTTGAGGCCTGGCTTGGTCCACCCCCTGCTCTTGAGATTCTCCCGGATGTGGGCTGCATTTTGGCTGCCTTTTGGGGTGGAGCTTCTCGTGGTTTGAGACCTGGCTTGCTCCACCCCCTGCTCTTGAGATTCTCCCAGATGTGGGCTGCATTTTGGCTGCCTTTTGGGCTGGAGCTTCTCGTGGTTTGAGGCCTGGCTTGCTCCACCCCCTGCTCTTGAGATTCTCCCGAATGTGGGCTCCATTTTGGCTGCATTTTAGGCTGGAGCTTCTCATGGTTTGAGGCCTGACTTGCTCTACCCACTGCTCTTGAGATTCTCCCGGAGGTGGGCTGGATTTTGGCTTCCTTTTAGGCTGGAGCTTCTCGTAGTTTGAGGCCTGGCTTGCTCCAAACTCTGCTCTTGAGATTCTCCCGGATGTGGGCTGCATTTTGGCTACTTTTTGGGATGGAGCTTCTCGTGGTTTGGGGCCTGGCTTGCTCCATCCCCTGCTCTTGAGATTCTCCCGGATGTGGGCTGCATTTTGGCTGCCTTTTGGGCTGGAGCTTCCCATGGTTTGAGGCCTGGCTTGCTCCACCCCCTGCTCTTGAGATTCTCCCAGAGGTGGGCTGCATTTTGGCTGCCTTTTAGGCTGGAGCTTCTCGTAGTTTGAGGCCTGGCTTGCTCCAAACTCTGCCATTGAGATTCTCCCGGAGGTGGGCTGGATTTTGGCTGCCTTTTGGACTGGAGCTTCTCGTGGTTTGAGGCCTGGCTTGCTCCACCCCTGCTCTTGAGATTCTCAGGGAGGTGGGCTGGATTTTGGCTGCCTTTTGGGCTGGAGCTTCTCGTGGTTTGAGGCCTGGCTTGCTCCACCCCCTGCTCTTGAGATTCTCCCGGTTGTGGGCTGCATTTTGGCTAATTCTTGGGCTGGAGCTTCTCGTGGTTTGGGGCCTGGCTTGCTCCATCCCCTGCTCTTGAGATTCTCCCGAATGTGGGCTGCATTTTGGCTGCATTTTAGGCTGGAGCTTCTCATGGTTTGAGGCCTGACTTGCTCTACCCCCTGCTCTTGAGATTCTCCCGGATGTGGGCTGCATTTTGGCTGCCTTTTGGGCTGGAGCTTCCCATGGTTTGAGGCCTGGCTTGCTCCACCCCCTGCTCTTGAGATTCTCCTGGATGTGGGCTGCATTTTGGCTGCCTTTTAGGCTGGAGCTTCTCGTAGTTTGAGGCCTGGCTTGCTCCAAACTCTGCCATTGAGATTCTCCCGGAGGTGGGCTGGATTTTGGCTGCCTTTTGGGCTGGAGCTTCTCGTGGTTTGAGGCCTGGCTTGCTCCACCCCTGCTCTTGAGATTCTCCCGGAGGTGGGCTGGATTTTGGCTGCCTTTTGGGCTGGAGCTTCTCGTGGTTTGAGGCCTGGCTTGCTCCACCCCCTGCTCTTGTGAGTCTTACGGTTGTGGGCTGCATTTTGGCTGATTCTTGGGCTGGAGCTTCTCGTGGTTTGAGGCCTGGCTTGCTCCACCCCCTGCTCTTGAGATTCTCCCGCATGTGGGATGCATTTTGGCTGACTTTTGGCTGGAGATTCTCGTGGTTTGAGGCCTGCCTTGCTCCAACCCCTGCTCTTGAGATTCTCCCGGAGTTGGGCTGCATTTTGGCTGCCTTTTGGGCTGGAGCTTCTCGAGGTTTGAGGCCTGGCTTGCTCCAACCCCTGCTCTTGAGATTCTCCCGGAGGTGGGCTGGATTTTGGCTGCCTTTTGGACTGGAGCTTCTCGTGGTTTGAGGCCTGGCTTGCTCCAAACTGCCATTGATATTCTCCCGGAGGTGGGCTGCATTTTGGCTGCCTTTTGGGCTGGAGCTTCTCATGGTTTGAGGCCTGGCTTGCTCCACCCCCTGCTCTTGATATTCTCCCGGATGTGGGCTGTATTTTGGCTGCCTTTTAGGCTGGAGCTTCTCGTGGTTTGAGGCCTGGCTTGCTCCAAACTGCAATTGATATTCTCCCGGAGGTGGGCTGCATTTTGGCTGCCTTTTGGGCTGGAGCTTCTCATGGTTTGAGGCCTGGCTTGCTCCACCCCCTGCTCTTGAGATTCTCCCGGATGTGGGCTGCATTTTGGCTGCCTTTTGGGCTGGAGCTTCTCGTGGTTTGTGGCCTGCTGGCTTCACACCCCCTGCTCTTTATATTCTCCCGGATGTGGGCTGCATTTTGGCTGCCTTTTGGGCTGGAGCTTCTCGAGGTTTGAGGCCTGGCTTGCTCCACCCCCTGCTCTTGAGATTCTCCCGGATTTGGGCTGCATTTTGGCTACTTTTTGGGATGGAGCTTCTCGTGGTTTGAGGCCTGGCTTGCTCCACCCCCTGCTCTTGAGATTCTCCTGGATGTGGGTAGGATTTTGGCTGCTTTTTAGGCTGGAGCTTCTCGTGGTTTGAGGCCTGGCTTGCTCCACCCCCTGCTCTTGAGATTCTCTAGGATGTGGGCTGCATTTTGGCTGCCTTTTAGGCTGGAGCTTCTCGTGGTTTGAGGCCTGGCTTGCTCCACCCCCTGCTCTTGAGATTCTCCCAGAGGTGGGCTGGATTTGGCTGCCTTTTAGGCTGGAGCTTCTCGTGGTTTGAGGCCTGGCTTGCTCCACCTCCTGCTCTTGAGATTCTCCAGGAGGTGGGCTGCATTTTGGCTACTTTTTGGGATGGAGCTTCTCGTGGTTTGGGGCCTGGCTTGCTCCATCCCCTGCTCTTGAGATTCTCCCGAATGTGGGCTGCATTTTGGCTGCATTTTAGGCTGGAGCTTCTCGTGGTTTGAGGCCTGGCTTGCTCCACCCCTGCTCTTGAGATTCTCCCGGAGGTGGGCTGGATTTTGGCTGCCTTTTGGGCTGGAGCTTCTCGTGGTTTGAGGCCTGGCTTGCTCCACCCCCTGCTCTTGAGAGTCTCCCGGTTGTGGGCTGCATTTTGGCTGATTCTTGGGCTGGAGCTTCTCGTGGTTTGAGGCCTGGCTTGCTCCACCCCCTGCTCTTGAGATTCTCCCGCATGTGGGATGCATTTTGGCTGCCTTTTGGCTGGAGATTCTCGTGGTTTGAGGCCTGCCTTGCTCCAACACCTGCTCTTGAGATTCTCCCGGAGTTGGGCTGCATTTTGGCTGCCTTTTGGGCTGGAGGTTCTCGAGGTTTGAGGCCTGGCTTGCTCCAACCCCTGCTCTTGAGATTCTCCCGGAGGTGGGCTGGATTTTGGCTGCCTTTTGGACTGGAGCTTCTCGTGGTTTGAGGCCTGGCTTGCTCCAAACTGCCATTGATATTCTCCCGGAGGTGGGCTGCATTTTGGCTGCCTTTTGGGCTGGAGCTTCTCATGGTTTGAGGCCTGGCTTGCTCCACCCCCTGCTCTTGATATTCTCCCGGATGTGGGCTGTATTTTGGCTGCCTTTTGGACTGGAGCTTCTCGTGGTTTGAGGCCTGGCTTGCTCCAAACTGCCATTGATATTGTCCCGGAGGTGGGCTGGATTTTGGCTGCCTTTTGGGCTGGAGCTTCTCATGGTTTGAGGCCTGGCTTGCTCCACCCCCTGCTCTTGAGATTCTCCCGGAGGTGGGCTGCATTTTGGCTGCCTTTTGGGCTGGAGCTTCTCGAGGTTTGAGGCCTGGCTTGCTCCACCCCCTGCTCTTGAGATTCTCCCGGATTTGGGCTGCATTTTGGCTACTTTTTGGGATGGAGCTTCTCGTGGTTTGAGGTCTGGCTTGCTCCACCCCCTGCTCTTGAGATTCTCCTGGATGTGGGTAGGATTTTGGCTGCTTTTTAGGCTGGAGCTTCTCGTGGTTTGAGGCCTGGCTTGCTCCACCCCCTGCTCTTGAGATTCTCTAGGATGTGGGCTGCATTTTGGCTGACTTTTAGGCTGGAGCTTCTCGTGGTTTGAGGCCTGGCTTGCTCCACCCCCTGCTCTTGAGATTCTCCCGGATGTGGGCTGCATTTTGGCTGCCTTTTGGGCTGGAGCTTCTCATGGTTTGAGGCCTGGATTGCTCCATCCCCTGCTCTTGATATTCTCCCAGATGTGGGCTGCATTTTGGCTGCCTTTTGGGCTGGAGCTTCTCGAGGTTTGAGGCCTGGCTTGCTCCACCCCCTGCTCTTGAGATTCTCCCGGATGTGGGCTGCATTTTGGCTGCCTTTTGGGCTGGAGCTTCCCATGGTTTGAGGCCTGGCTTGCTCCACCCCCTGCTCTTGAGATTCTCCTGGATGTGGGCTGCATTTTAGCTGCCTTTTGGGCTGGAGCTTCTCGTGGTTTGAGGCCTGGCTTGCTCCAAACTCTGCCATTGAGATTCTCCCGGAGGTGGGCTGCATTTTGGCTGCCTTTTGGGCTGGAGCTTCTCGTGGTTTGAGGCCTGGCTTGCTCCACCCCCTGCTCTTGGGATTCTCCCGGATGTGGGCTGCATTTTGGCTGCCTTTTGGGCTGGAGCTTCTCATGGTTTGAGGCCTGGCTTGCTCCACCCCCTGCTCTTGAGATTCTCCTGGATGTGGGGTGCATTTTGGCTGCATTTTGGGCTGGAGCTTCTCGTGGTTTGAGGCCTGGCTTGCTCCACCCCCTGCTCTTGAGATTCTCCTGGATGTGGGCTCCATTTTGGCTGCCTTTTGGGCTGGAGCTTCTCGTGGTTTGAGGCCTGGCTTGCTCCTCCCCCTGCTCTTGATATTCTCCCGGATGTGGGCTGCATTTTGGCTGACTTTTGGGCTGGAGCTTCTCGTGGTTTGTGGCCTGCTGGCTTCACACCCTGCTCTTGAGATTCTCCCGGAGGTGGGCTGCATTTTGGCTGCCTTTTGGGCTGGAGCTTCTTGTGGTTTGAGGCCTGCCTTGCTCCACCCCCTGCTCTTGAGATTCTCCCGGAGGTGGGCTGCATTTTGTCTGAATCTTGTGCTGGAGCTTCTCGAGGTTTGAGGCCTGGCTTGCTCCACCCCCTGCTCTTGAGATTCTCCCGGATGTGGGCTGGATTTTGGCTGCCTTTTGGGCTGGAGCTTCTCGTGGTTTGGGGCCTGGCTTGCTCCAAACTGCCTTTGAGATTCTCAGGGAGGTGGGCTGCATTTTGGCTGCATTTTGGGCTGGAGCTTCTCGTGGTTTGAGGCCTGGCTTGCTCCACCCCCTGCTCTTGAGATTCTCCCCGATGTTGGCTGCATTGTGGCTGCCTTTTGGGCTGGAGCTTCTCGAGGTTTGAAGCCTGGCTTGCTCCACCCCCTGCTCTTGAGATTCTCCCGGATGTGGGCTGGATTTTGGCTGCCTTTTGGGCTGGAGCTTCTCGTGGTTTGGGGCCTGGCTTGCTCCAAACTGCCTTTGAGATTCTCAGGGAGGTGGGCTGCATTTTGGCTGCATTTTGGGCTGGAGCTTCTCGTGGTTTGAGGCCTGGCTTGCTCCACCCCCTGCTCTTGATATTCTCCCAGATGTGGGCTGCATTTTGGCTGCCTTTTGGGCTGGAGCTTCTCGTGGTTTGAGGCCTGGCTTGCTCCAAAATCTGCTCTTGATATTCTCCCAGATGTGGGCTGCATTTTGGCTGCCTTTTGGGCTGGAGCTTCTCATGGTTTGAGGCCTGGCTTGCTCCACCCCCTGCTCTTGATATTCTCCCGGATGTGGGCTGCATTTTGGCTGCCTTTTGGGCTGGAGCTTCTCGAGGTTTGAGGCCTGGCTTGCTCCACCCCCTGCTCTTGAGATTCTCCCGGATGTGGGCTGCATTTTGGCTGCCTTTTGGGCTGGAGCTTCTCGTGGTTTGAGGCCTGGCTTGCTCCACCCCCTGCTCTTGAGATTCTCCTGGATGTGGGGTGCATTTTGGCTGCCGTTTTGGGCTGGAGCTTCTCGTGGTTTGAGGCCTGGCTTGCTCCAACCCCTGCTCTTGATATTCTCCTGGATGTGGGCCTGCATTTTGGCTGCATTTTGGGCTGGAGCTTCTCATGGTTTGAGGCCTGGCTTGCTCCACCCCCTGCTCTTGAGATTCTCCCGGAGGTGGGCTGCATTTTGGCTGCCTTTTGGGCTGGAGCTTCTCGTGGTTTGAGGCCTGGCTTACTCCACCCCCTGCTCTTGAGATTCTCCCCGAGGTGGGCTGAATTTTGGCTGCCTTTTGGGCTGGAGCTTCTCGTGGTTTGAGGCCTGGCTTGCTCCACCCCCTGCTCTTGAGATTCTCCCGGACGTGGGCTGCATTTGGCTGCTTTTTGGGCTGGAGATTCTCGTGGTTTGAGGCCTGGCTTGCTCCACCCCCTGCTCTTGAGATTCTCCCGGATGTGGGCTGCATTTTGGCTGCCTTTTTGGGCTGGAGCTTCTCGTGGTTTGAGGCCTGGCTTGCTCCAACCCCTGCTCTTGAGATTCTCCCAGATGTGGCCTGCATTTTGGCTGCATTTTGGGCTGGAGCTTCTCATGGTTTGAGGCCTGGATTGCTCCATCCCCTGCTCTTGATATTCTCCCAGATGTGGGCTGCATTTTGGCTGCCTTTTGGGCTGGAGCTTCTCGAGGTTTGAGGCCTGGCTTGCTCCACCCCCTGCTCTTGAGATTCTCCCGGATGTGGGCTGCATTTTGGCTGCCTTTTGGGCTGGAGCTTCCCATGGTTTGAGGCCTGGCTTGCTCCACCCCCTGCTCTTGAGATTCTCCTGGATGTGGGCTGCATTTTAGCTGCCTTTTGGGCTGGAGCTTCTCGTGGTTTGAGGCCTGGCTTGCTCCAAACTCTGCCATTGAGATTCTCCCGGAGGTGGGCTGCATTTTGGCTGCCTTTTGGGCTGGAGCTTCTCGTGGTTTGAGGCCTGGCTTGCTCCACCCCCTGCTCTTGGGATTCTCCCGGATGTGGGCTGCATTTTGGCTGCCTTTTGGGCTGGAGCTTCTCATGGTTTGAGGCCTGGCTTGCTCCACCCCCTGCTCTTGAGATTCTCCTGGATGTGGGGTGCATTTTGGCTGCATTTTGGGCTGGAGCTTCCCATGGTTTGAGGCCTGGCTTGCTCCACCCCCTGCTCTTGAGATTCTCCTGGATGTGGGCTCCATTTTGGCTGCCTTTTGGGCTGGAGCTTCTCGTGGTTTGAGGCCTGGCTTGCTCCTCCCCCTGCTCTTGATATTCTCCCGGATGTGGGCTGCATTTTGGCTGCCTTTTGGGCTGGAGCTTCTCGTGGTTTGTGGCCTGCTGGCTTCACACCCTGCTCTTGAGATTCTCCCGGAGGTGGGCTGCATTTTGGCTGCCTTTTGGGCTGGAGCTTCTTGTGGTTTGAGGCCTGCCTTGCTCCACCCCCTGCTCTTGAGATTCTCCCGGAGGTGGGCTGCATTTTGTCTGAATCTTGTGCTGGAGCTTCTCGAGGTTTGAGGCCTGGCTTGCTCCACCCCCTGCTCTTGAGATTCTCCCGGATGTGGGCTGGATTTTGGCTGCCTTTTGGGCTGGAGCTTCTCGTGGTTTGGGGCCTGGCTTGCTCCAAACTGCCTTTGAGATTCTCAGGGAGGTGGGCTGCATTTTGGCTGCATTTTGGGCTGGAGCTTCTCGTGGTTTGAGGCCTGGCTTGCTCCACCCCCTGCTCTTGAGATTCTCCCCGATGTTGGCTGCATTGTGGCTGCCTTTTGGGCTGGAGCTTCTCGAGGTTTGAAGCCTGGCTTGCTCCACCCCCTGATCTTGAAATTCTCCCGGAGGTGGGCTGGATTTTGGCTGCCTTTTGGGCTGGAGCTTCTCGTGGTTTGAGGCCTGGCTTGCTCCACCCCCTGCTCTTGAGATTCTCCCGGAGGTGGGCTGCATTTTGGCTGCCTTTTGGGCTGGAGCTTCTCGAGGTTTGAGGCCTGGCTTGCTCCACCCCCTGCTCTTGAGATTCTCCCGGATGTGGGCTGCATTTTGGCTGCCTTTTGGGCTGGAGCTTCCCATGGTTTGAGGCCTGGCTTGCTCCACACCCTGCTCTTGAGATTCTCCTGGATGTGGGCTGCATTTTAGCTGCCTTTTGGGCTGGAGCTTCTCGTGGTTTGAGGCCTGGCTTGCTCCAAACTCTGCCATTGAGATTCTCCCGGAGGTGGGCTGCATTTTGGCTGCCTTTTGGGCTGGAGCTTCTCGTGGTTTGAGGCCTGGCTTGCTCCACCCCCTGCTCTTGGGATTCTCCCGGATGTGGGCTGCATTTTGGCTGCCTTTTGGGCTGGAGCTTCTCATGGTTTGAGGCCTGGCTTGCTCCACCCCCTGCTCTTGAGATTCTCCTGGATGTGGGGTGCATTTTGGCTGCATTTTGGGCTGGAGCTTCCCATGGTTTGAGGCCTGGCTTGCTCCACCCCCTGCTCTTGAGATTCTCCTGGATGTGGGCTCCATTTTGGCTGCCTTTTGGGCTGGAGCTTCTCGTGGTTTGAGGCCTGGCTTGCTCCTCCCCCTGCTCTTGATATTCTCCCGGATGTGGGCTGCATTTTGGCTGCCTTTTGGGCTGGAGCTTCTCGTGGTTTGTGGCCTGCTGGCTTCACACCCTGCTCTTGAGATTCTCCCGGAGGTGGGCTGCATTTTGGCTGCCTTTTGGGCTGGAGCTTCTTGTGGTTTGAGGCCTGCCTTGCTCCACCCCCTGCTCTTGAGATTCTCCCGGAGGTGGGCTGCATTTTGGCTGCCTTTTGGGCTGGAGCTTCTCGAGGTTTGAGGCCTGGCTTGCTCCACCCCCTGCTCTTGAGATTCTCCCGGATGTGGGCTGGATTTTGGCTGCCTTTTGGGCTGGAGCTTCTCGTGGTTTGGGGCCTGGCTTGCTCCAAACTGCCTTTGAGATTCTCAGGGAGGTGGGCTGCATTTTGGCTGCATTTTGGGCTGGAGCTTCTCGTGGTTTGAGGCCTGGCTTGCTCCACCCCCTGCTCTTGAGATTCTCCCGGATGTGGGCTGCATTGTGCTGCCTTTTGGGCTGGAGCTTCTCGAGGTTTGAAGCCTGGCTTGCTCCACCCCCTGATCTTGAAATTCTCCCGGAGGTGGGCTGGATTTTGGCTGCCTTTTGGGCTGGAGCTTCTCGTGGTTTGAGGCCTGGCTTGCTCCACCCCCTGCTCTTGAGATTCTCCCGGATGTGGGCTGCATTTTGGCTGCCTTTTGGGCTGGAGCTTCTCGTGGTTTGAGGCCTGGCTTGCTCCAACCCCTGCTCTTGAGATTCTCCCGGATGTGGGCTGCATTTTGTCTGAATCTTGTGCTGGAGCTTCTCGTGGTTTGAGGCCTGGCTTGCTCCACCCCCTGCTCTTGAGATTCTCCCGGAGGTGGGCTGGATTTTGGCTGCCTTTTGGGCTGGAGCTTCTCGTGGTTTGAGGCCTGGCTTGCTCCACCCCCTGCTCTTGAGATTCTCCCGGATGTGTTCTGCATATTGGCTGAATTTTTAGCTGGAGCTTCTCGTGGTTTGAGGCCTGCCTTGCTCCACCCCCTGCTCTTTATATTCTCCCGGATGTGGGCTGCATTTTGGCTGCATTTTGGGCTGGAGCTTCTCGAGGTTTGAGGCCTGGCTTGCTCCACCCCCTGCTCTTGAGATTCTCCCGGATGTGGGCTCATTTTGGCTACATTTTGGGATGGAGCTTCTCGTGGTTTGAGGCCTGGCTTGCTCCACCCCCTGCTCTTGAGATTCTCCCGGATATGGGTAGGATTTTGGCTGCTTTTTGGGCTGGAGCTTCTCGTGGTTTGAGCCCTGGCTTGCTCCACCCCCTGCTCTTGATATTCTCCCGAATGTGGGCTCCATTTTGGCTGCATTTTATGCTGGAGCTTCTCATGGTTTGAGGCCTGACTTGCTCCACCCCCTGCTCTTGAGATTCTCCCGGATGTGGGGTGCATTTTGGCTGCCTTTTAGGCTGGAGCTTCTCGTAGTTTGAGGCCTGGCTTGCTCCACCCCCTGCTCTTGAGATTCTCCCGGATGTGGGCTGCATTTTGGCTGCCTTTTAGGCTGGAGCTTCTCGTGGTTTGAGGTCTGGCTTGCTCCACCCCCTGCTCTTGATATTCTTCCGGAGGTGGGCTGCATTTTGGCTGCATTTTGGGCTGGAGCTTCTCGTGGTTTGAGGCCTGGCTTGCTCCACCCCCTGCTCTTGAGATTCTCCCGGATGTGGGCTGCATTTTGGCTGCCTTTTGGGCTGGAGCTTCTCGTGGTTTGAGGCCTGGCTTGCTCCACCCCCTGCTCTTTATATTCTCCCGGATGTGGGCTGTATTTTGGCTGCCTTTTGGGCTGGAGCTTCTCGAGGTTTGAGGCCTGGCTTGCTCCACCCCCTGCTCTTGAGATTCTCCCGGAGGTGGGCTGCATTTTGGCTGCCTTTTGGGCTGGAGCTTCTCGTGGTTGGAGGCCTGGCTTGCTCCACCCCCTGCTCTTGAGATTCTCCCGGATGTGGGCTGCATTTTGGCTGCCTTTTAGGCTGGAGCTTCTCGTGGTTTGAGGCCTGGCTTGCTCCACCCCCTGCTCTTGAGATTCTCCCAGAGGTGGGCTGGGTTTTGGCTGCCTTTTGGGCTGGAGCTTCTCGTGGTTTGAGGCCTGGCTTGCTCCAAACTCTGCTCTTGAGATTCTCCCAGATGTGGGCTGCATTTTGGCTGCCTTTTGGGCTGGAGCTTCTCATGGTTTGAGGCCTGGCTTGCTCCACCCCCTGCTCTTGAGATTCTCCCGGATGTGGGCTGCATTTTGGCTGCCTTTTGGGCTGGAGCTTCTCATGGTTTGAGGCCTGGCTTGCTCCACCCCCTGCTCTTGAGATTCTCCCGCAGGTGGGGTGCATTTTGGCTGCCTTTTGGGCTGGAGCTTCCCATGGTTTGAGGCCTGGCTTACTCCACCCCCTGCTCTTGAGATTCTCCCCGAGGTGTCCTGAATTTTGGCTGCCTTTTGGGCTGGAACTTCTCGTGGTTTGAGGCCTGGCTTGCTCCACCCCCTGCTCTTGAGATTCTCCCGGACGTGGGCTGCATTTTGGCTGCTTTTTGGGCTGGAGCTTCTCGTGGTTTGAGGCCTGGCTTGCTCCACCCCCTGCTCTTGAGATTCTCCCGGATGTGGGCTGCATTTTGGCTGCCTTTTTGGGCTGGAGCTTCTCGTGGTTTGAGGCCTGGCTTGCTCCAACCCCTGCTCTTGAGATTCTCCCGGATGTGGCCTGCATTTTGGCTGCATTTTGGGCTGGAGCTTCTCATGGTTTGAGGCCTGGATTGCTCCACCCCCTGCTCTTGATATTCTCCCAGATGTGGGCTGCATTTTGGCTGCATTTTGGGCTGGAGCTTCTCGAGGTTTGAGGCCTGGCTTGCTCCAGCCCCTGCTCTTGAGATTCTCCCGGATGTGGGCTGCATTTTGGCTGCCTTTTGGGCTGGAGCTTCTCATGGTTTGAGGCCTGGCTTGCTCCACCCCCTGCTCTTGAGTTTCTCCCGGATGTGGGCTCCATTTTGGCTGCATTTTGGGCTGGAGCTTCTCATGGTTTGAGGCCTGGCTTGCTCCACCCCCTGCTCTTTATATTCTCCCGGATGTGGGCTGTATTTTGGCTGCCTTTTGGGCTGGAGCTTCTCGAGGTTTGAGGCCTGGCTTGCTCCACCCCCTGCTCTTGAGATTCTCCCGGAGGTGGGCTGCATTTTGGCTGCCTTTTGGGCTGGAGCTTCTCGTGGTTGGAGGCCTGGCTTGCTCCACCCCCTGCTCTTGAGATTCTCCCGGATGTGGGCTGCATTTTGGCTGCCTTTTAGGCTGGAGCTTCTCGTGGTTTGAGGCCTGGCTTGCTCCACCCCCTGCTCTTGAGATTCTCCCGGAGGTGGGCTGGGTTTTGGCTGCCTTTTGGGCTGGAGCTTCTCGTGGTTTGAGGCCTGGCTTGCTCCAAACTCTGCTCTTGAGATTCTCCCAGATGTGGGCTGCATTTTGGCTGCCTTTTGGGCTGGAGCTTCTCATGGTTTGAGGCCTGGCTTGCTCCACCCCCTGCTCTTGAGATTCTCCCGGATGTGGGCTGCATTTTGGCTGCCTTTTGGGCTGGAGCTTCTCATGGTTTGAGGCCTGGCTTGCTCCACCCCCTGCTCTTGAGATTCTCCCGCAGGTGGGGTGCATTTTGGCTGCCTTTTGGGCTGGAGCTTCCCATGGTTTGAGGCCTGGCTTACTCCACCCCCTGCTCTTGAGATTCTCCCCGAGGTGTCCTGAATTTTGGCTGCCTTTTGGGCTGGAACTTCTCGTGGTTTGAGGCCTGGCTTGCTCCACCCCCTGCTCTTGAGATTCTCCCGGACGTGGGCTGCATTTTGGCTGCTTTTTGGGCTGGAGCTTCTCGTGGTTTGAGGCCTGGCTTGCTCCACCCCCTGCTCTTGAGATTCTCCCGGATGTGGGCTGCATTTTGGCTGCCTTTTTGGGCTGGAGCTTCTCGTGGTTTGAGGCCTGGCTTGCTCCAACCCCTGCTCTTGAGATTCTCCCGGATGTGGCCTGCATTTTGGCTGCATTTTGGGCTGGAGCTTCTCATGGTTTGAGGCCTGGATTGCTCCACCCCCTGCTCTTGATATTCTCCCAGATGTGGGCTGCATTTTGGCTGCATTTTGGGCTGGAGCTTCTCGAGGTTTGAGGCCTGGCTTGCTCCAGCCCCTGCTCTTGAGATTCTCCCGGATGTGGGCTGCATTTTGGCTGCCTTTTGGGCTGGAGCTTCTCATGGTTTGAGGCCTGGCTTGCTCCACCCCCTGCTCTTGAGTTTCTCCCGGATGTGGGCTCCATTTTGGCTGCATTTTGGGCTGGAGCTTCTCATGGTTTGAGGCCTGGCTTGCTCCACCCCCTGCCCTTGAGATTCTCCCGGATGTGGGGTGCATTTTGGCTGCATTTTGGGCTGGAGCTTCCCATGGTTTGAGGCCTGGCTTGCTCCACACCCTGCTCTTGATATTCTCCCGGATGTGGGCTGCATTTTGGCTGCCTTTTGGGCTGGAGCTTCTCGTGGTTTGAGGCCTGGCTTGCTCCACCCCCTGCTCTTGAGATTCTCCCGGAGGTGGGCTGGATTTTGGCTGCCTTTTGGGCTGGAGGTTTTCGAGGTATGAGGCCTGTCTTGCTCCACCCCCTGCTCTTGAGATTCTCCCGGATGTGAGCTGCATTTTGGCTGCCTTTTGGGCTGGAGCTTCTCGTGGTTTGAGGCCTGGCTTGCTCCACCCCCTGCTCTTGAGATTCTCCCGGATGTGGCCTGCATTTTGGTTGCCTTTTGGGCTGGAGCTTCTCGAGGTTTGAGGCCTGGCTTGCTCCACCCCCTGCTCTTGCGTTTCTCCCGGATGTGGGCTCCATTTTGGCTGTATTTAGGGCTGGAGCTTCTCATGGTTTGAGGCCTGGCTTGCTCCACCCCCTGCTCTTGAGATTCTCCTGGATGTGGGCTGCATTTTGGCTGCCTTTTGGGCTGGAGCTTCTCGTGGTTTGAGGCCTGGCTTGCTCCACCCCCTGCTCTTGAGATTCTCCCCGAGGTGGGCTGCATTTTGTCTGCCTTTTGGGCTGGAGCTTCTCGTGGTTTGAGGCCTGGCTTGCTCCACCCCCTGCTCTTGAGATTCTCCCGGATGTGGGCTGCATTTTGGCTGCCTTTTGGGCTGGACCTTCTCGTGGTTTGTGGCCTGCTGGCTTCACACCCTGCTCTTGAGATTCTCCCGGAGGTGGGCTGGATTTTGGCTGCCTTTTGGGCTGGAGCTTCTCGTGGTTTGAGGCCTGGCTTGCTCCAACCCCTGCTCCTGATATTCTCCCGGAGGTGGGCTGCATTTTGGCTACATTTTCTGATGGAGCTTCTCGTGGTTTGAGGCCTGGCTTGCTCCACCCCCTGCTCTTGAGATTTTCCCGGATGTGCGGCTGGATTTTGGCTGCCTTTTGGGCTGGAGCTTCCCATGGTTTGAGGCCTGGCTTGCTCCACACCCTGCTCTTGAGATTCTCCTGGATGTGGGCTGCATTTTAGCTGCCTTTTGGGCTGGAGCTTCTCGTGGTTTGAGGCCTGGCTTGCTCCAAACTCTGCCATTGAGATTCTCCCGGAGGTGGGCTGCATTTTGGCTGCATTTTGGGCTGGAGCTTCTCGTGGTTTGAGGCCTGGCTTGCTCCACCCCCTGCTCTTGAGATTCTCCCGGAGGTGGGCTGCATTTTGTCTGATTCTTGGGCTGGAGCTTCTCGTGGTTTGAGGCCTGGCTTGCTCCACCCCCTGCTCTTGAGATTCTCCCGGAGGTGGGCTGGATTTTGCCTGCCTTCTGGGCTGGAGCTTCTCATGGTTTGGGGCCTGGCTTGCTCCATCCCCTGCTCTTGATATTCTCCCTGATGTGGGCTGCATTTTGGCTCCCTTTTGGGCTGGAGCTTCTCGTGGTTTGTGGCCTGCTGGCTTCACAACCCCTGCTCTTGATATTCTCCCGGAGGTGGGCTGGATTTTGGCTGCCTTTTGGGCTGGAGCTTCTCATGGTTTGAGGCCTGGCTTGCTCCACCCCCTGCTCTTGAGATTCTCCCGGATGTGGGCTCCATTTTGGCTGCATTTTGGGCTGGAGCTTCTCATGGTTTGAGGCCTGGCTTGCTCCACCCCCTGCTCTTGAGATTCTCCCGGATGTGGGGTGCATTTTGGCTGCATTTTGGGCTGGAGCTTCCCATGGTTTGAGGTCTGGCTTGCTCCACCCCCTGCTCTTGAGATTCTCCCGGATGTGGGCTGCATTTTGGCTGCCTTTTAGGCTGGAGCTTCTCGTGGTTTGAGGCCTGGCTTGCTCCAGCCCCTGCTGTTGAGATTCTCCCGGAGGTGGGCTGCATTTTGGCTGCCTTTTGGGCTGGAGCTTCTCGTGGTTTGAGGCCTGGCTTGCTCCACCCCCTGCTCTTGATATTCTCCCGGATGTGGGCTGCATTTTGGCTGCCTTTTGGGCTGGACCTTCTCGTGGTTTGTGGCCTGCTGGCTTCACACCCTGCTCTTGAGATTCTCCCGGAGGTGGGCTGGATTTTGGCTGCCTTTTGGGCTGGAGCTTCTCATGGTTTGAGGCCTGGCTTGCTCCAACCCCTGCTCCTGATATTCTCCCGGAGGTGGGCTGCATTTTGGCTACATTTTCTGATGGAGCTTCTCGTGGTTTGAGGCCTGGCTTGCTCCACCCCCTGCTCTTGAGATTCTCCCGGATGTGCGGCTGGATTTTGGCTGCCTTTTGGGCTGGAGCTTCCCATGGTTTGAGGCCTGGCTTGCTCCACACCCTGCTCTTGAGATTCTCCTGGATGTGGGCTGCATTTTAGCTGCCTTTTGGGCTGGAGCTTCTCGTGGTTTGAGGCCTGGCTTGCTCCAAACTCTACCATTGAGATTCTCCCGGAGGTGGGCTGCATTTTTTCTGCCTTTTGGGCTGGAGCTTCTCGATGTTTGAGGCCTGGCTTGCTCCACCCCCTGCTCTTGAGATTCTCCCCGATGTGGGCAGCATTTTGGTTGCCTTTTGGGCTGGAGCTTCTCATGGTTTGAGGCCTGTCTTGCTCCACCCCCTGCTCTTGAGATTCTCCCGGATGTGGGGTGCATTTTGGCTGCATTTTGGGCTGGAGCTTCCCATGGTTTGAGGCCTGGCTTGCTCCACCCCCTGCTCTTGAGATTCTCCTGGATGTGGGCTGCATTTTGGCTGCCTTTTGGGCTGGAGCTTCTCGTGGTTTGAGGCCTGGCTTGCTCCTCCCCCTGCTCTTGATATTCTCCCGGATGTGGGCTGCATTTTGGCTGCCTTTTGGGCTGGAGCTTCTCATGGTTTGTGGCCTGTTGGCTTCACACCCTGCTCTTGAGATTCTCCCGGAGGTGGGCTGGATTTTGGCTTCCTTTTGGGCAGGAGCTTCTCGTGGTTTGAGGCCTGGATTACTCCACCCCCTGCTCTTGAGATTCTCCCGGAGGTGGGCTGCATTTTGGCTGCCTTTTGGGCTGGAGCTTCTCGTGGTTTGTGGCCTGTTGGCTTCACACCCCCTGCTCTTGATATTCTCCCGGAGGTGGGCTGCATTTTGGCTTCCTTTTGGGCTGGAGCTTCTCATGGTTTGAGGCCTGGCTTGCTCCAAACTGCCATTGATATTCTCCCGGAGGTGGGCTGCATTTTGGCTGTCTTTTGGGCTGGAGCTTCTCATGGTTTGAGGCCTGGCTTGCTCCACCCCTTGCTCTTGAGATTCTCCCGGATGTGGGCTGCATTTTGGCTGCCTTTTGGGCTGGAGCTTCTCGTGGTTTGTGGCCTGCTGGCTTCACACCCCCTGCTCTTGATATTCTCCCGGAGGTGGGCTGCATTTTGGCTGCCTTTTGGGCTGGAGCTTCTCGTGGTTTGAGGCCTGGCTTGCTCCACCCCCTGCTCTTGAGATTCTCCCGGATGTGGGCTGGATTTTGGCTGCCTTTTGGGCTGGAGCTTCTCGTGGTTTGAGGCCTGGATTGCTCCACCCCCTGCTCTTGAGATTCTCCCCGAGGTGGGCTGCATTTTGGCTGCATTTTGGGCTGGAGCTTCTCGTGGTTTGAGGCCTGGCTTTCTCCACCCCCTGCTCTTGAGATTCTCCCGGAGGTGGGCTGGATTTTGGCTGCCTTTGGGTGGGAGGTTCTCGTGGTTTGGGGCCTGGCTTGCTCCATCCCCTGCTCTTGATATTCTCCCGGATGTGGGCTGCATTTTGGCTGCGTTTTGGGCTGGAGCTTCTCGTGGTTTGTGGCCTGCTGGCTTCACACCCCCTGCTCTTGATATTCTCCCGGAGGTGGTCTGGATTTTGGCTGAATTTTTAGCTGGAGCTTCTCGTGGTTTGAGGCCTGCCTTGCTCCACCCCCTGCTCTTGATATTCTCCCGGAGGTGGGCTGCATTTTGGCTGCCTTTTGGGCTGGAGCTTCTCATGGTTTGAGGCCTGGCTTGCTCCACCCCCTGCTCTTGAGATTCTCCTGGATGTGGGCTGCATTTTGGCTGCCTTTTGGGCTGGAGCTTCTCGTGGTTTGTGGCCTGCTGGCTTCACACCCCCTGCTCTTGATATTCTCCCGGAGGTGGGCTGCATTTTGGCTGCCTTTTGGGCTGGAGCTTCTCGTGGTTTGAGGCCTGGCTTGCTCCACCCCCTGCTCTTGAGATTCTCCCGGATGTGGGCTGCATTTTGGCTGCCTTTAGGGCTGGAGCTTCTCGTGGTTTGTGGCCTGCTGGCTTCACACCCTGCTCTTGAGATTCTCCCGGATGTGGGCTGTATTTTGGCTGCCTTTTGGACTGGAGCTTCTCGTGGTTTGAGGCCTGGCTTGCTCCAAACTGCCATTGATATTCTCCCAGAGGTGGGCTGCATTTTGGCTGCCTTTTGGTCTGGAGCTTCTCATGGTTTGAGGCCTGGCTTGCTCCACCCCCTGCTCTTGAGATTCTCCTGGATGTGGGCTGCATTTTGGCTGCCTTTTGGGCTGGAGCTTCTCGTGGTTTGTGGCCTGCTGGCTTCACCCCCTGCTCTTGAGATTCTCCCGGAGGTGGGCTGGATTGTGGCTGACTTTTGGGCTGGAGCTTCTCGTGGTTTGAGGCCTGGCTTGCTCCACCCGTGCTCTTGAGATTCTCCCGGAGGTGGGCTGGATTGTGGCTGCTTTTTGGGCTGGAGCTTCTCGTGGTTTGAGGCCTGGCTTGCTCCAAACTGCCATTGAGATTCTCAGGGAGGTGGGCTGCATTTTGGCTGACTTTTGGGCTGGAGCTTCTCGTGGTTTGTGGCCTGCTGGCTTCACACCCCCTGCTCTTGATATTCTCCCGGATGTGGGCTGGATTTTGGCTGCCTTTTGGGCTGGAGCTTCTCGTGGTTTGAGGCCTGGCTTGCTCCACCCCCTGCTCTTGAGATTCTCCCAGATGTGGGCTGGATTTTGGCTGAATGTTTAGCTGGAGCGTCTCGTGGTTTGAGGCCTGGCTTGCTCCACCCCCTGCTCTTTATATTCTCCCGGATGTGGAGTGCATTTTGGCTGCCTTTTGGGCTGGAGCTTCTCGAGGTTTGAGGCCTGGCTTGCTCCACCCCCTGCTCTTGAGATTCTCCCGGATGTGGGCTGAATTTTGGCTACTTTTTGGGATGGAGCTTCTCGTGGTTTGAGGCCTGGCTTGCTCCACCCCCTGCTCTTGAGATTCTCCCGGAGGTGGGCTGGATTGTGGCTGCTTTTTGGGCTGGAGCTTCTCGTGGTTTGAGGCCTGGCTTGCTCCAAACTGCCATTGAGATTCTCAGGGAGGTGGGCTGCATTTTGGCTGACTTTTGGGCTGGAGCTTCTCGTGGTTTGAGGCCTGGCTTGCTCCACCCCCTGCTCTTGAGATTCTCCCGGATGTGGGCTGCATTTTGGCTGCCTTTTGGGCTGGAGCTTCTCGTGGTTTGAGACCTGGCTTGCTCCGCCCCCTGCTCTTGAGATTCTCCCGGATGTGGGCTGCATTTTGGCTGCCTTTTGGACTGGAGCTTCTCGTGGTTTGAGGCCTGGCTTGCTCCACCCCCTGCTCTTGAGATTCTCCCGAATGTGGGCTCCATTTTGGCTGCATTTTGGGCTGGAGCTTCTCATGGTTTGAGGCCTGACTTGCTCTACCCACTGCTCTTGAGATTCTCCCGGAGGTGGGCTGGATTTTGGCTGCCTTTTAGGCTGGAGCTTCTCGTAGTTTGAGGTCTGGCTTGCTCCAAACTCTGCTCTTGAGATTCTCCCGGATGTGGGCTGCATTTTGGCTACTTTTTGGGATGGAGCTTCTCGTGGTTTGGGGCCTGGCTTGCTCCATCCCCTGCTCTTGAGATTCTCCCGAATGTGGGCTGAATTTTGGCTGCATTTTAGGCTGGAGCTTCTCATGGTTTGAGGCCTGACTTGCTCTACCCCCTGCTCTTGAGATTCTCCCGGATGTGGGCTGCATTTTGGCTGCCTTTTGGGCTGGAGCTTCCCATGGTTTGAGGCCTGGCTTGCTCCACCCCCTGCTCTTGAGATTCTCCTGGATGTGGGCTGCATTTTGGCTGCCTTTTAGGCTGGAGCTTCTCGTAGTTTGAGGCCTGGCTTGCTCCAAACTCTGCCATTGAGATTCTCCCGGATGTGGGCTGGATTTTGGCTGCCTTTTGGGCTGGAGCTTCTCGTGGTTTGAGGCCTGGCTTGCTCCACCCCTGCTCTTGAGATTCTCCCGGAGGTGGGCTGGATTTTGGCTGCCTTTTGGGCTGGAGCTTCTCGTGGTTTGAGGCCTGGCTTGCTCCACCCCCTGCTCTTGAGATTCTCCCGGATGTGGGCTGCATTTTGGCTGATTCTTGTGCTGGAGCTTCTCGTGGTTTGAGGCCTGGCTTGCTCCACCCCCTGCTCTTGAGATTCTCCCGCATGTGGGATGCATTTTGGCTGCCTTTTGGCTGGAGATTCTCGTGGTTTGAGGCCTGGCTTGCTCCACCCCCTGCTCTTGAGATTCTCCCGGAGTTGGGCTGCATTTTGGCTGCCTTTTGGGCTGGAGCTTCTCGAGGTTTGAGGCCTGGCTTGCTCCAACCCCTGCTCTTGAGATTCTCCGGGAGGTGGGCTGGATTTTGGCTGCATTCTGGACTGGAGCTTCTCGTGGTTTGAGGCCTGGCTTGCTCCAAACTGCCATTGTTATTCTCCCGGAGGTGGGCTGCATTTTGGCTGCCTTTTGAGCTGGAGCTTCTCATGGTTTGAGGCCTGGATTGCTCCACCCCCTGCTCTTGATATTCTCCGGGATGTGGGCTGTATTTTGGCTGCCTTTTGGACTGGAGCTTCTCGTGGTTTGAGGCCTGGCTTGCTCCAAACTGCCATTGATATTCTCCCGGAGGTGGGCTGGATTTTGGCTGGCTTTTGGGCTGGAGCTTCTCGTGGTTTGAGGCCTGGCTTGCTCCACCCCCTGCTCTTGAGATTCTCCCGGATGTGGGCTGGATTTTGGCTGCATTTTGGGCTGGAGCTTCTCGTGGTTTGAGGCCTGGCTTGCTCCACCCCCTGCTCTTGAGATTCTCCCCGAGGTGGGCTGCATTTTGGCTGCCTTTAGGGCTGGAGCTTCTCGTGGTTTGAGGCCTGGCTTGCTCCAAACTGCCATTGAGATTCTCAGGGAGGTGGGCTGCATTTTGGCTGACTTTTGGGCTGGAGCTTCTCGTGGTTTGTGGCCTGCTGGCTTCACACCCCCTGCTCTTGATATTCTCCCGGAGGTGGGCTGGATTTTGGCTGCCTTTTGGGCTGGAGCTTCTCGTGGTTTGAGGCCTGGCTTGCTCCACCCCTGCTCTTGAGATTCTCCCGGAGGTGGGCTGGATTTTGGCTGCCTTTTGGGCTGGAGCTTCTCGTGGTTTGAGGCCTGGCTTGCTCCACCCCCTGCTCTTGAGATTCTCCCGGATGTGGGCTGCATTTTGGCTGATTCTTGTGCTGGAGCTTCTCGTGGTTTGAGGCCTGGCTTGCTCCACCCCCTGCTCTTGAGATTCTCCCGCATGTGGGATGCATTTTGGCTGCCTTTTGGCTGGAGATTCTCGTGGTTTGAGGCCTGGCTTGCTCCACCCCCTGCTCTTGAGATTCTCCCGGAGTTGGGCTGCATTTTGGCTGCCTTTTGGGCTGGAGCTTCTCGAGGTTTGAGGCCTGGCTTGCTCCAACCCCTGCTCTTGAGATTCTCCGGGAGGTGGGCTGGATTTTGGCTGCATTCTGGACTGGAGCTTCTCGTGGTTTGAGGCCTGGCTTGCTCCAAACTGCCATTGTTATTCTCCCGGAGGTGGGCTGCATTTTGGCTGCCTTTTGAGCTGGAGCTTCTCATGGTTTGAGGCCTGGATTGCTCCACCCCCTGCTCTTGATATTCTCCGGGATGTGGGCTGTATTTTGGCTGCCTTTTGGACTGGAGCTTCTCGTGGTTTGAGGCCTGGCTTGCTCCAAACTGCCATTGATATTCTCCCGGAGGTGGGCTGGATTTTGGCTGGCTTTTGGGCTGGAGCTTCTCGTGGTTTGAGGCCTGGCTTGCTCCACCCCCTGCTCTTGAGATTCTCCCGGATGTGGGCTGGATTTTGGCTGCATTTTGGGCTGGAGCTTCTCGTGGTTTGAGGCCTGGCTTGCTCCACCCCCTGCTCTTGAGATTCTCCCCGAGGTGGGCTGCATTTTGGCTGCCTTTAGGGCTGGAGCTTCTCGTGGTTTGAGGCCTGGCTTGCTCCAAACTGCCATTGAGATTCTCAGGGAGGTGGGCTGCATTTTGGCTGACTTTTGGGCTGGAGCTTCTCGTGGTTTGTGGCCTGCTGGCTTCACACCCCCTGCTCTTGATATTCTCCCGGAGGTGGGCTGGATTTTGGCTGCCTTTTGGGCTGGAGCTTCTCGTGGTTTGAGGCCTGGCTTGCTCCACCCCCTGCTCTTGAGATTCTCCCAGATGTGGGCTGGATTTTGGCTGAATGTTTAGCTGGAGCGTCTCGTGGTTTGAGGCCTGGCTTGCTCCACCCCCTGCTCTTTATATTCTCCCGGATGTGGGCTGCATTTTGGCTGCCTTTTGGGCTGGAGCTTCTCGAGGTTTGAGGCCTGGCTTGCTCCACCCCCTGCTCTTGAGATTCTCCCGGATGTGGGCTGCATTTTGGCTACATTTTGGGATGGAGCTTCTCGTGGTTTGAGGCCTGGCTTGCTCCACCCCCTGCTCTTGAGATTCTCCCGGAGGTGGGCTGGATTGTGGCTGCTTTTTGGGCTGGAGCTTCTCGTGGTTTGAGGCCTGGCTTGCTCCAAACTGCCATTGAGATTCTCAGGGAGGTGGGCTGCATTTTGGCTGACTTTTGGGCTGGAGCTTCTCGTGGTTTGAGGCCTGGCTTGGTCCACCCCCTGCTCTTGAGATTCTCCCGGATGTGGGCTGCATTTTGGCTGCCTTTTGGGGTGGAGCTTCTCGTGGTTTGAGACCTGGCTTGCTCCACCCCCTGCTCTTGAGATTCTCCCAGATGTGGGCTGCATTTTGGCTGCCTTTTGGGCTGGAGCTTCTCGTGGTTTGAGGCCTGGCTTGCTCCACCCCCTGCTCTTGAGATTCTCCCGAATGTGGGCTCCATTTTGGCTGCATTTTAGGCTGGAGCTTCTCATGGTTTGAGGCCTGACTTGCTCTACCCACTGCTCTTGAGATTCTCCCGGAGGTGGGCTGGATTTTGGCTTCCTTTTAGGCTGGAGCTTCTCGTAGTTTGAGGCCTGGCTTGCTCCAAACTCTGCTCTTGAGATTCTCCCGGATGTGGGCTGCATTTTGGCTACTTTTTGGGATGGAGCTTCTCGTGGTTTGGGGCCTGGCTTGCTCCATCCCCTGCTCTTGAGATTCTCCCGGATGTGGGCTGCATTTTGGCTGCCTTTTGGGCTGGAGCTTCCCATGGTTTGAGGCCTGGCTTGCTCCACCCCCTGCTCTTGAGATTCTCCTGGATGTGGGCTGCATTTTGGCTGCCTTTTAGGCTGGAGCTTCTCGTAGTTTGAGGCCTGGCTTGCTCCAAACTCTGCCATTGAGATTCTCCCGGAGGTGGGCTGGATTTTGGCTGCCTTTTGGACTGGAGCTTCTCGTGGTTTGAGGCCTGGCTTGCTCCACCCCTGCTCTTGAGATTCTCAGGGAGGTGGGCTGGATTTTGGCTGCCTTTTGGGCTGGAGCTTCTCGTGGTTTGAGGCCTGGCTTGCTCCACCCCCTGCTCTTGAGATTCTCCCGGTTGTGGGCTGCATTTTGGCTAATTCTTGGGCTGGAGCTTCTCGTGGTTTGGGGCCTGGCTTGCTCCATCCCCTGCTCTTGAGATTCTCCCGAATGTGGGCTGCATTTTGGCTGCATTTTAGGCTGGAGCTTCTCATGGTTTGAGGCCTGACTTGCTCTACCCCCTGCTCTTGAGATTCTCCCGGATGTGGGCTGCATTTTGGCTGCCTTTTGGGCTGGAGCTTCCCATGGTTTGAGGCCTGGCTTGCTCCACCCCCTGCTCTTGAGATTCTCCTGGATGTGGGCTGCATTTTGGCTGCCTTTTAGGCTGGAGCTTCTCGTAGTTTGAGGCCTGGCTTGCTCCAAACTCTGCCATTGAGATTCTCCCGGAGGTGGGCTGGATTTTGGCTGCCTTTTGGGCTGGAGCTTCTCGTGGTTTGAGGCCTGGCTTGCTCCACCCCTGCTCTTGAGATTCTCCCGGAGGTGGGCTGGATTTTGGCTGCCTTTTGGGCTGGAGCTTCTCGTGGTTTGAGGCCTGGCTTGCTCCACCCCCTGCTCTTGTGAGTCTTACGGTTGTGGGCTGCATTTTGGCTGATTCTTGGGCTGGAGCTTCTCGTGGTTTGAGGCCTGGCTTGCTCCACCCCCTGCTCTTGAGATTCTCCCGCATGTGGGATGCATTTTGGCTGACTTTTGGCTGGAGATTCTCGTGGTTTGAGGCCTGCCTTGCTCCAACCCCTGCTCTTGAGATTCTCCCGGAGTTGGGCTGCATTTTGGCTGCCTTTTGGGCTGGAGCTTCTCGAGGTTTGAGGCCTGGCTTGCTCCAACCCCTGCTCTTGAGATTCTCCCGGAGGTGGGCTGGATTTTGGCTGCCTTTTGGACTGTAGCTTCTCGTGGTTTGAGGCCTGGCTTGCTCCAAACTGCCATTGATATTCTCCCGGAGGTGGGCTGCATTTTGGCTGCCTTTTGGGCTGGAGCTTCTCATGGTTTGAGGCCTGGCTTGCTCCACCCCCTGCTCTTGATATTCTCCCGGATGTGGGCTGTATTTTGGCTGCCTTTTAGGCTGGAGCTTCTCGTGGTTTGAGGCCTGGCTTGCTCCAAACTGCAATTGATATTCTCCCGGAGGTGGGCTGCATTTTGGCTGCCTTTTGGGCTGGAGCTTCTCATGGTTTGAGGCCTGGCTTGCTCCACCCCCTGCTCTTGAGATTCTCCCGGATGTGGGCTGCATTTTGGCTGCCTTTTGGGCTGGAGCTTCTCGTGGTTTGTGGCCTGCTGGCTTCACACCCCCTGCTCTTTATATTCTCCCGGATGTGGGCTGCATTTTGGCTGCCTTTTGGGCTGGAGCTTCTCGAGGTTTGAGGCCTGGCTTGCTCCACCCCCTGCTCTTGAGATTCTCCCGGATTTGGGCTGCATTTTGGCTACTTTTTGGGATGGAGCTTCTCGTGGTTTGAGGCCTGGCTTGCTCCACCCCCTGCTCTTGAGATTCTCCTGGATGTGGGTAGGATTTTGGCTGCTTTTTAGGCTGGAGCTTCTCGTGGTTTGAGGCCTGGCTTGCTCCACCCCCTGCTCTTGAGATTCTCTAGGATGTGGGCTGCATTTTGGCTGCCTTTTAGGCTGGAGCTTCTCGTGGTTTGAGGCCTGGCTTGCTCCACCCCCTGCTCTTGAGATTCTCCCAGAGGTGGGCTGGATTTGGCTGCCTTTTAGGCTGGAGCTTCTCGTGGTTTGAGGCCTGGCTTGCTCCACCTCCTGCTCTTGAGATTCTCCAGGAGGTGGGCTGCATTTTGGCTACTTTTTGGGATGGAGCTTCTCGTGGTTTGGGGCCTGGCTTGCTCCATCCCCTGCTCTTGAGATTCTCCCGAATGTGGGCTGCATTTTGGCTGCATTTTAGGCTGGAGCTTCTCGTGGTTTGAGGCCTGGCTTGCTCCACCCCTGCTCTTGAGATTCTCCCGGAGGTGGGCTGGATTTTGGCTGCCTTTTGGGCTGGAGCTTCTCGTGGTTTGAGGCCTGGCTTGCTCCACCCCCTGCTCTTGAGATTCTCTCGGAGTTGGGCTGCATTTTGGCTGCCTTTTGGGCTGGAGGTTCTCGAGGTTTGAGGCCTGGCTTGCTCCAACCCCTGCTCTTGAGATTCTCCCGGAGGTGGGCTGGATTTTGGCTGCCTTTTGGCTGGAGATTCTCGTGGTTTGAGGCCTGCCTTGCTCCAACACCTGCTCTTGAGATTCTCCCGGAGTTGGGCTGCATTTTGGCTGCCTTTTGGGCTGGAGGTTCTCGAGGTTTGAGGCCTGGCTTGCTCCAACCCCTGCTCTTGAGATTCTCCCGGAGGTGGGCTGGATTTTGGCTGCCTTTTGGACTGGAGCTTCTCGTGGTTTGAGGCCTGGCTTGCTCCAAACTGCCATTGATATTCTCCCGGAGGTGGGCTGCATTTTGGCTGCCTTTTGGGCTGGAGCTTCTCATGGTTTGAGGCCTGGCTTGCTCCACCCCCTGCTCTTGATATTCTCCCGGATGTGGGCTGTATTTTGGCTGCCTTTTGGACTGGAGCTTCTCGTGGTTTGAGGCCTGGCTTGCTCCAAACTGCCATTGATATTGTCCCGGAGGTGGGCTGGATTTTGGCTGCCTTTTGGGCTGGAGCTTCTCATGGTTTGAGGCCTGGCTTGCTCCACCCCCTGCTCTTGAGATTCTCCCGGAGGTGGGCTGCATTTTGGCTGCCTTTTGGGCTGGAGCTTCTCGAGGTTTGAGGCCTGGCTTGCTCCACCCCCTGCTCTTGAGATTCTCCCGGATTTGGGCTGCATTTTGGCTACTTTTTGGGATGGAGCTTCTCGTGGTTTGAGGTCTGGCTTGCTCCACCCCCTGCTCTTGAGATTCTCCTGGATGTGGGTAGGATTTTGGCTGCTTTTTAGGCTGGAGCTTCTCGTGGTTTGAGGCCTGGCTTGCTCCACCCCCTGCTCTTGAGATTCTCTAGGATGTGGGCTGCATTTTGGCTGCCTTTTAGGCTGGAGCTTCTCGTGGTTTGAGGCCTGGCTTGCTCCACCCCCTGCTCTTGAGATTCTCCCAGAGGTGGGCTGGATTTGGCTGCCTTTTGGGCTGGAGCTTCTCGTGGTTTGAGGCCTGGCTTGCTCCACCCCCTGCTCTTGAGATTCTCCCGGATGTGGGCTGCATTTTGGCTGCCTTTTGGGCTGGAGCTTCTCGTGATTTGAGACCTGGCTTGCTCCACCCCCTGCTCTTGAGATTCTCCCGGATGTGGGCTGCATTTTGGCTGCCTTTTGGGGTGGAGCTTCTCGTGGTTTGAGACCTGGCTTGCTCCACCCCCTGCTCTTGAGATTCTCCCGGATGTGGGCTGCATTTTTGCTGCCTTTTGGGCTGGAGCTTCTCGTGGTTTGAGCCCTGGCTTGCTCCACCCCCTGCTCTTGAGATTCTCCCGGATGTGGGCTGCATTTTGGCTGCCTTTTGGGGTGGAGCTTCTCGTGGTTTGAGACCTGGCTTGCTCCACCCCCTGCTCTTGAGATTCTCCCGGATGTGGGCTGCATTTTTGCTGCCTTTTGGGCTGCAGCTTCTCGTGGTTTGAGCCCTGGCTTGCTCCACCCCCTGCTCTTGAGATTCTCCCGAATGTGGGCTCCATTTTGGCTGCATTTTAGGCTGGAGCTTCTCGAGGTTTGAGGCCTGGCTTGCTCTACCCACTGCTCTTGAGATTCTCCCGGAGGTGGGCTGGATTTTGGCTGCCTTTTAGGCTGGAGCTTCTCGTAGTTTGAGGCCTGGCTTGCTCCAAACTCTGCTCTTGAGATTCTCCCGGATGTGGGCTGCATTTTGGCTACTTTTTGGGATGGAGCTTCTCGTGGTTTGGGGCCTGGCTTGCTCCATCCCCTGCTCTTGAGATTCTCCCGAATGTGGGCTGCATTTTGGCTGCATTTTAGGCTGGAGATTCTCATGGTTTGAGGCCTGACTTTCTCTACACCCTGCTCTTGAGATTCTCCCGGATGTGGGCTGCATTTTGGCTGCCTTTTAGGCTGGAGCTTCTCGTAGTTTGAGGCCTGGCTTGCTCCAAACTCTGCCATTGAGATTCTCCCTGAGGTGGGCTGGATTTTGGCTGCCTTTTGGGCTGGAGCTTCTCGTGGTTTGAGGCCTGGCTTGCTCCACCCCTGCTCTTGAGATTCTCCCGGAGGTGGGCTGGATTTTGGCTGCCTTTTGGGCTGGAGCTTCTCGTGGTTTGAGGCCTGGCTTGCTCCACCCCCTGCTCTTGAGATTCTCCCGGATGTGGGCTGCATTTTGGCTGCCTTTTGGACTGGAGCTTCTCGTGGTTTGAGGCCTGGCTTGCTCCAAACTGCCATTGATATTCTCCCGGAGGTGGGCTGCATTTTGGTTACCTTCTGGGCTGGAGCTTCTCGTGGTTTGAGGCCTGGCTTGCTCCACCCCCTGCTCTTGAGATTCTCCCGGATGTGGGCTGGATTTTGGCTGCATTTTGGGCTGGAGCTTCTCGTGGTTTGAGGCCTGGCTTGCTCCACCCCCTGCTCTTGAGATTCTCCCCGAGGTGGGCTGCATTTTGGCTGCCTTTTGGGCTGGAGCTTCTCGTGGTTTGAGGCCTGGCTTGCTCCACCCCCTGCTCTTGAAATTCTCCCGGATGTGGGCTGCATTTTGTCTGATTCTTGGCCTGGAGCTTCTCGTGGTTTGAGGCCTGGCTTGCTCCACCCGTGCTCTTGATATTCTCCCGGAGGTGGGCTGGATTTTGGCTGCCTTTTGGGCTGGAGCTTCTCGTGGTTTGAGGCCTGGCTTGCTCCACCCCCTGCTCTTGAGATTCTCCCAGATGTGGGCTGGATTTTGGCTGAATGTTTAGCTGGAGCGTCTCGTGGTTTGAGGCCTGGCTTGCTCCACCCCCTGCTCTTTATATTCTCCCGGATGTGGGCTGCATTTTGGCTGCCTTTTGGGCTGGAGCTTCTCGTGGTTTGAGGCCTGGCTTGCTCCACCCCCTGCTCTTGAGATTCTCCCGGATGTGGGCTGCATTTTGGCTACATTTTGGGATGGAGCTTCTCGTGGTTTGAGGCCTGGCTTGCTCCAACCCCTGCTCTTGAGATTCTCCCGGAGGTGGGCTGGATTGTGGCTGCTTTTTGGGCTGGAGCTTCTCGTAGTTTGAGGCCTGGCTTGCTCCAAACTGCCATTGAGATTCTCAGGGAGGTGGGCTGCATTTTGGCTGACTTTTGGGCTGGAGCTTCTCGTGGTTTGAGGCCTGGCTTGCTCCACCCCCTGCTCTTGAGATTCTCCCGGATGTGGGCTGCATTTTGGCTGCCTTTTGGGGTGGAGCTTCTCGTGGTTTGAGACCTGGCTTGCTCCACCCCCTGCTCTTGAGATTCTCCCAGATGTGGGCTGCATTTTGGCTGCCTTTTGGGGTGGAGCTTCTCGTGGTTTGAGGCCTGGCTTGCTCCACCCCCTGCTCTTGAGATTCTCCCGAATGTGGGCTCCATTTTGGCTGCATTTTAGGCTGAAGCTTCTCATGGTTTGAGGCCTGACTTGCTCTACCCACTGCTCTTGAGATTCTCCCGGAGGTGGGCTGGATTTTGGCTTCCTTTTAGGCTGGAGCTTCTCGTAGTTTGAGGCCTGGCTTGCTCCAAACTCTGCTCTTGAGATTCTCCCGGATGTGGGCTGCATTTTGGCTACTTTTTGGGATGGAGCTTCTCGTGGTTTGGGGCCTGGCTTGCTCCATCCCCTGCTCTTGAGATTCTCCCGAATGTGGGCTCCATTTTGGCTGCATTTTAGGCTGGAGCTTCTCATGGTTTGAGGCCTGACTTGCTCTACCCACTGCTCTTGAGATTCTCCCGGAGGTGGGCTGGATTTTGGCTGCCTTTTAGGCTGGAGCTTCTCGTAGTTTGAGGCCTGGCTTGCTCCAAACTCTGCTCTTGAGATTCTCCCGGATGTGGGCTGCATTTTGGCTGCCTTTTGGGCTGGAGCTTCCCATGGTTTGAGGCCTGGCTTGCTCCACCCCCTGCTCTTGAGATTCTCCTGGATGTGGGCTGCATTTTGGCTGCCTTTTAGGCTGGAGCTTCTCGTAGTTTGAGGCCTGGCTTGCTCCAAACTCTGCCATTGAGATTCTCCCGGAGGTGGGCTGGATTTTGGCTGCCTTTTGGGCTGGAGCTTCTCGTGGTTTGAGGCCTGGCTTGCTCCACCCCTGCTCTTGAGATTCTCCCGGAGGTGGGCTCGATTTTGGCTGCCTTTTGGGCTGGAGCTTCTCGTGGTTTGAGGCCTGGCTTGCTCCACCCCCTGCTCTTGAGATTCTCCCGGAGGTGGGCTGGATTTTGGCTGCCTTTTGGACTGGAGCTTCTCGTGGTTTGAGGCCTGGCTTGCTCCAAACTGCCATTGATATTCTCCCGGAGGTGGGCTGCATTTTGGCTGCCTTTTGGGCTGGAGCTTCTCATGGTTTGAGGCCTGGCTTGCTCCACCCCCTGCTCTTGATATTCTCCCGGATGTGGGCTGTATTTTGGCTGCCTTTTGGACTGGAGCTTCTCGTGGTTTGAGGCCTGGCTTGCTCCAAACTGCCATTGATATTCTCCCGGAGGTGGGCTGGATTTTGGCTGGCTTTTGGGCTGGAGCTTCTCGTGGTTTGAGGCCTGGCTTGCTCCACCCCCTGCTCTTGAGATTCTCCCGGATGTGGGCTGGATTTTGGCTGCATTTTGGGCTGGAGCTTCTCGTGGTTTGAGGCCTGGCTTGCTCCACCCCCTGCTCTTGAGATTCTCCCCGAGGTGGGCTGCATTTTGGCTGCCTTTAGGGCTGGAGCTTCTTGTGGTTTGAGGCCTGGCTTGCTCCACCCCCTGCTCTTGAAATTCTCCCGGATGTGGGCTGCATTTTGTCTGATTCTTGGCCTGGAGCTTCTCGTGGTTTGAGGCCTGGCTTGCTCCACCCGTGCTCTTGAGATTCTCCCGGAGGTGGGCTGGATTTTGGCTGCTTTTTGGGCTGGAGCTTCTCGTGGTTTGAGGCCTGGCTTGCTCCAAACTGCCATTGAGATTCTAAGGGAGGTGGGCTGCATTTTGGCTGACTTTTGGGCTGGAGCTTCTCGTGGTTTCTGGTCTGCTGGCTTCACACCCCCTGCTCTTGATATTCTCCCGGAGGTGGGCTGGATTTTGGCTGCCTTTTGGGCTGGAGCTTCTCGTGGTTTGAGGCCTGGCTTGCTCCACCCCCTGCTCTTGAGATTCTCCCAGATGTGGGCTGGATTTTGGCTGAATGTTTAGCTGGAGCGTCTCGTGGTTTGAGGCCTGGCTTGCTCCACCCCCTGCTCTTGAGATTCTCCCGGATGTGGGCTGCATTTTGGCTGATTCTTGGGCTGGAGCTTCTCGTGGTTTGAGGCCTGGCTTGCTCCACCCCCTGCTCTTGAGATTCTCCCGCATGTGGGATGCATTTTGGCTGCCTTTTGGCTGCAGATTCTCGTGGTTTGAGGCCTGGCTTGCTCCAACCCCCTGCTCTTGAGATTCTCCCGGAGTTGGGCTGCATTTTGGCTGCATTTTGGGCTGGAGCTTCTCGAGGTTTGAGGCCTGGCTTGCTCCAACCCCTGCTCTTGAGATTCTCCCGGAGGTGGGCTGGATTTTGGCTGCCTTTTGGACTGGAGCTTCTCGTGGTTTGAGGCCTGGCTTGCTCCAAACTGCCATTGATATTCTCCCGGAGGTGGGCTGCATTTTGGCTGCCTTTTGGGCTGGAGCTTCTCATGGTTTGAGGCCTGGCTTGCTCCACCCCCTGCTCTTGATATTCTCCCGGATGTGGGCTGTATTTTGGCTGCCTTTTGGACTGGAGCTTCTCGTGGTTTGAGGCCTGGCTTGCTCCAAACTGCCATTGATATTCTCCCGGAGGTGGGCTGGATTTTGGCTGGCTTTTGGGCTGGAGCTTCTCGTGGTTTGAGGCCTGGCTTGCTCCACCCCCTGCTCTTGAGATTCTCCCGGATGTGGGCTGGATTTTGGCTGCATTTTGGGCTGGAGCTTCTCGTGGTTTGAGGCCTGGCTTGCTCCACCCCCTGCTCTTGAGATTCTCCCAGATGTGGGCTGGATTTTGGCTGCCTTTAGGGCTGGAGCTTCTCGTGGTTTGAGGCCTGGCTTGCTCCACCCCCTGCTCTTGAAATTCTCCCGGATGTGGGCTGGATTTTGTCTGATTCTTGGCCTGGAGCTTCTCGTGGTTTGAGGCCTGGCTTGCTCCACCCGTGCTCTTGAGATTCTCCCAGATGTGGGCTGCATTTTGGCTGCCTTTTGGGCTGGAGCTTCTCGTGGTTTGAGGCCTGGCTTGCTCCACCCCCTGCTCTTGAGATTCTCCCGAATGTGGGCTCCATTTTGGCTGCATTTTAGGCTGGAGCTTCTCATGGTTTGAGGCCTGACTTGCTCTACCCACTGCTCTTGAGATTCTCCCGGAGGTGGGCTGGATTTTGGCTTCCTTTTAGGCTGGAGCTTCTCGTAGTTTGAGGCCTGGCTTGCTCCAAACTCTGCTCTTGAGATTCTCCCGGATGTGGGCTGCATCTTGGCTACTTTTTGGGATGGAGCTTCTCGTGGTTTGGGGCCTGGCTTGCTCCATCCCCTGCTCTTGAGATTCTCCCGGATGTGGGCTGCATTTTGGCTGCCTTTTGGGCTGGAGCTTCCCATGGTTTGAGGCCTGGCTTGCTCCACCCCCTGCTCTTGAGATTCTCCTGGATGTGGGCTGCATTTTGGCTGCCTTTTAGGCTGGAGCTTCTCGTAGTTTGAGGCCTGGCTTGCTCCAAACTCTGCCATTGAGATTCTCCCGGAGGTGGGCTGGATTTTGGCTGCCTTTTGGACTGGAGCTTCTCGTGGTTTGAGGCCTGGCTTGCTCCACCCCTGCTCTTGAGATTCTCAGGGAGGTGGGCTGGATTTTGGCTGCCTTTTGGGCTGGAGCTTCTCGTGGTTTGAGGCCTGGCTTGCTCCACCCCCTGCTCTTGAGATTCTCCCGGTTGTGGTCTGCATTTTGGCTGATTCTTGGGCTGGAGCTTCTCGTGGTTTGAGGCCTGGCTTGCTCCACCCCCTGCTCTTGAGATTCTCCCGGTTGTGGGCTGCATTTTGGCTGATTCTTGGGCTGGAGCTTCTCGTGGTTTGAGGCCTGGCTTGCTCCACCCCCTGCTCTTGAGATTCTCCCGGATTTGGGCTGCATTTTGGCTGCCTTTTGGGCTGGAGCTTCTCGAGGTTTGAGGCCTGGCTTGCTCCAACCCCTGCTCTTGAGATTCTCCCGGATGTGGGCTGTATTTTGGCTGCCTTTTGGACTGGAGCTTCTCGTGGTTTGAGGCCTGGCTTGCTCCAAACTGCCATTGATATTGTCCCGGAGGTGGGCTGCATTTTGGCTGCCTTTTGGGCTGGAGCTTCTCATGGTTTGAGGCCTGGCTTGCTCCACCCCCTGCTCTTGAGATTCTCCCGGATGTGGGCTGCATTTTGGCTGCCTTTTGGGCTGGAGCTTCTCGTGGTTTGTGGCCTGCTGGCTTCACACCCCCTGCTCTTTATATTCTCCCGGATGTGGGCTGCATTTTGGCTGCCTTTTGGGCTGGAGCTTCTCGAGGTTTGAGGCCTGGCTTGCTCCACCCCCTGCTCTTGAGATTCTCCCGGATTTGGGCTGCATTTTGGCTACTTTTTGGGATGGAGCTTCTCGTGGTTTGAGGCCTGGCTTGCTCCACCCCCTGCTCTTGAGATTCTCCTGGATGTGGGTAGGATTTTGGCTGCTTTTTAGGCTGGAGCTTCTCGTGGTTTGAGGCCTGGCTTGCTCCACCCCCTGCTCTTGAGATTCTCTAGGATGTGGGCTGAATTTTGGCTGCCTTTTAGGCTGGAGCTTCTCGTGGTTTGAGGCCTGGCTTGCTCCACCCCCTGCTCTTGAGATTCTCCCAGAGGTGGGCTGGATTTGGCTGCCTTTTAGGCTGGAGCTTCTCGTGGTTTGAGGCCTGGCTTGCTCCACCTCCTGCTCTTGAGATTCTCCAGGAGGTGGGCTGCATTTTGGCTACTTTTTGGGATGGAGCTTCTCGTGGTTTGGGGCCTGGCTTGCTCCATCCCCTGCTCTTGAGATTCTCCCGAATGTGGGCTGCATTTTGGCTGCATTTTAGGCTGGAGCTTCTCATGGTTTGAGGCCTGACTTGCTCTACCCCCTGCTCTTGAGATTCTCCCGGATGTGGGCTGCATTTTGGCTGCCTTTTGGGCTGGAGCTTCCCATGGTTTGAGGCCTGGCTTGCTCCACCCCCTGCTCTTGAGATTCTCCTGGATGTGGGCTGCATTTTGGCTGCCTTTTAGGCTGGAGCTTCTCGTAGTTTGACGCCTGGCTTGCTCCAAACTCTGCCATTGAGATTCTCCCGGAGGTGGGCTGGATTTTGGCTGCCTTTTGGACTGGAGCTTCTCGTGGTTTGAGGCCTGGCTTGCTCCACCCCTGCTCTTGAGATTCTCCCGGAGGTGGGCTGGATTTTGGCTGCCTTTTGGGCTGGAGCTTCTCGTGGTTTGAGGCCTGGCTTGCTCCACCCCCTGCTCTTGAGATTCTCCCGGTTGTGGGCTGCATTTTGGCTGATTCTTGGGCTGGAGCTTCTCGTGGTTTGAGGCCTGGCTTGCTCCACCCCCTGCTCTTGAGATTCTCCCGCATGTGGGATGCATTTTGGCTGCCTTTTGGCTGGAGATTCTCGTGGTTTGAGGCCTGCCTTGCTCCAACCCCTGCTCTTGAGATTCTCCCGGAGTTGGGCTGCATTTTGGCTGCCTTTTGGGCTGGAGCTTCTCGAGGTTTGAGGCCTGGCTTGCTCCAACCCCTGCTCTTGAGATTCTCCCGGATGTGGGCTGGATTTTGGCTGCCTTTAAGACTGGAGCTTCTCGTGGTTTGAGGCCTGGCTTGCTCCAAACTGCCATTGATATTCTCCCGGAGGTGGGCTGCATTTTGGCTGCCTTTTGGGCTGGAGCTTCTCATGGTTTGAGGCCTGGCTTGCTCCACCCCCTGCTCTTGAGATTCTCCCGGATGTGGGCTGTATTTTGGCTGCCTTTTGGACTGGAGCTTCTCGTGGTTTGAGGCCTGGCTTGCTCCAAACTGCCATTGATATTGTCCCGGAGGTGGGCTGCATTTTGGCTGCCTTTTGGGCTGGAGCTTCTCATGGTTTGAGGCCTGGCTTGCTCCACCCCCTGCTCTTGAGATTCTCCCGGATGTGGGCTGCATTTTGGCTGCCTTTTGGGCTGGAGCTTCTCGTGGTTTGTGGCCTGCTGGCTTCACACCCCCTGCTCTTTATATTCTCCCGGATGTGGGCTGCATTTTGGCTGCCTTTTGGGCTGGAGCTTCTCGAGGTTTGAGGCCTGGCTTGCTCCACCCCCTGCTCTTGAGATTCTCCCGGATTTGGGCTGCATTTTGGCTACTTTTTGGGATGGAGCTTCTCGTGGTTTGAGGCCTGGCTTGCTCCACCCCCTGCTCTTGAGATTCTCCTGGATGTGGGTAGGATTTTGGCTGCTTTTTAGGCTGGAGCTTCTCGTGGTTTGAGGCCTGGCTTGCTCCACCCCCTGCTCTTGAGATTCTCTAGGATGTGGGCTGCATTTTGGCTGCCTTTTAGGCTGGAGCTTCTCGTGCTTTGAGGCCTGGCTTGCTCCACCCCCTGCTCTTGAGATTCTCCCGGATGTGGGCTGGATTTGGCTGCCTTTTAGGCTGGAGCTTCTCGTGGTTTGAGGCCTGGCTTGCTCCACCCCCTGCTCTTGAGATTCTCCCGGATGTGGGCTGCATTTTGGCTGCCTTTTTGGGCTGGAGCTTCTCGTGGTTTGAGGCCTGGCTTGCTCCAACCCCTGCTCTTGAGATTCTCCCGGATGTGGCCTGCATTTTGGCTGCATTTTTCCCTGGAGCTTCTCATGGTTTGAGGCCTGGATTGCTCCACCCCCTGCTCTTGATATTCTCCCAGATGTGGGCTGCATTTTGGCTGCCTTTTGGGCTGGAGCTTCTCGAGGTTTGAGGCCTGGCTTGCTCCACCCCCTGCTCTTGAGATTCTCCCGGATGTGGGCTGCATTTTGGCTGCCTTTTGGGCTGGAGCTTCTCGTGGTTTGAGGCCTGGCGTGCTCCACCCCCTGCTCTTGAGATTCTCCTCGATGTGGGCTGCATTTTGGTTGCCTTTTGGGCTGGAGCTTCTCATGGTTTGAGGCCTGGCTTGCTCCACCCCCTGCTCTTGAGATTCTCCCGGATGTGGGCTCAATTTTGGCTGCATTGTGGGCTGGAACTTCTCAGGGTTTGAGGCCTGGCTTGCTCCACCCCCTGCTCTTGAGATTCTCCCGGATGTGGGGTGCATTTTGGCTGCATTTTGGGCTGGAACTTCCCATGGTTTGTGGCCTGCTGGCTTCACACCCTGCTCTTGAGATTTTCCCGGAGGTGGGCTGGATTTTGGCTGCCTTTTGGGCTGGAGCTTCTCGTGGTTTGAGGCCTGCCTTGCTCCACCCCCTGCTCTTGAGATTCTCCCGGATGTGGGCTGCATTTTGGCTGCCTTTTGGGCTGGAGCTTCTCGTGGTTTGAGGCCTGCCTTGCTCCACCCCCTGCTCTTGAGATTCTCCCGGATGTGGGCTGGATATTGGCTGACTTTTGAGCTGGAGCTTCTCGTGGTTTGAGGCCTGGCTTGCTCCACACCCTGCTCTTGAGATTCTCCCGGATGTGGGCTGGATTTTGGCTGCCTTTTGGGCTGGAGCTTCTCGTGGTTTGAGGCCTGGCTTGCTCCACACCCTGCTCTTTATATTCTCCCGGATGTGGGCTGGATTTTGGCTGCCTTTTGGGCTGGAGCTTCTCGAGGTTTGAGGCCTGGCTTGCTCCACCCCCTGCTCTTGAGATTCTCCTGGATGTGTGCTGCATTTTGGCTGCCTTTTGGGCTGGAGCTTCTCGTGGTTTGAGGCCTGGCTTGCTACTCCCCCTGCTCTTGAGATTCTCCCAGAGGTGGGCTGGATTTTGGCTGATATTTGGGCTGGAGCTTCTCGTGGTTTGAGGCCTGCCTTGCTCCACCCCCTGCTCTTGAGATTCTCCCGGATGTGGGCTGCATTTTGGCTGCATTTTGGGCTGGAGCTTCTCGTGGTTTGTGGCCTGCTGGCTTCATACCCTGCTCTTGAGATTCTCCCGGTTGTGGGCTTGATTTTGGCTGCATTTTGGGCTGGATCTTCTCGTGGTTTGTGGCCTGGCTTGCTCCACCCCCTGCTCTTGAGATTCTTCTGGATGTGGGGTGCATTTTGGCTGCGTTTTGGGCTGGAGCTTCCCATGGTTTGAGGCCTGGCTTCCTCCACCACCTGCTCTTGAGATTCTCCCGGATGTGGGCTGCATTTTGGCTGCATTTTGTGCTGAAGCTTCTCGAGGTTTGAGGCCTGGCTTGCTCCACCCCCTGCTCTTGATATTCTCCCGCATGTGGTTAGGATTTTGGCTGCCATTTTGGGGTGGAGCTTCTCGTGGTTTGAGGGCTGGCTTTCTCCACCCCCTGCTCTTGAGATTCTCCCGGATGTGGGCTGCATTGTGGCTGCCTTTTGGGCTGGAGCTTCTCAAGGTTTGAGGCCTGGCTTGCTCCACCCCCTGCTATTGAGATTCTCCCGGATGTGGGCTGGATTTTGGCTGCCTTGTTGGCTGGAGCTTCTCGTGGTTTGAGGCCTGGCTTGCTCCACCCACTGCTCTTGAGATTCTCCCGGATGTGGGCTGGATTTTGGCTGCCTTTTGGGCTGGAGCTTCTCGAGGTTTGAGGCCTGGCTTGCTCCAAACTCTGCCATTGAGTTTCTCCCGGATGTGGACTGCATTTTGGCTGCCTTTTGAACTGGAGCTTCTCGTGGTTTGAGGCCTGGATTGCTCCACCCCCTGCTCTTGAGATTCTCCCGGATGTGGGCTGGATTTTGGCTGCCTTTTGGGCTGGAGCTTCTCGTGGTTTGAGGCCTGGCTTGCTCCACCCCCTGCTCTTGATATTCTCCCGGATGTGGGCTGCATTTTGGCTGCCTTTTGGGCTGGAGCTTCTCGAGGTTTGAGGCCTGGCTTGCTCCACCCCCTGCTCTTGAGATTCTCCTGGATGTGGGCTGCATTTTGGCTGCCTTTTGGGCTGGAGCTTCTCGTGGTTTGAGGCCTGGCTTGCTCCTCCCCCTGCTCTTGAGATTCTCCTGGAGTTGGGCTGGATTTTGGCTGCCTTTTGGGCTGGAGCTTCTCGTGGTTTGAGGCCTGCCTTGCTCCACCCCCTGCTCTTGAGATTCTCCCGGAGGTGGGCAGCACTTTGGCTGCATTTTGGGCTGGAGCTTCTCGTGGTTTGTGGCCTGCTGGCTTCATACCCTGCTCTTGAGATTCTCCCAGTTGTGGGCTTGATTTTGTCTGCCTTTTGGGCTGGATCTTCCCGTGGTTTGTGGCCTGGCTTGCTCCACCCCCTGCTCTTGAGATTCTTCTGGATGTGGGGTGCATTTTGGCTGCGTTTTGGGCTGGAGCTTCCCATGGTTTGAGGCCTGGCTTGCTCCACCCCCTGCTCTTGAGATTCTCCCGGATGTGGGCTGCATTTTGGCTGCCTTTTGGGCTGGAGCTTCTCGTGGTTTGAGGCCTGGCTTGCTCCACCCCCTGCTCTTGAGATTCTCCTCGATGTGGGCTGCATTTTGGCTGCCTTTTGGCCTGGAGCTTCTCGTGGTTTGAGGCCTGCCTTGCTCCACCCCCTGCTCTTGAGATTCTCCCGGATGTGGGCTGCATTGTGGCTGCCTTTTGGGCTGGAGCTTCTCGAGGTTTGAGGCCTGGCTTGCTCCACCCCCTGCTCTTGAGATTCTCCCAGATGTGGGCTGCATTTTGGCTGCCTTTTGAACTGGAGCTTCTCGTGGTTTGAGGCCTGGATTGCTCCACCCCCTGCTTTTGAGATTCTCCCGGATGTGGGCTGCATTTTGGCTGACTTTTGGGCTGGAGCTTCTCGTGGTTTGAGGCCTGGCTTGCTCCACCCCCTGCTCTTGAGATTCTCCCGGATGTGGGCTGCATTTTGGCTGCCTTTTGGGGTGGAGCTTCTCGTGGTTTGAGGCCTGGCTTGCTCCACCCCCTGCTCTTGATATTCTCCCGGATGTGGGCTGCATTTTGGCTGCCTTTTGGGCTGGAGCTTCTCGTGGTTTGAGGCCTGGCTTGCTCCACACCCTGCTCTTGAGATTCTCCCGGAGGTGGGCTGCATTTTGGCTGCGTTTTGGGCTGGAGCTTCTCATGGTTTGAGGCCTGGCTTGCTCCTCCCCCTCCTCTTAAAATTCTCCGAGATGTGGGCAGCATTTTGACTGATTCTTGGGCTGGAGCTTCTCGTGGTTTGAGGCCTGGCTTGCTCCACCCCCTGCTCTTGAGATTCTCCCGGATGTGGGCTGCATTTTGGCTGCCTTTAGGGCTGGAGCTTCTCGTGGTTTGTGGCCTGGCTTGCTCCACCCCCTGCTCTTGAGATTCTCCCGGATGTGGGCCGAATTTTGGCTGCCTTTTTGGCTGGAGCTTCTCGTGGTTTGAGGCCTGGCTTGCTCCACCCCCTGCTCTTTATATTCTCACCGATGTGGGCTGCATTTTGGCTGCCTTTTCTCTTCTTCTTCTTCTTCTTCTTCTTTGCAGGCCACAAACCACGAGAAGCTCCAGCCCAAAATGCAGCCAAAATGCAGACCACATCCGGGAGAATCTCAAGAGCAGGGGGTGGAGCAATCCAGGCCTCAAACCACGAGAAGCTCCAGTTCAAAAGGCAGCCAAAATGCAGCCCACCTCCGGGAGAATCTCAAGAGCAGGGGGTGGAGCAAGCCAGGCCTCAAACCACGAGTAGCTCCAGCCCAAAATGCAGCCAAAATCCAGCCCACATCTGGGAGAATCTCAAGAGCAGGGGGTGGAGCAAGCCAGGCCTCAAACCATGAGAAGCTCCAGCCCAAAAGGCAGCCAAAATGCAGCCCACATCCGGGAGAATCTCAAGAGCAGGGGGTGGAGCAAGCCAGGCCTCAAACCACGAGAAGCTCCAGCCCTAAAGGCAGCCAAAATGCAGCCCACATCCGGGAGAATCTCAAGAGCAGGGGGTGGAGCAAGCCAGGCCTCAAACCACGAGAAGCTCCAGCCCAAAATGCAGCCAAAATGCAGCCCACATCCAGGAGAATCTCAAGAGCAGGGGGTGGAGCAAGCCAGGCCTCAAACCACGAGAAGCTCCAGCCCAAAAGGCATCCAAAATGCAGCCCACATCCGGGAGAATCTCAAGAGCAGGGGGTGGAGCAAGCCAGGCCTCAAACCACGAGAAGCTCCAGCCCAAAAGGCAGCCAAAATGCAGCCCACCTCCGGGAGAATCTCAAGAGCAGGGGGTGGAGCAAGCCAGGCCTCAAACCACGAGAAGCTCCAGCCCAAAAGGCAGCCAAAATCCAGCCCACATCCGGGAGAATCTCAAGAGCAGGGGGTGGAGCAAGCCAGGCCTCAAACCACGAGAAGCTCCAGCCCAAATATCAGCCAAAATGCAGCCCACATCCGGGAGAATCTCAAGAGCAGGGGGTAGAGCAAGCCAGGCCTCAAACCACGAGAAGCTCCAGCCCAAAAGGCAGCCAAAATGCAGCCCACATCCGGGAGAATATCAAGAGCAGGGGGTGGAGCAAGCCAGGCCTCAAACCACGAGAAGCTCCAGCAAAAATGCAGCCAAAATGCAGCCCACATCCGGGAGAATCTCAAGAGCAGGGGGTGGAGCAAGCCAGGCCTCAAACCACGAGAAGCTCCAGCCCAAAATGCAGCCAAAATGCAGCCCACATCCAGGAGAATCTCAAGAGCAGGGGGTGGAGCAAGCCAGGCCTCAAACCACGAGAAGCTCCAGCCCAAAAGGCATCCAAAATGCAGCCCACATCCGGGAGAATCTCAAGAGCAGGGGGTGGAGCAAGCCAGGCCTCAAACCACGAGAAGCTCCAGCCCAAAAGGCAGCCAAAATGCAGCCCACCTCCGGGAGAATCTCAAGAGCAGGGGGTGGAGCAAGCCAGGCCTCAAACCACGAGAAGCTCCAGCCCAAAAGGCAGCCAAAATCCAGCCCACATCCGGGAGAATCTCAAGAGCAGGGGGTGGAGCAAGCCAGGCCTCAAACCACGAGAAGCTCCAGCCCAAATATCAGCCAAAATGCAGCCCACATCCGGGAGAATCTCAAGAGCAGGGGGTAGAGCAAGCCAGGCCTCAAACCACGAGAAGCTCCAGCCCAAAAGGCAGCCAAAATGCAGCCCACATCCGGGAGAATCTCAAGAGCAGGGGGTGGAGCAAGCCAGGCCTCAAACCACGAGAAGCTCCAGCAAAAATGCAGCCAAAATGCAGCCCACATCCGGGAGAATCTCAAGAGCAGGTGGTGGAGCAAGCCAGGCCTCAAACCATGAGAAGCTCCAGCCCAAAAGGCAGCCAAAATGCAGCCCACCTCCGGGAGAATATCAAAAGCAGTGGGTGGAGCAAGGCAGGCCTCAAACCATGAGAAGCTCCAGCCCAAAAGGCAGCCAAAATTCAGCCCACATCCGGGAGAATCTCAAGAGCAGGGGGTGGAGCAAGCCAGGCCTCAAACCACGAGAAGCTCCAGCCCAAAATGCAGCCAAAATGCAGCCCACATCCGGGAGAATCTCAAGAGCAGGGGGTGGAGCAAGCCAGGCCTCAAAGCACGAGAAGCTCCAGCCCAAAAGGCAGCCAAAATGCAGCCCACATCCGGGAGAATCTCAAGAGCAGGGGGTGGAGCAAGCCAGGCCTCAAACCACGAGAAGCTCCAGCCCAAAAGGCAGCCAAAATGCAGCCCACCTCCGGGAGAATCTCAAGAGCAGGGGGTGGAGCAAGCCAGGCCTCAAACCACGAGAAGCTCCAGCCCAAAAGGCAGCCAAAATGCAGCCCACATCCGGGAGAATCTCAAGAGCAGGGGGTGGAGCAAGCCAGGCTTCAAGCCACGAGAAGCTCCAACCCAAGAATCAGCCAAAATGCAGCCCACATCCGGGAGAATATCAAGAGCAGGGGGTGGAGCAAGCCAGGCCTCAAACCACGAGAAGCTCCAGCCCAAAAGGCAGCCAAAATGCAGCCCACATCCGGGACAATTTCAAGAGCAGGGGGTGGAGCAAGCCAGGCCTCAAACCACGAGAAGCTCCAGCCCAAATATCAGCCAAAATGCAGCCCACATCCGGGAGAATCTCAAGAGCAGGGGGTGGAGCAAGCCAGGCCTCAAACCACGAGAAGCTCCAGCCCAAAAGGCAGTCAAAATGCAGCCCACCTCCGGGAGAATCTCAAGAGCAGGGGGTGGAGCAAGCCAGGCCTCAAACCACGAGAAGCTCCAGCCCAAAAGGCAGCCAAAATGCAGCCCACATCCGGGAGAATCCCAAGAGCAGGGGGTGGAGCAAGCCAGGCTTCAAGCCACGAGAAGCTCCAACCCAAGAATCAGCCAAACTGCAGCCCACATCTGGGAGAATCTCAAGAGCAGGGGGTGGAGCAAGCCAGGCCTCAAACCACGAGAAGCTCCAGCCCAAAAGGCAGCCAAAATGCAGCCCACATCCGGGAGAATCTCAAGAGCAGGGGGTGGAGCAAGGCAGGCCTCAAACCACGAGAAGCTCCAGCCCAAAAGGCAGCCAAAATGCAGCCCACATCCGGGAGAATCTCAAGAGCAGGGGGTGGAGCAAGCCAGGCCTCAAACCACGAGAAGCTCCAGCCCAAAAGAGAGCCAAAAACCAGCCCTCATCCAGGAGAATCTCAAGAGCAGGGGGTGGAGCAAGCCAGGCCTCAAACCACGAGAAGCTCCAGCCCAAATATCAGCCAAAATGCAGCCCATATCTGGGAGAATCTCAAGAGCAGGGGGTGGAGCAAGCCAGGCCTCAAACCACGAGAATCTCCAGCCCAAAAGGCAGCCAAAATGCAGCCCACCTCCGGGAGAATCTCAAGAGCAGGGGGTGGAGCAAGACAGGCCTCAAACCACAAGGAGCTCCAGCCCAAAAGGCAGCCAAAATGCAGGCCACATGCGGGAGAATCTCAAGAGCAGGGGGTGGAGCAAGCCAGGCCTCAAACCACGAGAAGCTCCAGCCCAAAAGGCAGCCAAAATGCAGCAAACATCCGGGAGAATCTCAAGAGCAGGGGGTGGAGCAAGCCAGGCCTCAAACCACGAGAAGCTCCAGCCCAAAAGGCAGCCAAAATGCAGCCCATCTCCGGGAGAATCTCAAGAGCAGGGGGTGGAGCAAGCCAGGCCTCAAACCACGAGAAGCTCCAGCCCAAATATCAGCCAAAATGCAGCCCACATCCGGGAGAATCTCAAGAGCAGGGGGTAGAGCAAGCCAGGCCTCAAACCACGAGAAGCTCCAGCCCAAAAGGCAGCCAAAATGCAGCCCACTTCCGGGAGAATCTCAAGAGCAGGGGGTGGAGCAAGCCAGGCCTCAAACCACGAGAAGCTCCAGCCCAAAAGGCAGCCAAAATGCAGCCCACCTCCGGGAGAATCTCAAGAGCAGGGGGTGGAGCAAGCCAGGCCTCAAACCACGAGAAGCTCCACCCCAAAAGACAGCCAAAATCCAGCCCACATCCGGGAGAATATCAAGAGCAGGGGGTGGAGCAAGCCAGGCTTCAAGCCACGAGAAGCTCCAGCCCAAGAATCAGCCAAAATGCAGCCCACATCCGGGAGAATCTCAAGAGCAGGGGGTGGAGCAAGCCAGGCCTCAAACCACGAGAATCTCCAGCCCAAAAGGCAGCCAAAATGCAGCCCACATCCAGGACAATTTCAAGAGCAGGGGGTGGAGCAAGCCAGGCCTCAAACCACGAGAAGCTCCAGCCCAAAAGGCAGCCAAAATGCAGCCCACATCCGGGAGAATCTCAAGAGCAGGGGGTGGAGCAAGCCAGGCCTCAAACCATGAGAAGCTCCAGCCCAAAAGGCAGCCAAAATGCAGCCCACCTCCGGGAGAATATCAAAAGCAGTGGGTGGAGCAAGGCAGGCCTCAAACCATGAGAAGCTCCAGCCCAAAAGGCAGCCAAAATTCAGCCCACATCCGGGAGAATCTCAAGAGCAGGGGGTGGAGCAAGCCAGGCCTCAAACCACGAGAAGCTCCAGCCCAAAATGCAGCCAAAATGCAGCCCACATCCGGGAGAATCTCAAGAGCAGGGGGTGGAGCAAGCCAGGCCTCAAACCACGAGAAGCTCCAGCCCAAAAGGCAGCCAAAATGCAGCCCACATCCGGGAGAATCTCAAGAGCAGGGGGTGGAGCAAGCCAGGCCTCAAACCACGAGAAGCTCCAGCCCAAAAGGCAGCCAAAATGCAGCCCACATCCGGGAGAATATCAAGAGCAGGGGGTGGAGCAAGCCAGGCTTCAAGCCACGAGAAGCTCCAACCCAAGAATCAGCCAAAATGCAGCCCACATCCGGGAGAATCTCAAGAGCAGGGGGTGGAGCAAGCCAGGCCTCAAACCACGAGAATCTCCAGCCCAAAAGGCAGCCAAAATGCAGCCCACATCCGGGACAATTTCAAGAGCAGGGGGTGGAGCAAGCCAGGCCTCAAACCATGAGAAGCTCCAGCCCAAATATCAGCCAAAATGCAGCCCACATGCGGGAGAATCTCAAGAGCAGGGAGTGGAGCAAGCCAGGCCTCAAACCACGAGAAGCTCCAGCCCAAAAGGCAGCCAAAATGCAGCCCACCTCCGGGAGAATCTCAAGAGCAGGGGGTGGAGCAAGCCAGGCCTCAAACCACGAGAAGCTCCAGCCCAAATATCAGCCAAAATGCAGCCCACATCTGGGAGAATCTCAAGAGCAGGGGGTGGAGCAAGCCAGGCCTCAAACCACGAGAAGCTCCAGCCCAAAAGTCAGCCAAAATGCAGCCCATCTCCGGGAGAATCTCAAGAGCAGGGGGTGGAGCAAGCCAGGCCTCAAACCACGAGAAGCTCCAGCCCAAATATCAGCCAAAATGCAGCCCACATCCGGGAGAATCTCAAGAGCAGGGGGTAGAGCAAGCCAGGCCTCAAACCTCGAGAAGCTCCAGCCCAAAATGCAGCCAAAATGCAGCCCACCTCCGGGAGAATCTCAAGAGCAGGGGGTGGAGCAAGCCAGGCCTCAAACCACGAGAAGCTCCAGCCCAAAAGGCAGAGAAAATCCAGCCGACATCCGGGAGAATCTCAAGAGCAGGGGGTGGAGCAAGCCAGGCCTCAAACCACGAGAAGCTCCAGCCCAAAAGGCAGCCAAAATGCAGCCCACATCCGGGAGAATATCAAGAGCAGGGGGTGGAGCAAGCCAGGCTTCAAGCCACGAGAAGCTCCAACCCAAGAATCAGCCAAAATGCAGCCCACATCCGGGAGAATCTCAAGAGCAGGGGGTGGAGCAAGCCAGGCCTCAAACCACGAGAATCTCCAGCCCAAAAGGCAGCCAAAATGCAGCCCACATCCGGGACAATTTCAAGAGCAGGGGGTGGAGCAAGCCAGGCCTCAAACCACGAGAAGCTCCAGCCCTAAAGGCAGCCAAAATGCAGCCCACATCCGGGAGAATCTCAAGAGCAGGGGGTGGAGCAAGCCAGGCCTCAACCCACAAGAAGCTCCAGCCCAAAAGGGAGCCAAAAACCAGCCCTCATCCGGGAGAATCTCAAGAGCAGGGGGTGGAGCAAGCCAGGCCTCAAACCACGAGAAGCTCCAGCCCAAATATCAGCCAAAATGCAGCCCACCTCCGGGAGAATCTCAAGAGCAGGGGGTGGAGCAAGCCAGGCCTCAAACCACGAGAAGCTCCAGCCCAAAAGGCAGCCAAAATGCAGCCCACATCTGGGAGAATCTCAAGAGCAGGGGGTGGAGCAAGCCAGGCCTCAAACCATGAGAAGCTCCAGCCCAAAAGGCAGCCAAAATGCAGCCCACATCCGGGAGAATCTCAAGAGCAGGGGGTGGAGCAAGCCAGGCCTCAAACCACGAGAAGCTCCAGCCCAAAAGGCAGCCAAAATGCAGCCCACATCCGGGAGAATCTCAAGAGCAGGGGGTGGAGCAAGCCAGGCCTCAAACCACGAGAAGCTCCAGCCCAAAAGAGAGCCAAAAACCAGCCCTCATCCGGGAGAATCTCAAGAGCAGGGGGTGGAGCAAGCCAGGCCTCAAACCACGAGAAGCTCCAGCCCAAATATCAGCCAAAATGCAGCCCACATCTGGGAGAATCTCAAGAGCAGGGGGTGGAGCAAGCCAGGCCTCAAACCACGAGAAGCTCCAGCCCAAAAGGCAGCCAAAATGCAGCCCACCTCCGGGAGAATCTCAAGAGCAGGGGGTGGAGCAAGACAGGCCTCAAACCACAAGGAGCTCCAGCCCAAAAGGCAGCCAAAATGCAGGCCACATCCGGGAGAATCTCAAGAGCAGGGGGTGGAGCAAGCCAGGCCTCAAACCACGAGAAGCTCCAGCCCAAAAGACAGCCAAAATGCAGCAAACATCCGGGAGAATCTCAAGAGCAGGGGGTGGAGCAAGCCAGGCCTCAAACCACGAGAAGCTCCAGCCCAAAAGTCAGCCAAAATGCAGCCCATCTCCGGGAGAATCTCAAGAGCAGGGGGTGGAGCAAGCCAGGCCTCAAACCACGAGAAGCTCCAGCCCAAATATCAGCCAAAATGCAGCCCACATCCGGGAGAGTCTCAAGAGCAGGGGGTAGAGCAAGCCAGGCCTCAAACCACGAGAAGCTCCAGCCCAAAAGGCAGCCAAAATGCAGCCCACATCCGGGAGAATCTCAAGAGCAGGGGGTGGAGCAAGCCAGGCCTCAAACCACGAGAAGCTCCAGCCCAAAATGCAGCCAAAATGCAGCCCACCTCCGGGAGAATCTCAAGAGCAGGGGGTGGAGCAAGCCAGGCCTCAAACCACGAGAAGCTCCAGCCCAAAAGGCAGCCAAAATCCAGCCCACATCCGGGAGAATATCAAGAGCAGGGGGTGGAGCAAGCCAGGCTTCAAGCCACGAGAAGCTCCAACCCAAGAATCAGCCAAAATGCAGCCCACATCCGGGAGAATCTCAAGAGCAGGGGGTGGAGCAAGGCAGGCCTCAAACCACGAGAATCTCCAGCCCAAAAGGCAGCCAAAATGCAGCCCACATCCTGGACAATTTCAAGAGCAGGGGGTGGAGCAAGCCAGGCCTCAAACCACGAGAAGCTCCAGCCCAAAAGGCAGCCAAAATGCAGTCCACATCCGGGAGAATCTCAAGAGCAGGGGGTGGAGCAAGCCAGGCCTCAACCCACAAGAAGCTCCAGCCCAAAAGGCAGCCAAAAACCAGCCCTCATCCGGGAGAATCTCAAGAGCAGGGGGTGGAGCAAGCCAGGCCTCAAACCACGAGAAGCTCCAGCCCAAATATCAGCCAAAATGCAGCCCACCTCCGGGAGAATCTCAAGAGCAGGGGGTGGAGCAAGGCAGGCCTCAAACCACGAGAAGCTCCAGCCCAAAAGGCAGCCAAAATGCAGCCCACCTCCGGGAGAATCTAAAGAGCAGGGGGTGGAGCAAGACAGGCCTCAAACCACAAGGAGCTCCAGCCCAAAAGGCAGCCAAAATGCAGGCCACATGCGGGAGAATCTCAAGAGCAGGGGGTGGAGCAAGCCAGGCCTCAAACCACGAGAAGCTCCAGCCCAAAAGGCAGCCAAAATGCAGCAAACATCCGGGAGAATCTCAAGAGCAGGGGGTGGAGCAAGCCAGGCCTCAAAGCACGAGAAGCTCCAGCCCAAAAGGCAGCCAAAATGCAGCCCACATCCGGGAGAATCTCAAGAGCAGGGGGTGGAGCAAGCCAGGCCTCAAACCACGAGAAGCTCCAGCCCAAAAGGCAGCCAAAATGCAGCCCACATCCGGGAGAATCTCAAGAGCAGGGGGTGGAGCAAGCCAGGCCTCAACCCACAAGAAGCTCCAGCCCAAAAGGGAGCCAAAAACCAGCCCTCATCCGGGAGAATCTCAAGAGCAGGGGGTGGAGCAAGCCAGGCCTCAAACCACGAGAAGCTCCAGCCCAAAAGGCATCCAAAATGCAGCCCACATCCGGGAGAATCTCAAGAGCAGGGGGTGGAGCAAGCCAGGCCTCAAACCACGAGAAGCTCCAGCCCAAAAGAGAGCCAAAAACCAGCCCTCATCCGGGAGAATCTCAAGAGCAGGGGGTGGAGCAAGCCAGGCCTCAAACCACGAGAAGCTCCAGCCCAAATATCAGCCAAAATCCAGCCCACATCCAGGAGAATATCAAGAGCAGGGGGTGGAGCAAGCCAGGCCTCAAACCACGAGAAGCTCCAGCCCAAAAGGCAGCCAAAATGCAGCCCACCTCCGGGAGAATCTCAAGAGCAGGGGGTGGAGCAAGCCAGGCCTCAAACCACAAGAAGCTCCAGCCCAAATATCAGCCAAAATCCAGCCCACATGCGGGAGAATCTCAAGAGCAGGGGGTGGAGCAAGCCAGGCCTCAAACCACGAGAAGCTCCAGCCCAAAAGGCAGCCAAAATGCAGCCCACATCCGGGAGAATCTCAAGAGCAGGGGGTGGAGCAAGCCAGGCCTCAAACCACGAGAAGCTCCAGCCCAAAAGGCAGCCAAAATGCAGCCCACATCCGGGAGAATCTCAAGAGCAGGGGGTGGAGCAAGCCAGGCCTCAAACCACGAGAAGCTCCAGCCCAAAAGGCAGCCAAAATGCAGCCCACATCTGGGAGAATCTCAAGAGCAGGGGGTGGAGCAAGCCAGGACTCAAACCACGAGAAGCTCCAGCCCAAAAGTCAGCCAAAATGCAGCCCATCTCCGGGAGAATCTCAAGAGCAGGGGGTGGAGCAAGCCAGGCCTCAAACCACGAGAAGCTCCAGCCCAAATATCAGCCAAAATGAAGCCCACATCCGGGAGAATCTCAAGAGCAGGGGGTGGAGCAAGCCAGGCCTCAAACCACGAGAAGCTCCAGCCCAAAAAGCAGCCAAAATGCAGCCCACATCCGGGAGAATCTCAAGAGCAGGGGGTGGAGCAAGCCAGGCCTCAAACCACGAGAAGCTCCAGCCCAAAAGGCAGCCAAAATGCAGCCCACATGCGGGAGAATCTCAAGAGCAGGGAGTGGAGCAAGCCAGGCCTCAAACCATGAGAAGCTCCAGCCCAAAAGGCAGCCAAAATGCAGCCCACATCCGGGAGAATATCAAAAGCAGTGGGTGGAGCAAGGTAGGCCTCAAACCATGAGAAGCTCCAGCCCAAAAGGCAGCCAAAATGCAGCCCACATCTGGGAGAATCTCAAGAGCAGGGGGTGGAGCAAGCCAGGCCTCAAACCACGAGAAGCTCCAGCCCAAAAGGCAGCCAAAATGCAGCCCACATCCGGGAGAATCTCAAGAGCAGGGGGTGGAGCAAGCCAGGCCTCAAACCACGAGAAGCTCCAGCCCAAAAGGCAGCCAAAATGCAGCCCACATCCGGGAGAATCTCAAGAGCAGGGGGTGGAGCAAGCCAGGCCTCAAACCACGAGAAGCTCCAGCCCAAAAGAGAGCCAAAAACCAGCCCTCATCCGGGAGAATCTCAAGAGCAGGGGGTGGAGCAAGCCAGGCCTCAAACCACGAGAAGCTCCAGCCCAAATATCAGCCAAAATCCAGCCCACATCCAGGAGAATATCAAGAGCAGGGGGTGGAGCAAGCCAGGCCTCAAACCACGAGAAGCTCCAGCCCAAAAGGCAGCCAAAATGCAGCCCACCTCCGGGAGAATCTCAAGAGCAGGGGGTGGAGCAAGCCAGGCCTCAAACCACAAGAAGCTCCAGCCCAAAAGGCAGCCAAAATGCAGCCCACATGCGGGAGAATCTCAAGAGCAGGGAGTGGAGCAAGCCAGGCCTCAAACCACGAGAAGCTCCAGCCCAAAAGGCAGCTAAAATGCAGCCCACATCCGGGAGAATATCAAAAGCAGTGGGTGGAGCAAGGTAGGCCTCAAACCATGAGAAGCTCCAGCCCAAAAGGCAGCCAAAATGCAGCCCACATCCGGGAGAATCTCAAGAGCAGGGGGTGGAGCAAGCCAGGCCTCAAACCACGAGAAGCTCCAGCCCAAAAGGCAGCCAAAATGCAGCCCACATCCGGGAGAATCTCAAGAGCAGGGGGTGGAGCAAGCCAGGCCTCAAACCTCGAGAAGCTCCAGCCCAAAAGGCAGCCAAAATGCAGCCCACATCCGGGAGAATCTCAAGAGCAGGGGGTGGAGCAAGCCAGGCCTCAAACCACGAGAAGCTCCAGCCCAAAAGGCAGCCAAAATGCAGCCCACCTCCGGGAGAATCTCAAGAGCAGGGGGTGGAGCAAGCCAGGCCTCAAACCACGAGAAGCTCCAGCCCAAAAGGCAGCCAAAATGCAGCCCACATCCGGGAGAATATCAAGAGAAGGGGGTGGAGCAAGCCAGGCTTCAACCCACGAGAAGCTCCAACCCAAGAATCAGCCAAAATGCATCCCACATGCGGGAGAATCTCAAGAGCAGGGGGTGGAGCAAGCCAGGCCTCAAACCACGAGAATCTCCAGCCCAAAAGGGAGCCAAAAACCAGCCCTCATCCGGGAGAATCTCAAGAGCAGGGGGTGGAGCAAGCCAGGCCTCAAACCACGAGAAGCTCCAGCCCAAATATCAGCCAAAATGCAGCCCACCTCCGGGAGAATCTCAAGAGCAGGGGGTGGAGCAAGCCAGGCCTCAAACCACGAGAAGCTCCAGCCCAAAAGGCAGCCAAAATGCAGCCCACATCTGGGAGAATCTCAAGAGCAGGGGGTGGAGCAAGCCAGGCCTCAAACCACGAGAAGCTCCAGCCCAAAAGGCAGCCAAAATGCAGGCCACATGCGGGAGAATCTCAAGAGCAGGGGATGGAGCAAGCCAGGCCTCAAACCACGAGAAGCTCCAGCCCAAAAGGCAGCCAAAATGCAGCCCACATCCGGGAGAATCTCAAGAGCAGGGGGTGGAGCAAGCCAGGCCTCAAACCACGAGAAGCTCCAGCCCAAAAGAGAGCCAAAAACCAGCCCTCATCCGGGAGAATCTCAAGAGCAGGGGGTGGAGCAAGCCAGGCCTCAAACCACGAGAAGCTCCAGCCCAAATATCAGCCAAAATGCAGCCCACATCCGGGAGAATCTCAAGAGCAGGGGGTGGAGCAAGCCAGGCCTCAAACCACGAGAAGCTCCAGCCCAAAAGGCAGCCAAAATGCAGCAAACATCCGGGAGAATCTCAAGAGCAGGGGGTGGAGCAAGCCAGGCCTCAAACCACGAGAAGCTCCAGCCCAAATATCAGCCAAAATGCAGCCCACATCCGGGAGAATCTCAAGAGCAGGGGGTGGAGCAAGCCAGGCCTCAAACCACGAGAAGCTCCAGCCCAAAAGGCAGCCAAAATGCAGGCCACATCCGGGAGAATATAAAGAGCAGGGGGTGGAGCAAGCCAGGCCTCAAACCACGAGAAGCTCCAGCCCAAAAGGCAGCCAAAATGCAGCCCACATCCGGGAGAATATAAAGAGCAGGGGGTGGAGCAAGCCAGGCCTCAAACCACGAGAAGCTCCAGCCCAAAAGGCAGCCAAAATGCAGCCCACATCCGGGAGAATATCAAGAGAAGGGGGTGGAGCAAGCCAGGCTTCAACCCACGAGAAGCTCCAACCCAAGAATCAGCCAAAATGCATCCCACATGCGGGAGAATCTCAAGAGCAGGGGGTGGAGCAAGCCAGGCCTCAAACCACGAGAATCTCCAGCCCAAAAGGGAGCCAAAAACCAGCCCTCATCCGGGAGAATCTCAAGAGCAGGGGGTGGAGCAAGCCAGGCCTCAAACCACGAGAAGCTCCAGCCCAAATATCAGCCAAAATGCAGCCCACCTCCGGGAGAATCTCAAGAGCAGGGGGTGGAGCAAGCCAGGCCTCAAACCACGAGAAGCTCCAGCCCAAAAGGCAGCCAAAATGCAGCCCACATCTGGGAGAATCTCAAGAGCAGGGGGTGGAGCAAGCCAGGCCTCAAACCACGAGAAGCTCCAGCCCAAAAGGCAGCCAAAATGCAGGCCACATGCGGGAGAATCTCAAGAGCAGGGGATGGAGCAAGCCAGGCCTCAAACCACGAGAAGCTCCAGCCCAAAAGGCAGCCAAAATGCAGCCCACATCCGGGAGAATCTCAAGAGCAGGGGGTGGAGCAAGCCAGGCCTCAAACCACGAGAAGCTCCAGCCCAAAAGAGAGCCAAAAACCAGCCCTCATCCGGGAGAATCTCAAGAGCAGGGGGTGGAGCAAGCCAGGCCTCAAACCACGAGAAGCTCCAGCCCAAATATCAGCCAAAATGCAGCCCACATCCGGGAGAATCTCAAGAGCAGGGGGTGGAGCAAGCCAGGCCTCAAACCACGAGAAGCTCCAGCCCAAAAGGCAGCCAAAATGCAGCAAACATCCGGGAGAATCTCAAGAGCAGGGGGTGGAGCAAGCCAGGCCTCAAAGCACGAGAAGCTCCAGCCCAAAAGGCAGACAAAATGCAGCCCACATCCGGGAGAATCTCAAGAGCAGGGGGTGGAGCAAGCCAGGCCTCAAACCACGAGAAGCTCCAGCCCAAAAGGCAGCCAAAATGCAGGCCACATCCGGGAGAATATAAAGAGCAGGGGGTGGAGCAAGCCAGGCCTCAAACCACGAGAAGCTCCAGCCCAAAAGGCAGCCAAAATGCAGCCCACATCCGGGAGAATATAAAGAGCAGGGGGTGGAGCAAGCCAGGCTTCAAAACACGAGAAGCTCCAGCCCAAAAGAAATCCAAAATCCAGCCCACATCCGGGAGAATCTCAAGAGCAGGGGGTGGAGCAAGCCAGGCTTCAAACCACGAGAAGCTCCAATCCAAGAATCAGCCAAAATGCAGCCCACATCCGGGAGAATCTCAAGAGCAGGGGGTGGAGCAAGCCAGGCCTCAAACCACGAGAAGCTAAAGCCCAAAAGGCAGCCAAAATGCAGCCCACATCCGGGAGAATCTCAAGAGCAGGGGTTGGAGCAAGCCAGGCCTCAAACCACGAGAAGCTCCAGCCCAAAAGGCAGCAAAAATGCAGCCCACATCCGGGAGAATCTCAAGAGCAGGGGGTGGAGCAAGCCAGGCTTCAAACCACGAGAAGCTCCAATCCAAGAATCAGCCAAAATGCAGCCCACATCCGGGAGAATCTCAAGAGCAGGGGGTGGAGCAAGCCAGGCCTCAACCCACGAGAAGCTCCAGCCCAAAAGGGAGCCAAAAACCAGCCCTCATCCGGGAGAATCTCAAGAGCAGGGGGTGAAGCAAGCCAGGCCTCAAACCACGAGAAGCTCCAGCCCAAATATCAGCCAAAATGCAGCCCACATCCAGGAGAATCTCAAGAGCAGGGGGTGGAGCAAGCCAGGCCTCAAACCATGAGAAGCTCCAGCCCAAAATGCAGCCAAAATGCAGCCCACATCCGGGAGAATCTCAAGAGCAGGGGGTGGAGCAAGCCAGGCCTCAAACCACGAGAAGCTCCAGCCCAAAAGGCAGCCAAAATGCAGCAAACATCCGGGAGAATCTCAAGAGCAGGGGGTGGAGCAAGCCAGGCCTCAAAGCACGAGAAGCTCCAGCCCAAAAGGCAGCCAAAATGCAGCCCACATCCGGGAGAATCTCAAGAGCAGGGGGTGGAGCAAGCCAGGCCTCAAACCACGAGAAGCTCCAGCCCAAAAGGCAGCCAAAATGCAGCCCACATCCGGGAGAATCTCAAGAGCAGGGGGTGGAGCAAGCCAGGCCTCAACCCACAAGAAGCTCCAGCCCAAAAGGGAGCCAAAAACCAGCCCTCATCCGGGAGAATCTCAAGAGCAGGGGGTGGAGCAAGCCAGGCCTCAAACCACGAGAAGCTCCAGCCCAAAAGGCAGCCAAAATGCAGCCCACATCCGGGAGAATCTCAAGAGCAGGGGGTGGAGCAAGCCAGGCCTCAAACCACGAGAAGCTCCAGCCCAAAAGAGAGCCAAAAACCAGCCCTCATCCGGGAGAATCTCAAGAGCAGGGGGTGGAGCAAGCCAGGCCTCAAACCACGAGAAGCTCCAGCCCAAATATCAGCCAAAATCCAGCCCACATCCAGGAGAATATCAAGAGCAGGGGGTGGAGCAAGCCAGGCCTCAAACCACGAGAAGCTCCAGCCCAAAAGGCAGCCAAAATGCAGCCCACCTCCGGGAGAATCTCAAGAGCAGGGGGTGGAGCAAGCCAGGCCTCAAACCACAAGAAGCTCCAGCCCAAAAGGCAGCCAAAATCCAGCCCACATGCGGGAGAATCTCAAGAGCAGGGGGTGGAGCAAGCCAGGCCTCAAACCACGAGAAGCTCCAGCCCAAAAGGCAGCCAAAATGCAGCCCACATCCGGGAGAATCTCAAGAGCAGGGGGTGGAGCAAGCCAGGCCTCAAACCACGAGAAGCTCCAGCCCAAAAGGCAGCCAAAATGCAGCCCACATCCGGGAGAATCTCAAGAGCAGGGGGTGGAGCAAGCCAGGCCTCAAACCACGAGAAGCTCCAGCCCAAATATCAGCCAAAATGAAGCCCACATCCGGGAGAATCTCAAGAGCAGGGGGTGGAGCAAGCCAGGCCTCAAACCACGAGAATCTCCAGCCCAAAAAGCAGCCAAAATGCAGCCCACATCCGGGAGAATCTCAAGAGCAGGGGGTGGAGCAAGCCAGGCCTCAAACCACGAGAAGCTCCAGCCCAAAAGGCAGCCAAAATGCAGCCCACATGCGGGAGAATCTCAAGAGCAGGGAGTGGAGCAAGCCAGGCCTCAAACCATGAGAAGCTCCAGCCCAAAAGGCAGCCAAAATGCAGCCCACATCCGGGAGAATATCAAAAGCAGTGGGTGGAGCAAGGTAGGCCTCAAACCATGAGAAGCTCCAGCCCAAAAGGCAGCCAAAATGCAGCCCACATCTGGGAGAATCTCAAGAGCAGGGGGTGGAGCAAGCCAGGCCTCAAACCACGAGAAGCTCCAGCCCAAAAGGCAGCCAAAATGCAGCCCACATCCGGGAGAATCTCAAGAGCAGGGGGTGGAGCAAGCCAGGCCTCAAACCACGAGAAGCTCCAGCCCAAAAGGCAGCCAAAATGCAGCCCACATCCGGGAGAATCTCAAGAGCAGGGAGTGGAGCAAGCCAGGCCTCAAACCACGAGAAGCTCCAGCCCAAAAGAGAGCCAAAAACCAGCCCTCATCCGGGAGAATCTCAAGAGCAGGGGGTGGAGCAAGCCAGGCCTCAAACCACGAGAAGCTCCAGCCCAAATATCAGCCAAAATCCAGCCCACATCCAGGAGAATATCAAGAGCAGGGGGTGGAGCAAGCCAGGCCTCAAACCACGAGAAGCTCCAGCCCAAAAGGCAACCAAAATGCAGCCCACCTCCGGGAGAATCTCAAGAGCAGGGGGTGGAGCAAGCCAGGCCTCAAACCACAAGAAGCTCCAGCCCAAAAGGCAGCCAAAATGCAGCCCACATGCGGGAGAATCTCAAGAGCAGGGAGTGGAGCAAGCCAGGCCTCAAACCATGAGAAGCTCCAGCCCAAAAGGCAGCCAAAATGCAGCCCACATCCGGGAGAATATCAAAAGCAGTGGGTGGAGCAAGGTAGGCCTCAAACCATGAGAAGCTCCAGCCCAAAAGGCAGCCAAAATGCAGCCCACATCCGGGAGAATCTCAAGAGCAGGGGGTGGAGCAAGCCAGGCCTCAAACCACGAGAAGCTCCAGCCCAAAAGGCAGCCAAAATGCAGCCCACATCCGGGAGAATCTCAAGAGCAGGGGGTGGAGCAAGCCAGGCCTCAAACCTCGAGAAGCTCCAGCCCAAAATGCAGCCAAAATGCAGCCCACATCCGGGAGAATCTCAAGAGCAGGGGGTGGAGCAAGCCAGGCCTCAAACCACGAGAAGCTCCAGCCCAAAAGGCAGCCAAAATGCAGCCCACATCCGGGAGAATCTCAAGAGCAGGGGGTGGAGCAAGCCAGGCCTCAAACCACGAGAAGCTCCAGCCCAAAAGGCAGCCAAAATGCAGCCCACATCCAGGAGAATATCAAGAGAAGGGGGTGGAGCAAGCCAGGCTTCAACCCACGAGAAGCTCCAACCCAAGAATCAGCCAAAATGCATCCCACATGCGGGAGAATCTCAAGAGCAGGGGGTGGAGCAAGCCAGGCCTCAAACCACGAGAATCTCCAGCCAAAAAGGGAGCCAAAAACCAGCCCTCATCCGGGAGAATCTCAAGAGCAGGGGGTGGAGCAAGCCAGGCCTCAAACCACGAGAAGCTCCAGCCCAAATATCAGCCAAAATGCAGCCCACCTCTGGGAGAATCTCAAGAGCAGGGGGTGGAGCAAGCCAGGCCTCAAACCACGAGAAGCTCCAGCCCAAAAGGCAGCCAAAATGCAGCCCACATCCGGGAGAATCTTAAGAGCAGGGGGTGGAGCAAGCCAGGCCTCAAACCATGAGAAGCTCCAGCCCAAAAGGCAGCCAAAATGCAGCCCACATCCGGGAGAATATCAAGAGCAGAGGGTGGAGCAAGCCAGGCCTCAAACCATGAGAAGCTCCAGCCCTAAAGACAGCCAAAATGCAGCCCACATCCAGGAGAATATTAAGAGCAGAGAGTGGAGCAAGCCAGGCCTCAAACCATGAGAAGCTCCAGCCCAAAAGGCAGCCAAAATCCAGCCCACATCCGGGAGAATCTCAAGAGCAGGGGGTGGAGCAAGCCAGGCCTCAAACCACGAGAAGCTCCAGCCCAAAAAGCAGCCAAAATGCAGCCCACATCCGGGAGAATCTCAAGAGCACAGGGTGGAGCAAGCCAGGCCTCAAACCATGAGAAGCTCCAGCCCAAAAGGCAGCCAAAATGCAGCCCACATCCGGGAGAATATCAAGAGCAGAGGGTGGAGCAAGCCAGGCCTCAAACCATGAGAAGCTCCAGCCCTAAAGACAGCCAAAATGCAGCCCACATCCAGGAGAATATTAAGAGCAGAGAGTGGAGCAAGCCAGGCCTCAAACCATGAGAAGCTCCAGCCCAAAAGGCAGCCAAAATCCAGCCCACATCCGGGAGAATCTCAAGAGCAGGGGGTGGAGCAAGCCAGGCCTCAAACCACGAGAAGCTCCAGCCCAAAAGGCAGCCAAAATGCAGCCCACATCCGGGAGAATATCAAGAGCAGGGAGTGGAGCAAGCCAGGCCTCAAACCACGAGAAGCTCCAGCCCTAAAGGCAGCCAAAATGCAGCCCACATCTACGAGAATCTCAAGAGGAGGGGTTAGAGCAAGCCAGGCCTCAAACCACGAGAAGCTCCAGCCCAAAAGGCAGCCAAAATGCAGCCCACATCCGGGAGAATCTCAAGAGCAGGGGGTGGAGCAAGCCAGGCCTCAAACCACGAGAAGCTCCAGCCCAAAAGGCAGCCAAAATGCAGCCCACATCCGGGAGAATATCAAGAGCAGGGGGTGGAGCAAGCCAGGCCTCAAACCATGAGAAGCTCCAGCCCAAAAGTCAGCCAAAATGCAGCCCACATCCAGGAGAATATCAAGAGCAGAGAGTGGAGCAAGTCAGGCCTCAAACCATGAGAAGCTCCAGCCCTAAAGGCAGCCAAAATGCAGCCCACATCCGGGAGAATATCAAGAGCAGGCGGTGGAGCAAGCCAGGCCTCAAACCACGAGAAGCTCCAGCCCAAAAGGCAGCCAAAATGCAGCCCACATCCGGGACAATCTCAAGAGCAGGGGGTGGAGCAAGCCAGGCCTCAAACCACGAGAAGCTCCAGCCCTAAAGGCAGCCAAAATCCAGCCCACATCTGGGAGAATCTCAAGAGCAGGGGGTGGAGCAAGCCAGGCCTCAAACCACGAGAAGCTCCAGACCAAGTATCAGCCAAAATGCAGCCCACATCCGGGAGAATCTCAAGAGCAGGGGTTGGAGGAAGCCAGGCCTCAAACCACGAGAAGCTCCAGCCCAAAAGGCAGCCAAAATGCAGCCCACATCCGGGAGAATCTCAAGAGCAGAGGGTGGAGCAAGCCAGGCCTCAAACCACGAGAAGCTCCAGCCCAAAAGGCAGCCAAAATGCAGCCCACATCCGGGAGAATCTCAAGAGCAGGGGGTGGAGCAAGCCAGGCCTCAAACCACGAGAAGCTCCAGCCCAAAAGGCAGCCAAAATGCAGCCCACATCCAGGAGAATATCAAGAGCAGGGGGTGGAGGAAGCCAGGACTCAAACCACGAGAAGCTCCAGCCCTAAAGGCAGCCAAAATGCAGCCCACATCAGGGAGAATATCAAGAGCCGGGGTTGGAGCAAGCCAGGCCTCAAACCACGAGAAGCTCCAGCCCAAAAGGCAGCCAAAATGCAGCCCACATCCGGGAGAATATCAAGAGCAGAGAGTGGAGCAAGCCAGGCCTCAAAACATGAGAAGCTCCAGCCCAAAAGGCAGCCAAAATCCAGCCCACATCCGGGAGAATCTCAAGAGCAGGGGGTGGAGCAAGCCAGGCCTCAAACCACGAGAAGCTCCAGCCCAAAAGGCAGCCAAAATCCAGCCCACATCCGGGAGAATCTCAAGAGCAGAGGGTGGAGCAAGCCAGGCCTCAAACCACGAGAAGCTCCAGCCCAAAAGGCAGCCAAAATGCAGCCCACATCCGGGAGAATCTCAAGAGCAGGGGGTGGAGCAAGCCAGGCCTCAAACCACGAGAAGCTCCAGCCCAAAAGGCAGCCAAAATGCAGCCCACATCCAGGAGAATATCAAGAGCAGGGGGTGGAGGAAGCCAGGACTCAAACCACGAGAAGCTCCAGCCCTAAAGGCAGCCAAAATGCAGCCCACATCCGGGAGAATATCAAGAGCCGGGGTTGGAGCAAGCCAGGCCTCAAACCACGAGAAGCTCCAGCCCAAAAGGCAGCCAAAATGCAGCCCACATCCGGGAGAATATCAAGAGCAGAGAGTGGAGCAAGCCAGGCCTCAAAACATGAGAAGCTCCAGCCCAAAAGGCAGCCAAAATCCAGCCCACATCCGGGAGAATCTCAAGAGCAGGGGGTGGAGCAAGCCAGGCCTCAAACCACGAGAAGCTCCAGCCCAAAAGGCAGCCAAAATCCAGCCCACATCCGGGAGAATCTCAAGAGCAGGGGGTGGAGCAAGGCAGGCCTCAAACCACGAGAAGCTCCAGACCAAGTATCAGCCAAAATGCAGCCCACATCCGGGAGAATATCAAGAGCAGGGGGTGGAGAAAGTCAGGCCTCAAACCATGAGAAGCTCCAGCCCTAAAGGCAGCCAAAATGCACCCCACATCCGGGAGAATCTCAAGAGCAGGGGTTGGAGGAAGCCAGGCCTCAAACCACGAGAAGCTCCATCCCAAAAGGCAGCCAAAATGCAGCCCACATCCGGGAGAATCTCAAGAGCAGAGGGTGGAGCAAGCCAGGCCTCAAACCACGAGAAGCTCCAGCTCAAAATGCAGACAAAATCCAGGCCATATGTGTGAGAATATCAAGAGCAGGGGGTGGAGCAAGGCAAGCCTCAAACCTCGAGATTCTCCAGCCCTAAAGGCAGCCAACATCCAGCCTACATCCAGGAGAATATCAAGAGCGGAGGGTGGAGCAAGCCAGGCCTCAAACCACGAGAAGCTCCAGCCCAAAAGGCAGCCAAAATGCAGCCCACATCCGGGAGAATCTCAAGAGCAGGGGGTGGAGCAAGCCAGGCCTCAAACCACGAGAAGCTCCAGCCCAAAAGGCAGCCAAAATGCAGCCCACCTCCGGGAGAATATCAGGAGCAGGGGGTGGAGGAAGCCAGGACTCAAACCACGAGAAGCTCCAGCCCTAAAGGCAGCCAAAATCCAGCACACATCCGGGAGAATATCAAGAGCCGGGGTTGGAGCAAGCCAGGCCTCAAACCACGAGAAGCTCCAGCCCAAAAGACAGCCAAAATGCAGCCCACATCCGGGAGAATCTCAAGAGCAGGGGGTGGAGCAAGTCAGGCCTCAAACCATGAGAAGCTCCAGCCCTAAAGGCAGCCAAAATGCAGCCCACATCCGGGAGAATCTCAAGAGGAGGGGTTGGAGCAAGCCAGGCCTCAAACCACGAGAAGCTCCAGCCCAAAAGGCAGCCAAAATGCAGCCCACATCCAGGAGAATATCAAGAGCAGAGAGTGGAGCAAGTCAGGCCTCAAACCATGAGAAACTCCAGCCCTAAAGGCAGCCAAAATGCAGCCCACATCCGGGAGAATCTCAAGAGCAGGGGTTGGAGCAAGCCAGGCCTCAAACCACGAGAAGCTCCAGCCCAAAAGGCAGCCAAAATGCAGCCCACATCCGGGACAATCTCAAGAGCAGGGGGTGGAGCAAGCCAGGCCTCAAACCATGAGAAGCTCCAGCCCAAAAGGCAGCCAAAATGCAGCCCACATCCGGGAGAATCTCAAGAGCAGTGGGTGGAGCAAGCCAGGCCTCAAACCACGAGAAGCTCCAGCCCAAAAGGCAGCCAAAATGCAGCCCACATCCGGGAGAATCCAAAGAGCAGGGTGTGGAGCAAGCCAGGCCTCAAACCACGAGAAGCTCCAGCTCAAAATGCAGACAAAATCCAGGCCATATGTGTGAGAATATCAAGAGCAGGGGGTGGAGCAAGGCAAGCCTCAAACCTCGAGATTCTCCAGCCCTAAAGGCAGCCAACATCCAGCCCACATCCGGGAGAATCTCAAGAGCAGGGGGTGGAACAAGCCAGGCCTCAAACCACGAGAATCTCCAGCCCAAAAGGCAGCCAACATGCAGCCCACATCCGGGAGAATCTCAAGAGCAGGGGGTGGAGCAAGCCAGGCCTCAAACCACGAGAAGCTCCAGCCCAAAAGGCAGCCAAAATGCAGCCTACATCCAGGAGAATATCAAGAGCAGAGGGTGGAGCAAGCCAGGCCTCAAACCACGAGAAGCTCCAGGCCAAAATGCAGCCAAAATCCAGCCCACATCCGGGAGAATCTCAAGAGCAGGGGGTGGAGCAAGGCAGGCCTCAAACCTCGAGATTCTCCAGCCCAAAAGGCAGCCAAAATGCAGCCCACATCCGGGAGAATCTCAAGAGCAGGGGGTGGAGCAAGCCACGCCTCAACCCACGAGAAGCTCCAGCCCAAAAGGCAGCCAAAATGCAGGCCACATCCGGGAGAATCTCAAGAGCAGGAGGTGGAGCAAGCCAGGCCTCAAACCACAAGAAGCTCCAGCCCAAAAGGCAGCCAAAATCCAGCCTACATCCGGGAGAATCACAAGAGCAGGGGGTGGAGCAAGCCAGGCCTCAAACCACGAGAAGCTCCAGCCCAAAATGCAGCCAAAATGCAGCCCATCTCCGGGAGAATCTCAAGAGCAGGGGGTGGAGCAAGCCAGGCCTCAAACCATAAGAAGCTCCAGCCCAAAAGGCAGCCAAAATGCAGCCCACATGCGGGAGAATCTTAAGAGCAGGGGCTGGAGCAAGCTAGGCCTCAAACCACGAGAAGCTCCAGCCCAAAAAGCAGCCAAAATGAAGCCCACATCTGGGAGAATCTCAAGAGCAGGGGGTGGAGCAAGCCAGGCCTCAAACCACGAGAAGCTCCAGCCCAAAAGGCAGCCAAAATGCAGCCCACATCCGGGAGAATCTCAAGAGCAGGGGGTGGAGCAAGCCAGGCCTCAAACCACGAGAAGCTCCAGCCCAAAAGGCAGCCAAAATGCAGCCCACATCCGGGAGAATCTCAAGAGCAGGGGGTGGAGCAAGCCAGGCCTCAACCCACGAGAAGCTCCAGCCCAAAAGGCAGCCAAAATCCAGCCCACATCCGGGAGAATCTCAAGAGCAGGGGGTGGAGCAAGCCAGGCCTCAAACCACAAGAAGCTCCAGCCCAAAAGGCAGCCAAAATGCAGCCTACATCCGGGAGAATCTCAAGAGCAGGGGGTGGAGCAAGCCAGGCCTCAAACCACGAGAAGCTCCAGCCAAAAAGGCAGCCAAAATCCAGCCCACATCCGGGAGAATCTCAAGAGCAGGGGATGGAGCAAGCCAGGCCTCAAACCACGAGAAGCTCCAGCCCAAAATGCAGCCAAAATGCAGCCCACATGCGGGAGAATCTTAAGAGCAGGGGCTGGAGCAAGCTAGGCCTCTAAACCACGAGAAGCTCCAGCCCAAAAAGCAGCCAAAATGCAGCCCACATCCGGGAGAATCTCAAGAGCAGGGGGTGGAACAAGCCAGGCCTCAAAACTCGAGAAGCTCCAGCCCAAAAGGCAGCCAAAATGCAGCCCACCTCCCTGATAATCTCAAGAGCAGGTGGTGGAGCAAGCCAGGCCTCAAACCACGAGAAGCTCCAGCCCAAAAGGCAGCCAAAATGCAGCCCACATCCAGGAGAATATCAAGAGCAGAGGGTGGAGCAAGCCAGGCCTCAAACCACGAGAAGCTCCAGGCCAAAAGGCAGAGAAAATCCAGCCCATATCCGGGAGAATATCAAGAGCAGGGGGTGGAGCAAGCCAGGCCTAAAACCTCGAGATTCTCCAGCCCAAAAGGCAGCCAAAATGCAGCCCACATCCGGGAGAATCTCAAGAGCAGGGGGTGGAGCAAGCCAGGCCTCAAACCACGAGAAGCTCCAGCCCAAAAGGCAGCCAAAATGCAGCCCACATCCGGGACAATTTCAAGAGCAGGGGGTGGAGCAAGCAAGGCCTCAAACCACGAGAAGCTCCAGCCCTAAAGGCAGCCAAAATGCTAACCACATCCGGGAGAATCTCAAGAGCAGGGGGTGGAGCAAGCCAGGCCTCAAACCACGAGAAGCTCCAGCCCAAAAGTCAGACAAAATCCAGCCCATATCCGGGAGAATATAAAGAGCAGGGGGTGGAGCAAGGCAGGCCTCAAACCACGAGATTCTCCAGCCCAAAAGGCAGCCAAAATGCAGCCCACATCCGGGAGAATCTCAAGAGCAGGGGATGGAGCAAGCCAGGCCTCAAACCACGAGAAGCTCCAGCCCAAAAGGGAGCCAACATCCAGCCCACATCCGGGAGAATCTCAAGAGCAGGGGGTGGAGCAAGCCAGGCCTCAAACCACGAGAAGCTACAACCCAAAGGCAGCCAAAATGCAGCCCACATCCGGGAGAATATCAAGAGCAGGGGGTGGAGCAAGCCAGGCCTCAAACCATGAGAAGCTCCAGCCCAAAAGGCAGACAAAATCCAGCCCATATCCGGGAGAATATCAAGAGCAGGGTGTGGAGCAAGGCAGGCCTCAAACCTCGAGATTCTCCAGCCCAAAAGGCAGCCAAAATCCAGCCCACATCCGGGAGAATCTCAAGAGCAGGGGGTGGAGCAAGCCAGGCCTCAAACCACGAGAACTTCCAGCCCAAAAGGCAGCCAAAATGCAGCCCACTTCCGGGAGAATCTCAAGAGCAGGGGGTGGAGCAAGCCAGGCCTCAAACCACGAGAAGCTACAACCCAAAGGCAGCCAAAATGCAGCCCACATCCGGGAGAATATCAAGAGCAGGGGGTGGAGCAAGCCAGGCCTCAAACCATGAGAAGCTCCAGCCCAAAAGGCAGACAAAATCCAGCCCATATCCGGGAGAATATCAAGAGCAGGGTGTGGAGCAAGGCAGGCCTCAAACCTCGAGATTCTCCAGCCCAAAAGGCAGCCAAAATGCAGCCCACATCCGGGAGAATCTCAAGAGCAGGGGGTGGAGCAAGCCAGGCCTCAAACCACGAGAAGCTCCAGCCCAAAAGGCAGCCAAAATCCAGCCCAAATCCGGGAGAATCTCAAGAGCAGGGGGTGGAGCAAGCCAGGCCTCAAACCACAAGAAGCTCCAGCCCAAAAGGCAGCCAAAATCCAGCCCACATCTGGGAGAATCTCAAGAGCAGGGGGTAGAGCAAGCCAGGCCTCAAACCACGACAATCTCCAGCCCAAAAGTCAGACAAAATCCAGCCCATATCCGGGAGAATATAAAGAGCAGGGGGTGGAGCAAGGCAGGCCTCAAACCACGAGATTCTCCAGCCCAAAAGGCAGCCAAAATGCAGCCCACATCCGGGAGAATCTCAAGAGCAGGGGGTGGAGCAAGCCAGGCCTCAAACCATGAGAAGCTCCAGCCCAAAAGGCAGCCAAAATGCAGCCCACATCCGGGAGAATCTCAAGAGCAGGGGGTGGAGCAAGCCAGGCCTCAAACCACGAGAAGCTCCAGCCCAAAATGCAGCCAAAATGCAGCCCACATCCGGGAGAATCTCAAGAGCAGGGGGTGGAGCAAGCCAGGCCTCAAACCACGAGAAGCTCCAGCCCTAAAGGCAGCCAAAATGCAGCCCACCTCCCTGAGAATCTCAAGAGCAGGGGGTGGAGCAAGCCAGGCCTCAAACCACGAGAAGCTCCAGCCCAAAAGGCAGCCAAAATGCAGCCCACATCCGGGAGAATCTCAAGAGCAGGGGGTGGAGCAAGCCAGGCCTCAAACCACGAGAAGCTCCAGCCCTAAAGGCAGCCAAAATGCAGCCCACCTCCCTGAGAATCTCAAGAGCAGGGGGTGGAGCAAGCCAGGCCTCAAACCATGAGAAGCTCCAGCCCTAAAGGCAGCCAAAATGCAGCTCACATCCAGGACAATTTCAAGAGCAGGGGGTGGAGCAAGCCAGGCCTCAAACCACGAGAAGCTCTAGCCCAAAAGGCAGCCAAAATGCAGCCCACCTCCGGGAGAATCTCAAGAGCAGGGGGTGGAGCAAGCCAGGCCTCAAACCACAAGAATCTCCAGGCCAAAAGGCAGCCAAAATGCAGCCCACATCCAGGAGAATCTCAAGAGCAGGGGGTGGAGCAAGCCAGGCCTCAAATCACGAGAAGCTCCAGACCAAAAGGCAGCCAAAATGCAGCCCACATCCGGGAGAATCTCAAGAGCAGGGGGTGGAGCAAGCCAGGCCTCAAACCACGAGAAGCTCCAGCCCAAAAGGCAGCCAAAATGCAGCCCACATCCGGGAGAATCTTAAGAGCAGGGGCTGGAGCAAGGCAGGCCTCAAACCACGAGAAGCTCCAGCCCAAAAAGCAGGAAAAATGCAGCCCACATCCGGGAGAATCTCAAGAGCAGGGGGTGGAGCAAGCCAGGCCTCAAAACTCGAGAAGTTCCAGCCCAAAAGGCAGCCAAAATGCAGCCCACATCCGGGAGAATCTCAAGATCAGGGGGTGGAGCAAGCCAGGCCTCAAACCACGAGAAGCTCCAGCCCAAAATGCAGCCAAAATGCAGCCCATATCCGGGAGAATCTCAAGAGCAGGGGGTGGAGCAAGCCAGGCCTCAAACCACGAGAAGCTCCAGCCCTAAAGGTAGCCAAAATCCAGCCCACCTCCCTGAGAATCTCAAGAGCAGGGGGTGGAGCAAGCCAGGCCTCAAACCATGAGAAGCTCCAGCCCTAAAGGCAGCCAAATGCAGCCCACATCCGGGAGAATCTCAAGAGCAGGGGGTGGAGCAAGCCAGGCCTCAAACCATGAGAAGCTCCAGCCCTAAAGGCAGCCAAATGCAGCCCACATGCGGGAGAATCTCAAGAGCAGGGGGTGGAGCAAGCCAGGCCTCAAACCACGAGAAGCTCCAGCCCAAAAGGCAGCCAAAATCCAGCCCACATGCAGGAGAATCTCAAGAGCAGGGGGTGGAGCAAGCCAGGCCTCAAACCACAAGAATCTCCAGCCCAAAAGGCAGCCAAAATGCAGCCCACATCCGGGAGAATCTCAAGAGCAGGGGGTGGAGCAAGCCAGGCCTCAAACCACGAGAAGCTCCAGCCCAAAAGCAAGCCAAAATGCAGCCCACATCCGGGACAATTTCAAGAGCAGGGGGTGGAGCAAGCCAGGCCTCAAACCTCGAGAAGCTCCAGCCCAAAAGGCGGCCAAAATGCAGCCCACATCCGGGAGAATCTCAAGAACAGGGGGTGGAGCAAGCCAGGCCTCAAACCACGAGAAGCTCCAGCCCAAAAGGCAGCCAAAATGCAGCCCACATCCAGGAGAATATCAAGAGCAGAGAGTGGAGCAAGTCAGGCCTCAAACCATGAGAAGCTCCAGCCCTAAAGGCAGCCAAAATGCAGCCCACATCCGGGAGAATCTCAAGAGCAGGGGTTGGAGCAAGCCAGGCCTCAAACCACGAGAAGCTCCAGCCCAAAAGGCAGCCAAAATGCAGCCCACATCCGGGACAATCTCAAGAGCAGGGGGTGGAGCAAGCCAGGCCTCAAACCATGAGAAGCTCCAGCCCAAAAGGCAGCCAAAATGCAGCCCACATCCGGGAGAATCTCAAGAGCAGGGGGTGGAGCAAGCCAGGCCTCAAACCATGAGAAGCTCCAGCACAAAGTCAGTCAAAATGCAGCCCACATCCGGGAGAATCTCAAGAGCAGTGGGTGGAGCAAGCCAGGCCTCAAACCACGAGAAGCTCCAGCCCAAAAGGCAGCCAAAATGCAGCCCACATCCGATAGAATCCAAAGAGCAGGGGGTGGAGCAAGCCAGGCCTCAAACCACGAGAAGCTCCAGCCCAAAAGCAAGCCAAAATGCAGCCCACATCCGGGACAATTTCAAGAGCAGGGGGTGGAGCAAGCCAGGCCTCAAACCTCGAGAAGCTCCAGCCCAAAAGGCGGCCAAAATGCAGCCCACATCCGGGAGAATCTCAAGAACAGGGGGTAGAGCAAGCCAGGCCTCAAACCACGAGAAGCTCCAGCCCAAAAGGCAGCCAAAATGCAGCCCACATCCAGGAGAATATCAAGAGCAGAGAGTGGAGCAAGTCAGGCCTCAAACCATGAGAAGCTCCAGCCCTAAAGGCAGCCAAAATGCAGCCCACATCCGGGAGAATCTCAAGAGCAGGGGTTGGAGCAAGCCAGGCCTCAAACCACGAGAAGCTCCAGCCCAAAAGGCAGCCAAAATGCAGCCCACATCCGGGACAATCTCAAGAGCAGGGGGTGGAGCAAGCCAGGCCTCAAACCATGAGAAGCTCCAGCCCAAAAGGCAGCCAAAATGCAGCCCACATCCGGGAGAATCTCAAGAGCAGGGGGTGGAGCAAGCCAGGCCTCAAACCATGAGAAGCTCCAGCACAAAGTCAGTCAAAATGCAGCCCACATCCGGGAGAATCTCAAGAGCAGTGGGTGGAGCAAGCCAGGCCTCAAACCACGAGAAGCTCCAGCCCAAAAGGCAGCCAAAATGCAGCCCACATCCGGGAGAATCCAAAGAGCAGGGTGTGGAGCAAGCCAGGCCTCAAACCACGAGAAGCTCCAGCTCAAAATGCAGACAAAATCCAGGCCATATGTGTGAGAATATCAAGAGCAGGGGGTGGAGCAAGGCAAGCCTCAAACCTCGAGATTCTCCAGCCCTAAAGGCAGCCAACATCCAGCCCACATCCGGGAGAATCTCAAGAGCAGGGGGTGGAGCAAGCCAGGCCTCAAACCACGAGAATCTCCAGCCCAAAATGCAGCCAACATGCAGCCCACATCCGGGAGAATCTCAAGAGCAGGGGGTGGAGCAAGCCAGGCCTCAAACCACGAGAAGCTCCAGCCCAAAAGGCAGCCAAAATGCAGCCTACATCCAGGAGAATATCAAGAGCAGAGGGTGGAGCAAGCCAGGCCTCAAACCACGAGAAGCTCCAGGCCAAAAGGCAGCCAAAATCCAGCCCACATCCGGGAGAATCTCAAGAGCAGAGGGTGGAGCAAGGCAGGCCTCAAACCTCGAGATTCTCCAGCCCAAAAGGCAGCCAAAATGCAGCCCACATCCGGGAGAATCTCAAGAGCAGGGGGTGGAGCAAGCCACGCCTCAACCCACGAGAAGCTCCAGCCCAAAAGGCAGCCAAAATGCAGGCCACATCCGGGAGAATCTCAAGAGCAGGAGGTGGAGCAAGCCAGGCCTCAAACCACAAGAAGCTCCAGCCCAAAAGGCAGCCAAAATCCAGCCTACATCCGGGAGAATCACAAGAGCAGGGGGTGGAGCAAGCCAGGCCTCAAACCACGAGAAGCTCCAGCCCTAAAGGCAGCCAAAATGCAGCCCATCTCCCTGAGAATCTCAAGAGCAGGGGGTGGAGCAAGCCAGGCCTCAAACCATGAGAAGCTCCAGCCCAAAAGGCAGCCAAAATGCAGCCCACATGCGGGAGAATCTTAAGAGCAGGGGCTGGAGCAAGCTAGGCCTCAAACCACGAGAAGCTCCAGCCCAAAAAGCAGCCAAAATGAAGCCCACATCTGGGAGAATCTCAAGAGCAGGGGGTGGAGCAAGCCAGGCCTCAAACCACGAGAAGCTCCAGCCCAAAAGGCAGCCAAAATGCAGCCCACATCCGGGAGAATCTCAAGAGCAGGGGGTGGAGCAAGCCAGGCCTCAAACCACGAGAAGCTCCAGCCCAAAAGGCAGCCAAAATGCAGCCCACATCCGGGAGAATCTCAAGAGCAGGGGGTGGAGCAAGCCAGGCCTCAACCCACGAGAAGCTCCAGCCCAAAAGGCAGCCAAAATCCAGCCCACATCCGGGAGAATCTCAAGAGCAGGGGGTGGAGCAAGCCAGGCCTCAAACCACAAGAAGCTCCAGCCCAAAAGGCAGCCAAAATGCAGCCTACATCCGGGAGAATCTCAAGAGCAGGGGGTGGAGCAAGCCAGGCCTCAAACCACGAGAAGCTCCAGCCAAAAAGGCAGCCAAAATCCAGCCCACATCCGGGAGAATCTCAAGAGCAGGGGGTGGAGCAAGCCAGGCCTCAAACCACGAGAAGCTCCAGCCCAAAATGCAGCCAAAATGCAGCCCACATGCGGGAGAATCTTAAGAGCAGGGGCTGGAGCAAGCTAGGCCTCTAAACCACGAGAAGCTCCAGCCCAAAAAGCAGCCAAAATGCAGCCCACATCCGGGAGAATCTCAAGAGCAGGGGGTGGAGCAAGGCAGGCCTCAAACCTCGAGAAGTTCTAGGCCAAAATGCAGCCAAAATGCAGCCCACATCCGGGAGAATCTCAAGAGCAGGGGGTGGAACAAGCCAGGCCTCAAAACTCGAGAAGCTCCAGCCCAAAAGGCAGCCAAAATGCAGCCCACCTCCCTGATAATCTCAAGAGCAGGTGGTGGAGCAAGCCAGGCCTCAAACCACGAGAAGCTCCAGCCCAAAAGGCAGCCAAAATGCAGCCCACATCCAGGAGAATATCAAGAGCAGAGGGTGGAGCAAGCCAGGCCTCAAACCACGAGAAGCTCCAGGCCAAAAGGCAGAGAAAATCCAGCCCATATCCGGGAGAATATCAAGAGCAGGGGGTGGAGCAAGCCAGGCCTAAAACCTCGAGATTCTCCAGCCCAAAAGGCAGCCAAAATGCAGCCCACATCCGGGAGAATCTCAAGAGCAGGGGGTGGAGCAAGCCAGGCCTCAAACCACGAGAAGCTCCAGCCCAAAAGGCAGCCAAAATGCAGCCCACATCCGGGACAATTTCAAGAGCAGGGGGTGGAGCAAGCCAGGCCTCAAACCACGAGAAGCTCCAGCCCAAAAGGCAGCCAAAATCCAGGCCATATGTGTGAGAATATCAAGAGCAGGGGGTGGAGCAAGGCAAGCCTCAAACCTCGAGATTCTCCAGCCCTAAAGGCAGCCAACATCCAGCCCACATCCGGGAGAATCTCAAGAGCAGGGGGTGGAGCAAGCCAGGCCTCAAACCACGAGAATCTCCAGCCCAAAATGCAGCCAACATGCAGCCCACATCCGGGAGAATCTCAAGAGCAGGGGGTGGAGCAAGCCAGGCCTCAAACCACGAGAAGCTCCAGCCCAAAAGGCAGCCAAAATGCAGCCTACATCCAGGAGAATATCAAGAGCAGAGGGTGGAGCAAGCCAGGCCTCAAACCACGAGAAGCTCCAGGCCAAAAGGCAGCCAAAATCCAGCCCACATCCGGGAGAATCTCAAGAGCAGGGGGTGGAGCAAGGCAGGCCTCAAACCTCGAGATTCTCCAGCCCAAAATGCAGCCAAAATGCAGCCCACATCCGGGAGAATCTCAAGAGCAGGGGGTGGAGCAAGCCACGCCTCAACCCACGAGAAGCTCCAGCCCAAAAGGCAGCCAAAATGCAGGCCACATCCGGGAGAATCTCAAGAGCAGGAGGTGGAGCAAGCCAGGCCTCAAACCACAAGAAGCTCCAGCCCAAAAGGCAGCCAAAATCCAGCCTACATCCGGGAGAATCACAAGAGCAGGGGGTGGAGCAAGCCAGGCCTCAAACCACGAGAAGCTCCAGCCCTAAAGGCAGCCAAAATGCAGCCCATCTCCCTGAGAATCTCAAGAGCAGGGGGTGGAGCAAGCCAGGCCTCAAACCATGAGAAGCTCCAGCCCAAAAGGCAGCCAAAATGCAGCCCACATGCGGGAGAATCTTAAGAGCAGGGGCTGGAGCAAGCTAGGCCTCAAACCACGAGAAGCTCCAGCCCAAAAAGCAGCCAAAATGAAGCCCACATCTGGGAGAATCTCAAGAGCAGGGGGTGGAGCAAGCCAGGCCTCAAACCACGAGAAGCTCCAGCCCAAAAGGCAGCCAAAATGCAGCCCACATCCGGGAGAATCTCAAGAGCAGGGGGTGGAGCAAGCCAGGCCTCAAACCACGAGAAGCTCCAGCCCAAAAGGCAGCCAAAATGCAGCCCACATCCGGGAGAATCTCAAGAGCAGGGGGTGGAGCAAGCCAGGCCTCAACCCACGAGAAGCTCCAGCCCAAAAGGCAGCCAAAATCCAGCCCACATCCGGGAGAATCTCAAGAGCAGGGGGTGGAGCAAGCCAGGCCTCAAACCACAAGAAGCTCCAGCCCAAAAGGCAGCCAAAATGCAGCCTACATCCGGGAGAATCTCAAGAGCAGGGGGTGGAGCAAGCCAGGCCTCAAACCACGAGAAGCTCCAGCCAAAAAGGCAGCCAAAATCCAGCCCACATCCGGGAGAATCTCAAGAGCAGGGGGTGGAGCAAGCCAGGCCTCAAACCACGAGAAGCTCCAGCCCAAAATGCAGCCAAAATGCAGCCCACATGCGGGAGAATCTTAAGAGCAGGGGCTGGAGCAAGCTAGGCCTCTAAACCACGAGAAGCTCCAGCCCAAAAAGCAGCCAAAATGCAGCCCACATCCGGGAGAATCTCAAGAGCAGGGGGTGGAGCAAGGCAGGCCTCAAACCTCGAGAAGTTCTAGCCCAAAATGCAGCCAAAATGCAGCCCACATCCGGGAGAATCTCAAGAGCAGGGGGTGGAACAAGCCAGGCCTCAAAACTCGAGAAGCTCCAGCCCAAAAGGCAGCCAAAATGCAGCCCACCTCCCTGATAATCTCAAGAGCAGGTGGTGGAGCAAGCCAGGCCTCAAACCACGAGAAGCTCCAGCCCAAAAGGCAGCCAAAATGCAGCCCACATCCAGGAGAATATCAAGAGCAGAGGGTGGAGCAAGCCAGGCCTCAAACCACGAGAAGCTCCAGGCCAAAAGGCAGAGAAAATCCAGCCCATATCCGGGAGAATATCAAGAGCAGGGGGTGGAGCAAGCCAGGCCTAAAACCTCGAGATTCTCCAGCCCAAAAGGCAGCCAAAATGCAGCCCACATCCGGGAGAATCTCAAGAGCAGGGGGTGGAGCAAGCCAGGCCTCAAACCACGAGAAGCTCCAGCCCAAAAGGCAGCCAAAATGCAGCCCACATCCGGGACAATTTCAAGAGCAGGGGGTGGAGCAAGCCAGGCCTCAAACCACGAGAAGCTCCAGCCCAAAAGGCAGCCAAAATGCAGCCCACATCCGGGAGAATCTCAAGAGCAGGGGGTGGAGCAAGCCAGGCCTCAAACCACGAGAAGCTCCAGCCCAAAAGTCAGACAAAATCCAGCCCATATCCGCGAGAATATAAAGAGCAGGGGGTGGAGCAAGGCAGGCCTCAAACCACGAGATTCTCCAGCCCAAAAGGCAGCCAAAATGCAGCCCACATCCGGGAGAATCTCAAGAGCAGGGGATGGAGCAAGCCAGGCCTCAAACCACGAGAAGCTCCAGCCCAAAAGGGAGCCAACATCCAGCCCACATCCGGGAGAATCTCAAGAGCAGGGGGTGGAGCAAGCCAGGCCTCAAACCACGAGAAGCTACAACCCAAAGGCAGCCAAAATGCAGCCCACATCCGGGAGAATATCAAGAGCAGGGGATGGAGCAAGCCAGGCCTCAAACCATGAGAAGATCCAGCCCAAAAGGCAGACAAAATCCAGCCCATATCCGGGAGAATATCAAGAGCAGGGGGTGGAGCAAGGCAGGCCTCAAACCTCGAGATTCTCCAGCCCAAAAGGCAGCTAAAATCCAGCCCACATCCGGGAGAATCTCAAGAGCAGGGGGTGGAGCAAGCCAGGCCTCAAACCACGAGAAGCTCCAGCCCAAAAGGCAGCCAAAATGCAGCCCACTTCCGGGAGAATCTCAAGAGCAGGGGGTAGAGCAAGCCAGGCCTCAAACCACGACAATCTCCAGCCCAAAAGTCAGACAAAATCCAGCCCATATCCGGGAGAATATAAAGAGCAGGGGGTGGAGCAAGGCAGGCCTCAAACCACGAGATTCTCCAGCCCAAAAGGCAGCCAAAATGCAGCTTACATCCGGGAGAATCTCAAGAGCAGGGGGTGGAGCAAGCCAGGCCTCAAACCATGAGAAGCTCCAGCCCAAAAGGCAGCCAAAATGCAGCCCACATCCGGGAGAATCTCAAGAGCAGGGGGTGGAGCAAGCCAGGCCTCAAACCACGAGAAGCTCCAGCCCTAAAGGCAGCCAAAATGCAGCCCACATCCAGGAGAATCTCAAGAGCAGGGGGTGGAGCAAGCCAGGCCTCAAACCACGAGAAGCTCCAGCCCAAAAGGCAGCCAAAATGCAGCCCACATCCGGGAGAATCTCAAGAGCAGGGGGTGGAGCAAGCCAGGCCTCAAACCACGAGAAGCTCCAGCCCTAAAGGCAGCCAAAATGCAGCCCACATGCGGGAGAATCTCAAGAGCAGGGGGTGGAGCAAGCCAGGCCTCAAACCATGAGAAGCTCCAGCCCTAAAGGCAGCCAAAATGCAGCTCACATCCAGGACAATTTCAAGAGCAGGGGGTGGAGCAAGCCAGGCCTCAAACCACGAGAAGCTCTAGCCCAAAAGGCAGCCAAAATGCAGCCCACCTCCGGGAGAATCTCAAGAGCAGGGGGTGGAGCAAGCCAGGCCTCAAACCACAAGAATCTCCAGGCCAAAATGCAGCCAAAATGCAGCCCACATCCAGGAGAATCTCAAGAGCAGGGGGTGGAGCAAGCCAGGCCTCAAATCACGAGAAGCTCCAGACCAAAAGGCAGCCAAAATGCAGCCCACATCCGGGAGAATCTCAAGAGCAGGGGGTGGAGCAAGCCAGGCCTCAAACCACGAGAAGCTCCAGCCCAAAAGGCAGCCAAAATGCAGCCCACATCCGGGAGAATCTTAAGAGCAGGGGCTGGAGCAAGGCAGGCCTCAAACCACGAGAAGCTCCAGCCCAAAAAGCAGGAAAAATGCAGCCCACATCCGGGAGAATCTCAAGAGCAGGGGGTGGAGCAAGCCAGGCCTCAAAACTCGAGAAGTTCCAGCCCAAAAGGCAGCCAAAATGCAGCCCACATCCGGGAGAATCTCAAGAGCAGGGGGTGGAGCAAGCCAGGCCTCAAACCACGAGAAGCTCCAGCCCAAAATGCAGCCAAAATGCAGCCCATATCCGGGAGAATCTCAAGAGCAGGGGGTGGAGCAAGCCAGGCCTCAAACCACGAGAAGCTCCAGCCCTAAAGGCAGCCAAAATCCAGCCCACCTCCCTGAGAATCTCAAGAGCAGGGGGTGGAGCAAGCCAGGCCTCAAACCATGAGAAGCTCCAGCCCTAAAGGCAGCCAAATGCAGCCCACATCCGGGAGAATCTCAAGAGCAGGGGGTGGAGCAAGCCAGGCCTCAAACCATGAGAAGCTCCAGCCCTAAAGGCAGCCAAATGCAGCCCACATCCGGGAGAATCTCAAGAGCAGGGGGTGGAGCAAGCCAGGCCTCAAACCACGACAATCTCCAGCCCAAAAGTCAGACAAAATCCAGCCCATATCCGGGAGAATATAAAGAGCAGGGGGTGGAGCAAGGCAGGCCTCAAACCACGAGATTCTCCAGCCCAAAAGGCAGCCAAAATGCAGCTTACATCCGGGAGAATCTCAAGAGCAGGGGGTGGAGCAAGCCAGGCCTCAAACCATGAGAAGCTCCAGCCCAAAAGGCAGCCAAAATGCAGCCCACATCCGGGAGAATCTCAAGAGCAGGGGGTGGAGCAAGCCAGGCCTCAAACCACGAGAAGCTCCAGCCCTAAAGGCAGCCAAAATGCAGCCCACATCCAGGAGAATCTCAAGAGCAGGGGGTGGAGCAAGCCAGGCCTCAAACCACGAGAAGCTCCAGCCCAAAAGGCAGCCAAAATGCAGCCCACATCCGGGAGAATCTCAAGAGCAGGGGGTGGAGCAAGCCAGGCCTCAAACCACGAGAAGCTCCAGCCCTAAAGGCAGCCAAAATGCAGCCCACATGCGGGAGAATCTCAAGAGCAGGGGGTGGAGCAAGCCAGGCCTCAAACCATGAGAAGCTCCAGCCCTAAAGGCAGCCAAAATGCAGCTCACATCCAGGACAATTTCAAGAGCAGGGGGTGGAGCAAGCCAGGCCTCAAACCACGAGAAGCTCTAGCCCAAAAGGCAGCCAAAATGCAGCCCACCTCCGGGAGAATCTCAAGAGCAGGGGGTGGAGCAAGCCAGGCCTCAAACCACAAGAATCTCCAGGCCAAAATGCAGCCAAAATGCAGCCCACATCCAGGAGAATCTCAAGAGCAGGGGGTGGAGCAAGCCAGGCCTCAAATCACGAGAAGCTCCAGACCAAAAGGCAGCCAAAATGCAGCCCACATCCGGGAGAATCTCAAGAGCAGGGGGTGGAGCAAGCCAGGCCTCAAACCACGAGAAGCTCCAGCCCAAAAGGCAGCCAAAATGCAGCCCACATCCGGGAGAATCTTAAGAGCAGGGGCTGGAGCAAGGCAGGCCTCAAACCACGAGAAGCTCCAGCCCAAAAAGCAGGAAAAATGCAGCCCACATCCGGGAGAATCTCAAGAGCAGGGGGTGGAGCAAGCCAGGCCTCAAAACTCGAGAAGTTCCAGCCCAAAAGGCAGCCAAAATGCAGCCCACATCCGGGAGAATCTCAAGAGCAGGGGGTGGAGCAAGCCAGGCCTCAAACCACGAGAAGCTCCAGCCCAAAATGCAGCCAAAATGCAGCCCATATCCGGGAGAATCTCAAGAGCAGGGGGTGGAGCAAGCCAGGCCTCAAACCACGAGAAGCTCCAGCCCTAAAGGCAGCCAAAATCCAGCCCACCTCCCTGAGAATCTCAAGAGCAGGGGGTGGAGCAAGCCAGGCCTCAAACCATGAGAAGCTCCAGCCCTAAAGGCAGCCAAATGCAGCCCACATCCGGGAGAATCTCAAGAGCAGGGGGTGGAGCAAGCCAGGCCTCAAACCATGAGAAGCTCCAGCCCTAAAGGCAGCCAAATGCAGCCCACATCCGGGAGAATCTCAAGAGCAGGGGGTGGAGCAAGCCAGGCCTCAAACCACGAGAAGCTCCAGCCCAAAAGGCAGCCAAAATCCAGCCCACATGCAGGAGAATCTCAAGAGCAGGGGGTGGAGCAAGCCAGGCCTCAAACCACAAGAATCTCCAGCCCAAAAGGCAGCCAAAATGCAGCCCACATCCGGGAGAATCTCAAGAGCAGGGGGTGGAGCAAGCCAGGCCTCAAACCACGAGAAGCTCCAGCCCAAAAGCAAGCCAAAATGCAGCCCACATCCGGGACAATTTCAAGAGCAGGGGGTGGAGCAAGCCAGGCCTCAAACCTCGAGAAGCTCCAGCCCAAAAGGCGGCCAAAATGCAGCCCACATCCGGGAGAATCTCAAGAACAGGGGGTGGAGCAAGCCAGGCCTCAAACCTCCAGAATCTCCAGCCCAAAATGCACCCAAAATGCAGCCCACCTCCCTGAGAATCTCAAGAGCAGAGGGTGGAGCAAGCCAGGCCTCAAATCACGAGAAGCTCCAGCCCTAAAGGCAGCCAAAATGCAGCCCACATCCAGGAGAATCGCAAGAGCAGGGGTTGGAGGAAGCCAGGCCTCAAACCACGAGAAGCTCCAGCCCAAAAAGTATCCAAAATCCAGCCCACATCCGGGAGAATCTCAAGAGCAGGGGGTGGAGCAAGCCAGGCCTCAAACCATGAGAAGCTCCAGCCCAAAAGGCAGCCAAAATGCAGCCCACATCCGGGAGAATCTCAAGAGCAGGGGGTGGAGCAAGCCAGGCCTCAAACCACGAGAAGCTCCAGCCCAAAAGGCAGCCAAAATGCAGCCCATATCCGGGAGAATCTCAAGAGCAGGGGGTGGAGGAAGCCAGGCCTCAAACCACGAGAAGCTCCAGCCCTAAAGGCAGCCAAAATGCAGCCCACCTCCCTGAGAATCTCAAGAGCAGGGGGTGGAGCAAGCCAGGCCTCAAACCACGAGAAGCTCCAGCTCAAGAATCAGTCAAAATGCAGCCCACATCTGGGAGAATCTCAAGAGCAGGGGGTGGAGCAAGCCAGGCCTCAAACCACGAGAATCTCCAGCCCTAAAGGCAGCCAAAATGCAGCCCACCTCCCTGAGAATCTCAAGAGCAGGGGGTGGAGCAAGCCAGGCCTCAAACCATGAGAAGCTCCAGCCCTAAAGGCAGCCAAATGCAGCCCACATCCGGGAGAATCTCAAGAGCAGGGGGTGGAGCAAGCCAGGCCTCAAACCTCGAGAAGCTCCAGCCCAAAAGGCGGCCAAAATGCAGCCCACATCCGGGAGAATCTCAAGAACAGGGGGTGGAGCAAGCCAGGCCTCAAACCTCCAGAATCTCCAGCCCAAAATGCACCCAAAATGCAGCCCACCTCCCTGAGAATCTCAAGAGCAGAGGGTGGAGCAAGCCAGGCCTCAAATCACGAGAAGCTCCAGCCCTAAAGGCAGCCAAAATGCAGCCCACATCCAGGAGAATCGCAAGAGCAGGGGTTGGAGGAAGCCAGGCCTCAAACCACGAGAAGCTCCAGCCCAAAAGGTATCCAAAATCCAGCCCACATCCGGGAGAATCTCAAGAGCAGGGGGTGGAGCAAGCCAGGCCTCAAACCATGAGAAGCTCCAGCCCAAAAGGCAGCCAAAATGCAGCCCACATCCGGGAGAATCTCAAGAGCAGGGGGTGGAGCAAGCCAGGCCTCAAACCACGAGAAGCTCCAGCCCAAACGGCAGCCAAAATGCAGCCCATATCCGGGAGAATCTCAAGAGCAGGGGGTGGAGGAAGCCAGGCCTCAAACCACGAGAAGCTCCAGCCCTAAAGGCAGCCAAAATGCAGCCCACCTCCCTGAGAATCTCAAGAGCAGGGGGTGGAGCAAGCCAGGCCTCAAACCACGAGAAGCTCCAGCTCAAGAATCAGTCAAAATGCAGCCCACATCTGGGAGAATCTCAAGAGCAGGGGGTGGAGCAAGCCAGGCCTCAAACCACGAGAATCTCCAGCCCTAAAGGCAGCCAAAATGCAGCCCACCTCCCTGAGAATCTCAAGAGCAGGGGGTGGAGCAAGCCAGGCCTCAAACCATGAGAAGCTCCAGCCCTAAAGGCAGCCAAATGCAGCCCACATCCGGGAGAATCTCAAGAGCAGGGGGTGGAGCAAGCCAGGCCTCAAACCACGAGAAGCTCCAGCCCTAAAGGCAGCCAAAATGCAGCCCACCTCCCTGAGAATCTCAAGAGCAGGTGGTGGAGCAAGCCAGGCCTCAAACCACGAGAAGCTCCAGCTCAAGAATCAGTCAAAATGCAGCCCACATCTGGGAGAATCTCAAGAGCAGGGGGTGGAGCAAGCCAGGCCTCAAACCACGAGAATCTCCAGCCCTAAAGGCAGCCAAAATGCAGCCCACCTCCCTGAGAATCTCAAGAGCAGGGGGTGGAGCAAGCCAGGCCTCAAACCATGAGAAGCTCCAGCCCTAAAGGCAGCCAAATGCAGCCCACATCCGGGAGAATCTCAAGAGCAGGGGGTGGAGCAAGCCAGGCCTCAAACCACGAGAAGCTCCAGCCCAAAAGGCAGCCAAAATGCAGCCCACATCCGGGAGAATCTCAAGAGCAGGGGGTGGAGCAAGCCAGGCCTCAAACCACGAGAAGCTCCAGCCCAAAAGGCAGCCAAAATGCAGCCCACATCCGGGAGAATCTCAAGAGCAGGGGGTGGAGCAAGCCAGGCCTCAAACCTCGAGAAGCTCCAGCCCAAAAGGCAGCCAATATGCAGCCCACATCCGGGAGAATCTCAAGAGCAGGGGGTGGAGCAAGCCAGGCCTCAAACCTCGAGAATCTCCAGCCCAAAATGCAGCCAAAATGCAGCCCACCTCCCTGAGAATCTCAAGAGCAGAGGGTGGAGCAAGCCAGGCCTCAAACCACGAGAAGCTCCAGCCCTAAAGGCAGCCAAAATTCAGCCCAACTCCGGGAGAATCTCAAGAGCAGGGGGTGGAGCAAGCCAGGCCTCAAACCATGAGAAGCTCCAGCCCAAAAGGCAGCCAAAATGCAGCCCACCTCTGGGAGAATCTCAATGGCAGAGTGTGGAGCAAGCCAGGCCTCAAACCTTGTGAAGATCCAGCCCAAAAGGCAGACAAAATGCAGCCCACATCCGGGAGAATCTCAAGAGCAGGGGGTGGAGCAAGCCAGGCCTCAAACCACGAGAAGCTCCACCCCAAAAGGCAGCCAAAATGCAGCCCACATCCGGGAGAATCTCAAGAGCAGGGGGTGGAGCAAGCCAGGCCTCAAACCACGAGAAGCTCCACCCCAAAAGGCAGCCAAAATGCAGCCCACATCTGGGAGAATCTCAAGAGCAGGGGGTGGAGCAAGCCAGGCCTCAAACCACGAGAAGCTCCAGCCCAAAAGGCAGCCAAAATGCAGCCCACATCTGGGAGAATCTCAAGAGCAGGGGGTGGAGCAAGCCAGGCCTCAAATCACGAGAAGCTCCAGCCCAAAAGGCAGACAAAATCCAGCCCATAACCGGGAGAATCTCAAGAGCAGGGGGTGGAGCAAGCCAGGCCTCAAACCTCGAGATTCTCCAGCCCTAAAGGCAGCCAAAATGCAGCCCAACTCCCTGATAATCTCAAGAGCAGGTGGTGGAGCAAGCCAGGCCTCAAACCACGAGAAGCTCCAGCCCAAAAAAGCAGCCAAAATCCAGCCCACATGCGGGAGAATCTCAAGAGCAGGGGGTGGAGCAAGCCAGGCCTCAAACCACGAGAAGCTCCAGCCCAAAAGGAAGACAAAATGCAGCCCACCTCCCTGAGAATCTCAAGAGCAGGGGGTGGAGCAAGCCAGGCCTCAAACCATGAGAATCTCCAGCCCTAAAGGCAGCCAAATGCAGCCCACATCCGGGAGAAACTCAAGAGCAGGGGGTGGAGCAAGCCAGGCCTCAAACCACGAGAAGCTCCAGCCCAAAAGGCAGCCAAAATGCAGCCCACATCCGGGACAATTTCAAGAGCAGGGGGTGGAGCAAGCCAGGCCTCAAACCACGAGAAGCTCCAGCCCAAAAGGCAGCCAAAATCCAGCCCACATCCCTGAGAATATCAAGAGCAGGGGGTGGAGCAAGCCAGGCCTCAAACCACGAGAAGCTCCAGCCCAAAAGGCAGACAAAATCCAGCCCATAACCGGGAGAATCTCAAGAGCAGGGGGTGGAGCAAGGCAGGCCTCAAACCTCGAGATTCTCCAGCCCTAAAGGCAGCCAAAATGCAGCCCACCTCCCTGATAATCTCAAGAGCAGGTGGTGGAGCAAGCCAGGCCTCAAACCACGAGAAGCTCCAGCCCAAAAGGCAGCCAAAATCCAGCCCACATCCGGGAGAATCTCAGGAGCAGGGGGTGGAGCAAGCCAGGCCTCAAACCACGGGAAGCTCCAGCCCAAAATGCAGCCAAAATGCAGCCCACATCCGGGAGAATCTCAAGAGCAGGGGGTGGAGCAAGCCAGGCCTCAAACCACGAGAAGCTCCAACCCAAAAGGCAGCCAAAATGCAGCCCACATCCGGGAGAATCTCAAGAGCAGGGGGTGGAGCAAGCCAGGCCTCAAACCACGAGAAGCTCCAGCCCAAAATACAGCCAAAATGCAGCCCACATACGGGAGAATCTCAAGAGAAGGGGGTGGAGCAAGCCAGGCCTCAAACCACGAGAAGTTCCAGCACAAAAGGCAGCCAAAATGCAGCCCACATCCGGGAGAATCTCAAGAGCAGGGGTTGGAGCAAGCCAGGCCTCAAACCACGAGAAGCTCCAGCCCAAAAGGCAGCCAAAATGCAGCCCACATCCGGGACAATTTTAAGAGCAGGGGGTGGAGCAAGCCAGGCCTCATACCTCGAGAAGCTTCAGCCCAAAATGTAGCCAAAATGCAGCCCACATCCGGGAGAATCTCAAGAGCAGGGGGTGGAGCAAGCCAGGCCTCAAACCACGAGAAGCTCCAGCCCAAAAGGCAGACAAAATCCAGCCCATAACCGGGAGAATCTCAAGAGCAGGGGGTGGAGCAAGCCAGGCCTCAAACCTCGAGATTCTCCAGCCCTAAAGGAAGACAAAATGCAGCCCACATCCGGGAGAATCTCAAGAGCAGGGGGTGGAGCAAGCCAGGCCTCAAACCACGAGAAGCTCCAGCCCAAAAAAGCAGCCAAAATCCAGCCCACATGCGGGAGAATCTCAAGAGCAGGGGGTGGAGCAAGCCAGGCCTCAAACCATGAGAAGCTCCAGCCCAAAAGGCAGCCAAAATGCAGGCCACATCCGGGAGAATCTCAAGAGCAGGGGGTGGAGCAAGCCAGGCCTCAAACCACGAGAAGCTCCAGCCCAAAAGGCAGCCAAAATGCAGCCCACCTCCCTGAGAATCTCAAGAGCAGGGGGTGGAGCAAGCCAGGCCTCAAACCATGAGAAGCTCCAGCCCTAAATGCAGCCAAATGCAGCCCACATCCGGGAGAAACTCAAGAGCAGGGGGTGGAGCAAGCCAGGCCTCAAACCACGAGAAGCTCCAGCCCAAAAGGCAGCCAAAATGCAGCCCACATCCGGGACAATTTCAAGAGCAGGGGGTGGAGCAATCCAGGCCTCAAACCACGAGAAGCTCCAGCCCAAAAGGCAGCCAAAATCCAGCCCACATCCCAAAGAATATCAAGAGCAGGGGGTGGAGCAAGCCAGGCCTCAAACCACGAGACGCTCCAGCCCAAATGGCAGATAAAATCCAGCCCATATCCGGGAGAATCTCAAGAGCAGGGGGTGGAGCAAGCCAGGCCTCAAACCACGAGAAGCTCCAGCCCAAAAGGCAGACAAAATCCAGCCGATAACCGGGAGAATCTCAAGAGCAGGGGGTGGAGCAAGCCAGGCCTCAAACCTCGAGATTCTCCAGCCCTAAAGGCAGCCAAAATGCAGCCCACCTCCCTGATAATCTCAAGAGCAGGGGGTGGAGCAAGCCAGGCCTCAAACCACGAGAAGCTCCAGCCCAAAAGGCAGCCAAAATCCAGCCCACATGCGGGAGAATCTCTAGAGCAGGTTGTGGAGCAAGCCAGGCCTCAAACCACGAGAAGCTCCAGCCCAAAAGGCAGCCAAAATCCAGCCCACATCCGGGAGAATCTCAAGAGCAGGGGGTGGAGCAAGCCAGGCCTCAAACCACAAGAATCTCCAGCCCAAAAGGCAGCCAAAATGCAGCCCACATCCGGGAGAATCTCAAGAGCAGGGGGTGGAGCAAGCCAGGCCTCAAACCACGAGAAGCTCCAGCCTAAAAGGCAGCCAAAATGCAGCCCACATCCAGGAGAATCTCAAGAGCAGGGGGTGGAGCAAGCCAGGCCTCAAACCACGAGAAGCTCCAGCCCAAAAGGCAGCCAAAATGCAGCCCACATCCGGGAGAATCTCAAGAGCAGGGGGTGGAGCAAGCCAGGCCTCAAACCACGAGAAGTTCCAGCCCAAAAGGCAGCCAAAATGCAGCCCACATCCGGGAGAATCTCAAGAGCAGGGGGTGGAGCAAGCCAGGCCTCAAACCACGAGAAGCTCCAGCCCAAAAGGCAGCCAAAATGCAGCCCACATCCGGGACAATTTTAAGAGCAGGGGGTGGAGCAAGCCAGGCCTCAAACCTCGAGAAGCTTCAGCCCAAAATGTAGCCAAAATGCAGCCCACATACGGGAGAATCTCAAGAGCAGGGGGTGGAGCAAGCCAGGCCTCAAACCACGAGAAGCTCCAGCCCAAAAGGCAGCCAAAATGCAGCCCACATCCGGGAGAATCTCAAGAGCAGGGGGTGGAGCAAGCCAGGCCTCAAACCACGAGAAGCTCCAGCCCAAAAGGCAGCCAAAATCCAGCCCACATCCGGGAGAATCTCAAGAGCAGGGTGTGGAGCAAGCCAGGCCTCAAACCTCGAGATTCTCCAGCCCTAAAGGCAGCCAAAATGCAGCCCACATCCGGGAGAATCTCAAGAGCAGGGGGTGGAGCAAGCCAGGCCTCAAACCACGAGAAGCTCCAGCCCAAAAGGCAGCCAAAATGCAGCCCACATCCGGGAGAATCTCAAGAGCAGGGGGTGGAGCAAGCCAGGCCTCAAACCATGAGAATCTCCAGCCCAAGTATCAGCCAAATGCAGCCCACATCCGGGAGAAACTCAAGAGCAGTGGGTGGAGCAAGCCAGGCCTCAAACCACGAGAAGCTCCAGCCCAAAAGGCAGCCAAAATGCAGCCCACATCCGGGACAATTTCAAGAGGAGGGGGTGGAGCAAGCCAGGCCTCAAACCTTGAGAAGCTCCAGCCCAAAATGCAGCCAAAATCCAGCCCACATCCGGGAGAATCTCAAGAGCAGGGGGTGGAGCAAGCCAGGCCTCAAACCACGAGAAGCTCCAGCCCAAAAGGCAGACAAAATCCAGCCCATATCCGGGAGAATCTCAAGAGCAGGGGGTGGAGCAAGCCAGGCCTCAAACCTCGAGATTCTCCAGCCCTAAAGGCAGCCAAAATGCAGCCCACCTCCCTGATAATCTCAAGAGCAGGGGGTGGAGCAAGCCAGGCCTCAAACCACGAGAAGCTCCAGCCCAAAAAAGCAGCCAAAATCCAGCCCACATGCGGGAGAATCTCAAGAGCAGGGGGTGGAGCAAGCCAGGCCTCAAATCACGAGAAGCTCCAGCCCAAAAGGCAGCCAAAATGCAGCCCACATCCGGGAGAATCTCAAGAGCAGGGGGTGGAGCAAGCCAGGCCTCAAACCACGAGAAGCTCCAGCCCAAAAGGCAGCCAAAATGCAGCCCACATCCGGGAGAATCTCAGGAGCAGGGGGTGGAGCAAGCCAGGCCTCAAACCACGAGAAGCTCCAGCCCAAAATGCAGCCAAAATGCAGCCCACCTCCCTGAGAATATCAAGAGCAGGGGGTGGAGCAAGCCAGGCCTCAAACCATGAGAAGCTCCAGCCCAAAAGTCAGCCAAAATTCAGTCCACCTCCGGGACAATCTCAAGAGCAGGGGGTGGAGCAAGCCAGGCCTCAAACCACGAGAAGCTCCAGCCCAAAAGGCAGCCAAAATTCAGCCCACATCTGGGAGAATATCAAGAGCAGGGGGTGGAGCAAGCCAGGCCTCAAACCTCGAGAAGCTCCAGCCCAAAAGGCAGCCAAAATGCAGCCCACCTCTGCGAGAATCTCAATGGCAGAGTTTGGAGAAAGCCAGGCCTCAAACCTTGTGAAGCTCCAGCCCAAAAGGCAGCCAAAATGCAGCCCACATCCGGGAGAATCTCAAGAGCAGGGGGTGGAGCAAGCCAGGCCTCAAACCACGAGAAGCTCTAGCCCAAAAGGCAGCCAAAATGCAGCCAACATCCAGGAGAATCTCAAGAGCAGGGGGTGGAGCAAGCCAGGCCTCAAACCACGAGAAGCTCCAGCCCAAGAATCAGCCAAAACGCAGCCCACCTGCGGGAGAATCTCAAGAGCAGGGGGTGGAGCAAGCCAGGCCTCAAACCACGAGAAGCTCCAGCCCAAAATGCAGCCAAAATGCAGCCCACATCCAGGAGAATATCAAGAGCAGGGGGTGGAGCAAGCCAGGCCTCAAACCACGAGAAGCTCCAGCCCAAAATGCAGACAAAATCCAGCCCACATCCGGGAGAATATCCAGAGCAGGGGGTGGAGCAAGCCAGGCTTCAAACCACGAGAAGCTCCAGTTCAAAAGGCAGCCAAAATGCAGCCCACATCATGGAGAATCGCAAGAGCAGGGGGTGGAGGAAGCCAGGCCTCGGACCACGAGAAGCTCCAGCCCAAAAGGCAGCCAAAATGCAGCCCACATCCAGGAGAATCTCAAGAGCAGGGGGTGGAGCAAGCCAGGCCTCAAACCACGAGAAGCTCAAGCCCAAAATGCAGCCAAAATGCAGCCCACATCCGGGACAATTTCAAGAGCAGGGGGTGGAGCAAGCCAGGCCTCAAACCACGAGAAGCTCCAGCCCAAAAAGCAGCCAAAATCCAGCCCACATCCAGGAGAATCTCAAGAGCAGGGGGTGGAGCAAGCCAGGCCTCAATCCTCGAGATTCTCCAGCCCAAAAGGCAGCCCAAATGCAGGCCACCTCCGGGAGAATCTCAAGAGCAGGGGGTGGAGCAAGCCAGGCCTCAAACCACGGGAAGCTCCAGCCCCAAATGCAGCCAAAATGCAGCCCACATCCGGGAGAATATCAAGAGCAGGGGGTGGAGCAAGCCAGGCCTCAAACCATGAGAAGCTCCAGCCCAAAAGGCAGCCAAAATGCAGCCCACATCCGGGAGAATTTCAAGAGCAGGGGGTGGAGCAAGCCAGGCCCCAAACCACAAGAATCTCCATCCCACAAGGCAGCCAAAATGCAGCCCACATCCGGGAGAATCTCAAGAGCAGGGGGTGGAGCATGCCAGGCCTCAAACTACGAGAAGCTCCAGCCCAAAAGGCAGCCAAAATGCAGCCCACATCCGGGAGAATCTCAAGAGCAGGGGGTGGAGCAAGCCAGGCCTCAAACCACGAGAAGCTCCAGCCCAAAAGGCAGCCAAAATGCAGCCCACATCCGGGAGAATCTCAAGAGCAGGGGGTGGAGCAAGCCAGGCCTCAAACCACGAGAAGCTCCTGCCCGAAAGCCAGCCACAATGCAGCCCACCTCCCTGAGAATCTCAAGAGCAGGGGGTGGAGCAAGCCAGGCCTCAAACCACGAGAAGCTCCAGCCCAAAAGTCAGCCAAAATGCAGCCCACATCCGGGAGAATCTCAAGAGCAGGGGGTGGAGCAAGCCAGGCCTCAAACCATGAGAAGCTCCAGCCCTAAAGGCAGCCAAAATGCAGCCCATATCCGGGAGAATCTCAAGAGCAGAGGGTGGAGCAAGCCAGGCCTCAAACCACGAGAAGCTCCAGCCCTAAAGGCAGCCAAAATGCAGCCCACCTCCGGGAGAATCTCAATGGCAGAGTTTGGAGCAAGCCAGGCCTCAAACCTTGTGAAGATCCAGCCCAAAAGGCAGCCAAAATGCAGCCCACATCCGGGACAATTTCAAGAGCAGGGGGTCGAGCAAGCCAGGCCTCAAACCACGAGAAGCTCCAGCCCAAAAGGCAGCCAAAATCCAGCCCACATCCCTGAGAATATCAAGAGCAGGGGGTGGAGCAAGCCAGGCCTCAAACCACGAGAAGCTCCAGCCCAAAAGGCAGACAAAATCCAGCCCATAACCGGGAGAATCTCAAGAGCAGGGGGTGGAGCAAGGCAGGCCTCAAACCTCGAGATTCTCCAGCCCTAAAGGCAGCCAAAATGCAGCCCACCTCCCTGATAATCTCAAGAGCAGGTGGTGGAGCAAGCCAGGCCTCAAACCACGAGAAGCTCCAGCCCAAAAGGCAGCCAAAATCCAGCCCACATCCGGGAGAATCTCAGGAGCAGGGGGTGGAGCAAGCCAGGCCTCAAACCACGGGAAGCTCCAGCCCAAAATGCAGCCAAAATGCAGCCCACATCCGGGAGAATCTCAAGAGCAGGGGGTGGAGCAAGCCAGGCCTCAAACCACGAGAAGCTCCAACCCAAAAGGCAGCCAAAATGCAGCCCACATCCGGGAGAATCTCAAGAGCAGGGGGTGGAGCAAGCCAGGCCTCAAACCACGAGAAGCTCCAGCCCAAAATACAGCCAAAATGCAGCCCACATACGGGAGAATCTCAAGAGAAGGGGGTGGAGCAAGCCAGGCCTCAAACCACGAGAAGTTCCAGCACAAAAGGCAGCCAAAATGCAGCCCACATCCGGGAGAATCTCAAGAGCAGGGGTTGGAGCAAGCCAGGCCTCAAACCACGAGAAGCTCCAGCCCAAAAGGCAGCCAAAATGCAGCCCACATCCGGGACAATTTTAAGAGCAGGGGGTGGAGCAAGCCAGGCCTCATACCTCGAGAAGCTTCATCCCAAAATGTAGCCAAAATGCAGCCCACATCCGGGAGAATCTCAAGAGCAGGGGGTGGAGCAAGCCAGGCCTCAAACCACGAGAAGCTCCAGCCCAAAAGGCAGACAAAATCCAGCCCATAACCGGGAGAATCTCAAGAGCAGGGGGTGGAGCAAGCCAGGCCTCAAACCTCGAGATTCTCCAGCCCTAAAGGCAGCCAAAATGCAGCCCACCTCCCTGATAATCTCAAGAGCAGGTGGTGGAGCAAGCCAGGCCTCAAACCACGAGAAGCTCCAGCCCAAAAAAGCAGCCAAAATCCAGCCCACATGCGGGAGAATCTCTAGAGCAGGTTGTGGAGCAAGCCAGGCCTCAAACCACGAGAAGCTCCAGCCCAAAAGGCAGCCAAAATGCAGCCCACATCCAGGAGAATCTCAAGAGCAGGGGGTGGAGCAAGCCAGGCCTCAAACCACGAGAAGCTCCAGCCCAAAAGGCAGCCAAAATGCAGCCCACATCCGGGAGAATCTCAAGAGCAGGGGGTGGAGCAAGCCAGGCCTCAAACCACGAGAAGTTCCAGCCCAAAAGGCAGCCAAAATGCAGCCCACATCCGGGAGAATCTCAAGAGCAGGGGGTGGAGCAAGCCAGGCCTCAAACCACGAGAAGCTCCAGCCCAAAAGGCAGCCAAAATGCAGCCCACATCCGGGACAATTTTAAGAGCAGGGGGTGGAGCAAGCCAGGCCTCAAACCTCGAGAAGCTTCAGCCCAAAATGTAGCCAAAATGCAGCCCACATACGGGAGAATCTCAAGAGCAGGGGGTGGAGCAAGCCAGGCCTCAAACCACGAGAAGCTCCAGCCCAAAAGGCAGCCAAAATGCAGCCCACATCCGGGAGAATCTCAAGAGCAGGGGGTGGAGCAAGCCAGGCCTCAAACCACGAGAAGCTCCAGCCCAAAAGGCAGCCAAAATCCAGCCCACATCCGGGAGAATCTCAAGAGCAGGGTGTGGAGCAAGCCAGGCCTCAAACCTCGAGATTCTCCAGCCCTAAAGGCAGCCAAAATGCAGCCCACATCCGGGAGAATCTCAAGAGCAGGGGGTGGAGCAAGCCAGGCCTCAAACCACGAGAAGCTCCAGCCCAAAAGGCAGCCAAAATGCAGCCCACATCCGGGAGAATCTCAAGAGCAGGGGGTGGAGCAAGCCAGGCCTCAAACCATGAGAATCTCCAGCCCAAGTATCAGCCAAATGCAGCCCACATCCGGGAGAAACTCAAGAGCAGTGGGTGGAGCAAGCCAGGCCTCAAACCACGAGAAGCTCCAGCCCAAAAGGCAGCCAAAATGCAGCCCACATCCGGGACAATTTCAAGAGGAGGGGGTGGAGCAAGCCAGGCCTCAAACCTTGAGAAGCTCCAGCCCAAAATGCAGCCAAAATCCAGCCCACATCCGGGAGAATCTCAAGAGCAGGGGGTGGAGCAAGCCAGGCCTCAAACCACGAGAAGCTCCAGCCCAAAAGGCAGACAAAATCCAGCCCATATCCGGGAGAATCTCAAGAGCAGGGGGTGGAGCAAGCCAGGCCTCAAACCTCGAGATTCTCCAGCCCTAAAGGCAGCCAAAATGCAGCCCACCTCCCTGATAATCTCAAGAGCAGGGGGTGGAGCAAGCCAGGCCTCAAACCACGAGAAGCTCCAGCCCAAAAAAGCAGCCAAAATCCAGCCCACATGCGGGAGAATCTCAAGAGCAGGGGGTGGAGCAAGCCAGGCCTCAAACCACGAGAAGCTCCAGCCCAAAAGGCAGCCAAAATGCAGCCCACATCCGGGAGAATCTCAGGAGCAGGGGGTGGAGCAAGCCAGGCCTCAAACCACGAGAAGCTCCAGCCCAAAATGCAGCCAAAATGCAGCCCACCTCCCTGAGAATATCAAGAGCAGGGGGTGGAGCAAGCCAGGCCTCAAACCATGAGAAGCTCCAGCCCAAAAGGCAGCCAAAATGCAGCCCACATCCAGGAGAATCTCAAGAGCAGGGGGTGGAGCAAGCCAGGCCTCAAACCATGAGAAGCTCCAGCCCAAAAGTCAGCCAAAATTCAGTCCACCTCCGGGACAATCTCAAGAGCAGGGGGTGGAGCAAGGCAGGCCTCAAACCACGAGAAGCTCCAGCCCAAAAGGCAGCCAAAATTCAGCCCACATCTGGGAGAATCTCAAGAGCAGGGGGTGGAGCAAGCCAGGCCTCAAACCATGAGAAGCTCCAGCCCTAAAGGCAGCCAAAATGCAGCCCACATCCGGGAGAATCTCAAGAGCAGGGGGTGGAGCAAGCCAGGCCTCAAACCTCGAGAAGCTCCAGCCCAAAAGGCAGCCAAAATGCAGCCCACCTCTGCGAGAATCTCAATGGCAGAGTTTGGAGAAAGCCAGGCCTCAAACCTTGTGAAGATCCAGCCCAAAAGGCAGCCAAAATGCAGCCCACATCCGGGAGAATCTCAAGAGCAGGGGGTGGAGCAAGCCAGGCCTCAAACCACGAGAAGCTCTAGCCCAAAAGGCAGCCAAAATGCAGCCAACATCCAGGAGAATCTCAAGAGCAGGGGGTGGAGCAAGCCAGGCCTCAAACCACGAGAAGCTCCAGCCCAAGAATCAGCCAAAACGCAGCCCACCTGCGGGAGAATCTCAAGAGCAGGGGGTGGAGCAAGCCAGGCCTCAAACCACGAGAAGCTCCAGCCCAAAATGCAGCCAAAATGCAGCCCACATCCAGGAGAATATCAAGAGCAGGGGGTGGAGCAAGCCAGGCCTCAAACCACGAGAAGCTCCAGCCCAAAATGCAGACAAAATCCAGCCCACATCCGGGAGAATATCCAGAGCAGGGGGTGGAGCAAGCCAGGCTTCAAACCACGAGAAGCTCCAGTTCAAAAGGCAGCCAAAATGCAGCCCACATCATGGAGAATCGCAAGAGCAGGGGGTGGAGGAAGCCAGGCCTCGGACCACGAGAAGCTCCAGCCCAAAAGGCAGCCAAAATGCAGCCCACATCCAGGAGAATCTCAAGAGCAGGGGGTGGAGCAAGCCAGGCCTCAAACCACGAGAAGCTCAAGCCCAAAATGCAGCCAAAATGCAGCCCACATCCGGGACAATTTCAAGAGCAGGGGGTGGAGCAAGCCAGGCCTCAAACCACGAGAAGCTCCAGCCCAAAAAGCAGCCAAAATCCAGCCCACATCCAGGAGAATCTCAAGAGCAGGGGGTGGAGCAAGCCAGGCCTCAATCCTCGAGATTCTCCAGCCCAAAAGGCAGCCCAAATGCAGGCCACCTCCGGGAGAATCTCAAGAGCAGGGGGTGGAGCAAGCCAGGCCTCAAACCACGGGAAGCTCCAGCCCCAAATGCAGCCAAAATGCAGCCCACATCCGGGAGAATATCAAGAGCAGGGGGTGGAGCAAGCCAGGCCTCAAACCATGAGAAGCTCCAGCCCAAAAGGCAGCCAAAATGCAGCCCACATCCGGGAGAATTTCAAGAGCAGGGGGTGGAGCAAGCCAGGCCCCAAACCACAAGAATCTCCATCCCACAAGGCAGCCAAAATGCAGCCCACATCCGGGAGAATCTCAAGAGCAGGGGGTGGAGCATGCCAGGCCTCAAACTACGAGAAGCTCCAGCCCAAAAGGCAGCCAAAATGCAGCCCACATCCGGGAGAATCTCAAGAGCAGGGGGTGGAGCAAGCCAGGCCTCAAACCACGAGAAGCTCCAGCCCAAAAGGCAGCCAAAATGCAGCCCACATCCGGGAGAATCTCAAGAGCAGGGGGTGGAGCAAGCCAGGCCTCAAACCACGAGAAGCTCCTACCCGAAAGCCAGCCACAATGCAGCCCACCTCCCTGAGAATCTCAAGAGCAGGGGGTGGAGCAAGCCAGGCCTCAAACCACGAGAAGCTCCAGCCCAAAAGTCAGCCAAAATGCAGCCCACATCCGGGAGAATCTCAAGAGCAGGGGGTGGAGCAAGCCAGGCCTCAAACCATGAGAAGCTCCAGCCCTAAAGGCAGCCAAAATGCAGCCCACCTCAGGGAGAATCTCAATGGCAGAGTTTGGAGCAAGCCAGGCCTCAAACCTTGTGAAGATCCAGCCCAAAAGGCAGCCAAAATGCAGCCCACATCCGGGAGAATCTCAAGAGCAGGGGGTGGAGCAAGCCAGGCCTCAAACCGTGAGAAGCTCCAGCCCAAAAGGCAGCCAAAATGCAGCCCACATCCGGGAGAATCTCAAGAGCAGGGGGTGGAGCAAGCCAGGCCTCAAACCACGAGAAGCTCCAGCCCAAAAGGCAGCCAAAATGCAGCCCACCTCCGGGAGAATATCAAGAGCAGGGGGTGGAGCAAGCCAGGCCTCAAACCACGAGAAGCTCCAGCCCAAACTGCAGACAAAATCCAGCTCACATCCGGGAGAATATCCAGAGCAGGGGGTGGATAAAGGCAGGCCTCAAACCTCGAGAAGCTCCAGCCCTAAAGGCAGCCAAAATGCAGCCCACATCAGGGAGAATATCAAGAGCAGGGGGTGGAGCAAGCCAGGCCTCAAACCACGAGAAGCTCAAGCCCCAAAGGCAGCCAAAATGCAGCCCACATACGGGACAATTTCAAGAGCAGGGGTTGGAGGAAGCCAGGCCTCAAACCACGAGAAGCTCCAGCCCTAAAAGCAGCCAAAATGCAGCCCACATCCGGAAGAATCTCAAGAGCAGGGGGTGGAGCAAGCCAGGCCTCAAACCACGAGAAGCTCCAGCCCAAAAGGCAGCCAAAATGCAGCCCACATCCAGGAGAATATCAAGAGCAGGGGGTGGATAAAGGCAGGCCTCATACCTCGAGAAGCTCCAGCCCAAAATGCAGCCAAAATGCAGCCCACATCAGGGAGAATCTCAAGAGCAGGGGGTGGAGCAAGCCAGGCCTCAAACCACGAGAAGCTCAAGCCCAAAAGGCAGCCAAAATGCAGCCCACATCCGGGACAATTTCAAGAGCAGGGGTTGGAGGAAGCCAGGCCTCAAACCACGAGAAGCTCCAGCCCTAAAAGCAGCCAAAATCCACCCCAAATCCGGGAGAATATAAAGAGCAGGGGGTGGAGCAAGCCAGGCCTCAAACCATGAGAAGCTCCAGCCCTAAAGGCAGCAAAAATGCAGCCCACATCCGGGAGAATCTCAAGAGCAGAGGGTGGAGCAAGCCAGGCCTCAAACCACAAGAAGCTCCAGCCCAAAAGGCAGCCAAAATGCAGCCCACCTCCAGGAGAATATCAAGAGCAGGGGGTGGAGCAAGCCAGGCCACAAACCTCTAGAAGCTCCAGCCCAAAATTCAGCCAAAATGCAGCCCACCTCCTGGAGAATCTCAAGAGCAGGGGGTGGAGCAATGCAGGCCTCAAACCACGAGAAGCTCCAGCCCAAAATGCAGCCAAAATGCAGCCCACATACAGGAGAATCTCAAGAGCAGGGGGTGGAGCAAGCCAGGCCTCAAACCACGAGAAGCTCCAGCCCAAGTATCAGCCAAAATCCAGCCCACATCCGGGAGAATATCAAGAGCAGGGGGTGGAGCAAGCCAGGCCTCAAACCTCGAGAAGCTCCAGCCCAAAAGGCAGCCAAAATGCAGCCCACATCCGGGAGAATCTCAAGAGCAGGGGGTGGAGCAAGCCAGGTCTCAAAGCACGAGAAGCTTCAGCCCAAAAGGCAGCCAAAATGCAGCCCACATCTGGGAGAATCTCAAGAGCAGGGGGTGGAGCAAGCCAGGCCTCAAACCACGAGAAGCTCCAGCCCAAATAGCAGCGAATATGCAGCCCACATCCAGGAGAATCTCAAGAGCAGGGGGTGGAGCAAGCCAGGCCTCAAACCACGAGAAACTCCAGCCCAAAAGGCAGACAAAATGCAGCCCACATCCGGGAGAATCTCAAGAGCAGGGGGTGGAGCAAGCCAGGCCTCAAACCTCGAGAAACTCCAGCCCAAAAGGCAGACAAAATGCAGCCCACATCCGGGAGAATATCAAGAGCAGGGGGTGGAGCAAGCCAGGCCTCAAACCATGAGAAGCTCCAGCCCTAAAGGCAGCCAAAATCCAGCCCACATCCGGGAGAATATAAAGAGCAGGGGGTGGAGCAAGCCAGGCCTCAAACCATGAGAAGCTCCAGCCCTAAATGCAGCAAAAATGCAGCCCACATCCGGGAGAATCTCAAGAGCAGGGGGTGGAGCAAGCCAGGCCTCAAACCATGAGAAGGTCCAGCCCTAAAGGCAGCCAAAATGCAGCCCACATACGGGAGAATATGAAGAGCAGGGGGTGGAGCAAGACAGGCCTCAAACCATGAGAAGCTCCAAACCCAAAAGGCAGCCAAAATGCAGCCCACCTCCGGGAGAATCTCAAGAGCAGGGCGTGGAGCAAGCCAGGCCTCAAACCACGAGAAGCTACAGCCCTAAATGCAGCCAAAATCCAGCCCACATCCTGGAGAATCGCAAGAGCATGTGGTGGAGGAAGCCAGGCCTCGAACCACGAGAAGCTCCAGACCAACAGGCAGCCAAAATGCAGCCCACATCCGGGAGAATCTCAAGAGCAGGGGGTGGAGCAAGCCAGGCCTCAAACCACGAGAAGCTCCAGCCCAAAAGGCAGCGAAAATGCAGCCCACATCCGGGAGAATCTCAAGAGCAGGGGGTGGACCAAGCCAGGCCCCAAACCACAAGAATCTCCAGCCCAAAAGGCAGCCAAAATGCAGCCCACATCTGGGAGAATCTCAAGAGCAGGGGGTGGAGCAAGCCAGGCCTCAAACTACGAGAAGCTCCAGCCCAAAAGGCAGCCAAAATGCAGCCCACCTACGGGAGAATCTCAAGAGCAGGGGGTGGAGCAAGGCAGGCCTCAAACCACGAGAAGCTCCAGTCCAAAATGCAGCCAAAATGCAGCCCACATCCGGGAGAATCTCAAGAGCAGGGGGTGGAGCAAGCCAGGCCTCAAACCACGAGAAGCTCCAGCCCAAGTATCAGCCAAAATCCAGCCCACATCCGGGAAAATATCAAGAGCAGGGGGTGGAGCAAGCCAGGCCTCAAACCTCGAGAAGCTCCAGCCCAAAATGCAGCCAAAATGCAGCCCACATCCGGGAGAATCTCAAGAGCAGGGGGTGGAGCAAGCCAGGTTTCAAAGCACGAGAAGCTTCAGCCCAAAAGGCAGCCAAAATGCAGCCCACATCTGGGAGAATCTCAAGAGCAGGGGGTGGAGCAAGCCAGGCCTCAAACCTCGAGAAGCTCCAGCCCAAATAGCAGCGAATATGCAGCCCACATCCAGGAGAATCTCAAGAGCAGGGGGTGGAGCAAGCCAGGCCTCAAACCACGAGAAACTCCAGCCCAAAATGCAGACAAAATGCAGCCCACATCCGGGAGAACCTCAAGAGCAGGGGGTGGACCAAGCCAGGCCTCAAACCTCGAGAAACTCCAGCCCAAAAGGCAGACAAAATGCAGCCCACATCCGGGAGAATATCAAGAGCAGGGGGTGGAGCAAGCCAGGCCTCAAACCATGAGAAGCTCCAGCCCTAAATGCAGCCAAAATCCAGCCCACATCCGGGAGAATATAAAGAGCAGGGGGTGGAGCAAGCCAGGCCTCAAACCATGAGAAGCTCCAGCCCTAAAGGCAGCCAAAATGCAGCCCACATACGGGAGAATATGAAGAGCAGGGGGTGGAGCAAGACAGGCCTCAAACCATGAGAAGCTCCAGCCCAAAAGGCAGCCAAAATGCAGCCCACCTCCGGGAGAATCTCAAGAGCAGGGGGTGGAGCAAGCCAGGCCTCAAACCACGAGAAGCTACAGCCCTAAATGCAGCCAAAATCCAGCCCACATCCTGGAGAATATCAAAAGCAGTGGGTGGAGGAAGCCAGGCCTCGAACCAGGAGAAGCTCCAGACCAACAGGCAGCCAAAATGCAGCCCACATCCGGGAGAATCTCAAGAGCAGGGGGTGGAGCAAGCCAGGCCTCAAACCACGAGAAGCTCCAGCCCAAAAGGCAGCGAAAATGCAGCCCACATCCGGGAGAATCTCAAGAGCAGGGGGTGGACCAAGCCAGGCCCCAAACCACAAGAATCTCCAGCCCAAAAGGCAGCCAAAATGCAGCCCACATCTGGGAGAATCTCAAGAGCAGGGGGTGGAGCAAGCCAGGCCTCAAACTACGAGAAGCTCCAGCCCAAAAGGCAGCCAAAATGCAGCCCACATCCGGGAGAATCTCAAGAGCAGGGGGTGGAGCAAGCCAGGCCTCAAACCACGAGAAGCTCCAGCCCAAAAGGCAGCCAAAATGCAGCCCACATCCGGGAGAATCTCAAGAGCAGGGGGTGGAGCAAGCCAGGCCTCAAACCACGAGAAGCTCCAGCCCAAAAGGCAGCCAAAATGCAGCCCACATCCGGGAGAATCTCAAGAGCAGGGGGTGGAGCAAGCCAGGCCTCAAACCACGAGAAGCTCCAGCTCAAAAGGCAGCCAAAATGCAGCCCACCTCCGGGAGAATCTCAAGAGCAGGGGGTGGAGCAAGCCAGGCCTCAAACCACGAGAAGCTCCAGCCCTAAAGGCAGCAAAAATGCAGCCCACATCCGGGAGAATCTCAAGAGCAGGGGGTGGAGCAAGCCAGGTCTCAAACCACGAGAATCTCCAGCCCAAAAGGCAGCCAAAATGCAGCCCACATCCGGGAGAATCTCAAGAGCAGGGGGTGGAGCAAGCCAGGCCTCAAACCACGAGAAGTTGCAGCCCAAAAGGCAGCCAAAATGCAGCCCACATCCGGGAGAATATAAAGAGCAGGGGGTGGAGCAAGCCAGGCCTCAAACCACGAGAAGCTCCAGCCCAAAAGGCAGCCAAAATGCAGCCCACATCGGGGAGAATCTCAAGAGCAGGATTTGGTCAAAGCCAGGCCTCAAACCACGAGAAGCTCCAGCCCAAGTATCAGCCAAAATGCAGCCCACATCCGGGAGAATATCAAGAGCAGGGGTTGGAGCAAGCCAGGCCTCAAACCTCGAGAAGCTCCAGCCCAAAAGGCAGCCAAAATGCAGCCCAGCTCCGGGAGAATCTCAAGAGCAGGGGGTGGAGCAAGCCAGGCCTCAAACCACGAGAAGCTCCAGCCCAAAAGTCAGCCAAAATGCAGCCCACATCCGGGAGAATCTCAAGAGCAGGGGGTGGAGCAAGCCAGGCCTCAAACCACGAGAAGCTCCAGCCCAGAAGGTAACCAAAATGCAGCCCACATCCGGGAGAATCTCAAGAGCAGGGGGTGGAGAAAGCCAGGCCTCAAACCACGATAAGCTCCAGCCCAAAAGGCAGCGAATATGCAGCCCACATCCAGGAGAATCTCAAGAGCAGGGGGTGGAGCAAGCCAGGCCTCAAACCACGAGAAGCTCCAGCCCAGAAGGTAACCAAAATGCAGCCCACATCCGGGAGAATCTCAAGAGCAGGGGGTGGAGCAAGCCAGGCCTCAAACCACGATAAGCTCCAGCCCAAGTTTCAGCCAAAATGCAGCCCACATCCGGGAGAATCTCAAGAGCAGGGGGTGGAGCAAGCCAGGCAACAAACCTCGAGAAGCTCCAGCCAAAAAGGCAGCGAAAATGCAGCCCACCTCGGGGAGAATCTCAAGAGCAGGGGGTGGAGCAAGCCAGGCCTCAAACCACAAGAAGCTCCAGCCCAAGTATCAGCCAAAATGCAGCCCACATCCGAGAGAATCTCAAGAGCAGGGTGTGGAGCAAGCCAGGCGTCAAACCACGAGAAGCTCCAGCCCAAAAATGCAGCCAAAATGCAGCCCAAATCCGGGAGAATCTCAAGAGCACGGGGTGGAGCAAGCCAGGCCTCAAACCACGAGAAGCTCCAGCCCAAAAGGCAGCGAAAATGTAGCCCACCTCCGGGAGAATCTCAAGAGCAGGGGGTGGAGCAAGCCAGGCCTCAAACTACGAGAAGCTCCAGCCTAAAAAGCAGCGAAAATGCAGCCCACATCCAGGAGAATCTCAAGAGCAGGGGGTGGAGCAAGCCAGGCCTCAAACCACGAGAATCTCCAGCCCAAGCATCAGCCAAAATGCAGCCCACCTCCGGGAGAATCTCAAGAGCAGGGGGTGGAGCAAGCCAGGCCTCAAACCATGAGAAGCTCCAGCCCAAAATGCAGCCAAAATGCAGCCCGCCTCCGGGAGAATCTCAAGAGCAGGGGGTGGAGCAAGCCAGGCCTCAAACCTCGAGAAGCTCCAGCCCAAAATGCAGCGAAAATGCAGCCCACCTCCGGGAGAATATCAAGAGCAGGGGGTGGAGCAAGCCAGGCCTCAAACCTCGAGAAGCTCTAGGCCAAAAGGCAGCCAAAATGCAGCCCACCTCCGGGAGAATCTCAAGAGCAGGGGGTGGAGCAAGCCAGGCCTCAAACCACGAGAAGCTCCAGCCCAAACTGTAACCAAAATCCAGGACACATCCGGGACAATCTCAAGAGCAGGGTGTGGAGCAAGCCAGGCCTCAAACCACGAGAAGCTCCAGCCCAAAAGGCAGACAAAATGCAGCCCACATCCGGGAGAATCTCAAGAGCAGGGGGTGGAGCAAGCCAGGCCACAAACCTCGAGAAGCTCCAGCCCAAAATGCAGCCAAAATACAGCCCATATACGGGAGAATAGCAAGAGCAGGTGGTGGAGCAAGCCAGACCTCAAACCACGAGAACCTCCAGCCCAAAAGGCAGCCAAAATGCAGCCCACCTCCGGGAGAATCTCAAGAGCAGGGGGTGGAGCAAGCCAGGCCTCAAACCACGAGAAGCTCCAGCCCAAAATGCAGCGAAAATGCAGACCACCTCCGGGAGAATCTCAAGAGCAGGGGGTGGAGCAAGCCAGGCCTCAAACCACGAGAAGCTCCAGCCCAAAAGGCAGCCAAAATCCAGCCCACATCCGGGAGAATCTCAAGAGCAGGGGGTGGAGCAAGCCAGGCCTCAAACCACAAGAAGCTCCAGCCCAAGAATCAGCCAAAATGCAGCCCACATCCGCGAGAATCTCAAGAGCAGGGGGTGGAGCAAGCCAGGCCTCAAACCACGAGAAGCTCCAGCCCAAAAGGTAACCAAAATGCAGCCCACATCCGGGAGAATCTCAAGAGCAGGGGGTGGAGCAAGCCAGGCCTCAAACCTCGAGAAGCTTCAGCCCAAAAGGCAGCCAAAATGCAGCCCACATCGGGGAGAATCTCAAGAGCAGGGGGTGGAGCAAGCCAGGCCTCAAACCACGAGAAGCTCCAGCCCAAAAGGCAGCCAAAATCCAGCCCACATCCGGGAGAATCTCAAGAGCAGGGGGTGGAGCAAGCCAGGCCACAAACCTCGAGAAGCTCCAGCCCAAAATGCAGCGAAAATGCAGCCCAACTCCGGGAGAATCTCAAGAGCAGGGGGTGGAGCAAGCCAGGCCTCAAACCACGAGAAGCTCCAGCCCAAAAGACAGCCAAAATCCAGCCCACATCCGGGAGAATCTCAAGAGCAGGGGGTGGAGCAAGCCAGGCCTCAAACCACGAGAAGGTCCAGCCCAAAAGGCAGCCAAAATCCAGCCCACCTCCGGGAGAATCTCAAGAGCAGGGGGTGGAGCAAGCCAGGCCTCAAACCACGAGAAGCTCCAGCCCAAAAGGCAGCGAATATGCAGCCCACATCCGGGAGAATCTCAAGAGCAGGGGGTGGAGCAAGCCAGGCCTCAAACCACGAGAAGCTCCAGCCCAGAAGATAACCAAAATGCAGCCCACATCCGGGAGAATCTCAAGAGCAGGGGGTGGAGCAAGCCAGGCCTCAAACCACGAGAAGCTCCAGCCCAAGTTTCAGCCAAAATTCAGCCCACATCCGGGAGAATCTCAAGAGCAGGGGGGTGGAGCAAGCCAGGGCACAAACCACGAGAAGCTCCAGACCAAAAAGCAGCCAAAATGCAGCCCACCTCCGGGAGAATATCAAGAGCAGGGGTTGGAGCAAGCCAGGCCTCAAACCTCGAGAAGCTCCAGCCCAAAAGGCAGCCAAAATGCAGCCCACATGCGGGAGAATCTCAAGAGCAGGGGGTGGAGCAAGCCAGGCCTCAAACCACGAGAAGTTCCAGCCCAAAAGGCAGCCAAAATGCAGCCCACATCGGGGAGAATCTCAAGAGCAGGATTTGGTCAAAGCCAGGCCTCAAACCACGAGAAGCTCCAGCCCAAGTATCAGCCAAAATGCAGCCCACATCCGGGAGAATATCAAGAGCAGGGGTTGGAGCAAGCCAGGCCTCAAACCTCGAGAAGCTCCAGCCCAAAAGGCAGCCAAAATGCAGCCCAGCTCCGGGAGAATCTCAAGAGCAGGGGGTGGAGCAAGCCAGGCCTCAAACCACGAGAAGCTCCAGCCCAAAAGGCAGCCAAAATGCAGCCCACATCCGGGAGAATCTCAAGAGCAGGGGGTGGAGCAAGCCAGGCCTCAAACCACGAGAAGCTCCAGCCCAGAAGGTAACCAAAATGCAGCCCACATCCGGGAGAATCTCAAGAGCAGGGGGTGGAGAAAGCCAGGCCTCAAACCACGATAAGCTCCAGCCCAAAAGGCAGCGAATATGCAGCCCACATCCAGGAGAATCTCAAGAGCAGGGGGTGGAGCAAGCCAGGCCTCAAACCACGAGAAGCTCCAGCCCAGAAGGTAACCAAAATGCAGCCCACATCCGGGAGAATCTCAAGAGCAGGGGGTGGAGCAAGCCAGGCCTCAAACCACGATAAGCTCCAGCCCAAGTTTCAGCCAAAATGCAGCCCACATCCGGGAGAATCTCAAGAGCAGGGGGTGGAGCAAGCCAGGCAACAAACCTCGAGAAGCTCCAGCCAAAAAGGCAGCAAAAATGCAGCCCACCTCGGGGAGAATCTCAAGAGCAGGGGGTGGAGCAAGCCAGGCCTCAAACCACAAGAAGCTCCAGCCCAAGTATCAGCCAAAATGCAGCCCACATCCGAGAGAATATCAAGAGCAGGGTGTGGAGCAAGCCAGGCCTCAAACCTCGAGAAGCTCCAGCCCAAAAGGCAGCCAAAATGCAGCCCACATCCGGGAGAATCTCAAGAGCAGGGGGTGGAGCAAGCCAGGCGTCAAACCACGAGAAGCTCCAGCCCAAAAATGCAGCCAAAAGCAGCCCAAATCCGGGAGAATCTCAAGAGCACGGGGTGGAGCAAGCCAGGCCTCAAACCACGAGAAGCTCCAGCCCAAAAGGCAGCGAAAATGTAGCCCACCTCCGGGAGAATCTCAAGAGCAGGGGGTGGAGCAAGCCAGGCCTCAAACCACGAGAAGCTCCAGCCTAAAAAGCAGCCAAAATGCAGCCCACATCCAGGAGAATCTCAAGAGCAGGGGGTGGAGCAAGCCAGGCCTCAAACCACGAGAAGCTCCAGCCCAAGCATCAGCCAAAATGCAGCCCACCTCCGGGAGAATCTCAAGAGCAGGGGGTGGAGCAAGCCAGGCCTCAAACCTCGAGAAGCTCCAGCCCAAAATGCAGCGAAAATGCAGCCCACCTCCGGGAGAATATCAAGAGCAGGGGGTGGAGCAAGCCAGGCCTCAAACCTCGAGAAGCTCCAGCCCAAAATGCAGCGAAAATGCAGCCCACCTCCGGGAGAATCTCAAAAGCAGGGGGTGGAGCAAGCCAGGCCTCAAACCTCGAGAAGCTCTAGGCCAAAAGGCAGCCAAAATGCAGCCCACCTCCGGGAGAATCTCAAGAGCAGGGGGTGGAGCAAGCCAGGCCTCAAACCACGAGAAGCTCCAGCCCAAACTGTAACCAAAATCCAGGACACATCCAGGACAATCTCAAGAGCAGGGTGTGGAGCAATCCAGGCCTCAAACCACGAGAAGCTCCAGCCCAAAATGCAGCCAAAATGCAGCCCACATCCGGGAGAATCTCAAGAGCAGGGGGTGGAGCAAGCCAGGCCACAAACCTCGAGAAGCTCCAGCCCAAAATGCAGCCAAAATGCAGCCCATATACGGGAGAATAGCAAGAGCAGGGGGTGGAGCAAGCCAGACCTCAAACCACCAGAAGCTCCAGCCCAAAAGGCAGCCAAAATGCAGCCCACCTCCGGGAGAATCTCAAGAGCAGGGGGTGGAGCAAGCCAGGCCACAAACCACGAGAAGCTCCAGCCCAAAATGCAGCGAAAATGCAGCCCACCTCCGGGAGAATCTCAAGAGCAGGGGGTGGAGCAAGCCAGGCCTCAAACCACGAGAAGCTCCAGCCCAAAAGGCAGCCAAAATGCAGCCCACATCCGGGAGAATCTCAAGAGCAGGGGGTGGAGCAAGCCAGGCCTCAAACCACAAGAAGCTCCAGCCCAAGAATCAGCCAAAATGCAGCCCACATCCGGGAGAATCTCAAGAGCAGGGGGTGGAGCAAGCCAGGCCTCAAACCACGAGAAGCTCCAGCCCAAAAGGTAACCAAAATGCAGCCCACATCCGGGAGAATCTCAAGAGCAGGGGGTGGAGCAAGCCAGGCCTCAAACCTCGAGAAGCTTCAGCCCAAAAGGCAGCCAAAATGCAGCCCACATCGGGGAGAATCTCAAGAGCAGGGGGTGGAGCAAGCCAGGCCTCAAACCACGAGAAGCTCCAGCCCAAAAGGCAGCCAAAATCCAGCCCACATCCGGGAGAATCTCAAGAGCAGGGGGTGGAGCAAGCCAGGCCACAAACCTCGAGAAGCTCCAGCCCAAAATGCAGCGAAAATGCAGCCCAACTCCGGGAGAATCTCAAGAGCAGGGGGTGGAGCAAGCCAGGCCTCAAACCACGAGAAGCTCCAGCCCAAAAGACAGCCAAAATCCAGCCCACATCCGGGAGAATCTCAAGAGCAGGGGTTGGAGCAAGCCAGGCCTCAAACCACGAGAAGGTCCAGCCCAAAAGGCAGCCAAAATCCAGCCCACCTCCGGGAGAATCTCAAGAGCAGGGGGTGGAGCAAGCCAGGCCTCAAACCACGAGAAGCTCCAGACCAAAAAGCAGCGAAAATGCAGTCCACATACGGGAGAATCTCAAGAGCAGCGGGTGGAGCAAGCCAGGTCTCAAACCACGAGAAGCTCCAGCCCAGAAGATAACCAAAATGCAGCCCACATCCGGGAGAATCTCAAGAGCAGGGGGTGGAGCAAGCCAGGCCTCAAACCACGAGAAGCTCCAGACCAAAAAGCAGCGAAAATGCAGTCCACATACGGGAGAATCTCAAGAGCAGCGGGTGGAGCAAGCCAGGTCTCAAACCACGAGAAGCTCCAGCCCAAGTATCAGCCAAAATGCAGCCCATATCCGAGAGAATATCAAGAGCAGGGGGTGGAGGATGCCAGGCCCCAAACCTCGAGAAGCTCCAGCCCAAAATGCAGTCAATATGCAGCCCACATCCGGGAGAATCTCAAGAGCAGGGGGTGGAGCAAGCCAGGCCTCAAACCACGAGAAGCTCCAGCCCAAAAGGCAGCGAAAATGCAGCCCACCTCCAGGAGAATCTCAAGAGCAGGGGCTGGACCAAGCCAGGCCTCAAACCACGAGAAGCTCCAGCCCAAAATGCAGCGAAAATGCAGCCCACATCCAGGAGAATCTCAAGAGCAGGGGGTGGACCAAGCCAGGCCTCAAACCACGAGAAGCTCCAGCCCAAGCATCAGCCAAAATGCAGCCCACATCCGGGAGAATCGCAAGAGTAGGGGGTGGAGCAAGCAAGGCCTCAAACCACGAGAAGCTCCAGCCCGAAATGCAGCCAAAATGCAGCCCACCTCCGGGAGAATCTCAAGAGCAGGGGGTGGAGCAAGCCAGGCCTCAAACCACCAGAAGCTCCAGCCCAAAAGGCAGCCAAAATGCAGCCCGCATCCGGGAGAATATCAAGAGCAGGTGGTGGAGCAAGCCAGGCCTCAAACCACGAGAAGCTCCAGCCCAAAAGGCAGCCAAAATGCAGCCCACCTCCGGGAGAATGTCAAGAGCAGGGGGTGGAGCAAGCCAGGCCTCAAAGCACGAGAAGCTCCAGCCCAAAAGGCAGCCAAAATGCAGACCACATCCGGGAGAATCTCAAGAGCAGGGGGTGGAGCAAGCCAGGCCTCAAACCATGAGAAGCTCCAGCCCAAGTATCAGCCAAAATGCAGCCCACATCCGGGAGAATCTCAATAGCAGGGGGTGGAGCAAGCCAGGCCTCAAACCACGAGAAGCTCCAGCCCAAAAGTCATCCAAAATGCAGCCCACATCCGGGAGAATCTCAAGAGCAGGGGGTGGAGCAAGCCAGGCCTCAAACCATGAGAAGCTCCAGCCCTAAAGGCAGCCAAAATCCAGCCCACATCCGGGAGAATCTCAAGAGCAGGGGGTGGAGCAAGCCAGGCCTCAAACCACGAGAAGCTCCAGCCCAAGTATCAGCCAAAATGCAGCCCACATCCGGGAGAATCTCAAGAGCAGGGGGTGGAGCAAGCCAGGCCTCAAACCACGAGAAGCTCCAGCCCAAAAGGCAGCCAAAATGCAGCCCACATCCGGGAGAATCTCAAGAGCAGGGGGTGGAGCAAGCCAGGCCTCAAACCATTAGAAGCTCCAGCCCAAAAGGCAGCCAAAATGCAGCCCACATCCGGGACAATTTCAAGAGCAGGGGGTGGAGCAAGCAAGGCCTCAAACCACGAGAAGCTCCAGCCCAAAAGGGAGCCAAAATGCAGCCCACATCCGGGAGAATCTCAAGAGCAGGGGGTGGAGCAAGCCAGGCCTCAAACCACGAGAAGCTCCAGCCCAAAATGCAGCCAAAATGCAGCCCACCTCGGGGAGAATCTCAAGAGCAGGGGGTGGAGCAAGCCAGGCCTCAAACCACGATAAGCTCCAGCCCAAAATGTAACCAAAATCCAGCCCACATCCGGGAGAATCTCAAGAGCAGGGTGTTGAGCAAGCCAGGCCTCAAACCACGAGAAGCTCCAGCCCAAGTATCAGCCAAAATGCAGCCCACATCCGGGAGAATCTCAATAGCAGGGGGTGGAGCAAGCCAGGCCTCAAACCACGAGAAGCTCCAGCCCAAAAGGCATCCAAAATGCAGCCCACATCCGGGAGAATCTCAAGAGCAGGGGGTGGAGCAAGCCAGGCCTCAAACCATGAGAAGCTCCAGCCCTAAAGGCAGCCAAAATCCAGCCCACATCCGGGAGAATCTCAAGAGCAGGGGGTGGAGCAAGCCAGGCCTCAAACCACGAGAAGCTCCAGCCCAAGTATCAGCCAAAATGCAGCCCACATCCGGGAGAATCTCAAGAGCAGGGGGTGGAGCAAGCCAGGCCTCAAACCACGAGAAGCTCCAGCCCAAGTATCAGCCAAAATGCAGCCCACATCCGGGAGAATCTCAATAGCAGGGGGTGGAGCAAGCCAGGCCTCAAACCACGAGAAGCTCCAGCCAAAAGGCATCCAAAATGCAGCCCACATCCGGGAGAATCTCAAGAGCAGGGGGTGGAGCAAGCCAGGCCTCAAACCATGAGAAGCTCCAGCCCTAAAGGCAGCCAAAATGCAGCCCACATCCGGGAGAATGTCAAGAGCAGGGGGTGGAGCAAGCCAGGCCTCAAACCTCGAGAAGCTCCAGCCCAAAAGGCAGCCAAAATGCACCCCACATCCGGGAGAATCTCAAGAGCAGGGGGTGGAGCAAGCCAGGCCTCAAACCACGATAAGCTCCAGCCCAAAATGTAACCAAAATCCAGCCCACATCCGGGAGAATCTCAAGAGCAGGGTGTTGAGCAAGCCAGGCCTCAAACCACGAGAAGCTCCAGCCCAAATATCAGCCAAAATGCAGCCCACATCCGGGAGAATCTCAAGAGCAGGGGGTGGAGCAAGCCATGGCTCAAACCTCGAGAAGCTCCAGCCCAAAAGGCAGCCAAAATGCAGCCCACCTCCGGGAGAATCTCAAGAGCAGGGGGTGGAGCAAGCCAGGCCTCAAACCACGAGAAGCTCCAGCCCAAAAGACAGCCAAAATGCAGCCCACATCCGGGAGAATCTCAAGAGCAGGGGGTGGAGCAAGCCAGGCCTCAAACCACGAGAAGCTCCAGCCCAAGAATCAGCCAAAATGCAGCCCACATCCGGGAGAATCTCAAGAGCAGGGGGTGGAGCAAGCCAGGCCTCAAACCACGAGAAGCTCCAGCCCAAAAGGCAGCGAAAATGCAGCCCACATCCGGGAGAATCTCAAGAGCAGGGGGTGGAGCAAGCCAGGCCTCAAACCACGAGAAGCTCCAGCCCAAAAGGCAGCGAAAATGCAGCCCACATCCGGGAGAATCTCAAGAGCAGGGGGTGGAGCAAGCCAGGCCTCAAACCATGAGAAGCTCCAGCCCTAAATGCAGCCAAAATGCAGCCCACATCCGGGAGAATCTCAAGAGCAGGGGGTGGAGCAAGCCAGGCCTCAAACCACGATAAGCTCCAGCCCAAAATGTGACCAAAATCCAGCCCACATCCGGGAGAATCTCAAGAGCAGGGGGTGGAGCAAGCCAGGCCTCAAACCTAGAGAAGCTCCAGCCCAAAATGCAGCGAAAATGCAGCCCGCCTACGGGAGAATCTCAAGAGCAGGAGGTGGAGCAAGCCAGGCCTCAAACCACGAGAAGCTCCAGCCCAAAATGCAGCGAAAATGCAGCCCACCTCCGGGAGAATATCAAGAGCAGGGGTTGGAGCAAGCCAGGTCTCAAAGCACGAGAAGCTCCAGCCCAAAAGGCAGCCAAAATGCAGCCCACATCCGGGAGAATCTCAAGAGCAGGGGGTGGAGCAAGCCAGGCCTCAAACCACGAGAAGCTCCAGCCCAAAAGGCAGACAAAATCCAGCCCACATGCGGGAGAATCTCAAGAGCAGGGGTTGGAGCAAGCCAGGCCTCAAACCATGAGAAGCTCCAGCCCAAAAGGCAGCCAAAATGCAGCCCACCTCCGGGAGAATCTCAAGAGCAGGGGGTGGAGCAAGCCAGGCCTCAAACCTTGAGAAGCTCCAGCCCAAAAGGCAGACAAAATCCAGCCCTCCTCCGGGAGAATCCAAAGAGCAGGGGGTGGATCAAGCCAGGCCTCAAACCACGAGAAGCTCCAGCCCAAGCATCAGCCAAAATGCAGCCCACATCCGGGAGAATCTCAAGAGCAGGGGGTGGAGCAAGCCAGGCCTCAAATCATGAGAAGCTCCAGCCCTAAAGGCAGCCAAAATGCAGCCCACATCCGGGAGAATCTCAAGAGCAGGGGGTGGAGCAAGCCAGGCCTCAAACCACGAGAAGCTCCAGCCCAAAAAGCAGCCAAAATGCAGCCCACATCCGGGAGAATCTCAAGAGCAGGGGGTGGAGCAAGCCAGGCCTCAAACCACGAGAAGCTCCAGCCCAAAAGGCAGCCAAAATGCAGCCCACATCCAGGAGAATCTCAAGAGCAAGGGGTGGAGCAAGCCAGGCCTCAAACCTCGAGAAGCTCCAGCCCAAAAGGCAGCCAAAATCCAGCCCACATCCAGAAGAATATCAAGAGCAGGGGGTGGAGCAAGCCAGGCCTCAAACCACGAGAAGCTCCAGCCCAAAAGGCAGCCAAAATGCAGCCCACATCCAGGAGAATATCAAGAGCAGGGGGTGGAGCAATCCAGGCCTCAAACCACGAGAAGCTCCAGCCCAAAAGGCATCCAAAATGCAGCCCACATCCGGGAGAATCTCAAGAGCAGGGGGTGGAGCAAGCCAGGCCTCAAACCATGAGAAGCTCCAGCCCAAAAGGCAGCAAAAATGAAGCCCACATCCGGGAGAATATCAAGAGCAGGGGGTGGAGCAAGCCAGGCCTCAAACCACGAGAAGCTCCAGCTCAAAAGACAGCCAAAATCCAGCCCACATCTGGGAGAATATCAAGAGCAGGGCGTGGAGCAAGCCAGGCCTCAAACCACGAGAAGTTCCAGCCCAAAAGGCAGCCAAAATGCAGCCCACATCCGGGAGAATATCAATAGCAGGGGGTGGAGCAAGCCAGGCCTCAAACCACGAGAAGCTCCAGCCCAAAAGACAGCCAAAATCCAGCCCACATCTGGGAGAATCTCAAGAGCAGGGGGTGGAGCAAGCCAGGCCTCAAACCTAGAGAAGCTCCAGCCCAAAATGCAGCGAAAATGCAGCCCGCCTACGGGAGAATCTCAAGAGCAGGAGGTGGAGCAAGCCAGGCCTCAAACCACGAGAAGTTCCAGCCCAAAAGGCAGCCAAAATGCAGCCCACATCCTAGAGAATATCAAGAGCATGGGGTGGAGCAATCCAGGCCTCAAACCACGAGAAGCTCCAGCCCAAAAGACAGCCAAAATCCAGCCCACATCTGGGAGAATCTCAAGAGCAGGGGGTGGAGCAAGCCAGGCCTCAAACCTAGAGAAGCTCCAGCCCAAAATGCAGCGAAAATGCAGCCCGCCTACGGGAGAATCTCAAGAGCAGGAGGTGGAGCAAGCCAGGCCTCAAACCACGAGAAGCTCCAGCCCAAAATGCAGCGAAAATGCAGCCCACCTCCGGGAGAATATCAAGAGCAGGGGTTGGAGCAAGCCAGGCCTCAAACCTCGAGAAGCTCCAGCCCAAAAGGCAGCCAAAATGCAGCCCACATCCGGGAGAATCTCAAGAGCAGGGCTTGGAGCAAGCCAGGCCTCAAACCACGAGAAGCTCCAGCCCAAAATGCAGCGAAAATGCAGCCCACCTCCGGGAGAATATCAAGAGCAGGGGTTGGAGCAAGCCAGGCCTCAAACCTCGAGAAGCTCCAGCCCAAAAGGCAGCCAAAATGCAGCCCACATCCGGGAGAATCTCAAGAGCAGGGGGTGGAGCAAGCCAGGTCTCAAAGCACGAGAAGCTCCAGCCCAAAAGGCAGCCAAAATGCAGCCCACATCCGGGAGAATCTCAAGAGCAGGGGGTGGAGCAAGCCAGGCCTCAAACCACGAGAAGCTCCAGCCCAAAAGGCAGACAAAATGCAGCCCACATCCGGGAGAATCTCAAGAGCAGGGGGTGGAGCAAGCCAGGCCTCAAACCACGAGAAGCTCCAGCCCAAAAGGCAGCCAAAATGCAGCCCACCTCAGGGAGAATCTCAAGAGCAGGGGGTGGAGCAAGCCAGGCCTCAAACCTTGAGAAGCTCCAGCCCAAAAGGCAGCCAAAATGCAGCCCACCTCCGGGAGAATCCAAAGAGCAGGGGGTGGAGCAAGCCAGGCCTCAAAGCACGAGAAGCTCCAGCCCAAGCATCAGGCAAAATGCAGCCCACATCCGGGAGAATCTCAAGAGCAGGGGGTGGAGCAAGCCAGGCCTCAAATCATGAGAAGCTCCAGCCCTAAAGGCAGCTAAAATGCAGCCCACATCCGGGAGAATCTCAAGAGCAGGGGGTGGAGCAAGCCAGGCCTCAAACCACGAGAAGCTCCAGCCCAAAAAGCAGCCAAAATGCAGCCCACATCCGGGAGAATCTCAAGAGCAGGGGGTGGAGCAAGCCAGGCCTCAAACCACGATAAGCTCCAGCCCAAAATGTAACCAAAATCCAGCCCACATCCGGGAGAATCTCAAGAGCAGGGTGTTGAGCAAGCCAGGCCTCAAACCACGAGAAGCTCCAGCCCAAATATCAGCCAAAATGCAGCCCACATCCGGGAGAATCTCAAGAGCAGGGGGTGGAGCAAGCCATGGCTCAAACCACGAGAAGCTCCAGCCCAAAAGGCAGCCAAAATGCAGCCCACCTCCGGGAGAATCTCAAGAGCAGGGGGTGGAGCAAGCCAGGCCTCAAACCACGAGAAGCTCCAGCCCAAAAGACAGCCAAAATGCAGCCCACATCCGGGAGAATCTCAAGAGCAGGGGGTGGAGCAAGCCAGGCCTCAAACCACGAGAAGCTCCAGCCCAAGAATCAGCCAAAATGCAGCCCACATCCGGGAGAATCTCAAGAGCAGGGGGTGGAGCAAGCCAGGCCTCAAACCACGAGAAGCTCCAGCCCAAAAGGCAGCGAAAATGCAGCCCACATCCGGGAGAATCTCAAGAGCAGGGGGTGGAGCAAGCCAGGCCTCAAACCACGAGAAGCTCCAGCCCAAAAGGCAGCGAAAATGCAGCCCACATCCGGGAGAATCTCAAGAGCAGGGGGTGGAGCAAGCCAGGCCTCAAACCATGAGAAGCTCCAGCCCTAAATGCAGCCAAAATGCAGCCCACATCCGGGAGAATCTCAAGAGCAGGGGGTGGAGCAAGCCAGGCCTCAAACCACGATAAGCTCCAGCCCAAAATGTGACCAAAATCCAGCCCACATCCGGGAGAATCTCAAGAGCAGGGGGTGGAGCAAGCCAGGCCTCAAACCTAGAGAAGCTCCAGCCCAAAATGCAGCGAAAATGCAGCCCGCCTACGGGAGAATCTCAAGAGCAGGAGGTGGAGCAAGCCAGGCCTCAAACCACGAGAAGCTCCAGCCCAAAATGCAGCGAAAATGCAGCCCACCTCCGGGAGAATATCAAGAGCAGGGGTTGGAGCAAGCCAGGTCTCAAAGCACGAGAAGCTCCAGCCCAAAAGGCAGCCAAAATGCAGCCCACATCCGGGAGAATCTCAAGAGCAGGGGGTGGAGCAAGCCAGGCCTCAAACCACGAGAAGCTCCAGCCCAAAAGGCAGACAAAATCCAGCCCACATGCGGGAGAATCTCAAGAGCAGGGGTTGGAGCAAGCCAGGCCTCAAACCATGAGAAGCTCCAGCCCAAAAGGCAGCCAAAATGCAGCCCACCTCCGGGAGAATCTCAAGAGCAGGGGGTGGAGCAAGCCAGGCCTCAAACCTTGAGAAGCTCCAGCCCAAAAGGCAGACAAAATGCAGCCCTCCTCCGGGAGAATCCAAAGAGCAGGGGGTGGAGCAAGCCAGGCCTCAAACCACGAGAAGCTCCAGCCCAAGCATCAGCCAAAATGCAGCCCACATCCGGGAGAATCTCAAGAGCAGGGGGTGGAGCAAGCCAGGCCTCAAATCATGAGAAGCTCCAGCCCTAAAGGCAGCCAAAATGCAGCCCACATCCGGGAGAATCTCAAGAGCAGGGGGTGGAGCAAGCCAGGCCTCAAACCACGAGAAGCTCCAGCCCAAAAAGCAGCCAAAATGCAGCCCACATCCGGGAGAATCTCAAGAGCAGGGGGTGGAGCAAGCCAGGCCTCAAACCACGAGAAGCTCCAGCCCAAAAGGCAGCCAAAATGCAGCCCACATCCAGGAGAATCTCAAGAGCAAGGGGTGGAGCAAGCCAGGCCTCAAACCTCGAGAAGCTCCAGCCCAAAAGGCAGCCAAAATCCAGCCCACATCCAGAAGAATATCAAGAGCAGGGGGTGGAGCAAGCCAGGCCTCAAACCACGAGAAGCTCCAGCCCAAAAGGCAGCCAAAATGCAGCCCACATCCAGGAGAATATCAAGAGCAGGGGGTGGAGCAATCCAGGCCTCAAACCACGAGAAGCTCCAGCCCAAAAGGCATCCAAAATGCAGCCCACATCCGGGAGAATCTCAAGAGCAGGGGGTGGAGCAAGCCAGGCCTCAAACCATGAGAAGCTCCAGCCCAAAAGGCAGCAAAAATGAAGCCCACATCCGGGAGAATATCAAGAGCAGGGGGTGGAGCAAGCCAGGCCTCAAACCACGAGAAGCTCCAGCTCAAAAGACAGCCAAAATCCAGCCCACATCTGGGAGAATATCAAGAGCAGGGGGTGGAGCAAGCCAGGCCTCAAACCACGAGAAGTTCCAGCCCAAAAGGCAGCCAAAATGCAGCCCACATCCGGGAGAATATCAATAGCAGGGGGTGGAGCAAGCCAGGCCTCAAACCACGAGAAGCTCCAGCCCAAAAGACAGCCAAAATCCAGCCCACATCTGGGAGAATCTCAAGAGCAGGGGGTGGAGCAAGCCAGGCCTCAAACCTAGAGAAGCTCCAGCCCAAAATGCAGCGAAAATGCAGCCCGCCTACGGGAGAATCTCAAGAGCAGGAGGTGGAGCAAGCCAGGCCTCAAACCACGAGAAGTTCCAGCCCAAAAGGCAGCCAAAATGCAGCCCACATCTGGGAGAATATCAAGAGCATGGGGTGGAGCAATCCAGGCCTCAAACCACGAGAAGCTCCAGCCCAAAAGACAGCCAAAATCCAGCCCACATCTGGGAGAATCTCAAGAGCAGGGGGTGGAGCAAGCCAGGCCTCAAACCTAGAGAAGCTCCAGCCCAAAATGCAGCGAAAATGCAGCCCGCCTACGGGAGAATCTCAAGAGCAGGAGGTGGAGCAAGCCAGGCCTCAAACCACGAGAAGCTCCAGCCCAAAATGCAGCGAAAATGCAGCCCACCTCCGGGAGAATATCAAGAGCAGGGGTTGGAGCAAGCCAGGCCTCAAACCTCGAGAAGCTCCAGCCCAAAAGGCAGCCAAAATGCAGCCCACATCCGGGAGAATCTCAAGAGCAGGGGGTGGAGCAAGCCAGGCCTCAAACCACGAGAAGCTCCAGCCCAAAATGCAGCGAAAATGCAGCCCACCTCCGGGAGAATATCAAGAGCAGGGGTTGGAGCAAGCCAGGCCTCAAACCTCGAGAAGCTCCAGCCCAAAAGGCAGCCAAAATGCAGCCCACATCCGGGAGAATCTCAAGAGCAGGGGGTGGAGCAAGCCAGGTCTCAAAGCACGAGAAGCTCCAGCCCAAAAGGCAGCCAAAATGCAGCCCACATCCGGGAGAATCTCAAGAGCAGGGGGTGGAGCAAGCCAGGCCTCAAACCACGAGAAGCTCCAGCCCAAAAGGCAGACAAAATGCAGCCCACATCCGGGAGAATCTCAAGAGCAGGGGGTGGAGCAAGCCAGGCCTCAAACCACGAGAAGCTCCAGCCCAAAAGGCAGCCAAAATGCAGCCCACCTCAGGGAGAATCTCAAAAGCAGGGGGTGGAGCAAGCCAGGCCTCAAACCTTGAGAAGCTCCAGCCCAAAAGGCAGCCAAAATGCAGCCCACCTCCGGGAGAATCCAAAGAGCAGGGGGTGGAGCAAGCCAGGCCTCAAAGCACGAGAAGCTCCAGCCCAAGCATCAGGCAAAATGCAGCCCACATCCGGGAGAATCTCAAGAGCAGGGGGTGGAGCAAGCCAGGCCTCAAATCATGAGAAGCTCCAGCCCTAAAGGCAGCTAAAATGCAGCCCACATCCGGGAGAATCTCAAGAGCAGGGGGTGGAGCAAGCCAGGCCTCAAACCACGAGAAGCTCCAGCCCAAAAAGCAGCCAAAATGCAGCCCACATCCGGGAGAATCTCAAGAGCAGGGGGTGGAGCAAGCCAGGCCTCAAACCACGAGAAGCTCCAGCCCAAAAGGCAGCCAAAATGCAGCCCACATCCAGGAGAATCTCAAGAGCAAGGGGTAGAGCAAGCCAGGCCTCAAACCTCGAGAAGTTCCAGCCCAAAAGGCAGCCAAAATCCAGTCCACATCCAGAAGAATATCAAGAGCAGGGGGTGGAGCAAGCCAGGCCTCAAACCACGAGAAGCTCCAGCCCAAAAGGCATCCAAAATGCAGCCCACATCCGGGAGAATCTCAAGAGCAGGGGGTGGAGAAAGCCAGGCCTCAAACCACGAGAAGCTCCAGCCCAACAGGCAGCCAAAATGCAGCCCACATCCGGGAGAATATCAAGAGCAGGGGGTGGAGCAAGCCAGGCCTCAAACCACGAGAAGCTCCAGCCCAACAGGCAGCCAAAATGCAGCCCACATCCGGGAGAATATCAAGAGCAGGGGGTGGAGCAAGCCAGGCCTCAAACCACGAGAAGCTCCAGCCCAAAAGACAGCCAAAATCCAGCCCACATCTGGGAGAATCTCAAGAGCAGGGGGTGGAGCAAGCCAGGCCTCAAACCACGAGAAGCTCCAGCCCAAGAATCAGCCAAAATGCAGCCCACATCCGGGAGAATCTCAAGAGCAGGGAGTGGAGCAAGCCAGGCCTCAAACCACGAGAAGCTCCAGCCCAAGCATCAGCCAAAATGCAGCCCACATCCGGGAGAATCTCAAGAGCAGGGGGTGGAGCAAGCCAGGCCTCAAACCACGAGAAGCTCCAGCCCAAAAGGCAGCCAAAATCCAGCCCACCTCCGGGAGAATCTCAAGAGCAGGGGGTGGAGTCAGGCAGGCCTCAAACCACGATAAGCTCCAGCCCAAAAAGTAACCAAAATCCAGCCCACATCCGGGAGAATCTCAAGAGCAGGGGGTGGAGCAAGGCAGGCCTCAAACCACGAGAAGCTCCAGCCCAAGTATCAGCCAAAATGCAGCCCACATCCGGGAGAATATCAAGAGCAGGGGGTGGAGCAAGCCAGGCCTCAAACCTCGAGAAGCTCCAGCCCAAAATGCAGCCAAAATCCAGACCACATCCAGGAGAATCTCAAGAGCAGGGGGTGGAGCAAGCCAGGCCTCAAACCACGAGAAGCTCCAGCCCAAAAGGCAGCCAAAATGCAGCCCACATCCGGGAGAATCTCAAGAGCAGGGGGTGGAGCAAGCCAGGCCTCAAACCTCGAGAAGCTCCAGCCCAAAAGGCAGCCAAAATGCAGCCCACATCCGGGAGAATCTCAAGAGCAGGGGGTGGAGCAAGCCAGGGCACAAACCTCGATAAGCTCCAGTCCAAAATGCAGCCAAAATGCAGCCCACATCCGGGAGAATATCAAGAGCAGGGGTTGGAGCAAGCCAGGCCTCAAACCACGAGAAGCTCCAGCCCAAAATGCAGCGAAAATGCAGCCCACCTCCGGGAGAATATCAAGAGCAGGGGTTGGAGCAAGCCAGGCCTCAGACCACGAGAAGCTCCAGCCCAAAATGCAGCCAAAATCCTAACCACATCCGGGAGAATATCAAGAGCAGGGTGTGGAGCAAGCCAGGCCTCAAACCACGAGAAGCTCCAGCCCAAAAGTCAGCCAAATTCCAGAACACATCCGGGAGAATCTCAAGAGCAGGGGGTGGAGCAAGCCAGGCCTCAAACCACAAGAAGCTCCAGCCCAAAAGGCAGCCAAAATCCAGCCCACATCCGAGAGAATATCAAGAGCAGGGGGTGGAGCAAGGCAGGCCTCAAACCACGAGAAGCTCCAGCCCAAAAGGCAGCCAAAATGCAGCCCACATCCGGGAGAATCTCAAGAGCAGGGGGTGGAGCAAGCCAGGCCTCAAACCACGAGAAGTTCCATCCCAAAAGGCAGCCAAAATGCAGCCCACATCCGGGAGAATCTCAAGAGCAGGGGGTGGAGCAAGCCAGGCCTCAAACCACGAGAAGCTCCAGCCCTAAAGGCAGCCAAAATGCAGCCCACATCCGGGAGAATCTCAAGAGCAGGGGGTGGAGCAAGCCAGGCCTCAAACCACGAGAAGCTCCAGCCCAACAGGCAGCCAAAATGAAGCCCACATCCGGGAGAATATCAAGAGCAGGGGGTGGAGCAATCCAGGCCTCAAACCACCAGAAGCTCCAGCCCAAAAGACAGCCAAAATCCAGCCCACATCTGGGAGAATCTCAAGAGCAGGGGGTGGAGCAAGCCAGGCCTCAAACCACGAGAAGCTCCAGCCCAAGAATCAGCCAAAATGCAGCCCACATCCGGGAGAATCTCAAGAGTAGGGGGTCGAGCAAGCCAGGCCTCAAACCACGAGAAGCTCCAGCCCAAAAGGCAGCCAAAATCCAGACCACATCCAGGAGAATCTCAAGAGCAGGGGGTGGAGCAAGCCAGGCCTCAAACCTAGAGAAGCTCCAGCCCAAAATGCAGCGAAAATGCAGCCCGCCTATGGGAGAATCTCAAGAGCAGGAGGTGGAGCAAGCCAGGCCTCAAACCACGAGAAGCTCCAGCCCAAAATGCAGCGAAAATGCAGCCCACCTCCGGGAGAATATCAAGAGCAGGGGTTGGAGCAAGCCAGGCCTCAAACCTCGAGAAGCTCCAGCCCTAAAGGCAGCCAAAATGCAGCCCACATCCGGGAGAATCTCAAGAGCAGGGGGTGGAGCAAGCCAGGCCTCAAACCACGAGAAGTTCCATCCCAAAAGGCAGCCAAAATGCAGCCCACATCCGGGAGAATCTCAAGAGCAGGGGGTGGAGCAAGCCAGGCCTCAAACCACGAGAAGCTCCAGCCCAAAAGTCAGCCAAATGCAGCCCACATCCGGGAGAATCTCAAGAGCAGGGGTTGGAGTAAGCCAGGCCTCAAACCACGAGAAGCTCCAGCCCAAAAGTCAGCCAAAATGCAGGCCACATCCGGGAGAATCACAAGAGCAGGGGGTGGAGCAAGCCAGGCCTCAAACCACGAGAAGCTCCAGCCCAAAAGGCAGAGAAAATCCAGCCGACATCCGGGAGAATCTCAAGAGCAGGGGGTGGAGCAAGGCAGGCCTCAAACCTCGAGAAGCTCCAGCCCAAAAGGCAGCCAAAATCCAGCCCACATCCGGGAGAATCTCAAGAGCAGGGGGTGGAGCAAGCCAGGCCTCAAACCACGAGAAGCTCCAGCCCAAAACGCAGCCAAAATGCAGCCCACATCCAGGAGAATCTCAAGAGCAGGGGGTGGAGCAAGCCAGGCCTCAAACCACGAGAAGCTCCAGCCCAAAAGGCAGCCAAAATGCAGCCCACATCCGGGAGAATCTCAAGAGCAGGGGGTGGAGCCAGCCAGGCCTCAAACCACGAGAAGCTCCAGCCCAAAAGGCAGCCAAAATGCAGCCCACATCCAGGAGAATATCAAGAGCAGGGGGTGGAGCAAGCCAGGCCTCAAATCACGAGAAGCTCCTGCCCAAAACGCAGCCAAAATGCAGCCCACATCCGGGAGAATCTCAAGAGCAGGGAGTGGAGCAAGCCAGGCCTCAAACCACGAGAAGCTCCAGCCCAAAAGGCAGCCAAAATGCAGCCCACCTCCGGGAGAATATCAAGAGCAGGGGGTGGAGCAAGCCAGGCCTCAAACCACGAGAAGCTCCAGCCCAAGAATCAGCCAAAATGCAGCCCACATCCGGGAGAATCTCAAGAGCAGGGGGTGGAGCAAGCCAGGACTCAAACCACGAGAATCTCCAGCCCAAAATGCAGCCAAAATGCAGCCCACCTCCGGGAGAATCTCAAAGGCAGAGTTTGGAGAAAGCCAGGCCTCAAACCACGAGAAGCTCCAGCCCAAAAGGCAGCCAAAATGCAGCCCACATCCAGGAGAATATCAAGAGCAGGGGGTGGAGCAAGCCAGGCCTCATATCACGAGAAGCTCCAGCCCAAAAGGCAGCCAAAATGCAGCCCACATCCGGGAGAATCTCAAGAGCAGGGAGTGGAGCAAGCCAGGCCTCAAAACACGAGAAGCTCCAGCCCAAAAGGCAGCCAAAATGCAGCCCACCTCCGGGAGAATATCAAGAGCAGGGGGTGGAGCAAGCCAGGCCTCAAACCACGAGAAGCTCCAGCCCAAGAATCAGCCAATATGCAGCCCACATCGGGCAGAATATCAAGAGCACGGGGTGGAGAAAGCCAGGCCTCAAACCATGAGAATCTCCAGCCCAAAAGGCAGCGAAAATGAAGCCCACATCCGGGAGAATCTCAAGAGCAGGGGGTGGAGCAAGCCAGGCCTCAAACCACGAGAAGCTCCAGCCCAAAATGCAGCCAAATGCAGCCCACATCCGGGAGAATATCAAGAGCAGGGGTTGGAGAAAGCCAGGACTCAAACCTCGAGAAGCTCCAGCCCAAAATATCAGCCAAAATGCAGCCCACATCCGGGAGAATCTCAAGAGCAGGGCTTGGAGCAAGCCAGGCCTCAAACCACGAGAAGCTCCAGCCCAAAATTCAGCCAAAATGCAGCCCACCTCCGGGAGAATCTCAAGAGCAGGGGGTGGAGCAAGACAGGCCTCAAACCACAAGAAGCTCCAGCCCAAAAGGCAGCCAAAATGCAGCCCACCTCCGGGAGTATATCCAGAGCAGGGGGTGGAGCAAGCCAGGCCTCAAACCACGAGAACCTCCAGCCCAAAAGGCAGCCAAAATGCAGCCCACATCCGGGAGAATCTCAAGAGCAGGTGGTGGAGCAAGCCAGGCCTCAAACCACGAGAAGCTCCAGCCCAAAAGGCAGCCAAAATGCAGCCCACCTCCGGGAGAATCTTAAAGGCAGAGTTTGGAGAAAGCCAGGCCTCAAACCACGAGAAGCTCCAGCCCAAAAGGCAGCCAAAATGCAGCCCACATCCAGGAGAATCTCAAGAGCAGGGGGTGGAGCAAGCCAGGCCTCAAACCTCGAGAAGCTCCAGCCCAAAAGGCAGCCAAAATGCAGCCCACATCCGGGAGAATCTCAAGAGCAGGGGGTGGAGCAAGCCAGGCCTCAAACCATGAGAAGCTCCAGCCCAAAAGGAAGACAAAATGCAGCCCAAATCTGGGAGAATCTCAAGAGCAGGGGGTGGAGCAAGCCAGGCCTCAAACCACGAGAAGCTCCAGCCCAAAAGGCAGCCAAAATGCAGCCCACATCCGGGAGAATCTCAAGAGCAGGGGGTGGAGCAAGCCAGGCCTCAAACCACAAGAAGCTCCAGCCCAAGAATCAGCCAATATGCAGCCCACATCCGGGAGAATCTCAAGAGCAGAGGGTGGAGCAAGCCAGGCCTCAAACCACGAGAAGCACCAGCCCAAAAGGCAGCCAAAATGCAGCCCACATCCGGGAGTATATCCAGAGCAGGGGATGGAGCAAGGCAGGCCTCAAACCACGAGATGCTCCAGCCCAAAAGGTAGCCAAAATGCAGCCCACATCCGGGAGAATCTCAAGAGCAGGGGGTGGAGCAAGCCAGGCCTCAAACCACGAGAAGCTCCAGCCCAAAAGGCAGCCAAAATGCAGCCCACCTCCGGGAGAATCTCAAAGGCAGAGTTTGGAGAAAGCCAGGCCTCAAACCACGAGAAGCTCCAGCCCAAAATGCAGCCAAAATGCACCCCACCTCCGGGAGAATCTCAAGAGCAGGCGGTGGAGCAAGCCAGGGCTCAAACCACGAGAAGCTCCAGCCCAAAAGGCAGCCAAAATGCAGCCCACCTCCAGGAGAATCTCAAGAGCAGGGGGTGGAGCAAGCCAGGCCTCAAACCACGAGAAGCTCCAGCCCAAAAGGCAGCCAAATGCAGCCCACATCCGGGAGAATCTCAAGAGCAGGGGGTGGAGCAAGCCAGGCCTCAAACCACGAGAAGCTGCAGCCCAAGAATCAGCCAAAATGCAGCATACATACGGGAGAATCTCAAGAGTAGGAGGTGGAGCAAGCCAGGCCTCAAACCACGAGAAGCTCCAGCCCAAAAGGCAACCAAAATGCAGCCCACATCCGGGAGAATATCAAGAGCAGGGGTTGGAGAAAGCCAGGCCTCAAACCTCGAGAAGCTCCAGCCCAAAATATCAGCCAAAATGCAGGCCACATCCGGGAGAATCTCAAGAGCAGGGCTTGGAGCAAGCCAGGCCTCAAACCACGAGAAGCTCCAGCCCAAAATTCAGCCAAAATGCAGCCCACCTCCGGGAGAATCTCAAGAGCAGGGGGTGGAGCAAGACAGGCCTCAAACCACGAGAAGCTCCAGCCCAAAAGGCAGCCAAAATGCAGCCCACCTCCGGGAGAATCTCAAGAGCAGGGGGTGGAGCAAGCCAGGCCTCAAACCACGAGAATCTCCAGCCCAAAAGGCAGCCAAAATGCAGCCCACCTCCGGGAGAATCTTAAAGGCAGAGTTTGGAGAAAGCCAGGCCTCAAACCACGAGAAGATCCAGCCCAAAAGGCAGCCAAAATGCAGCCCACATCCAGGAGAATATCAAGAGCAGGGGGTGGAGCAAGCCAGGCCTCAAACCTCGAGAAGCTCCAGCCCAAAAGGCAGCCAAAATGCAGCCCACATCCGGGAGAATCTCAAGAGCAGGGGGTGGAGCAAGCCAGGCCTCAAACCACGAGAAGCTCCAGCCCAAAAAGAAGACAAAATGCAGCCCAAATCCGGGAGAATCTCAAGAGCAGGGGGTGGAGCAAGCCAGGCCTCAAACCACGAGAAGCTCCAGCCCAAAATGCAGCCAAAATGCAGCCCACATCCGGGAGAATCTCAAGAGCAGGGGGTGGAGCAAGCCAGGCCTCAAACCACGAGAAGCTCCAGCCCAAAAGGCAGCCAAAATGCAGCCCACCTCCGGGAGAATCTCAAAGGCAGAGTTTGGAGAAAGCCAGGCCTCAAACCACGAGAAGCTCCAGCCCAAAAGGCAGCCAAAATGCAGCCCACATCCAGGAGAATATCAAGAGCAGGGGGTGGAGCAAGCCAGGCCTCAAACCACGAGAAGCTCATGCCCAAAACGCAGCCAAAATGCAGCCCACATCCGGGAGAATCTCAAGAGCAGGGAGTGGATCAAGCCAGGCCTCAAACCACGAGAAGCTCCAGCCCAAAATGCAGCCAAAATGCAGCCCACCTCCGGGAGAATCTCAAGAGCAGGGGGTGGAGCAAGCCAGGCCTCAAACCAGGAGAAGCTCCAGCCCAAAAGGCAGCCAAAATGCAGCCCACATCCAGGAGAATCTCAAGAGCAGGGGGTGGAGCAAGCCAGGCCTCAAACCACGAGAAGCTCCAGCCCAAGAATCAGCTAATAGGCAGCCCACATAGGGCAGAATTTCAAGAGCAGGGGGTGGAGAAAGCCAGGCCTCAAACCATGAGAATCTCCAGCTTAAAAGGCAGCCAAAATGCAGCCCACATCCGGGAGAATCTCAAGAGCAGGGGGTGGAGCAAGCCAGGCCTCAAACCACGAGAAGCTCCAGCCCAAAAGGCAGCCAAATGCAGCCCACATCCGGGAGAATCTCAAGAGCAGGGGGTGGAGCAAGCCAGGCCTCAAACCACGAGAAGCTCCAGCCCAAAAGGCAGCCAAAATGCAGCCCACATCCGGGAGAATATCAAGAGCAGGCGGTGGAGCAAGCCAGGCCTCAAACCACGAGAAGCTCCAGCCCAAAAGGCAGCGAAAATCCAGCCCACATCCGGGAGAATCTCAAGAGCAGGGGGTGGAGCAAGGCAGGCCTCAAACCTCGAGAAGCTCCAGCCCAAAAGGCAGCCAAAATCCAGCCCACATCCGGGAGAATCTCAAGAGCAGGGGGTGGAGCAAGCCAGGCCTCAAACCACGAGAAGCTCCAGCCCAAAATGCAGCGAAAATGCAGCCCACCTCCGGGAGAATATCAAGAGCAGGAGGTGGAGCAAGCCAGGCCTCAAACCACGAGAAGCTCCAGCCCAAAATGCAGCGAAAATGCAGCCCACCTCCGGGAGAATCTCAAGAGCAGGAGGTGGAGCAAGCCAGGCCTCAAACCACGAGAAGCTCCAGCCCAAAATGCAGCGAAAATGCAGCCCACCTCCGGGAGAATATCAAGAGCAGGGGTTGGAGCAAGCCAGGCCTCAAACCTCGAGAAGCTCCAGCCCAAAAGGCAGCCAAAATGCAGCCCACATCCGGGAGAATCTCAAGAGCAGGGGGTGGAGCAAGCCAGGTCTCAAAGCACGAGAAGCTCCAGCCCAAAAGGCAGCCAAAATGCAGCCCACATCCGGGAGAATCTCAAGAGCAGGGGGTGGAGCAAGCCAGGCCTCAAATCATGAGAAGCTCCAGCCCTAAAGGCAGCTAAAATGCAGCCCACATCCGGGAGAATCTCAAGAGCAGGGGGTGGAGCAAGCCAGGCCTCAAACCACGAGAAGCTCCAGCCCAAAAAGCAGCCAAAATGCAGCCCACATCCGGGAGAATCTCAAGAGCAGGGGGTGGAGCAAGCCAGGCCTCAAACCACGAGAAGCTCCAGCCCAAAAGGCAGCCAAAATGCAGCCCACATCCAGGAGAATCTCAAGAGCAAGGGGTGGAGCAAGCCAGGCCTCAAACCTCGAGAAGCTCCAGCCCAAAAGGCAGCCAAAATCCAGCCCACATCCAGAAGAATATCAAGAGCAGGGGGTGGAGCAAGCCAGGCCTCAAACCTCGAGAAGCTCCAGCCCAAAAGGCATCCAAAATGCAGCCCACATCCGGGAGAATCTCAAGAGCAGGGGGTGGAGCAAGCCAGGCCTCAAACCACGAGAAGCTCCAGCCCAACAGGCAGCCAAAATGCAGCCCACATCCGGGAGAATATCAAGAGCAGGGGGTGGAGCAAGCCAGGCCTCAAACCACGAGAAGCTCCAGCTCAAAAGACAGCCAAAATCCAGCCCACATCTGGGAGAATATCAAGAGCAGGGGGTGGAGCAAGCCAGGCCTCAAACCACGAGAAGTTCCAGCCCAAAAGGCAGCCAAAATGCAGCCCACATCCGGGAGAATATCAAGAGCAGGGGGTGGAGCAATCCAGGCCTCAAACCACGAGAAGCTCCAGCCCAAAAGACAGCCAAAATGCAGCCCACATCTGGGAGAATCTCAAGAGCAGGGGGTGGAGCAAGCCAGGCCTCAAACCACGAGAAGCTCCAGCCCAAGAATCAGCCAAAATGCAGCCCACATCCGGGAGAATCTCAAGAGCAGGGAGTGGAGCAAGCCAGGCCTCAAACCACGAGAAGCTCCAGCCCAAAAGGCAGCCAAAATGCAGCCCACATCCGGGAGAATCTCAAGAGCAGGGGGTGGAGCAAGCCAGGCCTCAAACCACGAGAATCTCCAGCCCAAAAGGCAGCCAAAATCCAGCCCACCTCCGGGAGAATCTCAAGAGCAGGGGGTGGAGTCAGGCAGGCCTCAAACCACGATAAGCTCCAGCCCAAAAAGTAACCAAAATCCAGCCCACATCCGGGAGAATCTCAAGAGCAGGGGGTGGAGCAAGGCAGGCCTCAAACCACGAGAAGCTCCAGCCCAAGTATCAGCCAAAATGCAGCCCACATCCGGGAGAATATCAAGAGCAGGGGGTGGAGCAAGCCAGGCCTCAAACCTCGAGAAGCTCCAGCCCAAAATGCAGCCAAAATCCAGACCACATCCAGGAGAATCTCAAGAGCAGGGGGTGGAGCAAGCCAGGCCTCAAACCACGAGAAGCTCCAGCCCAAAAGGCAGCCAAAATGCAGCCCACATCCGGGAGAATCTCAAGAGCAGGGGGTGGAGCAAGCCAGGCCTCAAACCTCGAGAAGCTCCAGCCCAAAAGGCAGCCAAAATGCAGCCCACATCCGGGAGAATCTCAAGAGCAGGGGGTGGAGCAAGCAAGGGCACAAACCTCGATAAGCTCCAGCCCAAAAGGCAGCCAAAATGCAGCCCACATCCGGGAGAATATCAAGAGCAGGGGGTGGAGCAATCCAGGCCTCAAACCACGAGAAGCTCCAGCCCAAAAGACAGCCAAAATGCAGCCCACATCTGGGAGAATCTCAAGAGCAGGGGGTGGAGCAAGCCAGGCCTCAAACCACGAGAAGCTCCAGCCCAAGAATCAGCCAAAATGCAGCCCACATCCGGGAGAATCTCAAGAGCAGGGAGTGGAGCAAGCCAGGCCTCAAACCACGAGAAGCTCCAGCCCAAAAGGCAGCCAAAATGCAGCCCACATCCGGGAGAATCTCAAGAGCAGGGGGTGGAGCAAGCCAGGCCTCAAACCACGAGAATCTCCAGCCCAAAAGGCAGCCAAAATCCAGCCCACCTCCGGGAGAATCTCAAGAGCAGGGGGTGGAGTCAGGCAGGCCTCAAACCACGATAAGCTCCAGCCCAAAAAGTAACCAAAATCCAGCCCACATCCGGGAGAATCTCAAGAGCAGGGGGTGGAGCAAGGCAGGCCTCAAACCACGAGAAGCTCCAGCCCAAGTATCAGCCAAAATGCAGCCCACATCCGGGAGAATATCAAGAGCAGGGGGTGGAGCAAGCCAGGCCTCAAACCTCGAGAAGCTCCAGCCCAAAATGCAGCCAAAATCCAGACCACATCCAGGAGAATCTCAAGAGCAGGGGGTGGAGCAAGCCAGGCCTCAAACCACGAGAAGCTCCAGCCCAAAAGGCAGCCAAAATGCAGCCCACATCCGGGAGAATCTCAAGAGCAGGGGGTGGAGCAAGCCAGGCCTCAAACCTCGAGAAGCTCCAGCCCAAAAGGCAGCCAAAATGCAGCCCACATCCGGGAGAATCTCAAGAGCAGGGGGTGGAGCAAGCAAGGGCACAAACCTCGATAAGCTCCAGTCCAAAATGCAGCCAAAATGCAGCCCACATCCGGGAGAATATCAAGAGCAGGGGTTGGAGCAAGCCAGGCCTCAAACCACGAGAAGCTCCAGCCCAAAATGCAGCGAAAATGCAGCCCACCTCCGGGAGAATATCAAGAGCAGGGGTTGGAGCAAGCCAGGCCTCAGACCACGAGAAGTTCCAGCCCAAAATGCAGCCAAAATCCTAACCACATCCGGGAGAATATCAAGAGCAGGGTGTGGAGCAAGCCAGGCCTCAAACCACGAGAAGCTCCAGCCCAAAAGTCAGCCAAATTCCAGAACACATCGGGGAGAATCTCAAGAGCAGGGGGTGGAGCAAGCCAGGCCTCAAACCACGAGAAGCTCCAGCCCAAAAGGCAGCCAAAATCCAGCCCACATCCGAGAGAATATCAAGAGCAGGGGGTGGAGCAAGGCAGGCCTCAAACCACGAGAAGCTCCAGCCCAAAAGGCAGCCAAAATGCAGCCCACATCCGGGAGAATCTCAAGAGCAGGGGGTGGAGCAAGCCAGGCCTCAAACCACGAGAAGTTCCATCCCAAAAGGCAGCCAAAATGCAGCCCACATCCGGGAGAATCTCAAGAGCAGGGGGTGGAGCAAGCCAGGCCTCAAACCACGAGAAGCTCCAGCCCTAAAGGCAGCCAAAATGCAGCCCACATCCGGGAGAATCTCAAGAGCAGGGGGTGGAGCAAGCCAGGCCTCAAACCACGAGAAGCTCCAGCCCAACAGGCAGCCAAAATGAAGCCCACATCCGGGAGAATATCAAGAGCAGGGGGTGGAGCAATCCAGGCCTCAAACCACGAGAAGCTCCAGCCCAAAAGACAGCCAAATTCCAGCCCACATCTGGGAGAATCTCAAGAGCAGGGGGTGGAGCAAGCCAGGCCTCAAACCACGAGAAGCTCCAGCCCAAGAATCAGCCAAAATGCAGCCCACATCCGGGAGAATCTCAAGAGCAGGGAGTGGAGCAAGCCAGGCCTCAAACCACGAGAAGCTCCAGCCCAAAAGGCAGCCAAAATGCAGCCCACATCCGGGAGAATCTCAAGAGTAGGGGGTCGAGCAAGCCAGGCCTCAAACCACGATAAGCTCCAGCCCAAAAAGTAACCAAAATCCAGCCCACATCCGGGAGAATCTCAAGAGCAGGGGGTGGAGCAAGGCAGGCCTCAAACCACGAGAAGCTCCAGCCCAAGTATCAGCCAAAATGCAGCCCACATCCGGGAGAATATCAAGAGCAGGGGTTGGAGCAAGCCAGGCCTCAGACCACGAGAAGCTCCAGCCCAAAATGCAGCCAAAATCCTAACCACATCCGGGAGAATATCAAGAGCAGGGTGTGGAGCAAGCCAGGCCTCAAACCACGAGAAGCTCCAGCCCAAAAGTCAGCCAAATTCCAGACCACATCCGGGAGAATCTCAAGAGCAGGGGGTGGAGCAAGCCAGGCCTCAAACCACAAGAAGCTCCAGCCCAAAAGGCAGCCAAAATCCAGCCCACATCCGAGAGAATATCAAGAGCAGGGGGTGGAGCAAGGCAGGCCTCAAACCACGAGAAGCTCCAGCCCAAAAGGCAGCCAAAATGCAGCCCACATCCGGGAGAATCTCAAGAGCAGGGGGTGGAGCAAGCCAGGCCTCAAACCACGAGAAGCTCCAGCCCAAAAGGCAGCCAAAATGCAGCCCACATCCGGGAGAATCTCAAGAGCAGGGGGTGGAGCAAGCCAGGCCTCAAACCACGAGAAGTTCCATCCCAAAAGGCAGCCAAAATGCAGCCCACATCCGGGAGAATCTCAAGATCAGGGGGTGGAGCAAGCCAGGCCTCAAACCACGAGAAGCTCCAGCCCTAAAGGCAGCCAAAATGCAGCCCACATCCGGGAGAATCTCAAGAGCAGGGGGTGGAGCAAGCCAGGCCTCAAACCACGAGAAGCTCCAGCCCAAAATGTAGCCAAAATCCACCCACATACGGGAGAATCTCAAGAGCAGGGGGTGGAGCAAGCCAGGCCTCAAACCACGAGAAGCTCCAGCCCAAGAATCAGCCAAAATCCAGCCCACATCCGGGAGAATCTCAAGAGCAGGGGGTGGAGCAAGCCAGGCCTCAAACCACGAGAAGCTCCAGCCCAAAAATGATCCAAAATCCAGCCCACATCTGGGAGAATCTCAAGAGCAGGGGGTGGAGGAAGCCAGGCCTCAAACCATGAGAAGCTCCAGCCCAAAAGGCAGCCAAAATGCAGCCCATATCCGGGAGAATCTCAAGAGAAGGGGTTGGAGCAAGCCAGGCCTCAAACCACGAGAAGCTCCAGCCCAAAAGGCAGCCAAAATGCAGGGCACATCCGGGAGAATCTCAAGAGCAGGGGGTGGAGCAAGCCAGGCCTCAAACCACGAGAAGCTCCAGCCCACAAGGCAGCCAAAATGCAGCCCACATCCAGGAGAATCTCAAGAGCAGGGGGTGGAGCAAGCCAGGCCTCAAACCACGAGAAGCTCCAGCCCAAACTGCAGCCAAAATCCAGCCCACTTCCGGGACAATTTCAAGAGCAGGGGTTGGAGAAAGCCAGGCCTCAAACCACAAGAAGCTCCAGCCCAAAAATGATCCAAAATCCAGCCCACATCTGGGAGAATCTCAAGAGCAGGGGGTGGAGCAAGCCAGGCCTCAAACCACGAGAAGCTCCAGCCCAAAAGGCAGCCAAAATGCAGCCCACATCCGGGAGAATCTCAAGAGCAGGGGGTGGAGCAAGCCAGGCCTCAAACCACGGGAAGCTCCAGCCCAAGAATCAGCCAAAATGCAACCCACATCCGGAAGAATATCAAGAGCAGGGGGTGGAGCAAGCCAGGCCTCAAACCACGAGAAGCTCCAGCCCAAAAGGCAGCCAAAATGCAGCCCACATCCGGGAGAATCTCAAGAGCAGGGGGTGGAGCAAGCCAGGCCTCAAACCACGAGAAGTTCCATCCCAAAAGGCAGCCAAAATGCAGCCCACCTCCGGGAGAATATCAAGAGCAGGGGGTGGAGCAAGCCAGGCCTCAAACCACGAGAAGCTCCAGCCCAAAATGCAGCCAAAATCCACCCACATCCGGGAGAAACTCAAGAGCTGGGAGTGGAGCAAGCCAGGCCTCAAACCACGAGAAGCTCCAGCCCAAAATGCAGCCAAAATGCAGCCCACATCTGGGAGAATATCAAGAGCAGGGGTTGGAGCAACCCAGACCTCAAAGCACGAGAAGCTCCAGCCCAAAAAGCAGCCAAAATGCAGCCCACATCCGGGAGTATATCAAGAGCAGGGGGTGGAGCAAGCCAGGCCTCAAACCATGAGAAGCTCCAGCCCAAGAATCAGCCAATATGCAGCCCACATAGGGCAGAATATCAAGAGCAGGGGGTGGAGCAAGCCAGGCCTCAAACCACGAGAAGATCCAGCCCAAAACGCAGCCAAAATGCAACCCACATCCAGGAGAATCTCAAGAGCAGGGGGTGGAGCAAGCCAGGCCTCAAACCACGAGAAGCTCCAGCCCAAAAGGCAGCCAAAATGCAGCCCACATCCGGGAGAATCTCAAGAGCAGGGGGTGGAGCCAGCCAGGCCTCAAACCACGAGAAGCTCCAGCCCAAAAGGCAGCCAAAATGCAGCCCACATCCGGGAGAATCTCAAGAGCAGGGGGTGGAGCAAGCCAGGCCTCAAACCACGAGAAGCTCCAGCCCAAAAGGCAGCCAAAATGCAGCCCACATCCGGGAGAATCTCAAGACTAGGGGCTCGAGGAAGGCAGGCCTCAAACCACGAGAAGCTCCAGCCCAAAAGGCAGCCAAAATGCAGCACACATCCGGGAGTATATCCAGAGCAGGGGGTGGAGCAAGCCAGGCCTCAAACCACGAGAACCTAAAGCCAAAAAGGCAGCCAAAATGCAGCCCACATCCGGGAGAATATCAAGAGCAGGCGGTGGAGCAAGCCAGGCCTCAAACCACGAGAAGCTCCAGCCCAAAAGGCAGCCAAAATGCAGCCCACATCCAGGAGAATATTAAGAGCAGGGGGTGGAGCAAGCCAGGCCTCAAACCTCGAGAAGCTCCAGCCCAAAAGGCAGCCAAAATCCAGCCCACATCCGGGAGAATCTCAAGAGCAGGGGGTGGAGCAAGCCAGGCCTCAAACCATGAGAAGCTCCAGCCCAAAAGGCAGCCAAAATGCAGCCCACATCCGGGAGAATCTCAAGAGCAGGGGTTGGAGCAAGCCAGGCCTCAAACCACGAGAAGCTCCAGCCCAAAAGGCAGCCAAAATGCAGCCCACATCCAGGAGAATATCAAGAGCAGTGGGTGGAGCAAGCCAGGCCTCAAATCACGAGAAGCTCCTGCCCAAAACGCAGCCAAAATGCAGCCCACCTCCGGGAGAATATCAAGAGCAGGGGGTGGAGCAAGCCAGGCCTCAAACCACGAGAAGCTCCAGCCCAAGAATCAGCCAAAATGCAGCCCACATCCGGGAGAATATCAAGAGCAGGGGTTGGAGCAAGCCAGGCCTCAAACCACGAGAAGCTCCAGCCCAAAAGGCAGCCAAAATGCAGCCCACCTCCGGGAGAATATCAAGAGCAGGGGGTGGAGCAAGCCAGGCCTCAAACCACGAGAAGCTCCACCCCAAAATGCAGCCAAAATGCAGCCCACATCCGGGAGAATCTCAAGAGCAGGGGGTGGAGCAAGCCAGGACTCAAACCACGAGAATCTCCAGCCCAAAAGGCAGCCAAAATGCAGCCCACCTCCGGGAGAATCTCAAAGGCAGAGTTTGGAGAAAGCCAGGCCTCAAACCACGAGAAGCTCCAGCCCAAAAGGCAGCCAAAATGCAGCCCACATCCAGGAGAATATCAAGAGCAGGGGGTGGAGCAAGCCAGGCCTCATATCACGAGAAGCTCCAGCCCAAAAGGCAGCCAAAATGCAGCCCACATCCGGGAGAATCTCAAGAGCAGGGAGTGGAGCAAGCCAGGCCTCAAACCACGAGAAGCTCCAGCCCAAAAGGCAGCCAAAATGCAGCCCACCTCCGGGAGAATATCAAGAGCAGGGGGTGGAGCAAGCCAGGCCTCAAACCACGAGAACCTAAAGCCAAAAAGGCAGCCAAAATGCAGCCCACATCCGGGAGAATATCAAGAGCAGGCGGTGGAGCAAGCCAGGCCTCAAACCACGAGAAGCTCCAGCCCAAAAGGCAGCCAAAATGCAGCCCACATCCAGGAGAATATTAAGAGCAGGGGGTGGAGCAAGCCAGGCCTCAAACCTCGAGAAGCTCCAGCCCAAAAGGCAGCCAAAATCCAGCCCACATCCGGGAGAATCTCAATAGCAGGGAGTGGAGCAAGCCAGGCCTCAAACCACGAGAAGCTCCAGCCCAAAAGTAAGACAAAATGCAGCCCACATCCGGGAGAATCTCAAGAGCAGGGGGTGGAGCAAGCCAGGCCTCAAACCACGAGAAGCTCCAGCCCAAAAGGCAGCCAAAATGCAGCCCACCTCCGGGAGAATCTCAAGAGCAGGGGGTGGAGCAAGCCAGGCCTCAAACCATGAGAAGCTCCAGCCCAAAAGGCAGCCAAAATGCAGCCCACATCCGGGAGAATCTCAAGAGCAGGGGTTGGAGCAAGCCAGGCCTCAAACCACGAGAAGCTCCAGCCCAAAAGGCAGCCAAAATGCAGCCCACATCCAGGAGAATATCAAGAGCAGTGGGTGGAGCAAGCCAGGCCTCAAATCACGAGAAGCTCCTGCCCAAAACGCAGCCAAAATGCAGCCCACATCCGGGAGAATCTCAAGAGCAGGGAGTGGAGCAAGCCAGGCCTCAAACCACGAGAAGCTCCAGCCCAAAAGGCAGCCAAAATGCAGCCCACCTCCGGGAGAATATCAAGAGCAGGGGGTGGAGCAAGCCAGGCCTCAAACCACGAGAAGCTCCAGCCCAAGAATCAGCCAAAATGCAGCCCACATCCGGGAGAATATCAAGAGCAGGGGTTGGAGCAAGCCAGGCCTCAAACCACGAGAAGCTCCAGCCCAAAAGGCAGCCAAAATGCAGCCCACCTCCGGGAGAATATCAAGAGCAGGGGGTGGAGCAAGCCAGGCCTCAAACCACGAGAAGCTCCAGCCCAAAAGGCAGCCAAAATGCAGCCCACATCCGGGAGAATCTCAAGAGCAGGGGGTGGAGCAAGCCAGGCCTCAAACCACGAGAAGCTCCACCCCAAAATGCAGCCAAAATGCAGCCCACATCCGGGAGAATCTCAAGAGCAGGGGGTGGAGCAAGCCAGGACTCAAACCACGAGAATCTCCAGCCCAAAAGGCAGCCAAAATGCAGCCCACCTCCGGGAGAATCTCAAAGGCAGAGTTTGGAGAAAGCCAGGCCTCAAACCACGAGAAGCTCCAGCCCAAAAGGCAGCCAAAATGCAGCCCACATCCAGGAGAATATCAAGAGCAGGGGGTGGAGCAAGCCAGGCCTCATATCACGAGAAGCTCCAGCCCAAAAGGCAGCCAAAATGCAGCCCACATCCGGGAGAATCTCAAGAGCAGGGAGTGGAGCAAGCCAGGCCTCAAACCACGAGAAGCTCCAGCCCAAAAGGCAGCCAAAATGCAGCCCACCTCCGGGAGAATATCAAGAGCAGGGGGTGGAGCAAGCCAGGCCTCAAACCACGAGAAGCTCCAGCCCAAGAATCAGCCAATATGCAGTCCACATCGGGCAGAATATCAAGAGCAGGGGGTGGAGAAAGCCAGGCCTCAAACCATGAGAATCTCCAGCCCAAAAGGCAGCGAAAATGCAGCCCACATCCGGGAGAATCTCAAGAGCAGGGGGTGGAGCAAGCCAGGCCTCAAACCACGAGAAGCTCCAGCCCAAAATGCAGCCAAATGCAGCCCACATCCGGGAGAATCTCAAGAGTAGGGGGTGGAGCAAGGCAGGCCTCAAACCATGAGAATTTCCAGCCCAAAAGTCAGCCAAAATGCAGCCCACATCCGGGAGAATCTCAAGAGCAGGGGGTGGAGCAAGCCAGGCCTCAAACCACGAGAAGCTCCAGCCCAAGAATCAGCCAAAATGCAGCATACATACGGGAGAATCTCAAGAGTAGGAGGTGGAGCAAGCCAGGCCTCAAACCATGAGAAGCTCCAGCCCAAAAGGCAGCCAAAATGCAGCCCACATCCGGGAGAATCTCAAGAGCAGGGGGTGGAGCAAGCCAGGCCTCAAACCACAAGAAGCTCCAGCCCAAGAATCAGCCAATATGCAGCCCACATCCGGGAGAATCTCAAGAGCAGAGGGTGGAGCAAGCCAGGCCTCAAACCACGAGAAGCTCCAGCCCAAAAGGCAGCCAAAATGCAGCCCACATCCGGGAGTATATCCAGAGCAGGGGATGGAGCAAGGCAGGCCTCAAACCACGAGATGCTCCAGCCCAAAAGGCAGCCAAAATGCAGCCCACATCCGGGAGAATCTCAAGAGCAGGGGGTGGAGCAAGCCAGGCCTCAAACCACGAGAAGCTCCAGCCCAAAAGGCAACCAAAATGCAGCCCACATCCGGGAGAATATCAAGAGCAGGGGTTGGAGAAAGCCAGGCCTCAAACCTCGAGAAGCTCCAGCCCAAAATATCAGCCAAAATGCAGCCCACATCCGGGAGAATCTCAAGAGCAGGGCTTGGAGCAAGCCAGGCCTCAAACCACGAGAAGCTCCAGCCCAAAATTCAGCCAAAATGCAGCCCACCTCCGGGAGAATCTCAAGAGCAGGGGGTGGAGCAAGACAGGCCTCAAACCACGAGAAGCTCCAGCCCAAAAGGCAGCCAAAATGCAGCCCACCTCCGGGAGTATATCCAGAGCAGGGGGTGGAGCAAGCCAGGCCTCAAACCACGAGAACCTCCAGCCCAAAAGGCAGCCAAAATGCAGCCCACATCCGGGAGAATCTCAAGAGCAGGTGGTGGAGCAAGCCAGGCCTCAAACCACGAGAAGCTCCAGCCCAAAAGGCAGCCAAAATGCAGCCCACCTCCGGGAGAATCTTAAAGGCAGAGTTTGGAGAAAGCCAGGCCTCAAACCACGAGAAGCTCCAGCCCAAAAGGCAGCCAAAATGCAGCCCACATCCAGGAGAATCTCAAGAGCAGGGGGTGGAGCAAGCCAGGCCTCAAACCTCGAGAAGCTCCAGCCCAAAAGGCAGCCAAAATGCAGCCCACATCCGGGAGAATCTCAAGAGCAGGGGGTGGAGCAAGCCAGGCCTCAAACCATGAGAAGCTCCAGCCCAAAAGGAAGACAAAATGCAGCCCAAATCCGGGAGAATCTCAAGAGCAGGGGGTGGAGCAAGCCAGGCCTCAAACCACGAGAAGCTCCAGCCCAAAAGGCAGCCAAAATGCAGCCCACATCCGGGAGAATCTCAAGAGCAGGGGGTGGAGCAAGCCAGGCCTCAAACCATGAGAAGCTCCAGCCCAAAAGGCAGCCAAAATGCAGCCCACATCCGGGAGAATCTCAAGAGCAGGGGGTGGAGCAAGCCAGGCCTCAAACCACAAGAAGCTCCAGCCCAAGAATCAGCCAATATGCAGCCCACATCCGGGAGAATCTCAAGAGCAGAGGGTGGAGCAAGCCAGGCCTCAAACCACGAGAAGCTCCAGCCCAAAAGGCAGCCAAAATGCAGCCCACATCCGGGAGTATATCCAGAGCAGGGGATGGAGCAAGGCAGGCCTCAAACCACGAGATGCTCCAGCCCAAAAGGCAGCCAAAATGCAGCCCACATCCGGGAGAATCTCAAGAGCAGGGGGTGGAGCAAGCCAGGCCTCAAACCACGAGAAGCTCCAGCCCAAAAGGCAGCCAAAATGCAGCCCACCTCCGGGAGAATCTCAAAGGCAGAGTTTGGAGAAAGCCAGGCCTCAAACCACGAGAAGCTCCAGCCCAAAATGCAGCCAAAATGCACCCCACCTCCGGGAGAATCTCAAGAGCAGGGGGTGGAGCAAGCCAGGCCTCAAACCACGAGAAGCTCCAGCCCAAAAGGCAGCCAAAATGCAGCGCACCTCCAGGAGAATCTCAAGAGCAGGGGGTGGAGCAAGCCAGGCCTCAAACCACGAGAAGCTCCAGCCCAAAAGGCAGCCAAAATGCAGCCCACCTCCGGGAGTATATCCAGAGCAGGGGGTGGAGCAAGCCAGGCCTCAAACCATGAGAATCTCCAGCCCAAAAGGCAGCCAAAATGCAGCCCACATCCGGGAGAATCTCAAGAGCAGGGGGTGGAGCAAGACAGGCCTCAAACCACGAGAAGCTCCAGCCCAAAAGGCAGCCAAAATGCAGCCCACCTCCGGGAGAATCTCAAGAGCAGGGGGTGGAGCAAGCCAGGCCTCAAACCACGAGAAGCTCCAGCCCAAAAGGCAGCCAAAATGCAGCCCACCTCCGGGAGAATCTTAAAGGCAGAGTTTGGAGAAAGCCAGGCCTCAAACCACGAGAAGCTCCAGCCCAAAAGGCAGCCAAAATGCAGCCCACATCCAGGAGAATATCAAGAGCAGGGGGTGGAGCAAGCCAGGCCTCAAACCTCGAGAAGCTCCAGCCCAAAAGGCAGCCAAAATGCAGCCCACATCCGGGAGAATCTCAAGAGCAGGGGGTGGAGCAAGCCAGGCCTCAAACCACGAGAAGCTCCAGCCCAAAAGGAAGACAAAATGCAGCCCAAATCCGGGAGAATCTCAAGAGCAGGGGGTGGAGCAAGCCAGGCCTCAAACCACGAGAAGCTCCAGCCCAAAATGCAGCCAAAATGCAGCCCACATCCGGGAGAATCTCAAGAGTAGGAGGTGGAGCAAGCCAGGCCTCAAACCACGAGAAGCTCCAGCCCAAAAGGCAACCAAAATGCAGCCCACATCCGGGAGAATATCAAGAGCAGGGGTTGGAGCAAGCCAGGCCTCAAACCACGAGAAGCTCCAGCCCAAAATATCAGCCAAAATACAGGCCACATCCGGGAGAATCTCAAGAGCAGGGCTTGGAGAAAGCCAGGCCTCAAACCACGAGAAGCTCCAGCCCAAAATTCAGCCAAAATGCAGCCCACCTCCGGGAGAATCTCAAGAGCAGGGGGTGGAGCAAGACAGGCCTCAAACCACGAGAAGCTCCAGCCCAAAAGGCAGCCAAAATGCAGCCCACCTCCGGGAGAATCTCAAGAGCAGGGGGTGGAGCAAGCCAGGCCTCAAACCACGAGAAGCTCAAGCCCAAAAGGCAGCCAAAATGCAGCCCACCTCCGGGAGAATCTTAAAGGCAGAGTTTGGAGAAAGCCAGGCCTCAAACCACGAGAAGCTCCAGCCCAAAAGGCAGCCAAAATGCAGCCCACATCCAGGAGAATATCAAGAGCAGGGGGTGGAGCAAGCCAGGCCTCAAACCTCGAGAAGCTCCAGCCCAAAAGGCAGCCAAAATGCAGCCCACATCCGGGAGAATCTCAAGAGCAGGGGGTGGAGCAAGCCAGGCCTCAAACCACGAGAAGCTCCAGCCCAAAAGGAAGACAAAATGCAGCCCAAATCCGGGAGAATCTCAAGAGCAGGGGGTGGAGCAAGCCAGGCCTCAAACCACGAGAAGCTCCAGCCCAAAATGCAGCCAAAATGCAGCCCACATCCGGGAGAATCTCAAGAGTAGGAGGTGGAGCAAGCCAGGCCTCAAACCACGAGAAGCTCCAGCCCAAAAGGCAACCAAAATGCAGCCCACATCCGGGAGAATATCAAGAGCAGGGGTTGGAGAAAGCCAGGCCTCAAACCTCGAGAAGCTCCAGCCCAAAATATCAGCCAAAATGCAGGCCACATCCGGGAGAATCTCAAGAGCAGGGCTTGGAGCAAGCCAGGCCTCAAACCACGAGAAGCTCCAGCCCAAAATTCAGCCAAAATGCAGCCCACCTCCGGGAGAATCTCAAGAGCAGGGGGTGGAGCAAGACAGGCCTCAAACCACGAGAAGCTCCAGCCCAAAAGGCAGCCAAAATGCAGCCCACCTCCGGGAGAATCTCAAGAGCAGGGGGTGGAGCAAGCCAGGCCTCAAACCACGAGAAGCTCCAGCCCAAAAGGCAGCCAAAATCCAGCCCACCTCCGGGAGAATCTTAAAGGCAGAGTTTGGAGAAAGCCAGGCCTCAAACCACGAGAAGCTCCAGCCCAAAAGGCAGCCAAAATGCAGCCCACATCCAAGAGAATATCAAGAGCAGGGGGTGGAGCAAGCCAGGCCTCAAACCTCGAGAAGCTCCAGCCCAAAAGGCAGCCAAAATGCAGCCCACATCCGGGAGAATCTCAAGAGCAGGGGGTGGAGCAAGCCAGGCCTCAAACCACGAGAAGCTCCAGCCCAAAAGGAAGACAAAATGCAGCCCAAATCCGGGAGAATCTCAAGAGCAGGGGGTGGAGCAAGCCAGGCCTCAAACCACGAGAAGCTCCAGCCCAAAATGCAGCCAAAATGCAGCCCACATCCGGGAGAATCTCAAGAGCAGGGGGTGGAGCAAGCCAGGCCTCAAACCATGAGAAGCTCCAGCCCAAGAGGCAGCCAAAATGCAGCCCACATCCGGGAGAATCTCAAGAGCAGGGGGTGGAGCAAGCCAGGCCTCAAACCACAAGAAGCTCCAGCCCAAGAATCAGCCAATATGCAGCCCACATCCGGGAGAATCTCAAGAGCAGGGGTTGGAGCAAGCCAGGCCTCAAACCACGAGAAGCTCCAGCCCAAAAGGCAGCCAAAATCCAGCCCACCTCCGGGAGAATCTCAAAGGCAGAGTTTGGAGAAAGCCAGGCCTCAAACCACGAGAAGCTCCAGCCCAAAAGGCAGCCAAAATGCAGCCCACATCCAGGAGAATATCAAGAGCAGGGGGTGGAGCAAGCCAGGCCTCAAACCACGAGAAGCTCCTGCCCAAAACGCAGCCAAAATGCAGCCCACATCCGGGAGAATCTCAAGAGCAGGGAGTGGATCAAGCCAGGCCTCAAACCACGAGAAGCTCCAGCCCAAAATGCAGCCAAAATGCAGCCCACCTCCGGGAGAATCTCAAGAGCAGGGGGTGGAGCAAGCCAGGCCTCAAACCACGAGAAGCTCCAGCCCAAAAGGCAGCCAAAATGCAGCCCACATCCAGGAGAATCTCAAGAGCAGGGGGTGGAGCAAGCCAGGCCTCAAACCACGAGAAGCTCCAGCCCAAGAATCAGCTAATAGGCAGCCCACATAGGGCAGAATTTCAAGAGCAGGGGGTGGAGAAAGCCAGGCCTCAAACCATGAGAATCTCCAGCTTAAAAGGCAGCCAAAATGCAGCCCACATCCGGGAGAATCTCAAGAGCAGGGGGTGGAGAAAGCCAGGCCTCAAACCACGAGAAGCTCCAGCCCAAAAGGCAGCCAAATGCAGCCCACATCCGGGAGAATCTCAAGAGCAGGGGGTGGAGCAAGCCAGGCCTCAAACCACGAGAAGCTCCAGCCCAAAAGGCAGCCAAAATGCAGCCCACATCCGGGAGAATCTCAAGAGCAGGCGGTGGAGCAAGCCAGGCCTCAAACCACGAGAAGCTCCAGCCCAAAAGTCAGCCAAAATGCAGCCCACCTCCGGGAGAATCTTAAAGGCAGAGTTTGGAGAAAGCCAGGCCTCAAACCACGAGAAGATCCAGCCCAAAAGGCAGACAAAATGCAGCCCACATCCAGGAGAATATCAAGAGCAGGGGGTGGAGCAAGCCAGGCCTCAAACCTCGAGAAGCTCCAGCCCAAAAGGCAGCCAAAATGCAGCCCACATCCGGGAGAATCTGAAGAGCAGGGGGTGGAGCAAGCCAGGCCTCAAACCACGAGAAGCTCCAGCCCAAAAGGAAGACAAAATGCAGCCCAAATCCGGGAGAAGCTCAAGAGCAGGGGGTGGAGCAAGCCAGGCCTCAAACCACGAGAAGCTCCAGCCCAAAAGGCAGCCAAAATGCAGCCCACATCCGGGAGAATCTCAAGAGCAGGGGGTGGAGCAAGCCAGGCCTCAAACCATGAGAAGCTCCAGCCCAAAAGGCAGCCAAAATGCAGCCCACATCCGGGAGAATCTCAAGAGCAGGGGGTGGAGCAAGCCAGGCCTCAAACCACAAGAAGCTCCAGCCCAAAAGGCAGCCAAAATGCAGCCCAGATCCAGGAGAATATCAAGAGCAGGGGGTGGAGCAAGCCAGGCCTCAAATCACGAGAAGCTCCTGCCCAAAAGGCAGCCAAAATGCAGCCCACATCCGGGAGAATCTCAAGAGCAGGGAGTGGATCAAGCCAGGCCTCAAACCACGAGAAGCTCCAGCCCAAAAGGCAGCCAAAATGCAGCCCACATCCAGGAGAATCTCAAGAGCAGGGGGTGGAGCAAGCCAGGCCTCAAACCACGAGAAGCTCCAGCCCAAAAGGCAGCCAAAATGCAGCCCACCTCCGGGAGAATCTCAAGAGCAGGGGGTGGAGCAAGCCAGGCCTCAAACCACGAGAAGCTCCAGCACAAAAGGCAGCCAAAATGCAGCCCACATCCAGGAGAATATCAAGAGCAGGGGGTGGAGCAAGCCAGGCCTCAAACCACGAGAAGCTCCAGCCCAAGAATCAGCCAATATGCAGCCCACATAGGGCAGAATTTCAAGAGCAGGGGGTGGAGAAAGCTAGGCCTCAAACCATGAGAATCTCCAGCCCAAAAGGCAGCCAAAATGCAGCCCACATCCGGGAGAATCTCAAGAGCAGGGGGTGGAGCAAGCCAGGCCTCAAACCACAAGAAGCTCCAGCCCAAAAGGCAGCCAAATGCAGCCCACATCCGGGAGAATCTCAAGAGCAGGGGGTGGAGCAAGCCAGGCCTCAAACCACGAGAAGCTCCAGCCCAAAAGGCAGCCAAAATGCAGCCCACGTCCGGGAGAATCTCAAGAGCAGGGGGTGGAGCAAGCCAGGCCTCAAACCACGAGAAGTTCCAGCCCAAAACCAGCAAAAATCCAGACCACATCCGGGACAATATCAAGAGCAGGGGGTGGAGCAAGCCAGGCCTCAAACCACAAGAAGCTCCAGCCCAAGTATCAGCCAAAATGCAGCCCACATTCAGGAGAATCTCAAGAGGAGGGGGTGGGGCAAGCCAGGCCTCAAACCTCGAGAAGCTCCAGCCCAAAAGGCAGCCAAAATGCAGCCCACATCCGGGAGAATCTCAAGAGCAGGGGGTGGAGCAAGGCAGGCCTCAAACCACGAGAAGCTCCAGCCCAAAATGCAGCCAAAATGCAGCCCACATCCGGGAGAATCTCAAGAGCAGGGGGTGGAGCAAGCCAGGCCTCAAACCTCGAGAAGCTCCAGCCCAAAAGGCAGCCAAAATGCAGCCCACATCTGGGAGAATCTCAAGAGCAGGGGGTGGAGCAAGCCAGGCCTCAAACCACGAGAAGCTCCAGCCCAAAAGGCAGCCAAAATGCAGCCCACATCCAGGAGAATATCAAGAGCAGGGGGTGGAGCAAGCCAGGCCTCAAACCACGAGAACCTCCAGCCCAAAAGGCAGCCAAAATGCAGCCCACATCCGGGAGAATCTCAAGAGCAGGGGGTGGAGCAAGCCAGGCCTCAAACCACGAGAAGCTCCAGCCCAAAAAGTAACCAAAATCCAGCCCACATGCGGGACAATATCAAGAGCAGGGGGTGGAGCAAGCCAGGCCTCAAACCTCGAGAAGCTCCAGCCCAAAAGGCAGCCAAAATGCAGCCCACCTCCGGGAGAATCTCAAGAGCAGGGGTTGGAGAAAGCCAGGGCTCAAACCTCGAGAAGCTCCAGCCCAAAAGGCAGCCAAAATGCAGCCCACATCCGGGAGAATCTCAAGAGCAGGGGGTGGAGCAAGCCAGGCCTCAAACCACGAGAAGCTCCAGCCCAAAAGGCAGCCAATATGCACCCCACATTTGGGAGAATATCAAGAGTAGGGGGTGGAGCAAGGCAGGCCTCAAACCATGAGAAGCTCCAGCCCAAAAAGCAGCCAAAATGCAGCCCACATCCGGGAGAATCTCAAGAGCAGTGGGTGGAGCAAGCCAGGCCTCAAACCACGAGAAGCTCCAGCCCAAGAATCAGCCAATATGCAGCCCAAATCCGGGAGAATCTCAAGAGCAGGGGGTGGAGCTATCCAGGTCTCAAACCACAAGAAGCTCCAGCCCAAAAGGCAGCCAAAATCCAGCCCACATCCGGGAGAATCTCAAGAGCAGGGGGTGGAGCAAGCCAGGCCTCAAACCACGAGAAGCTCCAGCCCAAAGACAGCCAAAATGCAGCCCACATCCGGGAGAATCTCAAGAGCAGGGGGTGGAGCAAGCCAGGCCTCAAACCTCGAGAAGCTCCAGCCCAAAACACAGCCAAAATGCAGCCCACATCCGGGAGAATCTCAAGAGCAGGGGGTGGAGCAAGCCAGGCCTCAAACCTCGAGAAGCTCCAGCCCAAGTATCAGCCAAAATGCAGCCCACATCCGGGAGAATCTCAAGAGCAGGGGGTGGAGCAAGCCAGGCCTCAAACCACGAGAAGCTCCAGCCCAAAAGGCAGCCAAAATGCAGCCCACATCCGGGAGAATCTCAAGAGCAGGGGGTGGAGCAAGCCAGGCCTCAAACCACGAGAAGCTCCAGCCCAAAAGGCAGCCAATATGCAGCCCACATCCGGGAGAATCTCAAGAGCAGGGGGTGGAGCAAGCCAGGCCTCAAACCATGAGAAGCTCCAGCCCAAAAAGCAGCCAAAATGCAGCCCACATCCGGGAGAATCTCAAGAGCAGGGGGTGGAGCAAGACAGGCCTCAAACCACGAGAAGCTCCAGCCCAAGAATCAGCCAATATGCAGCCCACATCCGGGAGAATCTCAAGAGCAGGGGGTGGAGCAAGCCAGGTCTCAAACCACGAGAAGCTCCAGCCCAAAAGGCAGCCAAAATCCAGCCCACATCCGGGAGAATCTCAAGAGCAGGGGGTGGAGCAAGGCAGGCCTCAAACCACGAGAAGCTCCAGCCCAAAAGGCAGCCAAAATGCAGCCCACATCCGGGAGAATCTCAAGAGCAGGGGGTGGAGCAAGCCAGGCCTCAAACCTCGAGCATCTCCAGCCCAAAAGGCAGCCAAAATCCAGCCCACCTCCGGGAGAATCTCAAGAGCAGGGGGTGGACCAAGCCAGGCCTCAAACCACGAGAAGCTCCAGCTAAAAATGCGGCCAAAATGCAGCCCACATCCAGGAGAATCTGAAGAGCAGGGGGTGGAGCAAGCCAGGCCTCAAACCACGAGAAGCTCCAGTCCAAAATGCAGCCAAAATGCAGCCCACCTCCGGGAGAATATCAAGAGCAGGGGGTGGAGCAAGCCAGGCCTCAAACCACGAGAAGCTCCAGCCCAAAAGGCAGCCAAAATGCAGCCCACATCCAGGAGAATATCAAGAGCAGGGGGTGGAGCAAGCAAGGCCTCAAATCACGAGAAGCTTCTGCCCAAAACGCAGCCAAAATGCAGCCCACATCCGGGAGAATCTCAAGAGCAGGGAGTGGATCAAGCCAGGCCTCAAACCACGAGAAGCTCCAGCCCAAAATGCAGCCAAAATGCAGCCCACCTCCGGGAGAATATCAAGAGCAGGGGGTGGAGCAAGCCAGGCCTGAAACCACGAGAAGCTCCAGCCCAAGAATCAGCCAAAATGCAGCCCACATCCGGGAGAATATCAAGAGCAGGGGTTGGAGCAAGCCAGGCCTCAAACCACGAGAAGCTCCAGCCCAAAAGGCAGCCAAAATGCAGCCCACCTCCGGGAGAATATCAAGAGCAGGGGGTGGAGCAAGCCAGGCCTCAAACCACGAGAACCTCCAGCCCAAAAGGCAGCCAAAATGCAGCCCACATCCAGGAGAATCTCAAGAGCAGCGGGTGGAGCAAGCCAGGCCTCAACCCTCGAGAAGCTCCAGCCCAAAATGCAGCCAAAATGCAGCCCACATCCAGGAGAATATCAAGAGCAGGGGGTGGACCAAGCCAGGCCTCAAACCTCGAGAAGCTCCAGCCCAAAATGCAGCCAAAATGCAGCCCACCTCCGGGAGAATCTCAAGAGCAGGGGGTGGAGCAAGGCAGGCCTCAAACCACGAGAAGCTCCAGCCCAAAACGCAGCCAAAATGCAGCCCACATCCGGGAGAATCTCAAGAGCAGGGGGTGGAGCAAGCCAGGCCTCAAACCATGAGAAACTCCAGCCCAAGTATCAGCAAAAATGCAGCCCACATCCGGGAGAATCTCAAGAGCAGGGGGTGGAGCAAGCCAGGCCTCAACCCTCGAGAAGCTCCAGCCCAAAAGGCAGCCAAAATCCAGCCCACATCCGGGAGAATCTCAAGAGCAGGGGGTGGAGCAAGCCAGGCCCCAAACCACGAGAAGCTCCAGCCCAAGAATCAGCCAATATGCAGCCCACATCCGGGAGAATCTCAAGAGCAGGGGGTGGAGCAAGCCAGGTCTCAAACCACGAGAAGCTCCAGCCCAAAAAGCAGCCAAAATGCAGCCCACATCTGGGAGAATCTCAAGAGCAGGGGTTGGAGCAAGCCAGGCCTCAAACCACGAGAAGCTCCAGCCCAAAAGGCAGCCAAAATGCAGCCCACATCCGGGAGAATCTCAAGAGCAGGGGGTGGAGCAAGCCAGGCCTCAAACCACGAGAAGCTCCAACCCAAAAGACAGCCAAAATCCAGCCCACATCCGGGAGAATCTCAAGAGCAGGGGCTCGAGGAAGGCAGGCCTCAAACCACGAGAAGCTCCAGCCCAAAAGGGGGCCAAAATGCAGCCCACATCCGGGAGTATATCCAGAGCAGGGGATGGAGCAAGGCAGGCCTCAAACCACGAGAAGCTCCAGCCCAAAAGGCAGCCAAAATGCAGCCCACATCCGGGAGAATCTCAAGAGCAGGGGGTGGAGCAAGCCAGGCCTCAAACCACGAGAAGCTCCAGCCCAAAATGCAGCCAAAATGCAGCCCACATCCGGGAGAATCTCAAGAGCAGGGGGTGGAGAAAGCCAGGCCTCAAACCACGAGAAGCTCCAGCCCAAAAGGCAGCCAAAATGCAGCCCACATCCAGGAGAATCTCAAGAGCAGGGGGTGGAGCAAGCCAGGCCTCAAATCACGAGAAGCTCCTGCCCAAAACGCAGCCAAAATGCAGCCCACATCCGGGAGAATATCAAGAGCAGGGGGTGGAGCAAGCCAGGCCTCAAACCACGAGAAGCTCCACCCCAAGAATCAGCCAAAATGCAGCCCACATCCGGGAGAATATCAAGAGCAGGGGGTGGAGCAAGCCAGGCCTCAAACCACGAGAAGCTCCAGCCCAAAAGGCAGCCAAAATGCAGCCCACGTCCGGGAGAATATCAAGAGCAGGGGGTGGAGCAAGCCAGGCCTCAAACCACGAGAAGCTCCAGCCCAAAATGCAGCCAAAATGCAGCCCACATCCGGGAGAATATCAAGAGCAGGGGGTAGAGCAAGCCAGGCCTCAAACCACGAGAAGCTCCAGCCCAAAAAGTAACCAAAATCCAGCCCACATGCGGGACAATATCAAGAGCAGGGGGTGGAGCAAGCCAGGCCTCAAACCTCGAGAAGCTCCAGCCCAAAATGCAGCCAAAATGCAGCCCACATCTGGGAGAATCTCAAGAGCAGGGGGTGGAGCAAGCCAGGCCTCAAACCACGAGAAGCTCCAGCCCAAAAGGCAGCCAAAATGCAGCCCACATCCAGGAGAATATCAAGAGCAGGGGGTGGAGCAAGCCAGGCCTCAAACCACGAGAAGCTCCAGCCCAAAAGGCAGCCAAAATGCAGCCCACCTCCGGGAGAATCTCAAGAGCAGGGGGTGGAGCAAGCCAGGCCTCAAACCTCGAGAAGCTCCAGCCCAAAAGGCAGCCAAAATGCAGCCCACATCTGGGAGAATCTCAAGAGCAGGGGGTGGAGCAAGCCAGGCCTCAAACCACGAGAAGCTCCAGCCCAAAAGGCAGCCAAAATGCAGCCCACATCCGGGAGAATCTCAAGAGCAGGGGGTGGAGCAAGCCAGGCCTCAAACCACGAGAAGCTCCAGCCCAAAAGGCAGCCAAAATGCAGCCCACGTCCGGGAGAATATCAAGAGCAGGGGGTGGAGCAAGCCAGGCCTCAAACCACGAGAAGCTCCAGCCCAAAAGGCAGCCAAAATGCAGCCCACATCCGGGAGAATATCAAGAGCAGGGGGTAGAGCAAGCCAGGCCTCAAACCACGAGAAGCTCCAGCCCAAAAAGTAACCAAAATCCAGCCCACATGCGGGACAATATCAAGAGCAGGGGGTGGAGCAAGCCAGGCCTCAAACCTCGAGAAGCTCCAGCCCAAAAGGCAGCCAAAATGCAGCCCACATCTGGGAGAATCTCAAGAGCAGGGGGTGGAGCAAGCCAGGCCTCAAACCACGAGAAGCTCCAGCCCAAAAGGCAGCCAAAATGCAGCCCACATCCGGGAGAATCTCAAGAGCAGGGGGTGGAGCAAGCCAGGCCTCAAACCACGAGAAGCTCCAGCCCAAAAAGTAACCAAAATCCAGCCCACATGCGGGACAATATCAAGAGCAGGGGGTGGAGCAAGCCAGGCCTCAAACCACGAGAAGCTCCAGCGCAAGTATCAGCCAAAATGCAGCCCACCTCCGGGAGAATCTCAAGAGCAGGGGGTGGAGAAAGCCAGGGCTCAAACCTTGAGAAGCTCCAGCCCAAAAGGCAGCCAAAATGCAGCCCACATACGGGAGAGTATCAAGAGCAGGGGGTGGAGCAAGCCAGGCCTCAAACCACGAGAAGCTCCAGCCCAAAAGGCAGCCAATATGCACCCCACATCCAGGAGAATATCAAGAGTAGGGGGTGGAGCAAGGCAGGCCTCAAACCATGAGAAGCTCCAGCCCAAAAATCAGCCAAAATGCAGCCCACATCCGGGAGAATCTCAAGAGCAGGGGGTGGAGCAAGCCAGGCCTCAAACCACGAGAAGCTCCAGCCCAAGAATCAGCCAATATGCAGCCCAAATCCGGGAGAATCTCAAGAGCAGGGGGTGGAGCAAGCCAGGTCTCAAACCACGAGAAGCTCCAGCCCAAAAGGCAGCCAAAATCCAGCCCACATCCGGGAGAATCTCAAGAGCAGGGGGTGGAGCAAGGCAGGCCTCAAACCACGAGTAGCTCCAGCCCAAAAGACAGCCAAAATGCAGCCCACATCCGGGAGAATCTCAAGAGCAGGGGGTGGAGCAAGCCAGGCCTCAAACCTCGAGAAGCTCCAGCCCAAAAAGCAGCCAAAATGCAGCCCACATCCGGGAGAATCTCAAGAGCAGGGGGTGGAGCAAGCCAGGCCTCAAACCTCGAGAAGCTCCAGCCCAAGTATCAGCCAAAATGCAGCCCACCTCCGGGAGAATCTCAAGAGCAGGGTGTGGAGAAAGCCAGGCCTCAAACCACGAGAAGCTCCAGCCCAAAAGGCAGCCAATATGCAGCCCACATCCGGGAGAATCTCAAGAGCAGGGGGTGGAGCAAGTCAGGTCTCAAACCACGAGAATCTCCAGCCCAAAAGGCAGCCAAAATCCAGCCCACATCCGGGAGAATCTCAAGAGCAGGGGGTGGAGCAAGCCAGGCCTCAAACCATGAGAAGCTCCAGCCCAAAAGACAGCCAAAATGCAGCCCACATCCGGGAGAATCTCAAGAGCAGGGGGTGGAGCAAGCCAGGCCTCAAACCACGAGAAGTTCCAGCCCAAAACCAGCGAAAATCCAGCCCACATCCGGGACAATATCAAGAGCAGGGGGTGGAGCAAGCCAGGCCTCAAACCACGAGAAGCTCCAGCCCAAAAGAAAGCCAAAATGCAGCCCACATCCGGGAGAATCTCAAGAGCAGGGGGTGGAGCAAGCCAGGCCTCAAACCATGAGAAGCTCCAGCCCAAAAGGCAGCCAAAATGCAGCCCACATCCGGGAGAATCTCAAGAGCAGGGGGTGGAGCAAGCCAGGCCTCAAACCTCGAGAAGCTCCAGCCCAAAAGGCAGCCAAAATCCAGCCCACATCCGGGAGAATCTCAAGAGCAGGTGGTGGAGCAAGCCAGGCCTCAAACCACGAGAAGCTCCAGCCCAAGATTCAGCCAATATGCAGCCCACATCCGGGAGAATCTCAAGAGCAGGGGGTGGAGCAAGCCAGGTCTCAAACCACGAGAAGCTCCAGCCCAAAAGGCAGCCAAAATCCAGCCCACATCCGGGAGAATCTCAAGAGCAGGGGTTGGAGCAAGCCAGGCCTCAAACCACGAGAAGCTCCAGCCCAAAAGGCAGCCAAAATGCAGCCCACATCCGGGAGAATCTCAAGAGCAGGGGGTGGAGCAAGCCAGGCCTTAAACCACGAGAAGCTCCAGCCCAAAAGGCAGCCACAATCCAGCCCACATCCGGGAGAATCTCAAGAGCAGGGGCTCAAGGAAGGCAGGCCTCAAACCACGAGAAGCTCCAGCCCAAAAGACAGCCAAAATGCAGCCCACATCCGGGAGAATCTCAAGAGCAGGGGGTGGAGCAAGCCAGGCCTCAAACATCGAGAAGCTCCAGCCCAAAAGGCAGCCAAAATGCAGCCCACATCCGGGAGAATCTCAAGAGCAGGGGGTGGAGCAAGATAGGCCTCAAACCACGAGAAGCTCCAGCCCAAAATTCAGCCAAAATCCAGCCCACATCCGGGAGAATCTCAAGAGCAGGGGGTGGAGCAAGCCAGGCCTCAAACCACGAGAAGCTCCAGCCCAAAAGGCAGCCAAAATGCAGCCCACCTCCGGGAGAATATCAAGAGCAGGGTGTGGAGAAAGCCAGGCCTCAAACCACGAGAAGCTCCAGCCCAAAAGGCAGCCAAAATGCAGCCCACATCCAGGAGAATATCAAGAGCAGGGGGTGGAGCAAGCCAGGCCTCAAATCACTAGAAGCTCCTGCCCAAAACGCAGCCAAAATCCAGCCCACATCCGGGAGAATCTCAAGAGCAGGGGGTGGAGCAAGCCAGGCCTCAAACCACGAGAAGCTCCAGCCCCAAAGGCAGCCAAAATGCAGCCCACCTCCGGGAGAATATCAAGAGCAGGGTGTGGAGCAAGCCAGGCCTCAAACCACGAGAAGCTCCAGCCCAAAATGCAGCCAAAATGCAGCCCACATCCGGGAGAATATCAAGAGCAGGGGGTGGAGCAAGCCAGGCCTCAAACCACGAGAAGCTCCAGCCCAAAAAGCAGCCAAAATGCAGCCCACATCCAGGAGAATCTCAAGAGCAGGGGGTGGAGCAAGCCAGGCCTCAAACCACGAGAAGCTCCAACCCAAAAGAAAGCCAAAATCCAGCCCACATCCGGGAGAATCTCAAGAGCAGGGGGTGGAGCAAGCCAGGCCTCAAACCACGAGAACCTGCAGCACAAAAGGCAGCCAAAATGCAGCCCACATCCAGGAGAATCTCAAGAGCAGGGGGTGGAGCAAGCCAGGCCTCAAACCTCGAGAAGCTCCAGCCCAAAATGCAGCCAAAATGCAGCCCACATCCAGGAGAATCTCAAGAGCAGGGGGTGGACCAAGCCAGGCCTCAAACCTCGAGAAGCTCCAGCCCAAAATGCAGCCAAAATGCAGCCCACATCCGGGAGAATCTCAAGAGCAGGGGGTGGAGCAAGCCAGGCCTCAAACCACGAGAAGTTCCAGCCCAAAACCAGCGAAAATCCAGCCCACATCCGGGACAATATCAAGAGCAGGGGGTGGAGCAAGCCAGGCCTCAAACCACGAGAAGCTCCAGCCCAAAAGGCAGCCAAAATGCAGCCCACATCCGGGAGAATCTCAAGAGCAGGGGGTGGAGCAAGCCAGGCCTCAAACCATGAGAAACTCCAGCCCAAGTATCAGCCAAAATGCAGCCCACATCCGGGAGAATCTCAAGAGCAGGGGGTGGAGCAAGCCAGGCCTCAAACCTCGAGAAGCTCCAGCCCAAAAGGCAGCCAAAATCCAGCCCACATCCGGGAGAATCTCAAGAGCAGGTGGTGGAGCAAGCCAGGCCCCAAACCACGAGAAGCTCCACCCCAAGAATCAGCCAATATGCAGCCCACATCCGGGAGAATCTCAAGAGCAGGGGGTGGAGCAAGCCAGGTCTCAAACCACGAGAAGCTCCAGTCCAAAAGGCAGCCAAAATCCAGCCCACATCCGGGAGAATCTCAAGAGCAGGGGTTGGAGCAAGCCAGGCCTCAAACCACGAGAAGCTCCAGCCCAAAAGGCAGCCAAAATGCAGCCCACCTCCGGGAGAATATCAAGAGCAGGGGGTGGAGCAAGCCAGGCCTCAAACCACGAGAAGCTCCAGCCCAAAAAGTAACCAAAATCCAGCCCACATGCGGGACAATATCAAGAGCAGGGGGTGGAGCAAGCCAGGCCTCAAACCACGAGAAGCTCCAGCGCAAGTATCAGCCAAAATGCAGCCCACCTCCGGGAGAATCTCAAGAGCAGGGGGTGGAGAAAGCCAGGGCTCAAACCTCGAGAAGCTCCAGCCCAAAAGGCAGCCAAAATGCAGCCCACATCCGGGAGAATCTCAAGAGCAGGGGGTGGAGCAAGCCAGGCCTCAAACCACGAGAAGCTCCAGCCCAAAAGGCAGCCAATATGCAGCCCACATCCGGGAGAATCTCAAGAGCAGGGGGTGGAGCAAGGCAGGCCTCAAACCATGAGAAGCTCCAGCCCAAAAAGCAGCCAAAATGCAGCCCACATCCGGGAGAATCTCAAGAGCAGTGGGTGGAGCAAGCCAGGCCTCAAAACACGAGAAGCTCCAGCCCAAGAATCAGCCAATATGCAGCCCACATCCGGGAGAATCTCAAGAGCAGGGGGTGGAGCAAGCCAGGTCTCAAACCACGAGAAGCTCCAGCCCAAAAGGCAGCCAAAATCCAGCCCACATCCGGGAGAATATCAAGAGCAGGGGGTGGAGCAAGCCAGGCCTCAAACCACGAGAAGCTCCAGCCCAAAAGACAGCCAAAATGCAGCCCACATCCGGGAGAATCTCAAGAGCAGGGGGTGGAGCAAGCCAGGCCTCAAACCTCGAGAAGCTCCAGCCCAAAAGACAGCCAAAATGCAGCCCACCTCCGGGAGAATCTCAAGAGCAGGGGTTGGAGCAAGCCAGGCCTCAAACCTCGAGCAGCTCCAGCCCAAAAGGCAGCCAAAATCCAGCCCACATCCGGGAGAATCTCAAGAGCAGGGGGTGGACCAAGCCAGGCCTCAAACCTCGAGAAGCTCCAACCCAAAAGAAAGCCAAAATCCAGCCCACATCCGGGAGAATCTCAAGAGCAGGGGGTGGAGCAAGCCAGGCCTCAAACCACGAGAACCTCCAGCACAAAAGGCAGCCAAAATGCAGCCCACATCCAGGAGAATCTCAAGAGCAGGGGGTGGAGCAAGCCAGGCCTCAAACCTCGAGAAGCTCCAGCCCAAAATGCAGCCAAAATCCAGCCCACATCGGGGAGAATCTCAAGAGCAGGGGGTGGAGCAAGCCAGGCCTCAAACCACGAGAAGCTCCAGCCCAAAAGGCAGCCAAAATGCAGCCCACATCCGGGAGAATCTCAAGAGCAGGGGGTGGAGCAAGGCAGGCCTCAAACCACGAGAAGCTCCAGCCCAAAAAGCAGCCAAAATGCAGCCCACATCCGGGAGAATCTCAAGAGCAGGGGGTGGAGCAAGCCAGGCCTCAAACCACGAGAAGCTCCAGCCCAAAAGGCAGCCAAAATGCAGCCCACATCCGGGACAATATCAAGAGCAGGGGGTGGAGCAAGCCAGGCCTCAAACCACGAGAAGCTCCAGCCCAAAAGGCAGCCAAAATGCAGCCCACATCCGGGAGAATCTCAAGAGCAGGGGGTGGAGCAAGCCAGGCCTCAAACCACGAGAAGCTCCAGCCCAAAAGGCAGCCAAAATCCAGCCCACATCCGGGAGAATCTCAAGAGCAGGGGCTCGAGGAAGGCAGGCCTCAAACCACGAGAAGCTCCAGCCCAAAAGGCAGCCAAAATGCAGCCCACATCCGGGAGTATATCCAGAGCAGGGGATGGAGCAAGGCAGGCCTCAAACCACGAGAAGCTCCAGCCCAAAAGGCAGCCAAAATGCAGCCCACATCCAGGAGAATCTCAAGAGCAGGGGGTGGACCAAGCCAGGCCTCAAACCTCGAGAAGCTCCAGCCCAAAATGCAGCCAATATGCAGCCCACATCCGGGAGAATCTCAAGAGCAGTGGGTGGAGCAAGGCAGGCCTCAAACCACGAGAACCTCCAGCCCAAAATGCAGCCAAAATCCAGCCCACATCCGGGAGAATCTCAAGAGCAGGGGGTGGAGCAAGCCAGGCCTCAAACCACGAGAAGTTCCAGCCCAAAACCAGCGAAAATCCAGCCCACATCCGGGACAATATCAAGAGCAGGGGGTGGAGCAAGCCAGGCCTCAAACCACGAGAAGCTCCAGCCCAAAAGGCAGCCAAAATGCAGCCCACATCCGGGAGAATCTCAAGAGCAGGGGGTGGAGCAAGCCAGGCCTCAAACCATGAGAAACTCCAGCCCAAGTATCAGCCAAAATGCAGCCCACATCCGGGAGAATCTCAAGAGCAGGGGGTGGAGTAAGCCAGGCCCCAAACCACGAGAAGCTCCAGCCCAAGAATCAGCCAATATGCAGCCCACATCCAGGAGAATCTCAAGAGCAGGGGGTGGACCAAGCCAGGTCTCAAACCACGAGAAGCTCCAGCCCAAGAATCAGCCAATATGCAGCCCACATCCGGGAGAATCTCAAGAGCAGGGGGTGGACCAAGCCAGGTCTCAAACCACGAGAAGCTCCAGCCCAAAAGGCAGCCAAAATCCAGCCCACATCCGGGAGAATCTCAAGAGCAGGGGTTGGAGCAAGCCAGGCCTCAAACCACGAGAAGCTCCAGCCCAAAAGGCAGCCAAAATGCAGCCCACATCCGGGAGAATCTCAAGAGCAGGGGGTGGAGCAAGCCAGGTCTCAAACCACGAGAAGCTCCAGCCCAAAAGGCAGCCAAAATCCAGCCCACATCCGGGAGAATCTCAAGAGCAGGGGCTCGAGGAAGGCAGGCCTCAAACCACGAGAAGCTCCAGCCCAAAAGGCAGCCAAAATGCAGCCCACATCCGGGAGTATATCCAGAGCAGGGGATGGAGCAAGGCAGGCCTCAAACCACGAGAAGCTCCAGCCCAAAAGGCAGCCAAAATGCAGCCCACATCCGGGAGAATCTCAAGAGCAGGGGGTGGAGCAAGCCAGGCCTCAAACCACGAGAAGCTCCAACCCAAAAGGCAGCCAAAATGAAGCCCACATCCAGGAGAATCTCAAGAGCAGGGGGTGGAGCAAGCCAGGCCTCAAACCACGAGATGCTCCAACCCAAAAGAAAGCCAAAATCCAGCCCACATCCGGGACAATATCAAGAGCAGGGGGTGGAGCAAGCCAGGACTCAAACCACGAGAACCTCCAGCACAAAAGGCAGCCAAAATGCAGCCCACATCCAGGAGAATCTCAAGAGCAGGGGGTGGAGCAAGCCAGGCCTCAAACCACGAGGAGCTCCAGCCCAAGAATCAGCCAATACGCAGCCCACATCGGGCAGAATCTCAAGAGCAGGGGGTGGAGCAAGCCAGGCCTCAAACCACGAGAAGCTCCAGCCCAAAAGGCAGCCAAAATGCAGCCCACATCCGGGAGAATCTCAAGAGCAGGGGGTGGAGCAAGCCAGGCCTGAAACCACGAAAACCTGTAGCCCAAGGATCAGCCAAAATGCAGCCCACATCCGGGAGAATATCAAGAGCAGGGGTTGGAGCAAGCCAGGCCTCAAACCACGAGAAGCTCCAGCCCAAAAGGCAGCCAAAATGCAGCCCACCTCCGGGAGAATCTCAAGAGCAGGGGGTGGAGCAAGCCAGGCCTCAAACCACGAGAAGCTCCAGCCCAAAATGCAGCCAAAATCCAGCCCACCGCCGGGAGAATCTCAAGAGCAGGGGGTGGAGCAAGCCAGGCCTCAAACCACGAGAAGCTCCAGCCCAAAATGCAGCCAAACTGCAGCCCACATCCGGGAGAATATCAAGAGCAGGTGGTGGAGCAAGCCAGACCTCAAACCACGAGAAGCTCCAGCACAAAAGGCAGCCAAAATGCAGCCCACATCCAGGAGAATCTCAAGAGCAGGGGGTGGAGCAAGGCAGGGCTCAAACCACGAGAAGCTCCAGCCCAAGATTCAGCCAATATGCAGCCCACATAGGGCAGAATTTCAAGAGCAGGGGGTGGAGAAAGCCAGGCCTCAAACCATGAGAATCTCCAGCCCAAAAGGCAGCCAAAATGCAGCCCACATCCGTGAGAATCTCAAGAGCAGGGGGTGGAGCAAGCCAGGCCTCAAACCACGAGAAGCTCCATCCCAAGAATCAGCCAATATGCAGCCCACATCCGGGAGAATCTCAAGAGCAGGGGGTGGAGCAAGCCAGGCCTCAAACCACGAGAAGCTCCAGCCCAAAAAGCAGCCAAAATGCAGCCCACATCCGGGAGAATCTCAAGAGCAGGGGGTGGAGCAAGCCAGGCCTCAAACCACGAGAAGTTCCAGCCCAAAACCAGCGAAAATCCAGACCACATCCGGGACAATCTCAAGAGCAGGGGGTGGAGCAAGCCAGGCCTCAAAGCACAAGAAGCTCCAGCCCAAAATGCAGCCAAAATGCAGCCCAAATTCAGGAGAATCTCAAGAGCAGGGGGTGGGGCAAGCCAGGCCTCAAACCTCGAGAAGCTCCAGCCCAAAAGGCAGCCAAAATGCAGCCCACATCCGGGAGAATATCAAGAGCAGGGGGTGGAGCAAGCCAGGCCTCAAACCACGAGAATCTCCAGCCCAAAAGGCAGCCAAAATGCAGCCCACATCCGGGAGAATCTCAAGAGCAGGGGGTGGAGCAAGCCAGGCCTCAAATCACGAGAACCTCCAGCCCAAGAATCAGCCAAAATGCAGCCCACATCCGGGAGAATCTCAAGAGCAGGGGGTGGAGCAAGCCAGGCCTCAAACCTCGAGAAGCTCCAGCCCAAAAGGCAGCCAAAATGCAGCCCACATCTGGGAGAATCTCAAGAGCAGGGGGTGGAGCAAGCCAGGCCTCAAACCACGAGAAGCTCCAGCCCAAAAGGCAGCCAAAATGCAGCCCACCTCCGGGAGAATCTCAAGAGCAGGGGGTGGAGCAAGCCAGGCCTCAAACCACGAGAAGCTCCAGCGCAAGTATCAGCCAAAATGCAGCCCACCTCCGGGAGAATCTCAAGAGCAGTGGGTGGAGCAAGCCAGGCCTCAAACCACGAGAAGCTCCAGCCCAAAAGGCAGCGAAAATCCAGACCACATCCGGGAGAATCTCAAGAGCAGGGGGTGGAGCAAGGCAGGTCTCAAACCATGAGAAGCTCCAGCCCAAAAAGCAGCCAAAATGCAGCCCACATCCGGGAGAATCTCAAGAGCAGTGGGTGGAGCAAGCCAGGCCTCAAACCACGAGAAGCTCCAGCCCAAGAATCAGCCAATATGCAGCCCACATCCGGGAGAATCTCAAGAGCAGGGGGTGGAGCAAGCCAGGCCTCAAACCACGAGAAGCTCCAGCCCAAAAGGCAGCCAAAATGCAGCCCACATCCAGGAGAATATCAAGAGCAGGGGGTGGAGCAAGCCAGGCCTCAAACCACGAGAAGCTCCAGCCCAAGAATCAGCCAATATGCAGCCCACATAGGGCAGAATTTCAAGAGCAGGGGGTGGAGAAAGCCAGGCCTCAAACCATGAGAATCTCCAGCCCAAAAGGCAGCCAAAATGCAGCCCACATCCGGGAGAATCTCAAGAGCAGGGGGTGGAGCAAGCCAGGCCTCAAACCACAAGAAGCTCCAGCCCAAAAGGCAGCCAAATGCAGCCCACATACGGGAGAATCTCAAGAGCAGGGGGTGGAGCAAGCCAGGCCTCAAACCACGAGAAGATCCAGCACAAAAGGGAGCCAAAATGCAGCCCACATCCGGGAGAATCTCAAGAGCAGGGGGTGGAGCAAGCCAGGCCTCAAACCTCGAGAAGCTCCAGCCCAAGTATCAGCCAAAATGCAGCCCACCTCCGGGAGAATCTCAAGAGCAGGGGGTGGAGCAAGCCAGGCCTCAAACCTCGAGAAGCTCCAGCCCAAAAGGCAGCCAAAATGCAGCCCACATCCGGGAGAATCTCAAGAGCAGGGGGTGGAGCAAGCCAGGCCTCAAACCACGAGAAGCTCCAGCCCAAAAGGCAGCCAAAATGCAGCCCACATCCGGGAGAATCTCAAGAGCAGGGGGTGGAGAAAGCCAGGCCTCAAACCATGAGAATCTCCAGCCCAAAAGGCAGCCAAAATGCAGCCCACATCCGGGAGAATCTCAAGAGCAGGGGGTGGAGCAAGCCAGGCCTCAAACCACGAGAAGCTCCAGCACAAAAGGCAGCCAAAATGCAGCCCACATCCGGGAGAATCTCAAGAGCAGGGGGTGGAGCAAGCCAGGCCTCAAACCTCGAGAAGCTCCAGCCCAAAAGGCAGCCAAAATGCATCCCACATACGGGAGAATCTCAAGAGCAGGGGGTGGAGCAAGCCAGGCATCAAATCTCGAGAAGCTCCAGCCCAAAAGGCAGCCAAAATGCAGCCCACATCCGGGAGAATCTCAAGAGCAGGGGGTGGAGCAAGCCAGGCCTCAAACCACGAGAAGCTCCAGCCCAAAATGCAGCCAATATGCAGCCCACATCTGGGAGAATCTCAAGAGCAGGGGGTGGAGCAAGGCAGGCCTCAAACCATGAGAAGCTCCAGCCCAAAAAGCAGCCAAAATGCAGCCCACATCCGGGAGAATCTCAAGAGCAGTGGGTGGAGCAAGCCAGGCCTCAAACCTCGAGCAGCTCCAGCCCAAAAGACAGCCAAAATGCAGCCCACATCCGGGAGAATCTCAAGAGCAGGGGGTGGACCAAGCCAGGCCTCAAACCTCGAGAAGCTCCAGCCCAAAATGCAGCCAAAATGCAGCCCACATTCGAGAGAATCTCAAGAGCAGGGGGTGGAGCAAGGCAGGCCTCAAACCACGAGAAGCTCCAGCCCAAAAAGCAGCCAAAATGCAGCCCACATCCGGGAGAATCTCAAGAGCAGGGGGTGGAGCAAGCCAGGCCTCAAACCACGAGAAGCTCCAGCCCAAAACCAGCGAAAATCCAGCCCACATCCGGGAGAATCTCAAGAGCAGGGGGTGGAGCAAGCCAGGTCTCAAACAACGAGAAGCTCCAGCCCAAAAGGCAGCCAAAATGCAGCCCACATCCGGGAGAATCTCAAGAGCAGGGGGTGGAGCAAGCCAGGCCTCAAACCATGAGAAACTCCAGCCCAAGTATCAGCCAAAGTGCAGCCCACATCCGGGAGAATCTCAAGAGCAGGGGGTGGAGCAAGCCAGGCCTCAAACCTCGAGAAGCTCCAGCCCAAAAGGCAGCCAAAATCCAGCCCACATCCAGGAGAATATCAAGAGCAGGGGGTGGAGCAAGCCAGGCCTCAAACCTCGAGAAGCTCCAGCCCAAAAGGCAGCCAAAATCCAGCCCACATCCGGGAGAATCTCAAGAGCAGGGGTTGGAGCAAGCCAGGCCTCAAACCACGAGAAGCTCCAGCCCAAAAGGCAGCCAAAATGCAGCCCACATCCGGGAGAATCTCAAGAGCAGGGGGTGGAGCAAGCCAGGCCTCAAACCTCGAGAAGCTCCAGCCCAAGTATCAGCCAAAATGCAGCCCACCTCCGGGAGAATCTCAAGAGCAGGGGGTGGAGCAAGCCAGGCCTCAAACCTCGAGAAGCTCCAGCCCAAAAGGCAGCCAAAATGCAGCCCACATCCGGGAGAATCTCAAGAGCAGGGGGTGGAGCAAGCCAGGCCTCAAACCACGAGAAGCTCCAGCCCAAAAGGCAGCCAATATGCAGCCCACATCCGGGAGAATCTCAAGAGCAGGGGGTGGAGCAAGGCAGGCCTCAAACCATGAGAAGCTCCAGCCCAAAAAGCAGCCAAAATGCAGCCCACATCCGGGAGAATCTCAAGAGCAGTGGGTGGAGCAAGCCAGGCCTCAAAACATGAGAAGCTCCAGCCCAAAAGGCAGCCAAAATCCTAACCACATCCGGGAGAATATCAAGAGCAGGGGGTGGAGCAAGCCAGGCCTCAAACCACGAGAAGCTCCAGCCCAAAAGGCAGCCAATATGCAGCCCACATCCGGGAGAATCTCAAGAGCAGGGGGTGGAGCAAGGCAGGCCCCAAACCATGAGAAGCTCCAGCCCAAAAAGCAGCCAAAATGCAGCCCACATCCGGGAGAATCTCAAGAGCAGTGGGTGGAGCAAGCCAGGCCTCAAACCACGAGAAGCTCTAGCCCAAAAGGCAGCCAAAATGCAGCCCACATCCGGGAGATTCTCAAGAGCAGGGGGTGGAGCAAGCCAGGCCTCAAACCACGAGAAGCTCCAGCCCAAAAGGCAGCCAAAATGCAGCCCACATCCGGGAGATTCTCAAGAGCAGGGGGTGGAGCAAGCCAGGCCTCAAAACTCAAGAAGGTCCAGCCCAAAATGCAGCCAAAATTCAGCCCACATACGGGAGAATATCAAGAGCAGGGGGTGGAGCAAGCCAGGCCTCAAACCACGAGAAGCTCTAGCCCAAAAGGCAGCCAAAATGCAGCCCACATCCGGGAGAATCTCAAGAGCAGGGGGTGGAGCAAGCCAGGCCTCAAACCACGAGAAGCTCCAGCCCAAAAGGCAGACAAAATGCAGCCCACATCCGGGAGAATCTCAAAGGCAGGGGGTGGGGCAAGCCAGGCCTCAAACCTCAAGAAGGTCCAGCCCAAAATGCAGCCAAAATCCAGCCCACATCCAGGAGAATCTCAAGAGCAGGGGGTGGAGCAAGCCAGGCCTCAAACCACGAGAAGCTCCAGCCCAAAAGTCAGCCAAAATGCAGCCCACATCTGGGAGAATCTCAAGAGCAGGGGGTGGAGCAAGCCAGGCCACAAACCTCGAGAAGCTCCAGCCCAAAATGCAGCCAAAATCCAGCCCACATCCGGGAGAATCTCAAGAGCAGGGGGTGGAGCAAGCCAGGCCTCAAACCACGAGAAGCTCCAGCCCAAAAGGCAGCCAAAATCCAGCCCACATCCGGGAGAATCTCAAGAGCAGGGGGTGGAGCAAGCCAGGCCTCAAACCACGAGAAGCTCCAGCCCAAGAATCAGCCAATATGCAGCCCACATCCGGGAGAATCTCAAGAGCAGGGGGTGGAGCAAGCCAGGTCTCAAACCACGAGAACCTCCAGCACAAAAGGCAGCCAAAATGCAGCCCACATCCGGGAGAATATCAAGAGCAGGGGGTGGAGCAAGCCAGGCCTCAAACCACGAGAAGCTCCAGCCCAAAAGACAGCCAAAATGCAGCCCACATCCGGGAGAATCTCAAGAGCAGGGGGTGGAGCAAGCCAGGCCTCAAACCTCGAGAAGCTCCAGCCCAAAAGGCATCCAAAATGCAGCCCACCTCCGGGAGAATCTCAAGAGCAGGGGGTGGAGCAAGCCAGGCCTCAAACCATGAGAAGTTCCAGCCCAAGCATCAGCCAAAATGCAGCCCACATCCAGGAGAATCTCAAGAGCAGGGGGTGGAGGAAGGCAGGCCTCAAACCACGAGAAGCTCCAGCCCAAAAGGCAGCCAAAATTCAGCCCACATCTGGGAGAATCTCAAGAGCAGGCGGTGGAGTAAGGCAGGCCTCATACCTCGAGAAGCTCCAGCCTAAAATGTCAGCCAAAATACAGCCCACATCCGGGAGAATCTCAAGAGTAGGTGGTGGAGCAAGCCAGGCCTCAAACCACGAGAAGTTTCAGCCCAAGAATCAGCCAAAATGCAGCCCACATCCGGGAGAATATCAAGAGCAGGAGGTGGAGCAAGCCAGGCCTCTAACCACAAGAAGCTCCAGCCCAAAATGCAGCCAAAATACAGCCCACATCCGGGAGAATATCAAGAGCAGGGGTTGGAGGAAGCCAGGCCTCAAACCACGAGAAGCTCCAGCCCAAAAGGCAGCCAAAATGCAGCCCACATCCAGGAGAATATCAAGAACAGGGGGTGGAGCAAGCCAGGCCTCAAACCACGAGAAGCTCCAGCCCAAAAGGCAGCCAAAATGCAGCCCACATCCAGGAGAATCTCAAGAGCAGGTGGTGGAGGAAGCCAGGCCTCAAACCACGAGAAGCTCCAGCCCAAAAGGCAGCCAAAATGCAGCCCACCTCCGGGAGATTCTCAAGAGTAGGGGCTGGAGCAAGCCAGGCCTCAAACCATGAGAAGCTCCAGCCCAAAAGGCAGCCAAAATCCTAACCACATCCGGGAGAATCTCAAGAGCAGGGGGTGGAGCAAGCCAGGCCTCAAACCACGAGAAGCTCCAGCCCAAAAGGCAGCCAAAATGCAGTCCACATCCGGGAGAATATCAAGAGCAGGGGGTGGAGCAAGCCAGGCCTCAAACCACGAGAAGCTCCAGCCCAAAAGGCAGCCAAAATGCAGCCCACATCCAGGAGAATCTCAAGAGCAGGGGGTGGAGCAAGCCAGGCATCAAATCTCGAGAAGCTCCAGCCCAAAAGGCAGCCAAAATGCAGCCCACATCCGGGAGAATCTCAAGAGCAGGGGGTGGAGCAAGCCAGGCCTCAAACCACGAGAAGCTCCAGCCCAAAATGCAGCCAATATGCAGCCCACATCTGGGAGAATCTCAAGAGCAGGGGGTGGAGCAAGGCAGGCCTCAAACCATGAGAAGCTCCAGCCCAAAAAGCAGCCAAAATGCAGCCCACATCCGGGAGAATCTCAAGAGCAGTGGGTGGAGCAAGCCAGGCCTCAAACCACGAGCAGCTCCAGCCCAAAAGACAGCCAAAATGCAGCCCACATCCGGGAGAATCTCAAGAGCAGGGGGTGGACCAAGCCAGGCCTCAAACCTCGAGAAGCTCCAGCCCAAAATGCAGCCAAAATGCAGCCCACATTCGAGAGAATCTCAAGAGCAGGGGGTGGAGCAAGGCAGGCCTCAAACCACGAGAAGCTCCAGCCCAAAAAGCAGCCAAAATGCAGCCCACATCCGGGAGAATCTCAAGAGCAGGGGGTGGAGCAAGCCAGGCCTCAAACCACGAGAAGCTCCAGCCCAAAACCAGCGAAAATCCAGCCCACATCCGGGAGAATCTCAAGAGCAGGGGGTGGAGCAAGCCAGGTCTCAAACAACGAGAAGCTCCAGCCCAAAAGGCAGCCAAAATGCAGCCCACATCCGGGAGAATCTCAAGAGCAGGGGGTGGAGCAAGCCAGGCCTCAAACCATGAGAAACTCCAGCCCAAGTATCAGCCAAAGTGCAGCCCACATCCGGGAGAATCTCAAGAGCAGGGGGTGGAGCAAGCCAGGCCTCAAACCTCGAGAAGCTCCAGCCCAAAAGGCAGCCAAAATCCAGCCCACATCCGGGAGAATCTCAAGAGCAGGGGGTGGAGCAAGCCAGGCCTCAAACCTCGAGAAGCTCCAGCCCAAAAGGCAGCCAAAATCCAGCCCACATCCGGGAGAATCTCAAGAGCAGGGGTTGGAGCAAGCCAGGCCTCAAACCACGAGAAGCTCCAGCCCAAAAGGCAGCCAAAATGCAGCCCACATCCGGGAGAATCTCAAGAGCAGGGGGTGGAGCAAGCCAGGCCTCAAACCTCGAGAAGCTCCAGCCCAAGTATCAGCCAAAATGCAGCCCACCTCCGGGAGAATCTCAAGAGCAGGGGGTGGAGCAAGCCAGGCCTCAAACCTCGAGAAGCTCCAGCCCAAAAGGCAGCCAAAATGCAGCCCACATCCGGGAGAATCTCAAGAGCAGGGGGTGGAGCAAGCCAGGCCTCAAACCACGAGAAGCTCCAGCCCAAAAGGCAGCCAATATGCAGCCCACATCCGGGAGAATCTCAAGAGCAGGGGGTGGAGCAAGGCAGGCCTCAAACCATGAGAAGCTCCAGCCCAAAAAGCAGCCAAAATGCAGCCCACATCCGGGAGAATCTCAAGAGCAGTGGGTGGAGCAAGCCAGGCCTCAAAACATGAGAAGCTCCAGCCCAAAAGGCAGCCAAAATCCTAACCACATCCGGGAGAATATCAAGAGCAGGGGGTGGAGCAAGCCAGGCCTCAAACCACGAGAAGCTCCAGCCCAAAAGGCAGCCAATATGCAGCCCACATCCGGGAGAATCTCAAGAGCAGGGGGTGGAGCAAGGCAGGCCTCAAACCATGAGAAGCTCCAGCCCAAAAAGCAGCCAAAATGCAGCCCACATCCGGGAGAATCTCAAGAGCAGTGGGTGGAGCAAGCCAGGCCTCAAACCACGAGAAGCTCTAGCCCAAAAGGCAGCCAAAATGCAGCCCACATCCGGGAGATTCTCAAGAGCAGGGGGTGGAGCAAGCCAGGCCTCAAACCACGAGAAGCTCCAGCCCAAAAGGCAGCCAAAATGCAGCCCACATCCGGGAGAATCTCAAAGGCAGGGGGTGGAGCAAGCCAGGCCTCAAAACTCAAGAAGGTCCAGCCCAAAATGCAGCCAAAATTCAGCCCACATACGGGAGAATATCAAGAGCAGGGGGTGGAGCAAGCCAGGCCTCAAACCACGAGAAGCTCTAGCCCAAAAGGCAGCCAAAATGCAGCCCACATCCGGGAGAATCTCAAGAGCAGGGGGTGGAGCAAGCCAGGCCTCAAACCACGAGAAGCTCCAGCCCAAAAGGCAGCCAAAATGCAGCCCACATCCGGGAGAATCTCAAAGGCAGGGGGTGGGGCAAGCCAGGCCTCAAACCTCAAGAAGGTCCAGCCCAAAATGCAGCCAAAATCCAGCCCACATCCAGGAGAATCTCAAGAGCAGGGGGTGGAGCAAGCCAGGCCTCAAACCACGAGAAGCTCCAGCCCAAAAGTCAGCCAAAATGCAGCCCACATCTGGGAGAATCTCAAGAGCAGGGGGTGGAGCAAGCCAGGCCACAAACCTCGAGAAGCTCCAGCCCAAAATGCAGCCAAAATCCAGCCCACATCCGGGAGAATCTCAAGAGCAGGGGGTGGAGCAAGCCAGGCCTCAAACCACGAGAAGCTCCAGCCCAAAAGGCAGCCAAAATCCAGCCCACATCCGGGAGAATCTCAAGAGCAGGGGGTGGAGCAAGCCAGGCCTCAAACCACGAGAAGCTCCAGCCCAAGAATCAGCCAATATGCAGCCCACATCCGGGAGAATCTCAAGAGCAGGGGGTGGAGCAAGCCAGGTCTCAAACCACGAGAAGCTCCAGCCCAAAAGGCAGCCAAAATGCAGCCCACATCCGGGAGAATATCAAGAGCAGGGGGTGGAGCAAGCCAGGCCTCAAACCACGAGAAGCTCCAGCCCAAAAGACAGCCAAAATGCAGCCCACATCCGGGAGAATCTCAAGAGCAGGGGGTGGAGCAAGCCAGGCCTCAAACCTCGAGAAGCTCCAGCCCAAAAGGCAGCCAAAATGCAGCCCACCTCCGGGAGAATCTCAAGAGCAGGGGGTGGAGCAAGCCAGGCCTCAAACCATGAGAAGTTCCAGCCCAAGCATCAGCCAAAATGCAGCCCACATCCAGGAGAATCTCAAGAGCAGGGGGTGGAGGAAGGCAGGCCTCAAACCACGAGAAGCTCCAGCCCAAAAGGCAGCCAAAATGCAGCCCACATCTGGGAGAATCTCAAGAGCAGGCGGTGGAGTAAGGCAGGCCTCATACCTCGAGAAGCTCCAGCCTAAAATGTCAGCCAAAATACAGCCCACATCCGGGAGAATCTCAAGAGTAGGTGGTGGAGCAAGCCAGGCCTCAAACCACGAGAAGTTTCAGCCCAAGAATCAGCCAAAATGCAGCCCACATCCGGGAGAATATCAAGAGCAGGAGGTGGAGCAAGGCAGGCCTCTAACCACAAGAAGCTCCAGCCCAAAATGCAGCCAAAATACAGCCCACATCCGGGAGAATATCAAGAGCAGGGGTTGGAGCAAGCCAGGCCTCAAACCACGAGAAGCTCCAGCCCAAAAGGCAGCCAAAATGCAGCCCACATCCAGGAGAATATCAAGAACAGGGGGTGGAGCAAGCCAGGCCTCAAACCACGAGAAGCTCCAGCCCAAAAGGCAGCCAAAATGCAGCCCACATCCAGGAGAATCTCAAGAGCAGGTGGTGGAGGAAGCCAGGCCTCAAACCACGAGAAGCTCCAGCCCAAAAGGCAGCCAAAATGCAGCCCACCTCCGGGAGATTCTCAAGAGTAGGGGCTGGAGCAAGCCAGGCCTCAAACCATGAGAAGCTCCAGCCCAAAAGGCAGCCAAAATCCTAACCACATCCGGGAGAATCTCAAGAGCAGGGGGTGGAGCAAGCCAGGCCTCAAACCACGAGAAGCTCCAGCCCAAAAGGCAGCCAAAATGCAGTCCACATCCGGGAGAATATCAAGAGCAGGGGGTGGAGCAAGCCAGGCCTCAAACCACGAGAAGCTCCAGCCCAAAAGGCAGCCAAAATGCAGCCCACATCCAGGAGAAACTCAAGAGCAGGGGGTGGAGCAAGCCAGGCCTCAAACCACGAGAAGATCCAGCCCAAAATGCAGCCAAAATGCAGCCCACCTCTGGGAGAATCTCAAGAGCAGGGGATGGAGCAAGCCAGGCCTCAAACCACGAGAAGCTCCAGCCCAAAAGGCAGCCAAAATGCAGCCCACCTCCGGGAGAATCTCAAGAGCAGGGGGTGGAGCAAGCCAGGCCTCAAACCTCGAGAAGCTCCAGCCCAAAAGGCAGCCAAAATGCAGCCCACATCCGGGAGAATCTCAAGAGCAGGGGGTGGAGCAAGCCAGGCCTCAAACCATGAGAAGCTCCAGCCCTAAAGGCAGCCAAAATGCAGCCCACATCCGGGAGAATCTCAAGAGCAGGGGGTGGAGCAAGCCAGGCCTCAAAACATGAGAAGCTCCAGCCCAAAAGGCAACCAAAATGCAGCCCACATCCGGGAGAATCTCAAGAGCAGGGGGTGGAGCAAGCCAGGCCTCAAACCACGAGAAGCTCCAGCCCAAGTATCAGCCAAAATGCAGCCCACATCCGGGAGAATATCAAGAGCAGGGGGTGGAGCAAGCCAGGCCTCAAACCACGAGAAGCTCTAGCCCAAAAGGCAGCCAAAATGCAGCCCACATCCAGGAGATTCTCAAGAGCAGGGGGTGGAGCAAGCCAGGCCTCAAACCACGAGAAGCTCCAGCCCAAAAGGCAGCCAAAATGCAGCCCACATCCGGGAGAATCTCAAGAGCAGGGGGTGGAGCAAGCCAGGCCTCAAACCACGAGAAGCTCCAGCCCAAAAGGCAGACAAAATGCAGCCCACATCCGGGAGAATCTCAAAGGCAGGGGGTGGAGCAAGCCAGGCCTCAAACCTCAAGAAGGTCCAGCCCAAAATGCAGCCAAAATCCAGCCCACATCCAGGAGAATCTCAAGAGCAGGGGGTGGAGCAATCCAGGCCTCAAACCACGAGAAGCTCCAGCCCAAAACGCAGCCAAAATGCAGCCCACATCTGGGAGAATCTCAAGAGCAGGGGGTGGAGCAAGCCAGGCCACAAACCTCGAGAAGCTCCAGCCCAAAATGCAGCCAAAATTCAGCCCACATACGGGAGAATCTCAAGAGCAGGGGGTGGAGCAAGCCAGGCCTCAAACCACGAGAAGCTCCAGCCCAAAAGGCAGCCAAAATGCAGCCCACATCTGGGAGAATCTCAAGAGCAGGGGGTGGAGCAAGCCAGGTCTCAAACCACGAGAAGCTCCAGCCCAAAAAGCAGCCAAAATGCAGCCCACATCCATCAGAATCTAAAGAGCAGGGGGTGGAGCAAGCCAGGCCTCAAACCACGAGAAGATCCAGCCCAAAAGGCAGCCAAAATCCTAACCACATCCAGGAGAATCTCAAGAGCAGGGGGTGGAGCAAGCCAGGCCTCAAACCACGAGAAGCTCCAGCCCAAAAGGCAGCCAAAATGCAGCCCACATCCGGGAGAATATCAAGAGCAGGGGGTGGAGCAAGCCAGGCCTCAAACCACGAGAAGCTCCAGCCCAAAAGGCAGCCAATATGCAGCACACATCCGGGAGAATCTCAAGAGCAGGGGGTGGAGCAAGCCAGGCCTCAAACCATGAGAAGCTCCAGCCCAAAAAGCAGCCAAAATGCAGCCCACATCCGGGAGAATCTCAAGAGCAGTGGGTGGAGAAAGCCAGGCCTCAAACCACGAGAAGTTCCAGCCCCAAACCAGCAAAAATCCAGCCCACATCCGGGAGAATCTCAAGAGCAGGGGGTGGAGCAAGCCAGGCCTCAAACCACGAGAAGCTCCAGCCCAAAAGGCAGCCAAAATCCAGCCCACATCCGGGAGAATCTCAAGAGCAGGGGGTGGAGCAAGCCAGGCCTCAAACCACGAGAAGCTCCAGCCCAAAAGGCAGCCAAAATGCAGCCCACATCCGGGAGAATCTCAAGAGCAGGGGGTGGAGCAAGCCAGTGCCTCAAACCATGAGAAACTGAAGCCCAAGTATCAGCCAAAATGCAGCCCACATCCGGGAGAATCTCAAGAGCAGGGGGTGGAGCAAGCCAGGCCTCAAACCTCGAGAAGCTCCAGCCCAACAGGCAGCCAAAATCCAGCCCACATCCGGGAGAATCTCAAGAGCAGGGGGTGGAGCAAGCCAGGCCTCAAACCACGAGAAGCTCCAGCCCAAGAATCAGCCAATATGCAGCCCACATCCGGGAGAATCTCAAGAGCAGGGGGTGGAGAAAGCCAGGCCTCAAACCACGAGAAGTTCCAGCCCCAAACCAGCAAAAATCCAGCCCACATCCGGGAGAATCTCAAGAGCAGGGGGTGGAGCAAGCCAGGCCTCAAACCACGAGAAGCTCCAGCCCAAAAGGCAGCCAAAATGCAGCCCACATCCGGGAGAATCTCAAGAGCAGGGGGTGGAGCAAGCCAGGCCTCAAACCACGAGAAGCTCCAGCCCAAAAGGCAGCCAAAATGCAGCCCACATCCGGGAGAATCTCAAGAGCAGGGGGTGGAGCAAGCCATTGCCTCAAACCATGAGAAACTGAAGCCCAAGTATCAGCCAAAATGCAGCCCACATCCGGGAGAATCTCAAGAGCAGGGGGTGGAGCAAGCCAGGCCTCAAACCTCGAGAAGCTCCAGCCCAACAGGCAGCCAAAATCCAGCCCACATCCGGGAGAATCTCAAGAGCAGGGGGTGGAGCAAGCCAGGCCTCAAACCACGAGAAGCTCCAGCCCAAGAATCAGCCAATATGCAGCCCACATCCGGGAGAATATCAAGAGCAGGGGGTGGAGCAAGCCAGGCCTCAAACCACGAGAAGCTCCAGCCCAAAAGGCAGCCAAAATCCAGCCCACATCCGGGAGTATATCAAGAGCAGGGGGTGGAGCAAGCCAGGCCTCAAACCACGAGAAGCTCCAGCCCAAAAGACAGCCAAAATGCAGCCCACATCCGGGAGAATATCAAGAGCAGGGGGTGGAGCAAGCCAGGCCTCAAACCTCGAGAAGCTCCAGCCCAAAAGACAGCCAAAATGCAGCCCACATCCGGGAGAATCTCAAGAGCAGGGGGTGGAGCAAGCCAGGCCTCAAACCTCGAGAATCTCCAGCCCAAAAGGCAGCCAAAATGCAGCCCAACTCCGGGAGAATCTCAAGAGCAGGGGGTGGAGCAAGCCAGGCCTCAAACCACGAGAAGCTCCAGCCCAAGCATCAGCCAAATTGCAGCCCACATCCGGGAGAATCTCAAGAGCAGGGGGTGGAGGAAGGCAGGCCTCAAACCTCGAGAAGCTCCAGCCCAAAAGGCAGAAAAAATGCAGCCCACATCCGGGAGAATCTCAAGAGTAGGTGGTGGAGCAAGCCAGGCCTCAAACCACGAGTAGTTTCAGCCCAAGAATCAGCCAAAATGCAGCCCACATCCGGAAGAATATCAAGAGCAGGGGGTGGAGCAAGGCAGGCCTCTAACCACAAGAAGCTCCAGCCCAAAAGGCAGCCAAAATACAGCCCACATCCGGGAGAATCTCAAGAGTAGGGGCTGGAGCAAGCCAGGCCTCAAACCACGAGAAGCTCCAGCCCAAAAGGCAGCCAAAATGCAGCCCACATCCGGGAGAATCTCAAGAGCAGGGGGTGGAGCAAGCCAGGCCTCAAACCACGAGAAGCTCCAGCCCAAAAGGCAGCCAAAATGCTGCCCACATCCAGGAGAATCTCAAGAGCAGGTGGTGGAGCAAGCCAGGCCTCAAACCACGAGAAGCTCCAGCCCTAAAGGCAGCCAAAATGCAGCCCACATCCGGGAGAATCTCAAGAGCAGGGGTTGGAGCAAGGCAGGCCTCAAACCACGAGAAGCTCCAGCCCAAAAGGCAGCCAAAATCCTAACCACATCCGGGAGAATCTCAAGAGCAGGGGGTGGAGCAAGCCAGACCTCAAACCTCGAGAAGCTCCAGCCCAAAAGGCAGCCAAAATGCAGCCCACATCCGGGAGAATCTCAAGAGCAGGGGGTGGAGCAAGCCAGGCCTCAAACCACGAGAAGCTCCAGCCCAAGTATCAGCCAAAATGCAGCCCACATCCGGGAGAATATCTAGAGCAGGGGGTGGAGAAAGCCAGGCCTCAAACCACGAGAAGCTCCAGCCCAAAAGGCAGCCAAAATGCAGCCCACATCCGGGAGAATCTCAAGAGCAGGGGGTGGAGCAAGCCAGGCCTCAAACCATGAGAAACTCCAGCCCAAAAGGCAGCCAAAATGCAGCCCACATCCGGGAGAATCTCAAAGGCAGGGGGGTGGAGCAAGCCAGGCCTCAAACCTCAAAAAGGTCCAGCCCAAAATGAAGCCAAAATTCAGCCCACATACGGGAGAATATCAAGAGCAGGGGGTGGAGCAAGCCAGGCCTCAAACCTCGAAAAGCTCCAGCCCAAAAGGCAGCCAAAATGCAGCCCACATCCGGGAGAATCTCAAGAGCAGGGGGTGGAGCAAGCCAGGCCTCAAACCACGAGAAGCTCCAGCCCAAGTATCAGCCAAAATGCAGCCCACATCCGGGAGAATCTCAAGAGCAGGGGGTGGAGCAAGCCAGGCCTCAAACCACGAGAAGCTCTAGCCCAAAAGGCAGCCAAAATGCAGCCCACCTCCGGGAGAATCTCAAGAGCAGGGGGTGGAGCAAGCCAGGCCTCAAACCTCGAGAAGCTCCAGCCCAAAATGCAGCCAAAATCCAGCCCACATCCGGGAGAATCTCAAGAGCAGGGGGTGGAGCAAGCCAGGCCTCAAACCACGAGAAGCTCCAGCCCAAGAATCAGCCAATATGCAGCCCACATCCGGGAGAATATCAAGAGCAGGGGGTGGAGCAAGCCAGGCCTCAAACCACGAGAAGCTCCAGCCCAAAAGGCAGCCAAAATCCAGCCCACATCCGGGAGTATATCAAGAGCAGGGGGTGGAGCAAGCCAGGCCTCAAACCACGAGAAGCTCCAGCCCAAAAGACAGCCAAAATGCAGCCCACATCCGGGAGAATCTCAAGAGCAGGGGGTGGAGCAAGCCAGGCCTCAAACCTCGAGAAGCTCCAGCCCAAAAGACAGCCAAAATGCAGCCCACATCCGGGAGAATCTCAAGAGCAGGGGGTGGAGCAAGCCAGGCCTCAAACCTCGAGAATCTCCAGCCCAAAAGGCAGCCAAAATGCAGCCCAACTCCGGGAGAATCTCAAGAGCAGGGGGTGGAGCAAGCCAGGCCTCAAACCACGAGAAGCTCCAGCCCAAGCATCAGCCAAATTGCAGCCCACATCCGGGAGAATCTCAAGAGCAGGGGGTGGAGGAAGGCAGGCCTCAAACCACGAGAAGCTCCAGCCCAAAAGGCAGAAAAAATGCAGCCCACATCCGGGAGAATCTCAAGAGTAGGTGGTGGAGCAAGCCAGGCCTCAAACCACGAGTAGTTTCAGCCCAAGAATCAGCCAAAATGCAGCCCACATCCAGGAGAATATCAAGAGCAGGGGGTGGAGCAAGGCAGGCCTCTAACCACAAGAAGCTCCAGCCCAAAATGCAGCCAAAATACAGCCCACATCCGGGAGAATCTCAAGAGTAGGGGCTGGAGCAAGCCAGGCCTCAAACCACGAGAAGCTCCAGCCCAAAAGGCAGCCAAAATGCAGCCCACATCCAGGAGAATATCAAGAACAGGGGGTGGAGCAAGCCAGGCCTCAAACCACGAGAAGCTCCAGCCCAAAAGGCAGCCAAAATGCTGCCCACATCCAGGAGAATCTCAAGAGCAGGTGGTGGAGCAAGCCAGGCCTCAAACCACGAGAAGCTCCAGCCCTAAAGGCAGCCAAAATGCAGCCCACATCCGGGAGAATCTCAAGAGCAGGGGTTGGAGCAAGGCAGGCCTCAAACCACGAGAAGCTCCAGCCCAAAAGGCAGCCAAAATCCTAACCACATCCGGGAGAATCTCAAGAGCAGGGGGTGGAGCAAGCCAGGCCTCAAACCTCGAGAAGCTCCAGCCCAAAAGGCAGCCAAAATGCAGCCCACATCCGGGAGAATCTCAAGAGCAGGGGGTGGAGCAAGCCAGGCCTCAAACCACGAGAAGCTCCAGCCCAAGTATCAGCCAAAATGCAGCCCACATCCGGGAGAATATCTAGAGCAGGGGGTGGAGAAAGCCAGGCCTCAAACCACGAGAAGCTCCAGCCCAAAAGGCAGCCAAAATGCAGCCCACATCCGGGAGAATCTCAAGAGCAGGGGGTGGAGCAAGCCAGGCCTCAAACCATGAGAAACTCCAGCCCAAAAGGCAGCCAAAATGCAGCCCACATCCGGGAGAATCTCAAAGGCAGGGGGGTGGAGCAAGCCAGGCCTCAAACCTCAAAAAGGTCCAGCCCAAAATGCAGCCAAAATTCAGCCCACATACGGGAGAATATCAAGAGCAGGGGGTGGAGCAAGCCAGGCCTCAAACCACGAGAAGCTCTAGCCCAAAAGGCAGCCAAAATGCAGCCCACATCCGGGAGAATCTCAAGAGCAGGGGGTGGAGCAAGCCAGGCCTCAAACCACGAGAAGCTCCAGCCCAAAAGGCAGACAAAATGCAGCCCACATCAGGGAGAATCTCAAAGGCAGGGGGTGGAGCAAGCCAGGCCTCAAACCTCAAGAAGGTCCAGCCCAAAATGCAGCCAAAATTCAGCCCACATACGAGAGAATATCAAGAGCAGGGGGTGGAGCAAGCCAGGCCTCAAACCACGAGAAGCTCCAGCCCAAAAGGCAGACAAAATGCAGCCCACATCCGGGAGAATCTCAAGAGCAGGGGTTGGAGCAAGCCAGGCCTCAAACCACGAGAAGCTCCAGCCCAAAAGTCAGCCAAAATCCTAACCACATCCGGGACAATATCAAGAGCAGGGGGTGGAGCAAGCCAGGCCTCAAACCTCGAAAAGCTCCAGCCCAAAAGGCAGCCAAAATGCAGCCCACATCCGGGAGAATCTCAAGAGCAGGGGGTGGAGCAAGCCAGGCCTCAAACCACGAGAAGCTCCAGCCCAAGTATCAGCCAAAATGCAGCCCACATCCGGGAGAATCTCAAGAGCAGGGGGTGGAGCAAGCCAGGCCTCAAACCACGAGAAGCTCTAGCCCAAAAGGCAGCCAAAATGCAGCCCACATCCGGGAGAATCTCAAGAGCAGGGGGTGGAGCAAGCCAGGCCTCAAACCACGAGAAGCTCCAGCCCAAAAGGCAGACAAAATGCAGCCCACATCCGGGAGAATCTCAAGAGCAGGGGGTGGAGCAAGCCAGGCCTCAAACCACGAGAAGCTCCAGCCCAAAACGTAACCAAAATCCAGCCCACATCCGGGAGAATCTCAAGAGCAGGGGGTGGAGCAAGCCAGGCCTCAAACCAGGAGAAGCTCCAGCCCAAAAGGCAGCCAAAATCCTAACCACATCCGGGACAATATCAAGAGCAGGGGGTGGAGCAAGCCAGGCCTCAAACCTCGAAAAGCTCCAGCCCAAAAGGCAGCCAAAATGCAGCCCACATCCGGGAGAATCTCAAGAGCAGGGGGTGGAGCAAGCCAGGCCTCAAACCACGAGAAGCTCCAGCCCAAGTATCAGCCAAAATGCAGCCCACATCCGGGAGAATCTCAAGAGCAGGGGGTGGAGCAAGCCAGGCCTCAAACCACGAGAAGCTCCAGCCCAAAAGGCAGACAAAATGCAGCCCACATCAGGGAGAATCTCAAAGGCAGGGGGTGGAGCAAGCCAGGCCTCAAACCTCAAGAAGGTCCAGCCCAAAATGCAGCCAAAATTCAGCCCACATACGAGAGAATATCAAGAGCAGGGGGTGGAGCAAGCCAGGCCTCAAACCACGAGAAGCTCCAGCCCAAAAGGCAGACAAAATGCAGCCCACATCCGGGAGAATCTCAAGAGCAGGGGTTGGAGCAAGCCAGGCCTCAAACCACGAGAAGCTCCAGTCCAAAAGGCAGCCAAAATCCTAACCACATCCGGGACAATATCAAGAGCAGGGGGTGGAGCAAGCCAGGCCTCAAACCACGAGAAGCTCCAGCCCAAGTATCAGCCAAAATGCAGCCCACATCCGGGAGAATCTCAAGAGCAGGGGGTGGAGCAAGCCAGGCCTCAAACCACGAGAAGCTCCAGCCCAAAAGGCAGCCAAAATGCAGCCCACATCCGGGAGAATCTCAAGAGCAGGGGGTGGAGCAAGCCAGGCCTCAAACCACGAGAAGCTCCAGCCCAAGTATCAGCCAAAATGCAGCCCACATCCGGGAGAATCTCAAGAGCAGGGGGTGGAGCAAGCCAGGCCTCAAACCACGAGAAGCTCTAGCCCAAAAGGCAGCCAAAATGCAGCCCACATCCGGGAGAATCTCAAGAGCAGGGGGTGGAGCAAGCCAGGCCTCAAACCACGAGAAGCTCCAGCCCAAAAGGCAGCCAAAATGCAGCCCACATCCGGGAGAATCTCAAAGGCAGGGGGGTGGAGCAAGCCAGGCCTCAAACCTCAAGAAGGTCCAGCCCAAAATGCAGCCAAAATTCAGCCCACATACGGGAGAATATCAAGAGCAGGGGGTGGAGCAAGCCAGGCCTCAAACCACGAGAAGCTCTAGCCCAAAAGGCAGCCAAAATGCAGCCCACATCCGGGAGAATCTCAAGAGCAGGGGGTGGAGCAAGCCAGGCCTCAAACCACGAGAAGCTCCAGCCCAAAAGGCAGACAAAATGCAGCCCTACATCAGGGAGAATCTCAAAGGCAGGGGGTGGAGCAAGCCAGGCCTCAAACCTCAAGAAGGTCCAGCCCAAAATGCAGCCAAAATTCAGCCCACATCCGGGAGAATATCAAGAGCAGGGGGTGGAGCAAGCCAGGCCTCAAACCACGAGAAGCTCCAGCCCAAAAGGCAGACAAAATGCAGCCCACATCCGGGAGAATCTCAAGAGCAGGGGGTGGAGCAAGCCAGGCCTCAAACCACGAGAAGCTCCAGCCCAAAACGTAACCAAAATCCAGCCCACATCCGGGAGAATCTCAAGAGCAGGGGGTGGAGCAAGCCAGGCCTCAAACCAGGAGAAGCTCCAGCCCAAAAGGCAGCCAAAATCCTAACCACATCCGGGACAATATCAAGAGCAGGGGGTGGAGCAAGCCAGGCCTCAAACCTCGAAAAGCTCCAGCCCAAAAGGCAGCCAAAATGCAGCCCACATCCGGGAGAATCTCAAGAGCAGGGGGTGGAGCAAGCCAGGCCTCAAACCACGAGAAGCTCCAGCCCAAGTATCAGCCAAAATGCAGCCCACATCCGGGAGAATCTCAAGAGCAGGGGGTGGAGCAAGCCAGGCCTCAAACCACGAGAAGCTCTAGCCCAAAAGGCAGCCAAAATGCAGCCCACATCCGGGAGAATCTCAAGAGCAGGGGGTGGAGCAAGCCAGGCCTCAAACCACGAGAAGCTCCAGCCCAAAAGGCAGCCAAAATGCAGCCCACATCCGGGAGAATCTCAAAGGCAGGGGGGTGGAGCAAGCCAGGCCTCAAACCTCAAGAAGGTCCAGCCCAAAATGCAGCCAAAATTCAGCCCACATACGGGAGAATATCAAGAGCAGGGGGTGGAGCAAGCCAGGCCTCAAACCACGAGAAGCTCTAGCCCAAAAGGCAGCCAAAATGCAGCCCACATCCGGGAGAATCTCAAGAGCAGGGGGTGGAGCAAGCCAGGCCTCAAACCACGAGAAGCTCCAGCCCAAAAGGCAGACAAAATGCAGCCCTACATCAGGGAGAATCTCAAAGGCAGGGGGTGGAGCAAGCCAGGCCTCAAACCTCAAGAAGGTCCAGCCCAAAATGCAGCCAAAATTCAGCCCACATCCGGGAGAATATCAAGAGCAGGGGGTGGAGCAAGCCAGGCCTCAAACCACGAGAAGCTCCAGCCCAAAAGGCAGACAAAATGCAGCCCACATCCGGGAGAATCTCAAGAGCAGGGGGTGGAGCAAGCCAGGCCTCAAACCACGAGAAGCTCCAGCCCAAAACGTAACCAAAATCCAGCCCACATCCGGGAGAATCTCAAGAGCAGGGGGTGGAGAAATCCAGGCCTCAAACCAGGAGAAGCTCCAGCCCAAGTATCAGCCAAAATGCAGCCCACATCCGGGAGAATCTCAAGAGCAGGGGGTGGAGCAAGCCAGGCCTCAAACCACGAGAAGCTCCAGCCCAAAAGGCAGCCAAAATGCAGCCCACATCCGGGAGAATCTCAAGAGCAGGGGGTGGAGCAAGCCAGGTCTCAAACCACGAGAAGCTCCAGCCCAAAATGCAGCCAAAATGCAGCCCACATCCGGGAGAATCTCAAGAGCAGGGGGTGGAGCAAGCCAGGCCTCAAACCACGAGAAGCTCCAGCCCAAAAGGCAGCCAAAATGCAGTCCACCTCCGTGAGAATCTCAAGAGCAGGGGTTGGAGCAAGCCAGGCCTCAAACCACGAGAAGCTCCAGCCCAAAAAGCAGCCAAAATGCAGCCCACATCCGGGAGAATCTCAAGAGCAGGGGTTGGAGCAAGCCAGGCCTCAAACCACGAGAAGCTCCAGCCCAAGTATCAGCCAAAAATGCAGCCCACATCTGGGAGAAACTCAAGAGCAGTGGGTGGAGCAAGCCAGGCCTCAAACCACGAGAAGCTCCAGCCCAAAAGGCAGCCAAAATGCAGCCCACATCCGGGAGAATCTCAAGAGCAGGGGGTGGAGCAAGCCAGGCCTCAAACCACGAGAAGCTCCAGCCCAAAAGGCAGCCAAAATGCAGCCCACATCCGGGAGAATCTCAAGAGCAGGGGTTGGAGCAAGGCAGGCCTCAAACCACGAGAAGCTCCAGCCCAAAAGGCAGCCAAAATCCTAACCACATCCGGGAGAATATCAAGAGCAGGGGGTGGAGCAAGCCAGGCCTCAAACCTCGAAAAGCTCCAGCCCAAAAGGCAGCCAAAATGCAGCCCACATCCGGGAGAATCTCAAGAGCAGGGGGTGGAGCAAGCCAGGCCTCAAACCACGAGAAGCTCCAGCCCAAGTATCAGCCAAAATGCAGCCCACATCCGGGAGAATCTCAAGAGCAGGGGGTGGAGCAAGCCAGGCCTCAAACCACGAGAAGCTCTAGCCCAAAAGGCAGCCAAAATGCAGCCCACATCCGGGAGAATCTCAAGAGCAGGGGGTGGAGCAAGCCAGGCCTCAAAGCACGAGAAGCTCCAGCCCAAAAGGCAGCCAAAATGCAGCCCACATCCGGGAGAATCTCAAAGGCAGGGGGGTGGAGCAAGCCAGGCCTCAAACCTCAAGAAGGTCCAGCCCAAAACGCAGCCAAAATTCAGCCCACATACGGGAGAATATCAAGAGCAGGGGCTGGAGCAAGCCAGGCCTCAAACCACGAGAAGCTCCAGCCCAAAAGGCAGACAAAATGCAGCCCTACATCAGGGAGAATCTCAAAGGCAGGGGGTGGAGCAAGCCAGGCCTCAAACCTCAAGAAGGTCCAGCCCAAAATGCAGCCAAAATTCAGCCCACATCCGGGAGAATATCAAGAGCAGGGGGTGGAGCAAGCCAGGCCTCAAACCACGAGAAGCTCCAGCCCAAAAGGCAGACAAAATGCAGCCCACATCCGGGAGAATCTCAAGAGCAGGGGGTGGAGCAAGCCAGGCCTCAAACCACGAGAAGCTCCAGCCCAAAACGTAACCAAAATCCAGCCCACATCCGGGAGAATCTCAAGAGCAGGGGGTGGAGCAAGCCAGGCCTCAAACCACTAGAAGCTCCAGCCCAAGTATCGGCCAAAATGCAGCCCACATCCGGGAGAATGTCAAGAGCAGGGGCTGGAGCAAGCCAGGCCTCAAACCACGAGAAGCTCCAGCCCAAAAGGCAGCCAAAATCCAGCCCACATCCGGGAGAATCTCAAGAGCAGGGGGTGGAGAAATCCAGGCCTCAAACCAGGAGAAGCTCCAGCCCAAGTATCAGCCAAAATGCAGCCCACATCCGGGAGAATCTCAAGAGCAGGGGGTGGAGCAAGCCAGGCCTCAAACCACGAGAAGCTCCAGCCCAAAAGGCAGCCAAAATGCAGCCCACATCCGGGAGAATCTCAAGAGCAGGGGGTGGAGCAAGCCAGGTCTCAAACCACGAGAAGCTCCAGCCCAAAATGCAGCCAAAATGCAGCCCACATCCGGGAGAATCTCAAGAGCAGGGGGTGGAGCAAGCCAGGCCTCAAACCACGAGAAGCTCCAGCCCAAAAGGCAGCCAAAATGCAGTCCACCTCCGTGAGAATCTCAAGAGCAGGGGTTGGAGCAAGCCAGGCCTCAAACCACGAGAAGCTCCAGCCCAAAAAGCAGCCAAAATGCAGCCCACATCCGGGAGAATCTCAAGAGCAGGGGTTGGAGCAAGCCAGGCCTCAAACCACGAGAAGCTCCAGCCCAAGTATCAGCCAAAAATGCAGCCCACATCCGGGAGAATCTCAAGAGCAGGGGGTGGAGCAAGCCAGGCCTCAAACCACGAGAAGCTCCAGCCCAAAAGGCAGCCAAAATGCAGCCCACATCCGGGAGAATCTCAAGAGCAGGGGGTGGAGCAAGCCAGGCCTCAAACCACGAGAAGCTCCAGCCCAAAAGGCAGCCAAAATGCAGCCCACATCCGGGAGAATCTCAAGAGCAGGGGTTGGAGCAAGGCAGGCCTCAAACCACGAGAAGCTCCAGCCCAAAAGGCAGCCAAAATCCTAACCACATCCGGGAGAATATCAAGAGCAGGGGGTGGAGCAAGCCAGGCCTCAAACCTCGAAAAGCTCCAGCCCAAAAGGCAGCCAAAATGCAGCCCACATCCGGGAGAATCTCAAGAGCAGGGAGTGGAGCAAGCCAGGCCTCAAACCACGAGAAGCTCCAGCCCAAGTATCAGCCAAAATGCAGCCCACATCCGGGAGAATCTCAAGAGCAGGGGGTGGAGCAAGCCAGGCCTCAAACCACGAGAAGCTCTAGCCCAAAAGGCAGCCAAAATGCAGCCCACATCCGGGAGAATCTCAAGAGCAGGGGGTGGAGCAAGCCAGGCCTCAAACCTCAAGAAGGTCCAGCCCAAAATGCAGCCAAAATTCAGCCCACATACGGGAGAATATCAAGAGCAGGGGGTGGAGCAAGCCAGGCCTCAAACCACGAGAAGCTCTAGCCCAAAAGGCAGCCAAAATGCAGCCCACATCCGGGAGAATCTCAAGAGCAGGGGTTGGAGCAAGCCAGGCCTCAAACCACGAGAAGCTCCAGCCCAAAAGGCAGACAAAATGCAGCCCTACATCAGGGAGAATCTCAAAGGCAGGGGGTGGAGCAAGCCAGGCCTCAAACCTCAAGAAGGTCCAGCCCAAAATGCAGCCAAAATTCAGCCCACATCCGGGAGAATATCAAGAGCAGGGGGTGGAGCAAGCCAGGCCTCAAACCACGAGAAGCTCCAGCCCAAAAGGCAGACAAAATGCAGCCCACATCCGGGAGAATCTCAAGAGCAGGGGGTGGAGCAAGCCAGGCCTCAAACCACGAGAAGCTCCAGCCCAAAACGTAACCAAAATCCAGCCCACATCCGGGAGAATCTCAAGAGCAGGGGGTGGAGCAAGCCAGGCCTCAAACCACTAGAAGCTCCAGCCCAAGTATCGGCCAAGATGCAGCCCACATCCGGGAGAATATCAAGAGCAGGGGGTGGAGCAAGCCAGGCCTCAAACCACGAGAAGCTCCAGCCCAAAAGGCAGCCAAAATGCAGCCCACATCCGGGAGAATCTCAAGAGCAGGGGGTGGAGAAATCCAGGCCTCAAACCAGGAGAAGCTCCAGCCCAAGTATCAGCCAAAATGCAGCCCACATCCGGGAGAATCTCAAGAGCAGGGGGTGGAGCAAGCCAGGCCTCAAACCACGAGAAGCTCCAGCCCAAAAGGCAGCCAAAATGCAGCCCACATCCGGGAGAATCTCAAGAGCAGGGGGTGGAGCAAGCCAGGTCTCAAACCACGAGAAGCTCCAGCCCAAAAGGCAGCCAAAATGCAGCCCACATCCGGGAGAATCTCAAGAGCAGGGGGTGGAGCAAGCCAGGCCTCAAACCACGAGAAGCTCCAGCCCAAAAGGCAGCCAAAATGCAGTCCACATCCGGGAGAATCTCAAGAGCAGGGGTTGGAGCAAGCCAGGCCTCAAACCACGAGAAGCTCCAGCCCAAAAAGCAGCCAAAATGCAGCCCACATCCGGGAGAATCTCAAGAGCAGGGGTTGGAGCAAGCCAGGCCTCAAACCACGAGAAGCTCCAGCCCAAGTATCAGCCAAAAATGCAGTCCACATCTGGGAGAATATCAAGAGCAGGGGGTGGAGCAAGCCAGGCCTCAAACCACGAGAAGATCCAGCCCAAAAGGCAGCCAAAATGCAGCCCACATCCGGGAGAATCTCAAGAGCAGGGGGTGGAGCAAGCCAGGCCTCAAACCTCAAGAAGGTCCAGCCCAAAACGCAGCCAAAATTCAGCCCACATACGGGAGAATATCAAGAGCAGGGGCTGGAGCAAGCCAGGCCTCAAACCACGAGAAGCTCTAGCCCAAAAGGCAGCCAAAATGCAGCCCACATCCGGGAGAATCTCAAGAGCAGGGGGTGGAGCAAGCCAGGCCTCAAACCACGAGAAGCTCCAGCCCAAAAGGCAGACAAAATGCAGCCCTACATCAGGGAGAATCTCAAAGGCAGGGGGTGGAGCAAGCCAGGCCTCAAACCTCAAGAAGGTCCAGCCCAAAATGCAGCCAAAATTCAGCCCACATCCGGGAGAATATCAAGAGCAGGGGGTGGAGCAAGCCAGGCCTCAAACCACGAGAAGCTCCAGCCCAAAAGGCAGACAAAATGCAGCCCACATCCGGGAGAATCTCAAGAGCAGGGGGTGGAGCAAGCCAGGCCTCAAACCACGAGAAGCTCCAGCCCAAAACGTAACCAAAATCCAGCCCACATCCGGGAGAATCTCAAGAGCAGGGGGTGGAGCAAGCCAGGCCTCAAACCACTAGAAGCTCCAGCCCAAGTATCGGCCAAAATGCAGCCCACATCCGGGAGAATGTCAAGAGCAGGGGGTGGAGCAAGCCAGGCCTCAAACCACGAGAAGCTCCAGCCCAAAAGGCAGCCAAAATCCAGCCCACATCCGGGAGAATCTCAAGAGCAGGGGGTGGAGAAATCCAGGCCTCAAACCTCGAAAAGCTCCAGCCCAAGTATCAGCCAAAATGCAGCCCACATCCGGGAGAATCTCAAGAGCAGGGGGTGGAGCAAGCCAGGTCTCAAACCACGAGAAGCTCCAGCCCAAAATGCAGCCAAAATGCAGCCCACATCCGGGAGAATCTCAAGAGCAGGGGGTGGAGCAAGCCAGGCCTCAAACCACGAGAAGCTCCAGCCCAAAAGGCAGCCAAAATGCAGTCCACCTCCGTGAGAATCTCAAGAGCAGGGGTTGGAGCAAGCCAGGCCTCAAACCACGAGAAGCTCCAGCCCAAAAAGCAGCCAAAATGCAGCCCACATCCGGGAGAATCTCAAGAGCAGGGGTTGGAGCAAGCCAGGCCTCAAACCACGAGAAGCTCCAGCCCAAGTATCAGCCAAAAATGCAGCCCACATCTGGGAGAATATCAAGAGCAGGGGGTGGAGCAAGCCAGGCCTCAAACCACGAGAAGCTCCAGCCCAAAAGGCAGCCAAAATCCAGCCCACATTCGGGAGAATCTCAAGAGCAGGGGGTGGAGCAAGGCAGGCCTCAAACCACGAGAAGCTCCAGCCCAAAAGGCAGCCAAAATGCAGCCCACATCCGGGAGAATCTCAAGAGCAGGGGTTGGAGCAAGGCAGGCCTCAAACCACGAGAAGCTCCAGCCCAAAAGGCAGCCAAAATCCTAACCACATCCGGGAGAATATCAAGAGCAGGGGGTGGAGCAAGCCAGGCCTCAAACCTCGAAAAGCTCCAGCCCAAAAGGCAGCCAAAATGCAGCCCACATCCGGGAGAATCTCAAGAGCAGGGAGTGGAGCAAGCCAGGCCTCAAACCACGAGAAGCTCCAGCCCAAGTATCAGCCAAAATGCAGCCCACATCCGGGAGAATCTCAAGAGCAGGGGGTGGAGCAAGCCAGGCCTCAAACCACGAGAAGCTCTAGCCCAAAAGGCAGCCAAAATGCAGCCCACATCCGGGAGAATCTCAAGAGCAGGGGGTGGAGCAAGCCAGGCCTCAAACCACGAGAAGCTCCAGCCCAAAAGGCAGCCAAAATGCAGCCCACATCCGGGAGAATCTCAAAGGCAGGGGGTTGGAGCAAGCCAGGCCTCAAACCTCAAGAAGGTCCAGCCCAAAATGCAGCCAAAATTCAGCCCACATACGGGAGAATATCAAGAGCAGGGGGTGGAGCAAGCCAGGCCTCAAACCACGAGAAGCTCTAGCCCAAAAGGCAGCCAAAATGCAGCCCACATCCGGGAGAATCTCAAGAGCAGGGGGTGGAGCAAGCCAGGCCTCAAACCACGAGAAGCTCCAGCCCAAAAGGCAGACAAAATGCAGCCCTACATCAGGGAGAATCTCAAAGGCAGGGGGTGGAGCAAGCCAGGCCTCAAACCTCAAGAAGGTCCAGCCCAAAATGCAGCCAAAATTCAGCCCACATCCGGGAGAATCTCAAGAGCAGGGGGTGGAGCAAGCCAGGCCTCAAACCACGAGAAGCTCCAGCCCAAAAGGCAGACAAAATGCAGCCCACATCCGGGAGAATCTCAAGAGCAGGGGGTGGAGCAAGCCAGGCCTCAAACCACGAGAAGCTCCAGCCCAAAACGTAACCAAAATCCAGCCCACATCCGGGAGAATCTCAAGAGCAGGGGGTGGAGCAAGCCAGGCCTCAAACCACTAGAAGCTCCAGCCCAAGTATCGGCCAAGATGCAGCCCACATCCGGGAGAATATCAAGAGCAGGGGGTGGAGCAAGCCAGGCCTCAAACCACGAGAAGCTCCAGCCCAAAAGGCAGCCAAAATCCAGCCCACATCCGGGAGAATCTCAAGAGCAGGGGGTGGAGAAATCCAGGCCTCAAACCAGGAGAAGCTCCAGCCCAAGTATCAGCCAAAATGCAGCCCACATCCGGGAGAATCTCAAGAGCAGGGGGTGGAGCAAGCCAGGCCTCAAACCACGAGAAGCTCCAGCCCAAAAGGCAGCCAAAATGCAGCCCACATCCGGGAGAATCTCAAGAGCAGGGGGTGGAGCAAGCCAGGTCTCAAACCACGAGAAGCTCCAGCCCAAAAGGCAGCCAAAATGCAGCCCACATCCGGGAGAATCTCAAGAGCAGGGGGTGGAGCAAGCCAGGCCTCAAACCACGAGAAGCTCCAGCCCAAAAGGCAGCCAAAATGCAGTCCACATCCGGGAGAATCTCAAGAGCAGGGGTTGGAGCAAGCCAGGCCTCAAACCACGAGAAGCTCCAGCCCAAAAAGCAGCCAAAATGCAGCCCACATCCGGGAGAATCTCAAGAGCAGGGGTTGGAGCAAGCCAGGCCTCAAACCACGAGAAGCTCCAGCCCAAGTATCAGCCAAAAATGCAGTCCACATCTGGGAGAATATCAAGAGCAGGGGGTGGAGCAAGCCAGGCCTCAAACCACGAGAAGATCCAGCCCAAAAGGCAGCCAAAATGCAGCCCACATCCGGGAGAATCTCAAGAGCAGGGGGTGGAGCAAGCCAGGCCTCAAACCACGAGAATCTCCAGCCCAAAAGGCAGCCAAAATGCAGCCCACATCCGGGAGAATCTCAAGAGCAGGGGGTGGAGCAAGCCAGGCCTCAAACCACGAGAAGCTCCAGCCCAAAATGCAGCCAAAATGCAGCCCACATCCGGGAGAATCTCAAGAGCAGGGGGTGGAGCAAGCCAGGCCTCAAACCACAAGAAGCTCCAGCCCAAAAGGCAGCCAAAATGCAGCCCACCTCCCTGATAATCTCAAGAGCAGGGGGTGGAGCAAGGCAGGCCTCAAACCACGAGAAGCTCCAGCCCAAAAGGCAGCCAAAATGCAGCCCACATCCGGGAGAATATCAATGGCAGAGTTTGTAGCAAGCCAGGCCTCACACCACGAGAAGCTCCAGCCCAAAAGGCAGCCAAAATGTAGCCCACATCCGGGAGAATCTCAAGAGCAGGGGGTGGAGCAAGCCAGGCCTCAAACCATGAGAAGCTCCAGCCCAAAAGGCAGCCAAAATGCAGCCCACATACGGGAGAATATCAAGAGCAGGGGGTGGAGCAAGCCAGGCCTCAAACCACGAGAAGCTCCAGCCCAAAAAGCAGACAAAATGCAGCCCACATCCGGGAGAATCTCAAGAGCAGGGGGTGGAGCAAGCCAGGCCTCAAACCACGAGAAGCTCCAGCCCAAAACGTAACCAAAATCCAGCCCACATCCGGGAGAATCTCAAGAGCAGGGGGTGGAGCAAGCCAGGCCTCAAACCACGAGAAGCTCCAGCCCAAAATGCAGCCAAAATGCAGCCCACATCCGGGAGAATATCAAGAGCAGGGGGTGGAGCAAGCCAGGGCTCAAACCTCGAGAAGCTCCAGCCCAAAAGGCAGCCAAAATGCAGCCCACATCCGGGAGAATCTCAAGAGCAGGGGGTGGAGAAAGCCAGGCCTCAAACCACGAGAAGCTCCAGCCCAAAAGGCAGCCAAAATGCAGCCCACATCCGGGAGAATCTCAAGAGCAGGGGGTGGAGCAAGCCAGGTCTCAAACCATGACAAGTTCCAGCCCAAAAGGCAGCCAAAATGCAGCCCACATCTGGGAGAATCTCAAGAGCAGGGGGTGGAGCAAGCCAGGCCTCAAACCTCGAGAAGCTCCAGCCCTAAAAGTAACCAAAATCCAGCCCACATCGGGCAGAATATCAAGAGCAGGGGGTGGAGCAAGCCAGGTCTCAAACCATGACAAGTTCCAGCCCAAAAGGCAGCCAAAATGCAGCCCACATGCGGGAGAATCTCAAGAGCAGGGGGTGGAGCAAGGCATGCCTCAAACCATGAGAAGCTCCAGCCCAAAAGGCAGCCAAAATGCAGCCCACATCCGGGAGAATCTCAAGAGCAGGGGGTGGAGCAAGCCAGGCCTCAAACCACGAGAAGCTCCAGCCCAAAAGGCAGCCAAAATACAGCCCACATCCGGGAGAATCTCAAGAGCAGGGGGTGGAGCAAGCCAGGCCTCAAACCTCGAGAAGCTCCAGCCCAAAATGCAGCCAAAATGCAGCCCACCTCCGGGAGAATCTCAAGAGCAGGGGTTTAAGCAATCCAGGCCTCAAACCACGAGAAGCTCCAGCCCAAAAGGCAGCCAAAATGCAGCCCACATTCGGGAGAATCTCAAGAGCAGGGGGTGGAGCAAGCCAGGCCTCAAACCACGAGAAGCTCCAGCCCAAAAGGCAGCCAAAATGCAGCCCACATCCGGGAGAATCTCAAGAGCAGGGGGTGGAGCAAGCCAGGCCTCAAACCACGAGAAGCTCCAGCCCAAGTATCAGCCAAAAATGCAGCCCACATCTGGGAGAATATCAAGAGCAGGGGGTGGAGCAAGCCAGGCCTCAAACCACGAGAAGCTCCAGCCCAAAAGGCAGCCAAAATGCAGCCCACATCCGGGAGAATCTCAAGAGCAGGGGGTGGAGCAAGCCAGGCCTCAAACCACGAGAAGCTCCAGCCCAAAAGGCAGCCAAAATGCAGCCCACATCCGGGAGAATCTCAAGAGCAGGGGGTGGAGCAAGCCAGGCCTCAAACCACGAGGAGCTCCAGCCCAAAATGCAGCCAAAATGCAGCCCAGCTCCGGGAGAATCTCAAGAGCAGGGGGTGGAGCAAGCCAGGCCTCAAACCTCGAGAAGCTCCAGCCCAAAAGGCAGCCAAAATGCATCCCACCTCCGGGAGAATCTCAAGAGCAGGGGTTGAAGCAATCCAGGCCTCAAACCACGAGAAGCTCCAGCCCAAAAGGCAGCCAAAATGCAGCCCACATTCGGGAGAATCTCAAGAGCAGGGGGTGGAGCAAGCCAGGCCTCAAACCACGAGAAGCTCCAGCCCAAAAGGCAGCCAAAATGCAGCCCACATCCGGGAGAATCTCAAGAGCAGGGGGTGGAGCAAGCCAGGCCTCAAACCACGAGAAGCTCCAGCCCAAAAGGCAGCCAAAATGCAGCCCACATCCGGGAGAATCTCAAGAGCAGGGGGTGGAGCAAGCCAGGCCTCAAACCACGAGAAGCTCCAGCCCAAAATGCAGCCAAAATTCAGCCCACATCCGGGAGAATCTCAAGAGCAGGAGGTGGAGCAAGCCAGGCCTCAAACCACGAGAAGCTCCAGCCCAAAAGGCAGCCAAAATGCAGCCCACATCCGGGAGAATCTCAAGAGCAGGGGGTGGAGCAAGCCAGGCCTCAAACCACGAGAAGCTCCAGCCCAAAACGTAACCATAATCCAGCCCACATCCGGGAGAATCTCAAGAGCAGGGGGTGGAGCAAGCCAGGCCTCAAACCTCGAGATTCTCCAGCCCAAAAGGCAGCCAAAATGCAGCCCACCTCCCTGATAATCTCAAGAGCAGGGGGTGGAGCAAGCCAGGTCTCAAACCATGACAAGTTCCAGCCCAAAAGGCAGCCAAAATGCAGCCCACATCTGGGAGAATCTCAAGAGCAGGGGGTGGAGCAAGCCAGGCCTCAAACCACGAGAAGCTCCAGGCCAAAAAGTAACCAAAATCCAGCCCACATCGGGCAGAATATCAAGAGCAGGGGGTGGAGCAAGCCAGGTCTCAAACCATGACAAGTTCCAGCCCAAAAGGCAGCCAAAATGCAGCCCACATGCGGGAGAATCTCAAGAGCAGGGGGTGGAGCAAGGCATGCCTCAAACCATGAGAAGCTCCAGTCCAAAAGGCAGCCAAAATGCATCCCACCTCCGGGAGAATCTCAAGAGCAGGGGTTGAAGCAATCCAGGCCTCAAACCACGAGAAGCTCCAGCCCAAAAGGCAGCCAAAATGCAGCCCACATTCGGGAGAATCTCAAGAGCAGGGGGTGGAGCAAGCCAGGCCTCAAACCACGAGAAGCTCCAGCCCAAAAGGCAGCCAAAATGCAGCCCACATCCGGGAGAATCTCAAGAGCAGGAGGTGGAGCAAGCCAGGCCTCAAACCACGAGAAGCTCCAGCCCAAAAGGCAGCCAAAATGCAGCCCACATCCAGGAGAATCTCAAGAGCAGGGGGTGGAGCAAGCCAGGCCTCAAACCACGAGAAGCTCCAGCCCAAAACGTAACCAAAATCCAGCCCACATCCGGGAGAATCTCAAGAGCAGGGGGTGGAGCAAGCCAGGCCTCAAACCTCGAGATTCTCCAGCCCAAAAGGCAGCCAAAATGCAGCCCACATCCGGGAGAATATCAATGGCAGAGTTTGTAGCAAGCCAGGCCTCACACCACGAGAAGCTCCAGCCCAAAAGGCAGCCAAAATGTAGCCCACATCCGGGAGAATCTCAAGAGCAGGGGGTGGAGCAAGACAGGCCTCAAACCATGAGAAGCTCCATCCCAATAGGCAGCCAAAATGCAGCCCACATACGGGAGAATATCAAGAGCAGGGGGTGGAGCAAGCCAGGCCTCAAAGCACGAGAAGCTCCAGCCCAAAAAGCAGACAAAATGCAGCCCACATCCGGGAGATTCTCAAGAGCAGGGGGTGGAGCAACCCAGGCCTCAAACCACGAGAAGCTCCAGCCCAAAACGTAACCAAAATCCAGCCCACATCCGGGAGAATCTCAAGAGCAGGGGGTGGAGCAAGCCAGGCCTCAAACCACGAGAAGCTCCAGCCCAAGTATCAGCCAAAAATGCAGCCCACATCTGGGAGAATATCAAGAGCAGGGGGTGGAGCAAGCCATGGCTCAAACCTCGAGAAGCTCCAGCCCAAAAGGCAGCCAAAATGCAGCCCACATCCGGGAGAATCTCAAGAGCAGGGGGTGGAGCAAGCCAGGTCTCAAACCATGACAAGTTCCAGCCCAAAAGGCAGCCAAAATGCAGCCCACATGCGGGAGAATCTCAAGAGCAGGGGGTGGAGCAAGGCATGCCTCAAACCATGAGAAGCTCCAGCCCAAAAGGCAGCCAAAATGCAGCCCACATTCGGGAGAATCTCAAGAGCAGGGGGTGGAGCAAGCCAGGCCTCAAACCACGAGAAGCTCCAGCCCAAAAGGCAGCCAAAATGCAGCCCACATCCGGGAGAATCTCAAGAGCAGGAGGTGGAGCAAGCCAGGCCTCAAACCACGAGAAGCTCCAGCCCAAAAGGCAGCCAAAATGCAGCCCACATCCAGGAGAATCTCAAGAGCAGGGGGTGGAGCAAGCCAGGCCTCAAACCACGAGAAGCTCCAGCCCAAAACGTAACCAAAATCCAGCCCACATCCGGGAGAATCTCAAGAGCAGGGGGTGGAGCAAGCCAGGCCTCAAACCTCGAGATTCTCCAGCCCAAAAGGCAGCCAAAATCCAGCCCACCTCCCTGATAATGTCAAGAGCAGGGGGTGGAGCAAGGCAGGCCTCAAACCACGAGAAGCTCCAGCCCAAAAGGCAGCCAAAATGCAGCCCACATCCGGGAGAATATCAATGGCAGAGTTTGTAGCAAGCCAGGCCTCACACCACGAGAAGCTCCAGCCCAAAAGGCAGCCAAAATGTAGCCCACATCCGGGAGAATCTCAAGAGCAGGGGGTGGAGCAAGACAGGCCTCAAACCATGAGAAGCTCCATCCCAATAGGCAGCCAAAATGCAGCCCACATACGGGAGAATATCAAGAGCAGGGGGTGGAGCAAGCCAGGCCTCAAAGCACGAGAAGCTCCAGCCCAAAAAGCAGACAAAATGCAGCCCACATCCGGGAGATTCTCAAGAGCAGGGGGTGGAGCAACCCAGGCCTCAAACCACGAGAAGCTCCAGCCCAAAACGTAACCAAAATCCAGCCCACATCCGGGAGAATCTCAAGAGCAGGGGGTGGAGCAAGCCAGGCCTCAAACCACGAGAAGCTCCAGCCCAAGTATCAGCCAAAAATGCAGCCCACATCTGGGAGAATATCAAGAGCAGGGGGTGGAGCAAGCCATGGCTCAAACCTCGAGAAGCTCCAGCCCAAAAGGCAGCCAAAATGCAGCCCACATCCGGGAGAATCTCAAGAGCAGGGGGTGGAGCAAGCCAGGCCTCAAACCACGAGAAGCTCCAGCCCAAAATGCAGCCAAAATGCAGCCCACATCCGGGAGAATCTCAAGAGCAGGGGGTGGAGCAAGCCAGGCCTCAAACCACGAGAAGCTCCAGCCCAAAAGGCAGCCAAAATGCAGCCCACATCCGGGAGAATCTCAAGAGCAGGGGGTGGAGCAAGCCAGGCCTCAAACCACGAGAAGCTCCAGCCCAAAAGGCAGCCAAAATGCAGCCCACATCCGGGAGAATCTCAAGAGCAGGGGGTGGAGCAAGCCAGGCCTCAAACCTCGAGAAGCTCCAGCCCAAAATTCAGCCAAAATGCAGCCCACATCCGGGAGAATATCAAGAGCAGGGGGTGGAGCAAGGCAGGCCTCAAACCACGAGAAGCTCCAGTCCAAAACGCAGCCAAAATGCAGCCCACATCCGGGAGAATATCAAGAGCAGGGGGTGGAGCAAGGCAGGCCTCAAACCATGAGAAGCTCCATCCCAATAGGCAGCCAAAATGCAGCCCACATACGGGAGAATATCAAGAGCAGGGGGTGGAGCAAGCCAGGCCTCAAAGCACGAGAAGCTCCAGCCCAAAAAGCAGACAAAATGCAGCCCACATCCGGGAGATTCTCAAGAGCAGGGGGTGGAGCAACCCAGGCCTCAAACCACGAGAAGCTCCAGCCCAAAACGTAACCAAAATCCAGCCCACATCCGGGAGAATCTCAAGAGCAGGGGGTGGAGCAAGCCAGGCCTCAAACCACGAGAAGCTCCAGCCCAAGTATCAGCCAAAAATGCAGCCCACATCTGGGAGAATATCAAGAGCAGGGGGTGGAGCAAGCCATGGCTCAAACCTCGAGAAGCTCCAGCCCAAAAGGCAGCCAAAATGCAGCCCACATCCGGGAGAATCTCAAGAGCAGGGGGTGGAGCAAGCCAGGTCTCAAACCATGACAAGTTCCAGCCCAAAAGGCAGCCAAAATGCAGCCCACATGCGGGAGAATCTCAAGAGCAGGGGGTGGAGCAAGGCATGCCTCAAACCATGAGAAGCTCCAGCCCAAAAGGCAGCCAAAATGCATCCCACCTCCGGGAGAATCTCAAGAGCAGGGGTTGAAGCAATCCAGGCCTCAAACCACGAGAAGCTCCAGCCCAAAAGGCAGCCAAAATGCAGCCCACATCCGGGAGAATCTCAAGAGCAGGTTTTGAAGCAATCCAGGCCTCAAACCACGAGAAGCTCCAGCCCAAAAGGCAGCCAAAATGCAGCCCACATCTGGGAGAATCTCAAGAGCAGGGGGTGGAGCAAGCCAGGCCTCAAACCTCGAGAAGCTCCAGACCAAAAGGCAGCCAAAATGCAGCCCACATCCGGGAGAATATCAAGAGCAGGGGGTGGAGCAAGGCAGGCCTCAAACCATGAGAAGCTCCATCCCAATAGGCAGCCAAAATGCAGCCCACATACGGGAGAATATCAAGAGCAGGGGGTGGAGCAAGCCAGGCCTCAAAGCACGAGAAGCTCCAGCCCAAAAAGCAGACAAAATGCAGCCCACATCCGGGAGATTCTCAAGAGCAGGGGGTGGAGCAACCCAGGCCTCAAACCACGAGAAGCTCCAGCCCAAAACGTAACCAAAATCCAGCCCACATCCGGGAGAATCTCAAGAGCAGGGGGTGGAGCAAGCCAGGCCTCAAACCACGAGAAGCTCCAGCCCAAGTATCAGCCAAAAATGCAGCCCACATCTGGGAGAATATCAAGAGCAGGGGGTGGAGCAAGCCATGGCTCAAACCTCGAGAAGCTCCAGCCCAAAAGGCAGCCAAAATGCAGCCCACATCCGGGAGAATCTCAAGAGCAGGGGGTGGAGCAAGCCAGGTCTCAAACCATGACAAGTTCCAGCCCAAAAGGCAGCCAAAATGCAGCCCACATGCGGGAGAATCTCAAGAGCAGGGGGTGGAGCAAGGCATGCCTCAAACCATGAGAAGCTCCAGCCCAAAAGGCAGCCAAAATGCAGCCCACATTCGGGAGAATCTCAAGAGCAGGGGGTGGAGCAAGCCAGGCCTCAAACCACGAGAAGCTCCAGCCCAAAAGGCAGCCAAAATGCAGCCCACATCCGGGAGAATCTCAAGAGCAGGAGGTGGAGCAAGCCAGGCCTCAAACCACGAGAAGCTCCAGCCCAAAAGGCAGCCAAAATGCAGCCCACATCCAGGAGAATCTCAAGAGCAGGGGGTGGAGCAAGCCAGGCCTCAAACCACGAGAAGCTCCAGCCCAAAACGTAACCAAAATCCAGCCCACATCCGGGAGAATCTCAAGAGCAGGGGGTGGAGCAAGCCAGGCCTCAAACCTCGAGATTCTCCAGCCCAAAAGGCAGCCAAAATCCAGCCCACCTCCCTGATAATGTCAAGAGCAGGGGGTGGAGCAAGGCAGGCCTCAAACCACGAGAAGCTCCAGCCCAAAAGGCAGCCAAAATGCAGCCCACATCCGGGAGAATATCAATGGCAGAGTTTGTAGCAAGCCAGGCCTCACACCACGAGAAGCTCCAGCCCAAAAGGCAGCCAAAATGTAGCCCACATCCGGGAGAATCTCAAGAGCAGGGGGTGGAGCAAGACAGGCCTCAAACCATGAGAAGCTCCATCCCAATAGGCAGCCAAAATGCAGCCCACATACGGGAGAATATCAAGAGCAGGGGGTGGAGCAAGCCAGGCCTCAAAGCACGAGAAGCTCCAGCCCAAAAAGCAGACAAAATGCAGCCCACATCCGGGAGATTCTCAAGAGCAGGGGGTGGAGCAACCCAGGCCTCAAACCACGAGAAGCTCCAGCCCAAAACGTAACCAAAATCCAGCCCACATCCGGGAGAATCTCAAGAGCAGGGGGTGGAGCAAGCCAGGCCTCAAACCACGAGAAGCTCCAGCCCAAGTATCAGCCAAAAATGCAGCCCACATCTGGGAGAATATCAAGAGCAGGGGGTGGAGCAAGCCATGGCTCAAACCTCGAGAAGCTCCAGCCCAAAAGGCAGCCAAAATGCAGCCCACATCCGGGAGAATCTCAAGAGCAGGGGGTGGAGCAAGCCAGGCCTCAAACCACGAGAAGCTCCAGCCCAAAATGCAGCCAAAATGCAGCCCACATCCGGGAGAATCTCAAGAGCAGGGGGTGGAGCAAGCCAGGCCTCAAACCACGAGAAGCTCCAGCCCAAAAGGCAGCCAAAATGCAGCCCACATCCGGGAGAATCTCAAGAGCAGGGGGTGGAGCAAGCCAGGCCTCAAACCACGAGAAGCTCCAGCCCAAAAGGCAGCCAAAATGCAGCCCACATCCGGGAGAATCTCAAGAGCAGGGGGTGGAGCAAGCCAGGCCTCAAACCTCGAGAAGCTCCAGCCCAAAATTCAGCCAAAATGCAGCCCACATCCGGGAGAATATCAAGAGCAGGGGGTGGAGCAAGGCAGGCCTCAAACCACGAGAAGCTCCAGTCCAAAACGCAGCCAAAATGCAGCCCACATCCGGGAGAATATCAAGAGCAGGGGGTGGAGCAAGGCAGGCCTCAAACCATGAGAAGCTCCATCCCAATAGGCAGCCAAAATGCAGCCCACATACGGGAGAATATCAAGAGCAGGGGGTGGAGCAAGCCAGGCCTCAAAGCACGAGAAGCTCCAGCCCAAAAAGCAGACAAAATGCAGCCCACATCCGGGAGATTCTCAAGAGCAGGGGGTGGAGCAACCCAGGCCTCAAACCACGAGAAGCTCCAGCCCAAAACGTAACCAAAATCCAGCCCACATCCGGGAGAATCTCAAGAGCAGGGGGTGGAGCAAGCCAGGCCTCAAACCACGAGAAGCTCCAGCCCAAGTATCAGCCAAAAATGCAGCCCACATCTGGGAGAATATCAAGAGCAGGGGGTGGAGCAAGCCATGGCTCAAACCTCGAGAAGCTCCAGCCCAAAAGGCAGCCAAAATGCAGCCCACATCCGGGAGAATCTCAAGAGCAGGGGGTGGAGCAAGCCAGGTCTCAAACCATGACAAGTTCCAGCCCAAAAGGCAGCCAAAATGCAGCCCACATGCGGGAGAATCTCAAGAGCAGGGGGTGGAGCAAGGCATGCCTCAAACCATGAGAAGCTCCAGCCCAAAAGGCAGCCAAAATGCATCCCACCTCCGGGAGAATCTCAAGAGCAGGGGTTGAAGCAATCCAGGCCTCAAACCACGAGAAGCTCCAGCCCAAAAGGCAGCCAAAATGCAGCCCACATCCGGGAGAATCTCAAGAGCAGGTTTTGAAGCAATCCAGGCCTCAAACCACGAGAAGCTCCAGCCCAAAAGGCAGCCAAAATGCAGCCCACATCTGGGAGAATCTCAAGAGCAGGGGGTGGAGCAAGCCAGGCCTCAAACCTCGAGAAGCTCCAGACCAAAAGGCAGCCAAAATGCAGCCCACATCCGGGAGAATCTCAAGAGCAGGGGGTGGAGCAAGCCAGGCCTCAAACCATGAGAAGCTCCAGCCCAAAATTCAGCCAAAATGCAGACCACATCCGGGAGAATCTCAAGAGCAGGGGGTGGAGCAAGCCAGGCCTCAAACCACGAGAAGCTCCAGCCCAAGTATCAGCCAAAAATGTAGCCCACATCCGGGAGAATATCAAGAGCAGGGGGTGGAGCAAGCCAGGTCTCAAACCACGAGAAGCTCCAGCCCAAAAGGCAGCCAAAATGCAGCCCACATCTGGGACAATCTCAAGAGCAGGGGGTGGAGCAAGCCAGGTCTCAAACCACGAGAAGCTCCAGCCCAAAAGGCGGCCAAAATGCAGCCCACATCCGGGAGAATCTCAAGAGCAGGGGGTGGAGCAAGCCAGGCCTCAAACCATGAGAAGCTCCAGCCCAAAATTCAGCCAAAATGCAGCCCACCTCAGGGACAGTCTCAAGAGCAGGGGGTGGAGCAAGCCAGGTCTCAAACCACGAGAAGCTGCAGCCCAAAATGCAGCCAAAATGCAGCCCACATCCGGGAGAATCTCAAGAGCAGGGGGTGGAGCAAGCCAGGTCTCAAACCACGAGAAGCTCCAGCCCAAAAGGCAGCCAAAATGCAGCCCACATCCGGGAGAATCTCAAGAGCAGGGGTTGAAGCAATCCAGGCCTCAAACCACGAGAAGCTCCAGCCCAAAAGGCAGCCAAAATGCAGCCCACATTCGGGAGAATCTCAAGAGCAGGGGGTGGAGCAAGCCAGGCCTCAAACCACTAGAATCTCCAGCCCAAAAGGCAGCCAAAATGCAGCCCACATCTGGGAGAATCTCAAGAGCAGGGGGTGGAGCAAGCCAGGCCTCAAACCACGAGAAGCTCCAGCCCAAAAGGCAGCCAAAATGCAGCCCACATCCGGGAGAATCTCAAGAGCAGGGGGTGGAGCAAGCCAGGTCTCAAACCACGAGAAGCTCCAGCCCAAAATGCAGCCAAAATGCAGCCCACATCCGGGAGAATCTCAAGAGCAGGGGTTGAAGCAATCCAGGCCTCAAACCACGAGAAGCTCCAGCCCAAAAGGCAGCCAAAATCCAGCCCACATACGGGAGAATATCAAGAGCAGGGGGTGGAGCAAGCCAGGCCTCAAACCACTAGAAGCTCCAGCCCAAAAGGCAGCGATAATGCAGCCCACATCTGGGAGAATCTCAAGAGCAGGGGGTGGAGCAAGCCAGGCCTCAAACCACGAGAAGCTCCAGCCCAAAAGGCAGCCAGAATGCAGCCCACATCCGGGAGAATCTCAAGAGCAGGGGGTGGAGCAAGCCAGGCCACAAACCTCGAGAAGCTCCAGCCCAAAATGCAGCCAAAATGCAGCCCACATCCGGGAGAATCTCAAGAGCAGGGGGTGGAGCAAGCCAGGCCTCAAACCACGAGAAGCTCCAGCCCAAAAGGCAGCCAAAATGCAGCCCACATCCGGGAGAATATCAAGAGCAGGGGGTGGAGCAATCCAGGCCTCAAACCACGAGAAGCTCCAGCCCAAAACGTAACCAAAATCCAGCCCACATCCGGGAGAATCTCAAGAGCAGGGGGTGGAGCAAGCCAGGCCTCAAACCTCGAGAAGCTCCAGCCCAAAAGGCAGCCAAAATGCAGCCCACATCCGGGAGAATCTCAAGAGCAGGGGGTGGAGCAAGCCAGGCCTCAAACCATGAGAAGCTCCAGCCCAAAATTCAGCCAAAATGCAGCCCACCTCCGGGAGAATCTCAAGAGCAGGGGGTGGAGCAAGCCAGGCCTCAAACCACGAGAAGCTCCAGCCCAAAAGGCAGCCAAAATGCAGCCCACATCCGGGAGAATCTCAAGAGCAGGGGGTGGAGCAAGCCAGGCCTCAAACCTCGAGAAGCTCCAGCCCAAAAGGCAGCCAAAATTCAGCCCACATCCGGGAGAATCTCAAGAGCAGGGGGTGGAGCAAGGCAGGCCTCAAACTACGAGAAGCTCCAGTCCAAAACGCAGCCAAAATGCAGCCCACATCCGGGAGAATATCAAGAGCAGGGGGTGGAGCAAGCCAGGCCTCATACCACGAGAAGCTCCAGCCCAAAACGTAACCAAAATCCAGCCCACATCCGGGAGAATCTCAAGAGCAGGGGGTGGAGCAAGCCAGGCCTCAAACCACGAGAAGCTCCAGCCCAAGTATCAGCCAAAAATGTAGCCCACATCCGGGAGAATCTCAAGAGCAGGGGGTGGAGCAAGCCAGGCCTCAAACCACGAGAAGCTCCAGCCCAAAATGCAGCCAAAATGCAGCCCACATCCGGGAGAATCTCAAGAGCAGGGGTTGAAGCAATCCAGGCCTCAAACCACGAGAAGCTCCAGCCCAAAAGGCAGCCAAAATCCAGCCCACATTCGGGAGAATCTCAAGAGCAGGGGGTGGAGCAAGCCAGGCCTCAAACCACTAGAAGCTCCAGCCCAAAAGGCAGCCAAAATGCAGCCCACATCTGGGAGAATCTCAAGAGCAGGGGGTGGAGCAAGCCAGGCCTCAAACCACGAGAAGCTCCAGCCCAAAAGGCAGCCAGAATGCAGCCCACATCCGGGAGAATCTCAAGAGCAGGGGGTGGAGCAAGCCAGGCCACAAACCTCGAGAAGCTCCAGCCCAAAATGCAGCCAAAATGCAGCCCACATCCGGGAGAATCTCAAGAGCAGGGGGTGGAGCAAGCCAGGCCTCAAACCACGAGAAGCTCTAGCCCAAAAGGCAGCCAAAATGCAGCCCACATCCGGGAGAATATCAAGAGCAGGGGGTGGAGCAAGCCAGGCCTCAAACCACGAGAAGCTCCAGCCCAAAACGTAACCAAAATCCAGCCCACATCCGGGAGAATCTCAAGAGCAGGGGGTGGAGCAAGCCAGGCCTCAAACCTCGAGAAGCTCCAGCCCAAAAGTCAGCCAAAATGCAGCCCACATCCGGGAGAATCTCAAGAGCAGGGGGTGGAGCAAGCCAGGCCTCAAACCATGAGAAGCTCCAGCCCAAAATTCAGCCAAAATGCAGCCCACCTCCGGGAGAATCTCAAGAGCAGGCGGTGGAGCAAGCCAGGCCTCAAACCACGAGAAGCTCCAGTCCAAAACGCAGCCAAAATGCAGCCCACATCCGGGAGAATATCAAGAGCAGGGGGTGGAGCAAGCCAGGCCTCAAACCACGAGAAGCTCCAGTCCAAAACGCAGCCAAAATGCAGCCCACATCCGGGAGAATATCAAGAGCAGGGGGTGGAGCAAGCCAGGCCTCAAACCACGAGAAGCTCCAGTCCAAAACGCAGCCAAAATGCAGCCCACATCCGGGAGAATATCAAGAGCAGGGGGTGGAGCAAGCCAGGCCTCAAACCACGAGAAGCTCCAGCCCAAGTATCAGCCAAAATGCAGCCCACATCCGGGAGAATATCAAGAGCAGGGGGTGGAGCAAGCCAGGCCTCAAACCACGAGAAGCTCCAGCCCAAGTATCAGCCAAAAATGTAGCCCACATCCGGGAGAATCTCAAGAGCAGGGGGTGGAGCAAGCCAGGTCTCAAACCACGAGAAGCTCCAGCCCAAAAGGCGGCCAAAATGCAGCCCACATCCGGGAGAACCTCAAGAGCAGGGGGTGGAGCAAGCCAGGCCTCAAACCATGAGAAGCTCCAGCCCAAAATTCAGCCAAAATGCAGCCCACCTCCGGGACAGTCTCAAGAGCAGGGGGTGGAGCAAGCCAGGTCTCAAACCACGAGAAGCTCCAGCCCAAAAGGCAGCCAAAATGCAGCCCACATCCGGGAGAATCTCAAGAGCAGGGGGTGGAGCAAGCCAGGTCTCAAACCACGAGAAGCTCCAGCCCAAAAGGCAGCCAAAATGCAGCCCACATCCGGGAGAATCTCAAGAGCAGGGTTTGAAGCAATCCAGGCCTCAAACCACGAGAAGCTCCAGCCCAAAAGGCAGCCAAAATGCAGCCCACATCTGGGAGAATCTCAAGAGCAGGGGGTGGAGCAAGCCAGGTCTCAAACCATGACAAGTTCCAGCCCAAAAGGCAGCCAAAATGCAGCCCACATCTGGGAGAATCTCAAGAGCAGTGGGTGGAGCAAGCCAGGCCTCAAACCACGAGAAGCTCCAGCCCAAAAAGTAACCAAAATCCAGCCCACATCGGGCACAATATCAAGAGCAGGGGGTGGAGCAAGCCAGGTCTCAAACCATGACAAGTTCCAGCCCAAAAGGCAGCCAAAATGCAGCCCACATCCGGGAGAATCTCAAGAGCAGGGGTTGAAGCAATCCAGGCCTCAAACCACGAGAAGCTCCAGCCCAAAAGGCAGCCAAAATCCAGCCCACATTCGGGAGAATCTCAAGAGCAGGGGGTGGAGCAAGCCAGGCCTCAAACCACTAGAAGCTCCAGCCCAAAAGGCAGCCAAAATGCAGCCCACATCTGGGAGAATCTCAAGAGCAGGGGGTGGAGTAAGCCAGGCCTCAAACCACGAGAAGCTCCAGCCCAAAAGGCAGCCAGAATGCAGCCCACATCCGGGAGAATCTCAAGAGCAGGGGGTGGAGCAAGCCAGGCCACAAACCTCGAGAAGCTCCAGCCCAAAATGCAGCCAAAATGCAGCCCACATCCGGGAGAATCTCAAGAGCAGGGGGTGGAGAAAGCCAGGCCTCAAACCACGAGAAGCTCCAGCCCAAAAGGCAGCCAAAATGCAGCCCACATCCGGGAGAATATCAAGAGCAGGGGGTGGAGCAAGCCAGGCCTCAAACCACGAGAAGCTCCAGCCCAAAACGTAACCAAAATCCAGCCCACATCCGGGAGAATCTCAAGAGCAGGGGGTGGAGCAAGCCAGGCCTCAAACCTCGAGAAGCTCCAGCCCAAAAGGCAGCCAAAATGCAGCCCACATCCGGGAGAATCTCAAGAGCAGGGGGTGGAGCAAGCCAGGCCTCAAACCATGAGAAGCTCCAGCCCAAAATTCAGCCAAAATGCAGACCACCTCCGGGAGAATCTCAAGAGCAGGGGGTGGAGCAAGCCAGGCCTCAAACCACGAGAAGCTCCAGCCCAAAAGGCAGCCAAAATGCAGCCCACATCCGGGAGAATCTCAAGAGCAGGGGGTGGAGCAAGCCAGGCCTCAAACCTCGAGAAGCTCCAGCCCAAAAGGCAGCCAAAATTCAGCCCACATCCGGGAGAATATCAAGAGCAGGGGGTGGAGCAAGGCAGGCCTCAAACCACGAGAAGCTCCAGTCCAAAACGCAGCCAAAATGCAGCCCACATCCGGGAGAATATCAAGAGCAGGGGGTGGAGCAAGCCAGGCCTCATACCACGAGAAGCTCCAGCCCAAAACGTAACCAAAATCCAGCCCACATCCCTGAGAATATCAAGAGCAGGGGGTGGAGCAAGCCAGGCCTCAAACCACGAGAAGCTCCAGCCCAAGTATCAGCCAAAAATGTAGCCCACATCCGGGAGAATCTCAAGAGCAGGGGGTGGAGCAAGCCAGGTCTCAAACCACGAGAAGCTCCAGCCCAAAAGGCGGCCAAAATGCAGCCCACATCCGGGAGAATCTCAAGAGCAGGGGGTGGAGCAAGCCAGGCCTCAAACCATGAGAAGCTCCAGCCCAAAATTCAGCCAAAATGCAGCCCACCTCCGGGACAGTCTCAAGAGCAGGGGGTGGAGCAAGCCAGGTCTCAAACCACGAGAAGCTCCAGCCCAAAAGGCAGCCAAAATGCAGCCCACATCCGGGAGAATCTCAAGAGCAGGGGGTGGAGCAAGCCAGGTCTCAAACCACGAGAAGCTCCAGCCCAAAAGGCAGCCAAAATGCAGCCCACATCCGGGAGAATCTCAAGAGCAGGGGTTGAAGCAATCCAGGCCTCAAACCACGAGAAGCTCCAGCCCAAAAGGCAGCCAAAATGCAGCCCACATCCGGGAGAATCTCAAGAGCAGGGGGTGGAGCAAGCCAGGTCTCAAACCATGACAAGTTCCAGCCCAAAAGGCAGCCAAAATGCAGCCCACATCTGGGAGAATCTCAAGAGCAGTGGGTGGAGCAAGCCAGGCCTCAAACCACGAGAAGCTCCAGCCCAAAAAGTAACCAAAATCCAGCCCACATCGGGCACAATATCAAGAGCAGGGGGTGGAGCAAGCCAGGTCTCAAACCATGACAAGTTCCAGCCCAAAAGGCAGCCAAAATGCAGCCCACCTGCGGGAGAATCTCAAGAGCAGGGGGTGGAGCAAGGCATGCCTCAAACCATGAGAAGCTCCAGCCCAAAAGGCAGCCAAAATGCAGCCCACATGTGGGAGAATCTCAAGAGCAGGGGGTGGAGCAAGCCAGGTCTCAAACCACGAGAATCTCCAGCCCAAAAGGCAGCCAAAATACAGCCCACATCCGGGAGAATCTCAAGAGCAGGGGGTGGAGCAAGCCAGGCCTCAAACCACGAGAAGCTCCAGCACAAAATTCAGCCAAAATGCAGCCCACCTCCGGGACAGTCTGAAGAGCAGGGGGTGGAGCAAGCCAGGTCTCAAACCACGAGAAGCTCCAGCCCAAAAGGCAGCCAAAATGCAGCCCACATCCGGGAGAATCTCAAGAGCAGGGGGTGGAGCAAGCCAGGCCTCAAACCACGAGAAGCTCCAGCCCAAAAGGCAGCCAAAATGCAGCCCACATCCGGGAGAATCTCAAGAGCAGGGGTTGAAGCAATCCAGGCCTCAAACCACGAGAAGCTCCAGCCCAAAAGGCAGCCAAAATGCAGCCCACATTCGGGAGAATCTCAAGAGCAGGGGGTGGAGCAAGCCAGGCCTCAAACCTCTAGAAGCTCCAGCCCAAAAGGCAGCCAAAATGCAGCCCACATCTGGGAGAATCTCAAGAGCAGGGGGTGGAGCAAGCCAGGCCTCAAACCACGAGAAGCTCCAGCCCAAAAGGCAGCCAAAATGCAGCCCACATCCGGGAGAATCTCAAGAGCAGGGGGTGGAGCAAGCCAGGTCTCAAACCACGAGAAGCTCCAGCCCAAAATGCAGCCAAAATGCAGCCCACATCCGGGAGAATCTCAAGAGCAGGGGTTGAAGCAATCCAGGCCTCAAACCACGAGAAGCTCCAGCCCAAAAGGCAGCCAAAATGCAGCCCACATTCGGGAGAATCTCAAGAGCAGGGGGTGGAGCAAGCCAGGCCTCAAACCACTAGAAGCTCCAGCCCAAAAGGCAGCCAAAATGCAGCCCACATCTGGGAGAATCTCAAGAGCAGGGGGTGGAGCAAGCCAGGCCTCAAACCACGAGAAGCTCCAGCCCAAAAGGCAGCCAAAATGCAGCCCACATCCGGGAGAATCTCAAGAGCAGGGGGTGGAGCAAGCCAGGCCACAAACCTCGAGGAGCTCCAGCCCAAAAGGCAGCCAAAATGCAGCCCACATCCGGGAGAATCTCAAGAGCAGGGGGTGGAGCAAGCCAGGCCTCAAACCACGAGAAGCTCCAGCCCAAAAGGCAGCCAAAATGCAGCCCACATCCGGGAGAATATCAAGAGCAGGGGGTGGAGCAAGCCAGGCCTCAAACCACGAGAAGCTCCAGCCCAAAATGCAGACAAAATCTAGCCCACATCCGGGAGAATCTCAAGAGCAGGGGGTGGAGCAAGCCAGGCCTCAAACCTCGAGAAGCTCCAGCCCAAAAGGCAGCCAAAATGCAGCCCACATCCGGGAGAATCTCAAGAGCAGGGGGTGGAGCAAGCCAGGCCTCAAACCATGAGAAGCTCCAGCCCAAAATTCAGCCAAAATGCAGCCCACCTCCGGGAGAATCTCAAGAGCAGGGGGTGGAGCAAGCCAGGCCTCAAACCACGAGAAGCTCCAGCCCAAAAGGCAGCCAAAATGCAGCCCACATCCGGGAGAATCTCAAGAGCAGGGGGTGGAGCAAGCCAGGCCTCAAACCTCGAGAAGCTCCAGCCCAAAAGGCAGCCAAAATTCAGCCCACATCCGGGAGAATATCAAGAGCAGGGGGTGGAGCAAGGCAGGCCTCAAACCACGAGAAGCTCCAGTCCAAAACGCAGCCAAAATGCAGCCCACATCCGGGAGAATCTCAAGAGCAGGGGGTGGAGCAAGCCAGGCCTCAAACCACTAGAAGCTCCAGCCCAAAAGGCAGCCAAAATGCAGCCCACATCTGGGAGAATCTCAAGAGCAGGGGGTGGAGCAAGCCAGGCCTCAAACCACGAGAAGCTCCAGCCCAAAAGGCAGCCAAAATGCAGCCCACATCCGGGAGAATCTCAAGAGCAGGGGGTGGAGCAAGCCAGGCCACAAACCTCGAGAAGCTCCAGCCCAAAATGCAGCCAAAATGCAGCCCACATCCGGGAGAATCTCAAGAGCAGGGGGTGGAGCAAGCCAGGCCTCAAACCACGAGAAGCTCCAGCCCAAAAGGCAGCCAAAATGCAGCCCACATCCGGGAGAATATCAAGAGCAGGGGGTGGAGCAAGCCAGGCCTCAAACCACGAGAAGCTCCAGCCCAAAATGCAGACAAAATCTAGCCCACATCCGGGAGAATCTCAAGAGCAGGGGGTGGAGCAAGCCAGGCCTCAAACCTCGAGAAGCTCCAGCCCAAAAGGCAGCCAAAATGCAGCCCACATCCGGGAGAATCTCAAGAGCAGGGGGTGGAGCAAGCCAGGCCTCAAACCATGAGAAGCTCCAGCCCAAAATTCAGCCAAAATGCAGCCCACCTCCGGGAGAATCTCAAGAGCAGGGGGTGGAGCAAGCCAGGCCTCAAACCACGAGAAGCTCCAGCCCAAAAGGCAGCCAAAATGCAGCCCACATCCGGGAGAATCTCAAGAGCAGGGGGTGGAGCAAGCCAGGCCTCAAACCTCGAGAAGCTCCAGCCCAAAAGGCAGCCAAAATTCAGCCCACATCCGGGAGAATATCAAGAGCAGGGGGTGGAGCAAGGCAGGCCTCAAACCACGAGAAGCTCCAGTCCAAAACGCAGCCAAAATGCAGCCCACATCCGGGAGAATATCAAGAGCAGGGGGTGGAGCAAGCCAGGCCTCATACCACGAGAAGCTCCAGCCCAAAACGTAACCAAAATCCAGCCCACATCCGGGAGAATCTCAAGAGCAGGGGGTGGAGCAAGCCAGGCCTCAAACCACGAGAAGCTCCAGCCCAAGTATCAGCCAAAAATGTAGCCCACATCCGGGAGAATCTCAAGAGCAGGGGGTGGAGCAAGCCAGGTCTCAAACCACGAGAAGCTCCAGCCCAAAAAGCGGCCAAAATGCAGCCCACATCCGGGACAATCTCAAGAGCAGGGGGTGGAGCAAGCCAGGCCTCAAACCATGAGAAGCTCCAGCCCAAAATTCAGCCAAAATGCAGCCCACATCCGGGACAGTCTCAAGAGCAGGGGGTGGAGCAAGCCAGGTCTCAAACCACGAGAAGCTCCAGCCCAAAAGGCAGCCAAAATGCAGCCCACATCCGGGAGAATCTCAAGAGCAGGGGGTGGAGCAAGCCAGGTCTCAAACCACGAGAAGCTCCAGCCCAAAAGGCAGCCAAAATGCAGCCCACATCCGGGAGAATCTCAAGAGCAGGGGTTGAAGCAATCCAGGCCTCAAACCACGAGAAGCTCCAGCCCAAAAGGCAGCCAAAATGCAGCCCACATCCGGGAGAATCTCAAGAGCAGGGGGTGGAGCAAGCCAGGCCTCAAACCATGAGAAGGTCCAGCCCTAAAGGCAGCCAAAATGCAGCCCACATCCGGGAGAATCTCAAGAGCAGGGGGTGGAGCAAGCCAGGCCTCAAACCATGAGAAGGTCCAGCCCTAAAGGCAGCCAAAATGCAGCCCACCTCCGGGAGAATCTCAAGAGCAGGGGGTGGAGCAAGCCAGGCCACAAACCTCGAGAAGCTCCAGCCCAAAATGCAGCCAAAATTCAGCCCACATCCAGAAGAATCTCAAGAGCAGGAGGTGGAGCAAGCCAGGCCTCAAACCACGAGAAGCTCCAGCCCAAAAGGCAGCCAAAATGCAGCCCACATCCGGGAGAATCTCAAGAGCAGGGGGTGGAGCAAGCCAGGCCTCAAACCTCGAGAAGCTCCAGTCCAAAACGCAGAGAAAATGCAGCCCACATCCGGGAGAATCTCAAGAGCAGGGGGTGGAGCAAGCCAGGCCTCAAACCACGAGAAGCTCCAGCCCAAGTATCAGCCAAAAATGTAGCCCACCTCCGGGAGAATCTCAAGAGCAGGGGGTGGAGCAAGCCAGGCCTCAAACCACGAGAAGCTCCAGCCCAAAAGGCAGCCAAAATGCAGCCCACCTCCGGGAGAATCTCAAGAGCAGGGGGTGGAGCAAGCCAGGTCTCAAACCACGAGAAGCTCCAGCCCAAAAGGCAGCCAAAATGCAGCCCACATCCGGGAGAATCTCAAGAGCAGGGGGTGGAGCAAGCCAGGTCTCAAACCACGAGAAGCTCCAGCCCAAAAGGCAGCCAAAATGCAGCCCACATCCGGGAGAATCTCAAGAGCAGGTATTGGAGCAAGGCAGGCCTCAAACCACGAGAAGCTCCAGCCCAAAAGGCAGCCAAAATGCAGCCCACATCCGGGAGAATCTCAAGAGCAGGGGCTGGAGCAAGCCAGGCCTCAAACCACGAGAAGCTCCAGCCCAAAAGGCAGCCAAAATGCAGCCCACATCCGGGAGAATCTCAAGAGCAGGGGGTGGAGCAAGCCAGGTCTCAAACCACGAGAAGCTCCAGCCCAAAAGGCAGCCAAAATGCAGCCCACATCCGGGAGAATCTCAAGAGCAGGGGTTGAAGCAATCCAGGCCTCAAACCACGAGAAGCTCCAGCCCAAAAGGCAGCCAAAATGCAGCCCACATCCGGGAGAATCTCAAGAGCAGGGGGTGGAGCAAGCCAGGCCTCAAACCATGAGAAGGTCCAGCCCTAAAGGCAGCCAAAATGCAGCCCACATCCGGGAGAATCTCAAGAGCAGGGGGTGGAGCAAGCCAGGCCTCAAACCATGAGAAGGTCCAGCCCTAAAGGCAGCCAAAATGCAGCCCACCTCCGGGAGAATCTCAAGAGCAGGGGGTGGAGCAAGCCAGGCCACAAACCTCGAGAAGCTCCAGCCCAAAATGCAGCCAAAATTCAGCCCACATCCAGAAGAATCTCAAGAGCAGGAGGTGGAGCAAGCCAGGCCTCAAACCACGAGAAGCTCCAGCCCAAAAGGCAGCCAAAATGCAGCCCACATCCGGGAGAATCTCAAGAGCAGGGGGTGGAGCAAGCCAGGCCTCAAACCTCGAGAAGCTCCAGTCCAAAACGCAGAGAAAATGCAGCCCACATCCGGGAGAATCTCAAGAGCAGGGGGTGGAGCAAGCCAGGCCTCAAACCACGAGAAGCTCCAGCCCAAGTATCAGCCAAAAATGTAGCCCACCTCCGGGAGAATCTCAAGAGCAGGGGGTGGAGCAAGCCAGGCCTCAAACCACGAGAAGCTCCAGCCCAAAAGGCAGCCAAAATGCAGCCCACCTCCGGGAGAATCTCAAGAGCAGGGGGTGGAGCAAGCCAGGTCTCAAACCACGAGAAGCTCCAGCCCAAAAGGCAGCCAAAATGCAGCCCACATCCGGGAGAATCTCAAGAGCAGGGGGTGGAGCAAGCCAGGTCTCAAACCACGAGAAGCTCCAGCCCAAAAGGCAGCCAAAATGCAGCCCACATCCGGGAGAATCTCAAGAGCAGGTATTGGAGCAAGGCAGGCCTCAAACCACGAGAAGCTCCAGCCCAAAAGGCAGCCAAAATGCAGCCCACATCCGGGAGAATCTCAAGAGCAGGGGCTGGAGCAAGCCAGGCCTCAAACCACGAGAAGCTCCAGCCCAAAAGGCAGCCAAAATGCAGCCCACATCCGGGAGAATCTCAAGAGCAGGGGGTGGAGCAAGCCAGGCCTCAAACCACGAGAAGCTCCAGCACAAAAGGCAGCCAAAATGCAGCCCACATCCGGGAGAATCTCAAGAGCAGGGGGTGGAGCAAGCCAGGCCACAAACCTCGAGAAGCTCCAGCCCAAAATGCAGCCAAAATTCAGCCCACATCCGGGAGAATCTCAAGAGCAGGGGGTGGAGCAAGCCAGGCCTCAAACCACGAGAAGCTCCAGCCCAAAAGGCAGCCAAAATGCAGCCCACATCCGGGAGAATATCAAGAGCAGGGGGTGGAGCAAGCCAGGCCTCAAACCACGAGAAGCTCCAGCCCAAAATGCAGACAAAATCTAGCCCACATCCGGGAGAATCTCAAGAGCAGGGGGTGGAGCAAGCCAGGCCTCAAACCTCGAGAAGCTCCAGCCCAAAAGGCAGCCAAAATGCAGCCCACATCCGGGAGAATCTCAAGAGCAGGGGGTGGAGCAAGCCAGGCCTCAAACCATGAGAAGCTCCAGCCCAAAATTCAGCCAAAATGCAGCCCACCTCCGGGAGAATCTCAAGAGCAGGGGGTGGAGCAAGCCAGGCCTCAAACCACGAGAAGCTCCAGCCCAAAAGGCAGCCAAAATGCAGCCCACATCCGGGAGAATCTCAAGAGCAGGGGGTGGAGCAAGCCAGGCCTCAAACCTCGAGAAGCTCCAGCCCAAAAGGCAGCCAAAATTCAGCCCACATCCGGGAGAATATCAAGAGCAGGGGGTGGAGCAAGGCAGGCCTCAAACCACGAGAAGCTCCAGTCCAAAACGCAGCCAAAATGCAGCCCACATCCGGGAGAATATCAAGAGCAGGGGGTGGAGCAAGCCAGGCCTCATACCACGAGAAGCTCCAGCCCAAAACGTAACCAAAATCCAGCCCACATCCGGGAGAATCTCAAGAGCAGGGGGTGGAGCAAGCCAGGCCTCAAACCACGAGAAGCTCCAGCCCAAGTATCAGCCAAAAATGTAGCCCACATCCGGGAGAATCTCAAGAGCAGGGGGTGGAGCAAGCCAGGTCTCAAACCACGAGAAGCTCCAGCCCAAAAAGCGGCCAAAATGCAGCCCACATCCGGGACAATCTCAAGAGCAGGGGGTGGAGCAAGCCAGGCCTCAAACCATGAGAAGCTCCAGCCCAAAAGGCAGCCAAAATGCAGCCCACCTCCGGGACAGTCTCAAGAGCAGGGGGTGGAGCAAGCCAGGTCTCAAACCACGAGAAGCTCCAGCCCAAAAGGCAGCCAAAATGCAGCCCACATCCGGGAGAATCTCAAGAGCAGGGGGTGGAGCAAGCCAGGTCTCAAACCACGAGAAGCTCCAGCCCAAAAGGCAGCCAAAATGCAGCCCACATCCGGGAGAATCTCAAGAGCAGGGGTTGAAGCAATCCAGGCCTCAAACCACGAGAAGCTCCAGCCCAAAAGGCAGCCAAAATGCAGCCCACATCCGGGAGAATCTCAAGAGCAGGGGGTGGAGCAAGCCAGGCCTCAAACCATGAGAAGGTCCAGCCCTAAAGGCAGCCAAAATGCAGCCCACATCCGGGAGAATCTCAAGAGCAGGGGGTGGAGCAAGCCAGGCCTCAAACCATGAGAAGGTCCAGCCCTAAAGGCAGCCAAAATGCAGCCCACCTCCGGGAGAATCTCAAGAGCAGGGGGTGGAGCAAGCCAGGCCACAAACCTCGAGAAGCTCCAGCCCAAAATGCAGCCAAAATTCAGCCCACATCCAGAAGAATCTCAAGAGCAGGAGGTGGAGCAAGCCAGGCCTCAAACCACGAGAAGCTCCAGCCCAAAAGGCAGCCAAAATGCAGCCCACATCCGGGAGAATCTCAAGAGCAGGGGGTGGAGCAAGCCAGGCCTCAAACCTCGAGAAGCTCCAGTCCAAAACGCAGAGAAAATGCAGCCCACATCCGGGAGAATCTCAAGAGCAGGGGGTGGAGCAAGCCAGGCCTCAAACCACGAGAAGCTCCAGCCCAAGTATCAGCCAAAAATGTAGCCCACCTCCGGGAGAATCTCAAGAGCAGGGGGTGGAGCAAGCCAGGCCTCAAACCACGAGAAGCTCCAGCCCAAAAGGCAGCCAAAATGCAGCCCACCTCCGGGAGAATCTCAAGAGCAGGGGGTGGAGCAAGCCAGGTCTCAAACCACGAGAAGCTCCAGCCCAAAAGGCAGCCAAAATGCAGCCCACATCCGGGAGAATCTCAAGAGCAGGGGGTGGAGCAAGCCAGGTCTCAAACCACGAGAAGCTCCAGCCCAAAAGGCAGCCAAAATGCAGCCCACATCCGGGAGAATCTCAAGAGCAGGTATTGGAGCAAGGCAGGCCTCAAACCACGAGAAGCTCCAGCCCAAAAGGCAGCCAAAATGCAGCCCACATCCGGGAGAATCTCAAGAGCAGGGGCTGGAGCAAGCCAGGCCTCAAACCACGAGAAGCTCCAGCCCAAAAGGCAGCCAAAATGCAGCCCACATCCGGGAGAATCTCAAGAGCAGGGGGTGGAGCAAGCCAGGCCTCAAACCACGAGAAGCTCCAGCACAAAAGGCAGCCAAAATGCAGCCCACATCCGGGAGAATCTCAAGAGCAGGGGGTGGAGCAAGCCAGGCCACAAACCTCGAGAAGCTCCAGCCCAAAATGCAGCCAAAATTCAGCCCACATCCAGGAGAATCTCAAGAGCAGGAGGTGGAGCAAGCCAGGCCTCAAACCACGAGAAGCTCCAGCCCAAAAGGCAGCCAAAATGCAGCCCACATCCGGGAGAATATCAAGAGCAGGGGGTGGAGCTAGCCAGGCCTCAAACCACGAGAAGCTCCAGCCCAAAACGTAACCAAAATCCAGCCCAAATCCGGGAGAATCTCAAGAGCAGGGGGTGGAGCAAGCCAGGCCTCAAACCACGAGAAGCTCCAGCCCAAGTATCAGCCAAAAATGCAGCCCACATCTGGGAGAATATCAAGAGCAGGGGGTGGAGCAAGCCATGGCTCAAACCTCGAGAAGCTCCAGCCCAAAAGGCAGCCAAAATGCAGCCCACATCCGGGAGAATATCAAGAGCAGGGGGTGGAGCAAGCCAGGCCTCAAACCTCGAGAAGCTCCAGCCCAAAAAGCAGCCAAAATTCAGCCCACATCCGGGAGAATATCAAGAGCAGGGGGTGGAGCAAGGCAGGCCTCAAACCACGAGAAGCTCCAGCCCTAAACGCAGCCAAAATGCAGCCCACATCCGGGAGAATCTCAAGAGCAGGGGTTGGAGCAAGCCAGGCCTCAAACCTCGAGAAGCTCCAGCCCAAAAAGCAGCCAAAATTCAGCCCACATCCGGGAGAATATCAAGAGCAGGGGGTGGAGCAAGCCAGGCCTCAAACCACGAGAAGCTCCAGCCCTAAACGCAGCCAAAATGCAGCCCACATCCGGGAGAATCTCAAGAGCAGGGGGTGGAGCAAGCCAGGCCTCAAACCACGAGAAGCTCCAGCCCAAAACGTAACCAAAATCCAGCCCACATCCGGGAGAATCTCAAGAGCAGGGGGTGGAGCAAGCCAGGCCTCAAACCACGAGAAGCTCCAGCCCAAGTATCAGCCACAAATGTAGCCCACATCCGGGAGAATCTCAAGAGCAGGGGGTGGAGCAAGCCAGGTCTCAAACCACGAGAAGCTCCAGCCCAAAAGGCGGCCAAAATGCAGCCCACATCCGGGACAATCTGAAGAGCAGGGGTTGAAGCAATCCAGGCCTCAAACCACGAGAAGCTCCAGCCCAAAAGGCAGCCAAAATGCAGCCCACATTCGGGAGAATCTCAAGAGCAGGGGGTGGAGCAAGCCAGGCCTCAAACCACGAGAAGCTCCAGCCCAAAATGCAGCCAAAATGCAGCCCACATCTGGGAGAATCTCAAGAGCAGGGGGTGGAGCAAGCCAGGCCACAAACCTCGAGAAGCTCCAGCCCAAAATGCAGCCAAAATGCAGCCCACATCCGGGAGAATCTCAAGAGCAGGAGGTGGAGCAAGCCAGGCCTCAAACCACGAGAAGCTCCAGCCCAAAAGGCAGCCAAAATGCAGCCCACATCCGGGAGAATATCAAGAGCAGGGGGTGGAGCAAGCCAGGCCTCAAACCACGAGAAGCTCCAGCCCAAGTATCAGCCAAAAATCCAGCCCACCTCCGGGAGAATCTCAAGAGCAGGGGGTGGAGCAAGCCAGGCCTCAAACCACGAGAAGCTCCAGCCCAAAATTCAGCCAAAATGCAGCCCACCTCCGGGAGAATCTCAAGAGCAGGGGGTGGAGCAAGCCAGGTCTCAAACCACGAGAAGCTCCAGCCCAAAAGGCAGCCAAAATGCAGCCCACATCCGGGAGAATCTCAAGAGCAGGGGGTGGAGCAAGCCAGGTCTCAAACCACGAGAAGCTCCAGCCCAAAAGGCAGCCAAAATGCAGCCCACATCCGGGAGAATCTCAAGAGCAGGTATTGGAGCAAGGCAGGCCTCAAACCACGAGAAGCTCCAGCCCAAAAGGCAGCCAAAATGCAGCCCACATCCGGGAGAATCTCAAGAGCAGGGGGTGGAGCAAGCCAGGCCTCAAACCACGAGAAGCTCCAGCCCAAGAATCAGCCAAAATGCAGCCCACATCCGGGAGAATATCAAGAGCAGGGGGTGGAGCAAGCCAGGCCTCAAACCACGAGAAGCTCCAGCCCAAAAGGCAGCCAAAATGCAGCCCACATCCGGGAGAATCTCAAGAGCAGGGGGTGGAGCAAGCCAGGCCTCAAACCACGAGAAGCTCCAGCCCAAAAGGCAGCCAAAATGCAGCCCACCTCCGGGAGAATCTCAAGAGCAGGGGGTGGAGCAAGCCAGGTCTCAAACCACGAGAAGCTCCAGCCCAAAAGGCAGCCAAAATGCAGCCCACATCCGGGAGAATCTCAAGAGCAGGGGGTGGAGCAAGCCAGGTCTCAAACCACGAGAAGCTCCAGCCCAAAAGGCAGCCAAAATGCAGCCCACATCCGGGAGAATCTCAAGAGCAGGGGGTGGAGCAAGCCAGGTCTCAAACCACGAGAAGCTCCAGCCCAAAAGGCAGCCAAAATGCAGCCCACATCCGGGAGAATCTCAAGAGCAGGTATTGGAGCAAGGCAGGCCTCAAACCACGAGAAGCTCCAGCCCAAAAGGCAGCCAAAATGCAGCCCACATCCGGGAGAATCTCAAGAGCAGGGGCTGGAGCAAGCCAGGCCTCAAACCACGAGAAGCTCCAGCCCAAAAGGCAGCCAAAATGCAGCCCACATCCGGGAGAATCTCAAGAGCAGGGGGTGGAGCAAGCCAGGCCTCAAACCACGAGAAGCTCCAGCACAAAAGGCAGCCAAAATGCAGCCCACATCCGGGAGAATCTCAAGAGCAGGGGGTGGAGCAAGCCAGGCCACAAACCTCGAGAAGCTCCAGCCCAAAATGCAGCCAAAATTCAGCCCACATCCAGGAGAATCTCAAGAGCAGGAGGTGGAGCAAGCCAGGCCTCAAACCACGAGAAGCTCCAGCCCAAAAGGCAGCCAAAATGCAGCCCACATCCGGGAGAATATCAAGAGCAGGGGGTGGAGCTAGCCAGGCCTCAAACCACGAGAAGCTCCAGCCCAAAACGTAACCAAAATCCAGCCCAAATCCGGGAGAATCTCAAGAGCAGGGGGTGGAGCAAGCCAGGCCTCAAACCACGAGAAGCTCCAGCCCAAGTATCAGCCAAAAATGCAGCCCACATCTGGGAGAATATCAAGAGCAGGGGGTGGAGCAAGCCATGGCTCAAACCTCGAGAAGCTCCAGCCCAAAAGGCAGCCAAAATGCAGCCCACATCCGGGAGAATATCAAGAGCAGGGGGTGGAGCAAGCCAGGCCTCAAACCTCGAGAAGCTCCAGCCCAAAAAGCAGCCAAAATTCAGCCCACATCCGGGAGAATATCAAGAGCAGGGGGTGGAGCAAGGCAGGCCTCAAACCACGAGAAGCTCCAGCCCTAAACGCAGCCAAAATGCAGCCCACATCCGGGAGAATCTCAAGAGCAGGGGTTGGAGCAAGCCAGGCCTCAAACCTCGAGAAGCTCCAGCCCAAAAAGCAGCCAAAATTCAGCCCACATCCGGGAGAATATCAAGAGCAGGGGGTGGAGCAAGCCAGGCCTCAAACCACGAGAAGCTCCAGCCCTAAACGCAGCCAAAATGCAGCCCACATCCGGGAGAATCTCAAGAGCAGGGGGTGGAGCAAGCCAGGCCTCAAACCACGAGAAGCTCCAGCCCAAAACGTAACCAAAATCCAGCCCACATCCGGGAGAATCTCAAGAGCAGGGGGTGGAGCAAGCCAGGCCTCAAACCACGAGAAGCTCCAGCCCAAGTATCAGCCACAAATGTAGCCCACATCCGGGAGAATATCAAGAGCAGGGGGTGGAGCAAGCCAGGTCTCAAACCACGAGAAGCTCCAGCCCAAAAGGCGGCCAAAATGCAGCCCACATCCGGGACAATCTGAAGAGCAGGGGTTGAAGCAATCCAGGCCTCAAACCACGAGAAGCTCCAGCCCAAAAGGCAGCCAAAATGCAGCCCACATTCGGGAGAATCTCAAGAGCAGGGGGTGGAGCAAGCCAGGCCTCAAACCACGAGAAGCTCCAGCCAAAAAGGCAGCCAAAATGCAGCCCACATCTGGGAGAATCTCAAGAGCAGGGGGTGGAGCAAGCCAGGCCTCAAACCACGAGAAGCTCCAGCCCAAAATGCAGCCAAAATGCAGCCCACATCTGGGAGAATCTCAAGAGCAGGGGGTGGAGCAAGCCAGGCCACAAACCTCGAGAAGCTCCAGCCCAAAATGCAGCCAAAATGCAGCCCACATCCGGGAGAATCTCAAGAGCAGGAGGTGGAGCAAGCCAGGCCTCAAACCACGAGAAGCTCCAGCCCAAAAGGCAGCCAAAATGCAGCCCACATCCGGGAGAATATCAAGAGCAGGGGGTGGAGCAAGCCAGGCCTCAAACCACGAGAAGCTCCAGCCCAAGTATCAGCCAAAAATCCAGCCCACCTCCGGGAGAATCTCAAGAGCAGGGGGTGGAGCAAGCCAGGCCTCAAACCACGAGAAGCTCCAGCCCAAAATTCAGCCAAAATGCAGCCCACCTCCGGGAGAATCTCAAGAGCAGGGGGTGGAGCAAGCCAGGTCTCAAACCACGAGAAGCTGCAGCCCAAAAGGCAGCCAAAATGCAGCCCACATCCGGGAGAATCTCAAGAGCAGGGGGTGGAGCAAGCCAGGTCTCAAACCACGAGAAGCTCCAGCCCAAAAGGCAGCCAAAATGCAGCCCACATCCGGGAGAATCTCAAGAGCAGGTATTGGAGCAAGGCAGGCCTCAAACCACGAGAAGCTCCAGCCCAAAAGGCAGCCAAAATGCAGCCCACATCCGGGAGAATCTCAAGAGCAGGGGGTGGAGCAAGCCAGGCCTCAAACCACGAGAAGCTCCAGCCCAAGAATCAGCCAAAATGCAGCCCACATCCGGGAGAATATCAAGAGCAGGGGGTGGAGCAAGCCAGGCCTCAAACCACGAGAAGCTCCAGCCCAAAAGGCAGCCAAAATGCAGCCCACATCCGGGAGAATCTCAAGAGCAGGGGGTGGAGCAAGCCAGGCCTCAAACCACGAGAAGCTCCAGCCCAAAAGGCAGCCAAAATGCAGCCCACATCCGGGAGAATCTCAAGAGCAGGGGGTGGAGCAAGCCAGGCCTCAAACCACGAGAAGCTCCAGTCCAAAACGCAGCCAAAATGCAGCCCACATCTGGGAGAATCTCAAGAGCAGGGGGTGGAGCAAGCCAGGCCTCAAACCACGAGAAGCTCCAGCCCAAGTATCAGCCAAAAATGCAGCCCACATCCGGGAGAATCTCAAGAGCAGGGGGTGGAGCAAGCCAGGTCTCAAACCACGAGAAGCTCCAGCCCAAAAGGCAGCCAAAATGCAGCCCACATCCGGGAGAATCTCAAGAGCAGGAGGTGGAGCAAGCCAGGTCTCAAACCACGAGAAGCTCCAGCCCAAAAGGCAGCCAAAATGCAGCCCACATCCGGGAGAATCTCAAGAGCAGGGGGTGGAGCAAGCCAGGCCTCAAACCACGAGAAGCTCCAGCCCAAAAGGCAGCCAAAATGCAGCCCACCTCCAGGAGAATCTCAAGAGCAGGGGGTGGAGCAAGCCAGGCCTCAAACCACGAGAAGGTCCAGCCCAAATTGCAGCCAAAATGCAGCCCACATCCGGGAGAATCTCAAGAGCAGGGGGTGGAGCAAGCCAGGCCACAAACCACGAGAAGCTCCAGCCCAAAAGGCAGCCAAAATGCAGCCCACATCCGGGAGAATCTCAAGAGCAGGGGGTGGAGCAAGCCAGGCCTCAAACCACGAGAAGCTCCAGTCCAAAACGCAGCCAAAATGCAGCCCACATCTGGGAGAATCTCAAGAGCAGGGGGTGGAGCAAGCCAGGCCTCAAACCACGAGAAGCTCCAACCCAAAACGTAACCAAAATCCAGCCCACATCCGGGAGAATCTCAAGAGCAGGGGGTGGAGCAAGCCAGGCCTCAAACCACGAGAAGCTCCAGCCCAAGTATCAGCCAAAAATGCAGCCCACATCCGGGAGAATCTCAAGAGCAGGGGGTGGAGCAAGCCAGGTCTCAAACCACGAGAAGCTCCAGCCCAAAAGGCAGCCAAAATGCAGCCCACATCCGGGAGAATCTCAAGAGCAGGGGGTGGAGCAAGCCAGGTCTCAAACCACGAGAAGCTCCAGCCCAAAAGGCAGCCAAAATGCAGCCCACATCCGGGAGAATCTCAAGAGCAGGGGGTGGAGCAAGCCAGGCCTCAAACCACGAGAAGCTCCAGCCCAAAAGGCAGCCAAAATGCAGCCCACCTCCAGGAGAATCTCAAGAGCAGGGGGTGGAGCAAGCCAGGCCTCAAACCACGAGAAGGTCCAGCCCAAATTGCAGCCAAAATGCAGCCCACATCCGGGAGAATCTCAAGAGCAGGGGGTGGAGCAAGCCAGGCCACAAACCACGAGAAGCTCCAGCCCAAAAGGCAGCCAAAATGCAGCCCACATCCGGGAGAATCTCAAGAGCAGGGGGTGGAGCAAGCCAGGCCTCAAACCACGAGAAGCTCCAGTCCAAAACGCAGCCAAAATGCAGCCCACATCTGGGAGAATCTCAAGAGCAGGGGGTGGAGCAAGCCAGGCCTCAAACCACGAGAAGCTCCAACCCAAAACGTAACCAAAATCCAGCCCACATCCGGGAGAATCTCAAGAGCAGGGGGTGGAGCAAGCCAGGCCTCAAACCACGAGAAGCTCCAGCCCAAGTATCAGCCAAAAATGCAGCCCACATCCGGGAGAATCTCAAGAGCAGGGGGTGGAGCAAGCCAGGTCTCAAACCACGAGAAGCTCCAGCCCAAAAGGCAGCCAAAATGCAGCCCACATCCGGGAGAATCTCAAGAGCAGGGGGTGGAGCAAGCCAGGTCTCAAACCACGAGAAGCTCCAGCCCAAAAGGCAGCCAAAATGCAGCCCACATCCGGGAGAATCTCAAGAGCAGGGGGTGGAGCAAGCCAGGCCTCAAACCACGAGAAGCTCCAGCCCAAAAGGCAGTCAAAATGCAGCCCACCTCCGGGAGAATCTCAAGAGCAGGGGGTGGAGCAAGCCAGGCCTCAAACCACGAGAAGCTCCAGCCCCAAAGGCAGCCAAAATGCAGCCCACATGTGGGAGAATATCAAGAGCAGGGGGTGGAGCAAGCCAGGCCTCAAACCACGAGAAGCTCCAGCCCAAAAGCCAGCCAAAATGCAGCCCACATGTGGGAGAATGTCAAGAGCAGGGGTTGGAGCAAGGCAGGCCTCAAACCACGAGAAGCTCCAGCCTTAAAGGCAGCCAAAATGCAGCCCACATCCGGGAGAATCTCAAGAGCAGGGGGTGGAGCAAGCCAGGTCTCAAGCCACGAGAAGCTCCAGCCCAAAAGGCAGCCAAAATGCAGCCCACATCCGGGAGAATCTCAAGAGCAGGGGGTGGAGCAAGCCAGGTCTCAAACCACGAGAAGCTCCAGCCCAAAAGGCAGCCAAAATGCAGCCCACATCCGGGAGAATCTCAAGAGCAGGGGTTGGAGCAAGGCAGGTCTCAAAGCACGAGAAGCTCCAGCCCAAAAGGCAGCCAAAATGCAGCCCACATCCGGGAGAATCTCAAGAGCAGGGGGTGGAGCAAGCCAGGCCTCAAACCACGAGAAGCTCCAGCCCAAAAGGCAGCCAAAATGCAGCCCACATCCGGGAGAATCTCAAGAGCAGGGGGTGGAGCAAGCCAGGCCTCAAACCACGAGAAGCTCCAGCCCAAAAGGCAGCCAAAATGCAGCCCACCTCCGGGAGAATCTCAAGAGCAGGGGTTGGAGCAAGCCAGGCCTCAAACCTCGAGAAGCTCCAGCCCAAAAAGCAGCCAAAATTCAGCCCACATCCGGGAGAATATCAAGAGCAGGGGGTGGAGCAAGGCAGGCCTCAAACCACGAGAAGCTCCAGCCCTAAATGCAGCCAAAATGCAGCCCACATCCGGGAGAATCTCAAGAGCAGGGGGTGGAGCAAGCCAGGCCTCAAACCACGAGAAGCTCCAGCCCAAAACGTAACCAAAATCCAGCCCACATCCGGGAGAATCTCAAGAGCAGGGGGTGGAGCAAGCCAGGCCTCAAACCACGAGAAGCTCCAGCCCAAGTATCAGCCACAAATGTAGCCCACATCCGGGAGAATCTCAAGAGCAGGGGGTGGAGCAAGCCAGGTCTCAAACCACGAGAAGCTCCAGCCCAAAAGGCGGCCAAAATGCAGCCCACATCCGGGACAATCTGAAGAGCAGGGGTTGAAGCAATCCAGGCCTCAAACCACGAGAAGCTCCAGCCCAAAAGGCAGCCAAAATGCAGCCCACATTCGGGAGAATCTCAAGAGCAGGGGGTGGAGCAAGCCAGGCCTCAAACCACGAGAAGCTCCAGCCCAAAAGGCAGCCAAAATGCAGCCCACATCTGGGAGAATCTCAAGAGCAGGGGGTGGAGCAAGCCAGGCCTCAAACCACGAGAAGCTCCAGCCCAAAAGGCAGCCAAAATGCAGCCCACATCCGGGAGAATCTCAAGAGCAGGGGGTGGAGCAAGCCAGGCCTCAAACCACGAGAAGCTCCAGCCCAAAAGGCATCCAAAATGCAGCCCACCTCCGGGAGAATCTCAAGAGCAGGAGGTGGAGCAAGCCAGGCCTCAAACCACGAGAAGCTCCAGCCCAAAAGGCAGCCAAAATGCAGCCCACATCCGGGAGAATATCAAGAGCAGGGGGTGGAGCAAGCCAGGCCTCAAACCACGAGAAGCTCCAGCCCAAGTATCAGCCAAAAATCCAGCCCACCTCCGGGAGAATCTCAAGAGCAGGGGGTGGAGCAAGCCAGGCCTCAAACCACGAGAAGCTCCAGCCCAAAATTCAGCCAAAATGCAGCCCACCTCCGGGAGAATCCCAAGAGCAGGGGGTGGAGCAAGCCAGGTCTCAAACCACGAGAAGCTGCAGCCCAAAAGGCAGCCAAAATGCAGCCCACATCCGGGAGAATCTCAAGAGCAGGGGGTGGAGCAAGCCAGGTCTCAAACCACGAGAAGCTCCAGCCCAAAAGGCAGCCAAAATGCAGCCCACATCCGGGAGAATCTCAAGAGCAGGTATTGGAGCAAGGCAGGCCTCAAACCACGAGAAGCTCCAGCCCAAAAGGCAGCCAAAATGCAGCCCACATCCGGGAGAATCTCAAGAGCAGGGGGTGGAGCAAGCCAGGCCTCAAACCACGAGAAGCTCCAGCCCAAAAGGCAGCCAAAATGCAGCCCACCTCCGGGAGAATCTCAAGAGCAGGGGGTGGAGCAAGCCAGGCCTCAAACCACGAGAAGCTCCAGCCCAAGAATCAGCCAAAATGCAGCCCACATCCGGGAGAATATCAAGAGCAGGGGGTGGAGCAAGCCAGGCCTCAAACCACGAGAAGCTCCAGCCCAAAAGGCAGCCAAAATGCAGCCCACATCCGGGAGAATCTCAAGAGCAGGAGGTGGAGCAAGCCAGGCCTCAAACCACGAGAAGCTCCAGCCCAAAAGGCAGCCAAAATGCAGCCCACATCCGGGAGAATATCAAGAGCAGGGGGTGGAGCAAGCCAGGCCTCAAACCACGAGAAGCTCCAGCCCAAGTATCAGCCAAAAATCCAGCCCACCTCCGGGAGAATCTCAAGAGCAGGGGGTGGAGCAAGCCAGGCCTCAAACCACGAGAAGCTCCAGCCCAAAATTCAGCCAAAATGCAGCCCACCTCCGGGAGAATCCCAAGAGCAGGGGGTGGAGCAAGCCAGGTCTCAAACCACGAGAAGCTGCAGCCCAAAAGGCAGCCAAAATGCAGCCCACATCCGGGAGAATCTCAAGAGCAGGGGGTGGAGCAAGCCAGGTCTCAAACCACGAGAAGCTCCAGCCCAAAAGGCAGCCAAAATGCAGCCCACATCCGGGAGAATCTCAAGAGCAGGTATTGGAGCAAGGCAGGCCTCAAACCACGAGAAGCTCCAGCCCAAAAGGCAGCCAAAATGCAGCCCACATCCGGGAGAATCTCAAGAGCAGGGGGTGGAGCAAGCCAGGCCTCAAACCACGAGAAGCTCCAGCCCAAAAGGCAGCCAAAATGCAGCCCACATCCGGGAGAATCTCAAGAGCAGGGGGTGGAGCAAGCCAGGCCTCAAACCACGAGAAGCTCCAGTCCAAAACGCAGCCAAAATGCAGCCCACATCCGGGAGAATCTCAAGAGCAGGGGGTGGAGCAAGCCAGGCCTCAAACCACGAGAAGCTCCAACCCAAAACGTAACCAAAATCCAGCCCACATCCGGGAGAATCTCAAGAGCAGGGGGTGGAGCAAGCCAGGCCTCAAACCACGAGAAGCTCCAGCCCAAAAGGCAGCCAAAATGCAGCCCACCTCCAGGAGAATCTCAAGAGCAGGGGGTGGAGCAAGCCAGGCCTCAAACCACGAGAAGGTCCAGCCCAAATTGCAGCCAAAATGCAGCCCACATCCGGGAGAATCTCAAGAGCAGGGGGTGGAGCAAGCCAGGCCACAAACCACGAGAAGCTCCAGCCCAAAAGGCAGCCAAAATGCAGCCCACATCCGGGAGAATCTCAAGAGCAGGGGGTGGAGCAAGCCAGGCCTCAAACCACGAGAAGCTCCAGTCCAAAACGCAGCCAAAATGCAGCCCACATCTGGGAGAATCTCAAGAGCAGGGGGTGGAGCAAGCCAGGCCTCAAACCACGAGAAGCTCCAACCCAAAACGTAACCAAAATCCAGCCCACATCCGGGAGAATCTCAAGAGCAGGGGGTGGAGCAAGCCAGGCCTCAAACCACGAGAAGCTCCAGCCCAAGTATCAGCCAAAAATGCAGCCCACATCCGGGAGAATCTCAAGAGCAGGGGGTGGAGCAAGCCAGGTCTCAAACCACGAGAAGCTCCAGCCCAAAAGGCAGCCAAAATGCAGCCCACATCCGGGAGAATCTCAAGAGCAGGGGGTGGAGCAAGCCAGGTCTCAAACCACGAGAAGCTCCAGCCCAAAAGGCAGCCAAAATGCAGCCCACATCCGGGAGAATCTCAAGAGCAGGGGGTGGAGCAAGCCAGGCCTCAAACCACGAGAAGCTCCAGCCCAAAAGGCAGTCAAAATGCAGCCCACCTCCGGGAGAATCTCAAGAGCAGGGGGTGGAGCAAGCCAGGCCCCAAACCACGAGAAGCTCCAGCCCCAAAGGCAGCCAAAATGCAGCCCACATGTGGGAGAATATCAAGAGCAGGGGGTGGAGCAAGCCAGGCCTCAAACCACGAGAAGCTCCAGCCCAAAAGCCAGCCAAAATGCAGCCCACATGTGGGAGAATGTCAAGAGCAGGGGTTGGAGCAAGGCAGGCCTCAAACCACGAGAAGCTCCAGCCTTAAAGGCAGCCAAAATGCAGCCCACATCCGGGAGAATCTCAAGAGCAGGGGGTGGAGCAAGCCAGGCCTCAAACCACGAGAAGCTCCAGCCCAAAATTCAGCCAAAATACAGCCCACCTCCTGGAGAATCTCACGAACAGGGGGTGGAGCAAGCCAGACCTCAAACCACGAGAAGCTCCAGCCCAAAATATAACCAAAATCCAGCCCACATCCGGGAGAATCTCAAGAGCAGGGGGTGGAGCAAGCCAGGCCTCAAACCACGAGAAGCTCCAGCCCAAAAGGCAGCGAAAATGCAGCCCACATCGGGGAGAATCTCAAGAGCAGGGGGTGGAGCAAGCCAGGCCTCAAACCACGAGAAGCTCCAGCCCAAAAGGCAGCCAAAATGCAGCCCACATCTGGGAGAATCTCAAGAGCAGGGGGTGGAGCAAGCCAGGCCACAAACCACGAGAAGCTCCAGCCCAAAAGGCAGCGAAAATTCAGCCCACATCCGGGAGAATATCAAGAGCAGGGGGTGGAGCAAGCCAGGCCTCAAACCACGAGAAGCTCCAGTCCAAAAGGCAGCCAAAATGCAGCCCACATCCGGGAGAATATCAAGAGCAGGGGGTGGAGCAAGCCAGGCCTCAAACCACGAGAAGCTCCAGCCCAAAACGTAACCAAAATCCAGCCCACATCCGGGAGAATCTCAAGAGCAGGGGGTGGAGCAAGCCAGGATTCAAACCACGAGAAGCTCCAGCCCAAGTATCAGCCAAAAATGCAGCCCACATCCGGGAGAATCTCAAGAGCAGGGGGTGGAGCAAGCCAGGTCTGAAACCACGAGAAGCTCCAGCCCAAAAGGCAGCCAAAATGCAGCCCACCTCCGGGAGAATCTCAAGAGCAGGGGGTGGAGCAAGCCAGGCCTCAAACCACGAGAAGCTGCAGCCCAAAAGGCAGCCAAAATGCAGCCCACATGTGGGAGAATGTCAAGAGCAGGGGGTGGAGCAAGCCAGGCCTCAAACCACGAGAAGCTCCAGCCCAAAATGCAGCCAAAATGCAGCCCACCTCCGGGAGAATCTCAAGAGCAGGGGGTGGAGCAAGCCAGGTCTCAAACCACGAGAAGCTCCAGCCCAAAAGGCAGCCAAAATGCAGCCCACATCCGGGAGAATCTCAAGAGCAGGGGGTGGAGCAAGCCAGGTCTCAAACCACGAGAAGCTCCAGCCCAAAAGGCAGCCAAAATGCAGCCCACATCCGGGAGAATCTCAAGAGCAGGGGTTGGAGCAAGCCAGGCCTCAAACCACGAGAAGCTCCAGCCCAAAAGGCAGCCAAAATGCAGCCCACATCCGGGAGAATCTCAAGAGCAGGGGGTGGAGCAAGCCAGGCCTCAAACCACGAGAAGCTCCAGCCCAAAAGGCAGCCAAAATGCAGCCCACCTCCAGGAGAATCTCAAGAGCAGGGGGTGGAGCAAGCCAGGCCTCAAACCACGAGAAGCTCCAGCCCAAATTGCAGCCAAAATGCAGCCCACATCCGGGAGAATCTCAAGAGCAGGGGGTGGAGCAAGCCAGGCCACAAACCACGAGAAGCTCCAGCCCAAAAGGCAGCCAAAATTCAGCCCACATCCGGGAGAATCTCAAGAGCAGGGGGTGGAGCAAGCCAGGCCTCAAACCACGAGAACCTCCAGTCCAAAACGCAGCCAAAATGCAGCCCACATCTGGGAGAATCTCAAGAGCAGGGGGTGGAGCAAGCCAGGCCTCAAACCACGAGAAGCTCCAACCCAAAACGTAACCAAAATCCAGCCCACATCCGGGAGAATCTCAAGAGCAGGGGGTGGAGCAAGCCAGGCCTCAAACCACGAGAAGCTCCAGCCCAAGTATCAGCCAAAAATGCAGCCCACATCCGGGAGAATCTCAAGAGCAGGGGGTGGAGCAAGCCAGGTCTCAAACCACGAGAAGCTCCAGCCCAAAAGGCAGCCAAAATGCAGCCCACATCCGGGAGAATCTCAAGAGCAGGGGGTGGAGCAAGCCAGGTCTCAAACCACGAGAAGCTCCAGCCCAAAAGGCAGCCAAAATGCAGCCCACATCCGGGAGAATCTCAAGAGCAGGGGGTGGAGCAAGCCAGGTCTCAAACCACGAGAAGCTCCAGCCCAACATTCAGCCAAAATACAGCCCACCTCCTGGAGAATCTCAAGAGCAGGGGGTGGAGCAAGCCAGGCCTCAAACCATGAGAAGCTCCAGCCCAAAATGCAGCCAAAATGCAGCCCACATCCGGGAGAATCTCAAGAGCAGGGGGTGGAGCAAGCCAGGTCTCAAACCACGAGAAGCTCCAGCCCAAAAAGCAGCCAAAATGCAGCCCACATCCGGGAGAATCTCAAGAGCAGGGGGTGGAGCAAGCCAGGTCTCAAACCACGAGAAGCTCCAGCCCAAAAGGCAGCCAAAATGCAGCCCACATCCGGGAGAATCTCAAGAGCAGGGGGTGGAGCAAGCCAGGCCTCAAACCACGAGAAGCTCCAGCCCAAAAGGCAGTCAAAATGCAGCCCACATCCGGGAGAATCTCAAGAGCAGGGGGTGGAGCAAGCCAGGCCTCAAACCACGAGAAGCTCCAGCCCAAAAAGCAGCCAAAATGCAGCCCACATGTGGGAGAATATCAAGAGCAGGGGGTGGAGCAAGCCAGGCCTCAAACCACGAGAAGCTCCAGCCCAAAAGCCAGCCAAAATGCAGCCCACATGTGGGAGAATGTCAAGAGCAGGGGTTGGAGCAAGGCAGGCCTCAAACCACGAGAAGCTCCAGCCTTAAAGGCAGCCAAAATGCAGCCCACATCCGGGAGAATCTCAAGAGCAGGGGGTGGAGCAAGCCAGGCCTCAAACCACGAGAAGCTCCAGCCCAAAATTCAGCCAAAATACAGCCCACCTCCTGGAGAATCTCACGAACAGGGGGTGGAGCAAGCCAGACCTCAAACCACGAGAAGCTCCAGCCCAAAATATAACCAAAATCCAGCCCACATCCGGGAGAATCTCAAGAGCAGGGTGTGGAGCAAGCCAGGCCTCAAACCACGAGAAGCTCCAGCCCAAAAGGCAGCGAAAATGCAGCCCACATCGGGGAGAATCTCAAGAGCAGGGGGTGGAGCAAGCCAGGCCTCAAACCACGAGAAGCTCCTGCCCAAAAGGCAGCCAAAATGCAGCCCACATCTGGGAGAATCTCAAGAGCAGGGGGTGGAGCAAGCCAGGCCACAAACCACGAGAAGCTCCAGCCCAAAAGGCAGCGAAAATGCAACCCACCTCCGGGACAATATCACGAGCAGCGGGTGGAGCAAGCCAGGCCTCAAACCACGAGAAGCTCCAGCCGAAAATGTAACCAAAATGCAGCCCAGCTCCGGGAGAATCTCAAGAGCAGGGGGTGGAGCAAGGCAGGCCTCAAACCACGAGAAGCTCCAGCCCAAAAGGCAGTCAAAATGCAGCCCACATCCGGGAGAATCTCAAGAGCAGGGGGTGGAGCAAGCCAGGCCTCAAACCACGAGAAGCTCCAGCCCAAAATGCAGCCAAAATGCAGCCCACATCCGGGAGAATCTCAAGAGCAGGGGGTGGAGCAAGCCAGGCCTCAAACCACGAGAAGCTCCAGCCCAAAATATAACCAAAATCCAGCCCACATCCGGGAGAATCTCAAGAGCAGGGGGTGGAGCAAGCCAGGCCTCAAACCACGAGAAGCTCCAGCCCAAAAGACAGCCAAAATGCAGCCCACTTCGGGGAGAATCTCAAGAGCAGGGGGTGGAGCAAGCCAGGCCTCAAACCACGAGAAGCTCCAGCCCAAAAGGCAGCCAAAATGCAGCCCACCTCCGGGAGAATATCAAGAGCAGGGGGTGGAGCAAGCCAGGCCTCAAACCACGAGAAGCTCCAGCCCAAGAATCAGCCAAAATGCAGCCCACATCCGGGAGAATCTCAAGAGCAGGGGGTGGAGCAAGCCAGGCCTCAAACCACGAGAAGCTCCAGCCCAAGAGGCAGCCAAAATCCAGCCCACCTCCGGGAGAATATCAAGAGCAGGGGGTGGAGCAAGCCAGGCCTCAAACCTCGAGAAGCTCCAGCCCTATAAGGCAGCCAAAATGCAGCCCACATCCAGGAGAATCTCAAGAGCAAGGGGTGGAGCAAGCCAGGCCTCAAACCACAAGAAGCTCCAGCCCAAAAGGCAACCAAAATGCAGCCCACATCCGGGACAATATCAAGAGCAGGGTGGGGAGCAAGCCAGGCCACAAACCTCGAGAGGCTCCAGCCCAAAATGCAGACAAATTGCAGCCCACATCTGGGAGAATATCAAGAGCAGGGGGTGGAGCAAGCCAGGCCTCAAACCACGAGAAGCTCCAGCCCAAGTATCAGCCAAAATGCAGCCCACATCCGGGAGAATATCAAGAGCAGGGGGTGGAGTAAGACAGGCCTCAAACCACGAGAAGCTCCAGCCCAAAAGGCAGCCAAAATCCAGCCCACCTCCGGGAGAATCTCAAGAGCAGGGGGTGGAGCAAGCCAGGCCTCAAACCACGAGAAGCTCCAGCCCAAAAGGCAGCCAAATCCAGCCCACCTCCGGGAGAATCTCAAGAGCAGGGGGTGGAGCAAGCCAGGCCTCAAACCACGAGAAGCTCCAGCCCAAAAGGCATCCAAAATGCAGCCCACCTCCGGGAGAAACTCAAGAGCAGGGGGTGGAGCAAGCCAGGCCTCAAACCACGAGAAGCTCCAGCCCAAAAGGCAGCGATAATGCAGCCCACATCCGGGAGAATATCAAGAGCAGGGGGTGGAGCAAGCCAGGCCTGAAACCACGAGAAGCTGCAGCCCAAAAGGCAGCCAAAATGCAGCCCACATCCAGGAGAATATCAAGAGCAGGGGGTGGAGCAAGCCAGGCCTCAAACCTTGAGAAGCTCCAGTCCAAAAGGCAGCCAAAATCCAGCCCACATCCGGGAGAATCTCAAGAGCAGGGGTTGGAGCAAGCCAGGCCTCAAACCACGAGAAGCTCCAGCCCAAAAGGCAGCCAAAATGCAGCCCACATGCGGGAGAATCTCAAGAGCAGGGGGTGGAGCAAGCCAGGCCTCAAACCACGAGAAGCTCCAGCCCAAAATGCAGCGAAAATGCAGCCCACATCCGGGAGAATATCAAGAGCAGGGGGTGGAGCAAGCCAGGCCTCAAACCACGAGAAGCTCCAGCCCAAAAGGCAGCCAAAATCCAGCCCACATCCGGGAGAATCTCAAGAGCAGGGGGTGGAGCAAGCCAGGCCTCAAACCACGAGAAGCTCCAGCCCAAAAGGCAGCCAAAATGCAGCCCACATCCGGGACAATATCAAGAGCAGGGGGTGGAGCAAGCCAGGCCTCAAACCACGAGAAGCTCCAGCCCAAAAGGCAGCCAAAATGCACCCCACATCCGGGAGATTATCAAGAGCAGGGGGTGGAGCAAGCCAGGCCTCAAACCACGAGAAGCTGCAGCCCAAAAGGCAGCCAAAATGCAGCCCACATCCAGGAGAATCTCAAGAGCAGGGGTTGGAGCAAGCCAGGCCTCAAACCACGAGAAGCTCCAGCCCAAAAGGCAGCCAAAATGCAGCCCACATCCGGGAGAATCTCAAGAGCAGGGGGTGGAGCAAGCCAGGCCTCAAACCACGAGAAGCTCCAGCCCAAAAGTCAGCCAAAATCCAGCCCACATCCAAGAGAATCTCAAGAGCAGGGGGTGGAGCAAGCCAGGCCTCAAACCACGAGAAGATCCAGCCCAAGTATCAGCCAAAATGCAGCCCACATCCGGGAGAATCTCAAGAGCAGGGGGTGGAGCAAGCCAGGCCTCAAACCACGAGAAGCTCCAGCCCAAATTGTAACCAAAATCCAGCCCACCTCCGGGAGAAACTCAAGAGCAGGGGATGGAGCAAGCCAGGCCTCAAACCACGAGAAACTCCAGTCCAAATTGTAACCAAAATCCAGCCCACCTCCGGGAGAAACTCAAGAGCAGGGGGTGGAGCAAGCCAGGCCTCAAACCACGAGAAGCTCCAGCCCAAAATGTAACCAAAATCCAGCCCACATCCGGGAGAATCTCAAGAGCAGGGGGTGGAGCAAGCCAGGCCTCAAACCACGAGAACCTCCAGCCCAAAATGTAACCAAAATGCAACCCACATCCGGGAGAATCTCAAGAGCAGGGGGTGGAGCAAGCCAGGCCTCAAACCACGAGAAGCTCCAGCCCAAAAGGCAGCCAAAATCCAGCCCACATCCGGGAGAACCTCTAGAGCAGGGGGTGGAGCAAGCCAGGCCTCAAACCACGAGAAGCTCCAGCCCAAAATGCAGCGAAAATGCAGCCCACATCCGGGAGAATATCAAGAGCAGGGGGTGGAGCAAGCCATGCCTGAAACCACGAGAAGCTCCAGCCCAAAAGGCAGCCAAAATGCAGCCCACATCCAGGAGAATCTCAAGAGCAGGGGGTGGAGCAAGCCAGGCCTCAAACCACGAGAAGCTCCAGCCCAAAAGGCAGCCAAAATGCAGCCCACATCCGGGAGAATCTCAAGAGCAGGGGGTGGAGCAAGCGAGGCCTCAAACCACGAGAAGCTCCAGCCCAAAAGGCAGCGAAAATGCAGCCCACATCCGGGAGAATCTCAAGAGCAGGGGGTGGAGCAAGCCAGGCCTCAAACCACGAGAACCTCCAGCCCAAAAGGCAGCCAAAATGCAGCCCACATCCGGGAGAATCTCAAGAGCAGGGGGTGGAGCAAGCCAGGCCTCAAACCACGAGAAGCTCCAGCCCAAAAATCAGCCAAAATCCAGCCCACATCCGGGAGAATCTCAAGAGCAGGGGGTGGAGCAAGCCAGGCCTCAAACCACGAGAAGCTCCAGCCCAAAAGGCAGCCAAAATGCAGCCCACATGCGGGAGAATCTCAAGAGCAGGGGGTGGAGCAAGCCAGGCCTCAAACCACGAGAAGCTCCAGCCCAAATTGTAACCAAAATCCAGCCCACCTCCGGGAGAAACTCAAGAGCAGGGGATCTAGCAAGCCAGGCCTCAAACCACGAGAAACTCCAGTCCAAATTGTAACCAAAATCCAGCCCACCTCCGGGAGAAACTCAAGAGCAGGGGGTGGAGCAAGCCAGGCCTCAAACCACGAGAAGCTCCAGCCCAAAATGTAACCAAAATCCAGCCCACATCCGGGAGAATCTCAAGAGCAGGGGGTGGAGCAAGCCAGGCCTCAAACCACGAGAACCTCCAGCCCAAAATGCAGCCAAAATGCAACCCACATCCGGGAGAATCTCAAGAGCAGGGGGTGGAGCAAGCCAGGCCTCAAACCACGAGAAGCTCCAGCCCAAAAGGCAGCCAAAATGCAGCCCACATCCGGGAGAATCTCAAGAGCAGGGGGTGGAGCAAGCCAGGCCTCAAACCACGAGAAGATCCAGCCCAAAAGGCAGAGAAAATGCAGCCCACATCCGGGAGAATCTCAAGAGCAGGGGGTGGAGCAAGCCAGGCCTCAAACCACGAGAACCTCCAGCACAAAAGGCAGCCAAAATGCAGCCCACATCCGGGAGAATCTCAAGAGTAGGGGTTGGAGCAAGCAAGGCCTCAAACCACGAGAAGTTCCAGCCCAAAAGGCAGTAAAAATGCAGCCCACCTCCGGGAGGATCTCAAGAGCAGGGGTTGGAGCAAGGCAGGCCTCAAACCACGAGAAGCTCCAGCCCAAAATGTAACCAAAATGCAGCCCACATCCAGGAGAATCTCTAGAGCAGGGGGTGGAGCAAGCCAGGTCTCAAACCACGAGAAGCTCCAGCCCAAAAGGCAGCCAAAATGCAGCCCACATCCGGGAGAATCTCAAGAGCAGGGGGTGGAGCAAGCCAGGCCTCAAACCACGAGAAGATCCATCCCAAAAGGCAGCGAAAATGCAGCCCACATCCGGGAGAATATCAAGAGCAGGGGGTGGAGCAAGCCAGGCCTCAAACCACGAGAAGCTCCAGCCCAAAAGGCAGCCAAAATCCTAACCACATCCGGGAGAATCTCAAGAGCAGGGGGTGGAGCAAGCCAGGCCTCAAACCACGAGAAGCTCCAGCCCAAAAGGCAGCCAAAATGCAGCCCACATCCGGGACAATATCAAGAGCAGGGGGTGGAGCAAGCCAGGCCTCAAACCACGAGAAGCTCCAGCCCAAAATGCAGCGAAAATGCACCCCACATCCGGGAGATTATCAAGAGCAGGGGGTGGAGCAAGCCAGGCCTCAAACCACGAGAAGCTGCAGCCCAAAAGGCAGCCAAAATGCAGCCCACATCCAGGAGAATCTCAAGAGCAGGGGTTGGAGCAAGCCAGGCCTCAAACCACGAGAAGCTCCAGCCCAAAAGGCAGCCAAAATGCAGCCCACATCCGGGAGAATCTCAAGAGCAGGGGGTGGAGCAAGCCAGGCCTCAAACCACGAGAAGCTCCAGCCCAAAAGTCAGCCAAAATCCAGCCCACATCCAAGAGAATCTCAAGAGCAGGGGGTGGAGCAAGCCAGGCCTCAAACCACGAGAAGCTCCAGCCCAAAAGGCAGCCAAAATGCAGCCCACATGCGGGAGAATCTCAAGAGCAGGGGGTGGAGCAAGCCAGGCCTCAAACCACGAGAAGCTCCAGCCCAAATTTTAACCAAAATCCAGCCCACCTCCGGGAGAAACTCAAGAGCAGGGGATGGAGCAAGCCAGGCCTCAAACCACGAGAAGCTCCAGCCCAAAATGTAACCAAAATCCAGCCCACATCCGGGAGAATCTCAAGAGCAGGGTGTGGAGCAAGCCAGGCCTCAAACCACGAGAACCTCCAGCCCAAAATGTAACCAAAATGCAACCCACATCCGGGAGAATCTCAAGAGCAGGGGGTGGAGCAAGCCAGGCCTCAAACCACGAGAAGCTCCAGCCCAAAAGGCAGCCAAAATCCAGCCCACATCCAAGAGAATCTCAAGAGCAGGGGGTGGAGCAAGCCAGGCCTCAAACCACGAGAAGCTCCAGCCCAAAAGGCAGCCAAAATGCAGCCCACATCCGGGAGAATCTCAAGAGCAGGGGGTGGAGCAAGCCAGGCCTCAAACCACGAGAAGCTCCAGCCCAAATTGTAACCAAAATCCAGACCACATCCGGGAGAAACTCAAGAGCAGGGGATGGAGCAAGCCAGGCCTCAAACCACGAGAAACTCCAGTCCAAATTGTAACCAAAATCCAGCCCACCTCCGGGAGAAACTCAAGAGCAGGGGGTGGAGCAAGCCAGGCCTCAAACCACGAGAAGCTCCAGCCCAAAATGTAACCAAAATCCAGCCCACATCCGGGAGAATCTCAAGAGCAGGGGCTCGAGCAAGGCAGGCCTCAAACCACGAGAAGCTCCAGCCCAAAAGGCAGCCAAAATCCAGCCCACATCCGGGAGAACCTCTAGAGCAGGGGGTGGAGCAAGCCAGGCCTCAAACCACGAGAAGCTCCAGCCCAAAATGCAGCGAAAATGCAGCCCACATCCGGGAGAATATCAAGAGCAGGGGGTGGAGCAAGCCAGGCCTCAAACCACGAGAAGCTCCAGCCCAAAAGGCAGCCAAAATGCAGCCCACATCCGGGAGAATCTCAAGAGCAGGGGGTGGAGCAAGCCAGGCCTCAAACCACGAGAAGATCCAGCCCAAAAGGCAGAGAAAATGCAGCCCACATCCGGGAGAATCTCAAGAGCAGGGGGTGGAGCAAGCCAGGTCTCAAACCACGAGAACCTCCAGCACAAAAGGCAGCCAAAATGCAGCCCACATCCGGGAGAATCTCAAGAGTAGGGGTTGGAGCAAGCAAGGCCTCAAACCACGAGAAGTTCCAGCCCAAAAGGCAGTAAAAATGCAGCCCACCTCCGGGAGGATCTCAAGAGCAGGGGTTGGAGCAAGGCAGGCCTCAAACCACGAGAAGCTCCAGCCCAAAATGTAACCAAAATGCAGCCCACATCCAGGAGAATCTCTAGAGCAGGGGGTGGAGCAAGCCAGGTCTCAAACCACGAGAAGCTCCAGCCCAAAAGGCAGCCAAAATGCAGCCCACATCCGGGAGAATCTCAAGAGCAGGGGGTGGAGCAAGCCAGGCCTCAAACCACGAGAAGATCCAGCCCAAAAGGCAGCGAAAATGCAGCCCACATCCGGGAGAATCTCAAGAGCAGGGGGTGGAGCAAGCCAGGCCTCAAACCACGAGAAGCTCCAGCCCAAAAGGCAGCCAAAATCCTAACCACATCCGGGAGAATCTCAAGAGCAGGGGGTGGAGCAAGCCAGGCCTCAAACCACGAGAAGCTCCAGCCCAAAAGGCAGCCAAAATGCAGCCCACATCCGGGACAATATCAAGAGCAGGGGGTGGAGCAAGCCAGGCCTCAAACCACGAGAAGCTCCAGCCCAAAATGCAGCGAAAATGCACCCCACATCCGGGAGATTATCAAGAGCAGGGGGTGGAGCAAGCCAGGCCTCAAACCACGAGAAGCTGCAGCCCAAAAGGCAGCCAAAATGCAGCCCACATCCAGGAGAATCTCAAGAGCAGGGGTTGGAGCAAGCCAGGCCTCAAACCACGAGAAGCTCCAGCCCAAAAGGCAGCCAAAATGCAGCCCACATCCGGGAGAATCTCAAGAGCAGGGGGTGGAGCAAGCCAGGCCTCAAACCACGAGAAGCTCCAGCCCAAAAGTCAGCCAAAATCCAGCCCACATCCAAGAGAATCTCAAGAGCAGGGGGTGGAGCAAGCCAGGCCTCAAACCACGAGAAGCTCCAGCCCAAAAGGCAGCCAAAATGCAGCCCACATGCGGGAGAATCTCAAGAGCAGGGGGTGGAGCAAGCCAGGCCTCAAACCACGAGAAGCTCCAGCCCAAATTTTAACCAAAATCCAGCCCACCTCCGGGAGAAACTCAAGAGCAGGGGATGGAGCAAGCCAGGCCTCAAACCACGAGAAGCTCCAGCCCAAAATGTAACCAAAATCCAGCCCACATCCGGGAGAATCTCAAGAGCAGGGTGTGGAGCAAGCCAGGCCTCAAACCACGAGAACCTCCAGCCCAAAATGTAACCAAAATGCAACCCACATCCGGGAGAATCTCAAGAGCAGGGGGTGGAGCAAGCCAGGCCTCAAACCACGAGAAGCTCCAGCCCAAAAGGCAGCCAAAATCCAGCCCACATCCAAGAGAATCTCAAGAGCAGGGGGTGGAGCAAGCCAGGCCTCAAACCACAAGAAGCTCCAGCCCAAAAGGCAGCCAAAATGCAGCCCACATCCGGGAGAATCTCAAGAGCAGGGGGTGGAGCAAGCCAGGCCTCAAACCATGAGAAGCTCCAGCCCAAAAGGCAGCCAAAATGCAGCCCACATCCGGGAGAATCTCAAGAGCAGGGGGTGGAGCAAGCCAGGCCTCAAACCACGAGAAGCTCCAGCCCAAATTGTAACCAAAATCCAGACCACCTCCGGGAGAAACTCAAGAGCAGGGGATGGAGCAAGCCAGGCCTCAAACCACGAGAAACTCCAGTCCAAATTGTAACCAAAATCCAGCCCACCTCCGGGAGAAACTCAAGAGCAGGGGGTGGAGCAAGCCAGGCCTCAAACCACGAGAAGCTCCAGCCCAAAATGTAACCAAAATCCAGCCCACATCCGGGAGAATCTCAAGAGCAGGGGGTGGAGCAAGCCAGGCCTCAAACCACGAGAACCTCCAGCCCAAAATGCAGCCAAAATGCAACCCACATCCGGGAGAATCTCAAGAGCAGGGGGTGGAGCAAGCCAGGCCTCAAACCACGAGAAGCTCCAGCCCAAAAGGCAGCCAAAATCCAGCCCACATCCGGGAGAATATCAAGAGCAGGGGGTGGAGCAAGCCATGCCTCAAAGCACGAGAAGCTCCAGCCCAAAATGCAGCCAAAATGCAGCCCACATCCAGGAGAATCTCAAGAGCAGGGGGTGGAGCAAGCCAGGCCTCAAACCACGAGAAGCTCCAGCCCAAAAGGCAGCCAAAATCCTAACCACATCCGGGAGAATCTCAAGAGCAGGGGGTGGAGCAAGCCAGGCCTCAAACCACGAGAAGATCCAGCCCAAAAGGCAGCGAAAATGCAGCCCACATCCGGGAGAATCTCAAGAGCAGGGGGTGGAGCAAGCCAGGCCTCAAACCACGAGAACCTCCAGCCCAAAAGGCAGCCAAAATGCAGCCCACATCCGGGAGAATCTCAAGAGCAGGGGGTGGAGCAAGCCAGGCCTCAAACCACGAGAATCTCCAGCACAAAAGGCAGCCAAAATGCAGCCCACATCCGGGAGAATCTCAAGAGTAGGGGGTGGAGCAAGCAAGGCCTCAAACCACGAGAAGTTCCAGCCCAAAAGGCAGCAAAAATGCAGCCCACCTCCGGGAGGATCTCAAGAGCAGGGGTTGGAGCAAGGCAGGCCTCAAACCACGAGAAGCTCCAGCCCAAAATGTAACCAAAATGCAGCCCACATCCAGGAGAATATCTAGAGCAGGGGGTGGAGCAAGCCAGGCCTCAAACCACGAGAAGCTCCAGCCCAAAAGGCAGCCAAAATGCAGCCCACATCCAGGAGAATCTCTAGAGCAGGGGGTGGAGCAAGCCAGGACTCAAACCACGAGAAGCTCCAGCCCAAAATGCAGCCAAAATGCAACCCAGATACGGGAGAATCTCAAGAGCAGGGGTTGGAGCAAGGCAGGCCTCAAACCACGAGAAGCTCCAGCCCAAAAGGCAGCCAAAATGCAGCCCACATCCAGGAGAATCTCAAGAGCAGGGGGTGGAGCAAGCCAGGCCTCAAACCACGAGAAGCTCCAGCCCAAGAATCAGCCAAAATGCAGCCCACATCCGGGAGAATATCAAGAGCAGGGGGTGGAGCAAGCCAGGCCTCAAACCACGAGAAGCTCCAGCCCAAAAGGCAGCCAAAATCCTAACCACATCCGGGAGAATCTCAAGAGCAGGGGGTGGAGCAAGCCAGGCCTCAAACCACGAGAAGCTCCAGCCCAAAAGGCAGCCAAAATGCAGCCCACATCCGGGACAATATCAAGAGCAGGGGGTGGAGCAAGCCAGGCCTCAAACCACGAGAAGCTCCAGCCCAAAATGCAGCGAAAATGCACCCCACATCCGGGAGATTATCAAGAGCAGGGGGTGGAGCAAGCCAGGCCTCAAACCACGAGAAGCTGCAGCCCAAAAGGCAGCCAAAATGCAGCCCACATCCAGGAGAATCTCAAGAGCAGGGGTTGGAGCAAGCCAGGCCTCAAACCACGAGAAGCTCCAGCCCAAAAGGCAGCCAAAATGCAGCCCACATCCGGGAGAATCTCAAGAGCAGGGGGTGGAGCAAGCCAGGCCTCAAACCACGAGAAGCTCCAGCCCAAAAGTCAGCCAAAATCCAGCCCACATGTGGGAGAATCTCAAGAGCAGGGGGTGGAGCAAGCCAGGCCTCAAACCACGAGAAGCTCCAGCCCAAAAGGCAGCCAAAATGCAGCCCACATCCGGGAGAATCTCAAGAGCAGGGGGTGGAGCAAGCCAGGCCTCAAACCACGAGAAGCTCCAGCCCAAATTTTAACCAAAATCCAGCCCACCTCCGGGAGAAACTCAAGAGCAGGGGATGGAGCAAGCCAGGCCTCAAACCACGAGAAGCTCCAGCCCAAAATGTAACCAAAATCCAGCCCACATCCGGGAGAATCTCAAGAGCAGGGTGTGGAGCAAGCCAGGCCTCAAACCACGAGAACCTCCAGCCCAAAATGTAACCAAAATGCAACCCACATCCGGGAGAATCTCAAGAGCAGGGGGTGGAGCAAGCCAGGCCTCAAACCACGAGAAGCTCCAGCCCAAAAGGCAGCCAAAATCCAGCCCACATCCAAGAGAATCTCAAGAGCAGGGGGTGGAGCAAGCCAGGCCTCAAACCACGAGAAGCTCCAGCCCAAAAGGCAGCCAAAATGCAGCCCACATCCGGGAGAATCTCAAGAGCAGGTATTGGAGCAAGGCAGGCCTCAAACCACGAGAAGCTCCAGCCCAAATTGTAACCAAAATCCAGACCACCTCCGGGAGAAACTCAAGAGCAGGGGATGGAGCAAGCCAGGCCTCAAACCACGAGAAACTCCAGTCCAAATTGTAACCAAAATCCAGCCCACCTCCGGGAGAAACTCAAGAGCAGGGGGTGGAGCAAGCCAGGCCTCAAACCACGAGAAGCTCCAGCCCAAAATGTAACCAAAATCCAGCCCACATCCGGGAGAATCTCAAGAGCAGGGGGTGGAGCAAGCCAGGCCTCAAACCACGAGAACCTCCTGCCCAAAATGCAGCCAAAATGCAACCCACATCCGGGAGAATCTCAAGAGCAGGGGGTGGAGCAAGCCAGGCCTCAAACCACGAGAAGCTCCAGCCCAAAAGGCAGCCAAAATCCAGCCCACATCCGGGAGAACCTCTAGAGCAGGGGGTGGAGCAAGCCAGGCCTCAAACCACGAGAAGCTCCAGCCCAAAATGCAGCCAAAATGCAGCCCACATCCGGGAGAATATCAAGAGCAGGGGGTGGAGCAAGCCATGCCTGAAACCACGAGAAGCTCCAGCCCAAAAGGCAGCCAAAATGCAGCCCACATCCAGGAGAATCTCAAGAGCAGGGGGTGGAGCAAGCCAGGCCTCAAACCACGAGAAGCTCCAGCCCAAAAGGCAGCCAAAATGCAGCCCACATCCGGGAGAATCTCAAGAGCAGGGGGTGGAGCAAGCCAGGCCTCAAACCACGAGAAGATCCAGCCCAAAAGGCAGCGAAAATGCAGCCCACATCCGGGAGAATCTCAAGAGCAGGGGGTGGAGCAAGCCAGGCCTCAAACCACGAGAAGCTCCAGCCCAAAAGGCAGCCAAAATGCAGCCCACATCCGGGAGAATCTCAAGAGCAGGGGGTGGAGCAAGCCAGGCCTCAAACCACGAGAAGCTCCAGCCCAAAAGTCAGCCAAAATCCAGCCCACATCCAAGAGAATCTCAAGAGCAGGGGGTGGAGCAAGCCAGGCCTCAAACCACGAGAAGCTCCAGCCCAAAAGGCAGCCAAAATGCAGCCCACATGCGGGAGAATCTCAAGAGCAGGGGGTGGAGCAAGCCAGGCCTCAAACCACGAGAAGCTCCAGCCCAAATTTTAACCAAAATCCAGCCCACCTCCGGGAGAAACTCAAGAGCAGGGGATGGAGCAAGCCAGGCCTCAAACCACGAGAAGCTCCAGCCCAAAATGTAACCAAAATCCAGCCCACATCCGGGAGAATCTCAAGAGCAGGGTGTGGAGCAAGCCAGGCCTCCAACCACGAGAACCTCCAGCCCAAAATGTAACCAAAATGCAACCCACATCCGGGAGAATCTCAAGAGCAGGGGGTGGAGCAAGCCAGGCCTCAAACCACGAGAAGCTCCAGCCCAAAAGGCAGCCAAAATCCAGCCCACATCCAAGAGAATCTCAAGAGCAGGGGGTGGAGCAAGCCAGGCCTCAAACCACGAGAAGCTCCAGCCCAAAAGGCAGCCAAAATGCAGCCCACATCCGGGAGAATCTCAAGAGCAGGGGGTGGAGCAAGCCAGGCCTCAAACCACGAGAAGCTCCAGCCCAAATTGTAACCAAAATCCAGACCACCTCCGGGAGAAACTCAAGAGCAGGGGATGGAGCAAGCCAGGCCTCAAACCACGAGAAACTCCAGTCCAAATTGTAACCAAAATCCAGCCCACCTCCGGGAGAAACTCAAGAGCAGGGGGTGGAGCAAGCCAGGCCTCAAACCACGAGAAGCTCCAGCCCAAAATGTAACCAAAATCCAGCCCACATCCGGGAGAATCTCAAGAGCAGGGGGTGGAGCAAGCCAGGCCTCAAACCACGAGAACCTCCAGCCCAAAATGCAGCCAAAATGCAACCCACATCCGGGAGAATCTCAAGAGCAGGGGGTGGAGCAAGCCAGGCCTCAAACCACGAGAAGCTCCAGCCCAAAAGGCAGCCAAAATCCAGCCCACATCCGGGAGAACCTCTAGAGCAGGGGGTGGAGCAAGCCAGGCCTCAAACCACGAGAAGCTCCAGCCCAAAATGCAGCGAAAATGCAGCCCACATCCGGGAGAATATCAAGAGCAGGGGGTGGAGCAAGCCATGCCTGAAACCACGAGAAGCTCCAGCCCAAAAGGCAGCCAAAATGCAGCCCACATCCAGGAGAATCTCAAGAGCAGGGGGTGGAGCAAGCCAGGCCTCAAACCACGAGAAGCTCCAGCCCAAAAGGCAGCCAAAATGCAGCCCACATCCGGGAGAATCTCAAGACCAGGGGGTGGAGCAAGCCAGGCCTCAAACCACGAGAAGATCCAGCCCAAAAGGCAGCGAAAATGCAGCCCACATCCGGGAGAATCTCAAGAGCAGGGGGTGGAGCAAGCCAGGCCTCAAACCACGAGAACCTCCAGCCCAAAAGGCAGCCAAAATGCAGCCCACATCCGGGAGAATCTCAAGAGCAGGGGGTGGAGCAGCCAGGCCTCAAACCAGGAGAAGCTCCAGCACAAAAGGCAGCCAAAATGCAGCCCACATCCGGGAGAATCTCAAGAGTAGGGGGTGGAGCAAGCAAGGCCTCAAACCACGAGAAGTTCCAGCCCAAAAGGCAGCAAAAATGCAGCCCACCTCCGGGAGGATCTCAAGAGCAGGGGTTGGAGCAAGCCAGGCCTCAAACCACGAGAAGCTCCAGCCCAAAATGTAACCAAAATGCAGCCCACATCCAGGAGAATATCTAGAGCAGGGGGTGGAGCAAGCCAGGACTCAAACCACGAGAAGCTCCAGCCCAAAAGGCAGCCAAAATGCAGCCCACATCCGGGAGAATCTCAAGAGCAGGGGGTGGAGCAAGCCAGGCCTCAAACCACGAGAAGCTCCAGCCCAAAAGGCAGCCAAAATGCAGCCCACATCCAGGAGAATCTCAAGAGCAGGGGGTGGAGCAAGCCAGGACTCAAACCACGAGAAGCTCCAGCCCAAAATGCAGCCAAAATGCAACCCAGATACGGGAGAATCTCAAGAGCAGGGGTTGGAGCAAGGCAGGCCTCAAACCACGAGAAGCTCCAGCCCAAAAGGCAGCCAAAATGCAGCCAACATCCAGGAGAATCTCAAGAGCAGGGGGTGGAGCAAGCCAGGCCTCAAACCACGAGAAGCTCCAGCCCAAGAATCAGCCAAAATGCAGCCCACATCCGGGAGAATCTCAAGAGCAGGGGGTGGAGCAAGCCAGGCCTCAAACCACGAGAAGCTCCAGCCCAAAAGGCAGCCAAAATGCAGCCCACATCCGGGAGAATCTCAAGAGCAGGGGGTGGAGCAAGCAAGGCCTCAAACCACGAGAAGTTCCAGCCCAAAAGGCAGCAAAAATGCAGCCCACCTCCGGGAGGATCTCAAGAGCAGGGGGTGGAGCAAGCCAGGCCTCAAACCACGAGAAGCTCCAGCCCAAAATGTAACCAAAATGCAGCCCACATCCAGGAGAATCTCTAGAGCAGGGGGTGGAGCAAGCCAGGACTCAAACCACGAGAAGCTCCAGCCCAAAACGCAGCCAAAATGCAGCCCACATCCGGGAGAATCTCAAGAGCAGGGGGTGGAGCAAGCCAGGCCACAAACCTCGAGAAGCTCCAGCCCAAAAGGCAGCCAAAATGCAGCCCACATCCGGGAGAATCTCAAGAGCAGGGGGTGGACCAAGCCAGGCCTCAAACCACGAGAATCTCCAGCCCAAGCATCAGTCAAAATGCAGCCCACATCCAGGAGAATATCAAGAGCAGGGGGTGGAGCAAGCCAGGCCTCAAACCACGAGAAGCTCCAGCCCAAAAGGCAGCCAAAATGCAGCCCACATCCGGGAGAATCTCAAGAGCAGGGGGTGGAGCAAGCCAGGCCTCAAACCACGAGAAGCTCCAGCCCAAATTGTAACCAAAATCCAGCCCACATCCGGGACAATATCAAGAGCAGGGGGTGGAGCAAGCCAGGCCTCAAACCACGAGAAGCTCCAGCCCAAGTATCAGCCAAAATGCAGCCCACATCCGGGAGAATCTCAAGAGCAGGGGGTGGAGCAAGACAGGCCTCAAACCACAAGAAGCTCCAGCCCAAAATGCAGCGAAAATCCAGCCCACATCCGGGAAAATCTCGAGAGCAGGGGGTAGAGCAAGCCAGACCACAAACCTCGAGAAGCTCCAGCCCACAATGCAGCCAAAATGCAACCCACATACGGGAGAATCTCAAGAGCAGGGGTTGGAGCAAGCCAGGCCTCAAACCACGAGAAGCTCCAGCCCAAAAGGCAGCCAAAATGCAGCCCACCTCCGGGAGAAACTCAAGAGCAGGGGGTGGAGCAAGCCAGGCCTCAAACCTCGAGAAGCTCCAGCCCAAAATGTAACCAAAATCCAGCCCACATCCGGGAGAATCTCAAGAGCAGGGGGTGGAGGAAGCCAGACCTCAAACCACGAGAAGCTCCAGCCCAAAAAGCAGCCAAAATGCAGCCCACCTCCGGGAGAATCTCAAGAGCAGGGGTTGGAGCAAGCCAGGCCTCAAACCACGAGAAGCTCCAGCCCAAAAGGCAGCCAAAATGCAGCCCACCTCTGGGAGAAACTCAAGAGCAGGGGGTGGAGCAAGCCAGGCCTCAAACCACGAGAAGCTCCAGCCCAAAATGTAACCAAAATCCAGCCCACATCCGGGAGAATCTCAAGAGCAGGGGGTGGAGCAAGCCAGGCCTCAAACCACGAGAAGCTCCAGCCCAAAAGGCAGCCAAAATGCAGCCCACATCCGGGAGAATCTCAAGAGCAGGGGGTGGACCAAGCCAGGCCTCAAACCATGAGAAGCTCCAGCCCAAGCATCAGCCAAAATGCAGCCCACATCCGGGAGAATCTCAAGAGTAGGGGGTGGACCAAGCAAGGCCTCAAACCACGAGAAGCTCCAGCCCAAAAGGCAGCGAAAATGCAGTCCACCTCCGGGAGAATCTCAAGAGCAGTGGGTGGAGCAAGCCAGGCCTCAAACCACGAGAAGCTCCAGCCCAAAATGTAACCAACATGCCGCCCACATCCGGGACAATATCAAGAGCAGGGGGTGGAGCAAGCCAGGCCTCAAACCACGAGAAGATCCAGCCCAAGTATCAGCCAAAATGCAGCCCACATCCGGGAGAATCTCAAGAGCAGGGGGTGGAGCAAGCCAGGCCTCAAACCTCGAGAAGCTCCAGCCCAAAAGGCAGCCAAAATGCAGCCCACCTCCGGGAGAATCTCAAGAGCAGTGGGTGGAGCAAGCCAGGCCTCAAACCATGAGAAGCTCCAGCCCTAAATGCAGCCAAAATGCAGCCCACCTCCGGGAGAATCTCAAGAGCAGGGGGTGGAGCAAGCCAGGCCTCAAACCACGAGAAGCTCCAGCCCAAAATGCAACCAAAATGCAGCCCACATCCGGGAGAATCTCAAGAGCAGGGGGTGGAGCAAGCCAGGCCTCAAACCACGAGAAGCTCCAGCCCAAGTATCAGCCAAAATGCAGCCCACATCCGGGAGAATATCAAGAGCAGGGGGTGGAGCAAGCCAGGCCTCAAACCTCGAGAAGCTCCAGCCCAAAAGGCAGCCAAAATGCAGCCCACATCCGGGAGAATCTCAAGAGCAGGGGGTGGAGCAAGCCAGGCCTCAAACCACGAGAAGCTCCAGCCCAAAAGGCAGCCAAAATGCAGCCCACCTCTGGGAGAATCTCAAGAGCAGGGCGTGGAGCAAGCCAGGCCACAAACCTCGAGAAGCTCCAGCCCAAAATGCAGCCAAAAAGCAGCCCACATCCAAGAGAATCTCAAGAGCAGGGGGTGGAGCAAGCCAGGCCTCAAACCACGAGAAGCTCCAGCCTTAAAGTCAGCCAAAATGCAGCCCACATCCGGGAGAATCTCAAGAGCAGGGGATGGAGCAAGCCAGACCTCAAACCACGAGAAGCTCCAGCCCAAAAGGCAGCCAAAATCCAGCCCACCTCCGGGAGAATCTCAAGAGTAGGGGGTGGAGCAAGCCAGGCCTCAAACCACGAGAAGCTCCAGCCCAAAAGGCAGCCAAAATGCAGCCCACCTCCGGGAGAAACTCAAGAGCAGGGGGTGGAGCAAGCCAGGCCTCAAACCACGAGAAGCTCCAGCCCAAAATGTAACCAAAATGCAGCCCACCTCCGGGAGAATCTCAAGAGCAGGTTGTGGAGCAAGCCAGGCCTCAAACCACGAGAAGCTCCAGCCCAAAATGTAACCAAAATCCAGCCCACATCCGGGACAATATCAAGAGCAGGGGGTGGAGCAAGCCAGGCCTCAAACCTCGAGAAGCTCCAGCCCAAAAGGCAGCCAAAATGCAGCCCACATCCGGGAGAATATCAAGAGCAGGGGGTGGAGCAATCCAAGCCTCAAACCACGAGAAGCTCCAGCCCAAAAGGCAGCGAAAATGCAGCCCACCTCCGGGAGAATCTCAAGAGCAGGGGGTGGAGCAAGCCAGGCCTCAAACCACGAGAAGCTCCAGCCCAAAAGGCAGCCAAAATGCAGCCCACATCCAGGAGAATCTCAAGAGCATGGGGTGGACCAAGCCAGGCCTCAAACCACGAGAAGCTCCAGCCCAAGCATCAGCCAAAATGCAGCCCACATCCGGGAGAATCTCAAGAGCAGGGGGTGGAGCAAGCCAGGCCTCAAACCACAAGAAGCTCCAGCCCAAAATGCAGCGAAAATGCAACCCACATCCGGGAGAATCTCAAGAGCAGGGGTTGGAGCAAGCCAGGCCTCAAACCACGAGAAGCTCCAGCCCAAAAGGCAGCCAAAATGCAGCCCACCTCCGGGAGAATCTCAAGAGCAGGGGATGGAGCAAGCCAGGCCTCAAACCACGAGAAGCTCCAGCCAAAAATGTAACCAAAATCCAGCCCACATCCGGGAGAATCTCAAGAGCAGGGGGTGGAGCAAGCCAGGCCTCAAACCACGAGAAGCTCCAGCCCAAAAGGCAGCCAAAATTCAGCCCACCTCCGGGAGAATCTCAAGAGCAGGGGGTGGAGCAAGCCAGGCCTCAAACCACGAGAAGCTCCAGCCCAAGTATCAGCCAAAATGCAGCCCACAACCGGGAGTATCTCTAGAGCAGGGGGTGGAGCAAGCCAGGCCTCAAACCACGAGAAGCTCCAGCCCAAGCATCAGCCAAAATGCAGCCCACATCCGGGAGAATCTCAAGAGCAGGGGGTGGAGCAAGCCAGGCCTCAAACCTCGAGAAGCTCCAGCCCAAAAGGCAGCCAAAATGCAGCCCACATCCGGGAGAATATCAAGAGCAGGGGGTGGAGCAATCCAAGCCTCAAACCACGAGAAGCTCCAGCCCAAAAGGCAGCGAAAATGCAGCCCACCTCCGGGAGAATCTCAAGAGCAGGGGGTGGAGCAAGCCAGGCCTCAAACCACGAGAAGCTCCAGCCCAAAAGGCAGCCAAAATGCAGCCCACATCCAGGAGAATCTCAAGAGCATGGGGTGGACCAAGCCAGGCCTCAAACCACGAGAAGCTCCAGCCCAAGCATCAGCCAAAATGCAGCCCACATCCGGGAGAATCTCAAGAGCAGGGGGTGGAGCAAGCCAGGCCTCAAACCACAAGAAGCTCCAGCCCAAAATGCAGCGAAAATGCAACCCACATCCGGGAGAATCTCAAGAGCAGGGGTTGGAGCAAGCCAGGCCTCAAACCACGAGAAGCTCCAGCCCAAAAGGCAGCCAAAATGCAGCCCACCTCCGGGAGAATCTCAAGAGCAGGGGGTGGAGCAAGCCAGGCCTCAAACCACGAGAAGCTCCAGCCAAAAATGTAACCAAAATCCAGCCCACATCCGGGAGAATCTCAAGAGCAGGGGGTGGAGCAAGCCAGGCCTCAAACCACGAGAAGCTCCAGCCCAAAAGGCAGCCAAAATTCAGCCCACCTCCGGGAGAATCTCAAGAGCAGGGGGTGGAGCAAGCCAGGCCTCAAACCACGAGAAGCTCCAGCCCAAGTATCAGCCAAAATGCAGCCCACAACCGGGAGTATCTCTAGAGCAGGGGGTGGAGCAAGCCAGGCCTCAAACCACGAGAAGCTCCAGCCCAAGCATCAGCCAAAATGCAGCCCACATCCGGGAGAATCTCAAGAGCAGGGGGTGCAGCAAGCCAGGCCACAAACCTCGAGAAGCTCCAGCCCAAAAGGCAGCCAAAATGCAGCCCACATCCGGGAGAATCTCAAGAGCAGGGGGTGGAGCAAGCCAGGCCTCAAACCACGAGAAGCTCGAGCCCAAAGTGCAGCCAAAATGCAGCCCACATCCGGGAGAATATCAAGAGCAGGGGGTGGAGCAAGCCAGGCCTCAAACCACGAGAAGCTCCAGCCCAAAAGGCAGCCAAAATGCAGCCCACCTCTGGGAGAATCTCAAGAGCAGGGAGTGGAGCAAGCCAGGCCTCAAACCACGAGAAGCTCCAGCCCTAAAGGCAGCCAAAATGCAGCCCACATCCGGGAGAATCTCAAGAGCAGGGGGTGGAGCAAGCCAGGCCTCAAACCACGAGAAGCTCCAGCCCAAAGAGCAGCCAAAATGCAGCCCACTTCCAGGAGAATATCAAGAGCAGGGGGTGGAGCAAGCCAGGCCTCAAACCTCGAGAAGCTCCAGCCGAAAAGGCAGCCAAAATGCAGCCCACATGCGGGAGAATCTCAAGAGCAGGGGGTGGAGCAAGCCAGGCCTCAAACCACGAGAAGCTCCAGCCCAAAAGGCAGCCAAAATGCAGCCCACATCTGGGAGAATCTCAAGAGCAGGGGGTGGAGCAAGCCAGGCCTCAAACCACGAGAAGCTCCAGCCCAAAAGGCAGCCAAAATGCAGCCCACCTCCGGGAGAATCTCAAGAGCAGGGGTTGGAGCAAGGCAGGCCTCAAACCACGAGAAGCTCCAGCCCAAAATGCAGCCAAAATGCAGCCCACATCCGGGAGAATCTCAAGAGCAGGGGGTGGAGCAAGCCAGGACTCAAACCACGAGAAGCTCCAGCCCAAAAGGCAGCCAAAATGCAGCCCATATCCGGGAGAATCTCAAGAGCAGGGGGTGGAGCAAGCCAGGCCTCAAACCTCGAGAAGCTCCAGCCCAAAAGGCAGCCAAAATGCAGCCCACATCCGGGAGAATATCAAGAGCAGGGGGTGGAGCAAGCCAGGCCTCACACCTCGAGAAGCTCCAGCCCAAAAAGCAGACAAAATGCAGCCCACATCCGGGAGAATCTCAAGAGCAGGGGGTGGAGCAAGCCAGGCCTCAAACCACGAGAAGCTCCAGCCCAAGTATCAGCCAAAATGCAGCCCACATCTGGGAGAATCTCAAGAGCAGGGGGTGGAGCAATCCAGGCCTCAAACCACGAGAAGCTCCAGCCCAAAAAGCAGCCAAAATGCAGCCCACATCCGGAAGAATCTCAAGAGCAGGGGGTGGAGCAAGCCAGGCCTCAAACCATGAGAAGCTCCAGCCCAAAATGCAGCCAAAATGCAGCCCACATCCGGGAGAATCTCAAGAGCAGGGGGTGGAGCAAGGCAGGCCTCAAACCACGAGAAGCTCCAGCCCAAAAGGCAGCCAAAATCCAGCCCACATCCGGAAGAATCTCAAGAGCAGGGGGTGGAGCAAGCCAGGCCTCAAACCATGAGAAGCTCCAGCACAAAAGGCAGCCAAAATGCAGCCCACATCCGGGAGAATCTCAAGAGCAGGGGGTGGAGCAAGCCAGGCCTCAAAGCACGAGAACCTCCAGCCCAAAAGGCAGCCAAAATGCAGCCCACATCCGGGAGAATCTCAAGAGCAGGGGGTGGAGCAAGCCAGGCCTCAAACCTCGAGAAGCTCCAGCCCAAAAGGCAGCCAAAATGTAGGCCACATGCGGGAGAATCTCAAGAGCAGGGGGTGGAGCAAGCCAGGCCTCAAACCACGAGAAGCTCCAACCCAAGAGTCAGCCAAAATGCAGCCCACATCCGGGAGAATCTCAAGAGCAGGGGATGGAGCAAGCCAGGCTTCAAACCACGAGAAGCTCCAACCCAAGAATCAGCCAAAATGCAGCCCACATCTGGGAGAATCTCAAGAGCAGGGGGTGGAGCAAGCCAGGCCTCAAACCACGAGAAGCTCCAGCCCAAGTATCAGCCAAAATGCAGCCCACAGCCGGGAGTATCTCTAGAGCAGGGGGTGGAGCAAGCCAGGCCTCAAACCACGAGAAGCTCCAGCCCAAGCATCAGCCAAAATGCAGCCCACATCCGGGAGAATCTCAAGAGCAGGGGGTGCAGCAAGCCAGGCCACAAACCTCGAGAAGCTCCAGCCCAAAAGGCAGCCAAAATGCAGCCCACATCCGGGAGAATCTCAAGAGCAGGGGGTGGAGCAAGCCAGGCCTCAAACCACGAGAAGCTCCAGCCCAAAGTGAAGCCAAAATGCAGCCCACATCCGGGAGAATATCAAGAGCAGGGGGTGGAGCAAGCCAGGCCTCAAACCACGAGAAGCTCCAGCCCAAAAGGCAGCCAAAATGCAGCCCACCTCTGGGAGAATCTCAAGAGCAGGGAGTGGAGCAAGCCAGGCCTCAAACCACGAGAAGCTCCAGCCCTAAAGGCAGCCAAAATGCAGCCCACATCCGGGAGAATCTCAAGAGCAGGGGGTGGAGCAAGCCAGGCCTCAAACCACGAGAAGCTCCAGCCCAAAGAGCAGCCAAAATGCAGCCCACTTCCAGGAGAATATCAAGAGCAGGGGGTGGAGCAAGCCAGGCCTCAAACCTCGAGAAGCTCCAGCCCAAAAGGCAGCCAAAATGCAGCCCACATGCGGGAGAATCTCAAGAGCAGGGGGTGGAGCAAGCCAGGCCTCAAACCACGAGAAGCTCCAGCCCAAAAGGCAGCCAAAATGCAGCCCACATCTGGGAGAATCTCAAGAGCAGGGGGTGGAGCAAGCCAGGCCTCAAACCACGAGAAGCTCCAGCCCAAAAGGCAGCCAAAATGCAGCCCACCTCCGGGAGAATCTCAAGAGCAGGGGTTGGAGCAAGGCAGGCCTCAAACCACGAGAAGCTCCAGCCCAAAATGCAGCCAAAATGCAGCCCACATCCGGGAGAATCTCAAGAGCAGGGGGTGGAGCAAGCCAGGACTCAAACCACGAGAAGCTCCAGCCCAAAAGGCAGCCAAAATGCAGCCCATATCCGGGAGAATCTCAAGAGCAGGGGGTGGAGCAAGCCAGGCCTCAAACCTCGAGAAGCTCCAGCCCAAAAGGCAGCCAAAATGCAGCCCACATCCGGGAGAATATCAAGAGCAGGGGGTGGAGCAAGCCAGGCCTCACACCTCAAGAAGCTCCAGCCCAAAAAGCAGACAAAATGCAGCCCACATCCGGGAGAATCTCAAGAGCAGGGGGTGGAGCAAGCCAGGCCTCAAACCACGAGAAGCTCCAGCCCAAGTATCAGCCAAAATGCAGCCCACATCTGGGAGAATCTCAAGAGCAGGGGGTGGAGCAATCCAGGCCTCAAACCACGAGAAGCTCCAGCCCAAAAATGATCCAAAATCCAGCCCACATTCGGGAGAATCTCAAGAGCAGGGGGTGGAGCAAGCCAGACCTCAAACCACGAGAAGCTCCAGCCCAAAAGGCAACCAAAATCCAGCCCACATCCGGGAGAATCTCAAGAGCAGGGGGTGGAGCAAGCCAGGTCTCAAACCAGGAGAAGCTCCAGCCCAAGTATCAGCCAAAATGCAGCCCACATCCGGGAGAATCTCAAGAGCAGGGGGTGGAGCAAGCCAGGCCTCAAACCTCGAGAAGCTCCAGCCCAAAAAGCAGCCAAAATGCAGCCCACATCCGGGAGAATCTCAAGAGCAGGGGGTGGAGCAAGCCAGGCCACAAACCTCGAGAAGCTCCATCCCAAAAGGCAGCCAAAATTCAGCCCACCTCCGGGAGAATCTCAAGAGCAGGGGGTGGAGCAAGCCAGGCCTCAAACCACGAGAAGCTCCAGCCCAAGTATCAGCCAAAATGCAGCCCACATCTGGGAGAATCTCAAGAGCAGGGGTTGGAGCAAGCCAGGCCACAAACCTCGAGAAGCTCCAGCCCAAAAGGCAGCCAAAATGCAGCCCACATGCGGGAGAATCTCAAGAGCAGGGGGTGGAGCAAGCCAGGCCTCAAACCACGAGAAGCTCCAGCCCAAAGAGCAGCCAAAATGCAGCCCACATGGAGGAGAATATCAAGAGCAGGGTGTGGAGCAAGCCAGGCCTCAAACCTCGAGAAGCTCCAGCCCAAAAAGCAGCCAAAATGCAGCCCACATCCGGGAGAATCTCAAGAGCAGGGGGTGGAGCAAGCCAGGCCTCAAACCATGAGAAGCTCCAGCCCAAGTATCAGCCAAATTCAGCCCACATCCGGGAGAATCTCAAGAGCAGGGGGTGGAGCAAGCCAGGCCTCAAACGACGAGAAGCTCCAGCCCAAAAAGCAGCCACAATTCAGCCCACATCCGGGAGAATCTCAAGAGCAGGGGGTGGAGCAAGCCAGGCCTCAAACCACGAGAAGCTCCAGCCCCAAGTATCAGCCAAAATGCAGCCCATATCTGGGAGAATCTCAAGAGCAGGGGGTGGAGCAAGCCAGGCCTCAAACCACGAGAAGCTCCAGCCCAAAATTCAGCCAAAATGCAGCCCACCTCCGGGAGAATCTCAAGAGCAGGGGGTGGAGCAAGCCAGGCCTCAAACCACGAGAAGCTCCAGCCCAAAAGGCAACCAAAATGCAACCCACATCTGGGAGAATCTCAAGAGCAGGGGGTGGAGCAAGCCAGGCCTCAAACCACGAGAATATCCAGCCCAGAAGGCAGCCAAAATGCAGCCCACCTCTGGGAGAATCTCAAGAGCGTGGAGTGGAGCAAGCCAGGCCTCAAACCACGAGAAGCTCCAGCCCAAAAGGCAGCCAAAATCCAGCCCACATCCGGGAGAATCTCAAGAGCAGGGGGTGGAGCAAGCCAGGCCTCAAACCACGAGAAGCTCCAGCCCAAAGAGCAGCCAAAATGCAGCCCACATCCGGGACAATATCAAGAGCAGGGGGTGGAGCAAGCCAGGCCTCAAACCTCGAGAAGCTCCAGCCCACAAAGCAGACAAAATGCAGCCCACCTCCGGGAGAATCTCAAGAGCAGGGGGTGGAGGAAGCCAGGCCTCAAACCACGAGAATCTCCAGCCCAAAAGGCAGCCAAAATGCAGCCCACATCCGGGAGAATCTCAAGAGCAGGGGGTGGAGCAAGCCAGGACTCAAAACACGAGAAGCTCCAGCCCAAAAGGCAGCCAAAATGCAGACCACATCCGGGAGAATCTCAAGAGCAGGGGTTGGAGCAAGCCAGGCCTCAAACCTCGAGAAGCTCCAGCTCAAAAGGCAGCCAAAATGCAGCCCACATCCGGGACAATCTCAAGAGCAGGGGGTGGAGCAAGCCAGGCCTCAAACCTCGAGAAGCTCCAGCCCAAAAGGCAGCCAAAATGCAGCCCACATCGGGGAGAACCTCAAGAGCAGGGGGTGGAGCAAGCCAGGTCTCAAACCACGAGAAGCTCCTGCCCTAAAGGCAGCCAAAATGCAAACCACATCCGGGAGAATCTCAAGAGCAGGGGGTGGAGCAAGCCAGGCCTCAAACCACGAGAAGCTCCAGTCCAAGAATCAGCCAAAATGCAGCCCACATCCGGGAGAATCTCAAGAGCAGGGGGTGGAGCAAGCCAGGCCTCAAACCACGAGAAGCTCCAGCCCAAAAGGCAGCCAAAATGCAGCCCACATCTGGAAGAATCTAAAGAGCAGGGGTTGGAGCAAGCCAGGCCTCAAACCTCGAGAAGCTCCAGCCCAAAAAGCAGACAAAATGCAGCCCACATCCGGGAGAATCTCAAGAGCAGGGGGTGGAGCAAGCCAGGCCTCAAACCACGAGAAGCTCCAGCCCAAAAAGCACACAAAATGCAGCCCACATCCGGGAGAATCTCAAGAGCAGGGGGTGGAGCAAGCCAGGCCTCAAACCACGAGAAGCTCCAGCCCAAAAAGCAGCCAAAATGCAGCCCACATCCGCGACAATTTCAAGGGCAGGGGGTGGAGCAAGCCAGGCCTCAAACCACGAGAAGCTCCAGCCCAAGTATCAGCCACAATGCAGCCCACATCTGGGAGAATCTCAAGAGCAGGGGGTGGAGCAAGCCAGGCCACAAACCTCGAGAAGCTCCAGCCCAAAATGCAGCCAAAATGCAGCCCACCTCCGGGACAATATCAAGAGCAGGGGGTGGAGCAAGCCAGGCCTCAAACCACGAGAAGCTCCAGCCCAAAATGCAACCAAAATGCAACCCACATCTGGGAGAATCTCAAGAGCAGGGGGTGGAGCAAGCCAGGCCTCAAACCACGAGAAGATCCAGCCCAAAGAGCAGCCAAAATGCAGCCCACCTCCGGGAGAATCTCAAGAGCAGGGGGTGGAGCAAGCCAGGCCTCAAACCTCGAGAAGCTCCAGCCCACAAAGCAGACAAAATGCAGCCCACCTCCGGGAGAATCTCAAGAGCAGGGGGTGGAGGAAGCCAGGCCTCAAACCACGAGAATCTCCAGCCCAAAAGGCAGCCAAAATGCAGCCCACATCCGGGAGAATCTCAAGAGCAGGGGGTGGAGCAAGCCAGGCCTCAAACCACGAGAAGCTCCAGCCCAAAAGGCAGCCAAAATGCAGCCCACATCCGGGAGAATCTCAAGAGCAGGGGTTGGAGCAAGCCAGGCCTCAAACCTCGAGAAGCTCCAGCTCAAAAGGCAGCCAAAATGCAGCCCACATCCGGGAGAATCTCAAGAGCAGGGGGTGGAGCAAGCCAGGCCTCAAACCTCGAGAAGCTCCAGCCCAAAAGGCAGCCAAAATGCAGCCCACATCCGGGAGAATCTCAAGAGCAGGGGGTGGAGCAAGCCAGGCCTCAAACCTCGAGAAGCTCCAGCTCAAAAGGCAGCCAAAATGCAGCCCACATCCGGGAGAATCTCAAGAGCAGGGGGTGGAGCAAGCCAGGCCTCAAACCTCGAGAAGCTCCAGCCCAAAAGGCAGCCAAAATGCAGCCCACATCAGGGAGAACCTCAAGAGCAGGGGGTGGAGCAAGCCAGGTCTCAAACCACGAGAAGCTCCTGCCCTAAAGGCAGCCAAAATGCAACCCACATCTGGGAGAATCTCAAGAGCAGGGGGTGGAGCAAGCCAGGCCTCAAACTACGAGAAGCTCCAGTCCAAGATTCAGCCAAAATGCAGCCCACATCCGGGAGAATCTCAAGAGCAGGGGGTGGAGCAAGCCAGGCCTCAAACCACGAGAAGCTCCAGCCCAAAAGGCAGCCAAAATGCAGCCCACATCTGGAAGAATGTAAAGAGCAGGGGTTGGAGCAAGCCAGGCCTCAAACCTCAAGAAGCTCCAGCCCAAAAGGCAGCCAAAATGCAGCCCACCTCTGGGAGAATCTCAAGAGCAGGGAGTGGAGCAAGCCAGGCCTCAAACCACGAGAAGCTCCAGCCCAAAAGGCAGCCAAAATGCAGCCCACTTCCGGGAGAATATCAAGAGCAGGGGGTGGAGCAAGCCAGGCCTCAAACCTCGAGAAGCTCCAGCCCAAAAAGCAGACAAAATGCAGCCCACCTCCGGGAGAATCTCAAGAGCAGGGGGTGGAGCAAGCCAGGCCTCAAACCTCGAGAAGCTCCAGCCCAAAAAGCAGACAAAATGCAGCCCACCTCTGGGAGAATCTCAAGAGCAGGGGGTGGAGCAAGCCAGGCCTCAAACCTCGAGAAGCTCCAGCCCAAAAAGCAGACAAAATGCAGCCCACCTCCGGGAGAATCTCAAGAGCAGGGGGTGGAGCAAGCCAGGCCTCAAACCACGAGAAGCTCCAGCCCAAAAAGCAGCCAAAATACAGCCCACCTCCGGGAGAATATCAAGAGCAGGGGGTGGAGCAAGCCAGGCCTCAAACCACGAGAAGCTCCAGCCCAAAACGTAACCAAAATCCAGCCCACATCCAGGAGAATCTCAAGAGCAGGGGGTGGAGCAAGACAGGCCTCAAACCTCGAGAAGCTCCAGCCCAAAAGGAAGACAAAATGCAGCCCACATCCGGGAGAATCTCAAGAGCAGGGGGTGGAGCAAGCCAGGCCTCAAACCACGAGAAGCTCCAGCCAAAAATTCAGCCAAAATGCAGCCCACCTCCGGGAGAATCTCAAGAGCAGGGGGTGGAGCAAGCCAGGCCTCAAACCACGAGAAGCTCCAGCCCAAAAGTCAGCCAAAATGCAGCCCACCTCTGGGAGAATCTCAAGAGCAGGGGGTGGAGCAAGCCAGGTCTCAAACCACGAGAAGCTCCAGCCCAAAAGGCAGCCAAAATGCAGCCCACCTCCCTGAGAATCTCAAGAGCAGGGGGTGGAGCAAGCCAGGCCTCAAACCACGAGAAGCTCCAGCCCAAAGTGCGGCCAAAATGCAGCCCACATCCAGGAGAATATCAAGAGCAGGGGGTGGAGCAAGCCAGGCCTCAAACCTCGAGAAGCTCCAGCCCAAAGAGCAGCCAAAATGCAGCCCACATCCGGGAGAATATCAAGAGCAGGGGGTGGAGCAAGCCAGGCCTCAAACCTCGAGAAGCTCCAGCCCAAAAAGCAGCCAAAATACAGCCCACCTCCGGGAGAATCTCAAGAGCAGGGGGTGGAGGAAGCCAGGCCTCAAACCACGAGAATCTCCAGCCCAAAAGGCAGCCAAAATGCAGCCCACATCCGGGAGAATCTCAAGAGCAGGGGGTGGAGCATGCCAGGACTCAAACCACGAGAAGCTCCAGCCCAAAAGGCAGCCAAAATGCAGCCCACATCCGGGAGAATCTCAAGAGCAGGGGGTGGAGCAAGCCAGGCCTCAAACCTCAAGAAGCTCCAGCTCAAAAGGCAGCCAAAATGCAGCCCACATCCGGGAGAATCTCAAGAGCAGGGGGTGGAGCAAGCCAGGCCTCAAACCTCGAGAAGCTCCAGCCCAAAAGGCAGCCAAAATGCAGCCCACATCCGGGAGAATCTCAAGAGCAGGGGGTGGAGCAAGCCAGGCCTCAAACCTCGAGAAGCTCCAGTCCAAAAGGCAGCCAAAATGCAGCCCACATCGGGGAGAACCTCAAGAGCAGGGGGTGGAGCAAGCCAGGCCTCAAACCACGAGAAGCTCCAGCCCAAAATGTAGCCAAAATGCAGCCCACATCCGCGAGAATATCATGAGCAGGGGGTGGAGAAAGCCAGGCCTCAAACCACGAGAAGCTCCAGCCCAAAATGCAGCCAAAATCCAGACCACATCCGGGACAATTTCAAGAGCAGGGGGTGGAGCAAGCCAGGCCTCAAACCACGAGAAGCTCCAGGCAAAATGTAGCCAAAATGCAGCCCACATCCGCGAGAATCTCAAGAGCAGGGGGTGGAGCAAGCCAGGCCTCAAACCACGAGAAGCTCCAGCCCAAAAGGCAGCCAATATGCAGCCCACATCCGGGAGAATCTCAAGAGCAGGGGGTGGAGCAAGCCAGGCCTCAAACCACGAGAAGCTCCAGCCCAAGTATCAGCCAAAATGCAGCCCACATCCGCGAAAATATCAAGAGCAGGGGGTGGAGCAAGCCAGGCCTCAAACCACGAGAAGCTCCAGCCCAAAAGGCAGCCAAAATGCAGCCCACCTCCGGGAGAATATCAAGAGCAGGTGGAGGAGCAAACCAGGCCTCAAACCACGAGAAGCTCCAGCCCAAAAGGCAGCCAAAATGCAGCCCACATACAGGAGAACATCAAGAGCAGGGGGTGGAGCAAGCCAGGCCTCAAACCTCAAGAAGCTCCAGCCCAAAAGGCAGCCAAAATCCTAACCACATCCGGGAAAATTTCAAGAGCAGGGGGTGGACCAAGCCAGGCCTCAAACCTCGAGAAGCTCCAGCCCAAGAATCAGCCAAAATGCAGCCCACATCAGGGAGAATATCAAGAGCAGGGGGTGGAGCAAGCCAGGCCTCAAACCACGAGAAGCTCCAGCCCAAAATGCAGCCAAAATCCTAACCACATCCGGGAGAATCTCAAGAGCAGGGGGTGGAGCAAGCCAGGCCTCAAACCACGAGAAGCTCCAGCCCAAAAGGCAGCCAAAATGCAGCCCACATCCGGGAGAATCTCAAGAGCAGGGGGTGGAGCAAGCCAGGCCTCAAACCTCGAGAAGCTCCAGCCCAAAATGTAGCCAAAATGCAGCCCACATCTGGTAGAATCTCAAGAGCAGTGGATGGAGCAAGCCAGGCCTCAAACCACGAGAAGCTCCAGCCCAAAACGCAGCCAAAATCCAGCCATATATCTGGGAGAATCTCAAGAGCAGGGGGTGGAGCAAGCCAGGCCTCAAACCTCGAGAATCTCCAGCCCAAAATGCAGGCAAAATCCAGCCCTATATCTGGGAGAATCTCAAGAGCAGGGGCTGAAGCAAGCCAGGCCTCAAACCACGAGAAGCTCCAGCCCAAAAGGCAGCCAAAAATGCAGCCCACATCCGGGAGAATATCAAGAGCAGTGGGTGGAGCAAGCCAGGCCTGGAACCACGAGAAGCTCCAGCCCAAAAGGCAGCCAAAATCCAGCCCACATCCGGGAGAATCTGAAGAGCAGGGGGTGGAGTAAGGCAGGCCTCAAACCACGAGAATCTGCAGCCCAAAATGCAGACAAATTCCAGCCCACATCCGGGAGAATATCAAGAGCAGGGGGTGGAGCAAGCCAGGCCCCAAACCACGAGAAGCTCCAGCCCAAAAGGCAGCCAAAATCCAGTCCACATCCGGGAGAATATCAAGAGCAGGGGGTGGAGCAAGCCAGGCCTCAAACCACGAGAAGCCCCAGCCCAAAGAGCACCCAAAATCCAGCCCACGTCCGTGAGAATCTCAAGAGCAGGGGGTGGAGCAAGCCAGGCCTCAAACCAAGAGAAGCTCCAGCCCAAAAGGCAGTCAAACTCCAGCCCCCATACGGGAGAATATCAAGAGCAGGGGGTGGAGCAAGCCAGGCCTCAAACCACGAGAAGCTCCAGCCCAAAATGCAGCCAAAATGCAGCCCACCTCCGGGAGAATATCAAGAGCACGGATGGAGCAAGCCAGGCCTCAAACTACAAGAAGCTCCAGCCCAAAAGGCAGCCAAAATGCAGCCCACATCCGGGAGAATCTCAGGATCAGGGGGTGGAGCAAGCCAGGCCTCAAACCACGAGAAGCTCCATCCCAAAAGGCAGCCAAAATCCAGACCACATCCGGGAGAATCTCAAGAGCAGGATTTGGAGCAAGCCAGGCCTCAAACCACGAGGAGCTGCAGCCCAAAAGGAAGCCAAATTCCAGCCCACATCAGGGACAATATAAAGAGCAGGGGGTAGAGCAAGCCAGGCCTCAAACGACGAAAAGCTAAAGCCCAAAAGGCAGCCAAACTCCAGCCCAGCTCCCGGAGAATATCAAGAGCAGGGGGTGGAGCAAGCCAGGCCTCAAACCACGAGAAGCTCCAGCCCAAAATGCAGCCAAAATTGTAGCCCATATCCAGGAGAATATCAAGAGCAGGGGGTGGAGCAAGCCAGGCCTCAAACCACGAGAAGCTCCAGCCCAAAAGGCAGCCAAAATGCAGCCCTATATATGGGAGAATCTCAAGAGCAGGGGGTGGAGCAAGCCAGGCCTCAAACCACGAGAAGCTCCAGCCCAAAAGGCAGCCATAACGCAGTATACATCCACGAGAATATCAAGAGCACGGGTTGGAGCAAGCCAGGCCTCAAACCACGAGAAGCTCCAGCCCAAAAGGCAGCCATAACGCAGTATACATCCACGAGAATATCAAGAGCACGGGTTGGAGCAAGCCAGGCCTCAAACCACGAGAAGCTCCAGAATAATAGGCAGCCAAAACGCAGCGCACATCCGGGAGAATCTCAAGAGCAGGGGGTGGAGCAAGGCAGGCCTCAAACCACGAGAAGCTCTAGCCCAAAAGGCAGCCAAAATGCAGCCCACATCCGGGAGAATCTCAAGAGCAGGGGGTGGAGCAAGCCAGGCCTCAAACCACGAGAAGCTCCAGCCCAAAAGGCAGCCAAAATGCAGCCCACATCCGGGAGAATACGAGAACACGGGGTGGAGCAAGCCCGGCCTCAAACCACGAGAAGCTCCAGCCCAAAAGGCAGCCAAAATCCAGCCCACATCCGGGAGAATATCAAGAGCAGGAGGTGGAGCAAGGCAGGCCCCAATCCACGAGAAGCTCCAGCCCAAAAGGCAGCCAAAATGCAGCCCACATCCGGGAGAATCTCAAGAGCAGGGGGTGGAGCAAGCCAGGCCTCAAACCACGAGAAGCTCCAGTCCAAAAGGCAGCCAAAATACAGCCCACGTCCAGGAGAATATCATGGGCAGGGGGTGGAGCAAGCCAGGCCTCAAACCACGAGAAGCTCCAGCCCAAAAGGCAGCCAAAATGCAGCCCACATCCGGGAGAATACGAGAACACGGGGTGGAGCAAGCCCGGCCTCAAACCACGAGAAGCTCCAGCCCAAAAGTCAGCCAAAATGCAGCCCACATCCGGGAGAATCTCAAGAGCAGGGGTTGGAGCAAGCCAGGCCTCAAACAACGAAAATTTCCAGCCCAAAATGCAACCACAAATGCAGCCCACATCCGGGAGAATATCAAGAGCAGGGGGTGGAGCAAGCCAGGCCTCAAACCACGAGAAGCTCCAGCCCAAAATGCAGCCATAAAACTGTCCACATCCAGGAGAATCTCAAGAGCAGGGGTTGGAGCAAGCCAGGCTTCAAACCACGACAATCTCCAGCCCAAAAAGCAGCCAAAATCCAACCAACCAGCAGGAGAATCTCAAGAGCAGGGGGTGGAGCAAGGCAGGCACCAATCCACGAGAAGCTCCAGTCCAAAAGGCAGCCAAAATACAGCCCACATCCGGGAGAATATCAAGAGCAGGGGGTGGAGCAAGCCAGGCCTCAAACCACGAGAAGCTCCAGCCCGAAAGGCAGCGAATATGCAGCCCACCTCCGGGAGAATATCAAGAGCAGGGGGTGGAGCAAGCCAGGCCTCAAACCACGAGAAGCTCCAGCCCGAAAGGCAGCGAATATGCAGCCCACCTCCGGGAGAATATCAAGAGCAGGGGGAGGAGCAAACCAGGCCTCAAACCACGAGAAGCTCCAGCCCAAAAGGCAGCCAAAATGCAGCCCACATACAGGAGAACATCAAGAGCAGGGGGTGGAGCAAGCCAGGCCTCAAACCTCAAGAAGCTCCAGCCCAAAAGGCAGCCAAAATCCAGCCCACATCCAGGAGAATCTCAAGAGCAGGTGGTGGAGCAAGCCAGGCTCCAAACCATGTGAAGCTCCAGCCCAAAAGGCAGCCAAAATGCAGCCCACATCCAGGAGAATATCAAGAGCAGGCGGTGGAGCAAGCCAGGCCTCAAACCACGAGAAGCTCCAGCCTTAAAGGCAGCCAAAATTCAGCCCACATCCGGGACAATCTCAAGAGCAGGGGGTGGACCAAGCCAGGCCTCAAACCTCGAGAAGCTCCAGCCCAAGAATCAGCCAAAATGCAGCCCACATCAGGGAGAATCTCAAGAGCAGGGGGTGGAGCAAGCCAGGCCTCAAACCACGAGAAGCTCCAGCCCAAAATGCAGCCAAAATCCTAACCACATCCGGGAGAATCTCAAGAGCAGGGGATGGAGCAAGCCAGGCCTCAAACCACGAGAAGCTCCAGCCCAAGAATCAGCCAAAATGCAGCCCACATCAGGGAGAATCTCAAGAGCAGGGGGTGGAGCAAGCCAGGCCTCAAACCACGAGAAGCTCCAGCCCAAAATGCAGCCAAAATCCTAACCACATCCGGGAGAATCTCAAGAGCAGGGGATGGAGCAAGCCAGGCCTCAAACCACGAGAAGCTCCAGCCCAAAAGGCAGCCAAAATGCAGCCCACATCCGGGAGAATCTCAAGAGCAGGGGTTGGAGCAAGCCAGGCCTCAAACCTCGAGAAGCTCCAGCCCAAAATGTAGCCAAAATGCAGCCCACATCTGGTAGAATCTCAAGAGCAGTGGATGGAGCAAGCCAGGCCTCAAACCACGAGAAGCTCCAGCCCAAAACGCAGCCAAAATCCAGCCATATATCTGGGAGAATCTCAAGAGCAGGGGGTGGAGCAAGCCAGGCCTCAAACCTCGAGAATCTCCAGCCCAAAATGCAGGCAAAATCCAGCCCTATATCTGGGAGAATCTCAAGAGCAGGGGCTGAAGCAAGCCAGGCCTCAAACCACGAGAAGCTCCAGCCCAAAAGGCAGCCAAAAATGCAGCCCACATCCGGGAGAATATCAAGAGCAGTGGGTGGAGAAAGCCAGGCCTGGAACCACGAGAATCTCCAGCCCAAAAGGCAGCCAAAATCCAGCCCACATCCGGGAGAATCTGAAGAGCAGGGGGTGGAGTAAGGCAGGCCTCAAACCACGAGAATCTGCAGCCCAAAATGCAGACAAATTCCAGCCCACATCCGGGAGAATATCAAGAGCAGGGGGTGGAGCAAGCCAGGCCCCAAACCACGAGAAGCTCCAGCCCAAAAGGCAGCCAAAATCCAGTCCACATCCGGGAGAATATCAAGAGCAGGGGGTGGAGCAAGCCAGGCCTCAAACCACGAGAAGCTCCAGCCCAAAGGGCACCCAAAATCCAGCCCACGTCCGTGAGAATCTCAAGAGCAGGGGGTGGAGCAAGCCAGGCCTCAAACCAAGAGAAGCTCCAGCCCAAAAGGCAGTCAAACTCCAGCCCCCATACGGGAGAATATCAAGAGCAGGGGGTGGAGCAAGCCAGGCCTCAAACCACGAGAAGCTCCAGCCCAAAATGCAGCCAAAATGCAGTCCACCTCCGGGAGAATATCAAGAGCACGGATGGAGCAAGCCAGGCCTCAAACTACAAGAAGCTCCAGCCCAAAAGGCAGCCAAAATGCAGCCCACATCCGGGAGAATCTCAGGATCAGGGGGTGGAGCAAGCCAGGCCTCAAACCACGAGAAGCTCCATCCCAAAAGGCAGCCAAAATCCAGACCACATCCGGGAGAATCTCAAGAGCAGGATTTGGAGCAAGCCAGGCCTCAAACCACGAGAAGCTCCAGCCCAAAAGGCAGCCAAAATCCAGCCCTATATCTGGGAGAATATCAAGAGCAGGGGGTGGAGCAAGCCAGGCCTCAAACCACGAGGAGCTGCAGCCCAAAAGGAAGCCAAATTCCAGCCCACATCAGGGACAATATAAAGAGCAGGGGGTACAGCAAGCCAGGCCTCAAACCACGAAAAGCTAAAGCCCAAAAGGCAGCCAAACTCCAGCCCAGCTCCCGGAGAATATCAAGAGCAGGGGGTGGAGCAAGCCAGGCCTCAAACCACGAGAAGCTCCAGCCCAAAATGCAGCCAAAATTGTAGCCCATATCCAGGAGAATATCAAGAGCAGGGGGTGGAGCAAGCCAGGCCTCAAACCACGAGAAGCTCCAGCCCAAAAGGCAGCCAAAATGCAGCCCTATATCTGGGAGAATCTCAAGAGCAGGGGGTGGAGCAAGCCAGGCCTCAAACCACGAGAAGCTCCAGCCCAAAAGGCAGCCATAACGCAGTATACATCCACGAGAATATCAAGAGCAAGGGTTGGAGCAAGCCAGGCCTCAAACCACGAGAAGCTCCAGCATAATAGGCAGCCAAAACGCAGCGCACATCCGGGAGAATCTCAAGAGCAGGGGGTGGAGCAAGGCAGGACTCAAATCACGAGAAGCTACAGCCCAAAAGGCAGCCAAAATCCAGCCCACATCCGGGAGAATATCAAGAGCAGGAGGTGGAGCAAGGCAGGCCCCAATCCACGAGAAGCTCCAGCCCAAAATGCAACCAAAATGCAGCCCACATCCGGGAGAATCTCAAGAGCAGGGGGTGGAGCAAGCCAGGCCTCAAACCACGAGAAGCTCCAGTCCAAAAGGCAGCCAAAATACAGCCCACGTCCAGGAGAATATCATGGGCAGGGGGTGGAGCAAGCCAGGCCTCAAACCACGAGGAGCTCCAGCCCAAAAGGAAGCCAAATTCCAGCCCACATCAGGGACAATATAAAGAGCAGGGGGTAGAGCAAGCCAGGCCTCAAACCACGAAAAGCTAAAGCCCAAAAGGCAGCCAAACTCCAGCCCAGCTCCCGGAGAATATCAAGAGCAGGGGGTGGAGCAAGCCAGGCCTCAAACCACGAGAAGCTCCAGCCCAAAATGCAGCCAAAATTGTAGCCCATATCCAGGAGAATATCAAGAGCAGGGGGTGGAGCAAGCCAGGCCTCAAACCACGAGAAGCTCCAGCCCAAAAGGCAGCCAAAATGCAGCCCTATATCTGGGAGAATCTCAAGAGCAGGGGGTGGAGCAAGCCAGGCCTCAAACCACGAGAAGCTCCAGCCCAAAAGGCAGCCATAACGCAGTATACATCCACGAGAATATCAAGAGCAAGGGTTGGAGCAAGCCAGGCCTCAAACCACGAGAAGCTCCAGCCCAAAAGGCAGCCAAAATGCAGCCCACATCCGGGAGAATCTCAAGAGCAGGGGATGGAGCAAGCCAGGCCTCAAACCACGAGAAGCTCCAGCCCAAAAGGCAGCCAAAATGCAGCCCACATCCGGGAGAATCTCAAGAGCAGGGGGTGGAGCAAGCCAGGTCTCAAACCACGAGAAGCTCCAGCCCAAGTATCAGCCAAAATGCAGCCCACATCCGGGAGAATCTAAAGAGCAGGGGTTGGAGCAAGCCAGGCCTCAAACCACGAGAAGCTCCACACCAAAAAGCAGCGAAAATGCAGCCTACCTCCGGGATAATATCAAGAGCAGGGGGTGGAGCAAGCCAGGCCTCAAACCACGAGAAGCTCCAGCCCAAAAGGCAGCCAAAATTCAGCCCACATCCGGGAGAATCTCAAGAGCAGGGGGTGGAGCAAGCCAGGCCTCAAACCACGAGAAGCTCCAGCCCAAAAGGCAGCCAAAATCCAGCCCACATCCGGGAGAATCTCAAGAGCAGGGGGTGGAGCAAGCCAGGCCTCAAACCACGAGAAGCTCCAGCCCAAAAGGCAGCCAAAATGCAGCCCACAACCGGGAGAATCTCTAGAGCAGGGGGTGGAGCAAGCCAGGCCTCAAACCAAGAGAAGCTCCAGCCCAAGCATCAGCCAAAATGCAGCCCACATCCGGGAGAATCTCAAGAGCAGGGGGTGGAGCAAGCCAGGCCACAAACCTCGAGAAGCTCCAGCCCAAAAGGCAGCCAAAATTCAGCCCACCTCCGGGAGAATCTCAAGAGCAGGGGGTGGAGCAAGCCAGGCCTCAAACCACGAGAAGCTCCAGCCCAAGTATCAGCCAAAATGCAGCCCACAACCGGGAGAATCTCTAGAGCAGGGGGTGGAGCAAGCCAGGCCTCAAACCACGAGAAGCTCCAGCCCAAGCATCAGCCAAAATGCAGCCCACATTCGGGAGAATCTCAAGAGCAGGGGGTGCAGCAAGCCAGGCCTCAAACCTCGAGAAGCTCCAGCCCAAAAGGCAGCCAAAATGCAGCCCACATCCGGGAGAATATCAAGAGCAGGGGGTGGAGCAAGCCAGGCCTCAAACCTCGAGAAGCTCCAGCCCAAAGAGCAGCCAAAATGCAGCCCACATCCGGGAGAATATCAAGAGCAGGGGGTGGAGCAAGCCAGGCCTCAAACCTCGAGAAGCTCCAGCCCAAAAGGCAGACAAAATGCAGCCCACCTCCGGGAGAATCTCAAGAGCAGGGGGTGGAGCAAGCCAGGCCTCAAAACACGAGAAGCTCCAGCCCAAAAGGCAGCCAAAATGCAGCCCACATCCGGGAGAATATCAAGAGCAGGGAGTGGAGCAAGCCAGGCCTCAAACCACTAGAAGCTCCAGCCCTAAAGGCAGCCAAAATGCAGCCCACATCCGGGAGAATCTCAAGAGCAGGGGGTGGAGCAAGCCAGGCCTCAAACCACGAGAAGCTCCAGCCCAAAGAGCAGCCAAAATGCAGCCCACTTCCGGGAGAATATCAAGAGCAGGGGGTGGAGCAAGCCAGGCCTCAAACCTCGAGAAGCTCCAGCCCAAAAGGCAGCCAAAATGCAGCCCACATGCGGGAGAATCTCAAGAGCAGGGGGTGGAGCAAGCCAGGCCTCAAACCAGGAGAAGCTCCAGCCCAAAAGGCAGCCAAAATGCAGCCCACCTCCGGGAGAATCTCAAGAGCAGGGGCTGGAGCAAGCCAGGCCTCAAACCACGAGAAGCTCCAGCCCAAAAGGCAGCCAAAATGCAGCCCACCTCCGGGAGAATCTCAAGAGCAGGGGTTGGAGCAAGGCAGGCCTCAAACCACGAGAAGCTCCAGCCCAAAATGCAGCCAAAATGCAGCCCACATCCGGGAGAATCTCAAGAGCAGGGGGTGGAGCAAGCCAGGACTCAAACCACGAGAAGCTCCAGCCCAAAAGGCAGCCAAAATGCAGCCCATATCCGGGAGAATCTCAAGAGCAGGGGGTGGAGCAAGCCAGGCCTCAAACCTCGAGAAGCTCCAGCCCAAAAGGCAGCCAAAATGCAGCCCACATCCGGGAGAATATCAAGAGCAGGGGGTGGAGCAAGCCAGGCCTCACACCTCGAGAAGCTCCAGTCCAAAAAGCAGACAAAATGCAGCCCACATCCGGGAGAATCTCAAGAGCAGGGGGTGGAGCAAGCCAGGCCTCAAACCACGAGAAGCTCCAGCCCAAGTATCAGCCAAAATGCAGCCCACATCTGGGAGAATCTCAAGAGCAGGGGGTGGAGCAATCCAGGCCTCAAACCACGAGAAGCTCCAGCCCAAAAATGATCCAAAATCCAGCCCACATCCGGGAGAATCTCAAGAGCAGGGGGTGGAGCAATCCAGACCTCAAACCACGAGAAGCTCCAGCCCAAAAGGCAACCAAAATCCAGCCCACATCAGGGAGAATCTCAAGAGCAGGGGGTGGAGCAAGCCAGGCCTCAAACCTCGAGAAGCTCCAGCCCAAAAGGCAGCCAAAATGCAGCCCACATCCGGGAGAATATCAAGAGCAGGGGGTGGAGCAAGCCAGGCCTCAAACCTCGAGAAGCTCCAGCCCAAAGAGCAGCCAAAATGCAGCCCACATCCGGGAGAATATCAAGAGCAGGGGGTGGAGCAAGCCAGGCCTCAAACCTCGAGAAGCTCCAGCCCAAAAGGCAGACAAAATGCAGCCCACCTCCGGGAGAATCTCAAGAGCAGGGGGTGGAGCAAGCCAGGCCTCAAAACACGAGAAGCTCCAGCCCAAAAGGCAGCCAAAATGCAGCCCACATCCGGGAGAATATCAAGAGCAGGGAGTGGAGCAAGCCAGGCCTCAAACCACTAGAAGCTCCAGCCCTAAAGGCAGCCAAAATGCAGCCCACATCCGGGAGAATCTCAAGAGCAGGGGGTGGAGCAAGCCAGGCCTCAAACCACGAGAAGCTCCAGCCCAAAGAGCAGCCAAAATGCAGCCCACTTCCGGGAGAATATCAAGAGCAGGGGGTGGAGCAAGCCAGGCCTCAAACCTCGAGAAGCTCCAGCCCAAAAGGCAGCCAAAATGCAGCCCTCATGCGGGAGAATCTCAAGAGCAGGGGGTGGAGCAAGCCAGGCCTCAAACCAGGAGAAGCTCCAGCCCAAAAGGCAGCCAAAATGCAGCCCACCTCCGGGAGAATCTCAAGAGCAGGGGCTGGAGCAAGCCAGGCCTCAAACCACGAGAAGCTCCAGCCCAAAAGGCAGCCAAAATGCAGCCCACCTCCGGGAGAATCTCAAGAGCAGGGGTTGGAGCAAGGCAGGCCTCAAACCACGAGAAGCTCCAGCCCAAAATGCAGCCAAAATGCAGCCCACATCCGGGAGAATCTCAAGAGCAGGGGGTGGAGCAAGCCAGGACTCAAACCACGAGAAGCTCCAGCCCAAAAGGCAGCCAAAATGCAGCCCATATCCGGGAGAATCTCAAGAGCAGGGGGTGGAGCAAGCCAGGCCTCAAACCTCGAGAAGCTCCAGCCCAAAAGGCAGCCAAAATGCAGCCCACATCCGGGAGAATATCAAGAGCAGGGGGTGGAGCAAGCCAGGCCTCACACCTCGAGAAGCTCCAGTCCAAAAAGCAGACAAAATGCAGCCCACATCCGGGAGAATCTCAAGAGCAGGGGGTGGAGCAAGCCAGGCCTCAAACCACGAGAAGCTCCAGCCCAAGTATCAGCCAAAATGCAGCCCACATCTGGGAGAATCTCAAGAGCAGGGGGTGGAGCAAGCCAGGCCTCAAACCACGAGAAGCTCCAGCCCAAAAATGATCCAAAATCCAGCCCACATCCGGGAGAATCTCAAGAGCAGGGGGTGGAGCAATCCAGACCTCAAACCACGAGAAGCTCCAGCCCAAAAGGCAACCAAAATCCAGCCCACATCAGGGAGAATCTCAAGAGCAGGGGGTGGAGCAAGCCAGGTCTCAAACCACGAGAAGCTCCAGCCCAAGTGTCAGCCAAAATGCAGCCCACATCCGGGAGAATCTCAAGAGCAAGGGGTGGAGCAAGCCAGGCCTCAAACCTCGAGAAGCTCCAGCCCAAAAAGCAGCCAAAATGCAGCCCACATCCGGGAGAATATGAAGAGCAGGGGGTGGAGTAAGCCAGGCCACAAACCTCGAGAAGCTCCAGCCCAAAAAGCAGACAAAATGCAGCCCACATCCGGGAGAATCTCAAGAGCAGGGGGTGGAGCAAGCCAGGCCTCAAACCTCGAGAAGCTCCAGCCCAAGTATCAGCCAAAATGCAGCCCACATCTGGGAGAATCTCAAGAGCAGGGGGGTGGAGCAAGCCAGGCCTCAAACCACGAGAAGCTCCAGCCCAAAACGTAACCAAAATCCAGCCCACATCCAGGAGAATCTCAAGAGCAGGGGGTGGAGCAAGACAGGCCTCAAACCACGAGAAGCTCCAGCCCAATAGGCAGCCAAAATGCAGCCCACATCCGGGAGAATCTCAAGAGCAGGGGGTGGAGCAAGCCAGGCCTCAAACCACGAGAAGCTCCAGCCCAAAATTCAGCCAAAATGCAGCCCACATCCGGGAGAATCTCAAGAGCAGGGGGTGGAGCAAGCCAGGCCTCAAACCACGAGAAGCTCCAGCCCAAATATCAGCCAAAATGCAGCCCACATCTGGGAGAATCTCAAGAGCAGGGGGTGGAGCAAGCCAGGCCTCAAACCTCGAGAAGCTCCAGCCCAAAAGGCAGCCAAAATGCAGCCCACCTCCGGGAGAATCTCAAGAGCAGGGGTTGGAGCAAGGCAGGCCTCAAACCACGAGAAGCTCCAGCCCAAAATGCAGCCAAAATGCAGCCCACATCCGGGAGAATCTCAAGAGCAGGGGGTGGAGCAAGCCAGGACTCAAACCACGAGAAGCTCCAGCCCAAAAGGCAGCCAAAATGCAGCCCATATCCGGGAGAATCTCAAGAGCAGGGGGTGGAGCAAGCCAGGCCTCAAACCTCGAGAAGCTCCAGCCCAAAAGGCAGCCAAAATGCAGCCCACATCCGGGAGAATATCAAGAGCAGGGGGTGGAGCAAGCCAGGCCTCAAACCTCGAGAAGCTCCAGCCCAAAAAGCAGACAAAATGCAGCCCACATCCGGGAGAATCTCAAGAGCAGGGGGTGGAGCAAGCCAGGCCTCAAACCACGAGAAGCTCCAGCCCAAGTATCAGCCAAAATGCAGCCCACATCTGGGAGAATCTCAAGAGCAGGGGGTGGAGCAATCCAGGCCTCAAACCACGAGAAGCTCCAGCCCAAAAATGATCCAAAATCCAGCCCACATCCGGGAGAATCTCAAGAGCAGGGGGTGGAGCAAGCCAGACCTCAAACCACGAGAAGCTCCAGCCCAAAAGGCAACCAAAATCCAGCCCACATCCGGGAGAATCTCAAGAGCAGGGGGTGGAGCAAGCCAGGCCACAAACCTCGAGAAGCTCCATCCCAAAAGGCAGCCAAAATTCAGCCCACCTCCGGGAGAATCTCAAGAGCAGGGGGTGGAGCAAGCCAGGCCTCAAACCACGAGAAGCTCCAGCCCAAGTATCAGCCAAAATGCAGCCCACATCTGGGAGAATCTCAAGAGCAGGGGTTGGAGCAAGCCAGGCCACAAACCTCGAGAAGCTCCAGCCCAAAAGGCAGCCAAAATGCAGCCCACATCCGGGAGAATCTCAAGAGCAGGGGGTGGAGCAAGCCAGGCCTCAAACCACGAGAAGCTCCAGCCCAAAGAGCAGGCAAAATGCAGCCCACATGGAGGAGAATATCAAGAGCAGGGTGTGGAGCAAGCCAGGCCTCAAACCTCGAGAAGCTCCAGCCCAAAAAGCAGACAAAATGCAGCCCACATCCAGGAGAATCTCAAGAGCAGGGGGTGGAGCAAGCCAGGCCTCAAACCATGAGAAGCTCCAGCGCAAGTATCAGCCAAAATGCAGCTTACATCTGGGAGAATCTCAAGAGCAGGGGGGTGGAGCAAGCCAGGCCTCAAACCACGAGAAGCTCCAGCCCAAAACGTAACCAAAATCCAGCCCACATCCAGGAGAATCTCAAGAGCAGGGGGTGGAGCAAGACAGGCCTCAAACCACGAGAAGCTCCAGCCCAATAGGCAGCCAAAATGCAGCCCACATCCGGGAGAATCTCAAGAGCAGGGGGTGGAGCAAGCCAGGCCTCAAACCACGAGAAGCTCCAGCCCAAAATTCAGCCAAAATGCAGCCCACATCCGGGAGAATCTCAAGAGCAGGGGGTGGAGCAAGCCAGGCCTCAAACCACGAGAAGCTCCTGCCCTAAAGGCAGCCAAAATGCAACCCACATCCGGGAGAATCTCAAGAGCAGGGGGTGGAGCAAGCCAGGCCTCAAACCACGAGAAGCTCCAGCCCAAAAAGCAGCCACAATTCAGCCCACATCCGGGAGAATCTCAAGAGCAGGGGGTGGAGCAAGCCAGGCCTCAAACCACGAGAAGCTCCAGCCCAAGTATCAGCCAAAATGCAGCCCACATCTGGGATAATCTCAAGAGCAGGGGGTGGAGCAAGCCAGGCCACAAACCTCGAGAAGCTCCAGCCCAAAAGGCAGCCAAAATGCAGCCCACCTCCGGGAGAATATCAAGAGCAGGGGGTGGAGCAAGCCAGGCCTCAAACCACGAGAAGCTCCAGCCCAAAACGTAACCAAAATCCAGCCCACATCCAGGAGAATCTCAAGAGCAGGGGGTGGAGCAAGACAGGCCTCAAACCTCGAGAAGCTCCAGCCCAAAAGGCAGCCAAAATCCAGCCCACATCCGGGAGAATCTCAAGAGCAGGGGGTGGAGCAAGCCAGGCCTCAAACCACGAGAAGCTCCAGCCCAATAGGCAGCCAAAATGCAGCCCACATCCAGGAGAATCTCAAGAGCAGGGGGTGGAGCAAGCCAGGCCTCAAACCACGAGAAGCTCCAGCCCAAAATTCAGCCAAAATGCAGCCCACCTCCGGGAGAATATCAAGAGCAGGGGGTGGAGCAAGCCAGGCCTCAAACCACGAGAATATCCAGCCCAAAAGGCAGCCAAAATGCAGCCCACCTCTGGGAGAATCTCAAGAGCGGGGAGTGGAGCAAGCCAGGCCTCAAACCACGAGAAGCTCCAGCCCAAAGAGCAGCCAAAATGCAGCCCACATCCGGGAGAATCTCAAGAGCAGGGGGTGGAGCAAGCCAGGCCTCAAACCTCGAGAAGCTCCAGCCCACAAAGCAGACAAAATGCAGCCCACCTCCGGGAGAATCTCAAGAGCAGGGGGTGGAGGAAGCCAGGCCTCAAACCACGAGAAGCTCCAGCCCAAGTATCAGCCAAAATGCAGCCCACATCCGGGAGAATCTCAAGAGCAGGGGGTGGAGCAAGCCAGGACTCAAACCACGAGAAGCTCCAGCCCAAAAGGCAGCCAAAATGCAGACCACATCCGGGAGAATCTCAAGAGCAGGGGTTGGAGCAAGCCAGGCCTCAAACCTCGAGAAGCTCCAGCTCAAAAGGCAGCCAAAATGCAGCCCACATCCGGGAGAATCTCAAGAGCAGGGGGTGGAGCAAGCCAGGCCTCAAACCTCGAGAAGCTCCAGCCCAAAAGGCAGCCAAAATGCAGCCCACATCGGGGAGAACCTCAAGAGCAGGGGGTGGAGCAAGCCAGGTCTCAAACCACGAGAAGCTCCAGCCCTAAAGGCAGCCAAAATGCAACCCACATCCGGGAGAATCTCAAGAGCAGGGGGTGGAGCAAGCCAGGCCTCAAACCACGAGAAGCTCCAGTCCAAGAATCAGCCAAAATGCAGCCCACATCCGGGAGAATCTCAAGAGCAGGGGGTGGAGCAAGCCAGGCCTCAAACCACGAGAAGCTCCAGCCCAAAAGGCAGCCAAAATGCAGCCCACATCCGGGAGAATCTCAAGAGCAGGGGTTGGAGCAAGCCAGGCCTCAAACCTCGAGAAGCTCCAGCCCAAAAAGCAGACAAAATGCAGCCCACCTCCGGGAGAATCTCAAGAGCAGGGGGTGGAGCAAGCCAGGCCTCAAACCACGAGAAGCTCCAGCCCAAAAAGCACACAAAATGCAGCCCACCTCCGGGAGAATCTCAAGAGCAGGGGGTGGAGCAAGCCAGGCCTCAAACCACGAGAAGCTCCAGCCCAAAAAGCAGCCAAAATACAGCCCACCTCCGGGAGAATCTCAAGAGCAGGGGGTGGAGCAAGCCAGGCCTCAAACCACGAGAAGCTCCAGCCCAAGTATCAGCCACAATGCAGCCCACATCTGGGAGAATCTCAAGAGCAGGGGGTGGAGCAAGCCAGGCCACAAACCTCGAGAAGCTCCAGCCCAAAAGGCAGCCAAAATGCAGCCCACCTCCGGGAGAATATCAAGAGCAGGGAGTGGAGCAAGCCAGGCCTCAAACCACGAGAAGCTCCAGCCCAAAAGGCAGCCAAAATGCAGCCCACATCCGGGAGAATCTCAAGAGCAGGGGGTGGAGCAAGCCAGGCCTCAAACCACGAGAAGCTCCAGCCCAAAGAGCAGCCAAAATGCAGCCCACCTCCGGGAGAATCTCAAGAGCAGGGGGTGGAGCAAGCCAGGCCTCAAACCACGAGAAGCTCCAGCCCACAAAGCAGACAAAATGCAGCCCACCTCCGGGAGAATCTCAAGAGCAGGGGGTGGAGGAAGCCAGGCCTCAAACCACGAGAATCTCCAGCCCAAAAGGCAGCCAAAATGCAGCCCACATCCGGGAGAATCTCAAGAGCAGGGGGTGGAGCAAGCCAGGCCTCAAACCACGAGAAGCTCCAGCCCAAAAGGCAGCCAAAATGCAGCCCACATCCGGGAGAATCTCAAGAGCAGGGGTTGGAGCAAGCCAGGCCTCAAACCTCGAGAAGCTCCAGCTCAAAAGGCAGCCAAAATGCAGCCCACATCCGGGAGAATCTCAAGAGCAGGGGGTGGAGCAAGCCAGGCCTCAAACCACGAGAAGCTCCAGCCCAATAGGCAGCCAAAATGCAGCCCACATCCAGGAGAATCTCAAGAGCAGGGGGTGGAGCAAGCCAGGCCTCAAACCACGAGAAGCTCCAGCCCAAAATTCAGCCAAAATGCAGCCCACCTCCGGAAGAATATCAAGAGCAGGGGGTGGAGCAAGCCAGGCCTCAAACCACGAGAAGCTCCAGCCCAAAAGGCAGCCAAAATGCAGCCCACCTCTGGGAGAATCTCAAGAGCGGGGAGTGGAGCAAGCCAGGCCTCAAACCACGAGAAGCTCCAGCCCAAAAGCCAGCCAAAATGCAGCCCACATCCGGGAGAATCTCAAGAGCAGGGGGTGGAGCAAGCCAGGCCTCAAACCACGAGAAGCTCCAGCCCAAAGAGCAGCCAAAATGCAGCCCACATCCGGGACAATATCAAGAGCAGGGGGTGGAGCAAGCCAGGCCTCAAACCTCGAGAAGCTCCAGCCCACAAAGCAGACAAAATGCAGCCCACCTCCGGGAGAATCTCAAGAGCAGGGGGTGGAGGAAGCCAGGCCTCAAACCACGAGAAGCTCCAGCCCAAAAGGCAGCCAAAATGCAGCCCACATCCGGGAGAATCTCAAGAGCAGGGGGTGGAGCAAGCCAGGACTCAAACCACGAGAAGCTCCAGCCCAAAAGGCAGCCAAAATGCAGACCACATCCGGGAGAATCTCAAGAGCAGGGGTTGGAGCAAGCCAGGCCTCAAACCTCGAGAAGCTCCAGCTCAAAAGGCAGCCAAAATGCAGCCCACATCCGGGAGAATCTCAAGAGCAGGGGGTGGAGCAAGCCAGGCCTCAAACCTCGAGAAGCTCCAGCCCAAAAGGCAGCCAAAATGCAGCCCACATCAGGGAGAACCTCAAGAGCAGGGGGTGGAGCAAGCCAGGTCTCAAACCACGAGAAGCTCCTGCCCTAAAGGCAGCCAAAATGCAACCCACATCCGGGAGAATCTCAAGAGCAGGGGGTGGAGCAAGCCAGGCCTCAAACCACGAGAAGCTCCAGTCCAAGAATCAGCCAAAATGCAGCCCACATCCGGGAGAATCTCAAGAGCAGGGGGTGGAGCAAGCCAGGCCTCAAACCACGAGAAGCTCCAGCCCAAAAGGCAGCCAAAATGCAGCCCACATCTGGAAGAATCTCAAGAGCAGGGGGTGGAGCAAGCCAGGCCTCAAACCTCGAGAAGCTCCAGCCCAAAAAGCAGACAAAATGCAGCCCACCTCCGGGAGAATCTCAAGAGCAGGGGGTGGAGCAAGCCAGGCCTCAAACCACGAGAAGCTCCAGCCCAAAAAGCACACAAAATGCAGCCCACCTCCGGGAGAATCTCAAGAGCAGGGGGTGGAGCAAGCCAGGCCTGAAACCACGAGAAGCTCCAGCCCAAAAAGCAGCCAAAATACAGCCCACATCCGGGAGAATCTCAAGAGCAGGGGGTGGAGCAAGCCAGGCCTCAAACCACGAGAAGCTCCAGCCCAAGTATCAGCCACAATGCAGCCCACATCTGGGAGAATCTCAAGAGCAGGGGGTGGAGCAAGCCAGGCCACAAACCTCGAGAAGCTCCAGCCCAAAAGGCAGCCAAAATGCAGCCCACCTCCGGGAGAATATCAAGAGCAGGGGGTGGAGCAAGCCAGGCCTCAAACCACGAGAAGCTCCAGCCCAAAATGCAACCAAAATGCAACCCACATCTGGGAGAATCTCAAGAGCAGGGGGTGGAGCAAGCCAGGCCTCAAACCACGAGAAGATCCAGCCCAAAAGGCAGCCAAAATGCAGCCCACCTCTGGGAGAATCTCAAGAGCAGGGAGTGGAGCAAGCCAGGCCTCAAACCACGAGAAGCTCCAGCCCAAAAGGCAGCCAAAATGCAGCCCACATCCGGGAGAATCTCAAGAGCAGGGGGTGGAGCAAGCCAGGCCTCAAACCACGAGAAGCTCCAGCCCAAAGAGCAGCCAAAATGCAGCCCACCTCCGGGAGAATCTCAAGAGCAGGGGGTGGAGCAAGCCAGGCCTCAAACCTCGAGAAGCTCCAGCCCACAAAGCAGACAAAATGCAGCCCACCTCCAGGAGAATCTCAAGAGCAGGGGGTGGAGGAAGCCAGGCCTCAAACCACGAGAATCTCCAGCCCAAAAGACAGCCAAAATGCAGCCCACATCCGGGAGAATCTCAAGAGCAGGGGGTGGAGCAAGCCAGGCCTCAAACCACGAGAAGCTCCAGCCCAAAAGGCAGCCAAAATGCAGCCCACATCCGGGAGAATCTCAAGAGCAGGGGGTGGAGCAAGCCAGGCCTCAAAGCTCGAGAAGCTCCAGCTCAAAAGGCAGCCAAAATGCAGCCCACATCCGGGAGAATCTCAAGAGCAGGGGGTGGAGCAAGCCAGGCCTCAAACCTCGAGAAGCTCCAGCTCAAAAGGCAGCCAAAATGCAGCCCACATCCGGGAGAATCTCAAGAGCAGGGGGTGGAGCAAGCCAGGCCTCAAACCTCGAGAAGCTCCAGCCCAAAAGGCAGCCAAAATGCAGCCCACATCGGGGAGAACCTCAAGAGCAGGGGGTGGAGAAAGCCAGGTCTCAAACCACGAGAAGCTCCTGCCCTAAAGGCAGCCAAAATGCAACCCACATCTGGGAGAATCTCAAGAGCAGGGGGTGGAGCAAGCCAGGCCTCAAACTACGAGAAGCTCCAGTCCAAGAATCAACCAAAATGCAGCCCACATCCGGGAGAATCTCAAGAGCAGGGGGTGGAGCAAGCCAGGCCTCAAACCACGAGAAGCTCCAGCCCAAAAGGCAGCCAAAATGCAGCCCACATCTGGAAGAATCTAAAGAGCAGGGGTTGGAGCAAGCCAGGCCTCAAACCTCAAGAAGCTCCAGCCCAAAAGGCAGCCAAAATGCAGCCCACCTCTGGGAGAATCTCAAGAGCAGGGAGTGGAGCAAGCCAGGCCTCAAACCACGAGAAGCTCCAGCCCAAAAGGCAGCCAAAATGCAGCCCACTTCCGGGAGAATCTCAAGAGCAGGGGCTGGAGCAAGCCAGGCCTCAAACCTCGAGAAGCTCCAGCCCAAAAAGCAGACAAAATGCAGCCCACCTCCGGGAGAATCTCAAGAGCAGGGGGTGGAGGAAGCCAGGCCTCAAACCACGAGAAGCTCAAGCCCAAAAAGCAGACAAAATGCAGCCCACCTCTGGGAGAATCTCAAGAGCAGGGGGTGGAGCAAGCCAGGCCTCAAACCTCGAGAAGCTCCAGCCCAAAAAGCAGACAAAATGCAGCCCACCTCCGGGAGAATCTCAAGAGCAGGGGGTGGAGCAAGCCAGGCCTCAAACCACGAGAAGCTCCAGCCCAAAATGCAGCCAAAATACAGCCCACCTCCGGGAGAATATCAAGAGCAGGGGGTGGAGCAAGCCAGGCCTCAAACCACGAGAAGCTCCAGCCCAAAACGTAACCAATATCCAGCCCACATCCAGGAGAATCTCAAGAGCAGGGGGTGGAGCAAGACAGGCCTCAAACCTCGAGAAGCTCCAGCCCAAAAGGCAGCCAAAATGCAGCCCACATCCGGGAGAATCTCAAGAGCAGGGGCTGGAGCAAGCCAGGCCTCAAACCACGAGAAGCTCCAGCCCAATAGGGAGCCAAAATGCAGCCCACATCCAGGAGAATCTCAAGAGCAGGGGGTGGAGCAAGCCAGGCCTCAAACCACGAGAAGCTCCAGCCCAAAATTCAGCCAAAATGCAGCCCACCTCCGGGAGAATATCAAGAGCAGGGGGTGGAGCAAGCCAGGCCTCAAACCACGAGAAGCTCCAGCCCAAAAGGCAGCCAAAATGCAGCCCACCTCTGGGAGAATCTCAAGAGCAGGGGGTGGAGCAAGCCAGGTCTCAAACCACGAGAAGCTCCAGCCCAAAAGGCAGCCAAAATGCAGCCCACATCCGGGAGAATCTCAAGAGCAGGGGGTGGAGCAAGCCAGGCCTCAAACCACGAGAAGCTCCAGCCCAAAGTGCAGCCAAAATGCAGCCCACATCCGGGAGAATATCAAGAGCAGGGGGTGGAGCAAGCCAGGCCTCAAACCTCGAGAAGCTCCAGCCCAAAGAGCAGCCAAAATGCAGCCCACATCCGGGAGAATATCAAGAGCAGGGGGTGGAGCAAGCCAGGCCTCAAACCTCGAGAAGCTCCAGCCCAACAGGCAGCAAAAATGCAGCCCACATCCGGGAGAATCTCAAGAGCAGGGGGTGGAGCAAGCCAGGCCTCAAACCTCGAGAAGCTCCAGCTCAAAATGCAGCCAAAATCCAGCCCACATCCGGGAGAATCTCAAGAGCAGGGGGTGGAGCAAGCCAGGCCTCAAACCTCGAGAAGCTCCAGCCCAAAAGGCAGCCAAAATGCAGCCCACATCGGGGAGAACCTCAAGAGCAGGGGGTGGAGCAAGCCAGGCCTCAAACCACGAGAAGCTCCAGCCCAAAATGTAGCCAAAATGCAGCCCACATCCGGGAGAATCTCAAGAGCAGGGGGTGGAGCAACCCAGGCCTCAAACCACGAGAAGCTCCAGCCCAAAATGCAGCCAAAATCCAGACCACATCCGGGACAATTTCAAGAGCAGGGGGTGGAGCAAGCCAGGCCTCAAACCACGAGAAGCTCCAGGCAAAATGTAGCCAAAATGCAGCCCACATCCGCGAGAATATCAAGAGCAGGGGGTGGAGCAAGCCAGGCCTCAAACCACGAGAAGCTCCAGCCCAAAAGGCAGCCAATATGCAGCCCACATCCGGGAGAATCTCAAGAGCAGGGGGTGGAGCAAGCCAGGCCTCAAACCACGAGAAGCTCCAGCCCAAGTATCAGCCACAATGCAGCCCACATCCGCGAAAATATCAAGAGCAGGGGGTGGAGCAAGCCAGGCCTCAAACCACGAGAAGCTCCAGCCCAAAAGGCAGCCAAAATGCAGCCCACCTCCGGGAGAATATCAAGAGCAGGGGGAGGAGCAAACCAGGCCTCAAACCACGAGAAGCTCCAGCCCAAAAGGCAGCCAAAATGCAGCCCACATCCAGGAGAATCTCAAGAGCAGGGGGTGGAGCAAGCCAGGTCTCAAACCACGAGAAGCTCCAGCCCAAAAGGCAGCCAAAATGCAGCCCACCTCCCTGAGAATCTCAAGAGCAGGGGTTGGAGCAAGCCAGGCCTCAAACCACGAGAAGCTCCAGCCCAAAAGGCAGCCAAAATGCAGCGGACATTCGGGAGAATATCAAGAGCAGGGTGTGGAGCAAGGCAGGCCCCAATCCACGAGAAGCTCCAGTCCAAAAGGCAGCCAAAATTCAGCCCACATCCGGGAGAATCTCAAGAGCAGGGGGTGGAGCAAGCCAGGCCTCAAAGCACAAGAAGCTCCAGCCCAAAAGGCAGCCAAAATCCTAACCACATCCGGGAAAATTTCAAGAGCAGGGGGTGGAGCAAGCCAGGCCTCAAACCTCGAGAAGCTCCAGCCCAAGAATCAGCCAAAATGCAGCCCACATCAGGGAGAATCTCAAGAGCAGGGGGTGGAGCAAGCCAGGCCTCAAACCACGAGAAGCTCCAGCCCAAAATGCACCCAAAATCCTAACCACATCCGGGAGAATCTCAAGAGCAGGGGATGGAGCAAGCCAGGCCTCAAACCACGAGAAGCTCCAGCCCAAAAGGCAGCCAAAATGCAGCCCACATCCGGAAGAATCTCAAGAGCAGGGGTTGGAGCAAGCCAGGCCTCAAATCTCGAGAAGCTCCAGCCCAAAATGTAGCCAAAATGCAGCCCACATCCGGGAGAATCTCAAGAGCAGGGGGTGGAGCAAGGCAGGTCTCAAACCACGAGAAGCTCCAGCCCAAAAGGCAGCCAAAATGCAGCCCACATCTGGGAGAATCTCAAGAGCAGTGGATGGAGCAAGCCAGGCCTCAAACCACGAGAAGCTCCAGCCCAAAAGGCAGGCAAAATCCAGCCATATATCTGGGAGAATCTCAAGAGCAGGTGTTGGAGCAAGCCAGGCCTCAAACCATGAGAACCTCCAGCCCAAAATGCAGGCAAAATCCAGCCCTATATCTGGGAGAATCTCAAGAGCAGGGGCTGAAGCAAGCCAGGCCTCAAACCTCAAGAACCTCCAGCCCAAAAGGCAGCCAAAATGCAGCCCACATCCGGGAGAATCTCAAGAGCAGGGGGTGGAGCAAGACAGGCCTCAAACCACGAGAAGCTCCAGCCCAAAAGGCAGCCAAAATGCAGCCCACTTCCGGGAGAATATCAAGAGCAGGGGGTGGAGCAAGCCAGGCCTCAAACCTCGAGAAGCTCCAGCCCAAAAAGCAGACAAAATGCAGCCCACCTCCGGGAGAATCCCAAGAGCAGGGGGTGGAGCAAGCCAGGCCTCAAACCACGAGAAGCTCCAGCCCAAAAAGCAGACAAAATGCAGCCCACCTCCGGGAGAATCTCAAGAGCAGGGGGTGGAGCAAGCCAGGCCTCAAACCACGAGAAGCTCCAGCCCAAAAAGCAGCCACAATTCAGCCCACATCCGGGAGAATCTCAAGAGCAGGGGGTGGAGCAAGCCAGGCCTCAAACCACGAGAAGCTCCAGCCCAAGTATCAGCCAAAATGCAGACCACATCTGGGATAATCTCAAGAGCAGGGGGTGGAGCAAGCCAGGCCACAAACCTCGAGAAGCTCCAGCCCAAAAGGCAGCCAAAATGCAGCCCACCTCCGGGAGAATATCAAGAGCAGGGGGTGGAGCAAGCCAGGCCTCAAACCACGAGAAGCTCCAGCCCAAAACGTAACCAAAATCCAGCCCACATCCAGGAGAATCTCAAGAGCAGGGGGTGGAGCAAGACAGGCCTCAAACCTCGAGAAGCTCCAGCCCAAAAGGCAGCCAAAATGCAGCCCACATCCGGGAGAATCTCAAGAGCAGGGGGTGGAGAAAGCCAGGCCTCAAACCACGAGAATCTCCAGCCCAAAAGGCAGCCAAAATGCAGCCCACATCCGGGAGAATCTCAAGAGCAGGGGGTGGAGCATGCCAGGACTCAAACCACGAGAAGCTCCAGCCCAAAAGGCAGCCAAAATGCAGCCCACATCCGGGAGAATCTCAAGAGCAGGGGGTGGAGCAAGCCAGGCCTCAAACCACAAGAAGCTCCAGCCCAAAAGGCAGCCAAAATCCAGCCCACATCCGGGAGAATCTCAAGAGCAGGGGGTGGAGCAAGCCAGGCCTCAAACCTCGAGAAGCTCCAGCTCAAAAGGCAGCCAAAATCCAGCCCACATCCGGGAGAATCTCAAGAGCAGGGGGTGGAGCAAGCCAGGCCTCAAACCTCGAGAAGCTCCAGCCCAAAAGGCAGCCAAAATGCAGCCCACATCGGGGAGAACCTCAAGAGCAGGGGGTGGAGCAAGCCAGGCCTCAAACCACGAGAAGCTCCAGGCAAAATGTAGCCAAAATGCACCCCACATCCGCGAGAATATCAAGAGCAGGGGGTGGAGCAAGCCAGGCCTCAAACCACGAGAAGCTCCAGCCCAAAAGGCAGCCAAAATGCAGCCCACCTCCGGGAGAATATCAAGAGCAGGGGGAGGAGCAAACCAGGCCTCAAACCACGAGAAGCTCCAGCCCAAAAGGCAGCCAAAATGCAGCCCACATACAGGAGAACATCAAGAGCAGGGGGTGGAGCAAGCCAGGCCTCAAACCTCAAGAAGCTCCAGCCCAAAAGGCAGCCAAAATCCAGCCCACATCCAGGAGAATCTCAAGAGCAGGGGGTGGAGCAAGCCAGGCTCCAAACCATGTGAAGCTCCAGCCCAAAAGGCAGCCAAAATGCAGCCCACATCCAGGAGAATATCAAGAGCAGGCGGTGGAGCAAGCCAGGCCTCAAACCTCGAGAAGCTCCAGCCCAAGAATCAGCCAAAATGCAGCCCACATCAGGGAGAATCTCAAGAGCAGGGGGTGGAGCAAGCCAGGCCTCAAACCACGAGAAGCTCCAGCCCAAAATGCACCCAAAATCCTAACCACATCCGGGAGAATCTCAAGAGCAGGGGATGGAGCAAGCCAGGCCTCAAACCACGAGAAGCTCCAGCCCAAAAGGCAGCCAAAATGCAGCCCACATCCGGGAGAATCTCAAGAGCAGGGGTTGGAGCAAGCCAGGCCTCAAACCTCGAGAAGCTCCAGCCCAAAATGTAGCCAAAATGCAGCCCACATCCGGGAGAATCTCAAGAGCAGGGGGTGGAGCAAGCCAGGTCTCAAACCACGAGAAGCTCCAGCCCAAAAGGCAGACAAAATGCAGCCCACATCTGGGAGAATCTCAAGAGCAGTGGATGGAGCAAGCCAGGCCTCAAACCACGAGAAGCTCCAGCCCAAAAGGCAGGCAAAATCCAGCCATATATCTGGGAGAATCTCAAGAGCAGGTGTTGGAGCAAGCCAGGCCTCAAACCATGAGAATCTCCAGCCCAAAATGCAGGCAAAATCCAGCCCTATATCTGGGAGAATCTCAAGAGCAGGGGCTGAAGCAAGCCAGGCCTCAAACCACGAGAAGCTCCAGCCCAAAAGGCAGCCAAAAATGCAGCCCACATCCGGGAGAATATCAAGAGCAGTGGGTGGAGCAAGCCAGGCCTGGAACCACGAGAAGCTCCAGCCCAAAAGGCAGCCAAAATCCAGCCCACATCCGGGAGAATCTGAAGAGCAGGGGGTGGAGTAAGGCAGGCCTCAAACCACGAGAATCTGCAGCCCAAAATGCAGACAAATTCCAGCCCACATCCGGGAGAATATCAAGAGCAGGGGGTGGAGCAAGGCAGGCCCCAAACCACGAGAAGCTCCAGCCCAAAAGGCAGCCAAAATCCAGTCCACATCCGGGAGAATCTCAAGAGCAGGGGGTGGAGCAAGCCAGGCCTCAAACCACGAGAAGCCCCAGCCCAAAGAGCACCCAAAATCCAGCCCACGTCCGTGAGAATCTCAAGAGCAGGGGGTGGAGCAAGCCAGGCCTCAAACCAAGAGAAGCTCCAGCCCAAAAGGCAGTCAAACTCCTGCCCCCATACGGGAGAATATCAAGAGCAGGGGGTGGAGCAAGCCAGGCCTCAAACCACGAGAAGCTCCAGCCCAAAATGCAGCCAAAATGCAGCCCACCTCCGGGAGAATATCAAGAGCAGGGGTGGAGCAAGCCAGGCCTCAATCCACGAGAAGTTCCAGCCCAAAAGGCAGCCAAAATGCAGCCCACATCCGGGAGAATATCAAGAGCACGGATGGAGCAAGCCAGGCCTCAAAATACAAGAAGCTCCAGCCCAAAAGGCAGCGAAAATGCAGCCCACATCCGGGAGAATCTCAGGAGCAGGGGGTGGAGCAAGCCAGGCCTCAAACCACGAGAAGCTCCAGCCCAAAAGGCAGCCAAAATCCAGACCACATCCGGGAGAATCTCAAGAGCAGGATTTGGAGCAAGCCAGGCCTCAAACCACGAGAAGCTCCAGACCAAAAGGCAGCCAAAATCCAGCCCTATATCTGGGAGAATATCAAGAGCAGGGGGTGGAGCAAGCCAGGCCTCAAACCACGAGGAGCTGCAGCCCAAAAGGAAGCCAAATTCCAGCCCACATCAGGGACAATATAAAGAGCAGGGGGTAGAGCAAGCCAGGCCTCAAACCACGAAAAGCTAAAGCCCAAAAGGCAGCCAAACTCCAGCCCAACTCCCGGAGAATATCAAGAGCAGGGGGTGGAGCAAGCCAGGCCTCAAACCACGAGAAGCTCCAGCCCAAAATGCAGCCAAAATTGTAGCCCATATCCAGGAGAATATCAAGAGCAGGGGGTGGAGCAAGCCAGGCCTCAAACCACGAGAAGCTCCAGCCCAAAAGGCAGCCAAAATGCAGCCCACCTCCGGGTTAATGTCAAGAGCAGGGGGTGGAGCAAGCCAGGCCTCAAACCACGAGAAGCTCCAGTCCAAAAGGCAGCCAAAATACAGCCCACGTCCAGGAGAATATCATGGGCAGGGGGTGGAGCAAGCCAGGCCTCAAACCACGAGAAGCTCCAGCCCAAAAGGCAGCCAAAATCCAGCCCACATCCGGGAGAATACGAGAACACGGGGTGGAGCAAGCCCAGCCTCAAACCACGAGAAGCTCCAGCCCAAAAGGCAGCCAAAACGCAGCCCACATCCGGGAGAATCTCAAGAGCAGGGGGTGGAGCAAGCCAGGCTTCAAACCACGACAATCTCCAGCCCAAAAAGCCGCCAAAATCCAACCAACCAGCAGGAGAATCTCAAGAGCATGGGGTGGAGCAAGCCAGGCCTCAAACCTCGAGAAGCTACAGCCCAATAGGCAGCCACAATGCAGTGGACATTCGGGAGAATATCAAGAGCAGGGGGTGGAGCAAGGCAGGCCCCAATCCACGAGAAGCTCCAGTCCAAAAGGCAGCCAAAATACAGCCCACATCCGGGAGAATATCAAGAGCAGGGGGTGGAGCAAGGCAGGCCTCAAACCACGAGAAGCTCCAGTCCAAAAGGCAGCCAAAATACAGTCCACATCTGGGAGAATATCAAGAGCAGGTGGTGGAGCAAGCCAGACCTCAAACCACGAGAAGCTCCAGCCCAAAAGGCAGCCAAAATGCAGCCCACATCCGGGAGAATATCAAGAGCAGGGGGTGGAGCAAGCCAGGCCTCAAACCACGAGAAGCTCCAGCCCAAAAGGCAGCCAAAATCCAGCCCACATCCGGGAGAATATCAAGAGCAGGGGGTGGAGCAAGCCAGGCCTCAAACCACGAGAAACTCCAGCCCAAAATGCAGCCAAAATGCAGCCCACATCTGGGAGAATCTCAAGAACAGGGGGTGGAGCAAGCCAGGCCTCAAACCACAAGAAGCTCCAGCCCAAAATGCAGCCATAACGCAGTCCACATCCAGGAGAATATCAAGAGCAGGGGGTGGAGCAAGCCAGGCTTCAAAGCACGAGAATCTCCAGCCCAAATTGCAACCACAAATGCAGCCCACATCCGGGAGAATATAAAGAGCAGGGGGTGGAGCAAGCCAGGCCTCAAACTACAAGAAGCTCCAGCCCAAAATGCAGCCAAAATCCAACACTATATCTGGGAGAATCTCAAGAGCAGGGGGTGGAGCAAGCCAGGCCTCAAACCACAAGAAGCTCCAGCCCAAAAAGCAGCCAAAATGCAGCCCACCTCCGGGAGAATCTCAAGAGCAGGGGGTGGAGCAAGCCAGGCCTCAAACCACGAGAAGCTCCAGCCCAAAAGGCAGCCAAAATGCAGCCCACATCCGGGAGAATCTCAAGAGCAGGGGGTGGAGCAAGCCAGGCCTCAAACCACGAGAAGCTCCAGCCCAAAAGGCAGCCAAAATCCAGCCCTTTATCTTGGAGAATATCAAGAGTAGGGGCTGGAGCAAGCCAGGCCTCAAACCATGAGAAGCTCCAGCCCAAAATGCAGCCAAATACAGCCCACCTCCGGGAGAATATCAAGAGCAGAGGGTGGAGCAAGCCAGGCTTCAAACCACGACAATCTCCAGCCCAAAAAGCAGCCAAAATCCAACCAACCAGCAGGAGAATCTCAAGAGCAGGGGGTGGAGCAAGCCAGGCCTCAAACCTCGAGAAGCTATAGCCCAATAGGCCGCCACAATGCAGCGGACATTCGGGAGAATATCAAGAGCAGGGTGTGGAGCAAGGCAGGCCCCAATCCACGAGAAGCTCCAGTCCAAAAGGCAGCCAAAATACAGCCCACATCCGGGAGAATATCAAGAGCAGGGGGTGGAGCAAGCCAGGCCTCAAACCACGAGAAGCTCCAGTCCAAAAGGCAGCCAAAATACAGTCCACATCTGGGAGAATCTCAAGAGCAGGGGGTGGAGCAAGCCAGGCCTCAAACCACGAGAAGCTCCAATCCAAAAGGCAGCCAAAATACAGTCCACATCTGGGAGAATATCAAGAGCAGGGGGTGGAGCAAACCAGACCTCAAACCACGAGAAGCTCCTGCCCAAAAGGCAGCCAAAATCCAACCAACCAGCAGGAGAATTTCAAGAGCATGGGGTGGAGCAAGCCAGGCCTCAAACCACGAGAAGCTCCAGCCCAAAAGGCAGCCAAAATGCAGCCCACATCCGGGAGAATATCAAGAACACAGGATGGAGCAAGCCAGGCCTCAAACCACGAGAAGCTCCAGCCCAAAAGGCAGCCAAAATCCAGCCCACATCCGGGAGAATATCAAGAGCAGGGGGTGGAGCAAGCCAGGCCTCAAACCACGAGAAACTCCAGCCCAAAATGCAGCCAAAATGCAGCCCACATCTGGGAGAATCTCAAGAGCAGGGGGTGGAGCAAGCCAGTCCTCAAACCACAAGAAGCTCCAGCCCAAAAAGCAGCCAAAATGCAGCCCACATCCGGGAGAATCTCAAGAGCAGGGGGTGGAGCAAGCCAGGCCTCAAACCACGAGAAGCTCCAGCCCAAAAGGCAGCCAAAATGCAGCCCACATCCGGGAGAATCTCAAGAGCAGGGGGTGGAGCAAGCCAGGTCTCAAACCACGAGAAGCTCCAGCCCAAAAGGCAGCCAAAATCCAGCCCTTTATCTTGGAGAATATCAAGAGTAGGGGCTGGAGCAAGCCAGGCCTCAAACCATGAGAAGCTCCAGCCCAAATGCAGCCAAATACAGCCCACATCCGGGAGAATATCAAGAGCAGAGGGTGGAGCAAGCCAAGCTTCAAACCACGACAATCTCCAGCCCAAAAAGCATCCAAAATCCAACCAACCAGCAGGAGAATCTCAAGAGCAGGGGGTGGAGCAAGCCAGGCCTCAAACCTCGAGAAGCTCCAGCCCAAAATGTAGCCAAAATGCAGCCCACATCCGGGAGAATCTCAAGAGCAGGGGGTGGAGCAAGCCAGATATCAAATCACGAGAAGCTCCAGCCCAAAATGCAGCCAAAATGCAGCCCACATCCGGGAGAATATCAAGAACACAGGATGGAGCAAGCCAGGCCTCAAACCACGAGAAGCTCCAGCCCAAAAGGCAGCCAAAATCCAGCCCACATCCGGGAGAATATCAAGAGCAGGGGGTGGAGCAAGCCAGGCCTCAAACCACGAGAAGCTCCAGCCCAAAAGGCAGCCAAAATCCAGCCCACATCCGGGAGAATCTCAAGAGCAGGGGGTGGAGCAAGCCAGGCCCCAAACCACGAGAAGCTCCAGCCCAAAAGGCAGCCAAAATCCAGCCCTGTATCTGGGAGAATATCAAGAGTAGGGGCTGGAGCAAGCCAGGCCTCAAACCATGAGAAGCTCCAGCCCAAAATGCAGCCAAATAGAGCCCACATCCGGGAGAATATCAAGAGCAGAGGGTGGAGCAAGCCAGGCCTCAAACCACGAGAAGCTCCAGCCCAAAATGCAGCCAAACTCCAGCCCACATCCGGGAGAATATCAAGAGCAGGGGGTGGAGCAAGCCAGGCCTCAAACCACGAGAAGCTCCAGCCCAAAAATGCAGCCACAATACAGCCCACATCCGGAAGAATATCATGGGCAGGGGGTGGTTCAAGGCAGGCCTCAAACCACGAGAAGCTCCAGCACATAAGGCAGCCAAAATGCAGCCCACCTGCGGGAGAATATCATGGGCAGGTGTTAGAGCATGCCAGGCCTCAAAAAACGAGAAGCTCCAGCCCAAAAGGCAGCCAAAATGCAGCCCACATCCAGGAGAATATCAAGAGCAGGTGGTGGAGCAAGCCAGGCCTCAAACCACGAGAAGCTCCAGCCCAAAAGGCAGCCAAACTCCAGCCCACATCCGGGAGAATCTCAAAACAAGGGGTCGGAGCAAGCCAGGCCTCAAACCACGAGAAGCTCCAACCCAAAATGCAGCCAAACTCCAGCCCACATCTTGGAGAATCTCAAGAGCAGGGGGTGGAGCAAGCCAGGCCTCAAACCACGAGAAGCTCCAGCCCACGAGGCAGCCAAAATGCAGCCCACACCCGGGAGAATATCATGCAGAGGGGGTGGAGCAAGCCAGGCCTCAAAAAACGAGAAGCTCCAGCCCAAAAGGCAGCCAAAACGCAGCCCACATCCGGGAGAATCTCAAGAGCAGGGGTTGGAGCAAGCCAGGCCTCAAACAACGAAAATTTCCAGCCCAAAATGCAACCACAAATGCAGCCCACATCCGGGAGAATATCAAGAGCAGGGGGTGGAGCAAGCCAGGCCTCAAACCACGAGAAGCTCCAGCCCAAAATGCAGCCATAACGCAGTCCACATCCAGGAGAATATCAAGAGCAGGGGTTGGAGCAAGCCAGGCCTCAAACCACAAGAAGCTCCAGCCCAAAAGGCAGCCAAAATACAGCCCACATGTGGGAGAATCTCAAGAGCAGGGGGTGGAGCAAGCCAGGCCTCAAACCACGAGAAGCTCCAGCCCACGAGGCAGCCAAAATGCAGCCCACACCCGGGAGAATATCATGCAGAGGGGGTGGAGCAAGCCAGGCCTCAAAAAACGAGAAGCTCCAGCCCAAAATACAGCCATAACGCAGTATACATCCAGGAGAATATCAAGAGCAGGGGTTGGAGCAATCCAGGCTTCAAACCACGAGAAGCTCCAGCCCAAAAGGCAGCCAAAATCCAGCCCACATCCGGGAGAATATCAAGAGCAGGGGGTGGAGCAAGGCAGGCCCCAATCCACGAGAAGCTCCAGTCCAAAATGCAGCCAAAATCCAGCCCAAATCCGGGAGAATCTCAAGAGCAGGGGGTGGAGCAAGCCAGGCCTCAAACCTCGAGAAGCTCCAGTCCAAAATGCAGCCAAAATGCAGCCCACATCCGGGAGATTATCAAGAGCACGGGGTGGAGCAAGCCAGGCCTCAAACCACGAGAAGCTCCAGCCCAAAATGCAGCCAAAATGCAGCCCACATCCGGGAGAATCTCAAGAGCAGGGGGTGGAGCAAGGCAGGCCTCAAACCACGAGAAGCTCCAGCCCAAAATGCAGCCTTAACGCAGTCCACATCCAGGAGAATCTCAAGAGCAGGGGGTGGAGCAAGCCAGGCCTCAAACCATGAGAAGCTCCAGCCCAAAAGGCAGCCATAACACAGCCCACATCCGGGAGAATATCACGGGCAGGTGTTGGAGCAGGCCAGGCCTCAAACCACAAGAAGCTCCAGCCTTAAAGGCAGCCAAAATGCAGCCCAAATCCGGGAGAATCTCAAAAGCAGGGGGTGGAGCAAGCCAGGCCTCAAACCACGAGAAGCTCCAACCCAAAATGCAGCCAAACTCCAGCCCACATCTTGGAGAATATCAAGAGCAGGGGGTGGAGCAAGCCAGGCCTCAAACCACGAGAAGCTCCAGCCTTAAAGGCAGCCAAAATGCAGCCCACATCCGGGAGAATCTCAAGAGCAAAGGGTGGAGCAAGCCAGGCCTCAAACCACGAGAAGCTCCAACCCAAAATGCAGCCAAACTCCAGCCCACACCCGGGAGAATACCATGCAGAGGGGGTGGAGCAAGCCAGGCCTCAAAAAACGAGAAGCTCCAGCCCAAAAGGCAGCCATAACGCAGTATACATCCAGGAGAATATCAAGAGCAGGGGTTGGAGCAAGCCAGGCTTCAAACCACGAGAAGCTCCAGCCCAATAGGCAGCCAAAACGCAGCGCACATTCGGGAGAATCTCAAGAGCAGGGGGTGGAGCAAGGCAAGCCTCAAATCACGAGAAGCTCCAGTCCAAAATGCAGCCAAAATCCAGCCCAAATCCGGGAGAATCTCAAGAGCAGGGGGTGGAGCAAGCCAGGCCTCAAACCACGAGAAGCTCCAGCCCAAAATGCAGCCAAAATGCAGCCCACATCCGGGAGAATATCAAGAACACAGGATGGAGCAAGCCAGGCCTCAAACCTCGAGAAGCTCCAGCCCAAAAGGCAGCCAAAATGCAGCCCACATCCGGGAGAATCTCAAGAGCAGGGAGTGGAGCAAGCCAGGCCTCAAACCACGAGAAGCTCCAGCCCAAAATGCAGCCATAACGCAGTCCACATCCAGGAGAATATCAAGAGCAGGAGTAGGAGCAAGGCAGGCCTCAAACCACAAGAAGCTCCAGCCTTAAAGGCAGCCAAAATGCAGCCCACATCCGGGAGAATCTCAAGAGCAAAGGGTGGAGCAAGCCAGGCCTCAAACCACGAGAAGCTCCAACCCAAAATGCAGCCAAACTCCAGCCCACATCTTGGAGAATATCTAGAGCGGGGGGTGGAGCAAGCCAGGCCTCAAACTACGAGAAGCTCCAGCCTTAAAGGCAGCCAAAATGCAGCCCACATCCGGGAGAATATCAAGAGCAGGGGGTGGATCAAGGCAGGCCCCAAGCCACGAGAAGCTCCAGCCCAAAAGGCAGCCAAAATGCAGCTCACATCCGGGAGAATCTCAAGAGCAGGAGGTGGAGCAAGCCAGGCCTCAAACCACGAGAAGCTCCAGCCCAAAAGGCAGCCATAACGCAGTATACATCCACGAGAATATCAAGAGCACGGGTTGGAGCAAGCCAGGCCTCAAACCACGAGAAGCTCCAGCATAATAGGCAGCCAAAACGCAGCGCACATCCGGGACAATCTCAAGAGCAGGGGGTGGAGCAAGCCAGGCCTCAAACCACGAGAAGCTCCAGTCCAAAAGGCAGCCAAAATACAGCCCACATCCGGGAGAATATCAAGAGCAGGAGGTGGAGCAAGGCAGGCCCCAATCCACGAGAAGCTCCAGCCCAAAATGCAACCAAAATCCTGCCCACATCCAGGAGAATACGAGAACACGGGGTGGAGCAATCCCGGCCTCAAACCACGAGAAGCTCCAGCCCAAAAGGCAGCCAAAACGCAGCCCACATCCGGGAGAATCTCAAGAGCAGGGGTTGGAGCAAGCCAGGCCTCAAACCACGAGAAGCTCCAGCCCAAAATGCAGCCATAAAACTGTCCACATCCAGGAGAATCTCAAGAGCAGGGGTTGGAGCAAGCCAGGCTTCAAACCACGACAATCTCCAGCCCAAAAAGCAGCCAAAACCCAACCAACCAGCAGGAGAATCTCAAGAGCATGGGGTGGAGCAAGCCAGGCCTCAAACCTCGAGAAGCTACAGCCCAATAGGCAGCCACAATGCAGTGGACATTCGGGAGAATATCAAGAGCAGGGTGTGGAGCAAGGCAGGCCCCAATCCACGAGAAGCTCCAGTCCAAAAGGCAGCCAAAATACAGCCCACATCTGGGAGAATATCAAGAGCAGGGGGTGGAGCAAGCCAGGCCTCAAACCACGAGAAGCTCCAGTCCAAAAGGCAGCCAAAATACAGTCCACATCTGGGAGAATATCAAGAGCAGGTGGTGGAGCAAGCCAGACCTCAAACCACGAGAAGCTCCAGCCCAAAAGGCAGCCAAAATGCAGCCCACTTCCGGGAGAATATCAAGAACACAGGATGGAGCAAGCCAGGCCTCAAACCACGAGAAGCTCCAGCCCAAAAGGCAGCCAAAATCCCGCCCACATCCGGGAGAATATCAAGAGCAGGGGGTGGAGCAAGCCAGGCCTCAAACCACGAGAAACTCCAGCCCAAAATGCAGCCAAAATGCAGCCCACATCTGGGAGAATCTCAAGAACAGGGGGTGGAGCAAGCCAGGCCTCAAACCACAAGAAGCTCCAGCTCAAAATGCAGCCGTAACGCAGTCCACATCCAGGAGAATATCAAGAGCAGGGGGTGGAGCAAGCCAGGCTTCAAAGCACGAGAATCTCCAGCCCAAATTGCAACCACAAATGCAGCCCACATCCGGGAGAATATCAAGAGCAGGTGGTGGAGCAAGCCAGGCCTCAAACCACGAGAAGCTCCAGCCCAAAATGCAGCCAAAATCCAACACTATATCTGGGAGAATCTCAAGAGCAGGGGGTGGAGCAAGCCAGTCCTCAAACCACAAGAAGCTCCAGCCCAAAAAGCAGCCAAAATGCAGCCCACATACGGGAGAATCTCAAGAGCAGGTGGTGGAGCAAGCCAGGCCTCAAACCACGAGAAGCTCCAGCACAAAAGGCAGCCAAAATCCAGCCCTTTATCTTGGAGAATATCAAGAGTAGGGGCTGGAGCAAGCCAGGCCTCAAACCATGAGAAGCTCCAGCCCAAAATGCAGCCAAATACAGCCCACATCCGGGAGAATATCAACAGCAGAGGGTGGAGCAAGCCAGGCTTCAAACCACGACAATCTCCAGCCCAAAAAGCAGCCAAAATCCAACCAACCAGCAGGAGAATCTCAAGAGCATGGGGTGGAGCAAGCCAGGCCTCAAACCTCGAGAAGCTACAGCCCAATAGGCAGCCACAATGCAGCGGACATTCGGGAGAATATCAAGAGCAGGGGGTGGAGCAAGGCAGGACCAAATCCACGAGAAGCTCCAGTCCAAAAGGCAGCCAAAATACAGTCCACATCTGGGAGAATCTCAAGAGCAGGGGGTGGAGCAAGCCAGGCCTCAAACCACGAGAAGCTCCAGTCCAAAAGGCAGCCAAAATACAGCCCACATCTGGGAGAATCTCAAGAGCAGGGGGTGGAGCAAGCCAGGCCTCAAACCACGAGAAGCTCCAGTCCAAAAGGCAGCCAAAATACAGTCCACATCTGGGAGAATCTCAAGAGCAGGGGGTGGAGCAAGCCAGGCCTCAAACCACGAGAAGCTCCAGTCCAAAAGGCAGCCAAAATACAGTCCACATCTGGGAGAATATCAAGAGCAGGGGGTGGAGCAAACCAGACCTCAAACCACGAGAAGCTCCTGCCCAAAAGGCAGCCAAAATACAGCCCACATCCGGGAGAATATCAAGAACACAGGATGGAGCAAGCCAGGCCTCAAACCACGAGAAGCTCCAGCCCAAAAGGCAGTCAAAATGCAGCCCACATCCGGGAGAATCTCAAGAGCAGGGAGTGGAGCAAGCCAGGCCTCAAACCACGAGAAGCTCCATCCCAAAATTCAGCCATAATGCAGTCCACATCCAGGACAATATCAAGAGCAGGGGGTGGAGCAAGCCAGGCTTCAAACCAAGAGAAGCTCCAGCCCAAAATGCAACCACAAATGCAGCCCACATCCGGGAGAATCTCAAGAGCAGGGGGTGGAGCAAGCCAGGCCTCAAACCACGAGAAGCTCCAGCCCAAAAGGCAGCCAAAATGCAGCCCACATCCGGGAGAATCTCAAGAGTAGGGGTTGGAGCAAGCCAGGCCTCAAACCTCGAGAAGCTCCAGCTCAAAAGGCAGCCAAAATGCAGCCCACATCCGGGAGAATCTCAAGAGCAGGGGGTGGAGCAAGCCAGGCCTCAAACCTCGAGAAGCTCCAGCCCAAAAGGCAGCCAAAATGCAGCCCACATCCGGGAGAATCTCAAGAGCAGGGGGTGGAGCAAGCCAGGCCTCAAACCTCGAGAAGCTCCAGCTCAAAAGGCAGCCAAAATGCAGCCCACATCCGGGAGAATCTCAAGAGCAGGGGGTGGAGCAAGCCAGGCCTCAAACCTCGAGAAGCTGCAGCCCAAAAGGCAGCCAAAATGCAGCCCACATCGGGGAGAACCTCAAGAGCAGGGGGTGGAGCAAGCCAGGTCTCAAACCACGAGAAGCTCCTGCCCTAAAGGCAGCCAAAATGCAACCCACATCCGGGAGAATCTCAAGAGCAGGGGGTGGAGCAAGCCAGGCCTCAAACTACGAGAAGCTCCAGTCCAAGAATCAGCCAAAATGCAGCCCACATCCGGGAGAATCTCAAGAGCAGGGGGTGGAGCAAGCCAGGCCTCAAACCACGAGAAGCTCCAGCCCAAAAGGCAGCCAAAATGCAGCCCACATCTGGAAGAATCTAAAGAGCAGGGGTTGGAGCAAGCCAGGCCTCAAACCTCAAGAAGCTCCAGCCCAAAAGGCAGCCAAAATGCAGCCCACCTCTGGGAGAATCTCAAGAGCAGGGAGTGGAGCAAGCCAGGCCTCAAACCACGAGAAGCTCCAGCCCAAAAGGCAGCCAAAATGCAGCCCACTTCCGGGAGAATCTCAAGAGCAGGGGGTGGAGCAAGCCAGGCCTCAAACCTCGAGAAGCTCCAGCCCAAAAAGCAGACAAAATGCAGCCCACCTCCGGGAGAATCTCAAGAGCAGGGGGTGGAGCAAGCCAGGCCTCAAACCTCGAGAAGCTCCAGCCCAAAAAGCAGACAAAATGCAGCCCACATCCGGGAGAATCTCAAGAGCAGGGGGTGGAGCAAGCCAGGCCTCAAACCACGAGAAGCTCCAGCCCAAAAAGCAGACAAAATGCAGCCCACCTCCGGGAGAATCTCAAGAGCAGGGGGTGGAGCAAGCCAGGCCTCAAACCACGAGAAGCTCCAGCCCAAAAAGCAGCCAAAATCCAGCCCACATCCAGGAGAATCTCAAGAGCAGGGGGTGGAGCAAGGCAGGCCTCAAACCTCGAGAAGCTCCAGCCCAAAAGGCAGCCAAAATGCAGCCCACATCCGGGAGAATCTCAAGAGCAGGGGGTGGAGCAAGCCAGGCCTCAAACCACGAGAAGCTCCAGCCCAATAGGCAGCCAAAATGCAGCCCACATCCAGGAGAATCTCAAGAGCAGGGGGTGGAGCAAGCCAGGCCTCAAACCACGAGAAGCTCCAGCCCAAAATTCAGCCAAAATGCAGCCCACCTCCGGGAGAATATCAAGAGCAGGGGGTGGAGCAAGCCAGGCCTCAAACCACGAGAAGCTCCAGCCCAAAAGGCAGGCAAAATCCAGCCATATATCTGGGAGAATCTCAAGAGCAGGTGTTGGAGCAAGCCAGGCCTCAAACCATGAGAATCTCCAGCCCAAAATGCAGGCAAAATCCAGCCCTATATCTGGGAGAATCTCAAGAGCAGGGGCTGAAGCAAGCCAGGCCTCAAACCACGAGAAGCTCCAGCCCAAAAGGCAGCCAAAAATGCAGCCCACATCCGGGAGAATATCAAGAGCAGTGGGTGGAGCAAGCCAGGCCCCAAACCACGAGAAGCTCCAGCCCAAAAGGCAGCCAAAATCCAGCCCACATCCAGGAGAATCTGAAGAGCAGGGGGTGGAGTAAGGCAGGCCTCAAACCACGAGAATCTGCAGCCCAAAATGCAGACAAATTAAAGCCCACATCCGGGAGAATATCAAGAGCAGGGGGTGGAGCAAGCCAGGCCCCAAACCACGAGAAGCTCCAGCCCAAAAGGCAGCCAAAATCCAGTCCACATCCGGGAGAATATCAAGAGCAGGGGGTGGAGCAAGCCAGGCCTCAAACCACGAGAAGCTCCAGCCCAAAGAGCACCCAAAATCCAGCCCACATCCGTGAGAATCTCAAGAGCAGGGGGTGGAGCAAGCCAGGCCTCAAACCAAGAGAAGCTCCAGCCCAAAAGGCAGTCAAAATCCTGCCCCCATACGGGAGAATATCAAGAGCAGGGGGTGGAGCAAGCCAGGCCTCAAACCACGAGAAGCTCCAGCCCAAAATGCAGCCAAAATGCAGCCCACCTCCGGGAGAATATCAAGAGCAGGGGTGGAGCAAGCCAGGCCTCAATCCACGAGAAGTTCCAGCCCAAAAGGCAGCCAAAATGCAGCCCACATCCGGGAGAATATCAAGAGCATGGATGGAGCAAGCCAGGCCTCAAAATACAAGAAGCTCCAGCCCAAAAGGCAGCGAAAATGCAGCCCACATCCGGGAGAATCTCAGGAGCAGGGGGTGGAGCAAGCCAGGCCTCAAACCACGAGAAGCTCCAGCCCAAAAGGCAGCCAAAATCCAGACCACATCCGGGAGAATCTCAAGAGCAGGATTTGGAGCAAGCCAGGCCTCAAACCACGAGAAGCTCCAGCCCAAAATGCAGCCAAAATGCAGCCCACATCCGGGAGAATCTCAAGAGCAGGGGGTGGAGCAAGCCAGGCCTCAAACCACGAGAAGCTCCAGCCCAAGCATCAGCCAAAATGCAGCCCACATCCAGGAGAATCTCAAGAGCAGGGGGTGGAGCAAGCCAGGCCTCAAACCACGAGGAGCTGCAGCCCAAAAGGAAGCCAAATTCCAGCCCACATCAGGGACAATATAAAGAGCAGGGGGTAGAGCAAGCCAGGCCTCAAACCACGAAAAGCTAAAGCCCAAAAGGCAGCCAAACTCCAGCCCAACTCCCGGAGAATATCAAGAGCAGGGGGTGGAGCAAGCCAGGCCTCAAACCACGAGAAGCTCCAGCCCAAAATGCAGCCAAAATTGTAGCCCATATCCAGGAGAATCTCAAGAGCAGGGGGTGGAGCAAGCCAGGCCTCAAACCACGAGAAGCTCCAGCCCAAAATGCAGCCAAAATTGTAGCCCACATCCGGGAGAATATCATGGGCAGGGGGTGGAGCAAGCCAGGCCTCAAACCACGAGAAGCTCCAGCCCAAAAGGCAGCCAAAATCCAGCCCACATCCGGGAGAATACGAGAACACGGGGTGGAGCAAGCCCGGCCTCAAACTACGAGAAGCTCCAGCCCAAAAGGCAGCCAAAACGCAGCCCACATCCGGGAGAATCTCAAGAGCAGGGGTTGGAGCAAGCCAGGCCTCAAACAACGAAAATTTCCAGCCCAAAATGCAACCACAAATGCAGCCCACATCCGGGATAATATCAAGAGCAGGGGGTGGAGCAAGCCAGGCCTCAAACCACGAGAAGCTCCAGCCCAAAATGCAGCCATAAAACTGTCCACATCCAGGAGAATATCAAGAGCAGGGGTTGGAGCAAGCCAGGCTTCAAACCACGACAATCTCCAGCCCAAAAAGCCGCCAAAATCCAACCAACCAGCAGGAGAATCTCAAGAGCATGGGGTGGAGCAAGCCAGGCCTCAAACCTCGAGAAGCTACAGCCCAATAGGCAGCCACAATGCAGTGGACATTCGGGAGAATATCAAGAGCAGAGTGTGGAGCAAGGCAGGCCCCAATCCACGAGAAGCTCCAGTCCAAAAGGCAGCCAAAATACAGCCCACATCCGGGAGAATATCAAGAGCAGGGGGTGGAGCAAGGCAGGCCCCAATCCACGAGAAGCTCCAGTCCAAAAGGCAGCCAAAATGCAGCCCACATCCGGGAGAATATCAAGAACACAGGATGGAGCAAGCCAGGCCTCAAACCACGAGAACCTCCAGCCCAAAAGGCAGCCAAAATCCAGCCCACATCCGGGAGAATATCAAGAGCAGGGGGTGGAGCAAGCCAGGCCTCAAACCACGAGAAACTCCAGCCCAAAATGCAGCCAAAATGCAGCCCACATCTGGGAGAATCTCAAGAACAGGGGGTGGAGCAAGCCAGGCCTCAAACCACAAGAAGCTCCAGCCCAAAATGCAGCCATAACCCAGTCCACATCCGGGAGAATCTCAAGAGCAGGGGGTGGAGCAAGCCAGGCCTCAAACCACGAGGAGCTGCAGCCCAAAAGGAAGCCAAATTCCAGCCCACATCAGGGACAATATAAAGAGCAGGGGGTAGAGCAAGCCAGGCCTCAAACCACGAAAAGCTAAAGCCCAAAAGGCAGCCAAACTCCAGCCCAACTCCCGGAGAATATCAAGAGCAGGGGGTGGAGCAAGCCAGGCCTCAAACCACGAGAAGCTCCAGCCCAAAATGCAGCCAAAATTGTAGCCCATATCCAGGAGAATCTCAAGAGCAGGGGGTGGAGCAAGCCAGGCCTCAAACCACGAGAAGCTCCAGCCCAAAATGCAGCCAAAATTGTAGCCCACATCCGGGAGAATATCATGGGCAGGGGGTGGAGCAAGCCAGGCCTCAAACCACGAGAAGCTCCAGCCCAAAAGGCAGCCAAAATCCAGCCCACATCCGGGAGAATACGAGAACACGGGGTGGAGCAAGCCCGGCCTCAAACTACGAGAAGCTCCAGCCCAAAAGGCAGCCAAAACGCAGCCCACATCCGGGAGAATCTCAAGAGCAGGGGTTGGAGCAAGCCAGGCCTCAAACAACGAAAATTTCCAGCCCAAAATGCAACCACAAATGCAGCCCACATCCGGGATAATATCAAGAGCAGGGGGTGGAGCAAGCCAGGCCTCAAACCACGAGAAGCTCCAGCCCAAAATGCAGCCATAAAACTGTCCACATCCAGGAGAATATCAAGAGCAGGGGTTGGAGCAAGCCAGGCTTCAAACCACGACAATCTCCAGCCCAAAAAGCCGCCAAAATCCAACCAACCAGCAGGAGAATCTCAAGAGCATGGGGTGGAGCAAGCCAGGCCTCAAACCTCGAGAAGCTACAGCCCAATAGGCAGCCACAATGCAGTGGACATTCGGGAGAATATCAAGAGCAGAGTGTGGAGCAAGGCAGGCCCCAATCCACGAGAAGCTCCAGTCCAAAAGGCAGCCAAAATACAGCCCACATCCGGGAGAATATCAAGAGCAGGGGGTGGAGCAAGGCAGGCCTCAAACCACGAGAAGCTCCAGCCCAAAAGGCAGCCAAAATACAGTCCACATCTGGGAGAATATCAAGAGCAGGTGGTGGAGCAAGCCAGACCTCAAACCACGAGAAGCTCCAGCCCAAAAGGCAGCCAAAATGCAGCCCACATCCGGGAGAATATCAAGAACACAGGATGGAGCAAGCCAGGCCTCAAACCACGAGAACCTCCAGCCCAAAAGGCAGCCAAAATCCAGCCCACATCCGGGAGAATATCAAGAGCAGGGGGTGGAGCAAGCCAGGCCTCAAACCACGAGAAACTCCAGCCCAAAATGCAGCCAAAATGCAGCCCACATCTGGGAGAATCTCAAGAACAGGGGGTGGAGCAAGCCAGGCCTCAAACCACAAGAAGCTCCAGCCCAAAATGCAGCCATAACCCAGTCCACATCCAGGAGAATATCAAGAGCAGGGGGTGGAGCAAGCCAGGCTTCAAAGCACGAGAATCTCCAACCCAAATTGCAACCACAAATGCAGCCCACATCCGGGAGAATATAAAGAGCAGGGGGTGGAGCAAGCCAGGCCTCAAACTACAAGAAGCTCCAGCCCAAAATGCAGCCAAAATCCAACACTATATCTGGGAGAATCTCAAGAGCAGGGGGTGGAGCAAGCCAGGCCTCAAACCACAAGAAGCTCCAGCCCAAAAAGCAGCCAAAATGCAGCCCACATCCGGGAGAATCTCAAGAGCAGGAGGTGGAGCAAGCCAGGCCTCAAACCACGAGAAGCTCCAGCCCAAAAGGCAGCCAAAATCCAGCCCACATCCGGGAGAATCTCAAGAGCAGGGGGTGGAGCAAGCCAGGCCTCAAACCACGAGAAGCTCCAGCCCAAAAGGCAGCCAAAATCCAGCCCTTTATCTTGGAGAATATCAAGAGTAGGGGCTGGAGCAAGCCAGGCCTCAAACCATGAGAAGCTCCAGCCCAAAATGCAGCCAAATACAGCCCACCTCCGGCAGAATATCAAGAGCAGAGGGTGGAGCAAGCCAGGCTTCAAACCACGACAATCTCCAGCCCAAAAAGCAGCCAAAATCCAACCAACCAGCAGGAGAATCTCAAGAGCAGGGGGTGGAGCATGCCAGGCCTCAAACCTCGAGAAGCTATAGCCCAATAGGCAGCCACAATGCAGCGGACATTCGGGAGAATATCAAGAGCAGGGTGTGGAGCAAGGCAGGCCCCAATCCACGAGAAGCTCCAGTCCAAAAGGCAGCCAAAATACAGCCCACATCCGGGAGAATATCAAGAGCAGGGGGTGGAGCAAGCCAGGCCTCAAACCACGAGAAGCTCCAGTCCAAAAGGCAGCCAAAATACAGTCCACATCTGGGAGAATCTCAAGAGCAGGGGGTGGAGCAAGCCAGGCCTCAAACCACGAGAAGCTCCAGCCCAAAATGCAGCCAAAATGCAGCCCACACCCGGGAGAATATCATGCAGAGGGGGTGGAGCAAGCCAGGCCTCAAAAAACGAGAAGCTCCAGCACATAAGGCAGCCAAAATGCAGCCCACATGTGGGAGAATCTCAAGAGCAGGGGGTGGAGCAAGCCAGGCCTCAAACCACGAGAAGCTCCAGCCCAAAAATGCAGCCAAAATGCAGCCCACATCCGGGAGAATATCATGCAGAGGGGGTGGAGCAAGCCAGGCCTCAAAAAACGAGAAGCTCCAGCACATAAGGCAGCCAAAATGCAGCCCACCTGCGGGAGAATATCATGGGCAGGTGTTAGAGCATGCCAGGCCTCAAACCACGAGAAGCTCCAGCCCAAAAGGCAGCCAAAATGCAGCCCACATCCAGGAGAATCTCAAGAGCAGGGGGTGGAGCAAGCCAGGCCTCAAACCACGAGAAGCTCCAGCCCAAAAGGCAGCCAAACTCCAGCCCACATCCGGGAGAATCTCAAAACAAGGGGTCGGAGCAAGCCAGGCCTCAAACCACGAGAAGCTCCAACCCAAAATGCAGCCAAACTCCAGCCCACATCTTGGAGAATCTCAAGAGCAGGGGGTGGAGCAAGCCAGGCCTCAAACCACGAGAAGCTCCAGCCCACGAGGCAGCCAAAATGCAGCCCACACCCGGGAGAATATCATGCAGAGGGGGTGGAGCAAGCCAGGCCTCAAAAAACGAGAAGCTCCAGCCCAAAATGCAGCCATAACGCAGTATACATCCAGGAGAATATCAAGAGCAGGGGTTGGAGCAATCCAGGCTTCAAACCACGAGAAGCTCCAGCCCAAAAGGCAGCCAAAATCCAGCCCACATCCGGGAGAATATCAAGAGCAGGGGGTGGAGCAAGGCAGGCCCCAATCCACGAGAAGCTCCAGTCCAAAATGCAGCCAAAATCCAGCCCAAATCCGGGAGAATCTCAAGAGCAGGGGGTGGAGCAAGCCAGGCCTCAAACCTCGAGAAGCTCCAGTCCAAAATGCAGCCAAAATGCAGCCCACATCCGGGAGAATATCAAGAACACAGGATGGAGCAAGCCAGGCCTCAAACCTCGAGAAGCTCCAGCCCAAAAGGCAGCCAAAATCCAGACCACATCCGGGAGATTATCAAGAGCACGGGGTGGAGCAAGCCAGGCCTCAAACCACGAGAAGCTCCAGCCCAAAATGCAGCCAAAATGCAGCCCACATCCGGGAGAATATCAAGAGCAGGGGGTGGAGCAAGGCAGGCCTCAAACCACGAGAAGCTCCAGCCCAAAATGCAGCCATAACGCAGTCCACATCCAGGAGAATATCAAGAGCAGGGGTTGGAGCAAGGCAGGCTTCAAAGCACGAGAATCTCCAGTCCAAAAGGCAGCCAAAATCCAACCAACCCACGGGAGAATCTCAAGAGCAGGGGGTGGAGCAAGCCAGGCCTCAAACCATGAGAAGCTCCAGCCCAAAAGGCAGCCATAACACAGCCCACATCCGGGAGAATATCACGGGCAGGTGTTGGAGCAGGCCAGGCCTCAAACCACAAGAAGCTCCAGCCTTAAAGGCAGCCAAAATGCAGCCCAAATCCGGGAGAATCTCAAGAGCAGGGGGTGGAGCAAGCCAGGCCTCAAACCACGAGAAGCTCCAACGCAAAATGCAGCCAAACTCCAGCCCACATCTTGGAGAATATCAAGAGCAGGGGGTGGAGCAAGCCAGGCCTCAAACCACGAGAAGCTCCAGCCTTAAAGGCAGCCAAAATGCAGCCCAACTCCGGGAGAATCTCAAGAGCAAAGGGTGGAGCAAGCCAGGCCTCAAACCACGAGAAGCTCCAACCCAAAATGCAGCCAAACTCCAGCCCACACCCGGGAGAATACCATGCAGAGGGGGTGGAGCAAGCCAGGCCTCAAAAAACGAGAAGCTCCAGCCCAATAGGCAGCCAAAACGCAGCGCACATTCGGGAGAATCTCAAGAGCAGGGGGTGGAGCAAGGCAGGCCTCAAATCACGAGAAGCTCCAGCCCAAAAGGCAGCCAAAATCCAGCCCACATCCGGGAGAATATCAAGAGCAGGGGGTGGAGCAAGGCAGGCCCCAATCCACGAGAAGCTCCAGTCCAAAATGCAGCCAAAATCCAGCCCAAATCCGGGAGAATCTCAAGAGCAGGGGGTGGAGCAAGCCAGGCCTCAAACCACGAGAAGCTCCAGTCCAAAATGCAGCCAAAATGCAGCCCACATCCGGGAGAATATCAAGAACACAGGATGGAGCAAGCCAGGCCTCAAACCTCGAGAAGCTCCAGCCCAAAAGGCAGCCAAAATGCAGCCCACATCCGGGAGAATCTCAAGAGCAGGGAGTGGAGCAAGCCAGGCCTCAAACCACGAGAAGCTCCAGCCCAAAATGCAGCCATAACGCAGTCCACATCCAGGAGAATATCAAGAGCAGGAGTAGGAGCAAGGCAGGCTTCAAAGCACGAGAATCTCCAGTCCAAAAGGCAGCCAAAATCCAACCAACCCACGGGAGAATCTCAAGAGCAGGGGGTGGAGCAAGCCAGGCCTCAAACCATGAGAAGCTCCAGCCCAAAAGGCAGCCATAACACAGCCCACATCCGGGAGAATATCATGGGCAGGTGTTGGAGCAGGCCAGGCCTCAAACCACAAGAAGCTCCAGCCTTAAAGGCAGCCAAAATGCAGCCCACATCCGGGAGAATCTCAAGAGCAAAGGGTGGAGCAAGCCAGGCCTCAAACCACGAGAAGCTCCAACCCAAAATGCAGCCAAACTCCAGCCCACATCTTGGAGAATATCTAGAGCGGGCGGTGGAGCAAGCCAGGCCTCAAACCACGAGAAGCTCCAGCCTTAAAGGCAGCCAAAATGCAGCTCACATCCGGGAGAATCTCAAGAGCAGGAGGTGGAGCAAGCCAGGCCTCAAACCACGAGAAGCTCCAGCCCAAAAGGCAGCCATAACGCAGTATACATCCACGAGAATATCAAGAGCACGGGTTGGAGCAAGCCAGGACTCAAACCACGAGAAGCTCCAGCATAATAAGCAGCCAAAACGCAGCGCACATCCGGGACAATCTCAAGAGCAGGGGGTGGAGCAAGGCAGGACTCAAATCACGAGAAGCTCCAGCCCAAAAGGCAGCCAAAATCCAGCCCACATCCGGGAGAATATCAAGAGCAGGAGGTGGAGCAAGGCAGGCCCCAATCCACGAGAAGCTCCAGCCCAAAATGCAACCAAAATCCTGCCCACATCCAGGAGAATCTCAAGAGCAGGGGGTGGAGCAAGCCAGGCCTCAAACCACGAGAAGCTCCAGCCCAAAAGGCAGCCAAAATACAGCCCACGTCCAGGAGAATATCATGGGCAGGGGGTGGAGCAAGCCAGGCCTCAAACCACGAGAAGCTCCAGCCCAAAAGGCAGCCAAAACGCAGCCCACATCCGGGAGAATCTCAAGAGCAGGGGGTGGAGCAAGCCAGGCCTCAAACCACGAGAAGCTCCAGTCCAAAAGGCAGCCAAAATACAGTCCACATCTGGGAGAATATCAAGAGCAGGTGGTGGAGCAAGCCAGACCTCAAACCACGAGAAGCTCCAGCCCAAAAGGCAGCCAAAATGCAGCCCACATCCGGGAGAATATCAAGAACACAGGATGGAGCAAGCCAGGCCTCAAACCACGAGAAGCTCCAGCCCAAAAGGCAGCCAAAATCCCGCCCACATCCGGGAGAATATCAAGAGCAGGGGGTGGAGCAAGCCAGGCCTCAAACCACGAGAAACTCCAGCCCAAAATGCAGCCAAAATGCAGCCCACATCTGGGAGAATCTCAAGAACAGGGGGTGGAGCAAGCCAGGCCTCAAACCACAAGAAGCTCCAGCCCAAAATGCAGCCGTAACGCAGTCCACATCCAGGAGAATATCAAGAGCAGGGGGTGGAGCAAGCCAGGCTTCAAAGCACGAGAATCTCCAGCCCAAATTGCAACCACAAATGCAGCCCACATCCGGGAGAATATAAAGAGCAGGGGGTGGAGCAAGCCAGGCCTCAAACTACAAGAAGCTCCAGCCCAAAATGCAGCCAAAATCCAACACTATATCTGGGAGAATCTCAAGAGCAGGGGGTGGAGCAAGCCAGTCCTCAAACCACAAGAAGCTCCAGCCCAAAAAGCAGCCAAAATGCAGCCCACATCCGGGAGAATCTCAAGAGCAGGTGGTGGAGCAAGCCAGGCCTCAAACCACGAGAAGCTCCAGCACAAAAGGCAGCCAAAATCCAGCCCACATCCGGGAGAATCTCAAGAGCAGGGGGTGGAGCAAGCCAGGCCTCAAACCACGAGAAGCTCCAGCCCAAAAGGCAGCCAAAATCCAGCCCTTTATCTAGGAGAATATCAAGAGTAGGGGCTGGAGCAAGCCAGGCCTCAAACCATGAGAAGCTCCAGCCCAAAATGCAGCCAAATACAGCCCACATCCGGGAGAATATCAAGAGCAGAGGGTGGAGCAAGCCAGGCTTCAAACCACGACAATCTCCAGCCCAAAAAGCAGCCAAAATCCAACCAACCAGCAGGAGAATCTCAAGAGCAGGGGGTGGAGCAAGCCAGGCCTCAAACCTCGAGAAGCTCCAGCCCAAAAGGCAGCCAAAATGCAGCCCACATCCGGGAGAATCTCAAGAGCAGGGGGTGGAGCAAGCCAGGCCTCAAACCTCGAGAAGCTCCAGCTCAAAAGGCAGCCAAAATGCAGCCCACATCCGGGAGAATCTCAAGAGCAGGGGGTGGAGCAAGCCAGGCCTCAAACCTCGAGAAGCTCCAGCCCAAAAGGCAGCCAAAATGCAGCCCACATCGGGGAGAACCTCAAGAGCAGGGGGTGGAGCAAGCCAGGTCTCAAACCACGAGAAGCTCCTGCCCTAAAGGCAGCCAAAATGCAACCCACATCTGGGAGAATCTCAAGAGCAGGGGGTGGAGCAAGCCAGGCCTCAAACTACGAGAAGCTCCAGTCCAAGAATCAGCCAAAATGCAGCCCACATCCGGGAGAATCTCAAGAGCAGGGGGTGGAGCAAGCCAGGCCTCAAACCACGAGAAGCTCCAGCCCAAAAGGCAGCCAAAATGCAGCCCACATCTGGAAGAATCTAAAGAGCAGGGGTTGGAGCAAGCCAGGCCTCAAACCTCAAGAAGCTCCAGCCCAAAAGGCAGCCAAAATGCAGCCCACCTGTGGGAGAATCTCAAGAGCAGGGAGTGGAGCAAGCCAGGCCTCAAACCACGAGAAGCTCCAGCCCAAAAGGCAGCCAAAATGCAGCCCACTTCCGGGAGAATCTCAAGAGCAGGGGGTGGAGCAAGCCAGGCCTCAAACCTCGAGAAGCTCCAGCCCAAAAAGCAGACAAAATGCAGCCCACCTCCGGGAGAATCTCAAGAGCAGGGGGTGGAGCAAGCCAGGCCTCAAACCTCGAGAAGCTCCAGCCCAAAAAGCAGACAAAATGCAGCCCACCTCCGGGAGAATCTCAAGAGCAGGGGGTGGAGCAAGCCAGGCCTCAAACCACGAGAAGCTCCAGCCCAAAAAGCAGACAAAATGCAGCCCACCTCCGGGAGAATCTCAAGAGCAGGGGGTGGAGCAAGCCAGGCCTCAAACCACGAGAAGCTCCAGCCCAAAAAGCAGCCAAAATACAGCCCACCTCCGGGAGAATATCAAGAGCAGGGGGTGGAGCAAGCCAGGCCTCAAACCACGAGAAGCTCCAGCCCAAAACGTAACCAAAATCCAGCCCACATCCAGGAGAATCTCAAGAGCAGGGGGTGGAGCAAGCCAGGCCTCAAACCTCGAGAAGCTCCAGCCCAAAATGCAGCCAAAATGCAGCCCACATCCGGGAGAATCTCAAGAGCAGGGGGTGGAGCAAGCCAGGCCTCAAACCACGAGAAGCTCCAGCCCAATAGGCAGCCAAAATGCAGCCCACATCCAGGAGAATCTCAAGAGCAGGGGGTGGAGCAAGCCAGGCCTCAAACCACGAGAAGCTCCAGCCCAAAATTCAGCCAAAATGCAGCCCACCTCCGGGAGAATATCAAGAGCAGGGGGTGGAGCAAGCCAGGCCTCAAACCACGAGAAGCTCCAGCCCAAAAGGCAGCCAAAATGCAGCCCACCTCTGGGAGAATCTCAAGAGCAGGGGGTGGAGCAAGCCAGGTCTCAAACCACGAGAAGCTCCAGCCCAAAAGGCAGCCAAAATGCAGCCCACATCCGGGAGAATCTCAAGAGCAGGGGGTGGAGCAAGCCAGGCCTCAAACCACGAGAAGCTCCAGCCCAAAGTGCAGCCAAAATGCAGCCCACCTCCGGGAGAATATCAAGAGCAGGGAGTGGAGCAAGCCAGGCCTCAAACCTCGAGAAGCTCCAGCCCAAAGAGCAGCCAAAATCCAGCCATATATCTGGGAGAATCTCAAGAGCAGGTGTTGGAGCAAGCCAGGCCTCAAACCATGAGAATCTCCAGCCCAAAATGCAGGCAAAATCCAGCCCTATATCTGGGAGAATCTCAAGAGCAGGGGCTGAAGCAAGCCAGGCCTCAAACCACGAGAAGCTCCAGCCCAAAAGGCAGCCAAAAATGCAGCCCACATCCGGGAGAATATCAAGAGCAGTGGGTGGAGCAAGCCAGGCCTCAAACCACGAGAAGCTCCAGCCCAAAAGGCAGCCAAAATCCAGCCCACATCCGGGAGAATCTGAAGAGCAGGGGGTGGAGTAAGGCAGGCCTCAAACCACGAGAACCTGCAGCCCAAAATGCAGACAAATACAGCCCACATCCGGGAGAATATCAAGAGCAGGGGGTGGAGCAAGCCAGGCCCCAAACCACGAGAAGCTCCAGCCCAAAAGGCAGCCAAAATCCAGTCCACATCCGGGAGAATATCAAGAGCAGGGGGTGGAGCAAGCCAGGCCTCAAACCACAAGAAGCCCCAGCCCAAAGAGCACCCAAAATCCAGCCCACGTCCGTGAGAATCTCAAGAGCAGGGGGTGGAGCAAGCCAGGCCTCAAACCAAGAGAAGCTCCAGCCCAAAAAGCAGTCAAACTCCAGCCCCCATACGGGAGAATATCAAGAGCAGGGGGTGGAGCAAGCCAGGCCTCAAACCACGAGAAGCTCCAGCCCAAAATGCAGCCAAAATGCAGCCCACCTCCGGGAGAATATCAAGAGCAGGGGTGGAGCAAGCCAGGCCTCAATCCACGAGAAGTTCCAGCCCAAAAGGCAGCCAAAATGCAGCCCACATCCGGGAGAATATCAAGAGCACGGATGGAGCAAGCCAGGCCTCAAAATACAAGAAGCTCCAGCCCAAAAGTCAGCGAAAATGCAGCCCACATCCGGGAGAATCTCAGGAGCAGGGGGTGGAGCAAGCCAGGCCTCAAACCACGAGAAGCTCCAGCCCTAAAGGCAGCCAAAATCCAGACCACATCCGGGAGAATCTCAAGAGCAGGATTTGGAGCAAGCCAGGCCTCAAACCACGAGAAGCTCCAGACCAAAAGGCAGCCAAAATCCAGCCCTATATCTGGGAGAATATCAAGAGCAGGGGGTGGAGCAAGCCAGGCCTCAAACCACGAGGAGCTGCAGCCCAAAAGGAAGCCAAATTCCAGCCCACATCAGGGACAATATAAAGAGTAGGGGGTAGAGCAAGCCAGGCCTCAAACCACGAAAAGCTAAAGCCCAAAAGGCAGCCAAACTCCAGCCCAACTCCCGGAGAATCTCAAGAGCAGGGGGTGGAGCAAGCCAGGCCTCAAACCACGAGAAGCTCCAGCCCAAAATGCAGCCAAAATTGTAGCCCATATCCAGGAGAATATCAAGAGCAGGGGGTGGAGCAAGCCAGGCCTCAAACCACGAGAAGCTCCAGCCCAAAAGGCAGCCAAAATGCAGCCCTATATCTGGGAGAATCTCAAGAGCAGGGGGTGGAGCAAGCCAGGCCTCAAACCACGAGAAGCTCCAGCCCAAAAGGCAGCCATAACGCAGTATACATCCACGAGAATATCAAGAGCACGGGTTGGAGCAAGCCAGGCCTCAAACCACGAGAAGCTCCAGCATAATAGGCAGCCAAAACGCAGCGCACATCCGGGAGAATCTCAAGAGCAGGGGGTGGAGCAAGGCAGGACTCAAATCACGAGAAGCTACAGCCCAAAAGGCAGCCAAAATCCAGCCCACATCCGGGAGAATATCAGGAGCAGGAGGTGGAGCAAGGCAGGCCCCAATCCACGAGAAGCTCCAGCCCAAAAGGCAGCCAAAATACAGCCCACGTCCAGGAGAATATCATGGGCAGGGGGTGGAGCAAGCCAGGCCTCAAACCACGAGAAGCTCCAGCCCAAAAGGCAGCCAAAATGCAGCCCACATCCGGGAGAATACGAGAACACGGGGTGGAGCAAGCCCGGCCTCAAACCACGAGAAGCTCCAGCCCAAAAGGCAGCCAAAACGCAGCCCACATCCGGGAGAATCTCAAGAGCAGGGGTTGGAGCAAGCCAGGACTCAAACAACGAAAATTTCCAGCCCAAAATGCAACCACAAATGCAGCCCACATCCGGGAGAATATCAAGAGCAGGGGGTGGACCAAGCCAGGCCTCAAACCACGACAATCTCCAGCCCAAAAAGCAGCCAAAATCCAACCAACCAGCAGGAGAATCTCAAGAGCATGGGGTGGAGCAAGCCAGGCCTCAAACCTCGAGAAGCTACAGCCCAATAGGCAGCCACAATGCAGTGGACATTCGGGAGAATATCAAGAGCAGGGTGTGGAGCAAGGCAGGCCCCAATCCACGAGAAGCTCCAGTCCAAAAGGCAGCCAAAATACAGCCCACATCCAGGAGAATATCAAGAGCAGGGGGTGGAGCAAGCCAGGCCTCAAACCACGAGAAGCTCCAGCCCAAAAGGCAGCCAAAATGCAGCCCACATCCGGGAGAATATCAAGAACACAGGATGGAGCAAGCCAGGCCTCAAACCACGAGAAGCTCCAGCCCAAAAGGCAGCCAAAATCCAGCCCACATCCGGGAGAATATCAAGAGCAGGGGGTGGAGCAAGCCAGGCCTCAAACCACGAGAAACTCCAGCCCAAAATGCAGCCAAAATGCAGCCCACATCTGGGAGAATCTCAAGAACAGGGGGTGGAGCAAGCCAGGCCTCAAACCACAAGAAGCTCCAGCCCAAAATGCAGCCATAACGCAGTCCACATCCAGGAGAATATCAAGAGCAGGGGGTGGAGCAAGCCAGGCTTCAAAGCACGAGAATCTCCAGCCCAAATTGCAACCACAAATGCAGCCCACATCCGGGAGAATCTCAAGAGCAGGGGGTGGAGCAAGCCAGGCCTCAAACTACAAGAAGCTCCAGCCCAAAATGCAGCCAAAATCCAACACTATATCTGGGAGAATCTCAAGAGCAGGGGGTGGAGCAAGCCAGTCCTCAAACCACAAGAAGCTCCAGCCCAAAAAGCAGCCAAAATGCAGCCCACATCCAGGAGAATCTCAAGAGCAGGGGGTGGAGCAAGCCAGGCCTCAAACCACGAGAAGCTCCAGCCCAAAAGGCAGCCAAAATCCAGCCCACATCCGGGAGAATCTCAAGAGCAGGGGGTGGAGCAAGCCAGGCCTCAAACCACGAGAAGCTCCAGCCCAAAAGGCAGCCAAAATCCAGCCCTTTATCTTGGAGAATATCAAGAGTAGGGGCTGGAGCAAGCCAGGCCTCAAACCATGAGAAGCTCCAGCCCAAAATGCAGCCAAATACAGCCCACATCCGGGAGAATATCAAGAGCAGAGGGTGGAGCAAGCCAGGCTTCAAACCACGACAATCTCCAGCCCAAAAAGCAGCCAAAATCCAACCAACCAGCAGGAGAATCTCAAGAGCAGGGGGTGGAGCAAGCCAGGCCTCAAACCTCGAGAAGCTACAGCCCAATAGGCAGCCACAATGCAGCGGACATTCGGGAGAATATCAAGAGCAGGGTGTGGAGCAAGGCAGGCCCCAATCCACGAGAAGCTCCAGTCCAAAAGGCAGCCAAAATACAGCCCACATCCAGGAGAATCTCTAGAGCAGGGGGTGGAGCAAGCCAGACCTCAAACCACGAGAAGCTCCAGTCCAAAAGGCAGCCAAAACGCAGCCCACATCCGGGAGAATCTCAAGAGCAGGGGTTGGAGCAAGCCAGGCCTCAAACAACGAAAATTTCCAGCCCAAAATGCAACCACAAATGCAGCCCACATCCGGGAGAATATCAAGAGCAGGGGGTGGAGCAAGCCAGGCCTCAAACCACGACAATCTCCAGCCCAAAAAGCAGCCAAAATCCAACCAACCAGCAGGAGAATCTCAAGAGCATGGGGTGGAGCAAGCCAGGCCTCAAACCTCGAGAAGCTACAGCCCAATAGGCAGCCACAATGCAGTGGACATTCGGGAGAATATCAAGAGCAGGGTGTGGAGCAAGGCAGGCCCCAATCCACGAGAAGCTCCAGCCCAAAAGGCAGCCAAAATACAGCCCACATCCGGGAGAATATCAAGAGCAGGGGGTGGAGCAAGCCAGGCCTCAAACCACGAGAAGCTCCAGCCCAAAAGGCAGCCAAAATGCAGCCCACATCCGGGAGAATATCAAGAACACAGGATGGAGCAAGCCAGGCCTCAAACCACGAGAAGCTCCAGCCCAAAAGGCAGCCAAAATCCAGCCCACATCCGGGAGAATATCAAGAGCAGGGGGTGGAGCAAGCCAGGCCTCAAACCACGAGAAACTCCAGCCCAAAATGCAGCCAAAATGCAGCCCACATCTGGGAGAATCTCAAGAACAGGGGTTGGAGCAAGCCAGGCCTCAAACCACAAGAAGCTCCAGCCCAAAATGCAGCCATAACGCAGTCCACATCCAGGAGAATATCAAGAGCAGGGGGTGGAGCAAGCCAGGCTTCAAAGCACGAGAATCTCCAGCCCAAATTGCAACCACAAATGCAGCCCACATCCGGGAGAATCTCAAGAGCAGGGGGTGGAGCAAGCCAGGCCTCAAACTACAAGAAGCTCCAGCCCAAAATGCAGCCAAAATCCAACACTATATCTGGGAGAATCTCAAGAGCAGGGGGTGGAGCAAGCCAGTCCTCAAACCACAAGAAGCTCCAGCCCAAAAAGCAGCCAAAATGCAGCCCACATCCAGGAGAATCTCAAGAGCAGGGGGTGGAGCAAGCCAGCCCTGAAACCACGAGAAGCTCCAGCCCAAAAGGCAGCCAAAATCCAGCCCATATCCGGGAGAATCTCAAGAGCAGGGGGTGGAGCAAGCCAGGCCTCAAACCACGAGAAGCTCCAGCCCAAAAGGCAGCCAAAATCCAGCCCTTTATCTTGGAGAATATCAAGAGTAGGGGCTGGAGCAAGCCAGGCCTCAAACGATGAGAAGCTCCAGCCCAAAATGCAGCCAAATACAGCCCACATCCGGGAGAATATCAAGAGCAGAGGGTGGAGCAAGCCAGGCTTCAAACCACGACAATCTCCAGCCCAAAAAGCAGCCAAAATCCAACCAACCAGCAGGAGAATCTCAAGAGCAGGGGGTGGAGCAAGCCAGGCCTCAAACCTCGAGAAGCTACAGCCCAATAGGCAGCCACAATGCAGCGGACATTCGGGAGAATATCAAGAGCAGGGTGTGGAGCATGGCAGGCCCCAATCCACGAGAAGCTCCAGTCCAAAAGGCAGCCAAAATACAGCCCACATCCGGGAGAATATCAAGAGCAGGGGGTGGAGCAAGCCAGACCTCAAACCACGAGAAGCTCCAGTCCAAAAGGCAGCCAAAATACAGTCCACATCTGGGAGAATCTCAAGAGCAGGGGGTGGAGCAAGCCAGGCCTCAAACCACGAGAAGCTCCAGTCCAAAAGGCAGCCAAAATACAGTCCACATCTGGGAGAATATCAAGAGCAGGGGGTGGAGCAAACCAGACCTCAAACCACGAGAAGCTCCTGCCCAAAAGGCAGCCAAAATGCAGCCCACATCCGGGAGAATATCAAGAACACAGGATGGAGCAAGCCAGGCCTCAAACCACGAGAAGCTCCAGCCCAAAAGGCAGCCATAACGCAGTCCACATCCAGGACAATATCAAGAGCAGGGGGTGGAGCAAGCCAGGCTTCAAAGCACGAGAATCTCCAGCCCAAAATGCAACCACAAATGCAGCCCACATCCGGGAGAATATAAAGAGCAGGGGGTGGAGCAAGCCAGGCCTCAAACCACGAGAAGCTCCAGCCCAAAATGCAGCCAAAATCCAACACTGTATCTGAGAGAATATCAAGAGCAGGGGGTGGAGCAAGCCAGGCCTCAAACCATGAGAAGCTCCAGCCCAAAAGGCAGCCAAATACAGCCCACATCCGGGAGAATATCAAGAGCAGAGGGTGGAGCAAGCCAGGCCTCAAACCACGAGAAGCTCCAGCCCAAAATGCAGCCAAATCCAGCCCACATCCGGGAGAATATCAAGAGCAGGGGGTGGAGCAAGCCAGGCCTCAAACCACGAGAAGCTCCAGCCCAAAATGCAGCCATAACGCAGTCCACATCCAGGAGAATATCAAGAGCAGGGGTTGGAGCAAGCCAGGCCTCAAACCACGAGAAGCTCCAGCCCAAAAGGCAGCCAAAATGCAGCCCACCTCCGGGAGAATCTCAAGAGCAGGGGGTGGAGCAAGCCAGGCCTCAAACCACGAGAAGCTCCAGCCCAAAATGCAGCCAAAATACAGCCCACATCCGGAAGAATATCATGGGCAGGGGGTGGTTCAAGGCAGGCCTCAAACCACGAGAAGCTCCAGCACATAAGGCAGCCAAAATGCAGCCCACCTGCGGGAGAATATCATGGGCAGGTGTTAGAGCATGCCAGGCCTCAAACCACGAGAAGCTCCAGCCCAAAAGGCAGCCAAAATGCAGCCCACATGTGGGAGAATCTCAAGAGCAGGTGGTGGAGCAAGCCAGGCCTCAAACCACGAGAAGCTCCAGCCCAAAAGGCAGCCAAACTCCAGCCCACATCCAGGAGAATCTCAAAACAAGGGGTCGGAGCAAGCCAGGCCTCAAACCACGAGAAGCTCCAACCCAAAATGCAGCCAAACTCCAGCCCACATCTTGGAGAATCTCAAGAGCAGGGGGTGGAGCAAGCCAGGCCTCAAACCACGAGAAGCTCCAGCCCACGAGGCAGCCAAAATGCAGCCCACATCCGGGAGAATATCATGGGCAGGTGTTGGAGCAGGCCAGGCCTCAAACCACGAGAAGCTCCAGCCTTAAAGGCAGCCAAAATGCAGCCCAAATCCGGGAGAATCTCAAGAGCAGGGGGTGGAGCAATCCAGGCTTCAAACCACGAGAAGCTCCAGCCCAAAAGGCAGCCAAAATCCAGCCCACATCCGGGAGAATATCAAGAGCAGGGGGTGGAGCAAGGCAGGCTCCAATCCACGAGAAGCTCCAGTCCAAAATGCAGCCAAAATCCAGCCCAAATCCGGGAGAATCTCAAGAGCAGGGGGTGGAGCAAGCCAGGCCTCAAACCTCGAGAAGCTCCAGTCCAAAATGCAGCCAAAATGCAGCCCACATCCGAGAGAATATCAAGAACACAGGATGGAGCAAGCCAGGCCTCAAACCACGAGAAGCTCCAGCCCAAAATGCAGCCAAAATGCAGCCCACATCTGGGAGAATCTCAAGAGCAGGGGGTGGAGCAAGCCAGGCCTCAAACCACAAGAAGCTCCAGCCTTAAAGGCAGCCAAAATGCAGCCCAAATCCGGGAGAATCTCAAGAGCAGGGGGTGGAGCAAGCCAGGCCTCAAACCACGAGAAGCTCCAACCCAAAATGTAGCCAAACTCCAGCCCACATCTTGGAGAATATCAAGAGCAGGGGGTGGAGCAAGCCAGGCCTCAAACCACGAGAAGCTCTAGCCTTAAAGGCAGCCAAAATGCAGCCCACATCCGGGAGAATATCATGGGCAGGGGGTGGATCAAGGCAGGCCCCAAGCCACGAGAAGCTCCAGCCCAAAAGGCAGCCAAAATGCAGCTCACATCCGGGAGAATATCATGGGCAGGTGTTGGAGCAGGCCAGGCCTCAAACCACGAGAAGCTCCAGCCTTAAAGGCAGCCAAAATGCAGCCCAACTCCGGGAGAATCTCAAGAGCAAAGGGTGGAGCAAGCCAGGCCTCAAACCACGAGAAGCTCCAACCCAAAATGCAGCCAAACTCCAGCCCACACCCGGGAGAATATCATGCAGAGGGGGTGGAGCAAGCCAGGCCTCAAAAAATGAGAAGCTCCAGCCCAAAAGGCAGCCATAACGCAGTATACATCCAGGAGAATATCAAGAGCAGGGGGTGGAGCAAGCCAGGCCCCAATCCACGAGAAGCTCCAGTCCAAGATGCAGCCAAAATCCAGCCCAAATCCGGGAGAATCTCAAGAGCAGGGGGTGGAGCAAGCCAGGCCTCAAACCACGAGAAGCTCCAGTCCAAAATGCAGCCAAAATGCAGCCCACATCCGGGAGAATATCAAGAACACAGGATGGAGCAAGCCAGGCCTCAAACCTCGAGAAGCTCCAGCCCAAAAGGCAGCCAAAATGCAGCCCACATCCGGGAGAATCTCAAGAGCAGGGAGTGGAGCAAGCCAGGCCTCAAACCACGAGAAGCTCCAGCCCAAAATGCAGCCATAACGCAGTCCACATCCAGGAGAATATCAAGAGCAGGAGTAGGAGCAAGGCAGGCTTCAAAGCACGAGAATCTCCAGTCCAAAAGGCAGCCAAAATCCAACCAACCCACGGGAGAATCTCAAGAGCAGGGGGTGGAGCAAGCCAGGCCTCAAACCATGAGAAGCTCCAGCCCAAAAGGCAGCCATAACACAGCCCACATCCGGGAGAATATCATGGGCAGGTGTTGGAGCAGGCCAGGCCTCAAACCATGAGAAGCTCCAGCCTTAAAGGCAGCCAAAATGCAGCCCACCTCCGGGAGAATCTCAAGAGCAGGTGGTGGAGCAAGCCAGGCCTCAAACCACGAGAAGCTCCAACCCAAAATGCAGCCAAACTCCAGCCCACATCTTGGAGAATATCAAGAGCAGGGGGTGGAGCAAGCCAGCCCTCAAACCACGAGAAGCTCCAGCCTTAAAGGCAGCCAAAATGCAGCCCACATCCAGGAGAATATCAAGAGCAGGGGGTGGATCAAGGCAGGCCCCAAGCCACGAGAAGCTCCAGCCTAAAAGGCAGCCAAAATGCAGCTCACATCCGGGAGAATATCAAGAGCAGGAGGTGGAGCAAGCCAGGCCTCAAACCACGAGAAGCTCCAGCCCAAAAGGCAGCCATAACGCAGTATACATCCACAAGAATATCAAGAGCACGGGTTGGAGCAAGCCAGGCCTCAAACCACGAGAAGCTCCAGCATAATAGGCAGCCAAAACGCAGCGCACATCCGGGAGAATCTCAAGAGCAGGGGGTGGAGCAAGGCAGGACTCAAATCACGAGAAGCTACAGCCCAAAAGGCAGCCAAAATCCAGCCCACATCCGGGAGAATATCAAGAGCAGGAGGTGGAGCAAGGCAGGCCCCAATCCACGAGAAGCTCCAGCCCAAAATGCAACCAAAATCCTGCCCACATCCAGGAGAATCTCAAGAGCAGGGGGTGGAGCAAGCCAGGCCTCAAACCACGAGAAGCTCCAGTCCAAAAGGCAGCCAAAATACAGCCCACGTGCAGGAGAATATCATGGGCAGGGGGTGGAGCAAGCCAGGCCTCAAACCACGAGAAGCTACAGCCCAAAAGGCAGCCAAAATCCAGCCCACATCCGGGAGAATACGAGAACACGGGGTGGAGCAATCCCGGCCTCAAACCACGAGAAGCTCCAGCCCAAAAGGCAGCCAAAACGCAGCCCACATCCGGGAGAATCTCAAGAGCAGGGGTTGGAGCAAGCCAGGCCTCAAACAACGAAAATTTCCAGCCCAAAATGCAACCACAAATGCAGCCCACATCCGGGAGAATATCAAGAGCAGGGGGTGGAGCAAGCCAGGCCTCAAACCACGAGAAGCTCCAGCCCAAAATGCAGCCATAAAACTGTCCACATCCAGGAGAATATCAAGAGCAGGGGTTGGAGCAAGCCAGGCTTCAAACCACGAGAAGCTCCAGCCCAAAAAGCAGCCAAAATCCAACCAACCAGCAGGAGAATCTCAAGAGCATGGGGTGGAGCAAGCCAGGCCTCAAACCTTGAGAAGCTACAGCCCAATAGGCAGCCACAATGCAGTGGACATTCGGGAGAATATCAAGAGCAGGGTGTGGAGCAAGGCAGGCCCCAATCCACGAGAAGCTCCAGTCCAAAAGGCAGCCAAGATACAGCCCACATCCGGGAGAATCTCAAGAGCAGGGGGTGGAGCAAGCCAGGCCTCAAACCACGAGAAACTCCAGCCCAAAATGCAGCCAAAATGCAGCCCACATCTGGGAGAATCTCAAGAGCAGGGGGTGGAGCAAGCCAGGCCTCAAAGCACGAGAATCTCCAGCCCAAATTGCAACCACAAATGCAGCCCACATCCGGGAGAATATAAAGAGCAGGGGGTGGAGCAAGCCAGGCCTCAAACTACAAGAAGCTCCAGCCCAAAATGCAGCCAAAATCCAACACTATATCTGGGAGAATCTCAAGAGCAGGGGTTGGAGCAAGCCAGTCCTCAAACCACAAGAAGCTCCAGCCCAAAAAGCAGCCAAAATGCAGCCCACATCCGGGAGAATCTCAAGAGCAGGGGGTGGAGCAAGCCAGGCCTCAAACCACGAGAAGCTCCAGCCCAAAAGGCAGCCAAAATCCAGCCCATATCCGGGAGAATCTCAAGAGCAGGGGGTGGAGCAAGCCAGGCCTCAAACCACGAGAAGCTCCAGCCCAAAAGGCAGCCAAAATCCAGCCCTTTATCTTGGAGAATAACAAGAGTAGGGGCTGGAGCAAGCCAGGCCTCAAACCATGAGAAGCTCCAGCCCAAAATGCAGCCAAATACAGCCCACATCCGGGAGAATATCAAGAGCAGAGGGTGGAGCAAGCCAGGCTTCAAACCACGACAATCTCCAGCCCAAAAAGCAGGCAAAATCCAACCAACCAGCAGGAGAATCTCAAGAGCAGGGGGTGGAGCAAGCCAGGCCTCAAACCTCGAGAAGCTACAGCCCAATAGGCAGCCACAATGCAGCGGACATTCGGGAGAATATCAAGAGCAGGGTGTGGAGCAAGCCAGGCCTCAAACCACGAGAAGCTCCAGCCCAAAAGGCAGCCAAAATGCAGCCCACATCCGGGAGAATATCAAGAACACAGGATGGAGCAAGCCAGGCCTCAAACCTCGAGAAGCTCCAGCCCAAAAGGCAGCCAAAATCCAGACCACATCCGGGAGAATATCAAGAGCACGGGGTGGAGCAAGCCAGGCCTCAAACCACGAGAAGCTCCAGCCCAAAATGCAGCCAAAATTCAGCCCACATCCGGGAGAATATCAAGAGCAGGGCGTGGAGCAAGCCAGGCCTCAAACCACGAGAAGCTCCAGCCCAAAAGGCAGCCAAAATGCAGCCCACATCCGGGAGAATCTCAAGAGCAGGGAGTGGAGCAAGCCAGGCCTCAAACCACGAGAAGCTCCAGCCCAAAATGCAGCCATAACGCAGTCCACAACCAGGAGAATATCAAGAGCAGGAGTAGGAGCAAGGCAGGCTTCAAAGCACGAGAAGCTCCAGTCCAAAATGCAGCCAAAATCCAGCCCAAATCCGGGAGAATCTCAGGAGCAGGGGGTGGAGCAAGGCAGGCCCCAATCCACGAGAAGCTCCAGTCCAAAATGCAGCCAAAATCCAGCCCACATCCGGGAGAATCTCAAGAGCAGGGGGTGGAGCAAGCCAGGCCTCAATCCACGAGAAGCTCCAGTCCAAAATGCAGCCAAAATCCAGCCCAAATCCGGGAGAATCTCAAGAGCAGGGGGTGGAGCAAGCCAGGCCTCAAACCACGAGAAGCTCCAACCCAAAATGCAGCCAAACTCCAGCCCACATCTTGGAGAATATCAAGAGCAGGGGGTGGAGCAAGCCAGGCCTCAAACCACGAGAAGCTCCAGCCCACGAGGCAGCCAAAATGCAATCCACATCCGGGAGAATATCATGGGCAGGGGGTGGATCAAGGCAGGCCCCAAGCCACGAGAAGCTCCAGCCCAAAAGGCAGCCAAAATGCAGCTCACATCCGGGAGAATATCATGGGCAGGTGTTGGAGCAGGCCAGGCCTCAAACCACGAGAAGCTCCAGCCTTAAAGGCAGCCAAAATGCAGCCCAACTCCGGGAGAATCTCAAGAGCAAAGGGTGGAGCAAGCCAGGCCTCAAACCACGAGAAGCTCCAACCCAAAATGCAGCCAAACTCCAGCCCACACCCGGGAGAATATCATGCAGAGGGGGTGGAGCAAGCCAGGCCTCAAAAAACGAGAAGCTCCAGCCCAAAAGGCAGCCATAACGCAGTATACATCCAGGAGAATATCAAGAGCAGGGGGTGGAGCAAGGCAGGCCCCAATCCACGAGAAGCTCCAGTCCAAGATGCAGCCAAAATCCAGCCCAAATCCGGGAGAATCTCAAGAGCAGGGGGTGGAGCAAGCCAGGCCTCAAACCACGAGAAGCTCCAGTCCAAAATGCAGCCAAAATGCAGCCCACATCCGGGAGAATATCAAGAACACAGGATGGAGCAAGCCAGGCCTCAAACCTCGAGAAGCTCCAGCCCAAAAGGCAGCCAAAATGCAGCCCACATCCGGGAGAATCTCAAGAGCAGGGAGTGGAGCAAGCCAGGCCTCAAACCACGAGAAGCTCCAGCCCAAAATGCAGCCATAACGCAGTCCACATCCAGGAGAATATCAAGAGCAGGAGTAGGAGCAAGGCAGGCTTCAAAGCACGAGAATCTCCAGTCCAAAAGGCAGCCAAAATCCAACCAACCCACGGGAGAATCTCAAGAGCAGGGGGTGGAGCAAGCCAGGCCTCAAACCATGAGAAGCTCCAGCCCAAAAGGCAGCCATAACACAGCCCATATCCGGGAGAATATCATGGGCAGGTGTTGGAGCAGGCCAGGCCTCAAACCATGAGAAGCTCCAGCCCAACAGGCAGCCAAAATGCAGCCCACATCCAGGAGAATCTCAAGAGCAGGTGGTGGAGCAAGCCAGGCCTCAAACCACGAGAAGCTCCAACCCAAAATGCAGCCAAACTCCAGCCCACATCTTGGAGAATATCAAGAGCAGGGTGTGGAGCAAGCCAGGCCTCAAACCACGAGAAGCTCCAGCCTTAAAGGCAGCCAAAATGCAGCCCACATCCAGGAGAATATCAAGAGCAGGGGGTGGATCAAGGCAGGCCCCAAGCCACGAGAAGCTCCAGCCTAAAAGGCAGCCAAAATGCAGCTCACATCCGGGAGAATATCAAGAGCAGGAGGTGGAGCAAGCCAGGCCTCAAACCACGAGAAGCTCCAGCCCAAAAGGCAGCCATAACGCAGTATACATCCACAAGAATATCAAGAGCACGGGTTGGAGCAAGCCAGGCCTCAAACCACGAGAAGCTCCAGCATAATAGGCAGCCAAAACGCAGCGCACATCCGGGAGAATCTCAAGAGCACGGGGTGGAGCAAGGCAGGACTCAAATCACGAGAAGCTACAGCCCAAAAGGCAGCCAAAATCCAGCCCACATCCGGGAGAATATCAAGAGCAGGAGGTGGAGCAAGGCAGGCCCCAATCCACGAGAAGCTCCAGCCCAAAATGCAACCAAAATCCTGCCCACATCCAGGAGAATCTCAAGAGCAGGGGGTGGAGCAAGCCAGGTATCAAACCACGAGAAGCTCCAGTCCAAAAGGCAGCCAAAATACAGCCCACGTCCAGGAGAATATCATGGGCAGGGGGTGGAGCAAGCCAGGCCTCAAACCACGAGAAGCTCCAGCCCAAAAGGCAGCCAAAATCCAGCCCACATCCGGGAGAATACGAGAACACGGGGTGGAGCAATCCCGGCCTCAAACCACGAGAAGCTCCAGCCCAAAAGGCAGCCAAAACGCAGCCCACATCCGGGAGAATCTCAAGAGCAGGGGTTGGAGCAAGCCAGGCCTCAAACAACGAAAATTTCCAGCCCAAAATGCAACCACAAATGCAGCCCACATCCGGGAGAATATCAAGAGCAGGGGGTGGAGCAAGCCAGGCCTCAAACCACGAGAAGCTCCAGCCCAAAATGCAGCCATAAAACTGTCCACATCCAGGAGAATATCAAGAGCAGGGGTTGGAGCAAGCCAGGCTTCAAACCACGAGAAGCTCCAGCCCAAAAAGCAGCCAAAATCCAACCAAACAGCAGGAGAATCTCAAGAGCATGGGGTGGAGCAAGCCAGGCCTCAAACCTTGAGAAGCTACAGCCCAATAGGCAGCCACAATGCAGTGGACATTCGGGAGAATATCAAGAGCAGGGTGTGGAGCAAGGCAGGCCCCAATCCACGAGAAGCTCCAGTCCAAAAGGCAGCCAAGATACAGCCCACATCCGGGAGAATATCAAGAGCAGGGGGTGGAGCAAGCCAGGCCTCAAACCACGAGAAACTCCAGCCCAAAATGCAGCCAAAATGCAGCCCACATCTGGGAGAATCTCAAGAACAGGGGCTGGAGCAAGCCAGGCCTCAAACCACAAGAAGCTCCAGCCCAAAATGCAGCCATAACGCAGTCCACATCCAGGAGAATATCAAGAGCAGGGGGTGGAGCAAGCCAGGCTTCAAGCACGAGAATCTCCAGCCCAAATTGCAACCACAAATGCAGCCCACATCCGGGAGAATATAAAGAGCAGGGGGTGGAGCAAGCCAGGCCTCAAACTACAAGAAGCTCCAGCCCAAAATGCAGCCAAAATCCGACACTATATCTGGGAGAATCTCAAGAGCAGGGGTTGGAGCAAGCCAGTCCTCAAACCACAAGAAGCTCCAGCCCAAAAAGCAGCCAAAATGCAGCCCACATCCGGGAGAATCTCAAGAGCAGGGGGTGGAGCAAGCCAGGCCTCAAACCACGAGAAGCTCCAGCCCAAAAGGCAGCCAAAATCCAGCCCATATCCGGGAGAATCTCAAGAGCAGGGGGTGGAGCAAGCCAGGCCTCAAACCACGAGAAGCTCCAGCCCAAAAGGCAGCCAAAATCCAGCCCTTTATCTTGGAGAATATCAAGAGTAGGGGCTGGAGCAAGCCAGGCCTCAAACCATGAGAAGCTCCAGCCCAAAATGCAGCCAAATACAGCCCACATCCGGGAGAATATCAAGAGCAGAGGGTGGAGCAAGCCAGGCTTCAAACCACGACAATCTCCAGCCCAAAAAGCAGCCAAAATCCAACCAACCAGCAGGAGAATCTCAAGAGCAGGGGGTGGAGCAAGCCAGGCCTCAAACCTCGAGAAGCTACAGCCCAATAGGCAGCCACAATGCAGCGGACATTCGGGAGAATATCAAGAGCAGGGTGTGGAGCAAGCCAGGCCTCAAACCACGAGAAGCTCCAGCCCAAAAGGCAGCCAAAATGCAGCCCACATCCGGGAGAATATCAAGAACACAGGATGGAGCAAGCCAGGCCTCAAACCTCGAGAAGCTCCAGCCCAAAAGGCAGCCAAAATCCAGACCACATCCGGGAGAATATCAAGAGCACGGGGTGGAGCAAGCCAGGCCTCAAACCACGAGAAGCTCCAGCCCAAAATGCAGCCAAAATTCAGCCCACATCCGGGAGAATATCAAGAGCAGGGCGTGGAGCAAGCCAGGCCTCAAACCACGAGAAGCTCCAGCCCAAAAGGCAGCCAAAATGCAGCCCACATCCGGGAGAATCTCAAGAGCAGGGAGTGGAGCAAGCCAGGCCTCAAACCACGAGAAGCTCCAGCCCAAAATGCAGCCATAACGCAGTCCACAACCAGGAGAATATCAAGAGCAGGAGTAGGAGCAAGGCAGGCTTCAAAGCACGAGAAGCTCCAGTCCAAAATGCAGCCAAAATCCAGCCCAAATCCGGGAGAATCTCAGGAGCAGGGGGTGGAGCAAGGCAGGCCCCAATCCACGAGAAGCTCCAGTCCAAAATGCAGCCAAAATCCAGCCCACATCCGGGAGAATCTCAAGAGCAGGGGGTGGAGCAAGCCAGGCCTCAATCCACGAGAAGCTCCAGTCCAAAATGCAGCCAAAATCCAGCCCAAATCCGGGAGAATCTCAAGAGCAGGGGGTGGAGCAAGCCAGGCCTCAAACCACGAGAAGCTCCAACCCAAAATGCAGCCAAACTCCAGCCCACATCTTGGAGAATATCAAGAGCAGGGGGTGGAGCAAGCCAGGCCTCAAACCACGAGAAGCTCCAGCCCACGAGGCAGCCAAAATGCAATCCACATCCGGGAGAATATCATGGGCAGGGGGTGGATCAAGGCAGGCCCCAAGCCACGAGAAGCTCCAGCCCAAAAGGCAGCCAAAATGCAGCTCACATCCGGGAGAATATCATGGGCAGGTGTTGGAGCAGGCCAGGCCTCAAACCACGAGAAGCTCCAGCCTTAAAGGCAGCCAAAATGCAGCCCACATCCGGGAGAATCTCAAGAGCAGGGGGTGGAGCAAGCCAGGCCTCAAACCACGAGAAGCTCCAACCCAAAATGCAGCCAAAATGCAGCCCACACCCGGGAGAATATCATGCAGAGGGGGTGGAGCAAGCCAGGCCTCAAACCTCGAGAAGCTCCAGCCCAAAAGGCAGCCAAAATCCAGACCACATCCGGGAGAATATCAAGAGCACGGGGTGGAGCAAGCCAGGCCTCAAACCACGAGAAGCTCCAGCCCAAATTGCAGCCAAAATGCAGCCCACATCCGGGAGAATATCAAGAGCAGGGGGTGGAGCAAGCCAGGCCTCAAACCACGAGAAGCTCCAGCCCAAAAGGCAGCCAAAATGCAGCCCACATCCGGGAGAATCTCAAGAGCAGGGGGTGGAGCAAGCCAGGCCTCAAACCACGAGAAGCTCCAGCCCAAAATGCAGCCATAACGCAGTCCACATCCAGGAGAATATCAAGAGCAGGGGTTGGAGCAAGCCAGGCTTCAAACCACGAGAAGCTCCAGCCCAATAGGCAGCCAAAACGCAGCCCACATTCGGGAGAATCTCAAGAGCAGGGGGTGGAGCAAGGCAGGCCTCAAACCACGAGAAGCTCCAGCCCAATAGGCAGCCAAAATCCAGCCCACATCCGGGAGAATATCAAGAGCAGGGGGTGGAGCAAGGCAGGCCCCAATCCACGAGAAGCTCCAGTCCAAAATGCAGCCAAAATCCAGCCCAAATCCGGGAGAATCTCAAGAGCAGGGGGTGGAGCAAGCCAGGCCTCAAACCACGAGAAGCTCCAGTCCAAAATGCAGCCAAAATGCAGCCCACATCCGGGAGAATCTCAAGAACACAGGATGGAGCAAGCCAGGCCTCAAACCTCGAGAAGCTCCAGCCCAAAAGGCAGCCAAAATGCAGCCCACATCCGGGAGAATCTCAAGAGCAGGGAGTGGAGCAAGCCAGGCCTCAAACCACGAGAAGCTCCAGCTCAAAATGCAGCCATAACGCAGTCCACAACCAGGAGAATATCAAGAGCAGGAGTAGGAGCAAGGCAGGCTTCAAAGCACGAGAATCTCCAGTCCAAAAGGCAGCCAAAATCCAACCAACCCACGGGAGAATCTCAAGAGCAGGGGGTGGAGCAAGCCAGGCCTCAAACCATGAGAAGCTCCAGCCCAAAAGGCAGCCATAACACAGCCCACATCCAGGAGAATATCATGGGCAGGTGTTGGAGCAGGCCAGGCCTCAAACCACGAGAAGCTCCAGCCTTAAAGGCAGCCAAAATGCAGCCCAAATCCGGGAGAATCTCAAGAGCAGGGGGTGGAGCAAGCCAGGCCTCAAACCACGAGAAGCTCCAACCCAAAATGCAGCCAAACTCCAGCCCACATCTTGGAGAATATCAAGAGCAGGGGGTGGAGCCAGCCAGGCCTCAAACCACGAGAAGCTCCAGCCCACGAGGCAGCCAAAATGCAGCCCACATCCGGGAGAATATCATGGGCAGGGGGTGGATCAAGGCAGGCCCCAAGTCACGAGAAGCTCCAGCCCAAAAGGCAGCCAAAATGCAGCTCACATCTGGGAGAATATCATGGGCAGGTGTTGGAGCAGGCCAGGCCTCAAACCACGAGAAGCTCCAGCCCAATAGGCAGCCAAAATGCAGCCCACATCCGGGAGAATCTCAAGAGCAGGGGGTGGAGCAAGCCAGGCCTCAAACCACGAGAAGCTCCAGCCCAAAAGGCAGCCAAAATGCAGCGCACATCCGGGAGAACATCAAGAGCAGGGGGTGGAGCAAGCCAGGCCTCAAACCACGAGAAGCTCCAGCCCAAAAGGCAGCCAAAATGCAGCCCACCTCTGGGAGAATCTCAAGAGCAGGGTTTGGAGCAAGCCAGGCCTCAAACCATGAGAATTTCCAGCCCAAAAGGCAGCCAAAATCCAGCCTTATGTCTGGGAGAATATCAAGAGTAGGGTCTGGAGCAAGCCAGGCCTCAAACCATGTGTAACTCCAGCCCAAAAGGCAGCCAAAATGCAGCCCACATCCGGGAGAATATCATGGGCAGGGGGTGGATCAAGGCAGGCCCCAAGCCACGAGAAGCTCCAGCCCAAAAGGCAGCCATAACACAGCCCACATCCGGGAGAATATCATGGGCAGGTGTTGGAGCAGGCCAGGCCTCAAACCACGAGAAGCTCCAGCCTTAAAGGCAGCCAAAATGCAGCCCACCTCCGGGAGAATCTCAAGAGCAGGGGGTGGAGCAAGCCAGGCCTCAAACCACGAGAAGCTCCAACCCAAAATGCAGCCAAACTCCAGCCCACACCCGGGAGAATATCATGCAGAGGGGGTGGAGCAAGCCAGGCCTCAAACCACGAGAAGTTCCAGCCCAAAAGGCAGCCAAAATCCAGCCCACATCCGGGAGAATATCAAGAACACAGGATGGAGCAAGCCAGGCCTCAAACCTCGAGAAGCTCCAGCCCAAAAGGCAGCCAAAATCCAGACCACATCAGGGAGAATATCAAGAGCAGGGAGTGGAGCAAGCCAGGCCTCAAACCACGAAAAACTCCAGCCCAAAATGCAGCCAAAATGCAGCCCACATCCGGGAGAATCTCAAGAGCAGGGGGTGGAGCAAGGCAGGCCTCAAACCACGAGAAGCTCCAGCCCAAAAGGCAGCCAAAATGCAGCCCACATCCGGGAGAATCTCAAGAGCAGGGAGTGGAGCAAGCCAGGCCTCAAACCACGAGAAGCTCCAGCCCAAAATGCAGCCGTAACGCAGTCCACATCCAGGAGAATATCAAGAGCAGGGTTTGGAGCAACGCAGGCTTCAAAGCACGAGAATCTCCAGTCCAAAAGGCAGCCAAAATCCAACCAACCCACGGGAGAATCTCAAGAGCAGGGGGTGGAGCAAGCCAGGCCTCAAACCATGAGAAGCTCCAGCCCAAAAGGCAGCCATAACACAGCCCACATCCGGGAGAATATCAAGAGCAGGGGGTGGAGCAGGCCAGGCCTCAAACCACGAGAAGCTCCAGCCTTAAAGGCAGCCAAAATGCAGCCCACCTCCGGGAGAATCTCAAGAGCAGGGGGTGGAGCAAGCCAGGCCTCAAAACAGGACTAAATCTAGCCTAAAATGTGGTCCATGTCCAGGAGAAATTCCAGCCCAAGTGCCACAGGAATTCCAGTCCACATCCCGGAGATAGTCCACCCGATCTCTAGGAGAAATTTGGGCCCAAGTCCAGGAGAATTTCCATTCTAAAATGCAGCCCACATCCAGGAGAAACTCAAGAAGAGGTCCGAGACCTGTCCCTCAGATCTCTCCAATGCTGGGACGTCAGATTCCCACACCTTTCTACACTCCGCCGAAGAGAAATCCACCTGCGGCTGGGTCTACCGCAGGCCCCACTCCAGACTAACGCTTTATGCCTAAGGAACTGGGGACAGGAGCACAACCTGTGGAGTTTGGGCTTTGAACTGATGCTGCCCCCAAGTTTTGCACAAAGTCCCTTCACACTATTCCCATCTGGCCCACAGTCAGATCACACCATTCCCCAGCGGGTCCCGACTCTCCATCCATCAGCGCAGCAACTCCAGCAAAGGGTTAACACAGTTCCCAGCACGCAGCTGCACGCACACGCTCCCCCCGCCAGAGACAGAAATGGCCGTGGAGATACGCATCTTGCTAGGAAGGTACCTGTTCAAATGCTTCTGGAGCCCGGTGCAAGCCTTCCCGTCACATGTCAGCATGTCTCAACAGGAGCAGAGCTGAGCCTCCAGGAGGCTTTTCAGCCCAGGCCGTGTCGACCGCTCTCTCCTTTCCCAGACTGGGGGGTGTGGAGCTCTGAGTGCCATCCCACTCCAAGGGACATGCTGGGTGCAGCCCCTGCAGACCAGGAGAAAGCAAGGGTCAGCCATGGAGCCTCCCTCTATTTAGAGAGTCATGAGATAATTGACTTCAGGCCTAAGCAATCTCCCAGCCTGGCCTTAATTGGGGCAGGCTCTTGTTGGCATTCCCAGCTGGTGCTGATCTCCCCAGACTGCCAGAAGGGTCAGGGCTGGCAGGGCATGTCTTAGTTCCCTCTCATCCTTAACTGTAATGAGGAAATGTCATGAGGCCCACTGAATTGGGCCTGAATTTCATAGGGACTTGGGTCTGAATTTCACCAGGATTTGGGTGAGAATTTCTCGTGCACTTGGGTCTGAATTTCCCCTGGATTCTGGCCCAAATTTCCCCTGTAGTAGAGCCCGAATTTCTCCTCAACGTGCCCTCTAATTTCTCTTGAACTCTGGCCAAAATTTCTCCTGCACTGCAACCTTCAATTTCTGCTGGACTCCCTGAAATTGCTCCTGCACGCCAGCTCCAACTTCTCCTGCGCCGAATCCCAGATTTGACCTGCGCTGGAGCCCAGGTTTCCCCTGGAAGTGACCTCGAATTTGGCCTGCATTGTGGCCTGCATCTCTCCAGCTTTAAGGCACGCCCCCTCGCAACTGAAAGCACGCCCCCTCACCCCTGAAGGCACACCTTCTCGCCCCTGTAGCCAGGAGAAATTGCAGCCCAAGTGCAGCAGAAATTCCAGTCCAAGTCCAGGAGATAGTCCACCTGAACTCCAAAAGATATTTAGGCCTAAGTCCAGGAGAAATTCCAGCATAAATCCAGACCATGTCCAGGAGAAATTCAGCCCCAAGCCCAACAGAAATTCCAGCCCGCGTGCAGAAGAAATTCAGGCCCAAGTCCAGGAGAAAATCCAGCCTAAAATGCAGCCCAAGTCCAGCAGAAATTTTAGCCTAAGAGCAGCCAAACTCCACTCCAGTTTCAGGAGATAGTCAACCTGAACTGCAGGAGAAAATTATGCCCAAGTCAAGGAGAAATTCCAGCATAAATCCAGCCCATATCCAGGAGAAATTCCAGCCTAAAATGTAGCCAAAGTCGAGGAGAAATTTTAGCACAAGAGCAGACAAAATCCAGTCCATAGCGAGGAGAATTTCAAGAACAGGTCCTAGAGAAATTCAGGCCTCAAACCAGGACTAATTCCAGCCTAAAATGAGGCCCAAGTCCAGGAGAAATTCCAGCCCAAATCCTGCAGAAATTCCAGTCCAACTCCAGGAGATACTCCACCTGAACTCCAGGAGAAATTTGGACCCAAGTCCAGGAGAAATTGAAGTCCAAATCTAGGAAAAATTTGAACCAAAATGCAGGTGATATTGCGGCCAAGTCTAGGAGAAATTCTGGCCTAAAATTCAGCGCAAGTCCAGCAGAAGCTTTAGATCAAGGGCAGCCAAAATCCAGCCCACATCCAGGAGAAATTCAAGAACAAGGCCTAGAGAAATTCAGGCCTCAAACCAGGAGTAATTCCAGCCTAAATTGAGGCCCAAGTCCAGGAGAAATTCCAGCCCAAGTGCAGCAGTAATTCCAGTCCAAGTCCCAGAGATAGTCCACCCGAACTCTAGGAGAAATTTGAGCCCAAGTCCAGGAGAAATTACAGCCTAAATGCAGTCCAAGTGGAGGAGAAATTTGGGCCCAGATCCAGGAGAAAATCCAGCCTAAAATGCAGCCCAAGTCCAGCAGAAATTTTAGCCCAAGAGCAGCCAAAATCCAGTCCAATTTCAGGAGATAGTCCAACCGAACTCCAGGAGAAAATTAGGCCTATGTCCAGGAGGCATTCCAGCCCAAATGTCGCAGAAATTCCAGTCCAAGTCATGGAGATAGTCCACCCAAACTCCAGGAGAAATTTGGGTCCAAGTCCAGGAGAAATTCCAGCCCAAGAGCAGCCAAAATCCAGCCCACATCCAGGAGAAATTCAAGAACAGGGCCTAGAGAAATTCAGGCCTCAAACCAAGAGTTATTCCAGCCTAAAATGAAGCCCAAGTCCAGGAGAAATTCCAGCCCAAATCCTGCAGAAATTCCAGTCCAAATCCAGGAGATAGTCCATCTGAACTCCAGGAGAATTTTGGGCCCAAGTCCAGGAGAAATTGCAGCAAAAATCCAGTTCACGTGCAGGAGAAATTCAGGCCCAAGTCCAGAGGAAAATCCAGCCTAAAATGCAGCCCAAGTCCAGGAGACATTCAGGCCCAAGGGCAGCCAAAATCCAGCCCACATTCAGGAGAAATTCAAGAACAGGGCCTAGAGAAATTCAGGCCTGAAACCAGGAGTAATCCCAGCCTAAAATTAGGCCCAAGTCCAGGAGAAATTACAGCCTAAATCCAGACCAAGAAGAGGAGAAATTTGGGCCCTGCTCCAGGAGAAATTCCAGGCTAAAATGCAGCCCAAGTCCAGGAGAAATTCAGCCCTAAACCCAATAGAAATTCCAGCCCACGTGCAGGAGAAATTCAGGCCAAGTCCAGGAGAAAATCCAGCCTAAAATGCAGCCCAAGACCAGCAGAAATTTTAGCCCAAGAGCAGCCGAAATCCAGTCCAATTTCAGGACATAGTCCACCCGAACTCCAAAAGAAATTTAGACCTATGTGCAGGAGAAATTCAAGCCAAAAGTCAAGAGAAATTCAGCCCTGAGCCCAATAGAAATTCTAGCCCACGTGCAGGAGAAATTCGGGCCCAAGTCCAGGAGAAAATCCAGCCTAAAATACAGCCCAAATCCAGCAGAAATTTTAGCCCAAGAGCAGCCAACATCCCGTCCAATTTCAGGAGATAGTCCCCCCGAAATCCAGAAGAAAATTAGGCCTAAGTCCAGGAGACATTCCAGCCTAAAATGCAGGCCAGGTCCAGGAGAAATTCCAGCCCAAGAGCTGCCAAAATCAAGCCCACATCCAGGAGAAATTCAAGAACAGGGCCTAGAGAAATTCAGGCCTCAAACCAGGACTAATTCCAGCCTAAAATGAGGCCCAAGTCCAGGAGAAATTCCAGCCCAAGAGCAGCAGAAATTCCAGTCCAATTCCAGGAGAGAGTCCACCCGAACTCCAGGAGAAATTCCAGCCCAAATCCAGGAGAAATTCAAGTCAAATCTAGGAAAAATTTGAGCCAAAGTGCAGGTGATATTGTGACCAAGTCTAGGAGAAATTCCATCCAAACTGCAGCAGTAATTCCAGTCCGAGTCCCGGAGATAGTCCACCCGAACTCTAGGAGAAAATTGGGCCCAAGTCCAGGACAAATTACAGCCTAAATCCAGCCCAAGTGGAGGAGAAATTTGGGCCCAGATCCAGGAGAGATTACAGCAAAAATCCAGTCCAGGTGGAGGAGAAATTTGGGCCCAAGTCCAGGAGAAAATCCAGCCTAAAATGCAGCCCAAGTCCAGCAGAAATTTTAGCCCAAGAGCAGGCAAAATCCAGTCCAATTTCAGGAGATAGTCCAACCAAACTCCAGGAAAAATTTGGGCTCACGTGCAGGAGAAATTAAAGCCTAAATCCAGTCCATGTGGAGGAGAAATTTCGTCCCAGCTCCAGCAGACATTCCAGCCTAAAATGCAGACTAAGTCCAGGAGAAATTCAAGTACAGGGCTAAGAGAAATTCAGGCCTCAAACCAGGTGTAATTCCAGCCAAAATAGAGGCACAAGCCCAGGAGAAATTCCAGCCCAAGTGCAGCAGAAATTCCAGTCCAAGTCCAGGAGAAATTCAAGCCAAAAGTCAAGAGAAATTCAGCCCCGAGCCCAATAGAAATTCCAGCCCACATGCAGGAGAAATTTCAGTCCAAATCCAGGAGATATTCCACCCAAACACCAGGAGAAATTTGGGCCCAAGTCCAGGAGAAATTACAGCCTAAATCCAGTCCAAGAAGAGGAGAAATTTGGCCCAAGCGCAGCAGAAATTCCAGCCTAAAATGCAGCCCAAGTCCAGGAGAAATTCAGCCCTAAACCCAATAGAAATTCAGGCCCAAGTGCAGGAGAAATTCGGGCCCAAGTCCAGGAGAAAATCCAGCCTAAAATGCAGCCCAAGTCCAGCAGAAATTTTAGCCCAAGAGCAGCCAACATCCCGTCCAATTTCAGGAGATAGTCCAACCGAACTCCAGGAGAAAATTAGGCCTAAGTCCAGGAGACATTCCAGCCTAAAATGCAGGCCAGGTCCAGGAGAAATTCCAGCCCAAGAGCTGCCAAAATCAAGCCCACATCCAGGAGAAATTCAAGAACAGGGCCTAGAGAAATTCAGGCCTCAAACCAAGAGTTATTCCAGCCTAAAATGAAGCCCAAGTCCAGCAGAAATTTTAGCCCAAGAGCAGGCAAAATCCAGTCCAATTTCAGGAGATAGTCCAACCAAACTCCAGGAAAAATTTGGGCTCACGTGCAGGAGAAATTAAAGCCTAAATCCAGTCCATGTGGAGGAGAAATTTCGTCCCAGCTCCAGCAGACATTCCAGCCTAAAATGCAGACTAAGTCCAGGAGAAATTCAAGTACAGGGCTAAGAGAAATTCAGGCCTCAAACCAGGTGTAATTCCAGCCAAAATAGAGGCACAAGCCCAGGAGAAATTCCAGCCCAAGTGCAGCAGAAATTCCAGTCCAAGTCCAGGAGAAATTCAAGCCAAAAGTCAAGAGAAATTCAGCCCCGAGCCCAATAGAAATTCCAGCCCACATGCAGGAGAAATTTCAGTCCAAATCCAGGAGATATTCCACCCAAACACCAGGAGAAATTTGGGCCCAAGTCCAGGAGAAATTACAGCCTAAATCCAGTCCAAGAAGAGGAGAAATTTGGCCCAAGCGCAGCAGAAATTCCAGCCTAAAATGCAGCCCAAGTCCAGGAGAAATTCAGCCCTAAACCCAATAGAAATTCAGGCCCAAGTGCAGGAGAAATTCGGGCCCAAGTCCAGGACCCAAGTCCAGCAGAAATTTTAGCCCAAGAGCAGCCAACATCCCGTCCAATTTCAGGAGATAGTCCAACCGAACTCCAGGAGAAAATTAGGCCTAAGTCCAGGAGACATTCCAGCCTAAAATGCAGGCCAGGTCCAGGAGAAATTCCAGCCCAAGAGCTGCCAAAATCAAGCCCACATCCAGGAGAAATTCAAGAACAGGGCCTAGAGAAATTCAGGCCTCAAACCAGGACTAATTCCAGCCTAAAATGAGGCCCAAGTCCAGGAGAAATTCCAGCCCAAGAGCAGCAGAAATTCCAGTCCAATTCCAGGAGAGAGTCTACACGAACTCCAGGAGAAATTCAACCCCAGGTCCAGGAGAAATTCAAGTCCAAATCTAGGAAAAATTTGAGCCAAAGTGCAGGTGATATTATGGGCAAGACTAGGAGAAATTCAATCCTGAATTCAGCCCAATTTCAATAGAAATCCCCCCTCGCCCCTTAAGCCCCGCCCCCTCGCCCCTTAAGCCCCGCCCCCTCGCCCCTTAAGCCCCGCCCCCTCGCCCCTTAAGCCCCGCCCCCTCGCCCCTTAAGCCCCGCCCCCTCGCCCCTTAAGCCCCGCCCCCTCGCCCCTTAAGCCCCGCCCCCTCGCCCCTTAAGCCCCGCCCCCTCGCCCCTTAAGCCCCGCCCCCTCGCCCCTTAAGCCCCGCCCCCTCGCCCCTTAAGCCCCGCCCCCTCGCCCCTTAAGCCCCGCCCCCTCGCCCCTTAAGCCCCGCCCCCTCGCCCCTTAAGCCCCGCCCCCTCGCCCCTTAAGCCCCGCCCCCTCGCCCCTTAAGCCCCGCCCCCTCGCCCCTTAAGCCCCGCCCCCTCGCCCCTTAAGCCCCGCCCCCTCGCCCCTTAAGCCCCGCCCCCTCGCCCCTTAAGCCCCGCCCCCTCGCCCCTTAAGCCCCGCCCCCTCGCCCCTTAAGCCCCGCCCCCTCGCCCCTTAAGCCCCGCCCCCTCGCCCCTTAAGCCCCGCCCCCTCGCCCCTTAAGCCCCGCCCCCTCGCCCCTTAAGCCCCGCCCCCTCGCCCCTTAAGCCCCGCCCCCTCGCCCCTTAAGCCCCGCCCCCTCGCCCCTTAAGCCCCGCCCCCTCGCCCCTTAAGCCCCGCCCCCTCGCCCCTTAAGCCCCGCCCCCTCGCCCCTTAAGCCCCGCCCCCTCGCCCCTTAAGCCCCGCCCCCTCGCCCCTTAAGCCCCGCCCCCTCGCCCCTTAAGCCCCGCCCCCTCGCCCCTTAAGCCCCGCCCCCTCGCCCCTTAAGCCCCGCCCCCTCGCCCCTTAAGCCCCGCCCCCTCGCCCCTTAAGCCCCGCCCCCTCGCCCCTTAAGCCCCGCCCCCTCGCCCCTTAAGCCCCGCCCCCTCGCCCCTTAAGCCCCGCCCCCTCGCCCCTTAAGCCCCGCCCCCTCGCCCCTTAAGCCCCGCCCCCTCGCCCCTTAAGCCCCGCCCCCTCGCCCCTTAAGCCCCGCCCCCTCGCCCCTTAAGCCCCGCCCCCTCGCCCCTTAAGCCCCGCCCCCTCGCCCCTTAAGCCCCGCCCCCTCGCCCCTTAAGCCCCGCCCCCTCGCCCCTTAAGCCCCGCCCCCTCGCCCCTTAAGCCCCGCCCCCTCGCCCCTTAAGCCCCGCCCCCTCGCCCCTTAAGCCCCGCCCCCTCGCCCCTTAAGCCCCGCCCCCTCGCCCCTTAAGCCCCGCCCCCTCGCCCCTTAAGCCCCGCCCCCTCGCCCCTTAAGCCCCGCCCCCTCGCCCCTTAAGCCCCGCCCCCTCGCCCCTTAAGCCCCGCCCCCTCGCCCCTTAAGCCCCGCCCCCTCGCCCCTTAAGCCCCGCCCCCTCGCCCCTTAAGCCCCGCCCCCTCGCCCCTTAAGCCCCGCCCCCTCGCCCCTTAAGCCCCGCCCCCTCGCCCCTTAAGCCCCGCCCCCTCGCCCCTTAAGCCCCGCCCCCTCGCCCCTTAAGCCCCGCCCCCTCGCCCCTTAAGCCCCGCCCCCTCGCCCCTTAAGCCCCGCCCCCTCGCCCCTTAAGCCCCGCCCCCTCGCCCCTTAAGCCCCGCCCCCTCGCCCCTTAAGCCCCGCCCCCTCGCCCCTTAAGCCCCGCCCCCTCGCCCCTTAAGCCCCGCCCCCTCGCCCCTTAAGCCCCGCCCCCTCGCCCCTTAAGCCCCGCCCCCTCGCCCCTTAAGCCCCGCCCCCTCGCCCCTTAAGCCCCGCCCCCTCGCCCCTTAAGCCCCGCCCCCTCGCCCCTTAAGCCCCGCCCCCTCGCCCCTTAAGCCCCGCCCCCTCGCCCCTTAAGCCCCGCCCCCTCGCCCCTTAAGCCCCGCCCCCTCGCCCCTTAAGCCCCGCCCCCTCGCCCCTTAAGCCCCGCCCCCTCGCCCCTTAAGCCCCGCCCCCTCGCCCCTTAAGCCCCGCCCCCTCGCCCCTTAAGCCCCGCCCCCTCGCCCCTTAAGCCCCGCCCCCTCGCCCCTTAAGCCCCGCCCCCTCGCCCCTTAAGCCCCGCCCCCTCGCCCCTTAAGCCCCGCCCCCTCGCCCCTTAAGCCCCGCCCCCTCGCCCCTTAAGCCCCGCCCCCTCGCCCCTTAAGCCCCGCCCCCTCGCCCCTTAAGCCCCGCCCCCTCGCCCCTTAAGCCCCGCCCCCTCGCCCCTTAAGCCCCGCCCCCTCGCCCCTTAAGCCCCGCCCCCTCGCCCCTTAAGCCCCGCCCCCTCACCATGTATTCTAGGATCTCTTTCAGCCCTAATGAACGAGAAACTCACACCCTCATCCTGCTCAAATTCGGGCCCAAGACCAAGAGAAACAAAACCAGGGCCCCTTGCAGCGCGGCTGGCCTGCTTCAAAAGGAAGGCCTGCCTCTTACCTTCCCAGTCCCAGGTGAGGCTGAGGTGAGTCCGCGGTGGGTGTGAGTCCGACTCGAAGTCCCAGTCTGTAGCTGTAGGGCAGTGGGCCGACCGGCGGCCCTTTCAAGGCTGGTCAGCGGTGCTGCAAAGGGAAGAGGCTTGGTCTTCAGCTGGACTCGCCTCGGCCTTACAAGGCAAGAGGTATTGTGTCCAAAGCATGTGGGCAGCACGCGCCGCCGGGGCCTCTTTTGCGGAAGGCGACCAGCGCTGCCAAGGAAAGAATGCCTCTTACCTTGCGAGGTCAATGTGAATCGAAGTCCAAAGCGGTGGGGCGGTGGGGCAAGCTCGGGCCCCTTTCGAGGCAGGCCAGTGATGCTGCAGTGGCAGGCATGCCTCTTACCTTCAGAATCAGAGGCAAGTGTGAGGCGGAGCAAATTGAAATCTGAAGCAGGAGGGGGGCATGCCAAGCTGGGGCTGCTTGCGAGGCAGGCCCATGTCCCTGCAAAGGAAGAAATGCCTCTTACCTTAAGAGTGCAGGGACGCCCTGAAGCCTAGGGGGGCCAGGAGGCGCAACAAGACCAACAGCAGCAGCGAAGCTCAGCACCACACCAAGAGCAGCGCGAGACCCCCAGCGGCAGCGCAACGCTAACAGCGGTGGTGAGACACACAACGACGCAACAACAAGGCACGCCAGCTCCAACAGCGGTGCGAGACCCACAACAGTGGCACAACACCCAGAGCGGCAGCGAGGCACACCACAGCACCAAGAGCAACAAGAGACCCAGATGGCCGAGCCGTGGCCCCTTTTGAGGCAGGCCCGCGCCCCTACAAAGGAAGGAATGCCTCTTACCTTGCGAGTCCAAGGCGGAGGCGAGCCGACTCGAAGTGCGAGTCTGAAGCGGCAGGGCAGTGAACCAGGCCCGGGCCCCTTTAGAGGCAGGCCAGTGTCCCTCCAAAGGAAGAAATGCCTCTTACCTTAAGAGTGCAGGGACACCCCAAATCTGAGAGGGCCAGGAGACGCCACGACACCAAGAGCGGCACTCTGATTCTGAGGCGGCCAGGAGGCACACCAAGACCCTCAGCGAGGCGTCCCGATACCCTCAGCAGCAGCGCAAACCTAACAGCAGTGGCGAGACACACAGCAGCGCAACAACAGCAGAAGCACGACACCCAGAGCAGCAACGAGGCGCTCCGACTCCAAGAGCAGCGCGAGACAAACAGAGCGGCGGTGACACACACAGAGCGGCAACGAGGCGCGCCGGCTCCAAGAGCGGCAAGAGAACCCCAGCGGCGGCGACACACACAGAGCGGCAACGAGGCGCGCCGGCTCCAAGAGCGGCGCGAGACCCCCAGCGGCGGCGACACACACAGAGCGGCAACGAGGCGCGCCGGCTCCAAGAGCGGCATACCACACCCAGAGCAGCACCACAAGCAACAACAGACCCAGAGGGCGACTCGAAGGGCGAGTCCGAAGCGGCGCGAGGCGTGCCGAGCCGGGGCCCCTTTCGAGGCAGGCCCGCGCCCCTGCGAAGGAAGGAATGCCTCTTACCTTAAGAGTGCAGGGACGCCCCAAGTCTGAGGGGGCCAGGAGGCGCCACGACACCAAGAGTAGCGCCCAGACCAAGAGCGGCAGCGAAGCGCACCACCACACCAAGAGCGGCGCGAGACCCCCAGAGCAGCGGCGCAACGCTAGCAGTGACGCGAGACCCCAGAGCGGCAGCGCAAAGCTAGCAGTGACGGCGAGACCCCCAGAGCGGCGGCGAGGCGCGCCGGCTCCAAGAGCGGCGCAAGACCCCCAGCGGCGGCGAGACACACAGAGCGGCAACGAGGCGCGCCGGCTCCAAGAGCGGCGCGAGACCCCCAGCGGCGGCGACGACACACACAGAGCGGCAACGAGGCGCGCCGGCTCCAAGAGCGGCGCGAGACCCCCAGCGGCGGCGACGACACACACAGAGCGGCAACGAGGCGCGCCGGCTCCAAGAGCGGCGCGAGACCCCCAGAGCGGCAACGAGGCGCGCCGGCTCCAAGAGCGGCGCGAGACCCCCAGGGGCGGCGAGACCCCCAGAGCGGCAACGAGGCGCGCCGGCTCCAAGAGCGGCGCGAGTCCCCCAGGGGCGGCGAGACCCACAGAGCGGCAACGAGGCGCGCCGGCTCCAAGAGCAGCGCGAGTCCCCCAGCAGCGGCGAGACACACAGAGCGGCAACGAGGCGCACCGGCTCCAAGAGCGGCATACCACACCCAGAGCAGCACCACAAGCAACAACAGATCCAGATGGCCGAGCCGGGGCCCCTTTCGAGGCAGGCCCGCGCCCCTGCGAAGGAAGGAATGCCGCTTACCTTGCGAGGCCGAGGCGGAGGCGAGGGCGACTCGAAGGGCGAGTGCGAAGCGGCGCGAGGCGTGCCGAGCCGGGGCCCCTTTCGAGGCAGGCCCGCGCCCCTGCGGAGGAAGGAATGCCGCTTACCTTGCGAGGCCGAGGCCGAGGCGAGGGCGACTCGAAGGGCGAGTGCGAAGCGGCGCGAGGCGTGCCGAGCCGGGGCCCCTTTCGAGGCAGGCCCGCGCCCCTGCGGAGGAAGGAATGCCGCTTACCTTGCGAGGCCGAGGCCGAGGCGAGGGCGACTCGAAGGGCGAGTGCGAAGCGGCGCGAGGCGTGCCGAGCCGGGGCCCCTTTCGAGGCAGGCCCGCGCCCCTGCGAAGGAAGGAATGCCGCTTACCTTGCGAGGCCGAGGCGGAGGCGAGGGCGACTCGAAGGGCGAGTGCGAAGCGGCGCGAGGCGTGCCGAGCCGGGGCCCCTTTCGAGGCAGGCCCGCGCCCCTGCGAAGGAAGGAATGCCGCTTACCTTGCGAGGCCGAGGCGGAGGCGAGGGCGACTCGAAGGGCGAGTGCGAAGCGGCGCGAGGCGTGCCGAGCCGGGGCCCCTTTCGAGGCAGGCCCGCGCCCCTGCGGAGGAAGGAATGCCGCTTACCTTGCGAGGCCGAGGTGGAGGCGAGGGCGACTCGAAGGGCGAGTGCGAAGCGGCGCAAGGCGTGCCGAGCCGGGGCCCCTTTCGAGGCAGGCCCGCGCCCCTGCGAAGGAAGGAATGCCTCTTACCTTAAGAGTGCAGGGATGCCCCAAGTCTGAGGGGGCCAGGAGGCGCCACGACACCAAGAGTAGCGCCCAGACCAAGAGCGGCAGCGAAGCGCACCACCACACCAAGAGCGGCGCGAGACCCCCAGAGCAGCGGCGCAACGCTAGCAGTGACGCGAGACCCCAGAGCGGCAGCGCAAAGCTATCAGCAGCGGCGAGACCCCCAGAGTGGCGGCGCAGCGCGCCGGCTCCAAGTGCGGCGCGAGACCCCCAGCGGCGGCACAACGCTAACAGCAGCGGCGAGACCCCCAGAGCGGCGGCGAGGCGCGCCAGCTCCAAGAGCGGCGCGAGACCCCCAGCGGCGGCGAGACCCCCAGAGCGGCAGCAAGGCGCGCCGGCTCCAAGAGCGGCGCGAGACCCCCAGCGGCGGCGCAACGCTAACAGCGGCGGCGAGACCCCCAGAGCGGCAACGAGGCGCGCCGGCTCCAAGAGCGGCATGAGACCCCCAGTGGCGGCACGAGTCCAAGAGCGGCGGCGAGGCGCGCCGGCTCCAAGAGCAGCGCGAGACCCCCAGCGGCGGCGCGAGTCCAAGAGCGGCGGCGAGGCACGCCGGCTCCAAGAGCAGCGTGAGACCCCCAGCGGCGGCGCGAGTCCAAGAGCGGCGGCGCAACGCTAACAGCGGCGGCGAGACCCCCAGCGGCAGCGGCGAGGCGCACCGGCTCCAAGAGCGGCGCGAGACCCCCAGCGGCAGCGCAACACTAACAGCAGCGGCGAGACCCCCAGAGCGGCGGCGAGGCGCGCCGGCTCCAATAGCAGCGCGAGACCCCCAGCGGCGGCGCGAGTCCAAGAGCAGCGGCGAGGCACGCCGGCTCCAAGAGCAGCGCGAGACCCCCAGCGGCGGCGCAACGCTAACAGCAGCGGCGAGACTCCCAGCGGCGGCGGCGAGGCGCACCGGCTCCAAGAGCGGCGCGAGACCCCCAGCGGCGGCACAACGCTAACAGCAGCGGCGAGACCCCCAGAGCGGCAACGAGGCGCACCGGCTCCAAGAGCGGCGCAAGACCCCCAGCGGCGGCACAACACCCAGAGCGGCAACGAGGCGCACCACAGCACCAAGAGCAACAAGAGACCCAGATCGCCAAGCCGTGGCCCCTTTCAAGGCAGGCCTGCATCCGTGGAAAGGAAGGAATGCCTCTTACCTTAAGAGTGCAGAAACGCCCTGATTCTGAGGGGACCAAGAGGCTCCATGAGACAAAGAGCACTGCCACACCAAGAGTGGCGTGAGACTCACAATGGCAGCGCAACCACAAGAGCAGCACGACATCAAGGGCAGTGGCAAGGCACACCACCACACTAAGGAGCAGCGTGACAGCCAGAGTGGCAGCGAGCCATGCCACACCACCTATAGAGTTGCAAGACCAAGTGCATTGCAACAAGAGCAGCACAAAACCCAGAGCAGCAGCGAGGTGTGCAGCAACAGCGAGAACGGCAGCGAGAGCCAGACCATCGAGCCGGGGCACCTTTCGAGGTGGACCAGTGTCCCTGCAAAGGAAGGAATGTGTCCTACCTTCAGAGTCCAGGGATGCCCCAAGTCTGAAGCAGCAAGTAGGTGCCATGACACCAAGAGCAGCAGGCCAGAACACCGAGCTGGGGCCCCTTTTGAGGTGGGCCAGCATCCCTGCAAACAAAGGAATACCTCTTACCTTCAGAGTCCAGTAACACCCTGGGCCCCAGGCGGCAAGGAGGCGCGCCGAGACCAAGAGCAGCAGTGAGTCGCGCCACCACACCAACAGCGGTGCAAGACCCAGAGCGGCAGTGAGGCGCACAGACTCCAAGAGAGGCGTGAAACCCAAAGCACCGCAACAAGAGCGGCACAACACCCAGAGCGGTGGCAAGGCGCACCAATTCCAAGAGCAGCACGACGGCAAGACACAGAGCACCAAGCCAGTGCGCCTTTCGTGGCTGGCCAGCGTCCCTGCAAAGAAGGAAAGCCTCCTACCTTCAGAGTCCAGGGACACCCCAAGTCCCAGGCGGCAAGGAGCGCTGTGACACCAAGAGCGACGGGGCAGCACGCCGAGCCAGGGTTTCTTTTGAGGTAGGTCAGCGTCCCTGCAAAGGAAGGAATGACCTTAACCTTAAGAGTGCAGGGATGCCCCAAGTCCGAGGTGGCGAGGAGGCGCCACGAGATCAAGAGCAGCACTGAGACCAAGAGCAGTGGCGAGGCACACTGCGACACCCAGAGCGGCAGCAAAGCTCAGAGTGGTGAGCCGGGGGCCCCTTTCAAGGCACCCCAGTGTCTCTGCAAAGGAAGGAATGCCTCGTACCTTCAGAGTGCAGGGACACCCCAAGTCCCAGGCGGTGAGGAGGCGCCGTGACACCAAGAGCGGCGGGCCAGCGTGCCGAGCCAGTGTCCCTTTCAAGGCACCCCAGCATTCCTGCAAAAGAGGGAATGGCTCTTACCTTCAGAGTCCAGGGATGCCCCGAGTCCCAAGCGGCACGAGACCAAGAGTGGTGTGTGTTAAAAATTCTTCCCCAGACAAAGCGGGTTGCTCGAGGTATGCTATTTATTTAACCAAAACTCAGAGTTGGGTCACCACCTCAGTGAGTGGCCAATGGTCCAAGATCTCACACAGTTTTTACACCGTTCAATCAATACCCATTACAAAAGGTCCGAAGTCTTTGTATATTTCCACTTGGCCTTTCAGTCCCCAGAGTTCATCATTTCCCAAAGACCACCACAATCCCCCGTCTCAGCTGCATTCTTCTGTTCTGGTTCCGAGCCTCGGTTCAGTTACAGGGTCTTCTTTGGGTCGCCGTCTCCGTAATCACTCTTCTGCCATTTCTGTCCTGCACAATTCTGAGACAGACTTTGAGATGTACTATTAAGGGCTTACCTTCATGTGATTAATCACTCTTTGTTCAAACTGTCTCTGCATGATTAGCTTGACTGGGTTTGAAACCGGCCTTGGGTGGGTCCGTACAAGGAGCAGGCTGAGAGCAAACATTCTGGGCCTGTTGAGCAGTATTTCTGCACTTTACAACACCCCAAACCTCAGACCTAAACCTGCACTAGGGACTAGGAAAGATTCCTTTACAGAGATTCAGAAGCACTGTCCCACCCAGGTCACCAAAACAAGGGATAACCCTCTTCGCACCAACACAACATTAAGAAACAGCATCCACTCGATTGCAGACAGTGCTGTTCAGGGGATCGCTCCACCCGTCGTGCCTGCCGTACATTGCATCAGCCAAGGCTTCTATCCTCCCCTCACATACATATGGTACGCGTGGCATTTCCCAGAATGTTTGTCCATCTTCACTCTAATTCCTGGAACTAATTATCATACTTACGTGGTCATGACAAATGCAGCCTGCGTCTCTCAGGGCCTTCGTGGGCGTTCTTCCGTGGTCTCTGGCAGTCGCTTAAGAGGTGACTCTCTGTGTCCTTTCCATGAACGCCCAGTCTTCTTTCCATATATGGTTTTGCCACGTCACCGCCCTCTGCGTGCGGAATTCCTTAAGCACCTTGTCCTGCTTTCCACTGGCATCTGTTGACCCGCACTCCCTGAGAACGTGCCCGTCACACTTGACAAAGCTACGTTGTCACAGTCTTCTTGATCTGTGGACCTTGCATTCTCGCCCGAGGCCCCTGATAACACACTCTTGGCCTTGGCCCTGTAGAGGAGGGTAAAAAGTGGGACAAGTATTTATCTATAAGTTTCTCTGAGGTGAGAAGTTGAAAGGTTTGTGAGTAGTCTCCAGGAGATGGCACCCAAAGCACCCGGGTGATGACAATACCAGACGCACGTAGCAGATTGCTCCTACCACCTCTGTTAGGTCACCCAGCCAAGCAACACCCTTCAGCCAGGCTAATACAGTAACGATCGGCACATTAAGGAACTCGTAGGGCAGAACATCCCACCGTTCTGATCACAACTCTGAGAGCAAAGGGGTTGACATCCTGACCAGCCACCACCAAAATACTACAGTGAACACTTCTCATCAGTCCATTCTAACATGCAGGAATCGGATGATCTGTCACTATCTCAACCCCTCGGGCCCAACCTGGGGCACAAGACAGGACTGTCGTCATTTAACCCAGCCAGCAACAGAGCTCTGAACGGCCACTCGCTCACCTCCCCCTCCTATACAGGGGCAGGAGAGCCAGAGAAAAAGACGAGAAAGCTCACAAGGTAAGAGAGTAGCAACTTAAAAGTCAAAGAATAAAGTAACAATACTAATAATACTACTGATAACATGCAATAGAAAAGTCTACCAGGACTACTCGTAGATTTTGAGAAAACTGTGTTAAACACCAGTGTTATCAGCACAAACCCAAAACACAACCTCTTACTGGCTGTCCTTAAGGAATTTAACACTTTAAAAATACCTTGAAAATGCAAATAGCAATAAGGCAGAAGAAATACAGAGAAGATGTAAGGAATGAAGACGTTGAAATAAATTCAAGAAAGGGCGCTAAAGAGAGGGAGAAGTGGAAGGAATTTTAAAAAGAAACCGAGTACAAGAAACAGACCAGAATCACAACATCAAAACAGGGAAATGGATAAGGGACAACACACGACAAGAGTTTGAAAAGTGATTTGATGCAAGAAACAGAGGATTACAGAACAGGGAGACAGCTAGAAAGGACCCTGATAATATGGAACAGGAAGCATGGAAACACAGACTAGAAATTTCTAAATCACCCAAGTACAGGACAGAGAGAGATGGAGGGAAACCAAAAATAATTAATGGGTGAAGAGGCAGAGAGCAGAGTCAGCAGAAAAGAATCAAATGTCAGGGAGCCAGCCAGGCCAGTGACCACCACAGAAGGAGACAGAAATAAAGACTGAGGGCAGGAAAGCAGAGAGAGTGGGGTGTACAGAAGACCTGACAGGACTCACCACAGCTCTGAAGACCAGGAACCCTTTACCACTCCTTCCATCTCTGAGTATCCCCTGCCCCCTCAACAGCACTACTTCCCAGGCAGCCCCTTTGTAGCTGGAGCCCCACCCCGTGCAGGGCTGGCCCCATCCTCAGCCTCACGGGCCACACCTGGGGCTGCCCCAGCCCCAGCTGGAACCCATGAGGAACAGGGGCAATGGCCAAAGCCCCACAGCATATCAACCCTCACCTGAGGGCTGAGATGGTGGCTTTGCAGCAGGAACTTGAGGCTTAATGCAATAAAAGCTGCTGGCTCACAGCAATCCAGAAGGAGATAACGGTGACAGGCAATGTTGAGAAACACGTCAGCAATTTTTTGAGAGCTTCTGCCCTTCCTGCAAAGTGGCAGGACCAGACTCTCCTGTCTTTGCTTACAGAACTCTACACCAACACCCAGGAGGGCACAGCTGAGCAACTCTGTCCTTTGCCAGTGACACCCTGGATCCCTGGAGGACAGTTGAAGATGATCAGCGTAAGTTTAAGGGGAAAACTGTTGTCTGGGTGGGAATGGGCTTCTTCACTGTGGGCTCAGTGGGTGGGTGGGAAATGCTGCTGCTGCTGAACAACGGGGGATCAACCACACTAATTCCCCAGGAAAGCTGAGAAAGGAGCAATTTCGGTGCAGTGCCGTGCTTCTCTTAGCAGGCCTTTGCAATCCCGATTATCCCTGGAGCTGTGCACTTTCTGCTTCTCCAGACGCTAACCCTAGCCCTAACCCTATTAATAGCAGGTCACGCTTTCCCGCCACGCCCCCCCCCCCCCCCCCCCCCCCCCCGCATTCTGGCCATGACAGCTGAGGTAGGAGCAATGTCAGTGCAGTGTGGTGCTGCTCTTGGCAGGCCTTTGCAATCCCAACTATCCCTGGACCTGGGGGCTTTCTCGTTCTCCAGACGCTAACCCTAGCCCTAACCCTAAGAATGGCAGGTCGCAGTCTCCGGCCACGCCCCCCCTGCGTTCTGGCCATGACAGCTGCGGTAGGAGCAATATCAGTGCAGTGTCGTGCTGTTCTTGGCAGGCCTTTGCAATCCCAACTATCCCTGGACCTGGGTGCTTTCTCGTTCTCCAGACGCTAACCCTAGCCCTAACCCTAAGAATGGCAGGTGGAGGTTTCCGGCCACGTCCCCCCTACATTCTGGCCATGACAGCTGCGGTAGGAGCAATGTCAGTGCAGTGTCCTGCAGCTCTTTGCAGGCCTTTGCAATCCCAACTATCCCTGGACCTGGGCGCTTTCTCATTCTCCAAACGCTAACCCTAGCCCTAACCCTAATAATGGCAGGTCGCGGTTTCCGGCCACGCCCCACCTGCGTTCTGGCCATGACAGCTGCGGAAGGAGCAATGTCAATGCAGTGTCGTGCTGTTCTTGGCAGGCCTTTGCAATCCCAACTATCCCTGGACCTGGGCGCTTTCTCGTTCTCCAGACGCTAACCCTAGCCCTAACCCTAAGAATGTCAGGTCGCGGTTTCCGGCCACGCCCCCCCCGCGTTCTGGCTATGACAGCTGAGGTAGGAGCAATGTCAGTGCAGTGTCGTGCTGCTCTTGGCAGGCCTTTGCAATCCCAACTATCCCTGGACCTGGGCGCTTTCTTGTTCTCCAGACGCTAACCCTAGCCCTAACCCTAAGAATGGCAGGTCGCGGTTTCCGGCCACGCCCCCCCTGCGTTCTGGCTATGACAGCAGCGGTAGGAGCAATGTCAGTGCAGTGTCGTGGTGCTCTTGGCAGGCCTTTGCAATCGCAACTATCCCTGGACCTGGGCGCTTTCTTGTTCTCCAGACGCTAACCCTAGCCCTAACCCTAAAAATGGCAGGTCGCGGTTTCCGGCCACGCCCCCTTGCGTTCTGGCCATGACAGCTGTGGTAGGAGCAATGTCAGTGCAGTGTCGTGCTGCTCTTGGCAGGCCTTTGCAATCCCAACTATCCCTGGACCTGGGCGCTTTCTCGTTCTCCAGAGGCTAACCCTAGCCCTAACCCTAAGAATGGCAGGTGGAGGTTTCCGGCCACGCCCCCCCTGCATTCTGGCCATGACAGCTGCGGTAGGAGCAATGTCAGTGCAGTGTCGTGCTGCTCTTGGCAGGCCTTTGCAATCCCAACTATCCCTGGACCTGGGGGCATTCTCATTCTCCAGACGCTAACCCTAGCCCTAACCCTAAGAATGGCAGGTCGCGGTTTACGGCCACGCCCCACCTGCGTTCTGGCCATGACAGCTGCGGTAGGAGCAATGTCAGTGCAGTGTCGTGCTGCTCTTCGCAGGCCTTTGCAATCCCAACTAACCCTGGACCTGGGGGGTTTCTCGTTCTCCAGACGCTAACCCTAGCCCTAACCCTAAGAAAGGCAGGTCGCGGTTTCCGGCCACGCCCCCCCTGCGTTCTGGCCATGACAGCTGCGCTAGGAGCAATGTCAGTGCAGCGTCATGCAGCTCTTGGCAGGCCTTTGCAATCCCAACTATCCCTGGACCTGGGTGCTTTCTCGTTCTCCAGACGCTAACCCTAGCCCTAACCCTAAGAATGGCAGGTCGCGGTTTACGGCCACGCCCCACCTGCGTTCTGGCCATGACAGCTGCGGTAGGAGCAATATCAGTGCAGTGTCGTGCTGCTCTTGGCAGGCCTTTGCAATCCCAACTATCCCTGGACCTGGGTGCTTTCTCGTTCTCCAGACGCTAACCCTAGCCCTAACCCTAAGAATGGCAGGTCGCGGATTCCGGCCACGCCCCCCTGTGTTCTGGCCATGACAGCTGCGGTAGGAGCAATGTCAGTGCAGTGTCATGCTGCTCTTGGCAGGCCTTTGCAATCCCAACTATCCCTCGACCTGGGCGCTTTCTCGTTCTCCAGACGCTAACCCTAGCCCTAACCCTAAGAATGGCAGGTCGCGGTTTCCGGCCACGCCCCCCCTGCGTTCTGGCTATGACAGCAGCGGTAGGAGCAATGTCAATGCAGTGTCGTGCTGCTCTTGGCAGGCCTTTGCAATCGCAACTATCCCTGGACCTGGGCGCTTTCTCGTTCTCCAGACGCTAAACCTAGCCCTAACCCTAAGAATGGCTGGTGGAGGTTTACGGCCACGCCCCCCCTACATTCTGGCCATGACAGCTGTGGTAGGAGCAATGTCAGTGCAGTGTCGTGCTGCTCTTGGCAGGCCTTTGCAATTGCAACTATCCCTGGACCTGGGCGATTTCTCATTCTCCAGACGCTAACCCTAGCCCTAACCCTAATAATGGCAGGTCGCGGTTTCCGGCCACGCCCCCCCCGCGTTCTGGCTATGACAGCTGAGGTAGGAGCAATGTCAGTGCAGTGTCGTGCTGCTCTTGGCAGGCCTTTGCAATCCCAACTATCCCTGGACCTGGGGGCTTTCTTGTTCTCCAGACGCTAACCCTAGCCCTAACCCTAAGAATGGCAGGTCGCGGTTTCCGGCCACGCCCCCCCTGCGTTCTGGCTATGACAGCAGCGGTAGGAGCAATGTCAGTGCAGTGTCGTGGTGCTCTTGGCAGGCCTTTGCAATCGCAACTATCCCTGGACCTGGGCGCTTTCTTGTTCTCCAGATGCTAACCCTAGCCCTAACCCTAAAAATGGCAGGTCGCGGTTTCCGGCCACGCCCCCTTGCGTTCTGGCCATGACAGCTGTGGTAGGAGCAATGTCAGTGCAGTGTCGTGCTGCTCTTGGCAGGCCTTTGCAATCCCAACTATCCCTGGACCTGGGTGCTTTCTCGTTCTCCAGACGCTAACCCTAGCCCTAACCCTAAGAATGGCAGGTCGCGGTTTCCGGCCACGACCCCCTGCGTTCTGGCTATGACAGCAGCGGTAGGAGCAATGTCAGTGCAGTGTCGTGCTGCTCTTGGCAGGCCTTTGCAATCCCAACTATCCCTGGACCTGGGCGCTTTCTCGTTCTCCAGACGCTAACCCTAGCCCTAACCCTAAGAATGGCAGGTGGAGGTTTCCGGCCACGCCCCCCCTGCATTCTGGCCATGACAGCTGCGGTAGGAGCAATGTCAGTGCAGTGTCGTGCTGCTCTTGGCAGGCCTTTGCAATCCCAACTATCCCTGGACCTGGGGGCATTCTCATTCTCCAGACGCTAACCCTAGCCCTAACCCTAAGAATGGCAGGTCGCGGTTTACGGCCACGCCCCACCTGCGTTCTGGCCATGACAGCTGCGGTAGGAGCAATGTCAGTGCAGTGTCGTGCTGCTCTTCGCAGGCCTTTGCAATCCCAACTAACCCTGGACCTGGGGGGTTTCTCGTTCTCCAGACGCTAACCCTAGCCCTAACCCTAAGAAAGGCAGGTCGCGGTTTCCGGCCACGCCCCCCCTGCGTTCTGGCCATGACAGCTGCGCTAGGAGCAATGTCAGTGCAGCGTCATGCAGCTCTTGGCAGGCCTTTGCAATCCCAACTATCCCTGGACCTGGGGGCTTTCTCGTTCTCCAGACGCTAACCCTAGCCCTAACCCTAAGAATGGCAGGTCGCAGTCTCCGGCCACGCCCCCCCTGCGTTCTGGCCATGACAGCTGCGGTAGGAGCAATATCAGTGCAGTGTCGTGCTGTTCTTGGCAGGCCTTTGCAATCCCAACTATCCCTGGACCTGGGTGCTTTCTCGTTCTCCAGACGCTAACCCTAGCCCTAACCCTAAGAATGGCAGGTGGAGGTTTCCGGCCACGTCCCCCCTACATTCTGGCCATGACAGCTGCGGTAGGAGCAATGTCAGTGCAGTGTCCTGCAGCTCTTTGCAGGCCTTTGCAATCCCAACTATCCCTGGACCTGGGCGCTTTCTCATTCTCCAAACGCTAACCCTAGCCCTAACCCTAATAATGGCAGGTCGCGGTTTCCGGCCACGCCCCACCTGCGTTCTGGCCATGACAGCTGCGGAAGGAGCAATGTCAATGCAGTGTCGTGCTGTTCTTGGCAGGCCTTTGCAATCCCAACTATCCCTGGACCTGGGCGCTTTCTCGTTCTCCAGACGCTAACCCTAGCCCTAACCCTAAGAATGTCAGGTCGCGGTTTCCGGCCACGCCCCCCCCGCGTTCTGGCTATGACAGCTGAGGTAGGAGCAATGTCAGTGCAGTGTCGTGCTGCTCTTGGCAGGCCTTTGCAATCCCAACTATCCCTGGACCTGGGCGCTTTCTCGTTCTCCAGACGCTAACCCTAGCCCTAACCCTAAGAATGGCAGGTCGCGGTTTCCGGCCACGCCCCCCCTGCGTTCTGGCTATGACAGCAGCGGTAGGAGCAATGTCAGTGCAGTGTCGTGGTGCTCTTGGCAGGCCTTTGCAATCGCAACTATCCCTGGACCTGGGCGCTTTCTTGTTCTCCAGACGCTAACCCTAGCCCTAACCCTAAAAATGGCAGGTCGCGGTTTCCGGCCACGCCCCCTTGCGTTCTGGCCATGACAGCTGTGGTAGGAGCAATGTCAGTGCAGTGTCGTGCTGCTCTTGGCAGGCCTTTGCAATCCCAACTATCCCTGGACCTGGGCGCTTTCTCGTTCTCCAGACGGTAACCCTAGCCCTAACCCTAAGAATGGCAGGTGGAGGTTTCCGGCCACGCCCCCCCTGCATTCTGGCCATGACAGCTGCGGTAGGAGCAATGTCAGTGCAGTGTCGTGCTGCTCTTGGCAGGCCTTTGCAATCCCAACTATCCCTGGACCTGGGGGCATTCTCATTCTCCAGACGCTAACCCTAGCCCTAACCCTAAGAATGGCAGGTTGCGGTTTCCGGCCACGCCACCTTGCGTTCTGGCCATGACAGCTGTGGTAGGAGCAATGTCAGTGCAGTGTCGTGCTGCTCTTGGCAGGCCTTTGCAATCCCAACTATCCCTGGACCTGTGCGCTTTCTCATTCTCCAGAAGCTAACCCTAGCCCTAACCCTAAGAATGGCAGGTCGCGGTTTCCGGCCACGCCCCCCCTGAGTTCTGGCTATGACAGCAACTGTAGGAGCAATGTCAATGCAGTGTCGTGGTGCTCTTGGCAGGCCTTTGCAATCCCAACTATCCCTGGACCTGGGCGCTTTCTCGTTCTCCAGACGCTAACCCTAGCCCTAACCCTAAGAATGGCAGGTGGAGGTTTCCGGCCACGCCCCCCCTGCATTCTGGCCATGACAGCTGCGGTAGGAGCAATGTCAGTGCAGTGTCGTGCAGCTCTTGGCAGGCCTTTGCAATCCCAACTATCCCTGGACCTGGGCGCTTTCTCGTTCTCCAGACGCTAACCCTAGGCCTAACCCTAAGAACGGTAGGTCGCGGTTTCCGGCCACGCCCCCCCTGCGTTCTGGCTATGACAGCAGCGGTAGGAGCAATGTCAATGCAGTGTCGTGGTGCTCTTGGCAGGCCTTTGCAATCCCAACTATCCCTGGACCTGGGTGATTTCTCGTTCTCCAGACGCTAACCCTAGCCCTAACCCTAAGAATGGCAGGTCGCGGTTTACGGCCACGCCCCCCCTGCGTTCTGTCCATGACACCTGCCTTAGGAGCAATGTCAGTGCAGTGTCGTGCTGCTCTTGGCAGGCCTTTGCAATCCCAACTATCCCTAGACCTGGGTGCTTTCTCGTTGTCCAGACGCTAACCCTAGCCCTAACCCTAAGAATGGCAGGTCGAGGTTTCCGGCCACACCCCCCCTGCGTTCTGTCCATGACAGCTGTGGTAGGAGCAATATCAGTGCAGTGTCGTGCTGCTCTTGGCAGGCCTTTGCAATCCCAACTATCCCTGGACCTGGGGGCTTTGTCGTTCTCCAGACGCGAACCCTAGCCCTAACCCTAATAATGGCAGGTCGCGGTTTCCGGCCACGCCCCACCTGCGTTCTGGCCATGACACCTGCGGTAGGAGCAATGTCAGTGCAGTGTCGTGCTGCTCTTGGCAGGCCTTTGCAATCCCAACTATCCCTGGACCTGGGGGCTTTCTCATTCTCCAGACGCTAACCCTAGCCCTAACCCTAATAATGGCAGGTCGCGGTTTCCGGCCACGCCCCCCCTGCGTTCTGGCCATGAAAGCTGCGGTAGGAGCAATGTCAGTGCAGTGTCATGCTGCTCTTGGCAGGCCTTTGCAATCCCAACTATCCCTGGACCTGGGCGCTTTCTCGTTCTCCAGACGCTAAACCTAGACCTAACCCTAAGAATGGCAGGTCGCGGTTTCCGGCCACGCCCCCCTGCGTTCTGGCCATGACAGCTGTGGTAGGAGCAATGTCAGTGCAGTGTCGTGCTGCTCTTGGCAGGCCTTTGCAATCCCAACTATCCCTGGACCTGGGGGCTTTCTCGTTCTCCAGATGCTAACCCTAGCCCTAACCCTAATAATGGCAGGTCGCGGTTTCCGGCCACGCCCCCCCTGCGTTCTGGCCATAAGAGCTGAGGTAGGAGCAATGTCAGTGCAGTGTCATGCTGCTCTTGGCAGGCCTTTGCAATCCCAACTATCCCTGGACCTGGGCGCTTTCTCGTTCTCCAGACGCTAACCCTAGCCCTAACCCTAAGAATGGCAGGTCGCGGTTTACGGCCACGCCCCCCTGCGTTCTGGCCATGACAGCTGAGGTAGGAGCAATGTCAGTGCAGTGTGGTGCTGCTCTTGGCAGGCCTTTGCAATCCCAACTATCCCTGGACCTGGGCGCTTTCTCGTTCTCCAGACGCTAACCCTAGCCCTAACCCTAAGAATGGCAGGTCGCGGTTTCCGGCCACGCCCCCCCTGCGTTCTGGCTATGACAGCTGCGGTAGGAGCAATGTCAGTGCAGTGTCGTGCTGCTCTTGGCAGGCCTTTGCAATCCCAAGTATCCCTAGACCTGGGGGCTTTCTCGTTCTCCAGAAGCTAACCCTAGCCCTAACCCTAAGAATGGCAGGTCGTGGTTTCCGGCCACACCCCCCCTGCGTTCTGGCCATGACAGCTGCGCTAGGAGCAATGTCAGTGCAGCGTCATGCAGCTCTTGGCAGGCCCTTGCAATCCCAACTAACCCTGGACCTGGGGGCTTTCTCGTTCTCCAGACGCTAACCCTAGCCCTAACCTTAATAATGGCAGGTCGCGGTTTCCGGCCACGCCCCACCTGCGTTCTGGCCATGACAGCTGCGGTAGGAGCAATGTCAATGCAGTGTCGTGCTGCTCTTGGCAGGCCTTTGCAATCCCAACTAACCCTGGACCTGGGCGCCTTCTCGTTCTCCAGACGCTAACCCTAGGCCTAACCCTAAGAATGGCAGGTCGCGGTTTCCGGCCACGGCCCCCCTGCGTTCTGGCCATGACAGCAGCGGTAGGAGCAATGTCAATGCAGTGTCGTGCTGTTCTTGGCAGGCCTTTGCAATCCCAACTATCCCTGGACCTGGGCGCTTTCTCGTTCTCCAGACGCTAACCCTAGCCCTAACCCTAAGAATGGCAGGTCACGGTTTACGGCCACGCCCCCCCTGCATTCTGGCTACGACATCTGATGTAGGAGCAATGTCAGTGCAGTGACATGCTGCTCTTGGCAGGCCTTTGCAATCCCAACTATCCTTGGACCTGGGCGCTTTCTCGTTCTCCAGACGCTAACCCTAGCCCTAACCCTAAGAATGGCAGGTCGCGGTTTCCGGCCACGCCCCCCTGCGTTTTGGCCATGACTGCTGCGGTAGGAGCAATGTCAGTGCAGTGTCATGCTGCTCTTGGCAGGCCTTTGCAATCCCAACTATCCCTGGACCTGGGCGCTTTCTCGTTCTCCAGACGCTAAACCTAGACCTAACCCTAAGAATGGCAGGTCGCGGTTTCCAGCCACGCCCCCCTGCGTTCTGGCCATGACAGCTGTGGTAGGAGCAATGTCAGTGCAGTGTCGTGCTGCTCTTGGCAGGCCTTTGCAATCCCAACTATCCCTGGACCTGGGGGCTTTCTCGTTCTCCAGATGCTAACCCTAGCCCTAACCCTAATAATGGCAGGTCGCGGTTTCCGGCCACGCCCCCCCTGCGTTCTGGCCATAAGAGCTGAGGTAGGAGCAATGTCAGTGCAGTGTCATGCTGCTCTTGGCAGGCCTTTGCAATCCCAACTATCCCTGGACCTGGGCGCTTTCTCGTTCTCCAGACGCTAACCCTAGCCCTAACCCTAAGAATGGCAGGTCGCGGTTTACGGCCACGCCCCCCTGCGTTCTGGCCATGACAGCTGAGGTAGGAGCAATGTCAGTGCAGTGTGGTGCTGCTCTTGGCAGGCCTTTGCAATCCCAACTATCCCTGGACCTGGGCGCTTTCTCGTTCTCCAGACGCTAACCCTAGCCCTAACCCTAAGAATGGCAGGTCGCGGTTTCCGGCCACGCCCCCCCTGCGTTCTGGCTATGACAGCTGCGGTAGGAGCAATGTCAGTGCAGTGTCGTGCTGCTCTTGGCAGGCCTTTGCAATCCCAAGTATCCCTAGACCTGGGGGCTTTCTCGTTCTCCAGAAGCTAACCCTAGCCCTAACCCTAAGAATGGCAGGTCGTGGTTTCCGGCCACACCCCCCCTGCGTTCTGGCCATGACAGCTGCGCTAGGAGCAATGTCAGTGCAGCGTCATGCAGCTCTTGGCAGGCCCTTGCAATCCCAACTAACCCTGGACCTGGGGGCTTTCTCGTTCTCCAGACGCTAACCCTAGCCCTAACCTTAATAATGGCAGGTCGCGGTTTCCGGCCACGCCCCACCTGCGTTCTGGCCATGACAGCTGCGGTAGGAGCAATGTCAATGCAGTGTCGTGCTGCTCTTGGCAGGCCTTTGCAATCCCAACTAACCCTGGACCTGGGCGCCTTCTCGTTCTCCAGACGCTAACCCTAGGCCTAACCCTAAGAATGGCAGGTCGCGGTTTCCGGCCACGGCCCCCCTGCGTTCTGGCCATGACAGCAGCGGTAGGAGCAATGTCAATGCAGTGTCGTGCTGTTCTTGGCAGGCCTTTGCAATCCCAACTATCCCTGGACCTGGGCGCTTTCTCGTTCTCCAGACGCTAACCCTAGCCCTAACCCTAAGAATGGCAGGTCACGGTTTACGGCCACGCCCCCCCTGCATTCTGGCTACGACATCTGATGTAGGAGCAATGTCAGTGCAGTGACATGCTGCTCTTGGCAGGCCTTTGCAATCCCAACTATCCTTGGACCTGGGCGCTTTCTCGTTCTCCAGACGCTAACCCTAGCCCTAACCCTAAGAATGGCAGGTCGCGGTTTCCGGCCACGCCCCCCTGCGTTTTGGCCATGACAGCTGAGGTAGGAGCAATGTCAGTGCAGTGTGGTGCTGCTCTTGGCAGGCCTTTGCAATCCCAACTATCCCTGGACCTGGGCGCTTTCTCGTTCTCCAGACGCTAACCCTAGCCCTAACCCTAAGAATGGCAGGTCGCGGTTTCCGGCCACGCCCCCCCTGCGTTCTGGCTATGACAGCTGCGGTAGGAGCAATGTCAGTGCAGTGTCGTGCTGCTCTTGGCAGGCCTTTGCAATCCCAAGTATCCCTAGACCTGGGGGCTTTCTCGTTCTCCAGAAGCTAACCCTAGCCCTAACCCTAAGAATGGCAGGTCGTGGTTTCCGGCCACACCCCCCCTGCGTTCTGGCCATGACAGCTGCGCTAGGAGCAATGTCAGTGCAGCGTCATGCAGCTCTTGGCAGGCCCTTGCAATCCCAACTAACCCTGGACCTGGGGGCTTTCTCGTTCTCCAGACGCTAACCCTAGCCCTAACCTTAATAATGGCAGGTCGCGGTTTCCGGCCACGCCCCACCTGCGTTCTGGCCATGACAGCTGCGGTAGGAGCAATGTCAATGCAGTGTCGTGCTGCTCTTGGCAGGCCTTTGCAATCCCAACTAACCCTGGACCTGGGCGCCTTCTCGTTCTCCAGACGCTAACCCTAGGCCTAACCCTAAGAATGGCAGGTCGCGGTTTCCGGCCACGGCCCCCCTGCGTTCTGGCCATGACAGCAGCGGTAGGAGCAATGTCAATGCAGTGTCGTGCTGTTCTTGGCAGGCCTTTGCAATCCCAACTATCCCTGGACCTGGGCGCTTTCTCGTTCTCCAGACGCTAACCCTAGCCCTAACCCTAAGAATGGCAGGTCACGGTTTACGGCCACGCCCCCCCTGCATTCTGGCTACGACATCTGATGTAGGAGCAATGTCAGTGCAGTGACATGCTGCTCTTGGCAGGCCTTTGCAATCCCAACTATCCTTGGACCTGGGCGCTTTCTCGTTCTCCAGACGCTAACCCTAGCCCTAACCCTAAGAATGGCAGGTCGCGGTTTCCGGCCACGCCCCCCTGCGTTTTGGCCATGACTGCTGCGGTAGGAGCAATGTGAATGCAGTGTCGTGCTGTTCTTGGCAGGCCTTTGCAATCCCAACTATCCCTGGACCTGGGCGCTTTCTCGTTCTCCAGACGCTAACCCTAGCCCTAACCTTAATAATGGCAGGTTGCGGTTTCCGGCCACGCCCCCCCGCGTTCTGGCCATGACAGCTGCGCTAGGAGCAATGTCAGTGCAGTGTCGTGCTGCTCTTGGCAGGCCTTTGCAATCCCAACTATCCCTCGACCTGGGCGCTTTCTCATTCTCCAGACGCTAACCCTAGCCCTAACCCTAATAATGGCAGGTCTCGGTTTACGGCCACGCCCCACCTGCGTTCTGGCCTTGACAGCTGCGGTAGGAGCAATGTCAGTGCAGTGTCGTGCTGCTCTTGGCAGGCCTTTGCAATCCCAACTCTCCCTGGACCTGGGGGCTTTCTCGTTCTCCAGACGCTAACCCTAGCCCTAACCCTAAGAATGGCAGGTCGCGGTTTACGGCCACGCCCCCCCTGCGTTCTGGCCATGAGAGCTGCGGTAGGAGCAATGTCAGTGCAGTGTCATGCTGCTCTTGGCAGGCCTTTGCAATCCCAACTCTCCCTGGACCTGGGGGCTTTCTCGTTCTCCAGACGCTAACCCTAGCCCTAACCCTAAGAATGGCAGGTCGCGGTTTACGGCCACGCCCCCCTGCGTTCTGGCCATGACAGCTGAGGTAGGAGCAATGTCATTGCAGTGTCGTGGTGCTCTTGGCAGGCCTTTGCAATCCCAACTATCCCTGGACCTGGGCGCTTTCTCGTTCTTCAGACGCTAACCCTAGCCCTAACCCTAAGAATGGCAGGTCGCGGTTTCCGGCCACGCCTCCCCTGCGTTCTGGCTATGACAGCTGCGGTAGGAGCAATGTCAGTGCAGTGTCGTGCTGCTCTTGGCAGACCTTTGCAATCCCAACTATCCCTGGACCTTGGGGCTTTCTCGTTCTCCAGACGCTAACCCTAGCCCTAACCCTAATAATGGCAGGTCGCGGTTTCCGGCCACGCCCCCCTGTGTTCTGACCATGACAGCTGCGGTAGGAGCAATGTCAGTGCAGTGTCATGCTGCTCTTGGCAGGCCTTTGCAATCCCAACTATCCCTGGACCTGGGGGCTTTCTCGTTCTCCAGACGCTAACCCTAGCCCTAACCCTAAGAATGGCAGGTCGCGGTTTCCAGCCACACCCCCCCTGCGTTCTGGCTATGACAGCTGCGGTAGGAGCAATGTCAGTGCAGCGTCGTGCTGCTCTTGGCAGGCCTTTGCAATCCCAACTATCCCTGGACCTGGGGGCTTTCTCGTTCTCCAGACGCTAACCCTAGCCCTAACCCTAAGAATGGCAGGTCGCTGTTTCCGGCCACGACCCCCCTGCGTTCTGGCTATGAGAGCTGCGGTAGGAGCAATGTCAGTGCAGTTTCGTGCTGCTCTTGGCAGGCCTTTGCAATCCCAACTCTCCCTGGACCTGGGGGCTTTCTCGTTCTCCAGACGCTAACCCTAGCCCTAACCCTAAGAATGGCAGGTCGCCGTTTCCGGCCACGCCCCACCTGCGTTCTGGCCATGACAGCTGCGGTAGGAGCAATGTCAGTGCAGTGTCGTGCTGCTCTTGGCAGGCCTTTGCAATCCCAACTAACCCTGGACCTGGGGGCTTTCTCGTTCCCCAGACGCTAACCCTAGCCCTAACCCTAATAATGGCAGGTGGAGGTTTCCGGCCACGCCCCCCTGCGTTCTGGCCATGACAGCTGCGGTAGGAGCAATGTCAGTGCAGTGTCGTGCTGCTCTTCGCAAGCATTTGCAATCCCAACTATCCCTGGACCTTGGGGCTTTCTCGTTCTCCAGACGCTAACCCTAGCCCTAACCCTAAGAATGGCAGGTCGCGGTTTACAGCCACGCCCCCCCTGCGTTCTGGCCATGAGAGCTGCGGTAGGAGCAATGTCAGTGCAGTGTCATGCTGCTATTGGCAGGCCTTTCCAATCCCAACTATCCCTGGACCTGGGCGCTTTCTCGTTCTACAGACGCTAAACCTAGCCCTAACCCTAAGAATGGCAGGTCGCGGTTTCCGGCCACGCCCCCCCTGCGTTCTGGCCATGAGAGCTGCGGTAGGAGCAATGTCAGTGCAGTGTCGTGCTGCTCTTTGCAGGCCTTTGCAATCCCAACTATCCCTGGACCTGGGGGCTTTCTCGTTCTCCAGACGCTAACCCTAGCCCTAACCCTAAGAATGGCAGGTCGCGGTTTCCGGCCACGCCCCCCCTGCATTCTGGGCATGACAGCTGCGGTAGGAGCAATGTCAGTGCAGTGTCGTGCTGCTCTTGGCAGGCCTTTGCAATCCCAACTATCCGTGGACCTGGGCGCTTTCTCGTTCTCCAGACGCTAACCCTAGCCCTAACCCTAAGAATGGCAGGTCGCGGTTTCCGGCCACGCCCCCCCTGCGTTCTGGCCATGACAACAGCGGTAGGAGCAATGTCAATGCAGTGTCGTGCTGCTCTTGGCAGGCCTTTGCAATCCCAACTATCCCTGGTCCTGGGCGCTTTCTCGTTCTCCAGACGCTAACCCTAGCCCTAACCCTAAGAATGGCAGGTCGCGGTTTACGGCCACGCCCCCCCTGCATTCTGGCTATGACAGCTGCGCTAGGAGCAATGTCAGTGCAGTGTCGTGCTGCTCTTGGCAGGCCTTTGCAATCCCAACTATCCCTGGACCTGGGGGCTTTCTCGTTCTTCAGACGCTAACCCTAGCCCTAACCCTAAGAATGGCAGGTCGCCGTTTCCGGCCACGACCCCCCTGCGTTCTGGCTATGAGAGCTGCGGTAGGAGCAATGTCAGTGCAGTTTCGTGCTGCTCTTGGCAGGCATTTGCAATCCCAACTCTCCCTGGACCTGGGGGCTTTCTCGTTCTCCAGACTCTAACCCTAGCCCTAACCCTAAGAATGGCAGGTCGCGGTTTCCGGCCACGCCCCCCCTGCGTTCTGGCCATGACAGCTGTGGTAGGAGCAATGTCAGTGCAGTGTCGTGGTGCTCTTGGCAGGCCTTTGCAATCCCAACTATCCCTGGACCTGGGGGCTTTCTCGTTCTCCAGACGCTAACCCTAGCCCTAACCCTAATAATGGCACGTGGAGGTTTCCGGCCACGACCCCCTGCATTCTGTCCATGACAGCTGCGGTAGGAGCAATGTCAGTGCAGTGTCGTGCAGCCCTTTGAAGGCCTTTGAAATCCCAACTATCCCTGGACGTGGGGGCTTTCTCGTTCTTCAGACGCTAACCCTAGCCCTAACCCTAAGAATGGCAGGTTGCCGTTTCCGGCCACGACCCCCCTGCGTTCTGGCTATGAGAGCTGCGGTAGGAGCAATGTCAGTGCAGTTTCGTGCTGCTCTTGGCAGGCCTTTGCAATCCCAACTCTCCCTGGACCTGGGGGCTTTCTCGTTCTCCAGACGCTAACCCTAGCCCTAACCCTAAGAATGGCAGGTCGCGGTTTCCGGCCACGCCCCCCCTGCGTTCTGGCCATGACAGCTGCGCTAGGAGCAATGTCAGTGCAGTGTCGTGCTGCTCTTGGCAGGCCTTTGCAATCCCAACTCTCCCTGGACCTGGGGGCTTTCTCGTTCTCCAGACGCTAACCCTAGCCCTAACCCTAAGAATGGCAGGTCGCGGTTTACGGCCACGCCCCCCCTGCATTCTGGCTATGACAGCTGCGCTAGGAGCAATGTCAGTGCAGTGTCGTGCTGCTCTTGGCAGGCCTTTGCAATCCCAACTATCCCTGGACCTGGGGGATTTCTCGTTCTTCAGACGCTAACCCTAGCCCTAACCCTAAGAATGGCAGGTCGCCGTTTCCGGCCACGACCCCCCTGCGTTCTGGCTATGAGAGCTGCGGTAGGAGCAATGTCAGTGCAGTTTCGTGCTGCTCTTGGCAGGCCTTTGCAATCCCAACTATCCCTGGACCTTGGGGCTTTCTCGTTCTCCAGACGCTAACCCTAGCCCTAACCCTAAGAATGGCAGGTCGCGGTTTCCGGCCACGCCCCCCCTGCGTTCTAGCCATGACAGCTGCGGTAAGAGCAATGTCAGTGCAGTGTCGTGCTGCTCTTGGCAGGCCTTTGCAATCCCAACTATCCCTGGACCTGGGGGCTTTCTCGTTCTCCAGACGCTAACCCTAGCCCTAACCCTAAGAATGGCAGGTCGCTGTTTCCGGCCACGCCCCCCCTGCGTTCTGGCCATGACAGCTGCGGTAGGAGCAATGTCAGTGCAGTGTCGTGCTGCTCTTGGCAGGCCTTTGCAATCCCAACTAACCCTGGACCTGGGGGCTTTGTCGTTCTCCAGACGCTAACCCTAGCACTAACCCTAATAATGGCAGGTGGAGGTTTCCGGCCACGACCCCCTGCATTCTGGCCATGACAGCTGCGGTAGGAGCAATGTCAGTGCAGTGTCGTGCTGCTCTTTGCAGGCCTTTGCAATCCCAACTATCCCTGGACCTGGGGGCTTTCTCGTTCTCCAGACGCTAACCCTAGCCCTAACCCTAAGAATGGCAGGTCGCGGTTTCCGGCCACGCCCCCCCTGCGTTCTGGCTATGACATCTGATGTAGGAGCAATGTCAATGCAGTGTCGTGCTGCTCTTGGCAGGCCTTTGCAATCCCAACTATCCCTGGACCTGGGCGCTTTCTCATTCTCCAGACGCTAACCCTAGGCCTAACCCTAAAAATGGCAGGTCGCGGTTTCCGGCCACGCCCCCCTGCGTTTTGGCCATGACAGATGCGGTAGGAGCAATGTCAATGCAGTGTCGTGCTGCTCTTGGCAGGACTTTGCAATCCCAACTATCCCTGGACCTGGGCGCTTTCTCGTTCTCCAGACGCTAACCCTAGCCCTAACCCTAAGAATGGCAGGTCGCGGTTTACGGCCACGCCCCCCCTGCATTCTGGCTATGAGAGCTGCGGTAGGAGCAATGTCAGTGCAGTGTCGTGCTGCTCTTGGCAGGCCTTTGCAATCCCAACTCTCCCTGGACCTGGGGGCTTTCTCGTTCTCCAGACGCTAACCCTAGCCCTAACCCTAAGAATGGCAGGTCGCGGTTTCCGGCCACGCCCCCTTGCGTTCTGGCCATGACAGCTGCGGTAAGAGCAATGTCAGTGCAGTGTCGTGCTGCTCTTGGCAGGCCTTTGCAATCCCAACTATCCCTGGACCTGGGCGCTTTCTCGTTCTCCAGACGCTAACCCTAGCCCTAACCCTAAGAATGGCAGGTCGCTGTTTCCGGCCACGCCCCCCCTGCGTTCTGGCCATGACAGCTGCGGTAGGAGCAATGTCAGTGCAGTGTCGTGCTGCTCTTGGCAGGCCTTTGCAATCCCAACTAACCCTGGACCTGGGGGCTTTGTCGTTCTCCAGACGCTAACCCTAGCCCTAACCCTAATAATGGCAGGTGGAGGTTTCCGGCCACGACCCCCTGCATTCTGGCCATGACAGCTGCGGTAGGAGCAATGTCAGTGCAGTGTCGTGCTGCTCTTTGCAGGCCTTTGCAATCCCAACTATCCCTGGACCTGTTTGCTTTCTCGTTCTCCAGACGCTAACCCTAGCCCTAACCCTAAGAATGGCAGGTCGCGGTTTCCGGCCACGCCCCCCCTGCGTTCTGGCTATGACATCTGATGTAGGAGCAATGTCAATGCAGTGTCGTGCTGCTCTTGGCAGGCCTTTGCAATCCCAACTATCCCTGGACCTGTGGGCTTTCTCATTCTCCAGACGCTAACCCTAGCCCTAACACTAAAAATGGCAGGTCGCGGTTTCCGGCCACGCCCCCCTGCGTTTTGGCCATGACAGATGCGGTAGGAGCAATGTCAGTGCAGTGTCGTGCTGCTCTTGGCAGGCCTTTGCAATCCCAACTATCCCTGGACCTGGGCGCTTTCTCGTTCTCCAGACGCTAACCCTAGGCCTAACCCTAAGAACGGTAGGTCGCGGTTTCCGGCCACGCCCCCCCTGCGTTCTGGCTATGACAGCAGCGGTAGGAGCAATGTCAATGCAGTGTCGTGGTGCTCTTGGCAGGCCTTTGCAATCCCAACTATCCCTGGACCTGGGTGATTTCTCGTTCTCCAGACGCTAACCCTAGCCCTAACCCTAAGAATGGCAGGTCGCGGTTTACGGCCACGCCCCCCCTGCGTTCTGTCCATGACACCTGCCTTAGGAGCAATGTCAGTGCAGTGTCGTGCTGCTCTTGGCAGGCCTTTGCAATCCCAACTATCCCTAGACCTGGGTGCTTTCTCGTTGTCCAGACGCTAACCCTAGCCCTAACCCTAAGAATGGCAGGTCGAGGTTTCCGGCCACACCCCCCCTGCGTTCTGTCCATGACAGCTGTGGTAGGAGCAATATCAGTGCAGTGTCGTGCTGCTCTTGGCAGGCCTTTGCAATCCCAACTATCCCTGGACCTGGGGGCTTTGTCGTTCTCCAGACGCGAACCCTAGCCCTAACCCTAATAATGGCAGGTCGCGGTTTCCGGCCACGCCCCACCTGCGTTCTCGCCATGACACCTGCGGTAGGAGCAATGTCAGTGCAGTGTCGTGCTGCTCTTGGCAGGCCTTTGCAATCCCAACTATCCCTGGACCTGGGGGCTTTCTCATTCTCCAGACGCTAACCCTAGCCCTAACCCTAATAATGGCAGGTCGCGGTTTCCGGCCACGCCCCCCCTGCGTTCTGGCCATGAGAGCTGCGGTAGGAGCAATGTCAGTGCAGTGTCATGCTGCTCTTGGCAGGCCTTTGCAATCCCAACTATCCCTGGACCTGGGCGCTTTCTCGTTCTCCAGACGCTAAACCTAGACCTAACCCTAAGAATGGCAGGTCGCGGTTTCCAGCCACGCCCCCCTGCGTTCTGGCCATGACAGCTGTGGTAGGAGCAATGTCAGTGCAGTGTCGTGCTGCTCTTGGCAGGCCTTTGCAATCCCAACTATCCCTGGACCTGGGGGCTTTCTCGTTCTCCAGATGCTAACCCTAGCCCTAACCCTAATAATGGCAGGTCGCGGTTTCCGGCCACGCCCCCCCTGCGTTCTGGCCATAAGAGCTGAGGTAGGAGCAATGTCAGTGCAGTGTCATGCTGCTCTTGGCAGGCCTTTGCAATCCCAACTATCCCTGGACCTGGGCGCTTTCTCGTTCTCCAGACGCTAACCCTAGCCCTAACCCTAAGAATGGCAGGTCGCGGTTTACGGCCACGCCCCCCTGCGTTCTGGCCATGACAGCTGAGGTAGGAGCAATGTCAGTGCAGTGTGGTGCTGCTCTTGGCAGGCCTTTGCAATCCCAACTATCCCTGGACCTGGGCGCTTTCTCGTTCTCCAGACGCTAACCCTAGCCCTAACCCTAAGAATGGCAGGTCGCGGTTTCCGGCCACGCCCCCCCTGCGTTCTGGCTATGACAGCTGCGGTAGGAGCAATGTCAGTGCAGTGTCGTGCTGCTCTTGGCAGGCCTTTGCAATCCCAAGTATCCCTAGACCTGGGGGCTTTCTCGTTCTCCAGAAGCTAACCCTAGCCCTAACCCTAAGAATGGCAGGTCGTGGTTTCCGGCCACACCCCCCCTGCGTTCTGGCCATGACAGCTGCGCTAGGAGCAATGTCAGTGCAGCGTCATGCAGCTCTTGGCAGGCCCTTGCAATCCCAACTAACCCTGGACCTGGGGGCTTTCTCGTTCTCCAGACGCTAACCCTAGCCCTAACCTTAATAATGGCAGGTCGCGGTTTCCGGCCACGCCCCACCTGCGTTCTGGCCATGACAGCTGCGGTAGGAGCAATGTCAATGCAGTGTCGTGCTGCTCTTGGCAGGCCTTTGCAATCCCAACTAACCCTGGACCTGGGCGCCTTCTCGTTCTCCAGACGCTAACCCTAGGCCTAACCCTAAGAATGGCAGGTCGCGGTTTCCGGCCACGGCCCCCCTGCGTTCTGGCCATGACAGCAGCGGTAGGAGCAATGTCAATGCAGTGTCGTGCTGTTCTTGGCAGGCCTTTGCAATCCCAACTATCCCTGGACCTGGGCGCTTTCTCGTTCTCCAGACGCTAACCCTAGCCCTAACCCTAAGAATGGCAGGTCACGGTTTACGGCCACGCCCCCCCTGCATTCTGGCTACGACATCTGATGTAGGAGCAATGTCAGTGCAGTGACATGCTGCTCTTGGCAGGCCTTTGCAATCCCAACTATCCTTGGACCTGGGCGCTTTCTCGTTCTCCAGACGCTAACCCTAGCCCTAACCCTAAGAATGGCAGGTCGCGGTTTCCGGCCACGCCCCCCTGCGTTTTGGCCATGACTGCTGCGGTAGGAGCAATGTGAATGCAGTGTCGTGCTGTTCTTGGCAGGCCTTTGCAATCCCAACTATCCCTGGACCTGGGCGCTTTCTCGTTCTCCAGACGCTAACCCTAGCCCTAACCTTAATAATGGCAGGTTGCGGTTTCCGGCCACGCCCCCCCGCGTTTTGGCCATGACAGATGCGGTAGGAGCAATGTCAGTGCAGTGTCGTGCTGCTCTTGGCAGGCCTTTGCAATCCCAACTATCCCTGGACCTGGGCGCTTTCTCGTTCTCCAGACGCTAAACCTAGCCCTAACCCTAAGAATGGCAGGTCGCGGTTTCCGGCCACGCCTCCCCTGCGTTCTGGCCTTGACAGCTGCGGTAGGAGCAATGTCAGTGCAGTGTCGTGCTGCTCTTGGCAGGCCTTTGCAATCCCAACTCTCCCTGGACCTGGGGGCTTTCTCGTTCTCCAGACGCTAACCCTAGCCCTAACCCTAAGAATGGCAGGTCGCGGTTTACGGCCACGCCCCCCCTGCGTTCTGGCCATGAGAGCTGCGGTAGGAGCAATGTCAGTGCAGTGTCATGCTGCTCTTGGCAGGCCTTTGCAATCCCAACTCTCCCTGGACCTGGGGGCTTTCTCGTTCTCCAGACGCTAACCCTAGCCCTAACCCTAAGAATGGCAGGTCGCGGTTTACGGCCACGCCCCCCTGCGTTCTGGCCATGACAGCTGAGGTAGGAGCAATGTCATTGCAGTGTCGTGGTGCTCTTGGCAGGCCTTTGCAATCCCAACTATCCCTGGACCTGGGCGCTTTCTCGTTCTTCAGACGCTAACCCTAGCCCTAACCCTAAGAATGGCAGGTCGCGGTTTCCGGCCACGCCTCCCCTGCTTTCTGGCTATGACAGCTGCGGTAGGAGCAATGTCAGTGCAGTGTCGTGCTGCTCTTGGCAGACCTTTGCAATCCCAACTATCCCTGGACCTTGGGGCTTTCTCGTTCTCCAGACGCTAACCCTAGCCCTAACCCTAATAATGGCAGGTCGCGGTTTCCGGCCACGCCCCCCTGTGTTCTGACCATGACAGCTGCGGTAGGAGCAATGTCAGTGCAGTGTCATGCTGCTCTTGGCAGGCCTTTGCAATCCCAACTATCCCTGGACCTGGGGGCTTTCTCGTTCTCCAGACGCTAACCCTAGCCCTAACCCTAAGAATGGCAGGTCGCGGTTTCCAGCCACACCCCCCCTGCGTTCTGGCTATGACAGCTGCGGTAGGAGCAATGTCAGTGCAGCGTCGTGCTGCTCTTGGCAGGCCTTTGCAATCCCAACTATCCCTGGACCTGGGCGCTTTCTCGTTCTCCAGACGCTAAACCTAGCCCTAACCCTAAGAATGGCAGGTCGCGGTTTTTGGCCACGCCCCCCCTGCGTTCTGGCCATGACAGCTGAGGTAGGAGCAATGTCAGTGCAGTGTCGTGCTGCTCTTGGCAGGCCTTTGCAATCCCAACTATCCCTGGACCTGGGCGCTTTCTCGTTCTCCAAACGCTAACCCTAGCCCTAACCCTAAGAATGGCAGGTCGCCGTTTCCGGCCACGACCCCCCTGCGTTCTGGCTATGAGAGCTGCGGTAGGAGCAATGTCAGTGCAGTTTCGTGCTGCTCTTGGCAGGCCTTTGCAATCCCAACTCTCCCTGGACCTGGGGGCTTTCTCGTTCTCCAGACGCTAACCCTAGCCCTAACCCTAAGAATGGCAGGTCGCCGTTTCCGGCCACGCCCCCCCTGCGTTCTGGCCATGACAGCTGCGGTAGGAGCAATGTCAGTGCAGTGTCGTGCTGCTCTTGGCAGGTCTTTGCAATCCCAACTATCCCTGGACCTGGGCGCTTTCTCGTTCTCCAGACGCTAACCCTAGCCCTAACCCTAAGAATGGCAGGTCGCGGTTTCCGGCCACGCCCCCCTGCGTTCTGGCCATGACAGCTGCGGTAGGAGCAATGTCAGTGCAGTGTCGTGCTGCTCTTGGCAGGCCTTTGCAATCCCAACTATCCCTGGACCTGGGGGCTTTCTCGTTCTCCAGACGCTAACCCTAGCCCTAACCCTAAGAATGGCAGGTCGCTGTTTCCGGCCACGACCCCCCTGCGTTCTGGCTATGAGAGCTGCGGTAGGAGCAATGTCAGTGCAGTTTCGTGCTGCTCTTGGCAGGCCTTTGCAATCCCAACTATCCCTGGACCTGGGGGCTTTCTCGTTCTCCAGACGCTAACCCTAGCCCTAACCCTAAGAATGGCAGGTCGCCGTTTCCGGCCACGCCCCACCTGCGTTCTGGCCATGACAGCTGCGGTAGGAGCAATGTCAGTGCAGTGTCGTGCTGCTCTTGGCAGGCCTTTGCAATCCCAACTAACCCTGGACCTGGGGGCTTTCTCGTTCCCCAGACGCTAACCCTAGCCCTAACCCTAATAATGGCAGGTGGAGGTTTCCGGCCACGCCCCCCTGCGTTCTGGCCATGACTGCTGCGGTAGGAGCAATGTCAGTGCAGTGTCGTGCTGCTCTTCGCAAGCATTTGCAATCCCAACTATCCCTGGACCTTGGGGCTTTCTCGTTCTCCAGACGCTAACCCTAGCCCTAACCCTAAGAATGGCAGGTCGCGGTTTACAGCCACGCCCCCCCTGCGTTCTGGCCATGAGAGCTGCGGTAGGAGCAATGTCAGTGCAGTGTCATGCTGCTATTGGCAGGCCTTTCCAATCCCAACTATCCCTGGACCTGGGCGCTTTCTCGTTCTACAGACGCTAAACCTAGCCCTAACCCTAAGAATGGCAGGTCGCGGTTTCCGGCCACGCCCCCCCTGCGTTCTGGCCATGAGAGCTGCGGTAGGAGCAATGTCAGTGCAGTGTCGTGCTGCTCTTTGCAGGCCTTTGCAATCCCAACTATCCCTGGACCTGGGGGCTTTCTCGTTCTCCAGACGCTAACCCTAGCCCTAACCCTAAGAATGGCAGGTCGCGGTTTCCGGCCACGCCCCCCCTGCATTCTGGGCATGACAGCTGCGGTAGGAGCAATGTCAGTGCAGTGTCGTGCTGCTCTTGGCAGGCCTTTGCAATCCCAACTATCCGTGGACCTGGGCGCTTTCTCGTTCTCCAGACGCTAACCCTAGCCCTAACCCTAAGAATGGCAGGTCGCGGTTTCCGGCCACGCCCCCCCTGCGTTCTGGCCATGACAGCAGCGGTAGGAGCAATGTCAATGCAGTGTCGTGCTGCTCTTGGCAGGCCTTTGCAATCCCAACTATCCCTGGTCCTGGGCGCTTTCTCGTTCTCCAGACGCTAACCCTAGCCCTAACCCTAAGAATGGCAGGTCGCGGTTTACGGCCACGCCCCCCCTGCATTCTGGCTATGACAGCTGCGCTAGGAGCAATGTCAGTGCAGTGTCGTGCTGCTCTTGGCAGGCCTTTGCAATCCCAACTATCCCTGGACCTGGGGGCTTTCTCGTTCTTCAGACGCTAACCCTAGCCCTAACCCTAAGAATGGCAGGTCGCCGTTTCCGGCCACGACCCCCCTGCGTTCTGGCTATGAGAGCTGCGGTAGGAGCAATGTCAGTGCAGTTTCGTGCTGCTCTTGGCAGGCATTTGCAATCCCAACTCTCCCTGGACCTGGGGGCTTTCTCGTTCTCCAGACTCTAACCCTAGCCCTAACCCTAAGAATGGCAGGTCGCGGTTTCCGGCCACGCCCCCCCTGCGTTCTGGCCATGACAGCTGTGGTAGGAGCAATGTCAGTGCAGTGTCGTGGTGCTCTTGGCAGGCCTTTGCAATCCCAACTATCCCTGGACCTGGGGGCTTTCTCGTTCTCCAGACGCTAACCCTAGCCCTAACCCTAATAATGGCACGTGGAGGTTTCCGGCCACGACCCCCTGCATTCTGTCCAATGCAGCTGCGGTAGGAGCAATGTCAGTGCAGTGTCGTGCAGCCCTTTGAAGGCCTTTGAAATCCCAACTATCCCTGGACCTGGGGGCTTTGTCGTTCTCCAGACGCTAACCCTAGCACTAACCCTAATAATGGCAGGTGGAGGTTTCCGGCCACGACCCCCTGCATTCTGGCCATGACAGCTGCGGTAGGAGCAATGTCAGTGCAGTGTCGTGCTGCTCTTTGCAGGCCTTTGCAATCCCAACTATCCCTGGACCTGGGGGCTTTCTCGTTCTCCAGACGCTAACCCTAGCCCTAACCCTAAGAATGGCAGGTCGCGGTTTCCGGCCACGCCCCCCCTGCGTTCTGGCTATGACATCTGATGTAGGAGCAATGTCAATGCAGTGTCGTGCTGCTCTTGGCAGGCCTTTGCAATCCCAACTATCCCTGGACCTGGGCGCTTTCTCATTCTCCAGACGCTAACCCTAGGCCTAACCCTAAAAATGGCAGGTCGCGGTTTCCGGCCACGCCCCCCTGCGTTTTGGCCATGACAGATGCGGTAGGAGCAATGTCAATGCAGTGTCGTGCTGCTCTTGGCAGGACTTTGCAATCCCAACTATCCCTGGACCTGGGCGCTTTCTCGTTCTCCAGACGCTAACCCTAGCCCTAACCCTAAGAATGGCAGGTCGCGGTTTACGGCCACGCCCCCCCTGCATTCTGGCTATGAGAGCTGCGGTAGGAGCAATGTCAGTGCAGTGTCGTGCTGCTCTTGGCAGGCCTTTGCAATCCCAACTCTCCCTGGACCTGGGGGCTTTCTCGTTCTCCAGACGCTAACCCTAGCCCTAACCCTAAGAATGGCAGGTCGCGGTTTCCGGCCACGCCCCCTTGCGTTCTGGCCATGACAGCTGCGGTAAGAGCAATGTCAGTGCAGTGTCGTGCTGCTCTTGGCAGGCCTTTGCAATCCCAACTATCCCTGGACCTGGGCGCTTTCTCGTTCTCCAGACGCTAACCCTAGCCCTAACCCTAAGAATGGCAGGTCGCTGTTTCCGGCCACGCCCCCCCTGCGTTCTGGCCATGACAGCTGCGGTAGGAGCAATGTCAGTGCAGTGTCGTGCTGCTCTTGGCAGGCCTTTGCAATCCCAACTAACCCTGGACCTGGGGGCTTTGTCGTTCTCCAGACGCTAACCCTAGCCCTAACCCTAATAATGGCAGGTGGAGGTTTCCGGCCACGACCCCCTGCATTCTGGCCATGACAGCTGCGGTAGGAGCAATGTCAGTGCAGTGTCGTGCTGCTCTTTGCAGGCCTTTGCAATCCCAACTATCCCTGGACCTGTTTGCTTTCTCGTTCTCCAGACGCTAACCCTAGCCCTAACCCTAAGAATGGCAGGTCGCGGTTTCCGGCCACGCCCCCCCTGCGTTCTGGCTATGACATCTGATGTAGGAGCAATGTCAATGCAGTGTCGTGCTGCTCTTGGCAGGCCTTTGCAATCCCAACTATCCCTGGACCTGTGGGCTTTCTCATTCTCCAGACGCTAACCCTAGCCCTAACACTAAAAATGGCAGGTCGCGGTTTCCGGCCACGCCCCCCTGCGTTTTGGCCATGACAGATGCGGTAGGAGCAATGTCAGTGCAGTGTCGTGCTGCTCTTGGCAGGCCTTTGCAATCCCAACTATCCCTGGACCTGGGCGCTTTCTCGTTCTCCAGACGCTAAACCTAGCCCTAACCCTAAGAATGGCAGGTCGCGGTTTCCGGCCACGCCTCCCCTGCGTTCTGGCTATGACAGCTGCGGTAGGAGCAATGTCAGTGCAGTGTCGTGCTGCTCTTGGCAGGCCTTTGCAATCCCAACTAACCCTGGACCTGGGCGCTTTCTCGTTCTCCAGACGCTAACCCTAGCCCTAACCCTAATAATGGCACGTGGAGGTTTCTGGCCACGACCCCCTGCATTCTGTCCATGACAGCTGCGGTAGGAGCAATGTCAGTGCAGTGTCGTGCAGCCCTTTGCAGGCCTTTGAAATCCCAACTATCCCTGGACCTGGGCGCTTTCTCGTTCTCCAGACACTAAACCTAGCCCTAACCCTAAGAATGGCAGGTCGCGGTTTCCGGCCACGCCCCCTTGCGTTCTGGCCATGACAGCTGTGGTAGGAGCAATGTCAGTGCAGCGTCGTGCTGCTCTTGGCAGGCCTTTGCAATCCCAACTATCCCTGGACCTGGGCGCTTTCTCATTCTCCAGACGCTAACCCTAGCCCTAACCCTAATAATGGCAGGTCGCGGTTTCCGGCCACGCCCCCATGCGTTTTGACCATGACTGCTGCGGTAGAAACAATGTCAGTGCAGTGTCGTGCTGTTCTTGGCAGGCCTTTGCAATCCCAACTATCCCTGGACCTGGGCGCTTTCTCGTTCTCCAGACGCTAAACCTAGCCCTAACCCTAAGAATGGCAGGTCGCGGTTTTCGGCCACGCCCCCCCTGCGTTCTGGCCATGACAGCTGAGGTAGGAGCAATGTCAGTGCAGTGTCGTGCTGCTCTTGGCAGGCCTTTGCAATCCCAACTATCCGTGGACCTGGGCGCTTTCTCGTTCTCTAAACGCTAACCCTAGCCCTAACCCTAAGAATGGCAGGTCGCGGTTTCCGGCCACGCCCCCCCTGCGTTCTGGCTATGACAGCTGCGCTAGGAGCAATGTCAATGCAGTGTCGTGCTGCTCTTGGCAGGCCTTTGCAATCCCAACTATCCCTGGACCTGGGGGCTTTCTCGTTCTTCAGACGCTAACCCTAGCCCTAACCCTAAGAATGGCAGGTTGCCGTTTCCGGCCACGACCCCCCTGCGTTCTGGCTATGAGAGCTGCGGTAGGAGCAATGTCAGTGCAGTTTCGTGCTGCTCTTGGCAGGCCTTTGCAATCCCAACTCTCCCTGGACCTGGGGGCTTTCTCGTTCTCCAGACGCTAACCCTAGCCCTAACCCTAAGAATGGCAGGTCGCGGTTTCCGGCCACGCCCCCCCTGCGTTCTGGCCATGACAGCTGCGCTAGGAGCAATGTCAGTGCAGTGTCGTGCTGCTCTTGGCAGGCCTTTGCAATCCCAACTATCCCTGGACCTTGGGGCTTTCTCGTTCTCCAGACGCTAACCCTAGCCCTAACCCTAAGAATGGCAGGTCGCTGTTTCCGGCCACGCCCCCCCTGCGTTCTGGCTATGACAGCTGCGGTAGGAGCAATGTCAGTGCAGTGTCGTGCTGCTCTTGGCAGGCCTTTGCAATCCCAACTAACCCTGGACCTGGGGGCTTTGTCGTTCTCCAGAAGCTAACCCTAGCCCTAACCCTAAGAATGGCAGGTGGAGGTTTCCGGCCACGACCCCCTGCGTTCTGTCCATGACAGCTGCGGTAGGAGCAATGTCAGTGCAGTGTCGTGCTGCTCTTTGCAGGCCTTTGCAATCCCAACTATCCCTGGACCTGGGGGCTTTCTCGTTCTCCAGACGCTAACCCTAGCCCTAACCCTAAGAATGGCAGGTCGCGGTTTCCGGCCACGCCCCCCCTGCGTTCTGGCCATGAGAGCTGCGGTAGGAGCAATGTCAGTGCAGTGTCATGCTGCTCTTGGCAGGCCTTTGCAATCCCAACTATCCCTGGACCTGGGCGCTTTCTCGTTCTCCAGACGCTAACCCTAGCCCTAACCCTAAGAATGGCAGGTCGCGGTTTCCGGCCACGCCTCCCCTGCGTTCTGGCTATGACAGCTGCGGTAGGAGCAATGTCAGTGCAGTGTCGTGCTGCTCTTGGCAGGCCTTTGCAATCCCAACTAACCCTGGACCTGGGGGCTTTCTCGTTCTCCAGACGCTAACCCTAGCCCTAACCCTAATAATGGCACGTGGAGGTTTCCGGCCACGACCCCCTGCATTCTGTCCATGACAGCTGCGGTAGGAGCAATGTCAGTGCAGTGTCGTGCAGCTCTTTGCAGGCCTTTGCAATCCCAACTATCCCTGGACCTGGGCGCTTTCTCGTTCTCCAGACGCTAAACCTAGCCCTAACCCTAAGAATGGCAGCTCGCGGTTTCCGGCCACGCCCCACCTGCGTTCTGGCCATGACAGCTGTGGTAGGAGCAATGTCAGTGCAGTGTCGTGCTGCTCTTGGCAGGCCTTTGCAATCCCAACTATCCCTGGACCTGGGGGCTTTCTCGTTCTCCAGACGCTAACCCTAGCCCTAACCCTAAGAATGGGAGGTCGCGGTTTCCGGCCACGCCCCCCTGCGTTCTGGCCATGACAGCTGCGGTAGGAGCAATGTCAGTGCAGTGTCGTGCTGCTCTTGGCAGGCCTTTGCAATCCCAACTATCCCTGGACCTGGGCGCTTTCTCGTTCTCCAGACGCTAACCCTAGCCCTAACCCTAAGAATGGCAGGTCGCGGTTTCCGGCCACGCCCCCTTGCGTTCTGGCCATGACAGCTGTGGTAGGAGCAATGTCAGTGCAGTGTCGTGCTGCTCTTGGCAGGCCTTTGCAATCCCAACTATCCCTGGACCTGGGCGCTTTCTCATTCTCCAGACGCTAACCCTAGCCCTAACCCTAATAATGGCAGGTCGCGGTTTCCGGCCACGCCCCCATGCGTTTTGGCCATGACTGCTGCGGTAGAAGCAATGTCAGTGCAGTGTCGTGCTGTTCTTGGCAGGCCTTTGCAATCCCAACTATCCCTGGACTTGGGCGCTTTCTCGTTCTCCAGACGCTAAACCTAGCCCTAACCCTAAGAATGGCAGGTCGCGGTTTTCGGCCACGCCCCCCCTGCATTCTGGCTATGACAGCTGCGCTAGGAGCAATGTCAGTGCAGTGTCGTGCTGCTCTTGGCAGGCCTTTGCAATCCCAACTAACCCTGGACCTGGGGGCTTTCTCGTTCTCCAGATGCTAACCCTAGCCCTAACCCTAATAATGGAGGTCGCGGTTTCCGGCCACGCCCCCATGCGTTTTGGCCATGACTGCTGCGGTAGGAGCAATGTCAATGCAGTGTCGTGCTGTTCTTGGCAGGCCTTTGCAATCCCAACTATCCCTGGACCTGGGGGCTTTCTCATTCTCCAGACGCTAACCCTAGCCCTAACCCTAAGAATGGCAGGTCGCGGTTTCCGGCCACGCCTCCCCTGCGTTCTGGCTATGACAGCTGCGGTAGGAGCAATGTCAGTGCAGTGTCGTGCTGCTCTTGGCAGGCCTTTGCAATCCCAACTAACCCTGGACCTGGGCGCTTTCTCGTTCTCCAGACGCTAACCCTAGCCCTAACCCTAAGAATGGCAGGTCGCGGTTTCCGGCCACGCCTCCCCTGCGTTCTGGCCATGAGAACTGAGGTAGGAGCAATGTCAGTGCAGTGTCGTGCTGCTCTTGGCAGGCCTTTGCAATCCCAACTATCCCTGGACCTGGGGGCTTTCTCATTCTCCAGACGCTAACCCTAGCCCTAACCCTAATAATGGCAGGTCGCGGTTTCCGGCCACGCCCCCCCTGCGTTCTGGCCATGAGAGCTGCGGTAGGAGCAATGTCAGTGCAGTGTCGTGCTGCTCTTGGCAGGCCTTTGCAATCCCAACTACCCCTGGACCTGGGCGCTTTCTCGTTCTCCAGACGCTAACCCTAGCCCTAACCCTAAGAATGGCAGGTCGCGGTTTCCAGCCACGCTCCCCCTGCGTTCTGGCTATGACAGCAGCAGTAGGAGCAATGTCAGTGCAGCGTCGTGCTGCTCTTGGCAGGCCTTTGCAATCCCAACTATCCCTGGACCTGGGGGCTTTCTCGTTCTCCAGACGCTAACCCTAGCCCTAACCCTAAGAATGGCAGGTCGCGGTTTCCAGCCACGCCCCCTTGCGTTCTGGCCATGACAGCTGTGGTAGGAGCAATGTCAGTGCAGTGTCGTGCTGCTCTTGGCAGGCCTTTGCAATCCCAACTAACCCTGGACCTGGGGGCTTTCTCGTTCTCCAGACGCTAACCCTAGCCCTAACCCTAAGAATGGCAGGTGGAGGTTTCCGGCCACGACCCCCTGCGTTCTGGCTATGACAGCTGCGGTAGGAGCAATGTCAGTGCAGTGTCGTGCAGCTCTTTGCAGGCCTTTGCAATCCCAACTATCCCTGGACCTGGGCGCTTTCTCGTTCTCCAGACGCTAACCCTAGCCCTAACCCTAAGAATGGCAGGTCGCGGTTTCCGGCCACGCCCCACCTGCGTTCTGGCCATGACAGCTGTGGTAGGAGCAATGTCAGTGCAGTGTCGTGCTGCTCTTGGCAGGCCTTTGCAATCCCAACTATCCCTGGACCTGGGGGCTTTCTCGTTCTCCAGACGCTAACCCTAGCCCTAACCCTAAGAATGGCAGGTCGCGGTTTCCGGCCACGCCCCCCCTGCGTTCTGGCCATGAGAGCTGCGGTAGGAGCAATGTCAGTGCAGTGTCATGCTGCTCTTGGCAGGCCTTTGCAATCCCAACTATCCCTGGACCTGGGCGCTTTCTCGTTCTCCAGACGCTAACCCTAGCCCTAACCCTGAGAATGGCAGGTCGCGGTTTACGGCCACGCCCCCCCTGCATTCTGGCTATGACATCTGATGTACGAGCAATGTCAGTGCAGTGTCGTGCTGCTCTTGGCAGGCCTTTGCAATCCCAACTATCCCTGGACCTGGGCGCTTTCTCGTTCTCCAGACGCTAACCCTAGCCCTAACCCTAAGAATGGCAGGTCGCGGTTTCCGGCCACGCCCCCCTGCGTTCTGGCCATGACAGCTGCGGTAGGAGCAATGTCAGTGCAGTGTCGTGCTGCTCTTGGCAGGCCTTTGCAATCCCAACTATCCCTGGACCTGTTTGCTTTCTCGTTCTCCAGACGCTAACCCTAGCCCTAACCCTAAGAATGGCAGGTCGCGGTTTCCGGCCACGCCCCCTTGCGTTCTGGCCATGACAGCAGCGGTAGGAGCAATGTCAATGTAGTGTCGTGCTGCTCTTGGCAGGCCTTTGCAATCCCAACTATCCCTGGACCTGGGGGCTTTCTCGTTCTCCAGACGCTAACCCTAGCCCTAACCCTAATAATGGCAGGTCGCGGTTTACGGCCACGCACCCCCTGCATTCTGGCTATGACATCTGATGTAGGAGCAATGTCAGTGCAGTGTCGTGCTGCTCTTGGCAGGCCTTTGCAATCCCAACTATCCCTGGACCTGGGCTCTTTCTCGTTCTCCAGACGCTAACCCTAGCCCTAACCCTAATAATGCCAGGTCGCGGTTTCCGGCCACACCCCCCCTGCGTTTTGGCCATGACTGCTGCGGTAGGAGCAATGTCAATGCAGTGTCGTGCTGTTCTTGGCAGGCCTTTGCAATCCCAACTATCCCTGGACCTGGGCGCTTTCTCGTTCTCCAGACGCTAAACCTAGCCATAACCCTAAGAATGGCAGGTCGCGGTTTTCGGCCACGCCCCCCCTGCGTTCTGGCCATGACAGCTGAGGTAGGAGCAATGTCAGTGCAGTGTCGTGGTGCTCTTGGCAGGCCTTTGCAATCCCAACTATCCGTGGACCTGGGCGCTTTCTCGTTCTCCAAACGCTAACCCTAGCCCTAACCCTACGAATGGCAGGTCGCGGTTTCCGGCCACGCCCCCCCTGCGTTCTGGCCATGACAGCAGCGGTAGGAGCAATGTCAATGCAGTGTCGTGCTGCTCTTGGCAGGCCTTTGCAATCCCAACTATCCCTGGTCCTGGGCGCTTTCTCGTTCTCCAGACGCTAACCCTAGCCCTAACCCTAAGAATGGCAGGTCGCGGTTTACGGCCACGCCCCCCCTGCATTCTGGCTATGACAGCTGCGCTAGGAGCAATGTCAGTGCAGTGTCGTGCTGCTCTTGGCAGGCCTTTGCAATCCCAACTATCCCTGGACCTGGGGGCTTTCTCGTTCTCCAGACGCTAACCCTAGCCCTAACCCTAAGAATGGCAGGTCGCGGTTTCCGGCCACGCCCCCATGCGTTTTGGCCATGACTGCTGCGGTAGGAGCAATGTCAATGCAGTGTCGTGCTGTTCTTGGCAGGCCTTTGCAATCCCAACTATCCCTGGACCTGGGCGCTTTCTCGTTCTCCAGACGCTAAACCTAGCCATAACCCTAAGAATGGCAGGTCGCGGTTTCCGGCCACGCCTCCCCTGCGTTCTGGCCATGACACCTGCGGTAGGAGCAATGTCAGTGCAGCGTCGTGCAGCTCTTTGCAGGTCTTTGCAATCCCAACTATCCCTGGACCTGGGGGCTTTCTCGTTCTCCAGATGCTAACCCTAGCCCTAACCCTAATAATAGCAGGTCGCGGTTTCCGGCCACGCCCCCCTGCGTTCTGGCCATGACAGCTGCGGTAGGAGCAATGTCAGTGCAGTTTCGTGCTGCTCTTGGCAGGCCTTTGCAATCCCAACTATCCCTGGACCTGGGGGCTTTCTCATTCTCCAGACGCTAACCCTAGCCCTAACCCTAAGAATGGCAGGTCGCGGTTTCCGGCCACGCCTCCCCTGCGTTCTGGCCATGAGAACTGAGGTAGGAGCAATGTCAGTGCAGTGTCGTGCTGCTCTTGGCAGGCCTTTGCAATCCCAACTATCCCTGGACCTGGGGGCTTTCTCATTCTCCAGACGCTAACCCTAGCCCTAACCCTAATAATGGCAGGTCGCTGTTTCCGGCCACGCCCCCCCTGCGTTCTGGCCATGAGAGCTGCGGTAGGAGCAATGTCAGTGCAGTGTCGTGCTGCTCTTGGCAGGCCTTTGCAATCCCAACTATCCCTGGACCTGGGTGCTTTCTCGTTCTCCAGACGCTAACCCTAGCCCTAACCCTAAGAATGGCAGGTCGCGGTTTCCAGCCACGCCCCCTTGCGTTCTGGCCATGACAGCTGTGGTAGGAGCAATGTCAGTGCAGTGTCGTGCTGCTCTTGGCAGGCCTTTGCAATCCCAACTATCCCTGGACCTGTTTGCTTTCTCGTTCTCCAGACGCTAACCCTAGCCCTAACCCTAAGAATGGCAGGTCGCGCTTTCCGGCCACGCCTCCCCTGCGTTCTGGCTATGACAGCTGCGGTAGGAGCAATGTCAGTGCAGTGTCGTGCAGCTCTTGGCAGGCCTTTGCAATCCCAACTAACCCTGGACCTGGGGGCTTTCTCGTTCTCCAGACGCTAACCCTAGCCCTAACCCTAATAATGGCAGGTGGAGGTTTCCGGCCACGCCCCCCCTGCATTCTGTCCATGACAGCTGCGGTAGGAGCAATGTCAGTGCAGTGTCGTGCAGCTCTTTGCAGGCCTTTGCAATCCCAACTATCCCTGGTCCTGGGCGCTTTCTCGTTCTCCAGACGCTAACCCTAGCCCTAACCCTAAGAATGGCAGGTCGCGGTTTCCGGCCACGCCCCACCTGCGTTCTGGCCATGACAGCTGTGGTAGGAGCAATGTCAGTGCAGTGTCGTGCTGCTCTTGGCAGGCCTTTGCAATCCCAACTATCCCTGGACCTGGGGGCTTTCTCGTTCTCCAGACGCTAACCCTAGCCCTAACCCTAAGAATGGCAGGTGGCGGTTTCCGGCCACGCCCCCCCTGCGTTCTGGCCATGAGAGCTGCGGTAGGAGCAATGTCAGTGCAGTGTCATGCTGCTCTTGGCAGGCCTTTGCAATCCCAACTATCCCTGGACCTGGGCGCTTTCTCGTTCTCCAGACGCTAACCCTAGCCCTAACCCTGAGAATGGCAGGTCGCGGTTTACGGCCACGCCCCCCCTGCATTCTGGCTATGACATCTGATGTACGAGCAATGTCAGTGCAGTGTCGTGCTGCTCTTGGCAGGCCTTTGCAATCCCAACTATCCCTGGACCTGGGCGCTTTCTCGTTCTCCAGACGCTAACCCTAGCCCTAACCCTAAGAATGGCAGGTCGCGGTTTCCGGCCACGCCCCCCTGCGTTCTGGCCATGACAGCTGCGGTAGGAGCAATGTCAGTGCAGTGTCGTGCTGCTCTTGGCAGGCCTTTGCAATCCCAACTATCCCTGGACCTGTTTGCTTTCTCGTTCTCCAGACGCTAACCCTAGCCCTAACCCTAAGAATGGCAGGTCGCGGTTTCCGGCCACGCCCCCTTGCGTTCTGGCTATGACAGCAGCGGTAGGAGCAATGCCAATGTAGTGTCGTGCTGCTCTTGGCAGGCCTTTGCAATCCCAACTATCCCTGGTCCTGGGCGCTTTCTCGTTCTCCAGACGCTAAACCTAGCCATAACCCTAAGAATGGCAGGTCGCGGTTTCCGGCCACGCCTCCCCTGCGTTCTGGCCATGACACCTGCGGTAGGAGCAATGTCAGTGCAGCGTCGTGCAGCTCTTTGCAGGCCTTTGCAATCCCAACTATCCCTGGACCTGGGGGCTTTCTCGTTCTCCAGATGATAACCCTAGCCCTAACCCTAATAATGGCAGGTCGCGGTTTCCGGCCACGCCCCCCTGCGTTCTGGCCATGACAGCTGCGGTAGGAGCAATGTCAGTGCAGTTTCGTGCTGCTCTTGGCAGGCCTTTGCAATCCCAACTATCCCTGGACCTGGGCGCTTTCTCGTTCTCCAGATGATAACCCTAGCCCTAACCCTAAGAATGGTAGGTCGCGGTTTCCGGCCACGCCTCCCCTGCGTTCTGGCCATGAGAACTGAGGTAGGAGCAATGTCAGTGCAGTGTCGTGCTGCTCTTGGCAGGCCTTTGCAATCCCAACTATCCCTGGACCTGGGGGCTTTCTCATTCTCCAGACGCTAACCCTAGCCCTAACCCTAATAATGGCAGGTCGCGGTTTCCGGCCACGCCCCCCCTGCGTTCTGGCCATGAGAGCTGCCGTAGGAGCAATGTCAGTGCAGTGTCGTGCTGCTCTTGGCAGGCCTTTGCAATCCCAACTATCCCTGGACCTGGGGGCTTTCTCGTTCTCCAGACGCTAACCCTAGCCCTAACCCTAAGAATGGCAGGTCGCGCTTTCCGGCCACGCCTCCCCTGCGTTCTGGCTATGACAGCTGCGGTAGGAGCAATGTCAGTGCAGTGTCGTGCTGCTCTTGGCAGGCCTTTGCAATCCCAACTAACCCTGGACCTGGGCGCTTTCTCGTTCTCCAGACGCTAACCCTAGCCCTAACCCTAAGAATGGCAGGTCGCGGTTTCCGGCCACGCCCCACCTGCGTTCTGGCCATGACAGCTGTGGTAGGAGCAATGTCAGTGCAGTGTCGTGCTGCTCTTGGCAGGCCTTTGCAATCCCAACTATCCCTGGACCTGGGGGCTTTCTCGTTCTCCAGACGCTAACCCTAGCCCTAACCCTAAGAATGGCAGGTCGCGGTTTCCGGCCACGCCCCCCCTGCGTTCTGGCCATGAGAGCTGCGGTAGGAGCAATGTCAGTGCAGTGTCATGCTGCTCTTGGCAGGCCTTTGCAATCCCAACTATCCCTGGACCTGGGCGCTTTCTCGTTCTCCAGACGCTAACCCTAGCCCTAACCCTAAGAATGGCAGGTCGCGGTTTACGGCCACGCCCCCCCTGCATTCTGGCTATGACATCTGATGTACGAGCAATGTCAGTGCAGTGTCGTGCTGCTCTTGGCAGGCCTTTGCAATCCCAACTATCCCTGGACCTGGGCGCTTTCTCGTTCTCCAGACGCTAACACTAGCCCTAACCCTAAGAATGGCAGGTCGCGGTTTCCGGCCACGCCCCCTTGCGTTCTGGCCATGACAGCAGCGGTAGGAGCAATGTCAATGTAGTGTCGTGCTGCTCTTGGCAGGCCTTTGCAATCCCAACTATCCCTGGACCTGGGCGCTTTCTCGTTCTCCAGACGCTAACCCTAGCCCTAACCCTAAGAATGGCAGGTCGCGGTTTCCAGCCACGCCCCCTTGCGTTCTGGCCATGACAGCTGTGGTAGGAGCAATGTCAGTGCAGTGTCGTGCTGCTCTTGGCAGGCCTTTGCAATCCCAACTATCCCTGGACCTGGGCGCTTTCTCGTACTCCAGACGCTAACCCTAGCCCTAACCCTAAGAATGGCAGGTCGCGGTTTCCGGCCACGCCTCCCCTGCGTTCTGGCTATGACAGCTGCGGTAGGAGCAATGTCAGTGCAGTGTCGTGCTGCTCTTGGCAGGCCTTTGCAATCCCAACTAACCCTGGACCTGGGGGCTTTCTCGTTCTCCAGACGCTAACCCTAGCCCTAACCCTAATAATGGCAGGTGGAGGTTTCCGGCCACGACCCCCTGCGTTCTGGCCATGACAGCTGCGGTAGGAGCAATGTCAGTGCAGTGTCGTGCTGCTCTTGGCAGGCCTTTGCAATCCCAACTATCCCTGGACCTGGGCGCTTTCTCATTCTCCAGACGCTAACCCTAGCCCTAACCCTAATAATGGCAGGTCGCGCTTTCCGGCCACGCCTCCCCTGCGTTCTGGCTATGACAGCTGCGGTAGGAGCAATGTCAGTGCAGTGTCGTGCTGCTCTTGGCAGGCCTTTGCAATCCCAACTAACCCTGGACCTGGGCGCTTTCTCGTTCTCCAGACGCTAACCCTAGCCCTAACCCTAAGAATGGCAGGTCGCGGTTTCCGGCCACGCCCCACCTGCGTTCTGGCCATGACAGCTGTGGTAGGAGCAATGTCAGTGCAGTGTCGTGCTGCTCTTGGCAGGCCTTTGCAATCCCAACTATCCCTGGACCTGGGGGCTTTCTCGTTCTCCAGACGCTAACCCTAGCCCTAACCCTAAGAATGGCAGGTCGCGGTTTCCGGCCACGCCCCCCCTGCGTTCTGGCCATGAGAGCTGCGGTAGGAGCAATGTCAGTGCAGTGTCATGCTGCTCTTGGCAGGCCTTTGCAATCCCAACTATCCCTGGACCTGGGCGCTTTCTCGTTCTCCAGACGCTAACCCTAGCCCTAACCCTAAGAATGGCAGGTCGCGTTTTACGGCCACGCCCCCCCTGCATTCTGGCTATGACATCTGATGTACGAGCAATGTCAGTGCAGTGTCGTGCTGCTCTTGGCAGGCCTTTGCAATCCCAACTATCCCTGGACCTGGGGGCTTTCTCGTTCTCCAGACGCTAACCCTAGCCCTAACCCTAAGAATGGCAGGTCGCGGTTTCCGGCCACGCCCCCCTGCGTTCTGGCCATGACAGCTGCGGTAGGAGCAATGTCAGTGCAGTGTCGTGCTGCTCTTGGCAGGCCTTTGCAATCCCAACTATCCCTGGACCTGGGCGCTTTCTCGTTCTCCAGACGCTAACCCTAGCCCTAACCCTAAGAATGGCAGGTCGCGGTTTCCGGCCACGCCCCCTTGCGTTCTGGCCATGACAGCAGCGGTAGGAGCAATGTCAATGTAGTGTCGTGCTGCTCTTGGCAGGCCTTTGCAATCCCAACTATCCCTGGACCTGGGCGCTTTCTCGTTCTCCAGACGCTAACCCTAGCCCTAACCCTAAGAATGGCAGGTCGCGGTTTCCAGCCACGCCCCCTTGCGTTCTGGCCATGACAGCTGAGGTAGGAGCAATGTCAGTGCAGTGTCGTGCTGCTCTTGGCAGGCCTTTGCAATCCCAACTATCCCTGGACCTGGGCGCTTTCTCGTACTCCAGACGCTAACCCTAGCCCTAACCCTAAGAATGGCAGGTCGCGGTTTCCGGCCACGCCTCCCCTGCGTTCTGGCTATGACAGCTGCGGTAGGAGCAATGTCAGTGCAGTGTCGTGCTGCTCTTGGCAGGCCTTTGCAATCCCAACTAACCCTGGACCTGGGGGCTTTCTCGTTCTCCAGACGCTAACCCTAGCCCTAACCCTAATAATGGCAGGTGGAGGTTTCCGGCCACGACCCCCTGCATTCTGTCCATGACAGCTGCGGTAGGAGCAATGTCAGTGCAGTGTCGTGCAGCTCTTTGCAGGCCTTTGCAATCCCAACTATCCCTGGACCTGGGCGCTTTCTCGTTCTCCAGACGCTAACCCTAGCCCTAACCCTAAGAATGGCAGGTCGCGGTTTACGGCCACGCCCCCCCTGCATTCTGGCTATGACATCTGATGTACGAGCAATGTCAGTGCAGTGTCGTGCTGCTCTTGGCAGGCCTTTGCAATCCCAACTATCCCTGGACCTGGGGGCTTTCTCGTTCTCCAGACGCTAACCCTAGCCCTAACCCTAAGAATGGCAGGTCGCGGTTTCCGGCCACGCCCCCCTGCGTTCTGGCCATGACAGCTGCGGTAGGAGCAATGTCAGTGCAGTGTCGTGCTGCTCTTGGCAGGCCTTTGCAATCCCAACTATCCCTGGACCTGGGCGCTTTCTCGTTCTCCAGACGCTAACCCTAGCCCTAACCCTAAGAATGGCAGGTCGCGGTTTTCGGCCACGCCCCCCCTGCGTTCTGGCCATGACAGCTGAGGTAGGAGCAATGTCAGTGCAGTGTCGTGCTGCTCTTCGCAGGCCTTTGCAATCCCAACTATCCGTGGACCTGGGCGCTTTCTCGTTCTCCAAACGCTAACCCTAGCCCTAACCCTAAGAATGGCAGGTCGCGGTTTCCGGCCACGCCCCCCCTGCATTCTGGCTATGACATCTGATGTAGGAGCAATGTCAGTGCAGCGTCGTGCTGCTCTTGGCAGGCCTTTGCAATCCCAACTATCCCTGGACCTGGGGGCTTTCTCGTTCTCCAGACGCTAACCCTAGCCCTAACCCTAAGAATGGCAGGTCGCGGTTTACGGCCACTCCCCACCTGCGTTCTGGCCATGACAGCTGCGGTAGGAGCAATGTCAGTGCAGCGTAGTGCAGCTCTTTGCAGGCCTTTGCAATCCCAACTATCCCTGGACCTTGGGGCTTTCTCGTTCTCCAGATGCTAACCCTAGCCCGAACCCTAAGAATGGCAGGTCGCGGTTTCCGGCCACGCCCCCCCTGCGTTCTGGCCATGACAGGTGCGGTAGGAGCAATGTCAGTGCAGTGTCGTGCTGCTCTTGGCAGGCCTTTGCAATCCCAACTACCCCTGGACCTGGGCGCTTTCTCGTTCTCCAGACGCTAACCCTAGCCCTAACCCTAAGAATGGCAGGTCGCGGTTTCCGGCCATGCCCCCCCTGCATTCTGGCTATGACATCTGATGTAGGAGCAATGTCAGTGCAGTGTTGTGCTGCTCTTGGCAGGCCTTTGCAATCCCAACTATCCCTGGACCTGGGGGCTTTCTCGTTCTCCAGACGCTAACCCTAGCCCTAACCCTAAGAATGGCAGGTCGCGGTTTCCAGCCACGCCCCCTTGCGTTCTGGCCATGACAGCTGTGGTAGGAGCAATGTCAGTGCAGTGTCGTGCTGCTCTTGGCAGGCCTTTGCAATCCCAACTATCCCTGGACCTGGGGGCTTTCTCGTTCTCCAGACGCTAACCCTAGCCCTAACCCTAAGAATGGCAGGTCGCGCTTTCCGGCCACGCCTCCCCTGCGTTCTGGCTATGACAGCTGCGGTAGGAGCAATGTCAGTGCAGTGTCGTGCTGCTCTTGGCAGGCCTTTGCAATCCCAACTAACCCTGGACCTGGGGGCTTTCTCGTTCTCCAGACGCTAACCCTAGCCCTAACCCTAATAATGGCAGGTGGAGGTTTCCGGCCACGACCCCCTGCATTCTGTCCATGACAGCTGCGGTAGGAGCAATGTCAGTGCAGTGTCGTGCAGCTCTTTGCAGGCCTTTGCAATCCCAACTATCCCTGGACCTGGGCGCTTTCTCGTTCTCCAGACGCTAACCCTAGCCCTAACCCTAAGAATGGCAGGTCGCGGTTTCCGGCCACGCCCCACCTGCGTTCTGGCCATGAGAGCTGCGGTAGGAGCAATGTCAGTGCAGTGTCGTGCTGCTCTTGGCAGGCCTTTGCAATCCCAACTATCCCTGGACCTGGGGGCTTTCTCGTTCTCCAGACGCTAACCCTAGCCCTAACCCTAAGAATGGCAGGTCGCGGTTTCCGGCCACGCCCCCCCTGCGTTCTGGCCATGAGAGCTGCGGTAGGAGCAATGTCAGTGCAGTGTCATGCTGCTCTTGGCAGGCCTTTGCAATCCCAACTATCCCTGGACCTGGGCGCTTTCTCGTTCTCCAGACGTTAACCCTAGCCCTAACCCTGAGAATGGCAGGTCGCGGTTTACGGCCACGCCCCCCCTGCATTCTGGCTATGACATCTGATGTACGAGCAATGTCAGTGCAGTGTCGTGCTGCTCTTGGCAGGCCTTTGCAATCCCAACTATCCCTGGACCTGGGCGCTTTCTCGTTCTCCAGACGCTAACCCTAGCCCTAACCCTAAGAATGGCAGGTCGCGGTTTCCGGCCACGCCCCCCTGCGTTCTGGCCATGACAGCTGCGGTAGGAGCAATGTCAGTGCAGTGTCGTGCTGCTCTTGGCAGGCCTTTGCAATCCCAACTATCCCTGGACCTGTTTGCTTTCTCGTTCTCCAGACGCTAACCCTAGCCCTAACCCTAAGAATGGCAGGTCGCGGTTTCCGCCCACGCCCCCTTGCGTTCTGGCTATGACAGCAGCGGTAGGAGCAATGTCAATGTAGTGTCGTGCTGCTCTTGGCAGGCCTTTGCAATCCCAACTATCCCTGGTCCTGGGCGCTTTCTCGTTCTCCAGACGCTAACCCTAGCCCTAACCCTAAGAATGGCAGGTCGCGGTTTACGGCCACGCCCCCCCTGCATTCTGGCTATGACAGCTGCGCTAGGAGCAATGTCAGTGCAGTGTCGTGCTGCTCTTGGCAGGCCTTTGCAATCCCAACTATCCCTGGACCTGGGGGCTTTCTCGTTCTCCAGATGATAACCCTAGCCCTAACCCTAATAATGGCAGGTCGCTGTTTCCGGCCACGCCCCCCTGCGTTCTGGCCATGACAGCTGCGGTAGGAGCAATGTCAGTGCAGTTTCGTGCTGCTCTTGGCAGGCCTTTGCAATCCCAACTATCCCTGGACCTGGGGGCTTTCTCATTCTCCAGACGCTAACCCTAGCCCTAACCCTAAGAATGGCAGGTCGCGGTTTCCGGCCACGCCTCCCCTGCGTTCTGGCCATGAGAACTGAGGTAGGAGCAATGTCAGTGCAGTGTCGTGCTGCTCTTGGCAGGCCTTTGCAATCCCAACTATCCCTGGACCTGGGGGCTTTCTCATTCTCCAGACGCTAACCCTAGCCCTAACCCTAAGAATGGCAGGTCGCGGTTTCCGGCCACGCCCCCCCTGCGTTCTGGCCATGACAGCTGTGGTAGGAGCAATGTCAGTGCAGTGTCGTGCTGCTCTTGGCAGGCCTTTGCAATCCCAACTATCCCTGGACCTGGGGGCTTTCTCGTTCTCCAGACGCTAACCCTAGCCCTAACCCTAAGAATGGCAGGTCGCGGTTTCCGGCCACGCCTCCCCTGCGTTCTGGCTATGACAGCTGCGGTAGGAGCAATGTCAGTGCAGTGTCGTGCTGCTCTTGGCAGGCCTTTGCAATCCCAACTAACCCTAGACCTGGGCGCTTTCTCGTTCTCCAGACGCTAACCCTAGCCCTAACCCTAAGAATGGCAGGTCGCTGTTTCCGGCCACGCCCCCCTGCGTTCTGGCCATGACAGCTGCGGTAGGAGCAATGTCAGTGCAGTTTCGTGCTGCTCTTGGCAGGCCTTTGCAATCCCAACTATCCCTGGACCTGTTTGCTTTCTCATTCTCCAGACGCTAACCCTAGCCCTAACCCTAAGAATGGCAGGTCGCGGTTTCCGGCCACGCCTCCCCTGCGTTCTGGCCATGAGAACTGAGGTAGGAGCAATGTCAGTGCAGTGTCGTGCTGCTCTTGGCAGGCCTTTGCAATCCCAACTATCCCTGGACCTGGGGGCTTTCTCATTCTCCAGACGCTAACCCTAGCCCTAACCCTAAGAATGGCAGGTCGCGGTTTCCGGCCACGCCCCCCCTGCGTTCTGGCCATGACAGCTGTGGTAGGAGCAATGTCAGTGCAGTGTCGTGCTGCTCTTGGCAGGCCTTTGCAATCCCAACTATCCCTGGACCTGGGGGCTTTCTCGTTCTCCAGACGCTAACCCTAGCCCTAACCCTAAGAATGGCAGGTCGCGGTTTCCGGCCACGCCTCCCCTGCGTTCTGGCTATGACAGCTGCGGTAGGAGCAATGTCAGTGCAGTGTCGTGCTGCTCTTGGCAGGCCTTTGCAATCCCAACTAACCCTAGACCTGGGCGCTTTCTCGTTCTCCAGACGCTAACCCTAGCCCTAACCCTAAGAATGGCAGGTCGCTGTTTCCGGCCACGCCCCCCTGCGTTCTGGCCATGACAGCTGCGGTAGGAGCAATGTCAGTGCAGTTTCGTGCTGCTCTTGGCAGGCCTTTGCAATCCCAACTATCCCTGGACCTGGGGGCTTTCTCATTCTCCAGACGATAACCCTAGCCCTAACCCTAAGAATGGCAGGTCGCGGTTTCCGGCCACGCCTCCCCTGCGTTCTGGCCATGAGAACTGAGGTAGGAGCAATGTCAGTGCAGTGTCGTGCTGCTCTTGGCAGGCCTTTGCAATCCCAACTATCCCTGGACCTGGGGGCTTTCTCATTCTCCAGACGCTAACCCTAGCCCTAACCCTAAGAATGGCAGGTCGCGGTTTCCGGCCACGCCCCCCCTGCGTTCTGGCCATGACAGCTGTGGTAGGAGCAATGTCAGTGCAGTGTCGTGCTGCTCTTGGCAGGCCTTTGCAATCCCAACTATCCCTGGACCTGGGCGCTTTCTCGTTCTCCAGACGCTAACCCTAGCCCTAACCCTAAGAATGGCAGGTCGCGGTTTCCGGCCACGCCCCCCTGCGTTCTGGCCATGACAGCTGCGGTAGGAGCAATGTCAGTGCAGTGTCGTGCTGCTCTTGGCAGGCCTTTGCAATCCCAACTATCCCTGGACCTGGGCGCTTTCTCGTTCTCCAGACGCTAACCCTAGCCCTAACCCTAAGAATGGCAGGTCGCGGTTTCCGGCCACGCCCCCTTGCGTTCTGGCCATGACAGCAGCGGTAGGAGCAATGTCAATGTAGTGTCGTGCTGCTCTTGGCAGGCCTTTGCAATCCCAACTATCCCTGGACCTGGGCGCTTTCTCGTTCTCCAGACGCTAACCCTAGCCCTAACCCTAAGAATGGCAGGTCGCGGTTTACGGCCACGCCCCCCCTGCATTCTGGCTATGACATCTGATATAGGAGCAATGTCAGTGCAGTGTCGTGCTGCTCTTGGCAGGCCTTTGCAATCCCAACTATCCCTGGACCTGGGGGCTTTCTCGTTCTCCAGACGCTAACCCTAGCCCTAACCCTAAGAATGGCAGGTCGCGGTTTCCAGCCACGCCCCCCCTGCGTTCTGGCTATGACAGCAGCAGTAGGAGCAATGTCAGTGCAGCGTCGTGCTGCTCTTGGCAGGCCTTTGCAATCCCAACTATCCCTGGACCTGGGCGCTTTCTCGATCTCTAGACGCTAACCCTAGCCCTAACCCTAAGAATGGCAGGTCGCGGTTTCCAGCCACGCCCCCTTGCGTTCTGGCCATGACAGCTGTGGTAGGAGCAATGTCAGTGCAGTGTCGTGCTGCTCTTGGCAGGCCTTTGCAATCCCAACTATCCCTGGACCTGGGCGCTTTCTCGTACTCCAGACGCTAACCCTAGCCCTAACCCTAAGAATGGCAGGTCGCGGTTTCCGGCCACGCCTCCCTTGCGTTCTGGCTATGACAGCTGCGGTAGGAGCAATGTCAGTGCAGTGTCGTGCTGCTCTTGGCAGGCCTTTGCAATCCCAACTAACCCTGGACCTGGGGGCTTTCTCGTTCTCCAGACGATAACCCTAGCCCTAACCCTAATAATGGCAGGTGGAGGTTTCCGGCCACGACCCCCTGCATTCTGTCCATGACAGCTGCGGTAGGAGCAATGTCAGTGCAGTGTCGTGCAGCTCTTTGCAGGCCTTTGCAATCCCAACTATCCCTGGACCTGGGCGCTTTCTCGTTCTCCAGACGCTAACCCTAGCCCTAACCCTAAGAATGGCAGGTCGCGGTTTCCGGCCACGCCCCACCTGCGTTCTGGCCATGACAGCTGTGGTAGGAGCAATGTCAGTGCAGTGTCGTGCTGCTCTTGGCAGGCCTTTGCAATCCCAACTATCCCTGGACCTGGGGGCTTTCTCGTTCTCCAGACGCTAACCCTAGCCCTAACCCTAAGAATGGCAGGTCGCGGTTTCCGGCCACGCCCCCCCTGCGTTCTGGCCATGACAGGTGCGGTAGGAGCAATGTCAGTGCAGTGTCATGCTGCTCTTGGCAGGCCTTTGCAATCCCAACTATCCCTGGACCTGGGGGCTTTCTCGTTCTCCAGACGCTAACCCTAGCCCTAACCCTAAGAATGGCAGGTGGAGGTTTTCGGCCACGCCCCCCCTGCGTTCTGGCCATGACAGCTGAGGTAGGAGCAATGTCAGTGCAGTGTCGTGCTGCTCTTCGCAGGCCTTTGCAATCCCAACTATCCGTGGACCTGGGGGCTTTCTCGTTCTCCAGACGCTAACCCTAGCCCTAACCCTAAGAATGGCAGGTCGCGGTTTCCAGCCACGCCCCCCCTGCGTTCTGGCTATGACAGCAGCAGTAGGAGCAATGTCAGTGCAGCGTCGTGCTGCTCTTGGCAGGCCTTTGCAATCCCAACTATCCCTGGACCTGGGCGCTTTCTCGATCTCTAGACGCTAACCCTAGCCCTAACCCTAAGAATGGCAGGTCGCGGTTTCCAGCCACGCCCCCTTGCGTTCTGGCCATGACAGCTGTGGTAGGAGCAATGTCAGTGCAGTGTCGTGCTGCTCTTGGCAGGCCTTTGCAATCCCAACTATCCCTGGACCTGGGCGCTTTCTCGTACTCCAGACGCTAACCCTAGCCCTAACCCTAAGAATGGCAGGTCGCGGTTTCCGGCCACGCCTCCCTTGCGTTCTGGCTATGACAGCTGCGGTAGGAGCAATGTCAGTGCAGTGTCGTGCTGCTCTTGGCAGGCCTTTGCAATCCCAACTAACCCTGGACCTGGGGGCTTTCTCGTTCTCCAGACGATAACCCTAGCCCTAACCCTAATAATGGCAGGTGGAGGTTTCCGGCCACGACCCCCTGCATTCTGTCCATGACAGCTGCGGTAGGAGCAATGTCAGTGCAGTGTCGTGCAGCTCTTTGCAGGCCTTTGCAATCCCAACTATCCCTGGACCTGGGCGCTTTCTCGTTCTCCAGACGCTAACCCTAGCCCTAACCCTAAGAATGGCAGGTCGCGGTTTCCGGCCACGCCCCACCTGCGTTCTGGCCATGACAGCTGTGGTAGGAGCAATGTCAGTGCAGTGTCGTGCTGCTCTTGGCAGGCCTTTGCAATCCCAACTATCCCTGGACCTGGGGGCTTTCTCGTTCTCCAGACGCTAACCCTAGCCCTAACCCTAAGAATGGCAGGTCGCGGTTTCCGGCCACGCCCCCCCTGCGTTCTGGCCATGACAGGTGCGGTAGGAGCAATGTCAGTGCAGTGTCATGCTGCTCTTGGCAGGCCTTTGCAATCCCAACTATCCCTGGACCTGGGGGCTTTCTCGTTCTCCAGACGCTAACCCTAGCCCTAACCCTAAGAATGGCAGGTCGCGGTTTTCGGCCACGCCCCCCCTGCGTTCTGGCCATGACAGCTGAGGTAGGAGCAATGTCAGTGCAGTGTCGTGCTGCTCTTCGCAGGCCTTTGCAATCCCAACTATCCGTGGACCTGGGCGCTTTCTCGTTCTCCAAACGCTAACCCTAGCCCTAACCCTAAGAATGGCAGGTCGCGGTTTCCGGCCACGCCCCCCCTGCATTCTGGCTATGACATCTGATGTAGGAGCAATGTCAGTGCAGCGTCGTGCTGCTCTTGGCAGGCCTTTGCAATCCCAACTATCCCTGGACCTGGGGGCTTTCTCGTTCTCCAGACGCTAACCCTAGCCCTAACCCTAAGAATGGCAGGTCGCGGTTTACGGCCACTCCCCACCTGCGTTCTGGCCATGACAGCTGCGGTAGGAGCAATGTCAGTGCAGCGTAGTGCAGCTCTTTGCAGGCCTTTGCAATCCCAACTATCCCTGGACCTTGGGGCTTTCTCGTTCTCCAGATGCTAACCCTAGCCCGAACCCTAAGAATGGCAGGTCGCGGTTTCCGGCCACGCCCCCCCTGCGTTCTGGCCATGACAGGTGCGGTAGGAGCAATGTCAGTGCAGTGTCGTGCTGCTCTTGGCAGGCCTTTGCAATCCCAACTACCCCTGGACCTGGGCGCTTTCTCGTTCTCCAGACGCTAACCCTAGCCCTAACCCTAAGAATGGCAGGTCGCGGTTTCCGGCCATGCCCCCCCTGCATTCTGGCTATGACATCTGATGTAGGAGCAATGTCAGTGCAGTGTTGTGCTGCTCTTGGCAGGCCTTTGCAATCCCAACTATCCCTGGACCTGGGCGCTTTCTCGTTCTCCAGACGCTAACCCTAGCCCTAACCCTAAGAATGGCAGGTCGCGGTTTCCGGCCACGCCCCCCTGCGTTCTGGCCATGACAGCTGCAGTAGGAGCAATGTCAGTGCAGTGTCGTGCTGCTCTTGGCAGGCCTTTGCAATCCCAACTATCCCTGGACCTGTTTGCTTTCTCGTTCTCCAGACGCTAACCCTAGCCCTAACCCTAAGAATGGCAGGTCGCGGTTTCCGGCCACGCCCCCTTGCGTTCTGGCCATGACAGCTGCGTTAGGAGCAATGTCAGTGCAGTGTCGTGCTGTTCTTGGCAGGCCTTTGCAATCCCAACTATCCCTGGACCTGGGGGCTTTCTCATTCTCCAGACACTAACCCTAGCCCTAACCCTAAGAATGGCAGGTCGCGGTTTCCGGCCACGCCCCCCCTGCATTCTGGCCATGAGAGCTGCGGTAGGAGCAATGTCAGTGCAGTGTCGTGCTGCTCTTGGCAGGCCTTTGCAATCCCAACTATCCCTGGACCTGGGCGCTTTCTCGTTCTCCAGACGCTAACCCTAGCCCTAACCCTAAGAATGGCAGGTCGCGGTTTCCGGCCACGCCCCCATGCGTTTTGGCCATGACTGCTGCGGTAGGAGCAATGTCAATGCAGTGTCATGCTGTTCTTGGCAGGCCTTTGCAATCCCAACTATCCCTGGACCTGGGCGCTTTCTCGTTCTCCAGACGCTAAACCTAGCCATAACCCTAAGAATGGCAGGTCGCGGTTTTCGGCCACGCCCCCCCTGCGTTCTGGCCATGACAGCTGAGGTAAGAGCAATGTCAGTGCAGTGTCGTGGTGCTCTTGGCAGGCCTTTGCAATCCCAACTATCCCTGGACCTGGGGGCTTTCTCGTTCTCCAGACGCTAACCCTAGCCCTAACCCTAAGAATGGCAGGTCGCGGTTTACGGCCACGCCCCCCCTGCGTTCTGGCCATGACAGCTGAGGTAGGAGCAATGTCAGTGCAGTGTCGTGCTGCTCTTGGCAGGCCTTTCCAATCCCAACTATCCGTGGACCTGGGCGCTTTCTCGTTCTCCAGAAGCTAACCCTAGCCCTAACCCTAAGAATGGCAGGTCGCGGTTTACGGCCACGCCCCACCTGCGTTCTGGCCATGACACCTGCGGTAGGAGCAATGTCAGTGCAGCGTCGTGCTGCTCTTGGCAGGCCTTTGCAATCCCAACTATCCCTGGACCTGGGCGCTTTCTCGTTCTCCAGACGCTAAACCTAGCCCTAACCCTAAGAATGGCAGGTCGCGGTTTTCGGCCACGCCCCCCCTGCGTTCTGGCCATGACAGCTGCGTTAGGAGCAATGTCAGTGCAGTGTCGTGCTGCTCTTGGCAGGCCTTTGCAATCCCAACTATCCCTGGACCTGGGCGCTTTCTCGTTCTCCAAACGCTAACCCTAGCCCTAACAGTAAGAATGGCAGGTCGCGGTTTACGGCCACGCCCCACCTGCGTTCTGGCCATGACACCTGCGGTAGGAGCAATGTCAGTGCAGCATCGTGCAGCTCTTTGCAGGCCTTTGCAATCCCAACTATCCCTGGACCTTGGGGCTTTCTCGTTCTCCAGACGCTAACCCTAGCCCTAACCCTAAGAATGGCAGGTCGCGGTTTCTGGCCACGCCCCCATGCGTTCTGGCCATGAGAGCTGCGGTAGGAGCAATGTCAGTGCAGTGTCGTGCTGCTCTTGGCAGGCCTTTGCAATCCCAACTATCCCTGGACCTGGGGGCTTTCTCGATCTCAAGACGCTAACCCTAGCCCTAACCCTAATAATGGCAGGTCGCGGTTTCCGGCCACGCCCCCCCTGCGTTCTGGCTATGACAGCTGCGGTAGGAGCAATGTCAATGCAGTGTCGTGCTGCTCTTGGCAGGCCTTTGCAATCCCAACTATCCCTGGACCTGGGGGCTTTCTCGTTCTCCAGACGCTAACCCTAGCCCTAACCCTAAGAATGACAGGTGGAGGTTTCCGGCCACGCCCCCCCTGCATTCTGGCCATGACAGCTGCGGTAGGAGCAATGTCAGTGCAGTGTCGTGCAGCTCTTGGCAGGCCTTTGCAATCCCAACTATCCCTGGACCTGGGCGCTTTCTCGTTCTCCAGACGCTAACCCTAGCCCTAACCCTAAGAATGGCAGTTCGCGGTTTCCAGCCACGCCCCCCCGCGTTCTGGCTATGACAGCAGCAGTAGGAGCAATGTCAGTGCAGCGTCGTGCTGCTCTTGGCAGGCCTTTGCAATCCCAACTAACCCTGGACCTGGGGGCTTTCTCGTTCTCCAGACGCTAACCCTAGCCCTAACCCTAAGAATGGCAGGTCGCGGTCTCCGGCCACGCCCCCTTGCGTTCTGGCCATGACAGCTGTGGTAGGAGCAATGTCAGTGCAGTGTCGTGCTGCTCTTGGCAGGCCTTTGCAATCCCAACTATCCCTGGACCTGGGGGCTTTCTCGTTCTCCAGACGCTAACCCTAGCCCTAACCCTAAGAATGGCAGGTCGCGGTTTCCGGCCACGCCCCCTTGCGTTCTGGCCATGACAGCTGTGGTAGGAGCAATGTCAGTGCAGTGTCGTGCTGCTCTTGGCAGGCCTTTGCAATCCCAACTATCCCTGGACCTGGGGGCTTTCTCATTCTCCAGACACTAACCCTAGCCCTAACCCTAAGAATGGCAGGTCGCGGTTTCCGGCCACGCCCCCCCTGCATTCTGGCCATGAGAGCTGCGGTAGGAGCAATGTCAGTGCAGTGTCGTGCTGCTCTTGGCAGGCCTTTGCAATCCCAACTATCCCTGGACCTGGGCGCTTTCTCGTTCTCCAGACGCTAACCCTAGCCCTATCCCTAAGAATGGCAGGTCGCGGTTTACAGCCACGCCCCCCCTGCGTTCTGGCTATGACATCTGATGTAGGAGCAAATTCAGTGCAGTGTCGTGCAGCTCTAGAAAGGCCTTTGCAATCCCAACTATCCCTACACCTGGGGGCTTTCTCGTTCTCCAGACGCTAACCCTAGCCCTAACCCTAAGAATGGCAGGTCGCGGTTTCCGGCCACGCCCCCCCTGCGTTCTGGCTATGACATCTGATATAGGAGCAATGTCAGTGCAGCGTCGTGCTGCTCTTGGCAGGCCTTTGCAATCCCAACTATCCGTGGACCTTGGGGCTTTCTCGTTCTCCAGACGCTAACCCTAGCCCTAACCCTAAGAATGGCAGGTCGCGGTTTACGGCCACGCCCCCTTGCGTTCTGGCCATGACAGCTGTGGTAGGAGCAATGTCAGTGCAGTGTCGTGCTGCTCTTGGCAGGCCTTTGCAATCCCAACTATCCCTGGACCTGGGCGCTTTCTCGTACTCCAGACGCTAACCCTAGCCCTAACCCTAAGAATGGCAGGTCGCGGTTTCCGGCCACGCCTCCCTTGCGTTCTGGCTATGACAGCTGCGGTAGGAGCAATGTCAGTGCAGTGTCGTGCTGCTCTTGGCAGGCCTTTGCAATCCCAACTAACCCTGGACCTGGGGGCTTTCTCGTTCTCCAGACGATAACCCTAGCCCTAACCCTAATAATGGCAGGTGGAGGTTTCCGGCCACGACCCCCTGCATTCTGTCCATGACAGCTGCGGTAGGAGCAATGTCAGTGCAGTGTCGTGCAGCTCTTTGCAGGCCTTTGCAATCCCAACTATCCCTGGACCTGGGCGCTTTCTCGTTCTCCAGACGCTAACCCTAGCCCTAACCCTAAGAATGGCAGGTCGCGGTTTCCGGCCACGCCCCACCTGCGTTCTGGCCATGACAGCTGTGGTAGGAGCAATGTCAGTGCAGTGTCGTGCTGCTCTTGGCAGGCCTTTGCAATCCCAACTATCCCTGGACCTGGGGGCTTTCTCGTTCTCCAGACGCTAACCCTAGCCCTAACCCTAAGAATGGCAGGTCGCGGTTTCCGGCCACGCCCCCCCTGCGTTCTGGCCATGACAGGTGCGGTAGGAGCAATGTCAGTGCAGTGTCATGCTGCTCTTGGCAGGCCTTTGCAATCCCAACTATCCCTGGACCTGGGGGCTTTCTCGTTCTCCAGACGCTAACCCTAGCCCTAACCCTAAGAATGGCAGGTGGAGGTTTTCGGCCACGCCCCCCCTGCGTTCTGGCCATGACAGCTGAGGTAGGAGCAATGTCAGTGCAGTGTCGTGCTGCTCTTCGCAGGCCTTTGCAATCCCAACTATCCGTGGACCTGGGGGCTTTCTCGTTCTCCAGACGCTAACCCTAGCCCTAACCCTAAGAATGGCAGGTCGCGGTTTCCAGCCACGCCCCCCCTGCGTTCTGGCTATGACAGCAGCAGTAGGAGCAATGTCAGTGCAGCGTCGTGCTGCTCTTGGCAGGCCTTTGCAATCCCAACTATCCCTGGACCTGGGCGCTTTCTCGATCTCTAGACGCTAACCCTAGCCCTAACCCTAAGAATGGCAGGTCGCGGTTTCCAGCCACGCCCCCTTGCGTTCTGGCCATGACAGCTGTGGTAGGAGCAATGTCAGTGCAGTGTCGTGCTGCTCTTGGCAGGCCTTTGCAATCCCAACTATCCCTGGACCTGGGCGCTTTCTCGTACTCCAGACGCTAACCCTAGCCCTAACCCTAAGAATGGCAGGTCGCGGTTTCCGGCCACGCCTCCCTTGCGTTCTGGCTATGACAGCTGCGGTAGGAGCAATGTCAGTGCAGTGTCGTGCTGCTCTTGGCAGGCCTTTGCAATCCCAACTAACCCTGGACCTGGGGGCTTTCTCGTTCTCCAGACGATAACCCTAGCCCTAACCCTAATAATGGCAGGTGGAGGTTTCCGGCCACGACCCCCTGCATTCTGTCCATGACAGCTGCGGTAGGAGCAATGTCAGTGCAGTGTCGTGCAGCTCTTTGCAGGCCTTTGCAATCCCAACTATCCCTGGACCTGGGCGCTTTCTCGTTCTCCAGACGCTAACCCTAGCCCTAACCCTAAGAATGGCAGGTCGCGGTTTCCGGCCACGCCCCACCTGCGTTCTGGCCATGACAGCTGTGGTAGGAGCAATGTCAGTGCAGTGTCGTGCTGCTCTTGGCAGGCCTTTGCAATCCCAACTATCCCTGGACCTGGGGGCTTTCTCGTTCTCCAGACGCTAACCCTAGCCCTAACCCTAAGAATGGCAGGTCGCGGTTTCCGGCCACGCCCCCCCTGCGTTCTGGCCATGACAGGTGCGGTAGGAGCAATGTCAGTGCAGTGTCATGCTGCTCTTGGCAGGCCTTTGCAATCCCAACTATCCCTGGACCTGGGGGCTTTCTCGTTCTCCAGACGCTAACCCTAGCCCTAACCCTAAGAATGGCAGGTCGCGGTTTTCGGCCACGCCCCCCCTGCGTTCTGGCCATGACAGCTGAGGTAGGAGCAATGTCAGTGCAGTGTCGTGCTGCTCTTCGCAGGCCTTTGCAATCCCAACTATCCGTGGACCTGGGCGCTTTCTCGTTCTCCAAACGCTAACCCTAGCCCTAACCCTAAGAATGGCAGGTCGCGGTTTCCGGCCACGCCCCCCCTGCATTCTGGCTATGACATCTGATGTAGGAGCAATGTCAGTGCAGCGTCGTGCTGCTCTTGGCAGGCCTTTGCAATCCCAACTATCCCTGGACCTGGGGGCTTTCTCGTTCTCCAGACGCTAACCCTAGCCCTAACCCTAAGAATGGCAGGTCGCGGTTTACGGCCACTCCCCACCTGCGTTCTGGCCATGACAGCTGCGGTAGGAGCAATGTCAGTGCAGCGTAGTGCAGCTCTTTGCAGGCCTTTGCAATCCCAACTATCCCTGGACCTTGGGGCTTTCTCGTTCTCCAGATGCTAACCCTAGCCCGAACCCTAAGAATGGCAGGTCGCGGTTTCCGGCCACGCCCCCCCTGCGTTCTGGCCATGACAGGTGCGGTAGGAGCAATGTCAGTGCAGTGTCGTGCTGCTCTTGGCAGGCCTTTGCAATCCCAACTACCCCTGGACCTGGGCGCTTTCTCGTTCTCCAGACGCTAACCCTAGCCCTAACCCTAAGAATGGCAGGTCGCGGTTTCCGGCCATGCCCCCCCTGCATTCTGGCTATGACATCTGATGTAGGAGCAATGTCAGTGCAGTGTTGTGCTGCTCTTGGCAGGCCTTTGCAATCCCAACTATCCCTGGACCTGGGCGCTTTCTCGTTCTCCAGACGCTAACCCTAGCCCTAACCCTAAGAATGGCAGGTCGCGGTTTCCGGCCACGCCCCCCTGCGTTCTGGCCATGACAGCTGCAGTAGGAGCAATGTCAGTGCAGTGTCGTGCTGCTCTTGGCAGGCCTTTGCAATCCCAACTATCCCTGGACCTGTTTGCTTTCTCGTTCTCCAGACGCTAACCCTAGCCCTAACCCTAAGAATGGCAGGTCGCGGTTTCCGGCCACGCCCCCTTGCGTTCTGGCCATGACAGCTGCGTTAGGAGCAATGTCAGTGCAGTGTCGTGCTGTTCTTGGCAGGCCTTTGCAATCCCAACTATCCCTGGACCTGGGGGCTTTCTCATTCTCCAGACACTAACCCTAGCCCTAACCCTAAGAATGGCAGGTCGCGGTTTCCGGCCACGCCCCCCCTGCATTCTGGCCATGAGAGCTGCGGTAGGAGCAATGTCAGTGCAGTGTCGTGCTGCTCTTGGCAGGCCTTTGCAATCCCAACTATCCCTGGACCTGGGCGCTTTCTCGTTCTCCAGACGCTAACCCTAGCCCTAACCCTAAGAATGGCAGGTCGCGGTTTCCGGCCACGCCCCCATGCGTTTTGGCCATGACTGCTGCGGTAGGAGCAATGTCAATGCAGTGTCATGCTGTTCTTGGCAGGCCTTTGCAATCCCAACTATCCCTGGACCTGGGCGCTTTCTCGTTCTCCAGACGCTAAACCTAGCCATAACCCTAAGAATGGCAGGTCGCGGTTTTCGGCCACGCCCCCCCTGCGTTCTGGCCATGACAGCTGAGGTAAGAGCAATGTCAGTGCAGTGTCGTGGTGCTCTTGGCAGGCCTTTGCAATCCCAACTATCCCTGGACCTGGGGGCTTTCTCGTTCTCCAGACGCTAACCCTAGCCCTAACCCTAAGAATGGCAGGTCGCGGTTTACGGCCACGCCCCCCCTGCGTTCTGGCCATGACAGCTGAGGTAGGAGCAATGTCAGTGCAGTGTCGTGCTGCTCTTGGCAGGCCTTTCCAATCCCAACTATCCGTGGACCTGGGCGCTTTCTCGTTCTCCAGAAGCTAACCCTAGCCCTAACCCTAAGAATGGCAGGTCGCGGTTTACGGCCACGCCCCACCTGCGTTCTGGCCATGACACCTGCGGTAGGAGCAATGTCAGTGCAGCGTCGTGCTGCTCTTGGCAGGCCTTTGCAATCCCAACTATCCCTGGACCTGGGCGCTTTCTCGTTCTCCAGACGCTAACCCTAGCCCTAACCCTAAGAATGGCAGGTGGAGGTTTTCGGCCACGCCCCCCCTGCGTTCTGGCCATGACAGCTGAGGTAGGAGCAATGTCAGTGCAGTGTCGTGCTGCTCTTCGCAGGCCTTTGCAATCCCAACTATCCGTGGACCTGGGGGCTTTCTCGTTCTCCAGACGCTAACCCTAGCCCTAACCCTAAGAATGGCAGGTCGCGGTTTCCAGCCACGCCCCCCCTGCGTTCTGGCTATGACAGCAGCAGTAGGAGCAATGTCAGTGCAGCGTCGTGCTGCTCTTGGCAGGCCTTTGCAATCCCAACTATCCCTGGACCTGGGCGCTTTCTCGATCTCTAGACGCTAACCCTAGCCCTAACCCTAAGAATGGCAGGTCGCGGTTTCCAGCCACGCCCCCTTGCGTTCTGGCCATGACAGCTGTGGTAGGAGCAATGTCAGTGCAGTGTCGTGCTGCTCTTGGCAGGCCTTTGCAATCCCAACTATCCCTGGACCTGGGCGCTTTCTCGTACTCCAGACGCTAACCCTAGCCCTAACCCTAAGAATGGCAGGTCGCGGTTTCCGGCCACGCCTCCCTTGCGTTCTGGCTATGACAGCTGCGGTAGGAGCAATGTCAGTGCAGTGTCGTGCTGCTCTTGGCAGGCCTTTGCAATCCCAACTAACCCTGGACCTGGGGGCTTTCTCGTTCTCCAGACGATAACCCTAGCCCTAACCCTAATAATGGCAGGTGGAGGTTTCCGGCCACGACCCCCTGCATTCTGTCCATGACAGCTGCGGTAGGAGCAATGTCAGTGCAGTGTCGTGCAGCTCTTTGCAGGCCTTTGCAATCCCAACTATCCCTGGACCTGGGCGCTTTCTCGTTCTCCAGACGCTAACCCTAGCCCTAACCCTAAGAATGGCAGGTCGCGGTTTCCGGCCACGCCCCACCTGCGTTCTGGCCATGACAGCTGTGGTAGGAGCAATGTCAGTGCAGTGTCGTGCTGCTCTTGGCAGGCCTTTGCAATCCCAACTATCCCTGGACCTGGGGGCTTTCTCGTTCTCCAGACGCTAACCCTAGCCCTAACCCTAAGAATGGCAGGTCGCGGTTTCCGGCCACGCCCCCCCTGCGTTCTGGCCATGACAGGTGCGGTAGGAGCAATGTCAGTGCAGTGTCATGCTGCTCTTGGCAGGCCTTTGCAATCCCAACTATCCCTGGACCTGGGGGCTTTCTCGTTCTCCAGACGCTAACCCTAGCCCTAACCCTAAGAATGGCAGGTCGCGGTTTTCGGCCACGCCCCCCCTGCGTTCTGGCCATGACAGCTGAGGTAGGAGCAATGTCAGTGCAGTGTCGTGCTGCTCTTCGCAGGCCTTTGCAATCCCAACTATCCGTGGACCTGGGCGCTTTCTCGTTCTCCAAACGCTAACCCTAGCCCTAACCCTAAGAATGGCAGGTCGCGGTTTCCGGCCACGCCCCCCCTGCATTCTGGCTATGACATCTGATGTAGGAGCAATGTCAGTGCAGCGTCGTGCTGCTCTTGGCAGGCCTTTGCAATCCCAACTATCCCTGGACCTGGGGGCTTTCTCGTTCTCCAGACGCTAACCCTAGCCCTAACCCTAAGAATGGCAGGTCGCGGTTTACGGCCACTCCCCACCTGCGTTCTGGCCATGACAGCTGCGGTAGGAGCAATGTCAGTGCAGCGTAGTGCAGCTCTTTGCAGGCCTTTGCAATCCCAACTATCCCTGGACCTTGGGGCTTTCTCGTTCTCCAGATGCTAACCCTAGCCCGAACCCTAAGAATGGCAGGTCGCGGTTTCCGGCCACGCCCCCCCTGCGTTCTGGCCATGACAGGTGCGGTAGGAGCAATGTCAGTGCAGTGTCGTGCTGCTCTTGGCAGGCCTTTGCAATCCCAACTACCCCTGGACCTGGGCGCTTTCTCGTTCTCCAGACGCTAACCCTAGCCCTAACCCTAAGAATGGCAGGTCGCGGTTTCCGGCCATGCCCCCCCTGCATTCTGGCTATGACATCTGATGTAGGAGCAATGTCAGTGCAGTGTTGTGCTGCTCTTGGCAGGCCTTTGCAATCCCAACTATCCCTGGACCTGGGCGCTTTCTCGTTCTCCAGACGCTAACCCTAGCCCTAACCCTAAGAATGGCAGGTCGCGGTTTCCGGCCACGCCCCCCTGCGTTCTGGCCATGACAGCTGCAGTAGGAGCAATGTCAGTGCAGTGTCGTGCTGCTCTTGGCAGGCCTTTGCAATCCCAACTATCCCTGGACCTGTTTGCTTTCTCGTTCTCCAGACGCTAACCCTAGCCCTAACCCTAAGAATGGCAGGTCGCGGTTTCCGGCCACGCCCCCTTGCGTTCTGGCCATGACAGCTGCGTTAGGAGCAATGTCAGTGCAGTGTCGTGCTGTTCTTGGCAGGCCTTTGCAATCCCAACTATCCCTGGACCTGGGGGCTTTCTCATTCTCCAGACACTAACCCTAGCCCTAACCCTAAGAATGGCAGGTCGCGGTTTCCGGCCACGCCCCCCCTGCATTCTGGCCATGAGAGCTGCGGTAGGAGCAATGTCAGTGCAGTGTCGTGCTGCTCTTGGCAGGCCTTTGCAATCCCAACTATCCCTGGACCTGGGCGCTTTCTCGTTCTCCAGACGCTAACCCTAGCCCTAACCCTAAGAATGGCAGGTCGCGGTTTCCGGCCACGCCCCCATGCGTTTTGGCCATGACTGCTGCGGTAGGAGCAATGTCAATGCAGTGTCATGCTGTTCTTGGCAGGCCTTTGCAATCCCAACTATCCCTGGACCTGGGCGCTTTCTCGTTCTCCAGACGCTAAACCTAGCCATAACCCTAAGAATGGCAGGTCGCGGTTTTCGGCCACGCCCCCCCTGCGTTCTGGCCATGACAGCTGAGGTAAGAGCAATGTCAGTGCAGTGTCGTGGTGCTCTTGGCAGGCCTTTGCAATCCCAACTATCCCTGGACCTGGGGGCTTTCTCGTTCTCCAGACGCTAACCCTAGCCCTAACCCTAAGAATGGCAGGTCGCGGTTTACGGCCACGCCCCCCCTGCGTTCTGGCCATGACAGCTGAGGTAGGAGCAATGTCAGTGCAGTGTCGTGCTGCTCTTGGCAGGCCTTTCCAATCCCAACTATCCGTGGACCTGGGCGCTTTCTCGTTCTCCAGAAGCTAACCCTAGCCCTAACCCTAAGAATGGCAGGTCGCGGTTTACGGCCACGCCCCACCTGCGTTCTGGCCATGACACCTGCGGTAGGAGCAATGTCAGTGCAGCGTCGTGCTGCTCTTGGCAGGCCTTTGCAATCCCAACTATCCCTGGACCTGGGCGCTTTCTCGTTCTCCAGACGCTAAACCTAGCCCTAACCCTAAGAATGGCAGGTCGCGGTTTTCGGCCACGCCCCCCCTGCGTTCTGGCCATGACAGCTGCGTTAGGAGCAATGTCAGTGCAGTGTCGTGCTGCTCTTGGCAGGCCTTTGCAATCCCAACTATCCCTGGACCTGGGCGCTTTCTCGTTCTCCAAACGCTAACCCTAGCCCTAACAGTAAGAATGGCAGGTCGCGGTTTACGGCCACGCCCCACCTGCGTTCTGGCCATGACACCTGCGGTAGGAGCAATGTCAGTGCAGCATCGTGCAGCTCTTTGCAGGCCTTTGCAATCCCAACTATCCCTGGACCTTGGGGCTTTCTCGTTCTCCAGACGCTAACCCTAGCCCTAACCCTAAGAATGGCAGGTCGCGGTTTCTGGCCACGCCCCCATGCGTTCTGGCCATGAGAGCTGCGGTAGGAGCAATGTCAGTGCAGTGTCGTGCTGCTCTTGGCAGGCCTTTGCAATCCCAACTATCCCTGGACCTGGGGGCTTTCTCGATCTCAAGACGCTAACCCTAGCCCTAACCCTAATAATGGCAGGTCGCGGTTTCCGGCCACGCCCCCCCTGCGTTCTGGCTATGACAGCTGCGGTAGGAGCAATGTCAATGCAGTGTCGTGCTGCTCTTGGCAGGCCTTTGCAATCCCAACTATCCCTGGACCTGGGGGCTTTCTCGTTCTCCAGACGCTAACCCTAGCCCTAACCCTAAGAATGACAGGTGGAGGTTTCCGGCCACGCCCCCCCTGCATTCTGGCCATGACAGCTGCGGTAGGAGCAATGTCAGTGCAGTGTCGTGCAGCTCTTGGCAGGCCTTTGCAATCCCAACTATCCCTGGACCTGGGCGCTTTCTCGTTCTCCAGACGCTAACCCTAGCCCTAACCCTAAGAATGGCAGTTCGCGGTTTCCAGCCACGCCCCCCCGCGTTCTGGCTATGACAGCAGCAGTAGGAGCAATGTCAGTGCAGCGTCGTGCTGCTCTTGGCAGGCCTTTGCAATCCCAACTAACCCTGGACCTGGGGGCTTTCTCGTTCTCCAGACGCTAACCCTAGCCCTAACCCTAAGAATGGCAGGTCGCGGTCTCCGGCCACGCCCCCTTGCGTTCTGGCCATGACAGCTGTGGTAGGAGCAATGTCAGTGCAGTGTCGTGCTGCTCTTGGCAGGCCTTTGCAATCCCAACTATCCCTGGACCTGGGGGCTTTCTCGTTCTCCAGACGCTAACCCTAGCCCTAACCCTAAGAATGGCAGGTCGCGGTTTCCGGCCACGCCCCCTTGCGTTCTGGCCATGACAGCTGTGGTAGGAGCAATGTCAGTGCAGTGTCGTGCTGCTCTTGGCAGGCCTTTGCAATCCCAACTATCCCTGGACCTGGGGGCTTTCTCATTCTCCAGACACTAACCCTAGCCCTAACCCTAAGAATGGCAGGTCGCGGTTTCCGGCCACGCCCCCCCTGCATTCTGGCCATGAGAGCTGCGGTAGGAGCAATGTCAGTGCAGTGTCGTGCTGCTCTTGGCAGGCCTTTGCAATCCCAACTATCCCTGGACCTGGGCGCTTTCTCGTTCTCCAGACGCTAACCCTAGCCCTATCCCTAAGAATGGCAGGTCGCGGTTTACAGCCACGCCCCCCCTGCGTTCTGGCTATGACATCTGATGTAGGAGCAAATTCAGTGCAGTGTCGTGCAGCTCTAGAAAGGCCTTTGCAATCCCAACTATCCCTACACCTGGGGGCTTTCTCGTTCTCCAGACGCTAACCCTAGCCCTAACCCTAAGAATGGCAGGTCGCGGTTTCCGGCCACGCCCCCCCTGCGTTCTGGCTATGACATCTGATATAGGAGCAATGTCAGTGCAGCGTCGTGCTGCTCTTGGCAGGCCTTTGCAATCCCAACTATCCGTGGACCTTGGGGCTTTCTCGTTCTCCAGACGCTAACCCTAGCCCTAACCCTAAGAATGGCAGGTCGCGGTTTACGGCCACGCCCCCCCTGCGTTCTGGCCATGACACCTGCGTTAGGAGCAATGTCAGTGCAGCGTCATGCAGCTCTTGGCAGGCCTTTGCAATCCCAACTATCCCTGGACCTGGGCACTTTCTCGTTCTCCAGACGCTAACCCTAGCCCTAACCCTAAGAATGGCAGGTCGCGGTTTCCAGCCACGCCCCCCTGCGTTCTGGCTATGACATCTGATGTAGGAGCAATGTCAGTGCAGTGTCGTGCTGCTCTTGGCAGGCCTTTGCAATCCCAACTATCCCTGGACCTGGGCGCTTTCTCATTCTCCAGACGCTAACCCTAGCCCTAACCCTAATAATGGCAGGTCACGGTTTCCGGCCACGCCCCCCCTGCCTTCTGGCCATGACAGCTGCGGTAGGAGCAATGTCAATGCAGTGTCGTGCTGCTCTTGGCATACCTTTGCAATCCCAACTATCCCTGGAACTGGGCTCTGTCTCGTTCTTCAGACGCTAACCCTAGCCCTAACCCTAAGAATGGCAGGTCGCGGTTTCTGGCCACGCCCCCCCGCGTTCTGGCTATGACAGCTGCGGTAGGAGCAATGTCAGTGCAGTGTCGTGCTGCTCTTGGCAGGCCTTTGCAATCCCAACTATCCCTGGACCTGGGGGCTTTCTCGTTCTCCAGACGCTAACCCTAGCCCTAACCCTAATAATGGCAGGTCGCGGTCTCCGGCCACGCCCCCCCTGCTTTCTGGCCATGACACCTGCGTTAGGAGCAATGTCAGTGCAGTGTCGTGCAGCTCTTGGCAGGCCTTTGCAATCCCAACTATAACTGGACCTGGGCGCTTTCTCGTTCTCCAGACGCTAACCCTAGCCCTAACCCTAAGAATGGCAGGTCGCGGTTTCCGGCCACGCCCCCCCTGCATTTTGGCCATGAGAGCTGCGGTAGGAGCAATGTCAGTGCAGTGTCGTGCTGCTCTTGGCAGGCCTTTGCAATCCCAACTATCCCTGGACCTGGGCGCTTTCTCGTTCTCCAGACGCTAACCCTAGCCCTAACCCTAAGAATGGCAGGTCGCGGTTTCCGGCCACGCCCCCCTGCGTTTTGGCCATGACTGCTGCGGTAGGAGCAATGTCAATGCAGTGTCGTGCTGCTCTTGGCAGGCCTTTGCAATCCCAACTATCCCTGGACCTGGGGGCTTTCTCGTTCTCCAGACGCTAAACCTAGCCCTAACCCTAAGAATGGCAGGTCGCGGTTTTCGGCCACGCCCCCCCTGCGTTCTGGCCATGACAGCTGAGATAGGAGCAATGTCAGTGCAGTGTCGTGCTGCTCTTGGCAGGCCTTTGCAATCCCACCTATCCCTGGACCTGGGCGCTTTCTCGTTCTTCAAACGCTAACCCTAGCCCTAACCTTAAGAATGGCAGGTCGCGGTTTACGGCCACGCCCCACCTGCGTTCTGGCCATGACACCTGCGGTAGGAGCAATGTCAGTGCAGTGTCGTGCAGCTCTTTGCAGGCCTTTGCAATCCCAACTATCCCTGGACCTGGGGGCTTTCTCGTTCTCCAGACGCTAACCCTAGCCCTAACCCTAATAATGGCAGGTCGCGGTTTCCGGCCACGCCCCCCTTGCGTTCTGGCTATGACAGCTGCGGTAGGAGCAATGTCAATGCAGTGTCGTGCTGCTCTTGGCAGGCCTTTGCAATCCCAACTAACCCTGGACCTGGGGGCTTTCTCGTTCTCCAGACGCTAACCCTAGCCCTAACCCTAAGAATGACAGGTGGAGGTTTACGGCCACGCCCCCCCTGCATTCTGGCTATGACAGCTGCGCTAGGAGCAATGTCAGTGCAGTGTCGTGCTGCTCTTGGCAGGCCTTTGCAATCCCAACTATCCCTGGACCTGGGCGCTTTCTCGTTCTCCAGACGCTAAACCTAGCCCTAACCCTAAGAATGGCACGTCGCGGTTTATGGCCACGCCCGCCCTGCGTTCTGGCTATGACAGCTGCGGTAGGAGCAATGTCAGTGCAGTGTCGTGCTGCTCTTGGCAGGCCTTTGCAATCCCAACTATCCCTGGACCTGGGGGCTTTCTCGTTCTCCAGACGCTAACCCTAGCCCTAACCCTAAGAATGGCAGGTCGCGGTTTCCGGACACGCCCCCCCTGCGTTCTGGCTATGACAGCTGCGGTAGGAGCAATGTCAATGCAGTGTCGTGCTGCTCTTGGCAGGCCTTTGCAATCCCCACTAACCCTGGACCTGTTTGCTTTCTCGTTCTCCAGACGCTAACCCTAGCCCTAACCCTAAGAATGGCAGGTCGCGGTTTCCGGCCACGCCCCCTTGCGTTCTGGCCATGACAGCTGCGGTAGGAGCAATGTCAGTGCAGTGTCGTGCTGCTCTTGGCAGGCCTTTGCAATCCCAACTATCCCTGGACCTGGGGGCTTTCTCGTTCTCCAGACGCTAACCCTATCCCTAACCCTAAGAATGGCAGGTCGCGGTTTCCGGCCACGCCCCCCCTGCGTTCTGGCTATGACAGCTGCGGTAGGAGCAATGTCAATGCAGTGTCGTGCAGCTCTTGGCAGGCCTTTGCAATCCCAACTATCCCTGGACCTGGGCGCTTTCTCGTTCTCCAGACGCTAACCCTAGCCCTAACCCTAAGAATGGCAGGTCGCGGTTTCCGGCCACGCCCCCCCTGCATTCTGGCCATGAGAACTGAGATAGGAGCAATGTCAGTGCAGTGTCCTGCTGCTCTTGGCAGGCCTTTGCAATCCCAACTATCCCTGGACCTGGGCGCTTTCTCGTTCTCCAAACGCTAACCCTAGCCCTAACCTTAAGAATGGCAGGTCGCGGTTTACGGCCACGCCCCACCTGCGTTCTGGCCATGACACCTGCGGTAGGAGCAATGTCAGTGCAGCGTCGTGCAGCTCTTTGCAGGCCTTTGCAATCCCAACTATCCCTGGACCTTGGGGCTTTCTCGTTCTCCAGACGCTAACCCTAGCCCTAACCCTAATAATGGCAGGTCGCGGTTTCTGGCCACGCCCCCCTGCATTATGGCCATGACAGCTGCGGTAGGAGCAATGTCAGTGCAGTGTCGTGCTGCTCTTGGCAGGCCTTTGCAATCCCAACTATCCCTGGACCTGGGGGCTTTCTCATTCTCCAGACGCTAACCCTAGCCCTAACCCTAATAATGGCAGGTCGCGGTTTCCGGCCACACCCCACCTGCGTTCTGGCCATGAGAGCTGCGGTAGGAGCAATGTCAGTGCAGTGTCGTGCTGCTCTTGGCAGGCCTTTGCAATCCCCACTAACCCTGGACCTGCGGGCTTTCTCGTTCTCCAGACGCTAACCCTAGCCCTAACCCTAAGAATGACAGGTCACGGTTTCCGGCCACGCCCCCCCTGCATTCTGGCCATGACAGCTGAGGTAGGAGCAATGTCAGTGCAGTGTCGTGCAGCTCTTGGCAGGCCTTTGCAATCCCAACTATCCCTGGACCTGGGCGCTTTCTCGTTCTCCAGACGCTAACCCTAGCCCTAACCCTAAGAATGGCAGGTCCCGGTTTCCGGCCACGCCCCCCCTGTGTTCTGGCTATGACAGCTGCGGTAGGAGCAAATTCAGTGCAGTGTCGTGCAGCTCTAGAAAGGCCTTTGCAATCCCAACTATCCCTACACCTGGGGGCTTTCTCGTTCTCCAGAAGCTAACCCTAACCCTAACCCTAAGAATGGCAGGTCGTGGTTTACGGCCACGCCCCACCTGCGTTCTGTCCATGACACCTGCGTTAGGAGCAATGTCAGTGCAGTGTCGTGCTGCTCTTGGCAGGCCTTTGCAATCCCAACTATCCCTGGACCTGGGGGCTTTCTCGTTCTCCAGACGCTAACCCTAGCCCTAACCCTAAGAATGGCAGGTCGCGGTTTCCGGCCACGCCCCCCCTGCGTTCTGGCTATGACAGCTGCGGTAGGAGCAATGTCAATGCAGTGTCGTGCTGCTCTTGGCAGGCCTTTGCAATCCCAACTATCCCTGGACCTGGGCGCTTTCTCGTTCTCCAGACGCTAACCCTAGCCCTAACCCTAAGAATGACAGGTCACGGTTTCCGGCCACGCCCCCCCTGCATTCTGGCCATGACAGCTGCGGTAGGAGCAATGTCAGTGCAGTGTCGTGCAGCTCTTCGCAGGCCTTTGCAATCCCAACTATCCCTGGACCTGGGGGCTTTCTCGTTCTCCAGACGCTAACCCTAGCCCTAACCCTAAGAATGGCAGGTCGCGGTTTCCGGCCACGCCCCCCCTGCGTTCTGGCTATGACATCTGATGTAGGAGCAAAGTCAGTGCAGTGTCGTGCTGCTCTTGGCAGGCCTTTGCAATCCCAACTATCCCTGGACCTGGGGGCTTTCTCGTTCTCCAGACGCTAACCCTAGCCCTAACCCTAAGAATGGCAGGTCGCGGTTTCCGCCCACGCCCCCCCTGCGTTCTGGCCATGAGAGCTGCGGTAGGAGCAATGTCAATGCAGTGTCGTGCTGCTCTTGGCAGGCCTTTGCAATCCCAACTATCCCTGGACCTGGGGGCTTTCTCGTTCTCCAGACGCTAACCCTAGCCCTAACCCTAAGAATGGCAGGTCGCGGTTTCCGGCCACGCCCCCCCTGCGTTCTGGCTATGACAGCTGATGTAGGAGCAATGTCAATGCAGTGTCGTGCTGCTCTTGGCAGGCCTTTGCAATCCCAACTAACCCTGGACCTGTTTGCTTTCTCGTTCTCCAGACGCTAACCCTAGCCCTAACCCTAAGAATGACAGGTCACGGTTTCCGGCCACGCACCCCCTGCATTCTGGCCATGACAGCTGCGGTAGGAGCAATGTCAGTGCAGTGTCGTGCTGCTCTTGGCAGGCCTTTGCAATCCCAACTATCCCTGGACCTGGGGGCTTTCTCGTTCTCCAGACGCTAACCCTATCCCTAACCCTAAGAATGGCAGGTCGCGGTTTCCGGCCACGCCCCCCCTGCGTTCTGGCTATGACAGCTGCGGTAGGAGCAATGTCAATGCAGTGTCGTGCTGCTCTTGGCAGGCCTTTGCAATCCCAACTAACCCTGGACCTGGGGGCTTTCTCGTTCTCCAGACGCTAACCCTAGCCCTAACCCTAAGAATGACAGGTGGAGGTTTCCGGCCACGCCCCCCCTGCATTCTGGCCATGACAGCTGCGGTAGGAGCAATGTCAGTGCAGTGTCGTGCAGCTCTTGGCAGGCCTTTGCAATCCCAACTATCCCTGGACCTGGGGGCTTTCTCGTTCTCCAGACGCTAACCCTAGCCCTAACCCTAAGAATGGCAGGTCGCGGTTTCCGGCCACGCCCCCCCTGCATTCTGGCCATGAGAGCTGAGATAGGAGCAATGTCAGTGCAGTGTCGTGCTGCTCTTGGCAGGCCTTTGCAATCCCAACTATCCCTGGACCTGGGCGCTTTCTCGTTCTCCAAACGCTAACCCTAGCCCTAACCTTAAGAATGGCAGGTCGCGGTTTACGGCCACGCCCCACCTGCGTTCTGGCCATGACACCTGCGGTAGGAGCAATGTCAGTGCAGTGTCGTGCTGCTCTTGGCAGGCCTTTGCAATCCCAACTATCCCTGGACCTGGGGGCTTTCTCGTTCTCCAGACGCTAACCCTAGCCCTAACCCTAATAATGGCAGGTCGCTGTTTCTGGCCACCCCCCCCTGCGTTCTGGCCATGACAGCTGCGGTAGGAGCAATGTCAGTGCAGTGTCGTGCTGCTCTTGGCAGGCCTTTGCAATCCCAACTATCCCTGGACCTGGGCGCTTTCTCCTTCTCCAGACGCTAACCCTAGCCCTAACCCTAATAATGGCAGGTCGCGGTTTCCGGCCACACCCCCCCTGCGTTCTGGCCATGAGAGCTGCGGTAGGAGCAATGTCAGTGCAGTGTCGTGCTGCTCTTGGCAGGCCTTTGCAATCCCAATTATCCCTGGACCTGGGGGCTTTCTCCTTCTCCAGACGCTAACCCTAGCCCTAACCCTAATAATGGCAGGTCGCGGTTTCCGGCCACACCCCCCCTGCGTTCTGGCCATGAGAGCTGCGGTAGGAGCAATGTCAGTGCAGTGTCGTGCTGCTCTTGGCAGGCCTTTGCAATCCCAACTAACCCTGGACCTGGGGGCTTTCTCGTTCTCCAGACTCTAACCCTAGCCCTAACCCTAAGAATGACAGGTGGAGGTTTACGGCCACGCCCTCCCTGCATTCTGGCGATGACAGCTGCGGTAGGAGCAATGTCAGTGCAGCGTCGTGCAGCTCTTGGCAGGCCTTTGCAATCCCAACTATCCCTGGACCTGGGGGCTTTCTCGTTCTCCAGACGCTAACCCTAGCCCTAACCCTAAGAATGGCAGGTCGCGGTTTCCGGCCACGCCCCCCCTGCGTTCTGGCTATGAGAGCAGCGGTAGGAGCAATGTCAGTGCAGCGTCGTGCTGCTCTTGGCAGGCCTTTGCAATCCCAACTATCCCTGGACCTGGGCGCTTTCTCGTTCTCCAGACGCTAACCCTAGCCCTAACCCTAAGAATGGCAGGTCGCGGTTTACAGCCACGCCCCCCCTGCGTTCTGGCTATGACATCTGATGTAGGAGCAAATTCAGTGCAGTGTCGTGCAGCTCTAGAAAGGCCTTTGCAATCCCAACTATCCCTACACCTGGGGGCTTTCTCGTTCTCCAGACGATAACCCTAGCCCTAACCCTAAGAATGGCAGGTCGCGGTTTCCGGCCACGCCCCCCCTGCGTTCTGGCTATGACATCTGATATAGGAGCAATGTCAATGCATTGTCGTGCAGCTGTAGAAAGGCCTTTGCAATCCCAACTATCCCTGGACCTTGCGGCTTTCTCGTTCTCCAGACGCTAACCCTAACCCTAACCCTAAGAATGGCAGGTCGCGGTTTCCGGCCACGCCCCCCCTGCGTTCTGGCTATGACATCTGATGTAGGAGCAAAGTCAGTGCAGTGTCGTGCTGCTCTTGGCAGGCCTTTGCAATCCCAACTATCCCTGGACCTGGGCACTTTCTCATTCTCCAGACGCTAACCCTAGCCCTAACCCTAAGAATGGCAGGTCGCGGTTTCCGGCCACGCCCCCCCTGCGTTCTGGCTATGACATCTGATGTAGGAGCAAATTCAGTGCAGTGTCGTGCTGCTCTAGAATGCCCTTTGCAATCCCAACTATCCCTGGACCTGGCGGCTTTCTCGTTCTCCAGACGCTAACCCTAGCCCTAACACTAAGAAAGGCAGGTCGCGGTTTCCGGCCACGCCCCACCCTCGTTCTTCCCATGACAGCTGCGGTAGGAGCAATGTCAGTGCAGTGTCGTGCTGCTCTTGGCAGGCCTTTGCAATCCCAACTATCCCTGGACCTGGTGGCTTTCTCGTTCTCCAGACGCTAACCCTAGCCCTAACCCTAATAATGGCAGGTCGCGGTTTCCGGCCACGCCCCCCCTGTGTTCTGGCCATGACAGCAGCGGCAGGAGCAATGTCAGTGCAGCGTCATGCAGCTCTTGGCAGGCCTTTGCAATCCCAACTAACCCTAGACCTGGTGGCTTTCTCGTTCTCCAGACGCTAACCCTAGCCCTAACCCTAAGAATGGCAGGTCGCGGTTTCCGGCCACGCCCCCCTGCGTTCTGGCTATGACATCTGATGTAGGAGCAATGTCAGTGCAGTGTCGTGCTGCTCTTGGCAGGCCTTTGCAATCCCAACTATCCCTGGACCTTGGGGCTTTCTCGTTCTCCAGACGCTAACCCTAGCCCTAACCCTAATAATGGCAGGTCGCGGTTTCCGGCCACGCCCCACCTGCGTTCTGTCCATGACAGCTGCGCTAGGAGCAATGTCAGTGCAGCGTCATGCAGCACTTGGCAGGCCTTTGCAGTCCCAACTAACCCTGGACCTGGGGGCTTTCTCGTTCTCCAGAAGCTAACCCTAGCCCTAACCCTAATAATGGCAGGTGGAGTTTTCCAGCCACGCCCCCCCTGCGTTCTGGCCATGACAGCTGTGGTAGGAGCAATGTCAGTGCAGTGTCGTGCTGCTCTTGGCAGGCCTTTGCAATCCCAACTATCCCTGGACCTGGGCGCTTTCTCATTCTCCAGACGCTAACCCTAGCCCTAACCCTAATAATGGCAGGTCGCGGTTTCCGGCCACGCCCCCCTGCGTTCTGGCTATGACATCTGATGTAGGAGCAATGTCAGTGCAGTGTCGTGCTGCTCTTGGCAGGCCTTTGCAATCCCAACTATCCCTGGACCTGGGCGCTTTCTCATTCTCCAGACGCTAACCCTAGCCCTAACCCTAATAATGGCAGGTCACGGTTTCCGGCCACGCCCCCCCTCCCTTCTGGCCATGACAGCTGCGGTAGGAGCAATGTCAGTGCAGCGTCGTGCTGCTCTTGGCAGGCCTTTGCAATCCCAACTAACCCTGGACCTGAGGGCTTTCTCGTTCTCCAGACGATAACCCTAGCCCTAACCCTAATAATGGCAGGTGGAGGTGTCCGGCCACGACCCCCTGCATTCTGGCCATGACAGCTGAGGTAGGAGCAATGTCAGTGCAGTGTCGTGCTGCTCTTGGCAGGCCTTTGCAATCCCAACTATCCCTGGACCTGGGCGCTTTCTCTTTCTCTAGACTCTAACCCTAGCCCTAACCCTAATAATGGCAGGTCGCGGTTTACGGCAGGGCCGCACCTGCGTTCTGGCCATGACTGCTGCGTTAGGAGCAATGTCAATGCAGTGTCGTGCTGCTCTTGGCAGGCCTTTGCAATCCCAACTATCCCTGGACCTGGGGGCTTTCTCGTTCTCCAGACGCTAACCCTAGCCCTAACCCTAATAATGGCAGGTCACGGTTTCCGGCCACGCCCCCCCTCCCTTCTGGCCATGACAGCTGCCGTAGGAGCAATGTCAATGCAGTGTCGTGCTGTTCTTGGCAGGCCTTTGCAATCCCAACTATCCGTGGACCTGGGCGCTTTCTCGTTCTCCAGACGCTAACCCTAGCCCTAACCCTAATAATGGCAGGTCGCGGTTTCCGGCCACGCCCCCCCGCGTTCTGGCTATGACAGCTGCGGTAGGAGCAATGTCAGTGCAGTGTCGTGCTGCTCTTGGCAGGCCTTTGCAATCCCAACTATCCCTGGACCTGGGCGCTTTCTCGTTCTCCAGACGCTAACCCTAGCCCTAACCCTAAGAATGGCAGGTCGCGGTTTCCGGCCACGCCCCCCCTGCTTTCTGGCCATGACAGCTGCGGTAGGAGGAATGTCAGTGCAGTGTCGTGCTGCACTTGGCAGGCCTTTGCAATCCCAACTATCCCTGGACCTGTTTGCTTTCTCGTTCTCCAGACGCTAACCCTAGCCCTAACCCTAAGAATGGCAGGTCGCGGTTTCCGGCCACGCCCCCCCTGCGTTCTGGCTATGACATCTGATATAGGAGCAATGTCAGTGCAGTGTCGTGCTGCTCTTGGCAGGCCTTTGCAATCCCAACTATCCCTGCACCTGTGCGCTTTCTCATTCTCCAGACTCTAACCCTAGGCCTAACCCTGAGAATGGCAGGTCGCGGTTTCCGGCCACGCCCCCCCTGCGTTCTGGCTATGACAGCTGAGGTAGGAGCAATGTCAGTGCAGTGTCGTGCTGTTCTCCGCAGGCCTTTGCAATCCCAACTATCCCTGGACCTGGGCGCTTTCTCGTTCTCCAGACGCTAACCCTAGGCCTAACCCTAATAATGGCAGGTCGCGGTTTCCGGCCACGCCCCCCCTGCGTTCTGGCCATGAGAGCTGCGGTAGGAGCAATGTCAGTGCAGTGTCGTGCTGCTCTTGGCAGGCCTTTGCAATCCCAACTATCCCTGGACCTGGGCGCTTTCTCGTTCTCCAGACGCTAACCCTAGCCCTAACCCTAAGAATGGCAGGTCGCGGTTTCCGGCCACGCCCCCCTGCGTTCTGGCTATGACATCTCATGTAGGAGCAATGTCAGTGCAGTGTCGTGCTGCTCTTCGCAGGCCTTTGCAATCCCAACTATCCCTGGACCTGGGCGCTTTATAGTTCTCCAGACGCTAACCCTAGCCCTAACCCTAATAATGGCAGGTCGCGGTCTCCGGCCACGCCCCCCCTGCCTTCTGGCCATGACAGCTGCGGTAGGAGCAATGTCAGTGCAGTGTCGTGCTGCTCTTGGCAGGCCTTTGCAATCCCAACTATCCCTGGACCTGGGCGCTTTCTCATTCTCCAGACACTAACCCTAGCCCTAACCCTAAGAATGGCAGGTCGCGGTTTCCGGCCACGCCCCCCCTGCGTTCTGGCCATGAGAGCTGCGGTAGGAGCAATGTCAGTGCAGTGTCGTGCTGCTCTTGGCAGGCCTTTGCAATCCCAACTATCCCTGGACCTGGGCGCTTTCTCGTTCTCCAGACGCTAACCCTAGCCCTAACCCTAAGAATGGCAGGTCGCGGTTTCCGGCCACGCCACACCTGCGTTCTGGCCATGAGAGCTGCGCTAGGAGCAATGTCAGTGCAGCGTCATGCAGCACTTGGCAGGCCTTTGCAGTCCCAACTAACCCTGGACCTGGAGGCTTTCTCGTTCTCCAGAAGCTAACCCTAGCCCTAACCCTAAGAATGGCACGTCGCGGTTTCCGGCCACGCCCCCCCTGCTTTCTGGCCATGACAGCTGCGGTAGGAGCAATGTCAGTGCAGTGTCGTGCTGCACTTGGCAGGCCTTTGCAATCCCAACTATCCCTGGACCTGTTTGCTTTCTCGCTCTCCAGACGCTAACCCTAGCCCTAACCCTAAGAATGGCAGGTCGCGGTTTCCGGCCACGCCCCCCCTGCGTTCTGGCTATGACATCTGATATAGGAGCAATGTCAGTGCAGTGTCGTGCTGCTCTTGGCAGGCCTTTGCAATCCCAACTATCCCTGGACCTGTGCGCTTTCTCATTCTCCAGACTCTAACCCTAGGCCTAACCCTGAGAATGGCAGGTCGCGGTTTCCGGCCACGCCCCCCCTGCGTTCTGGCTATGACAGCTGAGGTAGGAGCAATGTCAGTGCAGTGTCGTGCTGTTCTCCGCAGGCCTTTGCAATCCCAACTATCCCTGGACCTGGGCGCTTTCTCGTTCTCCAGACGCTAACCCTAGGCCTAACCCTAATAATGGCAGGTCGCGGTTTCCGGCCACGCCCCCCCTGCGTTCTGGCCATGAGAGCTGCGGTAGGAGCAATGTCAGTGAGTGTCGTGCTGCTCTTGGCAGGCCTTTGCAATCCCAACTATCCCTGGACCTGTGCGCTTTCTCATTCTCCAGACTCTAACCCTAGGCCTAACCCTGAGAATGGCAGGTCGCGGTTTCCGGCCACACCCCACCTGCGTTCTGGCTATGACAGCTGAGGTAGGAGCAATGTCAGTGCAGTGTCCTGCTGTTCTTGGCAGGCCTTTGCAATCCCAACTATCCCTGGACCTGGGCGCTTTCTCGTTCTCCAGACTCTAACCCTAGACCTAACCCTAAGAATGGCAGGTCGCGGTTTCCGGCCACGCCCCACCTGCGTTCTGTCCATGACAGCTGCGCTAGGAGCAATGTCAGTGCAGCGTCATGCAGCACTTGGCAGGCCTTTGCAGTCCCAACTAACCCTGGACCTGGAGGCTTTCTCGTTCTCCAGAAGCTAACCCTAGCCCTAACCCTAATAATGGCAGGTGGAGTTTTCCAGCCACGCCCCCCCTACATTCTGGCCATGAGAGCTGCGGTAGGAGCAATGTCAGTGCAGTGTCGTGCAGCTCTTGGCAGGCCTTTTCAATCCCAACTGTCCCTGGACCTGGGCGCTTTCTCGTTCTCCAGACGCTAACCCTAGCCCTAACCCTAAGAATGGCAGGTCGCGGTTTCCGGCCACGCCCCCCCCGCGTTCTGGCTATGACAGCTGAGGTAGGAGCAATGTCAGTGCAGTGTCGTGCAGCTCTTTGCAGGCCTTTGCACTCCCAACTATCCCTGGACCTGGGGGCTTTCTCATTCTCCAGACGCTAACCCTAGCCCTAACCCTAATAATGGCACGTCGCGGTTTCCGTCCACACCCCCCTGCGTTCTGGCCATGACAGCTGCGGTAGGAGCAATGTCAGTGCAGTGTCGTGCAGCTCTTTGCAGGCCTTTGCAATCCCAACTATCCCTGGACCTGGGGGCTTTCTCGTTCTCCAGACGCTAACCCTAGCCCTAACCCTAAGAATGGCAGGTCGCGGTTTCCGGCCACGCCCCACCTGCGTTCTGGCCATGACACCTGCGTTAGGAGCAATGTCAGTGCAGTGTCGTGCTGCTCTTGGCAGGCCTTTGCAATCCCAACTATCCCTGGACCTGGGCGTTTTCTCGTTTTCCAGACGCTAACCCTAGCCCTAACCCTAAGAATGGCAGGTCGCGGTTTACGGCCACGCCCCCCCTGCGTTCTGGCCATGACAGCTGAGGTAGGAGCAATGTCAGTGCAGCGTCGTGCTGCTCTTGGCAGGCCTTTGCAATCCCAACTATCCCTGGACCTGAGGGCTTTCTCGTTCTCCAGACGATAACCCTAGCCCTAACCCTAATAATGGCAGGTGGAGGTTTCCGGCCACGACCCCCTGCATTCTGGCCATGACAGCTGAGGTAGGAGCAATGTCAGTGCAGTGTCGTGCTGCTCTTGGCAGGCCTTTGCAATCCCAACTATCCCTGGACCTGGGCGCTTTCTCTTTCTCTAGACTCTAACCCTAGCCCTAACCCTAATAATGGCAGGTCGCGGTTTACGGCCAGGCCGCACCTGCGTTCTGGCCATGACAGCTGCGGTAGGAGCAATGTCAGTGCAGTGTCGTGCTGCTCTTGGCAGGCCTTTGCAATCCCAACTATCCCTACACCTGGGGGCTTTCTCGTTCTCCAGACGATAACCCTAGCCCTAACCCTAAGAATGGCAGGTCGCGGTTTCCGGCCACGACCCCTGCGTTCTGGCTATGACATCTGATATAGGAGAAATGTCAGTGCAGTGTCGTGCTGCTCTTGGCAGGCCTTTGCAATCCCAACTATCCCTGGACCTGGGGGCTTTCTCGTTCTCCAGACGCTAACCCTAGCCCTAACCCTAATAATGGCAGGTCGCCGTTTCCGGCCACGCCCCGCTGCGTTCTGGCTATGACATCTGATGTAGGAGCAATGTCAGTGCAGTGTCGTGCTGCTCTTGGCAGGCCTTTGCAATCCCAACTATCCCTGGACCTGGGCGCTGTCTCATTCTCCAGACGCTAACCCTAGCCCTAACCCTAATAATGGCAGGTCACGGTTTCCGGCCACGCCCCCCCTGCCTTCTGGCCATGACAGCTGCGGTAGGAGCAATGTCAATGCAGTGTCGTGCTGTTCTTGGCAGGCCTTTGCAATCCCAACTATCCCTGGACCTGGGCGCTTTCTCGTTCTCCAGATGCTAACCCTAGCCCTAACCCTAATAATGGCAGGTCGCGGTTTCCGGCCACGCCCCCCTGCGTTCTTGACATGACAGCTGCTGTAGGAGCAATGTCAATGCAGTGTCGTGCTGCTCTTGGCAGGCCTTTGCAATCCCAACTATCCCTGGACCTGGGCGCTTTCTCGTTCTCCAGACGCTAACCCTAGCCCTAACCCTAAGAATGGCAGGTCGCGGTTTCCAGCCACGCCCCCCCTGCTTTCTGGCCATGACAGCTGCGGTAGGAGCAATGTCAGTGCAGTGTCGTGCTGCTCTTGGCAGGCCTTTGCAATCCCAACTATCCCTGGACCTGGGGGCTTTCTCGTTCTCCAGACGCTAACCCTAGCCCTAACCCTAAGAATGGCAGGTCGCGGTTTCCAGCCACGCCCCCCCTGCGTTCTGGCTATGACATCTGATATAGGAGCAATGTCAGGGCAGTGTCGTGCTGCTCTTGGCAGGCCTTTGCAATCCCAACTATCCCTGGACCTGTGCGCTTTCTCATTCTCCAGACTCTAACCCTAGGCCTAACCCTGAGAATGGCAGGTCGCGGTTTCCGGCCACGCCCCCCCTGCGTTCTGGCTATGACAGCTGAGGTAGGAGCAATGTCAGTGCAGTGTCGTGCTGTTCTTCGCAGGCCTTTGCAATCCCAACTATCCCTGGACCTGGGGGCTTTCTCGTTCTCCAGACGCTAACCCTAGCCCTAACCCTAATAATGGCAGGTCGCGGTTTCCGGCCACGCCCCCCCTGCGTTCTGGCCATGAGAGCTGCGGTAGGAGCAATGTCAGTGCAGTATCGTGCTGCTCTTGGCAGGCCTTTGCAATCCCACCTATCCCTGGACCTGGGGGCTTTCTCGTTCTCCAGACGCTAACCCTAGCCCTAACCCTAAGAATGGCAGGTCGCGGTTTCCGGCCACGCCCCCCCTGCGTTCTGGCCATGAGAGCTGCGCTAGGAGCAATGTCAGTGCAGCGTCATGCAGCTCTTGGCAGGCCTTTGCAATCCCAACTATCCCTGGACCTGGGGGCTTTCTTGTTCTCCAGACGCTAACCCTAGCCCTAACCCTAATAATGGCAGGTCGCGGTTTCCGGCCACGCCCCCCCTGCCTTCTGTCCATGACAGCTGAGGTAGGAGCAATGTCAGTGCAGTGTCGTGCAGCTCTTGGCAGGCCTTTGCAATCCCAACTAACCCTGGACCTGGGGGCTTTCTCGTTCTCCAGAAGCTAACCCTAGCCCTAACCCTAAGAATGGCAGGTCGCGGTTTCCGGCCACGCCCCCCCTGCGTTCTGGCTATGACAGCAGCGTTAGGAGCAATGTCAATGCAGTGTCGTGCTGCTCTTGGCAGGCCTTTGCAATCCCAACTATCCCTGGACCTGGGGGCTTTCTCGTTCTCCAGACGCTAACCCTAGCCCTAACCCTAATAATGGCAGGTCGCGGTTTCCAGCCACGCCCCCCCTGCGTTCTGACCATGACAGCTGAGGTAGGAGCAATGTCAGTGCAGCGTCGTGCTGCTCTTGGCAGGCCTTTGCAATCCCAACTAACCCTGGACCTGGGGGCTTTCTCGTTCTCCAGACGATAACCCTAGCCCTAACCCTAATAATGGCAGGTGGAGGTTTCCGGCCACGACCCCCTGCATTCTGGCCATGACAGCTGAGGTAGGAGCAATGTCAGTGCAGCGTCGTGCTGCTCTTGGCAGGCCTTTGCAATCCCAACTATCCCTGGACCTGGGGGCTTTCTCGTTCTCCAGACGCTAACCCTAGCCCTAACCCTAAGAATGGCACGTCGCGGTTTACGGCCAGGCCGCACCTGCGTTCTGGCCATGACTGCTGCGTTAGGAGCAATGTCAATGCAGTGTCGTGCTGTTCTTGGCAGGCCTTTGCAATCCCAACTATCCGTGGACCTGGGCGCTTTCTCGTTCTCCACACGCTAACCCTAGCCCTAACCCTGAGAACGGCAGGTCGCGGTTTCCGGCCACGCCCCACCTGCGTTCTGGCCATGACACCTGCGGTAGGAGCAATGTCAGTGCAGTGTCGTGCTGCTCTTGGCAGGCCTTTGCAATCCCAACTATCCCTAGACCTGGGGGCTTTCTCGTTCTCCAGAAGCTAACCCTAGCCCTAACCCTAAGAATGGCAGGTCGCGGTTTCCGCCCACGCCCCCCCTGCGTTCTGGCCATGAGAGCTGCGGTAGGAGCAATGTCTGTGCAGTGTCGTGCTGCTCTTGGCAGGCCTTTGCAATCCCAACTATCCCTGGACCTGCGCGCTTTCGCGTTCTCCAGAGGCTAACCCTAGCCCTAACCCTAAGAATGGCAGGTCGCGGTTTACGGCCACGCCCCCCCTGCGTTCTGGCCATGACACCTGCCTTAGGAGCAATGTCAGTGCAGAGTCATGCAGCTCTTGGCAGGCCTTTGCAATCCCAACTATCCCTGGACCTGGGGGCTTTCTCATTCTCCAGACTCTAACCCTAGGCCTAACCCTGAGAATGGCAGGTCGCGGTTTCCGGCCACGCCCCACCTGCGTTCTGGCTATGACAGCTGAGGTAGGAGCAATGTCAGTGCAGTGTCCTGCTGTTCTTGGCAGGCCTTTGCAATCCCAACTATCCCTGGACCTGGGCGCTTTCTCGTTCTCCAGACTCTAACCCTAGACCTAACCCTAAGAATGGCAGGTCGCGGTTTCCTTCCACGCCCCACCTGCGTTCTGTCCATGACAGCTGCGCTAGGAGCAATGTCAGTGCAGCGTCATGCAGCACTTGGCAGGCCTTTGCAGTCCCAACTAACCCTGGACCTGGAGGCTTTCTCGTTCTCCAGAAGCTAACCCTAGCCCTAACCCTAATAATGGCAGGTGGAGTTTTCCAGCCACGCCCCCCCTACATTCTGGCCATGAGAGCTGCGGTAGGAGCAATGTCAGTGCAGTGTCGTGCAGCTCTTGGCAGGCCTTTGCAATCCCAACTGTCCCTGGACCTGGGCGCTTTCTCGTTCTCCAGACGCTAACCCTAGCCCTAACCCTAAGAATGGCAGGTCGCGGTTTCCGGCCACGCCCCCCCCGCGTTCTGGCTATGACAGCTGAGGTAGGAGCAATGTCAGTGCAGTGTCGTGCAGCTCTTTGCAGGCCTTTGCACTCCCAACTATCCCTGGACCTGGGGGCTTTCTCATTCTCCAGACGCTAACCCTAGCCCTAACCCTAAGAATGGCACGTCGCGGTTTCCGTCCACACCCCCCTGCGTTCTGGCCATGACAGCTGCGGTAGGAGCAATGTCAGTGCAGTGTCGTGCAGCTCTTTGCAGGCCTTTGCAATCCCAACTATCCCTGGACCTGGGCGCTTTCTCGTTCTCCAGACGCTAACCCTAGCCCTAACCCTAAGAATGGCAGGTCGCGGTTTCCGGCCACGCCCCACCTGCGTTCTGGCCATGACACCTGCGTTAGGAGCAATGTCAGTGCAGTGTCGTGCTGCTCTTGGCAGGCCTTTGCAATCCCAACTATCCCTGGACCTGAGGGCTTTCTCGTTCTCCAGACGATAACCCTAGCCCTAACCCTAATAATGGCAGGTGGAGGTTTCCGGCCACGACCCCCTGCATTCTGGCCATGACAGCTGAGGTAGGAGCAATGTCAGTGCAGTGTCGTGCTGCTCTTGGCAGGCCTTTGCAATCCCAACTATCCCTGGACCTGGGCGCTTTCTCTTTCTCTAGACTCTAACCCTAGCCCTAACCCTAATAATGGCAGGTCGCGGTTTACGGCCAGGCCGCACCTGCGTTCTGGCCATGACAGCTGCGGTAGGAGCAATGTCAGTGCAGTGTCGTGCTGCTCTTGGCAGGCCTTTGCAATCCCAACTATCCCTACACCTGGGGGCTTTCTCGTTCTCCAGACGATAACCCTAGCCCTAACCCTAAGAATGGCAGGTCGCGGTTTCCGGCCACGACCCCTGCGTTCTGGCTATGACATCTGATATAGGAGCAATGTCAGTGCAGTGTCGTGCTGCTCTTGGCAGGCCTTTGCAATCCCAACTATCCCTGGACCTGGGGGCTTTCTCGTTCTCCAGACGCTAACCCTAGCCCTAACCCTAATAATGGCAGGTCGCCGTTTCCGGCCACGCCCCGCTGCGTTCTGGCTATGACATCTGATGTAGGAGCAATGTCAGTGCAGTGTCGTGCTGCTCTTGGCAGGCCTTTGCAATCCCAACTATCCCTGGACCTGGGCGCTGTCTCATTCTCCAGACGCTAACCCTAGCCCTAACCCTAAGAATGGCAGGTCACGGTTTCCGGCCACGCCCCCCCTGCCTTCTGGCCATGACAGCTGCGGTAGGAGCAATGTCAATGCAGTGTCGTGCTGTTCTTGGCAGGCCTTTGCAATCCCAACTATCCCTGGACCTGGGCGCTTTCTCGTTCTCCAGACGCTAACCCTAGCCCTAACCCTAATAATGGCAGGTCGCGGTTTCCGGCCACGCCCCCCTGCGTTCTTGACATGACAGCTGCTGTAGGAGCAATGTCAATGCAGTGTCGTGCTGCTCTTGGCAGGCCTTTGCAATCCCAACTATCCCTGGACCTGGGCGCTTTCTCGTTCTCCAGACGCTAACCCTAGCCCTAACCCTAAGAATGGCAGGTCGCGGTTTCCAGCCACGCCCCCCCTGCTTTCTGGCCATGACAGCTGCGGTAGGAGCAATGTCAGTGCAGTGTCGTGCTGCTCTTGGCAGGCCTTTGCAATCCCAACTATCCCTGGACCTGGGGGCTTTCTCGTTCTCCAGACGCTAACCCTAGCCCTAACCCTAAGAATGGCAGGTCGCGGTTTCCGGCCATGCCCCCCCTGCGTTCTGGCTATGACATCTGATATAGGAGCAATGTCAGGGCAGTGTCGTGCTGCTCTTGGCAGGCCTTTGCAATCCCAACTATCCCTGGACCTGTGCGCTTTCTCATTCTCCAGACTCTAACCCTAGGCCTAACCCTGAGAATGGCAGGTCGCGGTTTCCGGCCACGCCCCCCCTGCGTTCTGGCTATGACAGCTGAGGTAGGAGCAATGTCAGTGCAGTGTCGTGCTGTTCTTCGCAGGCCTTTGCAATCCCAACTATCCCTGGACCTGGGGGCTTTCTCGTTCTCCAGACGCTAACCCTAGCCCTAACCCTAATAATGGCAGGTCGCGGTTTCCGGCCACGCCCCCCCTGCGTTCTGGCTATGACAGCTGCGGTAGGAGCAATGTCAGTGCAGTATCGTGCTGCTCTTGGCAGGCCTTTGCAATCCCACCTATCCCTGGACCTGGGGGCTTTCTCGTTCTCCAGACGCTAACCCTAGCCCTAACCCTAAGAATGGCAGGTCGCGGTTTCCGGCCACGCCCCCCCTGCGTTCTGGCCATGAGAGCTGCGCTAGGAGCAATGTCAGTGCAGCGTCATGCAGCTCTTGGCAGGCCTTTGCAATCCCAACTATCCCTGGACCTGGGGGCTTTCTCGTTCTCCAGACGCTAACCCTAGCCCTAACCCTAATAATGGCAGGTCGCGGTTTCCGGCCACACCCCCCCTGCGTTCTGGCTATGACAGCAGCGCTAGGAGCAATGTCAGTGCAGTGTCGTGCTGCTCTTGGCAGGCCTTTGCAATCCCAACTATCCCTGGACCTGGGCGCTTTCTCTTTCTCTAGACTCTAACCCTAGCCCTAACCCTAATAATGGCAGGTCGCGGTTTACGGCCAGGCCGCACCTGCGTTCTGGCCATGACTGCTGCGTTAGGAGCAATGTCAATGCAGTGTCGTGCTGTTCTTGGCAGGCCTTTGCAATCCCAACTATCCGTGGACCTGGGCGCTTTCTCGTTCTCCACACGCTAACCCTAGCCCTAACCCTGAGAACGGCAGGTCGCGGTTTCCGGCCAAGCCCCACCTGCGTTCTGGCCATGACACCTGCGGTAGGAGCAATGTCAGTGCAGTGTCGTGCTGCTCTTGGCAGGCCTTTGCAATCCCAACTATCCCTAGACCTGGGGGCTTTCTCGTTCTCCAGAAGCTAACCCTAGCCCTAACCCTAAGAATGGCAGGTCGCGGTTTCCGCCCACGCCCCCCCTGCGTTCTGGCCATGAGAGCTGCGGTAGGAGCAATGTCTGTGCAGTGTCGTGCTGCTCTTGGCAGGCCTTTGCAATCCCAACTATCCCTGGACCTGCGCGCTTTCGCGTTCTCCAGAGGCTAACCCTAGCCCTAACCCTAAGAATGGCAGGTCGCGGTTTACGGCCACGCCCCCCCTGCGTTCTGGCCATGACACCTGCCTTAGGAGCAATGTCAGTGCAGTGTCGTGCTGCTCTTGGAAGGCCTTTGCAATCCCAACTATCCCTGGACCTGGGCGCTTTCTCGTTCTCCAGACGCTAACCCTAGCCCTAACCCTAATAATGGCAGGTCGCGGTTTCCGGCCACGCCCCCCCTGCGTTCTGGCTATGACAGCTGCGGTAGGAGCAATGTCAGTGCAGTGTCGTGCTGCTCTTGGCAGGCCTTTGCAATCCCAACTATCCCTGGACCTGGGCACTTTCTCGTTCTCCAGACGCTAACCCTAGCCCTAACCCTAAGAATGGCAGGTCGCGGTTTCCAGCCACGCCCCCTTGCGTTCTGGGTATGACATCTGATGTAGGAGCAATGTCAGTGCAGTGTCGTGCTGCTCATGGCAGGCCTTTGCAATCCCAACTATCCCTGGACCTGGGCGCTTTCTCGTTCTCCAGACGCTAAACCTAGCCCTAACCCTAAGAATGGCAGGTCGCGGTTTTCGGCCACGCCCCCCCGCGTTCTGGCCATGACAGCTGAGATAGGAGCAATGTCAGTGCAGTGTCGTGCTGCTCTTGGCAGGCCTTTGCAATCCCAACTATCCCTGGACCTGGGCGCTTTCTCGTTCTCCAAACGCTAACCCTAGCCCTAACCTTAAGAATGGCAGGTCGCGGTTTACGGCCACGCCCCACCTGCGTTCTGGCCATGACACCTGCGGTAGGAGCAATGTCAGTGCAGCGTCGTGCAGCTCTTTGCAGGCCTTTGCAATCCCAACTATCCCTGGACCTTGGGGCTTTCTCGTTCTCCAGACGCTAAACCTAGCCCTAACCCTAAGAATGGCAGGTCGCGGTTTCTGGCCACGCCCCCCTGCATTATGGCCATGACAGCTGCGGTAGGAGCAATGTCAGTGCAGTGTCGTGCTGCTCTTGGCAGGCCTTTGCAATCCCAACTATCCCTGGACCTGGGGGCTTTCTCATTCTCCAGACGCTAACCCTAGCCCTAACCCTAATAATGGCAGGTCGCGGTTTCCGGCCACACCCCCCCTGCGTTCTGGCCATGAGAGCTGCGGTAGGAGCAATGTCAGTGCAGTGTCGTGCTGCTCTTGGCAGGCCTTTGCAATCCCAACTCTCCCTGGACCTGGGGGCTTTCTCGTTCTCCAGACGCTAACCCTAGCCCTAACCCTAAGAATGGCAGGTCGCGGTTTCCGGCCACGCCCCCCCTGCGTTCTGGCTATGACAGCTGCGGTAGGAGCAATGTTAATGCAGTGTCGTGCTGCTCTTGGCAGGCCTTTGCAATCCCAACTATCCCTGGACCTGGGGGCTTTCTCGTTCTCCAGACGCTAACCCTAGCCCTAACCCTAAGAATGGCAGGTCGCGGTTTCCGGCCACGCCCCCCTGCGTTTTGGCCATGACTGCTGCAGTAGGAGCAATGTCAATGCAGTGTCGTGCTGCTCTTGGCAGGCCTTTGCAATCCCAACTATCCCTGGACCTGGGGGCTTTCTCGTTCTCCAGACGCTAAACCTAGCCCTAACCCTAAGAATGGCAGGTCGCGGTTTTCGGCCACGCCCCCCCTGCGTTCTGGCCACGACAGCTGAGGTAGGAGCAATGTCAGTGCAGCGTCGTGCAGCTCTTTGCAGGCCTTTGCAATCCCAACTATCCCTGGACCTTGGGGCTCTCTCGTTCTCCAGATGCTAACCCTAGCCCTAACCCTAATAATGGCAGGTCGCGGTTTCCGGCCACGCCCCCCTGCGTTCTGGCCATGACAGCTGCGGTAGGAGCAATGTCAGTGCAGTGTCGTGCTGCTCTTGGCAGGCCTTTGCAATCCCAACTCTCCCTGGACCTGGGGGCTTTCTCGTTCTCCAGACGCTAACCCTAGCCCTAACCCTAAGAATGGCAGGTCGCGGTTTCCGGCCACGCCCCCCCTGCGTTCTGGCCATGAGAGCTGCGGTAGGAGCAATGTCAATGCAGTATCGTGCTGCTCTTGGCAGGCCTTTGCAATCCCACCTATCCCTGGACCTGGGGGCTTTCTCGTTCTCCAGACGCTAACCCTAGCCCTAACCCTAAGAATGGCAGGTCGCGGTTTCCGGCCACGCCCCCCCTGCGTTCTGGCCATGAGAGCTGCGCTAGGAGCAATGTCAGTGCAGCGTCATGCAGCTCTTGGCAGGCCTTTGCAATCCCAACTATCCCTGGACCTGGGGGCTTTCTCGTTCTCCAGACGCTAACCCTAGCCCTAACCCTAATAATGGCAGGTCGCGGTTTCCGGCCACACCCCCCCTGCGTTCTGTCCATGACAGCTGCGCTAGGAGCAATGTCAGTGCAGAGTCATGCAGCTCTTTGCAGGCCTTTGCAATCCCAACTAACCCTGGACCTGGGCGCTTTCTCGTTCTCCAGACGCTAACCCTAGCCCTAACCCTAAGAATGGCAGGTCGCGGTTTCCGGCCACGCCCCCCCTGCGTTCTGGCTATGACAGCAGCGTTAGGAGCAATGTCAATGCAGTGTCGTGCTGCTCTTGGCAGGCCTTTGCAATCCCAACTATCCCTGGACCTGGGCGCTTTCTCTTTCTCTAGACTCTAACCCTAGCCCTAACCCTAATAATGGCAGGTCGCGGTTTACGGCCAGGCCGCACCTGCGTTCTGGCCATGACTGCTGCGTTAGGAGCAATGTCAAGGCAGTGTCGTGCTGTTCTTGGCAGGCCTTTGCAATCCCAACTATCCGTGGACCTGGGCGCTTTCTCGTTCTCCACACGCTAACCCTAGCCCTAACCCTGAGAACGGCAGGTCGCGGTTTCTGGCCAAGCCCCACCTGCGTTCTGGCCATGACACCTGCGGTAGGAGCAATGTCAGTGCAGTGTCGTGCTGCTCTTGGCAGGCCTTTGCAATCCCAACTATCCCTAGACCTGGGGGCTTTCTCGTTCTCCAGAAGCTAACCCTAGCCCTAACCCTAAGAATGGCAGGTCGCGGTTTCCGCCCACGCCCCCCCTGCGTTCTGGCCATGAGAGCTGCGGTAGGAGCAATGTCTGTGCAGTGTCGTGCTGCTCTTGGCAGGCCTTTGCAATCCCAACTATCCCTGGACCTGCGCGCTTTCGCGTTCTCCAGAGGCTAACCCTAGCCCTAACCCTAAGAATGGCAGGTCGCGGTTTACGGCCACGCCCCCCCTGCGTTCTGGCCATGACACCTGCCTTAGGAGCAATGTCAGTGCAGTGTCGTGCTGCTCTTGGAAGGCCTTTGCAATCCCAACTATCCCTGGACCTGGGCGCTTTCTCGTTCTCCAGACGCTAACCCTAGCCCTAACCCTAATAATGGCAGGTCGCGGTTTCCGGCCACGCCCCCCCTGCGTTCTGGCTATGACAGCTGCGGTAGGAGCAATGTCAGTGCAGTGTCGTGCTGCTCTTGGCAGGCCTTTGCAATCCCAACTATCCCTGGACCTGGGCACTTTCTCGTTCTCCAGACGCTAACCCTAGCCCTAACCCTAAGAATGGCAGGTCGCGGTTTCCAGCCACGCCCCCTTGCGTTCTGGGTATGACATCTGATGTAGGAGCAATGTCAGTGCAGTGTCGTGCTGCTCATGGCAGGCCTTTGCAATCCCAACTATCCCTGGACCTGGGGGCTTTCTCGTTCTCCAGACGCTAAACCTAGCCCTAACCCTAAGAATGGCAGGTCGCGGTTTTCGGCCACGCCCCCCCGCGTTCTGGCCATGACAGCTGAGATAGGAGCAATGTCAGTGCAGTGTCGTGCTGCTCTTGGCAGGCCTTTGCAATCCCAACTATCCCTGGACCTGGGCGCTTTCTCGTTCTCCAAACGCTAACCCTAGCCCTAACCTTAAGAATGGCAGGTCGCGGTTTACGGCCACGCCCCACCTGCGTTCTGGCCATGACACCTGCGGTAGGAGCAATGTCAGTGCAGCGTCGTGCAGCTCTTTGCAGGCCTTTGCAATCCCAACTATCCCTGGACCTTGGGGCTTTCTCGTTCTCCAGACGCTAAACCTAGCCCTAACCCTAAGAATGGCAGGTCGCGGTTTCTGGCCACGCCCCCCTGCATTATGGCCATGACAACTGCGGTAGGAGCAATGTCAGTGCAGTGTCGTGCTGCTCTTGGCAGGCCTTTGCAATCCCAACTATCCCTGGACCTGGGGGCTTTCTCATTCTCCAGACGCTAACCCTAGCCCTAACCCTAATAATGGCAGGTCGCGGTTTCCAGCCACACCCCCCCTGCGTTCTGGCCATGAGAGCTGCGGTAGGAGCAATGTCAGTGCAGTGTCGTGCTGCTCTTGGCAGGCCTTTGCAATCCCAACTCTCCCTGGACCTGGGGGCTTTCTCGTTCTCCAGACGCTAACCCTAGCCCTAACCCTAAGAATGGCAGGTCGCGGTTTCCGGCCACGCCCCCCCTGCGTTCTGGCTATGACAGCTGCGGTAGGAGCAATGTTAATGCAGTGTCGTGCTGCTCTTGGCAGGCCTTTGCAATCCCAACTATCCCTGGACCTGGGGGCTTTCTCGTTCTCCAGACGCTAACCCTAGCCCTAACCCTAAGAATGGCAGGTCGCGGTTTCCGGCCACGCCCCCCTGCGTTTTGGCCATGACTGCTGCAGTAGGAGCAATGTCAATGCAGTGTCGTGCTGCTCTTGGCAGGCCTTTGCAATCCCAACTATCCCTGGACCTGGGGGCTTTCTCGTTCTCCAGACGCTAAACCTAGCCCTAACCCTAAGAATGGCAGGTCGCGGTTTTCGGCCACGCCCCCCCTGCGTTCTGGCCACGACAGCTGAGGTAGGAGCAATGTCAGTGCAGCGTCGTGCAGCTCTTTGCAGGCCTTTGCAATCCCAACTATCCCTGGACCTTGGGGCTCTCTCGTTCTCCAGATGCTAACCCTAGCCCTAACCCTAATAATGGCAGGTCGCGGTTTCCGGCCACGCCCCCCTGCGTTCTGGCCATGACAGCTGCGGTAGGAGCAATGTCAGTGCAGTGTCGTGCTGCTCTTGGCAGGCCTTTGCAATCCCAACTCTCCCTGGACCTGGGGGCTTTCTCGTTCTCCAGACGCTAACCCTAGCCCTAACCCTAAGAATGGCAGGTCGCGGTTTCCGGCCACGCCCCCCCTGCGTTCTGGCCATGACAGCTGCGGTAGGAGCAATGTCAATGCAGTGTCGTGCTGCTCTTGGCAGGCCTTTGCAATCCCAACTAACCCTGGACCTGCGGGCTTTCTCGTTCTCCAGACGCTAACCCTAGCCCTAACCCTAAGAATGACAGGTCACGGTTTCCGGCCACGCCCCCCCTGCATTCTGGCCATGACAGCTGCGGTAGGAGCAATGTCAGTGCAGTGTCGTGCTGCTCTTGGCAGGCCTTTGCAATCCCAACTAACCCTGGACCTGGGGGCTTTCTCGTTCCCCAGACGCTAACCCTAGCCCTAACCCTAAGAATGACAGGTCACGGTTTCCGGCCACGCCCCCCCTGCATTCTGGCCATGACAGCTGCGGTAGGAGCAATGTCAGTGCAGTGTCGTGCAGCTCTTGGCAGGCCTTTGCAATCCCAACTATCCCTGGACCTGGGGGCTTTCTCGTTCTCCAGACGCTAACCCTATCCCTAACCCTAATAATGGCAGGTCGCGGTTTCCGGCCACGCCCCCCCTGTGTCCTGGCTATGACAGCTGCGGTAGGAGCAATGTCAATGCAGTGTCGTGCTGCTCTTGGCAGGCCTTTGCAATCCCAACTAACCCTGGACCTGGGCGCTTTCTCGTTCTCCAAACGCTAACCCTAGCCCTAACCCTAAGAATGGCAGGTCGCGGTTTACGGCCACGCCCCACCTGCGTTCTGGCCATGACACCTGCGGTAGGAGCAATGTCAGTGCAGCGTCGTGCAGCTCTTTGCAGGCCTTTGCAATCCCAACTAACTCTGGACCTTGGGGCTTTCTCGTTCTCCAGACGCTAACCCTAGCCCTAACCCTAAGAATGGCAGGTCGCGGTTTCCGGCCACGCCCCCCTGTGTTCTGGCCATGAGAGCTGCGGTAGGAGCAATGTCAGTGCAGTGTCGTGCTGCTCTTGGCAGGCCTTTGCAATCCCAACTATCCCTGGACCTGGGGGCTTTCTCGTTCTCCAGACGCTAACCCTAGCCCTAACCCTAAGAATGGCAGGTCGCGGTTTCCGGCCACGCCCCCCCTGCGTTCTGGCTATGACAGCTGCGGTAGGAGCAATGTCAATGCAGTGTCGTGCTGCTCTTGGCAGGCCTTTGCAATCCCAACTAACCCTGGACCTGGGGGCTTTCTCGTTCTCCAGACGCTAACCCTAGCCCTAACCCTAAGAATGACAGGTTGAGGTTTCCGGCCACGCCCCCCCTGCATTCTGGCCATGACAGCTGCGGTAGGAGCAATGTCAGTGCAGTGTCGTGCAGCTATTGGCAGGCCTTTGCAATCGCAACTATCCCTGGACCTGGGCGCTTTCTCGTTCTCCAGACGCTAACCCTAGCCCTAACCCTAAGAATGGCAGGTCGCGGTTTCCGGCCACGCCCCCCCTGTGTTCTGGCCATGACAGCTGCGGTAGGAGCAATGTCAATGCAGTGTCGTGCTGCTCTTGGCAGGCCTTTGCAATCCCAACTAACCCTGGACCTGGGCGCTTTCTCGTTCTCCAGAAGCTAACCCTAGCCCTAACCCTAAGAATGACAGGTGGAGTTTTCCGGCCACGCCCCCCCTGTGTTCTGGCTATGACAGCTGCGGTAGGAGCAATGTCAGTGCAGTGTCGTGCAGCTCTTGGCAGGCCTTTGCAATCCCAACTAACCCTGGACCTGGGGGCTTTCTCGTTCTCCAGACGCTAACCCTAGCCCTATCCCTAAGAATGGCAGGTCGCGGTTTACAGCCACGCCCCCCCTGCGTTCTGGCTATGACATCTGATGTAGGAGCAAATTCAGTGCAGTGTCGTGCAGCTCTTTGCAGGCCTTTGCAATCCCAACTATCCCTGGACCTGGGCGCTTTCTCGTTCTCCAGACGATAACCCTAGCCCTAACCCTAAGAATGGCAGGTCGCGGTTTCCGGCCACGCCCCCCCTGCGTTCTGGGTATGACATCTGATGTAGGAGCAAAGTCAGTGAAGTGTCGTGCTGCTCTTGGCAGGCCTTTGCAATCCCAACTATCCCTGGACCTGGGCGCTTTCTCGTTCTCCAGACGCTAACCCTAGCCCTAACCCTAAGAATGGCAGGTCGCGGTTTCCGGCCACGCCCCCCCTGCGTTCTGGCCATGAGAGCTGCGGTAGGAGCAATGTCAGTGCAGTGTCGTGCTGCTCTTGGCAGGCCTTTGCAATCCCAACTATCCCTGGACCTGGGGGCTTTCTCGTTCTCCAGACGCTAACCCTAGCCCTAACCCTAAGAATGGCAGGTCGCGGTTTCCGGCCACGCCCCCCCTGCGTTCTGGCTATGACAGCTGCGGTAGGAGCAATGTCAGTGCAGTGTCGTGCTGCTCTTGGCAGGCCTTTGCAATCCCAACTAACCCTGGACCGGCGGGCTTTCTCGTTCTCCAGACGCTAACCCTAGCCCTAACCCTAAGAATGACAGGTGGAGGTTTCCGGCCACGCCCCCCCTGCGTTCTGGCCATGACAGCTGCGGTAGGAGCAATGTCAGTGCAGTGTCGTGCAGCTCTTGGCAGGCCTTTGCAATCCCAACTAACCCTGGACCTGGGGGCTTTCTCGTTCTCCAGAAGCTAACCCTAGCCCTAACCCTAAGAATGAGAGGTGGAGTTTTCCGGCCACGCCCCCCCTGTGTTCTGGCTATGACAGCTGAGGTAGGAGCAATGTCAGTGCAGTGTCGTGCTGCTCTTGGCAGGCCTTTGCAATCCCAACTAACCCTGGACCTGGGGGCTTTCTCGTTCTCCAGACGCTAACCCTAGCCCTAACCCTAAGAATGACAGGTGGAGGTTTCCGGCCACGCCCCCCCTGCATTCTGGCCATGACATCTGATATAGGAGCAATGTCAGCGCAGTGTCGTGCAGCTCTGGAAAGGCCTTTGCAATCCCAACTATCCCTGGACCTTGGGGCTTTCTCGTTCTCCAGACGCTAACCCTAACCCTAACCCTAAGAATGGCAGGTCGCGGTTTACGGCCACGCCCCACCTGCGTTCTGGCCATGACACCTGCGTTAGGAGCAATGTCAGTGCAGAGTCATGCAGCTCTTGGCAGGCCTTTGCAATCCCAACTATCCCTGGACCTGGGCACTTTCTCGTTCTCCAGACGCTAACCCTAGCCCTAACCCTAAGAATGGCAGGTCGCGGTTTCCGGCCACGCCCCCCCTGCGTTCTGGGTATGACATCTGATGTAGGAGCAAAGTCAGCGCAGTGTCGTGCTGCTCTTGGCAGGCCTTTGCAATCCCAACTATCCCTGGACCTGGGGGCTTTCTCGTTCTCCAGACGCTAACCCTAGCCCTAACCCTAAGAATGGCAGGTCGCGGTTTCCGGCCACGCCCCCCCTGCGTTCTGGCTATGACAGCTGCGGTAGGAGCAATGTCAATGCAGTGTCGTGCTGCACTTGGCAGGCCTTTGCAATCCCAACTAACCCTGGACCTGGGGGCTTTCTCGTTCTCCAGACTCTAACCCTAGCCCTAACCCTAAGAATGACAGGTGGAGGTTTCCGGCCACGCCCCCCCTGCATTCTGGCCATGACAGCTGCGGTAGGAGCAATGTCAGTGCAGCGTCGTGCAGCTCTTGGCAGGCCTTTGCAATCCCAACTATCCCTACACCTGGGGGCTTTCTCGTTCTCCAGACGATAACCCTAGCCCTAACCCTAAGAATGGCAGGTCGCGGTTTCCCGCCACGCCCCCCCTGCGTTCTGGCTATGACATCTGATATAGGAGCAATGTCAGCGCAGTGTCGTGCAGCTCTAGAAAGGCCTTTGCAATCCCAACTATCCCTGGACCTTGGGGCTTTCTCGTTCTCCAGACGCTAACCCTAGCCCTAACCCTAAGAATGGCAGGTCGCGGTTTCCGGCCACGCCCCCCCTGCGTTCTGGCTATGACAGCTGCGGTAGGAGCAATGTCAATGCAGTGTCGTGCTGCTCTTGGCAGGCCTTTGCAATCCCAACTAACCCTGGACCTGGGCGCTTTCTCGTTCTCCAGACGCTAACCCTAGCCCTAACCCTAAGAATGACAGGTCACGGTTTCCGGCCACGCCCCCCCTGCATTCTGGCAATGACAGCTGCGGTAGGAGCAATGTCAGTGCAGTGTCGTGCAGCTCTTGGCAGGCCTTTGCAATCCCAACTATCCCTGGACCTGGGCGCTTTCTCGTTCTCCAGACGCTAACCCTAGCCCTAACCCTAAGAATGGCAGGTCGCGGTTTCCGGCCACGCCCCCCCTGCGTTCTGGCTATGACAGCTGCGGTAGGAGCAATGTCAATGCAGTGTCGTGCTGCTCTTGGCAGGCCTTTGCAATCCCAACTAACCCTGGACCTGGGGCTTTCTCGTTCTCCAGACGCTAACCCTAGCCCTAACCCTAAGAATGACAGGTGGAGGTTTCCGGCCACGCCCCCCCTGCATTCTGGCCATGACATCTGATATAGGAGCAATGTCAGCGCAGTGTCGTGCAGCTCTAGAAAGGCCTTTGCAATCCCAACTATCCCTGGACCTTGGGGCTTTCTCGTTCTCCAGACGCTAACCCTAACCCTAACCCTAAGAATGGCAGGTCGCGGTTTACGGCCACGCCCCACCTGCGTTCTGGCCATGACACCTGCGTTAGGAGCAATGTCAGTGCAGAGTCATGCAGCTCTTGGCAGGCCTTTGCAATCCCAACTATCCCTGGACCTGGGCACTTTCTCGTTCTCCAGACGCTAACCCTAGCCCTAACCCTAAGAATGGCAGGTCGCGGTTTCCGGCCACGCCCCCCCTGCGTTCTGGGTATGACATCTGATGTAGGAGCAAAGTCAGCGCAGTGTCGTGCTGCTCTTGGCAGGCCTTTGCAATCCCAACTATCCCTGGACCTGGGGGCTTTCTCGTTCTCCAGACGCTAACCCTAGCCCTAACCCTAAGAATGGCAGGTCGCGGTTTCCGGCCACGCCCCCCCTGCGTTCTGGCTATGAGAGCTGCGGTAGGAGCAATGTCAATGCAGTGTCGTGCTGCACTTGGCAGGCCTTTGCAATCCCAACTAACCCTGGACCTGGGGGCTTTCTCGTTCTCCAGACTCTAACCCTAGCCCTAACCCTAAGAATGACAGGTGGAGGTTTCCGGCCACGCCCCCCCTGCATTCTGGCCATGACAGCTGCGGTAGGAGCAAAGTCAGTGCAGCGTCGTGCAGCTCTTGGCAGGCCTTTGCAATCCCAACTATCCCTACACCTGGGGGCTTTCTCGTTCTCCAGACGATAACCCTAGCCCTAACCCTAAGAATGGCAGGTCGCGGTTTCCCGCCACGCCCCCCCTGCGTTCTGGCTATGACATCTGATATAGGAGCAATGTCAGCACAGTGTCGTGCAGCTCTAGAAAGGCCTTTGCAATCCCAACTATCCCTGGACCTTGGGGCTTTCTCGTTCTCCAGACGCTAACCCTAGCCCTAACCCTAAGAATGGCAGGTCGCGGTTTACGGCCACGCCCCCCCTGCGTTCTGGCCATGACACCTGCGTTAGGAGCAATGTCAGTGCAGCGTCGTGCAGCTCTTGGCAGGCCTTTGCAATCCCAACTATCCCTGGACCTGGGGGCTTTCTCGTTCTCCAGACTCTAACCCTAGCCCTAACCCTAAGAATGACAGGTGGAGGTTTCCGGCCACGCCCCCCCTGCATTCTGGCCATGACAGCTGCGGTAGGAGCAATGTCAGTGCAGTGTCGTGCAGCTCTAGAAAGGCCTTTGCAATCCCAACTATCCCTACACCTGGGGGCTTTCTCGTTCTCCAGACGATAACCCTAGCCCTAACCCTAAGAATGGCAGGTCGCGGTTTCCGGCCACGCCCCCCCTGCGTTCTGGCTATGACATCTGATATAGGAGCAATGTCAGTGCAGTGTCGTGCAGCTGTAGAAAGGCCTTTGCAATCCCAACTATCCCTGGACCTTGGGGCTTTCTCGTTCTCCAGACGCTAACCCTAACCCTAACCCTAAGAATGGCAGGTCGCGGTTTCCGGCCACGCCCCCCCTGCGTTCTGGCTATGACATCTGATGTAGGAGCAAAGTCAGTGCAGTGTCGTGCAGCTCTTGGCAGGCCTTTGCAATCCCAACTATCCCTACACCTGGGGGCTTTCTCGTTCTCCAGACGATAACCCTAGCCCTAACCCTAATAATGGCAGGTCGCGGTTTACGGCCACGCCCCCCCTGCGTTCTGGCTATGACATCTAATTTAGGAGCAATGTCAGTGCAGTGTCGTGCTGCCCTTGGCAGGCCTTTGCAATCCCAACTCTCCCTGGACCTGGGCGCTTTCTCGTTCTCCAGACGCTAACCCTAGACCTAACCCTAAGAATGGCAGGTCGCGGTTTCCGGCCACGCCCCCCCTGCGTTCTGGCTATGACATCTGAGGTAGGAGCAATGTCAATGCAGTGTCGTGCTGCTCTTGGCAGGCCTTTGCAATCCCAACTAACCCTGGACCTGGGGGCTTTCTCGTTCTCCAGACGCTAACCCTAGCCCTAACCCTAAGAATGGCAGGTCGCGGTTTCCGGCCACGCCCCCGCTGCGTTCTGGCTATGAGAGCAGCGGTAGGAGCAATGTCAGTGCAGTGTCGTGCAGCTCTAGAAAGGCCTTTGCAATCCCAACTATCCCTACACCTGGGGGCTTTCTCGTTCTCCAGAAGATAACCCTAGCCCTAACCCTAAGAATGGCAGGTCGCGGTTTCCGGCCACGCCCCCCCTGCATTCTGGCCATGACAGCTGCGGTAGGAGCAAAGTCAGTGCAGTGTCGTGCTGCCCTTGGCAGGCCTTTGCAATCCCAACTATCCCTGGACCTGGGCACTTTCTCGTTCTCCAGACGCTAACCCTAGCCCTAACCCTAAGAATGGCAGGTCGCGGTTTCCGGCCACGCCCCCCCTGCGTTCTGGCTATGACAGCTGATGTAGGAGCAAAGTCAGTGCAGTGTCGTGCAGCTCTTGGCAGGCCTTTGCAATCCCAACTATCCCTACACCTGGGGGCTTTCTCGTTCTCCAGACGATAACCCTAGCCCTAACCCTAATAATGGCAGGTCGCGGTTTACGGCCACGCCCCCCCTGCGTTCTGGCTATGACATCTGATGTAGGAGCAATGTCAGTGCAGTGTCGTGCTGCCCTTGGCAGGCCTTTGCAATCCCAACTATCCCTGGACCTGGGCGCTTTCTCGTTCTCCAGACGCTAACCCTAGACCTAACCCTAAGAATGGCAGGTCGCGGTTTACAGCCTCGCCCCCCCTGCGTTCTGGCTATGACAGCAGCGGTAGGAGCAATGTCAATGCAGTGTCGTGCTGCTCTAGAATGGCCTTTGCAATCCCAACTATCCCTACACCTGGGGGCTTTCTCGTTCTCCAGACGCTAACCCTAGCCCTAACACTAAGAAAGGCAGGTCGCGGTTTCCGGCCACGCCCCCCCTGCGTTCTGGCTATGACAGCTGCGGTAGGAGCAATGTCAATGCAGTGTCGTGCTGCCCTTGGCAGGCCTTTGCAATCCCAACTATCCCTGGACCTGGGCACTTTCTCGTTCTCCAGACGCTAACCCTAGCCCTAACCCTAAGAATGGCAGGTCGCGGTTTCCGGCCACGCCCCCCCTGCGTTCTGGGTATGACATCTGATGTAGGAGCAAAGTCAGTGCAGTGTCGTGCAGCTCTTGGCAGGCCTTTGCAATCCCAACTATCCTTACACCTGGGGGCTTTCTCGTTCTCCAGACGATAACCCTTGGCCTAACCCTAATAATGGCAGGTCGCGGTTTACGGCCACGCCCCCCCTGCGTTCTGGCTATGACATCTGATGTAGGAGCAATGTCAGTGCAGTGTCGTGCTGCCCTTGGCAGGCCTTTGCAATCCCAACTATCCCTGGACCTGGGCGCTTTCTCGTTCTCCAGACGCTAACCCTAGACCTAACCCTAAGAATGGCAGGTCGCGGTTTCCGGCCACGCCCCCCCTGCGTTCTGGCTATGACATCTGAGGTAGGAGCAATGTCAATGCAGTGTCGTGCTGCTCTTGGCAGGCCTTTGCAATCCCAACTAACCCTGGACCTTGGGGCTTTCTCGTTCTCCAGACGCTAACCCTAGCCCTAACCCTAAGAATGACAGGTGGAGGTTTCCGGCCACGCCCCCCCTGCATTCTGGCCATGACAGCTGCGGTAGGAGCAATGTCAGTGCAGTGTCGTGCAGCTCTTGGCAGGCCTTTGCAATCCCAACTATCCCTGGACCTGGGCGCTTTCTCGTTCTCCAGACGCTAACCCTAGCCCTAACCCTAAGAATGGCAGGTCGCGGTTTCCGGCCACGCCCCCCCTGCGTTCTGGCTATGACAGCAGCGGTAGGAGCAATGTCAGTGCAGCATCGTGCTGCTCTTGGCAGGCCTTTGCACTCCCAACTATCCCTGGACCTGGGGGCTTTCTCGTTCTCCAGACGCTAACCCTAGCCCTAACCCTAAGAATGGCAGGTCGCGGTTTACAGCCACGCCCCCCCTGCGTTCTGGCTATGACATCTGATATAGGAGCAATGTCAGTGCAGTGTCGTGCAGCTGTAGAAAGGCCTTTGCAATCCCAACTATCCCTGGACCTTGGGGCTTTCTCGTTCTCCAGACGCTAACCCTAACCCTAACCCTAAGAATGGCAGGTCGCGGTTTCCGGCCACGCCCCCCCTGCGTTCTGGGTATGACATCTGATGTAGGAGCAAAGTCAGTGCAGTGTCGTGCAGCTCTTGGCAGGCCTTTGCAATCCCAACTATCCCTACACCTGGGGGCTTTCTCGTTCTCCAGAAGATAACCCTAGCCCTAACCCTAAGAATGGCAGGTCGCGGTTTCCGGCCACGCCCCCCCTGCATTCTGGCCATGACAGCTGCGGTAGGAGCAAAGTCAGTGCAGTGTCGTGCTGCCCTTGGCAGGCCTTTGCAATCCCAACTATCCCTGGACCTGGGCACTTTCTCGTTCTCCAGACGCTAACCCTAGCCCTAACCCTAAGAATGGCAGGTCGCGGTTTCCGGCCACGCCCCCCCTGCGTTCTGGGTATGACATCTGATGTAGGAGCAAAGTCAGTGCAGTGTCGTGCAGCTCTTGGCAGGCCTTTGCAATCCCAACTATCCCTACACCTGGGGGCTTTCTCGTTCTCCAGACGATAACCCTAGCCCTAACCCTAATAATGGCAGGTCGCGGTTTACGGCCACGCCCCCCCTGCGTTCTGGCTATGACATCTGATGTAGGAGCAATGTCAGTGCAGTGTCGTGCTGCCCTTGGCAGGCCTTTGCAATCCCAACTATCCCTGGACCTGGGCGCTTTCTCGTTCTCCAGACGCTAACCCTAGACCTAACCCTAAGAATGGCAGGTCGCGGTTTCCGGCCACGCCCCCCCTGCGTTCTGGCTATGACATCTGAGGTAGGAGCAATGTCAATGCAGTGTCGTGCTGCTCTTGGCAGGCCTTTGCAATCCCAACTAACCCTGGACCTGGGGTCTTTCTCGTTCTCCAGACGCTAACCCTAGCCCTAACCCTAAGAATGACAGGTGGAGGTTTCCGACCACGCCCCCCCTGCATTCTGGCCATGACAGCTGCGGTAGGAGCAATGTCAGTGCAGTGTCGTGCATCTCTTGGCAGGCCTTTGCAATCCCAACTATCCCTGGACCTGGGCGCTTTCTCGTTCTCCAGACGCTAACCCTAGCCCTAACCCTAAGAATGGCAGGTCGCGGTTTACAGCCACGCCCCCCCTGCGTTCTGGCTATGACATCTGATGTAGGAGCAAATTCAGTGCAGTGTCGTGCTGCTCTAGAATGGCCTTTGCAATCCCAACTATCCCTACACCTGGGGGCTTTCTCGTTCTCCAGACGCTAACCCTAGCCCTAACACTAAGAAAGGCAGGTCGCGGTTTCCGGCCACGCCCCCCCTGCGTTCTGGCTATGACAGCTGCGGTAGGAGCAATGTCAGTGCAGTGTCGTGCTGCCCTTGGCAGGCCTTTGCAATCCCAACTATCCCTGGACCTGGGCACTTTCTCGTTCTCCAGACGCTAACCCTAGCCCTAACCCTAAGAATGGCAGGTCGCGGTTTCCGGCCACGCCCCCCCTGCGTTCTGGCTATGACATCTGAGGTAGGAGCAATGTCAATGCAGTGTTGTGCTGCTCTTGGCAGGCCTTTGCAATCCCAACTAACCCTGGACCTGCGGGCTTTCTCGTTCTCCAGACGCTAACCCTAGCCCTAACCCTAAGAATGACAGGTGGATGTTTCCGGCCACGCCCCCCCTGCATTCTGGCCATGACAGCTGCTGTAGGAGCAATGTCAGTGCAGTGTCGTGCAGCTCTTGGCAGGCCTTTGCAATCCCAACTATCCCTGGACCTGGGCACTTTCTCGTTCTCCAGACGCTAACCCTAGCCCTAACCCTAAGAATGGCAGGTCGCGGTTTCCGGCCACGCCCCCCCTGCGTTCTGGCTATGACAGCAGCGGTAGGAGCAATGTCAGTGCAGTGTCGTGCAGCTCTTTGCAGGCCTTTGCACTCCCAACTATCCCTGGACCTGGGGGCTTTCTCATTCTCCAGACGCTAACCCTAGCCCTAACCCTAAGAATGGCACGTCGCGGTTTCCGTCCACACCCCCCTGCGTTCTGGCCATGACAGCTGCGGTAGGAGCAATGTCAGTGCAGTGTCGTGCAGCTCTTTGCAGGCCTTTGCAATCCCAACTAACCCTGGACCTGGGGTCTTTCTCGTTCTCCAGACGCTAACCCTAGCCCTAACCCTAAGAATGACAGGTGGAGGTTTCCGACCACGCCCCCCCTGCATTCTGGCCATGACAGCTGCGGTAGGAGCAATGTCAGTGCAGTGTCGTGCATCTCTTGGCAGGACTTTGCAATCCCAACTATCCCTGGACCTGGGCGCTTTCTCGTTCTCCAGACGCTAACCCTAGCCCTAACCCTAAGAATGGCAGGTCGCGGTTTCCGGCCACGCCCCCCCTGCGTTCTGGCTATGACAGCAGCGGTAGGAGCAATGTCAGTGCAGCATCGTGCTGCTCTTGGCAGGCCTTTGCACTCCCAACTATCCCTGGACCTGGGGGCTTTCTCGTTCTCCAGACGCTAACCCTAGCCCTAACCCTAAGAATGGCAGGTCGCGGTTTACAGCCACGCCCCCCCTGCGTTCTGGCTATGACATCTGATGTAGGAGCAAATTCAGTGCAGTGTCGTGCTGCTCTAGAATGGCCTTTGCAATCCCAACTATCCCTACACCTGGGGGCTTTCTCGTTCTCCAGACGCTAACCCTAGCCCTAACACTAAGAAAGGCAGGTCGCGGTTTCCGGCCACGCCCCCCCTGCGTTCTGGCTATGACAGCTGCGGTAGGAGCAATGTCAGTGCAGTGTCGTGCTGCCCTTGGCAGGCCTTTGCAATCCCAACTATCCCTGGACCTGGGCACTTTCTCGTTCTCCAGACGCTAACCCTAGCCCTAACCCTAAGAATGGCAGGTCGCGGTTTCCGGCCACGCCCCCCCTGCGTTCTGGGTATGACATCTGATGTAGGAGCAAAGTCAGTGCAGTGTCGTGCAGCTCTTGGCAGGCCTTTGCAATCCCAACTATCCCTACACCTGGGGGCTTTCTCGTTCTCCAGACGATAACCCTAGGCCTAACCCTAAGAATGGCAGGTCGCGGTTTACGGCCACGCCCCCCCTGCGTTCTGGCTATGACATCTGATGTAGGAGCAATGTCAGTGCAGTGTCGTGCTGCCCTTGGCAGGCCTTTGCAATCCCAACTATCCCTGGACCTGGGCGCTTTCTCGTTCTCCAGACGCTAACCCTAGACCTAACCCTAAGAATGGCAGGTCGCGGTTTCCGGCCACGCCCCCCCTGCGTTCTGGCTATGACATCTGAGGTAGGAGCAATGTCAATGCAGTGTTGTGCTGCTCTTGGCAGGCCTTTGCAATCCCAACTAACCCTGGACCTGCGGGCTTTCTCGTTCTCCAGACGCTAACCCTAGCCCTAACCCTAAGAATGACAGGTGGAGGTTTCCGGCCACGCCCCCCCTGCATTCTGGCCATGACAGCTGCTGTAGGAGCAATGTCAGTGCAGTGTCGTGCAGCTCTTGGCAGGCCTTTGCAATCCCAACTATCCCTGGACCTGGGCACTTTCTCGTTCTCCAGACGCTAACCCTAGCCCTAACCCTAAGAATGGCAGGTCGCGGTTTCCGGCCACGCCCCCCCTGCGTTCTGGCTATGACAGCAGCGGTAGGAGCAATGTCAGTGCAGCATCGTGCTGCTCTTGGCAGGCCTTTGCACTCCCAACTATCCCTGGACCTGGGGGCTTTCTCGTTCTCCAGACGCTAACCCTAGCCCTAACCCTAAGAATGGCAGGTCGCGGTTTACAGCCACGCCCCCCCTGCGTTCTGGCTATGACATCTGATGTAGGAGCAAATTCAGTGCAGTGTCGTGCTGCTCTAGAATGGCCTTTGCAATCCCAACTATCCCTACACCTGGGCGCTTTCTCGTTCTCCAGACGCTAACCCTAGCCCTAACCCTAAGAATGGCAGGTCGCGGTTTCCGGCCACGCCCCCCCTGCGTTCTGGGTATGACATCTGATGTAGGAGCAATGTCAGTGCAGTGTCGTGCTGCTCTTGGCAGGCCTTTGCAATCCCAACTATCCCTGGACCTGTGCGCTTTCTCGTTCTCCAGACGCTAACCCTAGCCCTAACCCTAATAATGGCAGGTCGCGGTCTCCGGCCACGCCCCCCCTGCTTTCTGGCCATGACAGCTGCGGTAGGAGCAATGTCAGTGCAGTGTCGTGCTGCTCTTGGCAGGCCTTTGCAATCCCAACTATCCCTGGACCTGTGGGCTTTCTCATTCTCCAGACGCTAACCCTAGCCCTAACCCTAAGAATGGCAGGTCGCGGTTTCCGGCCACGCCCCATCTGCTTTCTGTCCATGACAGCTGCGGTAGGAGCAATGTCAGTGCAGTGTCGTGCTGCTCTTGGCAGGCCTTTGCAATCCCAACTATCCCTGGACCTGGGCGCTTTCTCGTTCTCCAGACTCTAACCCTAGACCTAACCCTAAGAATGGCAGGTCGCGTTTTCCGGCCACGCCCCACCTGCGTTCTGTCCATGACAGCTGCGTTAGGAGCAATGTCAGTGCAGCGTCATGCATCACTTGGCAGGCCTTTGCAGTCCCAACTATCCCTGGACCTGGGGGCTTTCTCGTTCTCCAGACGCTAACCCTAGCCCTAACCCTAATAATGGCAGGTGGAGTTTTCCAGCCACGCCCCCCCTACATTCTGGCCATGACAGCTGCGGTAGGAGCAATGTCAGTGCAGTGTCGTGCAGCTCTTGGCAGGCCTTTGCAATCCCAACTGTCCCTGGACCTGGGCGCTTTCTCGTTCTCCAGACGCTAACCCTAGCCCTAACCCTAAGAATGGCAGGTCGCGGTTTCCGGCCACGCCCCCCCCGCGTTCTGGCTATGACAGCTGAGGTAGGAGCAATGTCAGTGCAGTGTCGTGCAGCTCTTTGCAGGCCTTTGCAATCCCAACTATCCCTGGACCTGGGGGCTTTCTCGTTCTCCAGACGCTAACCCTAGCCCTAACCCTAAGAATGGCAGGTCGCGGTTTCCGGCCACGCCCCCCCTGCGTTCTGGCTATGACATCTGATATAGGAGCAATGTCAGTGCAGTGTCGTGCTGCTCTTGGCAGGCCTTTGCAATCCCAACTATCCCTGGACCTGGGCGCTTTCTCGTTCTCCAGACGCTAACCCTAGCCCTAACCCTAAGAATGGCAGGTCGCGGTTTCCGGCCACACCCCACCCTCGTTCTGGCCATGACAGCTGCGGTAGGAGCAATGTCAGTGCAGTGTCGTGCTGCTCTTGGCAGGCCTTTGCAATCCCAACTATCCCTGGACCTGGGGGCTTTCTCGTTCTCCAGACGCTAACCCTAGCCCTAACCCTAATAATGGCAGGTCGTGGTTTCCGGCCACGCCCCCCTGCGTTCTGGCTATGACATCTGATGTAGGAGCAATGTCAGTGCAGTGTCGTGCTGCTCTTGGCAGGCCTTTGCAATCCCAACTATCCCTGGACCTGGGCGCTTTCTCATTCTCCAGACGCTAACCCTAGCCCTAACCCTAAGAATGGCAGGTCGCGGTTTCCGGCCACGCCCCCCCGCGTTCTGGCTATGACAGCTGCGGTAGGAGCAATGTCAGTGCAGTGTCGTGCTGCTCTTGGCAGGCCTTTGCAATCCCAACTATCCCTGGACCTGGGGGCTTTCTCATTCTCCAGACGCTAACCCTAGCCCTAACCCTAAGAATGGCAGGTCGCGGTTTCCGGCCACGCCCCCCTGCGTTCTGGCTATGACATCTGATGTAGGAGCAATGTCAGTGCAGTGTCGTGCTGCCCTTGGCAGGCCTTTGCAATCCCAACTATCCCTGGACCTGGGCGCTTTCTCATTCTCCAGACGCTAACCCTAGCCCTAACCCTAATAATGGCAGGTCGTGGTTTCCGGCCACGCCCCCCCGCGTTCTGGGTATGACAGCTGTGGTAGGAGCAATGTCAGTGCAGTGTCGTGCTGCTCTTGGCAGGCCTTTGCAATCCCAACTATCCCTGGACCTGGGGGCTTTCTCGTTCTCCAGACGCTAACCCTAGCCCTAACCCTAAGAATGGCAGGTCGCGGTTTCCGGCCACGCCCCCCTGCATTCTGGCCATGACAGCTGCGGTAGGAGCAATATCAGTGCAGTGTCGTGCTGCTCTTGGCAGGCCTTTGCAATCCCAACTATCCCTGGACCTGGGCGCTTTCTCGTTCTCCAGACGCTAACCCTAGCCCTAACCCTAAGAATGGCAGGTCGCGGTCTCCGGCCACGCCCCCCCTGCTTTCTGGCCATGAGAGCTGCGGTAGGAGCAATGTCAGTGCAGTGTCGTGCTGCTCTTGGCAGGCCTTTGCAATCCCAACTATCCCTGGACCTGGGCGCTTTCTCGTTCTCCAGACGCTAACCCTAGCCCTAACCCTAATAATGGCAGGTCGCGGTTTCCGGCCACGCCCCCCTGCGTTCTTGACATGAGAGCTGCGGTAGGAGCAATGTCAGTGCAGTGTCGTGCAGCTCTTTGCAGGCCTTTGCAATCCCAACTATCCCTGGACCTGGGCGCTTTCTCGTTCTCCAGACGATAACCCTAGCCCTAACCCTAATAATGGCAGGTGGAGGTTTCCGGCCACGACCCCCTGCATTCTGGCCATGACAGCTGAGGTAGGAGCAATGTCAGTGCAGTGTCGTGCTGCTCTTTGCAGGCCTTTGCAATCCCAACTATCCCTGGACCTGGGCGCTTTCTCATTCTCCAGATGCTAACCCTAGCCCTAACCCTAAGAATGGCAGGTCGCGGTTTCCGGCCACGCCCCCCCTGCGTTCTGGGTATGACAGCTGCGGTAGGAGCAATGTCAGTGCAGTGTCTTGCTGCTCTTGGCAGGCCTTTGCAATCCCAACTAACCCTGGACAGGGGCGCTTTCTCGTTCTCCAGACGCTAACCCTAGCCCTAACCCTAAGAATGGCAGGTCGCGGTTTCCGGCCACGCCCCCCCGCGTTCTGGCTATGACATCTGAGGTAGGAGCAATGTCAGTGCAGCGTCGTGCTGCTCTTGGCAGGCCTTTGCAATCCGAATTAACCCTTGACCTGGGGGCTTTCTCGTTCTCCAGACGCTAACCCTAGCCCTAACCCTAAGAATGGCAGGTCGCGGTTTCCGGCCACACCCCACCCTCGTTCTGGCCATGACAGCTGCGGTAGGAGCAATGTCAGTGCAGTGTCGTGCTGCTCTTGGCAGGCCTTTGCAATCCCAACTATCCCTGGACCTGGGGGCTTTCTCGTTCTCCAGACGCTAACCCTAGCCCTAACCCTAATAATGGCAGGTCGTGGTTTCCGGCCACGCCCCCCTGCGTTCTGGCTATGACATCTGATGTAGGAGCAATGTCAGTGCAGTGTCGTGCTGCTCTTGGCAGGCCTTTGCAATCCCAACTATCCCTGGACCTGGGCGCTTTCTCATTCTCCAGACGCTAACCCTAGCCCTAACCCTAAGAATGGCAGGTCGCGGTTTCCGGCCACGCCCCCCCGCGTTCTGGCTATGACAGCTGCGGTAGGAGCAATGTCAGTGCAGTGTCGTGCTGCTCTTGGCAGGCCTTTGCAATCCCAACTATCCCTGGACCTGGGGGCTTTCTCATTCTCCAGACGCTAACCCTAGCCCTAACCCTAAGAATGGCAGGTCGCGGTTTCCGGCCACGCCCCCCTGCGTTCTGGCTATGACATCTGATGTAGGAGCAATGTCAGTGCAGTGTCGTGCTGCTCTTGGCAGGCCTTTGCAATCCCAACTATCCCTGGACCTGGGCGCTTTCTCATTCTCCAGACGCTAACCCTAGCCCTAACCCTAATAATGGCAGGTCACGGTTTCCGGCCACGCCCCCCCTGCCTTCTGGCCATGACAGCTGCGGTAGGAGCAATGTCAGTGCAGTGTCGTGCTGTTCTTGGCAGGCCTTTGCAATCCCAACTAACCCTGGACCTGGGGGCTTTCTCGTTCTCCAGACGCTAACCCTAGCCCTAACCCTAATAATGGCAGGGCGCGGTTTCCGGCCACGCCCCCCTGCGTTCTTGACATGAGAGCTGCGGTAGGAGCAATGTCAGTGCAGTGTCGTGCAGCTCTTTGCAGGCCTTTGCAATCCCAACTATCCCTGGACCTGGGCGCTTTCTCGTTCTCCAGACGCTAACCCTAGCCCTAACCCTAAGAATGGCAGGTCGCGGTTTCCGGCCACGCCCCCCCTGCGTTCTGGCTATGACATCTGAGGTAGGAGCAATGTCAGTGCAGTGTCGTGCTGCTCTTGGCAGGCCTTTGCAATCCCAACTATCCCTGGACCTGGGCGCTTTCTCGTTCTCCAGACGATAACCCTAGCCCTAACCCTAAGAATGGCAGGTCGCGGTTTCCGGCCACGCCCCCCCTGCGTTCTGGCTATGACATCTGATATAGGAGCAATGTCAGTGCAGTGTCGTGCTGCTCTTGGCAGGCCTTTGCAATCCCAACTATCCCTGGACCTGTGCGCTTTCTCATTCTCCAGACTCTAACCCTAGGCCTAACCCTGAGAATGGCAGGTCGCGGTTTCCGGCCACGCCCCCCCTGCTTTCTGGCTATGACAGCTGATGTAGGAGCAATGTCAGTGCAGTGTCGTGCTGTTCTTCGCAGGCCTTTGCAATCCCAACTATCCCTGGACCTGGGGGCTTTCTCGTTCTCTAGACGCTAACCCTAGGCCTAACCCTACTAATGGCAGGTCGCGGTTTCCGGCCACGCCCCCCCTGCGTTCTGGCCATGAGAGCTGCGGTAGGAGCAATGTCAGTGCAGTGTCGCGCTGCTCTTGGCAGGCCTTTGCAATCCCACCTATCCCTGGACCTGGGGGCTTTCTCGTTCTCCAGACGCTAACCCTAGCCCTAACCCTAAGAATGGCAGGTCGCGGTTTCCGGCCACGCCCCCCCTGTGTTCTGGCTATGACAGCTGAGGTAGGAGCAATGTCAGTGCAGTGTCGTGCTGCTCTTGGCAGGCCTTTGCAATCCCAACTATCCCTGGACCTGGGGGCTTTCTCATTCTCCAGACGCTAACCCTAGCCCTAACCCTAAGAATGGCAGGTCGCGGTTTCCGGCCACGCCCCCCCTGCATTCTGGACATGACAGCTGCGGTAGGAGCAATGTCAGTGCAGTGTCGTGCTGCTCTTGGCAGGCCTTTGCAATCCCAACTATCCCTGGACCTGGGCGCTTTCTCGTTCTCCAGACGATAACCCTAGCCCTAACCCTAAGAATGGCAGGTCGCGGTTTCCGGCCACGCCCCCCCTGCGTTCTGGCTATGACATCTGATATAGGAGCAATGTCAGTGCAGTGTCGTGCTGCTCTTGGCAGGCCTTTGCAATCCCAACTATCCCTGGACCTGTGCGCTTTCTCATTCTCCAGACTCTAACCCTAGGCCTAACCCTGAGAATGGCAGGTCGCGGTTTCCGGCCACGCCCCCCCTGCGTTCTGGCTATGACAGCTGATGTAGGAGCAATGTCAGTGCAGTGTCGTGCTGTTCTTCGCAGGCCTTTGCAATCCCAACTATCCCTGGACCTGGGGGCTTTCTCGTTCTCTAGACGCTAACCCTAGGCCTAACCCTACTAATGGCAGGTCGCGGTTTCCGGCCACGCCCCCCCTGCGTTCTGGCCATGAGAGCTGCGGTAGGAGCAATGTCAGTGCAGTGTCGCGCTGCTCTTGGCAGGCCTTTGCAATCCCAACTAACCCTGGACCTGGGGGCTTTCTCGTTCTCCAGACGCTAACCCTAGCCCTAACCCTAAGAATGGCAGGTCGCGGTTTCCGGCCACGCCCCCCTTGCGTTATGGCTATGACAGCTGAAGTAGGAGCAATGTCAGTGCAGCGTCGTGCTGCTCTTGGCAGGCCTTTGTAATTCCAATTAACCCTGGACCTGGGGGCTTTCTCGTTCTCCAGAGGCTAACCCTAGCCCTAACCCTAAGAATGGCAGGTCGCGGTTTCCGGCCACGCCCCCCCTGCGTTCTGGCTATGACAGCAGCGTTAGGAGCAATGTCAGTGCAGTGTCGTGCTGCTCTTGGCAGGCCTTTGCAATCCCAACTATCCCTGGACCTGGGCGCTTTCTCGTTCTCCAGACGCTAACCCTAGCCCTAACCCTAAGAATGGCAGGTCGCGGTTTACGGCCACGCCCCCCCTGCGTTCTGACCATGACAGCTGAGGTAGGAGTTATGTCATTGCAGCGTCGTGCTGCTCTTGGCAGGCCTTTGCAATCCCAACTAACCCTGGACCTGGGGGCTTTCTCGTTCTCCAGACGATAACCCTAGACCTAACCCTAATAATGGCAGGTGGAGGTTTCCGGCCACGACCCCCTGCATTCTGGCCATGAGAGCTGCGGTAGGAGCAATATCAGTGCAGTGTCGTGCTGCTCTTTGCAGGCCTTTGCAATCCCAACTATCCCTGGACCTGGGCGCTTTCTCATTCTCCAGATGCTAACCCTAGCCCTAACCCTAAGAATGGCAGGTCGCGGTTTCCGGCCACGCCCCCCCTGCGTTCTGGGTATGACAGCTGCGGTAGGAGCAATGTCAGTGCAGTGTCTTGCTGCTCTTGGCAGGCCTTTGCAATCCCAACTATCCCTGGACCTGGGGGCTTTCTCATTCTCCAGACGCTAACACTAGCCCTAACCCTAAGAATGGCAGGTCGCGGTTTCCGGCCACGCCCCCCTGCGTTCTGGCTATGACATCTGATGTAGGAGCAATGTCAGTGCAGTGTCGTGCTGCCCTTGGCAGGCCTTTGCAATCCCAACTATCCCTGGACCTGGGCGCTTTCTCATTCTCCAGACGCTAACCCTAGCCCTAACCCTAATAATGGCAGGTCACGGTTTCCGGCCACGCCCCCCCTGCGTTCTGGCTATGACAGCTGAGGTAGGAGCAATGTCAGTGTAGTGTCGTGCTGCTCTTGGCAGGCCTTTGCAATCCCAACTATCCCTGGACCTGGGCGCTTTCTCGTTCTCCAGACTCTAACCCTAGACCTAACCCTAAGAATGGCAGGTCGCGGTTTCCGGCCACGCCCCACCTGCGTTCTGTCCATGACAGCTGCGGTAGGAGCAATGTCAGTGCAGCGTCATGCAGCTCTTGGCAGGCCTTTGCAATCCCAACTATCCCTGGACCTGGGCGCTTTCTCGTTCTCCAGACGCTAACCCTAGCCCTAACCCTAAGAATGGCAGGTCGCGGTTTCCGGGCACGCCCCCCCTGCGTTCTGTCTATGACAGCAGCAGTAGCAGCAATGTCAGTGCAGCGTCGTGCTGCTCTTGGCAGGCCTTTGCAATCCCAACTATCCCTGGACCTGGGGGCTTTCTCGTTCTCCAGACGCTAACCCTAGCCCTAACCCTAATAATGGCTGGTGGAGGTTTCCGGCCACGACCCCCTGCATTCTGGCCATGACAGCTGCGGTAGGAGCAATGTCAGTGCAGTGTCGTGCTGCTCTTGGCAGGCCTTTGCAATCCCAACTAACCCTGGACCTGGGGGCTTTCTCGTTCTCCAGACGCTAACCCTAGCCCTAACCCTAAGAATGGCAGGTCGCGGTTTCCGGCCACGCCCCCCTTGCGTTCTGGCTATGACAGCTGAAGTAGGAGCAATGTCAGTGCAGCGTCGTGCTGCTCTTGGCAGGCCTTTGTAATTCCAATTAACCCTGGACCTGGGGGCTTTCTCGTTCTCCAGAGGCTAACCCTAGCCCTAACCCTAAGAATGGCAGGTCGCGGTTTCCGGCCACGCCCCCCCTGCGTTCTGGCTATGACAGCAGCGGTAGGAGCAATGTCAGTGCAGTGTCGTGCTGCTCTTGGCAGGCCTTTGCAATCCCAACTATCCCTGGACCTGGGCGCTTTCTCATTCTCCAGATGCTAACCCTAGCCCTAACCCTAAGAATGGCAGGTCGCGGTTTCCGGCCACGCCCCCCCTGCGTTCTGGGTATGACAGCTGCGGTAGGAGCAATGTCAGTGCAGTGTCTTGCTGCTCCTGGCAGGCCTTTGCAATCCCAACTATCCCTGGACCTGGGCGCTTTCTCGTTCTCCAGACGCTAACCCTAGCCCTAACCCTAAGAATGGCAGGTCGCGGTTTCCGGCCACGCCCCCCCGCGTTCTGGCTATGACATCTGAGGTAGGAGCAATGTCAGTGCAGCGTCGTGCTGCTCTTGGCAGGCCTTTGCAATCCGAATTAACAATTGACCTGGGGGCTTTCTCGTTCTCCAGACGCTAACCCTAGCCCTAACCCTAAGAATGGCAGGTCGCGGTTTCTGGCCACGCCCCCCCTGCGTTCTGGCTATGACAGCTGATGTAGGAGCAATGTCAGTGCAGTGTCGTGCTGCTCTTGGCAGGCCTTTGCAATCCCAACTATCCCTGGACCTGGGCGCTTTCTCGTTCTCCAGACGCTAACCCTAGACCTAACCCTAAGAAAGGCAGGTCGCGGTTTACGGCCACGCCCCACCTGCGTTCTGGCCATGACAGCTGCGGTAGGAGCAATGTCAGTGCAGTGTCGTGCTGTTCTTGGCAGGCCTTTGCAATCCCAACTATCCCTGGACCTGGGCGCTTTCTCGTTCTCCAGACGCTAACCCTAGCCCTAACCCTAAGAATGGCAGGTCGTGGTTTCCGGCCACGCCCCCCTGCGTTCTGGCTATGACAGCAGCAGTAGGAGCAATGTCAGTGCAGCGTCGTGCTGCTCTTGGCAGGCCTTTGCAATCCCAACTATCCCTGGACCTGGGCGCTTTCTCATTCTCCAGACGCTAACCCTAGCCCTAACCCTAAGAATGGCAGGTCGCGGTTTCCGGTCACGCCTCCACTGCGTTCTGGCTATGACAGCTGAGGTAGGAGCAATGTCAGTGCAGTGTTTTGCTGCTCTTGGCAGGCCTTTGCAATCCCAACTATCCCTGGACCTGGGCGCTTTCTCGTTCTCCAGACGCTAACCCTAGCCCTAACCCTGAGAACGGCAGGTCGCGGTTTCCGGCCACGCACCACCTGCGTTCTGGCCATGACACCTGCGTTAGGAGCAATGTCAGTGCAGTGTCGTGCTGCTCCTGGCAGGCCTTTGCAATCCCAACTAACCCTAGACCTGGGGGCTTTCTCGTTCTCCAGAAGCTAACCCTAGCCCTAACCCTAATAATGGCAGGTCGCGGTTTCCGGCCACACCCCCCCTGCGTTCTGTCCATGACAGCTGCGCTAGGAGCAATGTCAGTTCAGCGTCATGCAGCTCTTGGCAGGCCTTTGCAATCCCAACTATCCCTGGACCTGGGCGCTTTCTCGTTCTCCAGACGCTAACCCTAGCCCTAACCCTAAGAATGGCAGGTCGCGGTTTCCGCCCACGCCCCCCCTGCGTTCTGGACATGAGAGCTGCGGTAGGAGCAATGTCTGTGCAGTGTCGTGCTGCTCTTGGCAGGCCTTTGCAATCCCAACTATCCCTGGACCTGCGCGCTTTCTCGTTCTCCAGAGGCTAACCCTAGCCCTAACCCTAAGAATGGCAGGTCGCGGTTTACGGCCACGCCCCCCCTGCGTTCTGGCCATGACACCTGCCTTAGGAGCAATGTCAGTGCAGTGTCGTGCTGCTCTTGGAAGGCCTTTGCAATCCCAACTATCCCTGGACCTGGGGGCTTTCTCGTTCTCCAGACGCTAACCCTAGCCCTAACCCTAAGAATGGCAGGTCGCGGTTTACGGCCACTCCCCCCCTGCGTTCTGGCTATGACATCTGATGTAGGAGCAATGTCAGTGCAGTGTCGTGCTGTTCTTGGCAGGCCTCTGCAATCCCAACTATCCCTACACCTGGGGGCTTTCTCGTTCCCCAGACGATAACCCTAGCCCTAACCCTAAGAATGTCAAGTCGCGGTTTCCGGCCACGCCCCACCTGCGTTCTGGCTATGACAGCAGCGGTAGGAGCAATGTCAGTGCAGTGTCGTGCTCTTCTTGGCAGGCCTTTGCAATCCCAACTATCCCTGGACCTGGGGGCTTTCTCGTTCTCCAGACGCTAACCCTAGCCCTAACCCTAAGAATGGCAGGTCGCGGTTTCTGGCCACGCCCCCCCTGCGTTCTGGCTATGACAGCAGCGGTAGGAGCAATGTCAGTGCAGCGTCGTGCTGCTCTTGGCAGGCCTTTGCAATCCCAACTATCCCTGGACCTGGGGGCTTTCTCGTTCTCCAGACGCTAACCCTAGCCCTAACCCTAAGAATGGCAGGTCGCGGTTTACGGCCACGCCCCCCCTGCGTTCTGGCTATGACATCTGATGTAGGAGCAATGTCAGTGCAGCGTCGTGCTGCTCTTGGCAGGCCTTTGCAATCCCAACTAACCCTGGACCTGGGCGCTTTCTCGTTCTCCAGACGCTAACCCTAGCCCTAACCCTAAGAATGGCAGGTCGCGGTTTCCGGCCACGCGCCCCCTGCGTTCTGGCTATGACAGCAGCGCTAGGAGCAATGTCAGTGCAGTGTCGTGCTGCTCTTGGCAGGCCTTTGCAATCCCAACTATCAGTGGACCTGGGGGCTTTCTCGTTCTCCAGAAGCTAACCCTAGCCCTAACCCTAATAATGGCAGGTCGCGGTTTCGGGCCACACCCCCCCTACGTTCTGTCCATGACAGCTGCGGTAGGAGCAATGTCAGTGCAGCGTCGTGCAGCTCTAGGAAGGCCTTTGCAATCCCAACTATCCCTGGACCTGGGGGCTTTCTCGTTCTCCAGACGCTAACCCTAGCCCTAACCCTAAGAATGGCAGGTCGCGGTTTCCGGCCACGCCCCCCCTGCGTTCTGGCTATGACAGCAGCGCTAGGAGCAATGTCAATGCAGTGTCGTGCTGTTCTTGGCAGGCCTTTGCAATCCCAACTATCCCTGGACCTGGGCGCTTTCTCGTTCTCCAGACGCTAAACCCAGCCCTAACCCTAAGAGTGGCAGGTCGCGGTTTCCGGCCACGCCCCCCCGCGTTCTGGCTATGACATCTGAGGTAGGAGCAATGTCAGTGCAGTGTCGTGCTGCTCTTGGCAGGCCTTTGCAATCCCAACTATCCCTGGACCTGGGGGCTTTCTCGTTCTCCAGACGCTAACCCTAGCCCTAACCCTAAGGATGGCAGGTCGCGGTTTCCGGCCACGCCTCCCCTGCGTTCTGGCTATGACATCTGATGTAGGCGCAATGTCAGTGCAGCGTCATGCAGCTCTTGGCAGGCCTTTGCAATCCCAACTAACCCTGGACCTGGGGGCTTTCTCGTTCTCCAGACGCTAACCCTAGCCCTAACCCTAAGAACGGCAGGTCGCGGTTTCCGGCCACGCCCCCCCTGCGTTCTGGCTATGACAGCAGCGGTAGGAGCAATGTCAGTGCAGCGTCATGCAGCTCTTGGCAGGCCTTTGCAATCCCAACTATCCCTGGACCTGGGGGCTTTCTCGTTCTCCAGACGCTAACCCTAGCCCTAACCCTAAGAATGGCAGATCGCGGTTTACGGCCACGCCCCCCCTGCGTTCTGGCTATGACATCTGATGTAGGAGCAATGTCAGTGCAGCGTCGTGCTGCTCTTGGCAGGCCTTTGCAATCCCAACTAACCCTGGACCTGGGCGCTTTCTCGTTCTCCAGACGCTAACCCTAGCCCTAACCCTAAGAATGGCAGGTCGTGGTTTCCGGCCACGCCCCCCCTGCGTTCTGGCTATGACAGCAGCGCTAGGAGCAATGTCAGTGCATTGTCATGCTGCTCTTGGCAGGCCTTTGCAATCCCAACTATCCCTAGACCTGGGGGCTTTCTCGTTCTCCAGAAGCTAACCCTAGCCCTAACCCTAAGAATGGCAGGTCGCGGTTTCCGGCCACACCCCCCCTACGTTCTGTCCATGACAGCTGCTGTAGGAGCAATGTCAGTGCAGAGTCATGGAGCACTTGGCAGGCCTTTGCAATCCCAACTAACCCTGGACCTGGGCGCTTTCTCGTTCTCCAGACGCTAACCCTAGCCCTAACCCTAAGAATGTCAGGTCGCGGTTTCCGGCCACGCCCCCCCGCCTTCTGGCCACGACAGCTGCGGTAGGAGCAATGTCAGTGCAGTGTCGTGCAGCTCTTTGCAGGCCTTTGCAATCCCAACTATCCCTGGACCTTGGGGCTTTCTCGTTCTCCGGACGCTAACCCTAGCCCTAACCCTAAGAATGGCAGGTCGCGGTTTCCGGCCACGCCCCCCCTGCGTTCTGGCCATGACAGCTGCGGTAGGAGCAATGTCAATGCAGTGTCGTGCTGCTCTTGGCAGGCCTTTGCAATCCCAACTATCCCTGGACCTGGGGGCTTTCTCGTTCTCCAGACGCTAACCCTAGCCCTAACCCTAAGAATGGCAGGTCGCGGTTTCCGGCCACGCCTCCCCTGCGTTCTGGCTATGACAGCTGAGGTAGGAGCAATGTCATTGCAGTGTCCTGCAGCTATTTGCAGGCCTTTGCAATCCCAACTATCCCTGGACCTGGGGGCTTTCTCGTTCTCCAGACGCTAACCCTAGCCCTAACCCTAATAATGGCAGGTCGCGGTTTCCGGCCACGCCCCCCCTGCGTTCTGGCTATGACAGCTGAAGTAGGAGCAATGTCAGTGCAGCGTCGTGCTGCTCTTGGCAGGCCTTTGCAATCCCAACTAACCCTGGACCTGGTGGCTTTCTCGTTCTCCAGACGCTAACCCTAGCCCTAACCCTAATAATGGCAGGTCGCGGTTTCCGGCCACACCCCCCCTGCGTTCTGTCCATGACAGCTGCGCTAGGAGCAATGTCAGTGCAGAGTCATGCAGCTCTTGGCAGGCCTTTGCAATCCCAACTAACCCTGGACCTGGGCGCTTTCTCGTTCTCCAGACGCTAACCCTAGCCCTAACCCTAAGAATGGCAGGTCGCGGTTTCCGGCCACGCCCCCCCTGCGTTCTGGCTATGACAGCTGAGGTAGGAGCAATGTCAGTGCAGTGTCGTGCTGCTCTTGGCAGGCCTTTGCAATCCCAACTATCCCTGGACCTGGGCGCTTTCTCGTTCTCCAGACGCTAACCCTAGCCCTAACCCTAAGAATGGCAGGTCGCGGTTTCCGGCCACGCCCCCCCTGCGTTCTGGCTATGACAGCAGCGGTAGGAGCAATGTCAGTGCAGTGTCGTGCTGCTCTTGGCAGGCCTTTGCAATCCCAATTAACCTTGGACCTGGGCGCTTTCTCGTTCTCCAGACGCTAACCCTAGCCCTAACCCTAAGAATGGCAGGTCGCGGTTTCCGGCCACGCCCCCCCTGCGTTCTGGCTATGACAGCTGAGGTAGGAGCAATGTCAGTGCAGTGTCGTGCTGCTCTTGGCAGGCCTTTGCAATACCAACTATCCCTGGACCTGGGCGCTTTCTCGTTCTCCAGACGCTAACCCTAGCCCTAACCCTAAGAATGGCAGGTCGCGGTTTCCGGCCACGCCTCCCCGCCTTCTGGCCACGACAGCTGCGGTAGGAGCAATGTCAGTGCAGTGTCGTGCAGCTCTTTGCAGGCCTTTGCAATCCCAACTATCCCTGGACCTTGGGGCTTTCTCGTTCTCCGGACGCTAACCCTAGCCCTAACCCTAAGAATGGCAGGTCGCGGTTTCCGGCCACGCCCCCCCTGCGTTCTGGCCATGACAGCTGCGGTAGGAGCAATGTCAATGCAGTGTCGTGCTGCTCTTGGCAGGCCTTTGCAATCCCAACTATCCCTGGACCTGGGGGCTTTCTCGTTCTCCAGACGCTAACCCTAGCCCTAACCCTAAGAATGGCAGGTCGCGGTTTCCGGCCACGCCTCCCCTGCGTTCTGGCTATGACAGCTGAGGTAGGAGCAATGTCAGTGCAGCGTCATGCAGCTCTTGGCAGGCCTTTGCAATCCCAACTATCCCTGGACCTGGGCGCTTTCTCGTTCTCCAGACGCTAACCCTAGTCCTAACCCTAAGAATGGCAGGTCGCGGTTTCCGGCCACGCCCCCCCTGCGTTCTGGCTATGACAGCTGAGGTAGGAGCAATGTCAGTGCAGTGTCGTGCTGCTCTTGGCAGGCCTTTGCAATCCCAACTATCCCTGGACCTGGGCGCTTTCTCGTTCTCCAGACGCTAACCCTAGCCCTAACCCTAAGAATGGCAGGTCGCGGTTTCCGGCCACGCCCCCCCTGCGTTCTGTCCATGACAGCTGCGGTAGGATCAATGTCAGTGCAGCGTCATGCAGCCCTTGGCAGGCCTTTGCAATTCCAATTAACCCTGGACCTGGGGGCTTTCTCGTTGTCCAGACGGTAACCCTAGCCCTAACCCTAAGAATGGCAGGTCGCGGTTTCCGGCCACGCCCCCCCTGCTTTCTGGCCATGACAGCTGCGGTAGGAGCAATGTCAGTGCAGCGTCGTGCAGCTCTTGGCAGGCCTTTGCAATCCCAACTAACCCTGGACCTGGGGGCTTTCTCGTTCTCCAGACGCTAACCCTAGCCCTAACCCTAAGAATGGCAGGTCGCGGTTTCCGGCCACGCCCCCCCTGCGTTCTGGCTATGACAGCTGAGGTAGGAGCAATGTCAGTGCAGTGTCGTGCTGCTCTTGGCAGGCCTTTGCAATCCCAACTATCCCTGGACCTGGGCGCTTTCTCGTTCTCCAGACGCTAACCCTAGCCCTAACCCTAAGAATGGCAGGTCGCGGTTTCCGGCCACGCCCCCCCTGCGTTCTGGCTATGACAGCAGCGGTAGGAGCAATGTCAGTGCAGTGTCGTGCTGCTCTTGGCAGGCCTTTGCAATCCCAATTAACCTTGGACCTGGGCGCTTTCTCGTTCTCCAGACGCTAACCCTAGCCCTAACCCTAAGAATGGCAGGTCGCGGTTTCCGGCCACGCCCCCCCTGCGTTCTGGCTATGACAGCTGAGGTAGGAGCAATGTCAGTGCAGTGTCGTGCTGCTCTTGGCAGGCCTTTGCAATACCAACTATCCCTGGACCTGGGCGCTTTCTCGTTCTCCAGACGCTAACCCTAGCCCTAACCCTAAGAATGGCAGGTCGCGGTTTCCGGCCACGCGCCCCCTGCGTTCTGGCTATGACAGCAGCGCTAGGAGCAATGTCAGTGCAGTGTCGTGCTGCTCTTGGCAGGCCTTTGCAATCCCAACTATCAGTGGACCTGGGGGCTTTCTCGTTCTCCAGAAGCTAACCCTAGCCCTAACCCTAATAATGGCAGGTCGCGGTTTCGGGCCACACCCCCCCTACGTTCTGTCCATGACAGCTGCGGTAGGAGCAATGTCAGTGCAGCGTCGTGCAGCTCTAGGAAGGCCTTTGCAATCCCAACTATCCCTGGACCTGGGGGCTTTCTCGTTCTCCAGACGCTAACCCTAGCCCTAACCCTAATAATGGCAGGTCGCGGTTTCCGGCCACGCCCCCCCTGCGTTCTGGCTATGACAGCAGCGCTAGGAGCAATGTCAATGCAGTGTCGTGCTGTTCTTGGCAGGCCTTTGCAATCCCAACTATCCCTGGACCTGGGCGCTTTCTCGTTCTCCAGACGCTAAACCCAGCCCTAACCCTAAGAGTGGCAGGTCGCGGTTTCCGGCCACGCCCCCCCGCGTTCTGGCTATGACATCTGAGGTAGGAGCAATGTCAGTGCAGTGTCGTGCTGCTCTTGGCAGGCCTTTGCAATCCCAACTATCCCTGGACCTGGGGGCTTTCTCGTTCTCCAGACGCTAACCCTAGCCCTAACCCTAAGGATGGCAGGTCGCGGTTTCCGGCCACGCCTCCCCTGCGTTCTGGCTATGACATCTGATGTAGGCGCAATGTCAGTGCAGCGTCATGCAGCTCTTGGCAGGCCTTTGCAATCCCAACTAACCCTGGACCTGGGGGCTTTCTCGTTCTCCAGACGCTAACCCTAGCCCTAACCCTAAGAACGGCAGGTCGCGGTTTCCGGCCACGCCCCCCCTGCGTTCTGGCTATGACAGCAGCGGTAGGAGCAATGTCAGTGCAGCGTCATGCAGCTCTTGGCAGGCCTTTGCAATCCCAACTATCCCTGGACCTGGGGGCTTTCTCGTTCTCCAGACGCTAACCCTAGCCCTAACCCTAAGAATGGCAGATCGCGGTTTACGGCCACGCCCCCCCTGCGTTCTGGCCATGACAGCTGTGGTAGGAGCAATGTCAGTGCAGCGTCGTGCTGCTCTTGGCAGGCCTTTGCAATCCCAACTAACCCTGGACCTGGGCGCTTTCTCGTTCTCCAGACGCTAACCCTAGCCCTAACCCTAAGAATGGCAGGTCGTGGTTTCCGGCCACGCCCCCCCTGCGTTCTGGCTATGACAGCAGCGCTAGGAGCAATGTCAGTGCATTGTCATGCTGCTCTTGGCAGGCCTTTGCAATCCCAACTATCCCTAGACCTGGGGGCTTTCTCGTTCTCCAGAAGCTAACCCTAGCCCTAACCCTAAGAATGGCAGGTCGCGGTTTCCGGCCACACCCCCCCTACGTTCTGTCCATGACAGCTGCGGTAGGAGCAATGTCAGTGCAGAGTCATGGAGCACTTGGCAGGCCTTTGCAATCCCAACTAACCCTGGACCTGGGCGCTTTCTCGTTCTCCAGACGCTAACCCTAGCCCTAACCCTAAGAATGTCAGGTCGCGGTTTCCGGCCACGCCCCCCCGCCTTCTGGCCACGACAGCTGCGGTAGGAGCAATGTCAGTGCAGTGTCGTGCAGCTCTTTGCAGGCCTTTGCAATCCCAACTATCCCTGGACCTTGGGGCTTTCTCGTTCTCCGGACGCTAACCCTAGCCCTAACCCTAAGAATGGCAGGTCGCGGTTTCCGGCCACGCCCCCCCTGCGTTCTGGCCATGACAGCTGCGGTAGGAGCAATGTCAATGCAGTGTCGTGCTGCTCTTGGCAGGCCTTTGCAATCCCAACTATCCCTGGACCTGGGGGCTTTCTCGTTCTCCAGACGCTAACCCTAGCCCTAACCCTAAGAATGGCAGGTCGCGGTTTCCGGCCACGCCTCCCCTGCGTTCTGGCTATGACAGCTGAGGTAGGAGCAATGTCATTGCAGTGTCCTGCAGCTATTTGCAGGCCTTTGCAATCCCAACTATCCCTGGACCTGGGGGCTTTCTCGTTCTCCAGACGCTAACCCTAGCCCTAACCCTAATAATGGCAGGTCGCGGTTTCCGGCCACGCCCCCCCTGCGTTCTGGCTATGACAGCTGAAGTAGGAGCAATGTCAGTGCAGCGTCGTGCTGCTCTTGGCAGGCCTTTGCAATCCCAACTAACCCTGGACCTGGTGGCTTTCTCGTTCTCCAGACGCTAACCCTAGCCCTAACCCTAATAATGGCAGGTCGCGGTTTCCGGCCACACCCCCCCTGCGTTCTGTCCATGACAGCTGCGCTAGGAGCAATGTCAGTGCAGAGTCATGCAGCTCTTGGCAGGCCTTTGCAATCCCAACTAACCCTGGACCTGGGCGCTTTCTCATTCTCCAGACGCTAACCCTAGCCCTAACCCTAAGAATGGCAGGTCGCGGTTTCCGGCCACGCCCCCCCTGCGTTCTGGCTATGACAGCTGAGGTAGGAGCAATGTCAGTGCAGTGTCGTGCTGCTCTTGGCAGGCCTTTGCAATCCCAACTATCCCTGGACCTGGGCGCTTTCTCGTTCTCCAGACGCTAACCCTAGCCCTAACCCTAAGAATGGCAGGTCGCGGTTTCCGGCCACGCCCCCCCTGCGTTCTGGCTATGACAGCAGCGGTAGGAGCAATGTCAGTGCAGTGTCGTGCTGCTCTTGGCAGGCCTTTGCAATCCCAATTAACCTTGGACCTGGGCGCTTTCTCGTTCTCCAGACGCTAACCCTAGCCCTAACCCTAAGAATGGCAGGTCGCGGTTTCCGGCCACGCCCCCCCTGCGTTCTGGCTATGACAGCTGAGGTAGGAGCAATGTCAGTGCAGTGTCGTGCTGCTCTTGGCAGGCCTTTGCAATACCAACTATCCCTGGACCTGGGCGCTTTCTCGTTCTCCAGACGCTAACCCTAGCCCTAACCCTAAGAATGGCAGGTCGCGGTTTCCGGCCACGCCTCCCCGCCTTCTGGCCACGACAGCTGCGGTAGGAGCAATGTCAGTGCAGTGTCGTGCAGCTCTTTGCAGGCCTTTGCAATCCCAACTATCCCTGGACCTTGGGGCTTTCTCGTTCTCCGGACGCTAACCCTAGCCCTAACCCTAAGAATGGCAGGTCGCGGTTTCCGGCCACGCCCCCCCTGCGTTCTGGCCATGACAGCTGCGGTAGGAGCAATGTCAATGCAGTGTCGTGCTGCTCTTGGCAGGCCTTTGCAATCCCAACTATCCCTGGACCTGGGGGCTTTCTCGTTCTCCAGACGCTAACCCTAGCCCTAACCCTAAGAATGGCAGGTCGCGGTTTCCGGCCACGCCTCCCCTGCGTTCTGGCTATGACAGCTGAGGTAGGAGCAATGTCAGTGCAGCGTCATGCAGCTCTTGGCAGGCCTTTGCAATCCCAACTATCCCTGGACCTGGGCGCTTTCTCGTTCTCCAGACGCTAACCCTAGCCCTAACCCTAAGAATGGCAGGTCGCGGTTTCCGGCCACGCCCCCCCTGCGTTCTGGCTATGACAGCTGAGGTAGGAGCAATGTCAGTGCAGTGTCGTGCTGCTCTTGGCAGGCCTTTGCAATCCCAACTATCCCTGGACCTGGGCGCTTTCTCGTTCTCCAGACGCTAACCCTAGCCCTAACCCTAAGAATGGCAGGTCGCGGTTTCCGGCCACGCCCCCCCTGCATTCTGTCCATGACAGCTGCGGTAGGATCAATGTCAGTGCAGCGTCATGCAGCCCTTGGCAGGCCTTTGCAATTCCAATTAACCCTGGACCTGGGGGCTTTCTCGTTGTCCAGACGGTAACCCTAGCCCTAACCCTAAGAATGGCAGGTCGCGGTTTCCGGCCACGCCCCCCCTGCTTTCTGGCCATGACAGCTGCGGTAGGAGCAATGTCAGTGCAGCGTCGTGCAGCTCTTGGCAGGCCTTTGCAATCCCAACTAACCCTGGACCTGGGGGCTTTCTCGTTCTCCAGACGCTAACCCTAGCCCTAACCCTAAGAATGGCAGGTCGCGGTTTCCGGCCACGCCCCCCCTGCGTTCTGGCTATGACAGCTGAGGTAGGAGCAATGTCAGTGCAGTGTCGTGCTGCTCTTGGCAGGCCTTTGCAATCCCAACTATCCCTGGACCTGGGCGCTTTCTCGTTCTCCAGACGCTAACCCTAGCCCTAACCCTAAGAATGGCAGGTCGCGGTTTCCGGCCACGCCCCCCCTGCGTTCTGGCTATGACAGCAGCGGTAGGAGCAATGTCAGTGCAGTGTCGTGCTGCTCTTGGCAGGCCTTTGCAATCCCAATTAACCTTGGACCTGGGCGCTTTCTCGTTCTCCAGACGCTAACCCTAGCCCTAACCCTAAGAATGGCAGGTCGCGGTTTCCGGCCACGCCCCCCCTGCGTTCTGGCTATGACAGCTGAGGTAGGAGCAATGTCAGTGCAGTGTCGTGCTGCTCTTGGCAGGCCTTTGCAATACCAACTATCCCTGGACCTGGGCGCTTTCTCGTTCTCCAGACGCTAACCCTAGCCCTAACCCTAAGAATGGCAGGTCGCGGTTTCCGGCCACGCCTCCCCGCCTTCTGGCCACGACAGCTGCGGTAGGAGCAATGTCAGTGCAGTGTCGTGCAGCTCTTTGCAGGCCTTTGCAATCCCAACTATCCCTGGACCTTGGGGCTTTCTCGTTCTCCGGACGCTAACCCTAGCCCTAACCCTAAGAATGGCAGGTCGCGGTTTCCGGCCACGCCCCCCCTGCGTTCTGGCCATGACAGCTGCGGTAGGAGCAATGTCAATGCAGTGTCGTGCTGCTCTTGGCAGGCCTTTGCAATCCCAACTATCCCTGGACCTGGGGGCTTTCTCGTTCTCCAGACGCTAACCCTAGCCCTAACCCTAAGAATGGCAGGTCGCGGTTTCCGGCCACGCCTCCCCTGCGTTCTGGCTATGACAGCTGAGGTAGGAGCAATGTCAGTGCAGCGTCATGCAGCTCTTGGCAGGCCTTTGCAATCCCAACTAACCCTGGACCTGGGGGCTTTCTCGTTCTCCAGACGCTAACCCTAGCCCTAACCCTAAGAATGGCAGGTCGCGGTTTCCGGCCACGCCCCCCCTGAGTTCTGGCTATGACAGCTGAAGTAGGAGCAATGTCAGTGCAGTGTCGTGCTGCTCTTGGCAGGCCTTTGCAATTCCAATTAACCCTGGACCTGGGGGCTTTCTCGTTGTCCAGACGGTAACCCTAGCCCTAACCCTAAGAATGGCAGGTCGCGGTTTCCGGCCACGCCCCACCTGCGTTCTGGCCATGACACCTGCGTTAGGAGCAATGTCAGTGCAGTGTCGTGCTGCTCTTGGCAGGCCTTTGCAATCCCAACTATCCCTAGACCTGGGGGCTTTCTCGTTCTCCAGACGCTAACCCTAGCCCTAACCCTAATAATGGCAGGTCGCGGTTTCCGGCCACACCCCCCCTGCGTTCTGTCCATGACAGCTGCGCTAGGAGCAATGTCAGTGCAGCGTCATGCAGCTCTTGGCAGGCCTTTGCAATCCCAACTAACCCTGGACCTGGGCGCTTTCTCGTTCTCCAGACGCTAACCCTAGCCCTAACCCTAAGAATGGCAGGTCGCGGTTTCCGGCCACGCCCCCCCTGCGTTCTGGCTATGACAGCTGAGGTAGGAGCAGTGTCAGTGCAGCGTCGTGCTGCTCTTGGCAGGCCTTTGCAATCCCAACTATCCCTGGACCTGGGCGCTTTCTCGTTCTCCAGACGCTAACCCTAGCCCTAACCCTAAGAATGGCAGGTCGCGGTTTCCGGCCACGCCCCCCCTGCGTTCTGGCTATGACAGCTGAGGTAGGAGCAATGTCAGTGCAGTGTCGTGCTGCTCTTGGCAGGCCTTTGCAATCCCAACTATCCCTGGACCTGGGCGCTTTCTCGTTCTCCAGACGCTAACCCTAGCCCTAACCCTAAGAATGGCAGGTCGCGGTTTCCGGCCACGCCCCCCCTGCGTTCTGTCCATGACAGCTGCGGTAGGATCAATGTCAGTGCAGCGTCATGCAGCCCTTGGCAGGCCTTTGCAATTCCAATTAACCCTGGACCTGGGGGCTTTCTCGTTGTCCAGACGGTAACCCTAGCCCTAACCCTAAGAATGGCAGGTCGCGGTTTCCGGCCACGCCCCCCCTGCTTTCTGGCCATGACAGCTGCGGTAGGAGCAATGTCAGTGCAGCGTCGTGCAGCTCTTGGCAGGCCTTTGCAATCCCAACTAACCCTGGACCTGGGGGCTTTCTCGTTCTCCAGACGCTAACCCTAGCCCTAACCCTAAGAATGGCAGGTCGCGGTTTCCTTCCACGCCCCACCTGCGTTCTGGCCATGACACCTGCGTTAGGAGCAATGTCAGTGCAGTGTCGTGCTGCTCTTTGCAGGCCTTTGCAATCCCAACTATCCCTAGACCTGGGGGCTTTCTCGTTCTCCAGAAGCTAACCCTAGCCCTAACCCTAATAATGGCAGGTCGCGGTTTCCGGCCACACCCCCCCTGCGTTCTGTCCATGACAGCTGCGCTAGGAGCAATGTCAGTGCAGCGTCATGCAGCTCTTGGCAGGCCTTTGCAATCCCAACTAACCCTGGACCTGGGCGCTTTCTCGTTCTCCAGACGCTAACCCTAGCCCTAACCCTAAGAATGGCAGGTCGCGGTTTCCGGCCACGCCCCCCCTGTGTTCTGGCTATGACAGCTGAGGTAGGAGCAATGTCAGTGCAGTGTCGTGCTGCTCTTGGCAGGCCTTTGCAATCCCAACTATCCCTGGACCTGGGGGCTTTCTCGTTCTCCAGACGCTAACCCTAGCCCTAACCCTAAGAATGGCAGGTCGCGGTTTCCGGCCACGCCCCCCCTGCGTTCTGGCTATGATATCTGATGTAGGAGCAATGTCAGTGCAGCGTCGTGGTGCTCTTGGCAGGCCTTTGCAATCCCAACTATCCCTGGACCTGGGGGCTTTCTCGTTCTCCAGACGCTAACCCTAGCCCTAACCCTAAGAATGGCAGGTCGCGGTTTCCGGCCACGCCCCCCCTGCGTTCTGGCTATGACAGCAGCGGTAGGAGCAATGTCAGTGCAGTGTCGTGCTGCTCTTGGCAGGCCTTTGCAATCCCAATTAACCTTGGACCTGGGCGCTTTCTCGTTCTCCAGACGCTAACCCTAGCCCTAACCCTAAGAATGGCAGGTCGCGGTTTCCGGCCACGCCCCCCCTGCGTTCTGGCTATGACATCTGATGTAGGAGCAATGTCAGTGCAGCGTCGTGCTGCTCTTGGCAGGCCTTTGCAATCCCAACTATCCCTGGACCTGGGGGCTTTCTCGTTCTCCAGACGCTAACCCTAGCCCTAACCCTAATAATGGCAGGTCGCGGTTTCCGGCCACGCCCCCCCTGCGTTCTGGCTATGACAGCTGAAGTAGGACCAATGTCAGTGCAGCGTAGTGCTGCTCTTGGCAGGCCTTTGCAATTCCAATTAACCCTGGACCTGGGGGCTTTCTCGTTGTCCAGACGGTAACCCTAGCCCTAACCCTAAGAATGGCAGGTCGCGGTTTCCGGCCACGCCCCCCCTGCGTTCTGTCCATGACAGCTGCGGTAGGAGCAATGTCAGTGCAGCGTCATGCAGCCCTTGGCAGGCCTTTGCAATTCCAATTAACCCTGGACCTGGGGGCTTTCTCGTTCTCCAGACGGTAACCCTAGCCCTAACCCTAAGAATGGCAGGTCGCGGTTTCCGGCCACGCCCCCCCTGCTTTCTGGCCATGACAGCTGCGGTAGGAGCAATGTCAGTGCAGCGTCGTGCAGCTCTTGGCAGGCCTTTGCAATCCCAACTAACCCTGGACCTGGGGGCTTTCTCGTTCTCCAGACGCTAACCCTAGCCCTAACCCTAAGAATGGCAGGTCGCGGTTTCCTTCCACGCCCCACCTGCGTTCTGGCCATGACACCTGCGTTAGGAGCAATGTCAGTGCAGTGTCGTGCTGCTCTTGGCAGGCCTTTGCAATCCCAACTATCCCTAGACCTGGGCGCTTTCTCGTTCTCCAGACGCTAACCCTAGCCCTAACCCTAAGAATGGCAGGTCGCGGTTTCCGGCCACGCCCCCCCTGCGTTCTGGCTATGACATCTGATGTAGGAGCAATGTCAGTGCAGCGTCGTGCTGCTCTTGGCAGGCCTTTGCAATCCCAACTATCCCTGGACCTGGGGGCTTTCTCGTTCTCCAGACGCTAACCCTAGCCCTAACCCTAAGAATGGCAGGTCGCGGTTTCCGGCCACGCCCCCCCTGCGTTCTGGCTATGACAGCAGCGGTAGGAGCAATGTCAGTGCAGTGTCGTGCTGCTCTTGGCAGGCCTTTGCAATCCCAACTATCCCTAGACCTGGGGGCTTTCTCGTTCTCCAGAAGCTAACCCTAGCCCTAACCCTAATAATGGCAGGTCGCGGTTTCCGGCCACACCCCCCCTGCGTTCTGTCCATGACAGCTGCGCTAGGAGCAATGTCAGTGCAGCGTCATGCAGCTCTTGGCAGGCCTTTGCAATCCCAACTAACCCTGGACCTGGGCGCTTTCTCGTTCTCCAGACGCTAACCCTAGCCCTAACCCTAAGAATGGCAGGTCGCGGTTTCCGGCCACGCCCCCCCTGCGTTCTGGCTATGACAGCTGAGGTAGGAGCAATGTCAGTGCAGTGTCGTGCTGCTCTTGGCAGGCCTTTGCAATCCCAACTATCCCTGGACCTGGGGGCTTTCTCGTTCTCCAGACGCTAACCCTAGCCCTAACCCTAAGAATGGCAGGTCGCGGTTTCCGGCCACGCCCCCCCTGCGTTCTGGCTATGACAGCAGCGGTAGGAGCAATGTCAGTGCAGAGTCGTGCTGCTCTTGGCAGGCCTTTGCAATCCCAATTAACCTTGGACCTGGGCGCTTTCTCGTTCTCCAGACGCTAACCCTAGCCCTAACCCTAAGAATGGCAGGTCGCGGTTTCCGGCCACGCCCCCCCTGCGTTCTGGCTATGACATCTGATGTAGGAGCAATGTCAGTGCAGCGTCGTGCTGCTCTTGGCAGGCCTTTGCAATCCCAACTATCCCTGGACCTGGGGGCTTTCTCGTTCTCCAGACGCTAACCCTAGCCCTAACCCTAAGAATGGCAGGTCGCGGTTTCCGGCCACGCCCCCCCTGCGTTCTGGCTATGACAGCTGAAGTAGGACCAATGTCAGTGCAGCGTCGTGCTGCTCTTGGCAGGCCTTTGCAATTCCAATTAACCCTGGACCTGGGGGCTTTCTCGTTGTCCAGACGGTAACCCTAGCCCTAACCCTAAGAATGGCAGGTCGCGGTTTCCGGCCACGCCCCCCCTGCGTTCTGTCCATGACAGCTGCGGTAGGAGCAATGTCAGTGCAGCGTCATGCAGCCCTTGGCAGGCCTTTGCAATTCCAATTAACCCTGGACCTGGGGGCTTTCTCGTTCTCCAGACGGTAACCCTAGCCCTAACCCTAAGAATGGCAGGTCGCGGTTTCCGGCCACGCCCCCCCTGCTTTCTGGCCATGACAGCTGCGGTAGGAGCAATGTCAGTGCAGCGTCGTGCAGCTCTTGGCAGGCCTTTGCAATCCCAACTATCCCTGGACCTGGGGGCTTTCTCGTTCTCCAGACGCTAACCCTAGCCCTAACCCTAAGAATGGCAGGTCGCGGTTTCCGGCCACGCCCCCCCTGCGTTCTGGCTATGACAGCAGCGGTAGGAGCAATGTCAGTGCAGTGTCGTGCTGCTCTTGGCAGGCCTTTGCAATCCCAATTAACCTTGGACCTGGGCGCTTTCTCGTTCTCCAGACGCTAACCCTAGCCCTAACCCTAAGAATGGCAGGTCGCGGTTTCCGGCCACGCCCCCCCTGCTTTCTGGCCATGACAGCTGCGGTAGGAGCAATGTCAGTGCAGCGTCGTGCAGCTCTTGGCAGGCCTTTGCAATCCCAACTAACCCTGGACCTGGGGGCTTTCTCGTTCTCCAGACGCTAACCCTAGCCCTAACCCTAAGAATGGCAGGTCGCGGTTTCCTTCCACGCCCCACCTGCGTTCTGGCCATGACACCTGCGTTAGGAGCAATGTCAGTGCAGTGTCGTGCTGCTCTTGGCAGGCCTTTGCAATCCCAACTATCCCTAGACCTGGGGGCTTTCTCGTTCTCCAGAAGCTAACCCTAGCCCTAACCCTAATAATGGCAGGTCGCGGTTTCCGGCCACACCCCCCCTGCGTTCTGTCCATGACAGCTGCGCTAGGAGCAATGTCAGTGCAGTGTCATGCTGCTATTGGCAGGCCTTTGCAATCCCAACTAACCCTGGACCTGGGCGCTTTCTCGTTCTCCAGACGCTAACCCTAGCCCTAACCCTAAGAATGGCAGGTCGCGGTTTCCGGCCACGCCCCCCCTGCGTTCTGGCTATGACAGCTGAGGTAGGAGCAATGTCAGTGCAGTGTCGTGCTGCTCTTGGCAGGCCTTTGCAATCCCAACTATCCCTGGACCTGGGCGCTTTCTCGTTCTCCAGACGCTAACCCTAGCCCTAACCCTAAGAATGGCAGGTCGCGGTTTCCGGCCACGCCCCCCCTGCGTTCTGGCTATGATATCTGATGTAGGAGCAATGTCAGTGCAGCGTCGTGGTGCTCTTGGCAGGCCTTTGCAATCCCAACTATCCCTGGACCTGGGGGCTTTCTCGTTCTCCAGACGCTAACCCTAGCCCTAACCCTAAGAATGGCAGGTCGCGGTTTCCGGCCACGCCCCCCCTGCGTTCTGGCTATGACAGCAGCGGTAGGAGCAATGTCAGTGCAGTGTCGTGCTGCTCTTGGCAGGCCTTTGCAATCCCAATTAACCTTGGACCTGGGCGCTTTCTCGTTCTCCAGACGCTAACCCTAGCCCTAACCCTAATAATGGCAGGTCGCGGTTTCCGGCCACACCCCCCCTGCGTTCTGTCCATGACAGCTGCGCTAGGAGCAATGTCAGTGCAGCGTCATGCAGCTCTTGGCAGGCCTTTGCAATCCCAACTAACCCTGGACCTGGGCGCTTTCTCGTTCTCCAGACGCTAACCCTAGCCCTAACCCTAAGAATGGCAGGTCGCGGTTTCCGGCCACGCCCCCCCTGCGTTCTGGCTATGACAGCTGAGGTAGGAGCAATGTCAGTGCAGTGTCGTGCTGCTCTTGGCAGGCCTTTGCAATCCCAACTATCCCTGGACCTGGGGGCTTTCTCATTCTCCAGACGCTAACCCTAGCCCTAACCCTAAGAATGGCAGGTCGCGGTTTCCGGCCACGCCCCCCCTGCGTTCTGGCTATGACAGCAGCGGTAGGAGCAATGTCAGTGCAGAGTCGTGCTGCTCTTGGCAGGCCTTTGCAATCCCAATTAACCTTGGACCTGGGCGCTTTCTCGTTCTCCAGACGCTAACCCTAGCCCTAACCCTAAGAATGGCAGGTCGCGGTTTCCGGCCACGCCCCCCCTGCGTTCTGGCTATGACATCTGATGTAGGAGCAATGTCAGTGCAGCGTCGTGCTGCTCTTGGCAGGCCTTTGCAATCCCAACTATCCCTGGACCTGGGGGCTTTCTCGTTCTCCAGACGCTAACCCTAGCCCTAACCCTAAGAATGGCAGGTCGCGGTTTCCGGCCACGCCCCCCCTGCGTTCTGGCTATGACAGCTGAAGTAGGACCAATGTCAGTGCAGCGTCGTGCTGCTCTTGGCAGGCCTTTGCAATTCCAATTAACCCTGGACCTGGGGGCTTTCTCGTTGTCCAGACGGTAACCCTAGCCCTAACCCTAAGAATGGCAGGTCGCGGTTTCCGGCCACGCCCCCCCTGCGTTCTGTCCATGACAGCTGCGGTAGGAGCAATGTCAGTGCAGCGTCATGCAGCCCTTGGCAGGCCTTTGCAATTCCAATTAACCCTGGACCTGGGGGCTTTCTCGTTCTCCAGACGGTAACCCTAGCCCTAACCCTAAGAATGGCAGGTCGCGGTTTCCGGCCACGCCCCCCCTGCTTTCTGGCCATGACAGCTGCGGTAGGAGCAATGTCAGTGCAGCGTCGTGCAGCTCTTGGCAGGCCTTTGCAATCCCAACTATCCCTGGACCTGGGGGCTTTCTCGTTCTCCAGACGCTAACCCTAGCCCTAACCCTAAGAATGGCAGGTCGCGGTTTCCGGCCACGCCCCCCCTGCGTTCTGGCTATGACAGCAGCGGTAGGAGCAATGTCAGTGCAGTGTCGTGCTGCTCTTGGCAGGCCTTTGCAATCCCAATTAACCTTGGACCTGGGCGCTTTCTCGTTCTCCAGACGCTAACCCTAGCCCTAACCCTAAGAATGGCAGGTCGCGGTTTCCGGCCACGCCCCCCCTGCTTTCTGGCCATGACAGCTGCGGTAGGAGCAATGTCAGTGCAGCGTCGTGCAGATCTTGGCAGGCCTTTGCAATCCCAACTAACCCTGGACCTGGGGGCTTTCTCGTTCTCCAGACGCTAACCCTAGCCCTAACCCTAAGAATGGCAGGTCGCGGTTTCCTTCCACGCCCCACCTGCGTTCTGGCCATGACACCTGCGTTAGGAGCAATGTCAGTGCAGTGTCGTGCTGCTCTTGGCAGGCCTTTGCAATCCCAACTATCCCTAGACCTGGGGGCTTTCTCGTTCTCCAGAAGCTAACCCTAGCCCTAACCCTAATAATGGCAGGTCGCGGTTTCCGGCCACACCCCCCCTGCGTTCTGTCCATGACAGCTGCGCTAGGAGCAATGTCAGTGCAGTGTCATGCTGCTATTGGCAGGCCTTTGCAATCCCAACTAACCCTGGACCTGGGCGCTTTCTCGTTCTCCAGACGCTAACCCTAGCCCTAACCCTAAGAATGGCAGGTCGCGGTTTCCGGCCACGCCCCCCCTGCGTTCTGGCTATGACAGCTGAGGTAGGAGCAATGTCAGTGCAGTGTCGTGCTGCTCTTGGCAGGCCTTTGCAATCCCAACTATCCCTGGACCTGGGCGCTTTCTCGTTCTCCAGACGCTAACCCTAGCCCTAACCCTAAGAATGGCAGGTCGCGGTTTCCGGCCACGCCCCCCCTGCGTTCTGGCTATGATATCTGTTGTAGGAGCAATGTCAGTGCAGCGTCGTGGTGCTCTTGGCAGGCCTTTGCAATCCCAACTATCCCTGGACCTGGGGGCTTTCTCGTTCTCCAGACGCTAACCCTAGCCCTAACCCTAAGAATGGCAGGTCGCGGTTTCCGGCCACGCCCCCCCTGCGTTCTGGCTATGACAGCAGCGGTAGGAGCAATGTCAGTGCAGTGTCGTGCTGCTCTTGGCAGGCCTTTGCAATCCCAATTAACCTTGGACCTGGGGGCTTTCTCGTTCTCCAGACGCTAACCCTAGCCCTAACCCTAAGAATGGCAGGTCGCGGTTTCCGGCCACGCCCCCCCTGCGTTCTGGCTATGACATCTGATGTAGGAGCAATGTCAGTGCAGCGTCGTGCTGCTCTTGGCAGGCCTTTGCAATCCCAACTATCCCTGGACCTGGGGGCTTTCTCGTTCTCCGGACGCTAACCCTAGCCCTAACCCTAATAATGGCAGGTCGCGGTTTCCGGCCACGCCCCCCCTGCGTTCTGGCTATGACAGCTGAAGTAGGACCAATGTCAGTGCAGCGTCGTGCTGCTCTTGGCAGGCCTTTGCAATTCCATTTAACCCTGGACCTGGGGGCTTTCTCGTTGTCCAGACGGTAACCCTAGCCCTAACCCTAAGAATGGCAGGTCGCGGTTTCCGGCCACGCCCCCCCTGCGTTCTGTCCATGACAGCTGCGGTAGGAGCAATGTCAGTGCAGCGTCATGCAGCCCTTGGCAGGCCTTTGCAATTCCAATTAACCCTGGACCTGGGGGCTTTCTCGTTCTCCAGACGGTAACCCTAGCCCTAACCCTAAGAATGGCAGGTCGCGGTTTCCGGCCACGCCCCCCCTGCTTTCTGGCCATGACAGCTGCGGTAGGAGCAATGTCAGTGCAGCGTCGTGCAGCTCTTGGCAGGCCTTTGCAATCCCAACTAACCCTGGACCTGGGGGCTTTCTCGTTCTCCAGACGCTAACCCTAGCCCTAACCCTAAGAATGGCAGGTCGCGGTTTCCTTCCACGCCCCACCTGCGTTCTGGCCATGACACCTGCGTTAGGAGCAATGTCAGTGCAGTGTCGTGCTGCTCTTGGCAGGCCTTTGCAATCCCAACTATCCCTAGACCTGGGCGCTTTCTCGTTCTCCAGACGCTAACCCTAGCCCTAACCCTAAGAATGGCAGGTCGCGGTTTCCGGCCACGCCCCCCCTGCGTTCTGGCTATGACATCTGATGTAGGAGCAATGTCAGTGCAGCGTCGTGCTGCTCTTGGCAGGCCTTTGCAATCCCAACTATCCCTGGACCTGGGGGCTTTCTCGTTCTCCAGACGCTAACCCTAGCCCTAACCCTAAGAATGGCAGGTCGCGGTTTCCGGCCACGCCCCCCCTGCGTTCTGGCTATGACAGCAGCGGTAGGAGCAATGTCAGTGCAGTGTCGTGCTGCTCTTGGCAGGCCTTTGCAATCCCAACTATCCCTAGACCTGGGGGCTTTCTCGTTCTCCAGAAGCTAACCCTAGCCCTAACCCTAATAATGGCAGGTCGCGGTTTCCGGCCACACCCCCCCTGCGTTCTGTCCATGACAGCTGCGCTAGGAGCAATGTCAGTGCAGCGTCATGCAGCTCTTGGCAGGCCTTTGCAATCCCAACTAACCCTGGACCTGGGCGCTTTCTCGTTCTCCAGACGCTAACCCTAGCCCTAACCCTAAGAATGGCAGGTCGCGGTTTCCGGCCACGCCCCCCCTGCGTTCTGGCTATGACAGCTGAGGTAGGAGCAATGTCAGTGCAGTGTCGTGCTGCTCTTGGCAGGCCTTTGCAATCCCAACTATCCCTGGACCTGGGCGCTTTCTCGTTCTCCAGACGCTAACCCTAGCCCTAACCCTAAGAATGGCAGGTCGCGGTTTCCGGCCACGCCCCCCCTGCGTTCTGGCTATGATATCTGATGTAGGAGCAATGTCAGTGCAGCGTCGTGGTGCTCTTGGCAGGCCTTTGCAATCCCAACTATCCCTGGACCTGGGGGCTTTCTCGTTCTCCAGACGCTAACCCTAGCCCTAACCCTAAGAATGGCAGGTCGCGGTTTCCGGCCACGCCCCCCCTGCGTTCTGGCTATGACAGCAGCGGTAGGAGCAATGTCAGTGCAGTGTCGTGCTGCTCTTGGCAGGCCTTTGCAATCCCAATTAACCTTGGACCTGGGCGCTTTCTCGTTCTCCAGACGCTAACCCTAGCCCTAACCCTAAGAATGGCAGGTCGCGGTTTCCGGCCACGCCCCCCCTGCGTTCTGGCTATGACATCTGATGTAGGAGCAATGTCAGTGCAGCGTCGTGCTGCTCTTGGCAGGCCTTTGCAATCCCAACTATCCCTGGACCTGGGGGCTTTCTCGTTCTCCAGACGCTAACCCTAGCCCTAACCCTAATAATGGCAGGTCGCGGTTTCCGGCCACGCCCCCCCTGCGTTCTGGCTATGACAGCTGAAGTAGGACCAATGTCAGTGCAGCGTCGTGCTGCTCTTGGCAGGCCTTTGCAATTCCAATTAACCCTGGACCTGGGGGCTTTCTCGTTGTCCAGACGGTAACCCTAGCCCTAACCCTAAGAATGGCAGGTCGCGGTTTCCGGCCACGCCCCCCCTGCGTTCTGTCCATGACAGCTGCGGTAGGAGCAATGTCAGTGCAGCGTCATGCAGCCCTTGGCAGGCCTTTGCAATTCCAATTAACCCTGGACCTGGGGGCTTTCTCGTTCTCCAGACGGTAACCCTAGCCCTAACCCTAAGAATGGCAGGTCGCGGTTTCCGGCCACGCCCCCCCTGCTTTCTGGCCATGACAGCTGCGGTAGGAGCAATGTCAGTGCAGCGTCGTGCAGCTCTTGGCAGGCCTTTGCAATCCCAACTAACCCTGGACCTGGGGGCTTTCTCGTTCTCCAGACGCTAACCCTAGCCCTAACCCTAAGAATGGCAGGTCGCGGTTTCCTTCCACGCCCCACCTGCGTTCTGGCCATGACACCTGCGTTAGGAGCAATGTCAGTGCAGTGTCGTGCTGCTCTTGGCAGGCCTTTGCAATCCCAACTATCCCTAGACCTGGGCGCTTTCTCGTTCTCCAGACGCTAACCCTAGCCCTAACCCTAAGAATGGCAGGTCGCGGTTTCCGGCCACGCCCCCCCTGCGTTCTGGCTATGACATCTGATGTAGGAGCAATGTCAGTGCAGCGTCGTGCTGCTCTTGGCAGGCCTTTGCAATCCCAACTATCCCTGGACCTGGGGGCTTTCTCGTTCTCCAGACGCTAACCCTAGCCCTAACCCTAAGAATGGCAGGTCGCGGTTTCCGGCCACGCCCCCCCTGCGTTCTGGCTATGACAGCAGCGGTAGGAGCAATGTCAGTGCAGTGTCGTGCTGCTCTTGGCAGGCCTTTGCAATCCCAATTAACCTTGGACCTGGGCGCTTTCTCGTTCTCCAGACGCTAACCCTAGCCCTAACCCTAAGAATGGCAGGTCGCGGTTTCCGGCCACGCCCCCCCTGCGTTCTGGCTATGACATCTGATGTAGGAGCAATGTCAGTGCAGCGTCGTGCTGCTCTTGGCAGGCCTTTGCAATCCCAACTATCCCTGGACCTGGGGGCTTTCTCGTTCTCCAGACGCTAACCCTAGCCCTAACCCTAAGAATGGCAGGTCGCGGTTTCCGGCCACGCCCCCCCTGCGTTCTGGCTATGACAGCTGAGGTAGGAGCAATGTCAGTGCAGTGTCGTGCTGCTCTTGGCAGGCCTTTGCAATCCCAACTATCCCTGGACCTGGGCGCTTTCTCGTTCTCCAGACGCTAACCCTAGCCCTAACCCTAAGAATGGCAGGTCGCGGTTTCCGGCCACGCGTCCCCGCCTTCTGGCCACGACAGCTGCGGTAGGAGCAATGTCAGTGCAGTGTCGTGCAGCTCTTTGCAGGCCTTTGCAATCCCAACTATCCCTGGACCTTGGGGCTTTCTCGTTCTCCGGAGGCTAACCCTAGCCCTAACCCTAAGAATGGCAGGTCGCGGTTTCCGGCCACGCCCCCCCTGCGTTCTGTCCATGACAGCTGCGGTAGGAGCAATGTCAGTGCAGCGTCGTGCAGCTCTTTGCAGGCCTTTGCAATCCCAACTAACCCTGGACCTGGGGGCTTTCTCGTTGTCCAGACGGTAACCCTAGCCCTAACCCTAAGAATGGCAGGTTGCGGTTTCCGGCCACGCCCCCCCTGCGTTCTGGCCATGAGAGCTGCGGTAGGAGCAATGTCAGTGCAGTGTCGTGGTGCTCTTGGCAGGCCTTTGCAATCCCAACTATCCCTGGACCTGGGCTCTTTCTCGTTCTCCAGACGCTAAACCCAGCCCTAACCCTAAGAATGGCAGGTCGCGGTTTCCGGCCACGCCCCCCCTGCGTTCTGGCTATGACAGCAGCGGTAGGAGCAACGTCAGTGCAGCGTCATGCAGCACTTGGCAGGCCTTTGCAGTCCCAACTAACCCTTGACCTGGGGGCTTTCTCGTTCTCCAGGCGCTAACCCTAGCCCTAACCCTAAGAATGGCAGGTCGCGGTTTCCGTACACGCCCCCCCTGCGTTCTGGCTATGACAGCAGCGGTAGGAGCAATGTCAGTGCAGCGTCGTGCTGCTCTTGGCAGGCCTTTGCAATCCCAACTAACCCTGGACCTGGGGGCTTTCTCGTTCTCCAGACGCTAACCCTAGCCCTAACCCTAATAATGGCAGGTGGAGGTTTCCGGCCACGCCCCCCCTGCGTTCTGGCCATGACAGCTGCGGTAGGAGCAATGTCAGTGCAGCGTCGTGCTGCTCTTGGCAGGCCTTTGCAATCCCAACTATCCCTGGACCTGGGCGCTTTCTCGTTCTCCAGACGCTAACCCTAGCCCTAACCCTAAGAATGGCAGGTCGCGGTTTACGGCCACGCCCCCCCTGCGTTCTGGCCATGACGGCTGCGGTAGGAGAAATATCAGTGCAGTGTCGTGCAGCTCTTTGCAGGCCTTTGCAATCCCAACTATCCCTGGACCTGGGCGCTTTCTCGTTCTCCAGACGCTAACCCTAGCCCTAACCCTAAGAATGGCAGGTCGCGGTTTCCAGCCACGCCCCCCCTGCGTTCTGGCCATGACAGCTGCGGTAGGAGCAATGTCAATGCAGTGTCGTGATGCTCTTGGCAGGCCTTTGCAATCCCAACTATCCCTGGACCTGGGCTCTTTCTCGTTCTCCAGACTCTAACCCTAGCCCTAACCCTAAGAATGGGAGGTCGCGGTTTACGGCCACGCCCCCCCTGCGTTCTGGCCATGACACCTGCGTTAGGAGCAATGTCAGTGCAGTGTCGTGTTGTTCTTGGCAGGCCTTTGCAATCCCAACTATATCTAGACCTGGGGGCTTTCTCGTTCTCCAGAAGCTAACCCTAGCCCTAACCCTAAGAGTGGCAGGTCGCGGTTTACGGCCACAACCCCCCTGCGTTCTGTCCATGATAGCTGCGGTAGGAGCAATGTCAGTGCAGCGTCATGCAGTTCTTGGCAGGCCTTTGCAATCCCAACTAACCCTGGACCTGGGGGCTTTCTCGTTCTCCAGACGCTAACCCTAACCCTAACCCTAAGAATGGCAGGTCGCGGTTTCCGGCCACGCCCCCCCTGCGTTCTGGCTATGAGAGCTGCGGTAGGAGCAATGTCAGTGCAGCGTCGTGCTGCTCTTGGCAGGCCTTTCCAATCCCAACTATCCCTGGACCTGGGGGCTTTCTTGTTCTCCAGACGCTAACCCTAGCCCTAACCCTAAGAATGGCAGGTGGAGGTTTCCGGCCACGCCCCCCCTGCATTCTGGCCATGACGGCTGCGTTAGGAGAAATATCAGTGCAGTGTCGTGCAGCTCTTTGCAGGCCTTTGCAATCCCAACTATCCCTGGACCTGGGGGCTTTCTCGTTCTCCAGACGCTAACCCTAGCCCTAACCCTAAGAATGGCAGGTCGCGGTTTACGGCCACGCCCCCCCTGCGTTCTGGCTATGACAGCTGCGGTAGGAGCAATGTCAGTGCAGCGTCGTGCAGCTCTTGGCAGGCCCTTGCAATCCCAACTAACCCTGGACCTGGGCGCTTTCTCGTTCTCCAGACGCTAACCCTAGCCCTAACCCTAAGAATGGCAGGTCGCGGTTTCCTTCCACGCCCCACCTGCGTTCTGGCCATGACACCTGCGTTAGGAGCAATGTCAGTGCAGTGTCGTGCTGCTCTTGGCAGGCCTTTGCAATCCCAACTATCCCTAGACCTGGGGGCTTTCTCGTTCTCCAGACGCTAACCCTAGCCCTAACCCTAATAATGGCAGGTCACGGTTTCCGGCCACACCCCCCCTGCGTTCTGTCCATGACAGCTGCGCTAGGAGCAATGTCAGTGCAGAGTCATGCAGCTCTTGGCAGGCCTTTGCAATCCCAACTAACCCTGGACCTGGGCGCTTTCTCGTTCTCCAGACGCTAACCCTAGCCCTAACCCTAAGAATGGCAGGTCGCGGTTTCCGGCCACGCCCCCCCTGCGTTCTGGCTATGACAGCAGCGGTAGGAGCAATGTCAGTGCAGTGTCGTGCTGCTCTTGGCAGGCCTTTGCAATCCCAATTAACCTTGGACCTGGGCGCTTTCTCGTTCTCCAGACGCTAACCCTAGCCCTAACCCTAAGAATGGCAGGTCGCGGTTTCCGGCCACGCCCCCCCTGCGTTCTGGCTATGACAGCTGAGGTAGGAGCAATGTCAGTGCAGTGTCGTGCTGCTCTTGGCAGGCCTTTGCAATACCAACTATCCCTGGACCTGGGCGCTTTCTCGTTCTCCAGACGCTAACCCTAGCCCTAACCCTAAGAATGGCAGGTCGCGGTTTCCGGCCACGCCTCCCCGCCTTCTGGCCACGACAGCTGAGGTAGGAGCAATGTCAGTGCAGTGTCGTGCAGCTCTTTGCAGGCCTTTGCAATCCCAACTATCCCTGGACCTTGGGGCTTTCTCGTTCTCCGGACGCTAACCCTAGCCCTAACCCTAAGAATGGCAGGTCGCGGTTTCCGGCCACGCCCCCCCTGCGTTCTGGCCATGACAGCTGCGGTAGGAGCAATGTCAATGCAGTGTCGTGCTGCTCTTGGCAGGCCTTTGCAATCCCAACTATCCCTGGACCTGGGGGCTTTCTCGTTCTCCAGACGCTAACCCTAGCCCTAACCCTAAGAATGGCAGGTCGCGGTTTCCGGCCACGCCTCCCCTGCGTTCTGGCTATGACAGCTGAGGTAGGAGCAATGTCAGTGCAGCGTCATGCAGCTCTTGGCAGGCCTTTGCAATCCCAACTAACCCTGGACCTGGGGGCTTTCTCGTTCTCCAGACGCTAACCCTAGCCCTAACCCTAAGAATGGCAGGTCGCGGTTTCCGGCCACGCCCCCCCTGAGTTCTGGCTATGACAGCTGAAGTAGGAGCAATGTCAGTGCAGTGTCGTGCTGCTCTTGGCAGGCCTTTGCAATTCCAATTAACCCTGGACCTGGGGGCTTTCTCGTTGTCCAGACGGTAACCCTAGCCCTAACCCTAAGAATGGCAGGTCGCGGTTTCCGGCCACGCCCCACCTGCGTTCTGGCCATGACACCTGCGTTAGGAGCAATGTCAGTGCAGTGTCGTGCTGCTCTTGGCAGGCCTTTGCAATCCCAACTATCCCTAGACCTGGGGGCTTTCTCGTTCTCCAGACGCTAACCCTAGCCCTAACCCTAATAATGGCAGGTCGCGGTTTCCGGCCACACCCCCCCTGCGTTCTGTCCATGACAGCTGCGCTAGGAGCAATGTCAGTGCAGCGTCATGCAGCTCTTGGCAGGCCTTTGCAATCCCAACTAACCCTGGACCTGGGCGCTTTCTCGTTCTCCAGACGCTAACCCTAGCCCTAACCCTAAGAATGGCAGGTCGCGGTTTCCGGCCACGCCCCCCCTGCGTTCTGGCTATGACAGCTGAGGTAGGAGCAGTGTCAGTGCAGTGTCGTGCTGCTCTTGGCAGGCCTTTGCAATCCCAACTATCCCTGGACCTGGGCGCTTTCTCGTTCTCCAGACGCTAACCCTAGCCCTAACCCTAAGAATGGCAGGTCGCGGTTTCCGGCCACGCCCCCCCTGCGTTCTGGCTATGACAGCAGCGGTAGGAGCAATGTCAGTGCAGTGTCGTGCTGCTCTTGGCAGGCCTTTGCAATACCAACTATCCCTGGACCTGGGCGCTTTCTCGTTCTCCAGACGCTAACCCTAGCCCTAACCCTAAGAATGGCAGGTCGCGGTTTCCGGCCACGCCCCCCCTGCGTTCTGTCCATGACAGCTGCGGTAGGAGCAATGTCAGTGCAGCGTCATGCAGCCCTTGGCAGGCCTTTGCAATTCCAATTAACCCTGGACCTGGGGGCTTTCTCGTTCTCCAGACGCTAACCCTAGCCCTAACCCTAATAATGGCAGGTCGCGGTTTCCGGCCACACCCCCCCTGCGTTCTGTCCATGACAGCTGCGCTAGGAGCAATGTCAGTGCAGCGTCATGCAGCTCTTGGCAGGCCTTTGCAATCCCAACTAACCCTGGACCTGGGCGCTTTCTCGTTCTCCAGACGCTAACCCTAGCCCTAACCCTAAGAATGGCAGGTCGCGGTTTCCGGCCACGCCCCCCCTGCGTTCTGGCTATGACAGCTGAGGTAGGAGCAGTGTCAGTGCAGTGTCGTGCTGCTCTTGGCAGGCCTTTGCAATCCCAACTATCCCTGGACCTGGGCGCTTTCTCGTTCTCCAGACGCTAACCCTAGCCCTAACCCTAAGAATGGCAGGTCGCGGTTTCCGGCCACGCCCCCCCTGCGTTCTGGCTATGACAGCAGCGGTAGGAGCAATGTCAGTGCAGTGTCGTGCTGCTCTTGGCAGGCCTTTGCAATACCAACTATCCCTGGACCTGGGCGCTTTCTCGTTCTCCAGACGCTAACCCTAGCCCTAACCCTAAGAATGGCAGGTCGCGGTTTCCGGCCACGCCCCCCCTGCGTTCTGTCCATGACAGCTGCGGTAGGAGCAATGTCAGTGCAGCGTCATGCAGCCCTTGGCAGGCCTTTGCAATTCCAATTAACCCTGGACCTGGGGGCTTTCTCGTTGTCCAGACGGTAACCCTAGCCCTAACCCTAAGAATGGCAGGTCGCGGTTTCCGGCCACGCCCCCCCTGCTTTCTGGCCATGACAGCTGCGGTAGGAGCAATGTCAGTGCAGCGTCGTGCAGCTCTTGGCAGGCCTTTGCAATCCCAACTAACCCTGGACCTGGGGGCTTTCTCGTTCTCCAGACGCTAACCCTAGCCCTAACCCTAAGAATGGCAGGTCGCGGTTTCCTTCCACGCCCCACCTGCGTTCTGGCCATGACACCTGCGTTAGGAGCAATGTCAGTGCAGTGTCGTGCTGCTCTTGGCAGGCCTTTGCAATCCCAACTATCCCTAGACCTGGGGGCTTTCTCGTTCTCCAGAAGCTAACCCTAGCCCTAACCCTAATAATGGCAGGTCGCGGTTTCCGGCCACACCCCCCCTGCGTTCTGTCCATGACAGCTGCGCTAGGAGCAATGTCAGTGCAGCGTCATGCAGCTCTTGGCAGGCCTTTGCAATCCCAACTAACCCTGGACCTGGGCGCTTTCTCGTTCTCCAGACGCTAACCCTAGCCCTAACCCTAAGAATGGCAGGTCGCGGTTTCCGGCCACGCCCCCCCTGCGTTCTGGCTATGACAGCTGAGGTAGGAGCAATGTCAGTGCAGTGTCGTGCTGCTCTTGGCAGGCCTTTGCAATCCCAACTATCCCTGGACCTGGGCGCTTTCTCGTTCTCCAGACGCTAACCCTAGCCCTAACCCTAAGAATGGGAGGTCGCGGTTTCCGGCCACGCCCCCCCTGCGTTCTGGCTATGACAGCAGCGGAAGGAGCAATGTCAGTGCAGTGTCGTGCTGCTCTTGGCAGGCCTTTGCAATCCCAATTAACCTTGGACCTGGGCGCTTTCTCGTTCTCCAGACGCTAACCCTAGCCCTAACCCTAAGAATGGCAGGTCGCGGTTTCCGGCCACGCCCCCCCTGCGTTCTGGCTATGACATCTGATGTAGGAGCAATGTCAGTGCAGCGTCGTGCTGCTCTTGGCAGGCCTTTGCAATCCCAAATATCCCTGGACCTGGGGGCTTTCTCGTTCTCCAGACGCTAACCCTAGCCCTAACCCTAATAATGGCAGGTCGCGGTTTCCGGCCACGCCCCCCCTGCGTTCTGGCTATGACAGCTGAAGTAGGACCAATGTCAGTGCAGCGTCGTGCTGCTCTTGGCAGGCCTTTGCAATTCCAATTAACCCTGGACCTGGGGGCTTTCTCGTTGTCCAGACGGTAACCCTAGCCCTAACCCTAAGAATGGCAGGTCGCGGTTTCCGGCCACGCCCCCCCTGCGTTCTGTCCATGACAGCTGCGGTAGGAGCAATGTCAGTGCAGCGTCATGCAGCCCTTGGCAGGCCTTTGCAATTCCAATTAACCCTGGACCTGGGGGCTTTCTCGTTCTCCAGACGGTAACCCTAGCCCTAACCCTAAGAATGGCAGGTCGCGGTTTCCGGCCACGCCCCCCCTGCTTTCTGGCCATGACAGCTGCGGTAGGAGCAATGTCAGTGCAGCGTCGTGCAGCTCTTGGCAGGCCTTTGCAATCCCAACTAACCCTGGACCTGGGGGCTTTCTCGTTCTCCAGACGCTAACCCTAGCCCTAACCCTAAGAATGGCAGGTCGCGGTTTCCTTCCACGCCCCACCTGCGTTCTGGCCATGACACCTGCGTTAGGAGCAATGTCAGTGCAGTGTCGTGCTGCTCTTGGCAGGCCTTTGCAATCCCAACTATCCCTGGACCTGGGCGCTTTCTCGTTCTCCAGACGCTAACCCTAGCCCTAACCCTAAGAATGGCAGGTCGCGGTTTCCGGCCACGCCCCCCCTGCGTTCTGGCTATGACAGCAGCGGTAGGAGCAATGTCAGTGCAGTGTCGTGCTGCTCTTGGCAGGCCTTTGCAATCCCAATTAACCTTGGACCTGGGCGCTTTCTCGTTCTCCAGACGCTAACCCTAGCCCTAACCCTAAGAATGGCAGGTCGCGGTTTCCGGCCACGCCCCCCCTGCGTTCTGGCTATGACATCTGATGTAGGAGCAATGTCAGTGCAGCGTCGTGCTGCTCTTGGCAGGCCTTTGCAATCCCAACTATCCCTGGACCTGGGGGCTTTCTCGTTCTCCAGACGCTAACCCTAGCCCTAACCCTAAGAATGGCAGGTCGCGGTTTCCGGCCACGCCCCCCCTGCGTTCTGGCTATGACAGCTGAGGTAGGAGCAATGTCAGTGCAGTGTCGTGCAGCTCTTTGCAGGCCTTTGCAATCCCAACTATCCCTGGACCTTGGGGCTTTCTCGTTCTCCGGACGCTAACCCTAGCCCTAACCCTAAGAATGGCAGGTCGCGGTTTCCGGCCACGCCCCCCCTGCGTTCTGTCCATGACAGCTGCGGTAGGAGCAATGTCAGTGCAGCGTCGTGCAGCTCTTTGCAGGCCTTTGCAATCCCAACTAACCCTGGACCTGGGGGCTTTCTCGTTGTCCAGACGGTAACCCTAGCCCTAACCCTAAGAATGGCAGGTTGCGGTTTCCGGCCACGCCCCCCCTGCGTTCTGGCCATGAGAGCTGCGGTAGGAGCAATGTCAGTGCAGTGTCGTGGTGCTCTTGGCAGGCCTTTGCAATCCCAACTATCCCTGGACCTGGGCTCTTTCTCGTTCTCCAGACGCTAAACCCAGCCCTAACCCTAAGAATGGCAGGTCGCGGTTTCCGGCCACGCCTCCCCGCCTTCTGGCCACGACAGCTGCGGTAGGAGCAATGTCAGTGCATTGTCGTGCAGCTCTTTGCAGGCCTTTGCAATCCCAACTATCCCTGGACCTTGGGGCTTTCTCGTTCTCCGGACGCTAACCCTAGCCCTAACCCTAAGAATGGCAGGTCGCGGTTTCCGGCCACGCCCCCCCTGCGTTCTGTCCATGACATCTGATGTAGGAGCAATGTCAGTGCAGCGTCGTGCAGCTCTTTGCAGGCCTTTGCAATCCCAACTAACCCTGGACCTGGGGGCTTTCTCGTTGTCCAGACGGTAACCCTAGCCCTAACCCTAAGAATGGCAGGTTGCGGTTTCCGGCCACGCCCCCCCTGCGTTCTGGCCATGAGAGCTGCGGTAGGAGCAATGTCAGTGCAGTGTCGTGGTGCTCTTGGCAGGCCTTTGCAATCCCAACTATCCCTGGACCTGGGCTCTTTCTCGTTCTCCAGACGCTAAACCCAGCCCTAACCCTAAGAATGGCAGGTCGCGGTTTCCGGCCACGCCTCCCCTGCGTTCTGGCTATGACAGCTGAGGTAGGAGCAATGTCAGTGCAGCGTCATGCAGCTCTTGGCAGGCCTTTGCAATCCCAACTAACCCTAGACCTGGGGGCTTTCTCGTTCTCCAGACGCTAACCCTAGCCCTAACCCTAAGAATGGCAGGTCGCGGTTTCCGGCCACGCCCCCCCTGCGTTCTGGCTATGACAGCAGCGGTAGGAGCAACGTCAGTGCAGCGTCATGCAGCACTTGGCAGGCCTTTGCAGTCCCAACTAACCCTTGACCTGGGGGCTTTCTCGTTCTCCAGGCGCTAACCCTAGCCCTAACCCTAAGAATGGCAGGTCGCGGTTTCCGGCCACGCCCCCCCTGCGTTCTGGCTATGACAGCTGAAGTAGGACCAATGTCAGTGCAGCGTCGTGCTGCTCTTGGCAGGCCTTTGCAATTCCAATTAACCCTGGACCTGGGGGCTTTCTCGTTGTCCAGACGGTAACCCTAGCCCTAACCCTAAGAATGGCAGGTCGCGGTTTCCGGCCACGCCCCCCCTGCGTTCTGTCCATGACAGCTGCGGTAGGAGCAATGTCAGTGCAGCGTCATGCAGCCCTTGGCAGGCCTTTGCAATTCCAATTAACCCTGGACCTGGGGGCTTTCTCGTTCTCCAGACGGTAACCCTAGCCCTAACCCTAAGAATGGCAGGTCGTGGTTTCCGGCCACGCCCCCCCTGCTTTCTGCCCATGACAGCTGCGGTAGGAGCAATGTCAGTGCAGCGTCGTGCAGCTCTTGGCAGGCCTTTGCAATCCCAACTAACCCTGGACCTGGGGGCTTTCTCGTTCTCCAGACGCTAACCCTAGCCCTAACCCTAAGAATGGCAGGTCGCGGTTTCCTTCCACGCCCCACCTGCGTTCTGGCCATGACACCTGCGTTAGGAGCAATGTCAGTGCAGTGTCGTGCTGCTCTTGGCAGGCCTTTGCAATCCCAACTATCCCTGGACCTGGGCGCTTTCTCGTTCTCCAGACGCTAACCCTAGCCCTAACCCTAAGAATGGCAGGTCGCGGTTTCCGGCCACGCCCCCCCTGCGTTCTGGCTATGACAGCAGCGGTAGGAGCAATGTCAGTGCAGTGTCGTGCTGCTCTTGGCAGGCCTTTGCAATCCCAATTAACCTTGGACCTGGGCGCTTTCTCGTTCTCCAGACGCTAACCCTAGCCCTAACCCTAAGAATGGCAGGTCGCGGTTTCCGGCCACGCCCCCCCTGCGTTCTGGCTATGACATCTGATGTAGGAGCAATGTCAGTGCAGCGTCGTGCTGCTCTTGGCAGGCCTTTGCAATCCCAACTATCCCTGGACCTGGGGGCTTTCTCGTTCTCCAGACGCTAACCCTAGCCCTAACCCTAAGAATGGCAGGTCGCGGTTTCCGGCCACGCCCCCCCTGCGTTCTGGCTATGACAGCTGAGGTAGGAGCAATGTCAGTGCAGTGTCGTGCAGCTCTTTGCAGGCCTTTGCAATCCCAACTATCCCTGGACCTTGGGGCTTTCTCGTTCTCCGGACGCTAACCCTAGCCCTAACCCTAAGAATGGCAGGTCGCGGTTTCCGGCCACGCCCCCCCTGCGTTCTGTCCATGACAGCTGCGGTAGGAGCAATGTCAGTGCAGCGTCGTGCAGCTCTTTGCAGGCCTTTGCAATCCCAACTAACCCTGGACCTGGGGGCTTTCTCGTTGTCCAGACGGTAACCCTAGCCCTAACCCTAAGAATGGCAGGTTGCGGTTTCCGGCCACGCCCCCCCTGCGTTCTGGCCATGAGAGCTGCGGTAGGAGCAATGTCAGTGCAGTGTCGTGGTGCTCTTGGCAGGCCTTTGCAATCCCAACTATCCCTGGACCTGGGCTCTTTCTCGTTCTCCAGACGCTAAACCCAGCCCTAACCCTAAGAATGGCAGGTCGCGGTTTCCGGCCACGCCTCCCCGCCTTCTGGCCACGACAGCTGCGGTAGGAGCAATGTCAGTGCATTGTCGTGCAGCTCTTTGCAGGCCTTTGCAATCCCAACTATCCCTGGACCTTGGGGCTTTCTCGTTCTCCGGACGCTAACCCTAGCCCTAACCCTAAGAATGGCAGGTCGCGGTTTCCGGCCACGCCCCCCCTGCGTTCTGTCCATGACAGCTGCGGTAGGAGCAATGTCAGTGCAGCGTCGTGCAGCTCTTTGCAGGCCTTTGCAATCCCAACTAACCCTGGACCTGGGGGCTTTCTCGTTGTCCAGACGGTAACCCTAGCCCTAACCCTAAGAATGGCAGGTTGCGGTTTCCGGCCACGCCCCCCCTGCGTTCTGGCCATGAGAGCTGCGGTAGGAGCAATGTCAGTGCAGTGTCGTGGTGCTCTTGGCAGGCCTTTGCAATCCCAACTATCCCTGGACCTGGGCTCTTTCTCGTTCTCCAGACGCTAAACCCAGCCCTAACCCTAAGAATGGCAGGTCGCGGTTTCCGGCCACGCCTCCCCTGCGTTCGGGCTATGACAGCTGAGGTAGGAGCAATGTCAGTGCAGCGTCATGCAGCTCTTGGCAGGCCTTTGCAATCCCAACTAACCCTAGACCTGGGGGCTTTCTCGTTCTCCAGACGCTAACCCTAGCCCTAACCCTAAGAATGGCAGGTCGCGGTTTCCGGCCACGCCCCCCCTGCGTTCTGGCTATGACAGCAGCGGTAGGAGCAACGTCAGTGCAGCGTCATGCAGCACTTGGCAGGCCTTTGCAGTCCCAACTAACCCTTGACCTGGGGGCTTTCTCGTTCTCCAGGCGCTAACCCTAGCCCTAACCCTAAGAATGGCAGGTCGCGGTTTCCGGCCACGCCCCCCCTGCGTTCTGGCTATGACAGCAGCGGTAGGAGCAATGTCAGTGCAGCGTCGTGCTGCTCTTGGCAGGCCTTTGCAATCCCAACTAACCCTGGAGCTGGGGGCTTTCTCGTTCTTCAGACGCTAACCCTAGCCCTAACCCTAATAATGGCAGGTGGAGGTTTCCGGCCACGCCCCCCCTGCGTTCTGGCCATGACAGCTGCGGTAGGAGCAATGTCAGTGCAGCGTCGTGCTGCTCTTGGCAGGCCTTTGCAATCCCAACTATCCCTGGACCTGGGCGCTTTCTCGTTCTCCAGACGCTAACCCTAGCCCTAACCCTAAGAATGGCAGGTCGCGGTTTACGGCCACGCCCCCCCTGCGTTCTGGCCATGACGGCTGCGGTAGGAGAAATATCAGTGCAGTGTCGTGCAGCTCTTTGCAGGCCTTTGCAATCCCAACTATCCCTGGACCTGGGCGCTTTCTCGTTCTCCAGACGCTAACCCTAGCCCTAACCCTAAGAATGGCAGGTCGCGGATTCCAGCCACGCCCCCCCTGCGTTCTGGCCATGACAGCTGCGGTAGGAGCAATGTCAATGCAGTGTCGTGATGCTCTTGGCAGGCCTTTGCAATCCCAACTATCCCTGGACCTGGGCTCTTTCTCGTTCTCCAGACTCTAACCCTAGCCCTAACCCTAAGAATGGGAGGTCGCGGTTTACGGCCACGCCCCACCTGCGTTCTGGCCATGACACCTGCGTTAGGAGCAATGTCAGTGCAGTGTCGTGTTGTTCTTGGCAGGCCTTTGCAATCCCAACTATATCTAGACCTGGGGGCTTTCTCGTTCTCCAGAAGCTAACCCTAGCCCTAACCCTAAGAGTGGCAGGTCGCGGTTTACGGCCACAACCCCCCTGCGTTCTGTCCATGATAGCTGCGCTAGGAGCAATGTCAGTGCAGCGTCATGCAGTTCTTTGCAGGCCTTTGCAATCCCAACTATCCCTGGACCTGGGCGCTTTCTCGTTCTCCAGACGCTAACCCTAGCCCTAACCCTAAGAATGGCAGGTCGCGGTTTACGGCCACGCCCCCCCTGCGTTCTGGCTATGACAGCTGCGGTAGGAGCAATGTCAGTGCAGTGTCGTGCTGCTCTTGGCAGGCCTTTGCAATCCCAACTATCCCTGGACCTGGGCGCTTTCTCGTTCTCCAGACGCTAACCCTAGCCCTAACCCTAATAATGACAGTTGGAGGTTTCTGGCCACGCCCCCCCTGCGTTCTGGCTATGACAGCTGCGGTAGGAGCAATGTCAGTGCAGTGTCGTGCTGCTCTTGGCAGGCCTTTGCAATCCCAACTATCCCTGGACCTGGGCGCTTTCTCGTTCTCCAGAAGCTAACCCTAACCCTAACCCTAATAATGGCAGGTCGCCGTTTCCGGACACGCCCCCCCTGCGTTCTGGCTATGACAGCAGCGGTGGGAGCAATGTCAGTGCAGCGTCGTGCAGTTCTTGGCAGGCCTTTGCAATCCCAACTAACCCTGGACCTGGTGGCTTTCTTGTTCTCCAGACGCTAACCCTAGCCCTAACCCTAAGAATGGCAGGTGGAGGTTTCCGGCCACGCCCCCCCTGCTTTCTGGCCATGACGGCTGCGGTAGGAGAAATATCAGTGCAGTGTCGTGCAGCTCTTTGCAGGCCTTTGCAATCCCAACTATCCCTGGACCTGGGCGCTTTCTCGTTCTCCAGAAGCTAACCCTAGCCCTAACCCTAAGACTGGCAGGTCGCGGTTTCCGGCCACGCCCCCCCTGCGTTCTGTCCATGATAGCTGCGCTAGGAGCAATGTCAGTGCAGCGTCGTGCAGTTCTTGGCAGGCCTTTGCAATCCCAACTAACCCTGGACCTGGGGGCTTTCTTGTTCTCCAGATGCTAACCCTAGCCCTAACCCTAAGAATGGCAGGTGGAGGTTTCCGGCCACGCCCCCCCTGCATTCTGGCCATGACGGCTGCGGTAGGAGAAATATCAGTGCAGTGTCGTGCAGCTCTTTGCAGGCCTTTGCAATCCCAACTATCCCTGGACCTGCGGGCTTTCTCGTTCTCCAGAAGCTAACCCTAGCCCTAACCCTAAGAGTGGCAGGTCGCGGTTTATGGCCACAACCCCCCTGCGTTCTGTCCATGATAGCTGCGCTATGAGCAATGTCAGTGCAGCGTCATGCAGTTCTTGGCAGGCCTTTGCAATCCCAACTAACCCTGGACCTGGGGGCTTTCTCGTTCTCCAGACGCTAACCCTAGCCCTATCCCTAATAATGACAGTTGGAGGTTTCCGGCCACGCCCCCCCTGCGTTCTGGCTATGACAGCTGCGGTAGGAGCAATGTCAGTGCAGTGTCGTGCTGTTCTTGGCAGGCCTTTGCAATCCCAACTCTCCCTGGACCTGGGCGCTTTCTCGTTCTCCAGACGCTAACCCTAGCCCTAACCCTAAGAATGGCAGGTCGCGGTTTCCGGCCACACCCCCCCTGCGTTCTGGCCATGACATCTGATGTAGGAGCAATGTCAGTGCAGCGTCGTGCAGCTCTTGGCAGGCCTTTGCAATCCCAACTAACCCTGGACCTGGGGGCTTTCTCGTTCTCCAGACGCTAACCCTAGCCCTAACCCTAAGAATGGCAGGTCGCGGTTTACGGCCACGCCCCCCCTGCGTTCTGGCTATGACAGCTGCGGTAGGAGCAATGTCAGTGCAGTGTCGTGCTGCTCTTCGCAGGCCTTTGCAATCCCAACTATCCCTGGACCTGGGCGCTTTCTCATTCTCCAGACGCTAACCCTAGCCCTAACCCTAAGAATGGCAGGTCGCGGTTTCCGGCCACACCCCCCCCGCGTTCTGGCCATGAGAGCTGCGGTAGGAGCAATGTCAGTGCAGCGTCATGCAGTTCTTGGCAGGCCTTTGCAATCCCAACTATCCCTGGACCTGGGGGCTTTCTCGTTCTTCAGACGCTAACCCTAGCCCTAACCCTAAGAATGGCAGGTCGCGGTTTCCGGCCACGCCCCCCCGCGTTCTGGCTATGAGAGCAGCGTTAGGATCAATGTCAGTGCAGCGTCGTGCTGCTCTTGGCAGGCCTTTGCAATCCCAACTATCCCTGGACCTGGGCGCTTTCTCGTTCTCCAGACTCTAACCCTAGCCCTAACCCTAAGAATGGCAGGTCGCGGTTTCCGGCCACGCCCCCCCTGCGTTCTGGCCATGACACCTGCGTTAGGAGCAATGTCAGTGCAGTGTCGTGCTGTTCTTGGCAGGCCTTTGCAATCCCAACTATCCCTGGACCTGGGCGCTTTCTCATTCTCCAGACGCTAACCCTAGCACTAACCCTAAGAATGGCAGGTCGCGGTTTCCGGCCACACCCCCCCCGCGTTCTGGCCATGACAGCTGCGCTAGGAGCAATGTCAGCGCAGCGTCATGCAGCTCTTGGCAGGCCTTTGCAATCCCAACTAACCCTGGACCTGGGGGCTTTCTCGTTCTCCAGGCGCTAACCCTAGCCCTAACCCTAAGAATGGCAGGTCGCGGTTTCCGGCCACGCCCCCCCTGCGTTCTGGCTATGACAGCAGCGGTAGGAGCAATGTAAGTGCAGCGTCGTGCTGCTCTTGGCAGGCCTTTGCAATCCCAACTAACCCTGGACCTGGGGGCTTTCTCGTTCCCCAGACGCTAACCCTAGCCCTAACCCTAATAATGGCAGGTGGAGGTTTCCGGCCACGCCCCCCCTGCGTTCTGGCCATGACAGCAGCGGTAGGAGCAATGTCAGTGCAGCGTCGTGCTGCTCTTGGCAGGCCTTTGCAATCCCAACTATCCCTGGACCTGGGGGTTTTCTCGTTCTCCAGACGCTAACCCTAGCCCTAACCCTAAGAATGGCAGGTCGCGGTTTCCAGCCAGGACCCCCCTGCGTTCTGTCCATGATAGCTGCGCTAGGAGCAATGTCAGTGCAGTGTCGTGCTGCTCTTGGCAGGCCTTTGCAATCCCAACTATATCTAGACCTGGGGGCTTTCTCGTTCTCCAGACGCTAACCCTAGCCCTAACCCTAAGAATGGCAGGTCGCGGTTTCCGGCCACACCCCCCCTGCGTTCTGGCCATGACAGCTGCGCTAGGAGCAATGTCAGTGCAGCGTCATGCAGCTCTTTGCAGGCCTTTGCAATCCCAACTAACCCTGGACCTGGGGGCTTTCTCGTTCTCCAGACGCTAACCCTAACCCTAATCCTAATAATGGCAGGTCGCGCTTTCCGGACACGCCCCCCCTGCGTTCTGGCTATGACAGCAGCGGTAGGAGCAATGTCAGTGCAGTGTCGTGCTGCTCTTGGCAGGCCTTTGCAATCCCAACTATCCCTGGACCTGGGGGTTTTCTCGTTCTCCAGACGCTAACCCTAGCCCTAACCCTAATAATGGCAGGTCGCGGTTTCCAGCCACGACCCCCCTGCGTTCTGTCCATGATAGCTGCGCTAGGAGCAATGTCAGTGCAGTGTCGTGCTGCTCTTGGCAGGCCTTTGCAATCCCAACTATATCTAGACCTGGGGGCTTTCTCGTTCTCCAGACGCTAACCCTAGCCCTAACCCTAAGAATGGCAGGTCGCGGTTTCCGGCCACACCCCCCCTGCGTTCTGGCCATGACAGCTGCGCTAGGAGCAATGTCAGTGCAGCGTCATGCAGCTCTTTGCAGGCCTTTGCAATCCCAACTAACCCTGGACCTGGGGGCTTTCTCGTTCTCCAGACGCTAACCCTAACCCTAACCCTAATAATGGCAGGTCGCGGTTTACGGCCACGCCCCCCCTGCGTTCTGGCCATGACAGCAGCGGTAGGAGCAATGTCAGTGCAGCGTCGTGCTGCTCTTGGCAGGCCTTTGCAATCCCAACTATCCCTGGACCTGGGGGTTTTCTCGTTCTCCAGACGCTAACCCTAGCCCTAACCCTAAGAATGGCAGGTCGCGGTTTCCAGCCACGACCCCCCTGCGTTCTGTCCATGATAGCTGCGCTAGGAGCAATGTCAGTGCAGTGTCGTGCTGCTCTTGGCAGGCCTTTGCAATCCCAACTATATCTAGACATGGGGGCTTTCTCGTTCTCCAGACGCTAACCCTAGACCTAACCCTAAGAATGGCAGGTCGCGGTTTCCGGCCACACCCACCCTGCGTTCTGGCCATGACAGCTGCGGTAGGAGCAATGTCAGTGCAGCGTCGTGCTGCTCTTGGCAGGCCTTTGCAATCCCAACTAACCCTGGACCTGGGGGCTTTCTCGTTCTCCAGACGCTAACCCTAGCCCTAACCCTAATAATGGCAGGTGGAGGTTTCCGGCGACGCCCCCCCTTCGTTCTGGCCATGACAGCAGCGGTAGGAGCAATGTCAGTGCAGCGTCGTGCTGCTCTTGGCAGGCCTTTGCAATCCCAACTATCCCTGGACCTGGGGGCTTTCTCGTTCTCCAGACGCTAACCCTAGCCCTAACCCTAATAATGGCAGGTGGAGGTTTCCGGCGACGCCCCCCCTTCGTTCTGGCCATGACAGCAGCGGTAGGAGCAATGTCAGTGCAGCGTCGTGCTGCTCTTGGCAGGCCTTTGCAATCCCAACTATCCCTGGACCTGGGGGCTTTCTCGTTCTCCAGACGCTAACCCTAGCCCTAACCCTAAGAATGGCAGGTCGCGGTTTCCAGCCACGCCCCCCCTGCGTTCTGGCCATGACAGCTGCGGTAGGAGCAATGTCAGTGCAGCGTCGTGCTGCACTTGGCAGGCCTTTGCAATCCCAACTATCCCTGGACCTGGGCGCTTTCTCGTTCTCCAGACGCTAACCCTAGCCCTAACCCTAATAATGACAGTTGGAGGTTTCTGGCCACGCCCCCCCTGCGTTCTGGCTATGACAGCTGCGGTAGGAGCAATGTCAGTGCAGTGTCGTGCTGCTCTTGGCAGGCCTTTGCAATCCCAACTATCCCTGGACCTGGGCGCTTTCTCGTTCTCCAGAAGCTAACCCTAGCCCTAACCCTAAGAGTGGCAGGTCGCGGTTTCCGGCCACGCCCCCCCTGCGTTCTGTCCCTGATAGCTGCGCTAGGAGCAATGTCAGTGCAGCGTCGTGCAGTTCTTGGCAGGCCTTTGCAATCCCAACTAACCCTGGACCTGGGGGCTTTCTTGTTCTCCAGACGCTAACCCTAGCCCTAACCCTAAGAATGGCAGGTGGAGGTTTCCGGCCACGCCCCCCCTGCATTCTGGCCATGACGGCTTCGGTAGGAGAAATATCAGTGCAGTGTCGTGCTGCTCTTGGCAGGCCTTTGCAATCCCAACTATCCCTGGACCTGGGGGCTTTCTCATTCTCCAGACGCTAACCCTAGCCCTAACCCTAAGAATGGCAGGTCGCGGTTTCCGGCCACACCCCCCCCGCGTTCTGGCCATGAAAGCTGCGCTAGGAGCAATGTCAGCGCAGCGTCATGCAGCTCTTGGCAGGCCTTTGCAATCCCAACTATCCCTAGACCTGGGGGCTTTCTCGTTCTCCAGGCGCTAACCCTAGCCCTAACCCTAAGAATGGCAGGTCGCGGTTTCCGGCCACGCCCCCCCTGCGTTCTGGCCATGAGAGCTGCGGTAGGAGCAATGTCAGTGCAGCGTCGTGCTGCTCTTGGCAGGCCTTTGCAATCCCAACTAACCCTGGACCTGGGCGCTTTCTCGTTCTCCAGACGCTAACCCTAGCCCTAACCCTAATAATGGCAGGTCGCGGTTTACGGCCACGCCCCCCCTGCGTTCTGGCCATGACAGCAGCGGTAGGAGCAATGTCAGTGCAGCGTCGTGCTGCTCTTGGCAGGCCTTTGCAATCCCAACTATCCCTGGACCTGGGGGTTTTCTCGTTCTCCAGACGCTAACCCTAGCCCTAACCCTAAGAATGGCAGGTCGCGGTTTCCAGCCACGACCCCCCTGCGTTCTGTCCATGATAGCTGCGCTAGGAGCAATGTCAGTGCAGTGTCGTGCTGCTCTTGGCAGGCCTTTGCAATCCCAACTATATCTAGACATGGGGGCTTTCTCGTTCTCCAGACGCTAACCCTAGACCTAACCCTAAGAATGGCAGGTCGCGGTTTCCGGCCACACCCACCCTGCGTTCTGGCCATGACAGCTGCGGTAGGAGCAATGTCAGTGCAGCGTCGTGCTGCTCTTGGCAGGCCTTTGCAATCCCAACTAACCCTGGACCTGGGGGCTTTCTCGTTCTCCAGACGCTAACCCTAGCCCTAACCCTAATAATGGCAGGTGGAGGTTTCCGGCGACGCCCCCCCTTCGTTCTGGCCATGACAGCAGCGGTAGGAGCAATGTCAGTGCAGCGTCGTGCTGCTCTTGGCAGGCCTTTGCAATCCCAACTATCCCTGGACCTGGGGGCTTTCTCGTTCTCCAGACGCTAACCCTAGCCCTAACCCTAATAATGGCAGGTGGAGGTTTCCGGCGACGCCCCCCCTTCGTTCTGGCCATGACAGCAGCGGTAGGAGCAATGTCAGTGCAGCGTCGTGCTGCTCTTGGCAGGCCTTTGTAATCCCAACTATCCCTGGACCTGGGGGCTTTCTCGTTCTCCAGACGCTAACCCTAGCCCTAACCCTAAGAATGGCAGGTCGCGGTTTCCAGCCACGCCCCCCCTGCGTTCTGGCCATGACAGCTGCGGTAGGAGCAATGTCAGTGCAGCGTCGTGCTGCACTTGGCAGGCCTTTGCAATCCCAACTATCCCTGGACCTGGGGGCTTTCTCGTTCTCCAGACGCTAACCCTAGCCCTAACCCTAATAATGACAGTTGGAGGTTTCTGGCCACGCCCCCCCTGCGTTCTGGCTATGACAGCTGCGGTAGGAGCAATGTCAGTGCAGTGTCGTGCTGCTCTTGGCAGGCCTTTGCAATCCCAACTATCCCTGGACCTGGGCGCTTTCTCGTTCTCCAGAAGCTAACCCTAGCCCTAACCCTAAGAGTGGCAGGTCGCGGTTTCCGGCCACGCCCCCCCTGCGTTCTGTCCCTGATAGCTGCGCTAGGAGCAATGTCAGTGCAGCGTCGTGCAGTTCTTGGCAGGCCTTTGCAATCCCAACTAACCCTGGACCTGGGCGCTTTCTCGTTCTCCAGAAGCTAACCCTAGCCCTAACCCTAATAATGGCAGGTCGCGGTTTCCGGCCACGCCCCCCCTGCGTTCTGGCCATGACAGCAGCGGTAGGAGCAATGTCAGTGCAGCGTCGTGCTGCTCTTGGCAGGCCTTTGCAATCCCAACTATCCCTGGACCTGGGCGCTTTCTCGTTCTCCAGACGCTAACCCTAGCCCTAACCCTAAGAATGGCAGGTGGAGATTTCCGGCCACGCCCCCCCTGCGTTCTGGCCATGACAGCTGCGGTAGGAGCAATGTCAGTGCAGCGTCGTGCTGCTCTTGGCAGGCCTTTGCAATCCCAACTATCCCTGGACCTGGGGGCTTTCTCGTTCTCCAGACGCTAACCCTAGCCCTAACCCTAAGAATGGCAGGTCGCGGTTTCCAGCCACGCCCCCCCTGCGTTCTGGCCATGACAGCTGCGGTAGGAGCAATGTCAGTGCAGCGTCGTGCTGCTCTTGGCAGGCCTTTGCAATCCCAACTAACCCTGGACCTGGGGGCTTTCTTGTTCTCCAGACGCTAACCCTAGCCCTAACCCTAATAATGACAGGTGGAGGTTTCCGGCCACGCCCCCCCTGCATTCTGGCTATGACACCTGCGTTAGGAGCAATGTCAGTGCAGTGTCGTGCTACTCTTGGCAGGCCTTTGCAATCCCAACTAACCCTGGACCTGGGCGCTTTCTCGTTCTCCAGACGCTAACCCTAGCCCTAACCCTAAGAATGGCAGGTGGAGGTTTCCGGCCACGCCTCCCCTGCGTTCTGGCCATGACAGCTGTGGCAGGAGCAATGTCAGTGCAGTGTCGTGCTGCTCTGGGCAGGCCTTTGCAATCCCAACTATCCCTGGACCTGGGCGCTTTCTCATTCTCCAGAGGCTAACCCTAGCCCTAACCCTAAGAATGGCAGGTCGCGGTTTCCGGCCACGCCCCCCCTGCGTTCTGACTATGACAGCTGAGGTAGGAGCAATGTCAGTGCAGTGTCGTGCTGCTCTTGGCAGGCCTTTGCAATCCCAACTATCCCTGGACCTGGGCGCTTTCTGGTTCTCCAGACGCTAACCCTAGCCCTAACCCTAAGAATGGCAGGTCGCGGTTTCCGGCCACGCCCCCCCTGCGTTCTGGCCATGACAGCTGCGGTAGGAGCAATGTCAGTGCAGTGTCGTGCTGCTCTTGGCAGGCCTTTGCAATCCCAACTATCCCTACACCTGGGCGCTTTCTCGTTCTCCAGACGCTAACCCTAACCCTAAGAATGGCAGGTCGCGGTTTCCGGCCACGCCCCCCCTGCCTTCTGGCTATGACAGCAGCGGTAGGAGCAATGTCAGTGCAGCGTCGTGCTGCTCTTGGCAGGCCTTTGCAATCCCAACTATCCCTGGACCTGGGCGCTTTCTCGTTCTCCAGACGCTAACCCTAGCCCTAACCCTAATAATGACAGGTGGAGTTTTCCGGCCACGCCTCCCTGCATTCTGGCCATGACAGCTGCGGTAGGAACAATGTCAGTGCAGTGTCATGCAGCTCTGGGCAGGCCTTTGCAATCCCAACTAACCCTGGACCTGGGCGCTTTCTCGTTCTCCAGACGCTAACCCTAGCCCTAACCCTAAGAATGGCAGGTCGCGGTTTCCGGCCACGCCCCCCTGCGTTCTGGCTATGACAGGAGCGGTAGGAGCAATGTCAGTGCAGCGTCGTGCTGCTCTTGGCAGGCCTTTGCAATCCCAACTATCCCTGGACCTGGGGGCTTTCTCGTTCTCCAGACGCTAACCCTAGCCCTAACCCTAATAATGGCAGGTCGCGGTTTACGGCCACGCCCCCCCTGCGTTCTGGCTATGACAGCTGCGCTAGGAGCAATGTCAGTGCAGTGTCGTGCTGCTCTTGGCAGGCCTTTGCAATCCCAACTATCCCTGGACCTGGGGGCTTTCTCGTTCTCCAGACGCTAACCCTAGCCCTAACCCTAAGAATGGCAGGTCGCGGTTTACGGCCACGCCCCCCCTGCGTTCTGGCTATGACAGCAGCGTCAGGAGCAATGTCAGTGCAGCGTCGTGCTGCTCTTGGCAGGCCTTTGCAATCCCAACTAACCCTGGACCTGGGGGCTTTCTCATTCTCCAGACGCTAACCCTAGCCCTAACCCTAATAATGGCAGGTCGCGGATTCCGGCCACGCCCCCCCTGCGTTCTGGCCATGAGAGGTGCGGTAGGAGCAATGTCAGTGCAGTGTCATGCTGTTCTTGGCAGGCCTTTGCAATCCCAACTATGCCTGGACCTAGGCGCTTTCTCATTCTCCAGACGCTAACCCTAGCCCTAACCCTAAGAATGGCAGGTCGCGGTTTCCGGCCACGCCCCCCCTGCGTTCTGGCTATGACAGCAGCGGCAGGAGCAATGTCAGTGCAGTGTCGTGCTGCTCTTGGCAGGCCTTTGCAATCCCAACTAACCCTGGACCTGGGGGCTTTCTCGTTCTCCAGACGATAACCCTACCCCTAACCCTAATAATGGCAGGTGGAGGTTTCCGGCCACGCCCCCCCTGCATTCTGGCCACGACAGCTGCGTTAGGAGCAATGTCAGTGCAGTGTCGTGCAGCTCTTTGCAGGCCTTTGCAATCCCAACTATCCCTGGACCTTGGGGCTTTCTCGTTCTCCGGACGCTAACCCTAGCCCTAACCCTAATAATGGCAGGTCGCGGTTTCCTGCCACGCCCCACTGCGTTCTGGCCATGACAAGTGCGTTAGGAGCAATGTCAGTGCAGCGTCGTGCTGCTCTTGGCAGGCCTTTGCAATCCCAACTAACCCTGGACCTGGGGGCTTTCTCATTCTCCAGACGCTAACCCTAGCCCTAACCCTAAGAATGGCAGGTCGCGGATTCCGGCCACGCCCCCCCTGCGTTCTGGCCATGAGAGCTGCGGTAGGAGCAATGTCTGTGCAGTGTCATGCTGTTCTTGGCAGGCCTTTGCAATCCCAACTATGCCTGGACCTAGGCGCTTTCTCATTCTCCAGACGCTAACCCTAGCCCTAACCCTAAGAATGGCAGGTCGCATTTTACGGCCACGCCCCCCCTGCGTTCTGGCTATGACATCTGATGTAGGAGCAATGTCAGTGCAGCGTCGTGCTGCTCTTGGCAGGCCTTTGCAATCACAACTAACCCTGGACCTGGGGGCTTTCTCGTTCTCCAGACGCTAACCCTAGCCCTAACCCTAATAATGGCAGGTGGAGGTTTCCGGCCACGCCCCCCTGCGTTCTGGCCATGACAGCTGCGGTAGGAGCAATGTCAGTGCAGTGTCGTGCTGCTCTTGCCAGGCCTTTGCAATCCCAACTATCCCTGGACCTGGGGGCTTTCTCGTTCTCCAGACGCTAACCCTAGCCCTAACCCTAAGAATGGCAGGTCGCGGTTTCCGGCCACGCCCCCCCTGCGTTCTGGCTATGACAGCAGCGGTAGGAGCAATGTCAGTGCAGTGTCATGCTGTTCTTGGCAGGCCTTTGCAATCCCAACTATCCATGGACCTGGGGGCTTTCTCATTCTCCAGACGCTAACCCTAGCCCTAACCCTAAGAATGGCAGGTCGCGGATTCCGGCCACGCCCCCCCTGCGTTCTGGCCATGAGAGCTGCGGTAGGAGCAATGTTAGTGCAGTGTCGTGCTGCTCTTGGCAGGCCTTTGCAATCCCAACTATCCCTGGACCTGGGCGCTTTCTCATTCTCCAGACGCTAACCCTAGCCCTAACCCTAAGAATGGCAGGTCGTGGTTTCCGGCCACGCCCCCCCTGCGTTCTGGCTATGACAGCTGAGGTAGGAGCAATGTCAGTGCAGTGTCGTGCTGCTCTTGGCAGGCCTTTGCAATCCCAACTATCCCTGGACCTGGGCGCTTTCTCGTTCTCCAGACGCTAACCCTAACCCTAACCCTAATAATGGCAGGTCGCGGTTTCCGGACACGCCCCACCTGCGTTCTGGCCATGAGAGCTGCGCTAGGAGCAATGTCAGTGCAGTGTCGTGCTGCTCTTGGCAGGCCTTTGCAATCCCAACTATCCCTGGACCTGGGCGCTTTCTGGTTCTCCAGACGCTAACCCTAGCCCTAACCCTAAGAATGGCAGGTCGCGGTTTCCGGCCACGCCCCCCCTGCGTTCTGGCCATGACACCTGCGTTAGGAGCAATGTCAGTGCAGTGTCGTGCTGCTCTTGGCAGGCCTTTGCAATCCCAACTATCCCTGGACCTGGGCGCTTTCTCGTTCTCCAGACGCTAACCCTAACCCTAACCCTAAGAATGGCAGGTCGCGGTTTCCGGCCACGCCCCCCCTGCCTTCTGGCTATGACAGCAGCGGTAGGAGCAATGTCAGTGCAGCGTCGTGCTGCTCTTGGCAGGCCTTTGCAATCCCAACTATCCCTGGACCTGGGCGCTTTCTCGTTCTCCAGACGCTAACCCTAGCCCTAACCCTAATAATGACAGGTGCAGTTTTCCGGCCACGCCCCCCCTACATTCTGGCCATGACAACTGCGGTAGGAACAATGTCAGTGCAGTGTCGTGCTGCTCTGGGCAGGCCTTTGCAATCCCAACTAACCCTGGACCTGGGCACTTTCTCGTTCTCCAGACGCTAACCCTAGCCCTAACCCTAAGAATGGCAGGTCGCGGTTTCCGGCCACGCCCCCCTGCGTTCTGGCTATGACAACAGCGGTTGGAGCAATGTCAGTGCAGCGTCGTGCTGCTCTTGGCAGGCCTTTGCAATCCCAATTAACCCTGGACCTGGGGGCTTTCTCGTTCTCCAGACGCTAACCCTAGGCCTAACCCTGAGAATGGCAGGTCGCGGTTTCCGGCCACGCCCCCCCTGCGTTCTGGCTATGACAGCTGCGGTAGGAGCAATGTCATTGCAGTGTCGTGCTGCTCTTTTCAGGCCTTTGCAATCCCAACTATCCCTGGACCTGGGGGCTTTCTCGTTCTCCAGACGCTAACCCTAGCCCTAACCCTAAGAATGGCAGGTCGCGGTTTCTGGCCACGCCCCCCCGCGTTCTGGCCATGACAGCTGCGTTAGGAGCAATGTCAGTGCAGTGTCATGCTGTTCTTGGCAGGCCTTTGCAATCCCAACTATCCCTAGGACGTGGGCGCTTTCTCGTTCTCCAGACGCTAACCCTAGCCCTAACCCTAAGAATGGCAGGTCGCGGTTTCCGGCCACGCCCCCCTGCGTTCTGGCCATGACAGCAGCGGCAGGAGCAATGTCAGTGCAGTGTCATGCTGCTCTTGGCAGGCCTTTGCAATCCCAATTAACCCTGGACCTGGGGGCTTTCTCGTTCTCCAGACGCTAACCCTAGGCCTAACCCTGAGAATGGCAGGTCGCGGTTTCCGGCCACGCCCCCCCTGCGTTCTGGCTATGACAGCTGCGGTAGGAGCAATGTCATTGCAGTGTCGTGCAGCTCTTTTCAGGCCTTTGCAATCCCAACTATCCCTGGACCTGGGGGCTTTCTCGTTCTCCAGACGCTAACCCTAGCCCTAACCCTAAGAATGGCAGGTCGCGGTTTCCGGCCACGCCCCCCCGCGTTCTGGCTATGACAGCTGCGGTAGGAGCAATGTCATTGCAGTGTCGTGCAGCTCTTTTCAGGCCTTTGCAATCCCAACTATCCCTGGACCTGGGGGCTTTCTCGTTCTCCAGACGCTAACCCTAGCCCTAACCCTAAGAATGGCAGGTCGCGGTTTCCGGCCACGCCCCCCCGCGTTCTGGCCATGACAGCTGCGTTAGGAGCAATGTCAGTGCAGTGTCATGCTGTTCTTGGCAGGCCTTTGCAATCCCAACTATCCCTAGGACCTGGGCGCTTTCTCGTTCTCCAGACGCTAACCCTAGCCCTAACCCTAATAATGGCAGGTCGCGGATTACGGCCACGCCCCCCCTGCGTTCTGGCCATGAGAGCTGCGGTAGGAGCAATGTCAGTGCAGTGTCGTGCTGCTCTTGGCAGGCCTTTGCAATCCCAACTATCCCTGGACCTGGGCGCTTTCTCGTTCTCCAGACGCTAACCCTAGCCCTAACCCTAAGAATGGCAGGTCGCGGTTTCTGGCCACGCCCCCCCCTGCGTTCTGGCCATGAGAGCTGCGCTAGGAGCAATGTCAGTGCAGCGTCGTGCTGCTCTTGGCAGGCCTTTACAATCCCAACTAACCCTGGACCTGGGGGCTTTCTCGTTCTCCAGACGCTAACCCTAGCCCTAACCCTAAGAATGGCAGGTCGCGGTTTCCGGCCACACCCCCCCTGCGTTCTGGCCATGAGAGCTGCGGTAGGAGCAATGTCAGTGCAGTGTCGTGCTGCTCTTGGCAGGCCTTTGCAATCCCAACTATCCCTGGACCTGGGGGCTTTCTCGTTCTCCAGACGCTAACCCTAGCCCTAACCCTAAGAATGGCAGGTCGCGGTTTCCGGCCACGCCCCCCCTGCGTTCTGGCCATGAGAGCTGCGGTAGGAGCAATGTCAGTGCAGTGTCGTGGTGCTCTTGGCAGGCCTTTGCAATCCCAACTATCCCTGGACCTGGGCGCTTTCTCATTCTCCAGACGCTAACCCTAGCCCTAACCCTAAGAATGGCAGGTCGCGGTTTCCGGCCACGCCCCCCCTGCGTTCTGGCCATGAGAGCTGCGGTAGGAGCAATGTCAGTGCAGTGTCGTGCAGCTCTTTGCAGGCCTTTGCAATCCCAACTATCCCTGGACCTGGGGGCTTTCTCGTTCTCCGGACGCTAACCCTAGCCCTAACCCTAAGAATGGCAGGTCGCGGTTTCCGGTCACGCCCCCCCTGCGTTCTGGCTATGACATCTGATGTAGGAGCAATGTCATTGCAGTGTCGTGCTGCTCTTGGCAGGCCTTTGAAATCCCAACTATCCCTGGACCTGGGCGCTTTCTCGTTCTCCAGACTCTAACCCTAGCCCTAACCCTAAGAATGGCAGGTCGCGGTTTCCGGACACGCCCCACCTGCGTTCTGTCCATGACAGCTGCGCTAGGAGCAATGTCAGTACAGCGTCATGCAGCTCTTTTCAGGCCTTTGCAATCCCAACTAACCCTGGACCTGGGGGCTTTCTCGTTCTCCAGACGCTAACCCTAGCCCTAACCCTAAGAATGGCAGGTCGCGGTTTCCGGCCACGCCCCCCTGCGTTCTGGCCATGACAGCTGCGGTAGGAGCAATGTCAGTGCAGTGTCGTGCTGCTCTTGGCAGGCCTTTGCAATCCCAACTATCCCTGGACCTGGGGGCTTTCTCGTTCTCCAGACGCTAACCCTAGCCCTAACCCTAAGAATGGCAGGTCGCGGTTTCCGGCCACGCCCCACCTGCGTTCTGGCCATGAGAGCTGCGGTAGGAGCAATGTCAGTGCACTGTCGTGCTGCTCTTGGCAGGCCTTTGCAATCCCAACTATCCCTGGACCTGGGGGCTTTCTCGTTCTCCAGACGCTAACCCTAGCCCTAACCCTAAGAATGGCAGGTCGCGGTTTCCGGCCACGCCCCACCTGCGTTCTGGCCATGACAGCTGCGCTAGGAGCAATGTCAGTGCAGCGTCATGCAGCTCTTGGCAGGCCTTTGCAATCCCAACTAACCCTGGACCTGGGGGCTTTCTTGTTCTCCAGACGTTAACCCTAGCCCTAACCCTAAGAATGGCAGGTCGCGGTTTCCGGCCACGCCCCCCCTGCGTTCTGGCTATGACAGCAGCGGCAGGAGCAATGTCAGTGCAGCGTCGTGCTGCTCTTGGCAGGCCTTTGCAATCCCAACTATCCCTGGACCTGGGGGCTTTCTCGTTCTCCAGACGCTAACCCTAGCCCTAACCCTAAGAATGGCAGGTCGCGGTTTCCGGCCACGCCCCCCTGCGTTCTGGCTATGACAACAGCGGTTGGAGCAATGTCAGTGCAGCGTCGTGCTGCTCTTGGCAGGCCTTTGCAATCCCAATTAACCCTGGACCTGGGGGCTTTCTCGTTCTCCAGACGCTAACCCTAGACCTAACCCTGAGAATGGCAGGTCGCGGTTTCCGGCCACGCCCCCCCTGCGTTCTGGCTATGACAGCTGCGGTAGGAGCAATGTCATTGCAGTGTCGTGCTGCTCTTTTCAGGCCTTTGCAATCCCAACTATCCCTGGACCTGGGGGCTTTCTCGTTCTCCAGACGCTAACCCTAGCCCTAACCCTAAGAATGGCAGGTCGCGGTTTCCGGCCACGCCCCCCCGCGTTCTGGCCATGACAGCTGCGTTAGGAGCAATGTCAGTGCAGTGTCATGCTGTTCTTGGCAGGCCTTTGCAATCCCAACTATCCCTAGGACGTGGGCGCTTTCTCGTTCTCCAGACGCTAACCCTAGCCCTAACCCTAAGAATGGCAGGTCGCGGTTTCCGGCCACGCCCCCCTGCGTTCTGGCCATGACAGCAGCGGTAGGAGCAATGTCAGTGCAGTGTCATGCTGCTCTTGGCAGGCCTTTGCAATCCCAATTAACCCTGGACCTGGGGGCTTTCTCGTTCTCCAGACGCTAACCCTAGGCCTAACCCTGAGAATGGCAGGTCGCGGTTTCCGGCCACGCCCCCCCTGCGTTCTGGCTATGACAGCTGCGGTAGGAGCAATGTCATTGCAGTGTCGTGCAGCTCTTTTCAGGCCTTTGCAATCCCAACTATCCCTGGACCTGGGGGCTTTCTCGTTCTCCAGACGCTAACCCTAGCCCTAACCCTAAGAATGGCAGGTCGCGGTTTCCGGCCACGCCCCCCCGCGTTCTGGCTATGACAGCTGCGGTAGGAGCAATGTCATTGCAGTGTCGTGCAGCTCTTTTCAGGCCTTTGCAATCCCAACTATCCCTGGACCTGGGGGCTTTCTCGTTCTCCAGACGCTAACCCTAGCCCTAACCCTAAGAATGGCAGGTCGCGGTTTCCGGCCACGCCCCCCCGCGTTCTGGCCATGACAGCTGCGTTAGGAGCAATGTCAGTGCAGTGTCATGCTGCTCTTGGCAGGCCTTTGCAATCCCAATTAACCCTGGACCTGGGGGCTTTCTCGTTCTCCAGACGCTAACCCTAGGCCTAACCCTGAGAATGGCAGGTCGCGGTTTCCGGCCACGCCCCCCCTGCGTTCTGGCTATGACAGCTGCGGTAGGAGCAATGTCATTGCAGTGTCGTGCAGCTCTTTTCAGGCCTTTGCAATCCCAACTATCCCTGGACCTGGGGGCTTTCTCGTTCTCCAGACGCTAACCCTAGCCCTAACCCTAAGAATGGCAGGTCGCGGTTTCCGGCCACGCCCCCCCGCGTTCTGGCTATGACAGCTGCGGTAGGAGCAATGTCATTGCAGTGTCGTGCAGCTCTTTTCAGGCCTTTGCAATCCCAACTATCCCTGGACCTGGGGGCTTTCTCGTTCTCCAGACGCTAACCCTAGCCCTAACCCTAAGAATGGCAGGTCGCGGTTTCCGGCCACGCCCCCCCGCGTTCTGGCCATGACAGCTGCGTTAGGAGCAATGTCAGTGCAGTGTCATGCTGTTCTTGGCAGGCCTTTGCAATCCCAACTATCCCTAGGACCTGGGCGCTTTCTCGTTCTCCAGACGCTAACCCTAGCCCTAACCCTAATAATGGCAGGTCGCGGATTACGGCCACGCCCCCCCTGCGTTCTGGCCATGAGAGCTGCGGTAGGAGCAATGTCAGTGCAGTGTCGTGCTGCTCTTGGCAGGCCTTTGCAATCCCAACTATCCCTGGACCTGGGCGCTTTCTCGTTCTCCAGACGCTAACCCTAGCCCTAACCCTAAGAATGGCAGGTCGCGGTTTCTGGCCACGCCCCCCCCTGCGTTCTGGCCATGAGAGCTGCGCTAGGAGCAATGTCAGTGCAGCGTCGTGCTGCTCTTGGCAGGCCTTTACAATCCCAACTAACCCTGGACCTGGGGGCTTTCTCGTTCTCCAGACGCTAACCCTAGCCCTAACCCTAAGAATGGCAGGTCGCGGTTTCCGGCCACACCCCCCCTGCGTTCTGGCCATGAGAGCTGCGGTAGGAGCAATGTCAGTGCAGTGTCGTGCTGCTCTTGGCAGGCCTTTGCAATCCCAACTATCCCTGGACCTGGGGGCTTTCTCGTTCTCCAGACGCTAACCCTAGCCCTAACCCTAAGAATGGCAGGTCGCGGTTTCCGGCCACGCCCCCCCTGCGTTCTGGCCATGAGAGCTGCGGTAGGAGCAATGTCAGTGCAGTGTCGTGGTGCTCTTGGCAGGCCTTTGCAATCCCAACTATCCCTGGACCTGGGCGCTTTCTCATTCTCCAGACGCTAACCCTAGCCCTAACCCTAAGAATGGCAGGTCGCGGTTTCCGGCCACGCCCCCCCTGCGTTCTGGCCATGAGAGCTGCGGTAGGAGCAATGTCAGTGCAGTGTCGTGCAGCTCTTTGCAGGCCTTTGCAATCCCAACTATCCCTGGACCTGGGGGCTTTCTCGTTCTCCGGACGCTAACCCTAGCCCTAACCCTAAGAATGGCAGGTCGCGGTTTCCGGTCACGCCCCCCCTGCGTTCTGGCTATGACATCTGATGTAGGAGCAATGTCATTGCAGTGTCGTGCTGCTCTTGGCAGGCCTTTGAAATCCCAACTATCCCTGGACCTGGGCGCTTTCTCGTTCTCCAGACTCTAACCCTAGCCCTAACCCTAAGAATGGCAGGTCGCGGTTTCCGGACACGCCCCACCTGCGTTCTGTCCATGACAGCTGCGCTAGGAGCAATGTCAGTACAGCGTCATGCAGCTCTTTTCAGGCCTTTGCAATCCCAACTAACCCTGGACCTGGGGGCTTTCTCGTTCTCCAGACGCTAACCCTAGCCCTAACCCTAAGAATGGCAGGTCGCGGTTTCCGGCCACGCCCCCCTGCGTTCTGGCCATGACAGCTGCGGTAGGAGCAATGTCAGTGCAGTGTCGTGCTGCTCTTGGCAGGCCTTTGCAATCCCAACTATCCCTGGACCTGGGGGCTTTCTCGTTCTCCAGACGCTAACCCTAGCCCTAACCCTAAGAATGGCAGGTCGCGGTTTCCGGCCACGCCCCACCTGCGTTCTGGCCATGAGAGCTGCGGTAGGAGCAATGTCAGTGCACTGTCGTGCTGCTCTTGGCAGGCCTTTGCAATCCCAACTATCCCTGGACCTGGGGGCTTTCTCGTTCTCCAGACGCTAACCCTAGCCCTAACCCTAAGAATGGCAGGTCGCGGTTTCCGGCCACGCCCCACCTGCGTTCTGGCCATGACAGCTGCGCTAGGAGCAATGTCAGTGCAGCGTCATGCAGCTCTTGGCAGGCCTTTGCAATCCCAACTAACCCTGGACCTGGGGGCTTTCTTGTTCTCCAGACGTTAACCCTAGCCCTAACCCTAAGAATGGCAGGTCGCGGTTTCCGGCCACGCCCCCCCTGCGTTCTGGCTATGACAGCAGCGGCAGGAGCAATGTCAGTGCAGCGTCGTGCTGCTCTTGGCAGGCCTTTGCAATCCCAACTATCCCTGGACCTGGGGGCTTTCTCGTTCTCCAGACGCTAACCCTAGCCCTAACCCTAAGAATGGCAGGTCGCGGTTTCCGGCCACGCCCCCCTGCGTTCTGGCTATGACAACAGCGGTTGGAGCAATGTCAGTGCAGCGTCGTGCTGCTCTTGGCAGGCCTTTGCAATCCCAATTAACCCTGGACCTGGGGGCTTTCTCGTTCTCCAGACGCTAACCCTAGACCTAACCCTGAGAATGGCAGGTCGCGGTTTCCGGCCACGCCCCCCCTGCGTTCTGGCTATGACAGCTGCGGTAGGAGCAATGTCATTGCAGTGTCGTGCTGCTCTTTTCAGGCCTTTGCAATCCCAACTATCCCTGGACCTGGGGGCTTTCTCGTTCTCCAGACGCTAACCCTAGCCCTAACCCTAAGAATGGCAGGTCGCGGTTTCCGGCCACGCCCCCCCGCGTTCTGGCCATGACAGCTGCGTTAGGAGCAATGTCAGTGCAGTGTCATGCTGTTCTTGGCAGGCCTTTGCAATCCCAACTATCCCTAGGACGTGGGCGCTTTCTCGTTCTCCAGACGCTAACCCTAGCCCTAACCCTAAGAATGGCAGGTCGCGGTTTCCGGCCACGCCCCCCTGCGTTCTGGCCATGACAGCAGCGGTAGGAGCAATGTCAGTGCAGTGTCATGCTGCTCTTGGCAGGCCTTTGCAATCCCAATTAACCCTGGACCTGGGGGCTTTCTCGTTCTCCAGACGCTAACCCTAGGCCTAACCCTGAGAATGGCAGGTCGCGGTTTCCGGCCACGCCCCCCCTGCGTTCTGGCTATGACAGCTGCGGTAGGAGCAATGTCATTGCAGTGTCGTGCAGCTCTTTTCAGGCCTTTGCAATCCCAACTATCCCTGGACCTGGGGGCTTTCTCGTTCTCCAGACGCTAACCCTAGCCCTAACCCTAAGAATGGCAGGTCGCGGTTTCCGGCCACGCCCCCCCGCGTTCTGGCTATGACAGCTGCGGTAGGAGCAATGTCATTGCAGTGTCGTGCAGCTCTTTTCAGGCCTTTGCAATCCCAACTATCCCTGGACCTGGGGGCTTTCTCGTTCTCCAGACGCTAACCCTAGCCCTAACCCTAAGAATGGCAGGTCGCGGTTTCCGGCCACGCCCCCCCGCGTTCTGGCCATGACAGCTGCGTTAGGAGCAATGTCAGTGCAGTCTCATGCTGTTCTTGGCAGGCCTTTGCAATCCCAACTATCCCTAGGACCTGGGCGCTTTCTCGTTCTCCAGACGCTAACCCTAGCCCTAACCCTAATAATGGCAGGTCGCGGTTTCCGGCCACGCCCCCCTGCGTTCTGGCCATGACAGCAGCGGCAGGAGCAATGTCAGTGCAGCGTCGTACAGCTCTTTGCAGGCATTTGCAATCCCAGCTATCCCTGGACCTGGGGGCTTTCTCGTTCTCCGGACGCTAACCCTAGCCCTAACCCTAAGAATGGCAGGTCGCGGTTTCCGGCCACGCCCCCCTGCGTTCTGGCCATGACAGCTGCGGTAGGAGCAATGTCAGTGCAGCGTCATGCAGCTCTTGGCAGGCCTTTGCAATCCCAACTATCCCTGGACCTGGGGGCTTTCTCATTCCCCAGACGCTAATCCTAGCCCTAACCCTAAGAATGGCAGGTCGCGGTTTCCGGCCACGCCCCCCTGCGTTCTGGCCATGACAGCTGCGGTAGGAGCAATGTCAGTGCAGTGTCATGCTGTTCTTGGCAGGCCTTTGCAATCCCAACTATCCCTGGACCTGGGGGCTTTCTCATTCTCCAGACGCTAACCCTAGCCATAACCCTAAGAATGGCAGGTCGCGGTTTCCGGCCACGCCCCCCCTGCATTATGGACATGACAGCTGCGGTAGGAGCAATGTCAGTGCAGTGTCGTGCTGCTCTTGGCAGGCCTTTGCAATCCCAACTATCCCTGGACCTGGGGGCTTTCTTATTCTCCAGAAGCTAACCCTAGCCCTAACCCTAATAATGGCAGGTCGCGGATTACGGCCACGCCCCCCCTGTGTTCTGGCCATGAGAGCTGCGGTAGGAGCAATGTCAGTGCAGTGTCGTGCTGCTCTTGGCAGGCCTTTGCAATCCCAACTATCCCTGGACCTGGGCGCTTTCTCGTTCTCCAGACGCTAACCCTAGCCCTAACCCTAAGAATGGCAGGTCGCGGTTTCCGGCCACGCCCCACCTGCGTTCTGGCCATGAGAGCTGCGCTAGGAGCAATGTCAGTGCAGCGTCGTGCTGCTCTTGGCAGGCCTTTACAATCCCAACTAACCCTGGACCTGGGGGCTTTCTCGTTCTCCAGACGCTAACCCTAGCCCTAACCCTAAGAATGGCAGGTCGCGGTTTCCGGCCACGCCCCCCTGCGTTCTGGCCATGACAGCTGCGGTAGGAGCAATGTCAGTGCAGTGTCGTGCTGCTCTTGGCAGGCCTTTGCAATCCCAACTATCCCTGGACCTGGGCGCTTTCTCGTTCTCCAGACGCTAACCCTAGCCCTAACCCTAAGAATGGCAGGTCGCGGTTTCCGGCCACGCCCCACCTGCGTTCTGGCCATGAGAGCTGCGCTAGGAGCAATGTCAGTGCACTGTCGTGCTGCTCTTGGCAGGCCTTTGCAATCCCAACTATCCCTGGACCTGGGGGCTTTCTCGTTCTCCAGACGCTAACCCTAGCCCTAACCCTAAGAATGGCAGGTCGCGGTTTCCGGCCACGCCCTACCTGCGTTCTGTCCATGACAGCTGCGCTAGGAGCAATGTCAGTGCAGTGTCATGCAGCTCTTGGCAGGCCTTTGCAATCCCAACTAACCCTGGACCTGGGGGCTTTCTTGTTCTCCAGACGTTAACCCTAGCCCTAACCCTAAGAATGGCAGGTCGCGGTTTCCGGCCACGCCCCCCCTGCGTTCTGGCTATGACAGCAGCGGCAGGAGCAATGTCAGTGCAGCGTCGTGCTGCTCTTGGCAGGCCTTTGCAATCCCAACTATCCCTGGACCTGGGGGCTTTCTCGTTCTCCAGACGCTAACCCTAGCCCTAACCCTAAGAATGGCAGGTCGCGGTTTCCGGCCACGCCCCCCTGCTTTCTGGCCATGACACCTGCGTTAGGAGCAATGTCAGTGCAGTGTCGTGCTGCTCTTGGCAGGCCTTTGCAATCCCAACTATCCCTGGACCTGGGCACTTTCTCGTTCTCCAGACGCTAACCCTAGCCCTAACCCTAAGAATGGCAGGTCGCGGTTTCCGGCCACGCCCCCCTGCGTTCTGGCTATGACAACAGCGGTTGGAGCAATGTCAGTGCAGCGTCGTGCTGCTCTTGGCAGGCCTTTGCAATCCCAATTAACCCTGGACCTGGGGGCTTTCTCGTTCTCCAGACGCTAACCCTAGACCTAACCCTGAGAATGGCAGGTCGCGGTTTCCGGCCACGCCCCCCCTGCGTTCTGGCTATGACAGCTGCGGTAGGAGCAATGTCATTGCAGTGTCGTGCTGCTCTTTTCAGGCCTTTGCAATCCCAACTATCCCTGGACCTGGGGGCTTTCTCGTTCTCCAGACGCTAACCCTAGCCCTAACCCTAAGAATGGCAGGTCGCGGTTTCCGGCCACGCCCCCCCGCGTTCTGGCCATGACAGCTGCGTTAGGAGCAATGTCAGTGCAGTGTCATGCTGTTCTTGGCAGGCCTTTGCAATCCCAACTATCCCTAGGACGTGGGCGCTTTCTCGTTCTCCAGACGCTAACCCTAGCCCTAACCCTAAGAATGGCAGGTCGCGGTTTCCGGCCACGCCCCCCTGCGTTCTGGCCATGACAGCTGAGGTAGGAGCAATGTCAGTGCAGTGTCATGCTGCTCTTGGCAGGCCTTTGCAATCCCAATTAACCCTGGACCTGGGGGCTTTCTCGTTCTCCAGACGCTAACCCTAGCCCTAACCCTGAGAATGGCAGGTCGCGGTTTCCGGCCACGCCCCCCCTGCGTTCTGGCTATGACAGCTGCGGTAGGAGCAATGTCATTGCAGTGTCGTGCAGCTCTTTTCAGGCCTTTGCAATCCCAACTATCCCTGGACCTGGGGGCTTTCTCGTTCTCCAGACGCTAACCCTAGCCCTAACCCTAAGAATGGCAGGTCGCGGTTTCCGGCCACGCCCCCCCGCGTTCTGGCTATGACAGCTGCGGTAGGAGCAATGTCATTGCAGTGTCGTGCAGCTCTTTTCAGGCCTTTGCAATCCCAACTATCCCTGGACCTGGGGGCTTTCTCGTTCTCCAGACGCTAACCCTAGGCCTAACCCTGAGAATGGCAGGTCGCGGTTTCCGGCCACGCCCCCCCTGCGTTCTGGCTATGACAGCTGCGGTAGGAGCAATGTCATTGCAGTGTCGTGCAGCTCTTTTCAGGCCTTTGCAATCCCAACTATCCCTGGACCTGGGGGCTTTCTCGTTCTCCAGACGCTAACCCTAGGCTTAACCCTGAGAATGGCAGGTCGCGGTTTCCGGCCACGCCCCCCCTGCGTTCTGGCTATGACAGCTGCGGTAGGAGCAATGTCATTGCAGTGTCGTGCAGCTCTTTTCAGGCCTTTGCAATCCCAACTATCCCTGGACCTGGGGGCTTTCTCGTTCTCCAGACGCTAACCCTAGCCCTAACCCTAAGAATGGCAGGTCGCGGTTTCCGGCCACGCCCCCCTGCGTTCTGGCCATGACAGCAGCGGCAGGAGCAATGTCAGTGCAGCGTCGTACAGCTCTTTGCAGGCATATGCAATCCCAGCTATCCCTGGACCTGGGGGGTTTCTCGTTCTCCGGACGCTAACCCTAGCCCTAACCCTAAGAATGGCAGGTCGCGGTTTCCGGCCACGCCCCCCTGCGTTCTGGCCATGACAGCTGCGGTAGGAGCAATGTCAGTGCAGCGTCATGCAGCTCTTGGCAGGCCTTTGCAATCCCAACTATCCCTGGACCTGGGGGCTTTCTCATTCCCCAGACGCTAATCCTAGCCCTAACCCTAAGAATGGCAGGTCGCGGTTTCCGGCCACGCCCCCCTGCGTTCTGGCCATGACAGCTGCGGTAGGAGCAATGTCAGTGCAGTGTCATGCTGTTCTTGGCAGGCCTTTGCAATCCCAACTATCCCTGGACCTGTGCGCTTTCTTATTCTCCAGAAGCTAACCCTAGCCCTAACCCTAATAATGGCAGGTCGCGGATTACGGCCACGCCCCCCCTGTGTTCTGGCCATGAGAGCTGCGGTAGGAGCAATGTCAGTGCAGTGTCGTGCTGCTCTTGGCAGGCCTTTGCAATCCCAACTATCCCTGGACCTGGGCGCTTTCTCGTTCTCCAGACGCTAACCCTAGCCCTAACCCTAAGAATGGCAGGTCGCGGTTTCCGGCCACGCCCCACCTGCGTTCTGGCCATGAGAGCTGCGCTAGGAGCAATGTCAGTGCAGCGTCGTGCTGCTCTTGGCAGGCCTTTACAATCCCAACTAACCCTGGACCTGGGGGCTTTCTCGTTCTCCAGACTCTAACCCTAGCCCTAACCCTAAGAATGGCAGGTCGCGGTTTCCGGCCACACCCCCCCTGCGTTCTGGCCATGAGAGCTGCGGTAGGAGCAATGTCATTGCAGTGTCGTGCAGCTCTTTTCAGGCCTTTGCAATCCCAACTATCCCTGGACCTGGGGGCTTTCTCGTTCTCCAGACGCTAACCCTAGGCCTAACCCTGAGAATGGCAGGTCGCGGTTTCCGGCCACGCCCCCCCTGCGTTCTGGCTATGACAGCTGCGGTAGGAGCAATGTCATTGCAGTGTCGTGCAGCTCTTTTCAGGCCTTTGCAATCCCAACTATCCCTGGACCTGGGGGCTTTCTCGTTCTCCAGACGCTAACCCTAGGCCTAACCCTGAGAATGGCAGGTCGCGGTTTCCGGCCACGCCCCCCCTGCGTTCTGGCTATGACAGCTGCGGTAGGAGCAATGTCATTGCAGTGTCGTGCAGCTCTTTTCAGGCCTTTGCAATCCCAACTATCCCTGGACCTGGGGGCTTTCTCGTTCTCCAGACGCTAACCCTAGGCCTAACCCTGAGAATGGCAGGTCGCGGTTTCCGGCCACGCCCCCCCTGCGTTCTGGCTATGACAGCTGCGGTAGGAGCAATGTCATTGCAGTGTCGTGCAGCTCTTTTCAGGCCTTTGCAATCCCAACTATCCCTGGACCTGGGGGCTTTCTCGTTCTCCAGACGCTAACCCTAGCCCTAACCCTAAGAATGGCAGGTCGCGGTTTCCGGCCACGCCCCCCTGCGTTCTGGCCATGACAGCAGCGGCAGGAGCAATGTCAGTGCAGCGTCGTACAGCTCTTTGCAGGCATATGCAATCCCAGCTATCCCTGGACCTGGGGGCTTTCTCGTTCTCCGGACGCTAACCCTAGCCCTAACCCTAAGAATGGCAGGTCGCGGTTTCCGGCCACGCCCCCCTGCGTTCTGGCCATGACAGCTGCGGTAGGAGCAATGTCAGTGCAGCGTCATGCAGCTCTTGGCAGGCCTTTGCAATCCCAACTATCCCTGGACCTGGGGGCTTTCTCATTCCCCAGACGCTAATCCTAGCCCTAACCCTAAGAATGGCAGGTCGCGGTTTCCGGCCACGCCCCCCTGCGTTCTGGCCATGACAGCTGCGGTAGGAGCAATGTCAGTGCAGTGTCATGCTGTTCTTGGCAGGCCTTTGCAATCCCAACTATCCCTGGACCTGTGCGCTTTCTTATTCTCCAGAAGCTAACCCTAGCCCTAACCCTAATAATGGCAGGTCGCGGATTACGGCCACGCCCCCCCTGTGTTCTGGCCATGAGAGCTGCGGTAGGAGCAATGTCAGTGCAGTGTCGTGCTGCTCTTGGCAGGCCTTTGCAATCCCAACTATCCCTGGACCTGGGCGCTTTCTCGTTCTCCAGACGCTAACCCTAGCCCTAACCCTAAGAATGGCAGGTCGCGGTTTCCGGCCACGCCCCACCTGCGTTCTGGCCATGAGAGCTGCGCTAGGAGCAATGTCAGTGCAGCGTCGTGCTGCTCTTGGCAGGCCTTTACAATCCCAACTAACCCTGGACCTGGGGGCTTTCTCGTTCTCCAGACTCTAACCCTAGCCCTAACCCTAAGAATGGCAGGTCGCGGTTTCCGGCCACACCCCCCCTGCGTTCTGGCCATGAGAGCTGCGGTAGGAGCAATGTCATTGCAGTGTCGTGCAGCTCTTTTCAGGCCTTTGCAATCCCAACTATCCCTGGACCTGGGGGCTTTCTCGTTCTCCAGACGCTAACCCTAGGCCTAACCCTGAGAATGGCAGGTCGCGGTTTCCGGCCACGCCCCCCCTGCGTTCTGGCTATGACAGCTGCGGTAGGAGCAATGTCATTGCAGTGTCGTGCAGCTCTTTTCAGGCCTTTGCAATCCCAACTATCCCTGGACCTGGGGGCTTTCTCGTTCTCCAGACGCTAACCCTAGGCCTAACCCTGAGAATGGCAGGTCGCGGTTTCCGGCCACGCCCCCCCTGCGTTCTGGCTATGACAGCTGCGGTAGGAGCAATGTCATTGCAGTGTCGTGCAGCTCTTTTCAGGCCTTTGCAATCCCAACTATCCCTGGACCTGGGGGCTTTCTCGTTCTCCAGACGCTAACCCTAGCCCTAACCCTAAGAATGGCAGGTCGCGGTTTCCGGCCACGCCCCCCTGCGTTCTGGCCATGACAGCAGCGGCAGGAGCAATGTCAGTGCAGCGTCGTACAGCTCTTTGCAGGCATATGCAATCCCAGCTATCCCTGGACCTGGGGGCTTTCTCGTTCTCCGGACGCTAACCCTAGCCCTAACCCTAAGAATGGCAGGTCGCGGTTTCCGGCCACGCCCCCCTGCGTTCTGGCCATGACAGCTGCGGTAGGAGCAATGTCAGTGCAGCGTCATGCAGCTCTTGGCAGGCCTTTGCAATCCCAACTATCCCTGGACCTGGGGGCTTTCTCATTCCCCAGACGCTAATCCTAGCCCTAACCCTAAGAATGGCAGGTCGCGGTTTCCGGCCACGCCCCCCTGCGTTCTGGCCATGACAGCTGCGGTAGGAGCAATGTCAGTGCAGTGTCATGCTGTTCTTGGCAGGCCTTTGCAATCCCAACTATCCCTGGACCTGTGCGCTTTCTTATTCTCCAGAAGCTAACCCTAGCCCTAACCCTAATAATGGCAGGTCGCGGATTACGGCCACGCCCCCCCTGCGTTCTGGCCATGAGAGCTGCGGTAGGAGCAATGTCAGTGCAGTGTCGTGCTGCTCTTGGCAGGCCTTTGCAATCCCAACTATCCCTGGACCTGGGCGCTTTCTCGTTCTCCAGACGCTAACCCTAGCCCTAACCCTAAGAATGGCAGGTCGCGGTTTCCGGCCACGCCCCACCTGCGTTCTGGCCATGAGAGCTGCGCTAGGAGCAATGTCAGTGCAGCGTCGTGCTGCTCTTGGCAGGCCTTTACAATCCCAACTAACCCTGGACCTGGGGGCTTTCTCGTTCTCCAGACTCTAACCCTAGCCCTAACCCTAAGAATGGCAGGTCGCGGTTTCCGGCCACACCCCCCCTGCGTTCTGGCCATGAGAGCTGCGGTAGGAGCAATGTCAGTGCAGTGTCGTGCTGCTCTTGGCAGGCCTTTGCAATCCCAACTATCCCTGGACCTGGGGGCTTTCTCGTTCTCCAGACGCTAACCCTAGCCCTAACCCTAAGAATGGCAGGTCGCGGTTTCCGGCCACGCCCCCCCTGCGTTCTGGCCGTGAGAGCTGCGGTAGGAGCAATGTCAGTGCAGTGTCGTGCAGCTCTTGGCAGGCCTTTGCAATACCAACTATCCCTGGACCTGGGCGCTTTCTCATTCTCCAGACGCTAACCCTAGGCCTAACCCTGAGAATGGCAGGTCGCGGTTTCCGGCCACGCCCCCCCTGCGTTCTGGCTATGACAGCTGCGGTAGGAGCAATGTCATTGCAGTGTCGTGCAGCTCTTTTCAGGCCTTTGCAATCCCAACTATCCCTGGACCTGGGGGCTTTCTCGTTCTCCAGACGCTAACCCTAGGCCTAACCCTGAGAATGGCAGGTCGCGGTTTCCGGCCACGCCCCCCCTGCGTTCTGGCTATGACAGCTGCGGTAGGAGCAATGTCATTGCAGTGTCGTGCAGCTCTTTTCAGGCCTTTGCAATCCCAACTATCCCTGGACCTGGGGGCTTTCTCGTTCTCCAGACGCTAACCCTAGCCCTAACCCTAAGAATGGCAGGTCGCGGTTTCCGGCCACGCCCCCCTGCGTTCTGGCCATGACAGCAGCGGCAGGAGCAATGTCAGTGCAGCGTCGTACAGCTCTTTGCAGGCATTTGCAATCCCAGCTATCCCTGGACCTGGGGGCTTTCTCGTTCTCCGGACGCTAACCCTAGCCCTAACCCTAAGAATGGCAGGTCGCGGTTTCCGGCCACGCCCCCCTGCGTTCTGGCCATGACAGCTGCGGTAGGAGCAATGTCAGTGCAGCGTCATGCAGCTCTTGGCAGGCCTTTGCAATCCCAACTATCCCTGGACCTGGGGGCTTTCTCATTCCCCAGACGCTAATCCTAGCCCTAACCCTAAGAATGGCAGGTCGCGGTTTCCGGCCACGCCCCCCTGCGTTCTGGCCATGACAGCTGCGGTAGGAGCAATGTCAGTGCAGTGTCATGCTGTTCTTGGCAGGCCTTTGCAATCCCAACTATCCCTGGACCTGTGCGCTTTCTTATTCTCCAGAAGCTAACCCTAGCCCTAACCCTAATAATGGCAGGTCGCGGATTACGGCCACGCCCCCCCTGTGTTCTGGCCATGAGAGCTGCGGTAGGAGCAATGTCAGTGCAGTGTCGTGCTGCTCTTGGCAGGCCTTTGCAATCCCAACTATCCCTGGACCTGGGCGCTTTCTCGTTCTCCAGACGCTAACCCTAGCCCTAACCCTAAGAATGGCAGGTCGCGGTTTCCGGCCACGCCCCCCCTGCGTTCTGGCCGTGAGAGCTGCGGTAGGAGCAATGTCAGTGCAGCGTCGTGCTGCTCTTGGCAGGCCTTTGCAATCCCAACTATCCCTGGACCTGGGGGCTTTCTCGTTCTCCAGACGCTAACCCTAGCCCTAACCCTAATAATGGCAGGTCGCGGTTTCCGGCCACGCCCCCCCTGCGTTCTGGCCGTGAGAGCTGCGGTAGGAGCAATGTCAGTGCAGTGTCGTGGTGCTCTTGGCAGGCCTTTGCAATCCCAACTATCCCTGGACCTGGGCGCTTTCTCATTCTCCAGACGCTAACCCTAGCCCTAACCCTAAGAATGGCAGGTCGCGGTTTCCGGCCACGCCCCCCCTGCGTTCTGGCCATGAGAGCTGCGGTAGGAGCAATGTCAGTGCAGTGTCGTGCAGCTCTTGGCAGGCCTTTGCAATCCCAACTATCCCTGGACCTGGGGGCTTTCTCGTTCTCCGGACGCTAACCCTAGCCCTAACCCTAAGAATGGCAGGTCGCGGTTTCCGGTCACGCCCCCCCTGCGTTCTGGCTATGACATCTGATGTAGGAGCAATGTCATTGCAGTGTCGTGCTGCTCTTGGCAGGCGTTTGAAATCCCAACTATCCCTGGACCTGGGCGCTTTCTCGTTCTCCAGACTCTAACCCTAGCCCTAACCCTAAGAATGGCAGGTCGCGGTTTCCGGCCACGCCCGCCTGCGTTCTGGCCATGACAGCTGCGGTAGGAGCAATGTCAGTGCAGTGTCATGCTGTTCTTGGCAGGCCTTTGCAATCCCAACTATCCCTGGACCTGTGCGCTTTCTTATTCTCCAGACGGTAACCCTAGCCCTAACCCTAATAATGGCAGGTCGCGGATTCCGGCCACGCCCCCCCTGCGTTCTGGCCATGAGAGCTGCGCTAGGAGCAATGTCAGTGCACTGTCGTGCTGCTCTTGGCAGGCCTTTGCAATCCCAACTATCCCTGGACCTGGGCGCTTTCTCGTTCTCCAGACGCTAACCCTAGCCCTAACCCTAAGAATGGCAGGTCGCGGTTTCCGGCCACGCCCCCCCTGCGTTCTGGCCATGAGAGCTGCGCTAGGAGCAATGTCAGTGCAGCGTCGTGCTGCTCTTGGCAGGCCTTTACAATCCCAACTAACCCTGGACCTGGGGGCTTTCTCGTTCTCCAGACTCTAACCCTAGCCCTAACCCTAAGAATGGCAGGTCGCGGTTTCCGGCCACACCCCCCCTGCGTTCTGGCCGTGAGAGCTGCGGTAGGAGCAATGTCAGTGCAGCGTCGTGCTGCTCTTGGCAGGCCTTTGCAATCCCAACTATCCCTGGACCTGGGGGCTTTCTCGTTCTCCAGACGCTAACCCTAGCCCTAACCCTAATAATGGCAGGTCGCGGTTTCCGGCCACGCCCCCCCTGCGTTCTGGCCGTGAGAGCTGCGGTAGGAGCAATGTCAGTGCAGTGTCGTGGTGCTCTTGGCAGGCCTTTGCAATCCCAACTATCCCTGGACCTGGGCGCTTTCTCATTCTCCAGACGCTAACCCTAGCCCTAACCCTAAGAATGGCAGGTCGCGGTTTCCGGCCACGCCCCCCCTGCGTTCTGGCCATGAGAGCTGCGTTAGGAGCAATGTCAGTGCAGTGTCGTGCAGCTCTTGGCAGGCCTTTGCAATCCCAACTATCCCTGGACCTGGGGGCTTTCTCGTTCTCCGGACGCTAACCCTAGCCCTAACCCTAAGAATGGCAGGTCGCGGTTTCCGGTCACGCCCCCCCTGCGTTCTGGCTATGACATCTGATGTAGGAGCAATGTCATTGCAGTGTCGTGCTGCTCTTGGCAGGCCTTTGAAATCCCAACTATCCCTGGACCTGGGCGCTTTCTCGTTCTCCAGACTCTAACCCTAGCCCTAACCCTAAGAATGGCAGGTCGCGGTTTCCGGACACGCCCCACCTGCGTTCTGTCCATGACAGCTGCGCTAGGAGCAATGTCAGTGCAGCGTCATGCAGCTCTTTGCAGGCCTTTGCAATCCCAACTAACCCTGGACCTGGGGGCTTTCTCGTTCTCCAGACGCTAACCCTAGCCCTAACCCTAAGAATGGCAGGTCGCGGTTTCCGGCCACGCCCCCCTGCGTTCTGGCCATGACAGCTGCGGTAGGAGCAATGTCAGTGCAGTGTCATGCTGTTCTTGGCAGGCCTTTGCAATCCCAACTATCCCTGGACCTGTGCGCTTTCTTATTCTCCAGACGCTAACCCTAGCCCTAACCCTAATAATGGCAGGTCGCGGATTCCGGCCACGCCCCCCCTGCGTTCTGGCCATGAGAGCTGCGCTAGGAGCAATGTCAGTGCACTGTCGTGCTGCTCTTGGCAGGCCTTTGCAATCCCAACTATCCCTGGACCTGGGGGCTTTCTCGTTCTCCAGACGCTAACCCTAGCCCTAACCCTAAGAATGGCAGGTCGCGGTTTCCGGCCACGCCCCACCTGCGTTCTGTCCATGACAGCTGCGCTAGGAGCAATGTCAGTGCAGCGTCATGCAGCTCTTGGCAGGCCTTTGCAATCCCAACTAACCCTGGACCTGGGGGCTTTCTTGTTCTCCAGACGTTAACCCTAGCCCTAACCCTAAGAATGGCAGGTCGCGGTTTCCGGCCACGCCCCCCCTGCGTTCTGGCTATGACAGCAGCGGCAGGAGCAATGTCAGTGCAGCGTCGTGCTGCTCTTGGCAGGCCTTTGCAATCCCAACTATCCCTGGACCTGGGGGCTTTCTCGTTCTCCAGACGCTAACCCTAGCCCTAACCCTAAGAATGGCAGGTCGCGGTCTCCGGCCACGCCCCCCTGCGTTCTGGCCATGAGAGCTGCGGTAGGAGCAATGTCAGTGCAGTGTCGTGCTGCTCTTGGCAGGCCTTTGCAATCCCAACTATCCCTGGACCTGGGCGCTTTCTCGTTCTCCAGAAGCTAACCCTACCCCTAACCCTAAGAATGGCAGGTCGCGGTTTCCGGCCACACCCCCCCGCGTTCTGGCCATGAGAGCTGCGGTAGGAGCAATGTCAGTGCAGTGTCGTGCTGCTCTTGGCAGGCCTTTGCAATCCCAACTATCCCTGGACCTGGGCGCTTTCTCGTTCTCCAGACGCTAACCCTAGCCCTAACCCTAAGAATGGCAGGTCGCGGTTTCCGGCCACGCCCCCCCTGCGTTCTGGCTATGACAGCAGCGGTAGGAGCAATGTCAGTGCAGTGTCATGCTGTTCTTGGCAGGCCTTTGCAATCCCAACTATCCCTGGACCTGGGGGCTTTCTCGTTCTCCAGAAGCTAACCCTAGCCCTAACCCTAAGAATGGCAGGTCGCGGTTTCCGGCCACGCCCCCCTGCGTTCTGGCCATGAGAGCTGCGGTAGGAGCAATGTCAGTGCAGCGTCGTGCTGCTCTTGGCAGGCCTTTGCAATCCCAACTATCCCTGGACCTGGGGGCTTTCTCGTTCTCCAGACGCTAACCCTAGCCCTAACCCTAAGAATGGCAGGTCGCAGTTTCCGGCCACGCCCCCCCTGCGTTCTGGCTATGACAGCAGCGGTAGGAGCAATGTCAGTGCAGTGTCATGCTGTTCTTGGCAGGACTTTGCAATCCCAACTATCCCTGGACCTGGGGGCTTTCTCGTTCTCCAGACGCTAACCCTAGCCCTAACCCTAAGAATGGCAGGTCGCGGTTTCCGGCCACGCCCCCCCTGCGTTCTGGCCATGAGAGCTCCGGTAGGAGCAATGTCAGTGCAGTGTCGTGCTGCTCTTTGCAGGCCTTTGCAATCCCAACTATCCCTGGACCTGGGCGCTTTCTCATTCTCCAGACGCTAACCCTAGCCCTAACCCTAAGAATGGCAGGTCGCGCTTTCCGGTCATGCCCCCCCTGCGTTCTGGCTATGACATCTGATGTAGGAGCAATGTCATTGCAGCGTCGTGCTGCTTTTGGCAGGCCTTTGCAATCCCAACTAACCCTGGACCTGGGGGCTTTCTCGTTCTCCAGACGCTAACCCTAGCCCTAACCCTAAAAATGGCAGGTCGCGGTTTCCGGCCACGCCCCCCTGCGTTCTGGCCATGACAGCTGCGTTAGGAGCAATGTCAGTGCAGTGTCGTGCTGCTCTTTGCAGGCCTTTGCAATCCCAACTATCCCTGGACCTGGGGGCTTTCTCGTTCTCCAGACGCTAACCCTAGCCCTAACCCTAATAATGGCAGGTCGCGGTTTACGGCCACGCCCCCCCTGCGTTCTGGCCATGACAGCAGCGGTAGGAGCAATGTCAGTGCAGTGTCGTGCTGCTCTTGGCAGGCCTTTGCAATCCCAACTATCCCTGGACCTGGGGGCTTTCTCGTTCTCCAGACGCTAACCCTAGCCCTAACCCTAGGAATGGCAGGTCGCATTTTACGGCCACGCCCCCCCGCGTTCTGGCCATGACAGCTGCGGTAGGAGCAATGTCAGTGCAGCGTCGTGCTGCTCTTGGCAGGCCTTTGCAATCCCAACTAACCCTGGACCTGGGCGCTTTCTCGTTCTCCAGATGCTAACCCTAGCCCTAACCCTAAGAATGGCAGGTCGCGGTTTCCGGCCACGCCCCCCCTGCGTTCTGGCTATGACAGCAGCGGCAGGAGCAATGTCAGTGCAGCGTCGTGCTGCTCTTGGCAGGCCTTTGCAATCCCAACTAACCCTGGACCTGGGGGCTTTCTCATTCTCCAGACGCTAACCCTAGCCCTAACCCTAATAATGGCAGGTCGCGGATTCCGGCCACGCCCCCCCTGCGTTCTGGCCATGAGAGCTGCGGTAGGAGCAATGTCTGTGCAGTGTCATGCTGTTCTTGGCAGGCCTTTGCAATCCCAACTATGCCTGGACCTAGGCGCTTTCTCATTCTCCAGACGCTAACCCTAGCCCTAACCCTAAGAATGGCAGGTCGCATTTTACGGCCACGCCCCCCCTGCGTTCTGGCTATGACATCTGATGTAGGAGCAATGTCAGTGCAGCGTCGTGCTGCTCTTGGCAGGCCTTTGCAATCACAACTAACCCTGGACCTGGGGGCTTTCTCGTTCTCCAGACGCTAACCCTAGCCCTAACCCTAAGAATGGCAGGTCGCGGTTTCCGGCCACGCCCCCCCTGCGTTCTGGCTATGACAGCAGCGGTAGGAGCAATGTCAGTGCAGTGTCATGCTGTTCTTGGCAGGCCTTTGCAATCCCAACTATCCATGGACCTCGGGGCTTTCTCATTCTCCAGACGCTAACCCTAGCCCTAACCCTAAGAATGGCAGGTCGCGGATTCCTGCCACGCCCCCCCTGCGTTCTGGCCATGAGAGCTGCGGTAGAAGCAATGTTAGTGCAGTGTCGTGCTCCTCTTGGCAGGCCTTTGCAATCCCAACTATCCCTGGACCTGGGCGCTTTCTCGTTCTCCAGACGCTAACCCTAACCCTAACCCTAATAATGGCAGGTCGCGGTTTCCGGCCACGCCCCCCCTGCGTTCTGGCTATGACAGCAGCGGTAGGAGCAATGTCAGTGCAGCGTCGTGCTGCTCTTGGCAGGCCTTTGCAATCCCAACTATCCCTGGACCTGGGGGCTTTCTCGTTCTCCGGACGCTAACCCTAGCCCTAACCCTAATAATGACAGGTGCAGTTTTCCGGCCACGCCCCCCCTACATTCTGGCCATGACAGCTGCGGTAGGAACAATGTCAGTGCAGTGTCGTGCTGCTCTGGGCAGGCCTTTGCAATCCCAACTAACCCTGGACCTGGGCACTTTCTCGTTCTCCAGACGCTAACCCTAGCCCTAACCCTAAGAATGGCAGGTCGCGGTTTCTGGCCACGCCCCCCTGCGTTCTGGCTATGACAACAGCGGTTGGAGCAATGTCAGTGCAGCGTCGTGCTGCTCTTTTCAGGCCTTTGCAATCCCAACTATCCCTGGACCTGGGGGCTTTCTCGTTCTCCAGACGCTAACCCTAGCCCTAACCCTAAGAATGGCAGGTCGCGGTTTCCGGCCACGCCCCCCCGCGTTCTGGCCATGACAGCTGCGTTAGGAGCAATGTCAGTGCAGTGTCATGCTGTTCTTGGCAGGCCTTTGCAATCCCAACTATCCCTAGGACCTGGGCGCTTTCTCGTTCTCCAGACGCTAACCCTAGCCCTAACCCTAAGAATGGCAGGTCGCGGTTTCCGGCCACGCCCCCCTGCGTTCTGGCCATGACAGCAGCGGCAGGAGCAATGTCAGTGCAGTGTCATGATGCTCTTGGCAGGCCTTTGCAATCCCAATTAACCCTGGACCTGGGGGCTTTCTCGTTCTCCAGACGCTAACCCTAGGCCTAACCCTGAGAATGGCAGGTCGCGGTTTCCGGCCACGCCCCCCCTGCGTTCTGGCTATGACAGCTGCGGTAGGAGCAATGTCATTACAGTGTCGTGCAGCTCTTTTCAGGCCTTTGCAATCCCAACTATCCCTGGACCTGGGGGCTTTCTCGTTCTCCGGACGCTAACCCTAGCCCTAACCCTAAGAATGGCAGGTCGCGGTTTACGGCCACGCCCCCCTGCGTTCTGGCCATGACAGCTGCGGTAGGAGCAATGTCAGTGCAGCGTCATGCAGCTCTTGGCAGGCCTTTGCAATCCCAACTATCCCTGGACCTGGGGGCTTTCTCGTTCCCCAGACGCTAATCCTAGCCCTAACCCTAAGAATGGCAGGTCGCGGTTTCCGGCCACGCCCCCCTGCGTTCTGGCCATGACAGCTGCGGTAGGAGCAATGTCAGTGCAGTGTCATGCTGTTCTTGGCAGGCCTTTGCAATCCCAACTATCCCTGGACCTGTGCGCTTTCTTATTCTCCAGAAGCTAACCCTAGCCCTAACCCTAATAATGGCAGGTCGCGGATTACGGCCACGCCCCCCCTGCGTTCTGGCCATGAGAGCTGCGGTAGGAGCAATGTCAGTGCAGTGTCGTGCTGCTCTTGGCAGGCCTTTGCAATCCCAACTATCCCTGGACCTGGGCGCTTTCTCGTTCTCCAGACGCTAACCCTAGCCCTAACCCTAAGAATGGCAGGTCGCGGTTTCCGGCCACGCCCCACCTGCGTTCTGGCCATGAGAGCTGCGCTAGGAGCAATGTCAGTGCAGCGTCGTGCTGCTCTTTGAAGGCCTTTACAATCCCAACTAACCCTGGACCTGGGGGCTTTCTCGTTCTCCAGACGCTAACCCTAGCCCTAACCCTAAGAATGGCAGGTCGCGGTTTCCGGCCACGCCCCCCCTGCGTTCTGGCCGTGAGAGCTGCGGTAGGAGCAATGTCAGTGCAGTGTCATGCTGTTCTTGGCAGGCCTTTGCAATCCCAACTATCCCTGGACCTGGGCGCTTTCTCATTCTCCAGACGCTAACCCTAGCCCTAACCCTAAGAATGGCAGGTCGCGGATTCCGGCCACGCCCCCCCTGCGTTCTGGCCATGAGAGCTGCGGTAGGAGCAATGTTAGTGCAGTGTCGTGCTCCTCTTGGCAGGCCTTTGCAATCCCAACTATCCCTGGACCTGGGCGCTTTCTCATTCTCCAGACGCTAACCCTAGCCCTAACCCTAAGAATGGCAGGTCGTGGTTTCCGGCCACGCCCCCCCTGCGTTCTGGCTATGACAGCTGAGGTAGGAGCAATGTCAGTGCAGTGTCGTGCTGCTCTTGGCAGGCCTTTGCAATCCCAACTATCCCTGGACCTGGGCGCTTTCTGGTTCTCCAGACGCTAACCCTAGCCCTAACCCTAAGAATGGCAGGTCGCGGTTTCCGGCCACGCCCCCCCTGCGTTCTGGCCATGACACCTGCGTTAGGAGCAATGTCAGTGCAGTGTCGTGCTGCTCTTGGCAGGCCTTTGCAATCCCAACTATCCCTGGACCTGGGCGCTTTCTCGTTCTCCAGACGCTAACCCTAACCCTAACCCTAAGAATGGCAGGTCGCGCTTTCCGGCCACGCCCCCCCTGCCTTCTGGCTATGACAGCAGCGGTAGGAGCAATGTCAGTGCAGCGTCGTGCTGCTCTTGGCAGGCCTTTGCAATCCCAACTATCCCTGGACCTGGGGGCTTTCTCGTTCTCCGGACGCTAACCCTAGCCCTAACCCTAATAATGACAGGTGCAGTTTTCCGGCCACGCCCCCCCTACATTCTGGCCATGACAGCTGCGGTAGGAACAATGTCAGTGCAGTGTCGTGCTGCTCTGGGCAGGCCTTTGCAATCCCAACTAACCCTGGACCTGGGCACTTTCTCGTTCTCCAGACGCTAACCCTAGCCCTAACCCTAAGAATGGCAGGTCGCGGTTTCTGGCCACGCCCCCCTGCGTTCTGGCTATGACAACAGCGGTTGGAGCAATGTCAGTGCAGCGTCGTGCTGCTCTTGGCAGGCCTTTGCAATCCCAATTAACCCTGGACCTGGGGGCTTTCTCGTTCTCCAGACGCTAACCCTAGGCCTAACCCTGAGAATGGCAGGTCGCGGTTTCCGCCCACGCCCCCCCTGCGTTCTGGCTATGACAGCTGCGGTAGGAGCAATGTCATTGCAGTGTCGTGCTGCTCTTTTCAGGCCTTTGCAATCCCAACTATCCCTGGACCTGGGGGCTTTCTCGTTCTCCAGACGCTAACCCTAGCCCTAACCCTAAGAATGGCAGGTCGCGGTTTCCGGCCACGCCCCACCGCGTTCTGGCCATGACAGTTGCGTTAGGAGCAATGTCAGTGCAGTGTCATGCTGTTCTTGGCAGGCCTTTGCAATCCCAACTATCCCTAGGACCTGGGCGCTTTCTCGTTCTCCAGACGCTAACCCTAGCCCTAACCCTAAGAATGGCAGGTCGCGGTTTCCGGCCACGCCCCCCTGCGTTCTGGCCATGACAGCAGCGGCAGGAGCAATGTCAGTGCAGTGTCATGATGCTCTTGGCAGGCCTTTGCAATCCCAATTAACCCTGGACCTGGGGGCTTTCTCGTTCTCCAGACGCTAACCCTAGGCCTAACCCTGAGAATGGCAGGTCGCGGTTTCCGGCCACGCCCCCCCTGCGTTCTGGCTATGACAGCTGCGGTAGGAGCAATGTCATTACAGTGTCGTGCAGCTCTTTTCAGGCCTTTGCAATCCCAACTATCCCTGGACCTGGGGGCTTTCTCGTTCTCCGGACGCTAACCCTAGCCCTAACCCTAAGAATGGCAGGTCGCGGTTTCCGGCCACGCCCCCCTGCGTTCTGGCCATGACAGCTGCGGTAGGAGCAATGTCAGTGCAGCGTCATGCAGCTCTTGGCAGGCCTTTGCAATCCCAACTATCCCTGGACCTGGGGGCTTTCTCGTTCCCCAGACGCTAATCCTAGCCCTAACCCTAAGAATGGCAGGTCGCGGTTTCCGGCCACGCCCCCCTGCGTTCTGGCCATGACAGCTGCGGTAGGAGCAATGTCAGTGCAGTGTCATGCTGTTCTTGGCAGGCCTTTGCAATCCCAACTATCCCTGGACCTGTGCGCTTTCTTATTCTCCAGAAGCTAACCCTAGCCCTAACCCTAATAATGGCAGGTCGCGGATTACGGCCACGCCCCCCCTGCGTTCTGGCCATGAGAGCTGCGGTAGGAGCAATGTCAGTGCAGTGTCGTGCTGCTCTTGGCAGGCCTTTGCAATCCCAACTATCCCTGGACCTGGGCGCTTTCTCGTTCTCCAGACGCTAACCCTAGCCCTAACCCTAAGAATGGCAGGTCGCGGTTTCCGGCCACGCCCCACCTGCGTTCTGGCCATGAGAGCTGCGCTAGGAGCAATGTCAGTGCAGCGTCGTGCTGCTCTTTGCAGGCCTTTACAATCCCAACTAACCCTGGACCTGGGGGCTTTCTCGTTCTCCAGACGCTAACCCTAGCCCTAACCCTAAGAATGGCAGGTCGCGGTTTCCGGCCACGCCCCCCCTGCGTTCTGGCCGTGAGAGCTGCGGTAGGAGCAATGTCAGTGCAGTGTCGTGGTGCTCTTGGCAGGCCTTTGCAATCCCAACTATCCCTGGACCTGGGCGCTTTCTCATTCTCCAGACGCTAACCCTAGCCCTAACCCTAAGAATGGCAGGTCGCGGTTTCCGGCCACGCCCCCCCTGCGTTCTGGCCATGAGAGCTGCGGTAGGAGCAATGTCAGTGCAGTGTCGTGCAGCTCTTTGCAGGCCTTTGCAATCCCAACTATCCCTGGACCTGGGGGCTTTCTCGTTCTCCGGACGCTAACCCTAGCCCTAACCCTAAGAATGGCAGGTCGCGGTTTCCGGTCACGCCCCCCCTGCGTTCTGGCTATGACATTTGATGTAGGAGCAATGTCATTGCAGTGTCGTGCTGCTCTTGGCAGGCCTTTGCAATCCCAACTATCCCTGGACCTGGGCGCTTTCTCGTTCTCCAGACGCTAACCCTAGCCCTAACCCTAAGAATGGCAGGTCGCGGTTTCCGGCCACGCCCCACCTGCGTTCTGTCCATGACAGCTGCGCTAGGAGCAATGTCAGTGCAGCGTCATGCAGCTCTTGGCAGGCCTTTGCAATCCCAACTAACCCTGGACCTGGGGGCTTTCTCGTTCTCCAGACGTTAACCCTAGCCCTAACCCTAAGAATGGCAGGTCGCGGTTTCCGGCCACGCCCCCCCTGCGTTCTGGCTATGACAGCAGCGGCAGGAGCAATGTCAGTGCAGCGTCGTGCTGCTCTTGGCAGGCCTTTGCAATCCCAACTATCCCTGGACCTGGGGGCTTTCTCGTTCTCCAGACGCTAACCCTAGCCCTAACCCTAAGAATGGCAGGTCGCGGTTTCCGGCCACGCCCCACCTGCGTTCTGGCCATGACACCTGCGTTAGGAGCAATGTCAGTGCAGTGTCGTGCTGCTCTTGGCAGGCCTTTGCAATCCCAACTATCCCTGGACCTGGGCGCTTTCTCGTTCTCCAGAAGCTAACCCTACCCCTAACCCTAAGAATGGCAGGTCGCGGTTTCCGGCCACACCCCCCCGCGTTCTGGCCATGACAGCAGCGCTAGGAGCAATGTCAGTGCAGTGTCGTGCTGCTCTTGGCAGGCCTTTGCAATCCCAACTATCCCTGGACCTGGGCGCTTTCTCATTCTCCGGACACTAACCCTAGCCCTAACCCTAATAATGGCAGGTCGCGGTTTCCGGCCACGCCCCCCCTGCGTTCTGGCTATGACAGCAGCGGTAGGAGCAATGTCAGTGCAGTGTCATGCTGCTCTTGGCAGGCCTTTGCAATCCCAACTATCCCTGGACCTGGGCGCTTTCTCGTTCTCCAGAAGCTAACCCTACCCCTAACCCTAAGAATGGCAGGTCGCGGTTTCCGGCCACGCCCCCCTGCGTTCTGGCTATGACAACAGCGGTTGGAGCAATGTCAGTGCAGCGTCGTGCTGCTCTTGGCAGGCCTTTGCAATCCCAATTAACCCTGGACCTGGGGGCTTTCTCGTTCTCCAGACGCTAACCCTAGGCCTAACCCTGAGAATGGCAGGTCGCGGTTTCCGCCCACGCCCCCCCTGCGTTCTGGCTATGACAGCTGCGGTAGGAGCAATGTCATTGCAGTGTCGTGCTGCTCTTTTCAGGCCTTTGCAATCCCAACTATCCCTGGACCTGGGGGCTTTCTCGTTCTCCAGACGCTAACCCTAGCCCTAACCCTAAGAATGGCAGGTCGCGGTTTCCGGCCACGCCCCCCTGCGTTCTGGCCATGACAGCAGTGGCAGGAGCAATGTCAGTGCAGTGTCATGCTGCTCTTGGCAGGCCTTTGCAATCCCAATTAACCCTGGACCTGGGCGCTTTCTCGTTCTCCAGACGCTAACCCTAGGCCTAACCCTGAGAATGGCAGGTCGCGGTTTCCGGCCACGCCCCCCCTGCGTTCTGGCTATGACAGCTGCGGTAGGAGCAATGTCATTGCAGTGTCGTGCAGCTCTTTTCAGGCCTTTGCAATCCCAACTATCCCTGGACCTGGGGGCTTTCTCGTTCTCCAGACGCTAACCCTAGCCCTAACCCTAAGAATGGCAGGTCGCGGATTACGGCCACGCCCCCCCTGCGTTCTGGCCATGAGAGCTGCGGTAGGAGCAATGTCAGTGCAGTGTCGTGCTGCTCTTGGCAGGCCTTTGCAATCCCAACTATCCCTGGACCTGGGCGCTTTCTCGTTCTCCAGACGCTAACCCTAGCCCTAACCCTAAGAATGGCAGGTCGCGGTTTCCGGCCACGCCCCACCTGCGTTCTGGCCATGAGAGCTGCGCTAGGAGCAATGTCAGTGCAGCGTCGTGCTGCTCTTGGCAGGCCTTTACAATCCCAACTAACCCTGGACCTGGGGGCTTTCTCGTTCTCCAGACGCTAACCCTAGCCCTAACCCTAAGAATGGCAGGTCGCGGTTTCCGGCCACACCCCCCCTGCGTTCTGGCCATGAGAGCTGCGGTAGGAGCAATGTCAGTGCAGTGTCGTGCTGCTCTTGGCAGGCCTTTGCAATCCCAGCTATCCCTGGACCTGGGGGCTTTCTCGTTCTCCAGACGCTAACCCTAGCCCTAACCCTAATAATGGCAGGTCGCGGTTTCCGGCCACGCCCCCCCTGCGTTCTGGCCGTGAGAGCTGCGGTAGGAGCAATGTCAGTGCAGTGTCGTGGTGCTCTTGGCAGGCCTTTGCAATCCCAACTATCCCTGGACCTGGGCGCTTTCTCATTCTCCAGACGCTAACCCTAGCCCTAACCCTAAGAATGGCAGGTCGCGGTTTCCGGCCACGCCCCCCCTGCGTTCTGGCCATGAGAGCTGCGGTAGGAGCAATGTCAGTGCAGTGTCGTGCAGCTCTTTGCAGGCCTTTGCAATCCCAACTATCCCTGGACCTGGGGGCTTTCTCGTTCTCCGGACGCTAACCCTAGCCCTAACCCTAAGAATGGCAGGTCGCGGTTTCCGGTCACGCCCCCCCTGCGTTCTGGCTATGACATCTGATGTAGGAGCAATGTCATTGCAGTGTCGTGCTGCTCTTGGCAGGCCTTTGCAATCCCAACTATCCCTGGACCTGGGCGCTTTCTCGTTCTCCAGACGCTAACCCTAGCCCTAACCCTAAGAATGGCAGGTCGCGGTTTCCGGCCACGCCCCACCTGCGTTCTGTCCATGACAGCTGCGCTAGGAGCAATGTCAGTGCAGCGTCGTGCTGCTCTTGGCAGGCCTTTGCAATCCCAATTAACCCTGGACCTGGGGGCTTTCTCGTTCTCCAGACGCTAACCCTAGGCCTAACCCTGAGAATGGCAGGTCGCGGTTTCCGCCCACGCCCCCCCTGCGTTCTGGCTATGACAGCTGCGGTAGGAGCAATGTCATTGCAGTGTCGTGCTGCTCTTTTCAGGCCTTTGCAATCCCAACTATCCCTGGACCTGGGGGCTTTCTCGTTCTCCAGACGCTAACCCTAGCCCTAACCCTAAGAATGGCAGGTCGCGGTTTCCGGCCACGCCCCCCTGCGTTCTGGCCATGACAGCAGCGGCAGGAGCAATGTCAGTGCAGTGTCATGCTGCTCTTGGCAGGCCTTTGCAATCCCAATTAACCCTGGACCTGGGGGCTTTCTCGTTCTCCAGACGCTAACCCTAGGCCTAACCCTGAGAATGGCAGGTCGCGGTTTCCGGCCACGCCCCCCCTGCGTTCTGGCTATGACAGCTGCGGTAGGAGCAATGTCATTGCAGTGTCGTGCAGCTCTTTTCAGGCCTTTGCAATCCCAACTATCCCTGGACCTGGGGGCTTTCTCGTTCTCCAGACGCTAAACCTAGCCCTAACCCTAAGAATGGCAGGTCGCGGTTTCCGGCCACGCCCCCCCGCGTTCTGGCTATGAAAGCTGCGGTAGGAGCAATGTCATTGCAGTGTCGTGCAGCTCTTTTCAGGCCTTTGCAATCCCAACTATCCCTGGACCTGGGGGCTTTCTCGTTCTCCAGACGCTAACCCTAGCCCTAACCCTAAGAATGGCAGGTCGCGGTTTCCGGCCACGCCCCCCTGCGTTCTGGCCATGACACCTGCGGTAGGAGCAATGTCAGTGCAGTGTCATGCTGTTCTTGGCAGGCCTTTGCAATCCCAACTATCCCTGGACCTGTGCGCTTTCTTATTCTCCAGAAGCTAACCCTAGCCCTAACCCTAATAATGGCAGGTCGCGGATTACGGCCACGCCCCCCCTGCGTTCTGGCCATGAGAGCTGCGGTAGGAGCAATGTCAGTGCAGTGTCGTGCTGCTCTTGGCAGGCCTTTGCAATCCCAACTATCCCTGGACCTGGGCGCTTTCTCGTTCTCCAGACGCTAACCCTAGCCCTAACCCTAAGAATGGCAGGTCGCGGTTTCCGGCCACGCCCCACCTGCGTTCTGGCCATGAGAGCTGCGCTAGGAGCAATGTCAGTGCAGTGTCGTGCTGCTCTTGGCAGGCCTTTGCAATCCCAGCTATCCCTGGACCTGGGGGCTTTCTCGTTCTCCAGACGCTAACCCTAGCCCTAACCCTAATAATGGCAGGTCGCGGTTTCCGGCCACGCCCCCCCTGCGTTCTGGCCGTGAGAGCTGCGGTAGGAGCAATGTCAGTGCAGTGTCGTGGTGCTCTTGGCAGGCCTTTGCAATCCCAACTATCCCTGGACCTGGGCGCTTTCTCATTCTCCAGACGCTAACCCTAGCCCTAACCCTAAGAATGGCAGGTCGCGGTTTCCGGCCACGCCCCCCCTGCGTTCTGGCCATGAGAGCTGCGGTAGGAGCAATGTCAGTGCAGTGTCGTGCAGCTCTTTGCAGGCCTTTGCAATCCCAACTATCCCTGGACCTGGGGGCTTTCTCGTTCTCCAGACGCTAACCCTAGCCCTAACCCTAAGAATGGCAGGTCGCGGTTTCCGGTCACGCCCCCCCTGCGTTCTGGCTATGACATCTGATGTAGGAGCAATGTCATTGCAGTGTCGTGCTGCTCTTGGCAGGCCTTTGCAATCCCAACTATCCCTGGACCTGGGCGCTTTCTCGTTCTCCAGACGCTAACCCTAGCCCTAACCCTAAGAATGGCAGGTCGCGGTTTCCGGCCACGCCCCACCTGCGTTCTGTCCATGACAGCTGCGCTAGGAGCAATGTCAGTGCAGCGTCATGCAGCTCTTGGCAGGCCTTTGCAATCCCAAATAACCCTGGACCTGGGGGCTTTCTCGTTCTCCAGACGTTAACCCTAGCCCTAACCCTAAGAATGGCAGGTCGCGGTTTCCGGCCACGCCCCCCCTGCGTTCTGGCTATGACAGCAGCGGCAGGAGCAATGTCAGTGCAGCGTCGTGCTGCTCTTGGCAGGCCTTTGCAATCCCAACTATCCCTGGACCTGGGGGCTTTCTCGTTCTCCAGACGCTAACCCTAGCCCTAACCCTAAGAATGGCAGGTCGCGGTTTCCGGCCACGCCCCACCTGCGTTCTGGCCATGACACCTGCGTTAGGAGCAATGTCAGTGCAGTGTCGTGCTGCTCTTGGCAGGCCTTTGCAATCCCAACTATCCCTGGACCTGGGCGCTTTCTCGTTCTCCAGAAGCTAACCCTACCCCTAACCCTAAGAATGGCAGGTCGCGGTTTCCGGCCACACCCCCCCGCGTTCTGGCCATGAGAGCTGCGGTAGGAGCAATGTCAGTGCAGTGTCGTGCTGCTCTTGGCAGGCCTTTGCAATCCCAACTATCCCTGGACCTGGGCGCTTTCTCATTCTCCGGACACTAACCCTAGCCCTAACCCTAATAATGGCAGGTCGCGGTTTCCGGCCACGCCCCCCCTGCGTTCTGGCTATGACAGCAGCGGTAGGAGCAATGTCAGTGCAGTGTCCTGCTGTTCTTGGCAGGCCTTTGCAATCCCAACTATCCCTGGACCTGGGGGCTTTCTCGTTCTCCAGACGCTAACCCTAGCCCTAACCCTAAGAATGGCAGGTCGCGGTTTCCGGCCACGCCCCCCTGCGTTCTGGCCATGAGAGCTGCGGTAGGAGCAATGTCAGTGCAGCGTCGTGCTGCTCTTGGCAGGCCTTTGCAATCCCAACTATCCCTGGACCTGGGGGCTTTCTCGTTCTCCAGACGCTAACCCTAGCCCTAACCCTAAGAATGGCAGGTCGCAGTTTCCGGCCACGCCCCCCCTGCGTTCTGGCTATGACAGCAGCGGTAGGAACAATGTCAGTGCAGTGTCATGCTGTTCTTGGCAGGACTTTGCAATCCCAACTATCCCTGGACCTGGGGGCTTTCTCGTTCTCCAGACGCTAACCCTAGCCCTAACCCTAAGAATGGCAGGTCGCAGTTTCCGGCCACGCCCCCCCTGCGTTCTGGCCATGAGAGCTCCGGTAGGAGCAATGTCAGTGCAGTGTCGTGCTGCTCTTTGCAGGCCTTTGCAATCCCAACTATCCCTGGACCTGGGCGCTTTCTCATTCTCCAGACGCTAACCCTAGCCCTAACCCTAAGAATGGCAGGTCGCGCTTTCCGGTCACGCCCCCCCTGCGTTCTGGCTATGACAGCTGCGGTAGGAGCAATGTCATTGCAGCGTCGTGCTGCTTTTGGCAGGCCTTTGCAATCCCAACTAACCCTGGACCTGGGGGCTTTCTCGTTCTCCAGACGCTAACCCTAGCCCTAACCCTAAAAATGGCAGGTCGCGGTTTCCGGCCACGCCCCCCTGCGTTCTGGCCATGACAGCTGCGTTAGGAGCAATGTCAGTGCAGTGTCGTGCTGCTCTTGGCAGGCCTTTGCAATCCCAACTATCCCTGGACCTGTGCGCTTTCTTATTCTCCAGACGCTAACCCTAGCCCTAACCCTAATAATGGCAGGTCACGGATTCCGGCCACGCCCCCCCTGCGTTCTGGCCATGAGAGCTGCGGTAGGAGCAATGTCAGTGCAGTGTCGTGCTGCTCTTGGCAGGCCTTTGCAAACCCAACTATCCCTGGACCTGGGGGCTTTCTCGTTCTCCAGACGCTAACCCTAGCCCTAACCCTAAGAATGGCAGGTCGCGGTTTCCGGCCACGCCCCACCTGCGTTCTGTCCATGACAGCTGCGCTAGCAGCAATGTCAGTGCAGCGTCATGCAGCTCTTGGCAGGCCTTTGCAATCCCAACTATCCCTGGACCTGGGGGCTTTCTCGTTCTCCAGACGCTAACCCTAGACCTAACCCTAAGAATGGCAGGTCGCGGTTTACGGCCACGCCCCCCCTGCGTTCTGGCTATGACAGCAGCGGCAGGAGCAATGTCATTGCAGCGTCGTGCTGCTCTTGGCAGGCCTTTGCAATCCCAACTAACCCTGGACCTGGGGGCTTTCTCGTTCTCCAGACGCTAACCCTAGCCCTAACCCTAAGAATGGCAGGTCGCGGTTTCCGGCCACGCCCCACCTGCGTTCTGGCCATGACACCTGCGTTAGGAGCAATGTCAGTGCAGTGTCGTGCTGCTCTTGGCAGGCCTTTGCAATCCCAACTAACCCTGGACCTGGGGGCTTTCTCGTTCTCCAGAAGCTAACCCTAGCCCTAACCCTAAGAATGGCAGGTCGCGCTTTCCGGCCACGCCCCCCCTGCGTTCTGGCTATGACAGCAGCGCTAGGAGCAATGTCAGTGCAGTGTCATGCTGTTCTTGGCAGGCCTTTGCAATCCCAACTATCCCTGGACCTGGGGGCTTTCTCGTTCTCCAGACGCTAAACCTAGCCCTAACCCTAATAATGGCAGGTCGCGGTTTCCGGTCACGCCCCCCCTGCGTTCTGGCTATGACATCTGATGTAGGAGCAATGTCATTGCAGCGTCGTGCTGCTTTTGGCAGGCCTTTGCAATCCCAACAAAAAGTGGACCTGGGCACTTTCTCGTTTTCCAGACGCTAACCCTAGCCCTAACCCTAAAAATGGCAGGTCGCGGTTTCCGGCCACGCCCCCCTGCGTTCTGGCCATGACAGCTGCGGTAGGAGCAATGTCAGTGCAGTGTCATGCTGTTCTTGGCAGGCCTTTGCAATCCCAACTAACCCTGGACCTGGGGGCTTTCTCGTTCTCCAGACGCTAACCCTAGCCCTAACCCTAATAATGGCAGGTCGCGGTTTCCGGCCACACCCCACCTGCGTTCTGTCCATGACAGCTGCGCTAGGAGCAATGTCAGTGCAGCGTCATGCAGCTCTTGGCAGGCCTTTGCAATCCCAACTAACCCTGGACCTGGGGGCTTTCTCGTTCTCCAGACGCTAACCCTAGCCCTAACCCTAAGAATGGCAGGTCCCGGTTTCCGGCCACGCGCACCCTGCTTTCTGGCTATGACAGCAGCGGCAGGAGCAATGTCAGTGCAGCGTCGTGCTGCTCTTGGCAGGCCTTTGCAATCCCAACTAACCCTGGACCTGGGGGCTTTCTCGTTCTCCAGACGCTAACCCTAGCCCTAACCCTAAAAATGGCAGGTCGCGGTTTCCGGCCACGCCCCCCTGCGTTCTGGCCATGACAGCTGCGTTAGGAGCAATGTCAGTGCAGTGTCGTGCTGCTCTTGGCAGGCCTTTGCAAACCCAACTATGCCTGGACCTGGGGGCTTTCTCGTTCTCCAGACGCTAACCCTAGCCTTAACCCTAAGAATGGCAGGTCGCGGTTTCCGGCCACGCCCCACCTGCGTTCTGTCCATGACAGCTGAGGTAGGAGCAATGTCAGTACAGTGTCGTGATGTTCTTGGCAGGCCTTTGCAATCCCAACTATCCCTGGACCTGTGCGCTTTCTTATTCTCCAGACGCTAACCCTAGCCCTAACCCTAATAATGGCAGGTCACGGATTCCGGCCACGCCCCCCCTGCGTTCTGGCCATGAGAGCTGCGGTAGGAGCAATGTCAGTGCAGTGTCGTGCTGCTCTTGGCAGGCCTTTGCAAACCCAACTATGCCTGGACCTGGGGGCTTTCTCGTTCTCCAGACGCTAACCCTAGCCCTAACCCTAAGAATGGCAGGTCGCGGTTTCCGGCCACGCCCCACCTGCGTTCTGTCCATGACAGCTGCGCTAGCAGCAATGTCAGTGCAGCGTCATGCAGCTCTTGGCAGGCCTTTGCAATCCCAACTATCCCTGGACCTGGGGGCTTTCTCGTTCTCCAGACGCTAACCCTAGACCTAACCCTAAGAATGGCAGGTCGCGGTTTACGGCCACGCCCCCCCTGCGTTCTGGCTATGACAGCAGCGGCAGGAGCAATGTCATTGCAGCGTCGTGCTGCTCTTGGCAGGCCTTTGCAATCCCAACTAACCCTGGACCTGGGGGCTTTCTCGTTCTCCAGACGCTAACCCTAGCCCTAACCCTAAGAATGGCAGGTCGCGGTTTCCGGCCACGCCCCACCTGCGTTCTGGCCATGACACCTGCGTTAGGAGCAATGTCAGTGCAGTGTCGTGCTGCTCTTGGCAGGCCTTTGCAATCACAACTATCCCTGGACCTGGGGGCTTTCTCGTTCTCCAGAAGCTAACCCTAGCCCTAACCCTAAGAATGGCAGGTCGCGCTTTCCGGCCACGCCCCCCCTGCGTTCTGGCTATGACAGCAGCGCTAGGAGCAATGTCAGTGCAGTGTCATGCTGTTCTTGGCAGGCCTTTGCAATCCCAACTAACCCTGGACCTGGGGGCTTTCTCGTTCTCCAGACGCTAACCCTAGCCCTAACCCTAAGAATGGCAGGTCGCGGTTTCCGGCCACGCCCCACCTGCGTTCTGGCCATGACACCTGCGTTAGGAGCAATGTCAGTGCAGTGTCGTGCTGCTCTTGGCAGGCCTTTGCAATCACAACTATCCCTGGACCTGGGCGCTTTCTCGTTCTCCAGAAGCTAACCCTAGCCCTAACCCTAAGAATGGCAGGTCGCGCTTTCCGGCCACGCCCCCCCTGCGTTCTGGCTATGACAGCAGCGCTAGGAGCAATGTCAGTGCAGTGTCATGCTGTTCTTGGCAGGCCTTTGCAATCCCAACTATCCCTGGACCTGGGGGCTTTCTCGTTCTCCAGACGCTAAACCTAGCCCTAACCCTAATAATGGCAGGTCGCGGTTTCCGGTCACGCCCCCCCTGCGTTCTGGCTATGACATCTGATGTAGGAGCAATGTCATTGCAGCGTCGTGCTGCTTTTGGCAGGCCTTTGCAATCCCAACAAACCGTGGACCTGGGCACTTTCTCGTTTTCCAGACGCTAACCCTAGCCCTAACCCTAAAAATGGCAGGTCGCGGTTTCCGGCCACGCCCCCCTGCGTTCTGGCCATGACAGCTGCGGTAGGAGCAATGTCAGTGCAGTGTCATGCTGTTCTTGGCAGGCCTTTGCAATCCCAACTAACCCTGGACCTGGGGGCTTTCTCGTTCTCCAGACGCTAACCCTAGCCCTAACCCTAATAATGGCAGGTCGCGGTTTCCGGCCACACCCCACCTGCGTTCTGTCCATGACAGCTGCGCTAGGAGCAATGTCAGTGCAGCGTCATGCAGCTCTTGGCAGGCCTTTGCAATCCCAACTAACCCTGGACCTGGGGGCTTTCTCGTTCTCCAGACGCTAACCCTAGCCCTAACCCTAAGAATGGCAGGTCCCGGTTTCCGGCCACGCGCACCCTGCTTTCTGGCTATGACAGCAGCGGCAGGAGCAATGTCAGTGCAGCGTCGTGCTGCTCTTGGCAGGCCTTTGCAATCCCAACTAACCCTGGACCTGGGGGCTTTCTCGTTCTCCAGACGCTAACCCTAGCCCTAACCCTAATAATGGCAGGTCGCGGTTTCCGGTCACGCCCCCCCTGCGTTCTGGCTATGACATCTGATGTAGGAGCAATGTCATTGCAGCGTCGTGCTGCTTTTGGCAGACCTTTGCAATCCCAACTAACCCTGGACCTGGGGGCTTTCTCGTTCTCCAGACGCTAACCCTAGCCCTAACCCTAAGAATGGCAGGTCGCGGTTTCCGGCCAGGCCCCCCCTGCTTTCTGTCCATGACAGCTGCGCTAGGAGCAATGTCAGTGCAGCGTCATGCTGTTCTTGGCAGGCCTTTGCAATCCCAACTAACCCTGGACCTGGGCGCTTTCTCGTTCTCCAGACGCTAACCCTAGCCCTAACCCTAATAATGGCAGGTCGCGGTTTCCGGCCACGCCCCCCCTGCGTTCTGGCCATGACAGCTGAGGTAGGAGCAATGTCAGTGCAGTGTCGTGCTGCTCTTGGCAGGCCTTTGCAATCCCAACTATCCCTGGACCTGGGCGCTTTCTCGTTCTCCAGACACTAACCCTAGCCCTAACCCTAAGAATGGCAGGTCGCGGTTTCCGGCCAGGCCCCCCCTGCTTTCTGTCCATGACAGCTGCGCTAGGAGCAATGTCAGTGCAGCGTCATGCTGTTCTTGGCAGGCCTTTGCAATCCCAACTAACCCTGGACCTGGGCGCTTTCTCGTTCTCCAGACGCTAACCCTAGCCCTAACCCTAATAATGGCAGGTCGCGGTTTCCGGCCACGCCCCCCCTGCGTTCTGGCCATGACAGCTGAGGTAGGAGCAATGTCAGTGCAGTGTCGTGCTGCTCTTGGCAGGCCTTTGCAATCCCAACTATCCCTGGACCTGGGCGCTTTCTCGTTCTCCAGACACTAACCCTAGCCCTAACCCTAAGAATGGCAGGTCGCGGTTTCCGGCCACGCCCCACCTGCGTTCTGTCCATGACAGCTGCGCTAGGAGCAATGTCAGTGCAGCGTCATGCAGCTCTTGGCAGGCCTTTGCAATCCCAACTATCCCTGGACCTGGGGGCTTTCTCGTTCTCCAGACGCTAACCCTAGCCCTAACCCTAAGAATGGCAGGTCGCGGTTTCCGGCCACGCCCCCCCGCGTTCTGGCTATGACAGCTGAGGTAGGAGCAATGTCAGTGCAGTGTCGTGCTGTTCTTGGCAGGCCTTTGCAATCCCAACTATCCCTGGACCTGTGCGCTTTCTTATTCTCCAGACGCTAACCCTAGCCCTAACCCTAATAATGGCAGGTCGCGGATTCCGGCCACGCCCCCCCTGCGTTCTGGCCATGAGAGCTGCGGTAGGAGCAATGTCAGTGCAGTGTCGTGCTGCTCTTGGCAGGCCTTTGCAATCCCAACTATCCCTGGACCTGGGCGCTTTCTCGTTCTCCAGACGCTAACCCTAGCCCTAACCCTAAGAATGGCAGGTCGCGGTTTCCGGCCACGCCCCACCTGCGTTCTGGCCATGACACCTGCGTTAGGAGCAATGTCAGTGCAGTGTCGTGCTGCTCTTGGCAGGCCTTTGCAATCCCAACTATCCCTGGACCTGGGGGCTTTCTCGTTCTCCAGAAGCTAACCCTAGCCCTAACCCTAAGAATGGCAGGTCGCGGTTTCCGGCCACACCCCCCCTGCGTTCTGGCCATGAGAGCTGCGGTAGGAGCAATGTCAGTGCAGTGTCGTGCTGCTCTTGGCAGGCCTTTGCAATCCCAACTATCCCTGGACCGGGGGGCTTTCTCGTTCTCCAGACGCTAACCCTAGCCCTAACCCTAAGAATGGCAGGTCGCGGTTTCCGGCCACGCCCCCCCTGCGTTCTGGCTATGACAGCAGCGGTAGAAGCAATGTCAGTGCAGTGTCATGCTGTTCTTGGCAGGCCTTTGCAATCCCAACTATCAGTGGACCTGGGCGCTTTCTCATTCTCCAGACGCTAACCCTAGCCCTAACCCTAAGAATGGCAGGTCGCGGTTTACGGTCACGCCCCCCCTGCGTTCTGGCTATGACATCTAATGTAGGAGCAATGTCATTGCAGCGTCGTGCTGCTTTGGCAGGCCTTTGCAATCCCAACTAACCCTGGACCTGGGCGCTTTCTCGTTCTCCAGACGCTAACCCTAGCCCTAACCCTAAGAATGGCAGGTCGCGGTTTCCGGCCACGCCCCCACTGCGTTCTGGCCATGAGAGCTGCGGTAGGAGCAATGTCAGTGCAGTGTCGTGCTGCTCTTGGCAGGCCTTTGCAATCCCAACTAACCCTGGACCTGGGGGCTTGCTCGTTCTCCAGACGCTAACCCTAGCCCTAACCCTAAGAATGGCAGGTCGCGGTTTCCGGCCACGCCCCCCCTGCGTTCTGGCCATGAGAGCTGCGGTAGGAGCAATATCAGTGCAGTGTCGTGCTGCTCTTGGCAGGCCTTTGCAATCCCAACTATCCCTGGACCTGGGCGCTTTCTCGTTCTCCAGATGCTAACCCTAGCCCTAACCCTAATAATGGCAGGTCGCTTTTTCCGGCCACGCCCCCCCTGCGTTCTGTCCATGACAGCTGATGTAGGAGCAATGTCAGTGCAGTGTCATGCAGCTCTTGGCAGGCCTTTGCAATCCCAACTAACCCTGGACCTGGGTGCTTTCTCGTTCTCCAGACGCTAACCCTAGCCCTAACCAGAAGAATGGCAGGTCGCCGTTTCCGGCCACGCCCCCCCTGCGTTCTGGCTATGACAGCAGCGGCAGTAGCAATGTCAGTGCAGCGTTGTGCTGCTCTTGGCAGGCCTTTGCAATCCCAACTATCCCTGGACCTGGGCGCTTTCTCGTTCTCCAGACGCTAACCCTAGCCCTAACCCTAATAATGGCAGGTCGCTTTTTCCGGCCACGCCCCACCTGCGTTCTCTCCATGACAGCTGCGCTAGGAGCAATGTCAGTGCAGTGTCATGCAGCTCTTGGCAGGCCTTTGCAATCCCAACTAACCCTGGACCTGGGCGCTTTCTCATTCTCCAGACGCTAACCCTAGCCCTAACCCTAAGAATGGCAGGTCGCGGTTTCCGGCCACGCCCCCGCTACATTCTGTCCATGACAGCTGCGGTAGGAACAATGTCAGTGCAGTGTCGTGCTGTTCTTGGCAGGCCTTTGCAATCCCAACTATCCCTGGACCTGGGCGCTTTCTCGTACTCCAGACGCTAACCCTAGCCCTAACCCTAAGAATGGCAGGTCGCGGTTTCCGGCCACGCCCCCCCTGCGTTCTGGCTATGACAGCAGCGGCAGGAGCAATGTCAGTGCAGCGTCGTGCTGCTCTTGGCAGGCCTTTGCAATCCCAACTATCCCTGGACCTGGGCGCTTTCTCGTTCTCCAGACGCTAACCCTAGCCCTAACCCTAATAATGGCAGGTCGCTTTTTCCGGCCACGCCCCCCCTGCGTTCTGTCCATGACAGCTGCGCTAGGAGCAATGTCAGTGCAGTGTCATGCAGTTCTTGGCAGGCCTTTGCAATCCCAACTAACCCTGGACCTGGGCGCTTTCTTATTCTCCAGACTCTAACCCTAGCCCTAACCCTAAGAATGGCAGGTCGCGGTTTCCGGCCACGCCCCCCCTACATTCTGGCCATGTCAGCTGCGGTAGGAACAATGTCAGTGCAGTGTCGTGCTGCTCTTGGCAGGCCTTTGCAATCCCAACTATCCCTGGACCTGGGCGCTTTCTCGTTCTCCAGACGCTAACCCTAGCCCTAACCCTAATAATGGCAGGTCGCGGTTTCCGGCCACGCCCCCCCTGCGTTCTGGCTATGACAGCAGCAGTAGGAGCAATGTCAATGCAGTGTCGTGCAGCTCTTTGCAGGCCTTTGCAATCCCAACTAACCCTGGACCTGGGCGCTTTCTCGTTCTCCAGACGCTAACCCTAGCCCTAACCCTAAGAATGGCAGGTCGCGGTTTCCGGCCACGCCCCCCCTACATTCTGACCATGACAGCTGAGGTAGGAGCAATGTCAATGCAGCGTCGTGCAGCTCTTTGCAGGCCTTTGCAATCCCAACTATCCCTGGACCTGGGCGCTTTCTCATTCTCCAGACGCTAACCCTAGCCCTAACCCTAAGATTGGCAGGTCGCGGTTTCCGGCCACGCCCCCCTGCGTTCTGGCCATGACAGCTGCGGTAGGAGCAATGTCAGTGCAGTGTCGTGCTGCTCTTGGCAGGCCTTTGCAATCCCAACTATCCCTGGACCTGGGGGCTTTCTCGTTCTCCAGACGCTAACCCTAGCCCTAACCCTAAGAATGGCAGGTCGCGGTTTCCGGCCACACCCCCCCTGCGTTCTGGCCATGACAGCTGCGCTAGGAGCAATGTCAGTGCAGCGTCATGCAGCTCTTTGCAGGCCTTTGCAATCCCAACTATCCCTGGACCTGGGGGCTTTCTCGTTCTCCAGATGCTAACCCTAGCCCTAACCCTAAGAATGGCAGGTCACCGTTTCCGGCCACGCCCCCCCTGCGTTCTGGCTATGACAGCAGCGGCAGGAGCAATGTCAGTGCAGCGTCGTGCTGCTCTTGGCAGGCCTTTGCAATCCCAACTATCCCTGGACCTGGGCGCTTTCTCGTTCTCCAGACGCTAACCCTAGCCCTAACCCTAATAATGGCAGGTCGCGGTTTCCGGCCACACCCCCCCTGCGTTCTGGCCATGAGAGCTGCGGTAGGAGCAATGTCAGTGCAGTGTCGTGCTGCTCTTGGCAGGCCTTTGCAATCCCAACTATCCCTGGACCTGGGCGCTTTCTCGTTCTCCAGACGCTAACCCTAGCCCTAACCCTAAGAATGGCAGGTCGCGGTTTCCGGCCACGCCCCCCCTACATTCTGGCCATGACAGCTGCGGTAGGAACAATGTCAGTGCAGTGTCGTGCTGTTCTTGGCAGGCCTTTGCAATCCCAACTATCCCTGGACCTGGGCGCTTTCTCGTTCTCCAGACGCTAACCCTAGCACTAACCCTAATAATGGCAGGTCGCGGTTTCCGGCCACGCCCCCCCTGCGTTCTGGCTATGACAGCAGCAGTAGGAGCAATGTCAGTGCAGTGTCGTGCAGCTCTTTGCAGGCCTTTGCAATCCCAACTAACCCTGGACCTGGGCGCTTTCTCGTTCTCCAGACGCTAACCGTAGCCCTAACCCTAAGAATGGCAGGTCGCGGTTTCCGGCCACGCCCCACCTGCGTTCTGGTTATGACATCTGATGTAGGAGCAATGTCAGTGCAGCGTCGTGCTGCTTTTGGCAGGCCTTTGCAATCCCAACTAACCCTGGACCTGGGGGCTTTCTCGTTCTCCAGACGCTAACCCTAGCCCTAACCCTAAGAATGGCAGTTCGCGGTTTCCGGCCACGCCCCCCTGCGTTCTGGCCATGACAGCTGAGGTAGGAGCAATGTCAGTGCAGTGTCGTGCTGTTCTTGGCAGGCCTTTGCAATCCCAACTATCCCTGGACCTGGGCGCTTTCTCGTTCTCCAGACGCTAACCCTAGCCCTAACCCTAAGAATGGCAGGTCGCGGTTTCCGGCCACGCCCCCCTGCGTTCTGGCCATGACAGCTGCGTTAGGAGCAATGTCAGTGCAGTGTCGTGCTGCTCTTGGCAGGCCTTTGCAATCCCAACTAACCCTGGACCTGGGCGCTTTCTCGTTCTCCAGACGCTAACCCTAGCCCTAACCCTAAGAATGGCAGGTCGCGGTTTCCGGCCACGCCCCACCTGCGTTCTGGCCATGACACCTGCGTTAGGAGCAATGTCAGTGCAGCGTCGTGCTGCTCTTGGCAGGCCTTTGCAATCCCAACTATCCCTGGACCTGGGGGCTTTCTCGTTCTCCAGACGCTAACCCTAGCCCTAACCCTAATAATGACAGGTGGAGTTTTCCGGCCACGCCCCCCCTACATTCTGGCCATGACAGCTGCGGTAGGAACAATGTCAGTGCAGTGTCGTGCTGTTCTTGGCAGGCCTTTGCAATCCCAACTATCCCTGGACCTGGGGGCTTTCTCGTTCTCCAGACGCTAACCCTAGCCCTAACCCTAATAATTGCAGGTCGCGGTTTCCGGCCACGCCCCCCCTGCGTTCTGGCCATGACAGCTGCGGTAGGAGCAATGTCAGTGCAGTGTCATGCTGCTCTTGGCAGGCCTTTGCAATCCCAACTATCCCTGGACCTGGGGGCTTTCTCGTTCTCCAGACGCTAACCCTAGCCCTAACCCTAAGAATGGCAGGTCGCAGTTTCCGGCCACGCCCCACCTGCGTTCTGGCCATGAGAGCTGCGTTAGGAGCAATATCAGTGCAGTGTCGTGCTGCTCTTGGCAGGCCTTTGCAATCCCAACTATCCCTGGACCTGGGGGCTTTCTCGTTCTCCAGACGCTAACCCTAGCCCTAACCCTAATAATGGCAGGTGGAGGTTTCCGGCCACGCCCCCCCTGCATTCTGGCCACGACAGCTGCGGTAGGAGCAATGTCAGTACAGCGTCATGCAGCTCTTGGCAGGCCTTTGCAATCCCAACTAACCCTGGACCTGGGGGCTTTCTCGTTCTCCAGACGCTAACCCTAGCCCTAACCCTAAGAATGGCAGGTCGCGGATTCCGGCCACGCCCCCCCTGCGTTCTGGCCATGACAGCTGCGGTAGGAGCAATGTCAGTGCAGTGTCCTGCTGCTCTTGGCAGGCCTTTGCAATCCCAACTATCCCTGGACCTGGGCGCTTTCTCGTTCTCCAGATGCTAACCCTAGCCCTAACCCTAAGAATGGCAGGTCGCGGTTTCCGGCCACGCCCCCCCTGTGTTCTGGCTATGACAGCTGAGGTAGGAGCAATGTCAGTGCAGCGTCGTGCAGCTCTTTGCAGGCCTTTGCAATCCCAACTATCCCTGGACCTTGGGGCTTTCTCGTTCTCCGGACGCTAACCCTAGCCCTAACCCTAAGAATGGCAGGTCGCGGTTTACGGCCACGCCCCCCCTGAGTTCTGGCCATCACATCTGATGTAGGAGCAATGTCAGTGCAGCGTCGTGCTGCTCTTGGCAGGCCTTTGCAATCCCAACTAACCCTGGACCTGGGGGCTTTCTCGTTCTCCAGACGCTAACCCTAGCCCTAACCCTAAGAATGGCAGGTCGCGGTTTCCGGCCACGCCCCCCTCCGTTCTGGCCATGACAGCTGCGCTAGGAGCAATGTCAGTGCAGCGTCATGCAGCTCTTGGCAGGCCTTTGCAATCCCAACTAACCCTGGACCTGGGGGCTTTCTCATTCTCCAGACGCTAACCCTAGCCCTAACCCTAATAATGGCAGGTCGCGGTTTCCGGCCACGCCCCACTTGCGTTCTGGCCATGACACCTGCGTTATGAGCAATGTCAGTGCAGCGTCGTGCTGCCCTTGGCAGGCCTTTGCAATCCCAACTATCCCTGGACCTGGGCGCTTTCTCGTTCTCCAGACGCTAACCCTAGCCCTAACCCTAATAATGACAGGTGGAGTTTTCCGGCCACGCCCCCCCTACATTCTGGCCATGACAGCTGCGGTAGGAACAATGTCAGTGCAGTGTCGTGCTGTTCTTGGCAGGCCTTTGCAATCCCAACTATCCCTGGACCTGGGCGCTTTCTCGTTCTCCAGACGCTAACCCTAGCCCTAACCCTAATAATGGCAGGTCGCGGTTTCCGGCCACGCCCCCCCTGCGTTCTGGCTATGACAGCAGCAGTAGGAGCGATGTCAATGCAGTGTCGTGCAGCTCTTTGCAGGCCTTTGCAATCCCAACTATCCCTGGACCTGGGGGCTTTCTCGTTCTCCAGACGCTAACCCTAGCCCTAATCCTAAGAATGGCAGGTCGCGGTTTCCGGCGACGCCCCCCCTGCGTTCTGGCCATGAGAGCTGCGCTTTGAGCAATATCAGTGCAGTGTCGTGCTGCTCTTGGCAGGCCTTTGCAATCCCAACTATCCCTGGACCTGGGGGCTTTCTCGTTCTCCAGACGCTAACCCTAGCCCTAACCCTAAGAATGGCAGGTCGCTTTTTCCGGACACGCCCCCCCGGCGTTCTGGCCATGACAGCTGCGTTAGGAGCAATGTCAGGGCAGCGTCGTGCTGCTTTTGGCAGGCCTTTGCAATCCCAACTATCCCTGGACCTGGGCGCTTTCTCGTTCTCCAGACGCTAACCCTAGCCCTAACCCTAAGAATGGCAGGTCGCGGTTTCCGGCCACGCCCCCCCTGTGTTCTGGCTATGACAGCTGAGGTAGGAGCAATGTCAGTGCAGCGTCGTGCAGCTCTTTGCAGGCCTTTGCAATCCCAACTATCCCTGGACCTTGGGGCTTTCTCGTTCTCCGGACGCTAACCCTAGCCCTAACCCTAAGAATGGCAGGTCGCGGTTTACGGCCACGCCCCCCCTGAGTTCTGGCCATCACATCTGATGTAGGAGCAATGTCAGTGCAGCGTCGTGCTGCTCTTGGCAGGCCTTTGCAATGCCAACTAACCCTGGACCTGGGGGCTTTCTCGTTCTCCAGACGCTAACCCTACCCCTAACCCTAAGAATGGCAGGTCGCGGTTTCCGGCCACGCCCCCCTCCGTTCTGGCCATGACAGCTGCGCTAGGAGCAATGTCAGTGCAGCGTCATGCAGCTCTTGGCAGGCCTTTGCAATCCCAACTAACCCTGGACCTGGGGGCTTTCTCATTCTCCAGACGCTAACCCTAGCCCTAACCCTAATAATGGCAGGTCGCCGTTTCCGGCCACGCCCCCCCTGCGTTCTGGCTATGAGAGCAGCGGCAGGTGCAATGTCAGTGCAGCGTCGTGCTGCTCTTGGCAGGCCTTTGCAATCCCAATTAACCCTGGACCTGGGCGCTTTCTCATTCTCCAGACGCTAACCCTAGCCCTAACCCTAAGAATGGCAGGTCGCAGTTTACGGCCACGCCCCCCCTGCGTTCTGGCTATGACAGCTGCGCTAGGAGCAATGTCAGTGCAGCGTCGTGCTGCTCTTGGCAGGCCTTTGCAATCCCAACTATCCCTGGACCTGGGCGCTTTCTCGTTCTCCAGACGCTAACCCTAGCCCTAACCCTAAGAATGGCAGGTGGAGGTTTCCGGCCACGCCCCCCCTACATTCTGGCCATGACAGCTGCGGTAGGAGCAATGTCAGTACAGCGTCATGCAGCTCTTGGCAGGCCTTTGCAATCCCAACTAACCCTGGACCTGGGGGCTTTCTCGTTCTCCAGACGCTGACCCCAGCCCTAACCCTAAGAATGGCAGGTCGCGGTTTCCGGCCACGCCCCCCCTGCGTTCTGGCTATGACAGCTGAGGTAGGAGCAATGTCAGTGCAGTGTCGTGCTGCTCTTGGCAGGCCTTTGCAATCCCAACTATCCCTGGACCTGGGGGCTTTCTCGTTCTCCAGACGCTAACCCTAGCCCTAACCCTAAGAATGGCAGGTCGCGGTTTCCGGCCACGCCCCCCCGCGTTCTGGCCATGACAGCTGCGCTAGGAGCAATGTCAGTGCAGCGTCGTGCTGCTCTTGGCAGGCCTTTGCAATCCCAACTATCCCTGGACCTGGGCGCTTTCTCGTTCTCCAGACGCTAACCCTAGCCCTAACCCTAATAATGGCAGGTGGAGGTTTCCGGCCACGCCCCCCCTACATTCTGGCCATGACAGCTGCGGTAGGAGCAATGTCAGTACAGCGTCATGCAGCTCTTGGCAGGCCTTTGCAATCCCAACTAACCCTGGACCTGGGCGCTTTCTCGTTCTCCAGACGCTGACCCTAGCCCTAACCCTAAGAATGGCAGGTCGCGGTTTCCGGCCACGCCCCCCCTGCGTTCTGGCCATGAGAGCTGAGGTAGGAGCAATGTCAGTGCAGTGTCGTGCTGCTCTTGGCAGGCCTTTGCAATCCCAACTATCCCTGGACCTGGGCGCTTTCTCGTTCTCCAGACGCTAACCCTAGCCCTAACCCTAATAATGGCAGGTCGCGGATTCCGGCCACGCCCCCATGCGTTCTGGCCATGAGAGCTGCGGTAGGAGCAATGTCAGTGCAGTGTCATGCTGTTCTTGGCAGGCCTTTGCAATCCCAACTATGCCTGGACCTAGGCGCTTTCTTATTCTCCAGACGCTAACCCTAGCCCTAACCCTAAGAATGGCAGGTCGCATTTTACGGCCACGCCCCCCTGCGTTCTGGCTATGACATCTGATGTAGGAGCAATGTCAGTGCAGTGTCGTGCTGCTCTTTGCAGGCCTTTGCAATCCCAACTATCCCTGGACCTGGGCGCTTTCTCGTTCTCCAGACGCTAACCCTAGCCCTAACCCTAAGAATGGCAGGTCGCGGTTTCCGGCCACGCCCCCCCTGCGTTCTGGCTATGACAGCTGAGGTAGGAGCAATGTCAGTGCAGTGTCGTGCTGCTCTTGGCAGGCCTTTGCAATCCCAACTATCCCTGGACCTGGGCGCTTTCTCGTTCTCCAGACGCTAACCCTAGCCCTAACCCTAAGAATGGCAGGTCGCGGTTTCCGGCCACGCCCCCCCTGCGTTCTGGCTATGACAACTGCGCTAGGAGCAATGTCAGTGCAGCGTCGTGCTGCTCTTGGCAGGCCTTTGCAATCCCAACTATCCCTGGACCTGGGCGCTTTCTCGTTCTCCAGACGCTAACCCTAGCCCTAACCCTAAGAATGGCAGGTCGCGGTTTCCGGCCACGCCCCCCCTACATTCTGGCCATGACAGCTGCGGTAGGAGCAATGTCAGTACAGCGTCATGCAGCTCTTGGCAGGCCTTTGCAATCCCAACTAACCCTGGACCTGGGGGCTTTCTCGTTCTCCAGACGCTAACCCTAGCCCTAACCCTAAGAATGGCAGGTCGCGGTTTCCGGCCACGCCCCACCTGCGTTCTGGCTATGACAGCTGCGCTAGGAGCAATGTCAGTGCAGCGTCGTGCTGCTCTTGGCAGGCCTTTGCAATCCCAACTATCCCTGGACCTGGGCGCTTTCTCGTTCTCCAGACGCTAACCCTAGCCCTAACCCTAATAATGGCAGGTGGAGGTTTCCGGCCACGCCCCCCCTACATTCTGGCCATGACAGCTGCGGTAGGAGCAATGTCAGTACAGCGTCATGCAGCTCTTGGCAGGCCTTTGCAATCCCAACTAACCCTGGACCTGGGGGCTTTCTCGTTCTCCAGACGCTGACCCTAGCCCTAACCCTAAGAATGGCAGGTCGCGGTTTCCGGCCACGCCTCCCCTGCGTTCTGGCCATGACACCTCTGTTAGGAGCAATGTCAGTGCAGTGTCATGCTGTTCTTGGCAGGCCTTTGCAATCTCAACTATCCCTGGACCTGGGGGCTTTCTCATTCTCCAGAAGCTAACCCTAGCCCTAACCCTAATAATGGCAGGTCGCGAATTCCGGCCACGCCCCCCCTGCGTTCTGGCTATGACAGCTGAGGTAGGAGCAATGTCAGTGCAGCGTCGTGCTGCTCTTGGCAGGCCTTTGCAATCCCAACTATCCCTGGACCTGGGCGCTTTCTCGTTCTCCAGACGCTAACCCTAGCCCTAACCCTAAGAATGGCAGGTCGCGGTTTCCGGCCACGCCCCCCCTGCGTTCTGGCTATGACAGCTGCGCTAGGAGCAATGTCAGTGCAGCGTCGTGCTGCTCTTGGCAGGCCTTTGCAATCCCAACTATCCCTGGACCTGGGCGCTTTCTCGTTCTCCAGACGCTAACCCTAGCCCTAACCCTAATAATGGCAGGTGGAGGTTTCCGGCCACGCCCCCCCTACATTCTGGCCATGACAGCTGCGGTAGGAGCAATGTCAGTACAGCGTCATGCAGCTCTTGGCAGGCCTTTGCAATCCCAACTAACCCTGGACCTGGGCGCTTTCTCGTTCTCCAGACGCTGACCCTAGCCCTAACCCTAAGAATGGCAGGTCGCGGTTTCCGGCCACGCCCCCCCTGCGTTCTGGCCATGAGAGCTGAGGTAGGAGCAATGTCAGTGCAGTGTCGTGCTGCTCTTGGCAGGCCTTTGCAATCCCAACTATCCCTGGACCTGGGCGCTTTCTCGTTCTCCAGACGCTAACCCTAGCCCTAACCCTAATAATGGCAGGTCGCGGATTCCGGCCACGCCCCACCTGCGTTCTGGCCATGAGAGCTGCGGTAGGAGCAATGTCAGTGCAGTGTCATGCTGTTCTTGGCAGGCCTTTGCAATCCCAACTATGCCTGGACCTAGGCGCTTTCTTATTCTCCAGACGCTAACCCTAGCCCTAACCCTAAGAATGGCAGGTCGCATTTTACGGCCACGCCCCCCTGCGTTCTGGCTATGACATCTGATGTAGGAGCAATGTCAGTGCAGTGTCGTGCTGCTCTTTGCAGGCCTTTGCAATCCCAACTATCCCTGGACCTGGGCGCTTTCTCGTTCTCCAGACGCTAACCCTAGCCCTAACCCTAAGAATGGCAGGTCGCGGTTTCCGGCCACGCCCCCCCTGCGTTCTGGCTATGACAGCTGAGGTAGGAGCAATGTCAGTGCAGTGTCGTGCTGCTCTTGGCAGGCCTTTGCAATCCCAACTATCCCTGGACCTGGGCGCTTTCTCGTTCTCCAGACGCTAACCCTAGCCCTAACCCTAAGAATGGCAGGTCGCGGTTTCCGGCCACGCCCCCCCTGCGTTCTGGCTATGACAGCTGCGGTAGGAGCAATGTCAGTGCAGTGTCATGCTGCTCTTGGCAGGCCTTTGCAATCCCAACTATCCCTGGACCTGGGCGCTTTCTCGTTCTCCAGACGCTAACCCTAGCCCTAACCCTAAGAATGGCAGGTCGCGGTTTCCGGCCACGCCCCCCCTACATTCTGGCCATGACAGCTGCGGTAGGAGCAATGTCAGTACAGCGTCATGCAGCTCTTGGCAGGCCTTTGCAATCCCAACTAACCCTGGACCTGGGGGCTTTCTCGTTCTCCAGACGCTAACCCTAGCCCTAACCCTAAGAATGGCAGGTCGCGGTTTCCGGCCACGCCCCACCTGCGTTCTGGCTATGACAGCTGCGCTAGGAGCAATGTCAGTGCAGCGTCGTGCTGCTCTTGGCAGGCCTTTGCAATCCCAACTATCCCTGGACCTGGGCGCTTTCTCGTTCTCCAGACGCTAACCCTAGCCCTAACCCTAATAATGGCAGGTGGAGGTTTCCGGCCACGCCCCCCCTACATTCTGGCCATGACAGCTGCGGTAGGAGCAATGTCAGTACAGCGTCATGCAGCTCTTGGCAGGCCTTTGCAATCCCAACTAACCCTGGACCTGGGGGCTTTCTCGTTCTCCAGACGCTGACCCTAGCCCTAACCCTAAGAATGGCAGGTCGCGGTTTCCGGCCACGCCTCCCCTGCGTTCTGGCCATGACACCTCTGTTAGGAGCAATGTCAGTGCAGTGTCATGCTGTTCTTGGCAGGCCTTTGCAATCTCAACTATCCCTGGACCTGGGGGCTTTCTCATTCTCCAGAAGCTAACCCTAGCCCTAACCCTAATAATGGCAGGTCGCGAATTCCGGCCACGCCCCCCCTGCGTTCTGGCTATGACAGCTGAGGTAGGAGCAATGTCAGTGCAGTGTCGTGCTGCTCTTGGCAGGCCTTTGCAATCCCAACTATCCCTGGACCTGGGCGCTTTCTCGTTCTCCAGACGCTAACCCTAGCCCTAACCCTAAGAATGGCAGGTCGCGGTTTCCGGCCACGCCCCCCCTGCGTTCTGGCTATGACAGCTGCGCTAGGAGCAATGTCAGTGCAGCGTCGTGCTGCTCTTGGCAGGCCTTTGCAATCCCAACTATCCCTGGACCTGGGCGCTTTCTCGTTCTCCAGACGCTAACCCTAGCCCTAACCCTAATAATGGCAGGTGGAGGTTTCCGGCCACGCCCCCCCTACATTCTGGCCATGACAGCTGCGGTAGGAGCAATGTCAGTACAGCGTCATGCAGCTCTTGGCAGGCCTTTGCAATCCCAACTAACCCTGGACCTGGGGGCTTTCTCGTTCTCCAGACGCTGACCCTAGCCCTAACCCTAAGAATGGCAGGTCGCGGTTTCCGGCCACGCCCCCCCTGCGTTCTGGCCATGACAGCAGCGGTAGGAGCAATGTCAGTGCAGCGTCGTGCTGCTCTTGGCAGGCCTTTGCAATCCCAACTATCCCTGGACCTGGGCGCTTTCTCGTTCTCCAGACGCTAACCCTAGCCCTAACCCTAATAATGGCAGGTCGCGGTTTCCGGCCACGCCCCCCCTGCGTTCTGGCCATGACAGCTGCGGTAGGAGCAATGTCAGTGCAGTGTCATGCTGCTCTTGGCAGGCCTTTGCAATCCCAACTATCCCTGGACCTGGGCGCTTTCTCGTTCTCCAGACGCTAACCCTAGCCCTAACCCTAATAATGGCAGGTCGCGGTTTACGGCCACGCCCCCCCTGCGTTCTGGCCATGAGAGCTGCGGTAGGAGCAATATCAGTGCAGTGTCGTGCTGCTCTCGGCAGGCCTTTGCAATCCCAACTAACCCTGGACCTGGGGGCTTTCTCATTCTCCAGACGCTAACCCTAGCCCTAACCCTAAGAATGGCAGGTCGCGGTTTCCGGCCACGCCCCCCCTGCGTTCTGGCCATGAGAGCTGAGGTAGATGCAATGTCAGTGCAGTGTCGTGCTGCTCTTGGCAGGCCTTTGCAATCCCAACTATCCCTGGACCTGGGCGCTTTCTCGTTCTCCGGACGCTAACCCTAGCCCTAACCCTAATAATGGCAGGTCGCGGATTCCGGCCACGCCCCCCCTGCGTTCTGGCCATGAGAGCTGCGGTAGGAGCAATGTCAGTGCAGTGTCATGCTGTTCTTGGCAGGCCTTTGCAATCCCAACTATGCCTGGACCTAGGCGCTTTCTTATTCTCCAGACGCTAACCCTAGCCCTAACCCTAAGAATGGCAGGTCGCATTTTAGGGCCACGCCCCCCCTGCGTTCTGGCTATGACATCTGATGTAGGAGCAATGTCAGTGCAGTGTCGTGCTGCTCTTTGCAGGCCTTTGCAATCCCAACTATCCCTGGACCTGGGCGCTTTCTCGTTCTCCAGACGCTAACCCTAGCCCTAACCCTAAGAATGGCAGGTCGCGGTTTACGGCCACGCCCCCCCTGCGTTCTGGCCATGACAGCTGCGGTAGGAGCAATGTCAGTGCAGTGTCATGCTGTTCTTGGCAGGCCTTTGCAATCCCAACTATCCCTGGACCTGGGGGCTTTCTCATTCTCCAGACGCTAACCCTAGCCCTAACCCTAATAATGGCAGGTGTAGGTTTCCGGCCACGCCCGCCCTACATTCTGGCCATGACAGCTGCGGTAGGAGCAATGTCAGTACAGCGTCATGCAGCTCTTGGCAGGCCTTTGCAATCCCAAATATCCCTGGACCTGGGCGCTTTCTCGTTCTCCAGACGCTGACCCTAGCCCTAACCCTAAGAATGGCAGGTCGCGGTTTCCGGCCACGCCCCCCCTGCGTTCTGGCCATGACAGCAGCGGTAGGAGCAATGTCAGTGCAGTGTCGTGCTGCTCTTGGCAGGCCTTTGCAATCCCAACTATCCCTGGACCTGGGCGCTTTCTCGTTCTCCAGACGCTAACCCTAGCCCTAACCCTAATAATGGCAGGTCGCGGATTCCGGCCACGCCCCCATGCGTTCTGGCCATGAGAGCTGCGGTAGGAGCAATGTCAGTGCAGTGTCATGCTGTTCTTGGCAGGCCTTTGCAATCCCAACTATGCCTGGACCTAGGCGCTTTCTTATTCTCCAGACGCTAACCCTAGCCCTAACCCTAAGAATGGCAGGTCGCATTTTACGGCCACGCCCCCCTGCGTTCTGGCTATGACATCTGATGTAGGAGCAATGTCAGTGCAGTGTCGTGCTGCTCTTGGCAGGCCTTTGCAATCCCAACTATCCCTGGACCTGGGCGCTTTCTCGTTCTCCAGACGCTAACCCTAGCCCTAACCCTAAGAATGGCAGGTCGCGGTTTCCGGCCACGCCCCCCCTGCGTTCTGGCTATGACAACTGCGCTAGGAGCAATGTCAGTGCAGCGTCGTGCTGCTCTTGGCAGGCCTTTGCAATCCCAACTATCCCTGGACCTGGGCGCTTTCTCGTTCTCCAGACGCTAACCCTAGCCCTAACCCTAAGAATGGCAGGTCGCGGTTTCCGGCCACGCCCCCCCTACATTCTGGCCATGACAGCTGCGGTAGGAGCAATGTCAGTACAGCGTCATGCAGCTCTTGGCAGGCCTTTGCAATCCCAACTATCCCTGGACCTGGGCGCTTTCTCGTTCTCCAGACGCTGACCCTAGCCCTAACCCTAAGAATGGCAGGTCGCGGTTTCCGGCCACGCCTCCCCTGCGTTCTGGCCATGACACCTCTGTTAGGAGCAATGTCAGTGCAGTGTCATGCTGTTCTTGGCAGGCCTTTGCAATCTCAACTATCCCTGGACCTGGGGGCTTTCTCATTCTCCAGAAGCTAACCCTAGCCCTAACCCTAATAATGGCAGGTCGCGAATTCCGGCCACGCCCCCCCTGCGTTCTGGCTATGACAGCTGAGTTAGGAGCAATGTCAGTGCAGTGTCGTGCTGCTCTTGGCAGGCCTTTGCAATCCCAACTATCCCTGGACCTGGGCGCTTTCTCGTTCTCCAGACGCTAACCCTAGCCCTAACCCTAAGAATGGCAGGTCGCGGTTTCCGGCCACGCCCCCCCTGCGTTCTGGCTATGACAGCTGCGCTAGGAGCAATGTCAGTGCAGCGTCGTGCTGCTCTTGGCAGGCCTTTGCAATCCCAACTATCCCTGGACCTGGGCGCTTTCTCGTTCTCCAGACGCTAACCCTAGCCCTAACCCTAATAATGGCAGGTGGAGGTTTCCGGCCACGCCCCCCCTACATTCTGGCCATGACAGCTGCGGTAGGAGCAATGTCAGTACAGCGTCATGCAGCTCTTGGCAGGCCTTTGCAATCCCAACTAACCCTGGACCTGGGGGCTTTCTCGTTCTCCAGACGCTGACCCTAGCCCTAACCCTAAGAATGGCAGGTCGCGGTTTCCGGCCACGCCCCCCCTGCGTTCTGGCCATGACAGCTGAGGTAGGAGCAATGTCAGTGCAGTGTCATGCTGTTCTTGGCAGGCCTTTGCAATCCCAACTATGCCTGGACCTAGGCGCTTTCTTATTCTCCAGACGCTAACCCTAGCCCTAACCCTAAGAATGGCAGGTCGCATTTTAGGGCCACGCCCCCCCTGCGTTCTGGCTATGACATCTGATGTAGGAGCAATGTCAGTGCAGTGTCGTGCTGCTCTTTGCAGGCCTTTGCAATCCCAACTATCCCTGGACCTGGGCGCTTTCTCGTTCTCCAGACGCTAACCCTAGCCCTAACCCTAAGAATGGCAGGTCGCGGTTTACGGCCACGCCCCCCCTGCGTTCTGGCCATGACAGCTGCGGTAGGAGCAATGTCAGTGCAGTGTCATGCTGTTCTTGGCAGGCCTTTGCAATCCCAACTATCCCTGGACCTGGGGGCTTTCTCATTCTCCAGACGCTAACCCTAGCCCTAACCCTAATAATGGCAGGTGTAGGTTTCCGGCCACGCCCGCCCTACATTCTGGCCATGACAGCTGCGGTAGGAGCAATGTCAGTACAGCGTCATGCAGCTCTTGGCAGGCCTTTGCAATCCCAAATATCCCTGGACCTGGGCGCTTTCTCGTTCTCCAGACGCTGACCCTAGCCCTAACCCTAAGAATGGCAGGTCGCGGTTTCCGGCCACGCCCCCCCTGCGTTCTGGCCATGACAGCAGCGGTAGGAGCAATGTCAGTGCAGCGTCGTGCTGCTCTTGGCAGGCCTTTGCAATCCCAACTATCCCTGGACCTGGGCGCTTTCTCGTTCTCCAGATGCTAACCCTAGCCCTAACCCTAAGAATGGCAGGTCGCGGTTTACGGCCACGCCCCCCCTGCGTTCTGGCCATGACAGCTGCGGTAGGAGCAATGTCAGTGCAGTGTCATGTTGCTCTTGGCAGGCCTTTGCAATCCCAACTATCCCTGGACCTGGGCGCTTTCTCGTTCTCCAGACCCTGACCCTAGCCCTAACCCTAAGAATGGCAGGTCGCGGTTTCCGGCCACGCCCCCCCTGCGTTCTGGCCATGACAGCAGCGGTAGGAGCAATGTCAGTGCAGCGTCGTGCTGCTCTTGGCAGGCCTTTGCAAACCCAACTATCCCTGGACCTGGGCGCTTTCTCGTTCTCCAGACGCTAACCCTAGCCCTAACCCTAAGAATGGCAGGTCGCATTTTAGGGCCACGCCCCCCTGCGTTCTGGCTATGACATCTGATGTAGGAGCAATGTCAGTGCAGTGTCGTGCTGCTCTTTGCAGGCCTTTGCAATCCCAACTATCCCTGGACCTGGGCGCTTTCTCGTTCTCCAGACGCTAACCCTAGCCCTAACCCTAATAATGGCAGGTCGCGGTTTCCAGCCACGCCCCCCTGCGTTCTGGCCATGACAGCAGCGGTAGGAGCAATGTCAGTGCAGTGTCATGCTGTTCTTGGCAGGCCTTTGCAATCCCAACTATCCCTGGACCTGGGGGCTTTCTCATTCTCCAGACGCTAACCCTAGCCCTAACCCTAAGAATGGCAGGTCGCGGTTTCCGGCCACGCCCCCCCTGCGTTCTGGCTATGACAGCTGAGGTAGGAGCAATGTCAGTGCAGTGTCGTGCTGCTCTTGGCAGGCCTTTGCAATCCCAACTATCCCTTGACCTGGGGGCTTTCTCGTTCTCCAGACTCTAACCCTAGCACTAATCCTAAGAGTGGCAGGTCGCGGTTTCCGGCCACGCCCCCCCTGCGTTCTGGCTATGACAGCTGCGCTAGGAGCAATGTCAGTGCAGCGTCGTGCTGCTCTTGGCAGGCCTTTGCAATCCCAACTATCCCTGGACCTGGGCGCTTTCTCGTTCTCCAGACGCTAACCCTAGCCCTAACCCTAATAATGGCAGGTCGCGGTTTCCGGCCACGCCCCCCCTGCGTTCTGGCCATGACAGCTGCGGTAGGAGCAATGTCAGTGCAGTGTCGTGCTGCACTTTGCAGGCCTTTGCAATCCCAACTATCCCTGGACCTGGGCGCTTTCTCGTTCTCCAGACGCTAACCCTAGCCCTAACCCTAATAATGGCAGGTCGCGGTTTCCAGCCACGCCCCCCTGCGTTCTGGCCATGAGAGCTGCGGTAGGAGCAATGTCAGTGCAGTGTCGTGCTGCTCTTGGCAGGCCTTTGCAATCCCAACTATCCCTGGACCTGGGCGCTTTCTCGTTCTCCGGACGCTAACCCTAGCCCTAACCCTAAGAATGGCAGGTCGCGGTTTCCGGCCACGCCCCCCCTGCGTTCTGGCCATGACACCTGCGGTAGGAGCAATGTCAGTGCAGTGTCGTGCTGTTCTTGGCAGGCCTTTGCAATCCCAACTATGCCTGGACCTAGGCGCTTTCTTATTCTCCAGACGCTAACCCTAGCCCTAACCCTAAGAATGGCAGGTCGCATTTTAGGGCCACGCCCCCCCTGCGTTCTGGCTATGACATCTGATGTAGGAGCAATGTCAGTGCAGCGTCGTGCTGCTCTTGGCAGGCCTTTGCAATCCCAACTATCCCTGGACCTGGGGGCTTTCTCGTTCTCCAGACGCTAACCCTAGCCCTAACCCTAAAAATGGCAGGTCGCGGATTCCGGCCACGCCCCCCCTGCGTTCTGGCCATGAGAGCTGCGGTAGGAGCAATGTCAGTGCAGTTTCGTGCTGCTCTTGGCAGGCCTTTGCAATCCCAACTATCCCTGGACCTGGGCGCTTTCTCATTCTCCAGACGCTAACCCTAGCCCTAACTCTAAGAATGGCAGGTCGCGGTTTCCGGCCACGCCCCCCCTGCGTTCTGGCTATGACAGCTGAGGTAGGAGCAATGTCAGTGCAGTGTCGTGCTGCTCTTGGCAGGCCTTTGCAATCCCAACTCTCCCTGGACCTGGGCGCTTTCTCGTTCTCCAGACGCTAACCCTAACCCTAACCCTAAAAATGGCAGGTCGCGGTTTATGGCCACGCCCCCCCTGCGTTCTGGCCATGAGAGCTGCGCTAGGAGCAATGTCAGTGCAGTGTCGTGCTGCTCTTGGCAGGCCTTTGCAATCCCAACTATCCCTGGACCTGGGCGCTTTCTCGTTCTCCAGACGCTAACCCTAGCCCTAACCCTAAGAATGGCAGGTCGCGGTTTCCGGCCACGCCCCCCCTGCGTTCTGGCTATGACAGCTGAGGTAGGAGCAATGTCAGTGCAGTGTCGTGCTGCTCTTGGCAGGCCTTTGCAATCCCAACTATCCCTGGACCTGGGGTCTTTCTCGTTCTCCAGACGCTAACCCTAGCCCTAACCCTAATAATGGCAGGTGGAGGTTTCCGGCCACGCCCCCCCTACATTCTGGCCATGACAGCTGCGGTAGGAGCAATGTCAGTACAGCGTCATGCAGCTCTTGGCAGGCCTTTGCAATCCCAACTAACCCTGGACCTGGGGGCTTTCTCGTTCTCCAGACGCTGACCCTAGCCCTAACCATAAGAATGGCAGGTCGCGGTTTCCGGCCACGCCCCCCCTGCGTTCTGGCCATGACAGCAGCGGTAGGAGCAATGTCAGTGCAGCGTCGTGCTGCTCTTGGCAGGCCTTTGCAATCCCAACTATCCCTGGACCTGGGCGCTTTCTCGTTCTCCAGACGCTAACCCTAGCCCTAACCCTAAGAATGGCAGGTCGCATTTTACGTCCACGCCCCCCCTGTGTTCTGGCCATGAGAGCTGAGGTAGATACAATGTCAGTGCAGTGTCGTGCTGCTCTTGGCAGGCCTTTGCAATCCCAACTATCCCTGGACCTGGGCGCTTTCTCATTCTCCGGACGCTAACCCTAGCCCTAACCCTAATAATGGCAGGTCGCGGATTCCGGCCACGCCCCCCCTGCGTTCTGGCCATGACAGCTGCGGTAGGAGCAATGTCAGTGCAGTGTCATGCTGTTCTTGGCAGGCCTTTGCAATCCCAACTATGCCTGGACCTAGGCGCTTTCTTATTCTCCAGACGCTAACCCTAGCCCTAACCCTAAGAATGGCAGGTCGCATTTTAGGGCCACGCCCCCCCTGCGTTCTGGCTATGACATCTGATGTAGGAGCAATGTCAGTGCAGCGTCGTGCTGCTCTTGGCAGGCCTTTGCAATAACAACTATCCCTGGACCTGGGGGCTTTCTCGTTCTCCAGACGCTAACCCTAGCCCTAACCCTAATAATGGCAGGTCGCGGTTTCCAGCCACGCCCCCCTGCGTTCTGGCCATGACAGCTGCGGTAGGAGCAATGTCAGTGCAGCGTCGTGCTGCTCTTGGCAGGCCTTTGCAATCCCAACTATCCCTGGACCTGGGGGCTTTCTCGTTCTCCAGACGCTAACCCTAGCCCTAACCCTAATAATGGCAGGTGGAGGTTTCCGGCCACGCCTCCCCTGCGTTCTGGCCATGACAGCTGCGGTAGGAGCAATGTCAGTGCAGTGTCGTGCTGCTCTTGGCAGGCCTTTGCAATCCCAACTATCCCTGGACCTGGGTGCTTTCTCGATCTCCAGACGCTAACCCTAGCCCTAACCCTAATAATGGCAGGTCGCGGTTTACGGCCACGCCCCCCTGCGTTCTGGCCATGAGAGCTGCACTAGGAGCAATGTCAGTGCAGTGTCATGCTGTTCTTGGCAGGCCTTTGCAATCCCAACTATCCCTGGACCTGGGCGCTTTCTCATTCTCCAGACGCTAACCCTAGCCCTAACCCTAAGAATGGCAGGTCGCGGATTCCGGCCACGCCCCCCCCTGCGTTCTGGCCATGAGAGCTGCGGTAGGAGCAATGTCAGTGCAGTGTCGTACTGCTCTTGGCAGGCCTTTGCAATCCCAACTATCCCTGGACCTGGGGGCTTTCTCGTTCTCCAGACGCTAACCCTAGCCCTAACCCTAAGAATGGCAGGTCGCGGTTTCCAGCCACGCCCCCCCTGTGTTCTGGCCATGACAGCAGCGGTAGGAGCAATGTCAGTGCAGTGTCGTGCCGCACTTGGCAGGCCTTTGCAATCCCAACTATCCCTGGACCTTGGGGCTTTCTCATTCTCCAGATGCTGACCCTAGCCCTAACCCTAAGAATGGCAGGTCGCGGTTTCCGGCCACGCCCCCCCTGCGTTCTGGCTATGACAGCTGCGGTAGGAGCAATGTCAGTGCAGTGTCGTGCTGCTTTTGGCAGGCCTTTGCAATCCCAACTAACCCTGGACCTGGGGGCTTTCTCGTTCTCCGGACGCTAACCCTAGCCCTAACCCTAATAATGGCAGGTCGCGGTTTACGGCCACGCCCCCCCTGCGTTCTGGCCATGAGAGATGCGGTAGGAGCAATATCAGTGCAGTGTCGTGCTGCTCTCGGCAGGCCTTTGAAATCCCAACTATGCCTGGAGCTAGGCGCTTTCTTATTCTCCAGACGCTAACCCTAGCCCTAACCCTAAGAATGGCAGGTCGCATTTTAGGGCCACGCCCCCCCTGCGTTCTGGCCATGACAGCTGCGTTAGGAGCAATGTCAGTGCAGTGTCGTGCTGCTCTTGGCAGGCCTTTGCAATCCCAACTATCCCTGGACCTGGGGGCTTTCTCGTTCTCCAGACGCTAACCCTAGCCCTAACCCTAATAATGGCAGGTGGCGGTTTCCGGCCACGCCCCCCTGCGTTCTGGCCATGACAGCTGCGGTAGGAGCAATGTCAGTGCAGCGTCGTGCTGCTCTTGGCAGGCCTTTGCAATCCCAACTATCCCTGGACCTGGGCGCTTTCTCGTTCTCCAGACGCTAACCCTAGCCCTAACCCTAAGAATGGCAGGTGGAGGTTTCCGGCCACGCCCCCCCTGCATTCTGGCCATGACAGCTGCGGTAGGAGCAATGTCAGTGCAGTGTCGTGCAGCTCTTTGCAGGCCTTTGCAATCCCAACTATCCCTGGACCCGGGGGCTTTCTCGTTCTCCAGACGCTAACCCTAGCCCTAACCCTAAGAATGGCAGGTGGAGGTTTCCGGCCATGCCCCCCTGCGTTCTGGCCATGACACCTGCGTTAGGAGCAATGTCAGTGCAGTGTCGTGCTGCTCTTGGCAGGCCTTTGCAATCCCAACTATCCCTGGACCTGGGCGCTTTCTCGTTCTCCAGACGCTAACCCTAACCCTAACCCTAAGAATGGCAGGTCGCGGTTTCCGGCCACGCCCCCCCTGCGTTCTGGCTATGACAGCAGCGGTAGGAGCAATGTCAGTACAGCGTCGTGCTGCTCTTGGCAGGCCTTTGCAATCCCAACTAACCCTGGACCTGGGCGCTTTCTCGTTCTCCAGACGCTAACCCTAGCCCTAACCCTAATAATGGCAGGTGGAGGTTTCCGGCCACGCCCCCCCTGCATTCTGGCCATGACAGCTGCGGTAGGAGCAATGTCAGTGCAGTGTCGTGCTGCTCTTTGCAGGCCTTTGCAATCCCAACTATCCCTGGAGCTGGGCGCTTTCTCGTTCTCCAGACGCTAACCCTAGCCCTAACCCTAAGAATGGCAGGTCGCGGTTTCCGGCCACGCCCCCCCTGCGTTCTGGCTATGACAGCTGAGGTAGGAGCAATGTCAGTGCAGTGTCGTGCTGCTCTTGGCAGGCCTTTGCAATCCCAACTATCCCTGGACCTGGGGGCTTTCTCGTTCTCCAGACGCTAACCCTAGCCCTAACCCTAAGAATGGCAGGTCGCGGTTTCCGGCCACGCCCCCCCTGCGTTCTGGCCATGACAGCTGCGGTAGGAGCAATGTCAGTGCAGTGTCGTGCTGCTCTTGGCAGGCCTTTGCAATCCCAACTATCCCTGGACCTGGGCGCTTTCTCATTCTCCAGATGCTAACCCTAGCCCTAACCCTAAGAATGGCAGGTCGCGGTTTCCGGCCACGCCCCCCCTGCGTTCTGGCTATGACATCTGAGGTAGGAGCAATGTCAGTGCAGCGTCGTGCTGCTCTTGGCAGGCCTTTGCAATCCCAACTATCCCTGGACCTGGGGGCTTTCTCGTTCTCCAGACGCTAACCCTAGCCCTAACCCTAATAATGGCAGGTGGAGTTTTCCGGCCACGCCCCCCCTACATTCTGGCCATGACAGCTGCGGTAGGAACAATGTCAGTGCAGTGTCGTGCTGTTCTTGGCAGGCCTTTGCAATCCCAACTATCCCTGGACCTGGGCGCTTTCTCGTTCTCCAGACGCTAACCCTAGCCCTAACCCTAATAATGGCAGGTCGCGGTTTCCGGCCACACCCCCCCTGCGTTCTGTCCATGACAGCAGCGGTAGGAGCAATGTCAGTGCAGCGTCATGCAGCTCTTGGCAGGCCTTTGCAATCCCAACTAACCCTGGACCTGGGGGCTTTCTCGTTCTCCAGACGCTAACCCTAGCCCTAACCCTAAGAATGGCAGTTCGCGGTTTCCGGCCACGCCCCACCTGCGTTCTGGCTATGACAGCAGCGGTTGGAGCAATGTCAGTGCAGCGTCGTGCTGCTCTTGGCAGGCCTTTGCAATCCCAACTATCCCTGGACCTGGGGGCTTTCTCATTCTCCAGAAGCTAACCCTAGCCCTAACCCTAATAATGGCAGGTCGCGGTTTCCAGCCACGCCCCCCCTGCGTTCTGTCCATGACAGCAGCGGTAGGAGCAATGTCAGTGCAGCGTCGTGCTGCTCTTGGCAGGCCTTTGCAATCCCAACTATCCCTGGACCTGGGCGCTTTCTCGTTCTCCAGACGCTAACCCTAGCCCTAACCCTAAGAATGACAGGTGGAGTTTTCCGGCCACGCCCCCCCTGCGTTCTGGCTATGAGAGCGGCGGCAGGAGCAATGTCAGTGCAGTGTCGTGCTGTTCTTGGCAGGCCTTTGCAATCCCAACTATCCCTGGACCTGGGGGCTTTCTCGTTCTCCAGACGCTAACCCTAGCCCTAACCCTAAGAATGGCAGGTCGCGGTTTCCGTCCACGCCCCCCCTGCGTTCTGGCCATGACAGCGGCGGCAGCAGCAATGTCAGTGCAGCGTCGTACAGCTCTTTGCAGGCCTTTGCAATCCCAGCTATCCCTGGACCTTGGGTCTTTCTCGTTCTCCGGACGCTAACCCTAGCCCTAACCCTTATAATGGCAGGTCGCGTTTTACGGCCACGCCCCCCCTGCGTTCTGGCTATGACATCTGATGTAGGAGCAATGTCAGTGCAGCGTCGTGCTGCTTTTGGCATTCCTTTGCAATCCCAACTAACCCTGGACCTGGGGGCTTTCTCGTTCTCCAGATGCTAACCCTAGCCCTAACCCTAATAGTGGCAGGTCGCGGTTTCCGGCCACGCCCCCCCTGCGTTCTGGCTATGACAGCAGCGGCAGGAGCAATGTCAGTGCAGCGTCGTGCTGCTCTTGGCAGGCCTTTGCAATCCCAACTAACCCTGGACCTGGGCGCTTTCTCGTTCCCCAGACGCTAACCCTAGCCCTAACCCTAAGAATGGCAGGTCGCGGTTTCCGGCCACGCCCCCCCTGCGTTCTGGCTATGACAGCAGCGGCAGGAGCAATGTCAGTGCAGCGTCGTGCTGCTCTTGGCAGGCCTTTGCAATCCCAACTATCCCTGGACCTGGGGGCTTTCTCGTTCTCCAGAAGCTAACCCTAGCCCTAACCCTAAGAATGGCAGGTCGCGGTTTCCGGCCACGCCCCCCCTGCGTTCTGGCCATGACAGCAGCTGTAGGAGCAATGTCAGTGCAGTGTCGTGCTGCTCTTGGCAGGCCTTTGCAATCCCAACTATCCCTGGACCTGGGCGCTTTCTCATTCTCCAGATGCTAACCCTAGCCCTAACCCTAAGAATGGCAGGTCGCGGTTTCCGGCCACGCCCCCCCTGCGTTCTGGCCATGACAGCAGCGGCAGCAGCAATGTCAGTGCAGCGTCGTACAGCTCTTTGCAGGCCTTTGCAATCCCAGCTATCCCTGGACCTTGGGGCTTTCTCGTTCTCCGGACGCTAACCCTAGCCCTAACCCTAAGAATGGCAGGTCGCGGTTTCCGGCCACGCCCCCCCTGCGTTCTGGCTATGACATCTGATGTAGGAGCAATGTCAGTGCAGCGTCGTGCTGCTTTTGGCATTCCTTTGCAATCCCAACTAACCCTGGACCTGGGGGCTTTCTCGTTCTCCAGACGCTAACCCTAGCCCTAACCCTAAGAATGGCAGGTCGCGGTTTCCGGCCACGCCCCCCCTGCGTTCTGGCTATGACAGCAGCGGCAGGAGCAATGTCAGTGCAGCGTCGTGCTGCTCTGGACAGGCCTTTGCAATCCCAACTATCCCTGGACCTGGGCGCTTTCTCGTTCTCCAGACGCTAACCCTAGCCCTAACCCTAAGAATGGCAGGTCGCGGTTTCCGGCCACACCCCCCTGCGTTCTGGCCATGACAGCTGCAGTAGGAGCAATGTCAGTGCAGTGTCGTGCTGCTCTTGGCAGGCCTTTGCAATCCCAACTATCCCTAGACCTGGGGGCTTTCTCGTTCTCCAGAAGCTAACCCTAGCCCTAACCCTAATAATGGCAGGTCGCGGTTTCCGGCCAAACCCCCCCTGCGTTCTGGCCATGAGAGCTGCGGTAGGAGCAATGTCAGTGCAGTGTCGTGCTGCTCTTGGCAGGCCTTTGCAATCCCAACTATCCCTAGACCTGGGGGCTTTCTCGTTCTCCAGAAGCTAACCCTAGCCCTAACCCTAAGAATGGCAGGTCGCGGTTTCCGGCCACACCCCCCTGCGTTCTGGCCATGACAGCTGCAGTAGGAGCAATGTCAGTGCAGTGTCGTGCTGCTCTTGGCAGGCCTTTGCAATCCCAACTATCCCTACACCTGGGGGCTTTCTCGTTCTCCAGAAGCTAACCCTAGCCCTAACCCTAATAATGGCAGGTCGCGGATTCCGGCCACGCCCCCCCTGCGTTCTGTCCATGACACCTGCGCTAGGAGCAATGTCAGTGCAGCGTCATGCAGCTCTTGGCAGGCCTTTGCAATCCCAACTAACCCTGGACCTGGGGGCTTTCTCGTTCTCCAGACGCTAACCCTAGCCCTAACCCTAAGAATGGCAGGTCGCGGTTTCCGGCCACGCCCCCCCTGCGTTCTGGCTATGACATCTGATGTAGGAGCAATGTCATTGCAGCGTCGTGCTGCTCTTGGCAGGCCTTTGCAATCCCAACTAACCCTGGACCTGGGCGCTTTCTCGTTCCCCAGACGCTAACCCTAGCCCTAACCCTAAGAATGGCAGGTCGCGGTTTCCGGCCACGCCCCCCCTGCTTTCTGTCCATGACAGCTGCGGTAGGAGCAATGTCAGTGCAGTGTCGTGCAGCTCTTGGCAGGCCTTTGCAATCCCAACTATCCCTGGACCTGGGCGCTTTCTCGTTCTACGGACGCTAACCCTAGCCCTAACCCTAAGAATGGCAGGTCGCGGTTTCCGGCCACACCCCCCTGCGTTCTGGCCATGACAGCTGCGGTAGGAGCAATGTCAGTGCAGTGTCGTGCTGCTCTTGGCAGGCCTTTGCAATCCCAACTATCCCTAGACCTGGGGGCTTTCTCGTTCTCCAGAAGATAACCCTAGCCCTAACCCTAATAATGGCAGGTCACGGTTTCCGGCCAAACCCCCCCTGCGTTCTGGCCATGACAGCTGCGGTAGGAGCAATGTCAGTGCAGCGTCATGCAGCTCTTGGCAGGCCTTTGCAATCCCAACTAACCCTGGACCTGGGGGCTTTCTCGTTCTCCAGACGCTAACCCTAGCCCTAACCCTAAGAATGGCAGGTCGCGGTTTCCGGCCACGCCCCCGATACATTCTGGCCATGACAGCTGCTATAGGAACAATGTCAGTGCAGTGTCGTGCAGCTCTTTGCAGGCCTTTGCAATCCCAACTATCCCTGGACCTGGGGGCTTTCTCGTTCTCCAGACGCTAACCCTAGCCCTAACCCTAAGAATGGCAGGTCGCGGTTTCCGGCCACGCCCCCCCTGCGTTCTGGCTATGACATCTGATGTAGGAGCAATGTCAGTGCAGCGTCGTGCTGCTTTTGGCATTCCTTTGCAATCCCAACTAACCCTGGACCTGGGGGCTTTCTCGTTCTCCAGACCCTAACCCTAGCCCTAACCCTAAGAATGGCAGGTCGCGGTTTCCAGCCACGCCCCCCCTGCGTTCTGGCTATGACAGCAGCGGCAGGAGCAATGTCAGTGCAGCGTCGTGCTGCTCTTGGCAGGCCTTTGCAATCCCAACTAACCCTGGACCTGAGCGCTTTCTCGTTCCCCAGACGCTAACCCTAGCCCTAACCCTAAGAATGGCAGGTCGCGGTTTCCGGCCACGCCCCCCCTGCTTTCTGTCCATGACAGCTGCGGTAGGAGCAATGTCAGTGCAGTGTCGTGCTGTTCTTGGCAGGCCTTTGCAATCCCAACTATCCCTGGACCCTGGGGGTTTCTCGTTCTCCAGACGCTAACCCTAGCCCTAACCGTAATAATGGCAGGTCGCGGTTTCCGGCCACGCCCCCCTGCGTTCTGGCCATGACAGCTGCGGTAGGAGCAATGTCAGTGCAGTGTCATGCTGCTCTTGGCAGGCCTTTGCAATCCCAACTATCCCTGGACCTGGGCGCTTTCTCATTCTCCAGACGCTAACCCTAGCCCTAACCCTAAGAATGGCAGGTCGCGGATTCCGGCCAAGCCCCCCCTGCGTTCTGGCCATGAGAGCTGCGGTAGGAGCAATGTCAGTGCAGTGTCGTGCTGCTCTTGGCATACCTTTGCAATCCCAACTATCCCTGGACCTGGGCGCTTTCTCGTTCTCCAGACGCTAACCCTAGCCCTAACCCTAAGAATGGCAGGTCGCGGTTTCCGGCCACGCCCCACCTGCGTTCTGGCCATGACACCTGTGTTAGGAGCAATGTCAGTGCAGTGTCGTGCTGCTCTTGGCAGGCCTTTGCAATCCCAACTATCCCTGGACCTGGGGGCTTTCTCGTTCTCCAGAAGCTAACCCTAGCCCTAACCCTAAGAATGGCAGGTCGCGGTTTCCGGCCACGCCCCCCCTGCGTTCTGGCCATGACAGCAGCGGCAGCAGCAATGTCAGTGCAGCGTCGTACAGCTCTTTGCAGGCCTTTGCAATCCCAGCTATCCCTGGACCTTGGGGCTTTCTCGTTCTCCGGACGCTAACCCTAGCCCTAACCCTAAGAATGGCAGGTCGCGGTTTCCGGCCACGCCCCCCCTGCGTTCTGGCTATGACATCTGATGTAGGAGCAATGTCAGTGCAGCGTCGTGCTGCTTTTGGCATTCCTTTGCAATCCCAACTAACCCTGGACCTGGGGGCTTTCTCGTTCTCCAGACGCTAACCCTAGCCCTAACCCTAAGAATGGCAGGTCGCGGTTTCCGGCCACGCCCCCCCTGCGTTCTGGCTATGACAGCAGCGGCAGGAGCAATGTCAGTGCAGCGTCGTGCTGCTCTTGACAGGCCTTTGCAATCCCAACTATCCCTGGACCTGGGCGCTTTCTCGTTCTCCAGACGCTAACCCTAGCCCTAACCCTAAGAATGGCAGGTCGCGGTTTCCGGCCACACCCCCCTGCGTTCTGGCCATGACAGCTGCAGTAGGAGCAATGTCAGTGCAGTGTCGTGCTGCTCTTGGCAGGCCTTTGCAATCCCAACTATCCCTAGACCTGGGGGCTTTCTCGTTCTCCAGAAGCTAACCCTAGCCCTAACCCTAATAATGGCAGGTCGCGGTTTCCGGCCAAACCCCCCCTGCGTTCTGGCCATGAGAGCTGCGGTAGGAGCAATGTCAGTGCAGCGTCATGCAGCTCTTGGCAGGCCTTTGCAATCCCAACTATCCCTACACCTGGGGGCTTTCTCGTTCTCCAGAAGCTAACCCTAGCCCTAACCCTAATAATGGCAGGTCGCGGTTTCCGGCCAAACTCCCCCTGCGTTCTGTCCATGACACCTGCGCTAGGAGCAATGTCAGTGCAGCGTCATGCAGCTCTTGGCAGGCCTTTGCAATCCCAACTAACCCTGGACCTGGGCGCTTTCTCGTTCTCCAGACGCTAACCCTAGCCCTAACCCTAAGAATGGCAGGTCGCGGTTTCCGGCCACGCCCCCCCTGCGTTCTGGCTATGACATCTGATGTAGGAGCAATGTCACTGCAGCGTCATGCAGCTCTTTGCAGGCCTTTGCAATCCCAACTATCCCTGGACCTGGGGGCTTTCTCGTTCTCCAGACGCTAACCCTAGCCCTAACCCTAAGAATGGCAGGTCGCGGTTTCCGGCCACGCCCCCCCTGCGTTCTGGCTATGACAGCAGCGGCAGGAGCAATGTCAGTGCAGCGTCGTGCTGCTCTTGGCAGGCCTTTGCAATCCCAACTATCCCTGGACCTGGGCGCTTTCTCGTTCCCCAGACGCTAACCCTAGCCCTAACCCTAAGAATGGCAGGTCGCGGTTTCCGGCCACGCCCCCCCTGCTTTCTGTCCATGACAGCTGCGGTAGGAGCAATGTCAGTGCAGTGTCGTGCAGCTCTTGGCAGGCCTTTGCAATCCCAACTATCCCTGGACCTGGGCGCTTTCTCGTTCTACGGACGCTAACCCTAGCCCTAACCCTAAGAATGGCAGGTCGCGGTTTCCGGCCACACCCCCCTGCGTTCTGGCCATGACAGCTGCGGTAGGAGCAATGTCAGTGCAGTGTCGTGCTGCTCTTGGCAGGCCTTTGCAATCCCAACTATCCCTAGACCTGGGGGCTTTCTCGTTCTCCAGAAGATAACCCTAGCCCTAACCCTAATAATGGCAGGTCACGGTTTCCGGATAACCCCCCCTGCGTTCTGGCCATGACAGCTGCGGTAGGAGCAATGTCAGTGCAGCGTCATGCAGCTCTTGGCAGGCCTTTGCAATCCCAACTAACCCTGGACCTGGGGGCTTTCTCGTTCTCCAGACGCTAACCCTAGCCCTAACCCTAAGAATGGCAGGTCGCGGTTTCCGGCCACGCCCCCGATACATTCTGGCCATGACAGCTGCTATAGGAACAATGTCAGTGCAGTGTCGTGCAGCTCTTTGCAGGCCTTTGCAATCCCATCTATTCCTGGACCTGGGCGCTTTCTCGTTCTCCAGACGCTAACCCTAGCCCTAACCCTGAGAATGGCAGGTCGCGGTTTCCGGCCACGCCCCCCTGCGTTCTGGCCATGACAGCTGCGCTAGGAGCAATGTCAGTGCAGCGTCATGCAGCTCTTGGCAGGCCTTTGCAATCCCAACTAACCCTAGACATGGGGGCTTTCTCGTTCTCCAGACTCTAACCCTAGCCCTAACCCTAATAATGGCAGGTCGCGGTTTCCGGCCACGCCCCCCCTGCGTTCTGGCCATGACAGCAGCGGCAGCAGCAATGTCAGTGCAGCGTCGTACAGCTCTTTGCAGGCCTTTGCAATCCCAGCTATCCCTAGACCTTGGGGCTTTCTCGTTCTCCGGACGCTAACCCTAGCCCTAACCCTAATAATGGCAGGTCGCGGTTTACAGCCACGCCCCCCCTGCGTTCTGGCTATGACATCTGATGTAGGAGCAATGTCAGTGCAGCGTCGTGCTGCTTTTGGCATTCCTTTGCAATCCCAACTAACCCTGGACCTGGGGGCTTTCTCGTTCTCCAGACGCTAACCCTAGCCCTAACCCTAAGAATGGCAGGTCGCGGTTTCCGGCCACGCCCCCCCTGCGTTCTGGCTATGACAGCAGCGGCAGGAGCAATGTCAGTGCAGCGTCGTGCTGCTCTTGGCAGGCCTTTGCAATCCCAACTAACCCTGGACCTGAGCGCTTTCTCGTTCCCCAGACGCTAACCCTAGCCCTAACCCTAAGAATGGCAGGTCGCGGTTTCCGGCCACGCCCCCCCTGCTTTCTGTCCATGACAGCTGCGGTAGGAGCAATGTCAGTGCAGTGTCGTGCAGCTCTTGGCAGGCGTTTGCAATCCCAACTATCCCTGGACCTGGGCGCTTTCTCGTTCTCCAGACGCTAACCCTAGCCCTAACCCTAAGAATGGCAGGTCGCGGTTTCCGGCCACACCCCCCTGCGTTCTGGCCATGACAGCTGCGGTAGGAGCAATGTCAGTGCAGCGTCGTGCTGCTCTTGGCAGGCCTTTGCAATCCCAACTAACCCTGGACCTGGGGGCTTTCTCGTTCTCCAGACGCTAACCCTAGCCCTAACCCTAAGAATGGCAGGTCGCGGTTTCCGGCCACGCCCCCCCTGCGTTCTGGCTATGACATCTGAGGTAGGAGCAATGTCTGTGCAGCGTCGTGCTGCTCTTGGCAGGCCTTTGCAATCCCAACTATCCCTGGACCTGGGGGCTTTCTCGTTCTCCAGACGCTAACCCTAGCCCTAACCCTAATAATGACAGGTGGAGTTTTCCGGCCACGCCCCCCCTACATTCTGGCCATGACAGCTGCGGTAGGAACAATGTCAGTGCAGTGTCGTGCTGTTCTTTTCAGGCCTTTGCAATCCCAACTATCCCTGGACCTGGGGGCTTTCTCGTTCTCCAGACGCTAACCCTAGCCCTAACCCTAAGAATGGCAGGTCGCTTTTTCCGGCCACGCCCCCCCTGCGTTCTGTCCATGACAGCTGCGGTAGGAGCAATGTCAGTGCAGCGTCATGCAGCTCTTGGCAGGCCTTTGCAATCCCAACTAACCCTGGACCTGGGCGCTTTCTCGTTCTCCAGACGCTAACCCTAGCCCTAACCCTAAGAATGGCAGGTCGCGGTTTACGGCCACGCCCCCCCTGCGTTCTGGCTATGACAGCAGCGGTAGGAGCAATGTCAGTGCAGCGTCGTGCTGCTCTTGGCAGGCCTTTGCAATCCCAACTATCCCTGGACCTGGGCGCTTTCTCGTTCTCCAGACGCTAACCCTAGCCCTAACCCTAATAAGGACAGGTGGAGTTTTCCGGCCACGCCCCCCCTACATTCTGGCCATGACAGCTGCGGTAGGAACAATGTCAGTGCAGTGTCGTGCTGTTCTTGGCAGGCCTTTGCAATCCCAACTATCCCTGGACCCTGGGGGTTTCTCGTTCTCCAGACGCTAACCCTAGCCCTAACCGTAATAATGGCAGGTCGCGGTTTCCGGCCACGCCCCCCTGCGTTCTGGCCATGACAGCTGCGGTAGGAGCAATGTCAGTGCAGTGTCATGCTGCTCTTGGCAGGCCTTTGCAATCCCAACTATCCCTGGACCTGGGCGCTTTCTCATTCTCCAGACGCTAACCCTAGCCCTAACCCTAAGAATGGCAGGTCGCGGATTCCGGCCACGCCCCCCCTGCGTTCTGGCCATGACAGCTGCGGTAGGAGCAATGTCAGTGCAGTGTCGTGCTGCTCTTGGCATACCTTTGCAATCCCAACTATCCCTGGACCTGGGCGCTTTCTCGTTCTCCAGACGCTAACCCTAGCCCTAACCCTAAGAATGGCAGGTCGCGGTTTCCGGCCACGCCCCCCCTGCGTTCTGGCCATGACACCTGTGTTAGGAGCAATGTCAGTGCAGTGTCGTGCTGCTCTTGGCAGGCCTTTGCAATCCCAACTATCCCTGGACCTGGGGGCTTTCTCGTTCTCCAGAAGCTAACCCTAGCCCTAACCCTAATAATGGCAGGTCGCGGTTTCCGGCCACACCCCCCCTGCGTTCTGGCCATGACAGCTGCGCTAGGAGCAATGTCAGTGCAGCGTCATGCAGCTCTTGGCAGGCCTTTGCAATCCCAACTATCCCTGGACCTGGGGGCTTTCTCGTTCTCCAGACGCTAACCCTAGCCCTAACCCTAATAATGGCAGGTCGCGGTTTCCGGCCACGCCCCCCCTGCGTTCTGGCCATTACAGATGCGGTAGGAGCAATGTCAGTGCAGTGTCGTGCTGCTCTTGGCAGGCCTTTGCAATCCCAACTATCCCTGGACCTGGGGGCTTTCTCGTTCTCCAGACGCTAACCCTAGCCCTAACCCTAAGAATGGCAGGTCGCGGATTCCGGCCACGCCCCCCCTGCGTTCTGGCCATGAGAGCTGCGGTAGGAGCAATGTCAGTGCAGTGTCGTGCTGCTCTTGGCAGGCCTTTGCAATCCCAACTATCCCTGGACCTGGGGGCTTTCTCGTTCTCCAGACGCTAACCCTAGCCCTAACCCTAAGAATGGCAGGTCGCGGTTTCCGGCCACGCCCCACCTGCGTTCTGGCCATGACACCTGCGTTAGGAGCAATGTCAGTGCAGTGTCGTGCTGCTCTTGGCAGGCCTTTGCAATCCCAACTATCCCTGGACCTGGGGGCTTTCTCGTTCTCCAGAAGCTAACCCTAGCCCTAACCCTAATAATGGCAGGTCGCGGTTTCCGGCCACACCCCCCCTGCGTTCTGGCCATGACAGCTGCGCTAGGAGCAATGTCAGTGCAGCGTCATGCAGCTCTTGGCAGGCCTTTGCAATCCCAACTATCCCTGGACCTGGGGGCTTTCTCGTTCTCCAGACGCTAACCCTAGCCCTAACCCTAAGAATGGCAGGTCGCGGTTTCCGGCCACGCCCCCCCTGCGTTCTGGCTATGACAGCAGCGGCAGGAGCAATGTCAGTGCAGCGTCGTGCTGCTCTTGGCAGGCCTTTGCAATCCCAACTATCCCTGGACCTGGGCGCTTTCTCGTTCTCCAGACGCTAACCCTAGCCCTAACCCTAAGAATGGCAGGTCGCGGTTTCCGGCCACGCCCCACCTGCGTTCTGGCCATGACACCTGCGTTAGGAGCAATGTCAGTGCAGTGTCGTGCAGCTCTTTGCAGGCCTTTGCAATCCCAACTATCCCTGGACCTGGGGGCTTTCTCGTTCTCCAGACGCTAACCCTAGCCCTAACCCTAAGAATGGCAGGTCGCGGTTTCCGGCCACGCCCCCCTGCGTTCTGGCCATGACAGCTGCGGTAGGAGCAATGTCAGTGCAGTGTCGTGCTGCTCTTGGCAGGCCTTTGCAA